>CAKXYN010000013.1:17935000-20435000 GCA_935064755.1 Tragelaphus eurycerus
CAGAGTCAGATACGACTGAAGCGACTTGGCAGCAGCAGCCAGTGGGTACTGTTTTCAGATCTCTGTAAAGCCATCATGGGGGAAAGGGTGAAACTTTGGTGCACAGGTTTTTATTCCTTGTGTAACTTCTAATAAACTGATATGTCTGGAAAGGAAGCAAGCGGTTTTGCAAAATAGTGATCTCCCTCTCCAGTAGCATATTGGGCACTTACCGACCTGAGGAGTTTCTCTTTCAGTATCATATCAATTTGCCTTTTCATATTGTTCATGGGATTCTCAAGGCAAGAAAACTGAAGTGGTTTGCCATTCCCTTCTCCAGTGGACCACATTCCGTCAGACATCTCCAACATGATCCTCCTGTCTTGAGTGGCCCCACACAGCATGGCTTAGTTTCATTGAGTTAGACAAGCCTGTGGTCCATGTGATCAGATTGGCTGGTTTTCTTTGATTATGGTTTCAGTGTGTCTGCCCTCTGATGCCCTCTCGCAATACCTACCATCTTACTTGGGTTTCTCTTACCTTGGATGTAGAGTATCTCTTCACAGCTGCTCCAGCACAGTGCACCCGCTGCTACTTACCTTGGATAAGGAGTATCTCCTCACAGCCGCCCCTCCTGACCTTGGACATGGGGTTGCTCCTCTCGCCCTCCTCCCCTGACCTCAGGGGTGGGGTAGCTCCTCTCGGCCATCATCCTGACCTCTGGCATGCAGTAGCTTGTCTCAGCCACTGCCCCTGACCTCGGGCTTGGGGTAGCTCCTTTTGGCCATGCTCAAACTATTGCACTCATCTCACACGCTAGTAAAGTAATGCTCAAAATTCTCCAAGCCATGCTTCAGCAGTATGTGAACCATGAAATTCCAGATGTTCAAGCTGGTTTTAGAAAAGGCAGAGGAACCAGAGATCAAATTGCCAACATCTGCTGGATCATGGAAAAAGCAAGAGAGTTCCAGAAAAACATCTATTTTTGCTTTATTGACTATGCCAAAGCCTTTGACTATGTAGATTGCAATAAACTGTGGAAAATTCTTCAAGAGATGAGAATACCAGACCACCTGATCTGCCTCTTGAGAAATTTGTATGCAGGTCAGGAAGCAACAGTTAGAACTGGACATGGAACAACAGACTGGTTCCAAATAAGAAAAGGAGTACGTCAAGGCTGTATATTGTCATTCTGCCTATTTAACTTATATGCAGAGTACATCATGAGAAACACTGGGCTGGAAGAAGCACAAGCTGGAATCAAGATTGCCAGGAGAAATATCAATAACCTCAGATGTGCAGATGACACCACCCTTATGGCAGAAAGTGAAGAGGAACTAAAAAGCCTCTTGATGAAAGTGAAAGTCAGCTTAAAGCTCAACATTCAGAAAAATAAGATCATGGCATCTGGTCCCATCACTTCATAGAAGATAGATGGTGAAATTAGTGTCAGACTTTATTTTTGGGGGGGCTCCAAAATCACTGCAGATGGTAACTGCAGCAATGAAATTAAAAGACACTTACTCCTTGGAAGGAAAGTTATGACCAACTTAGATAGCATATTGAAAAGCAGACATTACTTTGCCAACAAAGGTCCGTCTAGTCAAGGCTATGGTTTTTCCAGTGGTCATGTATGGATGTGAGAGTTGGAGTATAAAGAAAGCTGAGCACAGAAGAATTGATGCTTTTGAACTGTGCTGTTGGAGAAGACTCTTGAGAGTCCCTTGGACTGCAAGGAGATCCAATCAGTCCATCCTAAAGGAGATCAGTGCTGGGTGTTCATTGGAAGGACTGATACTGAAGCCGAAACTCCAATACTTTGGCCACCTCATGCAAAGAGTTGACTCATTGGAAAAGACCCTGATGCTGGGAGGGGTTGGGGGCAGGAAGAGAAGGGGACGACAGAGGATGAGATGGCTTGATGGCATCACCGACTCAATGGACATGAGTTTGAGTGAACTCCGGGAGTTGGTAATGGACAGGGAGGCCTGGTGTGTTGTAATTCATGGGGTTGCAAAGAGTCAGACATGACTGAGCGACTGAACTGAACTGAATCTCCCTCTCATTAAATGTGCAGAGAAGGCAATGGCAACCCACTCTAGTACTCTTGCCTGAAAATCTCATGCACGGAGGAGCCTGGTGGGCTGCAGTCCATGGGGTTACTAAGAGTCAGACATGACTGAGTGCCTTCACTTTCACTTCATGCATTGGAGAAGGAAATGGCAACCCACTCCAGTGTTCTTGCCTGAAGAATCCCAGGGATGGGGGAGCCTCGTAGGCTGCTGTCTATGGGGTTACACAGAGTCAGACACAGCTGAAGTGGCTTAGCAGCAGCAGTATTAAAAGTGTTCTAACAAAACTTAATGATGCAGTGTTATATGGTAATTGACAAGTCAGATTAGATTTGTTCAACATAAATTGTCCTATGAACTTAATATACCCACATATATGTAAAATATATTTTATAAATGGTATAAATTATATTGCATTATATATTAAGATATATTTTATAAACATATATATATATATATATGCACATACTATTCTTTTTTTTCCTTTCTTTTTTTAAAACTAAACCTTCTAAGTATGAAGAAAAAGAGAACACATAGGGGACAAAGCAAAGACTATCACTATGGAGGCAGGTTGGAGGAGGAAACAGATACATTAAAATTGGTCTCTTTGGCCTCAGAGACTTTTTCCACTCCCTAATTTTCCTTTTTAAGTGTTCTGAACATAGAAATTTGTTCTTTGAAATGCAATACTGTAATTGCTTCATAAGAAACTCTGTTTTAGGACCTTCGGCATGCATCCTTCATTTCTTCTGGCAATAGCCCTTCAAATGTGTTTTGTGTAAAGCGTTAGTAATAATGGTTGGTTCAGGGTAGGCATGTGTTCCAAATTGATTCCAATGTGAACAAATCCCAGGATATGTACAAGACTTACTGAGAAGAAGTATTCTCTCTTTTTTTCATTTTTCCCTTCCAAAGGACATAAAGCAGGAAGAAAGATGGGAGCCTGCAATCGCCTAAAGTCAAGACATGGAAACTAAGTAACAGAAGACAGAGAGGAAAGATACAGAAACTTACACACTGTTATTTGTCAACTGCATCTCAATAAAACTGGAAATAATTTTTAAAATTAAAACGAGCAAACAAGCAAAATTTACAGAGAAATGAAACCTTGGTTGCATTTAGTCCTTAGACTAAGCTAAACTCAAGATCAAACCTAAAACTTAGACTTTCAATTCTATGAATCAAGTCAATTTTGTTTTCTTAAATTAAGTTTCCTATGTTGGTTATCTAAACTCTCTAGTTGATAAAGACCCAAAGTAGATACTCCTGATCTGGCTCTCTCCCTTCTTCAAGACTTGTGAATTTGAAGAGTTCTTTCTAAAAAAAGTCAGGAAAAGAGTGGAAGAAGCCAAAGCAATGTAGGAAGTACACAATCCGAGACTAAACTGTAACTGCTTTAGAAAAATCATGCAAACAACTCCTTCTTGGTGGGCTGAGGGAAGAGCCGTGTGTACTTCTGCTTCATCTTTTTTTTTTTTTTTTTTTTAGTCCACTTCTTTATTGCTGCCTGTGGGAATGGCCAAGTTTCACCACTACTCTCTATGTCAAAAAATATTAGAGGGCCTTTCATTTCTTTTTTATCTCCTTCTTACATTTCCCAGTCCTCAGGAAGAGGACTGCCCTAAAGATCTAAAACCCTCAGCACTCCCCTGTGTGGTATGAGTTGCTCCTTGATTTACAGACAGAGACCCAGGCTGATGTTTCTGTTTTCCTGCTTCTTGTCTTCATGTGTCAGTTGTTCCCACAAGTCCTAATTACAGGGGAGAAATTGGCACAAACCTGGCTCCTCCAAGCAAGAAACCATCTTCCTCTCTTGCGATCTACTTGTGATCAGTTCAGCATTCCTCTTGGCTCCTGCCAGATCTATTTTTATGGTGCATGTTTGTTCTGAAATTTAGATTGGATATGGGGGAGGGCGGGTTGAGGTTGGGAGGAAACAGCAAGTAATTGACTTCCCTTTGTTTTCTGTCTTCAGACAGCTTCACAGCCTTCAAGAGTGAATGTGAACTTCTCTACTATGAATAAATCTGTAATTTTTGTTTGTTTTCTCTCTCTGTTACTGTTTCTACTTTCCAAGCATTTTTGGCTGAGAACTTCGGGGAGAGGATTCAGCTTGGAAAAGGCCTCCTTAAACCCAAAATATCTATATTTTTAAAATTATATCAGATCAGATCAGATCATTCGCTCAGTCGTGTCCGACTCTTCGCGACCCCATGAACCGCAGCACGCCAGGCCTCCCTGTCCATGACCAGCTCCCGGAGGACACCCAGACTCACACCCATCAAGTCAGTGATGCCATCCAGCCATCTCATCCTCTGTCGTCCCCTTCTCCTCCTGCCCTCAATCCCTCCCAGCATCAGAGTCTTCTCCAATGAGTCAACTCTTCGCATGAGGTGGCCAAAATACTGGAGTTTCAGCCTTAGCATCATTCCTTCTAAAGAAATTCCAGGATTGATCTCCTTCAGAATGGACTGGTTGGATCTCCTTGCAGTCCAAGGGACTCTCAAGAGTCTTCTCCAACACCACAGTTCAAAAGCATCAATTCTTCATCGCTCAGCCTTCTTCACAGTCCAGCTCTCACATCCATACATGACCACAGGAAAGATCATAGCCTTGACTAGGCGAACTTTTGTTGGTAAAGTAATGTCTCTGCTTTTGAATATGTTATCTAGGTTGGTCATAACTTTCCTTCCAAGGAGTAAGCGTCATTTAATTTCATGGCTGCAGTCACCATCTGCAGCGATTTCGGAGCCCAGAAAAACAAAGTCTGACACCGTTTTCACTGTTTCCCCATCTATTTCCCATGCAGTGATGGTACCAGATGCCATGATCTTCGTTTTCTGAATGTTGAGCTTTAAGCCAACCTTTTCACTCTCCACTTTCACTTTCATCAAGAGGCTTTTTAGCCCCTCTTCACTTTCTGCCATAAGAGTCGTGTCATCTGCATATCTGAGGTTATTGATATTTCTCCCAGCAATCTTGATTCCAACTTCTGTTTCTTCCAGTCCAGCATTTCTCTTGATGTACTCTGCATATAAGTTAAATAAACATGGTGACAATATGCAGCCTTGACGTACTCCTTTTCCTATTTGGAACCAGTCTGTTGTTCCATGACCAGTTCTAACTGTTGCTTCCTGACCTGCATACAGATTTCTTAAGAGGCAGATCAGGTGGTCTGGTATTCCCATCTCTTTCAGAATTTTCCATACTTTATTGTGATCTACACAGTCAAAGGCTTTGGCATAGTCAATAAAGCAGAAATAGATGTTTTTCTGGAACTCTCTTGCTTTTTCCATGATCCAGTGGATGTTGGCAATTTGATCTCTGGTTCCTCTGCCTTTTCTAAAACCAGCTTGAACATCAGGAAGTTCACGGTTCACATATTGCTGAAACCTGGCTTGGAGAATTTTGAGCATTACTTTACTAGCGTGTGAGATGAGTGCAATTGTGCGGTAGTTTGAGCATTCTTTGGCATTGCCTTTCTTTGGGATTGGGATGAAAACTGACCTTTTCCAATCCTGTGGCCACTGCTGAGTTTTCCAAATGTGCTGGCATATTGAGTGCAGCACTTTCACAGCATCATCTTTCAGGACTTGGAATAGCTCCACTGGATTTCCATCACCTTCACTAGCTTTGTTCATAGTGATGCTTTCTAAGGCCCATTTGACTTCACATTCCAAGATGTCTGGTTCTAGGTCAGTGATCACATCATCATGATTATCTGGGTCTTGAAGCTCTTTTTTGTACATTTCTTCTGTGTATTCCTGCCACCTCTTCTTAATATCTTCTGCTTCTGTTAGGTCCACACCATCTCTGTCCTTTATCGTGCCCATCTTTGCATGAAATGTTCCTTTGGTATCTCTGATTTTCTTGAAGAGATCCCTAGTCTTTCCCATTCTGTTGTTTTCCTCTATTTCTTTGCATTGATCACTGAAGAAGGCTTTCTTATCTCTTCTTGCTAGTCTTTGGAACTCTGCATTCAGATGTTTATATCTTTCCTTTTCTCCTTTGCTTTTCGCTTCTCTTCTTTTCACAGCTATTTGCAAGGCCTCCCCAGACAGCCATTTTGCTTTTTTGCATTTCTTTTCCATGGGGATGGTCTTGATCCCTGTCTCCTGTACAATGTCACGAACCTCATTCCATAGTTTATCAGGCACTCTATCTATCAGATCTAGGCCCTTAAATCTATTTCTCACTTCCACTGTATAATCATAAGGGATTTGATTTAGGTCATACCTGAATGGTCTAGTAGTTTTCCCTACTTTCTTCAATTTCAGTCTGAATTTGGCAATAAGGAGTTCATGGTCTGAGCCACAGTCAGCTCCTGGTCTTGTTTTTGCTGATTGTATAGAGCTTCTCCATCTTTGGCTGCAAAGAATGTAATCGATCTGATTTCGGTGTTGACCATCTGGTGATGTCCATGTATAGAGTCTTCTCTTGTGTTGTTGGAAGAGGGTATTTGCTATGACCAGTGCATTTTCTTGGCAAAACTCTGTTAGTCTTTGCCCTGCTTCATTCCGTGTTCCAAGGCCAAATTTGCCTGTTACTCCAGGTGTTTCTTGACTTCCTACTTTTGCATTCCAGTCCCCTATAATGAAAAGGACATCTTTCTTCGGTATTAGTTCTAAAAGGTCTTGTAGGTCTTCATAGAACCGTTCAACTTCAGCTTCTTCGGCGTTACTGGTTGGGGCATAGGCTTGGATTACTGTGACATTGAATGGTTTGCCTTGGAAACGAACAGAGATCATTCTGTCATTTTTGAGATTGCATCCAAGTACTGACTTTCGGACTCTTTTGTTGACCATGATGGCCACTCCATTTCTTCTGAGGGATTCCTGCCCACAGTAGTAGATATAATGGTCATCTGAGTTAAATTCACCCATTCCAGTCCATTTTAGTTCGTTAATTCCTAGAATGTCGACATTCACTCTTGCCATCTCTTGTTTGACCACTTCCAATTTGCCTTGATTCATGGACCTGACATTCCAGGTTCCTATGCAATATTGCTCTTTACAGCATCGGACTTTGCTTCTATCACCAGACACATCCACAGCTGGGTATTCTTTTTGTTTTGGCTCCATCCCTTCATTCTTTCTGGAGTTATTCCTCCACTGATCTCCAGTAGCATATTGGGCCCCTACTGACCTGGGGAGTTTCTCTTTCAGTATCCTATCATTTTGTCTTTTCATACTGTTCATGGGGTTCTCAAGGCAAGAATACTGAAGTGGTTTGCCATTCCCTTCTCCAGCGGACCACACCCTGTCATCTCTCTCCACCATGACCCACCCATCCCAGGTTGCCCCTCGGGCATGGCTTAATTTCATTGAGTTAGACAAGGGTGTGGTCCTTGTGTGATTAGATTGACTAGTTTTCTGTGAGAAAAGTTTTAGTGTATTTGCCCTCTGATGCCCTCTTTCAAGACCTACTGTCTTACTTGGGTTTCTCTTACCTTGGGCGTGGGGTATCTCGTCCCGGCTGCTCCCGGCTGCTCCCGGCCACCGAAGCACAGCCATCGCACCTTACCTTGGACTAGGGGTCTCTCCTCACCGCCGCCCTTCCTGACCTCGGCCGTGGGGTAGCTCCTTAAAATTATATAATGAATGATTTACCTTGATCCATATAGCTCCCTGGGCTTTCCAGGTGGTTCAGTGATAAAGAATCTGCCCGCCAATGCAGGAGATGCAGGAAATGTGGATTCAGTTTCTGGGTGGGGAAGATTCCTTGGTCTAGGAAATGGCAATCCACTCCAGTATTCTTACCTGAAAAATTCCATGATCAGTGGGTCCATGGGGGTCACAAAAACTCAGACACAACTGAGCACACACACACACATAAGATCCCTGTATCACTGCCAATAACCCATTTTAAAGATGATGAAGTTGAGATACACAGAGACTAAGACAGTTAAAGAGTCAGTGTCAAAGTCAAGATTCAAATGTATCTTCTGAATCCAGATTTACAAGTTTTTTACAACATAGGAAGTAAAGTGAAATTGCAGTTTACTTTGGCAACTAGCATCACTCCAAGTTTCCACTCAGATTAAGTCCAGGTTACATGCATAGGACATTGTGAGATTAAGGTAACCAGATGCATAGAGGAAGTAAACTCTTCAATGAGATACAGACACATGACCTTGGACTTTATAGAAACCTAGAAGAACAGGGCTAAGGAATTTCCCTGAGTCTGAAACAGTTACACACGGAAACTTGATGGCAAGAGACACTCTGGAAGCCATTTGTTTCAAGTTTTAAAATCACCTCACATCAAGACCTGAGACTCAGTAGTTCTCCTTAAATGATTACTTTTACTTATTTCATGATCCAGTGCTAAACAATTTTCAAATTTGGCATTTAACTTAGCCACTTCTCAGTCATCAGCAGTCTTCTGGCTATCTCTCTTAAAGAAGAGATGTAAAAGACTGATTACATCATCGAATATTATCTCTCTTGAGGGGATGCAGCTTTTAACAGGCATAAACACCTGATAGCAAAGAAGTTCCACTGTAAAGGTGCAATTTGAGTCAGCAGGATATGTGTGTGTACATATATATATATATATCTAAACAATGATAAGAGACAAAAAGATCTATTGGTAGGGATAAAGCTATGGAAATACAGAGTATTCTGGCTGAGCTATTAGCTGACAATTGGGTGTTTCAATATTCCACCACCAAATATGTACTGGTAAATAAAAAAAAAAAGGTAAACATCGTCCTCTCTTGAAATTGAGGATGAATTATGAATGTTCCACGTACTTCAATTATATAAATATTTACTGAAATTTTCTTATGCACCAAGTACTGTGTTAGTAGTACTTGGGATATAAAAATCAATATGCCATTCTTTCCCGTTCTCTATGAGGTTACTCAGGAAGTAGAGGAGTTTTCTCAGAATTTGCTCCTATCCTCCCTGTGAGATCTTGGTGAGGTTCCTGGAGGGAAAAATCTGTACAAGTGGAGCTTTTTCTATGACTGGGTCCCCAGGAATTTCACTCTCTCTATCTAGCTCACACTTCTAGCAATTCGCAAAAATTCTTAGGTTAATGTTCCTTAAGCTTATGGTGTCCTGTGGTTTCTGCTCCAGAAAATAGAGAAAAATAAAGGGTTAGCAGAAGTGCAACAAGTCCTGGACTGTCAGCCCCCTCACACCCAGACCAGGCATCTTCCAGGTCTCTTATATCTGCAGTCTCCCAAACCCATATCCATGGCTCCAGTCTCCTTAAGTCTCCTTAAGTGAGGTCACTCAGTAGTGTCCAACTCTTTGGGACCCCATGGGGGGCCTGTAGCCCAGCAGGTTCCACCATCCATGGGATTTTCAAGGCAAGAATACTGGAGTGGGTTGCCATTTCCTTCTCCAGGAGATCTTCCTGACCCAGGGATTGAACCCAGGTTTCCCACATGGTAGGCATTGTAGGCAGATGCTTTACTGTCTGAGCCACCAGGGAAGATGTATTTTATACACCAGTCTCCTTGCTGCTGCTGCTGCTGCTGCATCGCTTCAGTTGTGTCCGACTCTGTGTGACCCCATAGACGGAAGCCCATCAGGCTTCTCCATCCCTGGGATTCTCCAAGCAAGAACACTGGAGTGGGTTGCCATTTCCTTCTCCAATGCATGAAGGTGAAAAGTGAAAGTGAAGTTGCTCAGTTGTGTCCAACTCTTAGCGACCCCATGGACTGCAGCCTACCAGGCTCCTCCATCCATGGGATTTTCCAGGCAAGAGTACTAGAGTGGGATGCCATTACCTTCTCTGACCAGTCTCCTTAGCATCCATCAAAACTATGAACTCCAGTTGATATTAGGACTCCATGGCAGTTAGATACTAGCTTGACTAAAAAGCCCCAAATCAGTCATGACTCATGTCTAAAAACACTAGATCATATTTAAAACTATAATTACAATAACTAATGAAAGTAAGTGAAAGTGTTAATCGATCAGTCATGTCTGACTCTTTGCGATCCCATGGACTGTAGCCTGCCAGGATCCTTTGTCTGTGGGATTCTCCTGGAAAGAATAGTAGAGGGGGTTGCCATTCCCTTCTCCAGGGGATCTTCCCTACTCAGGGATCAAATCCAGGTCTCCCACACTGCAAAATGATATTTTATCATCTGAGCCACCTGGGACTGCCCATAACAATAACAAATAGTTATTATTAAATATTTGCTATATTCCCCATGCAGTACAATATATTCTTATTGTTTATTTTATACTTAATAATTTGTGTCTCTTAATTCCTTACCACTATGTTGCCCCTCTTTCCTTCCCTCTCCCCATGGTCAATCACACGTTTGTTCTCTATGTCTGTGAGTCTCCTTTTTTTTCTGTTCTATTGATCTACATGTCTGTTTCTGTGCCAGTACTATATTACTTTGATTATTCCAGCTTCGTAAATAGTCTGCAGTTAGGGATCAGGATTCCTCCAGCTCTATTCTTTCTCAAGATTGTTTTGGCTATTCTTGGTCTTTCATGTTTCCTTGCAAATTTACAATTACTTGTTCTAGTTCTGTGAAAAACACCATTGATATTTTGATAGGGGTAGCATAGAATTTGTAGATTGCCTTGGTTAGTATGATCATTTTGATTCTGAAATAATTATAGATCCAAAAGAAATTGTGAAAATGCTTGAGAGAGATTCTATTTGTAGTTTTATATTATTTTATCACATCTGTAGATTGGTAACCACTACAGGTCAAGATACAAGGTACAGAGGTATTCAATCACCATAAAGAGCTTCCTTATTCTAGCTTTTTATCATCTCATTTTATCATCTCATTCACCTCTGTACTCTCTACTATCCTTAAAAGCTGGCAATCATTAGTTCATTCTCCATTTATAAAATTTAGTCATTTCCAGAACATTGTGCAGGTGGTACCATAAAGCATGCAACATTTGAGGTTGTCTATTCTCACTCAGTGAGATGCCCTTGAAATCCTTTGCTTCCAATTATGACAATAACTTCTTCCTTTCTACGCTGAGTGGTGTTCGATTGTAAGATGTACCAATATTTTTTAGCCATTTACATATTTTGGTTGTTTCCAAATTTTGGCTATTACATATAGAGCAGTTAGCATTAAAACTAATAAGAGATTAAACTTCTCCTTAATAATTATATAATTTAGCTAGAGATACAGCAATTACAGATGTTAAAAATGTTGAGACATAACTTCTTCTCAGATTAAACAAATGTGAAATTAGATATGATCAAGTTAGTTAATTTCATGTGTCAACTTAACTCAACTGCAGTCCCTATGTATTCAATCAAACACAATTTTAGGTGTGACTGTGTAGGTACTTTGTGCAATTGAAGTCCCTCATCAGATCAGATCAGATCAGTCGCTCAGTCATGTCCTACTCTTGGCGACCCCATGAATCGCAGAACGGCAGGCTTCCCTGTCCATCACCAACTCCCAGAGTTCACTCAGACTCACATCCATCGAGTCAGTGATGCCATCCAGCCATCTCATCCTCTGTCGTCCCCTTCTCCTCTTGCCCCCAATTCCTCCAAGTATCAGAGTTTTTCCAGTGAGTCAACTCTTCGCAGAGTTTCAGCTTTAGCATCATTCCTTCCAAAGAAACCCCAGGGCTGATCTCCTTCAGAATGGACTGGTTGGATCTCCTTGCAGTCCAAGGGACTCTCAAGAGTCTTCTCCAACACCACAGTTCAAAAGCATCAATTCTTCGGCGCTCAGCCTTCTTCACAGTCCAGCTCTCACATCCATACATAACCGCAGGAAAGACCATAGCCTTAACTAGACGAACCTTTGTTGGCAAAGTAATGTCTCTACTTTTAAATATGCTATCTAGGTTGGTCATGGTGCAGGCAATGGCACCCCACCCCAGTACTCTTTCCTGGAAAATCCCATGGACGGAGGAGCCTGGTAGGCTGCAGTCCATGGGGTCGCTAAGAGTCGGACACGACTGGGCAACTTCACTTTCACTTTTCACTTTCATGCATTGGAGAAGGAAAAGGCAACCCACTCCAGTATTCTTGCCTGGAGAATCCCAGGGACGGGGGAGCCTGGTGGGCTGCCATCTATGGGGTCGCACAGAGTCGGACATGACTGAAGCGACTTAGCAGCAGCAGCAGCAGCAGGTTGGTCATAACTTTCATTCCAAGGAGGAAGCGTCTTTTAATTTCATGGCTGCAGCCACCATCTGCAGTGATTTTGGAGCCCAGAAAAATAAAGTCTGACACTGTTTCCCCTATTTCCCCAACTATTTCCCATGAAGTGATGGGACCAGATGCCATGATCTTCGTTTTCTGAATGTTGAGCTTTAAGCCAACTTTTTCACTCTCCTCTTCCACTTTCTTCAAGAGGCTTTTGAGTTCCTCTTCACTTTCTGCCATAAGGGTGGTGTCATCTACATATCTGAGGTTATTGATATTTCTCCTGGCAATCTTGATTCCAGCTTGTGTTTCTTCCAGTTCAGCGTTTCTCATGATGTACTCTGTATATAAGTTAAATACAGGGTGACAATATACAGCCTTGACTAACTCCTTTTCCTATTTGGAACCAGTCTGTTGTTCCATGTCCAGTTCTAACTGTTGCTTCCTGACCTGCATACAAATTTCTCAAGAGGCAGATCAGATGGTCTGGTAGTCCCATCTCTTGAAGAATTTTCCACAGTTTATTGTGATCCACACAGTCAAAAGCTTTGGCATAGTCAATAAAGCAGAAATAGATGTTTTTCTGGAACTCTCTTGCTTTTTCCATGATCCAGTAGATGATGGCAATTTGATCTCTGGTTCCTCTGCCTTTTCTAAATCCAGCTTGAACATCAGGAAGTTCACGGTTCACATATTGCTGAAGCCTGGCTTGGACAATTTTGAGTATTAGTTTACTAGCATGTGAGATGAGTGCAATTGTGTGGTAGTTTGAGCATTCTTTGGCATTGCCTTTCTTTGGGATTGGAATGAAAACTGATCTTTTCCAGTCCTGTGGCCACTGCTGAGTTTTCCAAATGTGCTGGCATATTGAGTGCAGCACTTTCACAGCATCATCTTTCAGGATTTGGAATAGCTCCACTGGAATTCCATCACCTCCACTAGCTTTGTTCCTAGTGATGCTTTCTAAGGCCCACTTGACTTCACATTCCAGAATGTCTGGCTCTAGGTCAGTGATCACACCATCATGATTATCTGGGTCGTGAACATCTTTTTTGTACAGTTCTTCTGTGTATTCTTGCCACCTCTTCTTAATATCTTCTGCTTCTGTTAGGTCCGTACCATTTCTGTCCTTTATCAAGTACATCTTTGCACGAAATGTTCCTTTAGTATCTCTGATTTTCTTGAAGAGATCCCTAGTCTTTCCCATTCTGTTGTTTTCCTCTATTTCTTTCCATTGATTGCTGAAGAAGGCTTTCTTATCTCTTCTTGCTATTCTTTGGAACTCTGCATTCAGATGCTTATATCTTTCCTTTTCTCCTTTTCTTTTCACTTCTCTTCTTTTCACAGCTATTTGTAAGGCCTCCCCAGACAGCCATTTTGCTTTTTTGCATTTCTTTTCCATGGGGATGGTCTTGATCCCTGTCTCCTGTACAATGTCATGAACCTCATTCCATAGTTCATCAGGCACTCTATCTATCAGATCTTGGCCCTTAAATCTATTTCTCACTTTCACCTCATAATCAAAAAGGGTTTGATTTAGGTCATATCTGAATGGTCTAGTGGGTTTCCCTACTTTCTTCAATTTAAGTCTGAATTTGCCAGTAAGAAGTTCATGGTCTAAGTCACAGTCAGCTCCTGGTCTTGTTTTTGCTGACTGTATAGAGCTTCTCCAACTTTGGCTACAATGACTATAATCAATCTGATTTTGGTGTTGACCATATGGTGATGTCCATGTGTAGAGTTCTCTTGTGTTGTTGGAAGAGGGTGTTTTGCTATGACCAGTGCATTTTCTTGGCAAAACTCTATTAGTCTTTGCCCTGCTTCATTCCATATTCCAAGACAAAATTTGTCTGTTACTCCAGGTCTTTCTTGACTTCCTACTTCTGAATTCCAGTCCCCTATAATGAAAAGGACATCTTTTTTGTGTGTTAGTTTTTAAAAGGTCTTGTAGGTCTTCATAGAACTGTTCAACTTCAGCTTCTTCAGCATTACTGGTTGGGGCATAGACTTGGATTACTGTGATACTGAATGGTTTGCCTTGGAAACGAACAGAGATCATTCTGTCGTTTTTGAGATTGCATCCAAGTACTGCATTTCGGACTCTTTTGTTGACCATTATGACTACTCCATTTCTTCTGAGGGATTTCTGCCTGCAGTAGTAGATATAATGGTCATCTGAGTTAAATTAACCCATTCCAGTCCATTTCAGTTCACTGATTCCTAGAATGTCAACATTCACTCTTGCCATCTCTTATTTGACCACTTCCAATCTGCCTTGATTCATGGACCTGACATTTCAGGTTCCTATGCAGTATTGCTTTTTACAGCATTGGACCTTGCTTCTATCACCAGTCACATCCAGAGCTGGGTATTGTTTTTGCTTTGGCTCCATCCCTTCATTCTTTCTTGAATTATTTCTCCTCTGATCTCCAGTAGCATATTGGGCCCCTACTGACCTGGGGAGTTTGTCTTTTAATATCATATCATTTTTCCTTTTCATACTGTTCATGGGGTTCTCAAGGCAAGAATACTGAAGTGGTTTGCCATTCCCTTCTCCAGTGGACCACATTCTGTCAGATCTCTCCACCATGACCTGTCCATCTTGGGTTGCCCTACAGGCATGGCTTAGTTTCTTTGAGTTAGACAAGGCTGTGGTCCTAGTGTGATTAGATTGACTAGTTTTCTGTGAGTATGGTTTCAGTGTGTTTGCCCCTTGATGCCCTCTTGCAACACCTACTGTCTTACTTGGGTTTCTCTTACCTTGGGCATGGAGTATCTCTTCACGGCTGCTTCAGCAAAGTGCAGACATTGCTCCTTACCTTGGACGAGGGGTATCTCCTCACCGCCACCCAAAGTCCCTCATCAGTTGACTTTAAATAAGGAATATTTCTTAAATAATCTGGTAGAGTCTGATTTAATCACCTGAGAGTCTTTAAGAGCATAACTGAGGCTTCTAAAAACAAGTACCTGTGGCCAACAACTTCCACTCATGCCAGACAGCAGTTCCAGTCTGCCTTTGTGAAGGTCCACCCTATGGATTTTTGATTTCTATAGCCGTACCCCTCAACTGTTTAAGTCAGTATTTGCAATAAACTTCTTAATATATATTTCCTGTTAATCACCTTTTCTGGTTGAGTCCCAACTGATATAGACAGGGAAGACTTTGGTAATCACTTAGTATAGCAGAGTTTCCAAATATTCAACAGCCTAAGAATTCTGGGATTAAATTTAAGTCATATCTGGAAGCTCATTTTATTTTTTTATTTTTTAATGCCTTTTTAAAAATTAAATTAAATTTTATTTTTTAACTTTACAATATTGTATTGGTTTTGCCATATATCAAAATGAATCCACCACAGGTATACATGTGTTCCCCATCCTGAACCCTCCTCCCACCTCCCTCCCCATACCATCCTTCTGGGTCATCCCAGTGCACCAGCCCCAAGCATCCAGTATCGTGCATCGAACCTGGACTGGTGACTAGTTTCATATATGATATTATACAGTTTCAATGCCATTCTCCCAAATCATCCCACCCTCTCCCTCACCCACAGAGTCCAAAAGACTGTTCTATACATCAGTGTCTCTTTTGCTGTCTCGTATACAGGGTTATTGTTACCATCTTTCTAAATTTCATATATGTGTGTTAGTATACTGTATTGGTGTTTTTATTTCTGGCTTACTTCACTCTGTATAATAGGCTCCAGCTTCATCCACCTCATTAGAACTGACTCAAATGCATTATTTTTAATGGCTGAGTAATACTCCATTGTGTATATGTACCACTGCTTTCTTATCCATTCATCGGCTGATGGACATCTAGGTTGCTTCCATGTCCTGGCTATTATAAACAGTGCTGCGATGAACATTGGGGTACAAGTGTCTCTTCAATTTTGGTTTCCTCAGTGTGTATGCCCAGCAGTGGGATTCCTGGATCATAAGACAGTTCTATTCCCAGTTTTTTAAGGAATCTCCACACTGCTTTCCATAGTGGCTGTACTAGTTTGCATTCCCACCAACAGTGTAAGAGGGTTCCCTTTTCTCCACACCCTCTCCAGCGTTTATTGCTTGTAGACTTTTGGATCGCAGCCATTCTGACTGACATGAAATGGTACTTCATAGTGGTTTTGATTTGCATTTCTCTGATAGTGATGTTGAGCATCTTTTCATGTGTTTGTTAGCCATCTGTATGGAAACCCATTTTAAATCAAATCACATATACATTTTTTATTAAAGTATAGTTGGTTTAAAAATGTGTTAAATTTTGTTATATAACAAAGTAATTCAATTTGTAGTTTTTAATATACTTTTAATATTCTTTTCCATTATGGTTTATCATACCATGTTAGATATAGTTCCCTGTGCTATACAGTAGAACTTTGTTGTTTATTCATTTTATGTATAATAATTTGCATCTGCTAACCCCAAACTTCCTATCCATCCCTCCCTGATCTCTTTCCCTCTTGGCAGCCACAGTCTGTTCTCTATGTCTGTGACTTTGTTTTGGCTTCATCAATAAGATCATTTGTGTCATATTTTAGACTCCACATATAAGTGTTATCATATGGCATTTGTCTGACTTATTTCACTATGTATGATAAGCTCTAGTAGCATTCATGTTGCTAAAAATGGAATTATTTCATTCCTTTCTATGGCTTAGTAGTATTCTATTTTAAATATGTACCACATATACTTAATCTATTTTTCCAGACTCATATAATTTTAGGAGGAGCTTTTAAGTTGTTTTTTTCAAATCACTTCACTTCCAGGCTAACTACAGGCTTAAAGGAAACTCCACACATTCCCCTTAGAAAACACCTGAATGAATGTCACTGAAACAGGGAAAAATGAAAAGAATTACTCTTCCATCAAAGTGGGAAAATAATAAAACCTTTTTTTAAAGCCCAATATTAACAATGGGTAGAAAAACAAATATTCTTTACACATTAATAAGATGCTGAATTAGTGATTATCCTTAAAAAGTCTTTAAAGTCTGAAACTTTTATTTATCTCCTCAAATTTACTGAGTCATGCGTATAGAAATGTATGGGTAAATGTGATGTATACAAAACTGCTTATAATGAGAGAAAATTGGAAATGAACCAGACATATGTCAGCAAGAGGACTGTACAACTGTTTTATGACATTCCTTAGGCTATTAAATAGAGTGAATTAGATAGATAAATGCTGGCTAAATTTGTATTGACTTTTCTATTTTCTTACCCACAAATTTATTTCTTTTTAAGTACCCCCTGATTTCAGAGAGGGTCTTGCAGTTGTAAGGACTGGCTTATTTGCACACCTTTTTTCTCAAGCGAAAATCAAAGAAGTACTTGCAAAGAGTGATACTTGCAAAGGGCCAAAATATCATTTTACTTCTGCAAAAATCATTTCTCTTGGTAAATAGATGATGGAATGAGAGTTTAGATGAGATGGTAAGTGGTTGCCTTTCCCACTATGTTCCTATATTGTTGCTGCTATTCTTGTCTGTATGTACACACTACACAGTAATCCCTCCTTTCCTTGGTTTCAACTCATCTCTGTTAATCACAGTACAAAAATATTTAATGGAAAATTCAAAAAATAAATGATTCGTTAGTGTTAATAAATAAAAATTATATAAGTTTTAAGTTGAGAACCTTTGTGAATAGCATAATTAAATCTTGCACTCTCCTCCTGGGGACATGAGTCTTCCTTTTGCCCATCACATCCTACTTTTAGTCACTCAGTAACCATCTTGGTTATCATATTGATTGCCACCTATATTAGTACTTAGTACTTTGTCAAGTAACCTTCATTGTACTTCATAATGGCCATAAAGCACAAGCATTGTGATGCTGCCAATGCAGATACATTAAAGAGAGGCTGTAAAGTGCTTAGTTGAAGTAAAATATGAAAATTCTAGACTTAAAAACCAAAATAAATCTTATGCCAAAGTTGCTAATATGTACAGTAAGGACAAATTATACTCATATCTTTTATTCATAGAAAATTGTGCTAATCTTGCTGTTGTACCTCAAACTGCAAATATATAGTCACAGTACTTGATAAACACTTAGTGAAGATGGGCAGCAGAGCTGAGTAGATATTTTTCCAAAGAGGAAATGCTGATGGCCAACAAGCACATAAAAAGATACTCAATTTCACTAATCATCAGGGAAATGCAAATCAAAGCACGATGGGATCACACCTCACAACTGTCAGAATGGCTATCATTAAAAAGAACACAAATAACAAGCATTGAGAGGATGTAGGGAAAAGGGAGTTCTCCTACAATATTAGTGTGAATGTAAATTGATGAGCCATTTTGGAAAGCAAATAGAAGTTTCTCAAATAAGCTAAAAATAGAACTACCATATGACCCAGGAATTCCACTCGTGTGTGTGTGTGTGTCTTTGTGTGTGTATGAAAACAGCAAGCAAACCACTAATTCAAGAACATACATGTATCTCAATGCTCATTGCATCATTATATGCAACTGCTAAGATATGGAAGCAACCTAAGTGTCCATCAACAGATAAATGGATAAAGACACTGTGATATATATACATATATATGTGTGTGTGTATATATATATATGTGCATGTGTGTGTGTGTGTATATATATATATATAGTAGAATACTACTCAGCCATAAAAATGGATTACATTCTTCCATTTGCAGCAACACGGATGGACTTAGAGGACATTTTACTAAGGGAAGTAAATAAAACAGAGAAAGAATAATAGTGATAACATTTAAATGTTGACTCCAAAAAATACAACAAACTAGTGAATATAACAACAAAAAAAAAGAGACTCACAGATATAGAGAACAAACTAATGGCTGCCAGGCAGAAGAAGGATGGAGGAAAAGGCAGGATGAGAGTGTGGGGGATAAGGTTTATTATGGGATCATATGAAATCACGTGTGTGAAAATTTGAAAATTATATAGAGGAACCTGATAGGCTACAGTCCATGGGGTCTCTAAGAGTCAGACACAACAGAAGCAATTTAGTGTGCACATAGAATTTAAAAAATATTTTACTCAATAAAAAATATGGTAAAGGCATGCAATTTGTTCAGTAAGATATTTTGAGAGAGAGAGAGACAGACGGATACTATATTCACATAACTTTTATTACAGTACATTTTAATGATTGTTCTTTTTATTAGCAGCTTTTTTTCACCTCTTACTGTATCTAATTTATAAATTAAGTGGTATCATAGGTATGTATATATAGAAAAAAAACATAGTATTTATAGAGTTTATCACTATCCATGGTTTGGGCCATCTACTAGGGGTCTGTGAATGTAGCTCCTGAGGAGAAGGGAAGACTCCTATATGCCTAATAGTACAATCCTTTTCAGCTGACAGGAATTGTGCTATTCTGTTCCAGTATATAATTTAATGGAATGTTTTGAATATTGGCATTATCTCAAAATAAATATAATTGTGACTTAAGTTTCGAAAGCTGTATAACTAATACAACTTCAATCATATTTTGAATTCTGCTATATTTCTAACACTTGGCACATCCCTTTCAACAGACACAGGATATAAAATTGAAACAGTGGGACTGAATATTATCTAAGTCTGTGTTTTCCCTCCTGTTCTCAGTACTTTGAGAAATGTAATGAAACCTCATCCTCTTAGACACAGATAACTAGTCTATGGACACAAAAAGGAATCTAAGTTCTGTTGTGCTATGCTAAGAATTTTTCAGTGTCTGCTGTGCCCTTTTGTTTTAAGAAAAAGGCATTAAGAAATATCTGAACATTTCTTCCTAGCTAGTCACTTTGACTAGCTAGCCTGAATCCTCTAGAAACAGAGACTGAGGCAAAATTAAAGAACTGGCTTTTTATTTGTAAGATGCAAGCCCAGGGTGTAACAATGAGGAAAAAGGGACACGGAGCCAGGAAAACTGCAGAGCAATCCATGCAGTGTGTTAATGTTTGGACTTCTTGCTTCATTGAAAAAAAGAAAGAGCTTCAAGGTGGGAACTAGAAATCACAAAGCAGAGTTCAGTTTCCTGAGGCTGGAGGATGACTTGAGGAGCACTGTCTTTTCCCAGGAAGAGAAGTAGTGTGAGAAATAGAACTATATACTTTTAGGAAACCTCAGAAAAGTGCCCGGAGCAGAGTTACATGGACCTGAATTGAGTTCCCTGTGATGTAATGAAACTGGCTTCCCAGGTGGCTCAGTGGTAAAGAATCCACCTGCCGATGCAGGAGACAAAGGAAACTGGGTTTGACCTCTGGGTTGGGAATATCTCCTGGAGTAGGAAATCACAACGCACTCCAGTACTGTTGCATGGAAAATTCCATGGACAGAGGAGCCTGGTGGGCTACAGTCAATGGGGTTGCAAAGAGTTGTACATGACTGAACAAATGAGCAACAAAACTGGAGGATATGTTTTAATAAACATTTTAATCACACTTTGCCAGATAAAGTGAGTAGGGGCCAGCAGTGTAATTAGCCACATATGACCCAGCTCCACCCAAAGCTTGATCTCTGAGAAGAATGCAAATACCAGTGTCCTTATGTGACCTCAGCAGCCGGCTTGGTTCTCTCAAAGTGCCAACTGAGATTTGTCTGACTCCAGGGTAATATTTCTGGGCCTTGTCTTCTCCTGTTTGGTGTCTGACTGCAGGTGACCTTGGGTTGAAGTCCCTAAAACTCTTCCATCTGTAAAATGTGAAATATAATGCTTTTGACCTACCTCTGTGTGATAGATGACTCTGGACCATATGAGATCTAATGAGTTAACATTTAGAAAATGCTAGGAGCTATTTTAGAAAATGGCATTCTCTAAACACAAAGGATTGTTATTCATTACTCAGAATGCATACAAATAAAAACAAAAGTGTTTGAGAAGAAGAGCAGTGCAGAGAGCTGTTTCTGCCCTGTGTGAAAGGCGGTTTAGAGATTAATTCAATGGATAAACTGTTTTAAAACCGGCAGTTTCTCACTAATGAAAAAGGGGCCCGCAGACTATATTTTGGTCTGGCAGTCACAGCAGAACTGGAAATGTCAAATCTGTATGATTCACTTTCAGTGTTCCCTCTAGGTTTTATTGAATACCTTCAGGCTATGCAGCTGAGGATTTCTGGAAAGAAAATTATGCTATATGTAAGTGTAGTGGTTTGAGGAATACAGTTTTCTGCATCTGTGTCACTCATAATAGATGCAATATAGAGGCTGCTTCCACCAGATATCAGACATCTGATTATTCATCTTTGGTTCTACAACTTTTCATCCTCATCAACCAGGTTTAAGTCTTTCCTCACTCTACCCTGCCAATCAGGTAGTGTACTATATAACATTCTCAGTGAAGCCTGTGGATGATTGAACCGTAGACTTATTATTTTAAAATATTCTCTTTCTCTCACTTTAAATAAATATACACATACAATTATAGTTATTTCCCTGGTGACTCAGACAGTAAAGAATCTACCTGTGATGTGGGAGACCTGGGTTCGATTCTTGGGTCAGGAAGATCCACTGGAGGAGGAAACGGTAACCCAATCCAGTATTCTTGCCTGGAAAATTCCATGGACAGAAGAGCCTGGTGGATTACAGTCCATGGGCTCGCAAGAGAAGGACAGACTGAGTAAGCACGCACATGAGCTAACAGGGCCAGAGTGGTGCCACAGGGCTAACATTAATCCTCAGGCTCCAGTATGCCTTCGGATTATGTGCTCCTGGTCATTGAGTAGTTAACACCTTTCATTTAGTGGAGGTTTTAGCTTCTATTAAACAACTCGGGAAAGGTGTATCAGTTATCGTTATTTGGGTACTTTAGAGAGGATTTAAAGCAGAGGATATGGGGGAGGAAGATCCCATAGGATCTTCCTTGGTTACAATTTTATTTTCCTTGGCTTTATTATACTTTACAGATATTGTGTTGTTTCCAAACTGAAGGTTTGTGGAAACGTGTGCCCAGCAAGTTGATCAGTGCCATTTTTTTCCAACAACTTTTGCTCATTGTATGTCTCTGTGTCACATTTTGGTAATTTTTGTAGTATTTCAAGCATTTTCCTTATTATTATCTTTGTTATGGTGGTTTGTGATTTTTTATGTTACTTTTGTAAATTTTTTGTATTTTTAAATTGTCATTCACTTTTTTTTAAAAAGACATAAAGTTATGGCATCACCAACTTGATGGACCTGAGTTTGAGCAAGCTCCAGGAGTTGGTGATGGACAGGGAAGCCTGACATGCTGCAGTCCATGGGGTCACAAAGAGTCAGACACAACTGAACAAGTGAACTGACTGAACTGAATGTTATTGCACACTTAATAGACTACAGTATAGCATAAATATAATTTCATATGCACTAGAAAACTAAGTATTTCATGTGACTCACTTTTGAGATATGTACTTTATTTCAGTGGTCTGGAACTGAAGCCACAGTATGTCTCAGGAATGCCTTTACAATATAAAGGCATTCCTGAGACATACTGCATTTACTTAGGGTAGTAGTATATACCACCCCAAACATATCTCTGGAATAAGGATTATTTTGAGATTATTGTTTTTAGAAACAGTAAGCATAAGAGATGCTCTGAAAACAGAGTAGAAGTTATCTTTTAGTAAGAAAACTTTACATTTAATAGAAATCTCCATTTGTAACGATGTTTACCTCTCTGTGGGCTTCCCCTATGGCTTAGCAGGTAAAGAAATCATCTGCAATGCAGGAAACACTGGTTCGATCCCTAGGTCACAAAGATTCTGACATTCCTGAGCCACTGAGCACACAAACACATATACCTTTCGTATATACATATACCAAGAAGACAAAGATGACTAAATCAAAATAAACTCGTAGCAATGGAGAAGGCACTGACTTAAACCTGGGTACAAAATCTTACTCTTGTTACTACTCCTGGTCACTCCCCTCACTAGTCTCCCTCATATCCTTCTCTCTTTTGTCTTTAGCTGAAGTTGGTACTGAAGCTTGAATTCTGTTATCTCTGACAGTTACTTATTTTTTTTTTTTTTTTTGGTGAGTGCCCCCTATATATACTTAAGATAAGCATAATGCATTTCTATTTGTTTTTCTTTTGTTAATCTGTATTATGCTTCCAGTTCCAGTCAAAAACTTAGAAGGGTAGAAGGATGATTATTTTTCCTACCCTACAGTTGAAAACCTTGATTCAAATACTAAAGACACAGAAAGCTTCTACAGGCCAAAGCTTGTATTCTAGAAGGGAGAGTAAGTTAGTAAAAATGGAAATAGATATTTAGATGAGACTGAGTCCCATGAAGGCAACTGATTAGGTTAATAGTACAAGAGTAAAAGGGTAGACACATGGTTTTTTGATATAATAATCAACAAAGACTTCTTAGAGAAGCTTTTATATGAGCACATTTGAAGACTGAGAAGTCAGCTGTGCAAAGTGAGAGGGAAAGAGTTTTGCAGACAGAATGAGAAGTACCAACAAAAGCCTCAGGAGACAACCAAGCTGGATATTTTAGGCAAAATAAAGTACCCAGTTTTACTGGGTACTCATAGCAAAATGAGGGAGAGGCTGGAGGACATGGAGCAAAGTGGGATGAGACCTGGGAAAGAATCCTATAAGTCCCAGTATGGAATTTGTAATTTATTCCTCATGGAATGAGAGGCCATGGGAGCACTTTAAGAAGGAGATTGATGAGATCTTCCTTAGAATCAAAAAGTTCACTTTTCCTGCTAAAAAAATAATAGACAAAGCAGGGTGACATATCTCTTAGTTTGTCTGAGATGGGTCCAATTTATGACTGTTACAAGCATACACTAGTGCATATTCAGTCATGTCCACTATTTGTAATTCCATGGACTGTAGCCCTCCAGGCTCCTCTGTTCATGTAATTTTGCAGGCAAGAATACTAGAGCAGGTTGCCATTTCCTACTCCAGGGGATCTTCTCCACCTAGCGATCAAACCTGTAACTCGTGTGTCTCCTGCATTGGCAGGCATATTCTTTACCACTGTGCCACCTGGGAAGCCCTTATGACTGTGTGTGCATGCATGCTAGGTAAGTTGCCTCAGTTGTGTCTGACTCTTTGCAACCCTATGGACTATAGCCCACCAGGCTCCTCCTGTCCATGGGATTCTCCAGCAAGAATACTGGTCTGGGTTGCCATTCCTTTCCTGACCCAAGGATTGAACCTGCATCTCTTAAGTCTCCTGCATTGGCAGGCAGGATTTTTTTATCACTAGCACCACCTGAGAAGCCCTGATGACTATTATTATAGAGTAATTATTAATTAACTCCTCACTATATAGTTTTGGTGCTACATGTTATCCTCACTCTAATTCAAGGAGGCAAAAGTAGGAGCTGAGAGAAAGGGTAAAAAGCCATTTCAATAGTCCAGCTGAGGGATGGAGTTGGCCTTAATTGGTAAGATTGTGGCAGAAATGTAGCAAAAGATTTTTCTTCAAATCACGTTATGATTGAAGATGGAGACAGGGTCAGTTTCCAAGTCCCACAAATCTGAAAACTACAGCTCATTCTGTCCCATAATTATAGTGTCAAGCATCAACAGGGTGTCATCAAATGGGGATCCTGCTGCTTTCCACTTAACAAAATCAGTTCAGATCAGATCAGATCAGTCGCTCAGTCGTGTCCGACTCTTTGCGATCCCATGAACCGCAGCATGCCAGGCCTCCCTGTCCATCACCAGCTCCTGGAGGTCACTCAGACTCGCATCCATCGAGTCAGTGATGCCATCCAGCCATCTCATCCTCTGTCGTCCCCTTCTCCTCCTGCCCTCAATCCCTCCCAGCATCAGAGTCTTCTCCAATGAGTCAACTCTTCGCATGAGGTGGCCAAAATACTGGAGTTTCAGCTTTAGCATCATTCCTTCTAAAGAAATTCCAGGATTGATCTCCTTCAGAATGGACTGGTTGGATCTTCTTGCAGTCCAAGGGACTCTCAAGAGTCTTCTCCAACACCATAGTTCAAAAGCATCAATTCTTCGGCGCTCAGCCTTCTTCACAGTCCAGCTCTCACATCCATACATGACCACAGGAAAGACCATAGCCTTGACTAGGTGAACCTTTGTTGGTAAAGTAATGTCTCTGCTTTTGAATATACTCAGAAATGTTGGTAGAAAGGAAAGGTTCCTTTCCTGTGCTATACAGTCGGTCTTTGTTGGTTATCCATTTTAAATGCAGCAATGTGTACATGTCCATCTAAAACTCTCTATCACTTCCCATCATCTTTTCCCCTGCAAGCAACTACAAATTTCTCTAAGTCTGCTAGTCTCTTTCCATTTTTAAGTAAATTCATTTCTTTTTAGATTCCACATATAAGCGCTATCATATAATATTTCCTCTTCACTGTCTCATTTACTTCACTCAGTATGACAATCTTTAAGTCCATGCATAGTGATGCAAATGATATTATTTTCATTCATTTTACTGGCTAAGTATTATTCCATTGTATATGCATACCACTTCTTTATCCGTTCCTCTGTTAATGGACATTTAGGGTCTTCCATGTATAGGCTATTGTGATCTGTGTTGCAATGAACATTGGAGTGCATGTATCCTTTTGGATCATGTTTTTCTCCAAATATATGCCCAGGATTGGGATTGCAGAGTCATACGGTAGATCTAATTTTAGTTTCTTAAGGAACCTCCATAGAGTCAAAGGCTTTTGACTGTGTGGATCACAATAAACTGTGGAAAATTCTGAAAGAAATGTGAATACCAGACCACCTGACCTGCCTCTTGGGAAATCTGTATGCAGGTCAGGATGCAACAGTTACAACTGGACATGGAACAACAGACTGGTTCCAATAGTACGTCGAGGCTGTATATTATCATTGTGCTTATTTAACTTATATGCAGAGTACATCATGAGAATGGCTGGACTGGATGAAGCACAAGCTGGAATAAAGATGCCAGGAGAAATATCAATAACCTCAGATATGCAGATGACACTACCCTTATGGCAGAAAGTAAAGAACTAAAAAGCCTCTTGATAAAAGTGAATGAGGAGAGTGAAGAAGTTGGCTTAAAACTCAACATTCAGAAAACAAAGATCATGGCATCTGGTCCCATCACTTCATGGCAAATGGAGAAACAATGAAAACTGTGCAGACTTTATTTTTTTGGGCTCCCAAATCACTGTAGATGGTGGCTCCAGCCATGAAATTAAAAGATGCTTACTCCTTGGAAGAGAAGTTATGACCAATCTAGACAGCATATTAAAAAGCAGAAATGTTACTTTGCCAACAAAGGTCCATCTAGCCAAGGCTATGGTTTTTCCAGTAGTCATGTATGGATTTGAGTTAGACTATAAAGAAAGCTGAGTGCAGAAGAATTGATGCTTTTGAACTGTGGTGTTGAAGACTCTTGAGAGTCCCTTGGACTACAAGGAGATCCAACCAGCCCATCCTAAAGGAGATCAGTCCTGGGTGTTCATTGGGAGGACTGATGCTGAAGCTGAAACTCCAATATTTTGGCCACCTGATGTGAAGAGCTGACTCATTTGAAAAGACCCTGATGCTCGGAAATATCAAAGGCAAGAGGAGAGGGGATAACAGAGAATGAATTGATTGGATCGTATCACCAACTCAATGGACATGAGTTTGAGTAAATTCTGGGAGTTGGTGATGGACAGGGAGACCTGGAGTGCTGCAGTCTATCAGGTCGCAAATAGTTGGACATGACTGAGCAGCTGAACTGAACTGAAGGAGCCTCCATACTGTTCTTCCTAGTGGCTGTACCACTTTAAATTCCCATAAACACTGTAGGAGGGATCCCTCCTCTCCTCACTCTCTCCAGTATTTATTGTTTGTGGATTTTTTTCAGGACAACCATTCTGGTTAGTGTGAAGAGAAATCTCATTGTAGATTATGTTGCTTCCTTTGATACTGTTAAGCTTTATTGGCTGTTTGTAAATTTTGGAGACTTATTCCTTGTTGGTCTTATCATTTACAAATATTGTCTCTCAATCTGTGGGTTGTCTTGCTATTTCATTTTTCTTTTGCTGTGAAAAAGCTTTTGAGTTTAAATAGGTCTCATTAGTTTATTTTCATTGTTCTGGGAGATGTATCAAAAAAAAAAAAATGCTGCTGTCAGAAAGTGTTCTGCCAATGTTTTTCACAAGGAGTTTTATAGTGTCTTGTCCCACATTCAGGTCTTTAATCTGTCTTGGACTTATTTTGGTGTGTGGTTTTAAAGAATGATCTAATTTCATATTTTTACATATAACTGTACCGTTTTACAGGCACCAGTTGTTGAAGAAACTTCTTTTCCAACATTGTGCAGTGTTACCTGCTTTGCTATGGATTGATTGACCATGGGTGTGTGGGTTTATTTTTGGGTTTTCTATCCTATTCCTTTGAACTGTATTTCTATTTTTGCATCAGTATCATACTCTTTTGATGACTGTAGCTTTGTGGTATAGTCTGAAGTCAAAGATCCTGGTTCTTCCAGCTGCATTTTTCCTTCTCAAAGTTTCTTTGGCTATTCAGGGTCTTGTGTGTCTGCATACATATTTTAACATTTTTTGTTCTAGTTCTTTGTAAAATCCATTGGTAATTTGATAGTAATTTGATACAGGTTGCATTAAACTTGTAGATTGCCTTGGGAAATACAGTCATTTTTTCAAAACTGATTCTTTCAATCCTTGAACATGGTGTTTCTTTTCATCTGTTTGTGTCTTCTTCAATTTTTTTGTTCAATGTTATACTTTTCAGAGTACAGGTCTTTTGTCTCCTTAGATAGGCTTATCCTTAGATATTTTATTCTTTTTGATGCAATGGTAAATGGAGATGCTTATTGAATTTTTCTTTCTGATCTTTGTTGGTTAGTGTATAAAAATGCAACAGATTTCTGTGTATCAATTTTGTAACCTGCAACTTTACCAAATTCATTGATGAGTTATAGTTTTCTGTAGCATATTTAAGATCTTTGTAGAGTATCATGTCATCTATAAACAGTGACAGTTTAACTTTCTCTTTTCCAATTTAGATTCACTTTACTTCTTTTTCTGCTCTGATTGCTGTTGCTGCTGCTGCTGCTAAGTCGCTTCCAATTAGCAGAGAATGTCCGATTCTCTGCAACTCCATAGACAGCAGCTCACCAGGCTCCCCTGTCTCTGGGATTCTCCAAGCAAGAACACTGGAGTGGGTTGCCGTTTCCTTCTCAAATGCGTGAAAGTGAAAAGTGAAAGTGAATTCACTCAGTCGTGTCCGACTCTTTGTGATCCCATGGACTGCAGCCTACTGGGCTCCTCCATCCATGGGATTTTCCAGGCAAGAGTACTGGAATGGAGTGCCATTGCCTTCTCCGGATTGGAACATACTTCAACATAATAAAGGCCATGTATGACAAATCTACAGCTGACATCACACTCATTGGTGAAAAGCTGAATGTATTTCCTCTAAGATCAGGAAAAAGGCCATCCAACCATCTCATCCTCTGTCATCCCCTTCTCCTCCTGCCCTCAATCTTTCCCAGCATCAGGGGCTTTTCAAATGAGTCAGCTCTTCGAATCAGGTGGCCAAAGTATTCGAGTTTCAGCTTCAGCATGGGTCTTTTGAATGAATATTCAGGACTGATTTCCTTTAAGACGGACTGATTGGATCTCCTTGCTGTCCAAAGGACTCTCAGGAGTCTTCTTTAACACCACAGTTCAAAAGCATCAATTCTTCAGTGCACAGCTTTCTTTATAGTCCAACCTCACATCCATGGATGACTACTGGAAAAACCATAGCCTTGATTAGATGGACCTTTGTTAACAAAGTAATGTCTCTGCTTTTTAATATGATGTCTAGTTTCATCATAATTTTCCTTCCAAGGAGTGAGTGTCTTTCAATTTCATGGTTGCTGCAGTGATTTTGAAGCCCAAAAAATAAAGTCAGCCACTGTTTCCACTGTTTCCCCATTTATTTGCCATGAAGGGATGGGACTGGATGCCATGATCTTAGTTTTCTGAATGTTGAGCTTTAAGCCAACTTTTTCACTCTCCTCTTTCACTTTCATTAAGAGGCTCTTTAGTTCTTTGCTTTCTGCCATAAGGGTGGTGTCATCTGCATATCTGAGGTTATTGATATTTCTCTCAGTAATCTTGATTCCAGCTTGTGCTTCTTCCAGTCCAGTGTTTCTCATGATGTACTCTGCGTATAAGTTAAATAAGCAGGGTGACAATATACAGCCTTGATGTACTAATTTTCCTATTTGGAACCAGTCTGTTCCATGTCCAGTTCTAACTGTTGCTTCCTGACCTGCACACAGGTTTCTCAAGAGACAGGTCAGGTGGTCTGGTATTCCCATCTGTTTCAGACTTTTCCACAGTTTATTGTGTTCAACACAGTCAAAGGCTTTGTCATGGTCAATAAAGCAGAAGTAGATATTTTTCTGGAACTCTCTTGCTTTTTTGATGATCCATCAAATGTTGGAAATTTGATCTCTGGTTCCTCTGCCTTTTCTAAAATCAGCTTGAACATCTGGAAGTTCACAGTACACATATTGCCGAAGCCTGGCTTAGAGAATTTTGAGCATTACTTTATTAGCGTGTGAGATGAGTGCAATTGTGTGGTAGTTTGAGCATTCTTTGGCATTGCCTTTCTTAGGGATTGAAATGAAAACTGACCATTCCAGTCCTGTGGCCACTGCTGAGTTTTCCAACTTGCTGACATATTGAGTGCTGTGCTTTCACAGCATCATCTTAGAGTTTGAAATAGCTCAACTGGAATTCCATCACCTTCACTAGCTTTGTTCATAGTGATGCTTCCTAAGTCCCATTGACTTCACATTCCAAGATATCTGGCTCTAGCTGAATGATCACAGCATTGTGATTATTTGGGTCATGAAGATCTTTGTTGTACAGTTTGTCTGTGTATTCTTTCCACCTCTTCTTAATATTTTCTGCTTCTGTTTGGTCCATACCATTTCTGTCCTTTATTGAACCCATCTTTGCATGAAATGTTCCCTTTGTATCTCTAATTTTCTTGAAGAGATCTCTATTCTTTCCCATTATATTATTTTCCTCTATTGCTTTGCTTGATCACTGAGGAAGGCGTTCTTATCTCTCCTTCCTAGTCTTTGGAACTCTGCATTCAGATTCTTATATTTTTCCTTTTCACCTTTTATTTTCACTTCTCTTCTTTTCAAAGATATTTGTAAGACCTCCTCAAACAGCCATTTTGCCTTTTTGCATTTCTTTATCTAGGGGATGGTCTTGATCCCTGTCTCCTGTACAATATCAGGAACCTCCGTCCATAGTTCATCCGACACTCTCTCTATCAGATTTAGTCCCTTAAATCTATTTCTCTCTTCCCCTGTATAATCATAAGGGATTTGACTTAGGTCATACCTAAATGGTCTAGTGGTTTTCCCCACTTTCTTCAACTTAAGTCTGAATTTGGCAATAAGGAGTTCATGATATGAGCCACAGTCAGCTCCTAGTCTTATTTTTGGTGACTGTATAGAGCTTTTCCATTTTTGGCTGCAAAGAATATAATTAATCTGAGGTCTCTTAGGTTGTCTTAATTTCTTTTTATTCTTTTTCTATATTGTTTTGCAGCAGTGATTTCCACCACCCTGTCATCTAATCAGTAATTAATTCTTCTACCTCAATTATTTTGCTATTGATTCCTTTGAGTATATTTCTCATCTCTGTGTGTTCTATAGTTCTTCTCAGTATTTGGTAAACATAATTTGCATCTTCTCCATCCCCCCCCCCCCAAGATCCAGGATCATCTTCACTATCATTATTCTGAACTGTTTTTCTGGAATGTTGTTTATTTTCACTTCATTTCATTGTTTTTCTGGCATTTTCTCTTGTTCCTTCATCTGGGACATAAATCTCTGCATTTTCATTTTGATTAATTTTCTGTGGTTATGGTTTTCCTTCTGGCAGCTGTGGTATTGTAGTTCTTCTTGCTTCTTCTCCCTGTCCTCTTCTGAATGAGGGTAGGATGAATGTGCAAGCTTCTTGATGGGACAGACTGGCAATGGGAAGACCTCTCTCTCCCTTCCATATTTGTAGTTATTTTTTCTACGTCAGAGGTTCTTAATTAGGCATTATGTGATCCAGAGAACTCTTATACTAGGTTGAAGAGATGGCAGTGTAAAATACGCATCCTGTCTTTATTGTCTTGAGAGAAATAGATTTCTCCATAATAGTAACCAATGTTTGGTACCCTTTATTCATTACAGATATTTATGTCATATTTTCTTAATTTCTTTTTCAAAAAACATAGGCTAGACCTCCATATCATCATTCAATAAATGCTAATTAACCATACATATATAAAAATTTTTTTCAGTTGTCCATTTACTTGCCCTGCTCCCAAGAGATAAGCATCAAGCCTGTTCACCAGCCATATTTCTTTCCTCTTCCTCCTTCCACCCGCCCAACTGTTCAAGTTTACAGACAGATGTTCACAACTGCAGTCCCACCCACCCCAATAAGTTCCAATCTTGATTTTGAACAAAAAGAATGCGCTTTCTGTAGTCCAGTTCCGTAGGGCTTGGCTACCATTAACTATCTGCTATTTATACTACTTTCTAAGTCCTGTCTCTAACTATATAACTAAAATTACATGAATTGCCTTTACCCAAGCAAATATTAAGTATGTTTTCTCTGTTCTTCATTATGCTATTTCTAAATCAATTCAGTTGATGAGTGCCTGTGTTCTCATTTATATCTGAACATTAAGTAAACCTCTGTATATTACAAATAACTATCACTGCTGGAGATAAGGCAGTCCCTCCCTCCCAGGTTATAGATACTATTGATTTAGTCATTACTTTGTGAATTTCTCATTGTCTAGACTTGAAGATTCACTTTGTGCAGTGTTTGTGATAACTGTGTTGCTGAATTTTAAATAGAGTTCTCAGTAAACCCTGTATCACATTCAAAGCAGAGAGTACAAGAACATTGCTTGCATTTTCAAGTGATCAACTTTTGTTTCAGCTCAAAGAAAATCATTAACCATCCTGTTTGTTGGTGACATTTGATCACTAATTCACTAACAGAATGGATGGCAAATGTGTTTTCCATTCTACTCCTCTCCATTTTCAAAACCAGAAATTGCTCAAGTGAAACTTTTGAAACCAGAAGGGTGATAAAAAGTGGATCAGATTAACAAAAATTTGAGCTTGGGCTTGCTTGTGTATTTAGAGAGATTATACAATTTCTAATGTGAGTCAGGAAGGGGATGAAGCATTAACCCTGAAGACCAAGGCAAAGGGACAAAATCCAGGGATTTTTTATGGACAGGTCTGACATCCAGAAGTTTTTTTTACATATGTTTGATTAGTTTTTGTCTTTAATTTGGAAAGGGGGTTGCTCTGTTTTCCCTCCTCCTCATGCATGGTGCAGCAAGGACTTAGTTTATTTATGGTATCAGATATAACCAAAAGAAACCATCTACTTTCTATAGATTGTCCATAGTGAAGATCTCTGGTGAATAACATATTCACTTTGCCGGTAATACTATAGGCAGAAGATGGCACCTATTAGAGGGACTGGTGCCAAGTCCATACCAGTCCCTCTAATGGTGGATGCTCCTACCATCCATTTTATAAATAAAGGTAAGTTACTTAGCCTCTCTGACATTTGACTTGCTACAGTAAACTGGGCCTAATGTTTCTTTCAGCCACAGAATTTATTAGATAATCAACAAATATTTATTGATTTTTCAAAATATTATTGATACTGAAGCATATCAAAAGACACTTTTCCAGCAGAAACTACAAGGAATTTAATCTATTCAATGCTTCTTTTGAAGGAGGAGTTATGAGATATATGAATAGGACCAAAGTGGAGTATTCTGATAAGAATAATGGCCCTTTGAGAAGGGAAACTAGAGTTGAGTAACCATATTTAGGGTTATTTTTGTGGTATATGAATGCTCAGATTCTCAGTTGTGTCCAACTCTTTGTGATCCCATGGATGCAGCCCACCAGGCTCTTCTGTCCATAGGATTTTCTAGCAAAAGGTTGCTATTTCCTTATCCAGGTATGTTACATATACTCACCTATTATTATGTATTTCCAACAGAAGTGAAAGGAAATTTAGTTTGACCACAGCCATTTATACCAGTGCTCTTTTCACAAATTGAAGAGAACTTTAATGACCAAGGGAATAAAGTAGAGAACAATAGGACAGACTTTAGGGTCAGACAAATCTGAATTCCAATATCAGCTCTATTATTCTCTCTATCCTTGGGCATGCCATTTAAACTTTCTTTTTCTTGGTCTCTTTCTCTCTTTGTATTGTGGAAAAAATAATAGCAAATAGCTTATAAGGTTTTGTGAGGATGAAATAAAATAATAGTTGTAAGACATCTAGCAAGATGGTTGCTGCATAAAGAAAACTCAAAAGTTTTAATTGCAATCATGACGACAGTTGTAAGGAGCTGATGATAGTATGTTACCATCATGGTAACATGTTATGGTGATATGATGATGGTGAGCATGATCATGGTGTTTGCGATGGTGATGATGATGATTTTTAGTTACAAGGTGACATGGCATGTTCAAAGAGTTATGAGTTGAGCTGCTCACTGTTCAAAGCACATAGAGCAGAGAATCTCATATTCTAGACTCCTATTTTGGAGATATTGCTAAATGCTTCTTAATCCTACTCTTGTCTCACACACATCACTATATCCCTACAAGAACTTGACACAAAATATGGAATTGTGTATGATCAGCCAATCATAATAAGAATAAAAATAAGACATCCATTTTTGACAGCACAGCTACATTGAGACCCAAGTACCTCAGCACAGTTTGACCATGTACTAATTCCTCCTTTGTGATCTATGTGTTTAATTTACAGACTTTGTCCTTTGTTGAGTTGGCCTGCCATAAACCAGACTCTGTGATCTGTGTATCCTCATCCAACCATCTTTATACTGGTTTTTACTGTGATCTTCTTTGTAAAAGTCATTGTACAACTTGTAGCATTGTTCCATTTACCTTCAGAACTAATATAAATTATCCTTCATACTCAAACAGTGGCATGAAGGGATTTGATTACATATAAGAGCAAATAAAAGTGGGTTGAGAATAAATAAATGTATCTGAAATCTTCTTTTTGAGCACTATTGGTGGTCTTTGTTCATCTGTAGCTGTGGTTATTTCCATTGTTGCAGATGTCTGATAGTGGCATAACCCATGCCTCAATCAAACATGTGCTTCTACTATCTGAGCCACAAGATAAGAAAGAAATGCTATTATGGAACTAAAACCAGTGATTTATTTGCTGCTATTTTTCCTAACTTCCAAAAACTATAATAGGTGGCATAATAACACACTTTATTGATATACTACGTCAAACTAAATTACTCATGTGTGGTGAAAATGAGGGGTCATAAAATGTGTAAATATTTTCCTATCAGCCAAATTTTTACAAATGGAGAAACATTGGGAACAGAAGGTAGAAAAAATGACACCCATCAGTGGAGTTGAGCATAGGCTAAATAAAGTATAACTTGAAGCAATTTCTGTGAATACTAAAATGGTTTCTACATACAGGATAACCTATATCACCTTTTGAGAATGAGAAATCTAAAAGCATGATTCCAAGAATTTTGAATTTCTTGAGAACTGACATTAGGTGACCAATTTTAATTCCTGGTATCATAACATAAAAAAGACAATCATCCTTACCACCTATTCATTATTATTTCATAATAGAAACAATGACTTAGAACCAGCCTGGAAAAACACAATTTCAGAATAATTTAAAGTTTTTTTTTACATTGAATACATTTAACTCTCAGAAAAAGTTATAATGTTGCTCTTGTAATTTTAATTTTGCTACAAACTCGTAAAAGATTATGCCAGACTTGCCCTGCTCCACAAGGCAGGATTTGTAAGTCATGACATTGGCATTTGATGAAGCTGATGCTTCAAGACCAACAGAGACTTACATCACAGACTCCTGGTGACTTTAGCTTCCACACCTGGTGCATATTCAGTAGGTGAGTTCATGATGAAGTATCCTAAGCTCTTAGTTAGCAGGAAGATTCTAATAGACTTTGAGCACATGACAGGCTCCCATATAGAGGCTGCCTCTGAGGGGAAAATAGCTCCCCTAACCTCAGATCAGATCAGATCAGATCAGTCGCTCAGTCGTGTCCGACTCTTTGCGACCCCATGAACCGCAGCACGTCAGGCCTCCCTGTCCATCACCAGCTCCCGGAGGTCACCCAGACTCACACCCATCAAGTCAGTGATGTCATCCAGCCATCTCATCCTCTGTCGTCCCCTTCTCCTCCTGCCCTCAATCCCTCCCAGCATCAGAGTCTTCTCCAATGAGTCAACTCTTCGCATGAGGTGGCCAAAATACTGGAGTTTCAGCTTCAGCATCATTCCTTCCAAAGAAATTCCAGGATTGATCTCCTTCAGAATGGACTGGTTGGATCTTCTTGCAGTCCAAGGGACTCTCAAGAGTCTTCTCCAACACCACAGTTCAAAAGCATCAATTCTTCGGCGCTCAGCCTTCTTCACAGTCCAGCTCTCACATCCATACATGACCACAGGAAACCTCAAGTCAGGCCAATTGCTTAGTATCTGATGAACTGGAATCCCATCCTTTTCTTTGGCATCCATATTTCACAGTGCACTAAAAAATGGCTTTTTATTTAGCAATATTTGGGGGGACTCCTTTCTTTATTTTACAGCCACTCAGTGCCTGACATAGTACAAGCTCATACTATCATTTCTCAAACCATTAGGTGTTAACTTCATTTGCTGGTATGAATTATGTTTTGCTCTTTTAGTTTTGTAATGAAAAATAAGTACAGGTTATGCAAGCAATAACCCCTGTGTGCAGCAGCTATCTTTCTAAACGGTTTATTATGCCACAGTCTGGTACTCCATTAAATATAGATTACAGATTGCTGAATAAATGAATATCAACGAAGCGTCCCCATCCTTCTGTTTATATCAAGGCAAATAATAAATTGCAGCATCTCATGAAAATGGAAAACTAGGAAGAGTGGGTCAAGAAGTAATTATGCTTTTGTCTTATCTCATGCTTCTTGCCTCAAAACAACAGAATACATCATGGAGTTGAGGGGCCAGAGCAAAGATATCTCTGATCTGTCATTACTGGTAGAAACACTTTATTCTTGTTTTCTTTCTCCCCACAAATTTTTCTATGGGCGAGACTACCTTGGACCTATTTTTCATTCATGTTTCCTTTTATTAAGCTCTATGAAGTGAAACTTTTGAAAGCTCAGTAATAACTTTTTGAAAAGAGAAAAATATTTTCAGATAATTATTTCCCCATTTTTCACTTGATGCCTGTGTGAACACTTACCTCTCCCCACCCATATTGGAACTGGAGATTATAAGCCAGAATAAACAGCAGTATTGTGGTAAACTTGGATGTAAACCAATGTTGTACTGCCACTCTTTATCTCCGACCTTAGATCTGTTGCTTTTTGGGGCTTATTGATCCTTATTAATCACTCACATTTTAATTGAGAACTATTATAAATGAATAAAAATAAGAAATAATTTCTTTTCTGGAAGTCAATACCTTCAGTGGCAAAGTAGCACTGAGGGTGTATTTTGCGAAGACAAAGAATTATGTCAATCAATTTTAATTTTCAATACAAGGAATAGAACATGAATTTATTTCCTTTTGGTAGTTTGAATCACTACTTCTTGACATGACTGCTTACAATGAACCTCACACCTTCCTGTCCATCTAGAACCTCATTCCTTCAATTCTACTTTTATCTCTTTATCACTACTTGCCCCTTCATTTCTGTTTTCAAACATATCCTGTCTCCTTAGTGTTTAAGGTAAAACAGGATTATCACCATTACTACCCCTTTCCTTCTTGTCCTGCCATACTCCTTACAGGAACTTTAAAAAGTGTTTGCTTTCTATACATAACAGCTGTTATGTATACACAACCACTACAATATTGTAAAGTAATTAGCCTCCAATTAAAAAAAAAAAAAACCAAAACAGCTGTCTTTATAGCACAGAGAATTATATTCAATATCCCATGATAAACCATAATGGAAAAGAATATTAAAGCAAGAATGTGTATATACATGTAACTGAATCACTTTGCTATATAGAAGAAATTAACACAACATTGTAAATCAACTACACTTCAACAGAAGAACGAAAACAGAAACCAGAAAGAGGGTTTTGCTTCCTCTCTGGCCACTCATTATTTTTTATCCGCTGCAATTTAGCTTCCTCCTTCTACCTTTACTAGAAACTGCCCCTTCAAAGGTCACGTGTAGCTTTTTAAATGCATCTCCCATCCCCAGTATCACTTCTCATCCTCCTTGTCTTTTTTTGGCACTTGATGCTATTAACCTTTCTTCTGGTTCTTGATACTTTCTCCTTCATTGACTCTTTCAATGCTGTGCTGTCTTACGTGGATAGCTGCCACTCCTATTTTCTTTATCCCCACTGAGTTTTGATTCTTTTTCAAAACTCCAAAACATTTACGTCATGCAAGCTTTGTCTTTAAACTCCTTTCTGCTTTATCTTTTAAGCATGATGTTTCCAGATTCTGGAAGGAAGCTTTCTCTGGTTCCTTCTCTCCAGGATTAGTAGATCTATCTCTCCTCTGTGGTCTCTTGACTCTCAAATTATCTATCTCCCAAATGATTGTAGTAACTTCTTACACCTGCTTAGATCTGGTGTCTGGTGCATGGCAGGACCTCAAACGTTTATGTAGAAGGGAAATTGGAATTAACATACACACACTACTGTGTATAAAATAGAAAGCCAAATGGGATATACTGAATGAGTAGCATAGGGAAATCTGCTCCATACTCTGTAACAACCTACATGGGGAAAGAATCTAAAAAATGATGTATGTGTATAACTGAATCACTTTGCTGTATATCTAAAACTAACACAACATTGTAAATCAACTATCCTTCAATATAAAAAAAAATTAAAAGAATATGTGAAATGAATGAGTAAAAAGGCATATCAAACTGTTTTTGACAATAATTAAAATGAATTCCAGTGCTTCATAAACATTTTTCCATATAGCCCATATCTTACCACCAAGTATAAATCATATATGGACCAAGTATAGCTGGTGGTCACACACCTTCTGAAAGTTAGTCTCAGAAATGTCAAGGGGATTAAGTTTCTAAGAGCAGGTTAACAGTATATTAAAAAAGTAACAGGATTTCAGGAGAGATTTTTTTCTTGTCTCAGAACTGTACTTAAGGGCTATATCTGAAGATAAAAAGCACTAAATAGTCTACATTCTAAGTTTATTAAGATATACACATTTGGAGACAGCTCCTGTGGGACAGGAAAACAGAAGCACCAATGCATTCTTTGCTCAGAGACTGCATATTTCCATCCCCAAATCAATGAATAGCATATCACAAGAATAGCCCATTATATTTTTTGGATAACAACTGTAGTTATGGACTTGCTCATCTGTGCTATATTGGCAAAGCTCTAGAGTTACTGAGAAATGACAGAGCTAAGATAAAGAGTAGAATGTAGCCCTCCCTTTTACTTTGCCAGTTGAACTCCCCAACTTTGTCAAAAGGCAAGTGTATATGGAATAGTTGGTAGAGAAGCTGCCCATGGATGAGGGACTGATTGAAAGAAGAGTCAGTACTCAAATACTCTCAGTGCTGAATCCTTTTCCTGCCCTTCTCTAGTGCTGATATGAAAGGTCCTGACTCTATCCCATCTCATGCCATTATAGAATTATAACACTTTTTTTCTTCTTTAGCCATTGTTGTCAGCAAGTGTCTTTCAGAATAGATATACATTCCAACAGCTAAGAGAGAAGGATGCACCTACACATGACTAAAGGAGGGAACAGTTTAAGAAAAAAGGTGTTAGGAGGACTTGGCTTAAACACAGACACACATACCAATAAAAATGTAAACATAAATATATATTTACTTTTTTATTCATTCTGTATTAAAAATAATGATGATGATAGCAGTAGTGGTAATAATAATAATAATAAATTTTATATTTATTCATATGTCTTGGTTATTTTTATTACTGTTATTCATATTATTAGTAGTTATTGCTATTATTGTCATTATGCTATTACTGTTATAATTACTGTTGTTGTTATTATTATTACCATCAGTTTATTATTCAAGTGGCAGCACCAGGATTTTATTTTATATTTTATTTATTTATTTATATTTAATTCATTCATTCATTTTTGGCTGTGCTGGGTCTTTATTGCTGTGTGGGCTTTTCTGTAGTTGCAGCAAACAGGGGCTACTCTCTAGTTGCAGTGCATAGGCTTCTCTTTATAGTGGCTTCTCTTGCTGTGGAACACAGGTTCTAGGGCATGTGGATGTCAGCAGTTGCAGCACGTGGGCTTAATAGTTGCGGATCCCAGGCTCTAGACCACAGGCTTAGTAGTTGTTGCACACAAGCTTAGCTGTTTCACAGCATATGGGATCTCCCTGGATTAGAGGTTGAACCCATATCTCCTGAACTGACATATGGATTCTCTGCCACTGAGCCAACAGAGAGGCCCAGCATCATGATTTTAAAGCAGGTAGATCTGCTCACAGACTGGGTTTACTTAGAATGTCCTGCTCCTCTAGTGTGGCTCCTGCCCTGAAATTTTCTGATCCTATCTTCTCCTTCCCCAGATGTGCAACCACCTGTGGGCTTTTGGTAAGTGTATGTCTCCTAAGCATCTCAGTTCATAATCCCCTCCAAAATCCATTATGACTATAGATACAGCATCCCCACAGAGTCTCAGCTTGGGGCTGTAGTTTAAGAAATGCTCAGTTTATTGCTCGGTTTCTCCCTGGATTTCCTAACAGAAGTAAATCTTCCAAACAGTTAAGGGGAAAAAAAAAAAGCACAGACCAATGTGGCATATGGACTAAAAAAGTAAGCAGGAAACCCCCTATCAGCTAGGGAACATCAGTGATTTTCTTATCATTTGCCATCATTCTTGTGCAACCCAACAGGAAGGCAAAGAGGCACACTGATATTTGCAATAAGCCTCAGAATTTTAAAAAATGACTTCAGAGTCTTCGATATAATGTTTTGATTTCCACAGAAGGGTGATAGCAGAGTAATTCACGAGGAATGAAGAATCCGTCTCCTTCAATATTGCTGCTCCCTGTTAGATGACCTGGTGTTTACATTTACTTCTATAATAATGCTTCTTGAGGCTGTGTTGTTACTGTGTGTATATCTGTCACTTTTACTCTACTGTGAGATTTTTAAGTCAGATATTTGTTTTGTGTATTTTTCGATCTTAAATACAAGCCCAGTATCTGCCCAAAGATATTTGAAAAACGAATCCATGAATGAATGAATGTAATAGAATAACTGCTGACTTGCTGACTCTTGTGAGCTCTGCTCTTTGTACCAGCCAGATATTTCCTCACTGATGGATTTCAAAAATGATAACTTCCATTGCTAACTCATAGATGACAAGGTTCAAAATGGGGCTCTCATATCCACTTGGTCTGCATTCACGATTTGCAAAGAACTTTCATATATGGCATTTTCTTTCATTCTTATTTATCACAAGTCATGCTTCAGTTTGTTATTTTGAAACACACTGATCAATGCTAAAGTTTTGCAAATGAGTGTATCTTCCTATTATTCTCTGAACTTTAGTGTAGTGTGGCATGTACAAAGGACCGGAATGATAAATGATTTCATAAAACAAACCAAATTGAAACAAATTGAAGCCATCCTCTCACCAAAGTTCTTTGCTGACAGTCACTTAGCTTCAGCAAGGGGATTTCTAGAGCCAAAAGAAAGTCACCCTATAGTAACTGTTGAAGACAAACATGTGGACTCACAGTGGAAAGTTGGTAGACACAGAGTGCAGCCTAAATAGAACTGGATTCAGGCCTGGGTCAGGTTGCACAAGAATCCCTGTGTGTTTGGGCTATGTGAGGAAGTGAGTGAAACCATGGGCGCTGTGGGGGGCAGATGAGCCCACCGTGACTTTCCAATAATTTTAGCTTGGGCTGAATTTTTCACATCTTAATTTCTTTATTTTGGGCAAAGAAACAATTAGCTATCTATCTCATAGGTTTTTAAAAATTTTTAATTATATTTTGTATTGGAGTATAGTTGATTTACAATGCTTAGTTTTGGATGTATAGCTAAGTGAATCAGTTTTATGTGTGTGTAAATATATGTATATACACACATATATACATTCTTTTTCAGATTCTTTTCTCATATAGGTATTTACAGAACACTGAGTAGAGTCCCTTGTGCTATATAATAGGCCTGTTTTATATAGTTGTCTATTTTAGATAGACAACTTTGACAGTTGTTGTTTTTGAGTTGTTTCTGACTCTCTGTGATCCCTTGGACTCTAGCCCTCCAGTCTCTTCTGTATATATATTTCATATATGGTAGTGAATAAATGTTAATCCCAATATCTTAATTTATCCCTCACCCTCAGATTTCCTCTTTAGTACCCATAAATTTCTTTCTAAGTTGGTGAGTTTGTTTATATTTTATAAATAAGTTTAACTGTATTATTTTATTAGAATTCATATATAAATTATAAATATTTGTCTTCCTGAAAAGGGATTAATTTCCAAAATATACAAGCAGCTAAAGTGGCTCCATAAAAAAAAAAAAAAAAAAAAAAACTGGATCAAAAAATGGGCAGAAGACCCTATAGGATTTTGGAAGGGCTTGAATATGGTGACACTTATTGCTACTGAGTTCATGTCCTCAAAATGTCACTGAATATTATTATTATCATTATTTTTTATAATTCATTGTAGAGTTAATCATCACATTTCTATAGATCCATTTCTTTCTTAAGTGCCAAAATTGCTATTGCTTATGTTGGTACTTCACATAAATTCCATTTCCTGATTTATTTATTTATTTTTGGTCATGCTGCACAGTTTGTGGGATCTCAGTTCCCCAGTCAGGGACTGAACCTGGGTCCTTGTCAGTGAGAGCATGGAGTTCTAACCACTGGACTTCCAGGGAATTCCCAGAAATAGTTTCGAATTGAGCATCTGTGTCCAGATAAGTATGCTAGAAGGTACTCTCAGATCAGATCAGATCAGTCGCTCAGTCGTGTCTGACTCCGGGCAGGTCATGGTGGAGAGATCTGACAGTGTGGTCCGCTGGAGAAGGGAATGGCAAACCACTTCAGTATTCTTGCCTTGAGAACCCCATGAACAGTATGAAACGGCAAAATGATAGGATACTGAAAGAGAAACTCCCCAGGTCAGTAGGGGCCCAATATGCTACTGGAGATCAGTGGAGAAATAACTCCAGAAAGAATGAAGGGATGGATCCAAAGCAAAAAGAATACCCAGCTGTGGATGTGTCTGGTGATAGAAGCAAAGTCCGATGCTGTAAAGAGCAATATTGCATAGGAACCTGGAATGTCAGGTCCATGAATCAAGGCAAATTGGAAGTGGTCAAACAAGAGATGGCAAGAGTGAATGTTGACATTCTAGGAATTAGCGAACTAAAATGGACTGGAATGGGTGAATTTAACTCAGAGGACCATTATATCTACTACTGTGGGCAGGAATCCCTCAGAAGAAATGGAGTGGCTATCATGGTCAACAAACGAGTCCGAAATGCAGTACTTGGATGCAATCTCAAAAACGACAGAATGATCTCTGTTCGTTTCCAAGGCAAACTACTCAATGTCACAGTAATCCAAGTCTATGTCCTAACCAGTAACGCTGAAGAAGCTAATGTTGAACGGTTCTATGAAGGTACTCTCAGTTGCTACTAAACCATGGTCAGTTGTAGACCACTTTGGACCTCTATGAAGTTAAAGCGGCCTGTATGTTGTTGTTGTTGTTCAGTTGCTAAGTTGTGTCTGACTCTTTGTGACCTCATGGACTGTCGCACAGCAGGTTCATATGTCCTCTACTAGCTCCAAGAATTTGCTCAAATTCATGTCCATTGAGTCAGTGGCCTGCATATTCTTAGTTAAATAAGCAGTTAATTAAAAATACAACCTTGAAATTAGCTGTGTATGTATCCAGCCACTTACTGTTTCTTAGAGACATTAAATAAAGAACAAAAGCACAAATTAAATAGCATCAGCCTCCTCACTCATTTTGTTCTTTGTTTTCCAAGGTAAACCTAAGCATGTATTCTTCACTGCAGACTCCAGTCTTTTCAATTCTCAATTGTTATTAATAGCAAATTTACTTGTTAGTATAAAGTGCTTCAGTCTGTTATAGTAGTTTCCTATTTTTTTGGTTCAAAAATTCTACCTCCTCGAAGTCTTTAATCAGTTAAACACTTAGTCTAGGCTTTTCTCTCTCTTAAATCAAATATATACCTGATAGTTCCTTCTCTCCATCCTATAGATCCCCTGTACTTTGTGTTAAATCAGCAATTTGGTCAGGGAAGCCACAGAGAGCTGGACATGCATGTGTGCACGCATGCTTAGTTGTGTAGACTCTCTGCGACCCCATGGATTGTACACTGTCAGGCTCCTCTGTCTGTAAGATTTTCCAGGTAAGAATACTGGAGTGGGTTGCCATTTCATCCTCCAGAGGACCTTCTGGACCCAGGGACTGAACCCGTGTCTTCTGCATTGGCAGGTGGATTCTTTACCACCTGTGCTATGTGAGAAGCCCGTAAGGAGCTGGATTCACCCCAAATTCTCATCTTGGCCTATCTCCTTATTTATCTTAGCTTCATTAGTCTTGCTTAAAAATAGTGGGTTTTGGTTTAGGATCTTTGCTTCTATGAAAACTTGCAAGTGATTCTGTTTGCAAGGGCTTTGGGAAATCTAATTATCTAAACATACTCAATTGGTTAGTTCCTAAGTACAATAGTACCAGTATTTTCACATCTCTAATGTTCCCTTTGATTTCTAGAAGTATTTCCTAGAGAGAATAGAGAACGTAAAACCACTCTTGCTTTGCAGTTGGAGAATTCAAGGATCAAAGGAATAATCTATTTCACTTAAATGGGTCTGGACTAGAATCTTCCTGCTTGGCACTGTGTAATCAAAGTATGTGAGAGGAGGCTCAGAACCTCTGGTTCTTACCATCAGTCAGGATTACAATCCTTTGCTCAAAGTCCATACCCACCAGGTAGCCTCCTGATTTCATACTGGGAGGTATGTCATTGAGAGGGGAAAAAAATTACCTCTTTTCGGCTTTGGAGGAGAAGCAATAGCAGATTAGTAGATTCAAAGGCTACAGTCTCCAATGATGGTTGCTTATTAAGTAAAGAAGGACCAGAGGACTGGAATGTGTCAGCCCAATGCTGAACAGAGAGGAGAGAGAGGAGAAAGATGATTTTGAGCTTCATCTGAAGTCACCTGTGCCAGCGTTTTTGCACCTTAATGTATCCTGCTACTGAAAAACAGACAGGGCCACCACTTCAACTCTCCTAAGACTCCCAAGTTATTTAAGTCACTAAGAGTTAGTTTCATATTTTCCTAAATATGTCCCCTCAACTGCCTTATGACACCTGAAACTTTTCTTTCCTCCCTGTTAAACAGTCATATTCATTGATGTCACCCATGAAAGCTTGTAGCAATTTCCTACTAAGGGGCATTATTATAGACTGTGTTGCTACTATTCTGAGTATGGTCACTCTAACAAGTGTCAGTCTACTGCTGCCTCACACCTACATACACATGCATGTGAGCACATACATATACACACATACCTGGTCAGAGTCACAGTCTAAGAATGCTGATAGTGTTAACTCTGAATATGTACATTTTATATTTTGCATAGCGATTGTCTGATTATTTTTAACACTCTTCCTTTCAGAATCATGGACAGGTCTCTGTTGGTATAGGAAGGGGAATCAATAAGACCAGTCTCTTGTAACATTGCTCAAAATTCCTTCATATGCCCTTGGACTACATTACTTTGGCAGCGTAGGTCCACTTCAAAATTTCCTTACTCTAGACATTTCATTATTCACTCACTTTCCCCAGGTCACCTGATAATTATAGGACAATAGGGTTGTTCCCATGGATCAGCTTCTATCTCTCGGAGCCAGGTGTGAAACCTCACTTGAATTAAGCTGGCCAGAGCCCCTTCCCTCCTCATACCAAAGGGCTTCTGCCTAAGTCTGAGCTTCTCTATCACTTGGAGGAGATATGACAAATTCTGGGTGTAGTTGTAGCCCTCTTCTGCCTGAGATCAGAGGAGCAGCAGGGAAGGCAGAGTGAGAGGAGCATAGGACTTTTACAGATGGAAGCATCAGAGATGGCGGGATCTCTGACACATCCTAAACACTTGTGAGCTCTAGTGCTTGCTTTAGAAATCTGAGGGCACTCTAGCACTTGAATTCTGGGAGACACACACGGTTTAGAGGATAATTTCCATCTCTGATGAGTGTCTTTAAGCTACACCAAATCATTCAAATTCAGAAAACGCAGGACTTGAAAAGGTCCCACAAAGTTAAATTCATGTGTTTAATGTTTAATTTGTTTTTGTTTATTCACTAAGTTGTGTCTGACTCTTTGTGACCCCATGGACTGTAGCCTGCCACTCTCCTCTGTCCATGGGATTCTCCAGGCAAGAATACTAGAATGGGTTGCCATTTCCTCCTCCAGAGGACCTTCCTGACCCAGGGATGAGACCTCCAGCTCCTGCATTGGCAGACAGATTATTTATTGTTGAGCCAATATAAATCTACCTTTATATATCACATGGCTGCTGTGCTTAATCACTCAGCCATGATAACTATACATCAGTGAAGGTATTTTAAGACTTTGAAGTTAAATATAGGTAATCTAAATGTCTACATGTTCTGTCCTTTATGCTGACACTATGTTGTTTCTATTTGTCTGGTTTAAAATACATTTTTCTTTTTAATATTTTTAACTGAAAATAAATATTTGTAAATTTCATTGGTTCCACATTTTTTTTTTAAATGTAATAATGAGAGAAAACTTGAATTCTAGTAATCTACAAACATAGCCTCTTTGAAACTAGTGTTACTTCCTCCACATCACATTTTCCAAGTCACAAAATCAGTCCAAAGGACATCAGGTATGTGAGACTTCAATGTTTCTGCTTACTTTGTAACACATATACACACACATGCACACACACACATACACACCCTTCTGGAGACTTACATTGTCTTCCAAAACTACTTTCTCCTGAGAATGTCAAGGTGTCAGTAGTCAAGCTCTCCTCAAGATAAATTGTCTACTGGTTGGCTTCAATCCTCATTCAGTGGACTCCATTCTGTAGCAGCGCTGTGAACCTAAGATTGACACTCGTCCTTGTATCAGACAAGAAATAAATTTCAACACTCCACTTTAACCCATCAGTGCTGCCTGGAGATACTTGCAGGCTTGCTCTTGTGCCCAAGTCATCCTCCGGGTCAGTATGACATTCTTACCAGGACACTCAGCCCATGCCCACTAGGCCTGACTTACTTGAGCTGTGGTCTGCTGTGTGTCCTGTACATCAAGTCAATCATATGTGCTAGACCATCAATAGCAACCTCTGGCACTGGAACAGCCTCAACCTCTTGAACTTAACTTGTTTTGTGTCCATCTTTGGTGTAACTCAGTCCCCTGTCATTCCATGGCCTGAATTAGACCCCTTCATACTCACCTCACTCACTCCTCATGACTAAATTCTTGCCTCTAGGCTCTCTTGGCCCCACATTGCTCCCTTCTGGCCTGGGTCTTACCATTGGTTATTGCCTTTAGATGCTACTCTTGAAGGAGACAACTTCTCTAAGCTTTTAAACACTTTTTACCATCTGTTCACTTCGGGAACTATGATTCCATTTTGGAATCTTAATGATGCCCTAACCTTAAACAGGTGATTTCAGTTAAATGATTCTATCATCAAAGCTACCCAGAGGTAGAGAGATGGGAGAGTCCAGTGATGGGTCATCCTTAGCTTGGATATTTTTAAATTTTGAGAAGCCAGTTCATTGATAGTTTTAGAGTACAAGTTTACATATTTTATTATGCAATGTATGAGAATTCAACTCAATATTTTTACCTCAAATAAAAGAGCTAGAAATAAAATACCAATTTAGATGATAGGGAAAGGGTAAGTTAGTGCCCTGGAATGAGCCAACTCCTGGTCTGATATGTGGCTGAAAAAAAAAACAGAAATCTGCCCAGCACTAGAAATAAATCAGTCTGACTGGCCGTACTAAGATAAAGTATGTCAGCATCAAATGTGGCAATCCTATAAGATTTTTCATTTTAACTTTGACTACTGAGTGATATTTTACTTTAAAATTTCAAGAAAACACACCATTGTAAAGCAGTTTTCTTCCAATTAAAAATAAATTAAAAAAAAAAAAAAAAAGACTTCAAGCAGATTCAGGATGTGCTTCTATAGGATAACAGCTTACCATGTCAATGAAATAGCCCACGGGAGCAAAGCAATGACTGAGCTGTAGAAGAGCCAGGAAAAAAAGAAAGTGCCATGTACCTGTTGATCCTGTCCTCTCTTCTATCACACTGCCCCACTCATCCATCAGCTCAGGTAGCCTTCCTGCTCACCCAGTGATGCTCCTCTCTGTTCAATTAAAGTTCTGTTCTCACCAGTGGTTCCTTCACAGTGACTTTTTGCATTTTTTTCTGCTTTACCCTGCTTGGTCATCTTCATACCATTTCCATGTGCTCCTGGAAGCGCCTCAGTCTCTTTTGGATCTTTCTTTGCCCAAGGATGATGGCTCCTATTTAGTCTTTCCCATTTTTTGACTTTTAGAACAACTGCGTCACTACAGATCTGTCAATTTTTAAAAGATGTATAGGTCCCCACTCCCTTGCAAATCATAGGTTTCCTATTGTAAGCAAGGGTCTACCAGTTTGGTTTTCAAATCCTGGTTCATGGAGTCCTGAGGTTAAATGGATGTGTCTCACGATAGGTGAAGCATGCCCCTAGCAGGCCCAATCTCAGGCCAACTACATCTACTTTTTACGTTTATAAATAAATTCTACATTTTACTTTTTAAAAATAAATATGTCAGTAATATTTTTATTGAAATTTGGATAATATCACCTAAAAATAAAATCTTTGGTCTAGGAGTAAAGGTTGGCCCTTTTTGATATTAAGATCAGGATGTTAGAGAAAACAATGTGACCTTGTTAGTTGTTACAGAATACAGTACCACATATATGCATAATTAGAGGGCTTCCTTTTCATTAACATAGCTAGACTAATAAGGAATCAGTTTCCTTTTCATTAACTCAAACTAATAGTGAATATGGAAATTAGGAAAAGTGAGCTATATTTTTATGTTTTTACAGATCAATGTTTTTTTATAAATGTAGTAGTGAAGTACATAATATTTCAGTTTAAGTAATTCAACATTTTGGGCAGAGGCCCAGAGAGCACAAAAATAAGCTCTCAATCCAGAGTGTTTCATCTTCTGTGCCTCCAATTTCAGAAGGGCAGAGAAGTTAATTTTGTTAGTATTCTGAATGTAGAGACATTACTTTGCCAACAAGGTCTATCTAGTCAAGGCTTTGGTTTTTCCAGTGGTTATGTATGGATGTGAGAGTTGGACTATAAAGAAAGCTAAGTACCAAAGAATTAATGATTTTAAACTGTGGTGTTGGAGAAGACTCTTGAGAGTCACTTGGACTGTAAGGAGATTCAACCAGTCCATTGTAAAGGAGTTCAGTCCTGGGTGTTCATTGGAAGGACTGATGTTGAAGCTGAAACTCCAATAATTTGGCCACCTGACATGAAGAGCTGACTCATTGGAAAAGACTCTAATGCTGGGAAAGATTGAGGGCAGGAGCAGAAGGGGATGACAGAGGATGAGATGGTTGGATGGCATCACTGACTCAGTGGACATGGATTTGGGTAAACTCTGGGAGTTGGTAATGGACATGGAGGCCTGGTGTACTGTGGTTCATGGGGTCGTAAAGAGTCGGCCATGACTGAGCGACTGAACCGAACTGAACTGATTCTGGATGCTGGGGTGACTAAAATCCCCTGGCAAGAACAGTATTCTCTTCCAAGTGTAGTGTCTACTTATTCTTGGGACTCATCTCACATGCTAGTAAAGAAATGCTCAAGAATTTCCAAGCCAGGCTTCAGCAATATGTGAACAGTGAACTTCCAGATGTTCAAGCTGGCTTTAGAAAAGGAAACAAGGATCAAATTGCCAACATCTGCTGGATCATGGAAAAAGCAAGAGAGTTCCAGAAAAACATCTATTTCTGCTTTATTGACTATGCCAAAGGCTTTGATTGTGTGAATCATGATAAACTGTGAAAAATTTTTAAAGAGATGGGAATACCAGACAACCTGACCTGCCTCTTGAGAAACCTGCATGCAGGTCAGGAAGCAACAGTTAGAACTGGACATGGAACAGTAGACTGGTTCCAAATGGGAAAAGGAATAGGTCAAGGCTGTATATTGTCACCCTACTTATTTAAATTATATGCAAAGTACATCATGATAAACGTTGGGCTGGAGGAAGCACAAGCTGGAATCAAGATTACTGGGAGAAATATCAATAACCTCAGATATGCAGATGACACCACCCTTATGACAGAAATTGAAGAACTAAAGAGCCTCTTGATGAAAGTGAAAGTGGAGAGTGAAAGAGTTGGCTTAAAGCTCAACATTCAGAAAACAAAGATCATGGCATCTGGTCCCATCACTTCGTGGGAAATAGTTGGGGAAACAGTGGAAACAGTGGCTGACTATTTTTACGGGCTCCAAAATCATTGCAGACCGTGATTGCAGCCATGAAATTAAAAGACACTTACTCCTTGGAAGGAAAGTTATGACCAAATTAGACAGCATATTAAAAAGCAGAGACATTACTTTGTCACCAAAGGTCCATCTAGTCAGAGCTATGGTTTTTCCAGTGGTCATGTATGGATGTGAGAGGTGGACTATAAAGAAGACTGAGTGCTGAAAAGTTGATGCTTTTGAACTGTGGTGCTGGAGAAGACTCCTGAGACTCCCTTGAACTGCAAGGAGATCCAACCAGTCCATCCTAAAAGAAATCAGTCCTGAATATTCATTGGAAGGACTGATGAATCTGAAACTCCAATACTTTGGCCACCTGATGCGAAGAGCTGACTCATTTGTAAAGACCCGGATGCTGAGAAAGATTGAGGGCAGGAGGAGAAGGGGACGACAGAGGATGAGATGGTTGGATGGCATCACTGACTCACTGGACATGGGTTTGGGTGGACTTCAGAGGTTGGTGATGGACAGGGAGGCCTGGAGTGCTGAGGTTCATAGGGTTGCAGAGAATCGGATACAATTGAGCGATTGAACTGAATTGATTCTTGGGACAGTACACATAAAGTTTCTATATATGTCAAAACATGAAAATGCTTGGACGTGGGGGTCTTGGAAATTGCTCTAAATCCCAAGACTAAGGCAATTCCTGCTTCTCTTTTTTCATTCAATTCAATCAATTATTCTTTATTAAAAAAAATCTTGGCATTTTGCTAATATACTAAGGTCTAGTCCACATTATACCATAGAGTTTTGCCTGCCAACTGACAGAGGCAGACACAAGCAGATACCTACCATGAAATCTGGGAGTGTTCTTAAGATATAATTATAAAGAGAACTGAAGTTGATCTTCTGGAGAATTTGAACATTTGTGCAAAAGAGCTAGTGTTCAAACTTTGATATGTGGATGTGTAGGATCCAGGAGGAGTGTGTTAGGCAGGGTCTCTAGACAGGAGTGTATCAGGCACGGGATCTGAGGCAGAGCAAATGGGACAAACTGAAGCAGATGTGTAGAGGTTTCTGGTGTTTGTGTGATGGAGAAGGGTGATAAGGAGGCAACTTTGAGGTCTGACTGCAGAATAACTTGTAAAGCCAAGTAAGATATATGAATTTTATCTTGTTCTTAGCAGAGGACCACTAATGAATGTCAGTCCTTTGGACTTCTAGGAGATCCAACCAGTCCATTCTAAAGGAGATCAGTCCTGAGTGTTCATTGGAAGAACTGACATTGAAGCTGAAACTCCAATACTTTGGCCACCTGATGCAAAGAGCTGACTCATTTGAAAAGACCCTGATGTTGGGAATGATTGAATTCAGGAGGAAAAGGGGACGACAGAGGGTGAGATGGTTGGATGGCATCATCGACTCAATGGACATGGGTTTGGGTAAACTCTGGGAGTTGGTGATGGACAGGGAGGCCTGGCGTGCTACGGTCCATGGGGTCACAAAGAGTCAGACACAACTGAGTGACTGAACTGAATTGAAATGAATGAATTTCAAAAGTGTAAAAGATGATAGTTTGAACTTTTTTGAAAGGCAAAACATGCCATATGATGATTGGACTGAATAAGGAGATTCTGGTTTGTTTGTAAAACTGTGTATTTAACACAATTTTCAGATTCCTCTTTTGTGCCAGGCCTAGTTCAAGAAGGATTTCTCTGGTGGTTCAGCTAGTAAAGAATCCACCTGCAAGGTGGGAGACCTGGGTTTGATCCCTGTGTTGCAAAGATCCCCTGGAAAAGGGGAAGGCTACCCACTCCAGTATTCTGGCCTGGAGAATTCCACGGACTGTATAGCACATGGGGTTGCAAAGAGTTGGACGTGACTGAGCAAATTTCATTCACTAGGTCAAGAAACCAGGAGTATAACATTGAACAAAGCAGACAGAATTCCTGCCTTTGCAAAGCTTAGCCTCTGGGAGAAGGCAGACATATATGCAAGGTAAGTAAGTACTTTGTAGTATATTGTGTGGTGGAAAGTGCTCAGGAGGAAAAGAAAGCAAGGGAAACAGGTGAGAGGTGCATGAGGAGGTTGCAATTTTAGCTTAGGTTGCCAGGTAAGAACCTGAGAAGGTGAAGTTTATGGAAAGGCCTGGAGAAAGTGAGACAGGGAGTCACCTGAGTATCTGTGTGAGGCGTGTGCAGACAAGAAACAACGCAGGCACACATCTTGAGGCAAGAATGTGCTCTATAGACTCCAGGGCCCACAGAAAATCATGCGTGTGGCTCAGAATGTGTAAGAAGGAAAATATGCTTTAGGGTTTTCTAGGCCAATGAAAGTACTTTGACAGTTACTCTAGGGCATATGAAGCTGCTGGGGCATCAGGTGTAACATTCTTTTCTTAAGTGCATTATAGTTGATTTATAATGTTATATTAATTTCTGGTGTATAGAAAAGTGATTCTGTTATATATATATATATATACACACACACACACACACGTATATATAAATATGTATATATACATATTTATTTACATTCTTTTCAATATTCTTTTCCATTATGGTTTATTATCTAATTTTGAACATAGTTTTCTGTGCTATGCAATAGGACCTTGTTTATCCATTCTCTATACAATAGTTTGCACCTGCTAATCTCAAACTTCTAGTCCATGCATCCCCCAGCCTCCTTTCACCCACAAGTTTGTTCTCTTTGTCTCTGAGCCTTTTCAGCTTCATATATAAGTTCTTTTGTATCATATTTTAGATTTTATATATAAGTGATATATATGATATTTGTCTTGCCCTATCTGACTTACTTCACTTATAATATCCAAGTCCATCTGTGTTGCTGCAAATGACATTATTTCATTTTTTATGGCTGAGTAGTATTCCATTGTATATGTATACCACTGCATTCATCTGCCAGTGGACACTTAGGCTGTTTCTATGTCTTGGCTGTTTTAAACAGTGTTGCTGTGCACATAAGGTTCATGTATCTTTTTGAATTATAGTTTTGTCTGGATACATACCTAACAGTGGGATTGTTGGATCATATGGTAACTCTGTTTTTTTTTAGAAACCTCCATACTGTCTTGCACCAATTTACATTCGCACCAACAGTGTAGGAAGAAGGTACATTTTAAAGAAAAATCCACATGAGAAGAAGAGAGTATGAACTAAGACCTTGGGAAGAGAGCAATGGGAAAGGAGCAGACATGTAAGGAATTTCTGGAGAATGACTGAGCATGCCAGACACAGAGAAAGAAAATGTAAGAAATTCAGGAGTCTGACTGAAGCTGAGTGCCCACTTCTGTGAGGAAATGACAGAAAACAGCTGGTACTTGCTGTAGGCTGTAACTATATGAAATGTCCCTATCCCTGTAGGTCATGAGGCCAGTCAGAGGCTTTCAGTGAGGCCTTAAGTGAGGATACAACCCTCACTAAAGGCCTCATATTAAGGCCTGCATCCTTCATGTAGGATCAAACTAACTGAAGTTTGCTAAGTGCCTTTGTGTGTGTGTGAGTATGTATATATATATACTGTAATGAGAAACCCATGAAGCTCAAGACCAACTTTGATTTTTCTTTGTATTTATTTTTAATTGAAGTATATTAAAAAATATTGTTAGTTTCCATTGTACAGCAGTTTCAGTTATATATACTACATATATATATATATATATATATATACATATCTATATATTTATCTATCTATAAATATATATAGCTTCCTCGATGGCTCAGCTGGTAAAGAATCCACCTGCAATACAGGAGACACAGGAGATGTGGGTTTGATCTCTGAGTAAGGAAGATTTTATAAAGAAATGGCAACCCATTCCAATATTCTTCCCTGGGAAATCCCGTGGACAGAGTTGCAAAGAGTCAGACATGACTGAATGACTAAACACACAGAGAGAATATATGTTGTTGTTGTTGACTAGTCACTAAGTCATGTCCCAGAGACAGGAGCCTGGTGGGCTGCTATCTATGGGGTTGCACAGAGTCAGACACGACTGAAGTGACTTAGCAGCAGCAGCAAGTCATGTCTGACTTTTTTGGGACTTCATGTGCACGTATGCACATAATGTATAATATATAGGTTAATATCATATATATGCATATATTATATATAAGAATATATATTCTTTTTTCAGAGTCTTTTCCCTTATAATTTATTACAAAATATTGAATATAATTCCATGTGCTACACAGTAGGTCTTACACCAATAGCAATCTTAAAGCAACACATTGTATTTAAGCAATTTTTGAGACAGCCAAACTGAGTTCTGTTATCTTATTACAGAATTTCCATAGCTTTTTGAAAGCCATGACCCAACTCTATGACTGTTTCCTTTTAGATTTGATTACTAGAGAACAATAGGAATGAAATAATAAAATAATGCTAAAAAAATCTTATAAATGTTTTTCTTTTTTTAATTTATGATTTTTTTTTTTTTTTTTTTACTTTACAGTATTGTATTGATTTTGCCATACATCAACACGAATCTGCCACGGGTGTACACATGCTCCCCATCCTGAACCCCCCTTCCACCTCCCTCCCCATACCATCCCTCTGGGTCATCCCAGTGCACCAGCACCAAGCATCCTGTATCCTGCATCAAACATGGATTGGCGATTCATTTCTTATATGATATTATACATGTTTCAATGTCATTCTCCTAAATCATCCCCCTCCTCCCTCTCCCACAGAGTCAAAATTCTGTTCTATACATCTGTGTCTCTTTTGCTGTCTCACATACAGGGTTATCATTATCATCTTTCTAAATTATATTATATATATATATATGCATTAGTATACTGTATTGGTGTTTTTCTTTCTGGCTTACTTCACTCTGTATAATAGGCTCCAGTTTCATCCACCTCATTAGAGCTGATTCAAATGTATTCTTTTTAATGACTGAGTAATACTCCATTGTGTCTATGTACCACAGCTTTCTTACCCATTCATCTGCTGATGGACATCTAGGTTGCTTCCATGTCCTGGCAATTATAAACAGTGCTGCAGTGAACACTGTGGTACACGTGTCTCTTTCAATTCTGGTTTCCTTGGTGTGCATGCCCAGCAGTGGGATTGCTGGGTCCTAAGGCAGTTCTCTACCCAAGTTTTTCAGTGCATTCGATAGCCTTTCATCCAAGTAATAGTTATAGCTGAATCTGTCTTACACAGGTGAGCAGATGGCCATTTAAGAATTGGGATTTAATGAAAAAATTTACTGTTCACATATGTATCAAATATGTATCAGACAACACTGAGCGACTTCACTTTGACTTTTCACTTTCATGCATTGGAGAAGGAAGTGGCAACCCACTCCACTGTTCTTGCCTGGAGAATCCCAGGGACAGGAAGCCTGGTGGGCTGCCATCTATGGGATCGCACAGAGTCGGACACGACTGAAGTGGCTTAGCAGCAGCAGCAGCATGCTGCATTTCTGTTTGTTACACCCTGTGTTGATTTCCTTGTTATTGTTCAGTTCTTAAGTCCTATCTTACTTTTTGCAACCTCATGGGCTGGTTCATGCCAGGCTCCTTTCTCTGTTCTCTTATGTCTCCTAGAGTTTGCTCCAACTCATGACTATTGAGTTGGTAATGCCATCCAAACTTCTCACTCTCTGTTGCCTTTTTCTCCTTCTGTCCTCAATCTTTCCCAGCATTGGGGTCTTTTCCAAACAGTCAACTCTTTGTGTCAGGTGGCCAAAGTATTGGAGCTTCAGCTTCACCATTCAGTTCAGTTCAGTTCAGTAGCTCAGTCATGTCCAACTCTTTGTGACGACATGAACTGCAGTACGCCAGGCTTCCCTGTCCATCACCAACTCCCGAGTTTACTCAAACTCATGTCCATTGAGTCACTGATGCCATCCAACCATCTCATCCTCTGTTGTCCACTTCTCCTTCTGCCCTCAATCTTTCCCAGCATCAGGGTCTTTTCCAGTGAGTCAGATCTTTGCATCAGGTGGCCAAAGTATTGGAGTTTCAGCTTCAACATCAGTCCTTCCAATGAACACCCAGGACTGGTCTCCTTTAGGATGGACCGCTTGGATCTCCTTGCAGTCCAAGGGACTCTCAAGAGTCTTCTCCAACACCACAGTTCAAAAGCATCAATTCTCCAGCACTCAGCTTTCTTTATAGTCCAACTCTCACATCCATGCATGACCACTGGAAAAACCATAGCCTTTTCTAGATGGACCTTTGTTGGCAAAGTAATGTCTCTGCTTTTTAATATGCCATCTAGATTAGTCCTTCCAATAATATAGAGTATTGATTTCCTTTAGGATTGACTCACTAGATCTCCTTGCAGTCCAAGTAACTCTCAAGAGTCTTCTCTAACACCAGAATTCAAAAGCATCAATTCTTTGGCACTCAACCTTCTTTTTGATCCAATTCTTTCATCCATACATGACTACTGGAAAAACCATATCTTTGATTATATGGACCTTTGTTAGCAAAGTGCTGTCTCTGCCTTTTAATACGCTGTCTAGGTTTGTCATAGTGCTGCTGTATCAAGTCACAACAAATATGGGGGCTTAAAATAATTTATTCTTTTATAGCTCTGAGGTCGGAAGTCCAAAATCAGTTTTACTGGGCTAAAGGCTAAGCATCAGCAAGCGTAGTCATTTCTTAAGACTCTAGTGCAGTTCTGTATCCTTGACTTTCTTAGTTTCTTTTATTTATTTATTTTTAATAGGGGAAAATGGACAAAGGAAAGGATCAATGAGGGTGGGAGGGAAATGGGAAGGAAGAAGGGGAGTGCTGGTGGGGAGGAATACATGTAATTTCTTAACTAATGGCTTTCTGTTTTTAATCACAACAATTTAAAAAAAATCATGTTGAATTCATCCTATATTAGGAGGTTTGATCTGGAAATGAAAAGTTCAGGAAACTAAAAGTCCAGTTTGGGTGTCCTCATCTTAGGCACATCTTGGTATTTTGTATTGGTAGGTCTATCTTTACCACAATATATTATTTAGGACAGGATCACCTTTGTCACTTCTTCCTCCCTACTACCCAAAGTGGTACCAGACCCATAAAATAGTCAATAAACCTTTACAGAGTGAACAAATAAGTCTATTTTTTTTTTTAACTCTCCTGGGTGAACTGAATTTTTTGAGGCGCATAAGTGAATATGTTTTCCTGTTTACTTTGTCTATTACAGCCTGATTGTAAAAGTATGAATGGGGTATTAAAGTCTCCCACTATTGTTGTGTTGTTGTATATTTCTTCTATCATACTAATTAATGTTTGTCTTAGATATATCAATACTCCAATGTTGGGTGCATATATATTTATAATTGTTATAACTTCTTTTTGGATTGTTCCTTTAAGTCGTTATGTATAACCTTGATTGCCTCCTTTTCAGGATCTTTAAAGTCAATTTTATCTGATATGAGTATTGCCACTCCTGTTTTCTTTTGGTCCATATTTGCATAGAAAATCTTTTTCCAGCCCTTCATTTTCAATCAGTATATATCCCCTATTTTAAGGTGGTTCTCTTGTAGACAACATACATAGAGGTCTAGTTTTTGTATCCATTTGACCCATTTTAGTCTTTTGGTTGTCTCTTGTATACAAGGTATGTAGGGGTCTTGTTTTTGTATCCATTCGGCCAGTCTTTGTCTGTTGATTAGGGCATTCAGCCCATTAACCTTTAAAGCAATTATTGATAAATAGAATTTACTTTATTGTTTTGGGTTCGAATTTATACACCCTTTTAGTGATTCCTATCTAGAGAATGTCCTTTAGTTTTTGTTGGAGAAATGGTTTAGTGGTGCAAAATTCTCTCAACTTTTGCTTATCTGTGAAGCTTTTGATTTCTCCTTCGTATTTGAATGAGATCCTTGCTGGATACAATAATCTAGGCTGTAAATTATTTTCTTTCATCACTTTAATTATGTCTTGCCATTCCCTCCTGGCTTGGAGAGTTTCTATTGAAAGATCAGCTGTTATCCTAATAGGAATTCCCTTGTAAGTTATTTGATGTTTTTCCCTTGCTGCTTTTAATATTTGTTCTTTATATTTAATCTTTGTTAATTTGATTAATATGTGTCTTGGGGTGTTTCACCTTGAGTTTATCCTGTTAGGGACTCTCTGGATTTCTTGAACTTGAGTGGTTATTTCCTTCTCTATTTTAGGGAAGTTTTCAACTATTATCTCCTCAAGTATTTCCTCATGGTCTTTCTTTTTATCTTCTTCTTCTGGAACTCCTATGATTCGAATGTTGTAGCGTTTAATGTTATCCTGGATGTCTCTGAGATTGTCCTCATTTCTTTTGATTCGTTTTTCTTTTTTCTCCTCTGATTCATTTATTTCTAAGATTCTATCTTCTAATTCACTAATCCTATCTTCTGCCTCTGTTATTCTACTATTTGTTGCCTCCAGGGTGTTTTGGATCTCATTTATTGCATTATTCATTATGTGTTGACTCTTTTTGATTTCTTCTAGGTCCTTGTTAAACCTTTCTTGCATCTTCTCAATCCTTGTCTCCAGACTCTAACTGTGATTCCATTTTTATTTCGAGATTTTGGATTAATTTCACTATCATTATTTGGAATTCTTTATCAGGTAGATTCCCTATCTCTTCCTCTTTGGTTTGGTTTGGTGGGCATCTATCCTGTTCCTTTAGCTGCTGGGTATTCTTTTGTCTCTTCATTTTGTTAAAATTGCCAAGTTTAGAGTGTCCTTACTATATTCTGGTAGTTTGTTGAATTCTCTTTATTGAGGCAGTTTACTGGTCTTTTCAATATCTGATCTCTGCCCTGTTACAGAGGGGGTGGAGATGAACACCCAAATCCAAGCCGGCCAGGTTCAGGCACTCAGATAATCCTCAGAAGCACAGACTTGGTTGAGTCTGAGTTTTATGCCCTTCCCAGATCGGAGTAGCGCAGGTGATGAAGTGTTTAGCGAGCACAGCTGCTGTGACTTATCGCCTCCCCGCCGCTCAGTTTTCTGGGTATACAACAGGCGCACTTTCTCAGGCAGATGTTGACCATCCAGAGCCCCAAAAGCGTGAGTCAGCACAGAAACCCACTTACAGTTCTGTAGGCAGTGTCTCTCTAGGGCTGTGATTGCCCGCCTCCGGCCCTGGCTGCCTGTCACTGGAGTGGGATGGCCTGCAGCCGGCCATCTCTGTGCAGTCCTTTGTTCAGTACGTAGTCCTGGTGGTATCTTAAGTTAGGGCTGGCTTTTGATGTAGTAGATAACCGACAGTCTGGTTATTTCACTCAGATAGGGCTCGGGATAGCCAGGCCAAATCCTTTCTCAATGTGATGCAGGCTGCACCACTCCTCCTAGCCCAGCCCCCGCTTGCTAATAGCAAATGCTGGTGTCCGCGCCACTTCTCCACAAAAGGAGTTACCATAGGGCTTGTAATCTTCTTTTGAAGACAATGAATTGTCTTTCTAAGTGCCTGATGTCCTCTGCCGGCTTTCAAAAGTTGTTTTGTAGAATTTATTCAGCATTCAAATGTTCTTGTAATGGATTTGTGGAGAAGAAAGTATTCTCCCCGTCCTACTCGTCTGCCATCTTCCTTTCTTAGTTTCTGTAGTCTGCCTGTATCCCTTGGCTTGTGACCCCTTCTTCACATTACACCAACTTCATATGTATCCTGCTTCCTCTTCTACACTAAAATTTCTCTCTGCTTCATTCTGATAAGAACACTGATGATTATCCTTTGGCCCCATCCAGATTGACTAGATTAAGCTCTGTATCCTCTGATCCTTAAAAATGATCACAATCCTAAAATTCTTTTCCCATATAGAGTAACATTTATGGGTTCTTAAGATGAGGTTGTTGGATCTTTAGAAGATAATTATTCAATCTATCACACATACTATTTACTATAGATCACTTTACAGGTTGAAAATGCAGCTTATCATAGTAGCTGCTGCTATTGCCAAGTCACTTCAGTCCTGTCTGACTCTGTGCGACCCCATAGATGGCAGCCCACCAGGCTACCCCATCCCTGGGATTCTCCAGGAAAGAACACTGGAGTGGGTTGCCATTGCCTTCTCCAATGCATGAAAGTGAAAAGTGGAAGTGAAGTCACTCAGTCATGTCCAACTCCTAGCCACCCCATGGAGTGCAGCCTACCAGGCTCCTCCATCCATGGGATTTTCCAGGCAAGAGTACTGGAGTGGCGTGCCATTGCCATCTCCGTATCATAGTAGAGGAGTGTGTAATTTAGAATCAGAAATTATTTATTTATAATTCCAATTCTTACTATTTAAGAGCCACTTGATTTGGGGCAGTTCTGATTTTCTTTATTCTCGGACTTCACCTCTGTAAAACAGAGATAATGCCTGGCAATGTTGTAGAATACAGGAAAACATAGCAGTCTCTATTAATTAAGGGCCTGATATGCCCCTGTACTGGCCTCTAGAGTTGCAATAGTAAGTAATATAGACCTGACCTCATCTTTAAGGAAAGCATGGCCAAGTAGGGAGGCAGACACTGAAAGAAATCAAAGCACTGATGAGTGAAGAGGATGAGGACTGGGGACAGATAGAGTCATATTAGGGTAGATTGTATGGCATCCAAGAAATAGCCTTAGGGAACTTGGAAGGTGGCTTCCAAGAGGGGTTACCTCCAAACTCGGAGACCTGGAACATGAGAAAGAGTTAAGAAGTCAGAAAAAGAGAGAGTAAGTGCCTTCTAGGCAGAAAGGTTCAGGACACATTTCTTTTTAAAAGGAAAAACAAAACTTGAGAATTTAAAATTGTAATTTCTCCATGATGTATCATGAAGTTAAGAAGACATCAAAGAGGATCAAGATTACAACAAATCAGATAAGCTATGCTTCATGTTTATCCTCAGAACCATGGAAAGGACTAACATGGCAAAGCCCAACAGGGCAATACTACCAGATCTATGCCATAGAGAGATCCCTGGATGTACCTATGGATGGAGGGGCAAGCCTGCAGCAGGAAGGTCATGGCAGAGTGTACCCTGGAGACACAGTGCCTGAAGGTGGGAACTGATGAATGGTTCCTGAAAAAGTGAAATAATTCTACTGATGTCAAGGAGAATGAACAGGACTTGAAGGATATGAGGAACCAAGGATAAGGTAAGACAAGGTCAAGTTTCTCTCTTGGATGAATGTTGGCAACAAACTCTCACATAGGAGACAAAGAACACACAGATTGTGTGTGTGTGTGTGTGTGTGTGTGTGTGTGTGTGGGAAGGAGTAATGGGAAATGTTTGGATGGAGATTTTGTTTAAAGTAGCTGGACATGAGCAGAAAGTCTATAAAAATATTATTATCATGTTTTGGTAGAAAGGCTGTGGATTACACTGTTTAGCATGTATGTGTAGAAAAGGGCAGGGGAAGGGATGTACCAGATAACTGTGTACCAGAAGGGGTGACCTGTGGATGGCTTAGGGGCAGCTCATGGCAGAGAAAAGATGACAGTGGCATTTCAGTGTGAAAGTACCACATGTGAATATACCTATAGATAATTAAAGAAGTTTGATGTCTTTTACGTAGTCTGCAGCCTTGAGAGTCTTTGAGAAACATTGAAAAATATAAAAATTCTCCTCATATGAGATTCCCAAGTATCATAAATGTGAAAAAAGACAAGTTGAAGTGATTTCTCTCAATAGGAAATACAGAATAGGCACAGAATCTCAAGTAAAATTCTATCCTTTTATCTCTCTAGGCTTCTTCATTTTTATCTGAATATTCACCCAATCTGAAATGCTAGTTGTGGGTTCTTGTTCCTTTCCTTTCCAACAATGGGCTGTACCCTGGTTATGCTAATAGGGCTGCAGGATGTGAGGAGGCTGAGCAGAGAAGGGCCAGAGAAGGCACTGGAGAACTTGTCTGTGTAGCATCAAATCAAGAGCATCCAGAGTGAATCTGACTGACTTAGATTGCAATGGGATGATGGATTGCCCTGCATTTGACTGTGATGACAGGTGTAAAACTCAAATCAGCTCCTAAATGGTCAATTACTGGAGGGGCACATAAACAGAGGCAGGCAGGGAGCTGAAAATTCAATTTCCCTGAGCTCTGCTGCCTGCTTTTCATTAGGCCCACTCTAATTTATTTGGGGCCCTGGGCTTGTGCACTTGGTTCTTGCTGATTTTCATGCCTAAAGAACATTTTCCTTGTTCCCATCTTACCTTCGTTCCTTTGTCAGCTCCTAATGGGCTCTGCTCTGACTGTGCACAGCCAGGGGTGCTGAGGTGAGTCCATGGGCTGCCGAGTGTACTCAGTTTGGTTAATTCCCATAAATGTATTTTAAATAATTATCCAAGCAAGAAATGCTAGCACCTCCATGGGAACTGACCACCAGCACATGAAAATCAGCAGATCACTGCTAGCAAGCAAAGCCTTCACTACTATATTGCAAAATAAGTAAGTAAAAAATCACGACAGAAAATTAACTCTTTTTGCAGTGGAAAAAGCAAGGACTATTTTTTTTTTTTTTTACCACTCCCAGGGCTTCTTTCTCTACAAAGAACATGTCCAGTGTGTCTAATCCATCTTATTATAACAGAATAAATTACAATGAGGCAGCTGTCCTGACCAGAGTTTCCAGGAAGAAAGCTCCATTACAGCCCAGAATGGAACAAATGGGTTAGAACTACCACCAAATTCTGTACCAGCTATGTCAAGGCCAGATGCATTTGTAAGAATAAGAAGAGAGCTGAAATGTTATTGTCTAATTCTTATAGACTATTCTTAAATAAACTCCATTAAATTTTAAGTTTTTATTAAATTTTTAAAGGTTACTTTTCATTTAGACTTATATATGTATGCTGTTGTTTAGCCACTAGGTCATGTACAGCTGTTTATGGCCCCATGGACTGTAGCTTGCCAGGTTTGTTCATGAGATATCCCAGGCAAGAATATTGGAGTGTATTGCCATTTCCTTCTCCGAGGGATCTTCCTGACCTAGGGATTGAATCCATGTCTCCTGCATTGGCAGGCAGATTCTTTACCACTGAGCCATCGGAGAAGCCCTGCAGTTATATATACATATGTATATATACATATATATGTATGTGCTGTGCTATGCATAGTTGCTCAGTCGTGTCCAACTATTTGTTACAGTTACGTGAACTGTAACCTTCCAGGCTCCTCTGTCCATGGGGATTCTTTAAGCAAGAATACTGGAGTGGGTTGCCATGCCCTCCTCCAGGGGTCTTCCCAACTCAGGGATTGAACCCAGATCTCCTACACTGCGGGTGGATTCTTTACCAGCTGAGCTACCAGGGAAGCCCATGTATGTGTGTGTGTGTATAGAGTTTATATGTGTGTATATATATGTGTGTACATATATATATATATATATATATATATATATATATATGTAGCAGAAAGGAAGAAATGTCCCTGTTACAAATGTGCATAGAAATCTAAATGACTCTGATGGATTAAAGAGGACTGCAAGCTCACCTTCCACTTGAATCTAGGATGAATTGAATGATATCTTTTTACTTTCCATGTATTTTTTTGTCTACAGCTTTATAAAATTGAACATATGTATAGATTTGTGTCCATTACCATCATCAGGATACAGACTGCTCCATATCCCTGAAAACCTCCCTTAGGCTCTCCTTTAAATTCATGCTGTTCTACTTCTCACCATTCCAAACAAAATTCCAGCATGTGTGGGATTTTCTCCCCATGCATTCAAGCAATTATTTGACACCAGCTGAATGTCCTACAACCTGACTCAATTTGACACTGTCTACACAGAGATAGCATCAGATTTTAAAGGTTAAGTGCTGTCTCACAAAACTGCTCCTACATTGGATGTTGTTGGCAAGTCCAAGTTGTTACCTGTGTTTCTGACCAACTACCTATGAATCAGAGGTTCTCAAGACTGCCTCCTCAGGTTTTATTAATTTGCTAGAGTGGCTTACAGAACACAGGAAACCCATTTACTCATTAGTGTATGAGTTTATTATACAAATTATTAAAGAATATGAATCAACAGCCAGGTAAAATGATACATAGGGTAAGGTCTTGAAGTTAGGAGCTTCTGTCCCCAGGAAGTTTGGGGATCAGCACGGTAGGATGTGGAAGGATTCTGGTTTACCAACCTAGAAGTATTCTGAATTTTGCCTTTCTGGGGTTTTATGGAGACCTCATTATACAGGCATAATTGATTAAATCCTTGGCATTGGTGGTTGATTCAATCTCCAGCCCTTCTCCTTAACACAAAATGAGGGGTGAGATCGAAAGTTCCAACCCTCTATACTTGGTTGGTACTTCTGGCAACCAGCTCTCATTCTTAGGTGCTTTCCAAAAGTCATCTTATAAGCATAAATCTAGTTGTAATGGAAAGGGACTGGAAAATTAGTTATCAATAAGACAGTACTCATTTAGCCTTAATAGCTCTGGAACATCTTTTTTTCAGAACAGGGGAGAGTATGAAGTTCAAATATTGTAACAAAGCTACTCCTATTTCTCTTACCTCTAAGGAAATTCCAAGAGTTCAAAAGCTATATATCTGAGACATATTTTTGTCATCTGAGTGACCAGATGTATATTTCTTACAAACCACACTGTTGCACCTTCCCTAACACATTCACTGATGGGTTCTATGTTCAATTCAGTTCAGCTCAGTTGCTCAGTCGTGTCCAACTCTTTGCGACCCCATGAGTCACAGCACATCAGACCTCCCTGTCCATCACCATCTCCCGGAGTTCACTCAAACTCATGTGCCTTGAGTCAGTGATGCCATCCAGCCATCTCATCCTCTGTCATCCTCTTTTCTCTGCCCCCAATCCCTCCCAGCATCAGAGTCTTTTCCAATGAGTCAACTCTTCACATGAGGTGGCCAAAGTACTGGAGTTTCAGCTTTAGCATCGTTCCTTCCAAAGAACACCCAAGGCTGATCTCCTTTAGAATGGACTTGCTATGTTACTACTGTTCCTTTCAGTAAGATCATATAAATGGAATCATACACTGTGTAGTCTTTTGACACTGTTATATTTCACTCACTTCCTTGGTGGCTCAGACGGTAATGCATCTGTTTATGATGCGGGAGACCCGGGTTCAATCCCTGGGTTGGGAAGATCCCTTGGAGAAGGAAATGGCAATCCACTCCAGTACTATTGCCTGGAAAATCCCATGGACACAGAGGAGCTTGGTAGGCTACAGTCCATGGGATCGCAGAGAGTCAGACACAACTGAGCGACTTCACGTTCACATTCATATTTCACTCAACACAGTGCCTTTGAGAGTCATTCAGGTTGTATGTGGCAACAGTTTACTCTGCCTCCAACTGAGCAGTATTACAGTGTATGGGGAACCACATTTTTGTTTATCCATTTAGCAATCATAAGATACTTCGTTGTTTGTGGCTTATGGTGATTTCAACAGAATGTTTACAAATTATGTATGTAAGTTTCTGTATTTACATTTATCCAGGTCAAGTTTTGAGAAACTACTTCCTTCAGGCAAAACCCAGACCACTGTATATTTATGCAATAAAATCTTATTGCAATACAGCAATGTCATTTAATTGTTGTCTATGGCTTCTTTTACACTATAAAAACAGTTGAGTAGTTGCAACAGAAAACTGTATGGCCAAGAAACCTTAAAATATTCACCAAAATAAAATACAGAAGAGTTTAAAAACATCTGACCTAGGATAAATATCTAGTGTGATATTTCTGTGTTATATACTAAATGCTTTATTTTTAAAAAAGATATCACAAGCTAATTTTAAATTTTTCATGGAATGTCAAGGGAACTAGGTAGTTAAAACAATTTTGAAATAGAAGAATAACATCTTTAGAAATCTTATTGCTCAATTTTATGATTTAATATAAAGCTAAGGTAATCAAGATAGTGTAGCATTTTTGAGGAAATGGGCACTGAGATCAATGGGAGGAAATAGAAGGTCCAGAAAGAGACCAGCAAACATACGACCATTTGATTTGTGATGGAGATGTAAAGGAATTCAATGAAGAAATGATAACATTTTCAACAATATTATAATTTTGGAATGATTAAACATCAGCTTCTTAAAACTATTTCATTTTGGGGGGCAATTATAAATTATACTGTATTTTAAAATTTGGTTTTTGCTTTTCTCTAATTTATCAAAATGTTATATTAAAAAAAAATCTTTTGAGGGACTTCTGTGGTAGTCCAGTGGTTAAGACTTCACTTTCTAATGCAGGGGTGTGGGTTTGGTCCTTGCTTGGGCAGCTAAGCTCCAACATGCCTTGCATCCAAAACACCAAAGCATAAAACAACAATTATATTGTAACACATTCAATAAGAGACTTAAAAAATGGCCCACATAAAAAGAAAAATCTTAAAAAACAATTTTTAGTTGGCCTTATATTTTGTAATCTTGCTAAACTTCCAAAAGTTAATAGTTTTAGGAGATTTTGTTTTTGTTTTTGGAAGATTGGGCCTTCCTGTGTATATAATCATGCTGTCTGTAAATAAGGGCAAGTTTATATTTAACTTTGCAATCTGTACTAAATTCATTTTCTTATGATACTGCACTGATAAAGACTTTTGGCACAATATTAAGTGGGAGTATTCAGAGAGAATATCCTTGACTGTTCTGTCAGTATGATTTCAGCTATAGGTATTTTGTTGACACCGTTATTAGATTGTGAAAGTGACCTCTTATTTCTAGTCTTATTGTGTAATAATGCCATTATCATGATGTCTTATAACATGTACTTATTAACATGTCTACATGATATTCTTAAAAGTTATTTGAAGAAACTAGATTGTCTTATGGAAGCAAATTATCAAGCTATAAACAAGTGGTATTTATGTTATTGAATGCAAAGAATTGTTATTAAAAATATAAATTATCTCAATATAAGTATTTAATGCAATTGAAATTAGAATTTGTATTTTTAGTTGTAATTAACCAGAAAAAATTATTTTAAAGTTTATAGAGAGGAATCTATGTATAGCACTGTTTGAACATGTTTGAAATATTTGAACATATAGTGAAGGGGAAGATCTCTTCATTGATGGCATACATATTAGAATGCAACTATGATAAACTTAATGAAGGATTAGTATAAAAATTGGCAGTGAAATCAAGTGGTATCAACTGAATTGCTTCTTCACCAAATTCATATACTGAAACTCTAATAACTATACCTAAAAATGTGACCTTTTTTTGGAGACAGGCAGGGCCTTTAAAGAGGTAATTAAGTTAAATTTAGTTCACCAGGGTGGGCTCTAATTTAATATGACTAGTGTTCATATAATAAAAGGAAATCTGGACCCATAAATAAGCATCATGGATCTCATGGATGCTTGTGAACAGAAGACATGTAAGGATTCAGGAAGGAAACGGCCGTCTGTAGATCAAGGAGAAGATACCTCTGAAGAAACCAAATTTGTGAAAAATTTCATTTCCAGCCTCTGGAATTATGAAGAAATAAATTTCTGTCTCTTGAGAGTCCCTTGGCCTACAAGGAGATCAAACCAGTCAATCCAAAGGGAAATCAACCCTGAATACTCATTGGAAGGACTGATGCTGAGCTGAAGCTCCAATAATTTGGCCACCTGCTGTGAAGAGCTGATTCATTGGAAAAGACCATGATGCTGGGAAAGATGGAAGGCAAAAGAAGAAGGAGGAGGGCGGCAGATAGTTGGATAGCATCACTGATTCAATGGACATGAACTTGAGTGAACTCCAGGAAACAGTGAGGAACAGGGAGGCCTGGTGTGCGGCAGCCCATGGGTTTGCAAAGAGTCGGACATGATATAGCACCAGAACAACAGCAAAATTTTGTCATGTAAACTACCTTTTTAATTGGCAGAATTCCTAGGAGAGGAGTCATTCTGGAGGAGCTGTCCTTAAGAATACTCAGTTACAGTTACACCCAAACTGAAGGATGATGTTGCAGCTTTAAGCCACTTAGTGTTTGGGTTACTTATTAAAATTACAAAAGGGTACTGGGGTACAATGTACATTGCAAGAGTAAAATTTTAATATCTAAAAAGTTCAGAAAACTTTTAAAAATGAAGAATAAACAATCAATTCAATAGAAAATTGGGAAAAGTCGATAAATAGGCCGATAGAGGAAATTCAAATAACCAGTTTAGTTCAGTTCGGTCACTCAGTTGTGTCTGACTCTTTGCGACCCCATGAATTGCAGCATGCCAGGCCTCCCTGTCCATCACCAACTGCCGGAGTTCACTCAAACCCATGTCCATCGAGTCAGTGATGCCATCCAACCATCTCATCCTCTGTCATCACCTTCTCCTCTTGCCCTCAATCTTTCCCAGCATCAGGGTCTTTTCCAGTGAGTCAGCTCCTCCCATCAGGTGGCTAAAGTATTCGTTTCAGCTTCAACTTCAGTCCTTCCAATGAACACCCAGGACCGATCTCCTTTAGGATGGACTGCTTGGATCTCCTTGCAGTCCAAGGGACTCTTAAGGGTCTTCTTCAACACCACAGTTCAAAAGCATCAATTCCTCAGTGCTCAGCTTTCTTCACTGTCCAATTCTCACATCCATACATAACCAGTGGAAAAACCACAGCCTTGACTAGACAGACCTTTGTTGGCAAAGCAATGTCTCTGCTTTTTAATATGCTGTCTAGGTTGGTCATAACTTTCCTTCCAAGGAGTAAGTGTCTTTTAATTTCATGGCTACAATCACCATCTGCAGTGATTTTGGAGCCCAGAAAAATAAAATCAGTCACTGTTTCCACTGTTTCCCCATCTATCTGCTATGAAGTGATGGGACCAGATGCCATGATCTTAGTTTTCTGAAATAACCAGTACACTAATGAAAAACAAAACAAAACAAAAAAACAGATTCAGGAGTCAGGGAAATGTAGAAATTCAGACCAAACTAATATGAGCCATTACTTTTAATCCACCACATTGGGAAAACTGAGAAGATCTATAATACCTATTGTTGATAACACATGCATATTGTTACAACCCTCTATGAAACTGGTTTAGAAAAAATCTATTACTAATTTTTTGAAAAACTCCATTTGTAGAAGTAAACGCATTGGGTATTAGGATATATAGACATATAGTTATATTTATTATAGCATTATTTGTAGTGTGAAATTACTGAAAATAAAGTCAATATGCATTAAGTAGTTAGATAAATTATGGTTATCTATATGAACATGTATTATCTATACTGCTACCAGTTTACCTGAAGGAATTTTTATGATGTATTACTGAGTAATAAATGTAATATAGACAGAAGCAGCTTATAATAAAAATTATATTTTGTAAACAAATGCTGACCGAAATAGGAAAAATGACCCTTGCATGTGTGTTTCTACAGCTATCCATATATGTTGTATATTTAGTTATTAGAGTACGGAGAAAAATATAAATTGTTAACATGTATTACCTGAGGGTGAAGAGGGGAGCTATGGAGGGGGAGGTTGCAATGGAAATAAAAAGGGAAAACTACTTCAGAAAACTACTTCACTTTAAACAGAATAATACTCCTGATGTGTAAGTGATGTAAAAAAAGTGAAAAGTGCAAGATGGAAAACAATGTGTAAAACATGACTCTATTTTGGTAAAACATATTTGTGTTTAAATGTGGCTTTATATGCATCTACAAGTAAGAAAAAAAAATTGTGATTTAATTTACTCCTGGTTACTTGTTGATTACCTTGAGAATACAAGGTGGAATAGTTGAGTAGCTTTACTTAAGTATATATGTGTGTGCATGCTAAGTCGCTTCAGTAAGGTCTGACTCTGTGTGACACTATGGATCATAGCCCTCCAGGCTCCTCTATCCGTAGAATTCTCCAGGCAAGAATACTGGAGTGGGTTGCCATGCCCTCCTCCAGGGGATCCTTCCAACTCAGGGATCTAACCCTTGTCTTTTACATCTACCTGCATTTACCACTAGTGCCACTTGGGAACCCCACTCAAATATGTATGTCTACATAAGTTTTATTGTGACATTTCTCTCCTTAAAATAGCACATTTTACTTGTAATTTTAAATACGATAGAGGATTTTATTTTGTTAGCTTTTAAAACTAACTAAAGCCCTTACTTGATTTAGGTTTTCTTAGTTTTTACCTAATTTCCTTCTACTGTCCAAGGATTTCATCCAATACACCACATTACATTTAAACTTCATGTCTCCTCAAGCTCTTCTTGGCTATAACAGCTTCTTACACTTTGCTTTTTTTTTTTTTTGATGAGCTTGATAAATTTGAAGAATACTGCTCAAATATGTTGTAGATTGAGCCTCAATTTGGATATTATAGACTGTCCTTCAATTTGTCTGCATTTTGATGATTTTTTCTCATGGTTAGAATTGAGTTATAGACTTTTGAAGGAAGACTACAGAGGTGGAGTGTCATTTCCATTAGATCATACTAAAGATACACACTGATTAATTATAGTTACTACTGTTAATGTTGGCCTTGATTACCTGGTTGAATAGTGTTTATCAGGTTTCTCTACTGTGATTACTCTTTCCCCTTTCCATTCTGTACAGAAGTTCCTTATACACTCCATACTTTAGGGTTGGAGAGTTACATTTCACCTTCTCAAGGAGGCAGTATATACATAAATTATCTGGAATTTTTTTTGTCTAGGAAATATGTCTATTCTCCTTTCATTACTTGCTTATTCAAGCATTTATTAACATCAGTATGTGAAAGTGGAGAGTGAAAAGGTTGGCTTAAAGCTCAACATTCAGAAAACGAAGATCATGGCATCTGGTCCCATCACTACATGGGAAATAGATGGAGAAACAGTGGAAACAGTGTCAGACTTTATTTTGGGGGGCTCCAAAATCACTGCAGATGGTGATTGCAGCCATGAAATTAAAAGACGCTTACTCCTTGGAAGGAAAGTTATAACCAACCTAGATAGCATATTCAAAAGCAGAGACATTACTTTACCAACAAAGGTTCGCCTAGTCAAGGCTATGGTCTTTCCTGTGATCATGTATGGATGTGAGAGCTGGACTGTGAAGAAGGCTGAGCGCCGAAGAATTGATGCTTTTGAACTGTGGTGTTGGAGAAGACTCTTGAGAGTCCCTTGGACTGCAAGGAGATCCAACCAGTCCATTGTGAAGGAGATCAGCCCTGGGATTTCTTTGGAAGGAATGATGCTAAAGCTGAAACTCCAGTATTTTGGCCACCTCCTGCGAAGACTTCACTTGTTGGAGAAGACTCTGATGCTGGGAGGGATTGGGGGCAGGAGGAGAACGGGGCGACAGAGGATGAGATGGCGGGATGGCATCACTGACTTGATGGGTGTGAGTCTGAGTGACCTCCGGGAGCAGGTGATGGACAGGGAGGCCTGGAGTGCTGCGGTTCATGGGGTCGCAAAGAGTTGGACACGACTGAGCGACTGATCTGATCTGATAGACATTTCGTTTAAAATGCACTACTATGCTACTTATTTTGGTTGCTCAAATTGTTCCTGCTCTGGTTTTATAGGGTCTTTCAAGTGGCTGCTGTGTGCTTTTGATGTATCCCCATTGGCTTGTTTTTTGAGTACTTTACTTTCTAGCACCGCAGGGTTCTCTGGACTCATTTGGTATATTTCTTTCTTAAGCATTATAATCAACAATTTCTCCAAGAAGCCCTGGTTTCTTTTACTGGAGAATAATATTGGAAACTATAATCTGAATGATCTTTATAAAGTAGACTGGAACCATTAAATATTTGTATGTAGGGGAATATACTCCACACACACACAATATTTTAGTCTTCAGTAAATAGTGGGTGATATTCTAGAGTGGAGAATCTGCAATGGGGAAGTTAATTAGAGTAGAATATGTAAACTTTCAGCAATATATAGTAAAAAAAAAAAAAAAAAAAAAAGAAAACTGAGCAATAATGATTGTCCTGAAGTTATAAACTTCTTTGTTTTTTAGGATATGTTTGTGGCTTAAGGACACAAACTATGTCTCATTTACTAATGTACCTAAACCTTTGCACAGTGTAAAAAAAGACAGAAGAAAAGAGAGTGAGGGGAGAAATGAGGGAGAAAAAATGTAAATGAGGAGAAAAAACAAATGGACTAAGAGAGTGAGAGGAAGAAAAAAGAAATTGAGGTAGGAAGAGGAAGAAGCCTTCTAGAATAGCAGTATACAATGTTTTAGAATATTTAACATACTGCCATCACTTTATTTTTTTCAGTGAAATTATGCTATATTAATCACAGCAAATACATTTTGCTTTACAATTTGCAGAATTATTTAATACAATTCTCACAGTTTATATTATGATGACAAATAATATAAAAATTTATAAAGCCAGAGAGTGCCAGAGAAAAGATGATCTTCACTGGGGATATTTGTCATTTGACGGATAAACTATGTATTTCCAGAAATCTAAATAATTATCTTTGTCATTTGATAGAAACAAAAATTGCAGAATTATCAATTTTCTCCAAAAATATAGATATAAATATACAATATTAAATTTACATTTAGAATTTTTTTAGAATTGTAATTGTTTATTTATTAAGGACTCACAAAATCAAAAGTAAACATAAGAAAAGGAAGACTTTTAGATATTTTTAAGCTACATTAAGAATTTCTATAAGACTCCCAGAAAACCTCAAATAAACTTACCTATGCTTACTCTACTGGCCCCCAATGATGCAACTTTCTGAAACTAATATTTCTGCCAAATTATGGGAAATAATACAGAAGTGTCTGGTGACATGAATTTACATATGGATAAAATGTGACCAGTCTGCTTAATTTCCCTGAGGGTCCAAACTTGATAGAACATCAAGAATAAAAAGTCACTTTTTATTCAAAAAGCAAGACCAAATTCTTCCAGCAAACACACATATTTAGAAGGAGCGCTGTACTGTAAAATTAATTTTATCCTTCTTTATAGCTATCTATTTAATAACACATCCTCTGATATATTGAGTCTGTTATAATGATCTAGGTGGTTTGAAATAGAACCCCCTTTTCCACCTCTATATATGCAAATAGGTAATTGTTAAAAGTCGTCTAAATTTTAGTTTTTATCTCTTTATTATTTTTAAATTACAAAGTAGCTGTAATATTCCATTTATTTGTACTAAATATTTTACATATTAACAAAATGAATACATTTCATAATTTGTGATTATTCTTTGTAAAACTAAGTGATATCACTGATTCTAATTCCTTGCTTTCTAAACTAAAGCATAACCCTTTATTTTTATGTAGTTTACTTATACCTCACAATACTTAGCAGTAAAATAGTCATTTATAATTCTAAAATATATGAGGAAAATAATAGTGATTGATATTTGTATAGTTGTGTGATGGTCGTCTTAGAGTTCTTTTTCTCCTGGCCATGCTCCCCTTCCTGGCAAAATGTGATGCCTGAAATTCCACCATTGAAATCAGGATTTTCATCAGAATACATATGGAAATACTCTTAAATATAAATGCATTTCTGGGAAAAAGCACAAAATAGAAATCTTACCAAAAAGAAAAGCAGAAGCATGCAGCTGAAGAGTATAATGACTAACTTTTAAAAATAAATTTAGAGAGCTTCAATAACTGACTTGATCAAACAAAAGAAAGACTCAGTGACCTTGAAGTTATTCACTCAGAGGAGCCAAAGGTAAACAGAATAAAAAATCATGAAGAAACTCTATGAATTATGGAAACCATGGATGGGGAGCTAAAGAGAAGGGCACAGAATGTATATTTAAAGCAATAATGGCTGAAAACTTCCCAAACCTGGGGAGATAAATGGACATCCGACTCATAATGACCAAGGGACCTGAAATAGATTGAACCTGAAGAGGGTTGCATCAAGACAATTTATCATTAGACTGTTAATAGTTAAAGGCAAAGACAGGAGGTTAAAAACAGCAGAGGAAAAGAGATATGTCATATATAAGGACATATTACACAAAATTATAAGCAGATCACTCAACAGAGACTTAGCAAACCAGGATAGAATGAAATGATACATTCAAATACTTAAAGCAAAACTGTCAACCAAGAATAGTATTCATATATATATTTAAGTGTATATATATATATAACTTTCTCTAGTGGCTCTTATGGTAAAAGAATATGCCTACAATGTAGAAGACCTGGGTTTAGTTTAGTTGCTAAGTCATGTCTGATTCTTTTTTGACCACATGGACTGTAGCCCACCAGGCTCCTTTGTCCATGGGACTTTCCAGTCAGGAATACTGGAGTGGGTTGCATTTCCTTTATATATATCCAATGGGATATTACTCATCCATAAGAAAAAGTGAAAAAAAATGAATATTGCTACTCATCCATTTGTAGCAACATGGAAAGACCTAGAGGTTATACTAAGGGAAGTAAGTTAGAGCAAGACAAATACCATATGATATCACTTATATGTGGAATCTAAACTATGACACAAATGGACATTTATAAAACAGAAACAAACTCACTGACATAGAGAATAAATTAGTGGGAAAGGAAGGAGGCTGCAGGAAGGATGGATTGGGAGTTTGAGATTAGCAGATGCAAACTATTATATAGAGAATGGATAAAAACAAGGTCCTACCATTTAGCACAGGGAAATATATTCAATATCTTATTATAAACTATAATGGAAAATAAAATGAAAAATAATAACTGCATCTACCTCTATCTATCTATCATTCTATCTATCCATCTAAACTGAATCACTTTTCTATACACCAGAAACTAACGCAAGATTGCAAATCAAAAGAATAGTATACATTGGAAAGCTGTGCTTCAAAAATGAAAGTGAGAGACACTTTCCTGAACGTACAAAAGCTGAGAAAATTCATCACCATTAATCGTGCTTTATAAGAAAAGCTAAAGGGATTTCTTCAAGTAGAAACAAAAAAATTGCTGATTAAATTTTAAAACATAAGAATGAACGGGTAAATTTCATTGCTAATGATAAATATATAGTTAAGGTTTCTAATATTAAATGGTGGTGCATACTTTACTTAAAAATATAATTCATAAGAATTAAGTATTAAAAATAACCTTAAGTACTATAATATGTTATTTGATACATAATATAAAAATATGTAAATTGTAACATCAGTAACCTAAAGTGTGTGTGTGTGGGGGGATGGAGAAGTAAAATATCATGTTAAAATGTGTTATTGAAGTTATGCTTCTATCAGTTTAAAATAGAATCTATTAAAAAGGTATTTTAGATAAGTCTCATAGCAATCTAAAAAGAATAACTCTGTAATAGTAACACAAGATTATGATATAGTTAAAGCATATTGTTACTAAAAGTCAAATCACAAAAGGAAACAGAAAAAGAAGCAGGGAGCAAAGACCCTATAAAATAGTCAGAAGATAATTAACAATATGTCAATAGTAAGTCCATAATGGCTTTAAGTGTAAATGAATTACATTATCTAATCAAAGGACATAGAATGGCTGAATAGAAAAAAACAACAACAACAAAAAAACAAAAATAAGAGCTAATGATATGATGCCTACAAGAGACTCACTTTAGCTATAAAAGTATACCTAGACTAAGAAAAAATAATGGGTGAAAAATATGTTTAATAGTAAGGAAAAGAAAGGAAAGGTAGCTATATTTATAATAAGCTATACTTATAAACCTAATGCTAAAAATTGTTAAAAGAGACAAAGAATGTCATTATATAATGGCAAAGGTGTCAATCAATGAAAAATATGTAGCAATTTAAAATATTTATCACTGAATATTGGAGCACTTCATTGAAATCAAGATTACCAGGAGAAATATACATAACCTCAGATATGCAGATGACACCACCCTTATGGCAGAAAGTGAAGAGGAACTCAAAAGCCTCTTGATGAAAGTGAAAGAGGAGAGTGAAATAGTTGGCTTAAAGCTCAACATTCAGAAAACGAAGATCATGGCATCTGGTCCCATCACTTCATAGGAAATAGATGGGGAAACAGTGGAAACAGTGTCAGACTTTATTTTGGGGGCTCCAAAATCACTGCAGATGGTGATTGTAGCCATGAAATTAAAAGACGCTTACTTCTTGGAAGGAAAGTTATGACCAACCTAGATAGCATATTCAAAAGCAGAGACTTTACTTTGCCAACAAAGTCCATCTAGTCAAGGCTATGGTTTTTCCAGGGGTCATGTATGGATGTGAGAGTTGGACTGTGAAGAAGGCTGAGCACCGAAGAATTGATGCTTTTGAACTATGGTGTTGGAGAAGACTCTTGAGAGTCCCTTGGACTGCAAGGAGGGCCAACCAGTCCATTCTAAAGGAGATCAGTCCCGGGTGTTCTTTAGAAGGAATGATGCTGAAGCTGAAACTCCAGTACTTTGGCCACCTCATGTAAAGAGTTGACTTATTGGAAAACACTTTGATGCTGAGAGGGTTTGGGGGAGGAGGACAAGGGGATAACAGAGGATGAGATGGCTGGATGGCATCACCGACTCGATGGACGTGAGTTTGAGTGAACTCCGGTAGTTAGTGATGAACAGAGAGGCCTGGCATGCTGCAATTCATGGGGTCACAAAGAGTTGGACATGACTGAGCAACTGAACTGAACTGAACTGAACTGACATGTATGAAGCAAATACTACCAGAAATGAAATGACAAATTTAATATGTATTTTCAACAATGGATAGATAATCTAGACAGAGTGTATTAGAAAAAAGCATATTTGAACAGCATTGTTAACAAAATAAACCTAACAGACATATACTGAACATTACATGCAGTGATACCAGAATACATACTCTTTTCAAGTGTGAACAGAATGTTTTATAGGATAGATTATATGTTAGGGCACAAAACACATATGAGAAAATTTAATAAGTTTAAAATTATGTCAATTATCTTTTTGACCACAGTTTCATAAAATTAGACATCCATAACATGAAAATGAGAAAATAAAAATACATGGAAATTAAACAACAAACTTCTGAACAACAAATCGACCCAATAAGAAATTAAAACAGAAATACAAAAGCATTTTGAGACAAATAAAATTGGAAAAACAACATACTTAAATTTACAGAATCAAGCAAAAGCAGTTCCAAGAAGGTTTTGAATGATTAAATATACATCAAGGAAACAAAAAAAAAAAAAAAAAACAAAGCTCTCAAACAATCTAACTTTATACCTCAAAGTCCTAGGAAATGAAAATGAAACTAAGACCAATGTTAGTAGAAGAAATGAGATAAATAAATTTAAAGCAGAAATAAATAGAATAGAGAACAAAACTATAAAGGATTAACAAAACAAAGAGTGCATCTTTCAAATAATAAATAAAACTGACAAACTTTAACTAGACTAACCAAGATAAAAGAGGATACAAATGAATAAAATTATAGATAATGGAAAATACATTAGAGCTGAATCAGAGAAATACAAAGAATCATAAAAGTCTGTTATGAAGAATTATGTGTCAACACATTGGACAACCCAGAAGAAATGAATAAATTCCTAGAAACACACAGCCTACCAAGATTGAATCATGAAGAAATAGAAAATATGAACAGACTAATAATAAGTAAAGGGATTGAATTAGTAATCAACACCTCCCTAATTGGCAACAACAAAAATACAGGAACAGATGGTTTTACTGGTGATTTTTACCAAATATTTAAGTAAAATTAACACCAGTCCTTTTCAAACTCTTACAAAAGAAAAAGAAAAAATTGAACAGGAGCAAACACTGCCAAATACATTTTACAAGGCCAGCATTACACTGATGTCCAAGCCATCTAAGGACATCACAAAAAAAAAAAAAAAAAAAACTACAGGCCAATATTCTTGATAAATATAGATGCAAAAATTTGCAACAAAATATTAGCAAAACATTTAATAGCACACTAAAAGGATCAGACACCATGATCAAAACAGATTCATCCCCAGAATACAAGAATGAGTTGACATATACAGATCAGTAAATATAGAATATCCTGTTAGCAGATTAAAAGATAAAATTCATGATCATCTCAATAGATGCAGAAAAATCAACTAACAAAATCTATCTTTAGTGATTAAAAGCTTAAAAATTAGATATGGAAGTGGTACATATCAATATCATAAGGCCATATATGCTAAACCCACAACTAAATTCAGACTTGTTGGTTAGGATCTATTCCTCTAAGATTATGAATAAGACAAGATTGCTACTCTCACCACTCCTATCCAATACAGTACTGAAAGTGCTATCAAAGCAATAAAGCAAGGGGGGAAAAAAAGGCATCAGAAAAGAAAGGAAGAAGTAAAATTATTCCTATTTGCAGATGACATGATTTTAGAATAATGGCTTCCCTCAGAGCTCAGTTGGTTAAAAAGTCCTCCTGCAATGCAGGACACCCCAGTTCTATTCCTGGATCAGGAAGATCCACTGGAAAATGGATAGGCTAACCAACCCAGTATTCTTGGGCTTCCCTGTGGCTCAGCTGGTAAAGAATCTGACTACAATGAAGGAGACCTAGGTTCAATCCCTGTGTTGGGAAGATCCACTCCAGTATTGTGGCCTGGAGAATTCCATAGACTGTATAGTCCAATGGTTTGCAAAGAGTCCGACATGACTGAGCAACTGTCACGTTTACTTTTTGTGATTTTAGTATATAAAAAATCTTGAATAATCCACAAAACTTAGATCTAATCAATGAGTTTCATAGTTTAAGGATACAAAATAAATATACAAAAATCAGTGTTGTTTTTATATGACAAAAATGGATTATTAGAAAAAGAAAATTTAAAAACACATTTACAATAGCTAGGAATAAATTTACCCAAGGGGTGAATCATTGATGATCTACAGTGATCTCTTCACTGTAAGATATTGAAGAAAGAAGTGAAAGAAAAGACAAATAAATGGAGAAATAGCCCATGTTCATGGATTGGAATAATTAATATTTTAAAATTATTCATAGTATCCAAATGCATCTACAAATTCAATGCAATCTCTATCAATATTCCAATGGTATTTTTCACAAAAGTAGAAAAAATATTCCTAAAAGTTGCATGAAACCATGAAAGACCCTGAATAGTGAATACAATTCTGAAAAAAAGAACAAAGTATGAGGCATCTGACTTACTAATTTCAAGCTATAGTATAAAGCTACAGAAATCAAAACATTATGGCACTGGCATTATAAACAGACACATAGACAAATGAAACATAATTGAGGCTCCAAAAGTAAATGATTGAATATTGCCAAGTAATAGTATCAGGGGAGCCAAGAATACACAATGGAGAAAAAACAGTTTGTTCAATAAATGGTGCTGCAAAAATTAAACAGTTTAAATAACAAATTGAAAAGATTGGATTTAAGCTTGTATCTTTCACCAATCATAAAATGTTAATTGGAAATGGGTTAATGCATTAAATGTAAGCCTTTAAACCATAATACTCCTGGAAGAAAACATAAGTAATGAGGTCCTTGATCTTAGTCTTGGCAATGATTTTCTTGGAAAGATACTTAAAGCACTAATGGCAACAGCAACGACAAAAAGGTAAACAAGTAAGACTACAACAAACTAAAAATATACTAAAAAAAATGGAGCAAGCAACAAATGAAAAGATCACCTACTGTATGGGAGAAAATAGTTTCAAGTCACTCATCTGATAAAGGGTTATACCCCCAAAATAAACTAATATAACTTGAGCAAAAAATGGACAAAGTACTTGAAAATATAGGTTTAGGTTTTTCTAAAGTAGATAGTCAAATGGCCAACAGGTCCATGAAAAGTGCTTGGCATCAGTAATGATCAGGATAATGCAAATCAAAATCACAATGAAAAATCATCTCACTCTTTTAGAACATCTATTACAGAGAGAGAGGGAGAGAGAGGGGGGGAGAAGTGTGGAGGGGGTGGGGGAGAAGTGTGGAGAGGTGTGTTAGCTAAGGGTGTGGAGAAAAGGAAATCCTTGTATACTGTTGGGGCAAAATTGATACGGAGACTAAAAAAAAACAGTATGGACAGTTCTCAAAGAATTCAAAATATAACTACTATATGACCAACAAGTCTTCTGGATTTATACCTGGAAGAAACAAAATCGCTACACTGAAGAAATATATACATCTCTGTGTTCATTTCAGCTTTATTTACAACAGCCAAGATATGGAAACAGCCTAAGTTTCCATTGACAGATGAATGAATTAAGAAACATGAGTATTATTTGGTTATGAGAAAAAGGTAGACATTTGTGACAACATAAAAGGGCTTTGTGTATATTGCCCTGAGTGGAGTAAGCCAGGCAGGGAAAGATAAATACTGTAGGCATCAAATTTGAGAAACAAAGAACACATTGCTTGTTGCCAGAGCTGGGGTTTGGAGGTAGGGGAACTGAGTGAAGTGTTTAAAAGGTAAAAGTTTTAGTTATAGCATAAATAAGTTCTGAGGATATAATAAACACCTTTAAGTCAGCAGTTAAAAATTACATGTTTGAAAGTTGCTAAGAGAGTAAATCTTAAAAGTGTTTATCATAAGAAAAGAAAAATTGAGCTGTGTGAGGTGATGAATGTGAAATCGTGTTGTATACCTTAAACTTACACAACATTATATGTTAATAATACCTTGATAAAGTTGGAAATGTTTTGGAAAGCCATAAAAAGAAGGAATAAAAAATAGAAGTAATAAATATCTGAGTAACTATGAAATGTGATCTTTATTTCTCTCTTTATCACTATAAAGGATAACTGTTTAAGGAAAAAATACTACTACTTTACTCTGATATTTGCAATATAAGCAGAATTACAATATGTTAAAAATAATAAAAATATTGAGATAGAAAGTCATTTACTCTTGTACAGTAAAAAGCATCATAAGTAAAGTGATATACAAAATTCATTTGAAATAAGCTTTGGTAAGTTAAGAATGCACAATGCAATTCCTATGGCAGACAATATAAAAATACAAAGAGGCATAACTAAAAATCCAATAGCAGCATGAATGACATTTAAGTTAAATTTAGTTATTTTTTTCTTTTTCTTAATTATTGTGATTATTTGTTTTCCCTGCCATCATTTCTTTTTTATTGAGATAGAAGTAACATAACATAAAATTAACCATTTTAAACTGTATAATTCAGTGATATTTATTCATAATGATTTGCAATAATCATTTCCATCTAGGTTGAAAATATTTTCATCACCCTCAAAGGAGACCTTGTACCCATTAAATTGTCACTCTACACTCCTTTCTCTTCCAGTCCCAGCAACAACTAATCTGCTTGTGATCTCTATGGATTACATATTCTGGATATTTCATATAAATGAGATAAAATATTGCTCACTGAAAAAATCTTTGGAAATTTCTTATAAAATTAAGCATACCTACTTTTTGACATAATTCTACTAGTAGATATTTATTCAAGAGAATTCAAAACACATCTATAATAATACTTGTACAAAAGGTAAAAGGTGACCTTATTTATAATAGCCCCAAACTGGAAGAGACTCAAATGTCCCCCATGAGGTGAATTAATAAACACGTATTTAAACAATAGAATACTGCTCACTGAAAAAAAAAAAAAAGAATGCTACTCACTGATTTAAAAAGAAATACTAATGTATGATACAACATGGGTGTATCTCAAACCATTTTTAAATGAAAAAAGACGAAGTTATACAAACTGTTTCATTCTGTCTGTAAAAGTTCATAATCATGCAATGCTAAATAGTCATAGAAACACCTACTGAAGAAGGAAATGGCAACCCACTCCAGTATTCTTGCCTGGAGAATCCCAGGGACAGAGGAGCCTGGTGGGCTGCCGTCTGTGGGGTCGCACAGAGTCAGACACGAATGACGCAACTTAGCAGCAGCAGCAGAAACACCTACATCTGAATTTGGCTCTTTGCTGATAAGAGAAACAGTCTGCTGCATGGCATTCCTGATTGACTTCAAGTTCTTACCTTCTCATTCCTTTCGTTTTTATCCTCTTCCTCATGCATGCTAAGTCACTTCAGACATGTCTGACTCTTTGTGCCCCTATGGACTGTAGACCTCCAGGCTCCTCTGTCCATGGAGATTCTCCGGGCCAGAATACTGGAGTGGGTAGCCTTTCCCTTCTCCAGGGGATCTTCCCAACCCAAGGATCGAACCCAGGTCTCCCGGATTGAAGGTGGATTCTTTACCAGCTGAGCCACAAGGAAAGCCCAAGAATACTGGAATGGGTAGCCTATCCCTTCTCCAGTGGATCTTCCCTACCCAGGAATGAACCAGGGTTTCCTCCATTATGGGTGGATTCTTTACCAACTGAGCCATCAGAGAAGCTTCAGAATAGTAAGTGGTCAATTTATTTCCTCTAATATCTCTGGATATTTTTGAACATTTTTCTAATAAAGTGAAACACGCATACAGAAATTACAATATATCATAAGTGCATTGTTCAGTAAGTTTCTCAAAGTGAAGGTGCTCTTGCATCAACCAGAACAAGAGAGAGACAATATCACCCCACACAAACCTATTATCCTGACCTTTACCAATAAGCAGTTCCTCATATCTCACCTAAATTAATCAACAGCCTGGACTCTAATATTATAGCATTTGTCATGAATTTGAATTTTAAGTATATATGGAATTTTAAAGGATTCTGGAGAAGGCAATGGCACCCCAATCCAGTACTCTTGCCTGGAGAATGCCAGGGACAGGGGAGCCTGGTGGGCTTCCGTCTATGGGGTCTCACAGAGTCAGACATGACTGTAGTGACTAGCAAAGGATTCATCTGTGATATATGCCTGTGTGTATGTATGTGCCTACTACTAGAAGGTGAGTAGAAAATAGCATAGAACTTTATAGTTTTGTATTTTTAGTGTATATGTGCATTTTTTTTTATAAAGAGCTTGTCAGCTGTTTAAAATTTATACATCTAGCTCAAAGATAAGAGTCAATTCATAAATAAGTAAAGTTTGAATACATTTCAGGAAGGAGGAAAGCACCAAAATAGGAAATTTTCAAACCTGTATAACTATTTGAAATGGTAATCATTTTACATTCTAATTACAAAGATAAAGCAGTTTTAAAACAAATTATCTAAGCAATCTTACTATATGCTGTGGTAGGCAGAATGCAATGCGATTTGTTACTGTTATTGGCTCACAATAAATGCAACATTCTGAAGGAGATCAGCCCTGGGATTTGTTTGGAAGGAACAGAGCTGAAACTCCAGTACTTCGGCCACCTTATGCGAAGAGTTGACTCATTGGAAAAGACTCTGATGCTGGGAGGGATTGGGGGCAGGAGGAGAAGGGGACAACAGAGGATGAGATGGCTAGAAGGCATCACTGACTCGATGGACGTGAGTCTGAGTGACCTCCGGGAGTTGGTGATGGACAGGGAGGCCTAGCGTGCTGTGATTCATGGGGTTGCAAAGAGTCGGACACGACTGAGTGGCTGAACTGAACTGAACTGAACTGCAACATTTGATAGAAAGTTTGAGAGCACAAAAACTAGTTAAAATCCATCATAATTTAAAGAAATTCCAAAAATCTTAGTGAAAATCAAATCCATATTTGTTTGTGTGTGTTTATTTACCCCAATTCATTCTATAACGTTATATGAAAAATGCTAAATATATGTCCATTTTGGCATTTTGAGTTCTCTTTAATTTCACTAAGATACACTGAGACATTTATTATGCTTTTTACTTTTGAGTTTTTCACAGAATCATCTGTTTAGTAATTTATATAACAAATATTGATTTACCTCAGCGTTCTTTCCTCTGCCATAGTTTACATAGACACCTCACAATGTAGTGGAAATGTATTTATTTTTTGATTCACATCTTGAATCTGACTCATGATTGTGGGGATTTCATAAGTTTTCTGTTTCTTGAGAATTATCTGATAGGGTGTTGGTAGACATCGAAAAATATGCTAATTCTCTCTGCCTCGCCTGGTCTCTAGAAATAATTCCTATTTTTAAATAGATGATCCATCATTATATTATATAATGACCATTTTCTAATCATTTCATATATTTCTTATTATCCACAAATTTTTGGAATCTACCAAAAGGTAAAAAGAATCAGAAATATTAAAAAAAATAATAATTTTCCCTCTGATGCTTTTTAACTGAGTGACCTTGAACAAGTTATATTACTATCTTACTCCTATGTTCAGATCAGATCAGATCAGTTGCTCAGTCGTGTCCGACTCTTTGCGACCCCATGAACTGCAGCACGCCAGGCCTCCCTATCCATCACCAGCTCTCGGAGGTCACTCAGACTCATATTCATCGAGTCAGTGATGCCATCCAGCCATCTCATCCTCTGTCGTCCCCTTCTCCTCCTGCCCTCAATCCCTCCCAGCATCAGAGTCTTCTCCAATGAGTCAACTCTTCCCATGAGGTGACCAAAATACTGGAGTTTCAGCTTTAGCATCATTCCCTCCAAAGAAATCCCAGGTCTGATCTCCTTCAGAATGGACCGGTTGGATCTCCTTGCAGTCCAAGGGACTCTCAAAAGTCTTCTCCAACACCACAGTTCAAAAGCATCAATTCTTCGGCACTCAGCCTTCTTCACAGTCCAGCTCTCACATCCATACATGGCCACAGGAAAGACCATAGCCTTGACTAGGCGAACCTTTGTTGGCAAAGTGATGTCTCTGCTTTTGAATATGCTATCTAGGTTGGTCATAACCTTCCTTCCAAGGAGCAAGCGTCTTTTAATTTCATGGCTGCAGTCACCATCTGCAGTGATTTTGGAGCCCAGAAAAATAAAGTCTGACACTGTTTCCACTGTTTCTCCATCTATTTCCCATGTAGTGATGGGACCAGATGCCATGATCTTCGTTTTCTGAATGTTGAGCTTTAAGCCAACCTTTTCACTCTCCACTTTCACTTTCATCAAGAGGCTTTTGAGTTCCTCTTCACTTTCTGCCATAAGGGTGGTATCATCTGCATATCTGAGGTTATTGATATTTCTCCCGGCAATCTTGATTCCAGCTTGTGTTTCCTCCAGTCCAGCATTTCTCATGATGTTCTCTGCATATAAGTTAAATAAACAGGGTGACAATATACAGCCTTGACATACTCCTTTTCCTATTTGGAACCAGTCTGTTGTTCCATGACCAGTTCTAACTGTTCTAACAGTTCTAACCAGTTCTAACTGCCCCAACCAGTAACGCTGAAGAAACTGAAGTTGAACGGTTCTATGAAGACCTACAAGATCTTTTACAACTAACACACAAAAAAGATGTCCTTTTCATTATAGGGGACTGGAATGCAAAAGTAGGAAGTCAAGAAACACCTGGAGTAACAGGCAAATTTGGCCTTGGAATACGGAATGAAGCAGGCCAAAGACTAACAGAGTTTTGCCAAGAAAATGCACTGGTCATAGCAAATACCCTCTTCCAACAACACAAGAGAAGACTTTATACATGAACATCACCAGATGGTCAACACCGAAACCAGATCGATTATATTCTTTGCAGCCAAAGATGGAGAAGCTCTATCCAATCAGCAAAAACAAGACCAGGAGCTGACTGTGGCTCGGACCATGAACTCCTTATTGCCAAATTCAGACTGAAATTGAAGAAAGTAGGGAAAACCAGTAGACCATTCAGGTATGACCTAAATCAAATCCCTTATGATTATACTCCTATGTTACTCATATACAAAATGGGGTTAAAGATGTCTGCCTTTCTCTCTTGACAGCAAGATTTATATATTTTCCTTAAATATTCTATTCCTAACTGTACTTACCACCTAGCATGAATTGAATTCATACCTGATCAAAAAGAGTACTTGGTATTTCATATACAAATTGAGTCAATGTGTTCTTTTCCTGAATTTTCCTCATTTTATTTCCACAAACATATTTTGAGAACCTGTTGAACACCAGACACAATCCTGGAGTAAAGACAATAAATATACTTCTCTGCTGGAACTTGAGAGTCATCCTGATTAAACAGAGAAAAACAGACATTGAAATCATGGAAGTGAGAATAGTAATGAAGTTTTTACATGGTTATGCGTTATACTCCTTTCCATCCACAACCCTGTCAGTGTCTTATCCTTGAGAAGGTGATTTTTTTTCTTTAGGACACAGAAAACATTGGTGTCTTTGGGGCATAAGTGGTAGAAAGTTAGAGCAAAGACAAACTCCTTAGTTTCCTGAGCCATACAACAAATTCCCATTGGCTATCTATTTTACACATGGTAATGTAAGTTTCTGGAGAAGGCAATGGCACCCCACTCCAGTATTCTTGCCTGGAAAATCCCACGGATGGAAGGGCCTGGTGGGTTACAGTCCATGGGGTCGCACAAAGTCGGACACGACTGAGTGACTTCACTTTCACTTTTCACTTTCATGCATAGAAGGAAATGGCAACCCACTCCAGTGTTCTTGCCTGGAGAATCCCAGGGACGGGGGAGCCTGGTGGGCTGCTGTCTATAGGGTCGCACAGAGTCGGACACAACTGAAGCGACTTAGCAGTAGCAGTAGCATAGTATGCAAGACCCTTGACATTTTTACACATCCTGCATCATCTTAGTGTACCCTACCTCAGATGCATCCTGAGATACATTTATATGAACTACTCAATATCATTATTTTGTGTGTATATCTGCAAATGTGCATATGAAATATGGGGTACAGACCAAGCACTCATTTTAATCACATAGGAAAAAGATGACTTATACTAGGAATTTCATATGGAATCCCAAAGAACCTCAGTTAACCAAGATAATATTTTAAAAAATAAACAAGTTTGAAAGACTCACATTTGATGATTTCAAAACTTACTTTGAAGCTACAGGAATCAAAAGAATGTAGTACTGGCATAAATACTAACATATAGAAAAATGGAATAGAATAGAGAGACCAGAAATAAAACCTTACATATATGGTTAAATGATTTTTGATGAAGATGTCAAAATCATTCATTGAGGAGAAGACAATATTTTCAACAAATGACACTGATAAAACCGTATAATCACATGCAAATGAAAGATGTTGGATCCTTAACCAACAACATATTCAAAAACTAATTCAAAATGCATCAAATATCTAAATGTAAGGTCTAAAACTATAAAATTCTTAGAGTGAAACAGGGCAAAATCTTCACAGAACTGAATTTGCAAATGACTTCTTGGATGTGAGACCAATCTACAGGCAACAACAATGACAAAAAAATTACAGACAAATTAGACTTCATGAAATTTTAAGAATTTGTGCATCAAAGACAATATCAACAGAGCAAAGAGGCAACTTACAACATGCAGAATATGTATAAAGTATACTTATGCTACAGAGATTAATATGCAGAATAGAGAGCTCCTTAAATTTAAGAATGACAGCAGCAATACAAAACCAAACTAAGTTCAAAAATGGGTAAAGGTTATGAAAAGGCATATCTCCAAAGAAAATATATGAATGGCCAATAAGCACATGAAATATCTGTTCAATTTCACTAATTGTTAGGGAATTTCAAATCAAAATTATAATGAAATATCACTTTACTCCACTGATTAGGATGACTACAATCAACACAGACAAAACAGAAAGTAGCAAGTAATGATGAGGATGTGGAGAAATTGTAACTTTTATGCCCTGCTGTTTGGAATATAAAATGGTAAAATGGTAAGCTGTTATAGTAAACCATGTAGTGATTCCTCAAACGGCTGAAAATATAGGATTTCCCTGGTGGTCCAGTGGTTAAGAATCCTCCAGCTAATGCAGGAGACACTGTTAAATCTCTGGTCTGGGTAGATTCCACATGTTGCAGGGCAACTAAGCCCACACACTGCAACTACAGAGCCCAAGTGCCACAGCTACAGAAATTGTGTGCCCTAGGGCAACAAGAGAAGCCGCCACCACTGCAACTAGAGAGTAGTCCTCACTCACTGCAACTAGAGAAAACCTGTGCTCAGCAAAGGAGACCCAGCACAGCAAAAATAAATGAATGTAATTTTAAAGTAAATAAATAAAAATATGATTACTATGTTGTTGTTTAGTCATAAAGTATTGTTTATTGGGTATAGAGTTTCAGTTTTACAAGATGAAGAAAGTTATGGAGATCTATGTTGCAATGGTTTCATTAGAAGCATTAGGAATGTACTTAATACCACTAAATTGTACACTTAAGAATTATTAAATGGTTAATTTCATGTTATATATGTTCTACAAAAAAATTTTTTTAAAAGGGAAAAATACCAATAAACTGACCAATTCACTTTTCTATGTGCTGTATTGAAATTTAGACTCAGAATTGAAGAATCATATATGAATAAAATGTAAATTAGACCCATAATGATTTCTGAGAACTTTCTACTTAGCCCAAAGTAGTCAGCTCTAATTAATTTTTAAAATATTTGCATGGAATTGTATTTCAAAGAGAGCAAGGGAACATTCTTCTCTGAAAGTTTATGTTAATTAAGTAGTTTTTATGCAATGAATTTCTTCTGAATTCAAAGAAAAATGATACCTATTGTTCTGTATTTGAATCTAAACTCACATTACTGTGTTCTTTATTCAACTTTTATTATGAATACTTGCTAAAGAATTTTGCTTGAGCTTCTTCATAATATATTAAGATAGTTTCATCTGTCATTTTCTGAAATGCAATATTGTATCCTCCAAACCCCATATGCATGTCAATTGAGAAGTTATTGAAAATACAATTAAAACTAATTACAAGTGTTATTATTATTATTATACGGCTGTATTTGTATAGAATATGATCCTCTGAACAGTCTTTTGTGATAAAAAATGATAGCATTATAATCAACACTGTATGAATGAGATATTTAGCTAAAGCGATGTAACTATTTTGTGTGAGTTGAGATTGTCTTTTAACCTTGCACTTGGGTTTCTTTATAGCTCATAGCCTCTACTATTTTTCTCCCCCTTTTCAGAATCAAAGTATATAAGTGCCTCTCTCGTCATATTTTTCTGTAGAAGGTTTTGAGTAAAAGCATACATATAGAAATTTCCCAGATGGTATTTTTTTCCTTCAATCCTTTCAAAAATTAAGATTGCTGGTGAGTTTATTTTCTATTATTGTATTTCCTTTCTCATCTTTTGAAAGTTTCTGCTACTTTTCCCTTCTGGTTCTCAACTACTTTGTCCAATATTTTATCCACTTTAGAAAGAAAAGTAAATGCTACTTTATACGGTGGTTAAAGAAAAAAAAATCTCTAATTCTTCCTCTGGGGAGGAAAAGTTATGGCTTCAAGTAAGTGCTCAGATCTTTGAAATAGGATGCAATACCTTGACTCTGCCCTTATTTTATACATGTTCCTTCTTTTGATTCTTTAGGTACCCAATCTTTACCTCCATCATTCTTTGCTTGATGTGTGGGCCTTTTGGGAAGGAAAAAACAGTTCAAGTTACTTCCTACTCAGGTTTTCTGCTGGTGCTTAAGTAATCTTACCTAACTTTGGAAAATCAAACAAACAAATAATTTAGAAACATGACCCTTTCTCAGGTCTTCCATTATTAGAATAGATTTTGCTGTTCCAACCTTCCAATCATTTTCTGATGACTCAGAACACCTTACTTTTGTATCTCTGGTGTCTGAAATGCCACCCATTTATTCATAGGCTTGATGTAAAATGGGTTCCTGGAGAAGGCCTGCACTTTTTTCTCCATCATAAAGGAGACATTCTGAAAGAGATGGGAATACCAGACCATCTGACCTGCCTCTTGAGAAACCTGTATGCAAGTCAGGAAGCAACAGTTAGAACTGGACATGTAACAACAGACTGGTTCCAAATAGGAAAAGGAGTACCTCAAGGCTGTGCATTGTCACCCTGCTTACTTAACTTATATGCAGAGTCCATCACAAGAAACACCAGGCTGGAAGAAGGACAAGCTGGAATCAAGATTGCCAGGAGAAATACCAATAACCTCAGATATGCAGATGACACCACCCTTGTGGCAGCAAGTGAAGAAGAACTAAAGAGCCTCTTGATGAAAGTGAAAGAGGAGAATGAAATAGTTGGTTTAAAGCTCAAGATTCAGAAAACTAAGATCATGGCATCTGGTCCCATCACTTCATGGGAAATAGATAGGGAAACAGTGGAAACAGTGGCTGACTTTATTTTGGGGGCTCCAAAATCACTGTAGATGGTGATTGCAGCCATGAAATTAAAAGATTCTTACTCCTTAGAAGGAAAGTTATGACCAACCTAGACAGCATATCAAAAAGCAGAGACATTACTTTGCCAACAAAGGTCCGTCTAGTCAAGGCCATGGTTTTTCCAGTGGTCATGTATGGATGTGAGAGTTGAACTATAAAGAAAGCTGAGTGCTGAAGTGTTGATGCTTTTGAACTGTGGTGTTGGAGAAGACTCTTGAGAGTCCCTTGGACTGCAAGAAGATCCAATCAGTCCATCCTAAAGGAGATCAGTCCTGGGTGTTCATTGGAAGGACTGATGCTGAAGCTGAAACTACAGTACTTTGGCCACCTGATGTGAAGAGTTGACTCATTGGAAAAGACCCTGATGCTGGGAGGGGTTGGGGGCAGGAGGAGAAGGGGACGACAGAGGATGAGATGGTTGGATGGCATCAATGACTTGATGGACATGAGTTTGGGTAAACTCCCAGAGCTGGTGATGGACAGGGTGGCCTGGCTTCCTGTGGTTCATTGGGTCACAAAGTGTTGGACACAACTGAGCGACTGAATTGAATTGAACTGAAAGGAGACATGACATTCCTGGCTTTTGTAGCAGCAAACATATTCCTTCCTTACCACATACTGAGTCTGTTTTTCGTTGTGGCCCATTCTTAGTATAAGGCATTTCTAGACAGCATCTTTTAAGCCTTCAGCTCTGAGGTAAGTCACATGCAGATTTTCCAAAAGATAAGGCAGCAGATGAAAACTTAATGTAAAATAAACATATCGTAATAAATATAGAACTGCCACTGATTTTGCTGCATTTCTGAACTCTTGTGTTCTTTAAGCATTTATTTGTGTAAAGGCTTCTTTATGAATAGGAGATCCTGGGACCCAGAAGAATAAGGATATTAAGCCAACTTGAAAGCCAATGGAAAGTTCTATATTAGAACTCAGATTCATTTTGTACCAAAACCCTATTTATTTCTGCTCTGCTATATGGTCCTGATTATATAGGGGGAAATATGTTAAAAGGCTGAGCGCCGAAGAATTGATGCTTTTGAACTGTGGTGTTGGAGAAGACTCTTGAGAGTCCCTTGGACTGCAAGGAGATCCAACCAGTCCATTCTGAAGGAGATCAGCCCTGGGATTTCTTTGGAAGGAATGATGCTAAAGCTGAAACTCCAGTATTTTGGCCACCTCATGCGAAGAGTTGACTCATTGGAGAAGACTCTGATGCTGGGAGGGATTGAGGGCAGGAGGAGAAGGGGACGACAGAGGATGAGATGGCTGGATGGCATCACTGACTCGATGGATGTGAGTCTGAGTGACCTCCGAGAGCTGGTGATGGATAGGGAGGCCTGGCGTGCTGCAGTCCATGGGGTCGCAAAGAGTCGGACACGACTGAGCGACTGATCTGATCTGATCTGATGTTAAAATATGAATGCATTGTTAATGGAAGATATCTCTAGATAATTATAAGAAGAATCCAGATTTCAAATTCAAGTTTTTCCATTGCTAACCTGTCTTCTCTGTCAAATTCTATACCCTTCAGGAACCTAAACTTTTCAGCTATAATGGAGCTGTTAATGCCTTCTGATAGAGCCATCTTGCTGGTGAAATATGAGGAAAGCATATTTATGACCTGGAAAGTGCTATGGTATCTAAAGCATGTCTTTAATTCATCTTAAAAGTGAATTTCCAGTAATTATTTCCATCAAATTTAGACTCTGTGATTTTACCCTGATTATTAATATTAATGGTTGATCTCTTTATGGTCATTGACTTGTCTTTGCTTAATTCATCTTAATCTAGAGAAAGTTGCATTATGGTGGCATGTATGAGTGCATACTCAGCTCTTCAGGATGAAATACACCTAGAAAACAAAGATAAGTCTGTGGCTTGGTTTCTGCTAAATCTGGGAGATGTGCAGTGACAAGAAGCACTACTTGCACACCTTCCATACCAATCCCAGTTGGCAGCAGGACTGGGAAGGCATGGGCACTCTACCATGCGACTACATGAGAGGTCAATACTCCAAGAGTCCCACTGCCTGGGTTCAAATCCTGTGTGGCCACTTTCTAGTGGTGTAGCTAGGGAAAATGAATCTGCATGCTCTTGCACCATCTGTACAATGGGAAGGAAAATTGCTTCAGTCTCACAGGGTTTTGGCAAAGATTAAGTGAACTAGCAAATACAGCATTTAGAAAAAACTCTGGCAAATATTAGATATTCCTCATTTGATCCCCAAATAATACTAAAAGGTAGATATTGCAGTAAAAGAACCGAAGATCAAAGAGGTAAAATATTTTGTTTTTCCAAATTACACCTTTAGTAAGAGCCACATGTAGCAGGCAAGCATGAGTGATCTGCATTTATCCTGGGGCATATCGATTTTATCATTTGGATTCAATAAAATGACCCTGTATATGCAGCTATATGCTTGGGAAAAGCAACATACAGGGCCCAGGACTCCACTTTGAGAACCCTCAAGGGTAAAATGTCATAAATAAAGAATATGTCCACTAAAACCTAGACATTGGTAAGGGGCAGCAAATTTTGGTGCAGAGCAAAGACATAGAAAATAATGTCAACAAGTTTTCTAACTATAAGGGAGCAGAATAATGCAAACATTTAGCTGCTAATGACAAGGATAATAAAATCAATGGAGTATTTCATGGGATTTAGTGTAATGCATACACAATGAATGCAATGCTTTCTCCACTTTTCAAAATGAGTTAAAAATGAAATTTCACATTATTTATAATTAAAGACTTTTAGGACCACTGAAAATTTTAATGCTCATTCCTGAGTTATGTTAGTGTATTGCCTGATGTGTGTGAAAGGCAAACTGTTTTAGCTGTAGTAAATCAAGTAATAACAATTTAATAACTTTATTGATGGGTGAGGTCCAAATTTCACTGCAGATGGTGACCACAGCCATAAAATAAAAAGACGCTTACTTCTTGGAAGGAAAAATATGACCAACCTAGACAGCATATTAAAAAGCAGAGACATTACTTTGTCAACAAAGGTCCATCTAGTCAAGGCCATGGTTTTTCCAGTAGTCATGTATGGATGTGAGAATTGGACTATAAAGAAAGCTGAGTGCTGAAGAATTGATGCTTTTGAACTATGGTGTTGGAGAAGATTCTTGAGAGTCCCCTGGACTGCAAGGAGATCCAAGCAGTTCATCCTAAAGGAGTTCAGTCCTGAATGTTCATTGAAAGGACTGATGTTGAAGCTGAAACTCTAATACTTTGGCCAGCTGACACGAAGAGACCCTGATGAAAAGGCCCTGATGCTGGGAAAGACTCTGATGAAAAGACCCATTTTCACCCAATTGAAAAGACCCTGATGCAGGGAAAGATTGAATGTGGGAGGAGAAGGGGATGACATAGGATGAGATGGTTGAATTGCATCACTGACTCAATGGACATGAGTTTGAGTAAACTCTGTGAATTGGTGATGGAAAAGGAAGCCTGGCGTGCTGCAGTCCATGGGGTTGCAAAGAGTCATACATGACTGAGTGACTGAACTGAACTGAACTGAGGTCCAAATTAGACAGACTCAACAATAAATTGAAAATTATCTAAGAGAAAATGTATTAGCTAAGTAGCTAATATTAGGTAGCCAGGGATGGGACCTAACACGGGCTCAGCATTACTCAACATCCAGGCTCTGTCATATATATTTTAGATATATTGTTGCTGTTGTTGTTCAGTCACCCAGTTGTGTCTGACTCTTTGTGACCCCATGGACTGCAGCACGCCAGGCCTCCTTTTCCCTCACCATCTCCTGAAGCTTGCCCAAGTTCATGTCCATCGTATTGGTGATGCCACCTAGCCGTCTTATGTTCTGATACACTCCTCTGCCCTCAAGCTTTCTCAGCATCCAGGTCTTTTCAAATGATTCAGCTAGTCACATCAGGTGACCAAAATACTGGAGCTTCAATTTCAGCATCAGTCCTTCCAATGAGTATTCAGTGTTAATTTTCTTTAAGATTGACTGGTTTGATCTCCTTACTACCAAAGGGACTCTCAGAAGTCTTCTTCAGCACCATAGTGTGAAGGCAACAATTCTATGGTGCTCTGCTTTCTTTACGGTCCGGCTCTCAGAAGCATGCATGACCACTGGGAAGACCATAGCCTTGATTTTATGAATCTTTGTCATCAGAGTAATGTCTCTGCTTTTCAAAACACTGTCTAGGTTTGTCATAACTTTCCTGTCAAGAAGGAATTGTCTTCTGATTTCATGGCTGCAGTCACCATCTGCAGTCATTTTAGAGCCAAAGAAGAGGAAATATGTCACTTCCACCTTTTCCTCTTCTATTTGCCATGGAATATGGTGTCAGATGCCATAATTTTAGTTATTTTGAGGGACAGGACAGCTCCACCTATCAGAGCATGGGCACCACGAGGAAGCCTGCATAATCTCTGTACCAACTTCATCCACCAGGGGAGCAGAGACCAACAGCAAAAGGAACTATGATCATATAGTCCACAGAAAGGAGACCAAAAACACAATAGGACAAAATGAAATTACAGAAAAATATGTTGCAGGTAAAGGAACAAGGTAAAAATTCAGGAGCTCAAATAAAAAGGAAACAGGCAATCTACATGGAAAAGAATTCAGAGTGAAGATAGCAAAGATGATCCAAGATCTCAGAAATAGCATGGAGGCATGGATTGAGGGGATAAAAAAATGACTAACAAGGACCTAGGAGAACTAAAGAAGAGACAAATAGTGATGAACACCACAATAACTGAAATGAAAAATTAACTAGAAGGAATAAATAGTAGGATAACTAAAGCAGAAGAATGGATAAATGAGCTAGAAGATAGAATGGTGGAAATAACTGCTGTGGAGGAAGATAAAGAACAAAGAATGAAAAGAAATGAGGGAAGTTTGAGACTTTGGGGACAACATTAAACACATCAACATTTTAATTATAGGTGTCCCAGAAGAAAAAGAAAAACAACCTGAGAAAACATTTGATGAGACTATAGTCAAAACCTTACCTAACATAGGAAAGGAAATAGTTATCCAAGTCCAGGAAGTGCAGTTTTATACAGAAAAAACCCAAGGAAAAATATGCTGAGACATATATTAATAAGTTAAAAAAATTAAATACAAAGAAAAACATTAAAAGCAGCAAGAGAAAAGTAACAAATAATGCATAGGGAATCCCCAAAAGGTTGTCACTTGGGTTGGGCTGCGCTTAGTCACTCAGTCATGTCCAACTCTTTGCAACCCTGTGGACTGTAGCCTGACAGGTTCCTCTGTCCATGGAGATTCCCCAGGCAAGAATGCTGGGGTGAGTTGCCATGCCCTCCTTCAGAGGATATTCCCAACCTAGGGATTAAACTAGTTCTCCCATATTGCAGGTGGATTATTTTCTATCTGAGTCACCAGGGAAGCCCAAGAATACTGGAGTGGGTACCCTTTCCCTTCTCCAGTGGAACTTCCCAATCCAGGGAATCAAACTGGGGTCTCCTGCACTGCAGGTGGATTCTTTAACAGCTGAGCTACCCGGGAAGTCCCTCTCCACAAGGTTATCAGCTGATATTTCACCAGCAGCTGGGCAGGCCAAAAGGAAAGTGGCAAGATATATCTAAAGCAATGAAAGGCAAAAACCTACAAGCAAAATTACTCAGCTAAGATCTAATTCAGATTTAATGGAGAGATCAAAAGCTTACAGACAAACAAAAGCTAAGAGAATTTAGCATCACCAAATAAACTTTAAAACAAATAAAGGAACTTCTCTAGGTGGGAAACACAAGAGAAAAAAAAAAAACAAAAAAAAAAAAAAGACCTATGACCTATTAAAAACAAACCCAAGGGACTTTCCTAGTGGTTCAGTGCTTAAGACTTCACATTTCAATACAGGGTGTGCAGGTTCAATCCTAGGTCATGGAGATAAAATCCCACATGTTTTACGGCCAAAAAAAAAACAAAACATAAGACAGAAGCAATATTGTAAAAAATTCAATAATGCCTTTAAAAAGTCAACATAAAAAAAATCTTAAAAAACAAAAACATTAAGGAAATATTACTAGAAGCATATATATCAAAAATTAACTTGAATGTTAGTGGATTAAATGCTCCAACCAAAAGACACAGAGTGATTGAATGGATGCAAAAATAAGACCCATAGATATGCTGCTTACAAGAGAACAACTTCAGACCTAGGGACACATATAGATGCAAAATGAGGAGATGGAAAAAGGTATTTTATACAAATTGAAATTATAAGGAAGCTGGCGTAGTATGACTCATGTCAGACAAAATGGCTTTAAAATAAAGAATTTTATAAGAGACAAGAAAGGACACTACATAATGATCAAGGCATCAATCCAAAAAGAAGATTTAACAATTCTAAATATTTATCCACCCAACACAGGAGCACCTCAATAATAAGGCAAATGCTAACACCAAAAAAGGAGAAATCAACAGTAACACAGTAATAGTGGAGGACTTTAACACTCCAGACAGGAAAACAGTAACAAAAATTAATACAAACCTTAAATGACACAATAGACCAGGTAGGCTTAACTGATATTTATAGGATATTCATTTTGAAAAAAGCAGAATACACTTTCTTTTCTAGTGCCTATGAAGCATTGTCCACAATACGTCACATCTTTGGTCACAAATCAAGCCTCTGTAAATTTAAGAAAATTAAAATCATATCAAACATCTTTACTGACCACAGTGATGTGAGATTAAAAGTCAATTACAGGAGAAGAAAATCTGCAAAAAGCATAAACACATGAAAGCTAAACAATAAACTATTAAATAACAAATAGGGGAGGAGCTAAGATGGCAGAGGAATAGGATGGGGAGAACACTTTCTCCCCCACAAATTCATCAAAAGAACATTTAAACGCCGAGTAAATTCCACAAAACAACTTCTGAGGACAGAGGACATCAGGCACCCAGAAAAGCAACCCATTGTCTTTGAAAGGAGGTAGGAAAAATATAAAAGACAAAAAAAGAGACAAAAGAGGGAGGGATGGAGCTCTGTCCCAGGAAGGGAGTCTTAAAAAGAGGGAAGTTTCCAAACACCAGGAAACATTCTCACTGCCGAGTCTGTGCCTAGCCTGGGAAGCACAGAGGGCAACATAACAGGGAGGAAAAATAAATAAACAATTAAAACCCACAGATTATGAGCCCTACAGTAACTCCCCCAGCAGAGAAGCAGTGCAAACACCTGCATCCACCATTAGCAAGTGGGGGCTGGGCAGGGAGGCACAGCCCAGGCTACATCGCTTAGAGTAAGTGATGAATACCCCAAGCTCTACCTAAGCAAAATAATTTTGGCTTGCAAACCAGACTGTGGGATATCTACCACGTGAAAAGCCAGCCCTAACCTAAGACACTGGCAGGCCTGCGGACAGAACAAAGGACTGTACAGAGATAGCCGGCTGCAGACCGTCCCCCTCTGGTGACAGGCAGCCAGAGCCAGAGGGAGGCAATCGCAGCCCCAGAGAGACATTATCTGCAAAACTGTAAGCAGGCTTCTTTGCTAACTAAAACTTCTTGGGTTCTGGACAGTCAACATCCACCTGAGAAGATGCGCTGGTTGTACACACAGATAACCTAGCGGCAGGGAGGCGATAAGTCGCAGCAGCTGCGTTCGCCAAACAACTCATCACCTGCACTGCTCGGCCTGGGAAGGGCACAAAACGCAGACCCAACCGAGTCTGTGCCCTGAGGAATACCCGAGTGCCTGAACCTGAGCTGCTTAGACCTGGGAGGTGCAAGCAGCCCACTGCCGGCCGCGGATGGTTCCCTGGGGGAGCAACCTAGAGCCTGAGCAGTGTGGGCAGGGAGGCTACATGTGCCGTGAGCGGGGGGGGGGGGGGGGGCCAGTCCAGTGTGGCTGAGGTACTTCAAGCACACACCAGTATTACGTATTTGCAGCATCCCTCCCTCCCCACAGCATGACGGAACAAGTGAGTCTTAAAAAAAAAAAAAAAAAAAAGGTGTCCACAACTGCCCCCTTTGTATCAGGGCGGAAATCAGACACTGAAGAGACCAGCAAATAGAAGAAGCTATAACAGAGGGAACCGCCTTGGAAGCGACAGGCAATAAACTAAAACCCCGTGGTTAGTACCAACTACATAGGAAGGGGCCTATAGATCTTGAGAAATATAAGCTGGAACAAGGAACTAGCCAAAAATGAACTGAACCCACAATACCCACAACAATATCAGAGAAAGTCCTATATATATTTTTACTATTTTTACAACCATTCTTTCATTTTTTTTTAATTTAAAAAAAAAAAAATTTAAGTCCTCTATTACTCCTTTAATTTTCTCTTTTATAGCCTACTATTACTTTGCAAAAAAAAAAAAAGACCCTTTTTTTAAAAGTAAACTTCATATATATATTTTTTATAACTTTTGTGACCTTTTTTTCCCTCTTTTTTTCCTCTTTCTTTCTTTTTTTTTTTTAAATTTCTTATTTTCTTTAACATTGTATTTTTGAAATTCCAAATGCTGCTCTGGATTTTTAATTTTACCTTTTGGTATTTGTTATCAATTTTGTACCTTTTTTTAAAAAAAAATAACTTGTGACTTTTTTTTCCCCCTCTCTTTCTTTCTCTTCATCTTTTCTTTAACATTGTATTCCTGAAATTCCAAACTCTACTCTAGATTCTTAATTTATGCTTTTTGGTATCTGTTATCAATTTTGTACCTATATATTCTTTATAATTTTTGTGACTTAGTTTGCTTTTGTTTTCTGTTTTTTTTTTTTTTTTCTTTTTTTCTTCTCTCTTTCTTTTTCTTCTTCTTTTCTTTAACATTGTATTTTTGAAATTCCAAACTCTACTCTAGATTTTTAACTTTTGCTTTTTGGTATTTGTTATCAATTTTGTACCTATCAGATCAGATTAGATCAGTCACTCAGTTGTGTCCAACTCTTTGCGACTCCATGAACTGCAGCACGCCAGGCCTCCCTACCCATCACCAGCTCCCGGAGGTCACTCAGACTCAAATTCATCGAGTCAGTGATGCCATCCAGCCATCTCATCATCTGTCGTCCCCTTCTCCTCCTGCCCTCAATCCCTCCCAGCATCAGAGTCTTCTCCAATGAGTCAACTCTTCGCATGAGGTGGCCAAAATACTGGAGTTTCAGCTTTAGCATCATTCCTTCCAAAGAAATCCCAGGGCTGATCTCCTTCAGAATGGACCGGTTGGATCTCCTTGCAGTCCAAGGGACTCTCAAGAGTCTTCTCCAACACCACAGTTCAAAAGCATCAATTCTTCGGCGCTCAGCCTTCTTCACAGTCCAGCTCTCACATCCATACATGGTCACAGGAAAGACCATAGCCTTGACTAGGCGAAGCTTTGTTGGCAAAGTGATGTCTCTGCTTTTGACTATGCTATCTAGGTTGGTCATAACTTTCCTTCCAAGGAGTAAGCGTCTCTTAATTTCATGGCTGCAGTCACCATCTGCAGTGATTTTGGAGCCCAGAAAAATAAATTCTGACACTGTTTCCACTGTTTCTCCATCTATTTCCCATGTAGTGATGGGACCAGATGCCATGATCTTCGTTTTCTGAATGTTGAGCTTTAAGCCAACCTTTTCACTCTCCACTTTCACTTTCATCAAGAGGCTTTTGAGTTCCTCTTCACTTTCTGCCATAAGGGTGGTACCATCTGCATATCTGAGGTTACTGATATTTCTCCCGGCAATTTTGATTCCAGCTTGTGTCTCCTCCAGTCCAGCATTTCTCATGATGTACTCTGCATATAAGTTAAATAAACATGGTGACAATATACAGCCTTGACGTACTCCCTTTCCTATTTGGAACCAGTCTGTTGTTCCATGACCAGTTCTAACTGTTGCTTCCTGACCTGCATACAGATTTCTCAAGAGGCAGATCAGGTGGTCTGGTACTCCCATCTCTCTCAGAATTTTCCACAGTTGATTGTGATCCACACAGTCAAAGGCTTTGGTATAGTCATTTGTACCTATAGTTCTTTATAATTTTTGTGACTTTTTTAAATTTTGTCTTTTTTTCTCTCTTTCTTTCTTCTTTTCTTTAACATTGTATTTTTGAAATTCCAAACTCTACTCTAGATTTTTAATTTTTGCTTTTAAGTATTCATTACCAATTTTGTACCTTTAAGAACCCAATCCCTTTTTTCAGTAGGGAGTCGGCTGCCCCCATTTTTTATACTAGGGAGCAAGATTACTGGCTTGACTGCTCTCTCCCCCTCCGGACTCTCCTTTTTCTCCACCAGGTGTCATGTGTCTCCACCCTAACCCCTCTCTACTCTACCCAACTCTGTGAATTTCTGTGTGTTCCAAACAATGGAAAACACTTAGGGAACTGATTACTGGCTGAATCTGTCTCTCTCCTTTTCATTCCTTCCTTTTATCCTCCTGGCCACCTCTGTCTCCTTCCTCCCTCTTCTTTTCTCTGTATAACTCCATGAACATCTCTGAGCGGTCCAGTTGTGGAGTGCACATAAGGAAGTAATTACTGGTTAGCCCACTCTCTCCTCTCTTGATTCCACCTCATCTCATTTGGGTGACCACTAACTCCCTCCTCCCTCTTCTCTTCCCCATTTAACTCTGTGAACCTCTCTACGTGATCCTCACAGTGGAGAAACTTTTCATCTTTAACCTAGATGTTTTATCAATGGTGCTGTATAGAAGAAGAGGTTTTGAGACTACTGTAAAAATAAGATCAATAACTGGAAGCAGGAGGCTTAAGTCCAAACCCTGACTCCTGGGAACATTAATTGACAGGAGCTCATTAAATGCCTCCATACCTAAACTGAAACCAAGCACCACAAAAGGGCCAAGTTCCAGGGCAAGACATACCAAGCAAATTTTCCAGCAACACAGGAACACAGCCCTGAGCTTCAATATACAGGCTTCCCAAAGTCACCCCAAAACCACAGACATCACATAACTAATTACTGGACAATTCATTGCAATACAGATCAGATCAGATCAGTCGCTCAGTCGTGTCCGACTCTTTGCGAACCCATGAACCGCAGCACACCAGGCCTCCCTGTCCATCACCAACTCCCGGAGGTCACTCAGACTCACATCCATCGAGTCAGTGATGCCATCCAGCCATCTCATCCTCTGTCGTCCCCTTCTCCTCCTGCCCCCAATCCCTCCCAGCATCAGAGTCTTCTCCAATGAGTCAACTCTTCGCATGAGGTGGCCAAAATACTGGAGTTTCAGCTTTAGCATCATTCCTTCCAAAGAAATCCCAGGGCTGATCTCCTTCAGAATGGACTGCTTGGATCTCCTTGCAGTCCAAGGGACTCTCAAGAGTCTTCTCCAACACCACAGGTCAAAAGCATCAATTCTTCGGCACTCAGCCTACTTCACAGTCCAGCTCTCACATCCATACATGACCACAGGAAAGACCATAGCCTTGACTAGGCGAACTTTTGTTGGCAAAGTGATGTCTCTGCTTTTGAATATGCTATCTAGGTTGGTCATAACTTTCCTTCCAAGGAGTAAGCGTCTTCTAATTTCATGGCTGCAGTCACCATCTGCAGTGATTTTGGAGCCCAGAAAAATAAAGTCTGACACTGTTTCCACTGTTTCTCCATCTATTTCCCATGTAGTGATGGGATCAGATGCCATGATCTTGGTTTTCTGAATGTTGAGCTTTAAGCCAACCTTTTCACTCTCCACTTTCACTTTCATCAAGAGGCTTTGGAGTTCCTCTTCATTTTCTGCCATAAGGGTGGTGGCATTTACATATCTGAGGTTATTGATATTTCTCCCAGCAATCTTGATTCCAACTTGTGTTTCTTCCAGTCCAGCATTTCTCATGATGTACTCTGCATATAAGTTAAATAAACATGGTGACAATATACAGCCTTGACGTACTCCTTTTCCTATTTGGAACCAGTCTGTTGTTCCATGACCAGTTCTAACTGTTGCTTCCTGACCTGCATACAGATTTCTCAAGAGGCAGATCAGGTGGTCTGGTATTCCCATCTCTTGAAGAATTTTCCACAGTTGATTGTGATCCACACAGTCAAAGGCTTTGGCATAGTCAATAAAGCAGAAATAAATGTTTTTCTGGAACTCTCTTGCTTTTTCGATGATCCAGCAGATGGTGGCAATTTGATCTCTGGTTCCTCTGCCTTTTCTAAAACCATCTTGAACATCAGGAAGTTCACAGTTCACATATTGCTGAAGCCTGGCTTGGAGAATTTTGAGCATTACTTTACTAGCGTGTGAGATGAGTGCAATTGTGCGGTAGTTTGAGCACTCCTTGGCATTGCCTTTCTTTGGGATTGGGATGAAAACTGACCTTTTCCAATCTTGTGGCCACTGCTGAGTTTTCCAAATTAGCTGGCATATTGAGTGCAGCACTTTCACAGCATCAACTTTCAGGATTTGGAATAGCTCCACTGGAATTCCATCACCTCCACTAGCTGTGTTCATAGTGATGCTTTCTAAGGCCCACTTGACTTCACATTCCAGGATGTCTGGCTCTAGGTCAGTGATCACACCATCATCATTATCTGGGTCGTGAAGATCTTTTTTGTACAGTTCTTCTCTGTATTCTTGCCACCTGTTTTTAATATCTTCTGCTTCTGTTAGGTCCATACCATTTCTGTCCTTTATCGTGCCCATCTTTGCATGAAATGTTCCTTTGGTATCTCTGATTTTCTTGAAGAGATCCCTAGTCTTTCCCATTCTGTTGTTTTCCTCTATTTCTTTGCATTGATCACTGAAGAAGGCTTTCTTATCTCTTCTTGCTATTCTTTGGAACTCTGCATTCAGATGTTTATATCTTTCCTTTTCTCCCTTGCTTTTTGCTTCTCTTCTTTTCGCAGCTATTTTTAAGGCCTTCCCAGACAGCCATTTTGCTTTTTTGCATTTCTTTTCCATGGGGATGATCTTGATCCCTGTCTGCTGTACAATGTCACGAACCTCATTCCATAGTTCATCAGGCACCCTATCTATCAGATCTAGGCCCGTAAATCTATTTCTCACTTCCACTGTATAATCATAAGGGATTTTATTTAGGTCATACCTGAATGGTCTAGTGGTTTTCCCTACTTTCTTCAATTTCAGTCTGAATTTGGCAATAAGGAGTTCATGGTCTGAGCCACAGTCAGCTCCTGGTCTTGTTATTGCTGATTGTATAGAGCTTCTCCATCTTTGACTGCAAAGAATATAATCGATCTGATTTCGGTGTTGACCATCTGGTGATGTCCATGTATAGAGTCTTCTCTTGTGTTGTTTGAAGAGGGTATTTGCTATGACCAGTGCATATTCTTGGCAAAACTCTGTTAGTCTTTGCCCTGCTTCATTCCGTATTCCAAGGCCAATTTTGCCTGTTACTCCAGGTGTTTCTTGACTTTCTACTTTGCATTCCAGTCCAATATAATGAAAAGGACATCTTTTGGGGGTGTTAGTTCTAAAAGGTCTTGTAGGTCTTCATAGAACCGTTCAACTTCAGCTTCTTCAGCATTACTGGTTGGGGCATAGACTTGGATTACTGTGACATTGAATGGTTTGCCTTGGAAATGATCAGAGATCATTCTGTCGTTTTTGAGATTGCACCCAAGTACTGCATTTCGGACTCTTTTGTTGACCATGATGGCCACTCCATTTCTTCTGAGGGATTCCTGCCCACAGTAGTAGATATAATGGTCCTCTGAGTTAAGTTCACCCATTCCAGTCCATTTTAGTTCGCTAATTCCTGGAATGTCGACATTCACACTTGCCATCTCTTGTTTGACCACTTCCAATTTGCCTTGATTCATGGACCTGACATGCCAGGTTCCTATGCAATATTGCTCTTTACAGCATCTGACTTTGCTTCTATCACCAGACACATTCACAGCTTTGTATTCTTTTTGCTTTGGCTCCATCCCTTCATTCTTTCTGGAGGTATTTCTCCACTGATCTTCAGTAGCATATTGGGCCCTTACTGACCTGGGGAGTTTCTCTTTCAGTATTCTATCATTTTGCCTTTTCATACTGTTCATGGGATTCTCAAGGCAAGAATACTGAAGTGGTTTGCCATTCCCTTTTCCAGCGGATCACACCCTTTCAGATCTCTCCACCATGACCCGCCCATCCTGGGTTGCCGCACAGGCATGGCTTTATTTCATTGAGTTAGACAAGGCTGTGGTCCTGGTGTCATTAGATTGACTAGTTTTCTGTCAGTATGGTTTCATTGCACTACAGAGAGAAGAAATCCAGCTCCACTCACCAGAACACTGACACAACCTTCCCTAACCAAGAAACCTTGACAAGCCACCTGTACAAACCCACACACAGTGAGGAAATCCCACAATGAAGAGAACTCCACAAACTGCCAGAATACAGTAAGGACAGCCCAAACTCAGCAATTTAAACAAGATGAAGAGACAGAGGAATACCTAGCAGGGAAATGAACAGGATAAATGCCCACCAAACCAAACCAAAGAGGAAGAGATAGGGAATCTACCTGATAAAGAATTCTGAATAATGATAGTGAAATTAATTCAAAATCTTGAAATCAAAATGGAATCACAGATAAATAGCCTGGAGACAAGGATTGAGAAGATGCAAGAAAGGTTTAACAAGGACCTAGAAGAAATAAAAAGTCAGTATATAATGAATAATGCAATAAATGAGATCAAAAACACTCTGGAGGCAACAAATAGTAGAATAAGAGAGGCAGAAGATAGGATTCGTGAATTAGAAGATAGAATGGTAGAAATAAATGAATCAGAGGAGAAAAAAGAAAAACGAGTTAAAAGAAATGAGGACAATCTCAGAGACCTCCAGGACAATATTAAATGCTACAACATTCGAATCATAGGAGTCCCAGAAGAAGACAAAAAGAAAGACCATGAAAAAATACTAGAGGAGATAATAGTTGAAAACTTCCCTAAAATGGGGAAGGAAATAATCACTCAAGTCAAAGAAACCCAGAGAGTCCCAAACAGGATAAACCCAAGGTGAAACACCCCAAGACACATATTAATCAAATTAACAAAGATCAAACACAAAGAACAAATATTAAAAGCAGCAAGGGAAAAACAACAAATAACACACAAGGGAATTCCCATAAGGATAACAGCTGATCTTTCAATAGAAACTGTCCAAGCCAGGAGGGAATGGCAAGACATACTTAAAGTGATGAAAGAAAATAACCTACAGCTCAGATAATTGTACCCAGCAAGGATCTCATTCAAATATGAAGGAGAAATCAAAAGCTTTACAGACAAGCAAAAGCTGAGAGAATTCAGCACCACCAAACCAGCTCTCCAACAAATACTAAAGGACATTCTCTAGACAGGAAACACAGAAAGGGTGTATAAATTTGAACCCAAAACAATAAAGTAAATGGCAATGGAATCATACTTATCAATAATTACCTTAAACATAAATGCGTTGAATGCTCCAACCAAAAGACAAGGACTGGCCGAATGGATACAAAAACAAGACCCCTACATATGTTGTCTACAAGAGACCCACCTCAAAACAGGGGACACATACAGACTGAAAATGAAGGGCTGGAAAAAAGATTTTCCATGCAAATAGGGACCAAAAGAAAGCAGGAGTAGCAATACACATATCAGATAAAACAGACTTTAAAACAAAGGCTGTGAAAAGAGACAAAGAAGGTCACTACATAATGATCAAAGGATCAATCCAAGAAGAAGATATAACAATTATAAATATATATGCACCCAACATAGGAGCACCGCAATATGTAAGACAAATACTAACAAGTATGAAAGGAGAAATTAACAATAACACAATAGTGGGAGACTTTAATACCCCACTCACACCAATGGATAGATCAACTAAACAGGAAGTTAACAAAGAAACACAAACTTTAAACGATACACTAGACCAGTTAGACCTAATTGATATCTATAGGACGTTTCATCCCAAAACAATGAATTTCACCTTTTTCTCAAGTGCACATGGAACCTTCTCCAGGATAGATCACATCCTGGGCCATAAATCTAGCCTTGGTAAATTCAGAAAAATTGAAATCATTGCAAGCATCTTTTTTGACCACAATGCAGTAAGATTAGATCTCAATTACAGGAGAAAACTATTAAAAATTCCAACATATTGAGGTTGAACAACACGCTGCTGAATAACCAACAAATCACAGAAGAAATCAAAAAAGAAATCAAAGTTTGCATAGAAACAAATGAAAATGAAAACACAACAACCCAAAACCTGTGGGACACTGTAAAAGCAGTCCTAAGGGGAAAGTTCATAGCCATACAGGCATACCTCAAGAAACAAGAAAAAAGTCAAATAAATAACTAACTCTACACCTAAAGCAACTAGAAAAGGAAGAAATGAAGCACCCCAGGGTTAGTAGAAGCAAAGAAATCTTAAAAATTAGGGCAGAAATAAATGCAAAAGAAACAAAAGAGACCATAGCAAAAATCAACAAAGCCAAAAGCTGGTTCTTTGAAAGGATAAATAAAATTGACAAACCATTAGCCAGACTCATCAAGAAACAAAGGGAGAAAAATCAAATCAATAAAATTAGAAATGAAAATGGAGAGATCACAAGAGACAACACAGAAATACAAAGGATCATAAGAGACTACCTATCAGCAATTATACGGCAATAAAATGGACAATGTGGAAGAAATGGACAAATTCTTAGAAAAGTACAACTTTCCAAAACTGGACCAGGAAGAAAAAGAAAATCTTAACAGACCCATCACAAGCACGTAAATTGAAACTGTAATCAGAAATCTTCCAGCAAACAAAAGCCCAGGTCCAGATGGCTTCACAGCTGAATTCTACCAAAAATTTAGAGAAGAGCTAACACCTATACTACTTAAACTCTTCCAGAAAATTGCAGAGGAAGGTAAACTTCCAAACTCATTCTATGAGGCCACCATCACCCTAATACCAAAACCGGACAAAGATGCCACAAAAATAGAAAACTACAGGCCAATATCACTGATGAACATAGATGCAAAAATCCTTAACAAAATTCTAGCAATCAGAATCCAACAACACATTAAAAAGATCATACACCATGACCAAGTGGGCTTTATCCCAGGGATGCAAGGACTCTTCAATATCTGCAAATCAATTAATGGAATACACCACATTAACAAATTGAAAAATAAAAACCATATGATTATCTCAATAGATGCAGAGAAAGCCTTTGACAAAGTTCAACATCCATTTATGATAAAAACTCTCCAGAAAGCAGAAATAGAAGGAACATACCTCAACATAATAAAAGCTATATATGACAAAACCACAGCAAACATTATCCTCAATGGTGAAAAATTGAAAGCATTTCCTCTAAAGTCAGGAACAAGACAAGGATGCCCACTTTCACCATTACTATTCAACATAGTTTTGGAAGTTTTGGCCACAGCAATCAGAGCAGAAAAAGAAATAAAAGGAATCCAAATTGGAAAAGAAGAAGTAAAACTCTCACTGTTTGCAGATGACATGATCCTCTACGTAGAAAACCCTAAAGATTCCACCAGAAAATTACTAGAACTGATAAATGAATATAGTAAAGTTGCAGGATATAAAATTAACACACAGAAATCCCTTGCATTCCTGTACACTAATAACGAGAAAATAGAAAGAGAAATTAAGGAAACAATTCCATTCACCATTACAATGAAAATAATAAAATACTTAGGAATATATCTACCTAAAGAAACTTAAGGCCTATATATAGAAAACTATAAAACACTGGTGAAAGAAATCAAAGAGGACACTAATAGATGGAGAAATATATCATGTTCACGGACTGGCAGAATCAATATAGTGAAAATGAGTACACTACCCAAAGCAATTTATAGATTCAATGCAATCCCTATCAAGCTACCAACGGTATTCACAGAGCTAGAACAAATAATTTCACAATTTGTATGGAAATACAAAAAACCTTGAATAGCCAAAGCTATCTTGAGAAAGAAGAATGGAACTGGAGGAATCAACCTGCCTGACTTCAGGCTCTACTACAAAGCCACAGTCATCAAGACAGTATGGTACTGGCACAAAGACAGAAATATAGATCAATGGAACAAAATAGAAAGCCCAGAGATAAATCCACGCATCTATGGACACCTTATCTTTGACAAAGGAGGCAAGAATATACAATGGATTAAAGACAATCTCTTTAACAAGTGGTGCTGGGAAAACTGGTCAGCCACTTGTAAAAGAATGAAACTAGAGCACTTTCTAACACCATACTCAAAAATAAACTCAAAATGGATTAAAGATCTAAATGTAAGACCAGAAACTATAAAACTCCTAGAGGAGAACATAGGCAAAACACTCTCCTACATACATCACAGCAGGATCTTCTATGACCCACCTCCCAGAATATTGGAAATAAAAGCAAAAATGAACAAATGGGACCTAATTAAACTTAAAAGCTTCTTCACAACAAAAGAAACTATAAGCAAGGTGAAAAGACAGCCTTCAGAATGGGAGAAAATAATAGCAAATGAAGCAACAGACAAACAACTAATCTCAAAAATATACAAGCAACTCCTACAGCTCAATTCCAGAAAAATAAATGTTCCAATCAAAAAAATGGGCAAAAGAACTAAATAGACATTTCTCCAAAGAAGACATACAGATGGCTAACAAACACATGAAAAGATGCTCAACATCACTCATTATCAGAGAAATGCAAATCAAAACCACTATGAGGTACCATTTCACGCCAGTCAGAATGGCTGCGATCCAAAAGTCTACAAGCAATAAATGCTGGAGAGGGTGTGGAGAAAGGGGAGCACTCTTACACTGTTGGTGGGAATGCAAACTAGTACAGCCACTATGGAAAACAGTGTGAAGATTCCTTAAAAAACTGGAAATAGAACTGCCATATGATCCAGCAATCCCACTGCTGGGCATACAGACTAAGGAAACCAGAATTGAAAGAGACACGTGTACCCCAATGTTCATCACAGCACTGTTTATAATAGCCAGGACATGGAAGCAACCTAGATGTCCATCAGCAGATGAATGGATAAGAAAGCAGTGGTACATATACACAATGGAGTATTACTCAGCCATTAAAAAGAATATATTTGAATCAGTTCTAATGAGTTGGATGGAACTGGAGCCTATTATACAGAGTGAAGTAAGCCATAAAGAAAAACACCAATATAGTATACTAACGCATATATATGGAATTTAGAAAGATGGTAACAATAACCCTGTATACAAGACAGCAAAAGAGACACTGATGTATAGAACAGTCTTTTGGACTCTGGGAGAGGGAGAGGGTGGGATGATTTGGGAGAATGGCATTGAAATATATATAATATCATATATGAAACAAATCGCCAGTCCAGGTTTGATGCACAATACTGGATGCTTAGGGCTGGTGCACTGGGGACCCAGAGAGATGGTATGGGGAGGGAGGAGGGAGGAGGGTTCAGGATCGGGAACACATGTATACCTGTGGCAGATTCATTTTGATGTATGGCAAAACCAATACAATATTGTAAAGTTAAATAAAATAAAATTTAAAAAATAAAAATAAATAAAATAAAACGAATATTAGTTAAAATTTTTTAAAAAAATAACAAATAACTCACTTTAGAAGTCAAAGAAATTAAAAAAAAATACTAGAAATAAATGATAATGAAAACATGATGACCCAAAATCTGTGGGGTTGAACAAGTGCAATTGTAGGATGGAAGTTTATAGCAATACAATCTTACCTGAAGAAACAAGAAAAGCCTCAAATAAACAACATAACCTTACACCTAAAGCAACAAGAGAAAGAAGAACAAAGAAAATGTAAAGTTAGTAGAAGGAAAGAAATCATAAAGATTGGAACAGAAATAAGTGAAATAAAAAAGAACAAAACAGAAGCAAAGACCAATAAAACTAAAGGCTAGTTCTTTGAGAAGACAAACAAAATTGATAAACTTTTAGCCAGATTCATAAATAAAATAGGAGAAAGGATTCAAATTAATAATTTACAAATGGAAAAGGAGAAGCTACAACTGTCACTGAAGAAATGCAAAGGCTCATAAGATACTACTACAAGCAACTATATGCCAGGAAAAATAAAACAGACAACTGGGAAATGAACTTAGCATAGTAGAACCTTTTAAGATCGAACCAGGAAGAAATAGGAAATATGAATAGATCATTCACAAGAAATAAAGTTAAAACTGTGATTAAAAATCTTCCAGCAAACAAAAGTCCAGGACCAGGTGGCTTCACAGGTGTATTCTATCCAACATTTACAGAAGAGCTAAGACCCTTGCTTCTCAAACTTCTAAAAAATTATAGGGGGAGGAATACTCCCAAGCTCATTGTACAAGGCCACAATTACCCCAATACCAAAACCAGACAAAGATATCACACACAAAAAATAAAATCATAGTCCAATATAACTGATGAACATAGATGTGAAATTCCTCAGCAAAAGACTAACTGAATCCAACAATATGCTAAAAAGGATCATATACCTTAATCAAGTGGGATTTATCTGAGGAGTCAAGGATTCCTCAGTATCCACAAATCAATCAATGTGATAAACTATATTAACAAATTGAAGAATAAAAACCATATGATCATCTCAATATTTGCAGAAAAGAGTTTTGACACAATTCAACATGCAGTTATGATAAAAACTCTCCTTAAAATGGGCATAGAGGGAAACTACCTCAGCATGATGCAGGTCATATACAATAAAGTCTCAGCAAACATCATTCTTGATGGTAAAAAATATGAAAGCATTTCCTCTAACAAAACAAGGAGGTCCACTCTCACCATTTTTATTCAACATAATTTTGGAAGTTCAAGCCATGGAAGTCAGAGAAGAAAAAGAAATAAAGGAAATCCAAATTGATGATGAAGCATAACTGTCACTGTTTGAAGATGACATGACACTATAGATAGAAAATCCTAAGGAGGCCACCAGAAAGCTACTCAGATCAGTTCAATTGTTCAGTCATGTCTGACTCTTTGTGACCCCATGGACTGCAGCACGCCAGGCTTCCCTGTCCATCACCAACTCCCAGATCTTGCTCAAATTCATGTCCATAGAGTAGGAGATACCATCCAGCCATCTCATCCTCTGTCATCCCCTTCTCCTCCTGCCTTCAATTCTTCCCAGCATCAGGGTCTTTTCAAATGAGTCAGTTCTTTGCATCAGGTGACTAAAGCATTGGAGTTTCAGCTTCAGCATCAGTCCTTGCAATAAATATTCAGGACTGATTTCCTTTAGAATTGACTGGTTTGATATTCTTGCAGTCCAAGGGACTCTCAAGAGTCTTCTCCAACACTACAGTTCAAAAGCATCAATTCTTTGGTGTTCAACTTTCTGTATAAATAATAAAATAGAGACAAAAATTGAAAAAATATCAATGAAACTAATGATGGTTTCCTTTAAATAGTAGGCAGCAACAAGAAATTAGTAATCCTTTAGCCAGACTTATCAAGAAAGATAGAGACCCAAGTAAATGGAATGAAAAATGAAAGATAAGAAGTTATAACCGACACTAGAGAAATATGAAGAATCATAAGTGGTCGCTATGAAAAATTGTACAACAATAAAATGGATAACCTAGAAGAAATGTAAATATTCTTAGTAACATACTATTCCCCAAGACTGAATCAATAACAATTAGAAAATATGAACAGATTGATATGAAATTGAATCAGTAATAATAAAAATAAAACTTGCAACAAACACATGTTCAGGACAATATGATTTCACATGTTAATTCTACCAGACATTAAAGAAGATTTAATACCTATACTTCTCAAGTTACTTAAAAATTTAAAATGAAGGAATGCTTATGAACTCACTCTACAAGGCTAGTATTACCCTGATACCAAAACCAGACAAAAACACCACAAGGAAAAGATAATTTCAGGTTAATATCCCTGATGAATATAGATGGAAAAATTCACAAAAAATATTATTAAGCCAAATTCAATAATATATCAGAGATCAGATCAGACAGCGCAGCGGCCGACCTGCGACCCCATGAACCGCAGCACGCCAGGCCCCCTGTCCATCACCAGCCCCGGAGGTCCCCCGCATCCACGAGTCAGTGATGCCATCCAGCCATCTCATCCCTGCGTCCCCCCCCCGCCCCAACCCCCCAGCATCGAGCCCCAGAGTCCCGAGAGGGCCAAACTGAGTTTCGCAGCACACCTCCGACAATATCCCCGAATGGACTGTTGATCCTGCAGTCCGGACCCAGAGTCTCCCAACACCACACAGCCCCCCGCCCCACGTCCAGCCCACCCACGACCACAGGGACAAGCCTGACGCGACGGCTGCATCTGTCCCCCCAGGAGGTCAGGCGCAGTCACCACTGCAGTGACGAGCACAAAGTCTGACACTGTACTGTTCCCACAAGGAGGGACCAGATGACGCGAATGGAGCGCCAACCTCACTCTCACCACCACAAGAGGCTAGCCCCCTCACTTTCTGCCATAGGGTGGTGCACGCACTGAGGAAGACTCCCGGCAATCTTGATTCCAACAGGATCATACATTGCAATCAAATGGAATTTATTCCAGACTTGCAAGGATGGTTCAGTATCTATAAAGTGAAAGTCACTCAGTCGTATCTGATTCTTTGCAACCCCATTGTCTGTCCTTGGAACTCTCCAGGCAAGGATACTTCTCCAATATCATTGCCTGGAGAATTCCAAGGACAGAATTTGGCTCACTCATTTGGCTTACTAATATTTTTTTGTGAATGTTTCCATCTATATTCGTCAGTGCTATTGGCTACAGAGGATCTTCCCAACCTGGGGACTGAACCTGGGTCTCCTTCATTACACGCAGATGCTTTACTCTCTGAGCTACCAGAGAATCCCCAATATCTATAAATATATATAAATTGATGTGATATATCACATTTGTAAAATGAAGGTTAAAGCCACATGATCATATCAATAGATGATGAAAAGCATTTGACAAAATTTAACATCTAGTTATGATAAAAATTCTCATCAAAATTTATACAGTGGGAACATATCTTAACATGGTAAGTCCATTATGTGGGTAAACCCACAGATAACACTATACTCAATCTTGAAATACTGAAAGCTTTTCCTCTAAAATCAGGGACAAGATAAGGAGGTTCACTCTAACTAATTCAATTTAACAGTGTTGAAAGACCTAACTATGGCAAGCAGAGAAGAAAGAAATAAAATGCATCCAAACTGGAAGTTTAACTGTCATTATGTGCAGATGATATGAAAACATATGTTAAAAAACCATTAGGTCTCCACCAAAATATACTGTAAGAACTAATAAGGAATTCAGTAAATTTGTGGGATATACAATTAATACAAAGAAAAATGTTGCTTTTCTATAGATTAATAATAAACTATTTGAATAAAAGCAGAAAAGAATCTCATTTAAAATTTAAAAATCACTGTTCTACATAGAATCAAAGAAATCTGTCTTAGATTATTGAACAGACATGAATCCCAGAGTTCATAGGAAGATCTCTGCAGTCTCAGGCTGAGCATGATGTTGAGAATAAGTTCACTAATCACTCTTTCCCTAGTGTCTGCTAAGAAACCCCTGATACAAGCCTATATGAAGTGAAGTCGTTCAGTCATGTCCGACCCTTTGCGACCCTGTGGACTGTAGCCTACCAGGCTTCTCTGTCCATGCGATTCTCCAGGCAAGAATACTAGAGTGGGTTACCATTTCCTTCTCCAGTGGATCTTCCCGCACCAGGGATCGAACCCGAGTCTCCTGCATTGGAGGCAGACGCTTTAACCTCTGAGCCACCAGGGAAAGACAAGCCTATATGGTCCCTTCTAATTTTGTAAAAGTGTAACCTAGGTCAAAGTTATTCATTATTGGTTTGGATGCTGCAGTTCTGGGCCAAGGTTCTCTCTACAACACCATGTAGCCAACTACCCTGCCTAGCATCGTTCGTTCAGTTCAGTTCAGTTCAGTTCAGTCGCTCAGTCATGTCCGGTTCTTTGCAACCCCATGAACTGCAGTACGCCAGGCTTCCCTGTCCATCACCAACTCCTGGAGCTTGCTCAAACTCATGCCCATCGAGTTGGTGAAGCCATCCAACCATCTCATCCTCTCTTGTCCCTTTCTCCTCCTGCCTTCAATATTTCCCAGCATCAGGTTTTTTTCTAATGAGTCAGTTCTTCGCATCAGGTAGCCAAAGTATTGGAGCTTCAGCATCAGTCCTTCCAGTGAATATTCTGGACTGATTTCCTCTAGGATTGACAGGCTGTATCTCCTTGCTGTCCAAGGGATTCTCAAGAGTCTTTTCCAATACCACAGTTCAAAAGTACCAATTCGTCAGTCCTCATCTTTCTTTATGGTCCAACTCTCTCATCCATTCATGACTACTGGAAAAACTATACCTTTGACTAGATGGACCTTTGTCGGTAAAGTAATGTCTTTGATTTATAATATGCTGTCTATGTTTGTCATAGCATCATTGAGCTTGTGTTATACACATGCACCCATGCTAGTATAGTAGTGTCTCCTCCAGCAAGAAAATTGCGTTCAAGCTATTGTTGCTCTTATAGATTTAAGGAAGCCTTTCATTCAGTTTTTCCCAGTGAGTCTCACAAATTTAGTTGTGCAATTATATAGTACACTGTTCATAAAAAAATGTGTTTAGAACTCGGTTTGTATGTATGTGTTTGCATGTGTGTGTGCATGTGTGTATGTATGCCTTTGTATTATCCTAACATATGTGTACATGTGTCTATATACACACAAATACATATATATTTACTTGTAGATATGTGTATATATATATTCTTTATATTCTTAAAACATTTTAGATTCCAAAGGCAAAAAAAAAAATCCTTTCCATGATCTTTTTTTTTTTTTTTAATTTCTTGTGTGCTTTTCTCAAGTAAATTTTAAGTCAATTTTCTCAAGTAAATTTCATTTCATTTAATGAAAGTAAATTTCATCACTTTTTGGAGATTGTCTTGTTGCAAAGGGGAATGGGACACAAACAAATATACACATAGCAAGAACAGGGCAATTCTTTCCTGTTCCACACATAATTAAAAACATAATATATTTTTCTGTCCTGTAGCACTAGCAACTTTTCTCCAGTTGTATTTAATTCCAGGGCCTTGAAAAAGCTTCCGTCACGATAGAAAAAGAGTTGGGAAAAAGCAGGTTCTGAGGTCTTTTGAACCAAAACTCTGAGAGAAAATTAATCTTTTCACTCTCTGAAAAAGCAAAGGACTCTTGGTTGCCCCAGATGCTCAGAAATGAATTTATTTGATGGGATAGAGCCTGGGCCTTTGCAGTAGTGATTGACAATAAGAAAAGAAAGGAATCTTGGGATAAGTATGTGGAAGCATGGTTCAAAACATTGGAAAGCTAGGTGAGCAGGGTGGAAAATGTGCGTGGTAGCCCTAGTGGTACAGTGTAAATCAGAGTATCTGTCTGGAATGTTTAATAGATATTGCACAATTTCAAGTTTTGACAGAAATATAATCAATATTTTCCTATCCAAATGAACAAGTTTTTAATGCTAAGAAAAGGAAAGTTAGGGAGAAAAAATTACCAATAATCCTACCCTCCCCGAACAGTTTTTTTTCCACCTATTGAAGCAAAAGTACTTCTGCTATATTATTGGAGGCCACCAGAACATGAATTTTGAGTTTAAATCTAAGTTTTTCTCATCTACTTTGTGTCTGAATTTGGACATAATTTTAAATTTTATCATTTTATAATGCAAGCATGGATAATACATTCTTTATAGGATTATTGGGATGGTTAATTATTATAGACATGTAGTATATATGTACATGATATGCTTATAACAATTCATGGTACATGGTAAGTCAAAAGTTTGTTAAAAACAGTAATGACATGATTTGATACACCCATTTTAGCTTATTCTACATGCAACAGTTTAGTTGCTCAGGTCACTATTGTTAGACTTTTAAATCACATTAAACCTTCACCTTTAAATATGATTGTTAAAATATTATGGATTGATTTTGTCCTATTTTTATTACTTCTTTGCATCAATAATATGTAAGCATATATCTCAAGTATACTCATGAATATAAAACTAAACATTTCATTCAAATCAATATCTCTGTCTCATTGAAAATGGGGTCATTGGTTTTTATTCTAATTCAAATATATTCTATAATTTTATTTGTTACCTATATATTATCAAATCTTTTATGTATTTTTTTGGATTATTCTTTCTCAATCACTCTCCTTTATCAAAAATAAATATTCATGCAAACTATTATATATGGGATGAATAAACAACAAAATCTTACCATGTAACACAGGGAACTATGTTTAATATCCTATAATAAACCACAAATGAAAATACTATGAAGACTAATATATATATATGTATATATACATATATACAATTGAAGTACTTTGCTGTACAGCAGAAATTAACACAACATTGTAACTCAACTACCTTTAAATAAAAATTTTAAAAATGAATACTCAGTTTGAAGACTGATCACTATTTTATATTCACATCTTGCAGAGTCATTACTTTGCCAGCAAAGGTCTGTCTAGTCAAAGCTATGATTTTTCCAGTAATCATGTATGGATGTGAGGGTTGGACCATAAAGAAAGCTGAGCACTGAAGAATTGATGCTTTTGAACTGTGGTGTTGGAGAAGACTCTTGAGAGTCCCTTGGACTGCAAGGAGATCCAACCAGTCCATCCTAAAGGAAATCAGTCCTGAATATTCATTGGAATGACTGATACTGAAGCTGAAGCTCCAATACCTGATGCGAAGAACCAACATTGGAAAAGGCCCTGATGCTGGAAAGATTGAAGGCAGGAGGAGAAGGGGACAACAGAAGATGAGATGTTTGGATGGCATGACGGACTCAATGGACATGACTTTGAGCAAGCTCCAGGAGTTGGTGATGGAGAGTGAAGCCTGGTGTGCTGCAATCTATGGGGTGCAAAGAGTCAGACATGACTGAACAACTGAACAAAAACAAAAAATGATGAGAATTACAACCTGATCAATGCTTCATGAATTTTTTTTTTCCTTCGGGTGCAAAGAGTAAACATAGACATCCGTATTTTTGCCTAGATGTATTTGTCACTTGTGTTGGGCTGACAGATGAATGAATATAACCCACATTGTAAATTGTTAATTTTCCTTAACAATTAAGTTTAGTTCCAAATAATTTATAATCAAATCTATCCAAGAGAAATATTTAAAATCAGGCTAATACACCAAAACACTTCCATTTAATGAGGAGTGGAAGCTCTTCAAAATGCTCACTTAAATTTTGAAAGCAGGAGACTCCAAATTTTGTATGTTATTTCTCTTACTTGTAAAATCCAGTGATATCTTGCTTCCCACCCCTGTGAATTGTTTATGCATTTCCTTTGCCTGAACAATCTTCCCAACAAAATCCATCAGTAGTCCAAAACACAGATCTGACAGATCCTTCTCTGCGGGTTCTGAGGGCCTCTCCAATCAGAGTCAAGAGGAGCGCTCTGTTCTGCCACTGTACACATACCTATAAAAGCATTTATACAGTTTAGAAATTAATTTAGATTAGCATTTGTTCTATTTTACTAAGAGATTATAGAGGACAGGAACTGAATCATTAATTCATGTGTTACACATCAGAACGATACTTGACTTTGAAAAGATGTTCTGTAAATATTTATAGCTTCACTTAGAGAAACTATGTGTTCTTTCCAAGCTTATGGCAGCATATGAAGTCTAGTCTTTTTTGATCAACATATCTTTGTATTCTCTAAAATTAGTTGCACTTTTCTCTCCTCCCAGGGCCATCCAAGGCAAATCAGTATGTTCTCATGCTGTTTGGACTCACTGTTTCCCAATGATTGTTATGTAGATTTGTGCAATTTGTGCATTTGTCTTATGACATTTATTAAGTATGGTCCAGAGTCACAACGGAGAAAGTAATGGCACCCCACTCCAGTACTCTTGCCTGGAAAATCCCATGGATAGAGGAGTCTGGTGGGCTGCAGTCCATGGGGTCGCTAAGAGTCGGACACGACTGCGCGACTTCACTTTCACTTTTTCATTTTCATGCATTGGAGAAGGAAATGGCAACCCACTCCAGTTTTCTTGCCTGGAGAATCCCAGGGGCAGGAGAGCCTGGTGGGCTGACGTCTATGGGGTCATGCAGAGTCGGACACAACTGAAGTGACTTAGCAGCAGTAGCAGCAGAGTCACGTGTCTTCCCAGGTGGCTCAGTGGTAAAGAATCCACCTGCCAGTGTAGGAGCTGCAGGTAGCATGGTTTGATCCCTGGGTCAGGAGGATCCCCTGGAACAGGCAATACTGAACCCACTCCAGTATTCTTGCCTGGATAATCCCATGGACAGAGGAGTCTGGTGGGCTATAGTCCATGGGGTTGCAAAGAGTTGGACTTGACTGAGTGACTGAGCATGCATACACTGAGTCAAGGGGAGGCTCTTTACTATTTAGGAGGGGAAAGTGCTGAGTAACTAACTGAGAGCCCAGTGTAAAACTATAAGATTTCTGCAGCTAAGCTGAGGTTCAAGATTTTATTGGTAATATCAATATCCCTATATTTGTCATATGGTATAAATATGACTTATTTCATCATGATGAAAAGGTTTCAGAGGAAGTCTCAGAAGCATTAGGAAATGGAAAAATATTACATTACACTGCAGTTAGAAAGCAGTTTTTTTAAAAACTACATTGGTCTATTTATCTTGATGTAGGCTATGTTAGGATTGATGCAACCATGAAGTCTTCATGATTTCGCTAGAAATTATGTGGCTAATTAAAATCCCCATTCTATTGAAAACCTAGAATCATCTCTGACTTTATACTGCACAAATCCCCAAGTGTCATGACTATGCAAAGATTATGCTGTGAGAGATAACAGTTTGTTGAAGACTGAATGAATAATCCAGTAAATTGCTGTCTTGCTAAAAATAGTAATTAACTGTGCATAAATATGTTGCAACTTTATTTCTACCTTTCTCATTATACTTACATTTTTAGCATGGCATTTTTGCTTCAGTGCAGACACTAAATTAATGTTTTAATCTAAATAATGAAGCCATTTAACTTTGTGCACTGTTAGAAGGAAATCTCCATGAAGCCAGAAATTTGTTAACTTCTATTTCCTGGGAAGCATCTATTAAATAATAGACACATAGTGGAAGGTAAATTACTTATTGAATGAGTTGATACTTAGATTCACAAAGAAAACTAGACTCTGACACAGGACAACAATGATTCATCAGTGTAACAACTGTGCTTACTTTACTTCCTCAGCTGTTCCAAAGGCTGCCTGCCTATCACATTACCAATTTGATTGATGGCACAATGATCTAAATTTGCACTTAAGACACTGAAATGGCCAGATTGTTTATTCTATGGTCTTTTCTAGGCTAAACTTACAGAAATGCAGTCATTGAATCCATTGTCTATCAATTGCATTTATTTATTTAATTGGGATAGATTTCTTCTGAAGCCATTAGATGAATGTTTGACTCAGTGAAGATTTATTTTTACCTATGCTACTAAATTATAGTAATTGATATCAATCAGGGTTTGACCAGAGAGGAACCAATAAAGCAGGTAGTCTGAAGTAAAGGTAACAGGCAAGTTCACACCCACAGGCACAAACTGAAGCTGTTACCCACAAGAAGTCAGGAATAAAGATCATAAGAAGGACTAGAATCCCATGGACCTGTAAAAAAGTTGGTTTTCACAGGTAGAATCTCTTCTTTCTCCCAGGGAAATCATAGTCATGCTTTAACATCTTTCAACAGATTCAACTGGACACACCTGATCATCTAGGTTAATCACCATCACTTAAAATTAACTGACTAGGGGCTTTAATTATATCTGCAAAATCCACTTTCAAAAGTACCTAGATTAGTCTTTCATTAAATAACTAAGGACCATAGTCAAGACAAACTGACCCATCAAAAAAGGCTTCACATCAATCTAGGCTAGATTTGAGACTCTTCTCTTCCACCTGGAAATGCATGGCTAGGGGGATTCTGCCTCATAAGTGCATCTCATAAAGTTCTCTCTATTTTACATTGGGGGAGAGGGGGAAGGCATATCATGAAAATAAGCTCTCTAGAGCAGGAAATATTCCCATAGCCTGGAAAAATTCCTTCCTCCACCTGGAAGAAATAGACAGCTCAGCTGAGGAGACTCCTTCTGAGCCCTAAAGGATAGTTCTCAACTGCCAAAAGTGAACAATGGGAGTTTCAGTGGCATGGAATGGATGATTTTATTCTAACATTTATATAGAAAGGTACAGGCCCTTTAATAACTAAAATTATCAAAAGAATAAGTGGGAGGGGCCACTGTATCTGATATTAATGCTATACAGCTACAGTGTCAAGAGAGGTTGGTATTAATGGAGGGATAGATGGACCCACAGACCCATAGATCAATGGAACAAAATGGAACATATAGACTCATTGACCAGTGGAACAGAATTAAGAGCCAAGAAATAAACCTACACATATATGTTCAACTAATTTTGGGCAAATATGAAAGAGTAGTTCAATAGAAGGCATATAGCATTTTCAACAAATGGTGCTGAAATAATTAGAAACACATATACACAAAAATGAACTTTCAGCTAAACCTCACACCTTAAACAAAATTTAAGTGGATGATAGACTTAAACATAAAACTTTACACTATAAAATTTTTATAAAAATAATAGAATATGTTTTGGATCTAGGGTTAGCTAAAGAACACTTCAATTTAATACCAAAAACATCCATTTATGATAAAAACTCTCCAGAAAGAGAAATAGAAGGAACAACCCAACATAATAAAAGCTTATATGACAAGCCCACAGCAAACATTATCCTCAATGGTGAAAAATTGAAAGCATTTCCTCTAGTCAGGAACAAGACAAGGATGCCCACTTTCACCAACAATAGTTTTGGAAGTTTGGCACAGAATCAGAGAGAAAAAGAAAAAAAGGAATCAAATGGAAAAGAGGTATGAGATGACATGATCCTCTCGTAGAAAACCCTAAAGATTCCACCAAATCTAGAACGATCAATGATATGGTAAAGTTGCAGGATTAATTCACACAGAAATCCTGCATTCCTGTACACTAATAATGAGAAAATAGAAAGAGAAAAGAAAATTCCACACCTGAAAAACAATAAAATCTTAGGATTTCCAAGACAAGACCTATAAGAAAATATAAAACATGTAAAGAAACAAAGAGGACACAGTGGAAGGATAGATCAATAAGTGAAATGAGTATACTACCCAAAGAAGACAGCACCCCACAAGCTACCAGGTATCAAGACATGCACCCGAAGCAAGGAGAGAAGAAAGAATGGAGGACTGCCTGACCAGCCACTACAAGCCACAGAAAGAAGAGGTACTGGCACAAGGACAGAAGAAAGGAAAAAAGAGCCGAGACCACGCCGTCAGGAGGAAAGACTCTGTGGTGGGAACTGTCAACATAGAGAACACTCTAACACCCACACAAGAGGTGACACCCTAGAGGAGGCACTCGACACACACAGGAGACACCCAGACGGCAAATGTGGGACCTCATAAGCGCACAAAGGATGTGAAGACAGAGAAGGAAAGGGTGACCTCGACCTACAGCCAAGACCACGGGAAGACCAAGAAGACAGAGCAGAGATGCACCACCCGAGAGCCACTGAGAACCACACGCAGACACCAGTCACGGTGGAGAGGGTGGGAGAGAAGGGAACCTCTGATGTTGGTGGGAATGAACTAGACAGCCAATGGAGAAAGATGGAGATCCCAGAGAACTGCATGATCCAGCACACTGCTGGAAGAGACCGGACCCAAGTTAAGCAGACTGTTGAGCACGTGGAAGCAAGTCATCACAGATGAAGGAAAAGGGTAAACAAATGGAGTAACTCAGCAAAAAAGAATGACAAAGGAGGGGGAGAAAGAGGAAGAAGCGAACAAAAAACAAACAGAAACACAATGAAAAGTAACCAGAAGAGACAGAGATGGAGGGAGGAGAGGGTGGGAAGGGAGAAAGATAATTATATCTGAAATGTATATGTTCAACTAAACACTATCATGTTACAATGTTCAACTAGATGTTTGTATGTTAACAAAAAAGAGACTTGATCAAAAAAAAAAAAACACTGCATAAAAGGATAAATTAAACTTAATCAAAAATTTTAAAAAAGCTTAATTTTTTTATGTGGCATTCTTAAAAGGATGCAATTATAAGCTGAAAACTGAGATAAAATATATAATATCTGACAAAGGGCTGGTATCTAGAAAAAAGAATATAAAACTCAACAGTAAAATCAAACAATCTGATTAGAAAATAAGCAAAAAGTATGAAATGACAGTTCTCCAAAGAGTATATCCAAGTGAGGAATTAGCATGAGAAAAGACGTTAAACTTATTAGTCTTTAGAGAAATGCAAATGAAAACCAAAATGAGATAGCACTTATATAAAACAAAAATTAGAAAAAAAATAGTGAAAACACCAAATGCTTAGAGCATTCATAAAAATACGTATCACTATATACTGCTGGTGAGAATGTAAAATGATGCAACTACTATGGAAAACACTTTTGTCAATTCATAAAATCTAAACATACAACTACCATATTGTCATCTTAATTTATTCACTGTAGCTCCAAACCAAAAACAACCCCCAAGTCCTTCAACATGAATCATTAAACAAAGTGATAGGACTTCCCTGGTGGTTCAGTGGCTAAGACTCTGTGCTCCCAATGCCAGGAGGCTTGGGTTCAGTCCTTGGTCAGGGAACTAGATCCCACATGCTTCAACTAAAGATCTGTGTGCTGCAACTAAGACCTGGTGCAGTTATATAAATAAAATAAATAAAAACAAAGTGGTATATCTGTATCATGGAATGCTTCCCTGAAACAAAATAATGAACCTTCAATATGCAACACAACTTGCATGAATCTGCTGGTCCTTATGCAAAGTGAAAAAAGCCAATCCTAAATGGTTACACATTGCATGATTCCATTCTTGAAAGTACAAATTTATAATGGAGAACAAATTAGTGGTGATGAAACTGTTCTACATCTCAATTGTATCAATATCCACATTCTAGTTGTAATATCCTATTTCATTACCATGGAAGATAGTTCACAATTCAAAGAAACTGATATATGTAAACACAAACACCAAGGATTTAAGTGATTTGCATTGTTTTGTTTGATTTAATTTGGAACTAGAATTCCTGTCCATGGAATATTAGTGACAGATGTCTACATTCCCCCTTTAAAATGGACACTGCTTCAGTTGCTGGTGTTTCATGAGATGAATGAGGAAGATATTGCCTTTCTGAATGAGGTCTCAGAACCATTCAGCGTAACGCTAAATACATTCCCATTTCCCATCTATAATAATTGCATCAGGGAATCTTTACTCCTCTATTACTCCTCCCTTTTTTTTTTTTCTAAATGACAATTTGTGTACACATTAAAATGCATCTAATAAGGTACTTGAAAGGCCAATAGTTATTAAAATATATCATTAATTTAAAGTGAAACAATTTTGTTGTACAATATGTCATGACCTCTTTCCAGAGTAGGCCTTGGAAATGTATACAAACTGATGATAATGTATGTACTATCCATTCTAACATACTATCTACATGAATAAATCTAGACCTGATAGAAAGAGTGCATAAAAAATTATGGACAGAGGTCTATAATACTGTATGGAGGCAGTGGCCAAAATCAGACCAAAGCAAAAGAAATGCAAGAAGGCAAAGTGTTTATCTGAAGAGGCTTTACAAATAGCTGAGGCGAGAAGAGAAGCAAAAGGTAAGGGAAAAGGAAAAGATTTACACAACTGAATGCAGTGTTCCAGAGAATGGCAAGGAGAGATAAGAAGGGCTTCTTAAATGAACAATGAAAAGAAATAGAGGAAAACAATAGAATTGGAAATACTAGAGATCTCTTCAAGAAAATTAGAGATATCAAAAAATATTTTATTCAAGGATGGGCATGATAAAGGACAGAAAAGGTAAGGACATAAAAGAAGCAGAGGAGATAAAAAGAGGTGGCAGGAACACACAGAAGAAATATATGAGAAAGGTCTTAATTACCCAGATAACCACGGTGATGTTGTCACTCACCTAGAGCCAGACAACCTGTAGTGTGAAGTCAAGTGGGCCTTAGGAAGCATTACTACAAACAAAGTTAGTGGAGGTGATGAAATTCCAGCTGAGCTATTTAAAAATCCTAAAAGACAAGGTATTTAAAATCCTAAAAGTGCTGCACTCAATATGTCAGCAGATTTTTAAAACTCAGCAATGACCACAGGACTGGAAAAGATCAGTTTTCATTCTCATCCCTAAGAAAGGCAATGCCAAAGAATGTAAAAACTACCATACAATGTTCTCATTTCCCATGCTAGAAAGGTTGGGCTCAAAATACTTCAAGGCAGGCTTCAGCAGCAAGAGAATTGAGAACTTCCAGATGTACAAGATGGATTTAGAAAAGGCAGAGGAATCAAAGATCAGGTTGCCAACAATTGTTGGATCATGAAGAAAGTAGAAGAATTCCAGAAAACATCTACTTCTTCTTTATTGACTATGTTAAAGCCTTTGACTGTGAGGATCACAACAAATTGTGGAAAATTCAAGAGATGTGGGTATCAGGCCACTTTACCAGTCTCCTGAGAAACCTGTATGCAGGTTGTAAAGCAATAGTTAGAACCAGACATGGAACAACAGACTGGTACAAAATTGGAAAAGGAGTATGTCAAGGCTGCATACTGTCACTCTGCTTATTTAGCTTATATGCAGAGTACCTTATGCAAATGTTAGACTGGATGAATTCCAGGCTGGAATCAATATTGTTGGGGGAAATATTAACCACCTCAGATATGCAGATGATATCACTCTGAAGGCAGAAAGTGAAGAGGAACTAAAGAGCCTCTTGATGAGGGTGAAAGAGGAGTTAAAAAGCTGACTTAAAGCTCAAATTTCAAAAAACTAAGATCTTGGCATCCAGTCTCATCATTTCATAGCAAATGGAGAAAAACTGGAAACAGTGACAGATTTTATTTTCTTGGACTCCAAAGTACTGTGGATGGTGACTGCAGCCATGAAATTAAAAGATTCTTGCTCTTTGGAAGGAAAGCTATGACAAACTTAGCATGTTAAAAAGCCCAGATATCACTTTACAGACAAATATCTGTATAGTCAACACTGTGGTTTTTCAAGTAGTCATATATGGATGTGAGACTTGTATCATAAAGAAGGCTGAGTGCCAAAGAACTGATGCTTTTGAATTCTTATGCTGGAGAAGACTCTTGAGAGTCCTTTGGACAGCAAGGTGATCAAATCAGTCCATCCTAAAGAAAATCAACCCTGAAAACTCATTGCAAGGACTGATGCTTAAGCTCCACTACTTTGGCCATCTGATGCAGAAAACCAACTCATTGGAAAAGACACTGATGGTGGGAAAGACTGCTGTACTAGAATCATTTCTTGATTTGTCCATCCCTTCTATATACATATTCTGAACATCCAATGTGAGCCCAGTACCAAGTTAGACACTACAGATGAAGAGAAAGACTTAAAGACTTCACAGTGGAGAAAAGTACAAACAGTGGATCAAGTGATAAGTCACTGTGATGGTAGATGGTGAGGACAAAAGCACAGATGGCTGTTAGGATACCTAAGAAACACAAGAGAGAAACCTGGGTATTCAAACCCATAACACAAAGCAAAATACGCCTCATAAAAGCATCAGCTCATTCAGAATATATATTTAAATGATAATTCATCAAATAGTATCCTGGCAATTTAAGATTTTGCTAAGAGTAGAGATCATGGAAGTGCTGATAGGACTTCTTCTGTAAGTTGAAAGATGAAGGACTTCATATTGTATGTATGAAATAATGAAATTAGAAAGTCATGATTGGGCCACAATCATAGTAATAATTTGAGTCAAGAATGAACAGTGGATTATTCTAACAGGTAAAAGTTTGAGAAGAAACAAATGAGTATTTTCAACATCTCAATGTTTCTCCTCATAAAATGTTTACTAATCATAAATGGAAAATAAGCTCTTTAAAATTGAGAAGCTTGATAGACACTGCCCAAACCCAGTTGTTAAGCCAGCATCATGGACCTCCTGGCATGATGCACTGAGAAAGATACAGCATCATTTCTATAGCATCTTTGCCAAAATATCAAATTTTGGTTTTATCATGAAGAAATAATAGAAACTCTCAAACTGAGGGACATTCTATAAGATAACTTACCTGTACTTTGAAAAAAATAACAAAAATTATATGTAAAGAAACACCAGAAGTCTCTGCTATATTAAAGAAAAATAAAAATGCATGAATCTAAATGCAAAACAAATTAAGATTTAATTTTCTTTTATAAAGATTGTTAAATAACTGGCTAACTTTTGATCATCTATAAATATAAGATAATATTATATCAATATTAATTTTGGATTTTGATAGTCTTATTCTTGTTAAATTTTTGTTTTAGAAAACTAAACAAAAATATTTAGATTCAGGAAAATTATGTGTTCAAAAATATGTGCATATACATGGAGAATAACAAAAGAAAGGAAATAGAAAAAGCTGTGATCATTTTGGGACATCTGAGAGCCCAATAAAGAAAATTATTTTTGCTATTCTTGCTATTTTTTTCTGCAAGTTTGAAATTGCATTAAATAAAAGTTAAAAAAATCAGGTGAAGTACATTTTTACTATTCTTATAGCATATGCACATTGTCAAAACTTGAAATATATAAAATTTATAAAAATAAACATCCAATATCTTGTCACCATCACAGATTAATTCTTAACAATTTAGAAATTACATTTAATCTTATATTTTTATGACAACACATATACACATTCACACAAAATTTCAATATTGAACTTTAATTTCACTTAATAAAAAATCCCTCCTTTGTTATTAAATATTCATACATATCTTAATGAATCTATGATCATCCATGCTTCAAATGTAGTATAATTCACTGAGCCATACTTCTTCAGCATTTAGATTGTTCCCCTTTTTGCAATATTATATAACCATAATAGAAACATAATTGTTGTTAAGGTTTTTTATGGATTTTTTATTTCCCTAGAGTTTATTCTCAAGAGATTAATTTCTAAAAGTTATAGAAGTTATATAAGTTTTTACTCTCTGACCATTACAAACCATATTTCTCTAGTCAATTCATTATTTCTCTGCTTGCAAGATCTTCAGTCATGTTTTTGTTCTCATACCCTCTCAGCAAATGTTCATGCCTTTAGAGCACAGAAAGGAAGTACATCTCCCATTTTTTATAACCAACCTACTGAAGATTCAAGCTTTTGTCCATTTTTTTTTCTTCAGGTTACAATGGAGGAACTTCCCTTCTTCCTACTCAGGGTTAATTCTTCTGCAGGGCCTTAGCATCACCCAACTCTCTATATTCTCAGTACCGTGAAATATTAACTATTCCATGTTCTTTATACTCAATTTAAATATTAAATATTTAAACCTCCTTGATTCTCTTTTAAATGCAAGTAAGATACTCTCTAAAATAAAAATTAATTGAACATTATACATACTGCTGCATTTTTCCCTATTTTTTCACCTTCCATTCTTCAACCTACTCCCATTTGCTTTTGTCCAAATTACCAGGCAATGACAACTTTTCCAAAGATCACCGATTACTTCCTTGCTCATGAACTAAATACTTTTTATACTCCACCTCACTAACTTTTCAATATCTTTGAACAATACTAAACATCAATTCCTGTCTTTTCACTTCATGTTTCCTTATCAGATATTCCCTCCTGTGCTCATGATTTAATTATCATCTACATACTGACTAATTAAGCCTTCACTTCTCCATTGACATAAGCATTTTATTCACATAAGACAAGAGTGTCTCAAAGGCCCTCCTATGTCTGTGACGAGGCGACAAGCACATTTAGACATCATAATCCCTTAACATTACACATGTCTATTCATAGCTCAGTGAAATTTAAAAAAGATTAGGCAGATGTTCTCCAAGTTATGTCTTATGGATTCAGTCTCTTTCCACAATATCCCTGAGCTATTTTGTAATTTCATTCTTGGGTCCAAAACAAGAAAAAAAGGTTAGAGTAGAATATCACCAAAAATAGAAGTGACTATTTTACATCTGCTCACATTCTGTTGGCCAGAAGTAGCACTTCCTAGATCCTAGTTAACTGAAAAATGCAGTTTTCTTAGTTGTTCAGGAGGGAAAAGAAACATGTAAATATATTGTCTCAGATGCTCCCTCCTCCCACCAAATGTAAAATATTAAAACCTTCATCCCAATCAGATACTCTTTCAGTTTTACCTAGATAAATAGTACCATCATCTAATCAGTGGCACAAACCCCACATCTAGGAACTACTCTTGACAATTCCTTTTAAACAGTTCCTATATCCATTCTGGGGCTTTCCTGGTGCCTTAGATGATAAAGCGTTTGCCTGCAATGGGGGAGACCTGGGTTTGATCCCAGAGTTGGAAAGATCCCCTGGAGAAGGAAATGGCAACCCACTCCAGTACTCTTGCCTGGAAAATCCCATGGATGGAGGAGCCTGGTAGGGTACAGTCCATGTGGTCACAAAGAGTCAGACACGACTTGACTTGACTTCACTTCATATCCATTCTATCATCAAGTATACATTTTACCTTTTACATATCTTTCTAAACTGTCCACCCTTTTTCCTTTCCCACTCTACCTAAGTCATCAGTAAGTTTCACCTATAATAAAGCAACCTTCTCTTATGTTCACTATTTATCCTATCAGATTCATTCTATACTCTGTTGCCAATGCTTGTAAAATGAATATCTCATTATATTAGATCCACTCCTACCCCTAAATTTTTCTTCCTCTCTAATTTAATACCTTTTAATCATTTGCTTTAGAATAAATGCCATAATACTTAATATATCAAACAATATCCTGAATAATCTGGTTTCATTTAGAATAACTCTTCCAAAACCCTATCATATGTTTCCCAGATCAGATCAGATCAGATCAGTGGCTCAGTCTTGTCCGACTCTTTGTGACCCCATGAACTGCAGCACACCAGGCCTCCCTGTCCATCACCAACTTCCGGAGCTCACTCAGACTCACATCCATCGAGTCAGTGATGCCATCCAGCCATCTCATCCTCTGTCGTCCCCTTCTCCTCCTGCCCTCAATCCCTCCCAGCATCAGAGTCTTTTCCAATGAGTCAACTCTTCGCATGAAGTGGCCAAAGTATAGGAGTTTCAGCTTTAGCATCATTCCTTCCAAAGAAATCCCAGGGCTGATCTCCTTCAGAATGGACTGGTTGGATCTCCTTGCAGTCCAAGGGACTCTCAAGAGTCTTCTCCAACACCACAGTTCAAAAGCATCCATTCTTCAGCACTCAGCCTTCTTCACAGTCCAACTCTCACATCCATACATGACCACAGGAAAAATCATAGCCTTGACTAGATGAACCTTTGTTGGCAAAGTGATGTCTCTGCTTTTGAATATGCTATCTAGGTTGATCATAACTCTCCTCCTAAAGAGTAAGCGTCTTTTAATTTCATGACTGCAGTCACCATCTGTGGTGATTTTGGAGCCCCCAAAAATAAAGTCTGACATAGTTTCCACTGTTTCCCCATCTATTTCCCATGAAGTGATGGAACCAGATACTATGATCTCCATTTTCTGAATGTTGAGCTTTAAGCCAACTTTTTCACTCTGCACTTTCACTTTCATCAAGAGGCTTTTTAGTTCCTCTTCACTTTCTGTCATAAGGGTGGTGTCATCTGCATATCTGAGGTTATTGATATTTCTCCCAGAAATCTTGATTCCAACTTGTGTTTCTTCTAGTCCAGCATTTCTCATGATGTACTCTGCATATAAGTTAAATAAACAGGGTGACAATATACAGCCTTGACATACTCCTTTTCCTATTTGGAACCAGTCTGTTATTCCATGTCCAGTTCTAACTGTTGATTCCTGACCTGCATACAAATTTCTCAAGAGGCAGATCAGGTGGTCTGATATTCCCATCTCTTGAAGAATTTTCCACAGTTTATTGTGATCCACACAGTCAAAGTCTTTGGCATAATCAATAAAGCAGAAATAGATATTTTTCTGGAACTTGGCAATTTGATCTCTGGTTCCTCTGCCTTTTCTAAAACCAACTTGAACATCAGGAAGTTCATGGTTCACATATTGCTGAAGCCCAGATACTTTGAATTTTTCAATCTTTCAAATGTTCTACTCTGTTTACTGACTCAAGGGTTTGACTGTAGTATTCCCGTCACTCTAAATTCTACCCTTGTTTCTTACTATAGTGATTAGTATTCTTCTATTAGAGTCCAACTCAAAATTGTGGAAGGAAATTTTTCTTTGATATTCCAATTTAGGGAAGATTCTCCTATTCTACTCTCTGTCAGCTTGGTGTATCTTTTTTTCATTTTACATGTCACTGTTTTAATTTTATATGTAACTGTGTGGTTACTTAAAATGTGTGATTCCTTAAAATATATCTATCTTTTTCATATGAAGTAAGAATATATATAAGAACAAAATGGAAATCATTTATTTCTATATACTATGCATAAGGGCTAACTCATAACAAAAACTCAGTAAGTATTTAATGCACAATAGTAAAATGTTTCTCAAGGAAGCTTATACCAACTTATGTTGCCATTTTCAGTGAATGGGAATCCCATTCCATCATACAACATCATCAACAGGAATATCACAAACAATTTTAATTTCTATTGGAGTTCAGTTTTTTTTCCCTATTAAATTATATATGCTATTTTTATAGAAAGGGTTTTATGGCTGCAACAATTTAATCTCACATTCTACATCTGAAGCACAGATAATTCCACCTCTTCATTGTTTTTTAAGTTCCTGAAAAAGAAGTTCTAACTTTTCCTTTTATTTTCTGTCCAAGAGTATTTTCAGGTTCAGTCTTCCTCTACTACATAGTCTATATGGGAAATAATCTTTTCTCACATGCAGTGCAACCAGCCAATGTTGTCTTTTGCCAACTTGGAGTATAGCCTTATATTTCCCAGTCTCTTATACTTTCAGAAATAATTTGCACTAAGTAAATGATACTAGCAACACGACAAACTATGTAGCTGCAGGCCCTTGTTCCAACACGGAAAAAAATGAAGTAAACAACAGCAGCCTAACTGGAATAACTTTGTAGGAGTTCCAGAAATCATTCAAGCTTCTGGGGCAACCAAATGAAATCTCAATCAAGAAATGAAAATGAAACACAAATACAGTAGGAATGTTTGTATTGTTTTTTTAAATCTTATTCTTGCCCAATCACCTCCTCAGTGAAACACAGCTTGAACTATTAGGAAGAAGTCATCCAAAATTGCCTATTGTTCATTAAAATGGAAGGAAAGAAATGGCACTAACTTGCAGTGAATGCTTGGCTTGTCTGGGGCTGCACGAGGGATTTGTTTCTGTCTTACTTACTTTGGAGTTCAGACAGAAATGAAAGCATTGTTTTTGGATACGCTTTGGAAGACCAGTAAAAGAAGTGGAAGGTATTGTAGAGGGTAAAAATATTCAGCAGAAATGGAGACCCATAGGTGTCTGGAAGTAAAAGATTATGTACAAAGATATAAATATCTAAGGCCCTGATAAGAAACAAGAATGAGACTTTGAGGTAAATTAAGACATTTACCTGTGGCGGATTCATGTTGATGTATGGCAAAGCCAATGCAATATTGTAAAGTAGTTGACCTCCAATTAAAATTAAAATATTAATAAATAAAATACAATATGTATTTGGATGAATAGGGAAGCGTGCGCATACATACACACACACACGGCCAGAAAGTCATGCAAAGAACTAAAGCCATTATAAGCTAATTAGTAATACTCCATTTCATGGGGCCAATTCTGCAAAGATGTGGCTGGATTTTTTCTCAAAGGTCAAATTTTCTATTAAAGATTGTAAGCACACAAAGACACAGGGAAATATGACTCATTCAAAGGGAAAAAAAATAAATCTCACAAAAATGAGTCCAAGGAATCATAGGATTCAGACTCACCGAAAAAAAAAAAAAATTAAAATATCTGTCTTAAATAACCTTAAAGAGCTAAAACAAAACACATAAAAATAACTAAAGTAATTCTGGAAAATAATATATAAAAAATGAAAACATAAAAATATAAATTATTTAAAAAACTACAATTCTGGAGCTAAAAATGAAATAATAGAACATTACAATAGATTTGAAGGGGCAGAAAAAGTAATCAATAAACTTAAAGACAGGTTATATAAAATTATTGCATAGAGGAAAATGAAAAAGAATTAAAACCTATGAAACTTACAATGAACTTCTCAATAGACCAGTATGTGCATTATGGCAGTCCCAGAAAGAGCAGAGAGAGGGAGAGAGAAAGAGACCAAGAGATTATTTGAAGAAATAATGATCAAAAATTTTTCAAATTTGAGGAAAGACATGAACACACAAATAAAAGAAGATTATTGAACCCCCCAAATCCAGAAATCCACCGCAAGATGCAATATAATCAACCTGTGAAAGCCAAAGTGAGAATCTTGAAAGCATCAAGAGAAAATAAATCATATGTAGGAAATCCTCCATAAAATTATCTGGATTTCTCAGCTGAAATTTCCAGGTCAAGGAACAATGGGATAATATAATTAAAATATGAAAGAAAAATAAAAATCTATTGACCAAGAATATCATAATCACCAAAACTATCCTTTTAAAAATGAGAGAGTAATTAAAATATTCCCACATAAACAAAGGCTGAGGGAGTTCATTACCATTCAGTTCAGTTCAGTTCAGTTGCTCAGTAATGTCCGACTCTTTGTGACCCCATGAATTGCAGCACGCCAGGCCTACCTGTCCATCACCAACTCCCAGAGTTCACTCAGACTCACGTCTATCTAGTCAGTGATGCCATCCAGCCATTTCATCCTCTGTCATCCCCTTCTCCTCTTGTCCCCAATCCCTCCCAGCATCAGAGTCTTTTCCAATGAGTCAACTCTTCGCATGAGGTGGCCAAAGTACTGGAGTTTCAGCTTTAGCATCATTCCTTCCAAAGAAATCCCAGGGCTGATCTCCTTCAGAATGGACTGGTTGGATCTCCTTGCAGTCCAAGGGACTCTCAAGAGTCTTCTCCAACACCACAATTCAAAAGCATCAATTCTTCCGCGCTCAGCCTTCTTAACTCTCACATCCATGCATGACCACAGGAAAAATCATAGCCTTGACTAGACGGAACTTTGTTGGCAAAGTAATGTCTCTGCTTTTGAATATGCTATCTAGGTTAGTCATAACTTTCCTCCTAAGGAGTAAGCGTCTTTTAATTTCATGGCTGTAGTCACCCTCTGCAGTGATTTTGGAGCCACCCACCCCCCACCCCGCCAAAAAAAAAAATAAAGTCTGGCACTGTTTCCACTGTTTCCCCATCTATTTCCCATGAAGTGATGGGACTGGATGCCATGATCTTCGTTTTCTGAATGTTGAGCTTTAAGCCAACCTTCTCACTCTCCACTTTTGCTTTCATCAAGAGGCTTTTTAGTTCCTCTTCTGCCATAAGGGTGGTATCATCTGCATATCTGAGGTTATTGATATTTCTCCCAGCAATCTTGATTCCAGTTGTGCTTCTTCCAGTCCAGCATTTCTCATGATGTACTCTGCATATAAGTTAAATAAACAGGGTGACAATATACAGCCTTGACATACTCCTTTTCCTATTTAGAACCAGTCTGTTGTTCCATGTACGGTTCCAACTGTTGCTTCCTGACGTGCATAAAGATTTCTCAAGAGGCAGGTCAGGTGGTCTGGTATTCCTATCTCTTTCAGAATTTTCCAGTTTATTGTGATCCACACAGTCACTAGACTTGCCCTAAAAGAAATACTAAAGGGGGCCCTTCAAGTTGAAATGAAAGGACTCTAGACAGCAGGTCTAAACCATATGAAAATAATTTTCTAGTAGAGGAAGTATATGAATACCCATAGTTGTGTACTTTTCTCAGTTTCTTAATTCCATTTTTTGTTATTTTCTAGAATTTAAATGTAATATATGTCAGTAACAGGAAGTGGAAGAAGGTTTAATCAGGGAGAAGGAAGGTAACAATTTATTTTTTGCACCCTTCCTTGTAAACTAATTCATGACTCTTCCAATTAAAGATCAAAGACACATTTTCTCTAGTAGTCTTAGTAAGACTACCTTGATAAATAATCTTATTGAAAATGAAGATGGTTAGTTCTTAAAGAGAAAGATTTAAAACAAGAAAACTCTACACCAAGTGCTGTTAAACCTGAATCAGGATGCCTTTAATACTCTTGATAATGTAAGCGCACCTCTTCCCTTCAATAAGAATATTTTGTAAATGCTAAAATCTCACCAAAAGGTGTAGAATGTATCTGAGGTGGCTTTGTTTATAGAAAAAGTACCCTGAATTGATTTTAAGATGCTGAAATTATCATCATTTTCATTTACCTTAGCACGAAGGAAAGTTATGACCAACCTAGATAGCATATTCAAAAGCAGAGACATTACTTTGCCAACAAAGGTCTGTCTAGTCAAGGCTATGGTTTTTCCAGTGGTCATGTATGGATGTGAGAATTGGACTGTGAAGAAGGCTGAGCACCGAAGAATTGATGCTTTTGAACTGTGGTGTTGGAGAAGACTCTTGAGAGTCCCTTGGACTGCAAGGAGATCCAACCAGTCCATTCTAAAGGAGGTCAGCCCTGGTGTTCTTTGGACAGACTGATGCTAATGCTGAAACTCCAGTACTTTGGCCACCTCATGCGAAGAGTTGACTCATTGGAAAAGACTCTGGTGCTGGGAGGGATTGGGAGCAGGAGGAGAAGGGGATGACAGAGGATGAAATGGCTGGATGTCATCACTGACTCGATGGACATGAGTCTCAGTGAAGTCCGGGAGGTGATGATGGACAGGGAGGCCTGGTGTGCTGCAATTCATGGGGTCACAAAGAGTTGGACACGACTGAGCGCATGAACTGAACTGGACTGTGCACAGAAACTCAAAGGTCACCCTCACCTCACCTCTGCAAGTTAATCTCAACTTCTGAAAGCAATGCCCCTCCAACCAATTTGATAAATGCAAAATTATGCTGTAAGCTCTATGTTTATATCTTTCTGCTAAGAGTTCTCATTTTCCTTATTTTGTACCACTACTTCTTTTTTTTGTTTGTTTTAAACAGCCTATCTCTCTACCTCTGATTTCCATATTTGGCTTTACCTCCCACCTGCCAAGTACACAAATATTACCTATTTTTTATAGTTACAGTTTGATAATTTCTCATTCAATTTTTGTCTAATGGATCCCGCCATAGAGATGATCATTTTGGGAAGTCTAAATGATAGGGCTGGTGGATTCTAAGAAGTTCTGTGTAGATTGCTATGAATGGAAGTATTAATTTCCTATGGACCACATTCCTTTAGAGAGAGAGATGACAGCCTCTAAGTTCAATATATTGAGATTCCATCCATGTGGGAAAAACTGACAGAGAAGGCAATGGCATCCCACTCCAGTACTCTTGCCTTAAAAAAATCCCATGGATGGAGGACCCTGGTAGGCTGCAGTCCATGAGGTCACTAAGAGTCAGACAGGACTGAGCGACTTCACTTTCACTTTTCCCTTTCATGGCATTGGAGAAGGAAATGGCAACCCACTCCAGTGTTCTTGCCTGGAGAATCCCAGGGACAGAGGAGCCTGGTAGGTGGCCGTCTATGGGGTCACACAGAGTCGGACACGACTGAAGTGACTTAGCAGCAGCAGCAGCAGGGAAAAACTGATCTTAGTCATTAGATTCAGTTAAAAAAGAAGGTTTGGGGAACACACTACCTATGTATAACTTAATGATAGAGACCATGGACACTCATGCTGGCTGATACTGCAGAACACCTTACTTATTTATGAATAAATTACTCCAGTCTGATAAACCATAGAATTCTCCTTGAAAACAGTCCCTCCTGGTGATATGTTTTTGCTGCAAGGCAGAATACATTAATCATTTTCAAATCACGTCAGAAAATACTAAAACCAACTCTATGCATATGATAGGAAAAAATTAATGGAAATACTTTGGAGAACACAAATGAGAAAATATAATATAGATATATTGAAAGTTAAGATATGCTATGCAGTAGGATCTTGACAAGCTCTAGGATGTGAAATGTATGGCATTTTGTTAGAGCTGATGAAATCCATGTTATCCTTTCTAAGTCTGCCAGTACAGAGACAGCTCAGCATAAAAAGTCTTGCCTACTCTGACAACCAAATAGAACTCACAATCGAAGCTGCATAATCAGAGGGTTAAAAGAATTGGAATGTCTTCTTCAAATCATTGCCACAATGAACTCTATTTAAAATAAACAAATACAAATATATGTGAGAAGAATAGAAAAAAAAACCCAAAAACACCATATTTTGAAAAGACAAAACCATAAACAGCTGGATCATTTCAGCCCAACTGATCTTATTTTCTTGCCACAGCAATGTAATTTACAGCTTTGTTAAATAACTTCTGCTTATTAAAAGAATCCAAGCAGATTGATATTTTTTGTTTCAATCATAAAGCAATTTGAGCAAATAAATGACCATTTAAAGTCATACTTTCAAGGGATATAATTTATTTCCTTCCCTTTCCAAGTGCTAACATTTTCAAATATAGATACATTACCATACTTTCTCTCATATCCTTGTTCAAGGACATTTAAAGACCACTGACATCTTATTAGATCCCACAGTTTGATCTCTTGTTCCTCTCCCTTTTCTAAATCCAACTGGTACATTTGGAAGTTGTAGGTTCACGTAGTGTTAAAGCCTAGCTTGAAGGATTTTGAGCATTACCTTGCTAGTCATCCATACAACAATATAATTTTTTTTAAACATTAATTTTACATGTTTTAGGTGAAGTTTACCTATCTACACTAAATTGAGGTTTAAAAAAATAGAAGTGTAGGATCTGAAAAGATAATTATTTTAGATTGGAATCAGGGGCTCTGTAGCTCATTAATGTGGAACTGAGCAGCAGTGATCAAGTTGATGTACAGTTTTGAAACTCTGAGCCATGGAGTATCACAGGATTCTGCCTGAAAGAATAATTAGATGGATGACAGAATGTATTTTGAAAAGGAAATAATATATATTCATTTCTAAAAGCATTGAGATTGAGACACCAGTGAGATTACCAAGTGACTAAAAGGATGGTCTACTTCTGTCAGACCACAGTAATCCCTGAAGATGGCCCTTAAAATATACAGACATTTTCAGGTCTCCACATTTCTTTCTAAGCCTATTTGAACTGACAGATGACCTTTGAGGTTCTTCCCATCAGATAAAGCATGAGGGAGTCTTCCAAGTTCCAGTGACAATTTCCTTCTCTTCTTTTCCTTCAAAACTGAGATCTTCAGCTACAAAACTCTGTTTCTAATTTAATCAGTGCATTTCATTGTGTAATATTATAATGTATTACTCTCCACTTCTGCATGCAGTCATGTGTATACAGAGAGAACCACTATCTAGTCTCTGCTTTCTAGGGGGTTACATATTAAGTAGAAAGTGTGTAATTAAGTACTAAAAATAGACAAATTAGTTATAAGGCTTTCTTGTACATTCCAAATCCTTTCTCTAAAGTTTTATCACATTGAAAATACTCAGAAAGGAATGATTGTCCATTAGACTCTAATCTCCTTGAAGTAGAAGTATTTTCAAATTCATTTTCTCCCTTCCACAGAGCTTTATTTAGAAGAGAGATCAATGAATACATGTTTTAAGAAGAAAGTGGTAAGAGAGTCCATAAGAAGTACAGAAGCACAAATTGACTGTTTTAGATACATGAAGAGGAGATACAAAAACATAAGGCCCTGATATGTGTCTAATTCATTCAGTACTTATTTTAAAAAATGAATAAATATCACAAGCAAGAGAAAAAAATCCCAGATGAAGATACATAAGTGAGAAAGGGAACTAAATATTTCCGAAATACTGACAGGACTGGGCAGAAAGTTATGCAGTATTTTTATTTATTAAGAAGGGGTGATCTTGTTGTGAAGCTGGAGAAGGGGTGACTTAGGCTAAGGAGGCCAAACCTGAGGATATGGGGAAAGCCAATGCTTTTAAAGTCTATTTGTAAAGGGACACGACTGACCATATTATTTGGACCCAAACTGCATATTTGTCTGTTAATTGAATTTGCAGTTAAACTGCAGTGTAATTTTGATTAAAAGGGCACCATCTGAAAGTTTGACTTTTTAAACATCTACTGTGCAAATTAACAGCTGCATGGCACAGAACAAGCACATTTCAGACCCAGAGGTTTCCTTTTCCATTTAGACTTTTATGTATACATGTTTCAGAACTCATAGGCATACTGTCTTTGAAACTCTGAGTGTTGTCTAATAGAAGTTTCTGATTGGCTGCCATTCAAGTCATGCCCAAGTCCATCATGTGGCACTGCATGCTGTATACCTTATTTTAAATTTCTAAATTCTATTTCAAAATCTCAGTAAAACATGACAGGCAGGGCTGTTGCCAGAAGTTATGACACTTTTCAAGAAGCTAAAATTCCTGAGTCTATAGCTCCTATGCCTTGTTGCAGCACCTGAGGGAAGAATGCTCATCCCAAGGGGCTTATGATCCATCCTTCCTTATCATTTGAGTGTGTTGTGCCTGCTCTATTATAGCCAAGGAAAGTTTATTAAATGACATGTGGGTGTAAAAAAACTGATGGATAGTTCTTAAATAGTCACATGGGAAAATGAATTCATTTGTAGTGATTTTCTTCTCAGGGAATATCCTCTTCGGTCTGTTAAATTAGAAAACCTCAGAATAGGTATAGTTGGCATTTCTCTACTGGAGTTGCTTAGAAAAGACTCTTAAGTGATTTGAAAGATTCAGGAGAAAGCAAAGATCCAGGTATAGTCATTATCTACTTTGTAGCTATGACCTGATCAAGTCACTTGGTCTCTATAAGTCTCAGCTTTCTCATCTAAAAGTTGAGCAATGAATGAATTAGGAGAATAGGACTAATATATACACTATCATGTGTAAAATATAAGCTAGTGAAAAGCTGTTGTGTAGCACAGGGAGCTCAACTCTGTGCTTTATGATGACTCATAAGAAAGGGATGGAGGGGTTGGTGGGTAAGTTCAAGTACAGAGGGGATATATGTATTCATATAGCTGATTCACTTTATTGTATAACAGACACTAGCACAATATTGTAAAGGAATTATACTCCAATAAAAAATAAAATTTTTAAATTAATCATTGATACCTTTTAGAGTTCTTTGACGATCAATGTTATAGCTAAATAGTACCTGTGTGATCATAAGTCGCTTCAGTCATGTCCAACTCTTTGCAACACTGTGGAGCATACATAGCCCACCAGACTCCTCTCCATGGTATTCTTCAGGAAAGAATACTGGAGTTGATTGACATGCCCTCCTCCAGGGAGTCTTCCCAACCCAGGGATTGAACCCACAACTCCTATATCTCCTGGATTGATAGTTGGAATCTTTACCACTAGCACCATTGGGAAACAGCACCTGGGACATGGTAAACCTTCAGTAAATAGTAGCTATTTAACCACCTCATATCCTTAATAGTCTATTCACTCAACATTCAGAAAACTAAGATCATGGCATCCGGTCCCATCACTTCATAGCAGATAGATAGGGAAACAGTGGAAACAGTGGCTGACTTTATTTTTCTGGGCTCCAAAATCACTGCATGTGGTGATTGCAGCCATGAAATTAAAAGACGCTTACTCCTTGGAAGGAAAGTTATGACCAACCTAGACAGCATATTAGAAAGCAGAGACATTACTTTGCCAAAAAAGTTCCGTCTACTCAAGGCTATGGTTTTTCCAGGGGTCATGTATGGATGTGAGAGCTGGACTATAAGGAAAGCTGAGTGCTGAAGAAATGATGTTTTTGAATAGTGGTGTTGGAGAAGACTCTTGAGAGTCCCTTGGACTACAAGGAGATCCAACCAGTCCATCCTAAGGGAGATCGGTCCTGGGTGTTCATTGGAAGGACTGATGTTGAAGCAGAAACTCCAATACTTTGGCTGCCTGATACGAAGAGCTGACTCATTGGAAAAGACCCTGATGCTGGGAAAGATTGAGGGCAGGAGGAGAAGAGGACGACAGAGGATAAGATGGTTGGATGGCATCATCAACTCGATAGACATGGCTTTGGGTGGACTCCAGGAGGTGGTTATGGACAAGAAGGCCTGGTGTGCTGCAGTTCATGGGGTCACAAAGAGTCGGACACAACTGAGAGACAGAACTGAACTGAGCTGAACTGTATCCTGTTAGAGTAACCAAACTTAAATGTGACTAGCTCTCAGGAGTTAGTTAACATCCTTTCAGGACCAGGAATACCTGGTCAGATTCATGGACAAACGTGATAGGGAGGCGGGAATAGAACTTGAAAGTTTTCTTGAAAAAGTGAGTCACCAGTTTATTTATTCATGGATATATGAAACCATGCAAGAAAAGCTAAGCAGAATTTGATAAAGTCAAAGAGAGAAAAAGAAACTAGGGTAAAACATGGGAAACTAGTAAGGAAATAAGAAGAACAAAATGGATAGTGAGAAAAGCAACTGATGTCCAACTTAGATCAGAATCAAGAGGCTTCCCTGAGGATGTTAGACCTCATGGCTCACTGTATATATTTAGAAGGTCCTGAACACGTATATATTTTATTGCTTTTACCTGAAGCCAGAGCTAGTAGCACTTTTGTGTGCATCACCACAGTCCTTTCTAAATTTTATTTTTCCAATTTCATAAATTTATTTTTATTCTATTCATTTTAGGTAGTTAAAATATTTTATTTATTTATTTTTACATAGGAAGTGTATATTACCCATGCCCTTTGTCCTGACTTGGACCCCTGGATACTGATTCTTTCCTGTGTAACCTATTCAGTTGTCATTCTATTTCTTGACTTAGTCCTCTGAACTAAGACAGCTTATCAAATTCCTAACTTAATTAACCTCTTCCCTAAAACTGGCTTTTGACAGATCTTTTTCAATCTTCAGATCAGATAAGACCTGTCGCTCAGTCGTGTCCGACTCTTTGTGACTCAATGAATCGCAGCACGCCAGGCCTCCCTGTCCATCACCAGCTCCCAGAGCTCACTCAGACTCACATCCATCGAGTCAGTGATGCCATCCAGCCATCTCATCCTCTGTCGTCCCCTTCTCCTCTTGCCCTCAATCCCTCCCAGCATCAGAGTCTTCTTCAAAGAGTCAACTCTTCTCATGAGGTGGCCAAAATACTGGAGTTTCAGCTTTAGCATCATTCCTTCCAAAGAAATCCCAGGGCTGATCTCCTTCAGAATGGACTGGTTGGATCTCCTTACAGTCCAAGGGACTCTCAAGAGTCTTCTCCAACACCACAGTTCAAAAGCATCAATTCTTCGGCGCTCAGCCTTCTTCACAGTCCAGCTCTCACATCCATGCATGACCACAGGAAAAACCACAGCCTTGACTAGATGGACCTTTGTTGGCAAAGTAATGTCTCTGCTTTTCAATATGCTATCTAGGTTGGTCATAACTTTCCTTCCAAGGAGTAAGCGTCTTTTAATTTCATGGATGCAGTCACCATCTGTAGTGATTTTGGAGCCCAGAAAAATAAAGTCTGACACTGTTTCCACAGTTTCCCCATCTATTTCCCATGAAGTGATGGGACCAGATGCCATGATCTTAGTTTTCTGAATGTTGAGCTTTAAGCCAACTTTTTCACTCTCCACTTTCACTTTCATCAAGAGGCTTTTTAGTTCCTCTTCACTTTCTGCCATAAGGCTGGTGTCATCTGCATATCTGAGGTTATTGATATTTCTCCCAGCAATCTTGATTCCAGCTTGTGTTTCTTCCAGTCCAGCATTTCTCATGATGTACTCTGCATATAAGTTAAATAAGCAGGGTGACAATATACAGCCTTGACTAACTCCTTTTCCTATTTGGAACCAGTCTGTTGTTCCATGTCCAGTTCTAACTGTTGCTTCCTGACCTGCATACACATTTCTCAAGAGGCAGATCAGGTGGTCGGTATTCCCATCACTTTCAGAATTTTCCACAGTTTATTGTGATCCACACAGTCAAAGGCTTTGGAATAGTCAATAAAGCAGAAATAGATGTTTTTCTGGAACTGTCTTGCTATTTCCATGATCCAGCGGATGTTGGCAATTTGATCTCTGGTTCCTCTGCCTTTTCTAAAACCAGCTTGAATATTTGGATAGATAAATTTGCCTCTAAGGACTGCTTCAGACACATAACAAATGCTAAGCTATATCTTCTTTTTCTTTCATCTAAGAGTATTTTCTGAGTCTTTGTTTTTTGGGTGATTTCTAAGTGTGTTGTTTAATTTTCATGTGTTATTGGTCCCAATATTTTTCCTGCTGTTTATTTTTAAAATTAATTAACATATTTAAATTGGAAGATAATTACCTAAATTGGAAGATAAAAACCCAGTATTGTAATGGGTTTTGTCATACATCAGTATGAATCGGCCTTAGATATGCATGTGTCCCCTCCATCCTGAACCACCTCCACTTATCTCCCCACACTATCTTTAATTTTATTTCATTTTAGTCGGAATATATACTTTGTAATATTTTTTATCATTTCTAATTTATTGAAGTTTATTTTATAGCCTAGCATATGATCTATCCTGAATTAGTTTCCACAAACATATGAAAAAATTGTATGTTTTGTTGTGGGGAGTATTCTATAGATGTCTATTCCTTCTAGTTGGTGTATAATATTTTTCAAGACTTCTATTTTCTTTGTTATCTTCTGTTTATTGTTCTATCTATTGAAAGTGGAATATTGTAGGCTTGAAGTATAACTGTTTTCTATATCTCCCTTCATTTCTGTCAGATTTGTTTGATATATTGGGTTGGCCAAAAAGTTCATTTGAGTTTTTCCATAAAATTGTACCGAAAAATTCACACAAAATTTTTGGCCAACCCAATATTTTGCTTCTCTGTTATTAAGCACACATGTTTATAATTGTTGTGTTTCTTGATAGATTATTATATTATATATATATTATATATGTGTATAATAATGTGTATAATTATTATTATACACATGCACACACACACATAACTGAGTCATTTTGCTATATAACATAATTTGATTCATCACTGTAAATTAACTATACTTCAATATTTTTTTAAAGAGCTCTCTGTTGTACATCTTTCTTCTCCAGTCAAAATCTCTAAACCAGAACTATGGAGTAAGGTGTAGGTACAATGGCAAGCTTCTCTCTGAGTGACACCTCTGGTCTAGGAGGCAGGTTGAAAAAAAATCCTTTCAGTTTGCTTCTCCTGGCATAAAACCACTGTCTCATGATGAAAGACAAGGATGATTAAGACCCCAGTCTTCTTACTATGCTGTGTCTAATGAGGCTTAGAATTTAAGGGTTTAGCTTCAACAATAGGAAGCTTGGCCCTGGATGAGAAGCACTGACATCCTCCTCCTACCAGGAATGAAGTCCTCTGACTGAGAGACAAGTGGCGAAGAAGCCTTGTGTTACTGGCTAAAGCAACCTAGAATGGCGTCTCACTGAGATTGGAGAAGAGAGGAAGAAAGAAGTCCTCATCCAAACTTTCATCTTTCTTACCAAATTTCTGCCAGTGCTCTAGAATGGCTGTTTATTCACTGTTTATCCTTAAAACCTTCCTTTTCAAAGACTTTAAGTGGTAATTTTTGGTAATAATTTTTACTGTGTTCGATGAAGAGAGAATTAATGGACCCCCCATGCTGTCACACTACAGGTAGATATCTTGTGACTACATCTTCATGAACTTTAATTTGTCTGCACACACTGAAATATTTATAGAAGAAATAATATGGTAATTGAGATTTAATTCAAAATATTCTAGAAAAGTGTTTAGAGATATAGATGAAATAAGTTTGGAAATAATTAAATTGAGTAAATGATGAGACAAGTCTATTTCTTTATCTTTCTATTTCTTTCTCCCTCCTCTTTATTCTTTTCTATCCAAACATCTGTATTTTGCTTGTGTGTACTTATATATGTGCATATTTGTGTGTGCATGCAGTTTCAGACAAAACAATTCTACTCAGCAGCTGCCACTGGTGTCCAGGGTAGGAAAATGTAGGAGAGAGGCTTAGTTTTTAGGCTGCTATCTTTTTCCCCTAAGAAAGTTTTAGATGATTCTGAAATATGGCTATATATAGTACAGTTTGTTATTTTGTAAAAAGCAGAGCTGTTCAAGATCACTCAGAAAGTTAGTGGCAGAGTTAGGATTTGGATCCAGACCATCTAATACCTGATTCCTAATCCAAGCTCACTTGAATAATGCCACATGGCCATCCTGATTTTAGGACAAGTTTATTCCATTCTTCAAACAAGCAGTAAAGTGCCCATTAAAAATTATTGAGAATATGCTGTTGTAAAAAACACCATTTTGGAGGATTGAAATCAGCATATGTACCTGCTTCATGCAAAGTTGCAACTAAAGATTGACTTTGATTTAAATTACTTTTAGAAGAAGAAATGTGGTAGTGAGCAGGAAAACTAAATCATTTTATCTAGATGAACCTACATTGTGACATCTACTGACTGTGATGCATGTCTGCCCAGGTAGTACATTTATTTAATTTAGGCCTCCACAGTAAAATGAATCTTTGTGTAATTTTTCCAATAATAGCAATAATAATGATATATATGTTCACAAGAAATATAAATGAGTAAGTCATGTATTATAAAACCACATATTAAACAAAATGGGACACTTGAAAACTTTAATAAATCTTAAATATTCCACAAAAATCTTCATTTTTCACTTATCCTTAGACATCATAGCAGTGTTATAATGTTTAACAATTATCTTTCTGTTTTTCTTTTTTTTTTTTTTTTTTTTTTTAACGGATCTAATTTCAAGTGTTTGCCAAATTCTGTAGTATAAATACACTGACTATGATCAAGTTCAACCTACCAATAAATGAACAACTAGCCTACAAAATTCCTGAAAGTTTAACAATCAGTTTTCACAAGCTGGTATGTCAGCCCCAGCACACCCATGGAGCTGATGGCCCAGTGGGAGCATTTTGCATTTGAAAATTAAAATGAATAAAACTGTTGTAGAAAGTAGGACCCCTTCCAGGGCCCGAAATTGGGCTCTTGTCTAACACTTGGAAATGAATTGTCCAAGGAGACACATGTTCTGACAAAGCAAGATATTTTATTGGGAAAGGGCACCTGGGTGGAGAACAGTAGAGTAAGGAAACCCTTATGGTGATAGGATTAGTTTCCAGATGGTCTTTGGCTAATCTTTCTAATTCAGAGTCTTTCCTGGTGGCACAGGCATCACTCAGCCAAGATGGATGCTAGTGAGAGGGATTCTAGGAAGTGGACGGACACGCGGTGTCTCCTTTAGACCTTTCCCAAACTGTTCTAGTTGGTGGTGACTTATTAGTTCCATATTCCCTATCAGGATCTCCTGTCATAAAACAACTCATGCAAATAGTTACTATGGTGCCTGGCCAGGGTGTGCAGTTTCAATCATTGTGCTTCCCCTAACAAAAGGAATATAGCCCTAGGTTTTTAGAGACAGTAGTGATACTCAGAGGATTTGAAGATATGATGTCTAATTTTATGGGCCAGCTTGACCCGTTTGTGAAGTATCCAGATATTTGGTCAAACATTATTCTGGGTGTGCTTGTGAAGGTACTTCCAAAGGAGATTAACATTTGAATTGGCAGAGTGAGTAAAGCAGATTGTCTTCTCTGATGGGTTTGGTTTGCATTCAGTCAAAGACCTGAAAAGAACAGAAAAGCTGATTAAGAAAGAACACCTTCTGCTGGACTGTTTGAGCTGAGATATAGTGTTTTCCAGGCTTTGTACTTGAAATAAAAAATTGGCTCTTCTCATACTTTGAGCATCCCAGTTTTCAGACAGAAATTTATAACACCAGTTCCCCTGGTTGTTATGAGTATGGACTCAGATAAGAACTATAGAATGAGGCTTAAATCTCCATTTTGCCAAACACAGTGTGGGGCTTTTCAACCTCCATAATTATATGAGCTCTAATTCCTCAGAATCTCTATCTATTTATCTATTTGTCTATCTTTGTATCTATCTACATATCCATCTAGCCTGTTGGTTCTGTGTCTCCAGAGAATCCTGACTAGTATGAACATTTTTACAGGCTTTTCCTCTTAACAACATTATTTTATTCTTCTGTATCAGGAAAAATGCTTAAAATCCTTCAACGCTTAGTTTGTCTTATTTCTAGTATAAATCCATTTCTGTTTCTATCAACCTACAATAATTTTATTTTCTGTATTCTTGAGATAGTTAATTAAAATAACCAGCATTTGTTGAGAGCCTAACTGAACTACTAGAATAATATGTAGCAGGCATTATTGAAACATTTGCATTTATTATCTTGGAACCTTATGAAAATACAGCCTTGATAGGAATAATATATGCAAAAAGAATCATAAATTTTGTTACAGTGAATAAAGGGCCTTGTAACATATAAGAGACAGGACACAAAAACTCTATTCAAGACCTTTCTTATACTAAGCCTTTCTACCTCACTTCATTATTATACCTCTCTTTTGAATAATGGATTTCAATCTATATGCATAAGCCTTACTCTCCAAAGAATATTAACATATTTATATGGATATTATGGGTGAATGGGATAGAATAAATCTAATATAAGCAGAGCATCTTAGTCATGCACTATGAACTGGGCTTCCCTGGTAACTCAGATGGTAAAGAATCTGTCTGCAGTGCAGGAGACCCAGATTCAATCCCTGGGTAGGGAAGATCTCCTGGAGATGGACATGCAATTTACACCAGTATTCTTAATTTCTTACTCCAGTATTCTTGATTTCATGTAGAGAGGTTCCTGGAAGCAAGCTACAGTCCCTGGGGTTGCAAAGAGCTTCCTGGAAGCAAGCTACAGTCCCTGGGGTTGGGGATACAACTGAACTGAGAGATTAGCAATTTCACTTTCATTTTCTCCATTAAGTCATATCACACTCCTAACAAGCTTGGGTGTAGCATTATTGTTATAATCCCTATTGTGCAGAAGAGGAAACTGAGGCTCAGATAATTTCCCATAATCATGAGTCTGGTGTGTGATCAAACAGAAGTGAAAGTCCTGTTCTCACATGGTTCATGTTCTTTCCACTACTGAATATTCTTTACAGACATTGTAATATGTGACTTCCATTAAATCATAGGTTTATTCTATAGTGTCTTCTTTCCAACATGTCACTCTTTCAAGCTCTGGCATTCCAGTGACATTGCCTTGCCATGAATTAAGAGAATACATTGACCAGGCATTACAAGGATTCCCCATATTACAATAGAATGATAAATTTCTCTGTGGGTTCTTGATATGAAAGAATAGCAATAACAGGGATGATTGACAGGTACTCTTTGCTTCTGCCTTCTCAAGGCCATATGGTTTCTTCAAGTTCACAGAGTTCACAGGTGAGAAGTGAGGACTCCTAGATGACGTCTTAGGGGAGCTGGTCTAAGTGGAAAGAACTGTGTGCAGTCATTGATTAAGTATGAGTGAAAGGGCCTCACCCCAAACGTCATCTTCTTTCTGCACAGTTTGTCACAGTCTCTAAGGTGCCACCATTGGGTGATATCTCTGTAACTCTAAGGGGCCTCTAAAGCTAGAAAAGATTTCATTCTCTGAATAGTGCAATGGATGAAAAACTGGATATTGGCATGAGTCTGCTGCACTCTACCATGAATAATCTTCTTCACATACCTAAGCCTCAGTCTTTCAGTGAAAAATGTACGATATCATCACTTCTCTCTGAGAGACATCATGAGGATTAAAAAAGATGGTCTCAGGTTCTTGAACAGAGAAGGCAATGGCACCCCACTCCAGTACTCTTGCCTGGAAAATCCCATGGATAGAGGAGCCTGGAAGGCTGCAGTCCAAAGGGTTGCTGAGGGTCGGACATGACTGAATGACTTCACTTTCACTTTTCACTTTCGTGTATTGGAGAAGGAAATGGCAACCCACTCCAGTGTTGTTGCCTGGAGAATCCCAGGGATGGGGGAACCTGGTGGACTGCTGTCTATGGGGTCGCATAGAGTCGGACATGACTGAAGTGACTTAGCAGCAGCAGCAGCAGCAGTAGGTTCTTGAAATGGTGTTTGACACATAAGTGAGTTATTATTCTTGTTATTATTATCATTTAATTTTAGAGCTAGAATCTAAAACATCCAAGAGTAAGGCTTATTGTGATCATTAAAATTAGTTTCGATATCTCTGGTGTATATCTCTTTTTAGATATCTCATTACCTGAATTGAGCACTTGGACCAACTTCTGACCAATGTACTTCTTAAGGGAAGTATATTAGTGACATTTTCAGCTTAAATAGAGTTGATTAAGTAAAATTTTGGACAACTGCCTTTTTTTTATGGGAAACTGTAAATATGTAATCAGATCAGATCAGTCACTGAGTCGTGTCCAACTCTTGCAACCCCTTGAATCGCAGCACACCAGGCCTCCCTGTCCATCACCAACTCCCAGAGTTCACTCAAACTCATGTCCATCGAGTCAGTGATGCCATCCAGCCATCTCATCCTCTGCCGTCCCCTTCTCCTCTTGCCCCCAATCCCTCCCAGCATCAGAGTCTTTTCCAATGAGTCAACTCTTCACATGAGGTGGCCAAAGTACTGGAGTTTCAGCTTTAGCATCATTCCTTCCAAAGAAATCCCAAGACTGATCTCCTTCACAATGGACTGGTTGGATCTGCTTGCAGTCCAAGGGACTCTCAAGAGTCTTCTCCAATACCACAGTTCAAAAGCATTAATTCTTTGGTGCTCAGCTTTCTTCACAGTCCAGCTCTCACATCCATACATGACCACAGGAAAGACCATAGCCTTGACTAGACGGACCTTTGTTGGCAAAGTAATGTCTGTGCTTTTCAATATGCTATCTAGGTTGGTCATAACTTTCCTTCCAAGGAGTCTTTTAATTTCATGGCTGCAGTCACCATCTGTAGTGATTTTGGAGCCCAGAAAAATCAAGTCTGACACTGTTTCCACTTTTTCCCCATCTATTTCCCATGAAGTGATGGGACCTGAAGCCATGATCTTCGTTTTCTGAATGTTGAGCTTTAAGCCAACTTTTTCACTCTCCACTTTTACTTTCATCAAGAGGCTTTTTAGTCTCTTCACTTTCTGCCATAAGGGTAGTGTCATCTGCATATCTGAGGTTATTGATATTTCTCCCAGCAATCTTGATTCCAGCTTGTGTTTCTTCAAGTCCAGCATTTCTCATGATGCACTCTGCATATAAGTTAAATAAACAGGGTGACAATATACAGCCTTGACAAACTCCTTTTCCTATTTGGAACCAGTCTGTTGTTCCATGACCAGTTCTAACTGTTGCTTCCTGATCTGCATAAAAATTTCTCAAGAGGCAGATCAGGTGGTCTGGTATTCCCATCTCTTTCAGCATTTTTCACAGTTTATTGTGATCCACACAGTCAAAGGCTTTGGCATAGTCAATAAAGCAGAAATAGATGTTTTTCTGGAACTCTCTTGCTTTTTCCATGATCCAGCGGATGTTGGCAATTTGATCTCTGGTTCCTCTGCCTTTTCTAAAGCCAGCTTGAACATCAGGAAGTTCACGGTTCACATATTGCTGAAGCCTGGCTTGGAGAATTTTGAGCATTATTTTACTAGCGTGTGAGATGAGTGCAATTGTGTGGTAGTTTGAGCATCCTTTGACATTGCCTTTGTTTGGGATTGGAATGAAAATTGACCTTTTCCAGTCCTGTGGCCACTGCTGAGTTTTCCAAATTTGCTGGCATATTGAGTGAAGCACTTTCACAGCATCATCTTTCAGGATCTGGAATAGTTCAATTGGAATTCCATCACCTCCACTAGCTTTGTTCTTAGTGATGCTTTCTAAGGCCCACTTGACGTCACATTCCCAGGATGTCTGGCTGTACGTCAGTGATCACACCATCGTGACCATCTGGGTCATGAAGATCTTTTTTGTACAGTTCTTCTGTGTATTCTTGCCACCTCTTCTTAATATCTTCTGCTTCTGTTAGGTCCATACCATTCTGTCCTTTATCGAGCCCATCTTTGCATGAAATGTTCCTTTGGTATCTCTGATTTTCTTGAAGAGATCCCCTAGTCTATCCCATTCTGTTGTTTTCCTCTGTTTCTTTGCATTGATCGCTGAAGAAGGCTTTCTTATCTCTTCTTGCTATTCTTTGGAAGTCTGCATTGACATGTATATATCTTTCCTTTTCTCCTTTGCTTTTCGCTTCCCTTCTTTTCACAGCTATTTGTAAGGCCTCCCCAGACAGCCATTTTGCTTTTTTGCATTTCTTTTCCATGGGGATGGTCTTGATCCCTGTCTCCTGTACAATGTCATGAACCTCATTCCATAGTTCATCAGGCACTCTATCTATCAGATCTAGGCCCTTAAATCTATTTCTCACTTCCACTGTATAATCAAAACGGATTTGATTTAGGTCATACCTGAATGGTCTAGTGGTTTTCCCTACTTTCTTCAATTTAAGTCTGAATTTGGCCATAAGGAGTTCATGGTCTGAGCCACAGTCAGCTCCTGGTCTTGTTTTTGCTGACTATATAGAGCTTCTCCATCTTTGGCTGCAAAGAAGATAATCGATCTGATTTCGGTTTGACCGTCTGGTGATATCCATGTATAGAGTCTTCTCTTGTGTTGTTGGAAGAGGGTGTTTGTTATGACCAGTGCATTTTCTTGGCAAAACTCTATTAGTCTTTGCCCTGTTTCATTCCGTATTCCAAGGCCAAATTTGCTTGTTACTCCAGGTGTTTCTTGACTTCCTACTTTTGCATTCCAGTCACCTATAATGAAAAGGACAAGTTTTTTGGGGTGTTATTTCTAAAAGGTCTTGTAGATCTTCATAGAACAGTTCAACTTCAGCTTCTTCAGTGTTACTGGTTGGGGCATAGACTTGGATTACTGTGATATTGAATGGTTTGCCTTGGAAGTGAACAGAGGTCATTCTGTCATTTTTGAGACTGCATCCAAGTACTGCATTTCGGACTCTTTTGTTGACCATGATGGCTACTCCATTTCTTCTGAGGTATTCCTGCCTGCAGTAGTAGATATAATGGTCATCTGAGTTAAGGCTTATTAATCAATATAGAATTAATTTAACATATGAATATATTAAGATAGAGAAAATTTACTGATACAAGTCATATGTATGAGGACTGTATCTTTTTTTTTTTTTTTGATCAAGAATCTCTTTTATTGATTATCAGAAACATTACAAACATCTAGTATGAACAAATTGTAACATGATAGTGTTTAGTTTGAACAATTAATACATTTCAGATATAATATTATACATATTTCAATGCTATTCTCCCCAATCATCCCACCCTCTCCCGGTCCCAGAGTCCAAAGTCTGGTCTATACATCAGTGTCTCTTTTTTGTCTCTAAATAGGTTATTTTTACCATCTTTCTAAATTCCTATTTGCGTTAGTATTGTATTTTTTTTTTTCTGCTTACTTCACTCTGTATATGGCTCCAGTTCCATCCACCTCATTAGAACTATTCAAATGTATTTTTTTAATGGCTGAGTAATACTCCATTGTGTATATGTACCACAGCTTGCTTATCCATTCATCTGTGGATGGACATCTAGGTTGCTTCCACGTTCTGGCTATTGCAAACAGTGCTGCTATGAACATTGGGGTACACGTGTCTCTTTCAATTCTGTTTTCTCAGTGTATATGCCCAGCAGTGGGATTGCTGGATCATAAGGCAGTTCTATTCGCAGTTTTTTGAGGAATCTCCATACTGTTCTCCATAGTGGCTGTACTAGTTTGCATTCCCACCAACAGTGTAAGAGGGTTCCCTCTCCCGCACCCTCTCCAGCATTTATTGTTGTAGACTTTTGGATACAAAAGTAAACACTTGTAAAAGAATGAAACTAGAACACTTTCTAACACCATACACAAAAATAAACTCAAAATGGATTAAAGAGCTAAATGTAAGACCAGAAACCATAAAACTCCTAGAGGAAAACATAGGCAAAACACTCTCTGACTTACATCACAGCAGGATCCTCTATGACCCACCTCCCAGAATATCGGAAATAAAATCAAAAATGAACAAATGGGACCTAATCAAACTTAAAAGCTTCTGCACAACAAAGGAAACTATAAGCAAGGTGAAAAGACAGCCTTCAGAATGGGAGAAAATAATAGCAAATGAAGCAACTGACAAACAACTAATCTCAAAAATATACAAGCAGCTTCTACAGCACAATTCCAGAAAAATAAATGACCCAATCAAAAAATGGGCCAAAGAACTCAATAGACATTTCTCCAAAGAAGACATACAGATGGCTAACAAACACATGAAAAGATGCTCAACATCACTCATTATCAGAGAAATGCAAATCAAAACCACTATGAGATACCATTTCACGCCAATCAGAATGGCTGCTATCCAAAAGTCTACAAGCAATAAATGCTGGAGAGGGTGCGGAGAGAGAGGACTGTATCTTAAAAATGTTATATATGGTAATGTTTGGGAACATCTCATAAACTATATTTTGTTTATAGAAATAGAATAAATTTACAGAATTAGTTCAATATATCTCTGACTAGTGTAACTATTTGATCAATAAGATACTTGGCAACATAAAGAGAGTAAAAAAATAAAAGAAATAAAGAAAACTGCTGTAAAGTTTCATTGTGGATAAGGCAGTGAGTGAAACAATATCTTGAATATTCTTTGGGTCAGAGTACTGGGGCTGCAAATAAGTCTTTATTTTTTAATGTCATTTAACATATGGCATATTCTTATTCTTTTTATTGGTAGAGGCATAAATACAAAGCAAAACAAAGCAAACAAACAAACAAAAAAAATGATTGTGGACTTACCTCTGTTGGTCCACACTGTCAGTATCCCTGAACATCAAATTATGGAGTACCCATGCCAGTCTGCTGCTTTGATAATCCCCTCTGACAGTAGCCTTCATGAAAATTTATCTACAGAAAGTAGAAAATTAAAATAGGAGGCTAAACATATATATATACCAAGCTATCCTAAAATTCACTAAGGTATTTTCAAATATTGAAATCGACCACGTGTATACCCATGGCGGATTCATGTTGATGTATGGCAAAACCAATACAATATTGTAAAGTAAAAAGAATAATAATAATTTTTGGCCATTCTATACCCATCTTCCTTCATTTACTATTCAAGGAAAATAATCATATATTTATATTTCTTTAAGTTATGAAACACATTCTATCATTAGTTAGCAATCAAATAAAATTACAGTAATTTTCTTGGCTTTGCAATTGACTTGTTTTAGAACACATTTCTCAGTAAGTTTGAAAAATCATTGTAAGTGAGCAAAGAGTATTCAAAATATTCTCTATTACTCATATGTAATAGAAAATGTTACTTATTATTCTCTTTTAAAAATGAAGAGTATTGCTCCAAATATGTATGGAAATACAGAATGGTACCATACGTTCAGCTTTTCTGCTTAGATTAAAATTCAGGTTTATTCTTCTTCAAGAAAAACTAATTTTTCAAAATATGATCTTCCTTATTGTTGACATTCCACACTTTACCTGGTCTCTTTCACCATAATTTGGCAATAACTAATCTATTTCAGCTGTCTATGTATTTTCCTGTTCTGGATATTTACTATAAATTGGGAGATAGAATGTTTTTGTGTGACTGGTTTCTGTAATCTAGCATAATGTTTACAAAAATTCATATATGTCATATTATATATCAGAGCACATTGTTATGTCAAAGAATGTTTCATTACACAGATATGAAACACTATATGCATTTATTTCTCGATTGTTAGATGTTTGAATTATTGACACATTTTGGCTATTATAAATAGAACTAAAAAAATCTGTGTAAAATTTTGTGTGGAGATATGTGTTCATTTAGCTTTAGTGTATACATAGGAGTGAAATTTTGGGATCACATGGAAACTTTTTGTTAAACATTTAGAAGAACTATAAAACTGCTCCAAAGCAACTGCCCTGTTTTACATTCCCATCACAAGTGTATGAATTATTAAATTTTCTGCTTCCTTTGCAGCACTTAATATTGTTTGCTTTTTTAGTTACATCCTACTAGTTGTGAATAGTATCTTCTTGAGGCTTTGCTTTGTACTTTCCTAATGACTAATGATGTCGAATAAATTCCATGTGCTTATGGCCATTTGTATACCTTCTGTGGAAAAATATCTATTCAGATACTTTGCCTATTTTAAAATTAGGTTCCTTTATTAAATTCTAAGTATTTTTTATATTTTCTAAATACAAATGTGATACAAGATATATGACATGCAAATATCTTCTTTTATTTTTTAAGTATTTTTGAAGTTTTCTTATGTTTTACTTTCTTGTGAACTCCTGTCTAGTTATTCAATCCATTGCTGTATGTGAGTTATTAAAGTTTTGAACTATTGTTGCTGAATTGTTTGTTTCTTCATTAAATTTGAAGTTTTGCTTCATGTATTTTGGACTTTTTTGTTAAGTGGTAGAGTTCAGCTCAGTTCAGTCACTCAGTCATGTCTGACTCTTTGTGACCTCATAGACTGCAGTACACCAGGTTTTGCTGTCCATCACTAACGCCCAGAGCTTACTCAAACTCATGTCCATTGAGTCATTGATGCCATCAAGCCATCTCATCCTCTGTCCATCCTCTTCTCTTCCCACCTTCAATCATTCCCAACATCCGGGTCTTTTCAAATGAGTCAGTTCTTTGTATCAGGTGGCCAAAGTATTGGAGTTTCAGCATCAGTCCTTTAAATGAATATTCAGGACTGATCTCCTTTAGGATTGTCTGGTTAGATCTCCTTGCTATCCAAGGGACTCTCAAGAGTCTTCTCCAATATCACAGTTCAATAGCATCAATTGTGTGGCACTCAACTTTCTTTATAGTCCAACTCTCACATCCGTACATGACTACTGGAAAAAACAAAACGTTATACAGAGCTTTGTTGGCAAAACAATGTCTCTGCTTTTTAATATGCTATATAAGTTAGTCATAACTTTTCTTCCACAGAGCAAGCCATCTTTTAATTTTCTGGCTGCAGTCACCATCTGCAGTGATTTTGGAGCCCTAAAAAATAAAATCTATCACTGTTTCCATTTTCCCCCTATTTTCCATGATGTGATGGGACCAGATCCCATGATCTTCATTTTCTGAATGTTGAGTTTTAAGCCAACTTTTCACTCTCATCTTTCAGTTTCATGAAGAGACTACTTAGTTCTTCACTTTTTTGCCATTAAGTATGGTGTCATCTGCATATCTGAGGTTATTAATATTTCTCTCAGCAATCTTGATTCCAGCTTGTGCTTCATCTAGCCTGGCATTTCTTATGATGTTCTCTGCATATAAGTTAAATAAGCAGGGTGACAGTATACAGTCTTGACATTCTCCTTTCCCAGTTTGGTACCAGTTTGTTGTTCCATGTTCAATTCTATCTCTTGCTTCTTGATCTGCATAAAGATTTCTTAGGAAGCAGGTGAGGTGGTCTGGTATTCCCATCTCTTTAAGAATTTTCCAGAGTTTGTTATGATTCACACATAACAGAGTGAAAGGTTTTGGTGTAATCAATAAAGCAGAAGTAGGTGCTAATCTGGAACTCTCTTGCTTTTTTCATGATCCAACAGATGTTGGCAATTTGATTTCCTGTTCTTCTGCCTTTTCTAAATCCAGCTTGAACAGCTGGAAGTTCACGGTTCACATACTGTTGAAGCCTGGCTTGGAGAATTTTCAGCATTTCTTTGCTAGTGTGTGAGATGAGTGCTGCAGTGCCTGCATGGGACCTTTTGAAGAAGGTCACCATTATCTTCATTACCTCCATCATGGCAAAACAACACCCAGTTGTGGATGTGACTGGTAATGGAAGTTAAGTCTGATGCTGTAAAGAACAACATTGCATAGAAACATGAATGTTAGGTCCATGAATCAAGGCAAATTGGAAGTGGTCAACAGGAGATGGCAAGAATGAACATTGACATTTTAGGAATCGGTGAACTAAAATGGACTGGAATGGGTGAATTTAACTCAGATGACTGTTATATCTACTACTGTGGGCAAGAATCCCTTAGAAGAATTGGAGTAGTCATCATAGTCAGCAATAGTCCAAAATGCAGTACTTGGATGCAATCTCAAAAATGACAGAATGATCTCTGTTTGTTTCCAAGGCAAACCATTCAATATCATGGTAATCCAAGTCTATGTCCCAACAAGTAATGCTGACGAAGCTGAAGTTGAACAGTTCTATGAAGACCGAAAAGACCTTCTAGAACTAACACCCAAAAAAGATGCCCTTTTCATTACAAGGGGCTTCCCTCATAGCTCGGTGGGTATATCATCTCCCTCTGGAATGCAAAAGTAGGAAGTCAAGAAATACCTGGAGTAACAGGCTAAAATATTTATAATTGTTATGTCTTCCTCATGATTTGTTTCTTTTATTATTGTAAAATACCCATCTTTAAATCTAGTAATTTCTTTCTGCCCTAAAGTCTATTTTTTATGATATTAATGTAACCACTTCCAACATTCTTACAGTTGTGTTTTACATATCTCTTTTCTATGTTTTCAGTTTTAAACTAGTTGTATCATTGAATCTAATATTTTCCTTGTAGATGGCATACAACTGGATCATATTTTTTTCAGTCTTATCTTCTCTGCATTTTTGCTCTTGTTATTTATGATAGGCACCCTCTTGCTGGGGAACACTCTTACAGAAGAGCCCCCACAAAGGAGGGCATCATGACAGGGGAGAGACTAGTAATTGTCTGCTCCCTCAGACCCAGGATTCAATGAGCATGCTGGCCAGGGGTTGTATCACTGAAGGTGGGTGAGCTAAAAAGTGGGGAGCCCCTCATATCCACTTTCCCTGTCAGACTTCCCAGCCATCCTGTAGCCAGCTTTGGCTCATGCCATAGTGAAAATGAACTCTACTGAGTCTAGTCACTAGCCAGGGATTTGTCTCCTACTTCCCTGCTTTTTAATTGCATTGCTTAAGTAATTCATTGTCAATGTTTAATTGATATAATTTGATTTATTCCTGCCTTTATCTGTTTACTTTACTTTCCTCTAGTACATGAATGATTTTTATTTCTTTCTATAAGCTGAAGCTCCAATATTTTGGCCACTTGATGTGAAGAGCCAATTCATTGGAAAAAACCCTAACACTGGGAAAGATAGAAGACAGGAAGAGAAGGGAATGACAGAGGATGAGATGGTTGGATGGCATCACCGAGTCAATGGACATGAGTTTGAGCAAGCTGCAGGAGATGGTGAAGGACAGGGAAGTCTGGTGTGCTGCAGTCCATGGGGTCACAAAGTGTAGGATATGACTGAGTGACTGAACAACAACAAATCTCCTTTCTTGCCTTCTTTTGTAGTAAATGAATGTTTGCTAGTGTAGTATTTTAATTCCATTATTAGTGTTTGCTCTTTTAAAAGTTTTTTATTTTACTTGTTGTAAGGGTTACCTTAAATATTTTAGCTTATCAAAATTGAGGTTTTACTGACAATTTTAGTGAGTTAGAGAAATGTCACTCATATATCCCCATGTTCCTCTTGTTTCTGAGTTATTATTACATGTGGATAGGAACAATTTTATAATTATTACACTCCATAATTTTATATCTATTTAAAATGAAAAAAAAAGAAAAAGGAGTAAATATATGTTTTTGAAGGTTATTATAATATAAAGTCCTTATTTATCATTTTTGTTTCTATTTTTTCCTGTGGATTTGATTAACCATATAGAGCTAATTCTTTCTTTCAAGAAAGCTTTGTTCCTACCCATCAACTTTGTGCTGTTATTATTAAATATGTTACATTTACATATATTACAAGAACATCAATAATATTATATGCATATTGCTTTATATTTTTGTAAAATTAGTTCATAGTAAGAAGAAGAATTATGTATTTTTGCTTCTTCATGATTACATAATTGTCTTTTTCAGTACTTTTTGGGGTTTTTTGGTGTATACATTCAACTTACCACCCAGTGTCACTTGCTTTCAGCTTCAAGAACATCTTATAGCATTTCTTACAAGGCATGTCTGCTAAAAATAAACTCTCTCAGTTTTTGATTAACTTGAAATATCTTTATTTATTCCCAAACTGTTGTACTAGAAAACCTATATGTAGGCTGTCTAGTCAACAGTTCCAGCTGAATCCTTTATAGTCATCTTCAACAAAGTACCAGATTCATGAACCCAGTTATTTTAACTCTGCCAGACTAGCCAATCCACTAGATTAAAACTACTTTTGTGCTTGTCAGGTGGAACAGAAGAATGCCCAGGGGAATCATGTAATGACTCATCTTTTTCTTAGTCCATTCAGGCTGGTATTATCAGAAAAAAAAAAAAAAATCATAAACTGGGTTACTTATGAATAGCAAGCACTTATGTAGATTCAGCATCTAGTGAGAGTCTACTTTCTGGTTCATACATGATGTTTTCTTACAGTGTCTTCACATGATAGAATAGATTAGAGATCTCTTTTATAAGAATGTACTTCCTTGGTGGCTCAGATGGTAAAGAATCTGCCTGCAATGCAGGAGATCTGAGTTTGATCCCTGGGTTTGTAAGATACCCTAGAGAAGGAAATAGCAACCCACTCCAATACTCTTTCCTTGAAAATTCCATGGATGGAGGAGCCTGGCAAGCTACAGTCCATGGGGTCTCAAAGAGTCAGACAGGACTGAGCTCTTTATAAGAGCACTAATCCTTTTCAAGAGAGAAATGCCCTTCATGATCTAATCACCTGTAAATTTCCAAACTTTTAATACCATCATCTTGGGCAGGTTTTCAACATACAAATTTTGAAAGGATGAGTCAATCTGTATCATTTGTCCTCTGAAGAGAAAGGAAAAGCTGAAGACTATGGTATTGAGAGCATTTGACTTCTGACATTCTGACTTATGCTCTCCCAATATGTCAGCAAATTTGGAAAACTCAGCAGTGGCCACAGGACTGGAAAAGGTCAGTTTTCATTCCAATCCCTAAGAAAGGCAATGCCAAAGAATGCTCAAACTACTGCACAATTGCACTCATCTCACATGCTAGTGAAGTAATACTCAAAATTCTCCAAGCCAGGCTTCAGCAATATGTGAACCATGAACTTCCAGATGTTTAAGCTGGTTTTAGAAAAGGCAGAGGAACCAGAGATCAAATTGCCAACATCTGCTGGATCATGGAAAAAGCAAGAGAGTCCCAGAAAAACATCTATTTTTGCTTTATTGAGTATGCCAAAGCCTTTGACTGTGTGGATCACAATAAACTGTGGAAACTTCTGAAAGAGATGGGGATACCAGACCACCTGACCTGCCTCTTTAGAAATCTGTATGCAAGTCAGGAAGCAACAGTTAGAACTGGACATGGAACAACAGACTGGTTTCAAATAGGAAAAGGAGTACATCAAGGCTTGTCACCCTGCTTATTTAACTTATATGCAGAGTACATCATGAGAAATGCTGGGCTGGAAGAAGCACAAGCTGGAATCAAGATTGCCGGGAGGAATATAAATCACCTCAGATGTGCAGATGACACCGCCCTTATGGCAGAAAGTGAAGAGGAACTCAAAAGCCTCTTGATGAAAGTGAAAGAGGCGAGTGAAACAGTTGGCTTAAAGCTCAACATTCAGAAAACGAAGATCATGGCATCCAGTCCCATTACTTCATGGGGAATAGATGGAGAAACAGTGGAAACAGTGTCAAACTGTATTTTTTTGGGCTCCAAAATCACTGCAGATGATGACTGCAGCCATGAAATCAAAATACGCTTACTCCTTGGAAGAAAAATTATGACCAACCTAGATAGCATATTCAAAAGCAGAGACATTACTTTGCCAACAAAGGTCCATCTAGTCAAGGCTATGGTTTTTCCTGTGGTCATGTATGGATGTGAGAGTTGGACTGTGAAGAAAGCTGAGCACCGAAGAGTTGATGCTTTTGAACTGTGGTGTTGGGGAAGACTCTTGAGAGTCCCTTGGACTGCAAGGAGATCCAACCAGTCCATTCTGAAGGAGATCAGCCCTGGGATTTCTTTGGAAGGAATGATGCTACAGCTGAAACTCCTGTATTTTGGCCACCTCATGGGAAGATTTGACTCATTGGAAAAGACTCTGATGCTGGGAGGGATTGAGGGCAAGAGGAGAAGGGGACAACAGAGGATGAGATGGCTGGATGGCATCACTGACTGGATGGATGTGAGTCTGAGTGAATTCCGGGAGCTGGTAATGGACAGAGAGGCCTGGTGTGCTGCAGTTCATGGGGTCGCAAAGAGTTGGACATGACTGAGCGACTGAACTGAACTGATCCCTATCTATCTATTTCTTCTTTATTCCTCTTTTTTTCCCCCCTTTTCCTTAATCTGTCTGCTAGTCAGGATTCACCAACAGAATTTTACATCTCATCAATGGATTATCCACAGTTTGCAAAATCTGTTCTATATTCTAGGTTGTTGCTTATTGGGGAGATAGAAATGAATATTATGCAATCCTCCACTGAAGGGTTCACTTCAGTTCAGTCATTCAATCATGTCTGATTCTTTGTGATCCCATGGTCTGCAGCACACCAGGCTTCCTTGTCTATCAAGGACAATTCCTGGAGCTGCTCAAACTCATGTCCATCAAGTAGGTGATGCAATCCAACCATCTCATCCTCTGTCATCCACATCTCCTCCTGCCTTCAATCTTTCCCAGTATCATCGTCTTTTTCAATGAGTCAGTTCTTATTGTTGAGTGGCCAAAGTTTTTGAGTTTCAGCTTCAGCATCAATCTTTCCAATGAATATTAAGGACTTATTTCCTTTAGGATTGACTGATTGTATCTCCTTGCTGTCCAAGGGACTCTTGAGAGTCTTCTCAAACACCACAGTTCAAGAGCAGAAATTCTTCAATGCTCAGCCTTTTTTATGGTTCAATTCTTGCAACCACATGTGATTACTAGAAAAACCATAGATTTGAATATACAGACCTTTATTGGCAAAATAATGTCTCTACTTTTAATATGCTGTCTAGGCTGATCATAGCTTTTCTTCCAAGGAATAAGCGTGTTTTAATTTCATGGCTGATGTCACCATCTGCAGTGATTTTGGAGCCCAAGAATATAAAGTCTCTCACTGTTTCCCCATGTATTTGCCATGAAGTGATGGAACTGAATATCATAACCTTAGTTTTTTGAATGTTGAGTTTTAAGTCAGCTTTTCACTTTTCTCTTTCATCAAGAGGCTCTTTAGTTCTTCTTCACTTTCTGCCATAAGGGTGTTGTTATCTGCATATCTGAGGTCAGTCATGATTCCAGCTTGTGCTTTATCCAGTCTTGGATTTCACATGATGTATTCTGCATAGAAATTAAATAAGCATGATGACATTATATACTCTTGATGTACTCTTCTTCCAATTTTGCACCAGTCAGTTGTTCCATGTCCAGTTCCAAGTGTTGCTTCTTAAACTTCTTGCCTTGGGAACCCCATGAACAGTGTGAAAAGGGAAAAAAGATATGACAGTTCTAAGTTTTACTTATTTATAAATCAATAGTTTTGAGTAAGGTAGTGACTATAATGGTATCAATTTTCATATTTTATTAAATTTGGCATATTTTTCTCTGGATGATGTTTAATTGCACTTATATCTCACAAGTGAGTGTTTTCTAGAGCACTGTCTCAGCAAAATCTTTGGTCGCTGTTGGACACACAGTCTAACCCTACTTGTAGAGAAAGAAGATCCCCTGTCTTCCTTTGTATTGTATCTGCAGAGTAAATAAAAATCAGGGATTAAGCAAGATGAATGAGCATTTTTCTTTTCTTAGAATAGTAGGAAATAAGGCAAGATTGTTCGTTATGTAAGTATTTATTATTCATTCATTTATTTACTTTATTTTAGCTAGAGAGGACTCAGGTACATGCTTTGCTGGAAAGCAGAAGGGTTCATTAATGAATCTCCAACTGGGAATCAAAAGTGCACACTTGCTGTAGCATTTCTTAAACTATCTCTTGGCAACCAAGACTGGTGGTTTGTGAAAGGTGGATTAACAGGACAGCTGCGGTTAGTGTGGGAACCCTAAACTCTAACCCTGAGATAGTAATAGTAATTTTTATGCAAATATCTCATGTATCTAGCTATCTTATAGAGACTTTTTTTCATGATCAAACAAGAAATAAAGGATTACAAGGTATGAGCACATCTATTCAAAACTGAAAGTGAAGGTGACAGTTGCTCAGTCGGGTCCGACTCTTTGCGACCCCGTGGACTATACAGTCCATGGAATTCTCCACGCCAGAATACTGGAGTGGGCAGCCTTTCTTTCTCCAGGAGATCTTCGCAACTCAGGGATTGAACCCAGGTCTCCCACATTGCAGGCAGATTCTTTACCAGTTGAGCCACAGGGAAAGTCATTGAAAACTGAGCACACCTTGAAATATTTAGAAATTTAAACATTCAAAAACTGTTGCAAGATGGTGACTTTCTTGTATAATAGTGCATAAAGTGTGTTTTGTGGGGAAGTTTAATTATATTTTGAAGTAATTGTTATAACTCAAATGAATGTTGCTTTTAAAATCCTTTATGGTGACTTGATATAGACCAACCAAAATTATACAACTTCACACTGAATGCTGTCTTTGGAAAATAGTCTTTCCTCTTTTGAGTAACCCTGTTTGCGTGTCAGAGAGGGAGAGGGCTTTTATTGTCACTGTCTATGGACTGAGAAACATGAAACATTAGAAGAGGTCTGAGCCCATAAGTCAACTTAGTGATTTGCCCAAGGCCGCTCAGCTTGTCTTCATGACCAATTTGAACTTTCAGTTTTTGATGCCACACCAGTGATCTTTTGATGCCTTTTGTTATAAAACTCAAATAAGTCAGCTTCTGTAAATGAATAAATTTATTTCAGTTAAGAGAGACATTTATCCTTAGACTGATTTCTAATAAGTATTTCACTGACTTCCCATTATACAGATGAGAAAATGCTGACAAAAAAAATGTTTAAACAAATTACCTCAAATCAAAGATCTAATACTTGGCAGAGCTGATACAAAATCTTTGGACTCTTTGTTTTGTTGCCTTTCAAAATATTAAGCAATAATGTCTATTATTAGAGCTTAAGTATTTAGTCCATAAATAATTAATCAAAATAGAACTTAGCACTTTTGGTAAAAAATGTGATACATGTAGAATTTGTTAGAATTTGTTTCTTTTGAATCCTTTTGACAATCAATTTGCTGTTTTTAGAATAAAATGTTAAAGAAAAATATATTAAACCCTATTTAATTATGTCCATGTAATTATTTCATTTGGGGAAGGCAATGGCACCCCACCCCAGTACTTTTGCCTGGAGAATCCCATGGATGGAGGAGCCTGGTGGGCTCCAGTCCATGGGGTCGCTAAGAGTCGGACACGACTGAGCGACTTCACTTTCACTTTTCACTTTCATTCATTGGAGAAGGAAATGGCAACCCACTCCAGTATTCTTGCCTGGAGAATCCCAGGGACGGGGGAGCCTGGTGGGCTTCTGTCTATGGGGTCGCACAGAGTCGGACACGACTGAAGCGACTTAGCAGCAGCAGCAGCAGCAGCAATTATTTCATTTATATCTTTTGTTTACATTATTTTCTTTTAACCTCAAAGAATAAAATTAATATTTAAATTTTATTATGAAAATACCACACATCCATGCTAAATTCCAATTGGCAAGTGTGTGCTTCCGATCAAAATCTTGGCAAATCACCCAGCATCTGGAGTCCAATTTTAGATAGCCTGTTACCTATTCATCTACATAATTGACACAGCTAAGCTTCAGATGAGTCCCTGCATTTTGCTTCATTTTCCTGTGAACTTATTCAAGTTGTTGATTCCCGTAGAAACTGGGTTTAGTAGAAAAAGGTGAATGAGCATTGGTGCTTATTTTACAAAACTCAAATTCAGCCTTCAATCTAAACTTCAATTCCAAATGTACTGTTTACATTTTTGAGAAAAAGGACTTCCTTAAAATGATATGTCCTATTTTTGAGTCTCATGGTGTTCTTATGAAGCATATTGAATCCTGAAATGATCAACTGTTGTTGTTCTGTTGCTCAGTCATGTCCAGATCTTTGTGACCCAATGAACTGCAACATGATAGGCTTCCTTGTCCTTCATTATTTCCTGGTGTTGCCTCAATTCATGTCCATTGAGTCGTTGATGCTATCTAACCATTTCACCCTCTGATGCCTTCTTGTTCATTTGCCTTCAATCTTTCAAGCATCAGGGTCTTTTCCAAATTGTTGGCTCTTCACATCAGGTGGCCAGATTATTGGAGCTTCAGCTTTAGCATCAGTCCTTCCAGTGAATATTTTGGGTTGATTTTCTTTAGGAATGACTGATTTGATTGATGTCCTTGCTGTTCAAAGGACACTCATGAGTCTTCTCCAACACCACAATTCAAAAGAATGGATTGTTTGGTACTCAGCCTTCTTTATGGTCCAGCTTTTACAACAGCACATGATTAGTGGAAAAAACATAGTTTTGACTATAAGGATCTTTGCCAGCAAAGTGATGTTCTTGCTTTTTAATACATTAGATTTGTCATAGATTTCCTTCCAAGAAGAAAGCATCTTTTAATTTCATTGCTGCAGTTACTGTCCACAGTGATTTTCAGTTCAGTTCAGTTGCTCAGTCATGTCCAACTCTATGACCCCATGGACTGCTGCAGGCCATGGGCAGGATTCTTTGTCCATCAACTCCTGAAGCTTGCTCAAACTCAAGTCCATCGAGTTGGTGATACAATCCAACCAGGTCTTTTCCAATGAGTCAGTTCATCTCATCAGGTGACCAAAGTATTTGTGCTTCAGTTTCAGCATCAGTCTTTTCAATGAATATTCAGGGCTGATTTCCTTTAGGATTGACTGGTTGGATCTCCTTGAAGTGCAAGGGACTCTGAAGAGTTTTCTCCAACACCACAGTTCAAAAGCATCAATTATTCGACACTCAGCTTTCTTTATGATCCATTTCTCACAACCATGCATGACCTCTGGAAAAACCATAGCTTTGACTAGATGGAACTTTGTTGGCAAAGTAATGTCTCTGCTTTTTAATATGCTGTCTAGATCGGTCATAATTTTCTTCCAAGGAGCAAGCATCTTTTAATTTCCTGGCTGAAGTCACCATCTGCAGTGATTTTGGAGCCACCAAAAATAAAGTCTCTCACTGTTTCCAATTTTTCCCCATCTATTTGCCATGAAGTAATAGGACCAGATGCCATGATCTTAATTTTCTGAATGTTGAGTTTTAAGCCAATTTTTTCACTGTCTTCTTTCACCCTCATCAAGTTCTTTAGTTCATCTTCACTTTCTGCCATTGGAGTGGTATCATCTGCATATATAAGTTAAATAAACAGTATGATAATATGGAGCCTTGTCCTACTCTTTTTCCAATTTTGAACTAGTCAGTTGTTCCATGTAAGATTCTAATTTTTAGTATGGCTTGCTTTTCCTAATCCTTTTCAAGGCACTGATGAACATTATTTTTATGGCATAAAATTAGTTTATTTTATTAGGCATGCTACTTCATGAACAGCAATAGATTTTAAATAAAGTATTTTCAGACTTTCATTTTGACTGTGGGATTGGCCTATCAATCCATGTTAAAATTGTAACCTCTGTAATTCCAATTAGTATCAGAACAGAGCCTGAGTTATAAGGGTAATTTGTAAGAGGAGTTGAAAGAAATGCAATGTCTACTCTATTACACTTGAGGGTTTTTTTTTTTTTTTTTATATAAGGTAATTTAAGATTACTGGTAAAGGATGTGTAGTTGATTTTTTTAAATGATTAAACAATTAAAAGTATATGCACAATGTATTTGAACTAATCAAGCATACATGTTGATTCTATATCACTCAAATACATGACTTCAACTTCTTAAATTTTGATAATTAATTGAGTCATATTAAGAATGGACTACTTCATTATTTCACACCAGAAGAAATTCCAACAAGAAAAATTTTCCCATTTATGCAAGGTCATACAGATTTTTAAGTATAAACAATTCAAATGCAAATTTATTAACACCTATGAATTCATTGTTAATGAAATATAATGTGGATTTTTAAACATGAAATGACTAAGTAACTGTGTGGGTCACATTTTACTCTCCTTTTAATATACTTCCATCAAAAGTGGAATTTAGTGTTTACTGACATTTTGCTTCTCCTGAGCATGAAGTCTGCATAGCAGTGGTACAATCTTCTTCATCCCATTTAGGGGAAAATATTTTGTAATGTGTAGAAAATATTTTTATGGTCAGATTTTTGATCAAATTCAAAATTATTGTTTTACAAAAATAGATTCAATATTTAGATGTAAACTATCAATAAGGACTGTCAACTAAAAAAGATGTACAACTTGAGAGTCACAAGTTAAGTTCTATTTGGAGCAAAGTGAGGACTGCAGCCTGAGACACAGCACCTCAGATAGCTCTGAGAGACTGCTTCAAAGAGTCAGTGGGAGGAAGATCAATATATAAGGTTTTGGTGAAGGTGGAGTTCAATACCATTGAAAGTGAAAAGAAAGTGTTAATCTCTCAGTCTTGTCCAACTCTTAGGGATCCCATATGTGGTAGCCCATCAGGCTCCTCTGTCCATGGGATTTTCCATGCAAGAAATACTGGAGTGGGTTGCCATTTCCTTCTCCAGTGGATCTTCCCCACCATTAAGCACTCATTTTACAAAACATTTTCTGCTAGTCACAGGATCTGATGACACCATGAAAGGATTTAGTGATTTTCTATATATGAGGAGATGAAACCATTGATACCATAAAACCTTTTTCTGAAAACACCCAACTGTCTAAAGACCTGTTCCACCAGATTCCCTCGAGCACAGAGTGCCTCACTCCATTCTGAACTCCCACAGGCGGTGTTGGAATGTCAACAGCTGCAGCAGCACAGGGTTCAGTCTCTGCAGAGGCAGATGGCAAAGGACCTAGTTTAGTTGTTGGCAAAGCTCTTGGAAAGTGACAAATTGTATCTAACAAAACAAAGTTTATTAATTTTCAGGTTATAATTGTGGTAATATAGGGTTATAAAATTTGTATGCATAGGCTGACATACTCTCTTTAACTTAAAAAAAGATAAGTTTAAGATATGTGTCATCACTGCTGCAAATATAAGCCCTTGCTACTTTCAAGGAAATCATGCTGAGTTGTTGAGTGTTAGTTGTTCAGTTGTGTCCAAATCTTTGCAACCCCATGGACTGTAGCCTGCCAATCTCCTCTGTCCATGGAATTCTCCAGGTAAGAATACTGGAATGGGTTGCCATTTTCTTCTCCAGGGATCTTCTCAACCCAGGGATTGAACCCAGGTCTCCCTCATTGCAGATTCTTTACTGTCTGAGTCATACTAAAAAGTCATACTAAAATACAAATCTGATTAAGTCATTTTACACTTAAACCTTTATTTGTCTCCCATAAACCTCAGAATAAATTCAGATTCTTCAGTAGTACATATCAAGTTTTTTAAACCAAGTCTTTGGTTAATTGTTAATACCTCTTTGCACTCCCAACTCTTGTGAAAGTGTCACAATATTGATATATTTTGTTCATTTCCATGCTTTTTGCTCTTCATATTTTCAGCTTCTTTTGCAATGAAGGAAATTCACATCTTATACCTAATATTTATCACAGTTTTTTAAAGTGAATGAATGAACCAGCTTTCTAAACTATTCTTCATATCCATTCTTTCTCCACTGTAACACTTTTGCTTTGGATACGCTTCATGACTGATTAAAATCTCTCCATCTTTTTTCCTTTCCCCAAACTCTTGCCTCTCCATTCCTAATTCTACCATCTAGAGGCTGATTTCTAATACACACTAGATTAACCTACCTTCTCTTTGAAAAGTATACACAAGATCATCATTACCTAAAGAAGTGAGTGCAAAGTTACTGGCACTCAAATCAAAACTTCCACAATGTAGTTTCAATATGCCTTATCTGTCTTAGCTTATACATTTCTATTCTACTTCCATGAATTCAATTCCAAAGCTCAATTACTCCCCATTTCCGAGAGAATGTTTTCATCTCTTGTTCATTTTAAAAAGTTTGCATTGTTTAAATGCCATTCAAATATCCCATGCTGGTGGAGTAGAAGGATGTGCACTCATCTTCTCCTGCAAGAACTCCAAAATTACAACTTGTTGCTGAACAACCATTAACAGGAGAATTTTGGATCCAACCAAGAAAAAGATACCCCATGCCCAAGGGCAAAGGCGAAGCCCCAACAAGATGGTAGGAGGGGCAAAATTGCATTTAGAGTCAAACCCCATACCCAACAGAGATGCTTGGAGGGCTCAAACAGAACTTTGCATGCACCAGGAGACCCCCACATAGACTGAGCCAGACAATCTTTTGAGTGTTTGAATGTTTTCTGCAGAAGAATGCATCAGCAGTGGCTTGCCACAGCGTGAGGGGCTCTGAGTGCAACAAACCTCAGTGTGGCATAAGCCCTCTTGGAGGAGGTCATCATTAACCCCAACATAGAGCTGCCAGAACTTACACAGGACTGGGGAAACAGACTCTTGGAGGGCACAAACAAAACCGTGTGCACACCAGTACCCAGGAGAAAGGAGCCATGACCCACAAGAGACTGATCCAGACTTTCCTGTGTGTCCAAGAGTCTCCAGCAGAGGCATGGGCCTGCAGCATCCTGCTGTGGTGTTAGGGTCACTGAGTGCCGCAATGAGTGCAAAGGACTTTTTGAAGGAGGTTGCCAGGTATCTTCATTACTTCCACCATAGTTTGGCCTCAGGTCAACAATAAGGAGAGAACACAGCCTTGCCCATCAACAGAAAATTGGACTAAAGATTTACTGAGCATGGCCCCACCCATCAGAACAATAAACAGTTTCCCCTACTCTCTTTATCATCAGGAAGCTTCCATAAGCCTCTTATCCTTTCCCTTCAGAAAATGACAGAATAAAAACCACAATCACAGAAAACTAATCAAACTGATCACAAGGACTACAGCCTTGTCTACTTAATGAAACTATGAGCCATGCTGTGTAGGGCCACTGAAGATGGTCAGGTCATGGTGGGAGGTCTGACAAAACGTGGTCAACTAGAGAAGGGAATGGCAAACCACTTCAGTATTCTTGCCTTGAGAACCCCATGAACAGTATGAAAAGGAAAAAAGATATGATACTGAAATATGAACTCCCCAGGATGATAGTATGCTACTGGAGAAGAGTGGAGAAATAACCCCAGAAAGAATAAAGAGATGGAGCAAAACCAAAAACAATGCCCAGTTGTGGATGTGACTAGTGATGGAAGTAAAGTCCAATGCTGTAAAGAACAATCTTGCACAGTAGCCTGGAATGTTAGGTCCATAAATCAAGGTAAATTGGAAGTGGCCAAACAGGAGATGACAAGAGTGAACATTGACATTTTAAGAATCAGAAAATTAAAATGAACTGGAAAGGGTGAATTTAACTCAGATGACCATTATATCTACTACTGTGGGCAAGAATCCCTTAGAAGAAATGGAATAGCCATCATAGTCAACAAAACAGTCCAAAATGCAGTACTTGGGTACAATTTCAAAAATGACAGAATGATCTTTGTTCATTTCCAAGGCAAACCATTCAGTATCACAGTAATCCAAGTCTGTGCCCCAACCAGTAATGCTGAAGAAGCTGAACGGTTCTATGAAGATCTATCTACAAGACCCTCTAGAACAAATGCCCCCCAAAAGATGTCCTTTACATTATAGGTACTGTAATGTAAAAGTAGTAAGTCAAGTGATACCTGGTGTATCAAGCAAATTTGGCCTTGGAATACAGAATGAAGCAGGGCAAAAGCTAACAGAGTTTTGCCAAGAGAATGCACTGGTCATAGCAAACATCCATTTCCAAAAACACAAGAAAAGACTCTACATATGGACATCACCAGATGGTCAATACGAAAATCTGACTGATTATATTCTTTGCAGCCAAAGATGGAGAAGCTCTAAACAGAAAAAAAACAAGACTGGGAGCTGACTGTGGCTCAGATCATGAACTCCTTATTGCCAAATTCAGACTTAAATTGAAGAAAGTAGGGAAAACCACTAGACCATTTAGGTATCACCTAAATCAGATCCTTTACAATTGTACAATGGAAGTGACAAATAGATTCAAGGATCAGATCTGATAGAGTGCTTAATGAACTATGGACAGAGGTTCTTTCACCTCTTTGAACAGGAGGTGGTGATCAAGACCATCCCTGAGAAAAAGAAATGCTAAAAGGTAGTCTGAAGATGCCTTACAAACAATTAAGAAAAGAAGAGAATCCAAAGGCAAAGGAAAAAAAGAAAGATATAAGCATCTGAAGGCAGAATTCCAAAGAATAGCAAGGAGGGTTATGAAAGCCTTCCTTAGTGATCAATGCAAAGAAATAGAGGAAAACAGTAGATTGAGAAAGACTAGAGATCTCTTCAAGAAAGTTAGAGATACCAAGGGAACATTTCATGCAAAGATGGGCTCGATAAAGAACAGAAATGGTAGGGACCTAACAAAAGCAGAAGATATTAAGAAGAGGTGGCAAGAATACACAGAAGAACTGTACAAAAAAGATCTTAATGACCTAGATAGCCACGATGTTGTGATGACTCACCTAGAGCCAGGAATCCTGGAATATGAAGTCAAATGACCCTTAAGAAGCATCACTAAGAACAAAGCTAGTGGAGGTGATGGAATTCTAGTTGAGATTTTTTTTTAACTTTATAGACTTTAACGTTGCAAGAGCACCTCATCCATTTATGAAAAGCATTTCTCCATCAAGTTCATGCAAGAAAATATTGTCTAAGCTAAAGAAATCATAGATAAAACATTTTATCAGAGGAAAGTATAAATAACAAAAAATTGCTTATCACAGAAAACTAAGATCATCTAATAATTTCTTTAGTAGTTCTAGTTTCATAGGTCTTTATATGTTATGCCAATATGTACCAGAGTTTAATGACAGAAAAGGCAACAGTTTTTAAATTGGTGGTATACATTTATTTACAACTTTTTAATGTAAGGAAACTTATTAAAACTGAAGAACCACAAGATGAAAATGAAGTCAACAGAAAAATCAAACTTCTCAGAACCAAAAGAACACAAAACATCAAACATAATTTAGAAATGTATGTGGCAGAAAGATTTGTAGCATACCTGCATTCCATTACCCCGGGTTATGTCAGTTCACAATTTTAAAAAAACCTTTGTAGAGCATGAAATTAAAAATCATTTTTGGTGTAGATGTAAGCTCTGTGATTAATCACATGGCTATGCTGACTCAACACTATCTTTGAAGATGGTCCATTGAAAGAGAGACATAACAGGTTCATTCCATAAGTTTCATTCAACTTAGGATTGGATACACATTAAATGTGCTTTTAATGCATAAAATCACAGTGGATAGCAGCAAAGGACTGGGGGTGGGTGAGTAAGGAGAATCTGATCATACACATTGTGATTATTCTTCACATTTATGGAAAACGCTTCACACTTTCTCAAACCTCAAGACTTCCCTTTTTAAAGAACCAAAATAAACCCAAGACACCTTGCGGACAGTTCCCCACCCCTAAATGAACTGGATACTCTTTTCCACATAAAACTGAAATAATAGTATGGTAGCAAAAGATTCTGATAGCGATGAAGTCTGTAAACTGTATCTCAGTCTTTCTTTCTTACTCCCAAAGTGCAAGACGCTGGGTTGCGGTCCTCTCTCAGTAGTGCTTGTCCTATAAGTAATCCTTCATTTTGTTGGACAGGGGCAGTTTCAGGATCAAGTCTATCCAGGTGTACTGGCGGATGACGAAGCGGCACAGGTACTGCAGTGAGCGCACCTGCAGGAAGCATGACACCAGGTTGGTGAGCCACACTGGGTAGGTTGGGAAGCCTGGCAGGTGCGATTCTGAGTATCAGAAGGCCACATTCTCCGAGTCCCTAATGGAGTGCTCTATCAGGTCCACGATGGACGTGTGTCCCTCCACGTCCGAGCTGTTCATAGAAGCTAAACCTGCCCACTGGAGTGTTCCATTCTGGTATGGAGGATCCTGCGGTGGGAGCGGAAGCTCATGCTGAGCAGGTAGTGGTTGTCAGAGCTCTCCGTCACCAGGAAGGAGCTATCAGGCATGTTGACCAGCTTGCCCTCCACCTCCCAGTGTGTGATGGGTCGCCAGTACCAGCCCTGCTTAGCCAGCTTCTTGAGCTCATCCATCAGGCTGGTCACCACCATGGGGCTACTGCTTTGCACTGAGGAATATACCCTGGCCACCCTGGGGGCTGAGTTGGGATCGAAATTCAAGTGGCAGCACATGCTCTCAGCGTCTGGGCAGGTCAGCTTGGAGACGTTCCTTTGGCTCAGGTCAGTCTGCAGGGGAGGTAGCAGTGGTGTGTGTGTGTGTGTGTGTGTGTGTCTGTGTGTGTCTGTGTGTGTTTCTCTGGCCAGGGTGGGGTGTGGGGGCAGTTCAGGGCCCACTCGGGCCCGCCCTCAAGCACTGCAGCAAGACCCCCGTGGTGCCATCAGCAGACTGCCCACCGGCTCGTCGGTGAAGGGCTCGGGGGCCAAGACGAGGTCCCAGTGGGCCGGATGCTTGTAGTCCTCATGGTGGTGGTAGGGGAAGGGGCCCCTGGTGGCTGGGGTTGGGACGACAGAGACCTCCAAGGCGGAGGAGCCATACAAAGGCACAGTGTACTGGATGTAGTCCCGAGCCACCAGTCCAAGGACGACAGGCACGTGTTTACCCAGGCAGAGGCATAGGTCCCCGGATGGGGACACGGAGCTCTGAGTGAGTCCAGCAGCTCTAGCCATGCGGGGTCGGCCTGGCAGAGGTCACTGAATTCCTTGTGCACACCGTTGAGGGCCGACCCGGGTCGGGCAAGTGCACCGGCGCCTTGACCTACAACTCCATCCGGATGCACATTTCCTACGAGGAAGCCAGGGCATGGGGCTGTAGTGATGGCTGCACAGCGATGGGGAGTGCGTGGGCTTCGGCGACCGCACGTCCTTGAACACCAGGGGCGCCCGTGACCGCGAAAACCTGTCCTTGTCCACTGAGCTCCCCAATGCCATGCTGCCCTTGCCCTTGGCCTTCTGCTTGGTGCTCAGCGGTCTTTTCAGCATGCCCATGAGCCTCTCGCTCTTGGGTCGATTCTTGCCCGTTTCATCTTTGCCATGGAGATCACAGCTGGCCATTTCTTTCCTGTAGCAGCTCCCAAACAAGGACTTCTCTTTCCTGAAATTGCTGGCTAGTGCTGGCTGTTGTACAACCATGAATTCTGCATCTTCTTTGCTCTTACTCAACCTGAAAGATTTCCAGAAGATCTTAAGACTGATTTTCTTCATTCTGACTAGTTACCTGATCCGAGGGGCTCAATTTCTTTCGGGGATATTATCCTTGAACGCCTGGGTAGGCTGCAGGGAAGGCTGCATCCATGGGTTTGTCCAGCTTTATTTCCTCTTTGGAAGTCACTGTCTGGAGCCAGACTGCTCTGGCTCACCTGAATCCCAAGTCCATCTTCATCAGCTGTGTGATCTTAGAGGTATCAGTGTCCATCACCCAAGTTAGTGGCGAGGTTTCAACGTGTTCATAAAAGTGATGTCCTTAAAAATGCCGCCCAGATAAAGCTACACAGGTGCTTGCAGCTAAAGGTGGGAGGAACAACAGTAATATCCACTCTGTATAAGTGGTGAAGCTGAGACAGAGATCACAGCACTCGCCTACACCCCTGATTCTGCAAGATGATCTGCTTAATCCAAACTATGGGATACTTCTATTGCATAATTCATTCTGGTAAAAGCATGGAACTAATCTGGTGGAAGATTTCAGGACATCATGGTGACTACTGCAGGGGTTTACTGATGCTCAGATAGCTTCGGCTCCCAGGCCTTCAGAGATGTGATGTCTTCTTTGGTCCTTGTTCTCTACTACTCAAAATTTGGCTCCCAACAACAATGGAATAGCCACCACTCCCCAAACATAGACTCCATGTGTGATCTTCCAGCGGCAGCCACTCTGCTTCCTCACCCAGCACCAGCCTGACTGTCATGCTCTGTCCTCCTCTCCACAACTCTTCCTCCCACTGCCTTTCTCCTTCTTCTCCTCCTCTTCCTCCAGGAGGGGCACCCTGGCTGCCTGCCTGAGAAGAGCCACAGCCCAGGAACTGAGCTGGATGCCCCCCACCCACTACTCAGCCAGTGGCACAGGCGGGCATCTGCTGAGTTAATTCAAATCCTAAAAGATGATGCTGTGAAAATGCTTCACTCAATAGGCCAGCAAATTTGGAAAACTCAGCAGTGGCCACAGGGCTGGAAAGGGTCAGTTTTCACTCCAATTCCTAAGAAGGGTTATGCACAAGAATGTTCAAAGTATCCCACAATCACACTCATCTCAGCATTGGAAAAGGAAATGGCAACCCACTCCAGTGTTCTTGCCTGGAGAATCCCAGGTGGGATTCGGTTTATGGGGTCACACAGAGTTGAACATGACTGAAGTGACTTAGTAGCACAAGCTAGCAAAGTAATGCTCAAAATTCTCCAAGCCAGACTTCAATAATAGTGAACATGAAGTTCTAGATGTTCAAGTTGGATTTAAAAAAGGCAAAGGAACCAGAGATCAAATTGCCGAAGTTTGTTGGATCATTGAAAGAGCAAGAGAGTTCAGAAAAATATCTACTTCTGTTTTACTGACTCCACCAAAGCCTTTGACTGTGTGGATCACAACAAACTCTGGAAAATACTTCGAGATAGGAATACCAGACCAGTGTACCTGCCACCTGATAAATCTGTATGCAGATCAAGAAACAAGAATTAGAACTGGACATGGAACAAAAAACTGTTTCCAAATTGGGAAAGGAGTATGTCAAGACTGTATACTGTCACACTGTTTATTTAAATTATATGCAGAGTACATCTTGTGAAATACAGGGCTGGATGAAGAACAAGCTGGAATCTAGATTGCCAGAAGAAACATAAATAACCTCAGATAAGTGGATGACACCACCCTTATGGCAGAAAGTAAAGAACTAAAGAACCTCTTGATAAAAGTGAAAGAGGAGAGTGAAAAAGTTGGCTTATAACTCAACATTCAGAAAGCTAAGATCATGGCATCTGGTCCCATCACTTCATGGCAAATGATGGGGAAACAATGGGAACAGTGACAGAATTTATTTTGGGGAAGATATGCAGATGACACTACCCTTATGGCAGAAAGTGAAGAGGAACTCAAAAGCCTCTTGATGAAAGTGAAAGTGGAGAGCGAAAAAGTTGGCTTAAAGCTCAACATTCAGAAAACGAAGATCATGGCATCTGGTCCCATCACTACATGGGAAATAGATGGGGAAACAGTGGAAACTGTCAGACTTTCTTTTTCTGGGCTCCAAAATCACTGCAGATGGTGACTGTAGCCATGAAATTAAAAGACGCTTACTCCTTGGAAGGAAAGTTATGACCAACCTAGATAGCATATTCAAAAGCAGAGACATTACTTTGCCAACAAAGGTTCACCTAGTCAAGGCTATGGTCTTTCCTGTGGTCATGTATGGATGTGAGAGTTGGACTATGAAGAAGGCTGAGCACAGAAGAATTGATGCTTTTGAACTGTGGTGTTGGAGAAGACTCTTGAGAGTCCCTTGGACTGCAAGGAGATCCAACCAGTCCATTCTGAAGGAGATCAGCCCTGGGATTTCTTTGGAAGGAATGATTCTAAAGCTGAAACTCCAGTATTTTGGCCACCTCATGCGAAGAGTTGACTCATTGGAGAAGACTCTGATGCTGGGAGGGATTGGGGGCAGGAGGAGAAGGGGACGACAGAGGATGAGATGGCTGGATGGCATCACTGACTCAATGGATGTGAGTCTGAGTGACCTCCGGGAGTTGGTGATGGACAGGGAGGCCTGGCGTGCTGCGATTCATGGGGTCGCAAGGAGTCAGACACGACTGAGCGACTGATCTGATCTGATCTGATCTGAAGATCACTGCAGATGGTGACTGCAGCCATAAAATTAAAAGATGCTTGCTCCTTGGAAGATCAACCTGGACAGCACATTAAAAAGCAGAGACATTTCTTTTCCAACAAAGGTCCCTCTAATCAAAGTTATGGTTTTTCCAGCAGTCATGTATGGATGTGAGAATTGGACTGTAAAGAAAGCTGAGTGCCAAGGAATTGATGCTTTTGAACTGTGGTGTTGGAGAAGACTCTGAAGAGTCCCTTGGATTGCAAAATCAAGCTAGTCAACCCTAAAGGAAATCAGTCCTGAATATTCATTGGAAGGACTGATGCTGAAGCTGAAGCTCCAGCACTTTGGCCACCTGATGTGAAGAACTGATTCATTTGAAAAGACCCTGATGCTGGGGAAGATAGAAGGCAGGAGGAGAATGGGACAACAAAGGATTAGATGGCTGGATTGCATCACAGACTTGATGGACATGAGTTTGAGTAAGTTTCGGGAGTTGGTGATGGACAGGGAAGCCTGGTGTGCTGCAGTCCATGGGATCACAAAGAGTCGGACAGGACTGAGTGACTGAACTGCACTGATATGCATTTTTCAAAATGAAATAAATATCTAAAATATCACCTGTTTCCTCAAAAGGCTTGTTGTCTGTGATCTCTCAGAGGAAGAGAGATAATATCTATTTTATTTTAAATTATATTCTATTGCAGGTATTTGTTTCCATACCAGTCTTCCAGCCTATAATCTCTTAAAAGGATCTAGACTTATTACTGCAGACTCTCTTTCCAGAAGTGTGACTAATACACATCCATTCCTCATTAAATGTAGGAGACAGCAAGAAACAGACAGACAGAGATAAAGAGATATAAAAAAATTAAGTCTATAAAATAAAATAATAATTGTCTCCAGGAAGTTTCATAGACCAAATTCATTTAATTTTATATTTAAAACAATTTTTCATTGACTCTTCTAATTTAAATTTCATAAGAACCTTACTCCTTTTTTCTTCATGAAAAGTCAAGACATGAGGATTTACAAAATGTTTCAAAACAGTCCCTTTCTGGCTGAGAATATTTTTATTTAAATTTTGGGTTTCCCTGGGTGCTCAGCTGGCAATGAATCTGCCTGCAACGTGGAGACCTGGGTTGGAAAGATCCCCTGGAGAAGGGAACAGCTAACCACTCCAGTATTCTGGCCTAGAGAATTTCATAGACTGTATAGTCCATGAGGTCACAAATTGTTGAACATGACTGAGTGCCTTGAATGCTCACTTTCACATGACTCTAAAAAGTTTTCCCTTTTACCACTTATGTCACCAATTGTGTGGGTTTGCCTTATACCATCTAATAATGTACCTCTTCAGATACCAACTAGTTTCCTACAATTTAATTCATATGTGACCCTAACTACTCAGTTATTGGAGACCCCAGAGGCTAAGAGCTTAGTCTCACAAAACTGTACCTACTCCAGACACTGATCATAATTACCAGCTACCTGTATTTCTGACTGTAAAATTAGAGGGTTCTCACAACCCCCTCCTCAGGTTCAGTAATTTGCTAGCACAGCTCACAAAAAAATATGGGAATCACTTTACTCACTAGTTTGTTATAAAGGATACAACTAAGAAACAGCCAGATGGAAGAGATGCATGAGTGAGGTACAGTGGGAAAGTGCAAGGAGCAGAACTTCCATGCTCTCTCTCTAGGCACATCACCCTCCCAGCACTTTATTGTGTTCACTCATCTGGCCATGGTTCATTATTTCAGAGACTATCCAAAACTTGATGTTTAATATTTTTAAGTAGACAATTTTATAAGGCATGACTACACTGGTGTTATTAATTTAATGATTCAATTCAGTTCAGTCTCTCATTGTGTCCGATTCTTTGAGACCCCATGGACTGCAGCATGCCAGGCCTCCCTATCTCCAACTCCCAGAGTTTATTCAAACTCATGTCCATTGAGTCAGTGATGCCATCAAGCCATCTCATCCTCTGTCATCCCCTTCTCCTCCCACCTTCAATCTTTCCCAGCATCAGGGTCTTTTCAAATGAGTCAGTTCTTTGTATCAGGTGGCCAAAGTATTAGAGTTTCAGCTTCAGCATCAGTCCTTGCAATGAATATTGAGGACTGATTTCCTTTAGGATTGACTGGTTTGATCTCCTCACAGTCCAAGGGACTCTCAGGAATCTTCTGCAACAACATAGTTCAAAAGCATCAATTCTTTGGCACTCAGCTTTCTTTATAGTCCAACCCTCACATCCATACATGAATGTGAAAAAACATAGCTATGACTAGATGGACCTTTGTTGGCAAAATAATGTCTCTGCTTTTTAATATACTGTCTAGGTTTGTCATAGCTTTTCTTCCAAGGAGATAGTGTCTTAATTTTATGGCTGCATTAACCATCTGCAAAAAAATGAAGTCTCTCACTATTTCCATCATTTCCCCATCTATTTGCAATGAAGTGATGGGACCGGATGCCATGATTTTTGTTTTCTGAATGTTGAGTTATAAGCCGATTTTCCCCCTGTCTTCTTTCATTTTAATCAAGAGATTCTTTAATTCTTCTTTGATTTCTGCCATAAGGCTGGTGTCATCTGCATATCTGAGGTTATTGATATTTCTCCCAGCAGTCCTGATTCCACCTTGTGCTTCATCCAGCCTGGCATTTCTCATAATGTACTCCATATATAAGCTAAATAAACAGGGTGACAATATACAGTCTTGACATACTCCTTTTCCAATTTAGAACAAGTCTGTTGTTCCATGTCCAGTTCTAACTCTTGCTTCTTGATCTGCATACAGATTTCTCAGGAGGCAGGTATGGTGGTCTGGTATTCCCATATCTGGAAGTATTTTTCACAGTTTGTTGTTATCCACACAGTCAAAGGCTTTGGTGGAGTCAAACACAGTCAAAAACTTTGGTGGAGTCAATGAAGCAAAAGTAGATGTTTTTCTGGAACTCTCTTGCTTTTTCAATGATCCAGTGGATGTTGGCAATTTGATCTCTGGCTCCCCTGCCTTTTCTAAATCTACCTTGAACATTGGAAGTTCACAGTTCACATACTGTTGAAGCCTGGCTTAGATAATTTTGAGCATTACCTTGCTAGCATGTAAGATGAGTACAACTGTGTGGTAGTTTGAACATTCTTTGGCTTTGCCCTTCTTTGGGATTGGAATGAAAACTGACCTTTTCCAGTCCTGTGGCCATTGCTGAGTTTTCCAAATTTGCTGGCATATTTAGTGCAGGATCTTCACAGCATCATCTTTTAGGACTTGAAATAGCTCAACTGTAATTCCATCACCTCCAATAACTTTGTTCATAGTGATACTTCCAAAGGCCCACTTGACTTCACATTCCAGGATGTCTGGCTCTAGGTGAGTGATCACTTCCCCATGGTTACCTGTCGGGGTCCTTTAATGGACTGGAACCTGGTGGTCTGGAGTCAACAGTAAGAAAGTGAAAGAAAGAAAGAGGCTAATATTCCTTGGGTTACTCATAAAACCAATAAAGCTCTTGGACAGAGCTTGTATTGCTCATGTAGGCGCAGGGCGCCCTCTCAAGAAGTCTTGGAAGCCTGGGCAAGAAAATGAGCTCCTCAGGCCTTGGCACTCCATGGAATCAGCCAGAAAGAGAGAGAGAGAGAAAGAAAGACATTGGGGACCCAAGTCTCTGGTGGAACAAGGGTGCTTTATTGAATTCTGTGTGAGTAATATATACCGTATTACAATGTAGCTTCTTCAGATAAAGATCAAAGTGAAGTGAAGTGAAATAGCTCAGTCATGTCTGACTGTTTGTGACCCCTGGACCTTCCGTCCATGGGATTCTCCAGGCAAGAATACTAGAGTGGGTTGCCATTTCCTTCTCCAGGGGATCAAAAGACCAGACTTTATAAGTTACCAAGCAAACAAGGAGCAGTAGAGGCCATACGGCCAAAAGACAATCCATATCAAAAGAGGGTCATAAATAATCCCTTTCACCATATGGAAAAGCTAATGAAGGAAATCCTATGCAAGAATCCCATCTCTTTGACCTCAGTCCTGGGAGTGGCTTGCCACTCCACTTGCTCTTATCAAGAATTGATAAGGAACAGTGGGCTCAAGAGAAATAGGAAACACCACACATTTAATCCTACTGTTAAATATTCCCTGACAGTTATCTGGGTCATGAGGATCTTTTTTGTATAGTTTTTCTGTGCATTGCTGCCACCTCTTCTTAGTATCTTTTGCTTCTGTTAGGTCCATACCATTTCTGCCCTTAATTGTGTCCATTTTTACATGAAATATTCCCTGGGAATCTCTAACATTCTTAAAGAGATCTCTAGTCTTTCCTATTCTATTGTTTCCTTCAATTTCTTTGCATTGTTTGCTTAGGAAGCCTTTCTTATCTCTCCTTGCTATTCTTTGGAACTCTGCATTCAAATGGGTATATCTTTCCTTTTCTCTTTTGCCTGTTGCATCTTTTCTTTTCTTGGCTATTTGTAATGCCTCCTCAGAAAACCATTTTGCCTTTTTTCATTTGTTTTTCTCACAGATGGTCTTGATCACTGCCTCCTGTACAATGTCATGAACCTCTGTCCATAGCTCTTCAGGCACTCTGTCTATCAAATCTAATCCCTTGAATTAGATTGTATGATTATACGCTTCTACTGTATAATCATAAGGGATTTGATTTAAATTTAGGTGATATCTAAATGGTCTAGTGGTTTTCCCTACTTTCTTCAATTAAGTTTGAGTTTGGCAATAAGATGGTTGTGATCTAAGCTACCATCTGCTCCTGGTCTAGTTTTTGCTGACTGTATATAGCTTCTACATCTTTGGCTAAAATGAATATAATCCATCTGATTTTGGTATTGACCATCTGCTGATGTCCATGTATAGAGTGTTGTCTTGTGTTGATGAAAGAGGGTGTTTGCCATGACCAGTGCATTCTCTTGCCCAAACTGTTAGCCTTTGATCTTCTTTGTTATGTACTCCAAGGCCAAATTTGCCTGTTACTCCAAGTATCTCTTGACTTACTTCTTTTGCATTCCAGTCTTCTATAGTGAAAAGGACGTTTTTTTGGAGTGTTAGTTCTAGAATATCTCATAGGTCTTCATAGAACAATTAAACTTCAGCTTCTTCAGTGTTGCAGGTCAGGGGCAACAACTTGGATTACTGTGATATTGAATGGTTTGCATTGGAAATGAATAGAAATCAGTCTGTCATTTTTGAGATTGCATCCATGTACCACATTTCTGACTCTTGTTGACTATGATATGGCTACTCCATTTCTTCTATGGGATTCTTGCCCACAGTAGTAGATATAATGGTCATCTGAGTTAAATTCACCCATTCCAGTCCATTTTAGTTTTATGATTTCTAAAATGTCAATGTTCACTCTTGCCATCTCCTGTTTGACCACTTCAATTTCCCTTGATTATTGGATCTAACATTGGATGTTCCTATACAATATTGTTCTTTACAACAATTTAATATTTGGACATTGGCAATTGAACTCAGTTTTTGCCTCCTCTTCACTCTCTGAAGGTCTAGGTGGTGGAATTGAAAATTCAAATCCTCTAGTTAAATGGTTGATTCCTATTACAATGGTCATCCTGAAGCTATCTATAAACCCATCTGGAGTCACCTATGATTAGCATAAATCCAGGTGTGATTGAGAGGGGCTTATTAGGAATAATATTCCAAATGATATATATATATATATATATATATCACTGACTCGATGGATGTGAATTTGAGTGAACTCTGGGAGTTGGTGATGGACAGGGAGGCCTGGCATGCTGCAATTCATGGGGTCACGAAGAGTCGTACACAACTGAGCGACTGAACTGAACTGAACTGATATGCTTATATGATGTTTATATATATATGCTTATATAATGTTGGTTTTGGTTACTATGATTTAAAGTTAATAACATTTACTTCAATTCTTTTGACATCCAAATCAATTTATAAATTCTCAGTTGTGAACAGCAATGATAGCAGCAGCAGAGGCTGTTTTGTCTAAGCTCTTGTGATGGGTTGTCTCTTGTGAGTTAAGCCCTAGCTCTACAGCCATAAATTAAAACAGTGATATCATTACTGCACAGTCCCTCAGACCCCTTCCATTAAGGGAAATAGGACAAAAAAGGACAAGGGGAAGGGGAGGAAAAGTATCTCTGTCTGTTTTGCTTATGGGTTTATGTCTGCTGACAGATCACAAGGCAAAGAGTGAAGAAGTTGTGCTTTTAGTAAGCCCAAGGGTCTTTTTTTTTTTTTCTTTTTTTCCATTGTGAAATAAATTGTTTCTCTATATGCTGTGTACTGTAATGGTTGCTGTGTTCAGAAAACAGCAAAGTTCTTTGTTATGCAAAATTATTGAGAATTTATGTTTACAAGCTATTTCCTGCTTCTCACAAATTGACACAAATAAAGAAGGTGGGATTTCTTTAAAGTTCTACAGGAATTCAAACGAACACATTCATAGATAATTTGTTCTGCAAATTTAAAGTATTTCCAAAATAAACTCTTCTCAAATTTAACTTCCTTCTGCATGGAAACAGTTTTTATTTGTTTCACTAACAAATTCATGTATGTAAAAATCTGTTAGATAGAAAAGTTATGTTTTTTTCCCAAATTAGTATTTTCTTCAAAGAAAGTAACATTTTCAGAAATACACTAATTCCATGCAACATAAATAGCTGATGATTTTCAGAGGAAACATTACATTGATGAGTGAAGTGAAGTTGCTCAATCGTGTCCAATTCTTTGTGACCCCATGGACTGTAACCAGGTTCCTCTGTCCATGGGATTTTCCAGGCAATAGTACTGGAGTGGATTGCCATTTCCTTCTCCAGCGGATCTTCCCAACCCAGGGACGATACCCAGGTCTCCCGCATTGTAGACAGATGCTTTACTGTCTGAGCCACCAGGGAAGTCCTTACATTGATGAAAGAACCACAATTAAATGCCTGCCCATTCATGTAGGGAGAAGACAATGGCAACCCACTCCAGTACTCTTGCCTGGAAAATCCCAGGAATGGGGGAGCCTGGTGGGCTGCTGTCTCTGGGGTCGCACAGAGTTGGACACAACTGAAGCAACTTAGCAGCAGCAACAGCCATTAATGTAGGCAGCTGTTTGACTTGGATAATCACTGTTCCTCTTTATCTGGACTTCAGACTTCTCATCTTGAAAATCTGGGTGATTTCATTCAGTTCAGTTGCTCAGTCATGTCCAACACTTTGAGACCCCGTGGATTGCAGCAAGCTAAGCTTTCCTGTCCCTCACCACCTCCCGGAGCCTGCTCAAACTCATGTCCATTGAGTTGGTGATGTCATCCAACCATCTATCTCATCCTCTGTTGTCCCCTTCTCCTGCCTTCAATCTTTCCCAGAACCAGGGTCTTTTCCAATTAGTCAGTTCTCATCAGGTGGGCAAAGTCTTGGAGCTTCAGCTTCAGCATCAGTCCTTCCAATGAATATTCAGGACTGATTTCCTTTAGGATTAACTGGTATGATCTTCTTGCAGTCCAAAAGACTCTTAGGAGTCTTCCCCAAGGCCCCAGTTCAAAAGCATCTGTTCTTCAGTGCTCAGCTTTCTTTACAGTCCAACTCTCACATCCATACATGACTACTGGAAAAACCATAGCCTTGGCTAGACAGACCTTTGTTGGAAAAGGAATGTCTCTGCTTCTTAATAGATGGTCCAGATTGGCCATAGCTTCTCATCAAAGGAGCAAGAGTTTTTTAATTTCATGGCTGCATTCACCATCTGCAGTCATTTTGGAGTCCCCCAAAATAAAGTCTGTCACTTTTTTACATTGTTTCCCCATCTATTTCCCATGAAGTGATGTGACCAGATGCCATAATCTTGATTTTTTGAATGTTGAGATTTAAGCCAACTTTTTTCACTCTCCTCTTTCACTTTCATCAAGAAGCTCTTTAGTTCCTCTTCAATTTCTGCCATAAAGATGGTATCATCTGTGTATTTGAGGTTATTGATATGTCTCTTGGCAATCTTGATTCCAGCTTGTGTTTCATCAAGCCTGGCATTTCTCATGATGTACTCTGCAAATAAGTTAAATAAACAGAGTGACAGTATACAGTCTTGACATACTCCTTTCCCAATTTGGAACCAGTCTGTTATCTCATGTCCAGTACTAAGTCTTGCTTCTTGATCTGTATATAGATTTCTCAGGAGGCAGGTATGGTGTTATTTCCATCTCTTGAAAAATTGTCTGCAGTTTGTTGTGATCCACACAGTCAAAGGCTTTGGCGGAGTCAATGAAGCAAAAGTAGATGTTTTTATTTAACTCTTGCTTTTTCAATGATCCAGTGGATGTTGGCAATTTGGTCTCTGGTTCCTCTGCCTTTTCTGAATCTACCTTGAACACCTAGAAGTTCACAGTTCAGGTACTGTTGAAACTTGGCTTGGAGAATTTTGAGCATTACTTTACTAGCATGTGAGATGAGTGCAGTTATTTGGTTTGAACATTCTTTGGATTTGCCTTTCTTTTGGATTGGAATGAAAACTGACCTTTTCCAGTCCTGTAGTGACTGCTGAACTTTCCAAATTTGCTGGCATATTCTGTGCAGGACTTTCACAGCATCATCTTTTAGGATTTGAAATAGCTTATCTGGAATTCCATCACCTTCATTAGCTTTATTCATAGTGATGCTTCCTAAGGCCCACTTGACTTAGCATTCCAGGATGTCTAGCTCTAGGTGAGTCATCACACCATCATGGTTATCTGGGCCATTAAGATCTTTTTTTGTATGGTCTTCTGTGTCTTCCTGCCATCTCTTCTTAATATCTTCTGCTTCTGTTAGGCCCATATCATTTCTGTCCTTTATTGTGCCCATCTTTGAATAAAATGTTCCCTTGGTATCTCTGACTGAGTTATATCAAATGATCTTTCCAAACATAAATATTATAGTCCTAATAGAAGTAAGGCTAGAATTCTAGGATTCTTATATGTATTATTGGAAAAGACTCTGATGCTGGGAGGGATTAGGGGGAGGAGGAAAAGGGGATGACAGAGGATGAGATGGCTGAATAGCATCACCGACTTGATGGACGTGAGCTTGAATGAACTCTGGGAGATGGTGATGAACAGCGAGACCTGGTGTGCTGTGATTCATGGGGTCACAAAGGGTCAGACATGACTGAATGACTGAGCTGAACTGAACTAGATGGATTAAGGTGGGCATGTACCTGAGTTCATTAGAGGAACAAAGTTCAGAATTCAAGCTAAGTGAGCCATCACCCACCATTAATGAATTTGTGAAGCAATGTTGCTGTGTTGTTAGTCATATCCTGTCTTGAGGCAATAGAGAATATACTGGATTGGAAGTCCTGACTCATGTTCTAACTATGTATTCATCATTATTATCTCAAAATCTCAGATTTATCATTTAAAAGTCATATACTATCCTTTCATGAAGAAAAAGTAAATAATAACACGCATTAGTGACGGAAATGTATGGACATATTTATAAGAAATGATTTTTAGAGAAGGACCAATATAGGGTCTTCCTTGCTTTCAGTTAGCTATACTTGATATAATAATGCTTGATCATTTCTAGTTTGGACTTTGAAATGTTGAAATTAGTCTCAGACTAAATTGTTAAATTTGCCTTAAGGAAAATTTAACAAATGTAATTAGTATGGACATTTGAATTTTATATAAATGTCCAGGAGCAGAGCAGGAATATAGTGCACTTTAAAGAAGTGAGCTATTGAATCTCATAAATAAATGAAAGCATCAAGTTCCAATATTTCCTTCTTTCTGCAGGTAGAGTATTATCCTTGCCATTAAAGAGATATATCATTCTTTGACAAAAAATCATTACTGTTTAGAGAAAATAAAAGCTAAATGTTTCCAATTAAAAGTTAAATAAGGGAGAAATTAAAGCTTGGCTTTTAAAATCTCTCTTATCCTGTTTGTGTTTCACTTTGTCAGCTAGGGCAATTATAACATCACCTCATCTTCTGCAGCATGTCAGGTAACAGTCCATATGTTATTAAACATTGGCAATGAACTTGAAGAATGCAAAAGAATGGCTCATTAAGCAACAGAAATTTTGTGTATGATCAATAATTGAGTAATTCAAGAGAGCACCTAAAAATCATGTACACAATTGACATCAGTCAATCACTGCCTTTTTCATGCCCTCCATTTGTAGGCTGCCCCAGCTACCTCATTCCTTTCCTCCTGTCTCTCTGCAAGATGCTGCAAACATCTATCTCTGTGTCTATTAGTCTCAACCTGCCCTAGTCTCTTATTTTCTCATCATCCCAATAGGCTGGTTCCAATTTGAGAAATCACCTTAAGTACAGTCTTTTGCAAATTTTTGTCATTTAAGAGGTCCTGCTTGTCCTGTGCACACTTGTCATCCTGCTGATTGTTTAAATATCAAATTGCATCCAGAAGGGACCAAAATGAGGCTGGAAGGAAATGCGTGTGGTACATGCATTCCAAAAGGGCTTAGCTGGTGAAGTCTTTCTCTAATTGCAAAGCAGCTTAGTGTGTCATTCAAGTAAGAATAACATGATGTCTCTGAAAAGCAAGGCAGATGTAATGCCCTGTAATTCTCTCTCCATTTTGAGGATGTTAAATTCTTGGATTCATTTGAATTTAGAGGAGGCATTAGGAGGACAAAACACCCCTCCTAATAAAGCCTCCTAAATTTAGACCTTCACATTTGAGCTGTTCAATTTTGCTTTCCCAGCCAATTAAATTTTAATCAAAAGAGATGGTGAATTTTATAGCAACTTCTCACTTTGCATTATCAGAAAAGGAAATCACCTTATTTACCCATTTCATCTTTTTTTTTTTTTTGTAAATTCTTACATTAAATGATCACTTGATACAGGAAGCAGCTGCCATGAATACATTAGATAACTATTCCTCTTAGTGGCATTTGAATAAATTTATATCTAGGAAATAAGTCACGTAAGTGCATAATCATTACCAAAATGGTAAAGTGAATTGTTCTTCACAGGTAAGTTTCCTAGAATGTAAATCAGAGACACTTTTTAGATGACTCCAACACATACATCAGAACTGAATTTTTTTTCTTCATAAATAAGCAGTTAGTCATTCATTCATTCCAGAAATAGAACTGTTATCAGTTATTATAAATTGACCAAAGAACCCCTAAAGCAAAAGTGGTTTTTATAGCTTCAGGAACTGTAGGTTGTCATGGAAACCTCACACTTTATTTGCATCATCCTGTTACCATTTTCAATTACAGGACCAAAGAGCAGTGGCCTTATTTGCTTTAGTGTAGCTATTTATGTATTAATTCTGAATAGAATAGTCATATTTGCTTTCATATGTGTTTATTAAAGATTTTATTTTTATAATGAACAAAGTATTGAATCATTCACCTGTGGGCTAATTTTGACCCACATGAAGCTTAAATCATCAATTTAATATATTTATTAAGCAACAAAATTATTTCTTATATTAGAAGAAGCCTACCATGTAAATCAGAAAAATAATTAAGATTTTGGAGTTAATAATAACTGAGACAACTCTGCCAAGCCTCTAGGATGCTGATTGCTGTTCTAATTATATGCAATATGTGTAAACCTGCAATTTGACATATGTAAGTGAATGTATATTTAAAAATTAGCACATGAAAACTTGCTTACTGTGGAGGAACAAAGACTAAGGTTTTTGTTTTATTTAATTCTCCAACTTGAGTTTCCTTGATTACAAAGATGATTGGATAATCCAAGGAATATGAGATTTAAAAAATTAGGAAACTGAGATATTAAGGCATCTTGAAGACTGAGACACAAACTGAAAGTCTGAATGCATGCAAACAATCTTTGAAAGTAGATACAACATGTTAAAGTGATCTATTTGATTTCAATCTAAGACACTATTCTATGACCCAGGTTGATGGGATTGACATTACAAACTGACTCAAGCATTGCCTTCTCCAGTATTCATTTTTGTGCTATAGGGACTACAGAGAAAGAAATACATAGCTATGCATTCTTTTGTATCTAAATTCTATGGATTATACTCTGCAGACTTAGAGGGGGAAAGTGAGCACCTTGGCTTTGTGTCAGAAACAGTGTTACTAGATCTAGGCTAGAGACCACATTTTCTGGGTCAGTTATGGTAGAGTTTCTACTTATGGTCCTCTAGCATCATATGTATCCAGAGTTAATGGTAGGAAGCATTTTTAATAGCAAAGACCCAAAATGTGGAAGAGCACTCTTGCTATTCACACTGTTCTTGCCTAATTAGTATCCAATCTTTATTCCATAACTCATTAGAAATTTTGTATGTTGCAAAATACCATAATGTAAATCTTTCTTTCATATAATCAATGATACTTTTTTTTCAATTACAACTAAGAATCTTTATTAATTTAATTACTCTATTAAGCTGATGTTTAGTTTCTAAGTACTCAGAACATTTGTCCTTAGTGAACAAGGAAAGATGATTTCAGAGATACCTGAGAAAATTTTTCAAATGACCATTCATTGCTTACCAAATTTCCTTTCCATATTTTATTGTACCCAGTTGTATACCAGAGCCTCCAGTGATACAACAGTCCTGTGTAGATAAAAAAGAGTAAACAGTTGATTCCAATATGCCAGCCTAATTTTGCCATTGACCAAAATCAGTCACCCATGTCTGGTTCACATTAAACTTTCATCAAAGCTTGAGCTTGTGAAACATATAGAGCCCCAAGTAACCTCTGATCTATTGAAATAGTTTCCCTGAGATACAGACTAAGAATCTGTACAGTGAGTAAATTCCTGAATTGACTACAATATTGCTACCCAGGGACTTTCCCAAATTGCAGTGTTTGGAAGCCATTCACATAAAAAAAAAAAAAAAAAAAGTATTGATCAGTGGGGCTTAATGGGAGTTCATTGAAAAGACAAACTTGCTTCTTTCTCTGAGAGGACCCATAGATTACTCAAGGAAGGGAAATTTTAGATCTGGACTTCAGGAAAATACTTAATAAAATGTCTCATGATATCTTTGCAAAGAAGACAGATAAGTCAAGCTGAATGGCTCAGTGAATAGACTGAATAGATTGTTTAATGGTGCAATGTTTACACAAAAAAGAATCTATTCAATAAAATAATACTCTTCTAACCTAGAAGTTCCATCTGCAAAATGATTGATATAGATTAAATGTATTACAGTGAAAACAAAGTTTGATTTCTTTTTCAGGCTGAATGTACTAGCTAGTTTGCTTGGGGCTTTGATTCACAAAGTTCTCACTAAGGACAAAGTCTGAAAGAATAAGTTTGGAAAACCTCTAGGCTCAGTGCTGCAAAACTGTCTTCTACTTCAGATGCCAGTTGCAAGTCCCAGCACGTGTGTCTCTAACCAACAGATCAGGGGTTCCCATACACCTTCCTTGGGATAATAATTTAAAAGAATAACTATAAAAATTTTATTCTAATAAAATTTTTCTAGAATAATTTTCTAGTTTACTTACTAATCTCAATTAATTATGAAAATTACCATAAAGGATACAAATAAAGAGCAAAAGAAGAGGCACAAAGGCCAAGATCTGGAAGGACTTCACAGGCAGAAACTTTCTGTGCCCATTGAATTTGGAGTATGCCACTCTTTGAGCATGTGGATGTGTTTACCAATCCAGAGCTCTCAGAATACTGAATCATTCATGATTTTTGTGGAAGTTCTATTACATATGCACAATTAAATCATCAGTGGTGGTTAACTATCATTAGCATGCTAAATGACATACCCTCAGATCAGATCAGATCAGTCGCTCAGTCGTGTCCGACTCTTTGCGACCCCATGAACCGCAGCACGCCAGGCCTCCCTGTCCATCACCAGCTCCTGGAGGTCACTCAGACTCGCCCTCAGGTGCCATGAAAGTTCTGAGGCCAACCATAAAAGGCCAAACAATGGGTGGTGACCCAATCCCTGGAAATCCTCACTCCTTCCCCCAAATCATTAGAATAATCCTCCCACTCATAGCCTATGAAATTACACAGTCCTTAACCACCCCACATTTCATGGTCTCTTGCTTTTTGAAATGGACTGTATTCTGTCTATGGAATATGCATCTCTCTAAATAAATGCATTTCTTACCTATCACTTTGCCTCTTACTAAACTCTTTCTGTGTGAGCTTCATGAAGTCCTGAGACTGATGAGTAATGTCAACTAAAAGACAGTGGGTTCAAGTTCCAGCCTATGGGTTTAAGTCCAGTCCATGTTGTGCAGTTTCAGTTGTGTCTATTGGCCAGTGTTCAGTGTAACAATTCTACCAAGGGCCCAGAATGAGGAGAATTGAAATATAAGAACATTTATATTAAGTAGATGTGTCATGTATCAATTTCAATATTACATATTGAGGAAAATGGTTATTATAATTTATTATTATTATTATCCAATCAGAATATTGAATCTCATTTCACTTAATCTTGTACACTGGATCCAATTTTTGGTGGAAAAAGAGTGAATCAAATATTAATTTTAGGGGAAAACCCAGTATTTTGGAGGATAGGACTGAAGGACAAACTGTTCATTTATTCTTCTAGATCAGTATTTACCATATGGGCTGCACATTAGAATTGGCTGGGGGATTTTTAAAATATCCAGATGTCCTTATAATACCACAAATCAATTAAATCTGTATTTCTTGAAGTGGGACCAGACATCATCATTTTTTAACTCCCTAGGTAATTAGAATGTGCAATCAAGGTTAAAATCCACTGTTTTAGATTGATGGTTGTTAAGCCTGTGTCCATATGCGAATCCTCCATAGTGTTGTGAACTGTTGTAAAATTATAGCTGCTCAGTAGTCCCCATTTCAGGCTCTATGCAGTAAAATCATATGGAAATAGGTTTCAGTTGAATATCAAAATATTTTCAATAAAAACTTATCCAGAGATTAAATGATTTCTCTCCCTTGGCAGTGATTTAGGACAGCCTGAGTGACCACTTGCTAGGTGTACTGCAGGAGTATGTTGTAAGCAGGCCTGAGTACCAACCTTGCTATCCCTGGGAAACTAGTCTGTCTGTTCCATTAGGCAGCATACTATCATAAATGAGTTTCAGTTGTTGCCCAGATCTGATAAAAAAAAAAAAAAAAGCCTGAAACTGCAAAAATGCAGGAGGAAAATAGGGGTAAAGAGATACCCAGACAATTCTATCATACATTAATGACAAAATCACATTTATTAGAGGCATCTTTAGAAGGCAAGTACACCCATGGGTATATGCCACTACTTACTCTGCTCTCTCTGATTTGTTCATTTTATATCTTTTATTTATATTATTGGAACTTTTATTTTACTTACATTTTTGCATAAAAAACTTGGTGTCCTCCTGTCAATCACTGTCAGTCAGCACAAACTGATAAATGGCATGGATGGGATCCAAGCATTCTGTCCCACTTGACAATCTTTAAATCTGCTACTAATCTTGATTAAGCTTTTATTTTTGAAGTTCTGACTTCCTTAGTATATATAAATATTTTCTGTCTTTACCTATAAAATCATGAAAGACTAACAACCTGTGTTATGCACCAGCCCCTATCATTAACTACCTTTATTATCTCAATCGCTTAACCTCTCTGAATATTGGTCTCCTTGTTTATAAATGTTGGTTATAAAATCTAACAAGTAGAAACACCATACCAAACATAAAAGGTATTCTAATGATCTGAGTTCAATGGGTATTAGTTATTTTCCTTTCCTGCATATTGCAATTAAAAATAATCTATGTGGGCCACTTAACTAAATTATATGATTTCTCCTAGCTTGTAAACTCATGAGAATGAGTGCTTTCTCTTCACTTTTGTGTTCTCTCTGTAGTCTAGAAATAATTTTGAAATATTAACCTTTACTGTCTACTCCACAACCCCCTATGTTTCTCTGCTGTTATCATTATCCTTAATCCTATTTGATTGACTTGGAATTTTGCTTTCATTTGTTACAGAAAAAAAATTGTGCAGCAGAACAAAAATGTAAGAAAATGTCAAGTTGTTGGCTTTTCATGTTCAAGTTTAGACTTAAACATTGAAGAGTGCTTTGAATGTATAAATAATGAACCAAAGCAAGATTTCCCTACTACATATGGTATTTTGGTTGAGGGTAGGGGGTAAATTCAAAGGAACACCAGAGGGATTTAGCTACTGATGGGCTGAGTAGGGGCTCTGTACACTCCTCTTATCACTGGTCAGGTTTTTTCCAGCTAGGTTTGAAAATACTACTACATCCCTGAAGAGTCTAGAAATAGTTGATTCCACTGGAGAACTAAGCTTTAATGTCCTACATATCTAGAATTGTACTAACTATATAGAAGTCTTGGAAAATTGTGAAACTAGTTACTCAAGTGGTGACTGCAGCCATGTAATTACAAGACGCTTACTCCTTGGAAGGAAAGTTATGACCAACCTAGATAGCATATTCAAAAGCAGAGACATCACTTTGCCAACAAAGTTGCGCCTAGTCAAGGCTATGGTCTTTCCTGTGGTCATGTATGGATGTGAGAGCTGGACTGTGGAGAAGGCTGAGCACCGAAGAATTGATGTTTTTGAACTGTGGTGTTGGAGAAGACTCTTGAGAGTCCCTTGGACTGCAAGGAGATCCAACCGGTCCATTCTGAAGGAGATCAGCCCTGGGATTTCTTTGGAAGGAATGATGCTAAAGCTGAAACTCCAGTATTTTGGCCACCTCATGCGAAGAGTTGACTCATTGGAGAAGACTCTGATGCTGGGAGGGATTGAGGGCAGGAGGAGAAGGGGACGCCAGAGGATGAGATGGCTGGATGGCATCACTGACTCGTTGAATGTGGGTCTGAGTGACCTCCGAGAGCTGGTGATGGATAGGGAGGCCTGGCGTGCTGCGGTTCATGGGGTCGCAAAGAGTCGGACACGACTGAGGGACTGATCTGAACTGATCTGATCTGATCTGATTATGGCTGGATTGTGGAATCCTGGTTGAGAAGGCTGGGCTAGGTAAATGAGCAGAAATGCCTCTAAGCATTTCTGATGATCCCAGAGCAGCATGGGAGCACCAGAAAAACTCCATGTAGCCACCAAGGACAAAAGCAAATGTTGCTTGAAGAAATTCTGACCTGAGGAGACTTGACAGTGAAATGAAGAAGGACTCAGGAAAGGTTATCTGTGAACTGACAATGGAAGTCTGATGGGAACACTATACATCTCAGGATATATAATGGAAGGTAGAGGACAAATAAAGACTGTATGCCTCTTGCAGGGTCAAGCCTTACCCCTCTGCAGGAAGCTTTTTTACCTCTTAGATAAAAGAATACTCTTATTTGTATTTTCATTAACCCCAATGAGCAAGAGTGGGCTAAAAATGGTTGAAAGAGAAATTAAAATTTAGACTAAGAAATTTGCTTTTTTTTGTTTGTAGACTAGATTTTTATCTGTTACATGCACTTGCATTACTCATAATTGAAGTCAATATTTATTATAGTAGTGAACTGAGTTGATAAGTGTGAAGATTTGAAGGTATCTTAGAATGAAGTTTCTCAAATAGTTGCTGTTTTACTGAATAAATATACAATCCAGGAAACCTAGTTCATCATAAAGATGAAAAAGTTCAAGAAATATTTTACCCCAAAGAAAACAAATATATAGTTGTGCAATGTTGGTCTATGGGAACATACTATTCCTATAGCATTTTATCTCATAAATATTAAATTAAAGGCAATTTCACAAATGATATTTTCTTTCTGCTTTTATTTTTACACTGAAGATGTAAAATATAGAGAATTTAAGAGAGTTAATATTAAGGAAGTTATTTCTTTCTGGAGTTCACTACGAACAAAGCTAGTGGAGGTGATGGAATTCCAGTGGAGCTATTCCAAATCCTGAAAGATGATGCTGTGAAAGTGCTGCACTCAATATGCCAGCAAATTTGAAAAACTCAGCAGTGACCACAGAACTGGACAAGCTCAGTTTTCATCCCAATCCCAAAGAAAGGCAATGCCAAAGAATGCTCAAACTACCACACAATTGCACTCATCTCACACTCTAGTAAAGTAATGCTCAAAATTCTCCAAGCCAGGCTTCAGCAATATGTGAACCGTGAACTTCCTGATGTTCATCCTGGTTTTAGAAAAGGCAGAGGAACCAGCGATCAAAAAGCCAACATCTGCTGGATCATGGAAAAAGCAAGAGAGTTCCATAAAAACATCTATTTCTGCTTTATTGACTCTGCCAAAGCCTTTGACTGTGTAGATCACAATAAACTCTGGAAAATTCTGAAAGAGATGGGAATACCAGACCACCTGATCTGCCTCTTGAGAAATTTGTATGCAGGTCAGGAAGCAACAGTTAGAATTGGTCATGGAACAACAGACTGGTTTCAAATAGGAAAAGGAGTATGTCAAGGCTGTATATTGTCACCTTGTTTATTGAACTTATATGCAGAGTACATGATGAGAAATGCTGGACTGGAAGAAACACAAGTTGGAATCAAGATTGCTGGGAGAAATATCAATAACCTCAGATATGCAGATGACACCACCCTTATGACAGAAAATGAAGAGGAACTAAAAAGCCTCTTGATGAAAGTGAAAGTGGAGAGTGAAAAGTTTGCTTAAAGCTCAACATTCAGAAAACGAAGATCATGGCATCTGGTCCCATCACTACATGGGAAATAGATGGAGAAACAGTGGAAACAGTGTCAGACTTTATTTTTCTGGACTCCAAAATCACTGCAGATGGTGACTGCGGCCGTGAAATTAAAAGACGCTTACCACTTGAAAGGAAAGTTATGACCAACCTAGATAGCATATTCAAAAGCAGAGATATTACTTTGCCAACAAAGTTTCGCCTAGTCAAGGCTATGGTCTTTCCTAGGGTCATGTATAGATGTGAGAGCTGGACTGTGAAGAAGGCTGAGCACCGAAGAATTGATGCTTTTGAACTGTGGTGTTGGAGAAGACTCTTGAGAGTCCCTTGGACTGCAAGCAGATCCAACCAGTCCATTGTGAAGGAGATCAGCCCTGGGATTTCTTTGGAAGGAATGATGCTAAAGCTGAAACTCCAGTATTTTGGCCACCTCATGCGAAGAGTTGACTCATTGGAGAAGACTCTGATGGGGGGAGGGATTGTGGGCAAGAGGAGAAGGGGACGGCAGAGGATGAGGTGGCTGGATGGCATCACTGACTCGATGGATGTGAGTCTGAGTGACCTCCGGGAGTTGGTGATGGACAGGGAGGCCTGGCGTGCTGCAGTTCATGGGGTCGCAAAGAGTCGGACATGACTGAGCAACTGATCTGATCTGAATATTAAGGAAATTATATTTTTGAATTTGGAAATAATCCAGACAACCAATTCCACTATGATTTTCTAGCTCTCCTCATAAAATTATAAAAATGAAATAAAAGAAGATTTGTAGTAATTGTAGGGGTATTAAAAACTATTTGCTATAAATCATAGCACTTTAATGACTAATGTTCAGTATCTTTCTTCACGTCATATTTGGGGCAGAACTGATTTAAGTGAAGATAAAAATATGAAGTATGTGCAACAATGACTGAACTTATTAGAAAAATAATTCTATAGTTAGAGTATTATTTAGAGCATCATTTCAGATTCTTGCCTGTCTCTTCTCCAGTTAAGAGGCATTGAATCATGTGTACATTTCTCCATGAAATGATTCATTTTGATGGACAGGACAGGTTTTATGTTTTCCAATTTTGTTATGCCTCAAATAAGGTACTTCCATTGGGAATCTTGGTTGCTTGAAGAGTCAATTTTATTGTGTGTATGTGTGTGTGTGTGTGTGTGTGTGTGTGTATGTGTGTTTCTCTAGCAGTTAAGTTCAAAATTTTCAAGTTTCACCATTATTTATCACCACATTTTTTTTTTTTCACTTTTATCTTCCAATTTTACTAGCTATTTCTGATTCATGGCTAGTCTTAATTACTTTTTTCCGTTTAAATCTTCCACTGTCACCTAATAGTATTTCCTAAGTTCATAAAAACTTTTGAATTCAGTAAAAATTTATGCAGTGTACATCCCTACCCACAGGTTCACACATTCTCACTTATCAACAAAGGGTATGAAATGGCCATACAGAGAAGAGTTAAGAGTAATATATACTTGTGTTCTAGCATCCACTTGTTTTGCATCTGAGAAGTATTCAATAATTATTCTAGATTTAAACTGAAGAGTTTTCATGCTGTCTTGAGAAAAATAGGGAGAATTAGGCAGTTTCAGAAATTAAGAAGAATACTAGATTGTATAAAAAGAACAAGAAAAAATGTATATAATCTGCATATGTTTTATCCTAAAAAATCTTTAAAATTACTCAATTTTATTAATTGTGAAGGAAATATATCACTTGTATACATATTTAAATCCATTATTAAAAATGTTAGTAGTAAAAGCAGTTCTCATTTTTATATGTGCCTACTTTACATGCACTCTTTTTTCTGTCTCCATATAAAGCATGTAAAAATGCATGAAATAGGATAAGTGATCCCAGGTTAAAGCTAAATTCACCACCATTAGAGCAAAAAGTACATATATTGAGAAAAATAAAGTATCTTTAAAAATTCCTACTTTACATTTCCACGAAATGTAAAAATTGTAAAAATTGTAGAAAAAATGTAGAAATTGGAGAAAAACTAGGCAAAAAGCTAGCAGAAGGAAAGAAATATCAAAAATTAGAGCAGAAATAAGTGAAAGAGCCATCAGAAAAACAATAGAAAAATCAACAAAACTGAAGTCTATTTCTTTTTAAGATAAACAAAATAAAAAAACCTTTAACTAGACTAACAAATATAAAAAGAAAGAAGACCTAAATAAATAAACATAAATGAAAGGGATATTACAACTGAAATTAAGGAAATGTATGAGATCATGAAAGACTACATGTGTGATTATATACCAAAAAATGGATAACCTAAAAGAAGTGAATAAATTCCTAGAAATGCATAATCTATCAAGACTGAACTAAAAAATAAATAGAAAATCTGAATAGATCAATAACAAGTGAGGAGACTAATCAGTAATTAAATATCTCCTAAGAGAGAAAACCCAGGACCAGGTGGCTTCACTGGTGTCTTCTGCCAAACACTTAAAGAAGAATTAATGTCTATCTTTCTCAAACTATTTCAAAAACATGAAGAGGAAGAAATGTTTCTGAATTCATTCTTCAAGGCCAGCATTACCCTGATTCCAAAACCAAATACGTATATTACAAGAAAAGAGAACTGTATACTAATATATCTGACTACCATGGATGCAAAGTATTATCAAGCTGAATTAAACAATATGTTTAAAGGGTTCTTCCCTGGTGGCTCAGATGGTTAAGCGTCTGTCTACAATGTGGGAGACCTGGGTTCGATCCCTGGGTCAGGAAGATCTGCTGGAGAAGGAAATGGCAATCCACTCCAATACTATTGCCTGGAAAATTCCATGGACAGAGGAGCCTGGTAGGCTACAGTCCATGGGGTCGCAAAGAGTTGGACACAACTGAGCGACTTCACTTCACTTTCACATCATCACTAAGTAGATTGTATCCCTGGAATATAAAAATGGTTTACATAAGCAAATTAATAAATGTGACAGACAATACCACAATAATAGAATGAAAAATAAAAGTCATATAATTATCATGAAGAAGAATTTGACAAAGTATATCTTTTCAAGATAAGATCCTTAACAAACTGAGCATAGAAGACATATACTTCAACATACATAATAAAAACCATATATAAAAAAACCCACAGTTATAATTCACAGAAAAAAATGAAAGATTTTCTCTAAGATCAGGAAAATGTCAAGCATACCCACCTTTGGTACTCTTATTCAACAACATAATAAATTTCTAGCTAAAGGGATTTAGTAGATTTAGTAAGACAAATTAATAAGGGACATCCAAATCAGAAAGGAGAAAGTAAAATTCTCATTATTTGCAGATAATTTTTATATGTAGAAAATTCTAAAATTCACCCAAGAAACTATTAGAATTAATCAAGGGATTTAGTAAAGTTGAATAATATGGAATACATATAAACGATGTATTTTGATGCACTAACAATATAAATTGGTACAGCCACTATGTTATGGCAGTTCTTCAAAAAAATTAAATTAGGACTATCATGTGATCCAGCAATTCCACTTCTGGATAGAAGTTCAAAGGAAATGAAAACAATGCATCAAAGACTTGCACTTCCATGTTTATTGCACCATTATTAACAACATCAAGACATGAAATAATCTGAGTGTTAGTGGATGGATGGATAAGAAACACATATATTTATATTACAATGGAATACTTTTCAGCCACAAGATAGAAGGAAATCCTGATATTTGTGACAACATCTTCTCTTGTGGCTCAGATTGAAAAAATCTGCCTGCAATGCAGGATACGTCGGTTAAATCCCTGTGTTGGGAAAAGTCCCTGGAGAAGGGAATGATAACCCATTCCAGTACTTTTTCCTGGTGCATTCCATGGACAGAGGAGATTGGCAGGCTGCAGTCCACAGGGTTGCAAAGAGTTGAACATGACTGAATGACTAACACTTTCACTTTCACACCTGATGGACCTTGAGGGAATTATGCTAAGTAAGATAAGTCAGACAGGAAAGTACAAATACTATCTGGTATCATTTATATATGAAATCTATAAAAGATGAACATGTAAAACAAAGAGTAGAAGAGAGGTTCCCAAGAGCTGGAAGTGGGGGAATTGAGGAATTTTTGTTTAAAAGTAAAACTAAAAACTAATAGATAAATAAATCCTGAAGATCTAAAGCACAATGTAGTGATTATAAACAAAAATACTTTATTATAAACCTTAAAATCTCCAATAGACTAGATCTTAATTATTTCCACCACAGAAAATAAACAATAATTACATGATGAACTAGAAATGTTAGCTAATGTTATCGTAGCGATTGCACTATCATATGTAAATGTATATCAATTATACCTCAATTAATACACATTTTTAAAAAGCTGTCATTATTCAAAAACTATTTGAACATATAAAGGAGACAATAGAATTTTTATCTCAGAGTCTACACATTGTCTAGTAGGTAGGCCTCAATAAGTTTCAGTTCACTTCAGTCGCTCCATCGTGTCTGACTCTGCGTCCCCATGAACCACAGCACGCCAGGCCTCCTTGTCTATCACCAACTGCCAGAGTCCACCCAAACCCATGTCCATTGAGTAGTCAGTGATGTCATCCAACCATCTCATCCTCTGTCATCCCCTTCTCCTCCTGCCCTCAATCTTTCCTAGCATCAGGGTGTTTTCAAATGAGTCAGCTCTTTGCATCAGGTGGCCAAAGTATTGGAGTTTAAGCTTCAACATCAGTCCTTCCAATGAATACCCAGGACTGACATCCTTTAGGATGGACTGGTTGGATCTCCTTGCAGTCCAAGGGACTCTCAAGAGTCTTCTCCAACACCACAGTTCAAAAGCATCAATTCTTCAGTGCTCAGCTTTCTTCACAGTCCAACTTTCACAGCCATACATGACCATTGGAAAAACCATAGCCTTGACTAGATGGACCACTATTGGCAAAGTAATGTCTCTGCTTTTTAATATGCTGTCTAAGTTGGTCATAACTTTCCTTCCTAGATCATTTAATCTTGCCTTTAAGTCTGATTTTTTAAAAGTAAAATTACCACCAACTAGGTGTTGGTCAATTTTAATGATCCAGTATTGTCCTCCATTTGGAAGAATTCCCTAAGCAGTAACAAATTATTTACCCTATTATCTATAACACACTTTTTCATCATTAATATTTAATGACTAGCATTGCCTTTATAATACTGGATTATGATGTTTGTGTGTATTAATTTGGGTGAATATAGTTAAGTGTATATGTGTTTTACTTAGGACAGTCATTATGTCTTCATCTAAATACTCTTAATTCAAATTAATAGAGTAAGAAAAAATCTACCAGTGTTTGAATAAACATTTAAAAGGTCAATAATAATAGTAGTATTACATATTTATTTCACTTTGTTACAGTCAATTGACAAATCAATTTATACATTGATACAACCCAAAATTATATACTAATAAATTAAACAAAGCAAAAAAATAAAGAAATGCAGAAGGCAATTGTATTTATCATGTATTATTCACTAGACAGAAGTTTGAGGAATACCTATGCCAAATTATTAATATTATAAGGAAGTTCTGCACTTATGACAAGTCTGTAATGCCTCGTAGATGCAAAAGTAAAACTTTTTGTAGAGAAATACAACCCATGTGCTATGGTATTCCAACAGGAAGACCTCCAATGATGAGAAATTCAAATGAGAAAATAGTTGCCAATTATCTAAGAAACAATCATATATAAATATATAACATTAGATTCTATAAGATGGACTATTACAAGATCCTGCCATATTAGTAAAACAATCTATAATATTTAATAAATGAATATTTAAAATATATTAATATGAAGCTATTCAAGAATCCCTAAAACCTTAGAAACAATAGCAACTGAATAGAATTAATAGATATATGAAAGTTAAAATAATCAAAGAAATAAATTTAATGGAGAACAAAAACATCACATTTAACAAAGCAAAGTTAAATTGTGAATTAGAAGAAAGCTGGAGGTTTCAGAAGGGAACTCTAGGCGGTAGAGTAGGAGGATGCTGTGCTTGCCTCCTATGAATATGTTCAAAATACATCTACAGATGGAGCAACCCTCTTGCTGAAAACAACCTGGAGATTGGCAGAAAGGCTCTTCTATAACACTGTAAGAAAGAACCACATGGGGTGTGGTAGGCAAAGAGGAGAAGCAATCAGATTGGGACCCATGCCCCTAGCAGGCAACACAGAAAGGGAGCAGCATTACATGGCTCAGTGGTCCTCCCAGGAAGTGAGCAGTTCAAGCCATATATTGAACACCCACACCCTTGGGGTCCAACAACCAGGAAGATGAATCCCCTTAACTATTGAAAACCAGTAGGACATACCAGAGGGTTATAAGAAACTGAGAATTTTTCTTTTAAAGATCACATGTAACACTTAGTTACTCCTGGGGACAAGGCAGATGAAGCAGTTTGAAAATTGCCAGGTGCCTTGGCTGGTTTGCTGTGACCATCCCAGCTCACAGCCTGCACTGGCTCCTATCTTCTTCAGCCTCTCTTGATACTGTACAGCTCTCCTCTGGAGCAAAGAGGCCATTACAAAAGAGAGAACACTTAAGAGAGAAGAATCAGCTCAAGCACAACTGTGCCTCTCAATAGGACAAGGGCAGCAATCACCAGTGTGCCCATAAACGCAGTATGCTGAAAACTGCCTGAGGTTCTAATCAAATTCCAGGACCAGCCCAGCACATGAGCCAGCACAAACATGAGAGGCAGCAGATTGGCAACTACATGGGACTCTGAGTGGCTTACTGGGACATCCCAGTGTGCACCACAGCCCGTACTGGGTGTGGGTTCTAGCCCCTGTTTCACTGGTGCTAATCTCCACTAGAGCAGAGGTGCAGTTAGTGGGGGAGCTGTGCACACTGAGAAAAAAGGGCCAGCTTGGAACTGACCCTCAGAGTTTTTACCAGAACACCTTTGGCCTTGCCCCTGCCTCTAATAGGGTAAGACTGGCATAGAACATGGACAAGCCTCAGCTCACACCCAGCTCTGGCTCTAGCCATTCCATCCCCAGTCCTACCTCCACTAAGATGGTGGCTGCCAACACATTCTGGGAGAAGACATGATCCATGTTCATTCAGATTCAGCTCACAAACCAAAGTCATGGGCACACACAGACTGCAGAGGGATGCTCCCTCTCAGGGACATGCCTTTAAGACCAGTATGGGTAGCTGTTCTACCCAACATCACAGACAGAGAAAATTAAACAAAAGATAAAGATTGTCAGATTTGGTAAAAGGCAATGGCACCCCACTCCAGTACTCTTGCCTGGAAAATCCCATGGACAGAGGAGCCTGGTAGGCTGCAGTCCATGGGGTCACTAAGAGTCCCACAGGACAGAACGACTTCACTTTCAATTTTCACCTTCATGCAGTGGAGAAGGAAATGGCATCCCACTCCAGTGTTCGTGCCTGGAGAATCCCAGGGACAGGGGATCCTGGTGGGCTGCTGTCTATGGGGTCGCACAGAGTCAGACATGACTGAAGCGACTTAGCATAGCATAGCATAGCATATACTGTTTACTTGAAATTCACTTTAAATATGTATGCAAGACAGCAAAAGAGACACAGATGTATAGAACAGTCTTTTGGACTCTGTGGGAGAGGGAGAGGGAGAAGTTGGGATGATTTGGGAGAATGGCATTGAAACATGTATAATATTATATATGAAATGAATCGCCAGTCCAGGTTTGATGCAGGATACAGGATGCTTGGTGCTGGTGCACTGGCATGACCCAGACGTATGGTATGGGGAGGGAGGTGGGAAGGGGGTTCAGGATTGGGAACATGTGTACACCTGTGGCAGATTCATGTTGATGTATGGCAAAACTAATAAGATATTGTAAAGTAATTTAAAAAATATGAAGGCACAAATAGAAAAATGCAAAGAGATGAGAAAAGACGTTCCATGTTATTTTTAACATGAACAAAAATAGATATATAGATATATTAATTTCAGACATTATAGAGGAAAATATACCAGTAGGGTAAAAGAAGGTAACTTCATAATGATGAAAGATTCAGTTTTTGAAGAGAACATACAATGTTTATTTATCTAATAATAGAACTTCAGTCTGTCCAACTCTTTGCCACCTCATGGACTGTAGCCTTCCAGGCTCCTCTGACCATGGAATTCTCTGGGTAAGAATACTGGAATGGGTAACCATTCCCTCCTCCAGGGAATATTTATGGCCCAGGGATCAAACCAGGTCTCCTGGATTTAACCAGGTGGCACAGTGGTAAAAAATCTGAGATTCTATTTTATTGTTCTTATTTTTAGATTCCATGTATAATTGAGATCATATAGTGTTTGTCTTTCTCTGTCTGACTCCTTACACTTAGCTAATGCTTTAAAGATCCATCCATGCTGTTGCCAATGGCTATTTCCTTCTTTTTATGGCTGATTATATCCCACTGTATATGTACTACATTTTTTATCTAAAAATCCATCAATATATGTTTATGCTGCTTCCATGTTTTGACTGTTGTAAATAAAACTGCAATAAAATGAGGTTTCATATATATTTTCAAGATAGTGCTTTTTTATCCCCCACTAGATAAACACTAAAAAGTGAAATTGCTATATTATATAGTAGTTTTATTTTTATTTTCTAAAAGATTCTCCATAATGTTTTCCATAGTGTCTGCATCAATTTACATTCCTACCAGCAGTGTAAAAGCATTCCCTTTTCTCCACATCCTTGCAACACTTATTATTTATTTTATTGATAACAGTCATTCTAATAGGTAAAGTATTACCTATTACTGAAAGTATTACCTTTACTATATTAGGTAATATTACCTATTTCTGAAAGTATTACCTTTACTATATTATATACTTTAGTTAGGTAAAGTATTACCTAACTATGATTTGGATTTCTCTGATTAGTGATGTTGAACACCTTTTCATGTGTCTGTTTTCCATCTGAATATCTTCTTTGGAAGAATGTCTGTTTAGATCCTCTGCCCACTTTTTAATTGTGCTGTTTGTTCTTTTGCTATTTAGTTTTGAGTTCTGTATATATTTGAGATATCAGTTCCTTATCACATATATGACTTGCAAATATTTTTCTCTTTCGATAGGTTTGCCTGTTCATTTCATACACAGTTTCTTTTGGTGTGCAGAGGTTTATAGAAAAAAAATGCAATGATTTCCTTTACATCAGTCTTCATGACAGTACCTTCTTTCAGTTCAGTTCAATTCAGCTCAGTTGTGACCGACTCTTTGCGACCCCATGAATCGCAGCATGCCAGGCCTCCCTGTCCATCACCAACTCCCGGAGTTCACTCAAACTCATGCCCATTGAGTCAGTAATGCCATCCAGCCATCTCATCCTCTGTCGTCCCCTTTTCCTCCTGCCCCCAATCCCTCCCAGCATCAGGGTCTTTTCCAATGAGTCAAATCTTCGCATGAGGTGGCCAAAGTATTGGAGTTTCAGCTTTAGCATCATTCCTTCCAAAGAAATCCCAGGGATGATATCCTTCAGAATGGACTGGTTGGATCTCCTTGCAGTCCAAGGGAATCTGAAGAGTCTTCTCCAACACCACAGCTCAAAAGCACCAATTCTTTGGTGCTCAGCTTTGTTCACAGTCCAAATCTCACATCCGTACATGACCACTGGAAAAACCATAGCCTTGACAAGACAGACCTTTGTTGGCAAAGTAATGTCTCTTCTTTTCAAAATGCTATCTAGGTTGGTCATAGCTTTCCTTCCATGGTGTAAGCGTCTTTTAATTTCATGGCTGCAGTTACCATCTGCAGTGATTTTGGAGCCCCCAAAAATAAAGTCTGACACTGTTTCCACTGTTTGCCCATCTATTTCCCATGAAGTGATGGGACCAGATGCCATGATCTTAGTTTTCTGAATGTTGAGCTTTAAGCCAACTCTTTCACTCTCCTCTTTCACTTTCATTAAGAGGCTTTTTAGTTCCTCTTCACTTTCTGCCATAAGGGTGGTGTCATCTGCATATCTGAGGTTATTGATATTTCTTCCAGCATTCTTGATTCCAGCTTGTGCTTCTTCTAGCCTGGCATTTCTCATGATGTACTCTGCATATAAGTTAAATAAGCAGGGTGACAGTATACAGCCTTGACGTACTCCTTTTCCTATTTGGAATCAGTCTGTAGTTCCATGGCCAGTTCTAACTGTTGCTTCCCGATCTGCATATAGGTCTAAAGAGGGAGGTCAGGTGGTCTGGTATTCCCATCTCTTTCAGAATGTCCCACAGTTTATTGTGATCCACACAGTCAAAGGCTTTTATACTCAAAAAAGCAGAAATAGATGTTTTTCTGGAACTCTCTTGCTTTTTCCATGATCCAGCGGATGTTGCCAATTTGATCTCTGGTTCCTCTGCCTTTTCTCAAACCAGCTTGAACATCTGGAAGTTCACAGTTCATGTATTGCTGAAGCCTGGCTTGGAGAATTTTGATCATTACATTACCAGTGTGTGAGATGAGTGCAATCGTGTGGTAGTTTGAACGTTCTCTGGCATTGCCTTTCTTTGTGATTGGAATGAAAACTGACATTTTCCAGTCCTGTGGCCACTGCTGAGTTTTCCAAATTTGCTGGCATATTGAGTGCAGCACTTTAACAGCATCATCTTTAAGGATTTGGAATAGCTCAACTGGAATTCCATCACCTTCACTAGCGTTGTTTGTAGTGATGCTTTCTAAGGGCCACTTGACTTCACATTCCAGGATGTCTGGCTCTAGATCAGTGATCACACCATCGTGATTATCTTGGTCTTGATCTTTTTTATATAGTTCTGTGTATTCTTGCCACCTCTTCTTAATATCTTCTGCTTCTGTTAGGTCCATACCATTTCTGTCCTTTATCAAGCCCATCTTTGCATGAAATGTTCCCTTGGTATCTCTAATTTTCTTGAAGAGATCTCTAGTCTTTCCCATTCTGTTGTTTTCCTCTATTTCTTTGCATTGATCTCTGAGGAAGACTTTCTTATCTCTCCTTGATATTCTTTGGAACTCTGCATTCAGATGCTTATATCTTTCCTTTTCTCCTTTGCTTTTCAGTTCTCTTCTTTTCATAGCTATTTGTAAGGCCTCCCCAGACAGCCAGCAGCAGAGAGGAGCTACCCCACGTCCAAGGTCAAGGGCAGCGGCCGAGAGTGTTAGGCTGTGATGGCACAGGAGCGTCTCAGAGGAGCTACCTCACATCCAAGTTCTTTCTTTTATTTATTTAATTTTTGTTGCTGCTGCCTTTACTTTGGCTGTCATATCCAAAAAGTGTCACAAAGACTGATGTAAAGGAGATTATTGCCTATATTTTTCTCTAGGATTCATGGTTTCTGGTCTTATATTCAAATATTTAATTCACTTTGACTTTATTTTTGTGTGTGGTGTAAGATAGTGGTTGGGTTCATTCTTTTGCCTAAGGCTCTCTAGTTGTCATAACATCATTTATCAAAAAGATTATCCTTTCCCCCAGTATTTTCCTGGCTCATCTGTAATAAATTATTTGATCAGACATGTTTGGGATTATTTCTGGGCCTTCTACTGTGTTACATTAATCTATATGTATGCTTTTATGCTAGCATTATACTATTTTGATTGCTATAGCTTTGCAATATATTTTGAGATCAGGAAGAGTGATACCTCCAGCTTCCCTGTTCTTTATCAAGATTGTATGCCCATAGAAATTTTAAGATTGTTAGATTACTTTGGGTAGTACGAACATTTTAACAATTAATTATTATTTAATTATTCCATGAGCATTGAATATTTTTCCTTTGTATCTCCTTCAATTTTTTTTTTCACCACTGTATTATACTTCTCAGTGTACATGCCTTACACATGTTTCAGTTCAGTTCAGTCGCTCAGTCATATCTGAAGTTTTGCAACCACATGGACTGCAGAATGCCAGGCCTCCCTGTCCATCACCAACTCCTAGAGTATACTCAGACCCATGTCCAATGAGTCGGTAATGCCATCCAACCATCTCATCCTTTGTCATCCCCTTTCCTCCTGTCTTCAATCATTTTCAGTATAAGAGTCTTTTCAAATGAGTCAGTTTTTTGTATAAAGTGGCCAAATTATTGGGGTTTCAGCTTCAATATTAGTCCTTTCAATGAACACCCAGGACTGATCTCCTTTAGGATAGACTGGTTGGATCTCCTTGCAGTCCAAGGGACTCTCAAGCATTTTCCCCAACACCACAGTTCAAAAGCATCCATTCTTCAGTGCTCAGCTTTCTTTATAGTCCAACTCTCACATCCATACTCAACCACTGGAAATATCATAGTTTTAACTAGACCGACTTTTGTTGGCAAAGTAATGTCTCTGCTTTTTAATATGCTATCTAGGTTCATCATAACTTTTCAACCAAGGAGTAAGTGTCTTTAATTTCATGGCTGCAGTTACCATCTGCAGTGATTTGAGAGCCCCCAAAAATAAAGTCTGTCACTATTTCCGCTGTTTTCCCATCTATTTGCCATGAAGTGATGGGACCAGATATCATGATCTTAGTTTTCTGAATGCTGAGTTTTAAGACAACTTTTTCACTCTCCTCTTTCACTTTCAGCAAGAGGCTCTTTAGTTCTTGGCTTTCTGCCTTAAGGGTGGTGTCATCTGCATAGCTGAGATTATTGATATTTCTCCCGGCAATCTTGATACTAGCTTGTGCTTCATCCAGCCCAGTGTTTCTCACGATGTACTCTGCATCTAAGTTAAATAAGCAGGTTGACAATATACAACCTTGACATACTCCTTTCTTTATTTCTTTCGTTAAATATATTCTTAAATGCTTTATTATTATTGATGCAACTGTAAATGTGATTATTTCCTCAAATTCTCTTTCTGATAGTTTGTTACTAGTGTATAGAATTGCAGCTGATCTTTATATATTGATTTTGTATCCTTCAAACTAACTGAATTCACTTATTAGTTCTAACAGATTTCTGGTTGAGTCTTTAGGGTTTTTCACATATTATATCATATGCAAATAGTGACAGTTTTACTTCTTTCTAATTTGAGAGCTTTTATTTACTTTTCTTACCTAATTGCTCTGAATAGACTTTAAAATATATTGAATAAAAAACAGGTGAGACTAGCATCCTTCTCTTGTTCCTGATCTTAAAGTAAAAGCTTTCAGCTTTTCACTTTTGATTATGTTAGCTGTGGGTTTGTCATACATGATCTGTATTATATTAAGATATGTTCTCTTTGTGCCCATTTTCCTGAACGTTCTGAATATTTTTATGCTAATACCTTTGGCAATTTACATGAAAAGATCAGATTTTTTGAAAGGCATTAGCCACTAAAGTTTACCCAGGAAGAGACAGCAAAAGTGTTTATTAAAGAAATTGAATGCATAGATAGAACTTTTCAACAAAGAAAACTTAAAGGTCACGTGGTTTCATTATTCAATTCTACTAAAATTTTAAGGAATAATAAATTGTAGTATCATGGAAAGTTTTCCAAAAAATTAATAAAGAGGACTTCTCATTTTTCACTATGAGGTCAGTATGATTCTGATACTAAAGCAAGACAAAAGCATTATAAAGAAAAATAAAGTATATATAAGTATCAAAGCCACGGATGAAAATATTGAAGGGCACACATTAAAAAATTCTTGACAAATTTCACCTAATTGAATATAATTATTTTGAAAAATAAAATATACCATCACCAACTGAGGCTTATTCTGGAGCTCCTAGATCAATTTAACACTAAAAACATTGCACATAATTCATGACATTGGCAAAACACCTCAATAAATGCAGGGTAAATTATTTGATACCATTTATCATCCACTACTAATAAAAAATGTTTCAAAAACTATAAACAGAAGAAAATTCCCTCGACCTGGTAAAGGCCTTTTGTAAAAAGTCAGCAGTTTGACCTTATATTTAGTGGTGAGAGAGTAAATGTTATCTTTCTAATATCAGTAGAAAGGCACAAGTATCACTTCTCACTGCTTTAACTTAGGGCCAAGGATTATAGCTATTATTGCAAGGCAAGAAAAATAATTAAAAGCTCTCAAATCAGAAAGATGCAAGACTGTTCTTGCTCATGGACAGCATGATTATTATGTAGACAATCCATGGATCATAAAATGATAGTGGAATTAATTGAGTTTAGATGCAGTCCTATGGGGTCTCTGGAGTCAGATCTGTTTTTTTTTATTCTCATGGAGAAGAAATGCAACCCACTCACTAGTGGAATTAATTGGTCTTGTAGAGTGTGTAGCATGTATACAGGATACTAGATCATCAAACATGAAAAACAATTGTATTTTTATATAATAAAACAACCAGAAATTGAAATAAAAATCAGAGAATTTCCAAAGCATTAAACTATGAAATAATGAATAACAAGAAAGCTGTGGTACATATACACAATGGAGTATTACTCAGCCATTAGAAAGAATACATTTGAATCAGTTCTAATGAGGTGGATGGAACTGGAGCTTATTATACAGAGTGAAGTAAGCCAGAAAGAAAAACACAAATACAGTATACTAATGCATATATATGGAATTTAGAAAGATGGTAACAATAACCCTGTTTACAAGACAGCAAAAGAGACACTGATGTATAGAACAGACTTTTGTACTCTGGGAACGGGAGAGGGTGGGATAATTTGGGAGAATAGCATTGAAATATGTATAATATCATATCTGAAAAGAGTCGCCAGTCCAGGTACAATGCCTGATAATGGATGCCTGGGGCTGGTGCACTGGGACGACCCAGAGGGATGGTAGGGGAGGGAGGAGGGAGGAGGGTTCAGGATGGAGAACACATGTATACTTGTGGAGGACCCATCTTGAGGTATGGCAAAAGCAATACAATATTGTAAAGTTAAGCAAAATAAAATTTAATTTAAAAAAAAAAAAAAAAACACACAAATTTGATGTGTTCATCCTCAGTCACTCAAGTAGTGTTCACCTCTTTGCAACCCCATGGACTGTGGACCACCAGGCTCTTCTGTTCATGGGATTTTTCAGGTAAGATTACTGGAGAGGTTTGCCATTACCTTCTCCAAGGCATCTTCCTGGCCCAGAGACTGAACCCAAGTCTCTTGAGTCTCCTGCCTTGGCAGGCAGATTCTTTACCACTGAGTCACCTGGGAAGTCCAGTGAACCTGACAATGCATGTATAAACCTGATAATGCATGGTTAAGAACTGTACAACTATAACTAAAATATATTACTGAGAGAAATTAAAGAAGGTAGATAAATTAAGAGATAATCTATTTCTATGAATTGGAAGACTATTTTTTAAGATGGCTTATCTCTTCAAGTGTGTCTGAAGTTTCAACATAATAACATTCCATTTTGCTGTAGGAATTTTGTTATAAAATCTAAGAAGCTGATTCCAAAATTCTTAAAGAATATAAAGAACGTGAAATATTTTAATAAAAAATAACAATTTTAGAAGAACTACATTGGGCTACCCTGGTGACTTCAACAGTAAAGGATCCACTTGCAATGCAGGAGACCTGGATTCAAACCTTGGGTCAGGAAGATATCCTGGAGAAAGGAATGACTACCCACTCCAATATTCTTGCCTGGAAGATTTCATGGACAGTGGAGTCTAATAGGCTGCAGTCCATGGGGTTGCAAAGAGTTGAACACGACTGAGTGACTAACACACTTTAACACTCATTCAGATCAGATCAGTCACTCAGTCGTGTCCGACTCTTTGCGACCCCATGAACTGCAGCACGCCAGGCCTCCCTATCCATCACCAGCTCTCGGAGGTCACTCAGACCCACATTCATCGAGTCAGTGATGCCATCCAGCCATCTCATCCTCTGGCGTCCCCTTCTCCTCCTGCCCTCAATCCCTCCCAGCATCAGAGTCTTCTCCAATGAGTCAACGCTTCGCATGAGGTGGCCAAAATACTGGAGTTTCAGCTTTAGCATCATTCCTTCCAAAGAAATCCCAGGTCTGATCTCCTTCAGAATGGACCGGTTGGATCTCCTTGCAGTCCAAGGGACTCTCAAGAGTCTTCTCCAACACCACAGTTCAAAAGCATCAATTCTTCGGCGCTCAGCCTTCTCCACAGTCCAGCTCTCACATCCATATATGACCACAGGAAAGACCATAGCCTTGACTAGGCGAACCTTTGTTGGCAAAGTGATGTCTCTGCTTTTGAATATGCTATCTAGGTTGGTCATAACTTTCCTTCCAAGGAGTAAGCGTCTTTTAATTTCATGGCTGCAGTCACCATCTGCAGTGATTTTGGAGCCCAGAAAAAGAAAGTCTGACACTGTTTCCACTGTTTCTCCATCTATTTCCCATGTAGTGATGGGACAGTGTAGCACTGACATAAAGATAGACAGATCGCTGGAACAGAATGGAAAATGCAGAAATGTTCTACACAATCAACTGTTAACAAAAAATGAACTTTCCATCAACTAGTAACTTTTCTGCAGATTTAGAACACTTGGATACTCCATAAAAAAAAAAAAAAAAAAAAAAAAAAAAAAAAAACATGGTGCTTAATTTTGTTCTTGTTGTTGTTGATTAGTTGATAATTCATGTCCAGCTCTTTGCAACCCCGTGGACTGCAGCATGCCTGGCTCCCCTGTCCTTCACTATCTTGAGCACATACCAAAATTAGCTAAAAGTAGTTCACAGTCTTAAATGAAAACCTAAAATTATAATAACTCTAGAAGAAAATATAGGAGTGAATATTTGTAATCTTAGCTTTAGTAAAGAGTTATCTATTAAAGAAAAAAATAGTTTGGATTGACCACAATAAAGAAATTTTGTCCTTCAAAATACACTTTTAGCAGAAAGAAATGACAAGCAACAGACTGGGTGTGAAAATATCTACAAATCATATATCCAATAAATGACTTGTATCCAGAATATATGAAAAATGCTCAAAATTCAATAATAAGAAAACAAATGCCCAAAAGACTTTAATAGATTTTTCATCAAAGAAGATACTCTTAAGTCATATTCATAGCTGTATGAATAACTACATAAAAATTCAATATCATGATCATTAAGGAAATTCAAATCATAACAGTGATATACCATTGCACTCTAGAATATCTAAAATTGAGAATTGACTCCACCGAGTTTTGGCAAATGTGTAAAAAAACTGGATTTTTCATAAACTGATAATGAGAATAAGAGAAATGATTTAACTACTTTCAAAACTAGATTTCTAGCTTCTTAAATGTTTAAAAACATTCCTACTAGGATAATCTAAAATCACAGTAATGGCTAAAATTTTAAAAGGTATTAAGTTGAAAATGAATATAGCTAGAAACCAAAATTAGTAAGTTAGAAACTAAACATCACAGAATTAAAAAAAAAAAACTAAACCATGTTTTATCCATCTTATTAGCAAAGATTTATATCACTAATATAAAAAAATTGCATTTTCTGCCTTATAAATTGGTACAACCATTTTAGTGTGTAAGTTAGCAGTATCAATTAAAATTCAAAATATTCTGGGTTTGGACCCAGAACTTCCACTTCTAAAACTTATTCCTGAACAAAGAGATGGGTCCAAGAATATTTGTTGCAAAATTTTGTTTTAAACATGTCTACAAAATGTAACATCTGCACCAGTAAAAAAAGGATGACTGAAAAATACCAAAAACTGCTAAGAAGCAACTTATGTATCAACTCAAAATGTTTAATAAATGTTTGTTTAATAAATGTTAATGTGTGGGGGAAAGCATGCAGCAAAAAAAAAAAAAAAAAAAAAAACACTCCTACTATATTGCCCAATCTTTCTATTACCTGGCATTTATTTAAGAAAAAAATGAAAGCATGTGTCCATACAATGACTTGCACATTAGTTTTCATCACATTTTATTTATAATAATAGCCCCAACCTGGAAATAATGCAAACATCCAACAAGCTGTGAATGAATAAACATGTTGTGGCTTATCTGTACAACAGAATGTATCCTGTGATAGTTGGTCTGTCATGTACAACTCTTTGCGACCTCATAGACTATAGCTTGCCAGGTTTCTCTATCCATGGGATTTTCCACGCAGGAATACTAGAGTGGTTTGCTATTCCCTCCTACAGGGGGTCTTCCCAACCCAGGGATTGAACCTGGGTCTCCTGTCTTGTGGGCAGATTCTTTACTGTTTGAGCCACCAGGGAAGCAACTACTCAGCAATAAAATGTAATGCAATGCAGGAGACCTGGGTTCAGTCCCTGGGTCAGAAAGACCCATCCTGGAAAAGGAAATGGCAACCTACTCCAGTATTCTTGCCTGGGAAATTCCATGGTCAGAGGAACCTGGCAGGCTACAATCCATGGGGTCACAGAAGTTAGAAATGACTTAGTGACTAAAGCAAAACAATAAAATAGAATGAATTATTGATACACATAAAATATACAGCTGAATCTCAACCTACTTACACTAAGTAAAAAAGCCTGACAAAATGTTTATGATGTTTCACTGTATTTTTATAGAATTACAGAAAATGCAGTCTTATCTGTAGTGACAGAAAGCAGATTAGTGATTTCAAGGGGAAGGGGCAGGAGCCAAGCATCACAGAAGGAGGAAATATTTGAAGATGTTTTCTTTCAATATTTTTGACTGTGGTGATGGTTTCATAAGCCTATGCATAAACTAAATCTTATGATGTTATGCAATTTACACGTCTCAACAAAGTCAGGCTCATTAGCTAAAATGTCCCCATGGTCTAAGTTTTTTACTCTTTCCTATCAGAGTTTTGCTTTTGATATAGGAGATAAGTTGAAGATCCATTTGTTTGTCTTTTCTATTACCTTTGAAGTAAAAGTCTGGACTTGATTTTTAGCTTGTATGTTTCCTGAAGATGAAAGAAAATAGGACCTTTTTAAGGCTGCCATCAAAAACCTCTGCCTTTCAGAGTGTGTTTTAAATTGGCAAGTAATCATGTTAAGCCTGCCAATTTCCTTTTACAAGATTTCCAACACTGTCACAAAGAGGTTGATAAATATACATTATCCTATGTTGTTTAAACATCACAGTTAGTTGTTCACCCAGTGAATGGCCCTTCACTTGCTTCTCATCCCAATTAACCACAGGTGAAAGCTTTAGTAACTTAGAGGCTACCATATGCTAGGATAATCATTACTCTGGTGACCAACAACAGCGTGCTCTCATTAATTTCAGTTACATAGGTAATCCAACTCCAAAATCATCCCAAAGTGTGTTTTCTAGACCTACTTCTTGAACTTCATGTTATGCAGGTCAGGAAGCAACAGTTAGAACTGGATATGGAACAGACTGGTTTCAAATAGGAAAAGGAGTACATCAAGGCTGTATACTGTCACCCTGATTGTTTAACTTATATGCAGCGTACATCATGAGAAACGCTGGGCTGGAAGAAGCACAAGCTGGAATCAAGATTGCCGGGAGAAATATCAATAACCTCAGATATGCAGATGACACCACCCTTATGGCAGAAAGTGAAGAGGAACTAAAAAGCCTCTTGATGAAGGTGAAAGAGGAGAGTGAAAAAGTTGGCTTAAAACTCAACATTCAGAAAACTAAGATCATGGCATCTGGTTCCATCACTTCATGGGAAATAGATGGGCAAACAGTGGAAACAGTGTCAGACTTTATTTTGGGGGGCTCCAAAATCACTGCAGATGGTGACTGCAATCATGAAATTAAAAGACACTTACTCCTTGGAAGAAAAGTTTTGACCAACCTAGATAGCATTTTGAAAAGCAGAGACATTACTTTGCCAACAAAGGTCTGTCTAGTCAAGGCTATGGTTTTTCCAGTGGTCATGTATGGATGTGAGAGTTGGACTGTAAAGAAAGCTGAACACCAAAGAATTGATGCTTTTGAGCTGTGGTGTTGGAGAAGACTCTTGAGATTCCCTCAGACTGCAAGGAGATCCAATCAGTCCATTCTGAAGGAGATTGGCCCTGGGATTTCTTTGGAAGGAATGATGCTAAAGCTGAAACCCTAGTACTTTGGCCACTTCATGTGAAGAGTTGACTCATTGGAAAAGACTCTGATGCTGGGAGGGGTTGAGGGCAAGAGGAGAAGGGGCGACAGAGGATGAGATGGCTGGATGGCATCACTGACTCGATGGACGTGGGTCTGAGTGAACTCCGGGAGTTGGTAATGGACAGGGAGGCCTGGCATACTGCCATTCATGGGGTCACAAAGAGTCAGACACGACTGAGCAACTGAACTGAACTGAACTGAGGTTCTATAAAAACACAGCTCAAAGCAAAACTTATGTGCTAACACATTATTGTAAAGGACAATCCTAGATTAGCAAGAAAAAACGATAAGTAAATCAGAGAGAACAGAAAGCAAACAAACAAACAAGATGTTGGCTATGAAGCAAGTCATTATTTCATCAAGAGACACAGCATGGCATTTGGAAAATCAAGCTGAAGGTGCATCCAATGGAGGGAACACTGGAGAGCAAATTTATCCATGGGCTTCCTCTAGTTTCCTGGATATACTGCCCAATACCCCCACACACAAACACATTTCTAAGTGTTGTTCCATGTCTTCTCAGGCAGTGACTGAAAAGCAACATTCCATCTTTGTGTTATGGTACTCTGTGTCAAGAATTAATGGGACTGACTCAAATGCATTCCTTTTTACAGCTGAATAATATTCAATTGTGTATACCATAACTACTGTATCTTATTCAGTTATAAAAATCAATGCATTTGAGTCAGTTCTAATGAGGTGAACTAACCTAGAGCCTATCATACAAAGTGAAGTAACTCAGAAAGAGAAAGACAAATATCATATATTAACACATGTATATGGAATCTAGAAAAATGGTACTGATGAACCTATCTGAGGAGTAGCAATAGAGATGCAGACATAGAAAACAGACTTTTGGACACAGTCAGATCAGATCAGTCTCTCAGTCATGTCCGACCCTTTGTGACCCCATTAAACGCAGCACGCCAGGCCTCCCTGTCCATCACCAACTCCCGGAGGTCACTCAGACTCACGTCCATCGAGTCAGTGATGCCATCCAGCCATCTCATCCTCTGTCGTCCCCTTCTCCTCTTGCCCTCAATCCCTCCCAGCATCAGAGTCTTTTCCAATGAGTCAACTCTTTGCATGAGCTGGCCAAAGTACTGGAGTTTCAGCTTTAGCATCATTCCTTCCAAAGAAATCCCAGGGCTGATCTCCTTCAGAATGGACTGGTTGGATCTCCTTGCAGTCCAAGGGACTCTCAAGAGTCTTCTCCAACATCACATCAAAATCAATTCTTCAGCACTCAGCCTTCTTCACAGTCCAACTCTCACATCCATACATGATCATTGGAAAAACCATAGCCTTGACTAGACGGACCTTTGTTGGCAAAGTAATGTCTCTGCTTTTCAATATGCTGTCTAGGTTGGTCATAACTTTCCTTCCAAGGAGTAAGCGTCTTTTAATTTCATGGCTGCAGTCACCATCTGTAGTGATTTTGGAGCCCAGAAAAATAAAGTCTGACACTGTTTCCAATGTTTCCCCATCTACTGCCTATGAAGTGATGTGACTGGATGCCATGATCTTCGTTTTCTAAATGTTGAGCTTTAATCGAACTTTTTCACTCTCCACTTTCACTTTCATCAAGAGGGTTTTTAGTTCCTCTTCACTTTCTGCCATAAGGGTGGTGTCATCTGCATATCAGGTTATTGATATTTCTCCCAGCAATATTGATTCCAGCTTGTGTTTCTTCCAGTCCAGCGTTTCTCATGATGTACTCTGCATACAAGTTAAATAAACAAGGTGACAATATACAGCCTTGATGAACTCCTTTTCCTATTTGGAACCAATCTGTTCTTCCATGTCCAGTTCTAACTGTTGCTTCCTGACCTGCATACAAATTTCTGAAGAGGCAGATCAGGTGGTCTGGTATTCCCATCTCTTTCAGAATTTTCCAGTTTATTGTGATCCACACAGTCAAAGTCTTTGGCATAATTGCTTTTTCAATAAAGCAGAAATAGATGCTTTTCTGGAACTCTCTTGCTTTTTCCATGATCCAGTGGATGTTGGCAATTTGATCTCTGGTTCCTCTGCCTTTTATAAAACCAGCTTGAACATCAGGACATAGTAGGGAAGAGAGAAAATGGGATTATTTGAGGGAGTAGCATTGAAACATACACATTACACCATATGTAAAGCGGATAGCCAGTAGGAATTTGCAATATGACACAAAGAACCTAAAGCTAGTCCTCTGTGACAACCTAGAGGGATGGGATGGTGAGAGAGGTGGGAGGGAGGTTTAAAAGGGAGGGGACACAGTATACCTATGGTTGATTCATGTTTATATTTGGCAGAAATATTCACAAAATTGTAAAATAATCATCCTCTAATAGAAATAAAATACCACTAAAAAACAAACAAACAAAAGGAATTGATGGGGAAAGCCAGAAGTTCAAGCCCTTTTGTCTTTAGATGGTAAGAATGCAGAGGCTACAGGGTCATTCACCACAGACTGGGCTGAGAAATGGCCAACCACCAGGAAAGCCAGATGAGACATTTAAGAGACCTGAAATCTAAAACAAGCACCTACTCTATGCTTGTACAGGACTAGGCATGGAAACACATACACACATTTTTTAGATCTTTAGATCATTTCATACTTGTCTTACACTCCAGCTTACAACATCCTCTGTTTATTTACTTCCTTGCCACCTGGTTCCTGATTCACCAGCTTTCTTTTCCAAGGTCTAATCTGTGTTCATTCCTAATTTGGATGAGACTCTGATGCTACTATTGCCTTCTTACTATTTTCTCTTTTTCAGGGAATTTCTTTGACTGTCTATTACAGATTTCAGACATACAACACTTCTATAGCCTATAAACTTTTTTAAATTTTTTGTTTGTTTTTGTCCAACAGCATGCATTCTACTATCTATTTTGCTGTTGTTCAGTCACTAAGATACGTCAGAGTTTCTGTGATCCCATGGACTGCAGCACACCAGGCTTCCCTATCCTTCACTATCTCTTTGTTCAAACTCATGTCTGTTGATTCAGCGATGCTATCCAATCATGTCATCCTCTGTCACCCCTTTCTCCTCTGACCCATAACCTTTCCAAGTATCAGGGTCTTTTCCAGTGAGGCAGCTCTTCACACCACATGGTCAAAGTATTTGAGCTTCAGCTTCAGTATCAGTCCTTCCAATGAATATCTATCTAGTTATCAAATTGTTTATCTGTTTTAAATTTTAGTAACACCCAATAGCTAAATATGATTACACTTTTTCCTTTCTCCACCAGTGAAAGTCAAACTTGATTTTTATTTTTTAGAGTAATATGTAATAATGGAAACCTAAAATTCCATGCATCCTTCTCTTGACTAAGCCTCAGTAAAATCATGCTCTGTTAGAGTATTAATTTAATAGATTAGTAACCTGGTCTCCAAGCACCTATGCAACATGCAAGATCTTCTTACCCTTATTAACTTGCCAGTAAACAGTTTTTAAAAATCAAATATATTCTAAAGTAGGTGTTTTGGACAATATCTGGATGGCTTCAGTGTTTCCTGTTTATCAATAACATGTATAAGTTGCTTCATGAGGCAAAAAGCAAAACATTTCAGTAAATATAGGGCACATAAATAAAGCACAACTTTTGTTCTTCAAGTCAAATACTGAACTCTTTTTCAGTGAAAAGATTTGCTTTTTAAATAACTTCCATTTACCCTGTTCACATCATTATTAAACCATTGGTCCCTTGATAATGGCCTTCTACTGCTAAAGGAGCATTCAGTTCAGTTCAGTTCAGTCGCTCAGTCGTGTCCAACTCTTTGCGACCCCATGAATCACAGCACGCCAAGCCTCCCTGTCCATCACCATCTCCCGGAATTCACTCAGACTCATGTCCATCGAGTCAGTGATGCCATCCAGCCATCTCATCCTCTGTTGTCCCCTTCTCTTCTTGCCTCCAATCCCTCCCAGCATCAGAGTCTTTTCCAATGAGTCAACTCTTCACATGAGGTGGCCAAAGTACTGGAGTTTCAGCTTTAGCATCATTCCTTCCAAAGAAATCCCAGGGCTGATCTCCTTTAGAATGGACTGGTTGGATATCCTTACAGTCCAAGGGACTTTCAAGAGTCTTCTCTAACACCACAGTTCAAAAGTATCAATTCTTTGGTGTTCAGCTTTCTTTATAGTCCAACTCTCACATCCATACATGACCACTGGAAAAACCATAGCCTTGACTAGACAGACCTTTGTTGTCAAAGTAATGTCTCTGCTTTTTAATATGCCATATGTATTTAGGATGATGTTCCAACCTAGAGACAGATTTACTACAGCTAATTTAATACAATTACTCTGTGATCCCATTTAGATATGGGATAATGACAGGTCAATATAGGCAAGGCTATGGTTTTCCCACTGGTTACATATGGTTGTGAGAGCTGGACTGTAAAGAAGGCAGAGCACCAAAGAATTGATGCCTTTAAACTGTGGCTCTGGAGAAGACTCCTGGGAGTTCCTTGGACAGAAAGGAGATCAAACCAGTCAATCCTAAAGGAAATCAGCCCTGAATACTTGTTGGAAGGACTGATACTGAAGCTGAAGCTCAAGTATTTTTGTCACCTGATGTGAACAGCCAAGTCACTGGAAAGGTGAAAGGTCCCTGATGCTGGGGAAGATTGAGGGCAGAATGAGAAGAGGGCATCAGAGGATGAGATTACTGGATGGCATCACTGATGCAATGGACATGAAGCTAGGAAAACTCCAGAAGATGGTGAGGAATAGAGGGCTTAGCATGCTGCACTCCATGGGGTTGCAAGGAGTTGGACATGACTGGGTGACTGAACAACAATGACATTATTTATGATATGCATTCACCAGTTTTTTTTTTTTTTATTATATATATATATATATATACACATACACACATACTTATGTATCAGTGTATATATATGTTAAGAGTTAGCTTAAACAGTAGCCTATTATTAGCTGCATTACAAAAAATAAATATTTTTTAAAAAGTACATAGCTTCCCATTTGTTTCACTTTTGTTGTAAGGAATAATACAGACATCTCATCCATTTACTATTTACTGTTAAAAAAATAGTAAATCTATTCACTATTTCTTGGGAATATATTTCTCTAATCATTTAATTTGAGCATAAGAAGGTAAAGAGAAAGCAGGGGAAAACTTACTTAGGCCAAGTTTTATGAATAATCATCTGCTTGAAAGTGAAAATGAAATGAAAGTAGAAGTCGCTCAGTTGTGTCTGACTCTTTGAAATCTCATGGACTACATAGGCCATGGAATTCTCCAGGCCAGAATACTGGAGTGTATAGCCTTTCCCTTCTCCAGGGGATCTTCCCAATTCAGGGATCGAACTCAGGTCTCCCACAGTGCAGGTGGATTCTTTACCAGTTGAGCCACAAGGGAGTCTTGCTTGCCTCCAACTTAATTTTAAGGTAACGATGTTTTTAGAGTAATAACACTGAGGTGTAGGGAAATACAATTTGTTGAATATCTACTCTGTGCCAGGTACTACAAGTGAAGTGAAGTTGCTCAGTCATACCTGACTCTTTGCAACCCCATGGACTGCAGCCTACCAGGCTCCTGTTCTCTGTCCATGGGATTTTCCAGGCAAGAGTACTGGAGTGGGTTGCTATTTCCTTCTCAGGAAATCTTCCCGACCCAGGGATCAAACCCAGGTCTCCCACATTGTAGGCAGACGCTTTACCATCTGAGCCACTGGAGAAGTCATACAGTAGATGTTTTATCTGGTTTCCATGACATAATGTTCATGAGAAGTCCAAGAGGTAGATGTCAAAAACTTGTATTTATCCTGAGGATCCTGGAGTCAATATGTTACATTTCTGGCCCAAAGAGCCCCAGGAGGAAGGGTGAAAGGTTTTATGGCAGAAGATGTCATTAGAATGTTATTCAATTTCATTAAGATTTAAGACAAACTCTATTTTTTTTACACCCATTAAATCAATCATCCTCTTTACGTCTTCTGAACCCCATGAAGCCAATCAAACCTCTTAAGTTTCCTGAACCCCATTAAATTATGGAGCCTCATAATTCTCCTGACCCTAAATCAGTCAGCTTTAGTTAAGTCCCCTGACTTCTCCATTAATTCAATTAGCACCCTTAATTGAACCCAGCGAATGAACAGGCTCCCTAAATCATGGGAACCCCATTACATCAACAAGCCCCCTTAAGTTTCCTCACCCCCATTAAATCAAACAACCTTAAATCTCCTGAACCCCATTAAATCAATCTATCTTTTTAATTCTCTTGACCCCCATTAAATCATCCAGCCACCTTAATACTCCTGACCCTCAGTTAATCAAGTGGTTTTATTGTCTTCTGAGACAAACTTTAGGTGAAGACCTCAGATTGCCCTTCAGAACAAGTTGGTGTGTAAGGACACTTCGTCCCATCAATCACCCCGTCAGTATCTCCAGCCATCTCATCCTCTTCGTCCCCTCTCCCCTGCCCTCTCCCCCCGCTCAGAGTCCCAGCTCTCGTGGCACTGAGTCGCGCCCCCCAGATCAGGTATCCCTGGACTGTTACCTCTCAGGACCCAGTCTTCCCACACCCAGCAGCCCCGGCGTTCGCCTCCCCACCAGCCCCCCCCCCCCCTGCTCACCCTGCAGTAGAGCCAGACAGTTACCTCCCTCCCCCTTTCCGCAGTAACAAGCGATCCTCTTTGACCAGTCTTTTCTGACAGTAGTGGCGTCAGGTGGTCTGGATTCCCATCTCTTCTAGGATAGAGCATCTTTAATATTTAGGTGGCTTCTAATTATTTGTTATGTCCCAGTAGCCAAGTTTGCAAATTCTTCTCTCAAAAAAATCTAAGATATTTTTCTTAGTAACTCAATTGAATTAATGATAGTTTTTTTATTTTATTTTATTTTATATTTTGTTTGATTTTTTGGAATATTTATGATGGCTAATTTTACATGCCAACTTGAGTAGGCCATAATATCCAGAGGTTTGGTCAAACACCACTGTGAATGTCACTGTGATTGGAAATAATATTTACATCAGTAGATTGACTCAAATAGAATACATTCTATAATGGGGTTTATGGGGTGGGTCTTACCTAATAAGTTGATGCTGGCAAGAGATAAAGACTGAAATGCTTGGGGAAGAGAGAATGCTGCCTCCAGAATGTCTTCAGACTTGAGCTGCGACATCATTTCATACCATCCAGTATGCCTATCTGCCCTGATGATTTTGATTTACTAGCTTCTACAATCACATTAGTGAGTTCTTTAAAATAAGTCTCTCTCTCTCACTGTCAGGAGAACCTAGACTAGTGCAACATGTGATGTATATTTTATCCTTCATTAAAAGTCTAACTGCCTGGTATAGCCATGAAAAACATGAGATAAATTTGCAAGGCCTAGATTAATTGTGATCTGAAACGTGAGGGAGAGACAGAAGAAAACAAGAGAAGGAATAGTAACAGAAAACAAGATTTTTTTAATGTTGAAGATTAATGAGCTGTGCATTCTAATATACTATTGGTTTTATATATGATGGTAAACAAAATGAGAGTAAACATAAATATAATTTCAAAAGTTTGTATCCTTTGATTATACTTTCATTGCTCTAAATCTAAGAGAAAATTTAGAAATAGTTTATATTTTGAGTTTCTATTTGTTTTATTATCTTTGGCAAAAAGAAGTTCTTGACAGCATTATCTAGTTGAGAAAAGTAATCATAAATAAAACAAATATCTAAAAGTAGATAATATTTATATATGTAAGTATTGGAATAGTATACAGACATTAAAAGAATTGAGAAATATTAATGTTGATAATTTTATACAAGCTGAAAATAAAAAGCTAAAATATACAGACATTCAGAACACCGATCTATGGATGTTTAATGATATGTACTCTGCTCAGTCGCTCAGTCGTGTCCGACTCTGTGCGACCCCATAGACAGAGAGGTCCCCCCGTCCCTGGGATTCTCCAGGCAAGAACGGGTGCCATTTCCTTCTCCAATGCATGAAAGTGAAAAATGAAAGGAAAGCTCTCAGTCGTGTCCGCTCAGCGACCCCATGGACTGGAGCCTACCGGATCCTCCGTCCATGGGATTTTCCAGGCAAAGTACTGGGGTGGGGCGCCATATGTACTTAAGCACTCCCAAAACAGGTGAGGGTTATACAATATAGAAATAAAACCTTAAAAAAGTTATATTTCCAAATTATTTGCAATCTGAATGCAATATTTAATAGTTAAATTTTAATTGAAAACAAGAGAAATATTAAGGTTATTAGAGTGATTTAGGAAAGGAAAAAGCAGAGACGTACACATGGGATGGAGTGGGAGGAGATGAAGAAGAGACAATAGCCTCAAGCCTCCCTCGGTTAATTGGGTTCCTTATGTTGTGTCACTTACAGAATCTATTTAACAGTATTGTCAGGAGCACAGGGCTGGTGAGCTGATTTGAAAGGAGTATTCCTCAGCTTTCTTACTTCTATATTTGCACATTTCAGGGAACTATTGCAAGGGGAGAGAGAATACTAGATATTTTGATAAAATGCTGTTTGAGTATTTTAATCAATATTCAGCCAAATTCAAGACCAAAGTTGAGGCAGCATATTAACATCATATATTAAACTTCTGGGATACAAAGACAAACCCCAAAATTGTATACAACAATTACCATAATATCATTATTATCATAATTTCAAAATTCATTCGTATCAATGTTTGCTGCTACTAATCAACACTGTCAGTGCTAGATGGCTCCTGTGTTATCTCTTTAGCACATTAGAAAAACTAAACAGAATTTTCACTGAGGTCAGTGGGAAGTCTGAGAATGATGTTCAGCACTGCTAGTATAAGACCCTCTCAATTATAATTGACTAAAGTGAAGACAAATTTACTCTCAACTCTTCAGTTCAAAGGCTTGGTCAGTGGTAGTCATGTGATTTCACTGAAATCAAGTCACACATAGAGGTTTTGAGCACTGCTTGGAAAAAGTTAGTGTTGGAATATTACAGAAGCAGCGTTCAGACTAGTATTCTAACATTTTTCTATTTATATCTGGGAAAGCAATTGTTGGGACTTCCCTAGTGGCTCAGATGGTAAAAGGTCTGACTGCAATGCAGGAGACCAGAGTTCGATCCCTGGGTTGGGAAGATCCCCTGGAGAAGGAAATGGCAGCCCACTCCAGTATTCTTGCCTGGAAAAATCCCATTGACCGCGGAGCCTGGTAGGCTACCGTCTATGGGGTCGCAAAGAGTTGGACACGACTGAGCGATTTCACTTTCACTTACACTTTCAAGCAATTGTTTCTTCACAATGACTTGAAACAAATTTGTCCTTAATCTTTATATCTAGAAATGAGGATGAAGCAATGTAATTGGCACACAAAATACTGCCTCTGCATTTCCATCTGTATCTTGGCTTTCCTTGCATGATACCAATTTCAGCCTCTTTTCTGGAGTGGAATGATTTGTACATCTTTACAGCAGACTTTGTGTAAAATTTTAACTTCTTTCTTTTTTTTTTTTTATTTGTTTTTTGTGTTATTAGAGGGGGAGGAGGGAGGGGAGGAGAGGGAGAGGAGGGGGGGGGGGGGGGTTGTGTAAAAATACTTGCACTCTGGAAGCACAGCGGTTCGATTCCTTATTCAGCAGGTTGCAGCAAATGAAGCTCTTTCTCTCCAAGCCCTGTATTATTGTTATCTCCAATTGAAGAAGGAAATGGCAACCCACTCCAGTGTTCTTGATTGTAGAATCCCAGGGACGGGGAAGCCTGGTGGGCTTCCGTCTGTGGGGTTGCACGGAGTCGGACACGACTGAAGCGACTTAGCAGCAGAAGCAGCAGCATGAGACAGTATTAAGGCTTTCTTTTGTTTAACCAGCCTTTAAAAATGTAATAGCCAACATTCCACGTTGGTTAAACATTCGTATATTATGAGGAGGGTAAAAGCTCATAGCTTGTCTTCAAAAGAGAATGATAAAAATGACCGTATTAGGGCTTCTCAGGCGGCACTAGTGGTAAAGAACTTGCCTGCTGGTGCAGGAGATGTAAGAGAGACAAGTTCGATTCCTGGCTTGGGAAGATGCCCCGGAGGAGGGCATGGCAACCCTTTTCCGTGTTCTAGTCTGGAGAATCCCATGGTAGCCTGGTAGGCTACAGTCTGCAGGGTCGCAAAAGTCGGACATGACTGAAGCGACTATGCATGCACACATATATATAATAGATTATGCATATATATACATATATATGTGATATATAGATACATAGGTATACATATACTGACCATGCTGCTAAGTCACTTCAGTCGTGTCCGACTCTGTGCGACCCAGAGAGGAAGCCCACCAGGCCCCCGTCCGGAATCTCCAGGCAAGAACACTGGAGTGGGTGCCACCTCCCAAGAGAAAGGAAAGTAGGAAGTCACCAGTGCGACCAGCGACCCCAGGACTGCAGCCTACCAGGCCCCCTCATGGGATCCAGGCAAGAGTGCGGAGGGGGGCCATTGCCTTCTCCATATACTGACCATAACATTGACCATAAGAAGTACCTTGAAAAATGCCCCCAAAGCCTCTGTCTTCATCAAAATTAGTTGACAATATTTTAATAATTATTTTACCAAACTTCATTTAAATATTTAAACACAGTGCCGTAACTATGATTCACCATAAGTTTTTTTATAACTGAATTTGGAGCTTTTACAAGAACTGAAATTCTAAGACAGCACAGTTGACATTTTATTCATGATGAAAATTCTCAAACACCTTTTTAAAATTGATTCCTGGTTTACATTGAGTCAAGCCACCATAATCAAATTATATGTAATACTTCATTCTTATTTTGGTGAAAGTTTTGGAATCTAATTTACCATTCAACTCTATGCATGTTAAATTATAAGATAATATATCTTCATGTTCTATCCTATATTATTTTTAAAATTTTACAGACATCTATTTATTAGCTAAAAAAACTACAAAAAAATTTCCTAAAGTTATCTGGTGGGCATAAACTGTCAATGGTTTTAAAAGATTAATACTTTTAGTAGATTTAAGTGTCAATCTTTCTCCCCATTTGTGACTCTTTCAAAGTTCTTAATAATGACTCTAGCACATAAAACTAACAGCTTTTTCCATAATTATTAATGGTTGAGTTATTTGCATTAGCAGTGACAAATAACTCATCTGACTGATACTCTTTCTCCATATAAATCACATAAAATTTCATTTAAAGTTCTGTCTATGGTGCTTTCTTCTGTTTAAAATTAAATATTGAGATATTAACAATAAATCAGAATCCCATGCCAGTTTGTAATCCTGCTGTTGTCATGGTAATTAGATATGATGTAACCCATAAGATCACATAGTCATTGATCACGTATCAGCTTAGGGATGCCAGCCAGAACAACAGCTGATGTTGGCATCAGGCTCTGTGGCTTTCCAAAGGCCAAGAGAGAAGCTGAGTCTCACATAAAATGGGCATAAAAAAAAAAAAAAAAAAACTTGAGTGCATTTGCAAGATGTGTTTATTTGAAATATGTGTGAGATTTGCTGTCCTTATTCTCAGCAAAGAGAAGAAGGGGGCTTGCATTGATGGGGACCTGTATTTAATAAACATTGCTGAACATCTGTGTGCCAAGGGATATGCTAAGTGCTAGGAACATATGGGTAGAAGTCTAGGTAAAACCCTGTCCTCCCACAATTTCCTTTCTAGTGGGGAAAACTGTATGGTAAACAGATCATAACTAGTTTATGTGCCACATGCTACCAGAAAGGCATTCACAGAGCAGCTTTAGGAGATAGGCCCTCAGCACAGTGGGAATTGGTTCAGTTTTCCAAAGGTGGGCATAAAGGCATTCATTACAGAGGTAACAACATGAGCCCATGACCCAGCATCCTTAGGAAATTGAAACTGTTTGTAATATAGCCTGTGTTATGGTGCAAGGAGAAGAATAATGACAGATGAAATGGGAACCAGATAATGCAAGGTGTGTGACCCATGCTGGGGAGTGGTTTCTGAAATAATTGCTAACCCAGTTGATCTGGGGTGAGATTTATGAAGTTTATGCTTAACAAGCAACGTTGCTATGCTGCTGCTGCTAAGTCACTTCAGTCATGTCCAACTCCGTGCAACCCCATAGACAGCAGCCCACCAGGTTCCCCTGTCCCCAGGATTCTGCAGGCAAAAACACTGGAGTGGGTTGCCATTTCCATCTTCAATGCATGAAAGTGAAAAGTGAAAGTGAAATCGCTGAGTTGGGTCTGACTCTTCACGACCCCATGGACTGCAGCCTACCAGGCTCCTCCATTCATGGGATTTTCCAGGCAAGAGTATTGGATTGGGGTGCCATTGCCTTCTCCGAACATTGCTATAGGTAATAAGAAACTATGGATCTATTTTATTGCTTCTCTGTTTTCTTTTTTTTTTGGGGGGGGCGGTTTGGACCCCAAAGCATGTGAGATCTCAGCTCCCCAACAATCAGGGATCAAAACTGCAACCCCTGCATTAGAAGGCAAAGTGTTAACTGCTGCACCACAAGGTAAGTTACCATAAATTTATGTTAAATGCAGGAATGTTGTGTGATGACTATATTTTTATTCCTGAAAGATCCTTCTTGTATGCATAAAGGTACAGATGAGGAGTCCAGTGAGAACTGCTGAGTTGTGGCCATTACTCAGGCAAGTCCTAATGGATTGTGATGATGGTTAGGGTGATGAGAATGAGACGGATTCCAGAGAAAACAATTAGACAGAATGGAAAGGACAGAGAAGCAGATTTCAAGGAGCAGGGGAGGAGTGAGGAAAAAGAATGCCAACAGTGAGTTCAGCTACCCTGTACAGTGATGGTAATTTTGAAGTGCCTGTAGGACATCCAATGGGAATGTTCGAATAGAACACTGAATTTAAGAGTCTGGAATATAGTAGAGAATTCCCAGCATGACTGGATTTGCACATAGATATTATTGTTAATGGTTAAATGTGCCCACAACTAGATGGAAGAGAGTAAGTTCATCTAAAGAGAGGGTATAGAATAAGAAGAAAAAAAGGAATGATTTGGAGGTCTTTCAATTCTTACCTTGAACTCTACTATGAACGTAACAGTTGGGCTGCACACCACAGGCCTACAAGTCTTGCTGTTGTCCAGCTTTAATACTGAATAAAGGGTCAGAATCAGTGACAGAGACATCAATAGTGTAATGGATGGGGGATCTTATATGTCTGAAGCAAGGTCCTGGACCAACACCCATTGTGTGAAGCACAGGGATGTAGGACATGGCAGTGGTCTTCAGTAGTCTTCGCTTGCAGGGGAAGGGAAGGTGGCCAGTTACAGGGGAATTGCTGTCAGGTTGGCTCATTGGAAATCAGCAGAGGGCCACACCCCCTCGTTATCCCTTTGATAAGAACAATCTCTAGCTGAGGTTTGGGACAGGTATGTAGGAAAGTCAGTTAGGTGTGTAGGTTTCAGATGAAGTAGGCACTGATGGAACAGGAGATTACAGAGAACAAAAGAATAGCCTTCCTGAGTGGACTGACCACACAATAACCAATGCTGGTGCCTCATCAGGGACACAAGGTCAACAGTCAGGAAGAAAATTAGGTCATCATCTGTAGCTCATATAATTATAAGTTCCTCTCTCTGGCTTCACAACCCAACATACACTAATTACTCCCATGAGACTGGCTTTCCCTTCAGACAGTCCTCACATCACATTTTGCACTTTTATTTCTCTCTTTATCTTCCTAAGATGTCTCTTATACTTGCTTTTATGTCATTAAAATGTGAGTGAGAGGGTCATGGAGTATGATTTACTTGGCTTGTTTATTTGTCTAGTAATTATAAAACTCCTTTCCCCCTCTTCGAAGATGAAAAATAGAATCAATCCTGAGGAGAGCAAAGCTATTTGGCAGTGAATAACTTGCCTCAGGATGGTTTCAAAGCGATCATAAAGATAGATAAAATGTGATGCCAAAAAAATAAGAAACCCAGCTATGTACTTAGCTCTGCTCTTGTGGCATGCTCAGTTGCTCAGTCGTGTCTGACTCTGCAACCCTATGAACTCTTATGTTGATGTAAGACACCCGGGTTCAATCCCTGGGTCAGAAAGATTCCCCTGGAGGAGGACATGGCAACCCATTCAGTATTGTTGCCTGGAGAACCCTCATGGACAGAGAAACCTGGCAGCCAACAGTCCATAAGGTTGCAAAGAGTTGAACAAAACTGAAATGATTTAGAACCCACGGACAAGCCACCTGGGAAGCCATCTCTGTTCTTAGGGACATGATTATGCTGCCTGTTTTATTGAAACTTGGACTTCAAAGGAAAGAAGTAATGAGATGCCTGGTGTGTGATCCTCAACGTTTCACACCACAGACTGAGAACCACTCCATTTTTGATGGGAATAAATCAACTTAAACTCCCATTGACCCTGCCCCTTTAAGTTTCCACAGGCCACAGCCCTTTTGCACAGCTTATTTTCACAGAGGCTGACAGCTGGCCCAATCTCCTGCCATTTCAAAAGTGTTTTTACTGCTTGGCCCTTCAAGGGCACCAAAGTTCCTCTCTAACTCTGGTATCTCAGCAGCAGTGAAGAAAAACCAGCTCAAGTCAAAGGGTACTTGGACTGGCTTCTTGGATTTTAAATTGGCATTATGTGATGCTTAATTGGAATTATTTCTTGGGGCCTGAGGGATAGTTGTTTCTAATCAAGATAAAAAGTAATTAGCAGGCAGCTGTGAGGTGGGGAAAAGAATCTAAAATACCTCTGACCCATTTGATACAGTGTTTATATGTGATAATGGCTTCATGGCTTCTCATAAAAAATCGATTTCTTTAATTAAGAAACTTAAGACTGCAGTTTATATTAAGTCCACAAAATCATGGCTTATTCTAAGATCCAAATGAAGGAAATAAAGTCAAGGGACATAAACTCAATTTAATAAGACAAACTTGCTAGTGCCCTGCGAGGCTGCCCTGAGTTGACTTCCCTCCCAGGCTGGATTCGTGAACTCAAATCCCATACTTCCCTGAAGGGAAGGATTCTGTTTTCTCCCCTAATTTTGAAAATATCCAGTTTTCCCTGGCTACTTACAGGATGTCTCAAATGCCTTAGCATGGAGTAGAGGGCTTTTTAGAGCAGACCCAGTCTATTTCATTTCCAGCTAAAACCTCCATGTAACCACTGTGCTAATCATGTACTAGGCACTCTTCACATGTGGTCTGTGATCATTCCATCTGTCCCAATCTTTAGAAATCCCCTCTGTCTTTTCTCCACTGCCAAAATTGAATTATTCTTATATGCAATCTTCCCTTTGACAGGCTCTCCAGTCAGTCATCATTGTTTGAACTAAGCCCCACTTTCTTTGTTTTTGCTTATATCTATGATCATGCATTGGAGAAGGAAATGGCAACCCAATCCAGTATTCTTGCTTGGAGAATCCCGGGGACGGAGGAGCCTGGTGGGCTGCCGTCTATGGGGTCTCACAGAGTCGGACACGACTGAAGCGACTTAGCAGCAGCAGCAGCAGCATGTTTAGCATTATTCCTTCTGCTGTATTTTTTATGTAAGTTTTTATTATGGTTTAGTTAATTTACAATGCTGTGTTAGTTTCAGGTGTACAGCAAATGCTTCAGTCCTGTCTGACTCTTTGCAACCCTGTGGACTGTAGCCCTCCAGGCTGCACTGCCCATGGTATTCTCCAGGGAACAATACAGGAGTGGGTTTTCATGCCCTCCTCCAGGGGATCTTCGGACCCAGTGATTAAACTTGAGTCTCTTATGTCTCCTGCATTGGCAGGCAGGTTCTTTAATGCGGGGGACTGACCCGGGAAGGGTTAAGTCCTGGGAGCTGCCCGCTGTGTTATCTCGGCTTGAGGCCCGTCTTCTCCAGCTCTCTGTCCCGCCCCCCAAGAATGTTGTACAACCTTATGACTCCAGCGAGTCTGGCTTGTGGCACACTTCAGGAGCAAAACCTTTGTATTGTTAAAATAAAATCAGGCCGAAGATAGCAAGAGTCTGATGCGAATGTCACGTCCTACGTGGTATAAATATGAGTACAATAAAGACTGGCATCGGACCAGTGTTGTCCGATCCTCTCACCCCATCTTGCTCACTCTTCCAGCTCTTCGACAGGCGGCGGCCGCGGCACTTTAACACTAGCACCACCTGGGAAGTATATATTCTTTTTCAGATTCTTTCCCATTATAGGTTAAAATACATTGAGTATAGTTTTCTGTACTATACAGCAAGGCCTTGTTTATTTATTATATATAATAACTCAAACTCCTAATTTGTTAACCCAAACTCCTAATTTGTCTCTCCCCTCTCTTTCCATTTGGTAACAATTAATATTTTTTCCTATACCTGTGAGTCTGTTTTGTAAGTAAGTTCATTTGTATCATTATTTTATATTCCACATATAACTAGTATTATGATATTTGTCTTTCTCTGTATGACTTACTTCAGCTGGTATGATAATCTCTAGGTCTCATATTGCTGCAAATGGCACTATTTCAATCTTTTCCATGGTTGAGGAATAATTCATATATATATATATATATATATGTATATATTTATATATCTCTATACATTGAGATACAGGAGAGCAGGAAGAAGAGGAGAAGTAGTAGCAACTCAAAAAAAGAGAAGACTAGGACAGAGGCAGAGGGCAGAAGAGGAAACAGAAGAAGGAGCGACGTGGAGGAAGAGAGAGAGCGGGAAAAGAGAGAGGGAAGAAGAGGAGAGGGAGGAGAGGGAGAGGAGAGGTGGGAGGAGGGGAAGGGGCAGCGGGAGAGGAGAGAGGGAGGAGAAGGGGGAAGAGGGGGAAAGAGGGAGGGAGTGGAAGAGAGGGGAGGGGAGGGGGAGGGGGGGAGGGAGAGGGAGAGGGGGGGGGAGGAGAAGAAGAAGGGAGAGGGGGGAGGGAGAGAGGGGAGAAGGGAGGAGAGAGAGAAGAGGGAGGGGAGGAGAGGGAGGGGGAGAGGAGAGGAGGAGAGAGGAAGAAAGAGGAGAGAGAGGGGGAGGACAAAGAGGAGACAGGAGGGGGAGAGGAGTGAGAGGAGGAAGAAGGAGAGAGAGAGAGAAGGGGAGAAGAGAGAGGACAGAAAGGGAGGGGAAGGGAGAAGGAAAGGCAGAAGAGGACGAGAAGAAGGGAGGGAGGGGGAAGAGGAGAAGGGGAGAAGAGGAGAGAGGGAAGAAGAGGAGGAGGAGGGAGGGAGGAAGGGAGGGGGGAGAGGGGGCAAAAGGGACACAAGAGCAACACTGAGTGATACATTTTTAAATTCCGATTTCATGGGTGCAGTCACCATCCACAGTGATTTCCTAAAGGAAATCAACCCTGAATATGATTGGAAGGAATGACATTGATCCTGAAGCTCCAATACTTTGACCACCTGACTCATTGGAAAAGACCCTGATGCTGGGAAAGATTGAAGGCAGGAGGAGAAGAGGATGACAGAGGATGAGATGGTTGGATGGCATCACTGATTCAGTGGACATGAGTTTGAGCAAACCCTGGGAAATAGTGAAGGACAGTGAAGCCTGGCATGCTGCAGTCCATGGGGTCACAAAGAGTCAGACACAACTGAGCTACTGAACAACAATATATATGTATGTGTGTGTGTGTGTGTGTGTGTATAGTTATATATGTGTGTGTGTGTGGTGTGTGTGTATATAGTTATATATATATGTGTGTGTGTGTATACCTGGAAAAGTGAAAATTTTCCTGCTAAAATCAAGAATGAAACAAGAATGCTTAATTTCACAACTTTTATTCAACCTAGTATTGGAAGTCCAAGCCAAAGTAATTAGACAAGAGAAAGAAAGAAGATGGTATAATATTTCTTATTTACCTGTCTCTTTTGTACTAGGAGACTTCCAATAAAGCTCCTTGAAATCAAGACCAAATAAACTTCACATAGCAAGTCTGCAATGGGATTTATTGAACTAATTGAACATAATTAGATAAATCTGTCCTCAGTAGTAACAGCAACATATGAAACAGAAATGGTAAGAGATACAAAGATTGTGCATCTTGTTTTAAGTTCCTATTCATTCGACAGTTTTTTTTTTTTAAAGAAAGTTTCTTTGTCAGCCGTGGTTGTAGGTTCTTAGGCTATATCAATGACTAAAATATCAATGATCCCTGCCCTTATGAAGCTTTCAGTCTAGGAATTGAACTGATCAATACAGAATTTTTTCAAAAGGAATTGGTAGAATGTGACACATGTTATGAAAAAAGAAAAGATACAGCAATTTTGTAAAGGTATCTGTGAGTATTACATATGGGATTGATTGTAATTTTAAATAGATTGATCAAGACATGTCTCTTTGAATTGGCACCATTGGAGCAAACACTTTAGAGATAAAAATTTGGCCTAATGATATCTGGGAGATGATTTTTCCAAGTAGAGCCAACAACCAATGCAAGGTATCTGAGGCATTATTGAGGAAAGGCAAGGAGTGCATAGTGGCTGGAAGAAAGTTAAAGTAAGAGAAAATTGATAGTAGAGAAGCATTAGGTGTTTGTTGTGGGGTGGAGGGGTAGAGTCAAGGAGGATAGGATGTGTAAGGCCTTGTAGGCCACTTTAAATGCTTGGCTTTGATGATTAGAGAAATGGGGAGCCATTGCAGAATTTCAAAGTAAGTAGTAGGATGACTTGGAGAAGGCAATGGCACCTCACTCCAGTACTCTTGCCTGGAAACTCCCATGGATGGAGGAGCCTGGTAGGCTGCAGTCCATGGAGTCTTAAAGAGTCAGACACGACTGAGCAACTTCACTTTGGCTTTTCACTTTCATGCATTGGAGAAGGCAATGGCAATCCACTCCAGCATTCTTGCCTGGAGAATCCCAGGGACAGAGGAGCCTGGTGGGCTGCCATCTATGGGGTCACACAGAGTCGAACAAAACTGAAGCGACTTAGCAGCAGCAGCATCAGTAGGATGACTTATCTTGGACTTTCAAAGCATGCTCTGTTGAGAATATTGTGTACTGCTGTGTACTGTAAGTACACAAGGATAGAAGGGCTCATAAGTGACTCTGTGAAAGTGAAAGTTGCTCAGTCATGTCTGACTCTTTGTGACCCCATGGACTGTAAGTCCATGGAATTCAACAGGCCCGAATATTGGAGTAGGTAGCCTTTCCCTTTTCCAGGGGATCTTCCCAATCTAGGGATGAAAGATGCTAAAGGGCAAAATTCAGGTGGCAACAAGAGAGATGCTACAAAGAATTTAGATTTGGGGTATTTGGAGATAGAGTCAACAGGAGGGATATCTTAGTGTGGGGTGAGATAAAAAGAGGAGCAGAGGATGAGTCAAAGGATTTTTGTTCTAAGCAACTGAAGAAATGGTTTCACCATTTCCTGAAGTGGGAAGGCCCATTTCCACACGTGAAAGACGAAAAAGAATTTAGTTGCAGACATACAACATTTAAAATGCCCACCAGATATCCATGTGGAATGCCAGTGAAACAGGGGGAAATATGATTCTGGATGCCAACACAGAAGGCTGAGGTGGGGAATTCAAGTTTGAGAGAAATTGGCATTTTCATGGCATTTAAATCATGAGATGGGATGAAATCACAAGAAAGCTCCCTGGGGAACTACATCAAGGAAAGGAAGGATCAGCAAAATGAGGCCAATTTGGAAACGAACTAATTTGAAGCGAATGCTCCAGGGAAGTCAGTCAACCAAGCAGGGGATGCATGTTGAATACACACTAGACTCCAAGGCACTATGCTGTAAGGGATGCAGCAGAGCCAGAATTGCTCTTGCCCTCCAGTGGGAAGTAAGATAGACAAATGTACAGAGACAAGAAGATACACATATCAGAAACGTTATTACTAATGAAAAGAGCCACTTTGAAAAGCAGAATTATAACACGTGTATAGAATGTCATTTATCTGCTCTCCCAATGGAAGTAGAAATTGATTTGGTTCTTAGAGGAAAAGTTTGATCCTAAAATAAAGAGGACATTCCAAGCAATATGAAAAGCATGAGCGAAGAAGCAGATGTGCAAGACCATGACAGCTAGGAGGCTGCAAATGAGGGATCAGTACGTTGGAAAAGCAGGTGAGAACATGGAACAGACAACACTGGTAGAAAGACTTGATCATGGAAATAAACAGGGCCTGTGGAGGCTGTTTGAGTTTGGCCATTACTAATAAAAGCAGAAGATATAATTGATTGTTCCCCAGGGATACAATGTCCTTCCTTATCACTCTAACTTTTTAATGTAATCACTAGACTGCTCTGAATCGTTGCCCTACTTTTCTTTGATGACGGTAGTGACCAAAAAGGATGAAAAATACTCTGATGTCAATTTTGTTTATTTTTTAACATTTATTTTTAACATTTATCTATTTATGTATTCATTTGGCTGCATCAGGTCTTAGTTGCAGCAGGCAGGATCTTCGTGGCATCCTTGGGATCTTTAGTTGCAGCATATGGACTCTTTAGCTGTGCTGCATGGGCTTAGCTGTCCTGTGGCATATGGGATCTTAGTTCCCTAACCAGGGACTGAATCTGAGTGGCCTGCAGTGTAAAGTGGATTCTTAACCACTAGACCACCAGGGAAGTCCTTGACTTTTCACTCTATATTTGAGTATATTTGATTAACAATGTTGTAATAATTTCAAATGTATGGCAAAGTGATTCAGTTGTACAAATACATGTATCTATTCTTTATGAAATTCTTTTTCCATTTAGGTTGGCACATTATATTGAGCAGAGTTCTGATGTCACTTATAAGGAAGAAAATTTACAAAGACTCTGGAAACATTTTCCAGGAAGCTTTTAGGAAAATCTCCACAATTTAAATTTCACAGCATAAATGGTATAAAACTACCCAGATGAACTCCGTTCAATTTGATTGGTATTTATTAAGCATCTACTGTAAGCCTGGAGGTTAGCTCCATTCATATGACATAAAAATGAATATTTCATGGCCTCAATGTTGATTTTTCACTGTAAATATTTCTGGAAAACAATGCTTTCAGTATGTTGCGATATGCTGTGAGAGATGGAGATAAAAATAGGAACCCAGAGGAACATGAAATTTATGCTGGAGAATCTTCCTGGTAAAGGTGGTACCTACTCACTATGTTTTGAAGGTAGCCAGGCAAATGGACAGACACCCAGTTATCAGTAATCACTGTCTATAAGAGCTTAGACTAATGAAAGAGGTCCTTTCTTCTATTTATGTAAATCATAAGATGTTCTTTAATTTTTCTTTTTTTAAATAGAAAGTTGCTATTTTGTCATATAAATCGAAGGAAGCTGAGTCCTTTTGTAATAGTCACTAGGTTTATTACATGACAGGTTCAATGATATTTGTAGTTATAACTTCTATTGCATACTTTAATAAATAGAGAGGTCATACTACAGAGAACTCAAGAGGCAGGCTTCCTAAGTACCCAGAACACCACGTGCAGAGGACTGGAAGAAAAGAGTAGTAAACGGTGGACTAGATATTATCAGAGCAGGGGCCAGAAGTGCTGAATGAAGATGTGTGCGTGGGGGTGATGCAGACATATGATTCTCTGGAAGTCCCCTAAAATCAGGAAATGAGTGAGCATGGCTTTCTGTCCAGGTGGTACTCTTCATCACCCTATGTTTTGGGACATGGAGAGTACATGCTAAATAGGCACTAGTTCTTTTCTCAGACGTGTGTCTAGTTTGTCATCTCAAAGCAAAGTAGCCTCTCAGTTACTCAGTAAAACTCAGTTACTCAGTTTACTCAGTAAAAGTTAAGGGGAAAAGTACTCATTTTCTAAAAATATATATATATATCTCCCATGATGAAATACATAAAGTGAATAGTTAGCTATAATCTATTCATTGTTATAAATGAGAAACATTCATGCTTTTGCACTTCAAAATCCAAGTATGAAGATTACAGAAGACATTGATGGTATCAGCTAAGTGATTCATGGCTGATAATCCCAAAAGAACCCCTCAAGATAATCAAGTAGCCAGCTTCATTTAAGATGACCATGAGTCTTCGATTTTACCAGTGGTGTTTATTAGCTCAACTAAATTATTACATATGTTTGAGTTCTATTGACATTTAAGTGGAAACAAAGAGAGGAAAATAACATTTCCTCTGGGGTATCTAGCTCATCATTACTGAATTGAATCAGAAAGTGATCATGGATCTGACTACGGGCTCAACCCCACTCTCCATATACACATTCAATTCCTAAGTAAGTAATGCTGAGTAATAAAATAACAACTTTAATGAAGTTTTTCAAAGTTTTGATGATTATTCAAATTATCATAGCTGTATTGTTTTTATTACTCTGACACGGTTTTATGTGGTATCTTATTTTGGTTTCCCTGGAAACAAACTCTGAAACTGAGTAGAAAACATATTAAGGAAAACTCTTGGGACATACACTTCCAGAGAAAGAAGGAGAGCAGGGAGCAGGTGAACCCTGATGACTGCAGCTACAACCTCTGAACATCTTACATGAAGCTCTAGAGCTGATCAGTCTTACAGAGGTGTTCTAAGGAAGAGCATGGGTTGAGGTCTTTGTAATCCTCCATCAGCCAGTCACCTGCTGCTGCCTGCCTCTGGGTCAGGCAGAACTCCCACAATAGGTTGTGTGTCTATGAGCTATCAGCAATGGATATTCCAGCAGCCAAGGGATGGGTACATCCACTCTGAAGAGGGGATTTGGGATATGGTGATAAGACCAGTTATACACTTTACCCACCACTGGGTGGATTATAAGCATACCTTGTATTGAGAATCATGATGAGAAAATAAGCAAGTTTCTGTGTTTGAGCAAATGTGATTTCATCTGACCTGGTTCAATGGGTTGTAATATTTGGAATCCCTAGGGGACCAGGGGAGACCTTTGAGTTTAAAGTTTTATTTGACTTGGGGATTTCCTTGAAAATCAGTTTTGGTTGATCAAAACTTTCAAATCAAGTTTTGATATATTTTTCTTGCTTTGCTTTGGAACATTGCTCTCGTTACTTATGGAAAGGAGAAAGGTGAAACGCAGCAAATGGAGACAGAAGATATGGAAAATGAAGCCACCAAATAGAAGACTTGCTTGGTGTTAGATCTCATTTCATTCATAGGATTGAGAAATCTTGCTTATTAAACTGTCTACTTTGTTTTCTGATTTGTTCAAGGTGGAGGAAAGAACTACCAGCTTAGTGTCGGGTTGTGCTGATATGCTTGTACCAGAATAAATAGAGTGTCAGAGCAAATGTGTCAGGTTTCATGGAGAAATAGGGCATGCATATTCCAGTGGGCAATGGGCAAAGAAGTTCTAGAGGAAAAAGTGGGAACCCTAGGCTGGAAGTTTGAGTCATAGGCTCATGCCACAGGTCTGGAGTAATCATGCGTTCTTGGCCATGCCATCCCCTGTATGCTAATGCATGCTAAATTGCTTCAGTAATGTCTGACTCTTTGTGAGCCTATGAACCATAGCCAGCCAGGCTCCTCTGTCCATGGGATTCACTAGGCAAGATTACTGGAGTGGGTTGCCATGCCTTCCTCCAGGGGATCTTCTTGACCCAGAGATCAAACCTGTTTCTCCAATATCTCCCGCATTGGCAGACAGGTAGATTCTTTACTACTAGTGCCACCTGAAAAGCCGCTTCCTCAATTTCTTCAGCTGTTAAATGGACCTAGTTAACTCACAGACTTATGAGATCAGGTATTAAGTCTTTGTACAGAGTTTGCAAAGTATACAGCATTAAGAAATAATTCATAGAAAATGGAACTATGACCATAGAGCTCAGTATGAGAGGATTGATAGAATAAAAGTTCAAAGTCCCAAGTGAAAGTTTCAGACCACTAAGTATCACCTTATGCTATGCTATGCTATGCTAAGTCACTTCAGTCGTGTCCGACTCTGTGTGACCCCATAGACGGCAGCCCGCCAGACTCCACCGTCCCTGGGATTCTCAAGGTAAGAACACTGGAGTGGGTTGCCATTTCCTTCTCTAGTGCATGAAAGTGAAAAGAGAAAGTGAAGTCGCTCAGTCATGTTTGACTCTTAGCGACCCCATGGACTGCAGCCTACCAGGCTCCTCCATCCATGGGATTTTCCAGGCAAGAGTACTGGAGTGGGGTGCCATTGCCTTCTCCGAAGTATCACCTTAGAAATATTATTTTGAAATAAAATACTGAGGTGATAATCTATCAAAAATGCTAAGCACACTGCCCCCCCCCCACCCACATGAAAAACAGCACATGGACACTGATAGTCTCTATTTTTAAGTCAGAGTCCTGGTGTGAGGTATACTGTAAAATGTAAAATACTCAGGGAATTGGATGATTATTGAGCAGTAGACAAATGAGCATGACCATACATTTTTTTTCCCCATTTATCCACTAAACTTCTAGACCAGTTGATACATCAGGATCCCACTCTTTTTTTATTTAACTGGCTAAATTAATACAAAATAAAGGCTATAAGAAAGTTCCTTCGAAAGAGTGTTTCCTTCACATCCATAAATCCAATGCTTGTATGGAACATGCTTACAATTTTTTTTTCTTAATTGAAGTACAGTTGACTTATAATGTTATGTCAGTTTCAGGTGTACAGCAAAGTGATTCAATTATATGTGTGTGTGTGTGTGCATTTAGTTGTGTCCAACTCTTTTTTTCCAGGCAAAAATACTGGAACGAGTTGCTATTTCTTATTCCATGGGATCTTCCTGCCCCAGGGATTGAATCCAAGTCTCTTTCATGTTCTGCATCGACAGGCAGATAGATTCTTTACCACTATACCACCTGGGAAGCCTTTTTTTTTTTTTTTTTTATTATATATATATTCTTTTTCAGGTTCTTTACCTTATACATTATTAAAAATGTTAAGCAAAATTCCCTGTGCTATATACTAGTCTTTATTGGTTATTTATTTTATATATAGTAGTGTGTATATAACTGAGTGATTGAGAATGAGCACAAGTGTGAATATGCAACACTATTTGCAACAGGCAAGACACAGAAGCACCAAGTTTTTAAAATGCATTTATATTTGTTTTCAATGATGCATGATTCTTATGCACCGGACAAATGCATACGACTTTGTAAATCTGCGAGGTCAGATTAGATACAGTTTAGATTTAGATTGAGGAAGAATTCCTCTCTTAATAACTTGAAGACTTTATATATATAATATGTCCATTCTCCAAAGAGGATTAAATAAAAGTCAGGCAATTGTAGAGATACTTTTGTTAATGATGAAACGCCTGCTGGATGAAGAACTTTTCTCTTTAACTATTAATAAAAATGACCTCAGTTTACTTAAAATAAACTTGAACTGAATAAGCTTCCTGATCACTTTTATGTTCTAAATGGATGTTGCTTGGCATAAATACAATGAGCAGTGACAGACAACACATTTGATAGACAAGTACTAAGGGAAGAGATCAAACATGAATTCTATAAAGCTGTGTTAGCACACCATAAACATAATAAACAAATTCAGATGAAAAGGAAGTTCATGAATAATGGATGAGGGATTCATTGAACACTGTTAAAATATGCAGACTCTGGGTGGCTGACAGATTCCAGATGGAATAGGTCCAAAGGACAGGTGAGTGAAAGATAGGCCAACAAAGAAAAACTGATTAAAGAATGCGAGGAGAATATCCCCAAATGGGAGCTCTGAAGAGCAGGTTTTCATTGTACCTATTTAAATCAATTTGCCAGTAGAAGAATATGCAACATGTATATGACATTAATAAGCAAATGTATAGACAATAGTGGAAAAAAGAAGAAAATAAAAGAAGATCAGGAAATACAAAGTTAAATGGACAAGCATTGTAAATGCAAACAGCAAAAGTTATGATGAAATAAAAGCACTATACTTTCCTTTCCTTTAGTCCATGTAAAGGAAATCAGTCCTGGGTGTTCATTGCAAGTACTGATGTTGAAGCTGAAACTCCAATATTTTGGCCACCTGATGGTGAAGAGCTGACTCATTTGAAAAGACCCTGATGCTGGGAATGATTGAAGGCAGGAGGAGAAGGGGACAACAGAGGATGAGATGGTTGGATGGCATCACCGACTTAATGGACGTGAGTTTTGGTAAACTCCGGCAGTTGGTGATGGACAGGGAGGCCTGGTGAGCTGCAGTTCATGGGGTCGCAAAGAGTCGGACACGACTGAGTGACCGAACTGATGCTGATACTTTCCTTTCATGGGAGCCAAATGGGTAGGAGGAAGTTGGCTGAGAGTTTATTACTAGGAAATTTGGGCTGCTTCAATAATTTGAAAATTCAGAAGAAGCAAGATACGCTGAAAAGACCCAAAGACTCTTGCTCAGAGAGAGCAAAGTTGAGATATATTTGTTCAAGAAAGACAGATGCTTTTCTGAAAAGCTTTCTCAATTCATATTTTGCAAACTAATGCTTAATATACTAACAGTTCTTTATTTTGTATTAGTGAGAGAGAAACTTTCTCATAAATAAATTTTCCAGGTTATGACAATGTTTTACATTAAAGTATCACTTTAAAAATCATATAGTTCAATTATAAAAATGAAAACTATATGTATCCATGCTATTCTACCTTTAGGAAATATTATCAACTTTTTTTTTTTCTTCATAGATAAGTTTCACTACAACTTACCTTCATTATTATAGTGGGAACAAATGTGATAATATTTTTTGATGCAATATTATATCTTACATAGTAATAATAGTAGTAGTATTAGCTGCTCAGTCATATCTACATCTTTGTGATCCCATGGAGTGTAGCCTGCTAGGCTCCTCTGTCCATGGAAAAGGTAAGCATACTGGAGTAGGTTGCCATTTCCTTCTCCATATATTATACATATTATATACTAATGTAGCTGTTACCATTGTTCTTGTTCTCAAAAAGTAATTGCTGTTTGTATTAGCCCATATATTTGTAACTATGTTAATACTTTGGACTTAGATGGAAGAATACTTTGGTTCTTAGTTTTCTAAGGTTGAAAGATAAGCATATTTTAGCTTACCTTTCTATAACTTTGTATAGACAGTCCAGGTTTGAGAGAAGAAAAGTAGCAACTTACACAGAGGTAGAAAGGTCATAGGTTCTAAAAGGAGTTGGGGAGATCCATTAAGATAATCCTTGGAGGTTTTGCTGAATAGAAAGATAAAGCATTAACAATAAGAATATTAATAGTGGCTAATCTTTCTGAAAACATTCCACTTGTCAGATGTTTTGTTACATATTAACAATCAGAGATCAGATCAGTCGCTCAGTCATGTCCGACTTTACATTTATCTACTAAACAGAGGTGACACCATCGATATGGTGGGTAGGAGATCCCAACCTTCATCCCCTCACTAAAATCCACATTAGACAGGCATCCACAAACAGAAATAGGTCTAGGAGAGTCCACTGAAGAAACTTCAGCAATGCAATACAACAATCAGAGATTAACTGAACAAAAAGAAGGAAGACAGCTGCATATTGCTTGCATCATCCCGTCCGTCAGGCTGACATTGCTCAGTGACAAGAGGGAACTCCCCAGTGAGAAATAGTTTCTCTCACGGGGAAAAGAAGGCCAGGACCAGGAGCCAATCCAGACCTCTGGATCTGTGCAAGTGCAAGAAGCCAGCCCTTACATCCACTTGCTTATTTTAGCCACAGATAATACTCCCTCCAATCTAGTTTTGTTGTTTCCTGTTTGGCTTCTAGCAGTTATTTCACTCAGGTGAAAATACTCCCTATATTAAATCCCCTTTGTTTTTTCCACTTCATGTATAATGTCTCTTTTCCTGTTTGGAGCCTGATAAACATATCAAAATCACAGTGTATTTTTTGTGTGTGTATTCATGACACTTAAAAAAATGTTTTGCAGTAGAAATGTTATTAGTCTTCATATGGACTATGAATATTGTTTACTGTCATAAAATTTATTTTTTATTTAAAGTATTTTATTTAAAATTTAAGTTTATCATTTATTGTAGTAAAATTTGAATATAGAGTAAAGCAGAAATCATATTTTCAACTTATTGTTGTGGTAGATGTATGCAACTTTATAATTAGCACCTCAATTCAGATATACACCATTTTCTTCACTCTAGAAAGTTCCACGGATAAGGCAATGGCACCCCACTCCAGTACTCTTGCCTGGAAAATCCCATGGACAGAGGAGCCTGGTTGGCTGCAGTCCATGGGGTTGCTAGGAATCAGACAGGACTGAGCGACTTCACTTTCACTTTTCACCTCCATGCATTGGAGAAGGAAATGGCAACCCACCCCAGTGTTCTTGCCTGGAGAATCCCAGGGACGGGGGAGCCTGGTGGGCTGCCATCTATGGGGTTGCACAGAGTTGGACACGACTGAAGTGATTTACCAGCAGCAGCAGCAGAAAGTTCCAGATTTCCAAGGCTCTGAAGAAATGAGCATAACTGGTAAAAATTATTTAAAAACCAATCACTTAAAGTCTCTGAAGGAGAATTTCCTGATGGTATAGTAGAACCTCATACTACCATTGCCAGAGGCCTGGGCTTAATCCCTGATCAGGGAACTAAGATCCCACAAGCTACGTGGCATGTCCCTCTCCAAAAAATGTCTCTGGAAGTCATCTTAAGAGCATACAGAAAGTAAAGAAATATTTATTAAAGATAATCTACTAAAACATAATAAAATAGCAAGTCTGTGGCATTCAAAGAGTGACCTCCTTTCCTCCTCCCAGATCAGCACAACAGAAGCTCTATTCAGGTAGACGCAGCCAAGAACATTGCCCTTGCCCAACCCCAGATCCAGTCAAGAGCTATAGTATCCTACCAGGAGGGACAATCTCCCCAAATTCCTCTTTCTTTGAAGCTGAGTTTCAAAGGCTTAATTCAAGGCTGGGAAGTTGGGGATTCCCTTTTTCACACAGCCTTTCATATCATGAAGGATGTGGCAGAATGATAATACAAGAACCCTAATCATCCTCACCTTAGATCATCAAGAGCCACTTAGCGTACTCAGGGAGTACTAAGTGCTTTCATGGAGCACTGTCTTATGAAGGGAAAGGAAAGTCAAAAAGTCAGAAGCCATGGCATCTGCTTTAAACTTCATCTGAAGTAGGGGTGTCACAGGGCTTCCCTTGTGGTCTGGTGGCTAAGATTCTGTGCTCTCAATGCAGAGGCCAGGTTTGATCTCTGGTTAGCAAACACCAGGGATTCTCAGGTATTGTTCAGTCACCCAGTCATTTCTGACTCTTTGCAACCCCATGGACTGCAGTACACCAGGCCTCCCTGTCCCTTACCGTCTCCCAGAGTTTGCCCAAGTTCAGGCCCATTTCATTGGTGATGCCATCCAACCATCTCATCCTCTGATGCTCTTTTCTCCTTCTTCCCTCAATCTGTCCCAGGATCAGGGACTTTTCCAATGAGTCAGTTGTTCACATAAAGTGACCAAAATACTCTAACTTCATCGTCAGCATCAGTCCTTCCAATGAGTATTCAGGGTTGATTTCCTTTAGGAGTGACTGGCTTGATATCTTTGCAGTCCAAGGGACTCTCAGGAATCCTTTCTAGCACCACACTTTGAAGGCATCAATTCTTTGGTGCCCTGCCTTCTTTAGATCTAGCTCTCACAACCTTACAGGATCACTGGGAAAACCATAGCTTTGACTATACAGACCTTTGTCAGCAGACTGATGTCTCTGCTTTTCAACACACTGTCTAGGTTTGTCATAGTTTTCCTGCCAAGAAGCAATCGTCTTCTGATTTCATGGCTGCAGTCACCATCTACAGTGATATTAGAGCCCAAGAAGAGGAAATCTGTCACTACCTCCACTTTTCTCCATCAATTTGCCATGAAGTACTGGGGATGGATGCTATGATCTTGGTTGTTGTTTTTTGTTTTTTTTTTTTAATTAGTTTTAAACAGGCTTTTTCACTCTCCTCATTCACCATCATCAAGAGGTTCTTTAGTTCCTCTTTGTCTGCCATTAGAGTGGTATCATATGCATATCTGAGGTTGTTGATGTTTCTTACCACAATTAATTTTGATTCCAACCTGTAACTCATCCAGCCCAGCATTTCTCATGATGTGCTCAGTGTATAGGATTAAATATACAGGGTGAGAACAAATAGTCCTGCCGTACTCCTTTCTCAATTCTGAACCAATCAGTTGCTCCAACAGGGTTCTAATTGTTGCTTCTTGATACCCATACAGATTTCTCAGGAGACAGGTAAGATGGTCTGGTATTTCAATCTCTTTAGAAGCTTTCCACAATTTGTTGTGATCCACACAGTCAAAGGCTTTCACACAGTCAATGAAACAGAGGTAGATATTCTTCTGGAATTCCCTTGCTTTTTCTATGATCCAGTGAATGTTGGCAATTTGATCTCTGGTTTCTCTGCCTTTTCTAAACCCAGCTTGGACATCTGGAAATTCTTGGTCTGCATAATGTTGAAGCCTACCATGAAAGGTTTTAAGCATGGCCTTACTAGCATGGGAGCTGAATGCAATTGTCTGATGGTTAGAACATTCTTTAGTACTACCCTTTTGGGTAATTGGGATGAGAATTGACCTTTTCCAGCCCTGTGGCCAGAGCTGGGTCTTCCAGATTTGCTGACATATTGACAGCAACACTTTGATAGCATCATCTTTTAGGGTTTTGAAGCCCTATTGGAATTCCATCACATCCACTAGCTTTACTGACAGCCGTGCTTCCTAAGAGCCATTTGACTTCACACTCCAGAATGTCTGGCTCTGAGGGAATGACCACACCATCATGGTTACCTAGTTCATTAAGATCTTTTTTTATAAAGTTCTTCCGTAAAAAACCTGCCTGACAACCCAGGAGACTTAAGAGACACGGGTTTAATGTCTGGGTCAGGAAGATTCCCTGGAGGAGGGCATGGCAACTACTTCAGTATTCTTGCCTGGAGAAGCCCATGGGCAGATGAGCTTGATGGGTTACAGTCCATGGGGTCACAAAGAGTCAGAAACAACTTAGCATGCCTGAACAGGGAACTTGATCCTTCATGCTGCAACTAAGAATTCGCTTGCCATAACTAAGGATCCTGCATGCTGCAATGAAGATAAAAAATCCAGCATACTGCACAATGACTCAGTGCAATCAAATAGATAAATTACATATTAAAAATAAAATAAAGCAAGAGTGCCAGTCCAAACAAATTATACCACATCCCTGGCTTAGGCACCAGAGCTTTGGATCAGATATTTTGACCAGAGTTAGAGACAGTCTCCCCTCAAGAGCTGAACTTATTTAAAACAGAGAAAGGAGAATTTCAGTCCTAAGGGAACTCTTAAAAAACAATGAAAATTTTGATAGTAAGCAAACTAAATCATAAGCAAGCTATGTTATCAGAGAGAATGAAGAAAGAGAGCTATGAAGGGTCCTCTAGAGATAAGAACAAATCACAAAGACCTATTTCAGAAACAACCACTACAAAGAATGCCAACAGCCTATGGAATAAGTGAGGCCCCAGGGTATTGTTGAAAATAATAGAGCAATCAGCTGGCAATTAGTGAAACATAATAGCTGAATGTGGTCAGAAAATGAAAGAAGGAGCCTTATTAAAATCTTTGTCTTGTCAAGGTGAATATGCAAATATCCAGTCTATGTAGTTTGAAGAATAACATCAGAGGAGTCACATGGCAGGAGAAAATAGACATCATTAAAATAGTTAGTTCAGCCAGTCATTGAACAAGTTTAAAAAGTGAATAAAAACAGGAAAGCAGATGTGGGAAGACAATAAACCAGAATATCTGCAATATATTATCTATAATCACCAGGTTTCAACAAAAAATTATAAAGTTTTATATCAGATCAGATCAGATCAGATCAGTCACTCAGTCGTGTCCGACTCTCTGCGACCCCATGAACTGCAGCACGCCAGGCCTCCCTGTCCATCACCAACCCCCGGAGGTCACTCAGACTCACATCCATCGAGTCACATGTATATAAATACTTATATACATCAGGAAAAAGAAAAACATAATGTAAGCAACAAAATCTGCCATGAGAAGTTGAGAATTAAAGAAACCTATAGGACTTCCCTGGTGGCTCAGACGATAAATAATGTCTGCCTACAATGTGGGAGACCCGGGTTCAATCCCTGGGTTGGGAAGATTCCCTGGAGTAGGAAATGGCAACCCATTCCAGTACTTTTGCCTTAAAAATCCCATGGATGGACGAGCCTTGTAGGCTATAGTCAATGGGGTTGCAAAGAGTGGGACACTGCTGAGTGACTTCACTTTCTTTCATGAAGACTTCATGATAGACACCATAAATATATTCAAGTAAATAATGGAAATCATGCTTAATAATGAAAAATTTACTTCAATATCTCATCAGGTAGAGAATATCCATATAGATAAAGTTACTTTAAAAAAGGAAAATCTGGATTTGAATAATACAACTGAAAGGAAATTTTACTAGAAGTGTTCAAGAGGAGGTGGTGAATTAGCAGAAGTAATTCAGAAACTTGAAGAGAGATAACAGAGATTAGGCAATCCAAATAACTAACATTTAAGTATTTTCTTTTAAAAGGTATTTTGTTTTTATGCTGGATAAGCTAATTGATTTTCAAATATTAAACCAAACTTGTATTCCCTGTATAAACTTCAGTTGGCCAAAAAGTATTATTCTGCTTTATATATAATGCTAGGTTCAGTTTGGATAACATTTTAATTAAGGGTGATGTGTCTATGTTCATGAAAAATATTGGTTTATAGTTGATTTTCTCATAATATATTGGTTAGATTTTTGTATTGAATTAAAATGGCAACCCACTCCACTACTCTTGCCTGGAAAATCCCATGGATGGAGGAGCCTGGTGGGCTGCAGTCCATGGGGTCGCTAAGAGTCGGGAACGACTGAGCGACTTTACTTTCACTTTCCACTTTCATGCATTGGAGAAGGAAATGGCAACCCATTCCAATGTTCTTGCCTGGAGAATCCCAGGGACAGAAGAGCCTAGTCGGCTGCTATCTATGGGGTCGCACAGAGTCGGACACGACTGAAGTGACTTAGCAGCAGCATGCTGATTACATAAAATGTAGGTGGGTTTTTTCTCTGCCTCTGTTCTCAGAAAGATTTGTATAAGATTCATATTTCCCTTAAATATTTGATTTAATTCACTGGTGAAACTTTTAGACCTTTAGTTTCTTTGAATTGTAATAAAAATAAACCTGCTTTTTACATTTTTATCTGTTCTGGTTGGTTAGACTTCCCATTTAGTATCATTTTATCCTGAAAATATATTTCTGCATCTCTTTTAACTGAAAAATTATTTAGATTCCATTTTGAAGAATATTTTCCCTGGATACAAAATTATTTTTTATTTAGAACTTTTAAAATATTTCCCTATTGTTTTATGGCCTCCTTGTCCCTGGAAATATTTATTATGGTCATTTTCTTGTTTGTAATGCACTTTTGAAAATCATTTCCTCTCTCTTTCCAGCACTTTGACTGCAATGCATTTCGTAATGATTCTTCTTTGAATTTATCCTGTTCACAGTTTGCTGAAATTCTTGGAAGGACATGTGAAATTTGACAATATTTCAGCTTTTTTTTTTTCAAGTATATTTTTTGTCCTCTTCTATCTTCTTTTAACCTTTGGAAACTTTGTTTATATTTAAATTAGACAATTTCGTATTGTCCTACTTGTAACTGTTGCTTTGTTAATCTATATTTTCATTATTTTTTCTTTCTGTGAAACACGGCACATAATGTATATTGTTCCATTTTTAGCTTTTTTATTCTTTCTTCTACAATCTGTTATTACACCAATACATTGAACCTTTATTTCAGATATTCTACTTTTTAATTTTAGAATTCAAAATTGTTCTTTTTTTATCATTTGCATTACTGTGCTGTTATTTACCATCTGTTCATTCATTGTGACTTTTTTTTTATGTTATTCAGCATATTTATAATAGGTTCTTCAAAGTGCTTGTCAGATAATTACAACATCTGTGTGAACTGTAGATTTGTCTCTACTGGTTGATTTTTTTTTCTTAACTATGAATTGCATTTTCATGTTTCTTCAGTGTACTCTGTCAGTTGTATGATGTGCATTATACCTCTTTATATTATAGGGCTTCTGCCTTTTGTTCTCTGAATAATATTACTTTTTGTTTAAATAGGTAGATAAATTGCTTGCTGACAACCTTGAGCTTCTGGATGCTTGGTTTCATATATTATTAGTGAGATTATGTTTAAGTTTGTCCTTTGTGTTGGGGAAAATCCTTAGGTATATTGTATATTCTTTAATAGTTAACTATGGCCTTTTTTTGATTTTTAATAGGAATCTTGGTGGATTATTCCTCTAACTTGGTGGGATTACAACTAAAAATTCTATTAACATCTCCTTGTTGGATGTTAGTTGAAGTCTCTGTGCATGTTTTTTAGTTTTAGATCTGACTCTCTGTCTTCTTTCCCACACTTGTACAGTTCATGGGTCAGATACAGATTTGACATTAGTTCACATATATATTTCAAATGTTCTTTTTTGTGGCTTTGTAGTTTTCTGGAATTCTACCCCTGCTTTCTGCAGCCCCAGAAAGGGCTTTACCCTGCATGTTCTAGAGCATGCACTCAGAAAAAAAAAAAAAAAAAAAGCCATACAAGTATAAATCTAAAACTTAAATTGTTAATGATGTTTTAAAATTGTAGTTTAGTTGCTATTTTAAAAGTTTACTCCCCACATTGTTTTTGTCTAATTAGTTATTAAGGATATGTCATAAATGGAATGATTTGAGTACTTTTGCTTTGAGACTGACCTCCTTGCTGAGGTCAAAATTATGTATAATTTATCTATTTAAATTTGTTTATTTCAAACGGGGATTATAATTCTTTTAAATAATATTTCCTTCTAATAGCTTCTGCTGTTTTTCTTAGTTTATCTTTACTTGTATGCTGTCTCCTAGCATTTTTATACTATTATTCAACCTTATATTATTATTATTATTATTGCTATTATTATTTTCATATATAATTATCTTTAAGTTATAGAACATTTTGCTAGTTTTCTAGGAGTGCATTTAAAAATAGGTTTAGATATTAAATACTATTTTGCTTTTTCACTAAATCTTAGGACAATCATACATCTACTATTTATTTTTTGGCCTAAACATAGGATGAATGATATTAATAGATGTCATGATGATGAATCATTCCAGTGTTTCAGAATAATATTGATTGGTCAGAGAGTACTATTTTAATATGTCAGTGGGTTTTATTTTCTAACTATTTATTTAAAATTGTTGAATCATTATTAACATATGAAATAATATGATTTTTCCACATATTTTTAAGGTGGTGATGTAAAGTTTGCAAGCTTCAAAAAATATTAGGAAGCCTTGGACTGCAAGGAGATCAAACCAGTCAATCCTAAAGGAAATCAGTCCTGAATATTTATTGGAAGGACTGATGCTGAAGCTGAAACTCCAGATGTCCCTTGAACAACACAGGTTTGAACTGTGTGGGTCCACTTATACAAAGATATTTTAAAAAATAAATATGCACTTGCCCTCCATATTCACTAGTTAAGCATCCATGGATTCAGTTAAACATGGATTGAAATTTCCATCCACAGGTGGTTGAATCTGAGATTGGGCAATCCAAGGATACAGAGGATCAATTGGCTTTCTTGTGCTACTTTATTTTATATGAGAGACTTGAGCACTTGCAAATGTTGGTATGTAGCAGGCTTTTCTGCAACCAATCCCTTGAAGATACTAAGAGAATAGTATTTATTTTAATTAAAAACTCAATAGTCAAGGCTTCTTGTGGGTTTATATTTCTTTTCCAATTTATTTATGGTTATATTTATTTCTTTTAGAATTTCTACCTTTTATTCACTTAATGTAGTTTATTTTTTATATTTCAGTTCTTTCAGACAAATCTTAAATGCATTAACATCAATTAGTATAAATTCCTTTTAACATTTTATTTGATTGTATCAGTTGCCATTTTATATTAACCTCTAGTTTTTTTTTTTTAAAGACTTTATTTTTATACAAGTTTTAATTTACAACAAAATTGAAGGAAAAACAAAGGTTTCACATATACCTCTCTACTACTACTACTACTAAGTCACTTCAGTCGTGTCCGACTCTGTGTGACCCCATAGACGGCAGCCCACTAAGCTCCCCCATCCCTGGGATTCTCCAGGCAAGATCACTGGGGTGGGTTGCCATTTCCTACTCCAATGCATGAAAGCAAAAAGTGAAAGGGAAGTCACTCAGTCCTGTCTAACTCTTAGCGACCCCATGGACTGCAACCTACCAGGCTCCTCTGTCCATGGGATTTTCCAGGTAAGAGTACTGGAGTGGGGTGCCATTGCCTTCTCCATATACCTCTGTACCTACATATAAATAGCTTCATCCATTATCAACATCTCTTACCAGAATTATACGTTTTTTCTTAACCAAGGATTTACCTACATTAACACATCATAATCACCTAAAGTCAATAGTTTACTATTCGGTTCTCTCTGCTGCTGCTGCTGCTAAGTTGCTTCAGTCATGTCCAACTCTGTGCGACCCCATGGACAGCAGCCCACCAAGCTTCTTCATCCACAGGATTCTCCAGGCAAGAATACCTGAGTTGGCTGCCATTTCCTTCTCCACTGGTTCTCTATAGGTCCTATATATTTTACGTTTTTGGACAAAATTATACAGACATAAATCAATCATCATACTATCATGCAGAGTATTTCAGTCTCCTAAAAATTCTCTGTGTTGTGGCTATTTATTGCTCCAATGCACCTAAACCCAGGTGATCTCTGATCTTTTTATTATTACATAGCTTTGCCTTTTCCAGACTCTCATGTCATTGGAACCATAGGATAAGTAACTTTTTATTTTTTTTAGTCTTTTTCCTTTTATTTTACTTTTGTCATTTAAATATCTATAAAACAAAAAAATACCCATGACATCATGCAGTTCTTTTACATTGTATCCAAGCCTTGCTGGAAAAGATGGAGTCATTTATTAATTGATGGTATCTTTTATGATATAAGCATATCACCAATTCTTTAAGGAAGGAAGTAACTTTTTAATATTGAATTCTTTCCCTTCTAATATGCATTTTCAGTTTATTCATACCTAAATAGCTCATTTCTTTTTTATCATGGAATACTATTCCATAATCTAGATGTATCATGGTTTGTCATGTCCTGAAGGACATTTTGGTTACTTTGGACTATTGGCAATCATGAATAAGGTTACTCTGAACATCTGTTTGCAGGTTTTTGTGTGGACATAAAGTTTTCATCTCCTTTGGGTAAGCACCAAGCACTGTTATTCCCGGATTTTATGAATAAGAGTGTGCTTAATTTTGTAAGGAATTGCTGAACTGTCCTTCAAAGTTGTTATGTAATTCTGCATTTCCATCAGCAATGTTGCAATAGTTCTTGTTTCTTTACATCCTTGCCAGCCTTTAGTATTGCTAGTAATCTGTATTTTGATCACTTAAATAGATGTGTGACAGTATTTCATGATTGTTTTAATTTGTATTTCCCTGATGACATACGATGTTGAACATTTTTTCATCTGCTTATTTGCCATCTATATGCCTTCTTTCGTGAGATTCCTGTTCAGGACTTTGGTCCACTTTTTAGCAGGGCTTTTTTTTTTTTTTTTTTTTCTTTTTTAATCATTGAAATTTTTTACTGTTCCTCATACATTTTGGATAGCAGTCGTTTAACAGATGGGTCCTTTTCAAATGTTTTTCCAGTGAGGGGCTTGTCTTCTAATTGTCTTCATACTGTCTTTCAGAGAGTGTGATTTTTAGTTTAGTGAAATCCAGTTTATCACTTATTTATTTCATAGATTTGTGTCTTTGGTGCTATATATAAATGGGCATTGCCAATATCCAAGGTCAGATAGGTTTTCCTGCAGTTGTCTTCTTGGAGTTCTTTTACAGTTTTGCATTTTGGTATATGATCCATTTTGAGTTAACTTTTGTGAAGAATATAAGTTCTGCATCTAGATTTATTTTTCTGTATATACATGTCCAGATTTTATACAACAGTGTGTGGAAGAGGCTGTATTCACTTCATTACCTCTATTCCCTTGGAAAAGATCAATTGATTTTATTTATGTGGATTTTAATGAAATTAAAAGATGCTTACTCCTTGGAAGAAAAGTTATGACCAACCTAGACAGCGTATTACAAAGCAGAGACATTACTTTGCCAACAAAGGTCCATCCAATCTAGTCAAAGCTGTGGTTTTTCCAGTAGTCATGTATGGATGTGAGTTGGACTATAAAGAAAGGTGAGCACTGAAGAACTGATGCTTTTGAATTGTGGTGTTGGAGAAGACTCTTGACTGCAGGGGATTCAACCAGTCGATCCTAAAGGAAATCAGTCCTGAATAATCATTGGAAGGACTGATGCTGAATCTGAAACTCCAATACTTTGGTCAGCTGATGCAAAGAATTGACTCATATGAAAAGACACTGATGTTGGGAAAGATCGAAGGTAGGAGCAGAAGGGGACAACAAAGGATGAGATGGCTGGATGACATCACCGACTCAATGGACACAAATTTGATTAAACTCCAGGAGTTGGTGAGGCCTGGGGTGCTGAACTGATTAAGAAACTGAACTGAATTTGACTGTTTTCAAAGTTTAATTATTTAGATTTATTTATCAGTTTTAACATTACTTTTTTTAAAAAAAATAATTTTGAAGTCTATTTTATATAGTTCATTGTGTTAGGGCAATTATGTCTTGCTTAGGAAATCCTATCAACTTAGAGTAATGAAGATAATTTCCTATATCCTCTTTCAAAACTCTTGTTAGGTAGTTAGATTAGGAAAAAGGAGTCCAGAATGGTGGTGGATAAAAGACAAGGAAGGGAAACGCTGTGAAAATAGAACAAAGGGGAGTCCGAGGAACAGAGTGAGGACCTCAGGTAGAAAAACAGCACTCCTGGCTAGCCCAATTTACATAGGGCAGGTCCAGTGGGAGGAGAGAATCATATAAAAAGAGAAGCCAATGGGCCTGGGATCTCTCTCTCTTCTTCGTGTCTTTTGGATCACCATGCCTTTGCACCTCAAAGATGCATTTCACCTTATTTCCTAAATAAAACTGAGCTGTAACACAGATCCATCCAAGAGCTGATCCTTCGCTTCAACTTTTTGTTGTGATGAGACAGAACCGAGGAAACTACACACTCCCTCAACACCCTTTCACTTTCACTTTCATGAATTGGAGAAGGAAGTGGCAACATACTCCAGTGTTCTTGTGTGGTGAATCCCAGGGACGGGGAGCCTGGTTGGCTGCCGTCTGTGGGGTCGGACAGAGTCAGACACGACTGAAGTGACTTAGCAGCAACAGCAGCCAACACTTTTAAAGTTTCACTCTTCATATTTAAGTCTTTAATCCAAAGGTAATTAACATTTGGAAAACTATGAATCAGAGTACTCTTCTTTTTTCCTTATATTAACAACCAACTGTACTAATAGTATTTTCTGAATGCTGCACATTTTCCCATTTGTTTATTGATTCAACTGATATTTATTGAGCACCTAGTGAGAAATAGATTTAAGGGACTAGATCTGATAAAGTGCGTGATGAACTATGGATGGAGGTTCGTGACATTGTACAGGAGACAGGAATTAAGACCATCCCCAAGAAAAAGAAATGCAAAAAAGCAAAATGGCTGTCTGAGTAAGCCTTACAAATAGCTGTGAAAAGAAGGGAAATTAAAAGCAAAGGAGAAAAGGAAAAATATATCCATTTGAATGCAGAATATCAAAGACTAGCAAGAAGAGATAAGAAAGACTTCCTCAGTGATCAGTGCAAAGAAATAGAGGAAAACAATAGAATGGGAAAGACTAGAGATATCTTCAAGAAAATTAGAGATACCAAGGGAATATTTCATGCAAAGATGGGCTCAATAGAGGACAGAAATGGTAGGGACTTAACAGAAGGAGAAGATATTAAGATGAGGTGGCAAGAATATACAGAAGAACTATACAAAAAAGATCTTCACGACCCAGATAATCACAATGGTGTGATCACTCACCTAGAGCCAGACATCCTGGAATGTGAAGTCGAGTGGAACTTAGGAAGAATCACTACAAACAAAGCTGGTGGAGGTGATGGAATTCCAGTTGAGCTATTTCAAACCCTGAAAGATGATGCTGTGAAAGTGCTGCACTCAATATGCCAGCAAATTTGGAAAACTCAGCAATAGCCACAGGACTGGAAAAGGTCAGTTTTCATTCCAGTCTCAAAAAAGGCAATGCCAAAGAAATCTCATATTAATGAACAATTGCACTCATCTCACACGCTAGTAAAGTAATGCTGAAAATTCTTTAAGCCAGACTTCAGTAATACATGAACCATGAGATTCCAGATGTTCAAGCTGGTTTTAGCAAAGGTAGATCAGATCAGATCAGATTAGTCGCTCAGTCGTGTCCGACTCTTTGCGACCCCATGAATCGCAGCACGCCAGGCCTCCCTGTTTATAACCCCCTCCCAGAGCTCACAGAGACTCACATTCATCGAGTCAGTGATACCATACAGCCATCTCATCCTCTGTCGTCCCCTTCTCCTCTTGCCCTCAATCCCTCCCAGCATCAGAGTCTTCTCCATTGAGTCAACTCTTCACATGAGGTGGCCAAAGTACTGGAGTTTCAGCTTTAGCATCATTCCTTCCAAAGAAATCCCAGGGCTGATCTCCTTCACAATGGACTGCTTGGATCTCCTTGCAGTCCAAGGGACTCTCAAGAGTCTTCTCCAACACCACAGTTCAAAAGCATCAATTCTTCGGTGCTCAGCCTTCTTCACAGTCCAGCTTTCACATCCATACATGACCATAGGAAAAACCATAGCCTTAACTAGACGAACGTTTGTTGGCAAAGTAATGTGTCTGCTTTTGAATATGCTATCTAGGTTGGTTATAACCTTCCTTCCAAGGAGCAAGCGTCTTTTAATTTCATGGCTGCAGTCACCGTCTATAGTGATTTTGCAGCCCAGAAAAATAGAGTCTGACACTGTTTCTCCATCTATTTCCCATGAAGTGATGGGACCAGATGCCATGGTCTTCGTTTTCTGAATGCTGAGCTTTAAGCTAACTTTTTCACTCTCCTCTTTCACTTTCATCAAGAGGCTTTTTAGTTCCTCTTCACTTTCTGCCATAAGGCTGGTGTCATCTGCATATCTGAGGTTATTGATATTTCTCCCAGCAATCTTGATTCCAACTTGTGTTTCTTCCAGTCCAGCGTTTCTCATGATGTACTCTGCATATAAGTTAAATAAACAGGGTGACAATATACAGCCTTGACGTACTCCTTTTTCTATTTGGAACCAGTCTGTTGTTCCATGTCCAGTTCTAACTGTTGCTTCCTGACCTGCATACAAATTTCTCAAGAGGCAGATCAGGTGGTCTGGTATTCCCATCTCTTTCAGAATTTTCCACAGTTTATTGTGATCCACACAGTCAAAGGCTTTGGCATAGTCAATAAAGCAGAAATAGATGTTTTTCTGGAACTCTCTTGCTTTTTCCATGATCCAGCAGATGTTGGCAATTTGATCTCTGGTTCCTCTGCCTTTTCTAAAACCAGCTTGAACATCAGGAAGTTCACGGTTCACATATTGCTGAAGCCTGGCTTGGAGAATTTTGAGCATTACTTTACTAGCATGTGAGATGAGTGCAATTGTGTGATAGTTTGAGCATCCTTTGGCATTGCCTTTCTTTGGGATCAGAATGAAAACTGACCTTTTCCAGTCCTGTGGTCACTGCTGAGTTTTCCAAATTTGCTGGCATATTGAGTGCAGCACTTTCACAGCATCATCTTTCAGGATTTGGAATAGCTCAACTGGAATTCTATCACCTCACCTCCACTAGCTTTGTTCGTAGCGATGCTTTCTAAGGCCCACTTGACTTCACATTCCAGGATGTCTGGCTCTAGGTCAGTGATCACACCATCGTGATTATCTGGGTCATGAAGGTTTTTTTTTTTTTTTTTTTTTTTTTGTACAGTTCTTCTGTGTATTCTTGCCATCTCTTCTTAATATCTTCTGCTTCTGTTAGGTCCATACCATTTCTGTCCTTTATCGAGCTCATCTTTGCATGAAATGTTGGTATCTCTGATTTTCTTGAAGAGATCCCTAGTCTTTCCCATTCTGTTGTTTTCCTCTATTTCTTTGCATTGGTCACTGAAAAAGGCTTTCTTATCTCTTCTTGCTATTCTTTGGAACTCTGCATTCAGATGTTTATATCTTTCCTTTTCTCCTTTGCTTTTTGCTTCTCTTCTTTTCACAGCTATTTGTAAGGCCTCCCCAGACAGCCATTTTGCTTTTTTGCATTTCTTTTCCATGGGGATGGTCTTGGTCCCTGTCTCCTGTACAATGTCACGAACTTCATTCTATAGTTCATCAGGCACTCTATCTATCAGATCTAGGCCCTTAAATCTATTTCTCACTTCCACTGTATAATCATAAGGGATTTGATTTTGGTCATACCTGAATGGTCTAGTGGATTTCCCTACTTTCTTCAATTTAAGTCTGAATTTGGCAATAAGGAGTTCATGGTCTGAGCCATAGAAGAACCAGAGATATAATTGCCAACATCTACTGGATCATTGAAAAAGCAAGAGAGTTCCAGAGAAACATCTATTTCTGCTTATTGACTATGCCAAAGCCTTTGATTGTGTGGATCACAACAAACTGTGGAAAATTCTGAAAGAGATGGGAATACCAGACCACCCAATCTGCCTCTTGAGAAACCTCTATGCAGGTGAGGAAGCAACAGTTAGAATTGGACATGGAACAACCAACTGGTTCCAAATAGTAAAAGGAGTACATCAAAGCTGTATATTGTCACCCTGCTTATTTAACTTATATGCAGAATACATCATGAGAAATGCTGGGCTGGATGAAGCCCAAGCTGGAATCAAGATTGCCGGGAGAAATATCAGTAACCTCACATATGCAGATGACACCACCCTTATGGCAGAAAGTGAAGAATTAAAGAGCCTCTTGATGAAAGCGAAAGAAGAGATTGAAAAAGTTGGCTTAAAGCTCAACATTCAGAAAACTAAGATCATGGTCTCCGGTCTCATCACTTCATGGTAAAAAATGGGGAAACAATGGAAACAGGGGCTGACTTTAATTTTATGGGTTCCAAATTCATTGCAGATGGTGATTGCAGCCATGAAATTAAAAGATGCTTACTCTTTGAAAGGAAAGTTATGACCAACCTAGGCAACATATTAAAAAGCAGCACCATTACTTTGCCAGTAAAGGTCTGTCTAGTCAAGGCTATGGTTTTTCCAGTGGTTATGTGTGGATGTGAGTGTTGGACTATAAAGAAAGCTGAGCACCAAAGAATTGATGCTTTTGAACTGTGGTGTTGAAGACTATTGAGAGTCCCTTGGACTGCAAGGAGATCCAACCAGTCCATCTTAAAGGAGATCAGTCCTGGATGTTCATTGGAAAGACTGATGTTGAAGCCTGACTCCAATTCTTTGGCCACCTGATGAGAATAGCTGACTCATTTGAAAAGACCCTGATGCTGGGAAAGATTGAGGGCAAGAGGAGCAGGGGATGGCAGAGGATGAAATGGCTGGATGGCATCATCAACTTGATGGACATGGGTTTGAGTGGACTCCAGGAGTTGGTGATGGACAGGGAGGCCTGGTGTGCTGCGGTTCATGGGGTCACAAAGAGTAGGATAGGACTGAGCGATGGAACTGAACTGAACTGATTGTGTGTTAGATATGGTTTCAGAAATTACATTTCACTCAAAATATTAAGCAACTTGAAATACATCAGTGAAAAATAATAGAATCCTGTCCCTAATGGAGTTTGTGTTACTCACTGCATGTAAGGGAGTCCTATGGTAAAGAGTGAACATAGTAAACTATTATCATATAGAATACATCAGAAGTGGGTATATGCTCTTAAAAATAAGAGCAGGTCAAAGCTGGATGGGAGAAATTGTATTGCAATTCAGACTAGCTGGAATAGGGCCTATTAAAACATAAAATTTGAGCAAAAATCTAAATGAGAAAATCTAAGAATACTACAGAAGAGCCATTTCAGAAGACCTAAAGAGCTTGCTATTTATGCAAAAATAAGAGACTAGGGTGTCAGGAAAAGAAAAGAGAGGAATTAGGAAACTCTGGAAGATAAGATTCAGGAGTAAACAAGGAAGGAGAGGGCTAAAACATGTGATTCTTTTAGGACACTGCAAAAATGTTGGCTTTTACTAAGTGAGACAAGAAATGACTACAAAGTTTTAGCCAGAGTTATCCAATCTGCCTGTTTTATCTTTTAAAAAATGACTCTGAAAATTATACACTTGTCACTTTTTAGACTGTCTATTTGTGTTTTTTCTAATGTTTCCTTAAGCTCATGTAAAGACTGAAGATATGTTCCAGAATAAAGAGAATGAAAACACAACTGAGTGCAACATGTGGCCTTGGGTTAGATTCTTTGTTATAAAATGCATCACTAGATAAACTGGAAAAATTTAAATGGGTCTATGGGTGAAGAATATGCATTTCTTTTTACCTTTCTTGCAAATTTTCCTTAGATTTGAAATCTATCAAATAAAAAATATTAAAAAAGATCATTTTGGAGGGTGCATGATTAAAGAGATGATGGAGTTATCTAGCAGAAGATGATGATGGTTCAGCCTACAGAAGGCAGTAAAATGTGATATAGCTGTAGGTACACTTTGAGGTAAAGCCAGGAGAAGTCCATGGTGGATATATGACTTTCAGATGTTCCAAGAACATGGGCTAGAATACTTTTAAAATTGGATAGTATATATGAGTTGCCATTTCCAAGATGAGAATTTGTTTAGTCACTAAGTCATGTCTGATTCTTTTTGCAACAGTCAAAAAGAGTAGCCCACCAGGCTCCTCTGTCCATGTGATTTCCCAGGCAAGAATACTGGAGTGGGTTTCCATTTCCTTCTCCAAGGGATCTTCTTGATCTAGGGATTGAACTCACATCTCCTACACTGACAGTCACATTCTTTACCACTGCACTACCTGGGGGCCTGAGAGAAGAATGGCTGTGGTCAAATAGATTTGTAGAAAGTTCAAGTGAGTGTTGTTCTGCTTTTTGGAAGGTATATCAGACATAGTTTGTTTGCATTTTTTTTTACCTCTGTTATTGCTTTTATTCATTTCAAAACACAAAAGTGTTAACAAAGTATCCCAAATCGCAAGATTTATATAACCTTAACATTATGTTGCCTCCTAACAGCCATTAAAAGAGACTAATAACACAATGGCACCTCACTCCAGTACTCTTGCCGGGAAAATCCCATGGATGGAGGAGCCTGGTAGGCTGCAGTCCATGGGATCGCTAAAAGTCGGACACGACTGAGCAACTTTGCTTTCACTTTTCACTTTCATGCATTGGAGAAGGAAATGGCAACCCACTCCAGTGTTCTTGCCTGGAGAATCCCAGGGACTGGGGAGCCTGGTGGCTGCCGTCTATGGGGTCGCACAGAGTCGGACACGACTGAAGTGACTAAGCATAGCATATGCCACTTGAGGAATGAAAGAATCCTAGTATTTTAATGTGCTTTGTCTGCTGCCTACTCCAGTCACTTTTGCAGAGTCCTGTTCACTGCACATTTTAACCATCCTTTTGTATGGGCGATGTGGCAGTATTTTGCCTGAAGTTTATGCCCTGCCCTTCAAACTTCATACCCCAGAGGCTTCTACATCTTTAAACAGTTTTGGGAACAACCTCTGCATTCATACATGCCAACTCCAAAAGAGACCACTCTGGGGCAACATCTCCCAGATAACAAGTCCTTAGATGGACTTCAAAAGTCTCTTCATAAGGCCAATAACTTTGAGAGTCTAAAATTCCCAGAGCAGGCTGGTGAAGTACAAGCGATGGAGGGAGGAAATAAAGAATGTATATCCAAGAGAAGGAAGTGATCAACTGAAAAATTCTAGCATTCAAAAAAGGAAGACCATGGCCTCCAGTCCCATCACTTTGTGGCAAATAGATGGGGAAAAAGTGAAAACAGTGACAGATTTTATATTCTTGGTCTCTAAAATCACTGTGGACTGTGACCATAGCAACAAAATTAAAAGACACTTGCTTCTTGAAAGAAAAGCTATGACAAACCTAGACAGTGTACTTAAAAGCAGAAGTATCACTTTGCCAACAAAGGTCCATGTAGTCAAAGCTGTGGTTTATCCAGTAGTCAAGTATGGGTGTGAGAGTTGGATCATAAAGAAAGCTGAATGCTGAAGAATTGATGCTTTGAACTGCAGTGCTGGAGAAGACTCTTGAGAGTCCCCTTGGAGAGCAAGGAGATCAAACCAGTCAATCCTAAAGGAAATAAACACTAAATATTCATTGGAAGGACTGATGATGAATACTTGGGCTTCCTGATGTGAAGAGCCGACTTACTGGAAAAGACCCTGATACTGAGAAAGATTGAGGGCAAGAGAAGGGAGTGACAGTGGATGAGATGTACATTCAAAAGAATGATTGAAATGGATTTGACACAAAAGGAAAATGAAAATAAAGAGCAAAATAAGCATTAATTTAAAAGTAAGTTAAAAACTAGTAATAAATACACAAATTTGATTGTTCAAACACTTCACACTCACATTCTATTATTTGTGTTCTAACAAGGGAACCAAGAATTGTAGTCCCAGTGGAAGTCATGATCATACTGCCTCTCTGTTGCTATGAATGAAGCCAAGAATAATTTTTCTTAGAAATGTAGCAGTCTCCATCAAAATTAGCTCATTTATTTTCAGAATTTCTTATTTATTGACAAATATAATACTTAACATTATATGTTTTTCTTTATAAAATTGCTTTAGCTATGGGTTGATATCTATATAAGAAAAGTTTTTATTTTTAACTTTGTTAAAGCAAAAGTTACTTTTTTCTTTCCAGACATGAAGATTATCTCTGCATTTGTGTCTTATACTTATTTTTTTATATACATTATGATCAGAAAGTTTATTCTCTATGATGGTGAGTCTATACATGTTAATGAGACTGTTTTTTTCTCTCTTAGAATATACTCCATTTTAAGTACATTCACCATATTCACCTATATTCAAAAAGAACTTGTATTCTCTAATTATGGTATATTAATTTCTATAGCTTTTTGTTAGACTTTACTAAACTTATTTCAATTTAATGTATAATTGCTTATTTTTGTTCATGCACTTCCTTTGTGAGGTTTTTTCATAATTTTAGTGTCATATTTAAATAGTTTATTTACTTGTATATTCTGTCTTTTATCATTATATGAACGTTATATTATTAGGTACATATATAGAATTATCAGTCCACTTTTTTAATGCTTGCTTTCATTCTATTTTATAAGATATTAAAATTGTTTTATACTTACTAAGTTCTTTTCTTTTCAAATTCTTTGTATTTAAAATTCTTGCATTTCCCACAAGGCTTCTCTATTCATGGGATTCTCTAGACAAGAATAATGGAGTGGGTTGTCATTTCCTACTCCAGAGGATCTTCCTGACCCAGGGATTGAACTTGTATCTCTTGTGTCTCTTGCACTGACAGGCAAGTTCTTTACCACTGGTACCACTTGGGAAGCCCTGATGTTTCCTTGTAGGCCACATATTGTCATATTGTGTCTTGTATCTCTTAAACAATATAGTACCAAGAGTTTTTGAGGGGTAAGTTAAATATATTTATGCTTACTGTTTTTTCTTTCATAACTAATTTCTACCATTTTGTTTCATATATTTTTGAATTTTCATGCTTTTCCTTTTTCCTTCCTCGCTTTCATTGGACAGAAACTTTTTACTTCATTATTTGAAAGCTATATTTTTACTTTTTCCTTTGATGAGATTTCTGTTTATCTTTTTCTAGTTGACTTTGTAGATGTCACAAAGTTTGTATTTCTCTCCAAACATGCTATGCAGTTTATTTTTTTTTTTTGATCAAGAATCTCTTTTATTGATTATCAGAAACATTACAAACATCTAATATGAACAAATTGTAACATGATAGTGTTTAGTTTGAACAATTAATACATTTCAGATATAATATTATACATATTTCAATGCTATTCTCCCCAATCATCCCACCCTCTCCCGGTCCCAGAGTCCAAAAGTCTGGTCTATACATCAGTGTCTCTTTTGTTGTCTCGTAAATAGGGTTATTTTTGTAAAAGCAGTCCTAAGGGGAAAGTTCATAGCAATACAGGCATACCTCAAGAAACAAGAAAAAAAGCCAAATAAATAACCTAACTCTACACCTAAAGCAACTGGAAAAGGAAGAAATGAAGCACCCCAAGGTTAGTAGAAGGAAAGAAATCCTAAAAATTAGGGCAGAAATAAATGCAAAAGAAACAAAAGAAACCATAGCAAAAATCAACAAAGCCAAAAGCTGGTTCTTTGAAAGGGTAAATAAAATTGACAAACCACTAGCCAGACTCATCAAGAAACAAAGGGAGAAAAATCAAATCAATAAAATTAGAAATGAAAATGGAGAGATCACAACAGACAGCACAGAAATACAAAGGATCATAAGAGACTACTATCAGCAATTATATGGCAATAAAATGGACAATGTGGAAGAAATGGACAAATTCTTAGAAAAGTACAACTTTCCAAAACTGGATCAGGAAGAAATAGAAAATCTTAACAGACCCATCACAAGCACGGAAATTGAAACTGTAATCAGAAATCTTCCAGCAAACAAAAGCCCAGGTCCAGACGGCTTCACAGCTGAATTCTACCAAAAATTTAGAGAAGAGCTAACACCTATCCTACTCAAACTGTTCCAGAAAATTGCAGAAGAAGGCAAACTTCCAAACTCATTCTATGAGGCCACCATCACCCTAATACCAAAACCTGACAAAGATTCCACAAAAAAAGAAAACTACAGGCCAATATCACTGATGAACATAGATGCAAAAATCCTTAACAAAATTCTAGCAATCAGAATCCAACAACACATTAAAAAGATCATACACCATGACCAAGTGGGCTTTATCCCAGGAATGCAAGGATTCTTCAATATCCGCAAATCAATCAACGTAATACACCACATTAACAAACTGAAGAATAAAAACCATATGATTATCTCAATAGATGCTATGCAGTTTAGAATTCTCTCTTCCTTAGTCTGCACTGACTCCTACTGCACTGTGCCTCCTCCACTGAACTGGTACTATCTGCTGGATTTTAATATGTTGCTATATGTTACACAATATCTAATTTAAAATTATTATTCCTTTAAACAGCAACATATTTTACAAATTTATTTATTCTTACTTTTTTACATCATTTTTTTGTTTTGTATTATTTTATTTTGCTGAAAAGGATTCATCAAATTATTGTTAAAGTGAGATTTTGTATTATGAGCAACCTAAGGTCCTGAATTCCTAAAAATACTTTATTGTTTCTCCTCATTTAAAAGAATATGCAATTCTAGGATCAAAATTATTGTAATTATGAAGACAATATTACATTTTTCCCTCTACATTCAAATTTCTGATTAGATGTCTGATTAAATCTTGTCATTGAAACTTTCTGAAGATATACTTTTTAATGCCTGGAAAATTCAGAATTTACCATTGTGCTTAATCTTAAATTTCACTATCTACAAAAGGTATTCTTATCATTATATTTGATATTCCTCTGTATATCTGTGTGTTTCTGCTTCATGACTAATATTTTCACATGCTTATTTTAGTGCATGTATTATGTTTGACTTCCCAGTGGTGCTAGTGGTGAAGAACTTGCTTGCCAATGTAAGAGTCGAAGGTTCCATCCCTGGGTTGGGAAGATCCACTGGAGAAGGGCATGGCAACCCACTCTAGTATTATTACCTGGAGAATCTGAAGGATAGAGGAGCCTGGTGGGCTACATTCATTCCATAGGGTCACAAATAGACAAGACTGAAGCAATTTACTATGCACACATTATGTTTTATTAACTAAATTGCCTATCAGTGGCATTAACTCTATTGGGCTTTATAAAAGGTGTTTAGTTCCTTCTGCTTATTTATCAATGAGTAGATGACTTTGAATGCAAATTCATATTTACCTTCAATATAAGTTGTATTGACTGGCACTATGTACCAAGAAACCTAAGAAAGAAGCATGTCCAGCTTCTGAGAGCCCTCATTAAGACAGACTGGGCAGATGGAATTTGCTCTTCTATCAGTAAGGTGACTGGCTTTCTCTTTAATGTTTCACTGGTATGAGACTTTGCCAAGGGAAAGTCACATGGCCCCTATGGGAAGGAGACACATGGGCTGGTCAAAGAGAAGGAGAACATAGTCAGGGTTCCTCATCGCAGCAAGTGACTTTCTTTGTCAAGCTGAGCAGGTGCTGTGGTTTTTCTATCTCTTAGTGACATCAACCAGGGTTCTTGGGCTCCTTAATCAATGAAAATTGATAAACGGCAGACAAGAAATCCAAAGGCTTTATTGGGAACCCTGCTGCAGAAAGGTGGAGCAAGAACAAGTAAGAGGCTACCTTGCTGGATTACTCACTGAGCTAGTTCTTTATTTGGGGTGAGGGTAAGGGCATGTCCAGCGGTCACATTGGAGGTGTGACTTAGGTGGTTTGGCCACCGCTCTGGTAGTGCTGAGTGCAGGGCCCATGCACAGTATCCTGCTTTTGCTCCCAACACTCTGTTTATGTCCCAAGCTCTTCAAAAGCAGCAATTATTGTGTTGTTGATGTTGTTTTCTTTATACCTTTTGTCCAGAATTTGCCCCAACTGCATATACATGCATTTATTTTTAGTCTCATATGGTTTCTTTGTCTTTTGTTGCTGAAGGAGATGCTTGTCCAGGTTTAAATATTGCGGCAAAGGGCCCAGATCCTAGCCTTTACCTGGACGGGTGATGTTCCCCATGGTACAAAGAACAAATGGAAGGTATCAAGGTGAAGACTTCCCTCCAATCTGTCTCACTTATTTCAGGAAGTGTTTTCTCTTCAAACTACTGGTATTTCAGTGTTCATGCTGTTTCAGAACATTTCCTTCGCTCCTTGGACTTAGGTGGGGTTGAGTGTTTGGGGGGGTGGGGGTGGGAACAGCACTGGTAGCTAGGGTTTAATTCTCATTTTACCCAAACTCTGGGATCTCTTGTAATTATTATAATATCTTCCAAGTATATGATTGAATTTCCTTTCTCATCCTTCTATGGTTTAAGAAGCCTTGCTAGACATTTATCTGTTAAATGGTCATTTCAAAGAAACTGCTCTTGGTTTATTTAGTTTTTGAAAAAATTTTTTTTTCCAATGCTCTTGACTTTATTTATCATCTTGCTTAGAATTACTTTCCAGTTTGTTTAAATGTAAATGTGTTTTTACTTTTTTATATTATTAATAAAAATATTTTTGACAAAGAGTTTTTCCTCTGAAAAAAAGTCAGGCATTGTTCTAAAGGTTTTTCCCTAAAATGTTCTAGTTTTATTTCTTTCCAAGTAACATTTATCCTTGAACTGTTTTAAGGAAAACATTTCTTAATTTCCAAATGTTTACCTTTTGTTTGTTTGTTTCTCAGTATTTTCCTTGTTTATTTCATTATCATAAATTTTGTTTTCATTAAGAATATATCCTATAAACATTCATTTGAGTATTTCTTATGGGCATCATCCTTGATCTATCAAATTCTTAGAGACTTATTTGAAAATTTACTAATGTTACCTTTATTTTTTTAAGCAAAGTCTGCTTTACTTGATGATATCCTGTATATGATGTAACTCAGATTTAGGATTGCTATAACTTCATGGATTCTGTTTTCTATCCTTATAATTTATTACTTTTCTTAGTTGAATATTTTGAGCTATAATTATGATCTTAATATTATTTTTTGTAACAGACACTTTTCCTTGGTCACTCACTGAACTTGTTCTTTGTATGGGGTGAGGGTAGGGGTATGTCCAAAGGTCAGGCAGGAGGGGTGGTGGTGTTGAATGCAGCGGGCATGTATAGTACCCTACTTTTGTGTGTCATTTATTTTTATCCTATACTTATCATTTTTATAGCTATACATTTAAATCATTTTTATTAATAGCCCAGTGTATCTATCTTTAATGGAATACTTCAGTCCTTTCATATTTAATATAAAATGTTTTACTGTGTCCTCTCTTTCTTATTTTATAGCAGATATTTATTGTATCTTTTAAACTGCATCTTTGTTTTCAATTTTCTTACTTCGCTTTCTGTGATCAGTTTTTATCTCTTCAGTGTTTCCTCTTCACATACGGACCACTCCTTTACCTCTTCCACACATAAATATGCACATGGCTTCTGTCCCTTACTTTGAAATTCTATAATGCTTGCAAAGTTTAGTTGTGATCCTATGATTTTTGGGTCATGGGATCATAATAACATAACTGTATGTCTACATTTATACTTTGTTTATATACTGTGTTCATATTTTATTTACTCAACTTTAACATCTAAGATGAAATATTTGTGAGACATTTACTTTCTTGTTAAGTTTGCCACCTTCTAACTTAATGTGCATTGCTTGAGTAATTTTATACTATTCTTTCAGCTCATGAGTATTTGTTATGTCTGTTCTTTATCTCATACTTGGCTTTTGTACTACACATTTCTAAAGAACTTTCTGTCATCTTTTTAGTATTAACATAATTAACTTCCTACTCTTTTCTCTCTATTCATCTTCTTTAATTTTGGTTTTAAGGTACCTAGATCTCACTGATCACAGTGGACTAGATTGAGGGAGAAAGGTGAGTATAAATTGAATATTTTTCTTTGGATAATAACATGAGGGTTATTCTTCTGAGGTGTTGCAGGTCTAACTTTGCTTGCCTTGTAAAGTATTTATTTATTCTATTAATATTTTTAGTACTGCTATATAATGAGTTTAAACTCATTTTTCTTCAAAGCTTAAAAATGTCTTATATATATCACTAGTCAAAAAACTAATAGAATAAATAAATAAGCTTTACAAGGCAAGCAAAGTTCCAGAAACACATCTATTTCTGCTTTATTGACTATACCAAAGCCTTTGACTGTGTGGATTATAATAAACTGTGGAAAATTCTGAAAGAGATGGGAACACCAGACCATCTGACCTGCCTCTGGAGAAACCTGTATGCAGGTCAGGAAGCAACAATTAGAACTGGACATGGAACAACAGACTAGTTCCAAATAGGAAAAGGAGTACGTCAAAACTATATATTGTCATCCTGCTTATTTAACTTCTATGCAGAGTACATCATGAGAAAAGTTGAGCTGGAAGAAGCATAAGCTGGAATCAAGCTTGCTGGGAGAAATATCAATAACCTCAGATATGAAGATGACACCACCCTTATGGCAGAAAGTGAAGAAAAACTAAAGAGCCTCTTGATGAAAGTAAAAGAGGAGAGTGGAAAAGTTGGCTTAAAGCTCAATGTTCAGAAAACTAAGATCATGGCATCCTGTCCCATCACTTCATGGCAAACAGATGGGGAAACAGTGGAAACAGTGTCAGACTTTATTTTTTTGGGCTCCAAAATCACTGAAGATGGTGATTGCAGCCATGAAATGAAAACACGCTTACTCCTTGGAAAGAAAGTTATGACCAACCTAGACAGCATATTAAAAAGCAGAGACATTACTTTGCCAACAAAGGTCCATCTAGTCAAGGCTATGGTTTTTCCAGTAGTCATGTATGGATGTGAGATTTGAAAGCTGAGTACCGAAGAACTGATGCTTTTGAACTGTGGTGTTGGGGAAGACTCTTGAGAGTCTGTTGGACTGCAAGGAGATCCAACCAGTCCATTCTAAAGGAGATGAGTCCTGGATGTTCATTGGAAGGACTGATGCTGAAGCTGAAACTCCAATACTTTGGCCACCTGATGTGAAGAGCTGACTCATTTGAGAAGACCCTGATGCTGGGAAAGATTGAGGGCAGTAGAAGGGGATGACAGAGGAAGAGCTGTTTGGATGGTATCACCGACTCAATGGACATGAGTTTGGGGAAACTCCGGAAGTTGGTGATGGACAGGGAGGTCTGGCATGCTGCAATTCATGGGGTCCCAGAGAATCGGACACGACTGAGTGACTGAACTGAACTGACGACATAAATAAATTATTAAGGATTTAAGTAGGGTAGATGCCAACAAGATTAATGAAGAAAAATAAAGCTGCCAAGTTGCTCAGCAAATGTTGAAATACAGTTATCTTCAACATGGTTGTCATGGATTTTACTGCTGAGAAGTTTCCCATTCAGCAAATGTCTATAGAAGAAGAGTTAGTGTGTCACCAATGTCATTTAGTGGAGTATTCCAGAGGAGGAGCAGAGAGGACATGTAGTTCCTGCTTCACATGAATAATGCAGGGCTCGCCAACTGACACCTAAGAGACCAGTGGGCTGGAGTATTAGGAGCATGGGGGATGGTGGGAGTAATAGGCAGTGACACAGAGACACTGCATAAACCAGGGTCGGATCCTGTGGAGTCGTGTAGGCCACTGTAAACTTCTTGAGTTCTATTTTGAATTAGACATGAGTGGGTAGCTTTGAGCAGAGGAATGACATGATCTGATACATTTTGTGGGATCTCTTTACCAAGCAAAGAAGAGATAAGGATATAAGGTCAGAGAAGTGTTAGGAAGATACTGCATTCATCTGGATGAGACACACAGTAATATGATTATGGTGGAAATAGTGGAGATGGCAGAACACGCAGGACTTCTAATTAATCTTGGAGATAAGGAAAATAGAATGTTCTGATTTACTGGATTATAAAGCATGAGAGAAAGAGAAGGGTCAGGAAATATCCCAAAAGATTGGGTCTAAAAAACCAAGAAATGGAGCTATTATTATCTGTGGGTGGGCTGGTATAGGAGGGAAAAGTATTTGTATAGCATTGGCATATTTAGTTTGCAATGCTCAGTGCATGTCCAAGAAGAAAATGTCAAACACACAGTTAGATGTATGAGCCTGGAACTCAGAGTAGAATTTACATTGGCTGGATCTAGGATTCAGGGTTATAGATTTTTTTCCTAGGAATCTATCGCTGTTGACATTCTGTTGTCAATTCATATTACATGAATTTTATAATGGAATGAAAAGAAGAAGAAAGAAAAAATGCTCTGCCATACTTGATGCACACTGGGAAAAATGTTACTAAATGATCCTTAATAACGGGCATTTATATTATGATTATATATACTCTTAAAAATATTCTTATAGTTATGTACCACCTTTTTAAATTATATTACCATAAGTGTAGGTTTCTAAATCTTCAGAGTATAAAATATCTTCTGAATCACAAAAAGCTATGAGCAGTTATTCACAAAACAAAGATAGCACTTTGCCTTTTAAAACATAGCCAAAGGATCTTGATCTCTTTTAAAATATTAGGAAGGATAAGCTTATATTACAGTATATTGCAGAATTTTTGACTTTGCATTTCTTATTAGATTAAATTCATTGGTTTTCCTTCTCAATAGAATTGCATATTTCAATATATTAAGTTATCTTGAAAGTTACCTGAAAGCTTTTGCTAGATACATATCTGGTGCAGGGCAATAAGTCCTTTTCAGTATATCATTCATAAAAAACATTTTTAGATTTAGAAAGCCTATGCTAGTGCCCAGGATATGTAACACATGCTCAAGCAATGACATCATTACCATCATCTTCTCCATGGATTGGTTTGCACTTTAACGTGGGTTTTAGAATCTATCCTCCTTTGAGCCATCCTTCTGCAAATCAGTAAGTCAATTTTCTGCCATGTCATTTCCACCTTAACTATTTTTTAGGTAGTCATAAATTCTTCACTGGAACAATTTTCTTTTAACTCAGTTGGCTTCAAATTCATCTCAATTTGTTGCCCTGTCTCATTAATCATCAAGGCCACGCTTCTTTGATGTACATATAAAGCAGTTTTTGTACAATTTTACTCTGATTTATGGAGCTAATCTCCAAGAGCCTTTTTCATCTGAATATTTCATGTATATATATATATATATATATATATATATATATATATGTGTGTGTGTGTGTGTGTGCATGTGTGTGTATGTATGTATGTATATATACACATATATTCCTTGATGTTGTAAAATTTCTTCATAAGAACTACACTTTCATTTTTTGTTTATTCAAAATTCTATTGTTCATACCTAACAAAATTTACTATTCATCTCAAAACCTTGTTTGGTTTCTTTTTGGATCTGCCTTTCTATTTTCCTGGACATCTATAGATTTTTTTTCTTTTTAAAATCATTTTATTTTATATTGAAGTACTGGCTCATCTGGTAAAGAGTCTACCTGCAATGCGGTAGATCTGTGTTCAATCCCTGGATTGGGAAGATCCCCTGGAGATGGGAATGGTTATCCACTCCAGTATCCTGGGCTGGAGAATTCCATAGACTGTGTAGTCTGCTGCTGCTGCTGCTAAGTCGCTTCAGTCGTGTCCAACTCTGTGCAACTCCAGAGACAGCAGCCACCAGGCTCCCCCATCCCTGGAATTCTCCAGGCAAGAACACTGAAGTTGGTTGCCATTTCCTTCTCCAATGCATGAAAGTGAAGGGTGAATGTGAAGATGCTCAGTCACGTCCGACTCCTAGCGACCCCATCGACGCAGCCCACCAGGCTTCTCTGTCTCTGGGATTCTCCAGGTAAGAGTACTGGAGTGGGGTGCCACTGCCTTCTCCACTGTATAGTCTATGGGATCACAAAGAGTTGAACAGGACTGATAGACTTTCACTTTCACTTTCTTTCATATCCAGTTAACAATGTTGTGATAGTTTCAGGTTCACAGCTAAAGGACCCAGCCATACATACATGTGTATTCATTTTCCTGCAAACTACCCTGCCATCCAGGCTGCAACATAACATTGAACAGAGGTACCTGTGCTGTTGTATGTTATCAACAACCAGACTTTGTTGGTTATCCATAGGAAATGGCAACCCACTACAGTGTTCTTGCCTGGAGAATCCCAGGGACGGGGGAGCCTGGTGGCTGCCGTCTATGGGGTCACACAGAGTTGGACATGACTGAAGTGACTTAGCAGTAGCATCTTAAATATAACAATGTATGCACATTGACCTCAAACTCTCAAACTATGTCCTCAGTGCTAAGTCTTGAATGATTTAGATTTATATTATTAAATTTATCAATCTAGAAGAAGGAATGCAAGGTGCATGAGTTGTTGCACAAGAGAACTTTGTGTGTGTGGTTTTCTTGCTAGAAAGACCATTAGCAGTCAATTGTCTGTTGAAGATTGAATATCCCTGTATTATCATCAGTTGACTTAGTGGAGGTGAAAAAGACTCTACATACAGAAGAATTCTCCCTCCTTCCCCTTTTTTGTTCTTCTAGGTTAGAAAATATTCCTCATTAGGGTCAGTGTATGTGTCTCCTATATTAAGAATTCTAGTCAGAAAAAAAGCAATCAGATCAGATCAGATCAGTCGCTCAGTCGTGTCCGACTCTTTGTGACCCCATGAATCACAGCACGCCAGGCCTCCCTGTCCATCACCAACTCCTGGAGCTCACCGAGATTCACATCCATCTAGTCAGTGATGCCATCCAGCCATCTCATCCTCTGTTGTCCCCTTCTCCTCTTGCCCTCAATCCCTCCCAGCATCAGAGTCTTTTCCAATGAGTCGACTCTTTGCATGAGGTGGCCAAAGTACTGGAGTTTCAGCTTTAGCATCATTCCTTCCAAAGAAATCCCAGGGCTGATCTCCTTCAGGATGGATTGTTTAGATCCCCTTGCAGTCCAAGGGACCCTCAAGAGTCATCTCCAACACCACAGTTCAAAAGCATCCATTCTTCGGTGCTCTGCCTTCTTCACAGTCCAGCTCTCACATCCATACATGACCACAGGAAAGACCATAGCCTTGACTAGGCGAACCTTTGTTGGCAAAGTGATGTCTCTGCTTTTGAATATGCTATCTAGGTTGGTCATAACTTTCCTTCCAAGGAGTAAGCGTCTTTTAATTTCATGGCTGCAGTCACCATCTGCAGTGATTTTGGAGCCCAGAAAAAGAAAGTCTGACACTGTTTCCACTGTTTCCCCATTTATTTCCCATGAAGTGATGGGACCAGATGCCATGATCTTCGTTTTCTGAATGTTGAGCTTTAAGCCAACCTTTTCACTCTCCACTTTCACTTTCATCGAGAGGCTTTTGAGTTCCTCTTCACTTTCTGCCATAAGGCTGGTGTCATCTGCATATCTGAGGTTATTGATATTTCTCCCAGCAATCTTGATTCCAACTTGTGTTTCTTCCAGTCCAGCGTTTCTCATGATGTACTCTGCATATAAGTTAAATAAGCAGGGTGACAATATACAGCCCTGACATACTCCTTTTCCTATTTGGAACCAGTCTGTTGTTCCATGTCCAGTTCTAACTGTTGCTTCCTGACCTGCATACAAATTTCTCAAGAGGCAGATCAGGTGGTCTGGTATTCCCATCTCTTGAAGAATTTTCCACAGTGAATTGTGATCCACACAGTCAATAAAGTCAATAAAGCAGAAATGTTTTTTCTGGAACTCTCTTGCTTTTTCCATGATCCAGCAGATGTTGGCAATTTGATCTCTTGTTCCTCTGCCTTTTTTAAAACCAGCTTGAACATCAGGAAGTTCATGGTTCACATATTGCTGAAGCCTGGCTTGGAGAATTTTGAGCATTACTTTACTAGCGTGTGAGGTGAGTGCAATTGTGTGGTAGTTTGAGCACTCTTTGGCATTGCCTTTCTTTGGGATTGGAATGAAAACTGACTTTTGCAATCCTTTGGCCACTGCTGAGTTTTCCAAATTTGCTGGCATATTGAGTGCAATACTTCTTAGCAAATAGCTAAGTCTGTTTCAAAGGAAATCATATCAATAGGTCCTAAAATTCTTTTCTGCTTGGTATGTGCCCCTCCAAACTATAAGTATATGTGGTATTTTTTATTTTTTACTTTTTTTATAATAGCCTTTCAGTGATAGTAGTTATGTTTTAGGATCTCAGGATTACTTTTTTTCCAATTAAAAAAATTCAATTGAAATGATCCTTTCTATTTGGATCCATCTCCACTGCACAAAGAAAAACAAAACAGAACAAAACTGAATTTTGAAGATTTATGTGTGTGTGTTAGACTATTCATTCAATATAATCACTGTTCTCTCAAACACTCTCATATTCTCCAGGCCTATGGTTGTTGGAAAATCTATTTGTTAATGGAATTTCTCTTTGATTTTAGTCAATAAAATGAAGGTAGAAGGGATATTAGCATAATAACTTTGTCAGGACCATTTTCAAATGGATGTTTTAGCAGCCCTTGCAAGATTTTTCTCTCACTCTAATGCCACATCTTCTCTTCATCTTTTCCCCTGCTATATCCAGATATGAGTATCTCCAGATATGGGTCTGGATTACAGACTAAAAATTATGGGGAACAGAAGCACACTAAACTGAAGTCATTATTTAATTTGAAAAAAAAAAAAAAAACAAATATTTGTTGTAAGGCACTGAATTTGCTAGTTGTTTGTAATTTCAGCCTAGTCTGTCTGTTTCAATGGGGATTTTCCTATACATTTGATTTATTGTGGTTATATAGTTGGGTTTTTTTTTAAACAGACTTTAAGAAGATTTTCCATGCTTTTTTTTTTTTCTTTTCCCCATGAATAGGTTGGTGTTTCAGAAGAAAAGTGGCAGACATTGGCTCAAATTGCCCAGCCAACCTGGTATGAGTTTAATAAGTCTGAGGATGGGAGATTAGTCAGGTGAGAGCAGAAAGCATATTAGTCTATCCTTTTTAATGGAGGATTCTATTTTCACTATAGATAAAGTACACCACATAACAAATTTTGGAAAGTACAGAACCCGCCTGCCAATGTAAGAGATGTAAGAAATGTGGGTTCAATTCCTGGGTTGGGAAGATCCCTTAGAGAAGGGCATGGCAACCCACTCTAGTATTCTTGCCTGGAGAATCCCATGGGCAGAGGAGCCTGGTGTCTATAGGGTTACAGTCCATAGGGTCTGTTGGACACTACAAAAGTGTCAGCATGCATGCACACAGATTTATTCAAAATAATCCCAAATTGGAAACAACCCACATGTTTATCAACTGGTGAATGGAATTAATGCATCGGCTTTCCTGATAGCTCATTTGGTAACGAATCCGCCGGCAATGCAGAATACCCCAGTTTGATTCCTGGGTCTGGAAGATCTGCTGGAGAAGGGATAGATTACCTACTCCAGTATTCTTGGGCTTGCCTTGTGGCTCAGCTGGTAAAGAATCCGCCTGCAATGCAGGTGACCTGGGTTGGGAAGATCCCCTAGAGAAGGGAAAGCTACCCACTTCCAGTATTCTGGCCTATATAGTCCATGGGAGAGTAAAGAGTCGGACAGGACTGAGTGACTGAACTGAACTGAACTGATTGCTTAGGACAGAATAAATACTTAAGAAATATATTTAATAAATAGATGAATAAGATTAGGATACTATAAGTAGGCACAGAGATTAAACTCTTATAATCTGGCTCAGAAGGCAAGACCACAAAAAAGGAGAACTTCTGGCTTTCAAAGCTGAAATTTGAGGTCTGTATATATTAATGAAAATCAATAAATAGGAATAGTTTTGCTAGAAAGACAGAAGCTGGGATTAAATCAGTTAAGAGTGTTGTCTGTATGTAAATTAGAAACATCAACTAAATTAAACTGCTGAACATGGAAGATTAAAAGAATATTAATGAGCTGATGGAAATTTGATAAGATTTCCAAAATGTTTTTCTTTTTAATTTGACTTTGCTGAGAGCCAAATGTGGGGAAAAGGCATTTTGAGAGTGCTTATGCCTTCTGAATGTCTCATAAACACGATTTGCTACAGGGCACTGCCTGAGACCTTCATCCTTTGAGCTAAACTAGAAAACAGGCTGAGTCATTTTTTATCTTCCATGCACATCAGAAATTGAGCAAGATTCTTTCAGAGATTAGCACATGTTCCTGCAAAATGTTTCCTGCTGGTATTATTTTTGAGGTACGTATATTCCTGTGATAGGTACACTATTTTACTGCCCTGACACAACCAACCACATGTTTGAAGGGGTACACAGAATGTTTCATCCCTTTATGGGACTTTGCTTCCCACTTCTCACCTCCAGGACCATAGTTTTATAGGAGTTAAACTAGGAACTGTGGAAAACTAGGGAAAACTAGTGGAAAGCTAGGATTTTTCCTCACACAACAACCTGCCCTTGCTACCCCCAAATACACTGTCAAGAAATTGATCCCCTCATGTCCTTTTCTCCTATTATATTTAACAACACAATAAATCCATGTGTCTTCATCATCTGCACAAGGATGTACAGCCCTAGTTGCCTCCACTACACTCCCTATCCCAGTTCCCTCAAATTCTGTGCTTCTAGAATTCAGGTCAATGAGCTATTCTCATTTCTTTAAACACTTCTTTGAGTAGTTCCTACACTTTCTTTCTGGGTCATAAAACTAACTGATTGTGACAACATTGCTTCCACTTTAAAAGGAGAACTTTAATTTAAATTTTTGCTTTGATCATAAAGTAAATATTTTTAAAATAATAATAAAGTTGGACTTCTCTATTTTTTACTGTGATTCTTCTATGTTTGACAATGAAATCAAGTGTTATTACCATGAATAATGGATATACGGATGGATGGGTGAAAGAATGTTTTGATGAACAGAGGATAAATAAGTAAAATGAGACAGTTTATTATAGCAACAATTCTCCCACAAATCTGACTTTGAACTGAAGTCTCTAGTTGTCATTTAATTCTGTCTTAAAGCTTGAAACAAGGGAAAGATGGTCAAAGTGGCCACAGGATTTTTTAAGAGTGACCCTTAAATTTATATATATATATGTAATATAGCCTTAAATTATATATAATATATATTAATATATATAAATATATTTATATATAAATATACCGGTCATGGAACAACAGACTGGTTCCAAATAGGAAAAGGAGTACGTCAAGGCTGTATATTGTCACCATGTTTATTTAACTTATATGCAGAGTACATCATGAGAAATGCTGGACTGGAAGAAACACAAGTTGGAATCAAGATTGCCGGGAGAAATATCAATAACCTCAGATATGCAGATGACACCACCCTTATGGCAGAAAGTGAAGAGGGGCTAAAAAGCCTCTTGATGAAAGTGAAAGTGGAGAGTGAAAAGGTTGGCTTAAAGCTCAACATTCAGAAAACGAAGATCATGGCATCTGGTCCCTGGCTTAAAGCTCAACATTCAGAAAACGAAGATCATGGCATCTGGTCCCATCACTGCATGGGAAATAGATGGGGAAACAGTGGAAACAGTGTCAGACTTTGTTTTTCTGGGCTCCAAGATCACTGCACATGGTGACTGCAGCCATGAAATTAAAAGACGCTTACTCCTTGGAAGGAAAGTTATGACCAACCTAGATAGCATATTCAAAAGCAGAGACATTACTTTACCAACAAAGGTTCGCCTAGTCAAGGCTATGGTCTTTCCTGTGGTCACGTATGGATGTGAGAGCTGGACTGTGAAGAAGGCTGAGCGCCGAAGAATTGATGCTTTTGAACTGTGGTGTTGGAGAAGACTCTTGAGAGTCCCTTGGACTGCAAGAAGATCCAACCAGTCCATTCTGAAGGAGATCAATCCTGGAATTTCTTTGGAAGGAATGATGCTAAAGCTGAAACTCCAGTATTTTGGCCACCTCATGTGAAGAGTTGACTCATTGGAGAAGACTCTGATGCTGGGAGGGATTGAGGGCAGGAGGAGAAGGGGACGACAGAGGATGAAATGGCTGGATGGCATCACTGACTCGATGGATGCGAGTCTGAGTGACCTCCGGGAGCTGGTGATGGACAGGGAGGCCTGGCGTGCTGCGGTTCATGGGGTCGCAAAGAGTCGGACACGACTGAGCGACTGATCTGATCTGATCTGATCTGATACCTAGTAAATTCCCATCAGGCATTTGACAAGAATTGGGTTCTGGCAGTTGTAAGGATCCACTGTCATGGGACTTGCTAATAAAATAATTTCTGTCAGTTGTTAGCAAGATCAAAAAGTGATTGTAATTTTCAAAAGCAGTTAATTGCGTAACATCATCAGCACAGTGTACAAAATAGTAGAGATCTAAGGAAAAAATACAAAGGGAAAAAACAAAGAATTTTCTGAAATAAGGGGTAGTGGAGTCTGTCCCTATGTTAAGACAAAGGCAGACAAGTAGTATGGAATGTGCTTCTGAGAGAACAGTGTTTCTAGCAATCTTTAGTAAAGACTTTCAAGTAAAAAGTATGTGTATAAAATATACATATATGTGTAAAAGCAAAAAAAACCCCCAAAGATCATAAAAATATTGTTATTCATAGATAGATAGAAAATTGCTCATGTCCAAATCTTTGTGCCTGCATGGACTGTGTTCCATGGAATTCTGCAGGCCAGAATACTGGATTGGGTAGCTTTTCCCTTCTCCAGTGGATCTTACTCACAAAGGAATCGAACTGGTGTCTCCTGCATTGCAGGCAGATTCTTTACCAACTGAGTTATCAGGGAAGCACAAATTAAATATTTATAGGTGATCACTTCTGTAGTTCAATGAAAAATGTTTAAATTCACACTTCCTTTCAATTCTTTAAATTCAGTGTTTCTGAAAAACATACATATATATGTATAAATATATAAAGAAAAAAATTCCATGCAATTTTTTGGTAAGAAATCTAAATTAATTATGGCAATGAGGACTAAAAATTGAGCCTCTTTCTTCCCATTCTCATGTGACATTTAGTGAAATGAGTTTTCTCAACTCTGAAGCCGTGCTGAAATTTTCTTTTTAAAAATTAATTAACAAGCCAGTAAATGCAGTATCAGTCTAATAATCAGACCCACAGAGTAACAAATGAATCTTCTCTGAAGAGGAACCAATATCCTGTTTGCCTTCAAAGGACTTTTTTGGATACGTGCAAAAGAGACAGGTGAACTAACGAGCCACTTTGCTTTCTCTAGGAAAAGATCTGTAGCTGGATGATGTTTGTTTACCACTGGGGTTTTAACCCACATTTTGATTTAAAGCACATGAAAGGGATGGCTATTAAATTAATGATCAGGAGATATTCAGAACGCCTGTCCTTCAGGGTTCAGAGCCTCTTCCTGGTGCCTGTGGCCTGGGCCACAGGGGCAGAACTTGGCTCCCTATGAGGGAATGCTGTTCTCATCACCATGGCACTAGTTTACTTTTCACATATTATTCCTTTGTCCTCTTAGTCTCAGAGAGGGTTCTCTAAAGGCTAAGCTGCTGTTTGTGCTTCTTAATATATCATAGGATCATCTGTCACCAAGTCTTCCAATCAGCAGATGGTAAATAAGTGACTCTTTTATAAAGAATGCTCCTTGATGATGCTAAAGAATACAAGTGGGTAATAAAATGAGAAAAATAAAAATAAAACAGGATGCTTTTTAATATATTTTAGTGTTTAAGTGATCTTCTTTTACATACTGAATAGGAGAGATGGTGATCTTTATTGATTTATTTATTTCAGGTTCCAAAAAGCCTTCTGACCTAAATCTATGTATTAAAGTAATATATCCGCTGTGGAAGGTTTAGAATTTCTGCTTCTGATATGAAGTGTTCCTGCTTTAGTGTTGCCAGAAGGCTGCATTAAAGAGAGACTTCCTTTCATTTTAATTGTACTTACTATATGGTACTTTAATTTGTTTATGGACTCTTGAGCGAAGTTGTTTAAATATCTCAATTAGACGGTAGGAGAAATATTTGTATATTGTGCTCTATGGCTAATTTTCCTATAAATTTACTTTTAGAGTTTATTTTAAATTTCCTATTTAAATCCCAGAGGGGAAAAACCTTGATGAGAAACTTTTTTCAAGTTTCTGTTAAGTTTATATTTGTCTTGTAGCCAGCTATGCTACAGGAAGTATGTTTTGGAAGGAAAATATTGATTTAAAAATTATTGACTCTTTCATTATTTTGAAGAGACTAGCAGCATTAAAGGATTTATTGATACTAACATTCTAAGAATTTTACTTCCTACTATGTCAGGGGCCTCAACTACTTTTAAGAGACTAAATTTGAATTAATTGGAGTAAACATAATTTAAAAGTTTTAGAATTTGAATTGCTATGAATTTTAAGTATGAAGTGTTGTAAAAATATTGATTTCTTGCTACTTGTTAACCAGATAGGCTGTTGGAAATGACCTCTAAAATCAGCATTTAGTGGTAGCCTCAAGACTGATTTTTTTTTTTTTTTTTGTAAAATGATGTTTAGTTGACATAATCATATTAGTTTCAGGTATATAATGTAATAATGGACTTCCCTGGTGGCTAAGTGGTAAAGAATCAACCTGCTGATGCAGGGGACACAGGTTTGACCCCTGGATCAGGAAGATCCCCTGGAGAAGGAAATGGCAATCACTCCAGTATTTCCCCCCGCCCCATATACTTGCCTGGAAAATCTCATGGACAGAGGAACTGGTGGGCTACAGTCCATGGGGTTGCAAAAGAGTTGGACGTGATTTGGCAGCTAAACAATACAACATAATGTGTAAATATTTGTGTATATTGAAAAATGATCACCACAAAAAATCTAGTCAATATCTTTCACACTAAAGAATTATCCATTTTATTTCCTGTGATGATATCTTTTAAGATAGGCTTTTAGCAACTTTCAGCTATGCATACAGTATTATTAGATGATATTATTTAAATCTTTTATGAACCCTTGAAATCAAAAGTCTGAGAGCCACTAGTTTTGTAGAAAAAGCACTGATTTTGGTGTTAGACTCTAGTTTGAAGTCTGAGACTGTCATTCTATATTCAAATAACAGACATTTTAATGTTATATACAACTTTGAAGTGGTTTCTATGACATCCAGGAGATGTTGTGAAGCAAAATGATAGAGGACACAGACTCCTGAGGCACTTTCTATGCTGACATCCTAGATCCTCCTCTTCCTTGCATTGTGACCTTGAACTGGCTCCTTAATCCCTCTGCATATTGTGTAACAGGAGGATATTAATAATATATCATGCTTATTGAGACTTAATGAGTTAGCAAATGCTTTTAAAGTCTTCTGACACATATTAAATATAGAAAACACACTAAAAAGTTTGTTACGATCATTGTTATTTGTTTATTTTAATCAGAAAAATGTAAATATTATGGCGTTTTGGAGTGATGGGCTTTGTTAACAGATACATCTGTATTCTAATCTATTATTACTCTAACTATATGTATTTTCAAGGCAGTATCTGATGTTTCTAAACTCTGTTTTTCATGTGTGAAAAAGAGGATAGGAATAAAAACTACTTCAAAAATTATTACAGGACTTCCCTGGCAGTCAGTGGCTTTACACTTCACACTCCCAAAGTGGATTTCAATCCCCGATCAAGGCATTAAGATCTTGTATGCTTCCCATTAAGTCCCTTGCCAAAACAAAAAAGGAGGGATTAAATAAACCATGTAATAAGACATAACTTTTACACATAATACATGTATATGTGTGTAAATGCATATGTGTATGAGTAGTTGCATGTAATATATATGTAATCAAGATAGCAGTGGAAGTCTTTTAGCCCCTGAGCTAAAAAGGGCCTCCAAGGGACATTAATTAAACATCCTCTCAGTAGCTCAGAACTCTCCATCACAGCTGGAGACAGTAACCAGAAAGCAAGACAAGCAGCTTCAAGCAGAACATTTATCCACACCCAGCTTAAAAAGCCTTTGCATTCCCAGTGGGGACTTGCTTTTTCTCCCCTTCACCTCGTCTTTTCCTCTTTTACTCCACTTTTAAGTGTTATCCGTCTCTTCTGTCTCCTCTTCCTTAGAATCAAAATAAAAGATCTTACCTTGTTTTATGTAAATTAATCTGGGCAATTTTTATTGTCTTGGAAAGTTTTGATGCCAAAAGATAGAAATAAAAGTATGTTTCTATCTTAATGTCTATTCATTTCTTACCGTATTAAATGAGAACAGATTAATAGATTCTGGGTAAATCTGGAGAGCATATTTAGAATAATATGTCAAAAATATAAACTGTATTTATATTTATAAAATGTAAATATATAGTTTGTATATAATATACACTATAAATTATATTTTATATAAATATAAAATATATCAGACTTAGGACTTCAGAGAACACCTAGTTATTATTAATTTTTTAATCAGCTCTGAATACTGACTCACATAGCTGGAACTTCCTTTAGAAGAGATTTTGTTTTATTTTATTGAAGTATAATTTATTTACAATGTTGTGTTAATTTTTACTATACAGCAAAGTGATTCAGTTATACTCACATATACATTCTTTTCCATTATGGTTTATCAATGGGATATTTTTGTTTATTCATTCTATACATAATAGTTTGCATCTGCTAACACTCAAACTTCTAATCTGCCTCTCCTCTACTCCTCCTTCACTTTGACAAACACAAGTCTGTTCAAGAACAGATTTCTTGTCTTTACATTAAAAATTGCCATAATTTGATGAACCGGAAATGTTCAGTCAGTAACTATCATGTGATTGCATTTATTTTATTTTTATTTTGTGAACAAGCATCATGAGTCATCTGAGGCCAGTTATTACCCAAATATGAACATCATCATGAACTAAAAATAAGAATTGTGTGAGCGTCTCTACACGAGGTGACAATAAGCTACATGAGAATGAGCCATTTTTCCCACTCCCACAAGGTCTTGGATGTATAAACACAAGTAAAAGAGCAATGTGGAAAGAGTAGCGAATTTGAAAGGGTAGGCAATCCTCTTTCAGAGCTTTAATTTAAGCTGAAATTAAAATCTATATTACTGAACCTGAGTTTGGTCATTTGCAAGTGAAGGTTAACAGTTCTATTTTGCAGGCTGGCTATGAGTATTAAAGAAGATGAAACAAGCAAACCACAGAGAATGATTGGGCATATCCTGGTTGCACAATTACTCATTTATTTGAGTGGCCTTCTCCTCATTTTCTTCCACTGAGTTTTTAGAGACAGTCAACTTCAGCCCTTGTAATGTCACTTTCCTTCTAATGGTCCTCTGCTCCAGAAAGTCAGTTCAACACACTGACTGTATACTCTTGCTTTTCTCACATCCAAATAAGTATCTGATCCAGCCCTTGCCACCACTCTCTCCCATAGCCACAGTGTAGCTTTGACACTTGACAATTTGTTGTATATGGTATGTTGTACATCTGAGGTCCGCCAATGATAACATCTTTGCACAACAGACTTACTGAGCAAACGCATAGCATCACTATTTTGCTCTTGAATCTGTCCTGTTAGTAAGTGAACTCTGTTTTGCCTAAGAAAATCTATAGCCTAGCAGAGGAATTTTTGGTTGAACATTTTTAAGCATCAAGTTGGGAAGTGCTCCTTTGATGAGTGAACTTGGAGATGAGTGATGCTAACAGCTTTTTAGCAGAAAACTTGGAGGCTAAGAGCAGAATTAGAGTTGAGTTAAAAGTGAAACCATTTGCTAAGCACCACTCCCAGGTGCTAAAGAAAGTTCGGAATGTCAGCTCGTTTTCACCTGTCCTATCTTAGGAAAAGATGAGTCAGCCTGTGGAACCATTTGAAATCTAGGTACAAATAAATACAAACCAGAAAAGAAGCATCCACTTAAAAGGCTTATAGATATATATGTGGTCCTGGAAGCCAACTCTGTGCATCAAGCCCTTTCAAGGACAGATAGATTTTCCCCTCTGGTGGTGCTGTATGGTTTTTCTTTGATGGAGACATTCTCTTAACTTTCCTTTGATGACTTGGCTGCCAGTAACAGACATGTATTGATGGTGACAGCCTTTGATCTACACATTCGCATTTGTATGGATCTTCAGTTCAGTTCAGTTCAGTCACTCAGTCTTGTCTGACTCTTTATGACCCCATGAATTGCAGCACGCCAGGCCTCCCTGTCCATCACCAACTCCAGGAGTTCACTCAAACTCACATCCATCAAGTCAGTGATGCCATCCAGCCATCTCATCCTTTGTTGTCCCCTTCTCCTCCTGCCCCCAGATCCTCCCAGCATCAGAGTCTTTTCCAGTGAGTCAACTCTTTGCATGAGGTGGCCAAAGTACTGGAGTTTCAGCTTTAGCATCATTCCTTCCAAAGAACACACAGGGCTGATCTCCTTTAGAATGGACTGGTTGGATCTCATTGCAGCCAAGGGATTCTCAAGAGTCTTCTCCAACACCACAGTTCAAAAGCATCAATTCTTCAGAGCTCAGCTTTCTTACCAGTCCAACTCTCAGATCCATACATGACCACTGGAAAAACCATAGCCTTGACTAGATGGACCTTTGTTGGCAAAGTAATGTCTCTGCTTTTCAATATGCTATCTAGGTTGGTCATAACTTTCCTTCCAAGGAGTAAGTGTCTTTTAATTTCATGGCTGCAGTCATCGTTTGCAGTGATTTTGGAGCCCAAAAAATAAAGTTTGACACTGTTTCCCCATCTATCTCCCATGAAGTGATGGGACCAGATGCCCTGATCTTTGTTTTCTGAATGTTGAGCTTTAAGCCAACTTTTTCACTCTCCTCTTTCACTTTCATTAATAGGCTCTTTAGTTCTTCTTCACTTTCTGCCATAAGGGTGGTGTCATCTGCATATCTGAGGTTATTGATATTTCTCCCGACAAGCTTGATTCCAGCTTGTGCTTCTTCCAGCCCAGTATTTCTCATGATGTACTCTGCATATAAGTTAAATAAAGAGGGTGACAGCATGCAGCCTTGACGTACTCCTTTTCCTATTTGGAGCCAGTCTGTTGTTCCATGTCCAGTTCTGACTGTTGCTTCCTGACCTGCATATAGGTTTCTTAAGAGGCAGGTCAGGTGGTCTGGTATTCCCATCTCTTGAAGAATTTTCCACAGTTAATTGTGATCCACACAGTCAATAAAGTCAATAAAACAGAAGTAGATGTTTTTCTGGAACTCTCTTGCTTTTTCCATGATCCAGCAGATGTTGGCAATTTGATCTCTGGTTCCTCTGCCTTTTCTAAAACCAGCTTGAACATCTGGAAGTTCACAGTTCATGTATTGCTGAAGCCCGGCTTGGAGAATTTTGAGCATTACTTTACTAGCGTGTGAGATGAGGCCAACTGTGTGGTAGTTTGAGCATTCTTTGGCATTGCCTTTCTTTGGGATTGGAATGAAAACTGATCTTTTCCAGTCCTGTGGCCGCTGCTGAGTTTTTCAAATTTGCTGGCATATTGAGTGCAGCACTTTCACAGCATCATTTTTCAGGATTTGAAATAGTTCAACTGAAATTCCATCACCTCCACTAGCTTTGTTCATAGTGATGCTTCCTAAGATCCACTTGACTTCATATTCCAGGATGTCTGGCTTTAGGTGAGTGATCACACCACCGTGATTATCTGGGTCATGAAGATCTTTTTTGTACAGTTCTGTGGCATCACTGACTCGATGAATGTGAGTCTGAGTGACCTCCGGGGGTTGGTGATGGACAGGGAGGCCTGGAGTGCTGCAGTTCATGGGGTCGCAAAGAGTCAGACACGACTGAGCGACTGATCTGATCTGATCTGATCTGTGTATTCTTACCACCTCTTCTTAATATCTTCTGCTTCTCTTAGGTCCATACCATTTCTGTCCTTTATCGAGCCCATCTTTGCAGGAAATGTTAACCTTGGTATCTGTAATTTTCTTGAAGAGATCTCTAGTCTTTCCCATTCTGTTATTTTCCTCTATTTCTTTGCATTGATCGCTGAGGAAGGTTTTCTTATCTCTCCTTGCTATTCTCTGGAACTCTGCATCAGATGCTTATATCTTTCCTTTTCTCCTTTGCTTTTGCTTCTCTTCTTTACACAGCTATTTGTAAGACATCCCCAGACAACCATTTTGCTTTTTTGCATTTCTTTTCCATGGGGATGGTCTTGATCCCTGTCTCCTGTACAATGTCATGAACCTCAGTCCATAGTTCATCAGGCACTCTATCAGATCTAGTCCCTTAAATCTATTTCTCACTTTCACTGTATAATCATAAGGGATTTGATTTAAGTCATACCTGGATGCTGCTGCTGTTGCTAAGTCGCTTCAGTCGTGTCCGACTCTGTGCGACCCCATAGACGGAAGCCCACCAGGCTCCCCGTCCCTGGGATTCTCCAGGCAAGAACACTGGAGTGGGTTGCCATTTCCTTCTCCAATGCATGAAAGTGAAAAGTGAAAGTGAAGTCGCTCAGTCATGTCTGACTCTCAGCGACCCCATGGACTGGAGCCTACCAGGATCCTCCGTCCATGGGATTCTCCAGGCAAAAGTACTGGGGTGGGATGCCATTGCCTTCCCCAATACCTGGATGGTCTAGTGGTTTTCCCTACTTTCCTCAATTTAAGTCTGAATTTGGGAATAAGGATGTCATGATCTGAGCGAAGTCAGCTCCCGGTCTTGTTTTGCTGACTGTATAGAGCTTCTCCATCTTTGGCTGCAAAGAATATAATCAATCTGATTTCGTTGTTGACCATCTGGTGATGTCCATGTGTAGAGTCTTTTCTTTTGTTGTTGGAAGAAGGCATTTGCTATGACCCATGCGTTCTCTTCAGAGAAGGCAATGGCACCCCACTCCAGTACTCCTGCCTGGAAAATCCCACGGATAGAGGAGCCTGGTAGGCTGCAACCATGGGGTCCCTGAGGGTCAGACACGACTGAGCGACTTCACTTTCACTTTTCACTTTCATGCATTGGAGAAGGAAATGGCAACCCACTCCAGTGTTCTTGCCTGGAGAATCCAGGGACGGGGAAGCCTGGTGGGCTTCCGTCTATGGGGTCACACAGAGTCGGACACGACTGAAGTGATAGCAGCAGCAGCAGTGAGTTCTCTTGGCAAAACTCTATTAGTCTTTGCCCTGCTTCATTCCGTACTCCAAGGCCAAATTTGCTTGTTACTCCAGGTGTTTCTTGCTTGGATCTTAGAAGATGCCAAATCTGACCCAGGACTAATCTTTTATTTTCTCTGGCAAGGTTTACAAGTATATATGCAACTCATGTGTACAAAGTGAAGGCACACATTCTGGGTTTAGTGATTACTTTTACATATGTATTCCACTTAGATCTTTCAGAAATACAAGTGAAATAAGTGGCTGTGATGCTATGCACATTCTTATTTATCTGCACATTTTATATTTATAATGTCATTTATTAAAGTATCATATTTATGGCTTGCACACATGGGCATTCATGCTTTGAATCAACACTTTCTTTATCCTTTCTTCTTTTTCTCTTTTTCATTTTTAAACACATTGCTAGTTTACATATTTCTTTCTAGAGGGACCAAGTACTTTTGAATTCTTTCTCAGAGGAAACAAAGGCAAAACAAATTTCTTTTAACTGTAATATATATCTCCTTTATGTCCCCATAAAACGCAGGTGCTAAGATGCTCTTTCATCCCAACACCTGCATTTTATGATTCTTATGATATAATATATTTTATTTGTGACTCCTTAAAGTAAATTTAAATGCAAACAGAAGAAATGGGATTCATTTAGAGTGAAAGACAGGATGGCAATATGTTTATCTGAACTAATATTTTTAAATACCTATCAACCCAGAAAAGATTCATATAGGCTCTAAAAGACAAATGAAGTAAACAGTCTTATCTGCCATTTAGTAACCCCTTATTCCTTTCATTATGGATCACAACTGGAAATGTTTGATCAAATTGCAAGTTGATCTCTTAAAGATAGGCATTATTATACTTGGATCTGAGTAATCTATGCTTTAAAAAACTGACAAAACCATGGAAGTCTCAATTTTTGTATAACCCAGGTGCTGCAATTAATTACACATTCAAGAAGATAAAAGAAAATTGGTTATAACACTAACTGAAATTGGTTATAACACTACTCATAATTTTCAAATAATGATAGAATTATAAGTGAAGCTTATAATGAGTTTTCTTTCCTTTTTTAAGTAGCATAGACCTAATTGAGAACCAGAGTCTCAAAGTAGATGCTGCATTTGTAGTCTAGGTAGGCTACCCACTCCAGTATTCTTGGGCGTCCTTGGTGGCTCAGCTGGTAAAGAATCTGCCTGCAATGAGGGAGACCTGGATTAGATCCCTGGGTTGGGAAGAGCCCCTGGAGAAGGGAACAGCTATCCACTCCAGTATTCTGTCCTGGAGAATTCCATGGACTGTATAGTCCATGGGGCTTCAAAGAGTGGGACATGACGGAGCTATTTTCACTTTCACTTTTAGGGCACAGAGGGATGTCAAGGGTAAAATACATGAAAAGAGAGGAATATTTTATTAAATAACAGGTTTACTGAAAATATGCTTCTGACTATATTACAAGACTTTGGGGAAAATTATTCCTTTGACCCACACTCCCTTTAGGGTAATTCAGAACTGAATAAAGACACAGAATGGTTGTAACTGGCCAAGAATCAATTTTAAACATAATGTCTTCAGTTTTATAATTACAGAAATAAAAGAAGCCGTGAGAGATATCCAAAGATAATCTATCACTGGACTTTATATGGAAAATCATCTTCTCCTCACACAATTGTATTTTTAGGATGGGTTGTTTATTTTCAAATCAACCTAGAAAGAGGTATCTCCCCAAAATGAAGCAGTACATTTAAATGAGAATTTCAGTCTTATCGTAGAGTCTGTGAACTTTTAAGCAACAGCATCCTATCTCTAACACTCAGTAAACCCATCTAGAAGACAGTCATGAAAAGTCTACTTTATGAGGTCATTTGGTGAATAAATAATGAAGTCCCTCATGTAACACTACTTCTATGCTCTGAAATGATTGGAAAGGTGTAATGACTCGTTCCTTCAGTAGTATGAAAGTATGCATGCAACTTTATTCCCCAGTAGGCAAGGATTCCGGGCTATGATGGAAATTGTTTTTATTGCTAGCACTCATGACCTTTCAGTCAGGTCCAATACAGATACTAAAAATGGCATCATCTCCCTTAACTTTCCTCCTATGTTCCTTGGCCATGGCTCTCTCCTGAGTCTGGGATTATTATATCTTTGGGTAGAATTTCATTTGGGCCATAAATGCTGCAGTGTAGGTCAACTGTACATAAGTTAGTCTTTGCTTTCTCTCTCCTGCTAATGTAGTCCACCTCTCCTGGCATGACCATGGGAAAAGGAGGAAATAAAGGCATTTAAGGACTGAAACAAATACCATAGTTCACTGATGGATACAAAGCAGAACAAATGGGGGAGGTAAGGTAAATTGTCTGGCTTTAAATCTCTGATCCATCCCTTACAAATTGTGTGACCTTGGCAAATCACATTAGTCTCTTCTGACTCAGTTTCTTCACCTATAAAATGGGTGATAATTTAGAAGTGTTATAAAAATGAGATTATCAGAGGAGTTAAATGAACTAAGATTCATAAAGCATGTAGAACAATATCTCTATTACTAAATTTATAAAATGTGAAAGTAACTATATTATGCAAGCAGGTGGCTCCTATTTAAGCTGTCTTGAACTTATGAATTAGGGACTGTGTTTCCCTAATTGGACATTTTAAAGATTATTTGATTCCTGCCAGCTTTATTACAATGAGCATACAAATGGCTGATATGAGTCTATCCTTTTAATATCTTAATTAAAAAGAGAGATGGCAAAAAGAATAAATAAGCTGTCTTCCCACATTTCAGTCATTAGAGGAATCCCATTGGAGTGACCATGTGAAGTGAAATTAAGTTGCTCAGGCATCGACTGTAAGTGGATATTTGATCCACTGAATCACAGAGTCATGCCTAAAATCTCACATAAATGGACAAGACCTGTCCTTTCTGGGAATGTCTACTAGGAGGATGATGATCATGCAGAACAAGAGAGGAAATTCACATAGAAATCCAGCAGTCATGTAGGAAGAAACTGCCCATATCAGAGCTGAAACTTCAGGAAGATATAAAAACATCATAGATCAAACTAACAGAATATCATTTCTGGTTTTTGGTTTCAAACAAAGAATTCTGATCTCACTCATTTCAAGAGAAAAATAGAATTGGTACTTGCAGTTTTTTTTTTTTTTTTTTTGTCTTCCTTTAGACAAGGACAAAAGTTCAGTTTTAATTTTTTTTTTAAATTTATTTCTAAAATGTCTGATTTTAAGGAAAAGATATGTTTCATTGTAGAATTCTAGCAGGAGAACTTCATCTAATTCTGAAAGACTAGTTTAGGATACACTGAAACATGACATGATAAGGGGGAATTAGGTGGCATCCTCCTTTACTAGTGGTAAAGAACTCACCTGCCAATCCAGGAGATATAAGAGACCCAGGTTTGATCCCTGGGTTGGGAGGATCTCCTGGAGGAGGGCATGGCTACCCACTCCAGTATTCTTGCCTGGAGAATTCTATGGACAGAGGAGCCTGGTGAACATATCTTTAACATATCCATGGGGTTGCAAAGAGTCAGACATGACTTAGCATATACATACAAGGGGGATAAACAAAGAACATGGTCCTTGGTCTGAGACAGAAATGTTTTGGGAATCTCCTTGTGAGTCCTGGCACTGCCTTGGGTAGCATTTCCCTGTCTGAGCCTCTGTGCGCTCGTCTGCAAGATTAGAGCATATTGAGCTGCTGTGTGGATTAGGTGAAGTGTCTCATGCAAAGCTGTGCATGATTACATCTGACATTTAGTGGGTACTTACAAATATTTATTTCTCACCCTTTAATACCATCAAAGATAAGCTGAATATATGAAAAAAATACTTGAGAATGAAGAAAAGCTTAATAATTGCTTGTTAAAAGTAACTGTTAATGCTTTGAGTGCATATATCAATGTCTTGAATATTTTCATATGATGACAGATGGACAGTTATGTCATCCCTCTGTCCTGACCCCATACTCTAAAGAAATTTTTCTTTAATAATGTTAAAGATATGTTTATTTTGTTTGTTTTGCAGCAAGTACCATTTATAAATAATAAACCTTTGCCTAGAGAGGAAGAGGAAGCTTTGAGAAAGCCATTTAATCTGACACATAGTTCCTATTTCTTCAACAAAGATGTCCTGAAATATGACTCATGGGGAGTGAATTTGCAAAGTATTTCTCAATTTATCATTAATAATAGAACCTATTTACAACAACAGCAACAACAACAACAAAAAATACTAGGTTATCTGTGTCTAAAGGAAAAAATATGATTTTAGACTAAGTGAACCATCAAATTTCCAACTTTCCTTATTGGTACGTCTCAGATCTATTAAAACTTTATACATTTTTATCTCTAGACACTTATTATTCCATAAGCCAAAAAAACATTAAGCTGTGGTATTTAGATGTAATCACTCAATCTTTAGAAATACACCACTTTTATATTTGCAGATTTAATTAAGCCTGAGTGGGTAGAAAAATCTGTTTCAAAAACTGCCAACCTAATCAAAAATGAAATGCACAAAGGCAGATATTTGTATTCTGTGATCAAATTCATGGAAAATCTGTTGAAGTGGGAGATGTCTAGTGCTTCTCAAGATAGGGACTCTTATGCTTAATGGATTATCAAACATTTATTATATAACAAATGTTGTTTAAATTTAAGCAGTTCCTTTCTTTAAGTAGAGAAGGTTTTAAAGAGTATGTGATGGTGATGACCATTCACTAAGCCTCTTCCAGCCACCCTCACAGAGACACTGAGTTTTTTCTTTTACCTGAATTATTCCTCATACTTTGATTCCTAGCCCCACCTCCAAATGGGGACCTTACCTTGTTAATTTTTTCCCTAATTTCCTCTCTCCCAAGAGAAGGAGATGAAGGGTCCTCTCTCTCTCTGACATTTGCAACCATCTTGTTTCACCCTGCAGCCCACTCAGTGGAAGAGACATGAGGCCTCTGGGATGGCTGCCTGGTGCTGATACCAAAGAGGGTTCTTGGCCTCCTTAATCAATAGAAATTGACTAGAAGCAAGACAAGAAATTCAGTCAAGGCTTTACTGTGGCCTATGCACCCACATGAGCGAGGGAAAACAAGTAAAAATTTCCTTGGCTCTTTACTTGAGCTGTGAGTCGGGGGTGATTTGGCTCTTTATATGGGGCAAGTGTAGGAATGTGTCTGGGATTGGGCTTGAGGGATGGGTTAGGTGGTTTGCACACCTCCTTGTGGCAAGAAAGTTCCAGAAAGACATCTACTTATGCTTTATTGACTATGCCAAAGCCTTTGACTGTGTGGATCACCACAAACTGTGGAAAATTCTGAAAGAGATGGGAATACCAGACCACCTGACCTGCCTCTTGAGAAATCTGTATGCAGGTCAAGAACCAACACAGAACAAGAGACTGGTTCCAAATTGGGGAAGGAATACATCAAGGCTGTATATTGTCACCCTGCTTATTTTACTTATACAGAGAGTACATCATGAGAAACGCTGGGCTGGATGAAGCACAACCCGGAGTCAAGATTGCTGGGAGAAATATGAATAACCTCAGATATGCAGATGACAGCATCCTTATACAGAAAGCAAAGAAGAACTGAAGGGCCTCTTGAAAGTGAAAGAGGAGAGTGAAAGAGTTGGCTTAAAGCTCAACATTCAGAAAACTAATAGCCTGGTATCCAGTCCCATCATTTCATGGCAAATAGATGGGGAAACAGGCGAAACAGTGGCTGACTTTATTTTATTTTATTTATTTATTTTTTTAGCTCCAAAATCACTGCAGATGGTCACTGCAGACATGAAATTAAAAGACACTTACACCTTGGAAGAAAAGTTATGACCAACCTAGACAGCATGTTAAAAAACAGAGACATTACTTTGCCAACAAAGGTCCGTCTAGTCAAGGTTGTGGTTTTTCCATTAGTCATGTATAGATGTGAGAGTTGGACTATAAAAAAAGAATTGATGGTTTTGAACTGTGGTGTTGGAGAAGACTCTTGAGAGTCCCTTGGACTGCAAGGAGATTCAACCAGTCCATCCTAAAGGAGATCAGTCCTGGGTGCTCTTTGGAAGGACTGATGCTGAAGCGGAAACTCTAATACTTTGGCCACCTCTTGCAAAGAACTGACTCATTTGAAAAGACCCTGATGCTGGGAAAGATTGAAGGTGGGAGGAGAAGGGGACGACAGAGGATGAGATGGTTAGATGGCATCACTGACTCAATGGACATAAGTTTGAATAAACTCCAGGAGTTGGTGATGGGCAGGGAGACCTGGCTTGCTGCAGTCCATGGCATCGCAATGAGTCGGACAAGACTGAGCAACTGAACTGAACCGAACTGAACTTGTGGTGCTGAGTTTGAAGGAGCATGCACAGTACCCTGCTTTTGCTCCCAACGCCTGGAAAATCCCACAGACGGAGGAGCCTGGTAGGCTGCAGTCCATGGGATCGCTAAGAGTCAGACACGACTGAGCGACTTCACTTTCACTTTTCACTTTCATGCATTGGAGGAGGAAATGGCAACCCACTCCAGTATTCTTGCCTGGAGAATCCCAGGGACAGGGGTGCCTGGTGGGCTGCCATCTATGGGGTCGCATAGAGTCAGACACGACTGAAGTGACTTAGCAGCAGCAGCAGCACAGAATGGCAGTTAGGTTTTTTGGTCTTTTTGTGTCTTCATCCAGCGTCTGTTCCAATGCATGCAGTTATTTTCAGTCCCATACAATTTATTTGTATTTTGTTGTTCAAGGAGAGGTTTTTCCAGGAGCACGCCCTGCAGCATAGGATTCTGGATCCCAGCCTGTCTCAGCCCCTTGAGGTAAGCTCCTGATGGCTGGCTGAGAGTGTTGTGAATTCTCAGCTCTGAAATAGCACTGGGTGGCTCTAACTGGAGCTTTCCTTCCAGACACCTCTCTCCTGACTCTTCTTCCCATTTTTTAATCTCTCTGGCTGTCCCAATTTTCATTAAGTTTGGTGTTATGTGTGAGTGTGTGCTCAGTCATGTCCAAAACTCTTTACAACCCTGTGGACTGTAGTCCACCAGGCTACACTCTCCATGTGATTTCCCAGGTAAGAATACTGGAATGGGTTGTCATTCCTCCCCCAGGCATCTCCTGTTTCTCCTACATTGGCAGGCAGATTCTTTACCACTGAGCCACCTGGGAAGCCCTAACTTCTGTGTCATCATCTGTTATCTGTCTAGAATGCCTGCTCCTTCCAGTTTTCTCTCCTTTAAGAAGCAGCTATACCATCTCTTGCCCCTAATAAAAAGTATATCAGCTATTCCCTCATTTATAAAGCCTTTCTAATGGTATTGTGTTCTCTCAGTCATACTGCTCTTTGATCACGCATCGATTCTCCTACAAAAAACAACTCTGTAACACAGTGGCATACTTATGGATGTGTTTCCTTCATCACACCTGGAGTCCCTGAATGGATGGATTCAGTGTCAGTTCTCTTTGCTCCCAGAGAACTTAGCATATTAAATATGTGTACTTTTAAAATGAATAAACAAAGAAAAAACAATTAGGTAATATTTTGAATAAAATAATGGTCAAATGAATGAATGAATAAATGAATAATCAAGTAGGTGAACAGATATATAAATATACAAGAATAAAAGGATGAGCCTATAATGACATTTTCTATTAGTTTTCCATATTCACATGTTCCTGACCAGCTGTAAATATTGCATATGCTTGACAATGCAACTGGTTGTGCGAGCTGGTTAAACAGATATGCTTGGATATGGAGAGGTCTAGACTACAAATTACACCCGAATTATCCCAACTTGGGAAAGTGGAGCCACATTTTCCTCAGGGCTAGTCCTTAGCTGAGGTTCAGACTGTGGGTGGGATCATGTGGTGAGACAGGGACAGGCATGAGTTATTATCAGACACTAGTCACAGTAACTAGGAGATGGAGCACCATCTGGTAAAATTTTTTCAATAATATTTTTTCTTTAACCATTTATAGGACAATGAGATGTATTGACTGAGATATGTGGGTTTTCCCCAGGAACACTTTTTATTAGGAACTTCCTTGCTATTCCAATGAGGTGCCAAATCCAGTTCAGACATTTCCTTTCCAATAATGCACCGTCTGCCCAAAATACACACACGCACACACACACACATACACACACACACAGACACACACACACACACAGCCAGCACCAGTCTTAAAGTTCTAAATATGGTTTTAAAGTAGAGCAATTGTAAGTACAAAATTATAAAGCTCTTGAAATTAGTAAGTCATGGACTGAAATTCTACATGCGTCACTTTCTGCTTCCTTAGATAAATAATGAGAGTGGGATGACCTTGAGAGTCCAGTGGTTGAGACTACAAGTTTCCAATGCAAGGGACTAGGTTCCCACGTGCCATGTGGGGTGGCTAAAAGATAAAAAATAATAAAAAATAGCAGACTCTAAGAGCTTGATTTTTCCATCTACATAATGGAAATGTTTCCTTGTGTGCTGTGCTGTACTGTGCTTAGTCAGTCAATCATGTCTGACTGTTTTCGATCCCATGGACTATAGCCTTCCAGGGTCCTCTGTCCATGAGGATTCTCCAGGCCAGAATACTGGAGTGGGTTGCCATGCCCTCCTCCACAGGATCTTCCTAACCCAGGGATCAAACCCAAGTGTCCTGCACTGAAGCAGCTTCTTTATCGTTTGAGTCCCCAGGAGCCCAGAATACTGGATTGGGTAGCCTATCCATTCTCTAGGAGATCTTCCTGACCTAAAAATCAAACTAGGGTCTCCTGAACTGCAGGTAGATTCTTTACTAGCTGAGCCACCAGGGAAGCCTCCTTATTTTTAATTAATGATTTGTCTTCGAGGGATTTAAATTCAGTTCAGTTCACTTCAGTCACTCAGTGGTGTCCGACTCTTTGTGACCCCATGAACCACAGCATGCCAGGCCTCCTTGTCCATCACCAACTCCTGAAGTTCACCCAAACTCATGTCCATTGAGTTGGTGATGCCATCCAACCATCTCATCATTTGTCATCCCCTTCTCCTCCTGCCCTCAATCTCTCCCAACATCAGGGTCTTTTGCCATGAGTCAGCTCTTCACATCATGTGGCCAAATATTGAAGTTTCTGTTTCAACATCAGTCCTTCCAGTGAACACCCAGGACTTATCTCCTTCAGAATGGACTGGTTGGATCTCCTTGCAGTCCAAGGGACTCTCAAGAGTCTTCTCCAACATCACAGTTCAAAAGCATCAATTCTTCAGAGCTCAGTTTTCTTTATAGTCCAACTCTCACATCCATACATGACCACTGGAAAAACCATAGCTTTCACTAGCTGGACCTCTCTTGGCAAAGTGATGTCTCTGCATTTTAATATGCTGTCTAGGTTGGTCATAACTTTCCTTCCAAGGAGTAAGCGTTTTTTAATTTCATGGCTGAAATCACCATCTGCAGTGATTTTGGAGCCCCAAAACACTGTTTCCACTGTTTCCATATCTATTTGCCGTGAAGTGACAGGACCAGATGTCATGATCTTAGTTTTCTAAATGCTGAGCTATTACTTTAAAATATTTTCATCATTTTATTATCATTGTTCACAATGTTGTTACTCCACCTGCACTAATGTAATTTCAAAGTAAAAATTGTTGAAAACCAGCATATTGTTTGCTAATCTTCCTTCAAATTTGGCTTAATACACTTATTCTGAAGTGATGATATATATATAAGCATATATTAGCATATTATGAATTTAATAATATTAGCTTAAAGAAATTTGGTCAAAAGCAAGACAGTTGATTAGACATTTGATTGATAGAATAAGGAAGTAATTAATCTTTACTATCATTTTATTTATCTTTAATTTTTAATTCTTTAAAGGAAGTTTTTGCTGACCGTAAAATATTTGGAGCGTTATATTCTACCTTTTGCTATTTTTGTTATTTATTCTAATTTCTTTTTAGCTTTTTACATCTACTTTGATTTATTCAGAAAAATAAAAATTTGGAATATCTATATAAGTATGAAGAATAAAAAATATATATAATATATATATATAAATATATTATTAAATAAATCAAGGTATATCAGTTTCCTGGACTGCACAGTATCTAATGTAGAGTATGTATTAAAATTATGCTGTTGTATAAAGATGTTTATTTAACTTATATGCAGAGTACATCATGAGAAATGCTGGACTGGAAGAAACACAAGCTGGAATCAAGATTGCCGGGAGAAATATCAATAACCTCAGATATGCAGATGATACCACCCTTATGGCAGAAAGTGAAGAGGAATTCAAAAGCCTCTTGATGAAAGTGAAAGTGTAGAGTGAAAAGGTTGGCTTAAAGCTCAACATTCAGAAAACAAAGATCATGGCATCTGGTCCCATCACTACATGGGAAATAGATGGAGAAACAGTGGAAACAGTGTCAGACTTTCTTTTTCTGGGCTCCAAAATCACTGCAGATGGTGACTGCAGCCATGAAATTAAAAGATGCTTACTCCTTGGAAGGAAAGTTATGACCAACCTAGATAGCATATTCAAAAGCAGAGACATCACTTTGCCAACAAAGGTTCGCCTAGTCAAGGCTATGGTCTTTCCTGTGGTCATGTATGGATGTGAGAGCTGGACTGTGAAGAAGGCTGAGCACCGAAGAATGGATGCTTTTGAACTGTGGTGTTGGAGAAGACTCTTGAGAGTCCCTTGGACTGCAAGGAGATCCAACCGGTCCATTCTGAAGGAGATTGGCCCTGGGATTTCTTTGGAAGGAATGATGCTAAAGCTGAAACTCCAGTATTTTGGCCACCTCATGCGAAGAGTTGACTCATTGGAGAAGACTCTGATGCTGGGAGGGATTGGGGGCAGGAGGAGAAGGGGACGACAGAGGATGAGATGGCTGGATGGCATCACTGACTCGATGAATGTGAGTCTGAGTGACCTCCGAGAGCTGGTGATGGATAGGGAGGCCTGGCGTGCTGCAGTTCATGGGGTCACAAAGAGTCGGACACGACTGAGCGACTGATCTGATCTGATCTGATAAAGATATTGAATGCCATAGAAAAATGGTCATGTATATAAGGGGAAGACATGTAGCTTATGACTTAGAATATTCAGAATTATCCCAAATACATTGGTGAAATATATTGGTGAAAATATATTCACCATAATATTGGTATAAGGTAGAAATCACTAATAAGTAGTTTTCATTTTTTGGCATTTTCTTAATTACATACATTGACTACATACAATGACTATGTTATTTTATTAGAACATTTAAAAAATTAAGATGGGTTTCCCTGGTGACTCAAACGGTAAAGAATCTACATGCAATGCAGTAGACCCAGGTTCAATCCCTGGGTAGGGAAGATCCCCTGGAGAAGAGAATGGCTACCCACTACAGTATCCTTGCCTGGAGAATTTAACTGACAAATGAGCCTGGCAGGCTACAATCTATAGGGTTGCAAAGAGTCAGAGAAGTTTTATGAGTATTTATTTTTAATGTATTTGCCAATTAAATATTTCTCCACAAACAAAACAAATCCAAACTAAATTTCCTTTTAAACTAAGCCTGAAAGATCTAGTATCTGCCTCTAGCAGTGACCTCTAAGTTATATTTCTTCCATATTTTATGTATTTTTTTCTCAAGTTGGTCCTCAAACTAGCTAACTTAACTGTTCCAAACTCATTCTCTGTACAAATATGTTACCAGTCTCTAACATTCTGCTTTCTATCAAGACTCATCATAAACCCCACCAGTATTTCCTGATACCATCTTTAATTTCTAAATCACTGGCTATGGCTTGTTGGAGGCACTTGAAATCAGTCGGACCAGGGTTTGAAGTCCAGTTCCCCACTTTGTGACATGAAGAAGTTTATTTATTTCTCTGAAGCACGGTTTACTTATCAAAATGAAATAATGCACTTACCTCCCCAATAATCATAGAAATAATAATATTACATTTACACATTTCTTCAGGTGATTTCTTGCATATAATAAGTCCTCATTAAATTTCAGTTTCTAACTTCACCTTTTTCTGGCCTTGTACTCATTCTTAGCAATCAATCCTTATGCTAATTAGCATTTCATATTACTTTGAATATTTTATTTGTTCTATTGTTTATTGTTCCTTTCTTAATTAAAAAAGTTCTATTATTTGGTAAAGCAAGCATAAAACCATTGCAAGTGATGAACCAATCTAAAAGTACATGGTGAAAAACTTAATTATAGACCTACATCCTTGCCTCTTAATGAAGTAATTCATGGTAACAAGTTAGAATGATGATTTCCAACTCTCTCTGAGAACATACAAATAAAATTACATGCATCTGGGATATCTGTTCTTGTTTTTGTTTCATTTTAACAACTTGCTTTAATTTTATCGACATCCTTGTAGAACAATGATATCAATCTAGATACACATTTAGGTAATTTCATAATTTTACTATATGTATATACTGTTTTGTGCTCAGTCACTCAGTTATGTCCGACTTTTTGCAACCCCAAGGACTGTAGCCCACCAGGTTCTTCCCACCTGGTGGGAAAATTCCCACCAGGAATTTTCCAGGCAAGAATATTGGAGTGATTTGCTATTTCCTACTCCATGGGATCTTCCCTTCCCAAATCAGGGATTGAACATGAGTCTCTTTCATTGGCAGGCAGATTCTTTACCACTATACCACCTGGGAAGTCATATATATATATAAAATTTAATCTGTATGATTTTGATATACATTAAATTTCTTATTTGTTGACACTTTTAACTGCCTAAATGAGAAAGCCAGTTCCCACTGTTAACATAATCCTGTTCCCTCCCTCAACATTCAAAGGATGAGTTATGACTAATCTACTGAGTGTTTACTTCCTTTTTCAGATGAAAACACCATAAAATATTGTTAAGAAAATGTTTTAGCCCTATGGTTCAAATGGTAAAGATTCTGCCTGCAATACTGGAGACTAGGGTTTGAACCCTGGGTCAGGAGGATCCTCTGGAGAAGGGAATGATTTATCCACTCCACTATTCTTGCCTGGAGAATTCCATGGACTGAGGAGCTTGATGAGTACAGTCCATGGAGTCACAAAGAGTCAGACATGACTGAGAGACTAAACTTTCACTTTTCCTTGTTACTTAGGACTCCATTCATTTTGATTCAGGAACATGAGGAAAAGATCAACAAAATTTCAGCAGCTTCAAAGCAAACATTGGTGAGTCACCAAATCATTCATAAGATCACCAAACTTTACATTTCTTGTTATTTAAACAATAAATGTCCTCTGGTTGTAAAATTTTGTTAATTCAGCCTTCTCTTAATTGTTAATAAAGGCCTTCAAGTACACACATAGTAGGAAGTTTTGAGTGTATATGCTGCCAAAGCAAGCATGAATGTTAATATTTTAATTTCTCAAGTGGATAAATGAAACTTACGTATGAAAATCTGATGACCTTTGTCTCTTTCTAAGTTTCATTCAGCTCTTTATCACGCAATGGAGCCCAGCTTCTTGGGTAACATATTACTCAGTATGGTAGAGCTATAATTCATAGATCTGTAAACTCATCCAATATATTTTTAGAGCTAAATATAAGCTCTTTAAGCATCAAAACAAACTTGAAAATGACATATAATCCATGTTTGAGGAAGTGGTTTGGGACATTGGCTAGAACATTAATTTAGCTAATTATTCCTTAAGAATAACTTTAGAATTCCTTAAGAATAACTTGTTTTCAGATCAGATCAGATCAGATAAGTCGCTCAGTCGTGTCCGACTATTTGCGACCCCATGAACCGCAGCACGCCAGGCCTCCCTACCTATAACCAGCTCTCGGAGGTCACTCAGACTCACATTCATCGAGTCAGTGATGCCATCCAGCCATCTCATCCTCTGTCGTCCCCTTCTCCTCCTGCCCTCAATCCCTCCCAGCATCAGAGTCTTCTCCAATGAGTCAACGCTTCGCATGAGGTGGCCAAAATACTGGAGTTTCAGCTTTAGCATCATTCCTTCCAAAGAAATCCCAGGGCCAATCTCCTTCAGAATGGACCGGTTGGATCTCCTTGCAGTCCAAGGGACTCTCAAGAGTCTTCTCCAACACCACAGTTCAAAAGCATCCATTCTTCGGCGCTCAGCCTTCTTCACAGTCCAGCTCTCACATCCATACATGACCACAGGAAAGACCATAGCCTTGACTAGGCGAACCTTTGTTGGCAAAGTGATGTCTCTGCTTTTGAATATGCTATCTAGGTTGGTCATAACTTTCCTTCCAAGGAGTAAGCATCTTTTAATTTCATGGCTGCAGTCACCATCTGCAGTGATTTTGGAGCCCAGAAAAAGAAAGTCTGACACTGTTTCCACTGTTTCCCCATCTATTTCCCATGTAGTGATGGGACCAGATGCCATGATCTTTGTTTTCTGAATGTTGAGCTTTAAGCCAACCTTTTCACTCTCCAATTTCACTTTCATCAAGAGGCTTTTGAGTTCCTCTTCACTTTCTGCCATAAGGGTGGTATCATCTGCATATCTGAGGTTATTGACATTTCTCCCGGCAATCTTGATTCCAGCTTGTGTTTCTTCCAGTCCAGCATTTCTCATGATGTACTCTGCATATAAGTTAAATAGGGGGTTCCGGTTAAGATGGCGGAGGATTAGGACGGGGAATACACTTTCTCCTCCACAAATTCATCAAGGGGACATCTAAAAGCTGAGTAAATTCCTCAAACAGCTTCAGAATGCCGGCAGAGAACATCGGACACCCAGAAAAGCAACTCACTCGCCTCTAAAGGAGGTAGGAAAGAATATAGAAGCCAGAGAGGGACAAAGAGGGAGGGGCGGACCTCTGTCCAGGAAAGGGTGCCTTGAAAGGAAAAGAGAAGCTTCCAAACACCGGGAAACACTCTCCCTGTAGAGTCTGTGCCAACCTAGGAAGCACGGAGAATATCATAACAGGGAGGAAAACAATTGAACAATTAAGACCCACAGACTACGAGCCCTGCGGTAGCTTCCGCAGTGGGAAGGCATCATCGCAAACTCCCGCTTCTGCCAGTAGCCAGCCGGGGCTGGGCGGGGAGACGCTGTGGGCTACTCCCACGCCGCTGGCTGCTCCCCAGCGGGAGGCTCCCCCGAGGAGTGCTCCCCTCCCCACCGCCGCCAGCCGCTCCCGCGCGGGCAGCTCCTGCGCGGGTCAACCCCCACCGCCGACCGTTCCCGTGCGAACCATCCCCTCGCCGCCGCTCCCCCGCCAGCCGTTGCCGCGCGGGCCTTTTCCGCCGGGAGTAGTTTGGGCTGGCAGACCAGACTGCAGCGCCGATCACAGGAGAGGCCGGCCCTGGCCCAAGACACTGCGGGGCCCGCGCACAGAACAAAGGACTATAGTGCGCATCCGCCCCCTGCGCAGGGGGCTCCCTCGCGGGTCGACCCCCACCGCCGACCGTTCCAGTGCGAACCATCCCCCCGCCGCCGCTCCCCCGCCAGCCGTTGCCGCGCCGGCCGATTCTGCCGGGAGTAGTTTGGGCTGGCAGACCAGACTGCAGCGCCGAGCACAGGAGAGGCCGGCCCTGGCCCAAGACACTGCGGGGCCCGCACACAGAACAAAGGACTATACAGACCAACTACAGAGAAAGGGGCCTATAGATCTTGAGAAACTTAAGCCGGAACAAGGAACTAGCCGAAAATGAACTGAACCCACAGCAATAAAAGAGAAACTCTTATACATATTGTTACTATTTTTACCATCATTATTTCCTTTTTTTTCTTTTTTTAATATATATTTTTTAAATTTTATTATTTTTTAATTAAAAAAAAGGAAAAAAAAAATTTTTCTTTTAATTTTTTTTTTTGTTTCTTTTATTTTTATGTTTTTATCCTCTAGTACTTCTTTAATCTCCACTGTTAGATATAACTTGCGACCCTGTTTTGGTTTGTTTGTTTTTTTTTTTCTTCTCTCTTTTTTTTTTTGTCCTTTGCTTTTTTTCTTTCCTTTGTTCTTTTCTTTACTGATTACTGACTGGATCTGTCTCTCTCCTCTACACTCCCTCCTTTTATCCTCCTGACCAACTCTATCTCCCTCCCTCCCTTTCTCCTTCTCTGTATAACTCCATGAACATCTCTGAGCAGTCTAGTTGTGGAATGCAATATAGAAGACGAACTTTTTGAGACTACTGCAAAAATAAGACAGATAACAGGAAGCAGGAGGCTTAAGGCCAAACCCTGATCCCACGAAACATTAATTGACAGGAGCTCATCAAATGCCTCCATACCTACACTGAAACCAAGCATCACACAAAGACCAGCAATTTCCACGGCAAGACATACCAAGCAAACTCTCTAGAAAAACAAGAACACAGCCCTGAGCTCCAAGTCACAGGCTACACAAAGCGACCTCAAAATCATAGACATCTTGTAACTCACCACTAGACACTCCACCGCACCCCAGAGAAAAGAAATCCAGCCCCACCCACCAGAACATCGATACAAGCTTCCATAAACAAGAAACCTCAACTTGCCACCGGTACAAACCCACATATAGTGCAGAAATACCATATTAAAAAGAACTCCACAGACTGCCAGAATACAGTAAGGACACCCCAAACTCAGCATTTTAAACAAGATGAAGATACAGAAGAATTCCCAGCAGGTAAAGGAACAGGATAAATGCCCACCAAACCAAACAAAAGAGGAAGAAATAGCGAACCTACCTGATAAAGAATTCCGAATAATGATAGTGAAATTAATCCAAAATCTGGAAAGCAAAATGGAATCATGGATAAATAACCTGGAGAAAAGCATCGAGAAGATGCAAGAAAGATTTAACAAGGACCTAGAAGAAATAAAAAAGAGTCAATATATAATGAATAATGCAATAAATGAGATCCAAAACACTCTGGAGGCAACAAATAGTAGAATTACAGAAGTAGAAGATAGAATTAGTGAATTAGAAGATAGAATGGCAGAATTAAATGAATCAGAGGAGAAAAAAGAAAAACGAATTAAAAGGAATGAGGACAATCTCAGAGACCTCCAGGACAAGTTTAAACGTTACAATATTCGAATCATAGGAGTTCCAGAAGAAGAAGACAAAAAGAAAGACCATGAGAAGATACTAGAGGAGATAATAGTTGAAAACTTCCCTAAAATGGGGAAGGAAATAATCACTCAAGTCCAAGAAACCCAGAGAGTCCCAAATAGGATAAACCCAAGGCGAAACACCCCAAGACACATATTAATCAAATTAACAAAGATCAAACACAAAGAACAAATATTAAAAGCAGCAATGGAAAAACAACAAATAACACACAAGGGAATTCCCATAAGGCTAACAGCTGATCTTTCAATAGAAACTCTCCAAGCCAGGAGGGAATGGCAAGACATACTTAAAGTGATGAAAGAAAAGAACCTACAGCCCAGATTATTGTACCCAGCAAGGATCTCATTCAAATATGAAGGAGAAATCAAAAGCTTTACAGACAAGCAAAAGCTGAGAGAATTCAGCAACAACAAACCAGCTCTCCAACAAATACTAAAGGACCTTCTCTAGACAGGAAACACAAAAAGGATATATAAATTGAAACCCAAAACAACAAAGTAAATGGCAACAGGATCATATTTATCCATAATAACCTTAAATGTAAATGGGTTGAATGCCCCAACCAAAAGGCAGAGACTGGCTGAATGGATACAAAAACAAGACCCATACATATGTTGTCTACAAGAGACCCACCTCAAGACAGGGGACACATACAGACTGAAAGTGAAGGGCTGGAAAAAGATTTTCCATGCAAATAAGGACCAAAAGAAAGCAGGAGTAGCAATACTCATAGCAGATAAAATAGACTTTAAAACAAAAGCTGTGAAAAGAGACAAAGTAGGTCACTACATAATGATCAAAGGATCAATCCAAGAAGAAGATATAACAATTATAAATATATATGCACCCAACAGAGGAGCACTGCAATATGTAAGACAAATACTAACAAGTATGAAAGGAGAAATAAACAATAACACAATAATAGTGGGAGACTTTAATACCCCACTCACACCAATGGATAGATCAACTAAACAGAAAATTAACAAGGAAACACAAACTTTAAATGATACAATAGACAAGTTAGAACTAATTGATATCTATAGGACATTTCATCCCAAAACAGCGAATTTCACCTTTTTCTCAAGTGCACACGGAACCTTCTCCAGGATAGACCACATCCTGGGCCATAAATCTAGCCTTGATAAGTTCAGAAAAATTGAAATCATTCCAAGCATTTTTTCTGACCACAATGCAGTAAGAGTAAATCTCAATAACAGGAGAAAAACTATTAAAAATTCCAACATATGGAGGCTGAACAACACACTCCTGAATAACCAACAAATCAAAGAAGAAATCAAAAAAGAAATCAAATTCTGCATAGAAACGAATGAAAATGAAAACACAACAACCCAAAACCTATGGGACACTGTAAAAGCAGTCCTAAGGGGAAAGTTCATAGCAATACAGGCATACCTTAAGAAACAAGAAAAAAGCCAAATAAATAACTTAACTCTACACCTAAAGCAACTGGAAAAGGAAGAAATGAAGCATCCCAAGGTTAGTAGAAGGAAAGAAATCTTAAAAATTAGGGCAGAAATAAATGCAAAAGAAACAAAAGAGACCATAGCAAAAATCAACAAAGCCAAAAGCTGGTTCTCTGAAAGGGTAAATAAAATTGACAAACCACTAGCCAGACTAATCAAGAAACAAAGGGAGAAAAATCAAATCAATAAAATTAGAAAAGAAAATGGAGAGATCACAACAGACAGCACAGAAATACAAAGGATCATAAGAGACTACTATCAGCAGTTATATGGCAATAAAATGGACAATATGGAAGAAACGGACAAATTCTTAGAAAAGTACAACTTTCCAAAACTGGATCAGAAAGAAATAGAAAATCTTAACAGACCCATCACAAGCACGGAAATTGAAAATGTAATCAGAAATCTTCCAGCAAACAAAAGCCCAGGCCCAGATGGCTTCACAGCTGAATTCTACCAAAAATTTAGAGAAGAGCTAACACCTATCCTACTCAAACTGTTCCAGAAAATTGCAGAGGAAGGCAAACTTCCAAACTCATTCTATGAGGCCACCATCACCCTAATACCAAAACCTGACAAAGATCCCACAAAAAAAGAAAACTACAGACCAATATCACTGATGAACATAGACGCAAAAATCCTTAACAAAATTCTAGCAATCAGAATCCAACAACACATTAAAAAGATCATACACCATGACCAAGTGGGCTTTATCCCAGGGATGCAAGGATTCTTCAATATCTGCAAATCAATCAACGTAATACACCACATTAACAAACTGAAGAATAAAAACCATATGATTATCTCAATAAATGCAGAGAAAGCCTTTGACAAAGTTCAACATCCATTTATGATAAAAACTCTCCAGAAAGCAGGAATAGAAGGAACATACCTCAACATAATAAAAGCTATATACGACAAACCCACAGCAAACATTATCCTCAATGGTGAAAAACTGAAAGCATTTCCTCTAAAGTCAGGAACAAGACAAGGATGCCCACTTTCACCATTACTATTCAACATAGTTTTGGAAGTTTTGGCCACAGCAATCAGAGCAGAAAAAGAAATAAAAGGAATCCAAATTGGAAAGAAGAAGTAAAATTCTCACTGTTTGCAGATGACATGATCCTCTATGTAGAAATCCCTAAAGATTCCACCAGAAAATTACTAGAACTAATCAATGAATACAGTAAAGTTGCAGGATATAAAATTAACACACAGAAATCCCTTGCATTCCTGTACACTAATAACGAGAAAATAGAAAGAGAAATTAAGGAAACAATTCCATTCACCATTGCAATGAAAACAATAAAATACTTAGGAATATATCTTCCTAAAGAATCTAAAGACCTATATATAGAAAACTATAAAACACTGGTGAAAGAAATCAAAGAGGACACTAATAGATGGAGAAATATACCATGTTCGTGGATTGGTAGCATCAATATAGTGAAAATGAGTATACTACCCAAAGCAATTTATAGATTCAATGCAATCCACATCAAGCTACCAACGGTATTCTTCACAGAGCTAGAACAAATAATTTCTCAATTTGTATGGAAATACAAAAAACCTCGAATAGCCAAAGCTATCTTGAGAAAGAAGAACGGAACTGGAGGAATCAACCTGCCTGACTTCAGGCTCTACTATAAAGCTACAGTCATCAAGACAGTATGGTACTGGCACAAAGACAGAAATATAGATCAATGGAACAAAATAGAAAGTCCAGAGATAAATCCACGCACATATGATCACCTAATCTTTGACAAAGGCGGCAAGAATATACAATGGATTAAAGACAATCTTTTTAACAAGTGGTGCTGGGAAAACTGGTTGAACACTTGTAAAAGAATGAAACTAGAACACTTTCTAACACCATACACAAAAATAAACTCAAAATGGATTAAAGAGCTAAATGTAAGACCAGAAACCATAAAACTCCTAGAGGAAAACATAGGCAAAACACTCTCTGACTTACATCACAGCAGGATCCTCTATGACCCACCTCCCAGAATATCGGAAATAAAATCAAAAATGAACAAATGGGACCTAATTAAACTTAAAAGCTTCTGCACAACAAAGGAAACTATAGGCAAGCTGAAAAGACAGCCTTCAGAATGGGAAAAAATAATAGCAAATGAAGCAACTGACAAACAACTAATCTCAAAAATATACAAGCAACTTCTACAGCTCAATTCCAGAAAAATAAACGACCCAATCAAAAAATGGGCCAAAGAACTTAATAGACATTTCTCCAAAGAAGACATACAGATGGCTAACAAACACATGAAAAGATGCTCAACATCACTCATTATCAGAGAAATGTAAATCAAAACCACTATGAGGTACCATTACACGCCAGTCAGAATGGCTGCGATCCAAAAGTCCACAAGCAATAAATGCTGGAGAGGGTGCGGAGAGAAGGGAACCCTCTTACACTGTTGGTGGGAATGCAAACTAGTACAGCCACTTTGGAGAACAGTATGGAGATTCCTCAAAAAACTGGGAATAGAACTGCCTTATGACCCAGCAATCCCACTGCTGGGCATACACACTGAGAAAACCAGAATTGAAAGAGACACGTGTACCTCAATGTTCATAGCAGCACTGTTTACAATAGCCAGGACGTGGAAGCAACCTAGATGTCCATCCACAGATGAATGGATAAGCAAGCTGTGGTACATATACACGATGGAGTATTACTCAGCCATTAAAAAGAATACATTTGAATCAGTTCTAATGAGGTGGATGGAACTGGAGCCTATTATACAGAGTGAAGTAAGCCAGAAAGAAAAACACAAATACAGTATACTAACGCATATATATGGAATTTAGAAAGATGGTAACAATCACCCTGCTTAGGAGACAGCAAAAGAGACACTGATGTATAGAACAGACTTTTGGACTCCGGGACCGGGAGAGGGTGGGATGATTAGGGAGAATAGCATTGTAATATGTATAATATCATATCTGAAACGAGTCAGTCCAGGTACGATGCCCTATAACAGATGCCTGGGACTGGAGCACTGGGATGACCTGGAGGGATGGTGTGGGAAAGGGGGAGGGAGGAGGGTTCAGGATGGGGAACACGTGTGTTCTGGTGGTGGATCCATCTCGATGTATACTAAAAGTAATACAATATTGTAAAGTTAAGCAAAATAAAAAAAAAAAAAAAAAGGAAAAAAAAATGTATAAACAGGGAAAAAAAAATAAACTCATGTTTATTAATCCCAAATTAATATCCCACTGAGGAGTATTATTATTGTTTTTATTATTATTATCTATTATGAATGTAGCTTAAAAATTTTTTTCTTTTGATAAGCAAAATTCTTTAGTGTTTGAATACCATAGTAGGAGATTGACATGATAAGTAATAAATTTGCATGCATGTGTGTTGAGTTGCTTCAGTCATGTCCAATTCTTTGTGACCCTATGGACTGTAGCCCACCAGGTTACTTTGTCCATGGGATTCTCCAGGCAGGAATACTGGAGTGGGTTGCCATGTCCTTCTCCTGGGATCTTCCTGACCCAGGGATTAAACCTGTGTCTCTTGAATCTCCTGCATAGCAGGTGGGTTCTTTACCACTAGTGCTACCTGGGAAGCCCAGAAATAAGATTAGATACACAGAAAAAGAAAAAATAAGTTAAATAAACATGGTGACAATATACAGCCTTGACGTACTCTTTTTCCTATTTGGAACCAGTCTGTTGTTCCATGACCAGTTCTAACTGTTCCTTCCTGACCTGCATACAGATTTCTCAAGAGGCAGATCAGGTGGTCTGGTATTCCCATCTCTCTCAGAATTTTCCACAGTTTATTGTGATCCACACAGTCAAAGGCTTTGGCATAGTCAATAAAGCAGAAATAGATGTTTTTCTGGAACTCTCTTGCTTTTTCCATGATCCAGCGGATGTTGGCAATTTGATCTCTGGTTCCTCTGCCTTTTCTAAATCCAGCTTGAACATCAGGAAGTTCATGGTTCACATATTGCTGAAGCCTGGCTTGGAGAATTTTGAGCATTACTTTACTAGCATGTGAGATGAGTGCAATTGTGCAGTAGTTTGAGCACTCTTTGGCATTGCCTTTCTTTGGGATTGGGATGAAAACTGACCTTTTCCAATCTTGTGGCCACTGCTGAGTTTTCCAAATTTGCTGGCATATTGAGTGCAGCACTTTCACAGCATCATCTTTCAGGATTTGGAATAGCTCCACTGGAATTCCATCACCTCCACTAGCTTTGTTCGTAGTGATGCTTTCTAAGGCCCACTTGACTTCACATTCCAGGATGTCTGGCTCTAGGTCAGTGATCACACCATCATGATTATCTGGGTCTTGAAGCTCTTTTTTGTACAGTTCTTCTGTGTATTCTTGCCACCTCTTCTTAATATCTTCTGCTTCCGTTAGGTCCACACCATTTCTGTCCTTTATCGAGCCCATCTTTGCATGAAATGTTCCTTTGGTATCTCTGATTTTCTTGAATAGATCCTTAGTCTTTCCCATTCTGTTGTTTTCCTCTATTTCTTTGCATTGATTGCTGAAGAAGGCTTTCTTATCTCTTCTTGCTATTCTTTGGAACTCTGCATTCAGATGTTTATATCTTTCCTTTTCTCCTTTGCTTTTCGCTTCTCTTCTTTTCGCAGCTATTTGTAAGGCCTCCCCAGACAGCCATTCTGCTTTTTTGCATTTCTTTTCCATGGGGATGATCTTGATCCCTGTCTCCTGTACAATGTCACGAACCTCATTTCCCCCTAACTTGTTTTAACTGGTTCTTATTCCTTTCTTATTAACCAGGTTTGAGGTCCACTTTACTTTCAAATCAAATATAGCTTTAATCATCCTTACTTAATATTTATTATGATCAGGATTCTATGCTATATACTAGGGATACAAACACATAAGAAACAGTCCTTTTTAAATTGAATACTTCTTTCAACAAATATTCCTTGAGCATCTTATGACAAGCTTTTACTTGATGTTTGGATAACATGTTGTATTAGAAATCAGGGAGTTTACAGAGCTTATAGGAAAGGGGACTATTCCTAATAACTTGGTGAGAATTTGTAAAGGAAGGAAAAAAAAGAAGTAGGGATGCACTTTAGGCATGAAAAATTGCATCAGCAAAGCCAAAGAACTGGGGATGCACAGGTATTATATTGGAAAACATAAATAGAAGAGATTGAAACGTATATACTGAGTCTGAGGAGAACATTTGGAACAGTAGCCAGACACCACACCCTGATTTTCTTCATCTGATTGTGCTATGCAAGTGATAATTGTAGGAGGAATGGAGGTCTGAAAGAACTTTCCAGAAGGAACTTGGCTTGGTGGGAAGACATTCTTAAAAACTAAGAAAGAAGTCTCAAAAGCATAAATCTATTTATTGTCCCATTATTTATTGTAATTTAAGAAGTGTGGAATATGTCCACACGGAGAACATTCATAAGAATCAAAGAGCCCTCCCCTGTTTTTAGGACGTGACTGACTACTGAGGGAGCATGGTCCCCAGGTCTGAATAGGACTATAAAGACAAAATTTTTAAAAGTACCACAAGCTGAGAGGCCTCTCTGATCATTGTGTTTGTTTCCGAAGAGTCACTACAAAGATTTATAATGAGATGTTCTGGGTGACATACAGGGAACTTCATAAAATTATAGGGAGTGGTTCAAATCCAGCCTAACACCTGTTTTTGTAGGGTGTTGAGCTAAGAATAGTTTTTACATTTTAAAAAAATTTTAAAAAATAGCACAAGAAGAATAATTTTTCACAATAGAAAAATTATGTGACAGGAAAATTTCAGTATCAGTTAGATTTGGGGGGACATAGTGATGCTTGTTTGTCTATGTTATCTGTGGTAAATTTTGCATTAAAATGGTGGAGCTTAGTAATTGCGACAAGCTATAAGGCCTGCAAAGCACAAAAACCTTACCACTGGGCCTTTTATATAATTTATTTATCTAATCCTGATAGAGAGTTAATCATCAACTAGCTAGTTATGTCCACAAGCATCAGGGGTGACTGTGTCTAGGCAGGGATATTGAGGGGGGCTGCTTAGACTCACTGGTGCCAACATTCCATTCTGGTCACACATCCTCCTCCTTCCACAGGTGGTCTCCTTCTCTGTCCCTCACTCAGACAAAAGCTCGGGCTATCTTAGTTCTCTAGTACTGACTTTCACTATTCAAAATAAAAGTAAAATTTTACCTATTTGTTAAGAGAGGGAGTTATTAGCAAATGATGTGATCAATAAGAGATTAATTTCAAAAATGTACAAACGGCTCATACAACTCAATATAAAAAAAAATTTAAAAAATGGACAAAAGACCTAAATAAAAGAAGACATCCAGATGGCCAACAGGCACATGAAAATATGCTCAATATTGTTCATTATTAGAGAAATGCAAATCAAAACTACAATGAGGTATCACCTCATAGCAGTTAGAATGGCCATCAGTAAAAAGTCTACAAATAATACATATTGGGGAGGGTGTGGGGAAAAGGGAACCATCCTGCACTATTGATAGGAATGTAAATTGTTGCAGCCACTATGTAAAAGAGTGTGGCAGTTCCTTAGAAAACTAAGAATAGAGTTGCCATATGATCTAACATTTCCACTCCTTGGCATATATCTAGAGGAAATCATAATTTGAAAAGATATATATACCCCTATGTTCATAGCAGCACTATTTACAATAGCTTAGAAATGAAAACAACCTAAATGTTCATTGACAGATAAGTGAAAATATTCCATTATATATATAATGGAATACTAGTTAGTCATAAAAAATAATAAAATAATATCATTTGCAGGTACAGAGATGGCCCTAAAGATTATCATAATAAGTAAAGCAAATCAGAAAGAGAAAAATAATATATCATTTATATGTGGAATCTAAAAAAGTGATATAAATTCACTTACAAAACAAAAATAGATTCACAGGCATAGAAAACAAACTTGTGGTTGCCAAAGAGGAAATCAGGGGAGGGATGCATTTAGAATTTGGGACTTTTTTTTTTTTTTTTTTACTTTACAATATTGTATTGGTTTTGCCATTTGCCATACATCAACATGTATCTGCCACGGGTGTACACATGTTCCCCATCCTGAACCCCTTCCCACCTTCCTCCCCATACCATCCCTCTGGGTCATCCCAGTGCACTAGCCCCAAGCTTTCTGTATCCTGCATCGAACCTGGAGTGGCGATTCGTTTCTTATATGATATTATACATGTTTTAATGCCATTCTCCAAATCATCCCCCCTCCCTCTCCCACAGAGTCCAAAAGACTGTTCTATATGTCTGTGTCTCTTTTGCTGTCTCACATACAGGGTTGTCGTTACCATCTTTCTAAATCCCATATATATGCGTTAGTATACTGTATTGGTGTTTTTCTTTCCGGCTTACTTTACTCTGTATAATCGGCTCCACTTTCATCCACCTCATTAGAACTGATTCAAATATATTCTTTTTAATGGCTGAGTAATACTCCATTGTGCATATGTACCACAGCTTTCTTATCCATTCATCTGCTGATGGACATCTAGGTTGCTTCCATGACCTGGCTATTATAAACAGTGCTGTGATGAACATTGAGGTACACGTGTCTCTTTCAATTCTGATTTCCTCAGTGTGTATGCCCAGCAGTGGGATTGCTGGGTCATATGGTAGTTCTATTTCCAGTTTTTTAAGGTATCTCCACACTGTTCTCCATAGTGGCTGTACTAGTTTGCATTCCCATCAACAGGGTAAGAGTATTCCCTTTTCTCCACACCCTCTCCAGCATTTATTGCTTGTAGACTTTTGGATCGCAGCCATTCTGACTGGCATGAAATGGTACCTCATAGTGGTTTTGATTTGCATTTCTCTGATAATGAGTGATGTTGAGCATCTTTTCATGTGTTTGTTAGCCATCTGTATGTCTTCTTTGGAGAAATGTCTATTTAGTTCCTTGGCCCATTTTTTGATTGGGTCATTTATTTTTCTGGAGTTGAGCTGCAGGAGTTGCTTGTATAGTTTTGAGATTAGTTGTTTGTCAGTTGCTTCATTTGCTATTATTTTCTCCCATTCTGAAGGCTGTGTTTTCACCTTGCTTATAGTTTCTTTTGTTGTGCAGAAACTTTTGGGACTAACAGACACACACTATTATGTATAAAATAGGTGAACAAGGACCTACTGTATAGCACAGGGAACTATATTCAGTATCTTGTAGTAACCTATAATGGAATAGAATATAAATGTCTAAAACATTGTAAATCTTTGCTGTATATCTGAAACAGTGTAAATCAACTATACTTCAGTAAGAAAATTTAAAAAAAAGTAAAAGAGAAGGAGGCTTTAGAATCAATGTATTGTAAGTTGAAGGAAAGAGGCATTTTGCTTTAGGTCTCACTGTATGTTCAGTTCTTTTGTTCCCAGTGTGCTTATATAAGCTGAGTGACAGTGGTGACCAGATGAGGATGAATATGTGTATAATCTCACCATCCTCTCCCAAAACCACATCCAAACTTCATGTTCTATTCCTGAATTCATCTGTCATTCTAATCTCTTTGATTTCTCTGAATAATGTCTCCCTGAAATCTGAGCCTCTTTACAAAGGTTCTACACTCCTTTACTTGAGCTTACTCATGTAACAGGAGCTGTTAGTATATATATATAGCTTGGAATGCCTTCCCAGGAGATTCCTGAGCCTCAAGTTACTGACCAAGTAAACACAAATAGAGAGATGAGTTTTTTGAATTTACTTTCAGATGAAATAGGTTAGTTTGCTTTACAGATGAAATTTTCAAAAGAAGAACATGTTTTGGGACTTCCCTGGTGGTCCAGTGCTAAAGTGCTAAAATGCTAAAACACTTCCACTGCAGAGACTGCAGATTCAATCCTGGTCAGGGGACCAAGATTCCATATGCTGCATGGCCCAGCACGGGTATTTTTCATGAATTCCCTAATGGTCTAGTGATTAGGCCTTGGCATTTTCATTGCCTTGGGCCCAAGTTCAATGCCTGGTCAGGGGACTAAGATAAAGGTCAAGGTGATAAAGTGATATAGGGCCAATCTGATCCTTTAAGTAGACATTTATATTTGCAAAGACATAATAATAATAACCCTTTCCTTAAAAGTACACTTGTGCTAAGTAAATTTAAGTAAAGCTCCAGCTAAACTACTATTGTTTAACATCCATAATAAAGTTCACAATTCCCTATGACCTTTGTCATTATGAATATTAAATGTCATCCTGTAGGTAAGATATGGGTGAATGCTGCAATGTAGTCAATGATGATATGAGTGGTTTTTCCTTGAGAGTCTGTTAAGGTACATCTCAACTCTGCTTTATGATTTGTATTATATTAACTTTTTAAAAATGTATTTTATTGATGTACAGTTGATTTAAAATATACTAATTTCTGTTACAGGAAACTGATTTAGCTATGCATATATATGCATTCATTGTTTTTGTTTTCCATTATTGTTTACCACAGGATATTGAATATAGTTCCCTGGACTATACAGTAGGATTTTGTTGTTTATCCATTCTCTATATTCTAGTACATTTGTGTCACATTTTAAATTTCACACATAAGTGACATCATATGGTTTTTGTCTTTGTCTGACTTTATTTAGTATGATAAACTCTAGGTGCATGCATGTAGCTGAAGATGGCATTATTTCATTCTTTTTACAGCTGTGTACTATTTCATTTTATATGTATACCAAATCTTTATCCATTCATCTGTCAAAAGATGTTTAGGCTATTTCCACATCTTAGTTATTGTAAATAGTGTGGCAATGGACACTGGAGGGCATATACCATTTTGAATTTTAGCTTTGTCCTGATATGTGCTCAGGAGCAGAATTGCTGGATAATATGACAACTCTATATTTAGTTTTTTAGGGATCTCCATATCATTTTCCATAGCACTTGCACCAATTTATATTCCCACTAACAGTGTAGGAAGGTTCCCTTTTCTCCATAACCTCTTCAGTATTTATTATTTGTAGAGTTTTTAATGATGGTCTTTCTGACTAGTGTGAGTTAGTACCTCATTGGAATTTTGATTTGCATTTCTCTGGTAACTGGTGATGTTGATGTTGTGGAGATTGCCTTAGAAATTATGTCTTACCATTGCTTAAAAAGCATGTGGCAAAGGCAATTTTAATTTAATTATTCTGTCCATTTGTTCTTATTTAGATTCTGTATATGCCATATTGAGGATTTACTTCCATTTCAGTGCTTCAACTCTCTCTTTTGTTACCCACTATTACATTTTAAATCAACATGAAGCTTTCACTATTTAAAACATAGACCCCCTAAGGATTTATCATTGTGAAGAGAAAATGTTTTTATAGTAGTTGGAACTGCACTAGGTCTTTGCTGCACTATTAGAACTGAAGGAAAGTATTTTTTAAAGTATTTTTTCACTTTCAACCAGTACCTTTAGTGTAAGAGAAGAAAGAAAGTGGACACCTGCTTATTACTGCCCTTGGTGAAACAAGTTTGTAAAAGAGCTTGGATCATTTTAGCAAAATGAGGTTTCTTGGGGACCACGAAGAGGTCATTAACAGTGCCAGTTTGGGTATTGAATAGACACTGTTTCTTTTCACATTTAATACAATTCATGAGAAGATAGTTCTGTTCATTATATTTTATTTATGTCTGATGTTCAATGATCCAGATAACTTGCCTAAAATCATGCAGCTTTTTGAAAACTGAGGCAAGAGTCTGTCTGTCTCTTCCATGCTTTGATCAAAAGCTGCCTAGTCACTTGCTCACCATCCTCCCCTAGAGGATAGGGTCTCCGTGGCCAGCTTCTATTCACAGCCTCCTCCTTAAGCTTTATCACCTCAGTTCTATCAAAGCCCCAGATAGAAATAGCCAGATGGTCAAATTGGGCTTATTAAAGAGATTTTACGCATAAAGAATCAATTTACAAAAACATAGACAGAATGTAGATGAAACACACACACACTCAAAGTCCAGTGACCCAAGACCAGATAGTAAAGTGGGAATAATTACTGGGACCTTGAAAGATAGTTTTCCAAATTTGCTGGCATATTGAGTGCAGCACTTTCACAGCATCATCTTTCAGCATTTTAAATAGCTCAACTGATGTCCCATCACCTCCACTAGCTTTGTTCATAGTGATGCTTTCTAAGGCCGATTTGACTTCACATTCCAGGATGTCTGGCTCTAGGTGCGTGATCACACCATCGTGATTATCTGGGTCGTGAAGATCTTTTTTGTACAGTTCTTCTGTGTATTCTTGCCACCTCTTCTTAATATCTTCTGCTTCTGTTAGGTCCATACCATTTCTGTCCTTTATCGAGCCCATCTTTGCATGAAATGTTCCTTTCGTATCTCTAATTTTCTTGAAGAGATCTCTAGTCTTTCCCATTCTGTTGTTTTCCTCTATTTCTTTGCATTGATCACTGAGGAAGGCTTTCTTATTTCTCCTTGCTATTCTTTGGAACTCTGCATTCAGATGCTTATATCTTTCTTGTCCTCCTTTGCTTTTCGGTTTTCTTCTTTTCACAGCTATTTGTAAGGCTTCCCCAGACAGCCATTCTGGTTTTTGCATTTCTTTTCCATGGGTATGGTCTTGATCCCTGTCCCCTGTACAGCATCATGAACCTCTGTTCATAGTTCATCAGGCATCAGGCACTCTATCAGATCTAGTCCCTTAAATATATTTATCACTTTCACTGTATGGAAAATACGGGATTTGATTTAGGTCATACCTGAATGGTCTAGTGGTTTTCCCTACTTTCTTCAATTTCAGTCTGAATTTGGCAATAAGGAATTCATGATCTGAGCCACAGTCAGCTTCTGGTCTTGTTTTTGCTGACTGTATAGAGCTTTTCCATCTTTGGCTGCAAAGAATATGATCAATCTGATATCACTGTTGACCATCTGGTGATGTCCATGTGTAGAGTCTTCTCTTGTGTTGTTGGAAGTGGGTGTTTGCTATGACCAGTGCATTCTCTTGGCAAAACTCTATTAGACTTTGCCTTGTTTCATTCCATACTCCATGGCCAAATTTGCCTGTTACTCAAGGTGTTTCTTGACTTCCTACTTTTGCATTCCAGTCTCCTATAATGAAAAGGACATCTTTTTGAGGTGTTAGTTCTAAAAGGTCTTGTAGGTCTTCATAGAACCATTCAACTTCAGCTTGTTCAGTGTTACTGGTTGGGGCATAGGATTGGATTACTGTGATATTGAATGGTTTGCCTTGGAAACCATTTACAGCAAGTTTGGAAACTCAGGAAACTCAATGGCCACAGGACTGGAAAAGGTCAGTTTTCATTCCAATCCCAAAGAAAGGCAATGCCAAAGAATGCTCAAATTGCCACACAATTGCACTCATTTCACACACTAGTAAAGTAATGCTTAAAATTCTCCAAGCCAGGCTTCAGCAATACATGAACCATAAACTTCCACAGTTTTAGAAAAAGCAGAGGAACTAGAGATCAAATTGCCAACATCTGCTGAATCATGTAAAAAGCAAGAGAGTTCCAGAAAAACATCAATTTCTGCTTTGTTGACTATGCCAAAGCCTTTGACTGTATGGATCACAATAAACTGAAAAATTCTGAAAGAGATGGGAATATCAGACCACCTGACCTGCTTCTTGATAAACCTATATGCAGGTCAGGGAGTGTGGTACCACGTCCAGTTGTAACTGGACATGGAACAACAGACTGGTTCTAAATAGGAAAAGGAGTGCGTCAAGGCTGTATATTGTCACTCTGCTTATTTAACTTATATGCAGAGTACATCATGAGAAACGCCAGCCTGGAAGAAGCACAAGCTGGAATCAAGAGTGCCAGGAGAATTATCAATAACCTTGGATATGCAGATAACATTACCCTTATGGCAGAAAGTGAAGAGGAACTAAAAAGCCTCTTAGTGAAAGTGAAAGGGGAGAGTGAAAAGGTTGGCTTAAAGCTCAACATTCAAAAAACTAAGATCATGGCATCTTGACCCATCATTTCATGGGAAATAGACAGGGAAACAGTGGAAACAGTGTCAGATTTTATTTGGGGGGGGTGTGGGTGCTCCAAAATCACTGCAGATGGTGACTGCAGCCATGAAATTAAAAGACGCTTACTCCTTTGAAGGAAAGTTATGACCAGCCTAGATAGCATTTTGAAAAGCAGAGACATTACTTTGCTAACAAAGGTCCATCTAGACAAGGCTATAGTTTTTCCATTGGTCATGTTTGGATGTGAGAGTTGGACTATAAAGAAAACCGAGCATCAAAGAATTGATGCTTTTGAACTGTGGTGTTGGAGAAGACTCTTGAGAGTCCCTTGGACTGCAAGGAGATCCAACCAGTTCATCCTAAAGGGGATCAGTCTTGGGTGTTCATTGGAAGGACTGATGCTGAAGCTGAAACTCCAATACTTTGGTCACCTCATGAGAAGAGTTGACACATTGGAAAAGACCCTGATGCTGGGTGGGATTGGGGGCAGGAGGAGAAGGGGGTGACAGAGGATGAGATGGTTGGATGGCATCACCGACTTGATGGACATGTGTTTGGGTGAACTCGGGAGTTTGATGGTTGAATCCACAGGAGCACCTTGATATTATCTACACAAATCTGCCTTGTTGGTCAGAGAGCAGAGAGACAAAAGATCTGCTGGATGGAGGCAAAAATGGGATACTTTGGGCATCATTCTGTTACCTTCCACACTCTTATCTTGAGCACCTCTCTAGTCACAGAAACATAGGCTTTAGCCTCCTTTTCACTCCTTGAAAGTGAAGATCGATTTTGTTATATTGACTCTGTTCCTTAACTGCACTATTGCATCTGCTCTTATCTTCAAAGAAAGCTTACTTTCAGCTAGTCTTACTCATGCTCTGGACCATTTCAGCTTTTTCCCATGGCCAATAGTCTTGATCCATATACACATATGTCAACAGTAATAAAGCCACTTTCTTTCTGAGGATCTTCCACAATTACCCCTGGCCTTTATATGTACAAGTGTTGCCTGAGCCTGATTGTTATCTGTTAGCTAGATGGATATCATATTTGTAGATGGATATAAATCCCTGATCTCAAATCATTTTTATTCTGAAATGGGGGATATACTAATAGCCATGAGTTGTGCTATTATTAATAATGATAGATATAGATATATTTACCATTTATTCTATGCATGTGAGATATATTATTTCTTAATTATCTAAACAATGGTATGGTGTAGCTGGGAGCATTCCCATTTTCTAGGAGAGGAAACGAGATATTGATGAACATGAGCAGTTCGCCCAATACTACACTAGTGAGTGGCAAAAGTAGAATTTGAATATTTGATTATTTGATGAGATTGTTCTTTCTCTGCTATTAAATCCTTACAATCTAATTCAGAGTGTAACAAAAGGCACAAAAAGGCAAATGTATTTTGTGGTAGAGAGAAGACAGTGACATTGAATTTCAGGAGTGTTATAAACTGAATGTTTGTATCTTTTCACCAAATGCATATGTTTATGCTCTACTCATGAGTGTTATAGCATTTGGAGACGGGGACTTTGGTAGAAATTTGGGGTTGGAGGAAATCATAAGACAAGGATGCTGATCTGTGGGGAATTGTTGACCTCATGACAAGAGACACAAGAGAATTTGCTCTCTTTCTCTGTGCCATGAGAGGAGACAATGAGAAGGCAGTGGTCTACTACCCAGGAAGAGAGCTCTCACCTGATCATGCTGAAATTTTGGTCTTGGGCTTCCCAGTTTCCAGAACTGTGAAAAGGGAAATTTCTGTTGTGTAAGCCACCTCATCTTTGGTATTTTGTTATGGTATACAGAACTGACTGGGACTCATTTTGGTATAGAGATGCGGGGTGCTGCTCTAATAAATACACCTGTATTTGAATATGTATATTTGTATACTGAGTATGTGGAGGCAGCTTTGGAAGTGGTAATGGGTAGATCTTGGAAGCATCTTGGGGTGCATCCTAGAAATATAGACATTACAAGTAACTCTGCTGAAGTATCAGACATAAATGAGAAGCATGTTATTCAAATAAAAACAATGTTTGTTAGAAAGTGATGAAGACATTACAGAAAAGTGTTCTAGTGTTTTTTGGAAAGTAGAACTAGTGAAGAAGGAAATTAGATCTTTAGCTAAATAGATTCCCAAGCAAGAGGTGTTGAAGAAGCAGCTTTGACACTGTTGGCTGCTTATAGCAAAATTCCAAGCGAGAAAGAGATGAAGGAAAAAAAAATTTTTATATATATATATGGAAAAAAGGAGCAGAGCATGAAGATTTATAAAATCATATCTATCCAAACAGCAAAAAGTAAGAAGTCTTGTTCTGAAGAAAACACTAAGGATGTGCCTAACAATCATTCAGTAAAGAGATCATGAACTCAATTATTCATTTCAACAGAAGCTAAGAGTAGAGATAAGATCATAAGAGCAAATTCACTGGCAGCTAGAACTAAAAGGAACAGACAAAGTGAGATGGAATGAAGATAGCTGGACTTCTTGGAATTTATTGGATGGGACCATAGGGCCATTTGGCTGTGAACAGTGCACTGTCCTTTAAGAAAAGTACAGAAGGAACCTAAAGGTAATTGAAGACTGACATTTTCTCCACAGACTCATACTTCACAGGCCTGGAAGCAAGGCTGCTTCCATCCTGGCTTCAGATGGTAAGACTGTTGAAGAGCATAGCCCCATGGGTGAAGTTCAAGGTATGGAGTTCATCGATGTCTTAAACAAGTTACTGCATAAAAAAGTCACTGAGCAGCAGGCAGCTGAACCACTTTCCTCATTTCTAAATTTTGATTGTCTAAGAGAATATTTCACTGGATCCCATCAAAGTTCAACCTTAGTTTGCTATTTCTGTTAGGATAAAAGCATTATGTTGGCCTTTCTTTCTTAGTCCAACTTTACTTTTAAAAACTATATATTTGGAATGTTATTAAAAATTATCATTCATATATTTTTATTTCCCAGTGGTGTGTTGGGCTAGAGGAGACTCTCTTGGCCTAAATTCTCTGGTTGGTGAGTAGAGATGATTTGAGACGATTGAAGCTGGCTGATTTTGATTGAATCACTCATCTCACGTGAATTTAGTGAGAGATTACTCTGTGCCACACCTTGGTCATGTGGCACTGAACAGGACTGAGAAGGCCACACCCACAGGGAGTCGATATCACAGAGAAAAATGAACATGCACACAGACCAATAAGTTATGTAATTTCACACAGTGAAACACTTATGAAAATGGATTAAGGAGGTCTGTGGAGAAATAACAACAACACGGGTTGGAGGATGAGGCTACTGATGAACATGGACTTGGGACGATTTCTCAGGGAGACCAGTGAGAAGGTGGTCAAACAAAAGCCATGGCAATAGCATGTGTAAAGACCTGGAGTGAGAAAGGCCCTTTTCAGAGGTGAACAAGAAGGATGTGACAGGCTAGTGGCATGAGCATCAGGAAGGCACAGAGAAGCAGAGTCAGAAAAGAGCAGGGTCTCATTTAGAAAAACCAGTAAGAAACTGTGAAACTAAAGTGGAAGGCCTTTCCCTTATTCAAGATCATATAGTATGGGAATCTAAGATCCCAGTCAATCTGTTTGTATAGCCTCTTCGGCATATACTATGTAGTGACACTGACCTGAAGCAAATTATGATAAAAGTGGTCTGAAACTTAGAGCCCTGGGGTTGCTTCTCCATCCGGGTCTATCCTACATGCAACACAGTCTTCCAGTTTCATTGGAAAGCAACCCTTTAACCAACTTGCCATTCAGTTGGATTTATCTGTGCCTTTGTTATTAAAAATTGTGCAACCAAGCAGGACCTTGGGTCCAATGGCACTGTCAGTGATGTAAACCATTTCCTGGAAGGAGGAAGAGAAAACCTTTCACTACGAGTCTGCTTGGGCCTGTGCAGACGGTGCTTCAAAGGAGTCCCTCTGCACTTGGAGTCCATGAGCCAATGGGCTATGTAAAGACACACATTTCAGGGCTGGTTTCTCTGTTCATATCCAATTCTGGTGTTTAGGATCAGGGACCTAGCCTGATACTTTAGGGCAAAAAGACACTTCCTTTAAGGAAAGGAGTAGGCCTGACCCTTATGCTCAGTAAGGGGTAATCATAGGCTTTTTATTTTTCTTGCTTTTATTCCTTTTTGTTGGCCTTGTAATGGGTTTGCTTACAAAATATATATTTTGTTTAACCAGATATTAAAAATAAAAACTTTGTACATAAAAATAAATAATAATAATTCTGTCCCAGGTACAAAATAATTTCATCACTATATCCCAGACAACATTCTACTTATGCCCTGCTCAAATGCCAGATCTCTTGTAAAATAGACCCTAATATAGAGAATTATATTGAGTTTTTATGTCTCTATATTATCACCTTATGTTCATTTGTTTAGTATCACTATACTTATTTCATTCTTCTTGCTATTACAGTTACATGTCTTTTGTTTGTTTGTTTAATCTTGATTCTGGAATCCAGGAGATCTGAGACATCATGGGTCCTAACATCATTTTCTCATTTGATCCAAAAAGCATCTCCTGAGACTTTCTGGTGGCAGAAATACGCTTTCAGAGAACTTCACAAACTACTGTGTTTTGCAGACTTGTTTTTCCACCCTCTACTCATCTGAAAGAACTGAGCACAGACCTGGTTTATTCACATTTAAACCCATAAGACCAAACAGAATTCCTTACAGTATGCAAATGCTCAATTAACAGTGATGAATGAATGAATGAATAGAGGTTGGAAGTTTAACAAAATGTTATTCACTGAATTCAGTTTAGAAATTCAGTAAAAGTTAAGAAGTGCTTTTGAATACTCAGGTTGTACAAATGAAATTTACTAGGTATTGAAAACTAAAAATTACAATTCTAAGTTAGTTAGAATTCTCTTACTTTTTGAAATAGTTTATTGTGGAAAATTATAGTATTGCTTAATCAAAAACTCTTAAAAAATATGAACAATAGTAGGGCTTGATTTCACCAACAAAATGTTATTTATCTTAAAAATAGAAAAGTATTGTCTAGATTTCAATTTTTAAATCAAAATTTTTCATAAAATGAAAGTCTACAGTGCTAGAATATTTATTATTATATATTTATATCAGATATAAATATGATTTATACTACACATTTTCAATAGTAGCTCAAAACTTTATTAATAAAATGTACTCTACATCAATATTATTATGAAACTTGTCTTATATATTTGCATAATCATAATTTGTACCTTTGCTCAGTGAAATTGTGGGTTTCTCTTGTGGCTCAGCTGGTAAAGAATCTGCCTGCAATGTGGAAGACCTGGGCTTGATCCCTGGATTGGGAAGATCCTCTGGAGGAGAGAAAGTCTACCCACTCCAGTATTCTGGTCTGGAGAATTCCATGGACTGTATAGTCTGTGGGGTCACAAAGAAGACAGGACTGAGTAACTTTCACTTTTCAATGAAATTGTAGCAAAATATATTAAATATTGGTATTTATGATATCAACAAATTAATGGGTGATTTAATTATATAAAAAAAGGAATTACTTCAAGCCCATGATTAAAAGACTAGTTACACTTAGTGTAACACTTAGTGTAGACACTAGTGGTGTCTAGTTACACTTAGAAATACTTTTCATTTTGAAATGATGTATCAGAACTGGGGAATGTACCTAAGTGCTGAAGACAAGTGAAGAAAGAAAGTGACACTTTACAATGACAGCTATGATGCATTTGCCCAAGTAGAGCAACAGTACAGCAGGTGAAAATGGGTGCATATGGATCATTACCATGAATTATAGTAGGCGGATTGGATACATGTCTTTGTTTGCCTCAGCATTAGCCTTTATACAATAATCACTGTTCTCCCACCTCCCACAGTTGTTGCTGATGTTTCCCTGAAGGATAAGATGGAAGTTTGCTTCACAATCCCATTTGTCCTCAAGGCATTCCACATTTATTTTTTTCAGCAAACTTCCACTTGCAAAGTCTTTCATGGAAGAAATAGGAGAGGCCATGTTGTACACCCAGGTAAAGGAAGTAGACACTAGATACTGAAAATGATGTCCTTTCATTGGTGGGGGTACCATCAGCATTAAGTTATTATCTCTCCTCATCTTGCATTTCCCCATGGAAGATTATTTACAGAGAGGCATCTATGAATCTGTTTCAATTATTTAAGATATCTAGCTCATAATGTACAAATAAAAATATGTTTATGTTTCCCCCAAGAAGATGAAAATGTTTTCTTTGCCTTTCTTTACAGAAAACACATTTCAAACTCAATGGCTCAATGGAAAAGACGTCTGTGGATCCGATCATAGCTCAAAAAAGCAATATAGAAAACACTGATCCATTTATAATATAATACAGTTTATTTAATGGGGTATGAATCATATTTTCATACCAAGTAGAAAGAGACGTGACAGTTTGAGACAGATTCCTCAAAGCTGATGCTAAGGAAATTTCTGTGAGAACAAATGTTTCTTTAATCACTTCTCTTCTAGTATTGGAGATACACTTGCATAATAAAATTGTTAAAGTTGACAAAACTGAAATTCAACCAGAGATGGAGTGGGAGCTTGCACTTGACATGGGGGGCATTATGGACATGTAGGATTTCATTTCTCTTTTTAGTCACTTTGCTAACCTCTCTTCTATATTATCATCTTTCCTAATAAAATTTGAAATGAAAAATTTCATTTCCTTCTCCATCAATCCCTTCCAAAACTCCCAGAATTATACCCAAAACTCCCATAACTTTACTTACCTGGAGAAGTAATCACTAAAACCAAAATTTAAAAATCCTAATGAATAATAAAAATGCTAATAAAGCACATCTTATCTTTCAGTTCCATCTAGTTTTATACAACAGGCCATAATTTTGATTTGCCATATAACTAAAGAGATACTTATTTTTAAACAGGAATATGACAATAGAAGGGGTTTCACTGGTGGCTCAGAAGATAAAGAGTCTGTCTACACTGTGGGAGACACAGTGAGTTGGGAAGATCCCCTGGAGAAGGAAATGGCAACCCAAAATTCCACAGACAGAGAAAACTGACAGCCTACAGTTCATGGTGTCATAAAGAGTGGGACGTGACTGAGAGTCTTCACTCTCTCCCTCCATGACCACAGAATTGGCTACAATGAGGCCATGACATTAGGTCTTAGGCAGAACTGAGGGGCAGAGGAACACCATTATTAGCCCTTGAGTTTCTGAGTAACCTTGAGTAAGTCACTGAAGTTCTATGTCAGTTTCTTTAAACCTAAATGGAAGGCTTTTGCTAGATATACAACTTTTTTTTCTAGGTATACAATTACAGATTCAAAGTGAGTGTTGAAGGTAGAAAAATAATCTAAGAATTTTGTTAACCTGATCAACGTATCACCAAAATTCCAGGTAATTTCAAACTCCCAGCAATGTCTTCTTTGAAAATGCGAGGGCATTCATGAGTGTTGTGAGTAAAACATGATTTAGATGAAGAATCTTTCATAGACACAGCTGAGGAAAAGAGTCATTTTTGCAGAACACATTATCATTTAAATTATTTTCCATTGCCACATCAAAATTACCCATTAAAAAGGTTTCAAAAAAAAAAAAAAAAAGAACTAAGCAGAAAGAAGGAGCTAACTCTGAAAATTCCTGATATTTCTTTTGACTTGCAAATGTGTATTACTATGCTAAGCCTATGATTGAATAGTTTTCAATTTGCTTTTTTTTTTTTTTAATGGTTTGAATATCTTTGTAAAACAAGTCCCTCCTTGAATTTTTAGGTGCTTTCACTACTTTAAATGTGACACAATTGAATATATCTATGAAATAGAAACAAACTCACAGACTTTTATAACATTACTTGTGCTAAAGGGGATGGAGGGGTGGGGGATGGATGGTTTGGGAGTTTAGGATTAACAAATGTAAACTATTTTATATAGAATGGATAAACAACAAGGTCTTACTTTATAACACAGGGAACTATATTCAATACCCTGTGATAAAGCATAACCAAAAAGAATGTGAAAAAGAATACATATATAGGATTAGCCAAAAAGGACATTCTGGTGAACATACACAAAAATTTAAATGAAATTTTTGGCCAAATATATGTATATATATAACTCAATCACTTTGCTATACAGTAGAAATTAATACAACATTGCAAATTAACTATATTTCAATAAGTTTTTTTTAAAAGGTTTAAAGGTAAAAAACGCAAACCTCACATTTTCAAACTTCACTTTTATGACTAGGAAACTTTATGACAAATATTGTAAAACAAATATATATGTACACTTATTAATTATTTCACTGCTGATATTTATCAATTGAATTCCAAAAAAGAAAAAAATATTTTGAAGCAACCAGACTTTTTTTTTTTTTTTTTTTTTCTGCAGAGTGAACAAAAATACATCTTGGTTAATGGATCATTTGGATCAAGAATCTGGCCAAATATAAACAAAGACATGAAGGGTGGTGTGATTGAATGGTTAAGTCTGCTGCCTTTTCAGTTTGCTATATTAAAGTGATCATAAGAACTATCACCATTGTAAGGCAACAGCTGATTTTGAAACTTAACGTTATATCTACTTTTCAGCCCCATAATGCCTAATCCTGAGCTCCAGTAATCATCCCTGTAGTTCCTGCTGATTGATATTTTAATCCTGGATTAATAGAAATTGGGGATTAGAATGATGACAGTAGAAGTCAGAGATGATGCTTCATGCCTTTGAAGAAGCCAATGGAAGATTACAATTTATTTGAACTTTTGTATTTATGTCTTTATGAAATTTGAGAAACAGTGGCTCAAAGCAGATCAGATGAGAAACATCCTTTATTTCTTAAAAAAAAAAAAATAGTGCTTGCAGATTGTCCAGCTGTTATTAAAGAGGAAACTTAGAGACAACAGTGAAAATATTCACTAATCAGTCTGACTGTGAAATGCTCTTGATAGATTAGGTTAGACAAGAGCAGGAGAAACTTGCTGAGAGAAAAGCCAGGGTCTAGAAGGACTGAAGAAGCCAATACAATGTTAAAATGAGAACTCCGCTGAGCACAACCCTCCTGCAGGGAGAGATGCCTGCCTAAGACTGACACATAAGCTTATGTGAGCAAACAGTCTCTCAATATACCATTTAGTTTTAACAAATATTCCCCCCAAGCTTTGCTGAATAAACTTTATTTTAATTATTCTCACCTTTTGAGTTACTCAGGTTTGTTCATCAAAAGGTATGAAACAACAAAATATAAAATAAGACCTAAAAATAAACATAAGCACTGTTGCATCTATCTATTTCAATAAATATATGAGGTTGAATATATAATTGATTTGTATATCCTATTTTATTGCCAAGAAATATAAAGACACAGGCCTTTCTATTTTAAAACTAAAATCTTGGAGGCCCAGAACAACACCCTGCAAGGATGTTTTCCTCCCATCTTCAAAAATCTTTGCTTTGGTTTAAAATTGTCCTTGAAAAAAAAAATAAATTAAAATAAAATAAAATAAAATTGTCCTTGAGACCGCTATCAAAGGATTCAGCCGTGGTCAGAATACAGGGAAAAGGGGAACAAGGAGACTGCTTTCATCTCATGTTGGAACTTTTCCCATTGCAGTTACTCTCCTACCACAAGGTGTCAGCAGTGAAAACCAGACCATTCAGCCCTAGTGGATTCCGGTCACGGAGTACAAAGTCAAGCGTCTCTTTACACTGTGGATGTAAACGGAGCAGACTGAGAACCCCACTGTCATGAGCTCTATCAACATATTGGTACCCTGATTCAGTAAAAGTGATCTGCAGACATAAGACAGCTACTACCTTGCAAAAAGAGGTACTCTTTCTTCCCAGAGAGCTTTTGCTAAACCATATTCAGCAGGTGCTTGATATAGTAGCTTTATATAGCTAATTTAAATAATAGCAATTGTTATTATAGTTTATTATTATATAAATTTTGCTGTATGCTAGAGTAGTTAGTACAATTTACGTATTAGTTTAATCCTTACAATCCTAGGAAATTAATGCCATGGCTCTCATTGTACTGACAAGAGACTAAGGCACGTAGAGGTCTATGATTTGTCCACAGCCATGCTGCTTGTAGCACAAGCACTAGGATTAAAGCCCAGTCCATCTGACACTACTGACCATGCACTTCCCCATACAGGGCAGTTCTTTCAGCTACTGTACAGGCACTCCCACCCCGCCCCGCAACCAACCTGTCTGAGGAGGAGTTTATGGACCCTAACACAGAGAAAGCCCCTCAAACTCTCAGACCCCCAATGCTCAGCTCTGTTTTAACTTAAAGGAAACAGTGGGTGATTTCAGCATGCCACTTTGAGAGTAACTTCTAGTCACTCATATTTAGTGGTTTCTGTTTCCAGGAAGTTGGGAGGACAACAGGTTCTCATCCCTTTGCAGTTAGGGATGCTCCCAGGACTGGTTCTAATTGTCACTGAAGGACCTTTTGTTTGTTCAGGCTTAAACATTTCCAAGTGATGCAACTTTAGCATGTCTTTCATACCATTGCCCTGGAGAATGTCATCACTTTCAAGCTGAGTACCAAAAATGCAGTGGGAGACAACTCATAAAGCGCTATATAAAAATAAATAGATAAACCAATAAAACAAAATGGTCAGAGTATCTAAATAGACATTTCTCCAAAGAACACATACAGATGACAAGAAGTATGTGAAAAGATGCTCAACATCACTAATTATTAGAGACATGCATATAAAAACTACAATGAGGTATCTCCTCACACCATTCAGAATGGCCATCATCAAGAAATCTACAAATAATAAATGCTGGAGAGGGTGTAGTGAAAAGGGAACCCCTCTTGCACTGGTGGTGGGAATATAAATTTGTACAAGTACCATGGAGAACAGTAGGTAGGTTACTTAAAAAAATATAAGTAGAACTACCATATGATATTGAAACCCATTCCTAGACATATAAGCTGAGAAAGCTATAATTCAAGAAGATATATGTACCCCAGTGTCCATTGCAACACTATTCACAATATCCAGGACATGGAAGCAACCTAAATGTCCATCAGCAGATGAATGGATAAAGATGTGGTACATAAATACAAGAGAATATTACTCAGCCATAAAAAGGAACAAAATTGGATCATTTGTAGAGATGTGGATAAACCTAGTCTGTCATACAGAGGGAAGTAAGTCAGAAAGAGAAAAACAAGCATCATAAGTTAACACATTATATGGAACCTAGAAAATGGTAGAACCTAGAAAATGATGAACTGATTTCCAGAGCAAAAATGGTGGTGTTTGGTAGTTTGGTCGCTAAGTCATGTCTGACTCTTGTGACTCCATGAACTGTAGCCTTCCAGGCTCCTCTATCCATGAGATTCTACAGGCAAAACCACTGGAGTAGGTTACCACTTTTTTCTCCAGAGCATCTTCCCAACCCAGGAATTGAACCCGGGTCTCCTATATTGCCAGCAGATGATTTACTGACTGAGCTATGCGGGTAGCCCAAAATGAAAATCGCTCAGTCGTGCCGGACTCTTTAAGACCCCATGGACTGAATTTTCCAGGCCAGAATACTGGAGTGGGTAGCCGTTCCCTTCTCCAGGGGATCTTCCCAACCCATGGATCGAATTCAGGTCTCCCTCATTGCAGGCAGATTCTTTACCAGCTGAGCCAAGGAAGCCCAAGAACACTGAAATGGATAGCCTATCCCTTCTCCAGCAGATCTCCCAAACCCAGGCATTGAACCAGGGTCTCCTGCATTGCAGGTGGATTCTTTACCAACTGAGCTCTCAGGGAATCCATATGTAAAACTGATAACTAATGGGAACCTACTGTATAGTACAGGGAGCTCGGCTCAGTGCTCTATAGTGACCTAGAAGGATGAGATGGGGGTGTAGAAAGGAGGTCCAAGAAAGAGGGGATATATGTATAAGTATATATATTTATATATGTAGCTGTTTCATTTTGTTGTAGGGCATAAACTAACACAACACTTTTAAGCAATTGTATTCCTATTAAAAAAATAAACAAAAACACCGTGGAACCTCATCAGTCAAGGAGGCTGAATGAGTATGTGGAGTCCAGCCTCTGACCTCATCCCCACCTCCCCACTAAATCATAATGGAAAATGGACCTAAAAATAAAGAAGTCTTTACTGTGCTATGAGATCTTGTTTAGTTGTTTTTGTTTTTCATTTAATCTATTTTAACTCATAGAGGAGTTTCATGTGCATCACTCAGGTAGATTTTAGCAATTCCCCACTCTCTCCATGACCACCTGTGGGAAAACCTGAAGGCAAATTCTCTGGCCAACTTGGAAGGAAGATAAAAAGGGGTTCACTACCATACACAGATGAAGAAATAGGAAGGTGGGTTCTGGAAAGAATATGGCTGAAGAACTAAAAAGATGGAAAGACTGCCCTTTAATGAAGGGGCCAGAGAGCTAAGCCACTGTCAGACATGAACCTGGTCTGACTTGAATGAAACCAATCACCTTATTTACATTACATCTAAGACCACTGGCAAAGAGCACTGCAGTGATGCCTGCTTGTGAAAGCATGGCAAACTAGATAGCCAATGGACTCCAGTCACAACCAAGAGAGCAAGACTCCCTCTGCCCATGAACATAGACATCAGGTCAGCACCTTTGCTTGTCAAGTGCTCTCAGATCCAATGCTTTTCTTTCATTTAAAATCACTTATTAGATTCATGGAGAAATATTTTTCAAAAAAGGAATTATACTGTAAACAGTGTTCCTTGCTTTATTTTTTAACTTAATTATCTATGTAAGAGATCTTGCATATTGGTTACATTGGAACAGTTTAATAATATTTCATTGTATTTATGTATCATAATTTCAGAGGTTTTTTTTTTTTTTTCAGATTTCCAAGTTTTTGCTGTGACTGGAGTTGCTGCAATGGACATCTCTTATATATTAAATTGGTAAAAGTGTGTAAGATGAATTGGAAAAATGCATCCTTTAGCTGCTGGGCCAAAGTATATATGCATTTTTATTTTTAAAGACATTGCCAAATTGCCCTCTGGAAATTTTGTGCCAGTTTATACTCTTATCAACTTTTATGAGAGGTCTTGTCTCTCCACACACAGGTTGGTATTGAGAATCATTAAACTTTTCTCATTTTTATTTTTCTGACAGAAAATCCTTATTTTATTGTTCTGACTTTTATTCCTTTTGTATTTTGCTGCTGATACCAAAAATCTTTTTATATGCTTATTGGACATTGCTCTGTACATGGTAAACTGTCTGTTTATATTTTTTGCTGATTTTTAAATCTCAGGTGGCAATATTTTTTCTTATTGATTTATATAATGTATTTTTAATTAATGAAATTAATATTTTATATATCATATTATGATTAAAAATTTCAACTTGGTTTTCATTCTTTTGAATTGGTTCACATCATTTTGTGTCATAAATATATTTGAAAGATAATGTAGTACTACATGTTAGACTATCTAGATGTGAGTTACAGTTCTACTGTTTTACTACCAATGTGATATTAGGCAAGTTATTTAACCTATCTGTGCCTCAATTTTCTCATCTATAAAATGGGTATAATAAGTTAACCTACTCATAGGGCTTGATGAGAATAAATAAGTTTATCCTGTAAAACTGTTGCATGATATATAACTTATGGTAACTTTATGTTAGCTCTCATTTTTTTTTCTTTCTCCTATGGTAAAATATATCAATATTTTCCTTTATAGATTTAGGATAATCAGTTTTGCTTAAAAATCATAAAGTTTTTGGCATAAACTTTAAAAGCAAGAAACATGAAAAAATAATTAGATCTTGATAAATTTGGCCTGTGAATTTATCCAAGATTAATTACATAATTAAATCTAAGTGCACCTCTGGGATATCTGATATATCAGCAACTTCGAATGTTTTAGAATTTGCAAAAATATTAAAGAAAAATGTGAAAATTGTTTAGAACTATACTGTCCCAGTGGTTATGTGTGTGTGTGTGTGTGTGTGCGTCCTGAGTCTCCCACTTGTACACTGTATTTGGAATGTGTAAAATACCATCTTGCCCAAGATGTTCTTCACATAATTGGTCTCAAATAACAAAGGTAAAAGGGCTGGACTTCATGGAGAGGATTTTGTTCTTTTTCCTTCTAAGGGAGGAATGATACTGAGACATGCCCTTTACTGTCCCACACATTCACCTCTGGAATGTAGAAGCTGTCTTAGGCAGTCAGATGATTTATATAAGACATTCTTGAAGGGCATAATTTGCACACCCATGGCCAGAGTTCCTAGAAAGGCAGTATCTGAGTTATATGTCTAAGACAGAGTGTAAATATCTAGCAGGGAAATGTCTATCTAGTAGACTTGTGTCTACCAACATGAGTAGATCATGCTAAGATCTAAGGAAAATTTCCTGGTTCCTAGGTGGACAAACTTTAACCAGAGGTGTAATAGAGGTGTTTAAAGCTCTTTCTGTTCTGAAAAGATTGGTTCATGGAAAGGGCAAGAATGAGTGTATTGTCAATGTGGCTAGATAGGCTTTTAAATTCTGTTAAAATTCCAAAGTGGAAGCATAAACCCCTCTTCTCCCCGTCTTCCCAGCCCCACGTGTTTTTTTAAGTAGCATGGACTTGAAAGTTAAGATATAACTAGACTTGGTGTCTGGTTCTATCATTTAACTCTGAGTATCCTTACTTTTAAATGTAAATGTTAACATGAAACAATCATGATTATTAATGAAATTAACCTACAGAGGTGACATATATGAATGACATAACTTTTGCTTACCTACTAATGATTTTGCTATTGTCATTAATTACTCTCTTCAAAATAAAAGTTGATTATATCACAGATGTAGAATAGTGAGACCTTTATTCTCATGGTATATTTACGTGTTTTAGAGGAGTCGTAACCAGGTCACAATTTTATTACAGGGAAATGGCATGTCTTTGCCATCTTCAGGAAAATATGAGAATTTTCTAGCATACAGAGAGAACAGCAATGAGACTTGACAAGTCCTTTGTCTGAGCCCTCATCCTGACCTGACTCTTTGCTAACATGCCACCTATATCTATAACAGAAAGTCAAGTGTCTGGAAAGGACTGTGCCCTGAAACTGTTGTGCTCAGTCTTTTATTTTTCAATTTTTTAAATAATTTTTTACTGGAGTGTTGCAGTGTCAGTTTCAGTTGTACAGCAAAGTGAAACAACAATGCATGTATATATAAACATATATCTCCACTCTTTTTAAGATTCTTTTCCCATATAGATCATTACAGACTTTTGAGTAAAGTTTCCTGTGCTATACAATCTTTTGAATGCTACATTTAGAAAGTACTCTTTGAGAGGTGTGCTTAAATCACTTTACTGTGATATGGTATAATATGAAAGTTGACAGAGACAGTCTTTGGATAAAATCTCAACACTTGCAGTAATTGATTTAACAACTATATATTGAGTGTGTACTATGTCCTTAGCTCTGTGCTAAGCTTTGTCACTGACTGACATTGTGATGGTGAGCAATTTAAAAACTATATCTATATAAAACTATAAGATTTATATAATAGTATATAGTATGTGCTCATTAAATGTTAAGCAGATGTCGTTTATACCATCTGTGCACACATATATAATGATATATTTTAAAGTACTTAACACTGAAGTCATCTGCAGTATGTGTTGTATACATGCAGATTCAGTTTTTAATTTACTGAATATTAATGTGCTATCAGCTGCCTACATGGTAGGACTTTCAAAGATGACAAGTCTTTATGTACAAAGCAATCTCACTTTTAGCATGACAAGGTACTTATAAGTTCCAACAAAGTATTATTCTTAACTCACTATGACTACTCTACTTGGAAATCATAGTTTTGAGAGGACAAGTAGGAGAAGGGTTTGATAAGAATATTGGAAAGTGAAATTCTGTAAGATAAGGTCAAGTGAAAAAGAGCTAATATGTTCAAAATAACTCTCCCAGGCACTTATTAGATATTGGCAAACTTGACTCTCATAAAACCTTATAAAATGGATAGTATCTCTATTTTTCACAAGAGAAAAATGAAGCTTAGATAAGTTATAAGCTTTGCTCAAGATTACACAGCTAATAAAAGGCTCTGCTGGAATTTAAAATAAGGTTTGCTCATTTAAAATCTAACAAGTTTGTATGCAATCGACAGTGGGGAAAAAAAAAAACTTAACTTTTTCTCAAACAAAAGAAAATATGAGAATAACAGAAAAAAAGGAACAAGGAGGGAAAAAGTATTGTTTAAGGTCAGAGAACTTGTTCTGCTTGGTGTGAATGTGTATGCGTAGGATGGTTTCTGCTGTAGAATGTGATGATTTTAAATGGCTTATTTACTGTAGAATCAGGGCTTCCAAGAAGTGTGTCATGAACAAAAATAATTAATGAGAAAAAAAAAAGGAATAATAAGCTGAGAAACAATGCAGAGAAGATTTTGGAAAAAGAAAAGAATAATACAAGGAAGGCACTTACCTTAGGGCTAAGAGGCAGATTCAGACAGCTGACTATAATTTGGTGACCAAAAATCACTGAATATGAGAAGTCTAGTTGAACTCTTGCCAACACAAACCAATGTTTAATGAAGGTGTTTTGATGCTAGGTTTAGTTTAGGGCTCACTATGGTGTATAACACATTGACCAGGATTCCCAGATATTTTCTGAATAAATGCAGATGACTCAGTAGGACATCTCTGGTACTGTTACATGTGTGGGGGAGACAGAACAAGCAACCACTGCAAATTTCTGTCTGTAAAGTGGTTGAAGAGACCATGAATGCATCTCACCCTAAAGACTCTGGAAGAAACTGAGGAAAAGGGTGATCAAGATGAGGTTCAAGGCAGATTGGACTAGCAAAAGTTCAGGAACTTGACAAATTATGCCTATACAAAAACCTGGACACTAACATTTATAACAGCTTTATTCACAATCACCAAAGACAGGAACCAATCAAGATGTCCTTCAACTGAATTAACATATTGGGCTACAATTATGCAATGGAATATTTTCAGAGATAAAAAGAAATCACCTATCGAGACACAAAAAGACATGGATGACTCTTAAATGCTTATGCTAAGTGAAAAAAAAAAAAAAGAAGAAGAAGAAAAGGCTACATACTGTGACTGCATGATTCCAAATATAGGACATTCTGGAAAATCTAAAGCTATAGCAGTGGATGAAAAGGCAAAATTATAGTGATTGCCAGGAGTTTGAGGAGGGAGGAGGAAGCTTGATTGGTAAAATGCAGGGGAATTTTTAGAGTGATAAAATTTTTCTGTACAATACTATAGATACATGACATATGCATTTGTCAAAATCAATAGAACTTTGGAGCAAAAGATGAACCTCAATGCACGCCCAAAATATTAGCAGTAAGGCGATCCCAGGATAGAATACAAAATATAAGAAAATGATTTCACTGTATTACAAAAGTATGAAATGACTTCTCAGAATGGCGTAGGAGGGGAAGATGTGATGATTTTAAAAAGTAAAGTAAATTTGGATATAAATTGAATCTGTAAATCTAAAGATACAAGAAACTATACATAAGCATTGTCAGTGGGCTTCCCTCATGGCTCAGATGGTAAAGAATCTGCTTACAATGCAGGACACCCAGGTTCAATCCCTGGATCGGGAAGATCCTCTGGAAAAGAAGTGGCAACCCACTCCAGTATTCTTGCCTGGAGAATTCCATGTGCAGAGGACCCTGGTGGGCTACAGCCCATTGGGTTGGAAAGAGTCAGACATGACTGAGTGAATAACACTTTTCTTCTTCCCTCTGGATAAGGGAACTCATTATTATTTTGTAATAAAGCATTTAATCATTATTTTGTAATAAACCATACAGGAAAAGATTCTGAAAAAATTGTATACATATATACACATAACATCAAACAAAATTCCAGTAGGCATTTTGTTCCCAGAAATCAACAAGCTAATACTAAAATTTCTATGGAAAAATTAAATAGCTTCTAATAGCCAAAACAATAATGAAAAAAGCAATAAAACTGGGGGAATCACACAGCCTGATCCCATGACTTACTGTATTTCAGCTCAATTCCATCACTCAGCCATGTCTGACTCTTTGTGACCCCGTGGACAACAGTATGCCAGGCTTCCCTGTACATTATCAACTCCTGGAACTTCCTCAAACTCATGTCTACTGTCGTCTTCTTCTCCTCCTGCCTTCAGTCTTTCCCAGCATGAGGGTCTTTTCCAGTGAGGCAGTTCTTCGCATCAAGTGGCTAAAGTATTGGAGTTTCAGCTTCAACATCAGTCCTTCCAATGAATATTCAGAACTGATTTCCTTAGGATGAACTGGTTGGATCTCCTTGCAGTCCAGGGGACTCTCAAGAGTCTTCTTCAACACCACAGTTCAAAAGCATCAATTCTTTGGCCCTCAGCTTTCTTTACAGTCTAACTCTCACATCCATACATGACTACTGGAAAAACCATAGCTTTGACTAGATGGACCTTTGTCAGCAAAGTAATGTCTCTGCTTTTTAATATTCTGTTTAGGTTGGTCATAGCTTTTCTTCCAAAGAGCAAGCGCCTTTTAATTTCATGGCTGCAGTCCCCATCTGCAGTGATTGTGCAGACCGAGAAAATAAAGATTGCCACGTTTTCATAGAGCGATGAGACTGTATGCCACAATCTTAGTTTTTTGTGCTGAGTTTTAAGCCAGCTTTTTCACTCTCCTCTTTCAATTTCATCAATATGCTCTTTAATTCCTCTGCACGTTCTGCCATAACAGTGGTATCATCTGCATATCTGAGATTATTGATATTTCTCCCGGCAATCTTGATTCCAGCTTGTGATTCATCCACCCTGGCATTTCCCATGATGTACTCTGCATATACATTATATAAGCGTGGTGATAATATACAGCCTTGACATACTCTTTCCCCAATTTGTAACCAGTCTCTTATTCCATGTTAGTTTTTGACCTGCAAACAGATTTCTCAGGAGGCAGGTGAGGTGGTCTGGTGTTCCCATCTCTTGAAGAATTTTTCAGTTTGTTGTGATCAACACAGTCTAAGCCTTTGGTGTAATCAATAAAAGATTTTTTTTTCTGCAATTTTGTTGACTTTTCTATGATTCAGTGAATGTTGGCAATTGGATCTCTGGTTTCTCTGCCTTTTCTAAATCCTTTTGAACATCTGGATGTTCATGGCTCACGTACTGTTGAAGCCTGGCTTGGAGAATTTTGAACATTACTTTGCTACCATGTGAGGTGAGCACAATTGTGCAATACTTTGAACATTCTTTTGCATTGCCCTGCTTTGGGATTAGAAAGAAAACTGAACTTTTCTGGTCTTGTGGCCACTGCTGAGTTTTCCAAGTTTGCTGGCCTATTGAATGCAGCCCTTTCACAACATCATCTTTTCGGATTTGAAATAGCTCAGCTGGAATTCTATCACCTCCTCTAGCTTTGTTCATAGTGATGATTCCTAAGGCCCGCTTGACTTTACATTCCAGGATGTCTAGCTCTAGATGAGCGATCACACCATCATGATTATATGGGTCATGAAGTTCTTTTGTGTATAGTTCTTCTGTGTATTCTTGCCACCTCTTCTTAATATCGTCTGCTTCTGTTAGGACCATACCATTTCTGTCCTTTATTGAGCTCATCTTTGCATGAAATATTCCTTTGGTATCTCTGATTTTCTTGACGAGATCTCTAGTCTTTCCCATTCTATCATTTTCCTCTATTTCTTTGCATTGCTCACTTAGGAAGGCTTTTTTATCTCTCCTTGCTATTCACTGGAACTCTGCATTCAAATGTATATATCTTTCCTTTGCTCCTTTGCCTTTCGCTTCCCTTCTTTTCTCAGCTTTTTGTAAGGCCTCCTCAGATAACCATTTTGCTTTTTTGCCTTTCTTTTTCTTGGGAAAGGTCTTGATCACTGCCTCCTGTACAATGTCATTCTGTTGATGGGTGGGGCTTTGTTCCCTCTCTGTTGTTTGACCTGAGACCAAACTACGGTGAATGTAATAAAGATAATGGTGACTTTATTCAAAAGGTCTTGTGCATGCACTGCTGCACTCAATGCCCCCACCTCTGCAGCAGGAGACACCTGGAGGGCTCAAATAGAACCTTGTGCTCACCAGTACCCAGGACCCCACAGAGACTGAGTCAGACCTGTGTTTGAGTCTTCTGCAGAGGTACAAGTCAGCAGTGGCCTGCTGTAGGGGCAGGGGCTCTGGTTGCTGCTACCTGTCACACAGCCTGTGGCCTAAGGCCTCTTGGAGGAGGTTACCATTAACCTCATCATAGACCCAAAAAGCAGATGCCCCACAAACTGCAGAACAATTATACCAAAGAAATTTGGCACTATTGAGGAAGTTCTAGGACCCACAACAGATTTCCCAACCTGGGGATCTAGCAAAGGGACTGAGAACTTCTAGAGAATTTGACTTTGGAGGCCAGTGGGATTTGATTACAGATCAAATGCCTTACACAAGGCTGGGGAAACTGACTCTTGGAGAGCACAAACAAAACCTTGTATGCACCTGGACCCAGATGAAAGGAGCAGTGAATTCACAAGAGACTGACCCAGACTTGTCTATAAGTGTCCAGGTGTCTCTGGTGGAGGCATGGGTCAACAGTGACTTACTATAAGGCTACAAGTTTTAGGGACATATTGGTCAATAAAGCAGAGTCCAAAAAAAACACATGGTTCGCCTAGTCAAGGCTATGGTCTTTCCTGTGTTCATGTATGGATGTGAGAGCTGGACTGTGAAGAAGGCTGAGTGCCGAAGAATTGATGCTTTTGAACTGTGGTGTTGGAGAAGACTCTTGAGAGTCCCTTGGACTGCAAGAAGATCCAACCAGTCCATTCTGAAGGAGATCAATCCTGGAATTTCTTTGGAAGGAATGATGCTAAAGCTGAAACTCCAGTATTTTGGCCACCTCATGCGAAGAGTTGACTCATTGGAGAAGACTCTGATGCTGGGAGGGATTGAGGGCAGGAGGAGAAGGGGACGACAGAGGATGAGATGGCTGGATGGCATCACTGACTTGATGGGTGTGAGTCTGAGTGACCTCCGGGAGCTGGTGATGGACAGGGAGGCCTGGCGTGCTGCAGTTCATGGGGTTGCAAGGAGTCGGACACGACTGAGCGACTGATCTGATCTGATCTGATACATGCTTAACTAGTTTTGGAGTAATATTAATTGTATGTGATATATGTAAATCTAATCTTGTATTAAAACTCATGAAATTATATACAGAAAATAAAGTTAATTTTGCTTTCTGTAAATTTAAAGATAAAAATTAAGGCCAAAATTTGAATACTTCAGAAAAAGACATGCAAATAGTCAATAGTCACATGAAAAGATATATTTAACAGAATTAATAGTACGGCTGTTCAGTTGCTAAGATGTGTCTGACTCTTTTGCTATTCCATGGAGTGTAGCTCCCTCTGTCCATGGGATTTCCCAGGGAAGAATAATGAAATGGGTTGCCATTTTTTTCTCCAGGGAATCTTTCTGACCCAAGCACTGAACTCGCATCTCCTATGTTGGCAGGAAGATTCTTTACCACTAAGTCATCAGGGAAACCCTAATAACAGGGAGATTCATATTAATATCACAGTATGATACAGTTAAATACCCATTTAACTGTTAAAATTACAAGGAGTAACAGTACAAAGTGCAGCAAAACTACATAGCACTGTTGTGGGGTGATGGTGTGAAACACAACTGATACAGTCTGTTTGGAAAATAATTCAGCAGTTCTTAGTAAAATGCAACATTCATTTATTACAATCTAGAAATTATACCCCTAGGCATATACTGAAAGAAAATGAAAACATACCTTCAAATGAAAACTTGCACACAAATAGTCACAGAAATTTTTTTTCAAAAAAAGGTATAATTTGGACACAATTCATCAATGATTGAATGGAAAAATAAATTATTGTGTATTCATACAATATAATACTACTCCGCAATAAAAATATAGGAATTACTCATCCACAAAACAGCATTAGTGATTCTCATAAACATTATTATAAACAAAGGAGACTGACACAAAAATGTGAGTATCATATGATTCTATTTATTTGAAACTATAGAAAGATAACTTGAATCTATATTTAGAAAGGATATTAGTGATTGTGCCAACATCACAAGATTGTCCTGATAAAGATACAGAGAATTTATTATTTTTTGGCCTAATAGAAATACTTTATATCTTTACTTTAGTGTTGGTTACATAATGTGTAAATCTGCCCAAATTCATTAAAAAACACATTGAAGCCAGATCATTCTAACATACGTAAAATTACACTTCACAAATTTGATTTTAGAAATGAAATGAAATAATTGCATTTTGTCTTGGAAAAAGTGGAGAGATTTTATCTTCTGCTAATTTCAGTAAAAAATTACTGAAAATTGTTCTCAGAGTGAAATGACTCCAGATGAAACCCCACATTTGAAGGAAAGAAAAAAGAATACCAGTGTTTTAAAAAAAAATCTAGGTAGCTATCTATCTACCATATATCTATGATCTACCTGTCTATGTATCTACTCAGCTATCTAGTTGTCATTTTTGTGTCTGTTTCTCTCTTTCTGTCTCTCTCTATCCAGTCACCATCTATTCATCTACCACCTAACCATCTATCCTTTTTTTTTTTTCTTCCTGTCTCTTCACCATATTTTCTTTTACCCTAGAGGTACTTCTGGCTTTGTATATCTCTAGTAGAGCACATGCTACATGGTAGTATAGTTGGCTGTTTCATATGTCTGATTTTGTGTTTCCCAAGTGTGTAGACTCCATTGGTCTTTCTTACTAATATTTTTGCAACAATTTGAATGGTTTCAAGCTGATTCAAGAAATCATTGTGAAAGAATGAAAAATTTAACTGATGGAAAAGCTGAACTCTTGATGCTGAGAAAAAGTTTCCTATTTTTCATAAGAAAAGGCCATTGATGAGTGATAAGTTAAAGTTAAGAGACCAACTGTAATATTTATTTACCATGAAAGAAAAACAAAAAATCATTTATTTTTAAACAGGCTACTCTAGGCAACACAACTAATACAGTGTAGCTTCCACATTGGAAAAGATAGTTGCATAGTTGAGATTAGTAAAAGGCCTGATATTAGATACACAAAGAACAGAGATATTCAGACTTCATGAGAGAGAATCATTCAAAGGACATAAAAAAGCAGGGAAGAAAGAGTATCTGTGTGGATTAGTTGGTAGGTCAGTTTGAACAACAATTGTTTGGTTGAAAAATAAAGGGCATTTCTAAGAACAAAGGAGACAAACAAAGGAGAGGTTTTATACACAAAATGCAATGAACTAAGACAAGCAAGTTACGTGGAGATTAAATTAAGTGTAATCTTGAAGGACAAATCTAGACAGCATATTAGAAAGCAGAGATATCACTAACAACAAAGGAACATATAGTTAAAGCTACGATTTTTTTTTTTTTTTTACCAGTTCAGTTCAGTCATTCAGTTGTGTCTGACTCTTTGCAACCACGTGAACTGCAGCATGCTAGGCCTCCCTGTCCATCACCAACTCCCAGAGCTCACTCAAACTCACATCCATTGAGTCGGTGATGCCACCCAGCCATCTTATCCTCTGTTGTCCCCTTCTCCTCCTGTCCCCAATCCCTCCAGCATCAGAGTCTTTTCCAATGAGTCAACTTTTCACATGAGGTGGCCAAAGTACTGGAGTTTCAGCTTTAACATCATTCCTTCCAAAGAACACCCAGGACTGATCTCCTTTAGAATGGACTGATTGGATGATCCAAGGGACTCTCAAGAGTCTTCTCCAACACCACAGTTCAAAAGCATCAATTCTTCGGCGCTCAGCTTTCTTCACAGTCCAACTCTCACACCCATACATGACTACTGGGAAAACCATAGCCTTGACTAGACAGACCTTTGTTGGCAAAGTAATGTCTCTACTTTTTAATATGCTATCTAGGTTGGTCATAATTTTCCTTCCAAGGAGTAAGAGTCTTTTAATTTCATGGCTGCAATCACCATCTGCAGTGATTTTGGAGCCCAAAAAAATGAAGTCTGACATTGTTTCCCCATTTATTTCCCATAAAGTGATGGGGCCAGATGCCATGACCTTAGTTTTCTGAATGTTGAGCTTTAAGCCAACTTTTTCACTCTCCTCTTTCACTTTCATCAAGAGGCTTTTTAGTTCTTCTTCACTTTTCTGCCATAAGGGTGGTGTCATCTGCATATCTGAGGTTATTGATATTTCTCCCAGCAATCTTGATTTCAGCTTGTGCTTCTTCCAGCCCAGTATTTCTCATGATGTACTCTGCATATAAGTTAAATAAGCAGGGTGTAGTCATGTACAGATGTAAGAATTGGACCATAAAGAAGGCTGAGCACCAAAGAATTAATGCTTTCAAATTGTGGTGCTAGAGAATACTCTTGATAATCACTTGAACTACAAGGAGATTAGACCAGTCAATCCTAAGGGAAATCAACCCTGAATCTTCATTGAAAGACTGATGCCGAAGCTCCAATATTTTAGCCACCTGGTGTGAAACAATTGACTCATTGGAGAAGAACCTGATGTTGGGAAAGATTGAGGGCAGGAGGAGAAGTGGGTGACAGAGGATGAGATGATTTGATAGCATTATTGACTCAGTGGACGTGTATCTGAGCAACCTCTGGGAAATGTTGAAGGACAGGGAAGCCTGGCATACTGTAGTCCATGGGGTTTCAAAGAGTTGGACATGACTGATTGACTCAACAACAACAACAAAATCTCAAAGGAAGTGACAATTATTTACTTGTTATTTTAGAGAGACTATTGAAAACTTTTTATTCCTTATAGTAATCCACTGCACTCATATGATAAACAATATCTTAAGAACTTTTATGTGCCACTCCCTGAGCTAGGCATTTCATATGCACTATGCTAAAAAGCTATCACAACATTCCTAAACTGAGAGAAAGATAGATTACTGACATTGTCCAAGGTCAAATAAGGAACACACAGAGGAAAGAGTTGTAACTGAATACTATAACTCCAAAAAATGTCCTGTACTCCTACTCTATCTGATTACAAACAAGGCTAAGCATTTCCAGCACTGTTTAGGAATCAGAAAATCTTCCATCCCAAGTTATTATCACAAGATGTGCTAGACTGAACTTTACACTCCCCATCCATTTCCAATTACATTTAAATTCATATCCATAATCTTATAAGAAAGATCTTTACTTCACTGGGTGCTGCCTTAGTCTCCTAGCAGTATCTACACCTAGCAGAAGATAGAACTGTATCATCTATGATAACCTTGAGAAAAGAAAACAAAACACTGTTCATTTGGAAACTAACATTTCCCAGAGTTTTGTTTCTTAAACTGCTTGAAAATTCCCAAGAAATAGCTTTCTGCTAGATCTAGCTTCTCTTACAGCTCCTGCTTTGTCATCACACTCCACAGTGGGGGGAGGGGGGTGGATTTGAAATCTGTTTGAAGGAGAAATTTTAAGGTTCTAGGGTCTGCAGATTAGTTTTTACACATCATTTTAGGAAATTTTTAAAGTCCTTAACAACCCAAATTACAAAATGAATGAGGATGTATGCTTCTCACCCCATGTGGTTTCTTTCTATTTAGCAGGATTATTTCCTGGGCTTAACAGATACAAATCACTTTTTAATGATCTTTCCCATTCAGACATTTGATCTCCTAAAGAGCTGTTGGGTGTATTCAGTGATATGCAATAAATGAGTGCTGCACAAAATATAAAGCAAGGGAGAAAATGGTCCATTGACTCTGGCTAAGGCACTATTCAAATATCTTAAGACCTAATATTCTACTTTAACATGAATCCTTTGAAGTTGTCTTTGTGTGATTTCTAGAACAAGTATGCTCCCTGCTCACTGATTGGAAAGGTTCTGTCAGCTTTGTAGGCATGAAAACCCTCAGAGAACAGACTCTGTTAGTGAGTTAAAGTGATCAGACACAGCAGGTTAAATTTCCCTTGGATTATTTGAATGCAGAGTTCCAAAGAATAGCAAGGAGAGAGAAGAAAGCCTTCCTCAGTGATCAATGCAAAGAAATACAGGAAAACAACAGAATGAGAAAGACTAGAGATCTCTTCAAGAAAATTAGAGATACCAAGAGAACATTTCATGCAAAAATGGGCTCAATAAAGGACAGAAATGGTATGGACCTAACAGAAAAAGAAGATATTAAGAAGTGGCAAGAATACACAGAAATACTGGACAAAAAGATCTTCATGACCCAGATAATCACGATGGTGTTATAATTCACCTAGAGCCGGACATCCTGGAATGTGAAGTCAAGTGGGCCTTAGAATACATCACTATGAACAAAGCTAGGGGAGATGATGGAATTCACGTTGAGCTATTTCAGATCCTGAAAGATGATGCTGTGAAAGTGCTGTACTCAATATGCCAGCAAATTTGGAAAACTCAGCAGTGGTCACAGGAATGGAAAAGGTGAATTTTCATTCCAATTCCAAAGAAAGGCAATGCCAAAGAATGCTCAAACTACCGCACAATTACATTCATCTCACGCACTAGTAAAGCAATGCTCAAAATTCTCCAAACTAGGCTTCAGCAATATGTGGACCATGAACCTCCAGATGTTCAAGCTGGTTTTAGAAAAGGCAGAGGAACAATATTTCAAATTGCCAACATCTGTTGGATCATCAAAAAAGCAAGAGAGTTCCAGAAAAACATCTATTTCTGCTTTATTGACTATGCCAAAGCCTTTGACTGTGTGGATCACAATAAACTATGGAAAATTCTGAAAGAGATAGGAATACCAGATCACCTGACCTGTCTCTTGAGAAACCTGTATGCAGGTCAGAAAGCAACAGTTAGAACTGGACATGGAACAACAGACTGGTTCCAAATAGGAAAAGGAGTACTTCAAGGCTGTATACTGTCACCCTGCTTATTTAACTTATATGCAGAGTACATCATGAGAAGCTCTGGGCTGAATGAAGCCCAAGCTGAAATCAAGACTGCTGGGAGAATTATCAGTAACCTCAGATATGCAGAAGACACCACCCTTATGACAGAAAGTGAAGGGTAACTAAAAAGCATCTTGATGAAAGTGAAAGAGAAGAGGAAAAAGTTGGCTTAAAGCTCAACATTCAGAAAACTTAAGATCATTGCATCTGGTCCCATCACTTCATGGGAAATAGATGGGGAAACAGTGGAAACAGTGTCAGACTTTATTTTTCTGTGCTCCAAAATCACTGCAGATGGTGACTGCAGCCGTGAAATTAAAAGACACTTACTCCTTGGAAGGAAGTTATGACCAAACTAGATAGCATGTTAAAAAGCAGAGACATTACTTTGCCAATAAAGATCTGTCTAGTCAAGGCTATGATTTTTCCAGTGGTCTGTATGGATGTGAGATTTGGACTGTGAAGAAAGGTGAGAGCGGAAGAATTGATGCTTTTGAACTGTGGTGTTGGACAAAACTCTTGAGAGTCCTTTGAACTGCAAGAAGATCCAACCAGTCCATCCTAAGGGATATCAGTCCTGGGTGTTCATTGGAAGGACTGATGCTGAAGCTGAAACTCCAATACTTTGGCCACCTCATGTGAAGAGTTGACTCATAGGAAAAGACCCTGATGCTAGGAAGGATTAGGGGCAGGAGGAGAAGGGGATGACAGAGGATGAGATGGCTAGATGGCATCACTGACTCGATGGACATGAGTTTGGCTTAACTCCAGGAGTTGGTGATGGACAGGGAGGCCTGACCTGCTGCGATTCATGGGGTCACAAAGAGTTGGACATGACTGAGGAAATGAACTTAACCGAACTGATTGTTCTTAGGATAGCACATCAAGACACAAATGCCATCACCAAATTATGTCTATATTCTAAGCAAAGACAGGGGTAGAGAAAAGTAATTCTGGTGAGTGGTTGTCTGATGTCCCTGAGATCAGACATTCTTACCCTGGGAAGATGTTTCTCTTTATCATTCTTCTCTGCTATTGCCTCTCCCATTCACTTTTCCCAAACAAGGTATCACCATATCAAAAATGTGTATTCAGTGTTTATTTGTATTTCTTTATCACTGGCTATTGTAAATATGTACAGGAATAAAGTATATTTTGTGTTCATGGGATAGTGTATTAAAAATAAACCACTAGTGACACCTTCATGATACACCTAATAGATTGCATTCCATGAAGTCTATTTTGAGGAAGACTTCTCTTCCTCAAGTTCTTCAGGCACATTGAAATGTCCTTTGTGTTTGGGAAGAGATCCCAATTTATAACCAGCATTTTAGGGCTTGAAGACCCCACACCATTTGTAAATGTTTCAGAGATTTATGGTATGTGTTTTTGTATGTGTTTGTATTTAGAAAATCTTATTTTCTCATCTAAATGATAACTTTCTCAGATCCAAAAATCTGGCAATATATCTAATTTATTTTGGCATCCAGATAATATGCTAGGCTTTATTTTTTCTAAATTTACTTTCAGACATACCATATCTTAGTCTGTCTGTACATACAGACAGGAAAACTATGACAAACCTAGACAGCATGTTAAAAAGCAAAGTCATTATTTGCTGAAAAAGTCTGTATAATCAAGGCTATGGCCTTTCCAGTAGTCATGTATGGTTGTGAAAGCTGGACTACAAAGGCATAGTGCCAAAGAATTGGAACTTTGGAATTCCAATTCTTTGGAATTCCAGTACTTTGGAACTGTGGTGCTGGAGAGGACTCTTGAGAGTCCCTTGGACTGCAAGCAGATCAAACCAGTCAATCTTAAAGGAAATCAAACCTGAATGTTCATTCGAAGGACTGATGCTGAAGCTGAAGTTCCAATACTTTGATCATCTGATGTGAACAGTAAATCATTGGAAAAGACCCTGATGCTGGGAAAGATTGAAGGCAGAAAGAGTAGAGGGTAACAGAGGATACGATGGTTGGATGGCATCACCAATGTGTGGACATGAACTTGGCCAGATTCCGGGAGATGGTGAGGGACAGTGAAGCCTGGTGTTCTGCAGTCCATGGGTTCATGAAGAGCTGGACACACATAGGTGACTGATAACTGCTGCTGCTCCTAAGTCGCTTCAGTCATGTCCGACTCTGTGCGATGCCATAGACGGCAGCCCACCAGGCTCTGCTGTCCCTGGGATTCTCCAGGCAAGAACACTGGAGTGGGTTGCCATTGCCTTCTCCCATGACTGATAATAGCAACAACTAAATTTTAGACAAAATTATTTTGATTCATCTTCCAACTCATGGCCTCTTCATCTGTACCTATTCTATTCAACAACCAGTCTGTTAAGTTTTCTAACTCTTAATTTTGGAAATAAATACTCAAATTCTAATGATTTTATTTAGCAATTTGTAAACCAGAAGACATATTCTTGGTATCTCTATGAAGATGTGACCTCCCAAACTATGAGACATTCTTTTCTGTTGATTTTGGCTCCTTTCATATTGTTGGTTGAATTAGTGAATTTTAATTATTCTGTTTTGTCAAATTCCTGCTTAACTGTCTGTGTTATGTCCTAAAACCCACCAGCTGAGGTGGTGGTAAGCAGGGTGTATGCTGCAGGTGATAGTGTGTTTTCCTAAGGATGTGGAGAATATTCTTTCTTTTCTTGCCTTGAGTAGTCTAAGGGAGCAGCTTACAACTGGTATGACCTCTGAGCAAAAGCCCTTGAAGATAGCTCCTTCATGTGAGCAATGTAAGCAGAGGCACATGAAGGTTTAACTTCTCTCAGTACAACCCTTTTATTTCCTGACTTTTGTCTGGTGGTAAGAAATTTCCCAGGACTTCTCTTTATTGCATTTTAAGCTGTGCTGTTACCTGGATTTATCTATGTATTTGGCTTGTTTTGCTTTCTAAATTTGGAAATTCTTCTCCATGTATGAAGTCTGCTAATGGCACTTTTGTACTTTTCCCCACAGACGGCTTATCAACAATGCTCCTTGTGCAGATACTCTGTAAAGACTACTGTTCTAGAGCTCATGTTCAGGATTCAGCATGAACCAAAGGGCTTTTGTCCTGTTCTTATGGATCAGTTGGAGAACAAGACAATTACCGGACAATTAAGAAACAATATAGATAGTGCAGGGCTTCCCAGTTGACACTGTGGTTAAGAATATGCCTGCCAGTGCAGAAGACAAAAGAGACTGAATCAGGAATATCCTCTGGCATAAGAAATGGAAACCCACTGCAGTATTCTTTCCTGGCAAATTCCATGGACAGAGGAGCCTGGTGGGCTACAGTCCATGGACTTGCAAACCATTAGACATGACTGAGTGTCTAAGTAAGCATAGATAGTTCAATGATCAAGGCTAAGTACTTGTAAATTTGAAAAAGAAGAGAGGGGGAAGGAAGAAAGAAAGAAAAGGAAGAAGGGAAAAAGGAAAAAAGGAGGGAGAGAGGAAAGGATAGAGAAGAGGAGAAGGGAAGGGAGAGAGAGCAATTGCAACACTAAAGATTGACCGGAGTAGCATTTCATGTTGCATGGAGAGTGAAGTATCTCTGAATATGTGCCCTTTGAACAGTCACTTGAATAAAGTGAAGGAAGCATGGATACATGTGGAAGAAGATAAACAAAGATAAACAAAACAATACAAAGCTTTGAGGGAGGGTGTGTTGCTCATAGATAAAGGGTAGGACTTTTGGAAGGCCAGGGCAGATGGATTTTTGTGAGCAACAGGGGAAAGAATAATAATTTCAGCAGGTGGTTGTTTACTCAGGCACAAGATGGAGATTTTTTTTTTTTTTTTTTTTTTTGCATTTCAATTAGATCATCATCATGTCAGCATACCAAAATCCTATATTTCATCCATAAAGGGAGTTAATTCTTTTTAAAAGCATTTCTCATTGATATTTTCCTCTTATGATGACTATTAATATTATAAGAAATGAGTACTTTGTAGAATATATATCTTGAGAATCTTGCAAAAGGAACAGTTGCTACTGCCGATTGATGATTTTATGATTTTGACCAGAGGTCAGATCTACATTGCCTGACTTCTAATCAAAACGCCTTTCTGTAATTCCACATCTTGACCCAATAACATATATTAAATTTTCCCCATTTCCTCACAGGTTGCAAATAATAACATTTATTTTCAGTTTAGAATGCAAGAAACAGAAAAGTATAAAGCTTTTTGAGAATCAATCTATAGATATCACCAGCCATAAAACTTAAAGGCCAAAGTGTTAAGGTTTCATTGATATTGTGTATTCTGTATTGGTTTTAGTCAGTGATAAAAAGTTATCTATCATTGTAATTGTCACTTTTACCTTTCATCCTGTAGTTTAAAAATCTATAATATTTGAAATACCTTGATTTTGATAGTAATAAATTTATCTAAAGCCAATTCAATTTAGGAGAAAAAAATTATATATATATATATATATATATATATATATATATATATATATTTCAAAATATCCCTATCATGTACTAAACACTTGCTGTTCACAACCTTACATGAGTCTCATTTCATGCTGATGTTATACATTTGGAGCAGATATTAATTCCACATTTTAAAAATCGCAAAGTTAAAAATTAGTTTCTTCTTGCTTAGAGAAATGTAGTGGGGAGATAATAGAATCAAATTTCCAGCACACTATCTAATGCTAAGTTCAATAGTAAATTACACTCATTTACCAATGTTTACATTCAAAAATGCAAAAGTCAATGATGATAGAATCCTTACCTTTAAAAATCCTTACCCTTAAAATAAACTTCATGCCTAGGATTGCATTTATAATAATAATACTGACAATTTAAAATGTTTTCTACACATCATAAATTTTTGTCTTTTATTTTCCATACTTCTTAATGTAAAGATAAATAATCAAAGGTTTTGATGGATTAAATAGTTTGCCAAAGTCCCACGGCTGCAAAGTGACAAAGCTGAAATGCAAATGCAGCTGCTCCATCCCAGATCATTTTCCATGGAGCTCCTGCTGTCTCTCTGTGCTTCACCTCTACCTGTGCCCTTTAAATGATAAGCTCAGTGAAGCTTTCTCTCTTGGGGTGAATTAGCTATTTCTAGATATAAACTCAAGGTCTTAAAGAAATGAGTACAGTCATAATTTTTTAAGATATATGTTGGGCTTGCTTATCCTGCCTGATCAATGTCTGAATACGGTGAATATAGTGGGGAGGGGAAATGCATAGGAGGAAACGAAAATAGTATTATGCAAAGTGAATACAGAAGGCAGTGACAAGTTCTGCATGATTTAAGGGCAGACCGAAAAAAACTGGTCTTATTTTCTTCAGGATGAACCCTTCGTCTCTCTTCATTTCACAAGGGAACAGCATATCTCAGGAAATGAATGTATCTTCAGATTTTAATGTCATCACCACAGAACTCGCCGGAAGGTGTTGTTTTGACCTTCCCCCACACTGGAGGATTGCATGATGTATGTTCTGTTGATGAAAATTCAGAAGACCAGGGGAGCTGATGAAATATAACTAAGTGATTCAGAGAGTAAATATTGGATTCAGTGCCTGATTGCCTCGTATTTTAAATATTTCAATGCTCCCTGCATGACTGGACCGGAGTAAAGTATTCACTATTTAGCAAATTCAGCCACACACACACACACACAAACACCTTAATAACATCATTCAAAATGTGTACTGTCCACTTTAGAGTAATGGGCTTTTGATGATAGTAATCAAAGAATACTGCTTTTGTAGATTGGAGTCATAGCCATGTTGAGAAATGATAACTGTTAAGGACATTTCTTTTCAGTAATTGTGTGCTTTGCTAGGTCCCTTTCTATGATTTAAGACTCCTGACAGTGGGATTGGAGGGAGCAGGGCTATTTTCTCCCTAACAGAATGAAAAGTAACATAAGGAAGGCAGATATCAATGCCTGGAATATGTAAAAAAATTGATCTGTAAAAATAAGATGCACTCTAAGGGAAAAGCCAATAGGAAAGATTAGAGATTAAAAAGAGTGGGTTGCATACTAATGCAGGCCAGGATTCAGGAGCAGGCTTCCTTGTATTCATCTTGCCTTTAATGAAGAAAGGAGACCTGATACAAGAGACAGAGATAGAAACATTTAAACACAGAAAATTCTTCTGTTCTCTATGTAATGAGTTATTTTCAGTCTTCTAGGTTAAGTGCCCTGACAGTTAAGCAAATCCACAGAAATGAAACCATGAGGATGACGAACTAAACTCAAGCATTCTGGTTCTATAATGCATTTCCCCATAGGAAGAGTCCCTTAGGAGCCACATAAAATATGAATAAGTAGTTTGACAACTAGGAAAAGGTTTTGAACTGGGAGTCTGGAAGTGTGCATTTTCATCTTAGCTGTGCTATTTACAATGACTGTAAGCTTTGCCATTCTTTGACTTGATGTTTCCTGCCTGGTAGAGATCACATCTTCTTATATATATATATATATACACACATATATACATATATATATACATACATATATACATATATATATAATATCCATTGATGAGTTTTTATGTCTCCATATTGTTATCTAATCCTGGTAAAATTTTGTGAGATAACTATTATACTTTTTTTAGAGACAAAAAAACTAATGACTAGAGAATTTCAGTAATTTTCACAAAATCACATTTCAAAGTCTTGTGGAGACAAGACTAGAAAAAAAGAAAATTCTCTCTCAAGAAGGTGGTTATAAGAACAAGAAGGGCTTCCCAGATTGCTCAGTGGCAAAGAATCTGCCTTTAATGTAGGAGACTCAGATTTGATCCCTGGGTTGGGAAGATCACCTGAAGGAGGAAATGGCAACCCACTCTAGTATTTCTGCCAGGATAATCCCATGGATAGAAAAGCCTGGTGGGCTACAGTCCATGGGATCACAAGAGTCAGACACAAACGAGTGAGTGAGCATACAGGCATGAGAGTATAGAAAGGGTAGGGGACTTCATTTTTGTACCCTGTCTACATTTGTAAATGTATGTGGTTAGGGATCTATTTGTAGAAAAGTCTGCAAAATAAACATAATTATTTCCTGGCATCTTCATGAAAATGGAAAGAAGGAACACACTTTTTGAAAAAAATATATCTTAGGAAAATGGACCAAAGCAGACTGGACAATCTCTACACATGTATTGTGTGTAGATTTTTATAGATATCTACCACCACCAACTCTTGTGAGTCCCTTGGACACTAAGGAGATCAAACCAGTCAATGTTAAAGAAAATCAACCCTGAATATTCATTAGAGGGGTTGATGCTGAAGTTGAAGCTCCACTATTTGGCTACCTGATATGAACAGCTGACACACTGGAAGAGAACCTGATGATGGGAAAGACTGAAGGCAGAAGAGGGTGAGAAGGATGAGATGGTTGGATGACATCACTGATGCAATGGACATGAACTTGGGCAAACTCCAGGATATGATGGGGGATAAAGAGGCCTGGCATGCTGCAGTCCATGGGGTAGTGAAGTCGGACATGACTTGGTTACTGAAAAACCACCACCAATTACAGTTTGAACAGATTCTTTACTTTTTCCCTAACCATTAAATCTGAAAGATCTCATATTATTTGTAAGTAATTTCCTCTTAGACTATCAGATTTAATCACAATTTTTACAATCCTTTACATAGTTGCCTCTCTCTTTTCCATCCCCTAAATTAGAGATGCTTTTGAAGTTAACTCCTGGCAATGTGTTTCTTTGTGCATTCACTTCTGCACATGGTTATTGTTTTGGGAAATGATCAAACATTGAAATCGGGGGTCAGAATATTACCCATAAACTGTTAGAACCATTCCTAACCATTTCTCCAAAATGTGGAGAACTAATCTTGTTAGACTAAGAAAACTGCATTCTGATGACTGAGTCCAAATAACTCAACTCTGTCATGAGAAACTGCTGTCCAATGACAACAAAATATCTTGGCAAAACTCACACTCCATGTTGACATCAAGGCAGAGACTGGAACTTGTGTCCTGGTTCTTGATTTCCTGGGTTTTTCTTTACTTTCAACACTCTTATAAGATATATAAGACATTCCTGAGACAAGGAGTCTTTCACCAGAAATTGCAAAAGCCAGTGTGGAGTTGGTGTGGTTGGATAAAAACACAGAATACCCCTTGAGCCAATTTTACTTTAAAGATATTGAACTGGGGGACTGCCCTGTATTCATTGAAGGCACCAGAGGTTAGTCATAATCCATCTGTGAGTCCCAGTGTGATTTTGCTATCCTTTTCCATGCATACTTTCAAGCAGTCGTCACTAGTTAATCTCGACCAGCCCATGTGGTTGCCAACTCACAGAGCAGAGCTATAAAATGTACCACCCCATCAGCCTCAGCCAAAGGATTGGATACTGTCTCTACCACTTACTGGCTCTGCAACCTCCTGAAAGTTACTACCTATGAGCTGTAGTGCAAAATAAAGATGAAATGGTTTCCACCTCTAAGAGCAATGCTCCAAAAACTTTGGCATGTGGCAGACAATCTGGAGAGCTAAATACATCACAGTGGCCCAGGCTCATTTAAGTACAAGTTCTCCAGCTGACTCTGATGTAAGTCTGCTGGTGAATCATTGTCCTAGAGTATAAAACAGTGCAGGAAGAGTATTTATCACTATCTGACACAAAATACGATCGAATTTATTACAATTACCTTCTTCTATGTTAAATGACTTTAAGCTCCATTTTAATTTTAAATGTCTATAGTTCCATGAGTCTATGAGAAATATGCTTTAGCAATATATAAAAGAATTAACTAATGAGAAAGTAATTCTCATTTTTACTCAAATTAAATTAATAAGCCTACAAAAATTGTTAAACATAGGTAAATATGCACTTTAATAGGTTTTAACTACCCATGGATAATACCTATTTAATAGCAATATAGAATACTGGAGGTGTTACTATGGGAACAATAGAATTCTGTATTCCCATGTCAATAACTTAGCTTAGTAATAAAAGTAAATAATTCTGCCTAGCTTAAGTGTCTTGTGAAATGTACCTAAAATCACATCTTCAAGACAGATGTTAATTCCTTCTAATTGACAGTTTGCAAGGATTAAGGTCTTCCATCACTTCAGCTGAGTGAAATGTAGGCAATTGCTTAATAAACCAAACCTGTACTTTGTGCAAATTTCCATGGCAAGTAAAATTCTTGAAACTCTAACGTGAATAAGATACAATCTACTCCTTTGTTATCTTTCCTTCTCAACAGCCTACATCTTTAGATATTACATGTCATATCTTTATCTAAGACAAATTAGAATGCCTTTGCCTTGTGATTTCATGTGATTTCAGTAGAAGAGTAACATTTCAGCACCAGACAGGTATAGACAATACTTTGTCTTAAAATCATGAAACCCTGTGGTAGAATAGCTTACTAAGGAACAGGATGATAGATGTGGCTTTGCAAACAAAACTCATAGTCTAAGCTATTGTATATATTTTTTACAATAGCAAATACACACGTGGAAAGCAAGAATCAAAACACATAATTAAAAACCTATAACATATTTGGCATTATCTTAGGCATTTTACTTATTGAAATTTCCTCTTAATCAAAAGCCTTCATAAGAACATATACTTCAAATTTATTTACATAATAAAAATAGAGTCATGAATGTGGAAAGCAAATTTTTGGCTACCAGAGGTGGCAAGAAGACACAGAAGAATTATACAATAAATATCTTAATGACCCAGATAACCATGATGGTGTGATCACTTGCCTAGAGCCAGACATCCTGGAATGCTAAGCTCAGTGGCCCTTAGGGTGCATCACTATGAACAAAGCTAGTGGAGATGATGGAATTCCAGTTGAGCTATTCAAAATCCTAAAATATGTTGTTGTTAAAGTGCTGCAATCAATATGCCAACAAATTTGGAAAACTCAGAGATGGCCACAGGACTGGAGAAGGTCAGTTTTCATTCCAGTTCAAAAGAAAGGCAATGCCAAACAATGTTCAAACTCCACACAATAGCAATCATCTTACAAGTTAGCAAAGTAATGTTCAAAATTCTCCAGGCAAGGCTTGAAGACTACCTGAACCAAGAACTTCCAGATGTTCGAGCTGGTTTTAGAAAAGGGAAAGGAACCAGAGATCAAATTGCCAACATCCATTGGATCATAGAAAAAGCAAGACAGTTCCAGAAAAACATCTACTTCTGCTTTATTGACTAAGCCAAAACCTTGGATTGTGTGGATAACAACACACTGTGGAATTAACTTAAAGAGATGGGAATACCAGACCACCTTACCTGTCTCCTGAGAATTCTGTATGCAGGTCAAGAAGCAACAGTTAGAATCCAACATGGAACAATGGACTGGTTCCAAATTGTGAAAGGAGTCCATCAAGGCTGTATATTGTCACCCTGCTTATTTAACTTATATACAACATACATCATGCAAAATGCGAGGCTGGATGAAGCATGATTGTAGGGATACATGCCAATAACCTCAGGGATGCAGATGACACCACCCTTATGGCAGAAAGTGAGGAAGAACTAAAGAGCCTCTTGATGAAAGTGAAAGAGGATAGTGAAAAAGCTGGCTTAAAACTCAACATTCAAAAAACAATAATCATGGCATCCAGTCCCATCACTTCATGGCAAATAGATAGGGAAACAATGGAAACAGTGATGGACTTTATTTTCTTGATCGCCAAAATCATTGCAGATGATGACTGTAGACATGAAATTAAGACACTTTCTCCTTGGAAGGAAAGATATAACAAACCTAAACAGCATATTAAAAAGCAGAGGCATTATTACTTTGGTGACAAAGTTCTATCTAGTCAAAGCTGTGGTTTTTCCAGTAGTTATGTATGGATGTGAGAGATGGACTATAAAGAAAGGTAAGTGCTGAACAACTGATGCTTTTGAACTGTGATGTTGAAGACTCTTGAGAGTCCCTTAGACTGCAAGGAGATCCAACAAGTTGATCCTAAGAAAATCATTTCTAAATATTCATTGGAAGGACTGATGCTGAAGCTGAAACTCTAATATTTTCACCTCCTGATGCAAAGAACTGACTCATTGGAAATGAACTTGATGCTGGGAGGGACTGGGGGCAGGAGAAGAAGTGGATGACAGAGGATGAGATGGTTGCATGGCATCACTGACTCAATGGACATGAGTTTGAGCAAGTTCCAGGAGTTGGTGATGGACAGGGAAGCCTGTTGTTCTGTAGTCTGTGGGGTTGCAAAGAGCTGGATAAGAACTGAACTTTCTCTGTACGCCATCTTGCGGCTGCTTTATCCCAGCTTCCCTTGTTGAAATCCAAGTCTTAACTTCCTGCCTGGGATATTGTGAGAGCTCTCTTACTGGTCTTCTATTGTCTCATTCCAATCAATTTCCCCCTCCAGACTCCAGAGAAAAAAATCTTTGCGATTTGCCAAGGTGATCATGCTCCTGAAAGCCATTCAACAGTCTGAAGTTAATAGGATCTGTGATTGAGAAGAGATCAGGAAACTGGGAGGATTTAAAAAAAAAGGGAGAGAGAGTGAGTCCTTCAGTGAATGCTAGGTAGGTGGACAACTCTTGTAGTTGTTTCTTTTGTGCCCCTAAACATAACGGATGGGGTAGAACCATCCATTTACACAGTTCATGAGTGGAGAAAGGAGGGTCTGGATTTTATTAATAACTTGTCTTTTTCCTTTTTTCAGTTATAGCAATATTGAAAACAGAGGAAAAGAATGTCAAAAACAAAAAATTATTTGTACATGGATTGCATCAGATGTTATTAAGTCCATGTTTGCTGGACTTTTGTCTTCTCACCTAATATTCTTTATTTTTTTAATTAATTTAACATTTGTGCTTATGCTAATTACATTATTTTTAATAATCTCATGAATACACCATGCATTTCTTCAAAGAGTTTGCTCTTTAGGCAATGCTTATATATAAAGTAGAGAGTCTGAGCCCACTATTACTGACCTGGATAAGCAAAGACTTTTATTAATGCACACTGCTATCCCCTTGCCAATGTACAGCTCTTCATTGTTCTTTGTCTGTCTTTCTCATCTGGGAAAAACATGTTTGTTTGTTTTTTTTTTCTCCATCACTGTGACCCTTCCTATAGCTGTGCTTCTTATAGCTCCATTGGTCTATTAGGTTCAGCCTTGGGCTGCCCAGGCATCCGGAAACTTTATGTTGTATCTATTTGGATGCCTCACACCCAGTGAAATCAATGCCAATACACCCCTTACCAAAAATCATTAATACTCCAATTTGCCAAATTTGAAGGAACAAAATTATCAGGATCCAATTGTTTTGAATGCCAACTGCATTTCTGTTGCACTTTCTGATTCAAAAAAACATACTAAGAAAGTTTTCAAAATGCAAATTTCACAATTTCTTTGATAGCATTTTTAAAAGTAAGACTCTCCTGAGACACAGACAAATACAGTGGCCCCTACTAGCTTTCTTGAAGAAGCTTTTGTAATTTAATTCTCTACAAGGTGAAGTCTGAATGAAAAAAGCAAAATAAAACAATTTAACTTCTATGACAGAAAATGAAATTATATCCAACAAAGGTTGGTGCTCAGCATGTTAAGAATCACAAAACAATAAAATCAAGGCAACCAGATATCTAGAAAAATGGGCAATGAATAGAAACAGGCAAGATGCAAAGATATTAAAAAAAAACTGTAATGCTACATTGAATAAAATTTTCTAAATTACTAACAATCAGAGAAATCAGATTAAACAATACCATTTTTCACATATCAGAATGTAGACATTAAAATGTTTGATATCAACTCTTGGTGAGTTTGCTTGGAAATTGAAATGCGTATACACTCTTGTGAGAGAATAAATTGGCACGGGGAAATTGAATGGCAGTTTGAAATTGCTATCAAAATACAAAGCACAAATACCACATGATCCAGTAATTCTTTGAGGCATCTTCCTTAGAAAATTACTCACACGTAAAAACAACAACATCTGAAAGAGGATTTTTATTAAAGAAAAACAAACAAAAAAATTAAGAAGGTAATTTCTAAACTGATATATTCATATGTTAGAACATTGCATAACATTTTATAAGGTTGAAATGGACAGAAACCTACTGTTGAATAAAAGTAGCTTGTGAAAAATAATATTTACTGGATAATAGAATTTATATAATCAAATATTATATATTTTATATATGTGTGTGCACAATAAATGCCAATGCATTATAAAGAGTCAAAAGGTCAAAGCTAAGTTAATAACTATGATGTCTTAGGGAAATAGATGGGAAAAGAAAGGGGGGGTTGTTTGAGGACTATAATAAAAGTCCAGTTTCCCTATGTGTAATGTTTTAGTTTTGAGTAAAAGGAAAACATTTATGAGTTCTCTATTTTGTAACTAAATATTAATACTGCTGCTGCTGCTGCTAAGTCTCCTCAGTTGTGTCAGATTCTCTGCGACCCCATAGACGGCAGCCCACCAGGCTCCCCCATGCCAGAGATTCTCCAGGCAAGAACACTGGAGTGGGTTGCCTTTTCCTTTTCAAATGCATGAAAGTGAAAAGTGAAAATGAAATCGCTCAATCGTGTCTGACTGTTAGTGACCCCATGAGCTGCAGCCCACCAGGCTCCTCTGTCCACTATACTGGAATGGGGTGCCATTGCCTTCTCCGAAATATTAATATTAATTTTTATTAAAAATAAAGGAAATAGGTGCTATAAAGTATAGCATGCATATAATTAGCAGCATGCTTGGAAGCTGTATAGATAGTATTCCCTTTTGTTTTTGCAATACTGGGGTTATCTTGATTTCAAGCACCTCTGAGCAAACTCAAAATGGAGGAGGCTGATGCCTGGTGGCTTAACACAGGGGCTTTAAGGTCACTTAGTTCTGATTTCTGAAATCACCACTTGAAGATGTTCATCTTTGTCAGATTGCTTGACCTATATATACTACAGTCTCCTCGTAAGTTCAATAAGAGTATTCAAAAAAGAGTAATAAAAAAAATACCATCTATGGTAATAATGAGAATAAATGGCATCTTTAAGAAGCCATTAGACCAAGGTGAAGGAGGTAGTGAATCCTCAGGACTTAAGAGTCACTTTAGGTACCTGCTGTGCAGAAAGTTTCCCATTCTGTTTCTTTACACACACACACACACACACACACACACACACATGCACACACACACACACACACACTTTGTTCTACAAGTTAAATCCCCAAGAAGCAATATTCAAACTATGATTCTAAAAACATGAATTGAGTACTTTAAGAAAACACAAAGATGTGATATTTTTAATGTGTGTGCGTGTGCGTGTCATTTCTGTCCGATTCTTTGTGACCCTGTGGACTGTAGACAGCACTTCCCAGGTGGCACTAGTGGTAAAGAACCTGCCCGCCAGTGCAGGAGATATAAGAGATAGGGGTTTGGTCAGTGGTGGGGACGATCCCCTGGAGGAGGGCACGGCAACCCACTCTAGAATTCTTGTCTGGGGATTCCTGTGGATAGAGGAGCCTGAAATGCTACAGTCTACAGGGTTGCAAAGAGTCAGACACAACTGAAGCAACCTACCATGCACAAATGCACAGACTGTAGATACCAGGCTTCTCTGTCCATGAGATTTTGCAATATAGAATACTGGATTTTGTTGTAATTTCCTTCTCCAAGGAATCTTCCCGACCCAGACCCTGTGTCTCTTGAGTCTCCTGCATTACAGGTAGATTGTTTACCACTTGAGCCATCGGGAACCCCACTATTTTTAATATCTCTAATATTAATTAATATTTAATTAAATTACTTACCATATTTATATAAAATGAAAGTTAAAATATCATTCATTCTTTTCCACCGATTTGAAAAATCTCAGCTCTTATCAGGAAGTTTGAATCAACCTGATGGTTTATTTAACATATGTTTATCAATCATACATTCAGTGACATAAAACAAGACATTAAATTGATCCAGTTTAAAATTGGCTTCAAAGATTTACAACTTCAATCTATTCATCTATTTTAGTTTAAGTTTGGTTTCGTCATATGCTGACATTTTTATATGTTACCAAAATGTCATCAAACTTGGGCAAAAGAAGCTACTATATCAAGTGCCCTTGAAATACTTCCAACTCCAAATTCTAAGTTTGTTATGGTTGAAGTGCATGACTTATATAGGGAAGTAATTTTTTTTTTTCAGAGTTCAAAACAAAATGTTAAGTTTGAGAAGCCAAACATTATGAGGCAAAGGCCTTATCTTAATCTGATTCTCTCCATTCCATTTATCATCAATGCATTTTAAATATCACACACACATTTCCATTTAGAAGATGAACTTCCACAGCGATCATGACTATTAGAACATTCGGCTGCTAAAATAAATATATTGATTTTCAAAATCTCCAATGATAGCCTAATTCTCCAAATCCAAATTCTTCTCCTGCATTTGAGGTTGTGAACAATCTATTTTATTTCATCCTACCAATGCATTCTTACTTCTAGCAATACTCTTACTGAGTCTTTAATGACTTTACTATCTTGAAAACCATGATGATAATCGCTTTCTTTACTCAGCAGAGACTGCCTTTCCTCTCTTTTCAGCCATTTGAATTTTTAGTCATTCTTTGGGAGCCAGGTCACACTCACCTTCCTGACAACTTCAAGCCTTATTAATCATCTTTCTCTGAAGTTGCCCAGCACATATTCTCCAAGCCAACACAAAGCTTTTTTATGTATTATTTAGTTTGCTGAAGTTTAGTTTAGTTTGAATAAAGGCGAGTTTCATTCACATCTTCAAAAGTTGAACATAAAATATTTGAGAATTAAGATTTAGAAACAGTTCTACATCTAAATGACTTTGTTTCATAGGGAAGAGAAAAGAGGACAGATGAATTATATTTGATTATCAATGTAATGTTTCAAATTTGTTTTACAAAATAACCTCTAGTACATATAAGTATTCAATAAATGCTTATTTTGAATTTATTAAGCTCTGGATCTTTTGTTAGGCCCTGGGAATATGTCAGTGTACAAGTCAGACTTTTAACCAATGTCCTCAAAATGTTTACAATTAACATTGTCAGGTAGTGGTAAGTAATTTGGGTATTTGTTACAGAAACAAAGCTACTACGAGTAGTGACTGTGGTTCCTGGTGCCAGTTTGATTTAGAGGCCCAGGTTTTATACCATTGTCAAAGCCTGAAGGAAAAGAGGGGATCCAAAGACCCTATAAGAAAAATGAAAGCACATATCCCTGCGTAAGGCCCATGTGGTTACATACAGCCAAACTTACCACAATGATTAAGTTCCTGGAATGCATAATCAAGTCTTCTATAATCAATTTTATATTCAAATAAAGCCCATTTAACCAATAAGAAATGACAATACAATTTATTATTAATATCTATGGTGCCAGAGTTGATACATATAAGAAAAGAAAACAGCCTTTTACAGACCCTGCAGGAGAGCATGCCAGGTACCCTTAGAAGTATTTGTTGCCAGGCTGTAGAGCTTAAGTCTTCTTTAGCCAAGTACATGCCATTCATGGATGAAGGTAGTTTTGCTTAAAAAGAGATTTAATAAGGTGAGCAATATTCCTGTTTCAATTTTCTTTATAACCTTCTATCATTATTACCTTGTATATATGCAAAATTATTTAAAGCATTTATTCTAAATGTATTTAGTTATAGAGGTATATTTAATAAATTATCACCTCCAGCTTTAAAAAATAATCTACTGTAAGGGCTTGGAGGTATTGTATTAATGCAGCTTTAAAAAGAGAACTATATACTCCCTTTGTTTTCTTTTTTTAATTAAAAAATAATTATTGACTGTGTGAATTTTGATATTTTTTAAGAGGCAATAAAAATTACTATACAAGTGATATTCTCTAAATGATGAAATAATTTTTGTAGCATTTTCTGAAATAATCATGCTAATTTATCTAACATTTTTCCAAATCTTAGTCATACCAAAAGCCATAGATTTATAAATTTTAATATCATTTTTATAAAACAAAGGTATATTTTTCAAATTGTATTATAGGCATCTTCTATTTTAATGGTTTGTTGGTTTGATTTAGAATATTTAAACCTTTGGAAATAAGGAAAATGTACCTTGACTTGTCCTTTTGACCCAGGCTATGTAAAAGTTAGGGGTGATGATTTGGAATGTTTATCTCCATTCTCAAATACAGGAAAATTAGAGATGTCTGGAGGGGGTGAGCTGGTGAGACAGGGATCAGTAAGTGGAGAAAGAGAGGAAAAAATGAAATATCTTTTATTACTTTCTAGACTTGATCACCACAATAAACTTACCGACCAGCTGGATATAGGGCTCCTGGTAGACCAAAGCTTCAAAGCAGACAGTGGAGTCATGCCTCCTGAAAATCAGAAGTCTTCGATTAGAGATGAGTTTTATACGGCAGGACACTCAGTGTTGTCTTTCATCCAAGAAGGGATGCTGTCTCTCTGACTGACAGGAATCAGTACAAGGAGGCTGAATAGTTTTGAGGGAGATGAATAATATGAATACAAATAAGCCTGTCTTCACAGCAAATAGGGTAACAGAGCTAAATGATTTAGTGATAAGTAGAAAACTGAATGTTGAAAGCTATGAATTTAATGGGCTTTTCAAAACCATCAAACTTATAACCAGATGCAGGATAAATTTATTGTTGAGTATTAACAAATTCATTTTATTATTCCAGACAAAGAGAGTGAGGAATTACTCTAGCGACCCCATGGACTGCAGCCTACCAGGCTCCTCTGTCCATGGGATTTTCCAGGCAAAAGTACTGGAGTGGGGTGCCATTGCCTTCTTCGTCTCAACTAGATACATCATACTTAAAATAAGATTTCAGTTAATAGATTAGTTAACTCAATATTTTGGCAAACACTGATAATGAAATACATCTCAGTTTTTACATTTTAGTTCATCTTTGCTAAAATCCTTTACAAGAAAGTATTTTCCAGTTTCAATAGAACATATGTATAGTCATTAGAAGGCTAATGTGGGGAATTCCCTGGTTGTCCAGTGGTTAAGACTTGCCTTTCCAATGCAAGAGGTGCAGGTTCTGTCTGGTTAGGAAGGTAAGTTCTCACATGCCTCACAACCGAACAACTAAAACCTAAAACTGAAGCAATATGGTAACAAATTCACAAAATATTTTAAATCATCTACATCAAAAAAAGAAGAACTCTTTAAGAAGGCTAATGTAAATGTTTTCTGAAGCTATTATTGATACAGATAGCTCAGCTGTCATCCCAAGTTCTTTTCTCAATACAAAGAGTTATGTATAACATTGCACAATGTTATAATGTAGCACACCCAGAATGGGCACAGTTCAGCTACCTTCTCCCAACAGACAGGAATGCAGTGTCCCAGGATTAAGCATCCACTCTCATTCTCATTCATTCTAATTCACTAGGGTTTCCTTGGTGACTTGGATGGTAAAGAATCTGCCTGCAATGCAGGAGGCCAGGGTTCAATTCCTGGTTTTGAAAGATCCCCTGGAGAAAGAAATGGTAACCCACTCCAGTATGATGGCCTGGAGAATTCCATGGACAGAGGACCCTGGTGGGCTATAGTCCATGGGGTCCAAAGAGTTGAACACGACTGACCGACTAACACTTTCATTTTCTCATTCTCTGGCCAAGACTTGCCATCTGCTGATCATCCCTTTTTCTTCTAAGATCCCTTGTCCTATGACTTCTTCATTGCTATTAAAAATACACTTGGTTCATTCACATTCATTCAAAGGAGAGAATTTTTTCTTTGGTGAAGCAGTCAATGTAACAGGACCTGTAGACTATAAAGCCTTGGCTATAGTTATTTAATGTACTGATGTTTCAGTTTTTCATGTGTGGATGGGGATAATAACCTCATGCAAGATATGCAGGTATATAGAGCATCAACTTTACACTGAAGTGAAAGTCTCTCAGTCATATCCGACTCTTTGCAATCCCATGGACTATACTGTCCATGAAATTCTCCAGGCCAGAATACTGGAGTCAGTAGCCTTTCCCTTCTCCAGGTGATCTTCCAATCCAGGGATCGAACCCAGGGCTCCTGCATTGCAGATGGATTCTTTACCATCTGAGTCACAAGGGAAGCCCAAGAATACTGGAATGTAACCTATCCTTTCTCCAGCAAATATTCTCAACACAGGAATCGAACTGGGGTCTCCTGCATTGTAGGCAGATTCTTTACCAACTCAGCTATCAGGGAAACACATCAACTTTATAAGGTTTCCCCAGAATTATAAATGAGCAAACATACGTAAAGTGCTTAGCATAGTGTGTGGCACACAGCTGGTGTTATAAAATCTATTGTTTTTTTATTAAATAATATAAGAAAATGCTTGGTATTTAGCAACCATTGCCATTTCCTCAGTAGCAGTTCCTAATATCACTCTTATTTAACTTTTTGTTTAATCTTCTTTGTTTTATAGCTCATCTTAGTTGATGTGTTAGGGACAGAAAGGAAGTAGAATAGTCAATAAGATTTAGATCACCATTTTCCCTTCCTTTTCTGGTTTTTAAGAAATTCATATGTAATTCTAATCATTCACTCATTCATTTCATCTTGGAATCATCCATTGAACAAATATTTATTGAACACTTGCTCTATTTCAGACTCTATATTGGATATTTAAAAGTATATTTTAACTTTTATATAATTCTCAAAATAAGTGGCGCTTAGGCATTATGGTACTCGTCCTATTGAGGAAAACTGAATGAAGACAATTCTCTGGTTATCCAGTGGTTAAGACTATGTGTTTCCTGTGAAAAGGACATGGGTTCTATCCCTAGTCAGGGAACTAAGATCCCATATGGCATATGGTGTGGCCAAGAAAATATTTAAAAATAATAATAATAAAAATAATAGCTAAATGAGAGGTCAAGAAACCTGTAAGTGTTCATTCAGAGCTCCATATATAACTGACCCTACATCTGGATTCCTCTCCCTCCCTCAAACTACCTTTGGCACAGTGTTTGTCTACTTTGCTGTCCAAACCAAGTGTAGAACCTAGTTGTTTAAGAATGTAAAATGTAAGAAAGATCTTTAGTCTCTATAACTCCTATGTGTGTGAAGGCTTTACAATGTTCCCAAATCACAATTCTGTGCTTCTAAGAATTTAGTCTCTGAAAATTATGTTGTCATAGACAGACTTGGCAGTCATAGGCAACCTCTGAAACAAGTATTTTTCAGGTGAAATGGTATTTCCAGCTGTATTCATAACCACCCTCTACAATTAATTAGTTCTGCTAGGTGGTTGTTTCAATTTGGTCATCAGTTCAACTTTAGAAACCAGATCCAACGAAATATTTTATTTTTTATATATTTATATTTTAAATATAACATGGATTGTTGAAAGACTAACTCAGTGATTCACTCACCAATGTCTGGGAGACTTGGAGGGAGATGGGGTTAGGCATACACTGTGTTTTAGCAGGCTCTTTTAATTATCTTGAACATTGAATAAAACCTTGAAAAATTCCAAAAATTACATTTCTTTAAAACTATGGACCAGGTTTCTTTTCTTGATGTGTCAGAGTGGGGCATGTGTGCCTGAAGGAAATATTGCTAGTATAAGGGCTCCAGGAAAATTTCTTACCTTTTCTCTTTTTCACAAAAGCAGCTGATGTTCAGGTGGGCCTCCAATGTTTGCCTTTTGGTTCTATAATGATTTTACATTTGCTTGTCAAAGTCTTACATAAGGAGATTTTCTCATTTTTTAATTATTTTCACAAAATTTGCTATGTTTTCTAAATAATATTCATGGGTGCATTATTATCAAAGTTTCAGTTCATTTAGATATATTCAGATGAATGATTGCTATGGCTTTAACTTTTAAATATAAGCTATTCAGACATCTTTCCTGTATCTTCATATTCATTACATTCATATTCTTTAAAATAAGTAAATCATGGGAAAAAAAAAAAAACAGTAAATGAGGAAGAATAATACCTGACCTATTAACCAATAAAGAATTCTTTCTTCTTTCAGGACAAAATATTATTATTATCATCATTGCTATCCTTAGTATTTAGAATCCATAATAATAGCAACATGCAAAACACAACACACTCCTTTCTTTCTCATCACCCTCTCCAAGAGGTAAGGACCATTACCATAATATTACTTGGGTTCACCATTCCCTAGAATTTCTCATGCCCCTCAAAATGTAACATCACAACCACTCTGTGTGCCCTATATCTCTCAGACTTTCTGAATCAATTGCCTGTGTCATCTACATTTTCTCTTTAGGACACTTCCCTCAACCTATAAATTAGATTCACATATAAAACAATGTTGCATATCTAACAGGCATAGTTGGGGTTGCTTTTTCACTAATTTACACATAAAGATGCTTCCTGCATCTTTATTGATTTTTTAATTTTATTTTAGAAAATATTGTCTTTAGGGTTAAACTATACACTGTGAAGTTTTTATAACTGTCATTCTTCCACTCCAGGAGAAACTGCCCAGTCACCATTGAGTTCCATTCCATCATTCCTTTGTTGAAAGTCATGTTATAATAAGGTACATTCTCGTAAGAGATCAACCCACTGTCAGGCTTTCTTTTTTTCCAGTATTGCTGCTTATAATTTAGAGAAGTATTGGCTAAATATCTATCGCTGTCTGGAGAGCTATAATCTACACTCACTCCATTACCTCATTCTTTCTCTTCTGTAATTTACTCCCTTTTCTATCCTCTTAGAAAAAAGTTTTTGTTTCCCCCAATTCAAATAAATTTAGAATCAAATTTGGGTGTGCAGTTTTAATATTGTGTATATAAATCCCATGCTACACCCTGGCCTTCATCTTTCATCTTTGTTTTATTATAACATCTGTGCTTTTGCCTATGAAATTTTGACCATTTAAAATCACTTTCAAAGTAAGAATACCATTGCCTTTCTGGAAAGCAGTATGGCAAAATGCATTAAAAGCTTTAATGTTTATAAATTTTTGTTTAGTGAGTTTTAAGTTAACGATAGTACATAAACATGATGCAATATTGTTCAATCATTTATTTCACGTAAAGAATTTTAAATATTTTGGAAAATGTTTAGGAAATAGTTATGTAACAAACATTCACTAAGCTGCATTGTGTGCCAGCCACTGTTTCAGTAGAAGGCAAAAAGTTGATGGGAAATTGTATGACAGTCACGTAATGATTCTTTACAATTAATATAAAGAAAGCATATCAAAATTAAGCAATAGAGATATTTGAGAGAATATATGAGCATGGTTTGGATTCTTTATACCTTTAAGACAATTTTCCATGTTTTACAATAAGCATATGTTATTATTTTCATAATAAAAAATTAAAAGTACTACTTTCTTAAGTACAATCCTTAACAGGTAACACCTTTTCTGTTATGTTCTTGATTACAAGGTAAAGTAAGAGAGATCATAATAGGAAGAATGATATTACTAATTTGAGTAGGCCTCAGGCATAGGTAAAATCAAGCAAATACAGCCCTGGAGGGAAGACTGAAATGGCTCCTAAATACCTAGTGAGAGAGTAACTGCACTAGAATCAAGAGGATAATTATACTAAACAGATTCTTAGCTTCACCTCACATTCTTTGAATCAGGAACTCCAGGCATGAATTTGTGTTAGTTACTATTCATTCTGTGTAACAAATAAGACCGAAGTTTAGCTGCTAATGACAACATTTTTATTATCTCATGTAATTTCTGAGGATCAGTCATCAGCCAGGTGGTCCTGATACAAGATCTCTCTTGAAGCAGAATCAAGGCATTAACTTGACCATGGTCATCTGAAGATGTGATTCAGGCTGTCAGGTATACATCCACATGCCTCACTGGCATGACTGCTGATTAAAAGCTTCAACTTTAGAAGGAAGCCACAGCTCCTCATCACATGGGCCTCTCCTTAGGATGGCTTTAGTGTCCTGATAGTGTGACAGCTGGCTATATTCAGAGTAAGCTATCCCAGAAAGAGGACAAAGAGGAGACCAGGATGCATAGTCATCACGTCACACATCATCACCTTCACTCTATTCTGTTCTTTAGAAGTTGGTTTCTAAGTTTAGTCCACACTCAAGGAAAAGGAAATTAATGTCCATCTCTTGAAGGTAAGAATCTTAACAGAATTTTGGATTCCTGTCAAATGATCCCATAACCTTAACTGCAATAAAGGCTTCTCCCCTCCTAATTCTAAAGCACAAGCAGATTGGAAGCTAATGTAGAATCCGTCTCCCAGTGCAGGATCCATGCTAAACAGAGACGCCCAAGCCATGATGACTTATCTCTGATGCAAGATCTCATTTCAAGGACTTCATTTCAAATGGTAGTCCATTCTCTCTCAGAACAGACCCAACTTAGAAAATTTACTTTCCTCTATATATTATGTTATCTGTACCAAGTAATTTCCCTATATCAATTCTATTTTTTTATATGTAGGATATTTGATTCTGTAGGGTTGTAGATATAATTCTAAAATATGCCTAAATTAATATAATGAAAAGGAAGGCCATAAAAATGTGGTATTTTCTGGAAAATTATTCAGAGTGAAGTAAGATGGACAGTTCAGTTCAGTTACTCAGTCGTGTCCAACTCTGCAACCCTATGAATAACAGCATGCCAGGCCTCCCTGACCATCACAAACTCTGGGAGTTTACTCAAACTCTTGTCCATTGAGTTGGTGATGCCATCTAGCCATCTCATCCTCTGTCGTCCCCTTCTCCTCCTGCCCTCAATCCCTCCCAGCAGAGTCTTTTCCAATGAGTCAACTCTTCGCATGAAATGGCCAAAATATTGGAGTTTCAGCTTTAGTATTATCAGTCCTATCAATGAACACCCAGCACTAATCTCCTTTAGGATGGACTGCTTAGATCTCCTTGGAGTCCAAGGGACTCTCAAGAGTCTTCTCCAACACCACAGTTCAAAAGCATCAATTCTTCAGCACTCAGCTTTCTTCACAGTCCAACTCTCACATCCATACATGACCACTTGGAAAACCATAGCTTTGGCTAGATGGAACTTTGTTAGCAAAGTAATGTCTCTGCTATTTAATATGCTATCTAGGTTGGTCATAACTTTCCTTCCAAGGAGTAAGCGTCTTTTAATTTCATGGCTGCAATCACCATCTGCAGTGATTTTGGAGCTCAAAAAAATAAAGTCTGACACTATTTCCACTGTTTCCCCATCTATTTAGGAGCCACAAAAATTGAAGCCTGGAATTGGAGGTGATGTGAGGTGGCATGCTTACATAAAAGAGCTACATTTTAAATGGTAAAGAACAATGTATTCAAAATTTTGTTGTTGTTCACTCACTCAGTCCTGTCCGACTCTTTGCAAACCCTTGGACTGAACACACCAGGGTTTCCTGTCCTTCGCTATCTCCTGGGTTTGCTCAAACTCACGTCCATTGAGTCCGTGATGCCTCCAACCATCTCATCCTCTGTTGTTCCTTTCTCCTCCTGCCTTCAGTCTTTCCTAGCCTCAGGGTCTTTTCCAGTGAGTTAGCTCTTCAAAGCAGGGGACCGAAGTATTGGAGCTTCAGCACCAGTCCTTCCAATGAATATTCAGAGTTGATTTCCTTTAGGGTTGATTGGTTTGATCTCCTTACAGTCCAAGAAATTCTCCAGAGTCTCTCCAGCTTCACAATTTGAAAGCATCAGTTCTTTGACACTCAGCCTTCTTTATGGTCCAACTCTCACATCAGTGTATGACTACTAGAAAAACCATACTTTTGACTATACACTTTGTATACACATGGCAAAGTGCTGTCTCAGCTTTTCAATATGCTGTCTAGGTTTGTCATAGCTTTTCTTCCAAATAGCAAGCATTTTTAAATTTCAAAATATATCTTTACAATGTTGTCAAGAAACTTGAATTTCATATGTGTGATATAGTTTGTGAATGAAAAATGCTGTATCTATATCAGTAAACAAAGGATGTTACTGCTATCAAGCCACTGCAGATGTCCCTAAGGATAAGTCCTGTGGAGACTCAGGATGAGAAAGAAAAGGATATTGACCTCAGACAGTTTAGATGCATATCAAAGATATGATTTAAATAAGCCCAGACTCTTGCATCTTCCCACATGTAGAAAAACGCTAAATCCCTTAACTCAAGATATCTGTTTTTCTTTAATTAACAATAATCTTTTGACATTCTAACTGCCTGCTTTGGGTTACAAAAACTCTTCTATGTTCTGGCTCCACACCTACTTCTTTGGAGCAGTTCCTTAAAAGTATCCTGGAGTCTGCATCCTGGGCTGAAGTCAACAGTTTTGTCTGCCAAATAAAACATAATTCTCAACTTTTATGTCCTGCATTTTTTAGTTGACAAACTGCTATTAACAATGCAGAACTGAGAAAAAAAAAAAAAAAAGCTTTATGTTTCTTCTGGAAATTTTGCCTTGTTTAGTCATCTTTCAGAAAAACAAGCAAACAGCAACAACAACAAAAACCTTTTAACAGTCAATATTCCATTGTTTATTTAAAAAAAAAGAAATAAGGGAAGAAGATAGTTATTTGAGGGCATAGCAGATCCTTTGAGCAACAAATAATTTTTCCTCCTTGAAGTGGGGTGTGTGGCAGTAGGAATACAATTCATTTGTTTATCTCAAAGTTTGGGGTAGCAGAGATACCTGCAAGAGGACTCTAAAACAGAGCTATACCTCTCAGTCTCTGAGTGATGGTGCTGAGATGCCAAGCATGTGCCCTACCTTTCAGCTATCATGATGCGGATGAGAATTTAGAGAGAGGGAATAATATTCTGCAACTCAGAATAGGAATTCAACAACTTCCCTGGTGGTGCAGTTGTTAAGAATCTGCCTTCCAAAGCAGAGGACAGAGATTTGATTCCTGGTCAGTCATGGAACTAATATCCCACATGCTACTCAGCAACTAAGCCTGCAAGCTGCAACAAAGATCCCGTGCAGCTAAAAAGAATGAATAAGAAGGAGAAAAATTAAGAAAAAAGAAGAAATGCAAATCTTTTTCTTGGTAAGTTTGACAGATGTGAGTGGAATGTCCAGGGATCCTGTGAGCCCATACTAAATCATAGGCTCCCTATGACACTTCCTGGCTAGTGTCACACCACATGGAGACACGTAGACATCTGCCATTAGAGAGTGATTGTGGAGAGCATGCTAGCTGTGCCCTCAGAGCTGGGACATGTCTCTCATCTTGTCAAGAGACCATCCAGGTAAAACATCAGCACCTGGAGACAGTAGAAAATGCACTGGGTCTCTCTTGCTTAAGTTCATTTGCTACAAATTTGCCTTTACCCGCAACATGAAAGTCCTTTCTGGCTCTTTACCTTCAACCCTCATTTCTACAGTGGAAACAGAGGAAAGAAGGTTTCAGACTTCCCTGATCTCTACCGCACTCCTTCAAGGACCACCACAACTAAAGAGTATTCTATCTGACCTTTTAGAGAGAAGTGCATAAGCTATGGAGGGACTGAAATTTTGCAACTCTAAAGTGACTACTCAAAATATTGATTATGGGCCCAAAAGGTCATCAAAGCACTAAGACAAGGTATATCAGCAATTTCGTTTTTTCTCTGCTCTCCTTTCACTGAGTATGTTTTGCATCTTTTAGGGTTGTTACACTGAGAACTCTGAATAAGGCAATTTTTTAAAACCTTTACAAGAAATGAAACTTCTCCATACATTGCTGAGATGAAACTGTTAATTTAAGTTTGTTAGAGGTCAGAGGATAAATTCATGTTAGGTGAAGCAAAAATTGTTACCTTCTTGACACTGCATAAAGTTGAAACAACATGATGCTAACTGATATTTACTGACTAAAGAATGTCATCACTACGTTATGTCCACTGCAAGTATTATTTTGAATTTAATAATATTTCTGTTGGATGACATATGCATCACCATTCATTTTAAATATTTGGAAACCAGGGTACAAACTGGACTGTGGCAACAAATAAACCCAGATAGTCAGGCAACTGGAGTTTGGTGTACAATGAGGATTTGATCCTAGGCAATCTGATTCCACATCAATAATCATCTTTGCTATATTCTATTTCTTTAATAAAAGGTAGGAGTAAAACCCACACCATTCCTTATCCTTTAAAAGAACTAATCCCAATTAAGTCCCATGCTCTATTTATTTTGAAAATTTGGTAGTACTGTTCTTACTGGAAGATATCACTCCATAAATATGCAAGTTGAACCCTGATTAAAAGAAGAAGATGCACTACTAATTCTTTACTTTTCAGAACAGAAAGGATGAATACTACACGTCTGGACTTCAATATGGATCTTAAGACACTGACAGCTTGCATTAATTTTTTCTGTTCAGTATACATCACATATTTCATGATTAAGTTTCTCAAGTTTCATTTCACTCATTCATTAACTTAATCATTAGTTCACTTAGTCATCAAATATTTATAAATTTATGAAGTATCTATTGTGAACAAAATATGGTGCCGGATGATGAGAAAACCAAAAGGATAAACATCAGATAAGATTATAAATCCTTTGACAAAATGATCCTTCAGCTATTTGGAGATGAGCAGGAATTAGCCAGAGAAAGAGGAAGAAACATTCAGGCAAAAAGAAGCAGCAGATAAGAGAGGTTTCTTAGAGAATGTTATGGCAACGTGTCAGTTATTTCAGTTAGACTCACATGCACATGTGTGATCCTGGGGAGGTGGGAACAATTTGAACACTCTGTTTTCTTTTAAAGAAATAGGAGCCTTTGAAGGGAAGAAAATAAACCTGAGCCAAGTCTTCTGATTTTGTCCTATGCCTTTCCCAGTAGAACATATCTCTGTTTTAGCTTGTCTCATTGATTTTCATTAAATTTTAACATAATTTGGAGTACATTAAATAGCCCCTGAATAGCTTTAAGCTTACAAGTGTTATGATGGATTTTGCATTTTAGAACTTGATACTCACCTATAGAAGTTTAAAATTGATTGTTGAGGAAGAAAGGAAATCAAAATTTAAGTAAGGATATTGAAAATTTAAGCAAGAATTGATGAAGATTCTGCCTCAGTTCAAGGTGGAATAACAGTAATCTGGTTGACCCTTTTTACTGAAACAACCTCAAAATGAACAAAATATATGAAAATACATTCTTAAAGACATTGAACATCCATCAACCAAGGATAATGATTAGTGAGAGAAGGATGATAAATCAGACGAACTCTATCACCCATTTCAGCTAACTGTTGAGAGTTTCCAAGCTATGGTACAGAAGAGGCGAAGCCAGAGCCAAGTAGACTTCTTAAATTGAGAGCATGGATCTGAGGAGACCAATACTCTCCTCTACTGTGAAGAGGAGATTTACAGAGATTAATCTCCAGATATCTTAAGAGAATCCACTTACCACCTATTTGACTAAGTATCATTTAGCACATATTCAATACATGTAAGAACAAAACTGCTTCCCTGGTGACTCAGGTGGTAAAGAATCCACCTGCAATGCAAGAGACACAGGTTCGATACCTGGATTAGGAAGATCCCCTGGAGAAGGAAATGGCAACCTACTTGCCTGGGAAATTCCATGGACAGAGGAGCCTGAGGGGACAACAGGTCCATGTGAATTGATTAGAGGAAAGAATATCCCATGAGGTACCAAGTCAAGAATAGTGTCAATTTCCACAAGATGAGAATATCTTCTGATTCACAGAGCACTGTGCAGAGTGCCCTGCCTTAGTCATAAGGAACAGTGACCTTTATAGCAAACACTGTTTTAATCCCATCTAATACATTGTAAAAGCATGATCTGAAGGATCCAGCTGTTTCCAAGTGCCCTGGAATGCAATCCAGGGCAAAGCTCAAGATTTTTAGGAACACAAAAATATCCAATACTCTGGACCTAGAGATTATCATACTAATAAAGTCAGACAGAGAAAGACAAATACCATATGATATCACTTACATGTGGAATCTAAAACATGACATAAATGAACTTATCTATGAAACAGAAATGGACTCACATAGAGAACAAACTTGTGGTTGCCAAGGCAAGAGGGTTGCAAGAGGGATGGATTGAGAGCCTGTGGTTAGCAGAGGCAAACCATTATATAAAGAATGGGTACACAATGTCCTACTATATAGCACTGTGTGTGTGTGCTCAGTACTTCAGTCATGTCTGACTCTTTGTGAACCTATGGTCTATAGCCCATCAGACTCTTCTGCCCACGGAATTTTCCAGGCAAGAATACTGGAGCAGATTGCCATTTCCTACTCCATGGCATCTTCCCAACCAAACATGTCTTCTGCATTGGTAGGATTCTTTACTACTGTGCCACCTGGGAAGCCCACTGTATAGCATAGGAAAACTATTCAGTATTCTGTGATAAACCATAATAAAAATATATATATATATATATATATATATATGAAAAGTACATATATCTCTAGGGTTTCCCTGGTGGCTCAGAAGGTAAAGACTCTGCCTTCATTTTGGGAGACCTAGGTTGGATCCCTGGGTTGGAAGATCCCCTGGAGTAGGGAATACCAACTCCAGTATTCTTGCGTGGAGAATCCCATGGACAGAGACGCCCGGCAGGCTGCAGTCTGTGGGGTCACAAAGAGTCAGACACAACTGAGCATCTTTCACTTTACATATATCTCTATATCACGTTATTACACATCAGAAACTAACACATCATTGTAAGTCAACTATACTTCAAAAATTAAATTAAAAAAATCTGACTTTTACAAGTTAACATTCAAGATATCTGTCATCTAGTCAAAGACTATCAGGCATGTAAAGAAGCAAGAAAATATGACCCATAAAGAAGAAAACAATTAATCGATTTAAATAAACACAGAACTGACACAGATGTCAGGTTTAGCCAACAATGACATTTTTTAAAAAAGTTACTATAGTTGTATTCCACATGTTCACAAAGCTAAGAAGATTTAAAAACCACAAGCTCAGAAGCATGAAGAAAATTGCACCAAAATCTAATTGCTTAAAACTAGTGACAAAAAGAAACATTTTTTTTAAATTTGTCATCCAAAAAAGACATATTCTGTCCATGGGAACAAAAATAAAGATACCAGTAGATTTATTGTTGTGAAGAATGTGAGCAAGAAGACAATGGAGCAACATCATTTAGGTAAGTGAAAGAAAATCCTGTCACCCTAGAATTCTATACTCAGTGAAAATATCTTTAAAGTGAAGTGAAAATGACATATAACACAAATACAGTATACTAACGCATATATATGGAATTTAGAAAGATGGTAAAAATAACCCTATTTACGAGACAGCAAAAGAGACACTGATGTATAGAACAGACTTTTGGACTCTGGGACCAGGAGAGGGTGGGATGATTGGGGAGAATAGCATTGAAATATGTATAATATTATATCTGAAATGTATTAATTGTTTAAACTAATCACTGTCATGTTACAATTTGTTCATATTAGATGTTTGTAATGTTTCTGATAATCAATAAAAGAGATTCTTGATTTAAAAAAAGAAGAAAATGACATATAAAACTGAAAAAAAAAAAAAAAAAAAAGAATTACCATCAAATCCTAGATACAAGAAAGATGCTACAGAACATTCTTTGGGTATAAGGAAAATAACAGTATGTGGAAATCTGGATCTACAGAAAGAACACCAGGAATGGTGACATAAAAGACAGTGTAGCTTCTGACTTTCTCTCTTGTATTAACTGTACTAGAGAATCCTGTTGATAATACTGAAGCAATTCATCTAGCTGATGTGGGAGGAACTATGATCTTTCACCAAGAGCCACAGGAACAAATTATGTCGAAAACAGACCCTTCAGTAGACACACAGAATTTGTAAAATAGTAAATGGTTGTTGCTTTAAGCAAAGCAAAAACAGAAGTGAAAAGGTATATATTATTAATAGCATGGACTTGGCATCAATAATTCTCTGCTGCTGGATATGTGCTCTACAGAGATGCTAGTGCTTGTTTACATATATAGATGTGTAAATATGCTCACTTCAGCCTTGTCTATAAGGGGAAATTTTGAAAATAACTGAAATGTACCTTACTATGGATTTTGTAAGCAAATAATGGTGAATTAATTTAAAAAAATTGATGAGGATATTAACCAAGAAAGTAGCAGGAGTCTCATCATAATAGCCAAAATGTCTTTTGTTTTTATTTAATTTTTATTGAAGCATAGTTGATTTACAATATTGTGTAAGTTTCAAATGTACAGAAAAGTAATTTTATTTATATATAGTATGAAGTGAAAGTGAAAGTCATTCGGTCATGTCCAACTCTTTGTGACCCCATGAACTATACAGTCCATGGAATTCTCTAGGCCAGAATACTGGAGTGGGTAGCCTTTCCCTTCTCCAGGGGATCTTCCCAACCCAAGGATCACACCCAGGTCTCCCACATTGCAGGCAATTTCTTTACCAGCTGAACCAAAAGGGAAGCCTAAGAATACTGGAGTGGGTAGCCTATCGCTTCTCCAGCAGATCTTCGCAATGCATGGATTGAACCGGGGTCTCTTGCATTGCAGACGGATTCTTTACCAACTGAGCTATGAGGGATATATAGTATATTATATATATATAATGTTTCTTTCCATTATAAGTCATCACAAGATATTGAATATAGTTCTCTGTTCTATAGAGTAGGTCCTTGTTGATAGTCTATTTTGTGTATTGTAGTGTGGATATGTTAATCCCAAACTCCTAATTTATCCCTCCCACATCCTCTTTCCCCTTTGAAAACTATAAATTTGTTTTCTATGTCTATGAGTTTATTTCAGTTTTGTAAATACGTTCATTTGTTCATTTTTTAAGATCATACATATGAGTTATATCACATTTGTCTTTGTCTGATTTATTTCACTTACTATGATAATCCCCAGGTCAATCCATGTTGTTTTGGATGGCATTATTTCATTCTATTTTATGATGATACTATATTACATCCATATACCACATCTTCTTTATCTGTTCTTCTGTCTATAGACATTGAATTTGCTTCCATGCCTTGGCAAATGCTAAAAGTGCTGCTATAAACATTGGAGTGAATGTGTCTGTCTTTTCAAATTAGAATTGTCTCTGGATAAATACCCAGGAGAATGACTGTCCGATCATAGATAGTCTTGCTTTTACTTTTAATCGACCCTCCATACTGTTTCCATGTTGCCAATGTGACTTTTAAACATAGGTTTAAAGCAGAAACTGAAACAGAACTACAGTGCCTCTTGATGAAACTGAAAAAGGAGAGTGACAAAGTTGGCTTAAAATTCAGCATAAAGGAAACTAAGATCATGGAGTCTGGTCCCATCATTTCATGGCGAATAGATGGGGGGACAATGGAAACAGTGAGAGGCTTCATTTTGGGGGGGGGGGGGGGGTCTCCAAAATCACTGCAGATGGTGACTGCAGCCATGACATTAAAAGACACTTGCTCCTTGGAAGGAAAGTTATGACCAAAATAGACAGCATATTAAAAAGCAGAGACATTACTTTGCCAACAAAGGTCCATCTAGTCAAAGCTATGGTTTTTCCTGTGGTCATGTATGGATGTGAGAGTTGGACTATAAAGAAAGCTGAGCATGGAACAACTGATGTTTTTGAACTGTGGTATTGGAGAAGACTCTTAAGAGTACCTTGGACAGCAAGGAGATCCAACCAGTCCATCCTAAAGAGATCAGTCCTGAATATTCATTGGAAGGATGAATGTTGAAGCTGAAACTCTAATACTTTGGCCACCTGATGGGAAGAACTGACTCATTTGAAAAGACCCTGATACTGGGAAAGATTGAAGGTGGGAAGAGAAGGGAACCACAGAGGATGAGATGGTTGGATGGCATCACCGACTCAATGCACATGAGTTTGGGTAAGCTCCAGGAGTTGGTGATGGACAGGGAAGCCTGACATGCTACAGTGCATGGGGTCGCAAAGTGTCGGACATGACTGCGTGGCTGAACAGAACTGAATAATACCATTCCTTGGTTCATAACTTTCAAAGACATGGCTTCTCACCTGCTTTTAGCTTTATTCTCTCCTCTATACCTCCACTCTCATCCCTGCCTTGGCTTATGCTATTTTTGCCATTCTGCACTTCTGATGTTCCCCCATGTGCCAGGGATATATTTATCCTAGCCTGCTCACTTAGCTGTTTCTCTGCCTGCAATGCTCTTTCCTTGAAGCCATAAAACTATCATTCCCAGTTGCAATATCTGTTTAGATGTTCTTTTCTAAAACAGACCAACTTTGACTACCTCATTTAATATGGCAACCTGCCTCCCCATTATCACTCAGAATTCCCAGTCCACCTAACCTTGGTTTTTGCCCTTGTTTATCACCTTGGAAAAGTGTAAAATAGCTGAATTTTAAATTTTTTGTTTATTAGCTATCTGATATAAAACAACATAAGACCCATAAGGAAAGAATGATTTATTTATGTATTTATTTTTGCTAATGTCATGTTCATTGAGAAATGCCTGGCAAATAGTAGGTGCTCAATGCATATTTTTGCATAAATAAAAATTATTGAATTTCAGTGTGATTAAAGGAAAGCCCAGTGATGCTTTATGCACTTTCATTCTACATACCAAACTGCCATCAATTAATTAATAATTATTTGGATATAATTATTTGGATATATGTGGTGATCATGTATGGTGCCAATGCAGAATATAAGTTACATGTTGGAGCATAAGTAGGAGAAGGCAATGACACCCTACTCCAGTACTGTTGCCGGAAAAATCCTATGGATGGAGGAGCCGGTAGGCTGCAGTCGATGGAGTCACTAAGAGTCGGACACAACTGAGCAACTTCACTTTCACTTTCCACTTTCATGCATTGGAGAAGGAAATGGTGACCCACTCCAGTGTTCTTGCCTGGAGAATACCATGGACGGGGAAGCCTAGCGAGCTGCAGTCCATGGGGTGGCACAGAGTTGGACACGACTGAAGTGACTTAGTAGTAGTAGGAGCATAAGCTAAGTTTGAAGAAATACGAAAGGAAGGTTATACATTTCAGTAATGGGAATAAATTTATGAAATACACAGAGGTTGAAAAACATAAGACATATCAAACATAGGTGGAATTTGCCTATAATATAAAGTATACAATATAAAGAAATTGGAAGATTTCCTTTCATTTTCATCAATTACTTTTTTTAACATTTCTAGTAAGGAAATTGGACTTAATCCAGGTTGCAATTAAAGAATGTCTAAGGTGGGCCTGGTGGAACTGGGGAATCATGGAGAGGACATGGAGGCATAATCAACCAGAAGTCCTTTTACAAACAAGTGTCCTACAACAAAGTTCCAAGTTGGATTGTGATCTATAAAGAGACAATGTTCATAGCAGCACTGTTTACAATAGCCAGGACTTGGAAGCAACCTAGATGTCCATCCACAAATGAATGGATAAGAAAGCTGTGGTACATATACACAATGGAGTATTACTCAGCCATTAAAAAGAATGCATTTGAATCAGTTCTAATCAGGTGGATGGAACCGGAGCCTATTATACAGAGTGAAGTAAGCCAGAAAGAAAAACACGAATACAGTATACTAACGCATATATATGAAATTTAGAAAGATGGTAACAATAACCCTGTTTACAAGACAGCAAAAGAGACACTAATGTATAGAACAAACTTTTGGACTCTGGGAATGGGAGAGGGTGGGATGATTTGGGAGAATAGCATTGAAATATGTATAATATCATATCTGAAATGAGTCGCCAGTCCAGGTACAATGCCTGATAATGGATGCCTGGGACTGGTGCACTGGGACGACCCAGAGGGATGGTATGGGGAGGGAGGAGGGAGGAGGGTTCAGGATGGGGAACACATGTAAAAATTAAAAATCCAAAAAAAAAAAAAAAGAAAAAGAAAAAAAAAAAAAAGAGAAATCTCCTATACATCTAAGGTTGAACAATATTCTGAATTTGGTTCTAATAGTTGTATAACATCTTTCATGTTTGGGTTTTTAATAAATCTGATTTTAATTTTTTATAGGTGCAAGAATGAATTCCGTTTCCTAATAGCAATTATTAAATAGTCATTTTTCCACTTTAAAAAAAAATCAAAGCGGAGTGATGGTCTTGAGGAGCATCCTTTTTCTTGTTCAATGTGTATCCCAAGTCAACATAACTATAATTATACCTGGGTCTCATCTAGGATAACGGCACACAAAGTATAACTAAAAATGCCAGTCTGTCAATATTATTTAAAGAGAAAGAAGAACCACTCATGGATCTTTCCAACAGACTGTAACACATTTACTCATATATTATACACACATAGTCTCATTTTACCTATTTTAGCTACACATAACAGCTAGGCTAGTGTGAGAGGGATGATGTTCAGCAGAGTGAACTTTTGTGGTTGTCATTTGGGTTGTCATGTTTTGTGGGGTTAATGTGGAATGTAAGTAGCATGTTGGAGGGTATGTAAAGTTTGAAGATGATTCATCAGATATAAGGGGTACCCAAGTGGAAAATGGTAGCATAAAATACATATCATGATACTCAATGTTTGAAACAAGGTAATATCTGATAAATTCCTTATGTGCCAGATAAGACAATGGTGATGCCTATCTAGGAGATGTGGTTCTTTGCAGGTGTGCATCATCCAGTTCATGTCCAGAAAACATTAACAAGAAACATATTAATCCTCACTGGAACCCATCCAAGGAGTAGTGATCCAAGGGGAAAATAGAGATTTGATTGTTAAAGGGATGTTGGCTTATAATACACAGATTGGTAACTCCAAACAAATCAAGGATCGTTGTAAGGGACTGAAGTTGTTTAGAAGCAAAGGAGGTCATTAGTAGTATTTGGATTAGAATTTTTTTTAAGTGACCATAAACACAAAATAAAAACAAAAAGGCTCTTTAATATGAACAGTTAAATAAAAAATGAGCAAACAGACTGCATACTGGCATATTAGAAGGTTAACATATTGCAAGCGGATGCAACTCACTCATAAAAAAGTAAATAGATTTTAGTTGACAAAGAAAACAAAATTCAGCAAGATGTAATGGAGAAAAAATTCTTTGATTAAAAAATTAGAAAAATATAAAATAAGCACAAAAAAGAAAGCAGAAGTAACAGTATTGATATTTCAGCAGTATTGATAACAGTAATAGAATTAAGACTAGAAAGTTAAAAAAGTTAAAGATGGACATTTCATAATGATTAATCTAAAATTGAACATAAAGAAATACCAGTTATTCATATTCATGTATCCAATTAACACAGCAGCAGTTTTTAGTACATTTGAATCAGTTCTAATGAGGTGGATGGAACTGGAGCCTATTATACAGAGTGAAGTAAGCCAGAAAGAAAAACACAAATACAGCATACTAACGTATATATATGGAATTTAGAAAGATGGTAACAATAACCCTGTTTATGAGACAGCAAAAGAGGCACTGATGTATAGAACAGTCTTATTGACTCTGGGAGAGGGAGAGGGTGGGATGATTTGGGAGAATAGCATTGAAATATGTATAATATCAGTTCTGAAATGAGTCGCCAGTCCAGGTACAATGCCTGATAATGGATGCCTGGGACTGGTGCACTGGGACGACCCAGAGGGATGGTATGGGGAGGGAGGAGAGGGGAGGGAGGAGGGAAGAGGGATCAGGATGGGGAACACATGTATACTTGTGGTGGATTCATTTTGATGAATGGCAAAAGCAATACAGTATTGTAAAGTTAAGCAAAATAAAATGTAAAAAAAAAAAAAATTTATTGAGAACCAAAAGTCAAAACCCCATATAACACTTTAAAACATCTCTATCAACCTAATACAGATTCAAAACTCAAAAAGAAAATGTCTAGAAAACATACATTATATCATCAATAGAGTAGATTTTATAGATTTTAACTCTGGTAACATCAAACACATTACTTTTTCTGATTGTGATAAAATTTGCATATTCTCTTGTAAACATTAGCTCTCTTTCTGTTTAATGTAAATGCTATTTAGATTTACAAAATATTGTAGTGTTGTATTACTTATCATTTAGAGTCCTATTCATATTCAAACTTATTTTACAAGCTTTAAGTGGAATAATATTAGATATTAAGGCATTCTTGCCCTTTCTTAAAGTTACTTGTCCAGAGATGCTTGTGTTGAAGAGGATAAATTAATATTTTTCAATTTTATTAGTATATTTTGGAAAGCTGTATTTTTTTTCAAATATGTTGTGCTCATTCTAAAAAGGAGAGAAATCCTTTTTCTTTTTGGCAATTCCTTTATCAGGCAATTGTTATTGTTCTGTGACTAAGTCATATCCAAATATTTGGGACCCCATGGACTGCAGCATGTCAGGTTTCCCTGTCTTTCAATATTTCCTGGAGTTTGCTCAAACTCATGTCCATTGAGTCAGAGATGCCATCCAACCATCTCACTCTCTCCTGCCCTCAATCTTTCCCAGCATCAGAGTCCTTTCCGATGAGTTGGCTCTTCATATCAGGTGACCAAAGGATTGGAGCTTCAGCTTCAACATTAGTCCTTCCAATGTATATTCAGGGTGAATTTCCTTCAGGATTGTCTGATTTGACTTCTGTGCTGTCTAAGGGACTGTTAAGTATCTTCTCGAGAAACGAACATCTCCAGTATGAAAACATCAGTTCTACAGCACTCAGCCTTCTTTATGGCCCAACTCACATTCATATATGACTCCTGGAAAAACTATAGCTTTCATTCTATGGACCTTTGTTGGCAAAGTGGTTTCTGCTTTTTAATATGTTGTCTAGGTTTGTCAATAGTTCTCCTTCCAAGGTGCAAATGTCTTTTAATTTCTTGGCTTTGGTTACCATCAGCAGTGATATTGGAATTTAGTGATTTTGGAATCAAGCGCTTAAAACTTGTTATTTCTGTGTGAGAAGGACCAGAGTTTGAATCCAGATCAAAATGACTCTCCTCAGTTCAGTTCAGTCACTCAGTCGTGTCCGACTCTTTGCGACCCCATGAATTGTAGCACGCCAGGCCTCCCTGTCCATCACTAACTCCCGGAGTTCACCCAGACTCACGTCCATCGAGTCAGTGATGCCATCCAGCCATCTCATCCTCTGTCGTCCCCTTCTCCTCCTGCCCCCAATCCCACCCAGTATCAGAGTATTTTCCAATGAGTCAACTCTTCGCATGAGGTGGCCAAAGTACTGGAGTTTCAGCTTTAGCATCATTCCTTCCAAAGAAATCCCGGGGATGATCTCCTTCAGAATGGCCTGGTTGGATCTCCTTGCAGTCCAAGGGACTCTCAAGAGTCTTCTCCAACACCACAGTTCAAAAGCATCAATTTTTGGCGCTCAGCCTTCTTCACAGTCAAACTCTCTCATCCATACATGACCACAGGAAAAACCATAGCCTTGACTAGACGAAACTTTGTTGGCAAAGTAATGTCTCTGCTTTTGAATATGCTATTTAGGTTGGTCATAACTTTCCTTCCAAGGAGTAAGCATCTTTTAATATCATGGCTGCAGTCATCATATGCAGTGATTTTGGAGCCCCCCAGAATAAAGTCTGGCACTGTTTCCACTGTTTCCTCATCTATTTCCCATGAAGTGATGGGACCGGATGCCATGATCTTCGTTTTCTGAATGTTGAGCTTTAAGCCAAATTTTTCACTCTCCTCTTTCACTTTCATCAAGAGGCTTTTTAGTTCCTCTTCACTTTCTGCCATAAGGCTGGTGTCATCTGCATATCTGAGGTTATTGAGATTTCTCCCAGCAATCTTGATTCCAGCTTGTGTTTCTTCCAGTCCAATGTTTCTCATGATGTACCCTGCATATAAGTTAAACAAGCAGGGTGACAATATACAGCCTTGACGTACTCCTTTTCCTGTTTGGAACCAGTCTGTTGTTCCATGTCCAGTTCTAACTGTTGCTTCCTGACCTGCATACAGATTTCTCAAGAGGCAGATCAGGTGGTCTGGTATTCCCATCTCTTTCAAAATTTACTACAGTTTATTGTGATCCACACAGTCAAAGGCTTTGGCATAGTCAATAAAGCAGAAATAGACGTTTTTCTGGAACTCTCTTGCTTTTTCCATGATCCAGCAGATATTGGCCATTTCATTCAGTATTGGCCATTCACTTCATTCATATGTTGTCCATTCACTTCAGTATTCTTGCCTTGAGAACCCCTTGAACAGTATGAAAAGGTAAAATGATAGGATACTGAAAGAGGAGCTCCCCAGGTCAGTAAGTGCCCAGTATGCTACTGGAGATCAGTGGAGAAATAACTCCAGAAAGAATGAAGGGATGGAGCCAAAGCAAAAAGAATACCCAGCTGTGGATGTGACTGGTGATAGAAGGAAGTCCGATGCTGTAAAGAGTAATATTGCATACGAACCTGGAATGTCAGGTCCATGAATCGAGGCAAATTAAAAGTGGTCAAACAAGAGATGGCAAGAGTGAATGTCGACATTCTAGGAATCAGCCAACTAAAATGGATTGGACAGGGTGAATTTAACTCAGATGACCATTATATCTACTATTGCGGGCAGGAATCCCTCAGAAGAAATGGAGTAGCCATCATGGTCAACAAAAGAGTCTGAAATGCAGTACTTGGATGCAATCTCAAAAATGACAGAATGATCTCTGTTTGTTTCCAAGGCAAACCATTCAATATCACAGTAATCCAAGTCTATGCCCCAACCAGTAATGCTGAAGAAGCTGAAGTTGAACAGTTCTATGAAGACCTACAAGACCTTTTAGAACTAACACCACAAAAAGATATCCTTTTCATTATAGGGGACTGTAATGCAAAAGTAGGAAGTCAAGAAACACTTGGAGTAACAGGAAAATTTGGCCTTGGAATACGGAATGAAGCAGATCAAAGACTAATAGAGTTTTGCCAAGAAAATTCACTGGTCATAACAAAGACCCTCTTCCAACAACACAAGAGAAGACTCTATACATGGACATCGCCAGATGGTCAACACTGAAATCAGATCGTTTATATTCTTTGCAGCCAAAATGGAGAAGCTCTATACAGTCAGCAAAAACAAGACCAGGAGCTGACTATGGCTCAGACCATGAATTCCTTATTGCCAAATTCAGACTGAAATTGAAGAAAGTAGGGAAAACCACTAGACCATTCAGGTATGACCTAAATCAAATCCCTTATGATTATACAGTGGAAGTGTGAAATAGATTTAAGGGCCTAGATCTGATAGATAGAGTGCCTGATGAACTATGGACTGAGGTTCATGACATTGTACAGGAGACAGGGATCAAGACCATCCCCATGGAAAAGAAATGCAAAAAAGCAAAATGGCTGTCTGGGGAGGCCTTACAAATAACTGTGAAAAGAAGAGAAGCAAAAAGCAAAGGAGAAAAGGAAAGATATAAGCATCTGAATGCAGAGTTTCAAAGAATAGCAAGGAGAGATAAGAAAGCCTTCTTCAGAGATCAATGCAAAAAAATAGAGGCAAACAACAGAATGGGAAAATCTAGAGATCTCCTCCTAAGGCTCCACAATAGCATGTTATCTTTGGATCCTTTGATTATTAAGTCAAACTCAATAAATCACCGATAGGTATGATTTTTCTGACATAGTTGTTTTTATTGATTATATCAGTAAGAAGAGCATACTAACTGATATGGGGGAGTGGAAGGTACAAACAATTGGATATAAGATAGGCTTAAGAATGTACTGTACAACACAAGGAATATAGCTATTTTGTAATGACTGCAAATGTTAACTAGAATAGGTGACTACTTGTGGTTGCCTTTTATTCAAGGCCATATATGTGCCGAAAGAGAGCAGTTCTTTTGCCAAGAAAGAACTGTTTGCCCATTTCTGTTGCCCTTTAATCTTAAAAGAACCTAATTATCACTAGGCAATTTGACCTAACTGCTGATTTATGCTCTCTTGAATGCACATCATGCCTTGCTTAATCTGGTTTTCTAGATTAAAAGGAGAATGAAGAATTAAGCAGTTAAAGAATAACCAGCTCTGTACCCCTACCAGCCCCCTAAGCAATTCTGTTGGGGGGTCACAAGGCAAAATTACATCTGAAAAGGGATTCAGCTAGTCTGCACACAATGGAAAATAATGCAGACAGAAATTAATTCCCTGACTCAATGATTCAGAGATTCTTCTCTCTCTCTCTTTTTTTTTTTTTTTAAACTGTCATTGCTGAGCAGAAATTTGGGAGTTGGTCTCAGGACAGGAATCCACCTTCCCTCTAGATTGCTGCTCCTGCTGCTGTGGCTGCTAAGTCGCTTCAGTCGTGTCCGACTCTGTGCGACCCCATAGACAGAAGGTCACCAGGCTCCCCCGTCCCTGGGATTCTCCAGGCAAGAATACTGGAGTGGGTTGCCATTTCCTTCTCCAATGAATGAAAGTGAAAAGTGAAAGTGAAGTTGCTCAGTCATGTCTGACTCTTAGCAACCCCATGGACTGGAGCCTACCAGGATCCTCCGTCCATGGGATTTTCCAGGCAAAAGTACTGGGGTGGGGTGCCATTGCCTTCCCCGATTGCTGGCATTTCTAATTAAAGCACCTTTCCTTTTACTGGTACTTCCTTCTCAGTTACTTGCTTTTGAGCTGCAAGCCACTGAACCTGAGTGCGGTTCTGAGTTCAGTACCACTAGTACCCTCACATACTTCTGTGCCTTCCAACACTAGAAAAATCCTGTGGGATATTGATGTAGGATCTTTCTACTGAGAGAAAGAAAAACTAAACTGATAAATAATCTCTAAAAGTACTTCTTTACACCTGGCACCATTTTTTTTTTTCAAATGATATATAAATGAAGGGTGATTGTCAGGGCCAGAATACAAGACTGGTTCTTTTTAAATACAAAAGCTGTGCTTTTTATAAATGGGACAGCCTTGCAGGTTTCCATATCTGCTCTACTCATCATCTGCTTGCTTAGATCCTGAAATGATATTCCCCTTCCTGATGGACTGTGTTTGTACTTTGTAAAGTTGGCCACCACAGTTCTTCCCATCTAACGTATTCTTCTGAAAACTTATTGGTGCCATACTTGGCTATGGAATCTAATAGTCCTTAATAGAATGCAGTGGGAGTATCAATGTGTAACTTTTGAGGCTAGATTATAAAATCCACTTCACCTTTCCCTTTGTTGGCTGAAAAACATTCTGGCCCTCTGAGCTGGAATGTAGGCAGTTCAATGCCACCAGTGCTGCTATGGTGTCAAGAAGCCTAACTAGCCCATGTCAGTAGGCTGCCTCCAGCTGCAACAGCCCCAGCCACCATCTGACTGCAATTGTAGTTCAAACCCTGAGTGACAACAGCCAAGCAGAGTCCTGACCCACTCAAACTGTCAGACATTGTTGTTTTAAACTGAAAGTTTTCATGTTGATTTATTTTGCAACAATAATTACTAGAATAGAAACTCATGACAAGGGTTCCCCTGTATGCAGGTAAAACCTCGTACAATACCTATTTTTGTATGTAATGGTTTATTAAAATAGCTATACCCCTTTATTTATATATTTCCTGACTTATTCAGCTCTAAACATCAGAGTTTAGTAATTTCAACAAAGACCATCTAGCTTGCAAATTCAAAAATATTTTCTATCTACTCTTTTACAGATGTTTGCCAATCCCTACCTAATGGAATTCTGCATTTTTTCATACTCTTGTACATGCACAGAGCACAATCTAGCCTCTCAATTAATTTACTCTCTTATTATATAATTTTTTAAGTTGCTACATCTTATTTAGGTTGCAATTGTGACGCCTTTTTGGTTAGCATGAAACAATTCATTTTTCTCCATGCGGTATGTGGGATCTTAGGTCACCAACCAGGGATCAAACCCAAGTCCCCTGCATTGAAAGAGTGAAATCTTAGTGGCTAGAACATCAGGGAAGTCCCTTGTAGGATATTTTTTAACTGACATCTTTATTTTTCTCTTTATACCCATACCCTTGTGAGAGTCCTACCCACATTGATTCTGATTTGCCTTTATGTGACTTTCTTCACCCAGTAGGGCTTTAGCAAGTGTGATACAAACAGAAATTTGAAAAGTGATTAAACATTGGGACTTGTGATTTCTCAGTACTGGAAACACCTCTATGCTATGCTATGCTAAGTCACTTCAGTCGTGTCCGACTCTGTGCGACCCCATAGACGGCAGCCCACCAGGCTCTGCCGTCCCTGGGATTCTCCAGGCAAGAACACTGGAGTGGGTTGCCATTTTCTTCTCCAATGCATGAAAGTGAAAAGAGAAAGTGAAGTCGCTCAGTCATGTCTGACTCTTAGCAACCCCATGGACTGCAGTCCACCAGGCTCCTCCGTCCATGGGATTTTCCAAGCAAGAGTACTGGAGTGGGGTGCCATTGCCTTCTCCAGGAAACACCTCTACAAACCTCCTAAAAATGCTTGGGCTCACTTCCTAGAGGATCAGAGACCATGCCCCAGTTGTAGTAAGCATTTCAACAGTCCCAATGTCCCAAATGTCCAGACCTACAGCTGAAAACTCAAACCTGTTAATGAGTCCAGGTTAGAGTATTAACCCTTAAAGCAAGTCCATAATCATGAAACATGTTAATATCCATTGTTTACAGATAGAGAATTTTGAGCTGCTTTGATCCACAACAAAAGCTATTAAAGTCTACTTTGATATTCTCTGCTTGTACTCTTTTTATACAGTGGCAAGCAAATTCAGGGCAATCATTAATTTCAAAAAGTAACATAGGAATTTCCTCGTGGCTCAGTTGTAAGGAATCCACCTGTCAATGCAGGAGATGTGAGTTCAATCCCTGGGTCAGGAAAATCCCCTGGAGATGGGCATAGCAACCCACTCCAGTATTCTTGCCTGGGAAATCCCATGAGCAGAGAAGTCTGGTAGGTTACAGTTTATGGGGTCACAAGAGTCGGGCATGACTCAGTGACTAAACAACATAGGTTAAGAGGATACAAGGGTCTAACAAAAAATTATTCAAACTATCCAGTGATTAATTATTCTTTAATAAAATACATTAAGAATTAGGAGTCTGGGGTAGAGAACACTGATATTTTGGTTTTAATTACAAAATCCTGAAAGAGAGGGTTTTGGCTCTGACTTGGTGTGATCTAACTTGGGTTCTCATTGACTTCAAGAGACAAGAGAAAAATAAGAAAAAGAATCAGGAAGAGATGGAGATAATCAGATTCAATGAATGTTAGAATAAAATTTTAAGGAGCAAATAATTTTAAAACCACCTGAGTTCACTCAGTCCACGATAGGTGAGTTAGCGTTAGAATCTAGGGCATCCAAACAAGTCTATAGCTTGATGAAAATTCTCTCCTCCTCATTGCATATGGTTTTTAGTTTTTGATTTTTACCCTCAGAGAAGGGTATTTACACACACACACACACACACACACACACACACACACACACACATACATATATATGCTGATACCACACACCTAAATAAAATAATCCTCCAGCAAATTTCATTTTCTAGCATTTCATTTCCCAGTGGTAATGCCAAATAAAATGTAGATAAAAACATTAAGTGTAGCTACCTGCTGCTTTAGCACTGGGCAAGATTCCATCTGTGGGCATTCTAATAAGCTCAAAATGAGTGCTTTGTCTGTGGCTGTACAATCAGAGGATAATTTAGAACAGAAAGTAAAGGTCAGGTATTTAATGCTGCTATGAGTGACCTTTTCACTGCCAAGTCTTTGTAAAAGCAGCAGTGGTATTAGCAAGTTTAGATGCATCTTTTAAAAGAAATGGTACAATTTCCTCTAGGTACCTTGTTTCCACTTTGGAAGAACTCCCATGGGGATGGAGCTCTCTTGAAAATAGTCACAGGAAAGCAAAATCCTCCCTAGTCCTCTTGAGAGATTCTATGAGGATGGAAAAGCTAAGGACCAGAGCCAACAAATTCCATGCTAACTATTAATGCTGAGCACTCAGGTACTGACTTTGACGCTTAAGTGTCCAGCAAGAATTTCTCCTCTTTCCTCCTCAGAAAGGAGGTGGGGTCTGCCAGAGGTCAGCTATGTTATTAGCCTTCAGTTCATAAACTACCTAACTGGCTATTACGCTTCTGTTATTACATGACCTTCAGCTGCAGAATGAAAACTTCCTCTTTAACCCCAATTCCCAGGGTCACAAGAAGTAAAATTAGCATCTTTTAATAGTGGTTGGACTAAGCTCTTTTTGCATAATGAATGTTTAATAAGTGATATTTGAATTAAATAAATTAACTTCCATTTTAGAGAAGGCTCTGTGGATTAACACTTTGAAGAAAATAATGTGAAAAACTGGGCTTCAGTTCAGTAAATGGTACAAAACACACACTGTGGATACTCAGAAGCATCAGGTCCTTTTAGTCCCCCACATTCCTTCATAGACAAACTCCACACACATAGTCCCTAGTTCACCAGTTTATCAATAACACAGTATGTTCACTACAATTCCTAATTTTTGTTCACTTTATTTTCTTTTACAGTGGATCTTTGTAAGTTATCTATTTTAAATATAGCCCTGTGTACATATCAATCTCAAACTTCCAATCTATTCCTCCCTCAGGTAACCATAAGTTCATTCACTAAAACTGTGAGTTACTTTTTTATTATCATTGCTATTATTTTTTCTTCCCTGAGGCTCATCAGAGACCTGCTGTTTTCCCCTATCCAAAGGACACAACTATATTTTCAGTTCAGCCCATTTTTCAATACCATTTGATAGTACTGATTTTTTTTAAGGACTTCCCTGGTGGCTCAGATGGCAAAGCATCTGTCTACGATGCGGAAGACAGGGTTCAATCCCTGGATTGGGAAGATCCTTTGGAGAAGGAAATGGCAATCCACTCCAGTACTATTGCCTGGAAAATCCCATGGACAGAGGAGCCTGGTAGGCTACAGTCCACGGGATCGCAGAGTCGGACACGACTGAGAGACTTCACGTTCACGTTCACCCACATCCTAACTTAATGGACCCCCTTCTCAGTCTTGACTTCTGGCTCCTTCCCCCATCTCCCTGGACGCTGGTTTTGGAGTTAGAGGTAGGTTGGCTCCCCACCTCCACTTTCAGTCTTCCCCTGAATGATCTCTGGGCTTCCTTTGCTTATTAGCACAGAGATCTATCTTGAACCCAGAGGCCATTATGAGTACACACTTGCTTTCATTCATTCAGGAAACATGAGGGAAAGTAGATGTTTCTCCAGATGTTAAATCAAGAAGCCAAGCTGCCTTCTGGAATTATAGAAATGAGCTGCCAGAAGAGTTGAAAGCAGAAAGAGTTGATTGGAGGCTGACTCGGAAACAAAAGGAGGTGAGATAGTAAATCTTTCTTTTCTTTATAGACTCCTCTGTTCTAGATGATTTTGAAAATGTCACTCATGGACCATCTCATGACAGTCAACACATTTAGTTGTAAAAAGATGTATCTTCAAGACTTTAAACCAGGCTAATCAAATCAGAAATTCTGGGTTATTGCATGACATGGTAGATGGTGCTTAGAACTATAATTTTAAATATTAATTTGGCATCATATCCTAGGAATTTTTGTGGGTTTTTATTTTGTTAATTTTTATATCTACTTCTTGAATTTTGCTTTTGGCACTGAAACAGCCAATATTTGTTTCTTTTTAATCTGTGTATTTTTGGTGATTCTGTTGTTTTAAAATATTTAAATTTTTATATTGAACTATGACCAGAATCTGAGACATTTGTATATAGTTAACAGGTTTTTATTTTTTTTTTTTGTAGTTTAAATATTTAATGTCTTAAAATTCAATCTGTTTACTCGAAAAATATGTTATTTTGTTTGGCATAGATTTTGTATTATAGCATTAATATTATACTTTAAGAATTGCCATTTCTCAGTAATTTCATGTAGTATTTCTCTATTAAAGATATTAAAATCTGGTAAAAGCATATAAAATTTCTCATTTACAAGTACGAGTTTTTTTCAATCTAACCTTATAAATCTAATAAGTTTTACTTTATATATTTCACTATCATATCCTTGAGTACAAAAAGGCCCATGACTATTATATCATTTTTAGAGATTTTACCTTTCATAATTATAAAACATTTCTCCTTGTCCTTTTTAAATGGTTTTCACCTCAAGAATTACTTTCTATGTTATTAATATTGCCATACCTGCTTTCTTTTCTTTCTTACTTTAAGTTTTTAATAGCCCCCAAATCTTCATCTATCTGTTCAGTTCAGCCTTTATATGCCATTTGCTTCTAATGTGTCTGTTGTAATAAGTGTACAGGTACATGTTAACATGTTAACTCACAGAATCCGAGATTCCAAGTTATTTAAACTATATATTTTTTTCCTGTAAAACTGTTGTATTTGTTCTATTTTCACCCAATTTCTGTTTTCTTTATTGTTCTGTTTTGTTTACAGTTCATTAATATTTTTTGATGGGTTTTATTTTTTCTACTCTGATAATTATTGATTTTAATATGTTTTATCTGGTTCTTTATTTATTTATGAATGTTTTTATTTCATTATATTGATGATGAAATTTATGAAATATTCAATACATTTGTCCTTATAAACGATATTTGAAAATTGTTTTGGTGATATATCCTCCTTTATGACCCTTATTATCCTATCCACTGAATGTCTTTGATGGGGAGAGTGTTTACTGTTTTAATTTAATTTTCGGTTCAGTTCAGTTCAGTGGCTCAGTCATGTCTGACTCTTTGCAACCCAATGAATCGCAGCATGCCAGGCCTCCCTGTCCATCACCAACTCCCGGAGGTCACTCAGACTCAGGTCCATCAAGTGAGTGATGCCATCCAGCCATCTCATCCTCTGTTGTGCCCTTCTCCTCCTGCCCCCAATCCCTCCCAGCAGCAGAGTCTTTTCCAATGAGTCAACGCTTCGCATGAGGTGGCCAAAGTACTGGAGTTTCAGCTTTAGCATCATTCTTTCCAAAGAAATCCTAGTGTTGATCTTCAGAGTGAACTGGTTGGATCTCCTTGCAGTCCAAGGGACTCTCAAGAGTCTTCTCCAACACCACAGTTCAAAAGCATCAATTCTTCAGCACTCTTTAGACATCTTTATTATTTTAAACAAATATAATCCAACATTTGATTTTATTTTAATCTTATTTTAAGCAAAATGATCCTTTTGCATTAAAGCCTATTTTTGTTTGGACAATGAAGTAATCTTATTAACTTCTTAATATGTTTTTGTTTACATATTTCTTTGATGTTTTTCTAAACAATTCTACTTTTCCACCAAGCCCTGGGTTTGATCCCTGGGTTGGGAAGATCCCCTGGAGAAGGGATTGGCAATTCACTTCAGTATTCTTGCCTAGAGAATTCCATGGACAAAGAAGACTGAAAGACTAAAGTCCGTATGGTCACAGAGTCTGACATGACTGAAGCGACTATTTTAAATTTATAAATATATTGCAAACTGATAAATAATATCACCTTCTCTATAAACAAATAAGTAAAAGATATAAGTATTATTTTACAAAAGAAAATAAAATGGTTAATAGATGTATAAAAAGGTTTAGCCTTACATTTTAAGAAACAAATTGCACTACAAAATGTTAAAATTTTTACCTATCAAATTTGCCCTGTCCCCAGAAATATATCACAAGAATACACCACATAGGTCATTTCATGTGGTTAATTAATAAGAATGACAATTTGGAAGCACTTTAATTGCTCAAAATGGAAACGTGATCAAATAAATGATGGTACCATCCAGATTATGTAGTAATAGGACTTGATATATTTAAACCCCTAACAATTATGTTCTTTAATGTGGCTAAGAAAAATCTTAGTCTAATAAATTATTACATGCTGGTATGACATGTACCTATGCTTATACATTTTGCAATATTTAGTCTAATATTTTTACCATAAGTTGAATTAACTGTACAGTACAGAAACAAAAATACCACCGTATATGCACACATATAGCATATATTCTGTATATTTTAAAAAACTAATAAATAAAAGTAATGAAATCCAGCTGTAATTTATAACACTACATTTTTGGGATGCTTTTGAATCTTCTCAGTTGCCTCACTGTATTTTATTTTTTTTTATTTATTTTCTCTAACTGTATTTTATAAAGTATCCATAGTAATAATTTTAAAAGAAATACAGAGAATGATAGATGTACAAAAACTGGTTTTTACTAGTAGAAAACTGAAATGATAAACTTTTAATCAATGTTACTAGAGTTTTATGATATATGGTATATTTAGAGACATAAACACATTTCTACCTATCTACACATAGGTATGTCTCTATGGCTGAATGCATACTAAGTCACTTTAGTCATATGTGACTCTTTTTGACCCTGTGGACTGTAGCCCAACAGACTCCTTTGTCCATGGGATTTCCGGACAAAAATAATGCATTGAGTTGCCATGCCCTTCAACAGTATATTTGTATACATACATATGAATATGTAAATGTATATATGGAACCATGACTCAGGATTAAAGAAATTGGTGACTAGCAGAAATTGCTTCCTACAGAACAGCAGAGAAGAAAACAGCTTGTTGAAATTCCTTTTCCTTCTAAGTCAAGAAATTTGGATGAAGCCAATTAGAACCACTATGACTGAGCAAAATGCACCTGCTTGTCTGATGGGTGATATTTAGAGGTCATAACCTAAATTTCTACCACATGTTTTACACCAACGTTTCCCAAATTTTCATATGACCCATGAGGAAACATGAAGCTTTCTTAAATCATGTAATCAACCACAATTTTTCTTTCTTCAACACCCAAAAACTCTTAAATATCTACTTCGTCTTGCTATAAAGGAGACAGATTTGAAGTGGCTTCTTGCCTTCTGCTTGCCCCCTTGAAATGAACCTTTCTCTCTGAGAAAGATTAGTGCTTCAGTGTTTGACTTTTCATTGTGTGTTGACAAATTATTCAGTGTTGTACACATATATGTACATGCATATCAGATAGAACAGGTGGAGAGAGACTTCTACTCTATTAGGCAGGACAGCACCCACTCTGCAGGAAATAATTACAGAAGAAAAAGATCTCCACCTCAATTCCCAAGAAGTATCTTAAATATGAAGTCTCTCAGAGGAGAGCTGTTAGGGAACCTACTGACCAAAACCACCTACCCTGGCCAGGCAAGATTGTAGTCACTTGCATGAGTTATCATAACAACAAGAGGTCCTGGTAAGGAATGCAGAACTAATGAGCTACCACCAAATGGAAGAATTCAGGGAAAGTCAAAAGGAGAGAGGAGATGCCAGTCCATATGTCCCACCAACTACACAGAATGCTTCCTGTTGGAATCTATCCAAATATACAGAATCCTTCCTGTTGGAATCCATCTTGGCTGAGTGATGCATGTACCTTCAGAAAGGACTTTCAGTCAGAGTGATCTGCCAGAGACAACCTGAAAACTCATACTATCACCCTGAAACCTGAGACCCCAAGCCATGTGGCAGAGTGGTCTTCCTGGGTTCTCCTTCCTGCTTTCCTGCTGGGAGCCCCTTCTCAGTGAGGTCTCTTGCTTTGTCAGTAGATGTGTCTCTTCAGGCAATTTATTTTTGAGTATTAAACAAGACCCCACTCTCAAGCCCTGAAAGGGGTCTTGCTTGCAATAAGAGCAGCCAGAAGAACCAAGGAGGGTAGAGGAAAGTACCTTCCTCCCTGGCAATACATAAACAGTTGAATAAAATGATTTAAAAACACCAATAAGAAACTTACTGATATGGAATAATACTCATATTTCAGATAACATAGCAAAGTCATATTTGTTTTTATGAATATATACTGAAATAAAATCTTATTATTTCTCAATGTTAACTCACATTCCCCCAACCTAATTGTTTTCATTTTTATGTTTGGTTTCAATGCTTGACCTATGTTTCTATATATTTTTATTTTTTACAATAAAAATATGCAGTTTTGTGTTTTCTAACTCAATTTGATATTTTTCAAACTTTTAATGTTGTTTATAATCTTTATCTTCATTATTTTATTAACTACATGATACCACTGTGAGTTAATATAGGACATTTAGTGAACCTAGGTGATACTGTAGTTTTAGCTGTTTTTTCCTTTATGTTTTTGCTCTTAAAAATTACACGGCTATGAAAATCTATTTAGATACAAATTATTTCATTTTTTCTGATTCTTTCCTTAAAACAGATCTTCAAGAGTGGGTGTATGATGTTAAAATGGGAAAAATTTTCCTTTTGGCTTCCACTAACTATCATACTCATAGCTTCTAAGGCAATTGCTCTGATTCGCTAAGTTCTTGGCAATACAAAAGTGTTTTAAGCTATTCTGAGCTTTACTAAGATTAAATACCATAAACAATTCATTTTTCAAAGAATTATTAGTGTATGTTACCTCAATAGCAGTAAGTATTTCTTTAACATATTACCTTACTATTGTTTCAATTTGCAGAGAGAAAATATTTGATCAGATTACTTTTTCACTTTAATATGCTGTCTTATTTGAATTCTTTATTTAAATTACTTATTAATTTATCATTTTAAAATTTTATATAAGCATTTTTGAAACCTGATTATAAAAACAACTATAAAAGCATGTTTTAAGAAAGATATTTTATTACATACTAAATATGATATGACAGGAGATTATGTTAGGCAAAACAACAGCATTGTGTTTTTGTAAGAGCCTATGTTTTCAAAGGATGCTTATTGAAATATTTAGGAGTTAGTGGTTTTTTCATCTGCTTTAAAATGCTTCCTCAAAAAAAAAAAAAAATAAAATAGAAAAATAAAACAATATATAGAGCAAAGCAAAAGTGCCAAAATCATGATACTTGTTATTTATGATGAGTTTATGAGTTTTTATTTTACTCTAGTCTCTATTTCTGTCTTTCCCAATTTTACATGCATTTTTAAATACATTAAAATGTATATACAGCTGAGCAAACACTTAAAATATATTTTAGGTAAGTGTAAGTTTTGTCATATTTCTTGACTAATATTCTCTTTCATTCAAATTTTCAAATTTGATGTACTAAACATCATTTTAGTTTTTTAAAGAAAATTAGTGACAAAGTGTAAGGTCCATGGGTAATGTCATCCCTTGCTTTTTCTAAGAGGGCCAAGCAGTTCTCTCACTAGTAACCTTTCCACAACAAACATGTTTGCCTTCCTGTCTTTAATGTTCACTTTCTCTGTTTGTGATTATGACAGCTCATAGGATTAAACTCTACATGTATTGATTTAGATGTGTTCCTTGTTGTGCTTTGATTGAAAGAAACATAGTTTTCCCTCTGCAGTGATAAGATGTAGTGGATAGACAGCATCATTTTCACAAAAGTCATTTCTAAAGTGCTTCCTATTTGCTGACAACCATGTGTATATTTCCTCTTTTGAATTATAAATCGTTGCCATTTAATAGAGATGAAGAAGATAATTTTTTCCTTTGGTTATAAAAGGCCAACTAGATTTTTAAACTCAAAACAATTCATGAGGCATCGGTTTAAGTGTAGCTATGCAGAAATCTCAAGGATTGTTTTTTAAAAAAATGCTCTTAGTGAAGTCAATTAATAGGCAGGAGATCAAAGATTCTATTTTGATTTTTAAATACATGTGCAACTGAACCACCATTAGTAGAGAAAAGAAAAAAAAATTACATTTATTTAAGGTGTAAATTGTGAGCTAGTCACACTCACAGATTACATCTCATCAAATGTGCTCTTGAGAGTTAGGTGTTGAAAGTCAATTTAATGAAGAAGAAATATGAAGCTAAGTGATGGGTTTGTGTTTTGAATTCTACTTCTGTCTCATACCAGGATCCACTCTGTTCCTCCAGACACTGCTAAGCAATGTTTTATAATCAGGAGGGTCTGGGTGGCATGCACCACACTCCCTTCCATGGGAATCCATACCTCCAAGTAAATGACTGTTAAATTACCTTAAATGTGATTCAAATGCTTTACAAGGTAAGTGAACCAGCCCTCTTATTAAATGTAAGCAAAAAAGAATGAAGATATATAGTCATGATCTATTTTCCAGACAGTAAGCACTAAACAAGGAAGCCATATCCATGTAGAATCTTCACTTTTTTTTTTTGTATTTCAAAATTCGTAAAAAGACTTTGAAATCTTTAATAAAAATCCTCAACATAGTCCCTTAGCAGTAACTGATCCTGTTTTCACTTTTAGAATGGGATGAATCTCTTCCCTTCCTAATCTTCAGCATTGCTGTAAGGCTCAAAATGAAACAGCATATTAGATGTGAAAATATCTGCAAAATATAAAGTCATTCATGAATATAAGAATTGTTTTCACTGTTAGCCCTGAATTTTGGCTCAATTAAGTGTTTGGCAAATAAACCATTTTGATTGCTGCAAAAGTTCTGGTTCCAGTATTTTCCTAGATTATATTTAGGACATAGCCAGTGAATTTTGGGAATAAGATATAAAGATTAATTTGGGTTTAGAGGTCACTCTTTATACCCTGAGCTCTGTAATCTTACAGGAAGAGTACTCAATGTGGAATGTGAGAGTCTCACCCTAAACCGACCATCTCACCGAATGCCAAAAGATTCTTTGACAAATTGCTATTCATTTGAGTGTGGATTTCATTGACCAGACCTGCTGTGCCAGAATTAATATAACCCTTCTTTGGACCCTAAAGTGTTTCTCATTTTCAGGGGATTCTTGCCTTTGTTGAACTGTCCCTGAATATTCATTAATTTCGATGAGAGGTAAATGTCAACTTGAAACAAAAGGTGACCTAAATGCCGCAGCACCCTACGGGTATTAAAATAAAGAGTGCCCATGAATTAATGAGCCCAGTAGACACTTATTCCAGACGTGGAACAAGAGGCTGCGCTTCAACGTTGACCTCATCCACGTGCTCAGGAAACGGCATTGCAGGCACCAAGTCACAGGGCGTTAAGAGAGCTGCTTGGTTATGAGTTACAAAATGAGTTGGCATTATCATTTTAAATGTTAATCATGCACCTCGAAAGAACTTGGTCCACTTCCCAAAATAATATCATTCTAGTTCAATGGGAGGCAGTGTGTGTGGTATAAAGAACACAAAAATAGAAATGGGAATACTCAGCTTCCTTTATCACCTTTGGCATTAATTCTTTGTGTCAGTTCATAAATACAACTTAAATCCCTAACTGTTCCCCCTACTCCTTGCCTCCTTCCATCTCATGCTACTGCTAGGGGGAAAAAATGTATTATTTTTATCAATGTAATATGTTCAGCAGGTTAATGATAAAATGGGGAAAAACAGTGTTTAAAATGAAAATTGAGTCACTTGCCCCCAAAGTTTCCTTCATCCACTGTTCCCAGACTATCAGGATTGCCAGCTTCCATGCACCTACCACCCTCAGACCAACACGCAAAGACAACCAGCTTTCATGGACCCTACACTGGATTCTTCCACCTCTCTTTCCCTTTCCTCTCTTTTTGCAGTTGTCTACTTATCTCTAAACAATGTGTCTGTCCCTTTATTTTAAGTTGTTTCACCTTTGTTGAATACAAATTCACATTTTACAAATGGGGTACCAAGTGTTCCCCACTTTTGCAGTGCTCCCATTTTGCTCCAGATTTTTGAAAGATCTCTTACTGTTTTTCCTTCTACTTTAGGTAACTTGGAATAATATACAGCAATCTCAATTATCTCTCTGTCTCCCAGAATATCTCTTCATTTCAGAGTTGATATATACTGACACTGATTCTGTCACTATCCTGCTCCCAAATGCTTAAATTATATATTATTTGTATCTTAAATTAGATATCAACATTGCTAAGGTATATGAAGAAGAGGCCAAAAATTCACCTTATGTTCTGTATTAATTAAGTTATCAAGCTTATATCTAAATCTTTATTCTAAAAGTTATCATAATATCTGCAATAATTATATGATATTATTTATTGCAGATACTATTCACTACAAAGTGAAGAAGTTATTATTTCTTCTCCCAACAGGCCTATTGTGATGACACTTGACGGGAGAAGCAAATGCCTATTTCATCACATCGCAATGTCTCTGTCTTTTTAACTCTCTCAGTGGTTAATTACCTCCATTTTTGTTTTAGATGTTCTCTTTAGGCCACATTCATTCCCTATACTACACTAAACCACTTGCCTTTTAAGCCTATTCATAGCTATTTTGATTCAGGTCATACCTCAATGGTCTAGTGGTTTTCCCTACTTTGTTCAATTTAAGTCTGAATTTGGCAATAAGGAGTTCATGGTCTGAGTCACAGTCAGCTCCTGGTCTTGTTTTTGCTGATTGTATAGAGCTTCTCCATCTTTGGCTGCAAAGAATATAATCGATCTGATTTCGATGTTGACCATCTGGTGATGTCCATCTTGTGTTGTTGGAAGAGGGTATTTGCTATGACCAGTGAATTTTCTAGGCAAAACTCTGTTAGTCTTTGCCCTGCTTCATTCCGTATTCGAAGGCCAAATTTGCCTGTTACTCCAGATGTTTCTTGACTTCTTACTTTTGCATTCCAGTCCGCTATAATGAAAAGGACATCTTTTTTGAGTGTTAGTTCTAAAAGGTCTTGTAGGTCTTCATAGAACCGTTCAACTTCAGCTTCTTCAGCGTTACTGATTGGGGCATAGACTTGGATTACTGTGACATTGAATGGTTTGCCTTGTAAACGAACAGAGATCATTCTGTCGTTTTTGAGATTGCATCCAAATACTGCATTTCGGACTCTTTTGTTGACCATGATGGCTACTCCATTTCTTCTGAGGGATTCCTGCCCACAGTAGTAGATATAATGGTCCACTGAGTTAAATTCACCCATTCCAGTCCATTTTATTTCGCTAATTCCTAGAATGTCGACATTCACTCTGTCAAATCCCTTATGATTATACAGTGGAAGTGAGAAATAGATTTAAGGGCCTAGATCTGATAGATAGAGTGCCTGATGAACTATGGACTGAGGTTCATGACATTGTACAGGAGACAGGGATCAAGACCATCCCCATGGAAAAGAAATGCCAAAAAGCAAAATGGCTCTCTGGGGAGGCCTTGCAAATAGCTGCGAAAAGAAGAGAAACGAAAAGCAAAGGAGAAAAGGAAAGATACAAACATATGAATGCAGAGTTCCAAAGAATAGCAAGAAGAGATAAGAAAGCCTTCCTCAGAGATCAATGCAAATAAATAGAGGAAAACAACAGAATGGGAAAGACTAGGGATCTCTTCAAGAAAATCAGAGATACCAAAGGAACATTTCATGCAAAGATGGTCTCAATAAAGGACAGAAATTGTATGGACTTAACAGAAGCAGAAGATATTAAGAAGAGGTGGCAAGAATACACAGAAGAACGGTACAAAAAAGATATTCACGACCCAGATAATCATGATGGTGTGATCACTGACCTAGAGCCAGACATCCTGGAATGTGAAGTCAAGTGGGCCTTAGAAAGCATCACTAGGAACAAAGCTAGTGGAGGTGATGGAATTCCAGTGGAGCTACTCCAAGTCCTGAAAGATTATGCTGTGAAAGTGCTACACTCAATATGCCAACAAATTTGGGAAACTCAGCAGTGGCCACAAGATTGGAAAAGGTCAGTTTTCATTCCAATCCCAAAGAAAGGCAATGCCAAAGAATGCTCACACTACCACACAATTGCACTCATCTCACACGCTAGTAAAGTAATGCTCAAAATTCTCCAAGCCAGGCTTCAGCAATATGTGAACCGTGAACTTCCTGATGTTCAAGCTGGCTTTAGAAAAAGCAGAGGAACCAGAGATCAAATTGCCAACATCTGCTGGATCATGGAAAAAGCAAGAGAGTTCCAGAAAAACATCTATTTCTGCTTTATTGACTATGCCAAAACCTTTGACTGTGTAGATCACAATAAACTGTGGTAAATTCTTCAAGAGATGGGAATACCAGACCACCTGATCTGCCTCTTGAGAAATCTGTATGCAGGTCAGGAAGGAACAGTTAGAACTGTACATGGAACGACAGACTGGTTCCAAATAGGAAAACGAGTACGTCAAGGCTGTATATTGTCACTCTGCCTATTTAACTTATATGCAAAATACATCATGAGAAATGCTGGACTGGAAGAAACACAGGTTGGAATCAAGATTGCTGGGAGAAATATCAATAACCTCAGATATGCAGATGACACCACCCTTATGGCAGAAAGTGAAAAGGAACTCAAAAGCCTCTTGATGAAAGTGAAAGTGGAGAGTGAAAAGGTTGGCTTAAAGCTCAATATTCAGAAAACAAAGATCATGGCATCTGGTCCAATCACTTTATGGGAAATAGATGGAGAAACAGTGGAAACAGTGTCAGACTTTATTTTTCTGGGCTCCAAAAATCACTGCAGATGGTGACTGCAGTCATGAAATTAAAAGATGCTTACTCCTTGGAAGGAAAGTTATGACCAACCTAGATAGCATATTCAAAAGCAGAGACATCACTTTGCCAACAAAGTTCGCCTAGTCAAGTGTATAGTCTTTCCTGCGGTCATGTATGGATGTGAGAGTTGGACTGTGAAGAAGGCTGAGCGCCGAAGAATTGATGCTTTTGAACTGTTGTGTTGGAGAAGACTCTTGAGAGTCCCTTGGACTGCAAGGAGATCCAACCAGTCCATTCTCAAGGAGATCAGCCCTGGGATTTCTTTGAAAGGAATGATGCTGAAGCTGAAACTCCAGTATTTTGGCCACCTCATGCGAAGAGTTGACTCATTGGAGAGGACTCTGATGCTGGGAGGGATTGGGGGCAGGAGGTGAAGGGGACGACAGAGGATGAGATGGCTGGATGGCATCACTGACTCGATGGATGTGAGTCTGAGTGACCTCCAGGAATTGGTGATGGACAGGGAGGCCTGGCATGCTGCAGTTCATGGGGTCGCAAAGGGTCGGACACGACTGTGCAACTGATCTGATCTGAACATAGCTATTTTACTGACATTCCATTTCAGTACTCCTGAGGTTGATAGACTCTTTCTTATAGTATTTCACACTTTTCTCTCTTTTGGTATTTTCTGCTTAATATTTTTCTCAATTAATTTTGTCAGAAAGTAAACCTAAATTTCTTAGTATTTTCATGTTCTACTTTTTCCTCCCACACATAATTGATTTTCTGGCTTGGGTGTAGGTTTTTTGGCAGATCCCTTTGTCACTCTGAAGGCGTCTGTCTATTCTCTTCTGGCATCCTTCTGGCTTAGGGATGGCTTCCCTGATGGCTCAAATGGTAAGGAATCTGCCTGCAATGAGGAGACCCACGTTCAATCCCTGGGTAGGGAAGATCCCCTGGAGAAGGGAATGGCAACTCACTCGTGTTCTTGCCCAGAGAATTCCGTGGACACAGGAGCCTGGCAGGCTACAGTCCACGGAGTTCATGGGGTCACAACTAAGCAGCTTACAATTTCACTCTCACTAGCTTAGGAGATATTAAATGCCCCTATACTTCAGCCTCATGGCTAGATCATTCATTTTTATCTATGCCTGAATATTTGAGCTTTGTCTCAACTTCTAGGACTAAGACTTGCTCTTGCACATTCAGTGGATCCCATGAAGTAGCTTCTTCGCCTAACAGAGCCTTGGATTTTGGCTTTTATCCCCAAATCTAAACCTACCCTGTCATTATCTTGCGATATGAACAGATATCACAGAACAGGCTGCTGTTAAAAACCTGTATCTTCCTATTTTTTTACTGATAGGGGACTCAGAATATCAAAGGCCTTAAAAATCTGTATTTTGATTCAAAATCCCTAATGAAGTCTGTATTCTCCTATGAGAATTGTGTTCACTTTCTCTTTCTCTTACATAATGAATTAATCACACCCTGCCTATCACTTTATTCTGCCGTTTGTTCTACAGTCTTGTACCTTTTTCCATTTCACCTAATGTCTTGCTTTTAAATTTCATTCATCCCCATGGATCTAAGTTTGTCTCCCTTTGTTTGGCTTTCCCCTGGCAACAGCCCCTATGATGGATTTCAATCTCTTAATTTCTATTACAAGGGCTCTGGTGGTGGCTACCAGTGCATTAACCTCTCTGGAGCCTCATCTCATCTTTGGAGGAATGAAGTGTAAGATGGAGGGCAGAGAAAAGACTGATGACTGAGAACCAATAAATCAGCTGTGTTTTTTCCATTTCTTTCCCCAGTACTCCTGAAATGATTTTAATTTGTGTCCCTGGCTCCAATCCTATCTTTCATACAACAAAGTGATGCCAGAATTATTTTTGAAAATCATCCAACCCATTATATTTTCCTGCTCCCATATTGCAAATATCAAAAATTGCAGCACCTGATTAAGAGACAGTTTTACATGAAGAGATGAAGAAAGGGGGTTTTCTGAGATTTTGAGGGGCTTCAATAAAGAAGACCAGATTATCAAGACTGTCTTGTAAGAGAGTAGATGTGATAGGAGATGGCTGGACTGAATTCCAATTAACTGAAGGAGGATGTAATGGTATAGGTGATATGGGGGACTATGGTGGAGGATAATGTGCCCCTGCCCCTCCCAAATTTTAATAAAATCAGTAAACAAGAAATTCTGGGTGGGATTTGATGTGCCTCAGTAAACAAAAAATGAGATTTTTGTGCTTATCTGATATGATTCAGAAACAAGGTTGTTTAAATTCAGGAGTAGAATCTAAGTGCAGGATGTAAAGTTCAAGTATAAAATTGGCAGAAAGAGTGAGTTTAGACAGGAATTGGAATAGAGGGTTAGGACAATTTATATTCCACATTACTACAGAACCAGAGACCATGATCAGTCATGTATTTCCTCATCCAGCCTCTAATTCAGGGTTTCTATCTGTAGCATCTCTGTACAGGGAGAAAAACATCAGTGTTGAAGTCTGACAGGGTTGGCCTCAAAACCAGTTCATTTTATAAACTGTGATTTTGAGCAAATCACTTTATTACTCTGTGCCCCAGGGTGGCTGCGGGGTTGACTTGAGACAAATTTAAAAGCCTGATAACATTTTACCTGATTTGTGTTTTGTTTTATCAACTTTGCCTAACTTGTATCTTTCTAATGATTAAGATTATCTCCCAAATTCCATGATAAGCAATTATGTTGACCAAAGAGTTCTTCATTAAGTCATTCCAAAAACTGTATCCCCACAGCTTTCACTCACTAGCTGGGTAGAAGTTTCTGGAACTGAGAAAAGTCAGATCTTTGAACTAGGTCACAAGATATATGGTCAAGAGGGACATTAAACTTGAGTCTCCCATGAATTTCTCTTCTCCTAGAGGCAATTTCCCTGCTGAGAGTTCATTCTAGGTTGGTAGAAGTATTTTTCTCTAATATTCTTTGAAAATGGGGATAGCAATAAGTGTGTAGCTATATAACTAATCTTATTCTACCTTTAGAGTGTTATTTTGATTGCCCTTCATGTCAGATAGACAGTGCCAACAATGGGCTATACAAACAATTTAATATCCTCTTTGAAGTAATTAGAATAGATCAACCTCATCTCCCTGCAACCTTTGGGAAAACTCTCTAAGACTTTCTGTAAACCTTGAAAACAGCTAGGTCAACATGAGCTTTAAGCCAGGAGGCAATCTAGTCCCCTCTGTATGCGTAGGCAGCAACCCGCTTACCTTTGTAAAGTTTCCCTATTAGGCTGCCATATTTGACAGTTAGCTGTCTCAAGATGGATGTGTTTTCACAAGTGCTTTAAGCTTTGGGCATTCAAGGTAACTCAGTAATTTTAAGTGAAAACATGCATTACAGAAGCAATTTTACACTTGCCATGCTTAATAATATTTAAGAGTGTACAATCACATATATTCTTGCTTTCATTTCAGCAGACACAGTATGGGGAATACTAAGTAGTTAAGCTTACCATTATTATTGCAATCCATCTGATTCTTTTTCTTGCAAATGAATCTTTAATTAGTTAAGTTGGCACCACTGTGCTCATGTTTACAAAGTGAAGTTCTCTAAGACTAAGTTCTTGAAATTTGAAATAAATAATCCCTGGTTTTCTGTTGCTTCTCTGTAAAATAGTAGAGGTGTACCTTACTTGCTGCAAAGTTTTCTTTAGGCTTAATGAGCAACAAGAATCAAACATTTAACTTTCTAACTAACTACTAAACTGATGAATCCCAAGGAATGCCTGATAATGAGTTATCACAGAGCGTATTGAGTGGATTTAGCAATGAGAAACCCTGAGAGTTCATGAGAGTGGACTGTAGGAGGGGGCAGGTCACACAGCAAAAATAGCCCAGAATTTGGGAGATTTGTACATAGTTGTTGTTCATTCACTCAATCATGTCCGATCTTTGTGACTTCATGAACTGTAGCACCCCAGGTTTCCCTGGCCTTCACCATCTCCAAGACCTTGCTCAAATTCAAGTCCATTGAGTCAGTGGTGCCATACATCCATCTCATCCTCTGTCATTCCCTTCTCCTCCTGTCTTCAATCTTTCCCAGCATCAGGGTCTTTTCCACTGAGTTGGCTCTTCGCATCAGGTGACCAAAGTATTGGACCTTCCAATGAATATTCAGGATTTATTTCTTTTAGGATTGGCTGGTTTGATATCCTTGCTGACCAAGGGACTCTCAAGAGTCTTGTCCAACACCGCAGTTCAAAAGCATCAATTCTTTGATGCTCAGCTTTCTTTATGGCCCAAGTCTCACATCCACATGTGACTACTGGAAAAACCATAGCTTTGAATAGACGGACCTTTGTCAGCAAAGTAATGTCTCTGCTTTTTAATATGGTTTGTCATAGCTTTTATATGACAAAGAAAGCAAGGAGCAAGCATTTTTAAATTTCATGGCTGCAGTCACCATCTGCAGTGATTTTGTAGAACAAGAAAATAAAGTCTGTCATTGTTTCCACTGTTTCCCCATCTATTTGCCACGAAGTGATGGGACTGTATTACAAGATCTTAGCTTTTTGAATGTTGAGTTTTAAGCCAGCTTTTTCACTCTTCTTGATTTATCTTCATCAAGAGACTCTAAGGTTGCTCTTTGCTTTCTGTTATAAGTGTGGTGTCATCTGCATATCTGAGGTTATTGATACATTGATTGTACATTGATTTGTACATTGTCCTTCAACAAATGTTGGTGCCTTTCTCTCTTGGGTAAGAATAAAGATGGTGATGATAGTGATAGTAAAACAATAATAATCATCATCATAATAGAAGCTTAGAGAAAATAATTTAATTTCCTAAGGTAAAATCCAGTCCAAAGAGTATCTTAGAATTAAAATCCAGGCAGTGAGTTTTCATATATTAGTCTTTCATCAAAACTTGACCACCAGACCAGGACACAGAGTTATGATATTAAAGTAGTTGATCTCCAATTAAAAAATAAATAAATGAATAAATAAAGACTTCTAAGTCAGTGAGAACTGTTACACCATAGTAAACTCCAAGTTGATCTTTAAAAAAAAAATGTATTTGTCAGTTACTAAACTCAGCAAAGTAAAAGATATATAAAACTGGCCTTTGCTCTAGAACATCAGAAGTTGATGGAAAGATGATACACACACATATACATGCTAATTATGAAATATTAACTTCTAAGACTTTGGAGTTGAAGACATATCTTTAATATTATAATATCCATTTTATTATTTCAGTTCAGTCACTCAGTCATGTCCGACTCTTTGTGACCCCATGAACCGTGGCATGCCAGGCCTCCCTGTCCATCACCAACTCCTGGAGTCTACCTAAACCCATGTCCATTGAGTTGGTGATGCCATCCAGCCATCTCATCCTTTGACATCCCCTTCTCCTCCAGCCCTCAATCTTTCCCAACATCAGGGTCTTTTTGAATGAGTCAGTTCTTCTCATGAGGTGGCCAAAGTATTGTAAATTCAACATCAACATGAGTCCTTCCAATGAACACCCAGGACTGTACATCCTTTAGGATGGACTGGTTGGATCTCCTTGCTGTCCAAGGGACTCTCAATAGTCTTCTCCAACACCATAGCTCAAAAGCATCAATTCTTCAGTGCTCAGCTTTCTTTATAGTCCAACTCTCACATCCATACATGACCATGGGAAAAACCATAGCCTTGACTAGACAGACCTTTGTTGACAAAGTAATATCTCTGCTTTTTAATATTACTTCAGAATGAATTATTACATTTAGCAGGATACATGGAAATTATTTATTTGTGTGTATATTCAATTCCCCGTTGTCAAATATATTTTTCCTTAAATCTTGCTTATCTCTAGGTTTTCTTTAGTTGATTTTAATACAATTTTTCTTATAAATTTATCTCTCTCTCTCTCTCTCTCTCTCTCTATATATATATATATATATATATATATATATATATAATATGAAATTTTAGGTTAATAGAAAAACTGAGAAGAAAGCTTTTTCCTTATCCCCATATGTGCATAGATTCCTGCATTATCAACATCCCTAGTCAGAGTGGTATATTTGTATAGTTGATGAGCTCACATTGATTCATCATAATCACCCAAAGTCCATATTTTATCCTAATGTCCTCTTTCAGTGTTGTACATTCTCTAGATTTAGAAAGAAAAATGCATAATAGCATGTATTCATATTTTTGTTACTGAACAAAGTATTTCCATTGTCCTAAAAATCTTATGTGCTACATGTAGTTAATTTCCTCCGCCAAACTCTAGCAATCACCAATCTTGTTATTGTCCCCATGGTTTTACCTTTTCTAGAATATCATGTCATTGAGATCATTCATATGCAGTCTGTTCAGATTATCTTCTTTAAGTTAGTAATATGCATTTAATTTTCTTCCACGGCTTTTCATGTCTTCATAGCCCATTTCTTTTTAGCACTGAACAGCACTACATTGTCTGGATATACCATAGTTTACTTATCTTTTAGCATACAAAAGGAATCCTACTTTCTTCAAAGTTTTGGCAATTATGAATAAAGCTGCTTTAAGTATCCATGAAGGACTTGTATGAACATACTTTTCAACACCTTTAGGTAAATATCAAGAAGGGTTATATCCGGGTCATATGGTAAACATATATTTATCATATTACAAACCATGAGTATCCAAATTTAACTGTAGCAGTATTAAATATCTCATTGTAATATAAAGTTCCATTTCCCTGATGACATATACCATGGAGCATCTTTTTGTATACTTATTTGTCACAATATACCTGTAAGGAGGTGTCTGTTCAGATCAGGTCTTTAGCATATGTTTCAGTTACTTTTTATTTATTTATTTTTTAATTATGGTTGAGTTTTAAGGCTTTGTATATTTTAGATAACAGTTATTTACCAGATATGTCTCTTGCAATTTTTTTCCCCAGTCTGTGGCTTGTCTTGTCATTCTTTGATATTGCTTTTCACAGAGAATAGGTTTTTAATTTTAGTGAAGTCAAATTTCTCAGTTATTTCTTTCATGGACTATGCCTTTTGTGTTGTATTTAAAAAGGCATTGTCAGTGTGGCCAAGATGGCAAAGTAGGAAGATCCTGAGCTCACTCTTCCCAAAGGAACACCAAAGATATAATTATTTACAAGGCAACTAGTGATAAGAACAACTTGAAGAGTAGCAGAAAATATTTTCCACCACTAAAGACACACAAAAAAGAACCACAGCAAGAAGGAAAGGGGAGATAGACATGAAATATTTTATGCAATATATCTTTTGCAATATATTATGCAATATAGTCATTATCCACAGCCCCAGGAAGTAACCCACAAAATGGAGGATAATCACAATTTCAGAGGTTATCCCTAAGGAGAAAAGGGTCTAGGCCCTACATCATTCACCCCAGCCAGGGGTCCTGGACCAGGAAGATAAGCTCCCAGACCATCTGGCATTTAAGGCCAAGACTTGTTACAGGAAAAATGTAGGCCTCTGTGTTAATGTGTGCTTAGTCATTCAATCATGTCTGACTTTTTGCGACTCTATGGACTGTAGCTGGTCAGGCTCCTCTGTCCATCAGGATTCTCCAGGCAAGAATACTGGAGTGGGTTCCCATACCCTCCTCCAAGGGATCTTCCCAACCCAGGGATCAAATCCAGGTCTCTTGCATTGCAGGTGAATTCTTTACCACCAGAGCCACCAGGGAGACCCATAGGAAACAGTGATTCTGATCTTAAAAGGTGCATGTAAAGTCTCACATGCTACAATATCTAGCACATAAGCAGTCACTTGAAAGAAATCTGTGTTGTCCCCATTTGCTTATCTTAGAGAACCTTCCACAGAGGGAAGAGGCAACTGGGGATCCCCTTAGGGACATAGACACTGATGGCTGCCACTTTGGGGAATCTTGCTCTACCATGTTGAAGAAGACAATGGCCATCCACTCCAGCACTCTTGCCTGGAAAATCCCATGCTTGGAGGAGCCTGGTAGGCTGCAGTCCATGAAGTCACAAAGAGTCGGACATGACTGAGCAACTTCACTTTCACTTTTCCCTTTCATGCATTGGAGAAGGAAACGGCAACCCACTCCAGTGTTCTTGCCTGGAGAATCCCAGGGATGGCGAAGCCTGGTGGGCTGCTGTCTATGGGGTCGCACAGAGTCGGACATGACTGAAGTGACTTAGCAGCAGCAGCTCTACCATGTAGACTGTGATGATGGCAAGTACCATGTTGGAGTCCTTTTTTTAGCCTATTAGCACTAGGGGCTTACCCAATAACCAGACTGTTAGCACTAGTTCTGGAATCCCCAAACCAGCCATGGGGACCCAAGCCCAGATACCAGCAGAATTGTATCAGCTCTGTCTATCCCTCTTGGCCTTCCTACCCTCCCCTTGACACAGCAGCCACCTGTCCTGGAACCTAGCTCTACCTACAGGGTTTCAGACCAGCTCCAAGACCTCAAAGGGTCCCACAGCCAACCACCCTGGGACTCAGTCCCATCTATCAATGAGCCAGCATCCATTTTACAATGCATGGCTGGAGGGCTCCCTACCGTCTATCACACTCAGGGTAGTCAATCTCATCAGAACAGAGGTCCCACACAGATTACATATGGAATGCCCCTAAAGGATATAGCTCTGGTTACCAAAAGAGAGTGAGCTGGAAGGGTCTTATGTAGGAAAAATCCTATAAACCCTTTCCAAGACTAGGAAACATAATTGACATACCTACCAGAGAACAAATACAGAGGGTTAGGCAAAATAAAACAACAGAGGATATATTCCAGAAAAAGAACCAAGATAAACTCTCAGAAGAACTAAGTGAATAGGAGATAAGCATCTATTCAATAAAGAGTTCAACGTAATACTCTCACAAAATATGGGGATCCCCCATGAATGGGTCCTCCTGGAGAGCTGTCTCTGCTGAACCTCCAGTTATTCATCAATTACAGTTGAGGTTTGCCTATTCTGGCACAGTTTCTACACATGTTTCTGCTAGTGAATTTCTGTTCTTTAAGACATACCTGTCTGTGTCTGCCTGTCTTGCTCTCCAACCTTGAGAGCAATGGTTTCCTCAAGTGTCCTCACTTGTCTTATGGATCCTACAGATGTGATCCTATAGAGTATTTCACTCTGTTTAGATCTTCACTTATTGGAGAAGAAAATGGCAACCCACTCCAGTATTCTTGCCTGGAGAATCCCAGGGACAGGGGAGCCTGGTGGGCTGCCGTCTGTGGGGTTGCACAGAGTTAGGCATGACTGAAGCAACTTAGCAGCAGTAGCAGCAGCAGATCTTCACTTGTTAGGACAGAATTGTGACTTTAAAGATCCTTATGTAGAAACTAGACACTGGTAGTCTTTTATGTAAACTTGAAGAAGACTGTAAATAAAGTGTTGAGTAAATAAGGACATAACTACTGCCAATATAGTGGTTAAATATATATTAGGAGCTTGAGCTCCTACTTAAGGTGGAATAAGTGTAAAAATAGGAAGGGCATCTATGTATATTAATTCATCCAGAAATGTTGATAGAATGCAGATTCTAGTCCAGGCACTGTTTGAGCATGAGTGGCTGAATGTTAGCAGTCCAGCCCAATGTTGGAAGGCTGGAGTGCAGTTTCAACAAGGCATGTGCTGATTCACAAGCATTGTTAGCCAGATGGGGCCTAGTTCTTAGCACAATAGCTCTCTCTATGAACCCCAATAAGTGTCCACACAAAAGGCTATTTATTTATTGAAGAATATTTGATTTATAATGTGTTGGCACCTGGTGTACAGCAAAGTGATTCAGCTATATATATATATATATATATATATAAATGCAATACACATATGTATAATATATATGTATATGTGTGTGTTCTCTCTCTCTCTCTGTGTGCTCAGTTGTGTCTGACTCCTTGTGATGCCCCCCACCAGCCCCCACACTGTAGCCCACCAGTCTCCTCTGCCCATGGGATTTCCCAGGCCATAATACTGGAGTAGGTTGTTATTTCCTTCACCAGTGGATTTTCTTCACCCAATCTTCCAAACTCAGGGATCAAACCCATGACTCCTGCCTTGGGAAGTGGATTCTTTACCACTACACCATCTGAGTGTGTGTGTATATATACATTCTTTTTCATTATGTTTTATTATAAGATACTAAATATAGTTCTCTGTGCCATACAATAGAAGTTTGTTTTTTCAGTTCAGTTCAGTTGCTCAGTCGTGCCAGACTCTTTGCGACCTAATGAACCACAGCAAGCCAGGCCTCAATGTCTAACACCAACTCCCGGAGTTTACCCAAACCCATGTCCATTGAGTCAGTGATGCCATCCAACCATCTCATTCCCTGTCATCCCCTTATCCTCCTGCCTTCAATCTTTCCCAGCATCAGAGTCTTTTCAAATGAGTCAGTTCTTCGCATCAGGTGGCTAAAGAATTGGAGTTTCAGATTCAACAGCAGTCCTATGAATGAACACTCAGGATTGATCTCCTTAAGATGGACTGGTTGGATCTCCAGGCAATCCAAGGGATTCTCATGAGTCTTCTCCAACACCACAGTTCAAAAGCATCAATTTTTGGTGCTTAGCTTTTTTATAGTCCAACTCTCACATCCATACATGACTACTGAAAAAACCATAGCCTTACTAGACGGACTTTGTTGGCAAAGTAATGTCTCTGCTTTTTAATATGCTGTCTAGTTTGGTCCTAACTTTCCTTCCAAGGAGTAAGCATCTTTTAATTTCATGGCCTCAATCACCATCTGCAGTGATTTTGGAGCCCCCCCCCCCAAAAATAAAGTCTGACACAGTTTCCACTGTTTCCTCATCTATTTCCCATGAAGTGATGGGACCAGATGCCATGATCTTCATTTTCTGAATGTTGAGTTTTAAGCCAACTTTTTCACTCTCCTCTTTCACTTCCATAAAAAGGCTCTTTAGTTCTTCTTCACTTTCTGCCATAAGGGTGGTTTCATCTGCATATCTGAGGTTATTGATATTTCTCCCAGCAATATTGATTCCAGCTCATGCTTTCTCCAGCTCAGCGTTTCTCATGATGTACTCTGCATATAAGTTAAATAGGCAGGGTGACTGTATATAGCCTTGAGGAACTCGTTTTCCTCTTTGGAACCAGTCTGTTGTTCAATGTCCAGTTCTAATTGTTGCTTCCTGACCTGCATGCAGGTTTCTCAAGAAGCAGGTCAGGTGGTTTGGTATTCCCATCTCTTTCAGGATACAATAGTTTGCATCTGCTAATACCAAACTCTTCATTCAACCTTCCCCTTCAAAATCTATTCTCTACATCTATGAGTCTGTTTCTATTTCATAGATAAATGCATTTATGTCATATTTTCAGCTTCATATATGAGTGATATCATATGCTATTTGTCTTTTACTTCATTTATTATGATAATCTCTATATCCATTCATATTCCTGCAAATGGTGTCATTTTATTATTTTTTATGGCTGAATAGTATTCCATTGTATGTATGTACCACATCTTTATCCTTTCTTCTACCAGTGGACATTTTTGTGGTTTCCACATCTTAGTTATTTTAATAATACTGCTACGAACATAGGTGTGCATGTATCTTTTTTAGAGTTTTGCCTGAATATATGCCCAGGAGTGGGATTGCAAGATAATATGACAACTGTATTTTTAGTCTTTTGAGGAACTGACTCAATGGACATGAGTTTGGGTAAACTCCAGGAGTTGGTGATGGACAGGGAGGCCACACGTGCTGCGCTTCATGGGTTCGCCAAGATTTGGACCTGACCTAATGACTGAACTGAACTGTACTATTGTATTCTCCATAGTCTCTGCACCAGTATACATTCCCACCAACAATGTAGGAGTTTCCTTTTTTTCTCCACACCCTCTCCAGTATTTGCTATTTGCATACTTCTTAATGATGGGTGTTCTGAGGTGGTGCATCTTGGTAGCTTTGATTTGCCTTTCTCTAAATTTGCAATGCTGAACATCATTTCATGTACCTATTGGCAATCTGTATGCAAAAGACAAGTTTTCTAATGTGAATTTCACATGATGTAACTTGATTTATTTTTTACCTCAAATTAAATAGATATATAACATGTCAAAAATCTTTCCAGCCTGATATACATTTGGAAATTTCTAGTAATGCACACAAAGAAGCAGATAAGAGTACCACTCTTCCCATGAATAAGAAAATTACTAAGCTCCAGTCAAATGTTAAACATTTCAATGGCAACAATATAGAAAAGAGAAAACAAAGTAATATAGGTCTATTGAGCTGAATATAGCAGAGAAAAATCTAGCTTAAAAAAGATCCATGTTCATGTTTGTGTGTATTTCAGAAACTAACTTAGAAAATAGCTGGCCTAGAAAGTATGTTCCCTATTCAATACTGAATAATAATTAATACTTTAACACAGGATTAATGACTAAAATCTGTAATAATTTTCTCTGTATCTATAAGAAAAAAATAGAAATATTTTGTTGTTGTTGTTGTTTTAAATTTTATTTTGCTTAGCTTTACAATAAAGAAGATCATTGAATATATAGTTTTAAAAAGAGAAAAATCCAAATGAATAATAACCATATGAATAGCTTTCCTATGCACTATTTTTCTTTTTTAATTCACTAAGAAGAAGAGTACAATAATAGCTACTATAATGAGATGCCACATTGCTGCAGTCATATTGGTGAGAATTAGGAAGACCAGCAATCCCAGGGTCTGTTAGGGTATTGGGAACCAAGGACCTTTATGCAATGCTGGTGTGAGGGAAATGTGGAATGACAAAATCCATTTTGTTAGTTGTTTCCATAACCTAAGACCCAACAATTCCATTTCTGAACATAAATCTTAATTATGCATATGAAGTCTATAAAGAAATATGCACAAAGATAATTATTAAAGCATTTTTTGTTTTCAGGAAGGGTTAAAGACAAACTAGAGATTGGGTAGTTAATATAGAGTAGATATGAAGAATATTATTACATAGTGTGTATATGCATTAACGTTTATGTGGTGTGATATGTGCTTTTTAAATATATGAAAATGTGTGATACAGGTGTCATACAGTCACTATGAATCAGATAAAGTAAAAGTAAAAACACAAAACAACACTATAATTAGTCTGAGTAATATATACATATTTATATATGCATGTGTGTTCACTCAGTCGTGTCCAACTCTTTGAGACCCCCATGAACTGCTCTTCTGTCCATGGGATTCTCTAGGAAAGAATACTGGAGTGGGTTGTCATTTCCCACTCTGGAGGATGTTTCCTACCCAGGGATTGAAACTTTATTTCCTGTGGCTCCTCCATCTGAAGGCAAATTGTTTACCATTGAGCCACCTGGGAAGCTCTCTCTATATATATAATATATAACATTGAATTCGTTCAAGGTAAGGAGACACACTGTGATTCTTATTGGGGATTCATTTCCTTTCTTATAAAATGTATGGGAAAGTAAGGAACTTCATCATTCATGCAAATTGTTTCATCAGCCACTCAGCCAGTGGTAATTTAAACAGAGTCTGTAGCACCCTGCAGTTCTGATTTCCATGTTATTGCTCCAGCCACACAGTAATTGGCCTCCTTTGCTCCTCCTCTTACGCTGAGCCATTGTGAGTAAGCCAGTTACTCTCTGCCTTTGTTTCTTTTCTACCAGCTGCTACCAAATTTCTGGTTGTGTGCCTCAAATTCAGACTTCTGAGAGAAAATCTGACTGTCTTCTTCCATCTGACTACATTGTGCTGAGCATTTTTCTCATGACAAACAAGGCCCTAGACTGCTGGGTACCTCCCACATTGTGGCTCTTCAGATAGCTCCTACTTCTTGGTCCAATCTTTTGTGAACAGAATCATTTCTTCTGGCTATCTTTGCCTTGAACTCATTGGGCACATCCAAAGCCATGAAATTAAAAGATGCTTGTCCCTTGGAAGAAAAGTTATGACCAAAATAGATAGCATATTAAAAGCCAGAGACATTACTTTACCAACAGAGGTCCATCTAATCAAAGCTATGGTTTTTCCAGTAATCATGTATGGATGTGAGAGTTGGACTATAAAGAAAGCTAAGTGCTGAAGAATTGATGTTTTTGAACTCTGGTGTTGGATAAAACTCTTGAGAGTCCCTTGGACTGCAAAGAGATCCATCCTAAAGTAGATCAGTCTTGAGTGTTCCTTGGAAGGACACATGCTGAAGCTGAAACTCCAATTCTTTGGTCACCTGATGTGAAGAACTGACTCATTTGAAAAGACCCTGATGCTGGGAAAGATTTAAGGCAGGAGGAGAAGGGGATCGCAGAGGATGAAATAGTTTGATGGCACCAGTGAATCAATGAACATGAGTTTGAATAAATTTCAGGAGTTGGTGATGGACAGGGAGGCCTGGCATGCTGCAGTCCATGAGATCACAAAGAGTCTGACAAAACTGAACGACTGAACTGAACTGAAAGATCTATCATCACTTCACCCTTGTAATGTGACTCCCCTTGTGTGATACTTTATCACTGTGGTATTATCTGTGACCAATGAGGAAAGATGGTGTTGATGGCAGAATCAAAAATTGTATCTACCACTTGAATATCAGTTCCATATGGCAGTGCTACTGTGTATGTTAAGGCCAATTTTGCAACCATGAAAGATGATAATGCTGATAATTCAGGACAAAAAACTTAAAAGTGAAGGTGCATGTTTGCATGCTAAGTTGCTTCAGTACTGTCCAACTCTTTGTGACCCTATGGGCTGTTGCCTGCCAGGTTCCTCTGTCCATGGGATTCTCCAGGTAAAAATACTTTAGGGGGTTTCCATGACCTGCTTCAGGGATCTTACCAACCCAGGGATTAAACTGATGTCTCTCATGTGCCCTGCATTGGTAGGGAGGTTCTTTACCACTAGTGACACCTCGGAAGCCCTTAAGAGTAACAGAATGTTGTTAAATCCCTACTTTTGGTTTCCTTGTGAACTGGTGAGACCTCACACTAGGTAGATATGAGCACCACCACCAATCTTCTCTCACATGAGGAACTTTGTAGTCTCAAGAAATCATGCTCATTTAATAACTTTCAGCCTGCTATAAGTTGGTATGCTTTGGAGAGAGCCTACTCATTACTGCAAACAGCAATAACTTATACTAAATATTTACATCAGAGTACTAATTTTAGCCAAGTCTCCCACCTGGTTCTCGGAGGCTACACTAGCACATGGCACATACATAAATCTTAACTCAGAAGAGAGCTCTATGCATAACAGGCACTCAGAGTAGCATAGACTCCAGAAAACAGTAATTCTTCTATATAAAAATACAAACATGTGCAGTCCAGTTCAGTCACACAGTTTTGTTCAACTCTTTGTGACCCCATGGACTGTAGCACTCCAGGCTTACCTGTCCATCACCAACTTCCAGAACTTGCTCAAACTCATGTCCATTAAGTTGGTGATATCATACAGCCATCTATCCTCTATCTTCCCCTTCTCCTCCCACCTTCAACCTTTCCAAGTATCATGGTCTTCTCTGGTGAGTCAACTCTTCAAAGTAGGTGGCCAAAGTATTGGAGTTTCAGCTTCAGCTGAAACTAGGTGAGTGATCACACCATCATGATTATCTCAGTCGTGACGATCTTTTTTGTATAGTTATTCTGTGTATTCCTGCCACCTCTTCTTAATATCTTCTGCTTCTGTTAGGTCCATACCATTTCTGTCCTTTATTGAGCCCATCTTTGCATGAAATGTTCCCTTGGTATCTATAATTTTCTTGAAGACATATCTAGTCTTTCCCATTCTGTTGTTTGCTTCTACTTCTTTGCATTGATCACTGAGGAAGGCTTTCTTATGTCTTCTTGCTATTCTTTGGAACTCTGCATTCAGATGCATATATCTTTCCTTTTCTCCTTTGCTTTTTGTTTCTCATTTTTTCACAGCTATTTGTAAGGACTCCTCAGACAGCCATTTTGCTTTTTTGCATTTCTTTTCCATAAGATGGTCTTGATCCCTGTCTCCTGTACAATGTCACGAACCTCAGTCCATAGTTCATCAGGCACTCTATCTGTCAGATCTAGGCCCTTAAATCTATTTCTCACTTCCACTGTATAATCGTAAGGAATTTGATTTCTTGAGAAACCTAGATGCAGGTCAGGAAGCAACAGTTAGAACTGGACACAGAACAGACTGGTTCCAAATAGTAAAAGGAGTATGTCAAGGCTGTATATTGTCACCCTGCTTATTTAAATTATATGCAGAGTACATCATGAGAAACGCTGGGCTGGAAGAAGCACAAGCTGGAATCAAGATTACCAGGAGAAATATCAATAACCTCAGATATGCAGATGACACCACCCTTATGGCAGAAAGTGAAGAGGAACTAAAAAACCTCTTGATGAAAGTGAAAGAGGAGAGTGAAAAAGTTGGCTTAAAGCTGAACATTCAGAAAACGAAGATCATGGCATCTGGTCCAATCACTTCATGGGAAATAGATGGGGAAACAGTGGAAATGGTGTCAGACTTTATTTTGGGGGGCTCCAAAATCACTGAAGATGGTGACTGCAACCATGAAATTAAAAGACGCTTACTCCTTGGAAGGAAAGTTATGACCAACCTAGATAGCATATTCAAAAGCAGAGACATTACTTTGCCAACAAAGGTTTGCCTAGTCAAGGCTATGGTTTTTCCTATGGTCATGTATGGATGAGAGAGTTGGACTGTGAAGAAAACTGAGCGTCAAAGAGTTGATGCTTTTGAACTGTGGTGTTGGAGAAGACTCTTGAGAGTCCTTTGGACTGCAAGGAGATCCAACCAGTCCATTCTGAAGAAGATCAGCCCTGGGATTTCTTTGGAAGGAATTACGCTAAAGCTGAAACTCCAGTACTTTGGCCACCTCATGCGAAGAGTTGACTCATTGGGAAAGACCCTGATGCTGTGAGGGATTGTGGGCAGGAGGAGAAGGGGACAACAGAGGATGAAATGGCTGGATGGCATCACTGACTCAATGGATGTGAGTCTGCGTGAACTCTGGGAGTTATTGATGTATAGGGAGGCCTAGAGTGCTGTGATTCATGGGGTCGCAAAGAGTCGGACACGACTGAGCGACTGAACCGAACTGAACTGAATTTTGGGGAAACATACGAATCAATGGTGTTTAGGACAATTGACATCAGACTTTTAAAGATAGTGGTCACTGATAGATGTGAAACAAGTATGAACAAAAGGATTGCCACAGCTTAGCACCTTAGAACTGTCTGCAGACTGTATTGTAGGGAAAAGTAACCCAGCAGAGCTCAGAGGCTACACTGACTTGAGGAAATGAAACTAGCATACTAGTAAGGATAGAGATGCTTAGAAAGGGAACTTTGCACAGCTGTGGAGGGTCCCTCTTGAGTATACAAAGACAGTTTGGTTCCTGTGTGTGAAGAAACTTCATAGGTCTAGGAAGGAACAATCTAAGACAATTAGAACAGTATCTGGTATTCAAAGAGCTCTGGAAATAGTGACTGTTACTACCATTTCAACTAGAAAATTGTATTACTCTTGGGATGTACAGATTTAGAAACCAGGTTGGGAGGAGGGTTCCAGAAGTGAGTCACCCAGAGAGCAATTTAAAGGGGCATTAGTTTTCAAGTTTCCAAGGGCTGGCACATGAAAAGTGATTACTACCTCAAAGTGACTACCTCTCGATATTTTTCAATCTGGGACCTTGCTCTTAAGTAACCCCCAGCAGGTACTTGCAGGATCCTGAATATGAGTGCACCCTTACTTTGCACCCTGTGTTCCTCACTTGCCTCACCTAAGTCCCAGTTCTTCTCAGAAGACAGGAATAATTTATTACAGACTAAACACAGCTGTGGTCCTTCCTCAAAAAATAAAATAAAGCAAGATTTAAAAAATTTCAAATAATTTACCTGTGCTCTAGATCAAAGATCAAATATATATAGAAATAGAAAAAAATAGCTAGTTCTTACCTAAAAAGAGAAAACATGACAAGGCCTTGCAATCAAATATGACCAGACAAGTAAAGAACAGAAAAACATAATCTGCATCAATGAGTAAAACCAAATGAGAATTGATACAGACTTAGAATACCAAAGTAGGATATTAAAGCAACTATTTTAATTATTTTTATAGTCAAAAGTGAAAACATGAAGGATACAGAAAAAGATCCATAGCACTAATATAAACTATAAAAATCAAGCACAGAGAGGAAAAAAAAAAGAGTTTAACAAAATGAGAAGAACATCAGTGAGCTTCCAGAAAAATTCAAATGGGCTTAATGTACATATAGTTAAAGAGGGAGAAGATGTCAAAAAAAGACATAGTGGGTGAAATTTTTCCAGATGTGACAACAACTGTAAATTGAACACTCATTAAGCTAAGTGAGCTATAATTTTAAAAAACATGAGAAAAATCACTCCAGGACACATGATAATCATATTGCTCAGAAAACATAAGGGGTGATCACTTAAAGAAGCCACAGAGGGGGAAAAAAACACACATATACAGAAGAAATAGAGGTTAGGAAAGTGTAGATTTCTGGTCAGAAACAGTCAAATAGAAGACATTGGGGCTTCATGGGGTTTCATGTTTAGAGTACATGAAGAGAGAGAATGAGAGAGAGAGAAGGGGAGGGAGGGAAGGAAGGAGTGAAGAAAGGAAGAAACTATTAGAGTCCCATACAAGGAGAGTTATCGATCAAAAACTAAGGGTAATGGACATCTTAGACATATAAAAGCTGAAAAATTTCATTACCATTAGGCCTGGACTATAAGAAATATTGAAAAAGTCATTTTTATGGCAAATAAATATGTGAAAAGATGTTCATCAGTGTTAGTTAGCAGGGAAGAGCAAATTAAAGCTCAAATATGTTCCACTACATATCTATGGTTTCAAATGTAAATTTGAAATCTGACAACATCAAATGTTGTCAAGTATGTAGAACAACTAAAACACTCATCATTCTTCATGGGGATTTAAAATGGTACAATCTCTTTGGAAAAGAGTTTTTGACAGCTTCCAAAATGTCAAACATACAGCTATATTGTGATCTAGCTATTCCATTCTTAGGTATTTACCCAAGAAAACAGCATCAGTTCAGTTAAGTCACTCAGTTGTGTCCTTCTCTTTGCGACCCCATGAATCACAGCACGCTAGGCCTCCCTGTACATCACTAACTCTCGGAGTTCACGCAGACTCACATCCATTGAGTCAGTGATGCCATCCAACCATTTCATCCTCTGTTGTCCCCTTCTCCTCCTGCCCCTAAACCCTCCCAGCATCAGAGTCTTTTCCAATGAGTCAATTCTTCGCATGAGGTGGCCAAAGTACTGGAGTTTCAGCTTTAGCGTAATTCCTTCCAAAGAAATCCCAGGGCTGATCTCCTTCAGAATGGACTGGCTGGATCTCCTTGCAGTCCAAGGAAGTCTCAAGAGTCTTCTCCAACACGACAGTTCAAAAGCATCAATTCTTCGGTGCTCAGCTTTCTTCACAGTCCAACTCTCTCATCCATACATAACCGTAGGAAAAACCATAGCCTTGACCAGGCGAACCTTTGTTGGCAAAGTAATGTCTCTGCTTTTGAATATGCTATCTAGGTTGGTCATAACTTTCCTTCCAAGGAGTAAGCGTCTTTTAATTTCATGGCTGCAGTCACCATCTGCAATGATTTTGGAGCCCCGCAAAATAAAGTCTGACACCATTTCCACTGTTTCCCCATCTATTTCCCATGAAGTGATTGGACCAGATGCCATGATCTTCGTTTTGTGAATGTTCGGCTTTAAGCCAACTTTTTCACTCTCCTCTTTCACTTTCATCAAGAGGTTTTTTAGTTCCTCTTCACTTTCTGCCATAAGGGTGGTGTCATCTGCATATCTGAGGTTATTGATATTTCTCCTGGTAATCTTGATTCCAGCTTGTGCTTCTTCCAGCCCAGCATTTCTCATGATGTACTCTGCATATAAGTTAAATAAGCAAGGTTACAATATACAGCCTTGACATACTCCTTTTCCTTTTTGGAACCAGTCTGTTATTCCATGTCTAGTTCTAACTGTTGCTTCCTGACCTGCATTCAAATTTCTCAAGAGGCAGATCAAGTGGTCTGGTATTCTCATCTCTTTCAGAATTTTCCACAGTCCCAAAAACAATTGTAATTGTAATATGCTTACTGTAGCATATTGTATATATCATGATATTTATGAAATTTTATGATACAGTTGAATGAGAAAATGCAAGGTATTATTAAAACAATATTGTAAAGTTAAAAAAAATAAAAAGTGCAAATTTAAAGTTACTCATAATGCTCTCTTCTCAAAATTATAACTATTTTGAGTATTTATTCTCTAAATTTATCTTAATGCATATGGATATGTTATTCTGTTACCAAATGATATTGCACTGATAGATATTCTTTTTAACTGAACAATACTAGAACATTATTTTAGGTCAAAAATTTAATTCTAAAACATTTTTCTCAATAATTTCATAACAGTCTAGTACGTGAAGTATACTAGACCTGCTAAAGTATACTAAGTCACTTGGTAGTAGTATACTTCATGTACTAGACTGTTATGAAATTTTTAAGAAAAATGTTTTAGAATTTAATTTTTTGACCTAAAATAATGTTCTAGTATTGTTCAGTTAAAAGAATATCTATCAGTGCAATATCATTTGGTAACAGAATAACATATCCATATGCATTAAGATAAATTTAGAGAATAAATACTAAAAATAGTTATAATTTTGATGAGAGCATTATGAGTAACTTTAATTTTGTACTTTTTAATTTTTTAACTGTACAATATTGTATTAATAATACCTTGCATTTTCTCATTCAACTGTGTTATAAACTTTCATAAAACTATATTGGTATGCAAAAATATTACTTCAAAAGCATTTCAATGACTACTCTCAATACACAAGTGATGATTTTTCCATTTCACAGAGGTGAAAATTATATTCCATAGAGACAACTCACTTATATGTTGCCACACTATCATTATGCTTTTGTATCACTAAAGTGGACAGATTGACAAAACTAATCACTTGTATCTTAGTTTAATGTATCTTCCAAGATAACAGATAAGTCCTATGCAAGCTGGATCTTTCTTTAATGCTTAACATGTTAATTATTTAGACCATCCTTAGAAATCCATCATGTATCTGAAAAATTCATAGAGAAGATCTACCCTGTGATTTGTTAGCCACTTCATTCTGGTCTAATAATGTAAACTAGCCTAAATATCTGCCTAAGAATATTGGTTCCTATCATCCAATGTCCTTTTTTTTTTTTTTTTTTTTTCCATTTGTACTAAGCAAAAAAAAAAAAAAAAAAAAAAACAGTAAGTAGGTATGCTGAGAGAGAAAGACATCCATTTTACTGATGGCTTAGACCTCTTACTGCATACTCCAACCCTGCATTTCAAAAGGAGCAATGATAATGTTTGCTGTGGGTTTGTCATATATAGCTTTTATTATGTTGAGGTATGTTCCTTCTATTTCTGCTTTCTGTAGAGGACATGGAAGCAACCTAGATGTCCATCAACAGATGCATGGATAAGAAAACTCTACATATACACAATGGAGTATTACTCAGCCATTAAAAAGAATACATTTGAATCAGTTCTAATGAGGTGGATGAAACTGGAACCTATTATACAGAGTGAAGTAAGCCAGAAAGAAAAACACCAATACAGTATACTAACACATATATATGGAATTTAGAAAGATGGTAATGATAACCCTGTATGCGAGACAGCAAAAGAGACGCAGATGTATAGAACAATCTTTTGGACTTTGTGGGAGAGGGAAAGGGTGGAATGATTAGGGAGAATGGCATTGAAACATGTATAATATCATATATGAAATGAATCACCAGTCCAGATTCTATGCATGATACTGGATGCTTGGGGCTGGTGCACTGGGATGATGTAAAGGGATGGTATGGGGAGGGAGGAGGGAGGAGGTTTCAGTATCAGGAACACATGTATACCTGTGGCAGATTCATGTTGATGCATGGTAAAACCAATATAATATTGTAAAGTAATTAACCTCCATTTAAAATAAATAAATGTATATTAAAAAAATATTTTGATCACCAAAAACAAACAAACAAACAAAAAAAACAAAACAAAAGGTGCAGTGAAATGGTGTTGACTTCTAAATGATTTCCATATAGTATTTTCTGAGCAGGACTGAGATATCCAAAAACATTGAAATGATACTAAAGGTCAATATGTTCATCAATGCCAAGAAATGCATGAACATTGCATGACAGCTTACATTTACTATATGAAGATGTTTAATAACTATTTTTTTATTGTTTTGCTGTGTCAGAGCCAAGGATGATGTTAACATATTGTTCATTCAGTACTTTATATTATCTTGTCAATTTTCTACTCCATGTATATTACTAAACATAAAACTAGATATCAGTGAAATATTACAATTATTCATTAGTGAAGTTCAGAAGTTTTTAATATTTTCCTATATACAGAAAATATTATCATCGTAAAAAATCTTAGAATACAGAGTCGTATGACATTTATAAGTCATTTATACAATTCCACTTACAAATTCACTCAGAGAAAGCTACTGGCAGAAACAATGACATAAATTCAGTTTTCTGAATTTCAATTCTTTCTAAAGTCTTTCAAAAGATACTATCTGACTTTTCAGAATAAATATGTACAAAGAAGAGTTATCAGTTTTTAAATTAAACAAAAGTTAAGAGCTGACTCTTCATTCTGTTGACCATTTTGCTAAGTAAACTAGCTTGGGCTTGTTAAAAAGTTCAAAATGTTAGATTTTCTTAACACAGAGTAGGCAATGAAAAACAAATTAATATTTATTTTATAAAAATGAATAGAATTTACATAAATATGTGAATAATATTAATACAGTAGTAAAATGACTTTATTGTTCACAACCAAGATAAAAATGTATTAATAATTCATTAAGTTGGCAACCTTTTTCTCATGTCATGAAATAGCATGACTTATAGATTTCCTCAATTAATTTTAATTATTTTTAAACAGACATATATTTTTGAATTGATCTAAAATCTAAAAAAAAATATTGGAACATACTTTTATAAGTAAGTAAACATTGACAGAAGTTTTTGTTTAAAAATAGTAAATTGAATACAGACAGACATACAAATGTCAGCTGATTATTTTCTGGCTCTTTTGTAGTTTTACTGTTCCATTTTTTCTCTATTGCTGACTTCCTTACTTATTCATTATTGTTTCAATTGTAAAACAATGTAAATGGTTTAAATTTTATAATTACAAGACACAGAGTGACTGAATAAATGAAAAAAAAACAAGACCCAGTTGCCTACAAGAGGCTCATTTTAGCATTTAATATCCATGGATTCAAGTGGCTTGATGGAAAAAGATATTCCATGCAAGTAGAAATCCAAAGAAAGGGAGGGATAGAAATATATCTGACAAAATATACTTTAATTCAAAAACTATAGCAAGAAACCAGATATTTATATAATGATAAAAAGGATCAATTCATGAAAAGAAAAGAACAATCAAAAAGTGTATATATACTCAACATCAGATCATGTGCATATATCAAGCAAATACTAAAATTTATGCAGAAATAAATAGACAATACTCCAATAATGGTAGGAGACTTTAATATCCCACTTTAAACAATAGATAAATCCTAGACAAAAACTCAATAAGGTAACACTGGACTAAAACTGTACTTTAGTTCCAAAATAAATACATTTATAGAACATTCCTTCTAATATCAAGTATAATACATTTCCTGGAGAAATATTGTCCAGAACAGAACATGTGTTAGATCACAAAATAAATGTTAGTGAAGCTAAGAAGATTGAAATTATACAAATATATTTTTCTGACCATAATGGTGTGAAATTAGATATCAATAACAAAAGGAAAACTAGAATCAGTAACAAGAAGAAAAGTGGACAATTAATAAATATTTAGAAATTAAATGTCAAACTCTTGAATAATTAATGGGTCAATGAAGAAAGAAAAAAAAGTCTTGAAAAAGATGAATACAACATATTAAAACTTCATAGAAAGCAAATCTAAGAGTAAAATTTGTAGCAATACACATCTACACAAGAAAAAAGAAAGATCTCAAATAAACAACCTCACTTTACAACTCAAGGAACTAGAAAGAGAAGGATGAAGAAAGCCTAAAGTTAGAGAAAGAAAGAAATAAGAGATCAGGTCAGAAATAAATGAAGTATTGACCAGAAAAACAATAAGATATGTCAAAAAATCAATAAAATGAATAACTGATTTTTAAAAAGATAACATTAACGTATTTTTAGCTAGACTTAGGTGGCTCAGACAGTAAAGCATATGCCTACAATGCAGGAGACCCAGGTTCAATCCCTGGGTTGGGAAGATCCTCTGGAGAAGGAAAAGGCAACCCATTCCAATATTCTTCCCTGGAAAAATCCCATAGACAGAGGAGCCTGGCAGGCTATAGTCCATGGGGTCGCAAAGAGTTGGACATGACTGAGTGAATTCACTTTAACTTTCAAGAAGGATCAAAGTCTCAGATAAGTAAAACAAGAAGTGAAAGAGGAGATATTGCAACTTACACAATAGAAATATAACTCACTCAGTATGATCACATTTTACTTAACTGGACTACATTCACAAAGACTTCATTTCCAAAAAAGGTCTCATTTACAGGCATCTGGGAGAGGGAGAGGGTGGGATGATTTGGGAGAATAGCATTGAAATATGTATAATATCATATTTGAAATGAGTCTGCAGTCCAGGTTCGATGCCTGATCCAGGATGCCTGGGGCTGGTGCACTGGGATGACCCAGAGGGATGGTATGGGTTGGGGGGAGAAGGGTTCAGGATGGGGAGCACATGTGTACTTGTGGCGGATTCATTTTGATGTATGGCAGGGGCAATACAATATTGTAAAGTTAAGCAAAATAAAATTAAAAAAAAAAAAAACACAATTAAGTCCATTATAAAAGTCTCAGCCACCTGAAGTAATAATTTGGCCACCTAATGGCAACAGTCAACTCCCTAGAAAAGACCCTGATGCTGGGTAAGATTGAGGGCAGGAGGAGGATAAGGTGACAGAAGATTAAATGGTTAGAGAGCATCACTGACTCAATGGACCTGAGTTTGAGCAAACTCGGGAAGATAGTGAAGGACAGGGAAGCCTGGCAGTTCTGCAATCCATGAGGTTGCAAAGAGTCGGACATGACTGAAAAAATAAAATGCATGACAAGTAAATACAAAAGCGTTTTTTATTAAATGTACAGTTTTAAGTAAATGCTTTTTTAAATGGTAGTATAACTTAACAAACCTAAAATACCTAAATAGTCAATGAACAATTCATTGAATTTAGTTATTAAACAAAGCATATATCCAGCCAAGTTAAAAAAAAAGAAGAAATTAAAACTTCAGTGGTTCTCCTTATGACCTACCCAGACATGCTCTACCCAATTGGAAGTTAGCCACTATTATAATTTCAATGATCACTGGATAGTTTCACCTATTTTGAATATTTTATAATGGAATTACACAATGTTTACTCATTTCTGAGAACTTTCACCATATGTTATCTTTATTAAATCTTCCTTATTTTTGCACATAGCATACCTTTCAAGAATGACTCCTCAGATCATATAGAACTGACACAGGAGGGGAGCTACCACCATGAATGTGTCAAATTACTGAGTCCAAAAACAGATTATAGGAGGTATGATTCTGGAATTAAAAGGGTTAACTCAGGAAACTCTGATCATGATCATGATCATCATCATCATCACTAGACCTCAGTCTCTCTCTCTATTTTTTTTTTATTTTATTTTTTTGGCTGTGTTGGTTCTTCATTGCGATGTGCAGGCTGTTCATTGTGGCATGTGCGATTCTCTAGTGGCTTTCTCATTGTGTGTCAGCTTAGTTGCCCCATGAATGTTGGATCTTGGTTCCCTGATCAGGGATCGAATTTGCATCCCTGCACTGGAAGGTGGCTTCTCAGCTACTGCACCATCAGGGAAGGCCCTCCCTTAGTGTCTTTGGGGCACCCAGGGAAAAGAGAATGGATGTTGAAATACTGCAACAGTGGTGCAGAAAAACCTTAAAACTCTCTACAAGGGCTTCTGGATAGCAGAACCTACTTAGCATCAAGAAACAGCTACAAAAGGAGCCTGGGGAATTAAATTTTAACTTTGCATTCTCTGAAGTAGCAGAAGGTCCCTCGGAGGGGGATGGACAAGCAACCTATAGCATCTACCACATGGTGAAAAGAAAAATACACCAAAAAAAGCCAAAAAATCTTTGGCTCCTTTATAGGAGCCAAAGATTGCACTGGGTTCTGAGATACAAGAGATTTATTGGTGGGGAGGGAAATGAATAAAGAATATTTCAAACAAATACAAGAGAAAATGCCTGGTAGGTTCTGAAGCTATAGTTTAGTTTGAGATTATAAGAATTACAAAAATGACACTGTAATCAAGTAAAAGACATGCTCCACTTTGATTCTCATCTTATTTTTATTTTAATGAGCCTTGTCTCTTTATGGGATTAACGTATTACTTTAATGTGGCAAAAATCTGAACTGAGCAAAAGTATAGACAATGTAAACATTCCTCTCATACTGTCTATCCCTCTTTTCTTCTAGTACCACTTCTCAGAGTCAACTCTTGCATTAGAAATATTGAAGTGTGTCCACACATATATTTATGTATTCAGAAAAAAAGAGTGAATTCTACTCTGTATCTGGGTTTTATCCTAGAGAAGCTTCCCAATTAGCACATGCAAACCTAATAATTCATCTCAATATGTTTAAGCAACAACCCATTCTGGTTATTTAATTTGTTTTTGTATCTATATTTCTTCTACCTGTACTTGTACCCGTATATAAAGATATACATGTGTATACATATACATCTGTATTAGATACATGTGTATATAATAAAATATATATAAATGTATGTGTATGATGTATACATTCTAATTAAAGTTTTTTATTTTTTTAAGAAGAAATTGTACTGGGTCACATATGTTTACTTTAAAACATGAGGTGTATTACCAAGTCTTTCAGAGAGATTGTTCTAATTTTTCCTTACAACAACAGTGCCTCAGGGCGTCTTTTTTTTTTTTTTTTTTAACATGTATATCTACAAAATAAGACTTTGCTGTGTTTAATAAATTGCCTGGTTTAATAAACATGTCAATATTAATGAAAGCATAAAACATAAAATTTATTGTATTTCAACTTACAATTTTTGCTTATAAGTGATATTGGATCTGGCCAGTTTAAAACCTAAAAAGATGTCTCTGGAAGGGCTGCATGGTGGATGAAGGTTAAATTTGAGCTTTATAGAGAAGTCACACAATGGGACAAATTAGAAATCATTTTCAATTAACAAAAAATAAATATTTATTCTGCAGATTCTGTAGATGGGAAGGGGATGGGATATTTATCTGAGAAGAATGTAGGAAAGGATAGAATATTTACCTATTGACTTCTCCAATTCAACTATCTATTTGGCTTAAGGATATTGAGCTTTCTATTTTTTTTTTTTTTTTTAAATGATAATGACTTTACCTGACATTATGTTGGAAATTAGCCCTAAAGACCATAAGAAAGCAATGGTTGGGAATCTAGAGTCCCTCTCCTCATCCATAAATCTACATTTGTGCCTGGAGAATAATTCGTGACACAGGGGATGTTACTACAAAATCATCCACTGATTTTGGAAATGGCACTGAAACATGTACAATATTATATGTGAAATGAATCACCAGTTCAGGTTTGATGCATGATACAGGATGCTTGGGGCGGATGCACTGGGATGACTCAGATGGATGGTATGGGGAGGGAGGTAGGAGGGGGGTTCAGGATGGGGAACACATGTACACCCGTGGTGGATTCATGTTGATGTATGACAAAAACAATACAATATTGTAAAGTAATTAGCCTCCAATTAAAATAAATAAGTTTATATTTAAAAAAAATTAAAAAAGAAAATGTACCTAGTATCATTTTAAGAGTTGGTTCTTCAACAGACAATGGAAACAGAGATATAATTGAGAGACAATAATAATAATAATAAAAGAAAGCTAAGCATCAAAATACAGTAACAGTTGGAGGGAATAACACAGACTGACCTTTACTTATAAATAACTCTATTAACGCCCTTATCTGGAACGAGGCTGTTTTTAAACAAAATAGGTTTCTGGGAAGATGGTTTGTTTTGCTTTGTCTGGCAAAGGCCAACATTTGATTTTAGTCTCTAGAAATATTACATGTCCTCCAGGAACATTATGGAACAAATTTGAGAATTTCCTGACTAGAAGAGACTAGAGTTAACCTACGTCGATTGCTTCTTATTTGGATAAAAAAATGACACAAGTGGTGAAATTACTAAAATATCACACAGCAAATCATGAGAATAACTGGGAGATGGCATTACATTTTGACTCCTAAGCTAGTCGTCATCAGGTCAGATCAGATCAGTCGTTCAGTCGTGTCCGACTCTTTGCGACCCCATGAACTGCAGCACGCCAGGCCTCCCTGTCCATCACCAGCTCCCGGAGGTCACTCAGACTCACATTCATCGAGTCAGGGATGCCATCCAGCCATCTCATCCTCTGTCGTCCCCTTCTCCTCCTGCCCTCAATCCCTCCCAGCATCAGAGTCTTCTCCAATGAGTCAAAACTTCGCATGAGGTGGCCAAAAACTGGAGTTTCAGCTTTAGCATCATTCCTTCCAAAGAAATCCCAGGGCTGATCTCCTTCAGAATGGACCGATTGGATCTCCTTGCAGTCCAAGGGACTCTCAAGAGTCTTCTCCAACACCACAGTTCAAAAGCATCAATTCTTTGGCACTCAGCCTTCTCCACAGTCCAGCTCTCACATCCATACATGACCACAGGAAAGACCATAGCCTTGATTATGCGAACCTTTTTTGGCAAAGTGATGTCTCTGCTTTTGAACATGCTATCTAGGTTGGTCATAACTTTCCTTCCAGGGAGTAAGCGTCTTTTAATTTCATGGCTGCAGTCACCATCTGCAGTGATCTTGGAGCCCAGAAAAATAAAGTCTGACACTGTTTCCACTGTTTCTCCATCTATTTCCCATGTAGTGATAGGACCAGATGCCATGATCTTCGTTTTCTGAATGTTGAGCTTTAAGCCAACCTTTTCACTCTCTACTTTCACTTTCATCAAGAGGCTTTTTAGTTCCTCTTCACTTTCTGCCATAAGGGTGGTATCATCTGCATATCTGAGGTTATTGATATTTCTCCCGGCAATCTTGATTCCAGCTTGTGTTTCCTCCGTCCAGCAGAGGAACCAGAGATCAAATTGCCAACATCCGCTGGATCATCGAAAAAGCAAGAGAATTCCAGAAAAAGTCGTCATAGTCATATTAATAGTTATCATACTGTTAGTGATACCAGAAATAGCATAGCATTGTAGAAATTTAAAGAATCTACAAAACAGATGTTATGGCTGTATTGACTATGGTATTAATGGAATATCTGATGGTAACCATATTTACATTATTGGTTACAAAAACAATATAAATTCAGCAAGCTAAATATTATATGGCACAATTTTGTAAATATAAAACAAAAGCTACTAATTATTTTCCCTCTAAAGAGCAGAATAATTCTTCTGTAGTCTGAATTATAAATGTATATTGGACAGCAATTTTATTTATTTTCTCTTTACTTTTTTTACCCTCTTATTATGCTATCTAATGCCCCATGGGACAGAGATGGTGAAACAAATGGTACTTTATTAAACATCCAAGTTTAATCCTTAGTGAGGGTGTAATCAAACACACTTACATGGGATGTACATCACAGAATGAATGCACTGTATTCTTTACAATGCCTGCTGATGATGTTTTAATTTTTAAGGCATTAATAGAGTCATAATCATTGAAGCACCTAATAAGAAAGTAATTACAACAGAAAAAAAAAAATCTAAACCACTTAAGCTACTCAAGTATGTATGAATGATTCACAATGGTCCAACTGAAAGAACTTGTAGAATGAAATACACATTTTGCATTAATTCCATTACAATTTTGTTTAAAAAGTATTACTAAGCTATAAAAAGGAACAAAGTTGGATCATTGGTAAAGATGTGGACGGACCAAGTGTCTGTCATACAGAGTGAAGTAAGTCAGAAAGGAAAAAAAAGGCCTCATATATTAATGCATACATATACGTGGAATCTGGGAAAATGGTATAGATTATCTTATTTGCAAAAGTAGAAATAGAGACAGAGATGTAGAGGACAAACATGGACACCAAAGGGAGAAAGGGAATGGTGGGGTGAATTGAGTGATTGAGATTGACATGTACACTATTGATACTATGTATGAAACAGATAATTATTGAGATCTTACTGTATAGTTCATGAAATTCTACATAGTATTCTGTGGTGACCTAGAGGAGGAAGATGTCCAAAAAGAGGGAATATATGTATTCACTTTGCTATATAGTAGAAACTAATACAGCATTGTAAAGTAACTATACTCCAATAAAAATTAATTTAAAAAATAAGGATTGATAATGAAATTGAATTTTAAAAGCCTTCTATTATGTTTCTTTGTCTCTGTTGCTTCTTCCTTACATCTGGTCCCAGTTCATTGTCAGTGAAGTTGTTGGAGTATAAAATTTTAAAATTGCATGTATTTTAAGTCGTTCAGTCATGTTCAATTCTTTGTGACTCCATGGACTGTAGCCCTCCAGGCTTCTCCGTCCATGGGATTTTAAAGCCAAGAATACTGGAGTGGGTAGCCATTTCATTCACCAGAGGATCTTCCCAACCCAGGGACCAAACCTTCATCTCCTTCAATGGCAGGTGAATTCTTTACTTCCAAGTCACCTGGGAATCCCTTTTATTATTTTATTTTATTTAACTTTACAATATTGTATTGGTTTTGCCATATATCAAAATGAATCTGCCACAGGTATACATGTGTTCCCCATCCTGAACCCTCCTCCCTCCTCCCTCCCCATACCATCCCTCTGGGTTGTCCCAGTGCACCAGCCCCAAGCATCCAGTATCATGTATCGAACCTGGACTGGTGACTCGTTTCATATATGATATTATACATATTTCAATGCCATTCTCCCAAATCATCCCACCCTCTCCCTCTCCCAGAGTCCAAAAGACTGTTCTATACATCAGTGTCTCTTTTGCTGCCTCATTTACAAGGTTATTGTTACCATCTTTCTAAATTCCATATATATGCATTAGTATACTGTATTGGTATTTTTCTTTCTGGCTTACTTTACTCTGTATAATAGGCTCCAGTTTCATCCACCTCATTAGAACTGTTTCAAATGTATTCTTTTTAATGGCTAAGTAATACTCCATTGTGTATATGTACCACAGCTTTCTTATCCATTCATCTGCTGAAGGCCAATCTTCTTTAAATCCTTCAAGGGCTTCCTATTGCACATGGGATTAATTCTAAATTTTTAAGCACAGCATGCAAAGACCCCAGGGAAAGCTGCTGATTTTTTCCCTCCAGTCTGGGCTATGATGATCCCATACCTCACCTATCAAAACTTCTGCCATACTAATACATTCCCCAAGAAGGTGCATGGCTGCAGTACTTTTTAATTAATTAATTAACTTTAATTGGAGGCTTATTACTTTACAATATTGTGATGGTTTTTTCCATACATTGACATGAATCAGCCACGGGCGTACACGTGTTCCCCATCCAGATCCCCCAGGGTCATCTTAGTGCACCAGCCCTGAGTACCCTGTCTTGTGCATCAAACCTGGACTGGCAATCCTCTTCACATATGATAATATACACGTTTCAACACTACTCTCTCAAATCATCCCACCCTTGCCTTCTTCCACAGAGTCCAAAAGACTGTTCTTTATATCTGTGTCTCTTTTGCTGTCTTGCATATAGGGTCTATATTGTCATCTTTCTAAATTCCATATATATGCATTATTGTACTGTATTAGTGTTTTTCTTCTGACTTACTTCACTCTGTATAATAGGCAGCAGTTTCATTCACTTCATTAGAATGGATTCAATGCATTCTTTTTAAGGCCCGAGTAAGCACAGGTGGCTACGACCGGTGTGCTAAGTGCGGCTGAGAGGAGCTACCCCACGTCTGAGGTCAGTGGCAGAAGCTGGGACGACCCCATGCCCGAAGGGCGGCGGCCAAGAGGAGTTACCCCACGTCCGAGGTCGGGACAGTGGCACAGAGTGCCACACTGTGACAGCACAGGAATGGCTGAGAGGAGTTACCTCACGTCCAAGGTCAGGGGAGCGGCCGAGAGGAGATACCCCGTGTACAAGGTCAGAGACGGTGACGAGAGGAGTTACCCCATGCCCGAGGTCAGGGACGGCGGTCGGGAGGAGTAACCCCACACACGAAGCCAGGGGCAGTGGCCCGGAAGACCAACCCCACATCCAAGGAGCCGTGGCTGTGTGGGCACAGGAAGGCCTAGAGGAGCTATCCCACACTGAAGGTCAGGAAGGGTGGCAGTGAGGAGATACCCCTCATCCAAGGTAAGGAGCAATGGCTGCGCTTTGCTGGAGCAGCCGTGAAGAGATATCCAACGTCCAAGGTAAGAGGAACCCAAGTAAGACGGTAGGTGTTGCAAGAGGGCATCAGAGGGCAGACACACTAAAACCATACTCACAGAAAACTAGTCAATCTAATCACACTAGGACCACAGCCTTGTCTAACTCAATGAAACTAAGCCATGCCCGTGGGGCAACCCAAGATGGGCGGGTCATGGTGGAGAGATCTGACAGAATGTGGTCCACTGGAGAAGGGAATGGCAAACCACTTCAGTATTCTTGCCTTGAGAACCCCATGAACAGTATGAAAAGGCAAAATGATAGGATACTGAAAGAGGAACACGCCAGGTCAGTAGGTGCCCAATATGCTACTGGAGATCAGTGGAGAAATAACTCCAGAAAGAATGAAGGGATGGAGCCAAAGCAAAAACAACACCCACCTGTGGATGTGACTGGTGATAGAAGCAAAGTCCAATGCTGTAAAGAGCAATAATGCATAGGAACCTGGAATATCAGGTCCATGAATCAAGGCAAATTAAAAGTGGTCAAACAAGAGATGGCAAGAGTGAATGTCGACATTCTAGGAATCAGCAAAATCAAATGGACTGGAATGGGTGAATTTAACTCAGATGACCATTATATCTACTACTGCGGGCAGGAATCCCTCACAAGAAATGGACTGGCCATCATGGTCAACAAAAGAGTCCGAAATGCAGTACTTGGATGCAATCTCAAAAACGACAGAATGATCACTGTTTGTTTCCAAGGCAAACCATTCAATATCACAGTAACCCAAACCTATGCTCCAACCAGTAACAATGAAGAAGCTGAAGTTGAATGGTTCTGTGAAGACCTACAAGACCTTTTAGAACTAACACCCAAAAAAGATGTCCTTTTCATTATAGGGGACTGCAATGCAAAAGTATGAAATCAAGAAACACCTGGAGTAACAGGCAAATTTGGCCTTGGAATATGGAATGAAGCAGATAAAGACTAATAGAGTTTTGCTAAGAAAATACACTGATCATAACAAAGACCCTCTTCCAACAACACAAGAGAAGACTCTATACATGGACATCGCCAGATGCTCAACACTGAAATCCGATTGATTATATTATTTGCAGCCAAAGATGGAGAAGCTCTATACAATCAGCAAAAACAAGACTAGGAGCAGACTGTGGCTCAGACCATGAGCCCATTATTGCCAAATTCAGACTTAAATTCAAGAAAGTAGGGAAAACCACCAGACCATTCAGGTATGACCTAAAGCAAATCCCTTATAATTATACAGTGGAAGTGAGAAATAGATTTAAAAGCCTAGATCTGATAGATGGAGTGCCTGATGAACTATAGAATGAGGTTCATGACATTGTACAGGAGACAGGGATCAACACCATCCCCATGGAAAAGAAATGCAAAAAAGCAAAATGGCTGTCTGGGGAGGACTTACAAATAGCTGTGAAAAGAAGAGAAGCAAAAAGCAAAGGAGAAAAGGAAAGATATAAGCATCTGAATGCAGAGTTCCAAAGAATAGCAAGAAGAGATAAGAAAGCCTTCTTCAGCAATCACTGCAAAGAAATAGTGGAAAACAACAGAATGAGAAATACTAGGGATCTCTTCAAGAAAATCAGAGATACCAAAGGAACATTTCATGCAAAGATGGGCTCAATAAAGGACAGAAATGGTATGGACCTAACAGAAGCAGAAGATATTAAGAAGAGATGGCCAGTATACACAGAAGAACTGTACAAAAAAGATTTTCACGATCCAGATGATCACGATGGTGTGATCACTGACTTAGAGCCAGACATCCTGAAATGTGAAGTGAAGTGGGCCTCAGAAAGCATCACTATTAACAAACCTAGTGAAAGTGATATAATTCCAGTGGAGCTATTTCAAATCCTGAAAGATGATGCTGTGATAGTACTGCACTCAATATGCCAGCAAATTTGGAAAACTCAGCAGTGGCCACAAGATTGGAAAGGTCAGTTTTCATCCCAATCCCAAAGAAAGGCAATGCCAAAGAATGCTCAAACTACCGCACAATGGCACTCATCTCACACGCTAGTAAAGTAATGCTCAAAATTCTCCAAGCCAGGCTTCAGCAATATGTGAACCATGAAATTCCTGATCTTCAAGCTGGTTTTAGAAAAGGCAGAGGAACCAGAGATCAAATTGCCAACATCCGCTGGATCATGGAAAAAGCAAGAGAGTTCCAGAAAAACATCTATTTCTGCTTTATTGACTATGCCAAAGCCTTTGACTGCATGGATCACAATAAACTGCGGGAAATTCTGAAAGAGAAGGGAGTACCAGACCACCTGATCTGCCTCTTGGGAAATTTGTATACAGGTCAGGAAGCAACAGTTAGAACTGGACATGGAACAGCAGACTGGTTCAAAATAGGAAAAGGAAAAGATCAAGGCTGTATATTGTCACCCTGTTTATTTAACTTATATGCAGAGTACATCATGAGAAACGCTGGACTGGAAGAAACACAAGTTGGAATCAAGATTGCCGGGAGAAATATCAATAACCTCTGATATGCAGATGACACCACCCTTATGGCAGAGAGTGAAGAGGAACTAAAAAACCTCTTGAAGAAAGCTAAAGTGGAGAGCGAAAAAGTTGGTTTAAAGCTCAACATTCAAAAAATGAAGATCATGACATCTGGTCCCATCACTGCATGGGAAATAGATGGGGAAACAGTGGAAGCAGTGTCAGACTTTATTTTTATGGGCTCCAAAATCACTGCAGATGGTGACTGCAGCCATGAAATTAAAAGACTCTTACTCCTTGGAAGGAAAGTTATGACCAATCTAGATAGCATTTTGAAAAGCAGAGACATTACTTTGTCAACAGAGGTTCGTCTAGTCAAGGCTATGGTTTTTTCCTGTGGTCATGTATGGATGTGAGAGTTGGACTGTGAAGAAGGCTGAGTGCTGAAGAATTGATGCTTTTGAACTGTGGTGTTGGAGAAGACTCTTGAGAGTCCTTTGGACTGCAAGGAGATCCAACCAGTCCATTCTGAATGAGATCAGCCCTGGGATTTCTTTGGAAGGAATGATGTTAAAGCTGAAACTCCAGTATTTTGGCCACCTCATGCGAAGAGTTGACTCATTGGAAAAGACTCTGGTGCTGGGAGGAATTGGGGACAGGAGGAGAAAGGGACGACAGAGGATGAGATGGCTGGATGGCAGCACTGACTCGATTGACGTGAGTCTGAGTGAACTCCGGGCACTGGTGATGGACAGGGAGGCCTGGCGTGCTGTGATTCATGGGGTTGCAACAAGTCGGACAGGACTGAGCGACTGATCTGATCTGATCTGATCTGAATATTCCATTTTGTATATGCACCACAGCTTTCTTATCCATTTATCTGCCAATGGACATCTAGGTTGCTTCCATGTCCTGGCTATTATAAACAGTGCTGCGATGAACATTGGAATATATGTGTCTCTTTGAGTTCTGGTTTTCTCAGTGTGTATGCCCAGTAGTGGGATTGCTGGGTCGTTTAGTTCAGTTTAGTCACTCAATAGAAATTCTAACAGTCTCTATATAGAGGATCCAAAAAGTACATAGAAGCCTTTATAGGACTAACTTTACTCTATGACCTTACTTGGAGAGATGTAATGCATGTTTAGGGTAGACACTGACTTCTGACTTGAGAACTTGAGTTTTCGGGGGAGCTACTGTTTTTGGAGATGAATGGTTTGAATGTGAGACAAAGGGAAAGAGAGAACATGAAATAGCCCTCCTCCCTACTTGAAGCTAAGCAGTTTCCATTACAGAACCACTTTGCTGGATGTATTCTTTAAGGACTGAAGAGGGCTCATGCTGAGACTTTAGTCTATGGTAATTTGGCTGACATAGAACAGGGAGAGAAGAAAAGTCCTGGTAATTTCTTAGATAGACTACGGTAGGCTCTCTGAAAATTTACTGATGTTGATCCCAAAAGTGCAGCGGAGGAATGATCTTAAAAAATAGGTTTCTTACACAGTCAGCTCTAGATATCTGCTGTAAGTTATGAGAATATGTGTTAGGACCAAATAAATTAACAAAAAAAAAAACACCTGTTACAGCTGGCTCATATGGTATGTTATGGTAGAGAATATGAAGAGGAAAATAAGAGCAAAAAAGAACAAGACAATAGACTGAAACCCCCAAAATGGCTGTTAGATCTACTCTGAAACAGTCTGAGAAAAATGCCTAGAAGGATCCAGCTGAAAAGGGGTGGACTTGTTATTACTGTGGAAGGGAGGGTCATCTCAAACAGGATTGTGCTCAGGCATCTAAGCTGCCCCCAGCTCCGTGTCCAGTCTGCAAGGACCACACTGGAGAAAAGTCTGCCCTCCGAGGTGTAGGCCCCAGGGCTCAGACTCTCAAGACAATAGGGACTGAAGGTGCCTGGGGTCCCCATACAAGCTTCCATCCTAATTACACCTGAGTAACCCCAGGTGTTAATAACTGTGGCAGGCCAGTCAGTCAATTTCTTTTGGACACTGGGACAACTTTATGCTCACTGAAGCCCCTGGTCTACTTTCCTCCTGATCCACTACCATAATGGGACTGTCTGGATGAGCCAAATGTGATTACTTCAGCTGTCCTTTAAGCTGCAACTAGGACTCTGCTATTTTCTCAAGTTTCTAATCTTGCCAGTCTTCCTCACCCCTTTTGGATAATGATATACTGAGCAAGGTCCAGCCTTTTTTTTTTTTTTTTTCATGAATATGGAGCCTGCTCTTTCTCTCCCATTAATTGAACAAAATGTAAATTCTAGTGTGGGTTGATAAAAACACTGTGGGTTGAACGCAAAATACTGTTCCTGTTGTTATCAAGCTCAATGACCCTCACCTATTTTCACATCATAAGCAGTACTCACTAAAGCCCAAGGTTAATGAATGGGCAAAATCTTACTGTACTGAGTTCTCATGATCTAAGTGGGATCTTAAACTCTTAAGTTCAGAGTGGCAATGGCCACACCCTTAAAGTTGCTGTAAATCAAGGGGTGTAAAAAGCTCAACAAATAGAATATCACTTACACTGTTCCTGGAGACCCCAGTCCTCAGGAAAGTTGAAAAGGCTAATGACATTATTAAGAGGCATCTGCATAAGCTAACTCAGGAAACACAAGACAATTGGTTTAAAGTGTTACCCAGAGCTTTAATGAGGGCTCAAACTGCTCATAAGAAGAAGAGACTGTCTCTATGATAGACTGTTTTTGCTCACAGATATTGTCATAGATCCTGAAGCCTTATAATTATGTATGTGACTCAGTTTTCAGCTTTTCAACCTCCTCATCAATTGAAGGCTTCACATGGTGGGTTTCTCCACTTTAAGGAAAGACTTCAACTCTGTGAATACTTTCACCAACAAAAATTGTATGTGACACTTCTTGATCCAATGACATCTAACAATCCTAAGATGGACGGATATAAGACTTTGTACCTTAACTATGGACATAATGTGACTTTCAACTTTGATTATACATTATCTTGGTTTAATGACTATTTTGTGGCACATAAAAAGGTAAATGGGTCTACATCTGGTGGTTTTCTAGTTGATGTTTATCAAATATGGGATGAGGTCATATGGTTAACTCCCAAAAGGGACACCTAGTATCTGATTCTCTCATATGCAATGAACAAATAGATCCAGCCCCAGGAGTTAGCTAACAACTTAAGTATAATGATTCGAAATAATTGGATTTTTTTTTTTTTTTTTTTTTTTTTGGCCTCAAGAAATATGCAATGTAATCGTTGCTGTGATTTCCAATTCCAGTTCATGTTCTCCTTTTGCCTGACCAGGCACTGACTGGGGCTAGATTCCTCAGTCACATTGGCTTGCTCCAAACGGCACCTATTGAATATGTGGCTCTTACCTATGGAGTGGTATTCTCCTCGGTGGATAGGGAGATGAACTCTAGGTCTCGCTTTTACTCATGGCTTCATATTTTCGGAGTTTCCAGAGAAGTCAGCTAACCTGCCACACCTTAAAACTTGCTGGGCAAGATCTATATTTCACTGGTATGATTATCTGGCTGCAATGTTCATTCCCTCTCTGGGAACTACAGATGTTATGCTACGAGTTGATGTTCTAACTAACTTTACTCAACAGGCTTTATAAGATTCTCAAAAAGCTATTTCAGCCCTTAATTCTGAACAAATGCAAATTAGAAAGTTGGTTTCACAAAAAAGATTGGCTGCACAAGGAGGTACTTGTGCCATTATTCATACCCAATGTTATACCTATATACCACATATGAACACTAATGTTACTCTTCTAAACAAATGGACAAGATGATTCAGGCTATGGATTCTCCTGAAACCTCAGTCACCTCACTTTGGGAAATGTTAATTAGTTCCCCAAGGTGGAAAACTATATTAATCATAATAAATCAAATTGTTCTGTTTTTACTGTTTTTTCTTTCATCTGTAACTGTGTAACTGAATTTGTTTCTAACAGTCTGAAAGTTTTTAAGTTACAAATGATTGTCCAGGCTCCTAAGAGTGCCACAGCCTCCTCCAACTATTATTTGGGACCCCTGGATTGGAGACCATCAATATGAGGGTTAGAAGAATATGCTGCCTCAACAATTTAGGGACAGTGCCCCCATCACAGCAGGATGCAGTTATGGAAAGAAAATGATGCCCCTTTCCCTTGGCAACATAATTCTCCTAAAAGAAAAGGGGGAACAAGAGAGTCGATTCTGAAGCAGATTCATAAGAAGTCCAGGGTCCCTGAGGAGGAGGATGAGGAGGAGAAAGGGGTTTGGGGCTCTCAAGGAGGAGATAGGAGTCTGGAATTCTCAAGGAGGATGAAATGACAAATGTCTTTTTTTCTACATTCCTTAGTAAGGATTATATAATAACAGTATATCCTGCTTGAGGACATGTTTCTCTTTCTTGAGAACTTTCTGACCAATCATGTTATCTTAAAATGTATATTATGGTAGTGGGTTTAGTGAGATCTTTACAACCATGAGACATTCTTTTGATCTATTGTAATAACCAATTTAAAAAGTATGTAACTATCTTGCTTAGACTAGCAAAGGAGGAACTCTCCATCCCCCTTCTGATGTCTATGTCAGAAGGTTTCTCTGCCTCTTTTTCACTTTAATAAAACTCTGCTACACAAAAGCTCTTGAATGATCAAGTCTGGTCCCTGGTCCCAAGGCTAAATCTTCTTTGGAAATCACGAATCTGACATCGTTCACTGAAAACTGTCAATAATATGATAATCTCTAGATCTATCCATGTTGCTGCATATGGCATTATTTCAATCTTTTCTAGGCTGATTAATATTCCATTATAGATATTTACTATATCTTTGTTATCCATTTATTGGTTGATGGCCCTTTATGTTACTTCTGTGTTTTGGCTGTAGTAAATGGTGCTGGAATCTTGCTCTCTTTTCTATAACTGAATATTTCTTTCTCTGCCTGAGACACCTCAGCCTTCTGATACACTCTAAAATTTTAAAATTAAATCAACTTTGACCTTATATGCTGCTCCACCTGCTCTTCTCTCTTCATATATTTTATTATTCAGTGCTTGCTACTTCCACTAAGCCCTTGCCTTCTCCTCCTACCTCCCTACCCGTCCCCCAAAACACATTCAACACTTTTACTTACTAGGGTCAGTCTTTTATCACAACCTCTGACTGTTGGCAGGGTCATCAGTGATCATGAACTGTTAAAATTAAAAACATCTTGTAAATTCTTTCTGGATTTTCTTATAGCATTGATGGGAATTCTAATTCAGTTCAGTTCAGTTCAGTTCAGTCGCTCAGTCATGCCCGACTCTTTGTGACCTTGTGAACTGCAGCACGCCAGGCCTCCCTGTCCATCACCAACTCCTAAAGTTCACTCAGACTCATGTCCATAGAGTCGGTGATGCCATCCAGCTATCTCATCCACTGTCGTCCCCTTCTCCTCCTGCCCCCGATCCCTCCCAGCACCAGAGTCTTTTCCAATGAGTCAACTCTTCACATGAGGTGGCCAAAGTACTGGAGTTTCAGCTTTAACATCATTCCTTCCAAAGAACACCCAGGGTTGATCTCCTTCAGAATGGACTGGTTGGATCTCCTTGCAGTCCAAGGGACTCTCAAGAGTCTTCTCCAACACCATAGTTCAAAAGCATCAATTCTTCAGTGCTCAGCTTTCTTCACAGTCCAACTCTCACATCCATACATGACCACTGGAAAAACCATAGCCTTGACTAGACAGACCTTTGTTGGCAAAGTAACGTGTCTGCTTTTCAAAATGCTATCTAGGTTGGTCATAATTTTTCTTCCAAGGAGTAAGCATCTTTAATTTCATGGCTGCAGTCACCATCTGCAGTGATTTTGGAGCCCCCCAAAATAAAGTCTGACACTGTTTCCACTGTTTCTCCATCTATTTCCCATGTAGTGATGGGACCAGATGCCATGATCTTCATTTTCTGAATGTTGAGCTTTAAGCCAACTTTTTCATTCTCCACTTTCACTTTCATCAAGAGGCTTTTTAGTTCCTCTTCACTTTCTGCCATAAGGGTGGTGTCATCTGCATATCTGAGGTTATTGATATTTTGCTATCTTAAACATTCTCCTTGTTTTACTGCTGCTACTTTCCCTTTGGTCTTCTCTGAGAAAATTTCCCTCTGATCTTTTTCGCAGACATCATCAGCCCATCTTCATCTGCCTTAAGTACTAGTTTCTCACATCCCATTTTTACCATTTTCCCCCACCTTTTGCACTCTTGTTACCTTCATCTATGCTACCCCAAGCTTCAACAAACTCATACATGTCTCTGAAAGCTGGAAACCTTTCTGTGACTGCTAATCAGCCATCTGCATGTGGGTAGTACTCTTACACACACATATACACTCACATATGCCACAAACACAGAGAACCTCAAACACTACTCAGAAGCTGAATGTTGTTAACCCTCATCCCTTACCTTCAAGCTACCTTCTTACCTTCAAGCTACCTTCTTCTCCTCTATATCAGCTTTGTTAAATAGCATCTCTACTTATGCAACTGCTTAAGTGAAGCACCTGGCAAGATTCCCTGAGTTCTTCATCTCTGTTCCTCCCATCATCCATTCAGTTCAATTCAGTTCAGTCACTCAGTCATGTCTAATTCTTTGCAATCACATGGACTGCAGCATGCCAGGTTTCTCTTTCCATCACTAATTCATGGAACATACTCAAACTCATGTCCATCAAGTCAGTGATGCCATCTAACCATTTCATCCTCTGTCATCCCCTTTTTCTCCTGCCTTCAATCTTTCCCAGCATCAAGGTCTTTCCCAATGAATCAGAACTTTGCATCAGCTGCCCAGAATATTGGAGTTTCAGCTTCAACATCAGGCCTTCCAAAGAACACCCAAGGGTAATCTCCTTTAGGATGGACTGGTTGGATCTCCTTGCAGTCTAAGGGACTCTCAAGAGTCTTCTTCAAACCACAGTTCAAAAGCATCAATTCTTCGGTGCTCAGCTTTCTTTATAGTCCAACTCTCACATCCATACACAACTACTGGAAAAACCATAGCTTTCACTAGATGGACCTTTGTTGGTAAAGTAAAGCCTCTGCTTTTTAATAGGCTGTCTGGGTTAATCATAACTTTTCTTCCAAGGAGCATGTATCTTTTAATTTCATGGCTGCAGTCAGCATCTGCAGTGATTTTGAAGCCAAAGAAAATAAAGTATCTCACTGTTTCCATTGTTTCCACCATTTGCCATGAAGTGATGGGGCAGGATGCCATGATCTTAGTTACAAGAGATGGCAAGAATACGGAGAAGAACTATGCAAAAAAGATCTTCATGGCCCAGATAACCATCACAAATTGGTCCCCATCTTTTGCCAATAAAATATCTCTTGAATTCTGTCTTCCTCTCAAATCCTACCCCCAAGCTCAGACACTGCTTCACTACAGACCTCTGTCATGTCTTGCTTATCTATTTTTACTTCTTAATGGTTTTCCTATTTTTATTCGTCTTTCTCAAACTTCCATTTCCTGTAAGATTTTCTACCATAGAAAGAAAAAGAGTTAGAAATTATATAATGTGCCCATCTAAAACCTTCAGGTTCAGGTTTTGGGTTCAGTTAAGTTTCTCATACCTACAAGCAGAGCTTTGACTTAAAGTCAAAGCTGAATGCTTGTCAAGCTTCTTCTGTGTAGAAATACTAGGTTCTTTTCTTGAATTTCCATGCAGGGAGAATTGACCACCTAATGCACCTTGAGGACACCATGTAGTTCTAGAAGAGCACACATGCACTGGTACTTGTGTGTCTATCTTCTTTCCTCGGTATACTTTATATCTTGATAGGTGGGACTGTGTATGTGTGTATGGGTTTTTACATGTGTGTCTATGTCTACATGTGTGTGAGTACACTAAGTTCTTCTTGACTCTTTGCAACACCATGAACTATTGTTCACTAGATTCCTCTGTTTATGGGATTTCCCAGGCAAGTATACTAGAGTGGGTTGCTATTTCCTCCTCCAGGAGATCTCCCAGACCTAAGGATCAAACACGTATTTCTTGCATCTCTTGCATTGGCTGGCAGGTTCTTTAGCTGAGCTACCTGGGAAGCCCATGTATGTCTACATATTTTTCCTATTTCCAAACACAAAATTGTTTTAGGTTTTAAAAAAATTGTTTTAAGCCTATTTCAATAAAATGTTTCAGAAGAGATATATATGTATATCTACACATATATGAACATATCATATTGTATGAAAATCTATATCTGAATATATCAGTCAACTCTTGTGTACCAGTTTATCTCGACTGGGCTTCTCCTATCTCTTATTCTAGTCAGGCAGTTCTTTTTGGATTCCAAGTGAATTCAAAAAGGCCAACCCACCAAATTACTGCCTTGTAGGCTAAGCTCCTCGTTCTCCCACTGTGGAAATCTTCTGTGTACCCATGCATGCACAGCATGGAAACATGGATAAGGGGATCTTAAGTTCTCAGAGAGAAACCCGTGAACTAAGACAAGGGGGAAGCGGGCAGGGCACAACCTTTAAAAGAATGGCATAGCCAAAGGACATTAAAAACATTTAAAAAAAACTTTTTAGAACCAAACAGATCCAAGATGGTAGAAGATGGGACTTCCAGAGGACCTTCAGTTCAGTTCAGTCACTCAGTCATATCCGACTCTGTTACCCCATGGACTGCAGCATGCCAGGCTGCCCTATCTATCACCAACTCCTGGAGATTGCTCAAACTCATGTCTATAGAGTCAGTGATGCCATCCAACAATCTCATCCTCTGTTGTCCCCTTCTCCTCCCACCTTCAATCTTTCCCAACATCAGGGTCTTTTCTAATGAGTCAGTTTTGCAATCAGGTGGCCAAAGTATTGGTGTTTCAGCTTCAGCATCAGTCCTTCCAATGAATATCAGGACTTATTTCCTTTAGGATTGACTGATTTGATCTCCTCACAAGCCAAAGTGCTCTCAAGAGTCTCCTCAGAGTTGAAAAGCATCAATTTGAGCCTCAGTATATTGTTGTTGCTGTTATTCAGTCCTTGTGACATGTCAGACTCTTTGCTTCCACATGGACTGAAGCTTGTCAGGCTCCTCTGTCTTCCACTATATCCCAGAGTTTGCTCAAATTCATGTCCATTGATTCAGTAATATTATCTAACCATCTCATCGTCGGTCACCCCCTTCTATTTCTGGCCTCAGTCTTTCCCATCATGAGGGTGTTTTCCACTGAGTCAATCCTTCTCATCAAGTGGCCAAAGTACTGAAGCTTCAGATGCAGCATTCAGTCCTTCCAATGAATATTAAGGGTTGATTTTCTTTAGAATTGACTGATTTCATGTCCTTGCAATCTTCTTGAAAGTCTTGAGAGCAGACTCCCAAGATTATTCTCCAGTACCAAATTCAAAAGCATCAATTCTTTGGCAGTCAGCCTTCTTTATGGTCCAACTCTCACATCAGTATATGACCACTGGAAAGGCAATAGCTTTGACTGTATAGACATTTGTCAGCAGTGATGTCTCTGCTTCTTAATATGCTGTTTAGGTTTGTCATAACTTTCCTTACAAGGAGCAAAAGTCTTTTAATTTCATGGCTTCAGTCACTGTCTGCAGTGATTTTGGAGCCCAAGAAAACAAAATCTGTCACTGCCTCCACTTTTTCCCTTTCAATTTGCCATGAAGAGATTGGACTGGATGTCTTGAACTTAGTTTTTTTTTGTTGTTTTTTTTTTTTTTTTAATGTTGAATTTAAGACAGTTTTTCACTCTCCTTGATTCACCTACATCAATAGGCTGTTTAGTTCCATTTCACTTTTTGTTATTAGAGTGTTATCATTTGCATATCTGAGGTGGTTGATATTTTTCCAAGCAATCTTGATTCTGGCTTGTGATTCATCCAAGCCAGCTTTTCACAGGATGTATCTGCAAAGAGTTTGACATGACTGAGCAAGAATGCACACATTAGTCTTCTGCATCTGGACTCAGAAGCCACAGCTGTATAACACTGGAGTGGTGTCTGTACTTTGTAAGTTTCTAAAACAATGAAGCAGTGACTGTGTGGTGTTGGCATGGAGGCTGCACAGCACAGGAGTGACTATGAGGAGATACCACACCATAGAGCTGCCAGAACTTACACAGGACAGGGGAAACAGACTCTTGGAAGGCACAAACAAAACCAGGACTCAGGAGAAAGGAGCAGTGACCCCACAAGAGACTGACCCAGACTTGCCTGTGAGTGTCCAGGAGTCTCCAGCTGAGGTGTGTATCAGTGGTGGCCTGCTACAGGGTTGGGGGCACTGAGTGCAGCAGTGCCTGCATGGGACCTTTTGAGGGAGGTTACCATTATCTTCATTACATCCACCATAGTTTCAGTCAGTTCAGTTCAGTTTAGTCGCTCAGTCGTGTCCGACTCTTTGTGACCCCGTGAGTTGCAGCATGCCAGGCCTCCCTGTCCATCACCAACTCCCAGAGTTCACTCAGACTCACATCCACTGAGTCAGTGATGCCATCCAGCCATCTCATTCTGTTGTCCCCTTCTCCTCCTGCCCCCAATCCCTCCCAGCATCAGAGTCTTTTCTAATGAGTCAACTCTTCTCATGAGGTGGCCAAAGTACTGTAATTTCAGCTTTAGCATCATTCCTTCCAAAGAAATCCCAGGGCTGATCTCCTTCAGAATGGACCGGTTGGATTTCCTTGCAGTCCAAGGGACTCTCAGGAGTCTTCTCCAACACCACAGTTCAAAAGCATCAATTCTTTGGTGCTCAGCTTTCTTCACAGTCCAACTCTTACATCCATACATGACCACAGGAAAAACCATACCCTTGACTAGATGAACCTGTGTTGGCAAAGTAATGTCTCTGCTTTTGAATATGCTATCTAGCTTGATCATAATTTTCCTTCCAAGGAGTTAAGTGTCTTTTAATTTCATGGCTGCAGTCACCGTCTGCAGTGATTTTGGAGCCCCCCAAAATAAAGTTTGACACTGTTTCCACTGTTTCCCCATCTAATTCCCATGAAGTGATGGGACCGGATGCCATGATCTTTGTTTTCTGAATGTTGAGCTTTAAGCCAACTTTTTCACTCCCTGTTTTCACTTTCATCAAGAGGTTTTTTAGTTCCTCTTCACTTTCTGCCATAAGGGTGGTGTCTTCTGCATATCTGATGTTATTGGTATTTCTCTGTGCAATCTTGATTCCAGCTTGTGTTTTTTCCAGTCCAACATTTCTCATGATGTACTCTGCATATAAATTAAATAAGCAGGGTGACAATATACAGCCTTGACATACTCCTTTTCCTATTTGGAACCAGTCTGTTGTTCCATGTGCAGATTTAACTGTTGCTTCCTGACTGGCATACAGATTTCTCAAGAGGCAGGCCAGGTAAATAACAGAGAGGGAACACAGCCCCACCCATCAACAGAAAATTGGATTAAAGATTTACTGAGCATGGTCCCACCCATCAGAAAGTCTTCCCATCTGTAAGCTTCAATAAGCCTCTTATCCTTCCCCAGCAGAGGGCAGACAGACTGAAAACCACACTCACAGAAAACTAACTAATCTGGTCACATGGAACAGATCCTTGTTTAACTGAATGAAACTATGAGCCATGCTGTGTAGGGCCACCTAAAATGGACGGGTCGTTGTTGAGAGATCTGACAAAATATGGTCCATTGGAGAAGGGAATGCAAACCACTTCAGTATTCTTGTCTTGAGAACCCAATGAACAGTATGAAAAGGCAAAAAGTTAGGACACTGAAAGATAAACTCCCCAGGTCGGTAGGTGTCCAATATGCTACTGGAGATCAGTGGAGAAATAACTCCAGAAAGAATTAAGAGTCAGAGTGAAAGCAAAAACAACATGCAGTTGTGTATGTTACTGGTGATGGAAGTAAAGTCCGATGCTGTAAAGAACAATATTGCCTGGGAACCTGGAATGTTAGGTCCATGAATCAAGGAAAATTGGAAGTGGCCAAACAGGACATGGCAAGAAGAACATCAGCATTTTAGGAATCAGCAAACTAAAATGGACTGGAATGGGTGAATTTAACTCAGATGGCCATTATATCTACTACTGTGGGCAATAATTCCTTAGAAGAAAAGCTTTAGCCACCATAGTCAACAAAAGTCTGAAATGCTTTGCTTGGATGCAATCTCAAAAATGACCGGATCATCTCCGTTCATTTCCAAGGCAAACCATTCAATACCACCCTAATCCAAGTCTATGCCCCAGCCAGTAATTTTGAAAAAGCTAAGATTCAGTGGTTCTATGAAGACTTACAAGACTTTATAGAATGAACACATACAAAAAAAGTCATTTTCATTATAGGGGACTGGAATGCAAAAGTAGGAAGTCAAGAAACACTTGGAATAACAGGTAAATTTGCCCTTGGAATACAGAATGAAGCAGGGTAAAGCTAATAGAGTTTTGTGAAGAGAACGCACTGGTCATAGCAAACACCCTCTTCCAACAACACAGAAGACTCTACACATGGATATCACCAGATTGTCAGTATCGAAATCATATTGATTATATTATTTCAGCCAAAGATGGAGAAGCTCTATACACTCAGCAAAAACAAGACTGGGAACTGACTGTGGCTCAGATCATGAACTCCTTATTGCCAAATTCAGAGTTAAATTGAAAAAAATAGAGAAAATCACTAGACCATTCAGGTATGACCTAAATCAAATCCCTTTCTGTTATAAAGTGGCAGTGACAAATAGATTCATGGTACTAGATCTTATAGAGTGCCTGAAGAATTATGAATGGAGTTTTATGACATTGAACAGGAGGCAGTGATCAAGACCATCAAAATGGCAAAATGGTTGTCTGAGGATGCCTTGCAAATAGTTGTGAAAAGAAAAGAAATGAAATACAAAGGAGAAAAGGAAATATTTGAATGTAGAGTTCAAAAAAAATAGCAAGTAGAGATAAGAAAACCTTTCTCAATGATCAATTCAAAGAAATAGAGGAAAACGGTAGAACAAGAAACACTAGAGATCTCCTCAAGAAAATTAGAGATACCAAGGGAAAATTTCACACAAAAATGAGCACAATAAAGCACAGAAATGGCATGGACCTAACAGAAGCAAAAGATATTAAGAAGAGGTGGCAAGAATACACAGAAGAACTATGCAAAAAAGATCTTCACAACCCAGATAATTATGATGGTGTGATCACTCACCTAGAGACAGACATCCTGGAATGTGAAGTCAAGTGGGCCTTAGGAAGCATCACTACGAACAAAGTTAGTGGAGGTGATGGAATTCCAGTTGAGCTGTTTCAAATCCTAAAAGGTAATTCTGTGAAAGTGCTACAGTCAATATGCCAGCAAATTTGGAAAATGCAGCAGTGGCCTCAGGACTGGAAAAGGGCAGTTTTCATTTCAATCCCAAAGAAAGGCAATTCCCAAGAATGCTCAGTTACTACACAATTGCACTCATCTCACATGCCAGTAAAGTAATGCTCAAAATTCTCCAAGTCAGGCTTCAACAGTACATGAACTGTGTACTTCCAGTTGTTCAAGCTGGATTTAAAAAGGCAGAGGAACCAGAAATCAAATTGTCAACATCCGTTGGATCATGGAAAAAGCAAGAGAGTTCCAGAAAAAACAACTATTTCTGCATTATTAACTATGCCAAAGCCTTTGACTGTGTGGAACACAACAAACTGTGGAAAATTCTGAAAGAGATGGGAATACCAGACCACCTGACCTGCCTCCTGAGAAATCTGTATACACGTCAGGGAGCAACAGTTGTAACTGGACATGGAACAATAGACTGTTTGCAAATCAGGAAAGGAGAATGTCAAGGCTGTATATTGTCACCCTGCTTATTTAACTTATATGCAGAGTCCATCATGAGAAACACTGGGCTGGAGGAAGCAGAAGCTGGAACCAAGATTGCCAGGAGAAATATCAATAACCTCAGATATGCAGATGACACCACCCTTATGGCAGAAAGTGAAGAAGAACTAAAGACCCTCTTTAGGAAAGGGAAAGAGGAGAATGAAAAATTTGGCTCAAAATTCAACATTCATAAAACTAAGAAATGACAACTGGTCCCAACACATCATGACAAATAGATGGGGAAACAATGGAAAGAGTCAGACTTTTTTGGGGGGAGCTCCAAATTTACTGCATATGGTGACTGCAGCCATGAAATTAAAAGACGCTTCCTCCTTGGAAGAAAAGTTATGATCAATCTAGGCAACCTAGGTTCACAAAGCAGAGACATTACTTCCCCAACAAAGATCCATCATTCAAAGCTATGGTTTTTCCAGTAGTCATGTATGGATATGAGAGTTGGACTGTAAAGAAAGCTGAGCACTGAAGAATCAATGCCTTTTTACTGTGGTGTTGGGAAGACTCTTGAGATTCCCTTGGACTACAAAGAGCTCCAGTCTGTCCTAAAGGAAATCAGCCCTGAATATTCACTGAGGGACTGATGATGAAGCTGAAACTCCAATACTTTGGCCACCTGATGGGAAGAACTTACTCATTTGAAAAGACCATGATGCAGGGAAAGATTGAAGGTGGGAAGAGAAGGGGATGACAGAGGATGAGATGGTTGGATGGCATCACCGACCTAATGGACATGAGTTTGGGTAAGCTCTGGGAGTTGGTGATGGACAGGGAAGCCTGGCATGTTACAGTCCATGAGGTCACAAAAATCAGACCTGACTGAATGACTAAATGAACTGAACTGAACATTCTTCATCATTGCCTGTCTTTGACTCTGCTGGAATTCTGTCACCTGCACTAGCTTTGTTCACAGGAATTCTTCCTAAGATCACTTACTTCACAGTCCAGGAATCTGGTTCTAAGTGAATGACTGCATCATCAGATAAACCTCAGTGCATGCCTATTGTAATGTATTAACATCTCAATGACACACCCACGGGCACCATGATAGTTCTGAAGCCAACAACAGAAGGCAAAAAAGTGGATGGTGGCCCAAATCCTGGAAATCACCCTTCCCCCAAATAATTGGAATAATCCTCCAACTATAAAATTATCTAGCCCATAAAAACTAAACATGCCATATTTCAGGGCCTCTCGCTATCAAAGATGGCCCATCACACAATTCACCCTGTCTATGAATTGTGTTTCTCTCAAAATAAATTCACCACTTTCCTGTCACTTTGTCTCTCAATAAATTTTGTATGTGTCGGAATAGCAAGAACCTCAGAGTCATGGGAGACACAACCAGTGGGGTAAATGTCCATGGATGTGTCCCTTTGTCCTCTGAAATTCATCTTCTGTGCCTAATTCCATGTGTATCCATTGAAGTCTTGGACAACATATAGATTGTGGCCACACCTTCAACTGATACTTCTATCAATCCTCCATTCTCTCTTCACCACCTCCTATCTCCTACTTCTGCTCCCAAGAATTACATTCTCCATAAAAATTCAGACCTAAAGTATCATTCCTGACCCTGGCTTTTGGGGGACAATAGACTGAAAGAGTGCTTAATGGTACAACAAACAAAAATAACTTCAGATTTTATTAGGTTATCCTTCTCATACTAGTTTTCCAGAAAAAATAATTTTCTAGTTTTATAAGAATATAAATTTTCTCTGAAAAATATAAAATCTGTTAGCTCAATGCAGTAAATTTATAAGTGGATATAGATATATAGTCAGTACATGATTTGAGTCTGTGGGGCAAAGTACATTGTCCTCTATTGTAAGTTCTTCTAACTGATCAAATAATTAACATGAGACAGATCAACGAGAGAAAATCAAACAAAAATTTAATTACACATATATGTGGGAAAGACCTGTGAAAACTGGGTAACTCACCAAAATGGCCAAAATACTTCCGTTTCAGCAAAAGAAAAAAAGAGATTGTTGGAGGTAGGGTTTTGGGACTTTGGAAAAGAGGAAGGCAATTGGCATAAAGATGGAAAAGCAAATATTTGGTAAATAAGTGATTGTTTGACCATTAGAAACAATGTGACTCACAGTGAAATCTGAGTTTGAAGAGTTTCTTCATCACACCTGGCTCATATTCTCTGTAGGTATTTCTGGTGATAATTCTATTCCAGGAACAAGGTTTCGATTTAAACTATTTTTAGGCATTTAGAGAGAAGACAAATGTTTCTTTATGGGTCATATGGACCTTGATTGTTTCCAGCTTGAAATAATTTTTGTACCAGTGACATTTGAGGGTGGCAAATTTTGAACACCTACGTGTTTCATCTTTAATATTCAAAAGTTATTCAACATGGTCAACTTAATCATCTTAAGAAACTTCAGTTTTTTTTTTTTTTTTTTTTTTGCTTTTTAAAATTTATTTTATTGAAGCATAGTTGATTTATCATATTGTGTCAGTTTCTGGCATATGGTGAAGTGACTCATATATATATATATATAAATGAATACAATATATATTAAAATATATTTTCCAATATGGTTTATCACAGGATATTGACTATATATATTTTGTGTGTGTGTGTGCTATGCATTATGACTTTGTTGTTTATCCATTCTTTCCATATTAGGGACTTCCCTGGTGGCTCAGATAGTAAAGCGTCTGCATACAATGCAGGAGACCCGGGTTCAATCCCTGGGTTGGGAAGATCTCCTGGAGAAGGAAATGGCACCCCACTCCAGTATTCTTGCCTGGAAAATCCCATGGATGAAGGAGCCTGGTAGGCTACAGTTCATGTTGTCCCAAAGAGTCAGACATGACTAAGTGACTTCACTTCACTTCACTTCATACTAATCTGCATCTGTTAATTCCAAACTCTTAATTCATTCCTTTCCCAACACCTGACTCCTTGGCAGCCACAAGCCTGTCTTCTACGTCTGTTTCTGAATAAACTTCAATTTTGTCGACAGTGAGATAAGGCTGATAATAATCCACTCCCAGAATTTGGAAAATGCAATAATGGATGAAAAGTGCCTCTCAGAACCTGACATTCCAAACATTCAGTTGTGTCTCTCATTTCTTAAGAAAGCATTTCTATAAAGGTGCACAAATAGCAACTGGAAAAAAGCAAGCTATCGTCATTCATTATAGGTGTGACTTTCATTTACAAGAAACTAGAATTAGTCTCATTCATTTAATGACACTTCAATTTTGAATATTTATTTCCATCATTACTGTTTTATTAATATTTCTTTTTCTTTAATGGTTTAAGTTTATTCATGTTGATGTCATAGAAGCTAAAGAGTTACTCAGCATAAAAACTGATTTTTTTTTTGGTCTCAACTGCATTTCTTTAGAAGTGAAGGTAAGGGAGTTCACAAGGAGATATTGAGTTCCTGCCACTATATCAGCATTTTTATTTTTTCCATTTTCTTCCCTTTTTTAAGTCATAAAAGTGGACAGCAATGACATTCACAAAACAGTACTGTGTTAACAGTTGTGAAAATAACCACCAATTCAACTGATGGACAGCAGAGTGCCAATCTGGCATGTCCTGAAATGCTGATTCATTAACTAATGTACAAAAAATTGAAGCCAGCATAAGCAAGGTGTTTGACACCTGTCTATTGGATGAGAGGAAAGGTGAACAGAAGTCAAGTGCACTAATGCTTAGACCTACATATTTTTGCTCAAAAATAATGCAGCTCTTTTATCTTTATAGCAAGAATGTTTTTTATTCCATAAAATAGGAATTCCACCTATGTTGAAGGACTTCACTTTAGCTATTCAATGATGCTGCACTATAGATAAAATGCATAGAAATAGCACAGAAATAGCCATAGAAGGCAATGGCAACCCACTCCAGTACTCTTGCCTGGCAAATCCCATGGATGGAGGGGCCTGGTAGGCTGCAGTCCATGGGGTCGCTAGGAGTCAGATACGATTAAGCGACTTCACTTTCACTTTTCACTTTCATGCATTGGAGAAGGAAATGGCAACCCACTCCAGTGTTCTTGCCTGGAGAATCCCAGGGACGGGGAGCCTGGTGGGCTGCCGTCTCTGGGGTCGCACAGAGTCGGATACGACTGAAGCAACATAGCAGCAGCAGCCATAGTTTGTTTTCTTTTTATTGAAATTCTGACCAGCATATATTGCTTCAAAAGGGATATCTTTTAGAATACTTAAGTGAAAGTGAAGTGGCTCAGTCGTGTCTGACTCTTTGCAACCCCATGGACTGTAGCTACCAGGCTCTTCTGTCCATGGGATTTTCCAGGCAAGAGTACTAGAGTGGGTTGCCATTTCCTTCTCTAGGGGATCTTCCTAACCCAGGGGTCAAAGCCAGGTCTCCTGCATTGCAAGCAGATGCTTTACAGTCTGAGCCACCAGGGAAATCTCTTAGAATACTTCACACATCTGAACTATTTGTCACGTTATCTTAAAGATAGCCACTCTGATCCTCAAAATAATATGCTTTATTAGTTTTTGATCTTTTCAAGGGTCTTTCTTGCCAGTGTTTGGCTCCTAGAAGTTCCTGTTTATAGAATAAGTGGATGAATGAGTATATCACAAATATTTCATTGTAAGTTTGGGGTTTTTTGTTTGAACCAAAAGCCACGTAGATACTGCCCCAAAATGTGCTGGAGAGCCTGTGGTTTCCACATGGCAAACTGTCAAAACACTTCTCTAATCTAACAAGTGATAGCATAATTCTATATCTAATCTCAACTTCATATTTGGAATCACTTTTCCTTTATCACTTACAGCTTACTTACTAGTCTTGTTACTTTTTCCTTCCTAAGGTCTCTCAAATTCACCATATTTTTAAAATCTCCTTGCAAGCTCTTTCATGCAGATCCTGTAGGCCTCTGGTGTGAATGACTATTCTTGCCCACTATAAGCAACATTGAAAGTGAAAGTGAAAGTGAAGTCACTCAGTTGTGTCTGACTCTTTGCAACCCCTTGGACTATAGCCTACCAGGCTCCTCCTCCATGGGATTCTCCAGGCAAGAATACTGGAGTGGGTTGCCATTTCCTTCTCCAGGGTATCTTCTTGACCCAGGGATCGAACCCAGGTCTCCTGCATTGCAGGCAGATGCTTTAACCTCTGAGCCACCAGGGAAGCCCCATAAGCAACATTACCTATCCTTATTTTTCTTTTCTCCACTGACTTAGTCCCTGAAATTTTCTTAATCCTTTCTTTCAAATGCTATCTTTTTTATTTATTCTGCTCCCTTCACTGAAGAACTGCCCATGTCTCTAGACTATAACTACCTGCACATTTATTTTTTGAGTTTGTCAGCTATCAAAAAATATGGAGAGGAAAGTTTAAATATCCCCAAATTCCCAAGACATCCCTGCGACCTTGAGCTTCCATTTCCCTAGAATAACAGTCAGATGTCTCTTAAATACATCATCACACCATAGTTTCCCATAGGACCTGTCTTCCTTGTCAATATTGGACTGAACACTACATTCCTACCACATTAAATTGTTTTCATTTTTCTCATGATGACCTTGTTCCTCTTACTTTTTCTGATTTTTTTCCCCTACATTTTTATTTTCTCACTCTACACTTAGTTAAATAAATCCTGGTAAGTTCCATTAATAGATCTCACCACTGCCATTCTAGAGCAATTATGAACAGTTCCATGTTTGTTTTAAGGTAACACATTTTATAACACTTGCTTTTGTGATTTCCTGCCCATTTCTTGGGAATATTAGAGAATATCTCAACAGAAAGACCTGTGTTTTGCTTCTTATTGCACCCATTATTTTGTCACAGAAACAAGCCAAAAACTCAACAAAAGTCTGTGCACTCTTTGAGAGTATAGAGCAAATCTTTTTCTTTTTCTTTAAACACCCTAGCAACTTTATAGTGTTCAATTCATTGTATCTAACAAGTCCATCCTAAAGGAGATCAGTCCTGGATTTTCATTGGAAGGAATGATGTTGAAGCTGAAACCCCAATACTTTGGTCACCTGATGTGAAGAGCTGACTAATTTGAAAAGACCCTGATACTGGGGAAGATTGAGGCCAGGAGGAGAAGGGGACAACAGAGGATGAGATGGTTGAATGTCATCACTGACTCTGTGGACATGAGTTTGGGTGAACTCTGGGAGGTGATGATGGACAGAGAGGTTTGGCGTGCTGCGGTTCATGGGGTCACAAAGAGTTGGACACGACTGAGCGACTGAACTGAACTGAATTGAATGAATGTGAACTGATTTGGTGACTGAAAATACATACATTTCCTACAGAGGTGTGATCACACAGAAATGTATAGAATCCAACTTATTTTAATTTGCATTACATTATGGGTTGAGTTTCCATTGTCACTAAATCTGTTGAGAAACATCAGACATGTCTAAGGAATATTCAGTTGTGTGAATAAAATTTCCTTATTTATTATATTATTGCTGTCATACTTGCCTCCCTAATTTAACATTTACATCATTTGGTAAATAATGTAAGGTATGTTATTTGTATTTCTTATTACATCCTAGCTCCCTTATTTTGAAATTATTAGGTCAAGAGCATACATTTTTTTTAATGCTTTTTAAACTATAGTAACAAAAAATTTTTCCTAAAATTGTAGAATTTGTTATACCTTAACAAACAGCATGTACAGCCATGTTTCACCACATCTGTTGAAATACTGTATATTAAAACAGACAGTATTATTAAAACACCTGGAACTTTTTTTAAAGTTTAGAAATTTTCAAACATGTACCAAAGAAGAGAAAGTGGTTCAATAAATTTCCACATACCAGCTCAACAAAGACCAACTCACTTGTGGGCAATCCTATTTCATCTCTACTTCCACTCATTTATTCTGCCTCCAGGGTTACTGTGAAGCAAATCCCAGACATCATATCATCTCACCTATAAATTTTAACTATGTGTTTCTAATAGCTAGAGGCTCTTTTTCTAGAGTCACTATAGTATTGTCCCACCAAAGTACAATTAAAAATAATTTCTTAGTGTCCTTAAATATTTAGTGTTGTTTGTGTATTTACACATAGACCTATCTAATATTCTTCTCATTTATATTTTTTCCAATATAATATTTTGTTGAAGAAACCAGGTTATTGGTTCTATAAGATTTCCAAAATTCAGGATGCTAAAGGGTACATATCCATGGTACTCTTTGATATATTTCTCCGTCTCTTTTATTTTCTGTAAATAGGTAGCCAAGTTAATCAAATTATTTATTTATTCATTACTTGGTAAACCTATGTATATTTGTCTTTATATTAGCAGTTATTAATTATTCTACTAATTATTCATAAAATCTATTAATTTGTTGAGTTTCAACTTGTACTTTTCCAATTTTAATATATTTTCTTTATTAGTTAGATTAGTTCCTAAAGATAAACTTCTTTAGCGACTTTTTCAGTTATTATAAGGTATAGTTCAAACAGGAAAAGCTTGATTTTTACCCTTTAATTTTCTAATTTTCAAAATAATCAGTGGTTTCTTTAGTACTCTCAAAATGTGTTCAATAAAAGTTGCTTTCAGAGTATCATCAGAAACTAATATATCTATACACATTTAATTCCCTGGTGGCTCAGATAGTCAGAAATCTGCCTGCAATGCAGGAGAACTGGGTTTGATCCCTGGGTTGGGAAGATCCCTTATAGAAGGAAATGGCAACCCACTCCAGTATTGCATGGAAAATCTCATGGAAGGAGGAGCCTGTCAGGCTACAGTCCCTGGGGTCACAAAGAGTCAGACAGGAATGAGCAACTTCACTCACTGTAATGATTTTTAATCCAATGCCATAAAGATACTAACAGAGACTCAAATAATCCTGTCACAGGCAGTTGGAAAGTTCACTCAGGTCTTACATTCAGGTTGGTTTTTTCCCTTTTGATATGACTGTAGAAGTCTTCATTTTCGTATGTTCTCATTTTTTAAAAGATTCGAGACTCATCTTGTCCTTTTTCCTGCCTAAGGAATAATTTTTCACTGATTCTTTTAGTTTTCAAGATATACAAGTTTCCTCCCCACTTCCTGAAAACTGTTGTTGTTCAGTCATTCAATTGTGTCCAACACTTTGTGATCCAAAGGACTGCAGCATGCCAGGTTTCCCTGTAATTCACTGTCTTCCGGAGTTTGCTCAGGCTCATATCCATTGAGTTCCTGAAAATAGAGTGCTCCAAAGAAAAATTTTGTCATCTAAAAAGGCATAAGGCAAAGAAGCAATTACATTAGGACACATTTTGCTGATGGATGCTGAAACACAATGAGATACTGCACAGATGCTCACAGACAAAATTCATCGCCCTTGCAGCTTGATGAGATGTCCAGTGCACTTCCAGGGAGTGAGCTTGGTGGCACCACTCTCATGCTGCTCAGGTTGCAAACTGCCTCTGTAATTGTTCTCTGCAAAACAGTCCTTGAATATTCTTTTCCCTTTTAGCCCTCTTTCCTGAAAGTAAAATTCTTCTTTTGATTTCTTTCAGTTAAAGAAAACAGGTACTTATGCAGGTGCTTCATAAGAGTGAAGTATTGTAAATTGAATTTTTGGAAAGTGAGGGATATTCAAACAACTTGCAAATCACATTTTATACTTTTAGTTGTAATTTATATAATTGCATTGTTTCTAACAATTTCAATATCACATAATTTCAGCAAAATATTACCTAGTATTGGAGGCAGTAACTATTCTTACATGGTTTCTGCCAAAATTGTTCTTGCTTTCTTATTAGATAAAATGTTGATTTGTATCTGGAAAATCTTGGCCTTTTGATTTTAGATTTATTTTGCTACTGGGAATAATCCTAGTATATTGCATTTTTTGACCCCTTTTTTCAACATACACCACCCCCCAAAAAAGTAAAGCAGATTTCTTCTAATAACAACAACAACAAAATACTCATTATTGTCCAGTTTGGGCTTTCCTTCTAGACTCATATATGTATTTAAATTCCATTTTTACTTTACGTCCCATAAATGTACATCTTTTAGAAAAAAATTGTACTAGTAAACAGATATGCAGTCTTCTTTCTGAATCATGTTAATAACAAATACATTCTTGAATTTTTAGTATTTGATCTTTGTCAATTTCCCTCTGCTTAATTTGGGCAGGTAGTTGACAGCACTCTCTCTCTTAGTGATCTCTTTCTCTATAAACATTTGTGATTCTTCTGTCAACCTAACACCACATTATTAGTTTCATAAGCATGCTTTAACTCATTATTTAAGTTACTTAGAGAATGTAACTCACTGAAAACATCAATTATTAAATACAAAGTGTTATGAACTCAGGAGTCAAATAAAGGAAAGAAATGGATTCTGTAAAAAATGCACCTGACAGTATAACAAGATTTAAGAATTTATATTTGTGACATACAAACTATGGACTATGTATACTTCAAATATTTGGTTGCTTGTGTTAGCTATCTTTTGTATTTATATATTTACACAAAATTTTTAAAGTGATTCCATTTATATTCTCCATTTGTTTTAAAAAGACATATATACAAAAACAGTCATTTCATCCTAACATTGTTTCTAAACATCAAAAAGAAAAAAAAAAAAAATCCACGGATGGAGGAGCCTGGTAGGCTGCACTCCATGGGGTCGCGAAGAGTCGGATAGGACTGAGCGACTTCACTTTCAATTTTCAGTTTCATGCATTGGAGAAGGAAATGGCAACCCATTCCAGTGTTCTTGCTTGGAGAATCCCAGGGACAGAGGAGCCTAGTGGGCTGCCATACAGAGTCAGACACAACTGAAGTGACTTAGTAGCAGCAGTGTTCTTGCCTGGAGAATCCCAGGGACGGGGGGCGGGGGAGGGGGCTGGTGGGCTGCCGTCTTAGCAGCAGCAACAGCAAGTGATAATTTAGATAAGTTATGATCTACATATATCTAATTTTATAAATGTATGTACATTATATTAGTTTTCTATAGACGCATGATATATCACAATTTATCAGATTAAAATAATACCTGCTTACTATAACATAGTTCTGTGCATCAGAAGTCTACCATAGGTGATATGATTCTCTGCTTCAGATCTTACAAGTCTAAAATCAAAATTTAGCATGAGTGCATTTCTTTTTGCAGGTTCTACAAAACTTTTTGAAGGTTCCAAACTCATCTGTATTATTGACAGAATTCAGTTGTTTATGGTTATAGGACTGAGTTTCTCCATTTTCTTGCTACTTGGCTCCTTCTTTAAGCTAGAAATAGTCAATTGAATACTATTAATGCTTTTCATCTCTGAATTCATCAGTTTTCCTTCTTCTGCTGCTTATGTGATCTGAATTAGGCTCACCCAGATAAGGTGGGATAATCTTCCTATCTTAAAGTCAACTGATTAGCATTATTAATTACATTTGCAATGTACCTTTTGCCATTGAGCAACATATTTTTTCACAGGGATTAGACTCTTCCTGGGAGCCATAATTCTGCCTACCATATACATATTATCATATACAGCTAAAATATATATAATCTAAATGTACATATATATACATATATATTATATTATATTTATATAATATAAATATATAGCACTTATAATTATATAAACTATATATAAGCTAAAATATATATAATTTATATTAGATAGGTGGTGTTATATGTGACTTTTTTTTCTTTGCCTGCCTATTCTGTTTTTCAGCTAAGTGAATATACTTGTTTGTGAAATACTTGTTTGTGACTCTTCAGGGAAAAAATAAGAAAAAAAAGTACAGATTATCTATGTTTAACAGATGAAGATCTTTCAGCCCTAGCTATTGTCTATGGATATAGCATTGCTGACTTTGTAGCTTGGATCTAAATGCCTGCTTTATGACTGCTTTTCTAATTTTATTCTCCAAGCATCCTGACACTGGACAAGACTTGATCTCTGAAATTTTCATGAATGTGTTGTCAAGAATTGGTGTGAAATGGGATACGATAGAATGGGTTTAATGATGTGAATGTCCAAAGCCCTATATTCATATGTGTTTCTCTATATAGTGTAATGAGATGGGTGGCTCTATAGGAAGTCAGATGTGTTCACTTTGTAATGAAATGCTTGGCTGAGGAGGCATAATGAAATGCCTTGTTGGGGCTATAATAAGATCCCTGCTGGAAGTACATAATTAGACGTTTGACTTGGTATATGTAATCAAGGGTGTGACTAGGTACATCATTAGTTTGGGTGTTGAGAGAGAGAAATGCCCTGTACAGCTGGACAGCAAAGCAATGCTTAGATAAGCCTTGTGAGAAATGCATGGGGACTGTGATGATGCACACACTGAGAGAGAAATGAGACATGTGGGATCATTCCATTGAAATTACAAGGATGATGTGATCTCTTTATAGTGTGTGGACATTAATTAGGATGAGGCTGTGGGAATAGACTTACCCATGTGGCATACAGGGGTTATCTGGAACCTTGGTGCTACAATGCCACAATGCCTGGTTTCATGTCTACCAGGGCAACCTCAGGCAAGACACATATGTTCTCCCAATCTCTGTTTTATGTCTGTAAACTTTGATGACCTAGATGGGTGGGACAGGGGATGGAAAAGAGGTCTAAGAATTAGGGGATACATATATACATATAGCTGATTCACTTTGTTGGACAGCAGAAATGAACACAATATTGTAAATTCAAAAAAATATTGTAAGGCAACTATACACAATTTTTTTAAATTAATAAACCATCAACAACAGCAACAACAAAAAACTACTTATATGATAGGGTTAATGTGAGTATTCCGTGAGTCAGTCTGTGAAAGGTATTGAAAGCAGTGCCTGGCACATAGGCAAGTGTGTTCTATGTGTATTAGCTCTTGTGAAGTGTCAGAACCTATAACTGTCAGGACCTATTGGATTTAATCCTTGTTACAACTCTGCAAGGAGCCAAAGGCTTAGAGGCATTCACTCACTTTCTTCAAATCACACAAGCAGTAATTCACCAGAAGGAACGTACTTTGTGGTAGCATATTTATGATTTGAAGAGGATGATGCCCATTGCTGGAAGAGAAGATGGAAACCTGTGAATTAGATTCTTTGGGGAGAGATGAGAGGGAAATAATGAGTAATAGGGCTGAGTTGATAGATCTGGTGAACTGTTTGTACCCTGAGTCTCAGTTTCCTCATCTACCTAATAGAGAATAACCCTATCTCTTAGGTGACTTAAAAGCTAAAAGTGAAAAATATGTTAAAGAGTTTAAAATAGTGTCTGTTACATGGTATGTTTTGGTCAGTTAGGATACTGTTTGCAGATTCACAAAAAATATAATCCAAAGGGACTTAAACAAGTATGGGTTGATTGCTATCACTATTTAGAAACCTGGGTATAGACAAGTCAGGGCTGAAATGTGGACATGGCAGTGATGTCTTAAAGGACTCAGGCTGTTGCTATTTTCCTGATCTGCTGTGCTTATATGAAAATCTCTCCACTGGTCACCACTGGGGGCTTCCTCACTTAAACATCACATCTAGACTTCATAAAAGAGAAAGGAAAGGGTGAAACTTGAAATGGGAGAGGCTGTTATTCTACATGATAATCACATGCAGATTATCTTCCAAATTTTGTGCTTTATATAAGATTATAAATAAACTGGCAATGTTTCCCAATCCCCACCACCCCCTCCCCGAACAGGTAAATGTGACATTTCTTCTATTACTTCTACTTTTGATAGAAGGAACTGCATTTCTAGGGTGGAAATTCAATAATTGTTACAAAACAAACCAACAAAGTAAGGTATCTCTGTGAATGTAAAGCGTTAAAACTGACCATTTCACAGGAGGCATTTTACAAACTCAAGGGCTCTATAGTGGGCATTAGCTGCATCTCCATGGAGCTGTTGGTGGTTCCATTCCTTTATTTCTTTCTCTAAACTTGAAAAGAAAATTTATTCACAGTACAAATTATCTGTCTAAAAAGAATCTTCATCTCAGACTGGGCACTACAGTGAATTTTTCTTTTGATGATGAAAAGATGAGGGTGCATAATGTATTATTCAGGTTAGTCTAAAGTATACTGTAGTAAAATAAAACATCCAGATTTTAGTGAGTTTACAAAATCAAAGGATTATTCCTATTATGCAAAATGTTCTAGGAGGGTTGGTAAGGGGGGCTTTGCTCACCAAAAGCTCTTAGAGATACAGGTGGACAAAGGTAACATCATTTGATTGCATTATTTTCTTAATACAATGGTCATGGTTTATTATAAGTTTACAGAAAGGGTTGGAGAGTCGAGCACAGACTATTAAATACTTTACTCTGAAAATGACATATATTATTTTTGTCATCTTTTTTATTCAAAACTAGGTTTCACTTTCATGCAATGGAGAGGGAAATGACAACCCACTCCAGTATTCTTGCCTGGAGAATCCCAGGAACGGAGGAGCCTGGTGGGCTGCCTTATACGGGATCGCACAGAGTCGGACATGACTGAAGTGACTTAGCAGCAGCAGCAGTGACATAATTATGTATCAAGAAGTAAGAAATAATTGATTATCAATGAAATTGGTTAGATCCATCCCAGTTATTATTCTGCTTCACTTTTACCAAACTCTTAAAGCAAAAAAACAATTTATGCTTGATTTATTCACTTTCTTACTTCCTACTTGCCCTATCTCTCCTGAGAAAGCCCTAATATAAAGTTTATTGAGGGCTGATATATCACCACCCTTTTGTCTTTAAAACCTACAGAACATTTCTAAAAGGATAGCCTTGCTGAACACTTACTTCTTCTAAAATTCTGTTCAATAGATGTTGTTTATTTAAATGCTTCTCTAAGCTCCTTAACATGACCTGGTTCCAGACTAACCCTCACCTCATTTCATTATTATCCTATCACAATTTATTTTGCTTTATTCTTCTTTGCTTCCCCCTCACCCTTCCCAGTGCCTGCTATCCATTTCCCTCCATCCTTCCCTTTCTTTTTTAAAATCTTTTTTTTTCTTTATTCCCCTTTTTTAATTTACTTTTTGCAATTGTATGGTCATGACTTTGCTCTTTTTTTTTTCTTATTTTTGTTGGAGGGATCACAATTTTCATATTTATTTAGAAATTTTAGAGTTCATAGAAGAATGATAAATGCTAAATAAAGAATGATAAATGCTAAATAAGGCAGTTTCTGTATTTCAACTTATTTTCTAATACTTAAATAATGGAATTCTTTTTGTAGTATTTTAACCATTTTAAGTGAAAATTTTAATAATATTAATTCACATTATTGTGCAATGTTCACTAGTATACATGTTCAGAAAGTTTTACATCTTTCCAAACTGAAACTTAAAAAATAATTTAAAAAAAAATTAAAAACAGCTCTCCATTTCCTGCCACCCTAAGAAGCCCCTGAGAATCATCATTATATTTTCTGTATTTTCTATTAGGTTCATCACAAGTAAAATCACACATGTTTTTCCTTTTCTGACTGACTTTACTTAACATAATGTATTCAGGATTTATCCATAATGTAGCATGTGTTAGAATTTCCTTTCATTTTAAGGCTGAATAATATTAGATTGCAAATATTTATCACAGTGTATTTATTCATTCATCTATTGATAGGCATTTGGGTTGCTTCACCCATTCCAGTCCATTTTAGTTCGCTAATTCCTAGAATGTCAACATTCACTCTTGCCATCTCTTGTTTGACCACTTCCAATTTGCCTTGATTCATGGACCTGACATTCCAGGTTCCTATGCAATATTGCTCTTTACAGCATCGGACTTTGCTTCTATCACCAGACACATCTACAGCTGGGTATTCTTTTTGTTTTGGCTCCATCCTTTCATTCTTTCTGGAGTTATTTCTCCACTGATCTCCAGTAGCATATTGGGCCCCTACTGACCTGGGGAGTTTCTCTTTCAGTATCCTATCATTTTGTCTTTTCATACTGTTCATGGGGTTCTCAAGGCAAGAATACTGAAGTGGTTTGCCATTCCCTTCTCCAGCGGACCACACCCTGTCATATCTCTCCACCATGATCCGCCCATCCCAAGTTGCCCCTCGGGCATGGCTTAATCTCATTGAGTTAGACAAGGGTGTGGTCCTTGTGTGATTAGACTGACTAGTTATCTGTGAGAATGGTTTTAGTGTATTTGCCCTCTGATGCCCTCTTTCAAGACCTACTCTCTTACTCCAGTTTCTCTTACCTTGGGCGTGGGGTATCTCATCCCGGCTGCTCCTGGCTGCTCCTGGCCAACAAAGCACAGCCATCGCACCTTACCTTGGACGAGGGGGTCTCTCCTCACCGCCGCCCTTCCTGACCTCGGTCGTGGGGTAGCTCTTCTCGGCCGTGCTTAGTGCGCTGGCCCTCACCGCCGTCCTTTCTCGGTCGTGGGGTAGCTCCTCTCGGCCGCGCTCTTAGTGCGCGACGCAGCCGGCCGGGGCGCTCTTAGTGCGCGACGCAGCCGGCGGGGCACTATGGACTGGAATGGGTGAATTTAACTCGGATGACCATTATATCTACTACTGTGGGCAGGAATCCCTCAGAAGAAATGGAGTGGCCATCATGGTCAACAAAAGAGTCCGAAATGCAGTACTTGGATGCAATCTCAAAAACGATAGAATGATCTCTGTTCGTTTCCAAGGCAAACCATTCAATGTCACAGTAATCCAAGTCTATGCCCCAACCAGTAACGCCGAAGAAGCTGAAGTTGAAAGGTTCTATGAAGACCTACAAGACCTTTTAGAACAAACACCCAAAAAAGATGTCCTTTTCATTATAGGGGACTGGAATGCAAAAGTAGGAAGTCAAGAAAAACCTGGAGTAACAGGCAAATTTGGCCTTGGAATACGGAATGAAGCAGGGCAAAGACTAATAGAGTTTTGCCAAGAAAATGCACTGGTCATAGCAAATACCCTCTTCCAACAACACAAGAGAAGACTCTATACATGGACATCACCAGATGGTCAACACCGAAATCAGATCGATTATATTCTTTGCAGCCAAAGATGGAGAAGCTCTATACAATCAGCAAAAACAAGACCAGGAGCTGACTGTGGCTCGGACCATGAACTACTTATTGCCAAATTCAGACTGAAATTGAAGAGAGTAGAGAAAACTACTGGACCATTCAGGTATGACCTAAATCAAATCCCTTATGATTATACAGTGGAAGTGAGAAATAGATTTAAGGGCCTAGATCTGATAGATAGAGTGCCTGATGAACTATGGAATGAGGTTCGTGACATTGTACAGGAGACAGGGACCAAGACCATCCCCATGGAAAAGAAATGCAAAAAAGCAAAATGGCTGTCTGGGGAGGCCTTACAAATAGCTGTGAAAAGAAGAGAAGCGAAAAGCAAAGGAGAAAAGGAAAGATATAAACATCTGAATGCAGAGTTCCAAAGAATAGCAAGAAGAGATAAGAAAGCCTTCTTCAGTGATCAATGCAAAGAAATAGAGGAAAACAACAGAATGGGAAAGACTAGGGATCTCTTCAAGAAAATCAGAGATACCAAAGGAACATTTCATGCAAAGATGGGCACAATAAAGGACAGAGATGGTGTGGATCTAACAGAAGCAGAAGATATTAAGAAGAGGTGGCAAGAATACACAGAAGAACTGTACAAAAAAGAGCTTCAAGACCTAGATAATCATGATGATGTGATCACTGACCTAAAGCCAGACATCTTGGAATGTGAAGTCAAATGGGCCTTAGAAAGCATCACTACGAACAAAGCTAGTGGAGGTGATGGAATTCCAGTGGAGCTATTCCAAATCCTGAATGATGATGCTGTGAAAGTGCTACACTCAATATGCCAGCAAATTTGGAAGACTCAGCAGTGGCCACAAGATTGGAAAAGGTCAGTTTTCATCCCAATCCCAAAGAAAGGCAATGCCAAGGAGTGCTCAAACTACCGAACAATTGCACTCATCTCACACGCTAGTAAAGTAATGCTCAAAATTCTCCAAGCCAGGCTTCAGCAATATGTGAACCGTGAACTTCCTGATGTTCAAGCTGGTTTTAGAAAAGGCAGAGGAACCAGAGATCAAATTGCCAACATCCGCTGGATCATGGAAAAAGCAAGAGAGTTCCAGAAAAACATCTATTTCTGCTTTATTGACTATGCCAAAGCCTTTGACTGTGTGGATCACAATAAACTATGGAAAATTCTGAAAGAGATGGGAACACCAGACCACCTGATCTGCCTCTTAAGAAATCTGTATGCAGGTCAGGAAGCAACAGTTAGAACTGGTCATGGAACAACAGACTGGTTCCAAATAGGAAAAGGAGTACGTCAAGGCTGCATATTGTCACCATGTTTATTTAACTTATATGCAGAGTACATCATGAGAAATGCTGGACTCGAAGAAACACAAGTTGGAATCAAGATTGCTGGGAGAAATATCAATAACCTCAGATATGCAGATGACACCACCCTTATGGCAGAAAGTGAAGAGGGGCTAAAAAGCCTCTTGATGAAAGTGAAAGTGGAGAGTGAAAAGGTTGGCTTAAAGCTCAACATTCAGAAAACGAAGATCATGGCATCTGGTCCCATCACTGCATGGGAAATAGATGGGGAAACAGTGGAAACAGTGTCAGACTTTGTTTTTCTGGGCTCCAAAATCTCTGCAGATGGTGACTGCAGCCATGAAATTAAAAGACGCTTGCTCCTTGGAAGGAAAGTTATGACCAACCTAGATAGCATATTCAAAAGCAGAGACATTACTTTACCAACAAAGGTTCGCCTAGTCAAGGCTATGGTCTTTCCTGTGGTCATGTATGGATGTGAGAGCTGGACTGTGAAGAAGGCTGAGCGCCGAAGAATTGATGCTTTTGAACTATGGTGTTGGAGAAGACTCTTGAGAGTCCCTTGGACTGCAAGGAGATCCAACCAGTCCATTCTGAAGGAGATCAATCCTGGAATTTCTTTAGAAGAAATGATGCTAAAGCTGAAACTCCAGTATTTTGGCCACCTCATACTAAGAGTTGACTCATTGGAGAAGACTCTGATGCTGGGAGGGATTGAGGGCAGGAGGAGAAGGGGACGACAGAGGATGAGATGGCTGGATGGCATCACTGACTCGATGGATGCAAGTCTGAGTGACCTCCGGGAGCTGGTGATGGACAGGGAGGCCTGGCGTGCTGCGGTTCATGGGGTCGCAAAGAGTCGGACACGACTGAGCGACTGATCTGATCTGATCTGATCTGGGTTGCTTCAATCTTTTGAATGTTGTGGACAGTGTCACTATGAATTTAAGTGTATATTTATCTGCTCAAACCTTCTTTCAAATATTTTGAAAATATAACCAAAATTGAAATTTCTCATAAGTCTATTGATATTTATGGCAATTGAATGTTACCTGTTTGAGTAACCAATATCCTGTTGTTCCTCCACCATTTTACATTTCCTCCAGCAATGATAAGCATTCTAATTTCTCTAATTCTTCACCAAAACTTGTCACATTCCGTTTTGATATTATTTTATCTCATTGTGATTTTGATTTGTACTTCCCAAAGAATTGATGCTTTTGAACTGTGGTGTTGGAGAAGACTCTTGCGAGTCCCTTGGATTCAAAGGAGATCCAACCAGTTCATCCTAAAGGAGACCAGTCCTAGATGTTCATTGGAAGGACTGATGCTGAGGCTGAAACTTCAATACTTTGGCCACCTCATGTGCACAGTTGACTTATTGGAAAAGACCCTGATGCTGGGAGGGATTGAGGGCAGGAGGAGAAGGGGAAGACAGAGGATGAGATAGCTGGATGGTATCACTGACTCGATGCACATGAGTTTGGTTGAAGTCTGGGAGTTGGTGATGGACAGGGAGGCCTGGTGTGCTGAGATTCATGGGATTGCAAAGAATCAGACATGACGGAGTTACTGAACTGAACTGAATTCAATCATTAATGGTCTTTAGCATTTAAGCAAATGCTTATTGGTCATTTCCATATCTTAGACAAATGTCTACTCAAGTTTTTGGCCTACTTTTTAATTGGCTATTTTGTTTGTTTTTCAGTTATACTTCCTTATATTTTCTAGATTTAATCTCTAATCAAATATGTAATTTGTAGGTGTTTCTCTTGTTTCATGGGTTGATCTTTCAATGTGTTGACAGTGCCCTTTGATGTACAAACGATTTCAATTCTATTGTGCTCCAATTTATCTATTTATTTTGTTGCCTGTACTTTGAAATCATGTTAAAAGCTTGAAAAATAATTAAGTTTTTTCCTATATTTTCGTAAGAATTTACAATGTTGAAATGACTATCTTTTTATCCTATTGAGTAGTCTTATATTGGTTCATTTGACCATATATTCAAGGTTTTATTTCTGTGTTATGAAATTCAGACTTAAATTGAAGAAAATAGGGAAAACTACTAGACCATTCAGATATGAACTAAATCACATCTCTTACGATTATACAGTGGAAGTGACAAATAGATTCAGGGGATTAGATATGATAGACTGAGTGCCTGAAGAACAATGGACAGAGATTCATGACATTGTGCAGGAGGCAGTGATCAAGACCATCCTCAAGAAAAAGAAATGGCAAAAAGGCAAAATGGTTGTCTAAGGAGGCCTTGTAAATAGCTGAGAAAAAGAAAAGACGTGAAAGGCAAAGGAGAAAAGGAAAGATATATCCATTCGAATGCAGAGTTCCAAAGAATAGCAAGGAGAGATAAGAAAGCCTTCCTCAGTGATCAATGCAAAGAAATAGATGGAAACAATAGAATGGGAAAGACTAGAGATCTCTTAAAGAAAATTAGAGATACCAAGGGAAAATTTCATGCAAATATAGGCACAATAAAGAGCAGCAATGGTATGGACCTAACAGAAGCAGAAGATATTAAAAAGAGATGGCAAGCATACATAAAAGTATATTAAAAAAGATCTTCATGACCCAGATAACCACAATGGTGTGATTACTCACCTGGAGCCAGACATTCTGGAATGCAAAGTCAAGTGGGCCTTAGGAAGCATCAGTATGGACAAAGCTAGTGGAGCTGTCAGAATTCCAGGTGAGCTATTTCAAGTCCTAAAAGATGATGCTGTGAAAGTGCTGCACTCAATATGCCAGCAAATTTGGAAAACTCAGCAGTGGCCACAGGACTGGAAAAGGTCAGTTTTCATTCCAATCCCAAAGAAAGGTAATGTCAAAGAATGCTCAAACTACCCCACAATTGCACTCTTCTCACACACTAGCAAAGTAACACTCAAAATTCTCCAAGACAGTCTTCAACAGCACATGAACCCTGAACTCTCAGTTGTTCAAACTGTATTTAGAAAAGGCAGAGGAACCAGAGATCAAATTACCAGTTAGATGATTATCGAAAAAGCAAGAGAGTTCAGGAAAAACATCTACTTCTACTTTGTTGACTATGCCAAAACTTTTGATTGTGTGGATCACAACAAATTGTTGGAAAATCTTCAAGAGATGGGAATACCAGACCACCTGACCTGCCTCCTGACAAATCTGTATGCCAGTCAAGAAGCAAGGGTTAGAACTAGACATGGAACAACAAACTGGTTCCAAATTGGGAAAGGAGGACATCAGGCTGTATATTGTTATCCTACGATTTAACTTATATGCAGAGTGGATCATGAGAAATGCTGGGCTGAATGAAGTACAAGCTGGATTCAATATTCCTGGGAGGAATAGCAATAACCTCAGATATCCAGATGACACCACCCTTTTGGCAGAAAGCGTAGAAGAACTAAAGAGCCTCTCGATGAAAGTGAAAGAAGAGAGTGAAAAAGTTGGCTTAAAACTCAAGATTCAGAAAACTGAGTGCATGGCATCAGGTCCCATCACTTCATGGGCAAATAGATAGGGAAACAATGGAAACAGTGACAGATTTATATTTTGGGGTTCCAAAATCACTGCAGATGGTGACTGCAGCCATGAAATTAAAAGGCGCTTGCTCCTGGGAAGAAAAGTTATGACCAACCTAGACAGCATATTAAAAAGTAGAGACATTATTTTGCCAACAAAGATTCATCTAGTTGAGCTACTGTTCTTCCCATAGTCGTTATGGATGTGAGAGATGGATTATAAAGAAAGCTGAGCACTGAAGAATTGATGCTTTTGACTGTAGTGTTGGAGAAGACTCTTGAGAGTCCCTTGGACTGCAAGGAGATCCAACTAGTCCATCCTCCGGAATATTCATTGGAAAGACTGATATTGAAGCTGAAATTCCAATACTTTGGCCACCTGATGCAAAGAACTGACTCATTGGAAATACCCTGATGTTGGGAAAGATTGAAGTCAGGAGGAGGAGAAGGGGACAACAGAGGATGATATGGTTGGATGGCATCACTGACTTGATGGATATTAGTTTGAGTAAGCTTCAGGACATGAGTTTGAATGAACTCTGGGAGTTGATGATGGATAGGGAGGCCTGGCATGCTGCAGTTCACAGGGTCACAGAGAGCGACTGAACTGAACTTACTTAAGCTCCAGGAGTTGGTGAGAGACAGGGAATCCTTGGATGCTGCAGTCCATGTGGTTGCAAAGAGTAAGACAGGACTGAGGGCCTGAACTGGACTGAACCTTATTCCACTGGTCTGTATGTTTGTCTTTATGTCAGTACCAGACAGTTTTAATTATTACTGCTTCACAGGAAGAATTTAAATAAGAAAGTGTGAGACATCTTACTTTGTTCTCATTTTCTGTTGGGAGCCGCCGCGGAGAGGCACTCTACTCATGACAAAGGTCATGAGGAAGGAGACTTGGCATACACAAAGGTGGGACTAAGCCTCAGGAGTCCCCCTGGATATTCTCGAGCATCTACCCCCCCAAAACCAGAGTCTGCCTACTTTACTGCTTTGTGCTCTCACCTCTGACTTTACTGGGGGCTGTCCCCCACCACTATCTCACTCTTTCATTAATGAGCCAATGCTTTTTGCCAAGTTTTCACATCTCCCATTTTATATCCTTGAATGTGTATTAATATAGTTGGTTTGTAGAAAATAAGTAGTGGCCTTGGTGCTAGTAAATTTAGACCCTTACGGTAATAAATTCTTTTCTTTGTTGTAAACCCACTGTGCCTCCCCGCTATAGGAATGCAAGTTTATCTAACATTTCGGATGAAGATGGCGCCAAACCTTAAAATAATTACTCTTAGAGAAAATAAGTCTTGCGGTTGACAAACCTTTGTCAAGAGTCATAAAATGTTAATAGGCCTTCTGGCCAGAAGATGATGTAAATCACCTGAACCATTTGTATGCGATAAATTTGCAGGAAAGAAACCCTGGTTTTTGATAAGGATCAAAAACTGCTGACTTTGCATCCCCTATTATCCTCTATGTGTAACTTAGGGTATAAAAGCCCCTGTTGAAAATAAAGCTATGGGCCTTGCTCACCAAAGCTTGGTCTCCCGTGTCATTCTTCCTCTCAATTTCCATTTCCGGCTGAAGTTTCCATCTGGAGTGCGGAACCCACCAAGCTTGCTAATCATGCCTGGGCTTCTAAGATCCGACCAGAGAGGCCTCAGTGTCTCCTCTCCTTCGGGAGAACGGAAGGACGCCTGATGCCTACGCAAGTGGTGCAAACTTCTTGTCTTGAAGTTTTATTGGTCTCCCGCGTAAACCAAGCTACTCAGCCTCTTCTCTCCTCTGAATATTCCTACTGAGCTATCCTTTTAATTACTCTTAATGTCATTAATTGATATGTAAATGAGTTGCCGACACCGTCTCCCCTCCGAACTGGCAATTTTCTACTATTATTTTGACAACTCAGGGTTCATTGAAATTCCATATAAATTTAAGGATTGAAATTTTCTACTCTGACAAAAAAGATTAGTGTTTTTTTTAATAGCAATTATATTAAATCTGTAGACCACATTGCCTTACATTGATATCTTTAGCAGTATTAAGTCTTCCAGTTCATGAATACAGATGTCTTCTCATTTATTTGTGTCTTCTTTAATTTCATTCAGGAACATTTTTTTTTTAGTTTTCAGTGTACAAGTCTTCCAATTCATTAGTTAAGTTTATTTCTAAGAATTATTTTTTTATTTGATTATATTAAAAGTCAAGTTGTATTTTATTTTCCAGCAGGATCCTCTATGACCCACCTCCCACAATATTGGAAATAAAAGCAAAAATAAACAAATGGGACCTAATTAAAATTAAAGCTTCTACACAACAAAAAACAAATTGTATTCTTAATTTCCTTACAGGTTAATTATTGGTATATAGAAACAAACTGATTTCTCTGTGTTAAAATTGTATCCTAAAACTTGACTAAATTGGTTTATCAGTTCTAACACTTTTTGTAGAATCACTAGATTTTCTAAATTTAGGATCGTGTGTGTGTATTTAACTTATATGCAGAGTACATCATGAGAAATGCTGGACTGGAAGAAACACAAGTTGGAATCAAGATTGCTGGGAGAAATATCAATAACCTCAGGTATGCAGATGACACCACCTTTATGGCAGAAAGTGAAGAGAAACTAAAAATCCTCTTGATGAAAGTGAAAGTGGAGAATAAAAAGGTTGGGTTAAAGCTCAACATTCAGAAAACAAAGATCATGGCATCTGGTCCCATCACTACATGGGAAATAGATTGGGAAACAGTGTCAGACTTTATTTTTCTGGGCTCCAAAATCACTGCAGATGGTGACTGCAGCCATGAAATTAAAAGACACTTACTCCTTGGAAGGAAAGTTATGACCAACCTAGATAGCATATTCAAAAGCAGAGACATTACTTTGCCAACAAAGATTCGCCTAGTCAAGGCTATGGTCTTTCCTGTGGTCATGTATGGATGTGAGAGCTGGACTGTGAAGAAGGCTGAGCGCCGAAGAATTGATGCTTTTGAACTGTGGTGTTGGAGAAGACTCTTGAGAGTCCCTTGGACTGCAAGCAGATCCAACCAGTCCATTCTGAAGGAGATCAGCCCTGGGATTTCTTTGGAAGGAATGATGCTAAAGCTGAAATTCCAGTATTTTGGCCACCTCATGCGAAGAGTTGACTCATTGGAGAAGACTCTGATGCTGGGAAGGATTGGGAGCAGGAGGAGAAGGGAATGGCAGAGGATGAGATGGCTGGATGGCATCACTGACTCGATGGATGTGAGTCTGACTGAGCTCCGGGAGTTGGTGATGGACAGGGAGGCCTGGCGTGCTGCAGTTCATGGGGTCGCAAAGAGTCGGACAGGACTGAGCGACTGATCTGATCTGTGTGTGTGTGTGTGTGTGCTCAGTCAGTCATGTGTGTGCTAAGTGTGTCACTCAGTCATGACCTAATCTTTGTGACTCCGTGGACTTTGGTTCATCAGGCTCCCCTGTGCATGGGTACTTTCTAAGCAAGAATGCTGAAGTAGGTTGCCATTTCCTGCTCCAGGAGATCTTCCCCACTCAGCGATTGAACCCACATCTTATGTCTCCTGCATTGGCAGGCACATTATTTACCACTGTGAATTGTTTATTATAAACTTTCCTGGAAAACTGGCTATTTTTACAAAGATGGGCCAGGAAAGTAGCACCCATGAATCTCAAAATATAAGATCATGTTGTCTGTGAATAGCAATGATTTTACTTTTTTCATTTCAATTTGGATGTGTTCCTGCCCTTACCTAACTGTTCTGACTTGGACTACTTTAAATAGAAGTGATAAAAGCAATATCCTTGTCTGGCTCCTGATCTTAGGGGAAAAGCTTTGTCACCACTGAGTATGATGCTGTCTGTGGGATTTTCATATATTGGCTCTTGTATGTTGAGGTGCTTTTTGCATTCCTAGTTTATTAAGCGGTTACATCATGAAAGGATGTTGAATTTTTTCAAACTCTTTTCCTGCATCAATGGAGTATGTTTGCTTTTCCTTCATTCTGTTAATATGTTACAATGATTGATTTTCAAATATGGAATTATCCTTGAATTTCAGGCATAATTCCCATATAGTCATGGTATATAATCTTTTAATGTTGTTGAATTACTGAATTTGGTTTACTTCTTTGGGTTTTATTGAGGGTTTTTTGCATCAATATTCTTTTTTTATTTTTTTATTTTATTTAACTTTACAATATTGTATTGGTTTTGCCATACATTAATATCCTTTAAGAATATTGATACATATATTTTGATACATTTTTAAAGAATATTCTTAAAGAATATTGATCTAATTTTTTTTTTACTGAGCAGTGTCTTTGTTCACCTTTGGTACTGAGATAATGCTGGCTTCAGAATGAGTTTGGAAGCATTCTTTCCTCTTCAACATTTTGGGAGATACTGAAAAGGACTGACACTAAGTCTATTAAATGTTTGGTTGAATTCAGCCATAAACCAATCTTGTCCTGGGCTTTTCTTTTGGTGGACATATCTTGAGTGTTGATTCAAGCTCCTTAACAGTTACATTTCTATTCAAGTTTTCTCTTTATTCATGATTCAATGTTGTTAGGTTGTATGATTCTAGTAATTTGTTCATCTCATTAGTGCTGTGAAATGGAAGACCTTTAGTATCTCATGTTCTGAGCATTCAAACCAATACAATGTGAAGGCGTAAGGTCTTAGCATTTTGGAGAGTGTGCCACTGTATGTGTTTGTGTGCACATGCAGGCACATCCTGTGCATTTTGTTTTCTGTTTCACCCTGTTGTTATTGTCCAGTCACCTAGTCACATCTGATTCTTCACAACCCCATGGACTGCAGCACGCCAGGCTACTCTGTCCCTCACCATCTCCCTGATTCACCCTACACAGAGCTTTTTTTTTTAATTTATTTTTTTAAATTTTATTTTATTTTTTAACTTTACAATAATGTCTTATTTTCACTGAGACTCTCACTTCTGCTTCTTCTCTGGGCCTTCACTGTGCTATTATGTTCTAATCAGTAGCCTCTTGACCCATGCATGAGCAGGTCTCTAGCTTACTCGTGGGGTCCATTAACCTTACCTGCTGCTTCTCATGATTTTTACAAGTCTGAGATATAAGTGGTGCTGGTTTTTGCTCCTTCTGTCAAACTAAGACACATCATGCTGGATAGTTCAGTTCGGTTCAGTCGCTCTGTCTTATCTAACTATTTGTGACCCCATGAATTGCAGCACGCCAGGCCTCCCTGTCCATCATCAACTCCCAGAGTTCACTCAGACTCATGTCCATCAAGTCAGTGATGCCATCCAGCCATCTCATCCTCTGCTGTTCCCTTCTCCTCCTGTCCCCAATCCCTCCCACCATCAGAGTCTTTTCCAATGAGTCAACTCTTCGCGTGAGGTGGCCAAAGTACTAGAGTTTCAGCTCATTCCTTCCAAAGAAATCCCAGGGCTGATCTCCTTCAGTCCAAGGGACTCTCAAGAGTGTTCTCCAACATCACAGTTCAAAAGCATCAATTCTTTGGTGCTCAGCCGTCTTCACAGTCCAACTCTCACATCCATACCTGACCACAGGAAAAACCATAGCCTTGACTAGACGAATCTTTGTTAGCAAAATAATGTCTCTACTTTTGAACATGCTATCTAGGTTGGTCAATACTTTCCTTCCAAGGAGTAAGCATCTTTTAATTTCATGGCTGCAGTCACCATCTGCAATGATTTTGGAGCTCATAAAAATAAAGTCTGACACTGTTTCCCCATCTATTTCCCATGAAATGATGGGACCGGATGCCATGATCTTCATTTTCTGGATGTTGAGCTTTAAGCCAACTTTTTCACTCTCCACTTTCACTTTCATCAAGAGGCTTTTAGTTCCTCTTCACTTTCTGCCATAAGGGTGGTGTCATCACTCTGGATAAGGTGTGGACAAAGGCAGTTGAAAAAATAAAGACACTTACTGTTTGAATTTTTTTCTTGGTTGGTTTTTCACTTGATTGCTGGAGGTAGTTGACTGATTTCCAGAACTTCAGTAAAGTTATTTTAGCCACTATATGGTTGTGTATTTAATGTTTCCACTGGGGAATGAGAGAGTGGAGTTTTCTAGTCTGCCATTTTCCTGGTTTCACTTCCAAATTAATTCTACTTTTAAAAATATGTATTTATTATTTGGCTACCTAGGGTATTAGTTGTAGCACATGGTAGCTTCTTTGCAGGATGTTGGATATTTTATTTCAGTGCATGGGTTTAGTGGTCCTGTGTCATGTGGGATGGTGGTTCACTGGCCAGGGATCAAACCATCATACCCTGCATTGGAAAGTGGATCCTTAACCACTGGACCACCAAGGTAGTCCCCCAAATCAATTCTTATAATAAGACTGTAACCTAGGTATTATACCTAAAGCTCATATTTTTTTTTTTTTTTCTTTTTCATAGACTAGAAAACCATAGAATAGAGAGACTGAGTAACTTTTCCAAGGTCACAAAGGAAGTAACCAGGAGACAGAGGTTTTAAAATATGTCCCATAAATTCAAGAATTTATTGGACTTGGCTTTATTCTAAGATAGAAAAGGAATCTTTATGTCCCCATTCTACAATAGAGATACTATATTATAAGATAAAGATACCTATTCCAAGATCCAGAAGCAGGCTTGATGTTCCCATTCTGTTTTCTAATCTTTTATTTTGACCTTAAGTTTAGGCACCTTAGAGGCAGTGATTCTCTGATATTTAAATTCAATTGCTATACCATAGCTAAGCAGGAGAAATCAAAGTGGATCCAGAAAGGGGGAAAAAAGTACTGCATCACTGATATAAATAACACACAAAAGGAAAACTAACTTTACCCTTCAGGTGTACACAGCATCTGTGAATAATGACTTTTTATTTTAGTTATTCTTTCACTAAATGTTTTGAAATCCACCGAGAAGAAAGGGTCACCAGAAGGATGATTTAGTGGAAATCTGAAAACAATAGTTTTAGAAGAGTGTTTGATTTCAATATATATCTTTTGCTCTCTGAGAACCTCTCCCTTCCTTAGCATTGAGACCACGTTTGGCAAGCAGTTGGCAGAAGGTAAAGGTCTGCATCAGGGGACTACAAATAAGTCAATTACTAGAATTCAGAGAAGTAGAAAGGCTTTCTCCACACAAAGGCGTGAATATCAAACAGAAGTTTTAACTTACACTATAAATGAAATGCATCTGTCTATTTCATTCCAGCTTATATCTAAGTGCCTTTGGTGGGAAGTCTACTCTCAGAGTAATCAAATACTATCTTTTTCATATTCATTTAAAAAGCAAAAGGTTGCCTGACATGTTATAGGACCTGTAACAGTGGTTTAGAGGGCTGATGTTATAATCAGTTAATACTGCATTGATAATCATTATCAATAGTGGGAATGTATGAATCATTCCCACACATTTATGAATGCCACAAAATTCAGCAAATTTTTAACAAATTTCTGTCAATAGAGTGGATACAACTCTTTTAGTTTGTTGGCACATGTGATGAATAAGATATCTTTAGTTCAAGGATCATAATAAGCAAGATTGGAAGGAAAAAAAATAGATGGAGTATGACTTAATTAATAAGTTCAGGAAATGTATGCAGAGTGTTTTTGGTTTCTGACACAAGGATATATGTTAGTGTTAAGAACAGAAATTGAATAATGCATTGCTCCTGCCCTTAGGATCTACAGAAAGGTACCAAAGACTACAACATGGAAGTAGATTAATAATCACAGTGTGTTGTGGTGCATGCTAAGACAAGAGTGTCTAACAAACGATATGGGAGAGGTAAGGATCTATTTGCAGGAGGACTGAATAACCTTTTGGAAAACTCAAATCATATTTACTGTTGTAATTCAGTTATGGGCTGAATATAAGCTAATGAGGTAAACAAAGTCTGGATGCTGGCTTTAACAAGAGAGCTCAAATTACAAGAAAAAGGCAGCTACTAAAAGAAGAATCAAGAACAAAGTCAATCTTTGGAATAATTCATAATAATAATAGCCTTGTCAGGAGGCCTGCAAGTTCTGCAATGTGGTAGCGGTTACTTGCTCTGCCCAGCTCTCTGGATATATGTATGGGAAGAGAGATGGCTGTAAAAATTTAGAGCTCTTACACTGATAATTCTTCAAATGGAATACTAACAGAATTTGAAAGGGGAGAGTCTTTTTCTAGTTTTTGTTTTAAACCTCAATGCTCATTTTGTGGAACAACATACCACGATGGGGCTTAGAATTTATCTGTGCCAAGGGAGCCTAAGGAGGTGCCAGTGTCCAAGAAGTGAACACAAACATGGTTTGTTGCAGCCAGCAGGGCAAGAAAGACAATGAGAGCATCAGAAGAACTTCAGAGGATATGGTGCAGCCAGGGTATCAGCAGCAGCTGCCCTCAAGCTGACAAGTGCAGCTGGCAGCAGACTGCAGTAACAATGGAGCTCTGTGGAGGAGGGGCAGCAGTAAATGAGAAATATCATGCTCAGGGCACTGCAGCAAGGATGCCTGTAAGTAGAACTCTATTGCTGCACCTGTGGAAGAAACCCAAAAATACTACCCAGGAAGGTGACTGGAGTTACATGGCCCTACTTGAACAAGAGAGGACAAAAGTCATGAAGACCTAGGTTGCAGTTGTTAATGAGCCCCAAGATCTCTACCCATCTCAGAAGGTACAGTAAATTTAGGCAGTACATACACACACAGAGTAAAGTATCTAATGTAAGTTATAATGCATAGGAATTGTTTCCTTTTATGAAATACTGTTTGATTAAGCTATAATTCATTTACCACACAATTCACCCACTTAAACTTTCAGGTTTTTAGTATCTACTCAGAGTTCTTTTCGGAGAAGGCAATGGAACCCCCACTCCAGTACACTTGCCTGGAAAATCCCATGGGTGGAAGAGCCTGGTAGGCTGTAGTCCATGGGGTTGCTAAGAGTCGGACACGACTGAGCAACTTCACTTTCACTTTTTCACTTTCATGAATTGGAGAAGGCAATGGCAACCCACTCCAGTGTTCTTGCCTGGAGAATCCCAGGGACAGGGGAGCCTGGTGGGCTTCCGTCTATGGAGTCGCACAGAGTAGGACACGACAGAAGCAACTTAGCAGTAGCAGCAGCAGAGTTCTCTTATTATTAGATCAGATCAGATAAGATCAGTCGCTCAGTTGTGTCCGACCCTTTGCAACCCCATAAACCGCAACACGCCAGGCCTCTCTGTCCATCACCAGCTCCCGGAGGTCACCCAGACTTGCATCCATCGAGTCAGTGATGCCATCCAGCCATCTCATCCTCTGTCGTCCCCTTCTCCTGCCCTCAATCCCTCCCAGCATCAGAGTTTTCTCCAATGAGTCAACTCCTCGTATGAGGTGGCCAAAATACTGGAGTTTCAGCTTTAGCATCATTCCTTCCAGAGAAATCCCAGGGCTGATCTCCGTCAGAATGGACTGGTTGGATCTTCTTGCAGTCCAAGAGACTCTCAAGAGTCTTCTCCAACACCACAGTTCAAAAGCATCAATTCTTCGGCACTCAGCCTTCTTCACAGTCCAGCTCTCACATCCATACATGACCACAGGAAAGACCATAGCCTTGACTAGGCGAACCTTTGTTGGTAATGTCTCTGCTTTTGAATATGCTATCTAGGTTGGTCATAACTTTCCTTCCAAGGAGTAAGCGTCTTTTAATTTCATGGCTGCAGTCACCACCTGCAGTGATTTTGGAGCCCAGAAAATAAAGTCTGACACTGTTTCCGCTGTTTCCCCATCTATTTCCCATGTAGTGATGGGACCAGATGCCATGATCTTCGTTTTCTGAATGTTGAGCTTTAAGCCAACCTTTTCACTCTCCACTTTATTAAAATGTTTTCTGAAAGTCTGTGGTTTGTCTTTTTGCATTCCTAATAGTATTGGTTGCAGTACAAAATTTCTTTATTTTGATGCAGTCCAATTAATTCATTTTTTTGTTCTTTATTTTAGTGTCATATCAGAATAAATAAATAAAACTCAAACCATTGTTGAGAAAATGTATTTAATTTTTTCTTTGTTTTTTTTTTTTTTTTTTTTCAGTACCATTTAAAGATTTCCTTATTGTTAAAGCAATTAAAACTAAATCTGCTTGATCTTGAACTAAATTTATAACCCTTGGTCTCTTTTGTCTTCTCATCCTATTTTAATTTTTTGGAAAATCAGATTAGTATTTTACCCTCAAACACTAGTTATCTCCCATCATAACTAGTGTTTGAGGGGTATGCAGAAAATACTTCTTTTTTAAAACTCATTATTTCTTCTAAATCTTTTTGCCAACCTGCCTGGTCTTCCTTGTTGGGTGACTTGATGAGTTCTTGGATTTTTTTTTAATTAAATTTTATTTTGCTTAACTTTAAAATATTGTATTGCTTTTGCCATACATCAAGATGGATCCACCACAAGTATACATGTGTTCCCCATCCTGAACCCTCCTCCCTTCTCCCTCCCCATACCATCCCTCTGGGTCGTCCCAGTGCACCAGTCCCAGGCATCTGTTATCAGGCATCGTACCTGGACTGGTGACTCGTTTCAGATATGATATTATACATATTTCAATGCTATTCTCCCAAATCATCCCACCCTCTCCCGTTCCCAGAGTCCATGAGTCTGTTCTATACATCAATGTCTCTTTTGCTGTCTCGTAAACAGGGTTATTGTTACCATTCTTTCTAAATTCCATATATATGCATTAGTATACTGTATTTTTGTTTTTCTTTCTGGCTTACTTCACTCTGTATAATAGGCTCCAGTTCCATCCACCTCATTAGAACTGATTCAAATGCATTCTTTTTAATGGCTGAGTAACACTCCATTGTGTATATGTACCACTGCTTTCTTATCCATTCATCTGTGGATAGACATCTAGGTTGCTTCCAAGTCCTGGCTATTGTCAACAGGGCTGCTATGAACATTGGGGTACACGTGTCTCTTTCAATTCTGGTTTTCTCAGTGTGTATGCCCAGCAGTGGGATTGCTGGATCATAAGGCAGTTCTATTCCCAGTTTTTTGAGGAATCTCCATACTGTTCTCCAAAGTGGCTGTATTAGTTTGCATTCCCACCAACAGTGTAGGAGGGTTCCCTTTTCTCCACACCCTCTCCAGCATTTATTGCTTGTGGACTTTTGGATCGCAGCCATTCTGACTGGGGTGAAATGGTATCTCATAGTGGTTTTGATTTGCATTTCTCTGATAATGAGTCATGTTGAGCATCTTTTCATGTGTTTGTTAGCCATCTGTATGTCTTCTTTGGAGAAATGTCTACCTAGTTCTTTGGCCCATTTTTTGATTGGGTCATTTATTTTTCTGGAACTGAGCTGTAGGAGTTGCTTGTATACTTTTGAGATTAGTTGTTTGTCTGTTGCTTCATTTGTTATTATTTTCTTCCTTTCTGAGGCTGTCTTTTCACCTTGCTTATAGTTTCCTTTGTTGTGCAGAAGCTTTTAAGTTTAATTAGATCCCACTTATTTATTTTTGATTTTGTTTCCAATATTCTGGGAGGTGGATCATAGAGGATCCTGCTGTGATGAATGTCAGAGAGTGTTTTGCCTATGTTTTCCTCTATGAGTTTTATGGTTTCTGGTCTTACATTTAGATCTTTAATCCATTTTGAGTTTATTTTTATGTACGGTTTTAGAAAGTGTTCTAGTTTCATTCTTTTACAAGTGTTTGACCAGTTTTCCCAGCACCACTTATTAAAGAGACTGTCTTTAATCCATTGTATATTCTTGCCTCCTTTGTCAAAGATAAGGTGACCATATGTGCGTGGATTTATCTCTGGGCTTTCTATTTTGTTCCATTGATCTATATTTCTGTCTTTGTGCCAGTACCATACTGTCTTGATGACTGTGGCTTTGTAGTAGAGCCTGAAGTCAGGCAGGTTGATTCGTCCAGTTCCATTCTTCTTTCTCAAGATAGCTTTGGCTATTCAAGGTTTTTTGTATTTCCATACAAATTGACAAATTATTTGTTCTAGCTCTGTGAAGAATACCGTTGGTAGCTTGATGGGGATTGCATTGAATCTATAAGTTGCTTTGGGTAGTATACTCATTTACACTATATTGATTCTACCGATCCACAAACATGGTATATTTCTCCATCTATTAGTGTCCTCTTTGATTTCTTTCACCAGTGTTTTATAGTTTTCTATATATAGGTCTTTAGATTCTTTAGGAAGATATATTCCTAAGTATTTTATTCTTTTCATTGCAATGGTGAATGGAATTGTTTCCTTAATTTCTCTTTCTATTTACTCATTATTATTGTACAGGAATGCAAGGGATTTCTGTGTGTTGATTTTATATTCTGCAACTTTTCTATATTCATTGATTAGTTCTAGTAATTTTCTGGTGGAGTCTTTAGGGTTTTCTACATAGAGAATCATGTCATCTGCAAACAGTGAGAGTTTTACTTCTTCTTTTCCAATTTGGATTCCTTTTATTTTTTTTTCTGCTCTGATTGCTGTGGCCAAAACTTCCAAAACTATGTTGATTAGTAATGGTGAAAGTGGGCATCCTTGTCTTGTTCCTGACTTTAGAGGAAATGCTTTCAGTTTTTCACCATTGAGGATAATGTTTGCTGTGGGTTTGTCATATATAGCTTTTATTATGTTGAGGTATGTTCCTTCTATTCCTGCTTTCTGGAGAGTTTTTATCACAAATGAATGTTGAACTTTGTCAAAGGCTTTCTCTGCATCTATTGAGATAATCATATGGTTTTTATTTTTCAATTTGTTAATGTGGTGTATTACCTTGATTGATTTGGGAATATTGAAGAATCCTTGCATTCCTGGGATAAAGCCCACTTGGTCATGGTGTATGATCCTTTTAATGTGTTGTTGGATTCTAATTGCTAGAGTTTTGTTAAGGATTTGTGCATCTATGTTCATCAGCGATATTGGCCTGTAGTTTTCTTTTTTTGTGGCATCTTTGTCAGGTTTTGGTATTAGGGTGATGGTGGCCTCATAGAATGAGTTTGGAAGTTTGCCTTCCTCTGCATTTTTCTGGAAAGTTTGAGTAAGGATAGGTGTTAGCTCTTCTCTAAATTTTTGGTAGAATTCAGCTGTGACGACGTCTGGACATGGGCTTTTGTTTGCTGGAAGATTTCTGATTACAGTTTCAATTTCCGTGCTTGTGATAAGTCTGTTAAGATTTTCTATTTCTTCCTGATCCAGTTTTTGAAAGTTGTACTTTTCTAAGAATTTATCCATTTCTTCCACGTTGTCCATTTTATTGCCATATAATTGCTGATAGTAGTCTCTTATGATCATTTGTATTTCTGTGTTGTCTGTTGTGATCTCTCCATTTTCATTTCTAATTTTATTGATTTGATTTTTCTCCCTTTGTTTCTTGATGAGTCTGGCTAGTGGTTTGTCAATTTTATTTACCCTTTCAAAGAACCAGCTTTTGGCTTTGTTGATTTTTGCTATGGTCTCTTTTGTTTCTTTTGCATTTATTTCTGCCCTAATTTTTAAGATTTCTTTCCTTCTACTAACCTTGGGGTGCTTCATTTCTTCCTTTTCTAGTTGCTTTAGGTGTAGAGTTAGGTTATTTATTTGGCTTTTTTCTTGTTTCTTGAGGTATGCCTGTATTGCTATGAACTTTCCCCTTAGGACTGCTTTTACAGTGTCCCATAGGTTTTGGGTTGTTGTGTTTTCATTTTCATTTGTCTCTATGCAGATTTTGATTTCTTTTTTGATTTATTCTGTGATTTGTCAGTTATTCAGGGGCGTGTTGTTCAGCCTCCATATGTTGGAATTTTTAAAGTTTTTCTCCTGTTATTGAGATCTAATCTTACTGAATTATGGTCAGAAAAGATGCTTGGAATGATTTCAATCTTTCTGAACTTACCAAGGCTAGATTTATGGCCCAGGATGTGGTCTATCCTGGAGAAGGTTCCGTGTGTGCTTGAGAAAAAGGTGAAATTCATTGTTTTGGGATGAAATGTCCTATAGATATCAATTAGGTCTAGCTGGTCTATTGTATCATTAAAAGTTTGTGTTTTGTTGTTAATTTTCTGTTTAGTTGATTTATCCATTGGTGTGAGTGGGGTATTAAAGTCTCCCACTATTATTGTGTTATTGTTGATTTCTCTTTTCATACTTGTTAGTATTTGTCTTAAATATTGCAGTGCTCCTATATTGGGTGCATATATATTTATAATTGTTATATCTTCTTCTTGAATTGATCCTTTGATCATTATCTAGTGACCTACTTTGTCTCTTTTCACAGCCTTTGTTTTAAAGTCTATTTTATCTGATATGAGTATTGCTACTCCTGCTTTCTTTTGGTCCCTATTTGCATGGAAAATCTTTTTCCAGCCCTTCACTTTCAGTCTGTATGTGTCCCCTGTTTTGAGGTGGGTCTCTTGTAGACAACATATGGAGGGGTCTTGTTTTTGTATCCATTCAGCCAGTCTTTGTCTTTTGGTTGGGGCATTCAACCCATTTACATTTAAGGTAATTATTGATAAGTATGATCCTGTTGCCATTTACTTTATTGTTTTGGGTTAGAATTTATATACCTTTTTTTGTTTCCTGTCTAGAGAATGTCCTTTAGTATTTGTTGGAGAGCTGGTTTGGTGTTTCTGAATTCTCTCAGCTTTTGCTTGTCTGTAAAGGTTTTGATTTCTCCTTCATATTTGAATGAGATCCTTGCTGGGTACAATAATCTGGGCTGTAGGTTGTTTTCTTTCATCACTTTAAGTATGTCTTGCAATTCCGTCCTGGCTTGGAGAGTCTCTATTTAAAGAGCAGCTGTTATCCTTATGGGGATTCCCTTGTGTGTTATTTGTTGTTTTTCCCTTGCTGCTTTTAATATTTGTTCTTTGTGTTTGATCTTTGTTAATTTGATTAATATGTGTCTTGGGGTGTTTCGCCTTGAGTTTATCCTGTTTGGGACTCTCTGGGTTTCTTGTACTTGAGTGATTATTTCCTACCCCATTTTAGGGAAGTTTTCAACTACTATCTTGTCTAGTATTTTCTCATGGTCTTTCTTTTTGTCTTCTTCTTCTGGGACTCCTATGATTCGAATGTTGTAACATTTAATATTGTCCTGTAGGTCTCTGAGATTGTCCTCATTTCTTTTAATTCATTTTTCTTTTTTCTCCTCTGCTTCATTTATTTCTACCATTCTATCTTCTAATTCACTAATCCTATCTTCTGCCTCTGTTATTCTACTATTTGTTGCCTCCAGAGTGTTTTGGATCTCATTTATTGCATTATTTATTATATATTGACTCTTTTTTATTTCTTCTAGGTCCTTGTTAAACCTTTCTTTCATCTTCTCAATGTTTTTCTCCAGGCTATTTATCTGTGATTCCACTTTGATTTCCAGATTTTGGATTAATTTCACTATCATTATTTGGAATTCTTTATCAGGTAGATTCGCTATTTCTTCCTCTTTTGTTTGGTTTGGTGGGCATTTATCCTGTTCCTTTACCTGCTGGGAATTCTTCTGTCTCTTCATCTTGTTTAAATTGCTGAGTTTATGGTGTCCTTATTGTATTCTGGCAGTTTGTGGAGTTCTCTTTATTGTGGCGTTCCCTCTCTGTATGTGGGTTTGTACAGGTGGCTTGTCAAGGTTTCTTGGTTAGAGACACTTGTGTCAGGGTTCTGGTGAATGGAGCTGGATTCCTTCTCTCTGGAGTGCAATGGAGTGTCTAGTAATGAGTTATGTGATGTCTATGATTTTGAGGTCACTTTGGGTACCCTGTATATTGGCTTGGTTTCAGTGTAGGTTTGGAGGCATTTGATGAGATCCTGTCAGTTAATGTTCCGTGGGATCAGGGTTTGGACTTAAGCCTCTTGCTTCCAGTTATCGGTCTTATTTTTACAGTAGTCTCAAAAACTTCTCCTTCTATACTGCACTACACAACTGGACTGCTCAGAGATGTTCATGGAGTTATACAGAGAAGAAAAGAGGGAGGGAGGTGACAGAGGTGGTCAGGAGGATAAAAGGAGGGAATGAAAAGGAGAGAGACAGATCCAGTCAGTAATAGGCACAAATTGATTACATATACCAGAAAGCATAGATTAAAGATCTAGACTAGAGTTTGGAGTTTCAGGAATACAATGTCAAAGAAAAGATGAAGAGATAGAAAGAGGGAGGAAAATAAAAAAGAAAAAGTAACAAAAGTTATAAAAAAAAATAAGTAAAAAATTGATAGCAATTACCAATAAGCTAAACTTATGAATCTAGAGAAGAGTTTGGAGTTTCAAAAATACAATGTTAAAGGAAAGAAAAAAAGAAAAGAAAAAAGAAAAGGAAAAAAAGGGGGGGTTGCAAGAGTTATAAAAAATATTCTAAAAGTGGAAATTACAGGAGTACTAGAGGATAAAAAAATTTTTTTTAAAATTTAAAAAAACTTTTTTTAATAAAAAAAAAATATATATATATATATAAATATCAGATCAGATCAATCACTGAGGCGTGTCCGACTCTGCGACCCCATGAACTGCAGAAAGCCAGGCCTCCCTGTCTATCACCAACTCCCAGAAGGCACTCAGACTCACATCCATCGAGTCAGTGATGCCATCCAGCCATCTCATCCTCTGTCGTCCCCTTCTTCTCTTGCCCTCAATCCCTCCCAGCATCAGAGTCTTCTCCAGTGAGTCAACTCTTCGCATGAGGTGGCCAAAATACTGGAGATTCAGCTTTAGCCTCATTCCTTCCAAAGAAATCCCAGGGCTGATCTCCTTGAGATTGGACTGGTTGTATCTCCTTGCAGTCCAAGGGACTCTCAAGAGTCTTCTCCAACACCACAGTTCAAAAGCATCAATTCTTCGGCGCTCAGCCTTCTTCACAGTCCAGCTCTCACATCCATACATGACCACAGGAAAGACCATAGCCTTGACTAGGTGAACCTTTGTTGGCAAAGTGGTGTCTCTGCTTTTGAATATGCTATCTAGGTTGGTCATAACTTTCCTTCCAGGGAGTAAGCGTCTTTTAATTTCATGGCTGCAGTCACCATCTGCAGTGATTTTGGAGCCCAGAAAAATAAAGTCTGACACTGTTTCCAATGTTTCTCCTTCTATTTCCCATGTAGTGATGGGACCAGATGCCATGATCTTGATTTTCTGAATGTTGAGCTTTAAGCCAACCTTTTCCCTCCCCACTTTCACTTTCATCAAGAGGCTTTTTAGTTCCTCTTCACTTTCTGCCATAAGGGTGGTGTCATCTGCATATTTGAGGTTATTGATATTTCTCCCAGCAATCTTAATTCCAACTTGTGTTTCTTCCAGTCCAGCATTTCTCATGATGTACTCTGCATATAAGTTAAATAAACATGTTGACAATATTCAGCCTTGACGTACTCCTTTTCCTATTTGGAACCAGTCTGTTGTTCCATGACCAGTTCTAACTGTTGCTTCCTGACCTGCATACGGATTTCTCAAGAGGCAGATAAGGTGGTCTGGTATTCACATCTCTTTCAGATTTTTCTGCAGTTTATTGTGATCTACACATTCAAAGGCTTTGGCATAGTCAATAAAGCAGAAATAGATGTTTTTCTGGAACTCTCTTGCTTTTTCCATGATCCAGCAGATGTTGGCAATTTGATCTCTGGTTCCTCTGCCTTTTCTAAATCCAGCTTGAACATTTGGAAGTTCACGGTTCACATATTGCTGAAGCCTGGCTTGGAGAATTTTGAGCATTACTTTACTAGCGTGTGAGATGAGTGCAATTGTGCGGTAGTTTGAGCATTCTTTGGCATTACCTTTCTTTGGGATTGGGATGAAAACTGACCTTTTCCAATCTTGTGGCCACTGCTGAGTTTTCCAGATTTGCTGGCATATTGAGTGCAGCACTTTCACAGCATCATCTTTCAGGATTTGGAATAGCTCCACTGGAATTCCATCACCTCCACTAGCTTTGTTCGTAGTGATGCTTTCTAAGGCCCACTTGACTTCACATTCCAGGATGTCTGGCTCTAGGTCAGTGATCACACCGTCATGATTATCTGGGTCGTGAAGCTCTTTTTTGTACAGTTCTTCTGTGTATTCTTGCCACCTCTTCTTAATATCTTCTGCTTCTCTGAGGTCCATACCATTTCTGTCCTTTATCGAGCCCATCTTTGCATGCAATGTTCCTTTGGTATCTCTGATTTTCTTGAAGAGATCCCTAGTCTTTCCCATTCTGTTGTTTTCCTCTATTTCTTTGCATTGATCACTGAAGAAGGCTTTTTTAATCTCTTGTTGCTATTCTTTGGAACTCCGCATCCAGATGTTTATATCTTTCCTTTTCTTCTTTGCTTTTTGCTTCTCATCTTTTTGCAGCTATTTGTAAGCCCTCCCCAGACAGCCATTTTGCTTTTTTTGCATTTCTTTTCCATGGGAATGACCTTGATCCCTGTCTCCTGTACAATATCACTACCCTCATTCCATAGTTCATCAGGCACTCTATCTATCAGATCTAGACCCTTAAATCTATTTCTCAATTCCACTGTATAATCATAAGGGATTTGATTTAGGTCATACCTGAATGGTCTAGTGGTTTTCCCTACTTTCTTCAATTTCAGTCTGAATTTGGCAATAAGTCGTTCATGGTCTGAGTCACAGTCAGCTCCTGGTCTTATTTTTGCTTATTGTATAGAGCTTCTCCATCTTTGGCTGCAAAGAATATAATCGATCTGAATTCGGTGTTGACCATCTGGTGATGTCCAGGTATAGAATCTTCTCTTGTGTTGTTGGAAGAGGGTATTTGCTATGACCAGTGCATTTTCTTGGCAAAACTCTGTTAGTCTTTGTCCTGCTTCATTCCGTGTTCCAAGGCCAAATTTGCCTGTTACTCCAGGTGTTTCTTGACTTCCTACTTTTGCATTCCAGTCCCCTATAATGAAAAGGACATCTTTTTTGGGTGTTAATTCTAAAAGGTCTTGTAGGTCTTCATAGAACCGTTCAACTTCAGCTTCTTCAGCATTACTGGTTGGGGCATAGACTTGGATTACTGTGACATTGAATGGTTTGCCTTGGAAACGAACAGAGATCATTCTGTCATTTTTGAGATTGCGTCCAAGTACTGCATTTCAGACTCTTTTGTTGACCATGATGTCCACTCCATTTCTTCTGAGGGATTCCTGCCCACAGTAGTAGATATAATGGTCCTCTGAGTTAAATTCACCCATTCCAGTCCATTTTAGTTCGCTAATTCCTAGAATGTCGACATTCACTCTTGCCAACTCTTGTTAGACCACTTCCAATTTGCCTTGATTCATGGACCTGACATTCCAGGTTCCTATGCAGTATTGCTCTTTACAGCATCAGACTTTGCTTCTATTACCAGACATATCCACAGCTGGGTATTGTTTTTGTTTTGGCTCCATCCTTTCATTCTTTCTGGAGTTATTTCTCCACTGATCTCCAGTAGCATATTGGGCCCCTACTGACCTGGGGAGTTTCTCTTTCAGTATCCTCTCATTTTGTCTTTTCATACTGTTCATGGGGTTCTCAAGACAAGAATACTCAAGTGGTTTGCCATTCCCTTCTCCAGCGGACCACACCCTGTCAGATATCTCCACCATGACCCGCCCATCCTGGGTTGCCCTATGGGCATGGCTTAATTTCATTGAGTTAGACAAGGCTGTGGTCCTGGTGTGATTAGATTGACTATTTTTCTGTGAGTATGCTTTCAGTGTATTTGCCCTCTGATGCCCTCCTTCCAGACTCACTCTCTTACTTGGGTTTCTCTTACCTTGGACGTGGGATATCTCTTCCCGGCTGCTCCAGCAAAGCACAGCCATCGCACCTTACCTTCGACGAGTAGTCTCTCCTTACCGCCGCCCTTCTTGACCTTGGAGGAGGGGTATCTCCTCACCGCCGCCATTCCCAACCTCGGTTGTGGGGTATCTCCTCTGGGCCAGCTCTTAGCGCGCCGGCGCAGCTGCTCTTGAAGTGTGGGTTTTAATTGATTATTTATTTTCCTCCCTGTTATGATGGCCTCTGTGCTTCCCAGATTCAGCACAGACTTGGCAGTGAGAGAGTTTCCTGGTGTTTGGAAACTTCTCTCTCTCTTTTTTTAAGATTCCCTTCCCTGGACAGAGGTCCGTCCCTCCCTCTTTGTCTCTTGTTTTGTCCTTTATATTTTTTCCTACCTCCTTTAGACAGCAATGAGTTGCTTTTTTGGGTGTCTGATGTCCTCTGCCGGCATTCTGAAATTGTTTTGTGGAATTTACTCAGCGTTTAGATGTTCTTTTGATGAATTTGTGGAGGAGAAAGTGTTTTCCCCATCCTATTCCTCCGCCATCTTCTCATTTTTTTCTAAGATTTGTATGATTTTAGCTTTTATATTTTGGTCTGATTATTTTGAGTCAATTTTTATTCATGAAGTGAGGAATGAGACCAATTTAATTCTTTTGCATTTGGGTATCCAGGTGGCCCAGAACGATTTGCTATGAAGAATACTGATATTCCAAGTGAATGGCTTCAGTGTGATTGTCAAAAATCAGTTGACCATTAATTAATTGCTTTGTTTCTGGTCTTTATATTCTATTCCCTTGATCTATATGCCTATTTACATGCCAGTGCCTAGTATTAATAGACAGAGTGCCTGATGAACTATGGCATGAGGTTCATGACATTGTACAGGAGACAGGGATCAAGACCATCCCCATGGAAAAGAAATGCAAAAAAAGCAAAATGGCTGTCTGGGGTGGCCTTACAAATAGCTGCAAAAAGAAGACAAGCAAAAAGCAAAGGAGAAAAGGAAAGATATAAGCATCTGAATGCAAAGTTCCAAAGAATAACAAGAGAGATAAGAAAGCCTTCCTCAGAGATCAATGCAAAGAAATAAAGGAAAACAACAGAATAAGAAAGAATAGAGACCTCTTCAAGAAAATTAGAGATACCAAAGGAACATTTCATGCAAAGATGGGCACAATAAAGGACAGAAATGGTAAGGACCTAACAGAAGCAGAAGATATTAAGAAGAGGTGGCAAGAATACACAGAAGAACTGTACAAAAAAGAGCTTCAGGACCCAGATAATCACAATGGTGTGATCACTGACCAAGAGCCAGACATCTTGGAATGTGAAGTCAAGTGGGCCTTAGAAAGCATCACTACAATCAAAGCTAGTGGAGGTGATGGAATTCCAGTTGAGCTATTTCAAATCCTGAAAGATGATGCTGTGAAAGTGCTGCACTGAATATTACAGCAAATTTAGAAAACTCAGCAGTGGCCACAGGACTGGAAAAGGTCAGTTTTCATTCCAATCCCAAAGAAAGGCAATACCAAAGAATGCTCAAACTACTGCACAATTGCACTCATCTCACACGCTAGTAAAGTAATGCTTAAACCTCTCCAAGCCAGGCTTCAGCAATATGTGAACCGTGAACTTCCAAATGTTCAAGCTGGTTTTAGAAAAGGCAGCGGAACCAGAGATCAAATTGCCAACATCTGCTGGATCATGGAAAAAGCAAGAGAGTGCCAGAAAACGTCTATTTCTGCTTTATTGACTATGCCAAAGCCTTTGAATGTGTAGATCACAATAAACTGCAGAAAAATCTGAAAGAGATGTGAATACCAGACCACCTTATCTGCCTCTTGAGAAATCTGTATGCCTTTGACTGTGTGGATCACAATAAACTGTAGAAACTTCTGAAAGAGATGGGGATACCAGACCATCTGACTTGCCTCTTGAGAAACCTATATGCAGGTCAGGAAACAACAGTTAGAACTGGACATGGAAACACAGACTGGTTCCAAATAGGAAAAGGAGTACGTCAAGGCTGAATATTGTCACCCTGATTATTTAACTTCTATGCAGAGTACATCATGAGAAACGATGGGCTGGAAAAAGCACTAGCTGGAATCCAGATTACCAGGAGAAATATCAATAACTTCAAATATGCAGTTAACACCACACTTATGGCAGAAAGTGAAGAAGAACTAAAAAGCCTCTTGATGAAAGTGAAAGAACAGAGAGAAAAAGTTGACTTAAAGCTCAACATTCAGAAAACGAAGATCATGGCATCTGGACCCATCACTTCATGGGAAATAGATGGGGAAACAGTGGAAACAGTGTCAGACTTTATTTTTGGGGGCTCCCAAATCACTGCAGATGGTGATTGCAACCACGAAATTAAAAGACACTTACTCCTGGAAGGAAAGTTATGCTTTTGAACTGTGGTGTTGGAGAAGACTCTTGAGAGTCCCTTGGACTGCAAGAAGATCCACCCAGTCCATTCAGAAGGAGATCAGCCCTGGGTGTTTTTTGGAAGGAATGATGCTAAATCTGAAACACCAGTACTTTGGCCACCTCAGGCGAAGAGTTGACTCATTGGAAAAGACTCTGATGCTGGAATGGTTTGGGGGCAGGATGGAAGGGGACAACAGAGGATGAGATGGCTGGATAGCATCACCGACTAGATGCACATGAGTTTGGCTGAAGTTTGGGAGTTGGTGATGGACAGGGAGGCCTGGCGTGCTGCAATGCATGGCGTCACAGAGAGTCGGACACGACTGAGCGACTGAACTGAATTGAACTGAACCATAGTATTTGGGCTTCCCTGGTGGCTCAGACACTAAAGAATCTACCTGCAATGCAGGAGACCTGGGTTCATACCTTGGGCCTGGAAGATCCCCTGGAGAAGGATATGGTTATCCACTCCAGTATTCTTGCCTAGAGAATTGTATGGACACAGGAGCTTGGTGGGCTACAGTCCATGGGGTTGCAAAAAGTTGGATATGACTGAACAACAAACATACATACACACACACCATAGTATTTTGAATAATGCAACTTTGTAGGTGGTTTTGAAATAAAAAATGTAATATGGTAGAATATGATTTAGCCTTAAAAATGAAGGAAATTCTGCATTGGTGACATGGATCAACTTGGATAACATATAATAAAATAAGACAGAGAGAGAAAAGCAAATATTACATGTTTCACTTACATGTGAAATATGTATATTTTTAAAAAGTCAAAATCATAGAAACAGAAAGTAGATTGATGGTTGCCAAGGCTTAAGTGCTGGAATAAATGAGGAGAGGTTGGAAAAAGGGTGCTGCTTTCAGGGATATGTTGAATAAGTTCTGAATATCTAATATATAACATAATGAATATAGTTAATAATTCATTAGTTATTATAGTTAATAGTATTGTGCTATTGAAACTTGCTAAAAGAGTAGATATTAAGTATTCTCACAGAAAAGAAATAGAAACGAATAAAGGAAAGAAAAGAGGACGAGAGTAACTTTGTGAGATGATAGGTATGCTGATTAAATGTTTGTAAGAATCCTTTCACAATAAGCAGGTATACCAAATTATCACATTGTACTTTTAGAATATATTGCAACTTTGTCAATTATGCCTTGATAAAGCAGGGGGAAAGAGGAAATTAGTTATTGTGAATCTTCCAACCTTGTTTTTCCCTTTCATGATTATATTGTCTCTTGTGCATCTTTTTAATTTCCACATGAGTTTTAAGGTCAGTTTGACAATTTATGCAAAGGAGGAAGCTAGGATTTTGATAAGGACTATGTTCAACCTTTTAATCAACTTAAGGAGCATTGCCATGTTCAGAATATTTAGGGAACCACAGTCTTCATGGCTACATTTCTCTGAAATAATGAATTACTCACAAGACAGACCTGAGGAGAAGTTGAGAGATACAAATGCCCTGTCCTCACTAGGTGAAGCCATCATCTTAGAAAGGCAACAGAGGTGAATGGGAATCTCATGTTCTTGGCCGAACTCATTCAGTGCAGCTGTGCATTGAATGCGTTCGGCCAAGAACAGACAATAGTGTCATAGTCATGATGTAATAGACTCAAGTGCACATTAGAGCAAGTCCATGGCAATTATTTTTTTTAAATTTTATTGTATTTAACTTTACAATATTGTATTGATTTTGCCCTACATCAAAATGAATCTGCCACAGGTATACATGTGTTCCCCATCCTGAACCCTCCTCCCTCCTCTCTCCCCATACCATCCCTCTGGGTGGTCCCAATGCACCAGCCCCAGGCATCCGGTATCAGGCATCGAACCTGGACTGACGACTCATTTCAAATATGATATTATACATATTTCAATGGTGCATGGCAATTATTAAGTGCACTGGATGAAAATAAAAGACGCTTACTCCTTGGAAGGAAAGTTATGACCAACCTAGATAGCATATTCAAAAGCAGAGACATCACTTTGCCAACAAAGGTTTGCCTAGTCAAGGCTATGGTCTTTCCTGTGGTCATGTATGGATGTGAGAGCTGGACTGTGAAGAAGGGCTGAGCGCCGAAGAATTGATGCTTTTGAACTGTGGTGTTGGAGAAGACTCTTGAGAGTCCCTTGGACTGCAAGCAGATCCAACCAGTCCATTCTGAAGGAGATCAGCCCTGGGATTTCTTTGGAAGGAATGATGCTCAAGCTGAAACTCCAGTATTTTGGCCACCTCATGCGAAGAGTTGACTCATTGGAGAAGACTCTGATGCTGGGAGGGATTGGGGGCAGGAGGAGAAGGGGACGACAGAGGATGAGATGGCTGGATGGCATCACTGACTCGATGGATGTGAGTCTGAGTGACCTCCGAGAGCTGGTGATAGATAGGGAGGCCTGGCGTGCTGCAGTTCATGGGGTCGCAAAGAGTAGGACACGACTGAGCGACTGATCTGATCTGACCTGATCTGGATGAAAATAGTAATATTTTCTAATTTTTCAGGTTAAAAAAATTTGCTGATTCTAATTTTCCTATCTGAACAAATTATCCATTCACCGAAAAGTCTCCCTGGTTTCATTCCCTTTACACTGAGCTGGGAGGAAATAGAAGTCATCACACCACAGACTCACTGTTCTCTTACTGAGATTTAATACATTTTCTTAATTTTTTTTCCACTTTCTGCATGCTATTAGGAAAATTTCCAGACACTAAATAGTTGTTTTGATTTGTTTGCCAGTTTTTTTAAAGTACTTTTCAGCAGTTCAATGATTGTTTCATTAACAGAAGCATATAGCAAGCTCCTCACACACTGTCCCTTCATACGGTTTCTTTTCTTTTTTTTTTCTATTCACTTTATTTTTTTCATTTATTTATTTTTTTATTTTTAAATTTTACAATATTGTATTGGTTTTTCCATATATCAACATGAATTTGCCACAGGTATACACGTTGTGGTTTCTTAACATTTTATTTCTTTCCTGATTTCTCCCATAAGAAGTCATTATTGGCATTGCTCTGCTGTTGTGAAACCACAAATGAAATATGGTCTCCTCTGATCTTCCAGGCAAAATTATATTCTCCTCTGCACAATTTTAGAACAAATGATTGTTCTTGTACTTAATCACCTAATAATATTTCAGTAATTTTCTTAGTTATGCAGATGATACCTCTTTAAAGGTAGAAAGTGAAGAGGAACTAAAGAGCCTCTTGATGAGGATCAAAGAGGAGAGTGAAAAAGTTTCTTAAAGAAACTAAGATCATGGCATTTAGCTCCATCACTTCAAGGAAAATAGAAGGGGAAAAGTGGAAGCAGTGACAGATTTTATTTTCTTGGGCTCCAAAATTACTACTGACGGTAACTGCAGCCATGCAATTAAAAGACATTTCTTCATTAGAAGGAAAGTTATGACAAACCTAGACACCATCTTAAAAAGTAAAGACATTACTTTGCCTACAAAGGTCCATATAGTCAAAGCTATGGTGCTTATAGTAATCACGCACTAATGTGAGAGTTGTACCATTAAGAAGGCTGAGTGCTGAACAATTGATGCTTTTGAATTTTGGTGTTGGAGAAGACTCTTGAGAGTCCCTTGGACTGCAAAGAGATCAAATCAGTCAATCCTAAAGGAAATCAACTCTAAATATTCATTGGAAGGAGTTTGCTAAAACTGAAACTCCAATACTTTGGCCACCTGATGCAAAGAGCTAACTCATTGAAAAAAGACCTAGATGCCAGAAGAGATTGAAGCAAAAGAAGAGGTAGGTGGCAAAGGATGAGATAGGTACATAGCATCTCAGACTCAATGGACATGAGTTTGAGCAAACTCTAGAATATAGTGGAGCAGAGGAGCTTGGCCTGCTGCAATCCACAGTGTTGCATAGAGTTGGACACAACTTAGCTACTAACCAAAAATTTTCTTAGAACCTCAAATCCATGTCTGTGTCAAATTATTCTTCATGATATAGGTACCAGTATAGGTCTGGCACAGAATTGCTGTTCTTGAAGTATTTATTTGAATAAACAAATGAATCCATGTATGCAAGAAGATAAGCTAATTGATAGCAGAACATAATTAGACATTAATCTCAAAAGTTGATAATATAAATAATGAGGACAATAAAACACAGCATATTTCTCACCTAAATACACTCATTGACCCCTCTTCCACTCGGTGCAAATATAAATGGTAAATCTCAGATGAAATTCCTTCTCCCAAAGTAACTTGGAGTTACCTCAGGTTGCTGACTAAGTCTGTTTAATGGTAAAGTGTTTCACAATACAGGGAATGAAGCCAGGGAGACTTTTCGGTGAATGGGCAATTTGTTTGGATAGGAAAATTAGAATCAGAAAATTTTTTAACCTGAAAAATTAGAAAATACTACTATTTTCATCCAGTGCACTTAATAATTGCCATGCACTTGCTCTAATGTGCACTTGAGTCTATTAAATCATGACTATGACACTATTGTCTGTATCCCTATTATTGCACTTATCACACAGAACTGTAATTACTCCATTTATTATGCTTTTATTTTCATCATTAACTGGAATTCTTTGAGAGTCATCACAAAGTATTGAATATCTGTATCCCCCAGATGCATAGCACATAATCAGTGTTCAGTAAATGTTTGTTGAATACATTTAATATGTCATCCTATTCTGTAATGATACGCTTTCATGTCAACTCTCTCAAACTCCTCAAAGATAGTCTTTTATCTTCATGACAATATTCCCACATTGAATAATTGAGTTATCAGGTCAGTAAATGAAGGAATTAATGATTGGATAAATATACTGAAAACTGTTACATATTTCACAGCCTTGGCTCCATAAATGGTTATATTAATATGAATGTCCAAATCTCAATAACTCCAAACTGCCTCTTTCTCGATTACATGGTCCAATTTTTTATGGCACTTCCAACCAAAATATTTGCAAGAGAAATCTCCAATGTATACTTTTAGCATTTGGTAATTTGATGATATATATTATTTCATGGTGAAGCTTCTCTGTGGGTTTTCCTTGCCCCTTTTATTCTAAGTCCTCTGTCAGGTCTGCCCACATCCTTCAGATACAATTACAATAATCCACGGGAAAATTTGACTCACTTATTTATTTGTTCAGTTGCTTAGCATTCAAGTCTTCAAATGGAAAGCTTTGAGGAAATCTACCCACAAGAGTGTAGTCTTCATGGGAGATGAGTTTTCGCCTTGACCACCAGGAAGCTCTGGAAACCAAGTCTTCTCTCTCTTGCTAGTTCTGTCCACAAAGGAAAAAGACAAGACTCTCTTTATTGGGTTTTACCAGTTGTATAGTCACACAGAAATGTTAAACCTGGAGTAAGTGATGTTGTGGTTGATTAGAATACATTCAGTAACTCATCGTGGCATCGCTGTGCAGGCGGTAGAGTATTGTGTGTGTGTGTGTGTGTGTGTGTGTGTGTGTGTATGCTTAGTCATTTGTCTGTGTCCAACTCTCTGTGACTCTATGGACTGTAGCCTGCTAGACTCCTCTGTCCATGGAATTCTCCAGGCAGCAATACTGGAGTGGGGAGCCATTCTCTTCTCCAGGGGATCTTCCTGACTCAGGGACTGAAGCTGGGTTTCCTGCATTGTAGGCAGATTCTTTACCATCTAAATCACCAGAGAAGCCAGAGTATTGTCTAGATGATATTTAATAAAAGCTAGATATTCGGTTACATGTTTTTTTGATGATCCTAGTCTTCCATGGTGTCTGCCTGCACACTAAGCTTATTGTCCAGATTCTCTTCAATGTTCTCAGCTATGATGTTTCCAGGAGAGAGATTGCTGGGAGAAATATCAATAACCTCAGATAGGCAAATAACACCCCCTTTATGGTAGAATGCAAAGAGGAACTTAAGAGACTCTTGATGAAAGTGAAAGAGGAATGAAAAAGTTGGCTTAAAACTCAGCATTCAAAAAGAGTCAGATCATGGCATTCAGTCCCATCACTGCATGGCAAATAGATGTGAAAACAATGGAAACAGAGAAAGACTTTATTTTCTTGTGCTCCAAATACACTGCAGATGGTGGCTGCAGCCATGAAATTAAAAGATGCTTGCTCTTTGGAAGAAAAGCTATGACCAACCCAGGCATCATATTAAAAAGCAGAGACATCATTTTGCCAACAAAGGTCCGTGTAGTCAAAGCTATGATTTTTCCCATAGTAATGTATGGATGTGAGAGCTGGACCATAAAGAAAGCTGAGTACTTAAGAATTGATGCTTTTGAACTATGGCATTGGAGAAGACTCCTGAGAGTCTTGGACTGTAAAGAGATTCAACCAGTCAATCCTAAAGGAAATCAGTCCTGAATATTCATTGGAAGGACTGATGCTGGAGCTGAAAGTCCAACACTTTGGCCACCTGATGCAAAGAACTGAATCATTAAAAAAAGACCCTGATAATGGAAAAGATTGAAGGTGGGAGAACAAGAGGAATACAAAAGATGAGAAGGTTAGATGGCATCACCAACTCGATGGACATGAATTTGCAAAAAACTCCAGGAGTTGGTAATGCCATAGCCCATGCGCAGAAGTCCTGGAGTCTGGCGTGCCACAGTCTGTGGGATCAGAGAGAGTCGGACACGACTGACTGGCTGAACTGAACTGATGATATTTTAAAACAAATCTCTTAGTTTTAATGTAATCAGGGTCTGTTTATCTTGCCTGAATCAAAATCTTGACTGATACAATATCACTTTAAAGATAAATAAGATTTAAACATTCTTACTTTCCAGGTAGCTACTAAACCTAATATTAATCAACAGAGGAAAGTGAATGTTTCAGATTTAGAACATGTGTACACCCTTGGCAGATTTATGTTGATGTATGGCAAAACAAATACAATATTGTAAAGTAAAAAAAATGAAATAAAATAATTATTATTTTTTAAAATAGAATATTATTTTTAACTCCTTTCAATAAACTGGCTTAGTTCTGCACCTTCTCAGCTAGGATAGAGAATAGTGCCTTACTCATATTACCTCTTAAATCTCTTGATAGAGAAAGCATCTTTAAAACTACATTTACAAGAGTTTAGTTCAGGAGAAATTTAGTGACTACTCTGAGAAAAGGGGATTCACAGTCCCATATCATTGGGGCATATTGGATGCTAAACCCTCCTCTAGGAGATTCACTATGCATTTTTTGTCTTTTTAAGATCCTGAAGGGCCTTAAAATAAAGACACCCTGTCATCCTCCCTGGGGGTTAACATCAAGTTTATTTTTCACAACACATTAATTAAAATAGTGTGTAAAAACAGACTATAAAAACCAATTTGAATAACATTAATGCAGATTACTGGTGTTTTTGATTTGCATTGTGGAGGGAACAGATGCAGAGTCAGTGAAAAAATCTGAAATGCTTTAGTTAGTGCTACTTTTCAACCCATGTGGCACAATTTCTTGTACATCCTGTTATATGCTTTTCACTATAACTGACTTAAAAATTTGGAATGTGGAAGGGAAAATTCATTTCAAAACCACCAAAAAATACTTACTGAGAAAATATAAAGGATAAAATACTCATAGAAATCTAGTACCATTTTGGTAGTAAAATAAGTTATGTACTCTTTATAGGTATTTACTGGAGTAGAAATGTGTTTCAAGGAGATGCTAGGAGAGAAGTAGCATAGGGGGAATTTCAATATTCATTTCAGGGTTAGTCATGATAGGAAATCATTCAGTTCAGTTCAGTTCAGTCTCTCAGTCATGTCCGACTCTTTGCGACCCCATGAATTGTAGCACACCAGGCCTCCCTGTCCATCACCAACTCCTGGAGTTCACCCAAACTCATGTTCATTGAGTCAGTGATGCCACCCAACCATCTCATCCTCTGTCATCCCATTCTCCTCCTGCCCCCAGTCCCTCCCAGCATCAGAGTCTTTTCCAATGAGTCAACTATTAGATGAGGTGGCTAAAGTACTGGAGCCTCAGCTTCAGCATCAGTCCTTTCAAAGAACACCCAGGACTGATGTCCTTTAGAATGGACTGGTTGGATTTCCTTGCAGTCCAAGGGATTCTCAAGAGTCTTGTCCAACATCACAGTTCAAAAGCATCAATTCTTCGGTGCTCAGCCTCCTTCACAGTCCAACTCTCACATCCATACATGACCACTGGAAAAACCATAGCCTTGACTAGACGAACCTTTATTAGCAAAGTAATGTCTCTGCCTCTGAATATGCTATCTAGGTTGGTCATAACTTTCCTTCCAAGGAGTAAATCTCTTTTAATTTCATGGCTGCAATCACCAGCTGCAGTGATTTTGGGACCCTAAAAATAAATTCTGACACTGTTTCCACTGTTTCCCCATCTATTTCCCATAAAGTGATGGGACCAGATACCATGATCTTCGTTTTCTGAATGTTGAGCTTTAAGCCAACTTTTTCACTCTCCTCTTTCATTTTCATCAAGAGACTCTTTAGTTCCTCTTTACTTTCTGCCGTAACGGTGGTGTCATCTGCGTATCTGAGGTTATTGATATTTCTCCTGGCAATCTTGATTCCAGCTTGTGCTTCTTTCAGCCCTGCATTTCTCATGATGTACTCTGCATATAAGGAAATCATTAGACCCCATTTAAAGGAAGCAAGATTTGATGATATTAGTATAAAGATAATCAGAAGGAAAATTACATATATACACAGGTATAGTTCCAACTTTTTAAATGTAAAAATAAATGCCAATGAGTAAACAATGTAGATTACATAGTGAAAGAATGCATGTGTGGGCTTCTCTTGTGGTTCAGAAGTAAAGAATCTGCCTGCCAATACCTGCCAAGGTAGAAGACATGAGTTCAATCCCTGGATTGAAAATATCACTGTAGAAGAAAATGGAAACCCACTCCTGTATTCCTGCCTGGAAAATCCCATGGACAGAGGAGCCTGGAGGATCTACAGTTCACAGGGTTGCAAAGAGTCTGAAATGATTTAGTGACTAAATAAAACCAAGCAGTGTGAGCAAAATGACAGGAATCACCTCCAGGCTTAAGCAATCCATAGGTAGCACAGAATGCATGTGTGTATATTATGCATATCTCTGTATGTCTGCTTATATAAATATATAAATATATATATATATATATAATGTGAAAATAATGGGAAGAGGGTATCAATCACACTAGTAAATGTAAATGGTTCAAAAACTCTTAACTGAAAATTCTTTAATTTTCAGATTTGCTTAGAAAGTATAATCAAACACTATACAAGAAATGCATGTAAAGCAAAGAGATTGAAAATAGTTAAAAACAAAGCTGTATCAGGCAACAAAAACAAAAAGGAAGCAGCATTTCAGTCTGGATGTGCAGCAAAAGAATCCAAATGAAAGCATTAGCAGAGGCAAATAAAAACATTTTGAAATGATATAGTGTCCCAGTGTATGCAAAAATTTCATTAATATTTATTTTCTGGAAGATATGAAAATAACTTTCATACTGTAGAAATTACATGGCATAAAAATAAACACATAGATATATCTTTTATTAAGGGAAGTGTATACATGTAAATGGACAAAAAAAATCTCTTGTAGATATATATCAAAACTAGAATTCCAATTATAAATGAAATATTTTTTCAAGGTTAGTTTATATAAACATTATATATAAGATGATAAAGAAAACTAGAAAACTTCTATATATATCAATGAGTAAAAATAACTCAAATAGATTGTCTATTAGACAATGGTACTTCAAGATAATAGTGCTACTAGAAAATAGTACTACTTTTTAAATTAGAACATAGTGGCATTTCCTGAAAAACCATATAACTTGAAATAATACTAAACCTCTATCAATGAAAATTAAACTACAGAATGAAAATACAGATTTAAAAAATTGTGAAATTGATTGTACAGCCTGGAATCTGTGGCATATACCTAAAGCTGTAACTAGGAGAAATAACTAACTATTGTATACCTATCTCAGTAGAGGTAAAAATAAGAATAAGAAACACTAAAAATGAGAAAATAATGAAACCTTAGCCCAAAAAATTAGAGGATCAGATCAGATCAGATCAGTCGCTCAGTTGTTTCTGACTCTTTGCCACCCCATGAATCGCAGCATGCCAGGCCTCCTTGTCCATCACCAACTCCCGGAAGTCACTCAGACTCACGTCCATCGAGTCAGTGATGCCATCCAGCCATTTCATCCTCTGTTGTCCCCTTCTCCTCTTGCCCCCAATACCTCCCAGCATCAGAGTCTTTTCCAATGAGTCAACTCTTCACATGAGGTGGCCAAAGTACTGGAATTTCAGCTTTAGCATCATTCCTTCCAAAGAACACCCAGGGCTGATCTCCTTCAGATTGGACTGGTTGGATCTCCTTGCAGTCCAAGGAACTCTCAAGAGTCTTCTCCAACACCACAGTTCAAAAGCATCAATTCTTCGGCGCTCAGCCTTCTTCACAGTCCAGCTCTCACATCCATACATGACCACAGGAAAAACCACAGCCTTGACTAGACGAACCTTTGTTGACAAAGTAATGTCTCTGCTTTTGAATATGCTATCTAGCTTGGTCATAACTTTCCCTCCAAGGAGTAAGTGTCTTTTAATTTCATGGCTGCAGTCACCATCTGCAGTGATTTTGGAGCCCAGAAAAATAAAGTCTGACACTGTTACCACAGTTTCCCCATCTATTTCCCATGAAGTGATGGGACTGGATGCCATGATCTTCATTTTCTGAATGTTAAGCTTTAAGCCAACTTTTTCACTCTCCACTTTCACCTTCTTCAAGAGGTTTTTTAGTTCCTCTTCACTTTCTGCCATAAGGGTGGTGTCATCTGCATATCTGAGTTTATTGGTATTTCACCAGGCAATCTTGATTCCAGCTTGTGTTTCTTCCAGTCCAGCGTTTCTCATGATGGACTCTGCATATAAGTTAAATAAGCAGGGTGAAAACATACAGCCTTGACATACTTCTTTTCCTACTTGGAACCAGTCTGTTGTTCCATGTCCAGTTCTAACTGTTGCTTCCTGATCTGCATACAAATTTCTCAAGAGGCAGGTCAGGTGGTCTTGTATTCCCATCTCTTTCAGAATTTTCCACAGTGTATTGTGATCCACACAGTTAAAGGCTTTGGCATAGTTAATAAAGCAGAAATAGATGTTTTTCTGTAACTCTCTTGCTTTTTCCATGATCCAGTGGATGTTGGTAATTTGATCTCTGGTTCTTCTTCCTTTGCTAAAACCATCTTGAAGATCCCGACGTTCACGGTTCACATATTGCTGAAGCCTGGCTTGGAGAATTTTGAGCATTACTTTACTAGGTAGAATAGAGGATAGAAAATTACAAAATTAGAGGATAGAAAATTACAAATTAGAGGATAGAAAATTACAAATATATAAGAAAATATTAATGAGGAAGAATACAAAAATACAGAATATATAAATAAATCTTAGTAAAGCACTTCAAAATAATTTGGAAAAGCCAAATCACCAATTACATTAAAAAATGGAAACAATAAACAGCATTATGAGAAGACAAAGCATAGGTAATTCTTATTACAGACTAAATTTAATTTGGACAGCTCTTTGCTAATAAAGTTAAAAGCCTTGATGAAATAGAAAAATACATGGAAAATATCTTACATAATTAGCTATAAGAATTACATAAAATGAAAAGATGAATTAGAATAGAATGGAGAACATGGTTAAAAATATACTCCCCAATTGATAGGTAGGTATATATTGATATATTGAAATGTATTGATATTCAGATATCTATATATTGATATCTATTTCATCAAGTCCAAATGATTTTTTACAGCAGAATTTTTACCAAACAGTATATTAACTATTCATATAATAATAATTATTGATTAATATTATTTCTCACAGTACTGATGATTGATTGCCTGGGTTTAATACCTCTTGCTCAAAGTATAATGTTGCAGTCATAAAATGACAAGAAGATATTAAGTCAATTCAAAGGCTTCCTTAGTCACATATCTGGTGCCTGGACTTGGAAGATTCAAACAGCTGAGAGTCAAAACAAATGGTTTTTTCAGACATATCTCTCTTAACTCCATGTGGCCTCTCTACATGTTACCTTCAACATGGTGGTTCAAAACAGAACTTCCTTTTTTTTTAATTTTTAAATTTTCAATTAATTAATTCATTTTAATTGGATGATTGGAATCAAGATTGCAAGATGCTTACTCTTTGGAAGTGAAGTTATGACCAACCTAGATAACATATTCAAAAGCAGAGACATTGCTTTGCCAACAAAGGTCTGTCTAGTCAAGGTTATGATTTTTCCATTGGTTATGTATGGATGTGAGAGTTGGATGTGAAGAAAGCTGAGCACTGAAGAACTGATGCTTTTGAACTGTGGTGTTGGAGAAGACTCTTGAGAGTCCCTTGGAGGTCCAACCAGTCCATCCTAAAGGAGATCAGTCCTGGGTGTTCTTTGGAAGGACTGATGCTGAGGCTGAAACTCCAGTACTTTGGCCACCTCATGCGAAGAGTTGACTTATTGGAAAAGACTCTGATGCTGGGAGGGATTGGGGGCAGGAGGAGAAGGGGATGACAGAGGATGAGATGGCTGGATGGCATCACCGACTCGATGGACATGAGTTTGAGTAGACTCCAGGAGTTGGTAATGGACAGGGAGGCCTGGCGTGCTGTGATTCATGGGGTCACAAAGAGTCGGACATGACTGAGTGACTGAACTTAACTGAACTGAGTTGGAGGATAATTACTTTTCAATATTGTGATGGCTTTTGCCATATATCAACTAAACTCTCCACAAGTATACATGTGTCCCCCCAATCCTGAAGCCCCCTCCCACCTCCCTCCCCACCTTATCACTTTGGGTTCTCCCAGAGTGCATTTGAGTCAGTTCTAAAGAGGTGGATGAACCTGGGGCCTATTATACAGAGTGAAGTAAGTCAGAAAGAGAAAGACAAATACCATAGATTAAAGCACGCATAAGGAATTTAGAAAGATGGTACCAATGATCCTACAATGCAGGGCATCAGAGGAGACACAGATGTAAAGATCAGACTTTTGGACTAGGTGGGAAAGGCGAGGGTGGAATGATTTGAGAGAATAGCATTGAAACATAAACATTATCATATGTAAAATGGATGACCAGTGCAAGTTTGATGCATGAAGCAGAAATGAACTTCTTACATGGCAGTTTTGGACTTCAGAATGCAAGTCTCAAGAGAGAGCCGGGTAGAAGTTCCATAGTCTTATGGAGCTGCTTTGGAAATCATACTATCCGTTCTACTGCATTCTATTTATTAGAATCAATCACTAAATGAGTCCATTTTCAAAGGCCAAGGATTAGATTTAGCTCTTTATTTTTATGCTAATAGTAAAGAATTTGCAGATAAGTTTTAGAACTACCCCATCCATCATGTTTACAGAGTTTACACAAAAAATAATAACTGATAAGGTAAAATAATACATTATTTAGAGACAACAAACAGCTGAGGCAGATTCACAAAAATTGTTACCTTTCTAGTTGGGAGAGAAAGTAACCATGGCAAGATACAGAGACAGTAATGTTGATCTGCTTTTGATACTGATGGTGGGTATTTTCTAAAGATGTTTGCAACAATGTCTCCCATCTGACAAACACTTCTCACTTGGCCAGTCCTCATGTAAAGACATGGGTTCCAGATCTCCCACCCTTGAAGTTTGGTGAACTTGTCAGTACTTCGATCAATATATTTCTTAAAGGTTTTGAAAGTGGTTGGAAAATGTGCATCAGCCTGTTTCCTATTCACTAGGAGATTTATTCTTGGATCCCTGAATTCTGATTACCTTGACGCTGCCATCATCTCAGGAAGCCAAAATATATGAAGTACTCAATGTAGGAGTTCATTCTCAGAGGTGTCAAAACCTAGACACTGTCTTTAAAATTACTGATCATTCTGATGAGTCTAGTCTCATCAGATGAGAGGAATGAGACCTCTTGGGGTGAGACCCAAGTTACCAGGCTTTGAATCTTCCCAGATGAGGCTCCAAGTATTGCAATACAAGGATAAGCCATCCCAGTACAATTCAGTCACTCAGTTGTGGCTGAATCTTTGAGACCCCATGGAATTCAGTACACAAGGCTTCCCTGTTCATCAACCCCTGGAGCTTGCTCAAACTCATGTCCATTGAGTTGGTGATGCCATCCAACCATCTCATCCTCTGCTATCCCTCTTCTCATCTTCTGTTCTCCTGCTGCCTTCAATCATTTGCAGCATTGGGGTCTTTCTAATGAATCAGGTCTTTGCATCAGGTGGTCAAGTATTGGAGCTTCAGCTTCAGTATCATTCCATCCAATGAATATTCAGGACTGATTTCCTTTAGAATTGATTGGTTTGATCTCCTTGCACTCCAAGGAACTCTCAAGAGTCTTCTCCAACACCACAGCTCTAAAGAAGCATCGATTTGTCCGTGCTCAGCTTTCTTTATGTTCCAACTTGCACATCCCTACATGACTACTAGAAAAACCGTAGCTTTGACTATATGGACCTTTGCTGGCAAAATAATGTTTCTTCTCTTTAATATGCTGTCTAGGTCAGTCATTAGAGAAGGAAATTACAACCTACTCCAGTGTTCTTGCCTGGAGAATCCCAGGGATGGGGGAGCCTGATGGACTGTCATCTCTGGGGTCGCCCAGAGTTGGACATGACTGAAGCGACTTAGCAGCAGCAGCAGCAGCACCAGGTCAGCCATAGCTATTCTCCCAAGGAGGAAGTGTCTTTTTTATATATATGACACAAATGTCAGCCAGCAAAACTAAGATGCTAAACATCATTGTTCATTAGGGAAATAACATTTTTTAATATAAATTTATTTATTTTAATTGGAAGTTAATTACTTTACAATATTGTATTAGTTTTGCCATACATCAACATGAGGAAGCATCTTTTAATTTCATGCCTGGCAAGTTGATCTCTGGTTCAGAGATCTGAACCAGATCTAAACCCAGCTTGAGTATCCAGAATTTCTCAGTTCACGTACTGTTGAAGCCTAACTTGAAGAATTTTAAGCATTACTCTGCTAGTATGTGTGATGATGGCAATTGTGTGGTGATTTTAACATTCTTTGGCATTGCCTTTCTTTGGAATGGAATGAAAAATGACCTTTTTAAGTCCTGTGGCCTCTGCTGAGTTTTCCGAATTTGTTGGCATATTGGGCACAGCACTTTCACAGAATCATCTTTTAGGATTTGAAGTTGCTCAGCTGGAACTCCATCATCTCCACTAGCTTTGTTCATAGTAATGCTTCCTAAGGCCACTTGACTTAGCATTCCAAGATGTCAGGCTCTAGGTGAGTGATCACACCATCGTGGCTATGTGGATTATTATATCTTTTTTGGATAGTTCTGTGTATTCTTACCCCCTCTACTTAATATCTCCTTCTTCAGTTAGATCCATACTGTTTCTGACCTTTTATTGTGCCCATGTTTGCATGAACGATTCCCTTGGTATCTCTAATTTTCTTGAATAAATCTCTAGTCTTTCCCATTCTATTGTTTTCCTCTATTTCTTTCCATTTGTTGCTTAGGAAGGCTTTCATATCTTTCTTGCTATTCTTTGAAACCCTGAATTCAAATGGGTATATCTTTCCTTTTATCCTTTGCCTTTAGCATGTCTTCTTTTCTCAGATATCTGTAAGACCTCCTCAGACCTCCTCCTCCTCCTTTGTTTCCCTTTGTGGATGGTTTTGATCATCACCTCCTTTACAAACCTTATTCTATAGTTCTTATGTCACTCGGTCTATCACATTTAATTCCTCGAATCTATTTGTCCCTATGTCTGTATAATCTTAAAGGATTTAGTTTAGGTGATACCTGAATGGTCTACTAGTTTTCCCTACTTTCTTCAATTTAAGTCTGAATTTGGCAGTAAGAAGTTCATGATCTGAGCCACAGTCAGCTTTTGGTCCGATTTTTGTTAACTGCATAAAACTTCTTCTTTGGCTGCAAAGAATATAATCAATCTGATTTCGTTACTGCCCATCTGGTGATGTCCATGTATAGAGTCATCTCTTGTGTTGTTGGAAGAGGGTGTTTGGTATGACCCATGTGTTCTCTTGTCAAAACTCTGTTAGCCATTGCTCTGCTTAATTTTGTACTCCTAGGCCAAATTTCCCTGTTACTCCAGGTGTTTCTTGACTTCCTATTTTTGCATTCCTTTCCCCTATGATGAAAAGGACATTTTTTTGGTATTAGTTTTAGAAGGTCTTGTAGGTCATCATAGAAGCATTCAACTTCAGCTTCTTTGGCATTTGTGGTTGGGGCATAGACTTGGATTACTGTGATACTGAATGGTTCAGGTTGGAAATGTACAGAGATCATCATGTCATTTTTGAAATTGCACTCAAGTACTACATTTCAAACTCTTTTGTTGTCTGTGAGGACTGCTTCATTTATTCTAAGGGCTTCTTGCCCACAGTAGTAAATATAATGATCATCTGAGTTAAATTCACCCATTCTGATCCATTTTAGTTCACTGATTCCTAAAATGATGATGTTCACTCTTGTCATCTCCTGTTTGAGCATTTCCAATTTACATTGATTCATGGACCTAACATTCCAGGTTCCTATGCAATATTATTCTTTACAGCATTGGGTTTTACTTCTATCATCACTCTCATCCACAACTAGGTATTGTTTTCGCTTTGGCTCTCTCTCTTATATCTTTCTGGAGTTATTTTTCCACTGTTCTCCAGTAGGATATTGGGTACCAGGCCATCCCAAATTGGGTCCAAATTCTCACTCACAGAATCATGGGAAGAATTAAATGACCATTTCCCTCTATTAGGTCTTGAGGTAATTTTGCTATGCAATCATAGCAATTGTGCAGTGAAATGTTTTTATTATTAATAATTTTATCATATATTTTACATACATATAGATAACATATATATAAACATATCTTTATAATTCTTTAGTGTGTAAGATAGATCTCATAAAAATGCAAATTTAAAAGGAAAGAAGTCCCAAGTTCCAAATGAGTGAACAGTGCTTTAAAATATAAAGAGGATAAAAGTAATAAACTTAATAGAGAGTAAATAGAGTTTGACTGTAGAGAATCTAACTAGAACAACAAGGGAAAGATAAAAGATTCCCCTTGCTTTGGCTACCTTTATTTTATTTTGGATCATTTTTTGTTTTGTTTTATTTTAGTTAATGTTTTTTATTTTGTTTTGTTTTTACTTATCATCTTTTCTTTGTTAGTATTTAATTTGTAGGTGGAAATACTACATTAAAGCCATTGCATTGTAAAAGATCTGTACAAGCTCTTGTGGGCAATATTTGTGGATGCTTCATGGCATTTTGTAGCACATCCTTCTGAGTCATTAATAGCTAACTAATTAAAGAATAGATTTCAACAGATGTGGAGAATGTGTTTGGTTCACCTGACTTGCAGGATAGGACACTTCTTGTCAACTGAATAAGTATGCACACTGTGATAGTTGTGTTTAGTTTTATTTGAGCAAAATGAGGACTAAAGCCTGGGAGACACCATTTCAAATAGCTCTGAGAAATTGCTCTGAAGAGTAAGGGGAAAGGTCAGTATATATGTGATCTTAGTGCAGGGGGAGTATGTGTAATCAAGCACACATTTTTGCACAAGGTGATACTAGTCACAAGGAGCAGATGTTATCATTAGTGATTTTAGTGATCCTCTAAATATGAGGAGATGCAAGAATTGGACGCAGAAAATCTTTTCCTGAGTATATCTAACTATCAGGGAAGTGTTGAAGGTCAGAGACTGCAGCAGCTTTTAATTTAATCTTTGTAGAGGTAGATGGCAAGTGTCAATTTTTAGTTGGCCATCACATATGAAAGTGAAAGTGAAAGTCTCTCAGTTGTGTCCAACTCTTTGTGACCTCATGGACTATACAGTCCATGGAATTCTCTAGGTCAAAATACTGGAGTGGGTAGCCTTTCGCTTCTCTAGGGGATCTTCCCAACCCAGGGATTGAACCCACGTCTTCCACATTGCAGGCAAATTCTTTACCAGCTGAGCCACAAGCGAAGCCCAAGAAAACTGGAATGGGTAGCTTATTCCTGCTCCAGCAAATCTCCCCAACCCAGGAATCAAACTGGGGTCTCTGCATTGCAGGCTGATTCTTTACCAACTGAGCTATGAGGTAAACCATCACATATATGATATTCATATCTGGTACCAACAAAAAGTTCTTCATAGACAGGTAGCCAACTTTGAATAGTTGAAACTGAGACATAAAAAACACACAGTGAAAGGAGGAAACAATTAGTAGATTCAGGCATGCTTCCTAATTTTTTGTTCATAAATGTACTCTTTGTCTCTCAAGACCAATTAATTTTCATATGAGCACTCTGCCTCCTGCTTAATATTGGTGTAAACAGAGATGTTTATTTTTAAATATTTAAGGATGGTGTGAAGTCATGTCTACTTAGAAAAATATAAACATTAATAATAGCAAAACTAACAAAATCAATAATAATATCTACAACCCATTTGCTATGTTATAAACAATGTTTTAAATATACAGTTTATAAGTGGTAGATCTGGGTTTCAAACACATGTCATCTGCTTTCAGAGTCTTAATCACAACAGCTGACATTATCTAACAGCAGATTTAGATATGGAATTACTATAGAAAGCAAAGTAAGTAGATACAAAGCAAAAAACAAAGAAATATGAAGGCATACACATACATAAATGTATATCTATGATAAGAATTGAGGGCAGGAGAAGAAGGGGACGACAGAGGATGAGATGGCTGGATGGCATCACTGACTCGATGAATGTGAGTCTGAGTGACCTCCGAGAGCTGGTGATGGATAGGGAGGCCTGGCGTGCTACAGTTCATGGGGTCGCAAAGAGTCGGACACGACTGAGCGACTGATCTGATCTGATGATAAGAATGTAGTATTTGTGCTAAGATTCACTAACTTAAATACCTGAATTTTACTTTGAAAAATAAAAACTCTCTTCCCTCTTCTGTATACATATCAGCACAAGGGAGAAGGGATGAAGTCAAACTAACTTATATATAATATATAATAAGTCAAAGTAAACTGTTTTCTTGTAATCATTTGAAGTTTGAAATTTCTTTCAGTCTAGTTTGAGAGATACATTTAGGACAAAGGCAATCTTTAAATGGTTCAGAGTCAATCAAATAGAGTCTATACTGAATTCTGACAGCCAATGGAAAGGAAGAGCATCTAGTCAGACCCTTTACACAAGCAACTATGAACTCATTCTTGATGACAGAGAATTAACTAGAAATTGCTAGATATACTTTCCCCATTCTTTATTCTTCTGAGGACTATCAAAATTATCACTGAATTCTTTTAAGTCACAAATAAAAACACCAATACAGTATACTAACGCATATATATGGAATTTAGAAAGATGGTAACCATAACCCTGTATGCGAGACAGCAAAAGAGACACAGATGTATAGAACAGTCTATTGGACTCTGTGGGAGAGGGAGAGGGTGGGATGATTTGGGAGAATGGCATTGAAACTAGTATAATATCATATATGAAACATATCGCCAGTCCAGGTTTGATGCATGATACTGGATGCTTGGGGCTGGTGCACTGGGAAGACCCAGAGGGATGGTATGGGCAGGGAGGAGGGAGAGGGGTTCAGGATGGGGAACACGTGTATACCTGTGGTGGATTCATGTTGATGTATGGCAAAACCAATATAATTTTGTAAAGTAATTAACCTCCAATTAAAATAAATAAATTTATATTTACAAAAACTTCAAGTCTCAAATGGTAAAACTGTTAATGGTAGAATTTCAAGAACAATGAATGACTGTGCAAGAGATATTTTGAGAGGAGAAAATATTCTGATGGTCTTGCAATAAAAGTTGAGGAAAAGAACATATACTAAGCTTCGTCATTTGATGAGCATTGCCACTCCAGTACACTTGCCTGGAAAATCCCATGGAAGGAGGAGCCTGGTAGGCTCCATGGGGTCACAAAGAATCAGACACAACTGAGTGACTTCACTTTGAATTTTCACTTTCATGCATTGGAGAAGGAAATGGCAACCCACTCCAGTGTTCTTGCCTGGAGAATCCCAGGGATGGAAGAGCCTGGTGGGCTGCCGTTTATGGAGTTGCACAGAGTTGGACACAACTGCAGTGACTTAGCAGCAGCACCATAGGGATATTTTATTGTGTGAAATTATACTTAAGTCATACACATAATTAAAGAAAGAAACTGGTATTGATATTTTACATAGCTTTTATTGCCACATGTTCATTATCAGAATCATAGAAAATAAAGAAAAGGTAATGATATAAAGATAAAAATGTGATTTCATCACAAAGACCTAACGGCTACTAATTATTTTGGTACCTTTACTTATAATATTTTTCAGCTTAATCATGATATATATAATTATTTACATCTATTTTACCAAATATGAATCCTGTTTTGACATATGGTGCAAAGTTTCATATGTTCATAATATGTCATAAGAATAGATTGATATATTTTAATAAGAAAAGTACAGGAATAATACACAACAGATTTTATTTTTTCTCTTTTTTTAAAAATATAAATTTAATTATTTTCATCAGATCAGATCAGATCAGATCAGATCAGTCGCTCAGTCGTGTCCGACTCTTTGTGACCCCATGAACTGCAGCACTCCAGGCCTCCCTGTCCATCACCAGCTCTTGGAGGTCACTCAGTCTCACATTCATCGATTCAGTGATGCCATCCAGCCATCATCCTCTGTCGTCCCCTTCTCCTGCCCTCAATCCCTCCCAGCATCAGAGTCTTCTCCAATGAGTCAACTATTCACATGAGGTGGCCAAAATACTGGAGTTTCAGCCTTAGCATCATTCCTTCCAAAGAAATCCCAGGGCTGATCTCCTTCAGAATGGACCGGTTGGATCTCCTTGCAGTCCAAGGGACTCTCAAGAGTCTTCTCCAACACCACAGTTCAAAAGCATCAATTCTTCGGTGCTCAGCCTTCTTCACAGTCCAGCTTTCACATCCATACATGACCACAGGAAAGACCATAGCCTTGACTAGGCGAACCTTTGTTGACAAAGTAATGTCTCTGCTTTTGAATATACTATCTAGGTTGGTCATAACATTCCTTCCAAGGAGTAAGCGTATTTTAATTTCATGGCTGCAGTCACCATCTGCACTGATTTTGGAGCCCAGGAAAATAAAGTCTGACACTGTTTCCACTGTTTCTCCATCTATTTCCCATGTAGTGGTGGGACCAGATGCCATGATCTTCGTTTTCTGAATGTTGAGCTTTAAGCCAACCTTTTCATTCTCCACTTTCACTTTCATCAAGAGGCTTTTTAGTTCCTCTTCACTTTCTGCCATAAGGGTGGTATCATCTGCATATCTGAGGTTATTGATATTTCTTCCAGCAATCTTGATTCCAGCTTGTGTTTCTTCCAGTCCAGCATTTCTCATGATGTACTCTGCATATAAGTTAAATAAACATGGTGACAGTATGCAGCCTTGACGTACTCCTTTTCCTATTTGGAACCAGTCTGTTGTTCCATGACCAGTTCTAACTATTGCTTCCTGACCTGCATACAGATTTCTCAAGAGGCAGATCAAGTGGTCTGGTATTCCCATCTCACTCAGAGTTTTCCATAGTTTATTGTGATCTACACAGTCAAAGGCTTTGGCATAGTCAATAAAGCAGAAATAGATGTTTTTCTGGAACTCTCTTGCTTTTTCCATGATCCAGCAGATGTTGGCAATTTGATCTCTGGTTCCTCTGCCTTTTCTAAATCCAGCTTGAACATCAGGAAGTTCATGGTTCACATATTGCTGAAGCCTGGCTTGGAGAATTTTGAGCATTACTTTACTAGCGTGTGAGATGAGTGCAATTGTGCGGTAGTTTGAGCACTCTTTGGTATTGCCTTTCTTTGGGATTGGAATGAAAACTGACCTTTTCCAATCTTGTGGCCACTGCTGAGTTTTCCATATTTGCTGGCATATTGAGTGCAGCACTTTCACAGCATCATCTTTCAGGATTTGGAATAGCTCCACTGGAATTCCATCACCTCCAGTAGCTTTGTTCCTAGTGATGCTTTCTAGGGCCCACTTGACTTCACATTCCAGGATGTCTGGCTCTAGGTCAGTGATCACACCATCATGATTATCTGGGTCATGAAGCTCTTTTTTGTACAGTTCTTCTGTGTATTCTTGCCACCTCTTCTTAATATCTTCTGCTTCCGTTAGGTCCATACCATTTCTGTCCTTTATCGAGCCCATCTTTGCATGAAATGTTCCTTTAGTATCTCTGATTTTCTTGAATAGATCCTTAGTCTTTTCCATTCTGTTGTTTTCCTCTATTTCTTTGCATTGATCACTGAAGAAGGCTTTCTTATCTCTTCTTGCTATTCTTTGGAACTCTGCATTTAGATGTTTATATCTTTCCTTTTCTCCTTTGCTTTTCATTTCTTCTCTTTTCGCAGCTATTTGCAAGGGCTCCCCAGACAGCCATTTTGCTTTTTTGCATTTCTTTTCCATGGGGATGGTCTTGATCCCTGTCTCCTGTACAATGTCAGGAACCTCATTCCATAGTTCATCAGGCACTCTATCTATCAGATCTAGGCCCTTAAATCTATTTCTCACTTCCACTGTATAATCATAAGGGATTTGATTTAGGTCATACCTGAATGGTCTAGTGGTTTTCCCTACTTTCTTCAATTTAAGTCTGAATTTGGCAATAAGTCGTTCATGGTCTGAGCCACAGTCAGCTCCTGGTCTTGTTTTTGCTGATTGTATAGAGCTTCTCCATCTTTGACTGCAAAGAATATAATTGATCTGATTTCGGTGTTGACCATCTGGTGATGTCCATGTATAGAGTCTTCTCTTGTGTTTTTGGAAGAGGGTATTAGCTATGACCAGTGCATTTTCTTGGCAAAACTCTGTTAGTCTTTGCCCTGTTTCATTCCGTATTCCAAGGCCAAATATGCCTGTTACTCCAGGTGTTTCTTGACTTCCTACTTTTGCATTCCAGTCCCCTATAATGAAAAGAACATCTTTTTTGGGTGTTAGTTCTAAAGGGTCTTGTAGGTCTTCATAGAACCGTTCAACTTCAGCTTCTTCAGCATTACTGGTTGGGGCATAGACTTGGATTACTGTGATTTTGAATGGTTTGCCTTGGAAACAAACAGAGATCATTCTGTCGTTTTTGAGATTGCATCCAAGTACTGCATTTCGGACTCTTTTGTTGACCATGATGGCCACTCAGTTTCTTCTGAGACATTCCTGCCCACAGTAGTAGATATAATGGTCTTCTGAGTTAAATTCACCCATTCCAGTCCATTTTAGTTCTCTAATTCCTAGAATGTCAACATTCACTCTTGCCATCTCTTGTTTGACCACTTCCAATTTGCCTTGATTCATGGACCTGACATTCCAGGTTCCTACGCAATATTGTTCTTTACAGCATCGGACTTTACTTCTATCACCAGACATATCTACAGCTGGGTATTCTTTCTGCTTTGGTTCCATCCCTTCATTCTTTCTGGAGTTATTTCTCCACTGACCTCCAGTAGCATATTGGGCCCCTACTGACCTGGGGAGTTTCTCTTTCAGTATCCTATCATTTTGCCTTTTCATACTGTTCATGGGCTTCTCAAGGCAAGAATACTCAAGTGGTTTGCCATTCCCTTCTCCAGCAAACCACACCCTGTCAGATCTCTCCACCATGACCCGCCCATCCTGGGTTGCCCTACGGGCATGGCTTAATTTCATTGAGTTAGACAAGGCTGTGGTCCTGGTGTGAACAGACTTTAAATATTACTCTTCCTTCAGGACAATTCAGTTATAAAAGTGTAGTGAATTTGTAGAACGAATTCTATAATATAGATTAACATCAAAGCAATATTCAATTGCTGACAATAAAATTTATTTGCTCAGAATATTTGGTGTTTATTTATAGCTGTCATAAAGCTACATTTCTAAAATATATTCTCAGAAAGGTTCTGATAGCTAGAGAGCTTTATGTGCCCACATATATATTTAAAGTTAAATTTGAATGAAAATGCCACACCAGAAAATAATTCCTTATTCCATACCTTTTTCTTTCCATTTGTAACCTGATATTTAAGTACAATTAAACCTAAAAGAGTAAATATATATTACAGAAAATCCACAGGGGAAAAAATTGGGTTTTTGTCAGACTGAGCATGGAGAGTGGGGTTCTCATCATAGTGGAACTCAAGTGAGTTTCCTATATATGTGGTGGCTGTTTAGCAGCAGCTTTGGAGCTAATATAGTCACACCTTTGGAATGGACAGCATATAGATTGTCCTCTTCTGAGAAGCCTACATTATAGGTTTTCTCTGCTGTTGGCAAAACATCAACAAGTAAGATCTCAATATAAAAGCCTGTTTCAAAATTCAGAGCAGTTTTCTCCTAGAGTCTCTGGAGTCTCCTATAAGTCTCTTGCAGCCCTCTCTCTCTCTCTCTCTATATATATATATATATATATATGTGTGTGTGTGTGTGTGTGTGTGTGTGTGTGTGTGCATGGGTGCTTGCATGTGTATGTGTGTGTGAGTGTGGACTCGTGCACATGCTCAGTCACTTGGTCATGTCTAAGTCTTTGTGACCCCATGGACTGTAACCTTCCAGGGTCCTCTGTTCATGGAATTGTTCAGGGAGGAATACTTGAGTGGGTTGCCATTTCCTCCTCCAGGGGATCTTTCTCACCCAGGGATTAAACCCACCTCTTCCCTCTTCTGCATTGGCAAGAAAAATCTTCACCACTGCACCACCTGGAAAGCCCTATTTATCTATCTATATCTATTTATCTTCTATATAGTTTTACTGGCTGTTTTGTAGCTTTCTTGTTCAATTTTTCCTCTCTTGCTGTCTTCCTTCTTTTTTTAAAAAAAAAATTAAATTTCATTTTGCTTAACTTTACAATATTGTATTGCTTTTGCCATACATCAAGATGGATCCCCCACAAGTATACATGTGTTCCCCATCCTGAACCCTCCTCCTTCCTCCCTCCCCATACCATCCCCCTGGGTCGTCCGAGTGCACCAGTCCCAGGCATCCGTTATCAAGCATCGTATTTATCATTGTTTCAAATTTACATGGTTTACATTTCCTCATCAAAAGACTATATATGTGCCTATATATATATACACACACATATATACAGAGAGAGAGAGAGGAAAGACAGAGAGAGAATTTCTGCAGTTCTACAGTAGAGATAATATTCTTGATAAAAACTATTAGAAGGATTTTCTTCCTGGAGCTAAGAACTTGTTGATTTTTGATGATATGTTTTTTCATTCAGTGGCAGGTGTGGCTTCCTACATACATCCCTTTTTTGGCTTTAGTTCACAGTATGAAGGTGGGGATAGAACTAGAGAGCAGTATAGCTGTTAAAAGATCTATCAAAAATTATTTAATTCCCTTAAAGTTGGGAAGTCAGGTAATCCTATTGTTTTATATTATAAATAATGTTGTGGTTAATATATTTGTACTAAAGCTTGGCCCACATGTCTTGTTATAACCTAGGATAGTATTTAAAACTAGATGTTAATTTAAAAGTGAGCATCTAATTCAGAAGATCTAAACACATTTATGTCTAAGTCACTTCCAGAAACACATTTCAATTTACATATTCAACAGCACTGTGTAAAGCAGCAGTGTATTAATTTGTGTAATTCCCCAAATTTTGCTTAGTCTTCATGGCTAAAATGACTTAAAAACTCTAAAAAAATCAGATTTAATAGTGGACTTTTAAAAACATTATAGGTTATGAAAGAGACTTCATATAACACTCATAGGAGTATCTTTCAAATGAAATTAATTAAAACTAATATTTTGATACTTTGTATATATTGTAGCAGGTGCTTTATAAAACCTTTTTAATGTAATCTTCACAAAACTCCAGCAGATTAGTGCCTTATACCTGTTATTACATATTTGGAAACTGTCTCAGAGAGGTTAATTAACTTGCCCTTGATCAAACAGCTTGGGTAATATGGGACTTCATACCAATACATGTCAAACACTAAAACAAAAACAGACCACACCTCCTCTCAAATCATATGGTACAAAGGGCCAGTAATTCAAATTATCTGACACTCTTCTCTGTGGTCCTTCGTTTTATGTTTAATTAAAATGTGGAGAAACAAATCCCATTTCACCATATTCATTATTCATATAAAATCACATGAGTCACACAGAAATGACAGTACAATATTGAAAATTTATATAAAGCTATTTATCACCATCCTTTTTATGCATTTACTGTCATTTAATAAACAGTAGATTACCATCTCTTAGCATGATAAGGCAAGCATACACAAAGAAAGGAAAAATTTAGCAACATTTAATTAATGGCAAGGCTAGCTGTTATTTATGTGGGCTCATTAAAAGCTGCTGGTTTTAATAATCAATCTATATTTTTGAAATGATATTAAATGGTATTATTGCAACTACAGTATAAATTTAGTTAAAAGATAACATTCACATGTGGAAGTATATGAAACTCTCTCCCCCTAACAAATGAGAAACTGTACATCAACTGTTAGAAACAACTACTCCCATTATATGCAATCACTTCTTGCTATTGGCTTCATATCTTGGGTGACTTGAAGATGAGGGAATGCCTATTACATATAATTACTTTCCACAGAAAATAATCACAGCTAAATAAAGTCAATTACTTCATGGAGGCAGCCTCTCAGATGAGATATGGTCTATAGTAATTAATAGTTACTGAAACGACTATGTTGAAAAAAATTCCTAGAGATTATCAGTATCTGTTTCTATCTAATCCCTTTGGCTTCTGTATACATAAACTTGAAAACCTTCTTTAAAAAATGATGATAACTTTATTAAGATATAATCCACCTACCCATTATAATTCACCCATTATATAGTTATAAATATATAACTCAATAGCCTTTAGTAATACAGAGTTGTGTAGACCTTACTATAATATTATAACTTTAAAACGTTTTCACCCTCAGAAGAACCCCCACATACATTATCAATAACTCACATTTCTCCCTACTTACAATCCCCAGCCTTAAATGTCCCCCGTATTATTTTCAGGGTCACCACAGCACTTTATAACTTTCAAAATTCCCTCTAAACAACGAAAACTCAGACTTCTGATTATTGAACAGTTTGACAACCTGTGTCACAAATTAAACTTATTTTACTCCTATATCCTTTATAAATCTTATTTACTTGCTTGACTGTATATGGCTTCCTTCATAGCTCAGTTTGTAAAGAATCCACCTGCAACGCAAGAGACCCTGGTTTGATTCCTGGGTCAGGAAGATCCACTGGAGAAGGGCAAGGCTACCCACTTCAAAATTTTGGCCTGGAGAATTTCATGGCCTATACAGTCCATGTGGTCGCAAAGAGTCGGACACGACTGAGCGACTTTCACTTTCTTAACTATATGCTTATTTTTATTTTATTTTCTATACTATTTCAAGGAATAAAGACAGATTTATAAAATAGTGATCATCTAGCTTAGTTAGCCAGTAAGAAAAGGGTGAAAGAAAATGTATTTTCTATGACTATTAGAGAAAACAATTCAGAATACAGAGAAAAGGGAGAAAACTTTCTTTAAATATTTGACCCAAACATGGTTGACAAAACTAGGGCACACTCTGAACAAGTTAAAATTCATTTTAATCATTTAGCCTCCCTTGACCATTCCAGATCCCTGGCATCTTTTTGAATTTACTAACACTCTGTCTTTCTTTTGACATTATTGGCCCATGATCAAATGTAAATTTTGTAGCTTTCTTCTTCAATAAAGACTCTTTTCTGGACAAAACTATTTATTATTCAGATGGGAATATAGAATGCTGGTGACCTACTTATGAGAGAATATTAGCACCATGGAACAGGTTCTTCATCTCTACAAGAATGGGGTTACTTTGATGGTCCCAAAGATTGTTTTCAACGTTATCTCTAAATATGCAACTCTACATTGACTGTATTGCTCAGTTTTCATTAGCACTAGCCCTGAAGAGACTGCATTTGGAAACCTGGGATGCAATATCATTGCAGAATCAGGAGTAGAATTTTTCAGTGGAAAAACAAAAGCACCACTAAGCTACTGAGAAGCTGGATTATTTATGTTCTAAACTAACATACAGATTTTGAAAGCAGCAATTGTCAGATTAAATAATTTGTTTACCAAATGATATATGTCATTACCATTAGATCAACTGGTGGAAAATCAATCATCTCCCAAGACAGGCTTTTCACCTTCACAATCAGTGCCTTTCACTGATCATTCTCTCTCTCTCTCTCTCTTTCTGTAACATGCATGCACAGACACACATGCACACGTCTCCACCTTTGAATTTCTGTTTAAATGGTCATATCCTACTATGCACTTAGACCATCCAGGACACCATTTTCCAGGATCAAGAACTTGCCAGGATGTTCACTATATATTAAAAATATCATGGCTTCCAGACAACTAAGCTAAGGCCAGACAGCAAGTTGAAGGGCAGAATGAGAAAGGCTTTAAAGCAGAGGGAGAAACAACTTATAAGATTTGATGCTTCAGAGGGTATATGTGGTTCTGTAAAAGTTTAGAGGTTCTGTGTGTTTATAAACAGGAGGATTATGGTCAAGCCATTACCTTTTACTAGAGAGGTAAATTGGTTTTTGGAGGGTCCGATTTTGTTTTGTTTCTTTTTCTAAGGTTTTTTTTTTTTTTTTTCTTTTAGATGGAAGTGTAAAGTGGCTCAAACAGTAAAGAATCTACCTGCAATACGGAAGACCTGGGTTTGATCCTTGGGTCAGGAAGATCCCAAAGAGAAGGGAATGGCACCCTACTCCAGTATTCTTGCCTGGAGAATCCCATGGACTGAAGAGCATGAAAGGCTACAGTCCAGTTAAGTTCAGTCGCTCAGTCATGTTTGACTCTTAGCGACCCCATGAACCGCAGCAAGCCAGGTCTCCCTGTCCATCAAAAACTCCCAGAATCCACCCAAACCCATGTCCCTTCAGTCGGTGATGCCATCCAATCATCTCATCCTCTGTCATCCCCTTCTCCTGCCCCCAATCCTTCCCAGCATCAGGGTCTTTTCCAATGAGTCAACTCTTGGCATGAGGTGGCCAAAGTATTGGAGTTTCAGCTTCAACATCAGTCCTTCCAATGAACACCCAGGACTGACCTCCTTTAGGATGGAATGGTTGGATCTCCTTGCAGTCCAAGGGACTCTCAACAGTCTTCTCCAACACCACAGTTCAAAAGCATCAATTCTTTGGCGCTCAGCTTTCCTCACAGTCCAACTCTTACATCCATACTCGACCCCTGGAAAAACCGTAAACTTGAATAGACAGACCTTTGTTGGCAAAGTAATGTCTCTGCTTTTGAATATGCTATCTAGGTAGGTCATAACTTTCCTTCCAAGGAGTAAGTGTCTTTTAATTTTATGGCTGCAATCACCATCTGCAGTGATTTTGGAGCCCTCCAAAATAAAAAGTCTGACACTTTTTCCCCATCTATTAGTCATGAAGTGATGGGACCAGATGCTATGATCTTAGTTTTCTGAATGTTGAGCTATAAGCCAACTTTTTCACTCTCCTCTTTCACTTTCATCAAGAGGCTTTTTAGTTCCTCTTCACTTTCTGCCATAAGGGTGGTGTCATCTGCATATCTGAGATTTGCAGATTTGCATTATTGATATTTCTCCCAGAAATCTTGATTCCAGCTTGTGCTTCATCCAGCCCAGCATTTATCATGATGTACTCTGTATATAAGTTAAATATGCAGGGTGACAATATACAGCCTTGACACACTCATTTTCCTGTTTGGAATCAGTCTGTTTTTCCATGTCCAGTTCTAACAGTTGTTTCCTGACCTGCATACAGATTTCTCAAGAGGCAGGTCAGGTGATCTGGTACTCTTATCTTTTTCAGAATTGCCGACAGTTTATTGTGATACACACAGTCAAAAGCTTTGGCATAGTCAATAAAGCAGAAATAGATTTTTTTTCCAGACCTCTCTTGCTTTTTCGATGATCAAGTGGATGTTGGCAACTTGATCTCTGGTTCCTCTGCCTTTTCTAAAACCAACTTGAACATCTAGAAGTTCATGGTTCATGTATTTCTGACGCCTGGCTTGGAGAATTTTAAGTATCACTTTACCAGCGTATGAGATAAGTGCAATTGTGTGGTATTTTGAGCATTCTTTGATATTGCCTTTCTTTGGGATTGGAATGAAAACTGACCTTTTCCAGTCCTATGACCACTGCTGAGTTTTCCAAATTTGCTGGCATATTGAGTGCAGCACTTTCACAGCATCATCTCTCAGGATTTGAAATAGCTCAACTGGAATTTCATCACCTCTGCTAGCTTTGTTCGTAGTGATGCTTCCTAAGGCCCACTTGACTTCACATTTCAGGATGTCTGGCTCTATGTGAGTGATCACACCATCGTGATTATCTGGGTCGTGAAGATCTTTTTTGTACATTTCATTTGTGTTATCTTGCCACCTCTTATTAATATCTTCTGCTCCTGTTAGGTCCCTATCATTTCTGTCCTTTATTGAGCCCATCTTTGCATAAAATATTCCCTTGGTATCTCTAATTTTCTTGAAGAGATCTCTAGTCTTTCAGATTCTGTTGTTTTCCTCTATTTCTTTGCATTGATTGCTGAAGAAGGTTTTCTTATCTCTCCTTGCTATTCTTTGGAACTCTGCATTCAGATGGGATTATCTTTCCTTTTCTCCTTTGCTTTTTGCTTTCCTTCTTTTCACAGCTATTTGTAAGGTCTCCTCAGACAGCCATTATGCTTTTTTGCATTTCTTTTTCTTGGGCATGATCTTGATTCCTATCTCCTGTACAAAGTCTCGAACCTCCGTCCATAGTTCATCAGGCACTCTGTCTTTCAGATGTAGTCCCTTAAATCTAGTTCTCAGTTCCACTGTATAGTCATAAGGGATTTGATTTAGATCGTACCTGAATGGTCTAGTGGTTTTCTCCACTTTCTTCAATTTCAGTCTGAATTTGGCAATAAGGAGTTCATGATCTGAGCCACAGTCAGCTCCCAGTCTTGATTTTGCTGACTGTATTGAGCTTCTCTTTCTTTGGCTGCAAAGAATATAATCAATCTGATTTCGGTGTTGACCATCTGGTGATGTTCATGTGTAGAGTCTTCTCTTGTGCTGTTGGAAGAAGGTGTTTCCTATAACCAGTGCCCTCTAAGGGCAGAACTCTATTAACCTTTGCCCTGCTTCATTCTGTACTCCAAGGCCAAATTTGCCTGTTACTCCAGGTGTTTCTTGACTTCCTACTTTTGCATTCCAGTCCCCTATAAATAAAAGGATATATTTTTTGGTTGTTAGTTCTAAAAGGTCTTGTAGTTCTTCATAGAACCGCTCAAATTCAGCTTCTTCATTATTACTGATCGGGGCATAGACTTGAATGGTTTGCCTTGGAAATGAACAGAGATCATTCTGTCGTTTTTGAGATTGCATCCAAGTACCGCATTTCGGACTATTTTTTTTACTATGATGGCTATTCCATTTCCTCTAAGAGATTCCTGTGCACAGTAACGGTCATCTGAGTTAAATTCAACCATTCCAGTCCATCTTAGTTTGCTGATTCCTAGAATGTTAATGTTCACTCTTGTCATCTCCTGTTTGACCACTTTCAATTTGCCTTGATTCATGGACCTAACATTCCAAGTTTCTATGGAATATTGCTCTTTACAGCATTGAGCATTACTTCTATCACCAGTCTCATCCACAACTGGGTTTTGTTTTTGCTTTGGGTCCATCCCTACTGTCCATGGGGTTGCAAAGAGTTTGACACTACTGAGGGACTAACACTTTCACTTTCACATAGTTAATTTACAATGTTATGTTAGTTTCAGGTGTACAGCAAAGTGATTTTTATAGCAACACGGATGGATCTAGAGATTATCAAACTAAGTGAAGTAAGTCATACAGAGAAAGAGAAATACCATATAATATCACTTATACGTGGAATCTAAAACATGATACAGATGATCTTATTTACAAAGTGGAAAGAGACTCACAAGCATAGAAAACAAACTTATGGCTATCAAAGGGGAAGAGAGAGAAGGATAAATTAGGAGTTTTGGATTAATAGATACAGACTATTAAAGTAGATAGCCAACAAGGGAGGACCTACTGTATAGCACAGGGAATAGTACTCAATATTTTATTATAACCTGTAAGTGAAAAATCTGAAAAAGTATAGACACACACACAGACACAGAGCTTCCCAGGTGTTGCAGTGGTAAAGAATCACCCTGCCAGTGCAGGAGACACAGGAGAAGTGGGTTTAATTTCTAGGTTGGAAAGACCCCCTGGAGCAGGAAATGGCAACCCACTCCCACTCCTCTGAGCATATATATATATATATATATATGTATATATATGTGTGTGTGTGTGTGTGTGTGTGTGTTTGTGTGTGTGTATCTGGAGATCAGAGTTTATATTTACTGGATTCTAGATCCTCAAGTTGTTTTACACACAACTCTTCTCTTTTAATCCTCACAACCATAATATCTGAGGACAGGACAAATCAATCTACCTAAGGGTAAGGAGGAGTTTCTGATTGCTTCAAGAAAGGTAATTTATTCTCAGATCTAAACTTTAAAGAAATCATAAAAGAGTAATGGGTCTCAAAGAAGATTAAACATAATTATTCATATGTAAAACACAAGAGTGCCTGAAATATTAAAAGCAAAAGTAAAATAAATGTAACTATTCTACTGCCGATTATTTCAACAATGACTATATGATAATTAGCTAGTAAGCATCTAAGAAGTGGGTCACATCAGAAAAGTTATGACCCACACAACGTAAAATATCTACCAGGGTTTTTGACCTCATTGTTCTGGTGCTCTAAGGCAGTGTTCCTCAGTCCTGAGTGTGCCTTAGCATAACTTGCAGATCTTTCAAAAATATTACACCAAAAGCAATTCAGTTAGAATGTTGGGAGTGAGGAATAGGCATTGGAATTTTTAGAAAGATTATAAAGGAATTTTAATATGCAGATAGGTTTGATAACTGCTTCCCAAGTTATAAACTTTTATTTCACCTTCATTTAGAGCATCCGTTGTAAATGTAGATTGCTGGGACTAACCTCGGATATGCTGAATCAGATTGCCTGGGGGATGTTGATAGTGAAAAATATCCATGTTTCCAAATACCTCAGTAGGATTTTTATGAACATTAAAGCATAAACCACTGCTTTAGAGGTATGGGTAGCATATGAGTAATATTCTATCATCTTTTCTTACTTCAAGGAAAGGATCTCTGCCTTACTTGTTCTTGAATGAATTATCCACAGCTTTTATTATAATGCTTGACACACAGGGCCATCAAATATTTGTCAATTGGTAAGCAGTCTTGCAATGTGTTTAATGTTTTTTATATTAAGTAGAACACAAAATATTCACATAGGTTCTAAAACTAAATATCACTACTCAGTGTTTTATCTAAAAACAGCAGATGTCTAGCTAATTTTGGTGTATTACTTTTTATTCAGTTTTCCCCTTCCCTAAGTGAAAGTGGAGGGGAGAAGGGTATTCAGTTTACAGGGGGTACAATACTTTCTAGGCACTGGTGCTCTGGTCATCACTGACGGTCTGCCTCATTGCCATCAAGTCATAATAAATGTGAAATGTAGTATTTCTCATGGGATATCTAAATATAAACATTTTAATATCTCCTGATGATTGATTTATTGCCTTTTAACAATGCTTGCATGCTTAGTCACTTCAGGCATGTCTGACTCTTTGTAACCCTATGGAGTGTAGCTTGCCAGGCTCCTCTATCTGTGGGATTCTCCAGGCAAGGATATTGGAATGGGTTGCCATTCGCTCCTCCAAGGGATCTTCCCAACCCAGGAATCAAAATCAGTCTCCAACAATAAGCTATCCATTTATCTTTTCCATGCTATGTGGCTTCATTTATCTTTTCCACTTTGAAGTAGAAACTCTCAACAGCACATAGAAACCCAGTGATCTGATAAAGGTTAATGTTTTTGCAATCATGTTTACTTCATCTCTTAGCATAGAGGTGATGTTGCCCAGATCTAGCCACTTCTTTGCAGTAGTATTTGCAGAGTGTTTGGATATTCTCTACCCCTCAACTGTGAGGTGAGATAATCAGACTTGTTGTTAAAATATGTACATTTTTATTATCCCAAAAGTGGTTGATCAAAATAAATACGAGGTTTTTCTTCAGTTAAAGTTTATAGTTCTAGTAGTCCTATCAGTGATGTCAAAGAAAATTAATGATTTAACCAGTGGAAGGAAGGGACTGTCAGAAAACACAGAATGGTAATTCTGATATACTCAAGAAAGATTCTTTTCAGACTGTGAATATATTTATATAAATATATAATTTTTCAGTACTAAATCTGATAAACTCCTTTTTTATGTTTTACTTGATAGTGCTTTTTGAGAGTTTGATGATCCATTCTGTCATATTTTGCACAAAAATCAGGAAACCATAAACACTTTGGAACATAAAAGAAATGTTTTAAACAGCTTGATATATAACTCTTCTTGAAAATTAACCACTTTTAAAAGCATGGAGTTTATGATATGGTTTTTCTTTAGAGCTTCTGCTCATATTTTGTCAGCATATTTAATGCCTGTGAAGAACAAATATTTTTAAATTTCATCACAGGATTTATGATGTCATCTTATAAAGCTCTATTCATACCTACAGTAGAGAGAGAAACCAGAGAAAGAACTCAAATATTCTGCCTCTGTTAACTATTGCCACCATAAGAATAAGGCTTAGCAACTGCGACCATGACTGCTCCAGGGAGGACAAAAAAGTGCGGGGCCATGGCTCCAGTTACCAAAATACTGCATTTGGCTGACAGGATCATTCGAATGTTCCCTCACAACCCCCACCAGAGGTTGACCACAGAGCTCCAGATTATTCAAATCCCAGGGAAATGTGGATTTTAGAAGTTGACCTTTCTGTTGCAGTCTTTGCAGGGGTTGAGGGGATAGATTCTTGGCTCTGCCCCTGGATCTCCATGTATTTCTTCCCCTTCACCCCTACAAGAAACCTCACCTGCCTCTCTTTGTCTCTCTTAATTCTACAATATATTCTGCTCATTCCATATCCCATAGAAATATTTTCTCCACCCCATTTTCCACATGTATTATTCCAGTTGTCAAATGGTTATCCACTTTGCCTTGCTTCAGTTTTTAAAATCGTTTGTCTCTTTGTTATGTCTCATCTATGCTTTTGGCCTCACTGCTGCCTTGTAGCCATTCCAGTTATGCCTTTTACACTGTCAGAAAAAAACCTGTGTAGGGAAGATTGCTTTCTCAATCAGTTTCCAAATCCCTGCTGTTCTTTCTATTGTGCATTTTCTGAAAAACTTCTGTGTGTGAGGGCTGGGTACTAGCAGCTGAACTGATGAACCCTGATCGTCAAGAGCTCAGACTGAGCAGGAGAAAATTGTCTCTAGACACAGGGTTAGCATAATGGATCCAAAGAAGATCAGAAGGCCAAGGAAGACAAGGCTGTCAGAGACAATCACTCTGGAGTACTTAGCCATGTGGTCCCAGGCTCTCCTGTGAGGTTTATCCTTCTCAGTAAAATTAGAAGTAAAAATTGATAGCCAAAATATGGAATAATTCTAAATGTCCATCAACAGATGATATATTTTTTAAAAATGGTATATTTCTATTCCAGTACAATGTTCAGTTCAGTTCAGTTCAGTCCAGTTCAGTAGCTCAGTCGTGTCCAACCCTTTGTGGCCCCATGAATCGCAGCATGCCAGGCCTCCCTGTCCACCACCAACTCCCGGAGGTCACTCAGACTCACATGCATCGAGTCAGTGATGCCATCCAGCCATCTCATCCTCTGTTGTCCCCTTCTCCTCCTGCCCCCAAACCCTCTCAGCATCAGAGTCTTTTCCAATGAGTCAACTCTTCACATGAGGTTGCCAAAGTACTAGAGTTTCAGCTTTAGCATCATTCCTTCCAAAGAACACCCAGGGCTGATCTCCTTCCGAATGGACGGGGTGGATCTCCTTGCAGTCCAAGGGACTCTCAAGAGTCTTCTCCAACACCACTGTTCAAAAGCATCAATTCTTTGGCGCTCAGCTTTCTTCGCAGTCCAGCTCTCACATCCATACATGACCACGGTAAAAACCATACCCTTGACTAGACAGATGTTCGTTGACAAAGTAATGTCTCTGCTTTTCAATATGCTGTCTAGGTTGGTCAAAACTTTTCTTTCAAGGAGTAAGCGTCTTTTAATTTCATGGCTGCAGTCACCATCTGCAGTGATTTTGGAGCCCCGAGAAATAAAGTCTGACACTGTTTCCACTGTTTCCCCATATATTTCCCATGAAGTGATGGGTCTGGATGCCATGATCTTCGTTTTCTGAATGTTGAGATTTAAGTCAACTTTTTCACTCTCCACTTTCACTTTCATCAAGAGGCTTCTTAGTTCCTCTTCAATTTCTGCCATAAGGGTGGTGTAATCTGCATATTTGAGGTTATTATATTTCTTCTGGCAGTCTTGATTCCAGCTTGTGCTTCTTCCAGCCCAGCGTTTCTCATGATGTACTCTGCATGAGCTGTTTCAAATCCTGAAAGATGATGTTGTGAAAGTGCTGCACTGAATTTGCCAGCAAATTTGGACAACTAAGCAGTGGCCACAGGACTGGAAAAGGTCAGTTTTCATTCCAATCCCAAAGAAAGCCAATGCCAAAGAATGCTCAAACTACCACACAATTGCACTCATCTCACATGCTAATAAAGTAATGCTCAAAATTCTCCAAGCCAGGCTTCAGCAATACGTGGACCATGAACTTCCAGATGTTCAAGCTGGATTTAGAAAAGGCAGAGGAACCAGAGATCAAAATGCCAACATCCTCTGGATCATGGAAAAAGCAAGAGAGTTCCAGAAAAACATCTATTTCTGCTTTATTGACTATGCCGAAGCCTTTGACTATGTAGATCACAATAAACTGTGGAAAATTCTGAGAGAGATGGGAATGCCAGACCACCGGACCTGCCTCTTGAGAATCCTATATGCAGGTCAGAAAGCAACAGTTAGAACTGGAAATGGAAAACAAACTGGTTACAAATAGGAAAAGGAGTACATCAAGGCTGTATAGTGTCACCCTACTTATTTAATTGAATGTTACTCAGCCATAAAATGTTATTTGCAGCAACATGAATGGGCCTTATCATACTAAATGAAGTAGGTCAGACAGAAAAAGATGAACATCGTATGATATCACTTATATGTGGCATCTAAAAAAATTATACAAATGATTTTATTTATAAAACATAAACAGCTTCAGAGGTAGAGAAAACAAGCTTATGGTTACCAAAGGGGAAAAGGAGTGGAGCGGATAAATAAGGAGTTTGGATTAATATATGCACGTTACTATGTATAAAACTGATAACCAAAAGGAACTACTGTATACAAGGAACTACACTCAATATTTTGAAATAACCTATCAAGGAAACCTGAAAAATATATATATACATATATATATAACTGAATAACTTTACTGTACACTTGAATCTAATACAACATTGTAAACTATTTCAATTTAAAAAATTTAAAAGAAGTAAAAAATTTGACCCAGTATGAACATATGAATGCTTCTGGGTACAGATTAAAAAGTATTCTCTTTCTCCTACAGTCTTTTTGTGATTCCTCTGCTCCAAGAGATCAGATTTCCATTCTGTTTCCCTACCATTTCACCCCTTTTTATTCATTCCTACTTTTCTCACAGGAGAACCTCAGAGGCTTTTCCAAGGGCAGATGCCATGTACATTTGCCTAAGAATAGCCTCCCACCATGAAGACAGTTTCCCTCAATGCTCAGTCATTAAAGAATCTACCTCAGTTGTAGGAGATGCAAGTTCTATCCCTGGGTCGGGAAGATCTCCTGGAGAAGGAAATGGCAACACACTCCAGCATCCTTGCCTGGAAAATCCCATGGATGGAGGAGCCTGGTGGGCTGAAGTCCATGGGGTTGCAAAGAGTTGGGCACGACTGAACAACTAACATATTACTATGAAGACAGACAATTCAAAGGTTGGCTGTGTTGACTTCTATCTCTGTTGCTGCTGCTGCTGCTGCTGCTGCTAAGTCGCTTCAGAAGTGTCTGACTCTGTGCAACCCCATAGACGGCAGCCCTTCAGGCTCCGCTGTCCCTGGGATTCTCCAGGCAAGAACACTGGAGTGGGTTGCCATTTCCTTCTCCAATGCATAAAAAGTGAAAGTGAAGTCGCTCAGTCCTGTCCTACTCTTTGCAGCCTCATGGACTTCAGCCTATCAGACTCCTCCCTCCCTCCATAGGATTTTCCAGGCAAGAGTACTGGAGTGGGTTGCCATTGGCTTCTCCAGACTTCTCTATTGAGCTCCACCCAGCTCTCCCAGGTGACTCCAATTGTTCCATAATTGTTTACCTGTACACCCTCTGTGAACCGTGAATTTCCTGATGTTTAAGCTGGTTTTAGAAAAGGCAGAGGAACCAGAGATCAAATTGCTAACATCCGCTGGATCATCGAAAAAGCAAGAGAGTTCCAGAAAAACATCTATTTCTGCTTTATGGACTATGCCAAAGCCTTTGACTGTGTAGATCATAATAAACTGTGGAAAATTCTGAAAGAGATGGGAATACCAGACCACCTGATCTGCCTCTTGAGAAATTTGTGTGCAGGTCAGGAAGCAACAGTTAGAACTGGTCATGGAACAACAGACTGGTTCCAAATAGGAAAAGGAGTACGTCAAGGCTGTATATTGTCAACATGTTTATTTAACTTATATGCAGAGTACATCATGAGAAATGCTGGACTGGAAGAAACACAAGTTGGAATCAAGATTGCTGGGAGAAATCTCAATAACCTCAGATATGCAGATGACACCACCCTTATGGCAGAAAGTGAAGAGGAACTAAAAGCCTCTTGATGAAAGTGAAAGTGGAGAGTGAAAAGGTTGGCTTAAAGCTCAACATTCAGAAAACGAAGATCATGGCATCTGGTCCCATCACTGCATGGGAAATAGAAGGAGAAACAGTGGAAACGGTGTCAGATTTTATTTTTCTGGGCTCCAAAATCACTGCAGATGGTGACTGCAGCCATGAAATTAAAAGATGCTTACTCCTTGGAAGGAAAGTTATGACCAACCTAGATAGCATATTCAAAAGCAGAGACATCTCTTTGCCAACAAAGGTTCGCCTAGTCAAGGCTACGGTCTTTCCTGTGGTCATGTATGGATGTGAGAGCTGGACTGTGAAGAAGGCTGAGCGCCAAAGAATTGATGCTTTTGAACTGTGGTGTTGGAGAAGACTCTTGAGAGTCCCTTGGACTGCAAGGAGATCCAACCAGTCCATTCTGAAGGAGATCAGCCCTGGGTGTTCTTTGGAAGGACTGATGCTAAAGCTGAAACTCCAGTATTTTGGCCACCTCATGTGAATAGTTGACTCATTGGAGAAGACTCTGATGCTGGGAGGGATTGGGGGCAGGAGGAGAAGGGGACGACAGAGGATGAGATGGCATCACTGACTTGATGGAAGTGAGTCTGAGTGACCTCCGAGAGCTGGTGATGGACAGGGAGGCCTGGCGTGCTGCAGTTCATGGGGTCTCAAAGAGTCGGACACGACTGAGTGACTGATCTGATCTGATCTGCCTTTCTTTGTCTGACTTACTTCGCTTAGTGTGATAATCTCCAGGTCCATCCATGTTGTTGCAGATGATACTATTTCATTCTTTTTCGTGTATGAATAATATTCTACTGTATATACATACCACATCTTCTTTATCCATTCATCCGTTGATGTACACTTAAGTTGTTTTCATATTTTGGCCATTAAATGAGAAAAAATATCCATAGAGTGAATAGTGTCTCCAATGAAGCAAAAGCACAAGAATACTGGTACATAATGGGGTGAATCTAAGACAAAAGGGAGCCCCTGCATGGACAGCAAATATGAGATGCAACAAAAGCTGCATTTAGGCTTTGTTGTCTCAATACAATCAAGGAATTTTTGGACGCAAAATAAAGCACCACAAAACAACAACAACAAAAACTGAATTTTTGCTTGAAATAGTGATAATTGATCATTGTCCACAAGTTTTTACAGATGTGGTACACATCACATCTATTAAATTCCTCCCTAAAATCAAACTACATTTCCTTTGCATTCAAACTGAAGAATCTAAAACATAAGTTCTCTACTTCATCAATAAGTAATATTTTCTGAAAACTTTATAGAAGAAGGAATGGATATTTTACTTACTCATTGGGGAGGATATTTGGTATTCATCACAACACTTTTACATTAAAAAAATAGTCAATTCCACATTGAAAAAACATGGTAGAGTATATCAGAATTTCCTTGGAACTTTTTTGAAAAATGCAAATGTCCAGACATTGTTATTTTTATCCAAAGCTCCAGATGTGTTCCTTATGAGCATCCATTTTTTAAAACAACTGAACCATATGAAAATATTTTACTTTTTTCTGGTTTGTTTCACTTTTTCTATTTCATATTCAGTGCTCCCATTTCATTTTGCTTATGTTCTCCAATTTCTCTGTCTCTTTTTTGTTGTTGTTGTTCTTTCTCAAGCCTTTATCAAGTGTAGTAGAAAAGCTTTTGTACACACACACATATTTTATATATATAAATATATATAGTATGTGTAATATAAATAAATATAGATAGATAGTATGTATAATATAATATACATATTTGAGAAAACTTACCAATTTTTGCATAGCTAAAAAAATATATGACATTCTGATTCCACTTGATGACTTTTGGATTCTACTTGTTTAATTTAGTTTGAATAGAATGCTAGATAGATTTCAAATTTATATTCACTCAAAACTTGAATATAATTTTGTTAAGGATTTTTGCATCTATGTTCATCAGTGATATTGGCCTGTAGTTTTCTTTTTTTGTGTCATCTTTGTCCGGTTTTGGTATTAGGGTGATGGTGGCCTCATAGAATGAGTTTGGAAGTTTGCCTTCCTCTGCAATTTACTGGAACAGTTTGAGTAGGATAGGTGTTAGCTCTTCTCTAAATTTTTGGTAGAATTCAGCTGTGAAGCCATCTGGACCTGGGCTTTTGTTTGCTGGAAGATTTCTGATTACAGTTTCAATTTCCATGCTTGTGATGGGTCTGTTAAGATTTTCTACTTCTTCCTGATCCAGTTTTGGAAAGTTGTACTTTTCTAAGAATTTGTCCATTTCTTCCACGTTGTCCATTTTATTGCCATATAATTGCTGATAGTAGTCTCTTATGATCCTTTGTATTTCTGTGTTGTTTGTTGTGATCTCTGCATTTTCATTTCTAATTTTATTGATTTGATTTTTCTCCCTTTGTTTTTTGATGAGTCAGGCTAATGGTTTGTCAATTTTATTTACCCTTTCAAAGAACCAGCTTTTGGCTTTGTTGATTTTTGCTATGGTCTCTTTGGTTTCTATTGCATTTATTTCTGCCCTAATTTTTAAGATTTCTTTCCTTCTACTAACCATGGGGTGCTTCATTTCTTCCTTTTCTAGTTGCTTTAGGTGTAGAGTTAGGTTATTTATTTGTTTTTTTTTTCTTGTTTCTTGAGGTATGCCTGTATTGCTATGAACTTTCCCCTTAGGACTGCTTTTACAGTGTCCCATAGGTTTTGGGTTGTTGTGTTTTCATTTTCATTTGTCTCTATGCAGATTTTGATTTCTTTTTTGATTTCTTCTGTGATTTGTTGGTTATTCAGCAGCGTGTTGTTCAGCCTCCAAATGTTGGAATTTTTAATAGTTTTTCTCCCGTTATTGAGATCTAATCTTACTGCATTGTGGCCAGAAAAGATGCTTGGAATGATTTCAATTTTTCTGAACTTACCAAGGCTAGATTTATGGCCCAGGATGTGGTCTATCCTGGAGAAGGTTCCGTGTGCGCTTGAGAAAAAGGTGAAACTCATTGTTTTGGGATGAAATGTCCTATAGATATCAATTAGGTCTAACTGGTCTATTGTATTGTTGAAAGTTTGTGTTTCCTTGTTGAATTTCTGTTTACTTGATCTATCCATTGGTGTGAGTGGGGTATTAAAGTCTCCCACTGTTGATTCCTCCAGTTCCATTCTTCTTTCTCAAGATAGCTTTGGTTATTTGAGGTTTTTTGTATTTCCATACAAATTGAGAAATTATTTGTTCTAGCTCTGTGAAGAATACCGTTGGTAGCTTGATGGGGATTGCATTGAATCTATAAATTGCTTTGGGTAGTATACTCATTTTCACTATAGTGATTCTACCAATCATGAACATGGTATATTTCTCCATCTATTAGTGTCCTCTTTGATTTCTTTCACCAGTGTTTTATAGTTTTCTATATATAGGTCTTTAGTTTCTTTAGGAAGATATATTCCTAAGTGTTTTATTCCTTTCATTGCAATGGTGAATGGAATTGTTTCCTTAATTTCTCTTTCTATTTTCTCATTATTAGTGTACAGGAATGCAAGGGATTTCTTTGTGTTGATTTTATATCCTGCAAATTTACTATATTCATTGATTAGTTCTAGTAATTTTCTGGTGAAGTCTTTAGGGTTTTCTACGTAGAGGATCATGTCATCTGCAAACAGTGAGAGTTTTACTTCTTCTTTTCCAATTTGGATTCCTTTTATTTCTTTTTCTGCTCTGATTGCTGTGGCCAAAACTTCCAAAACTATGTTGAATAGTAATGGTGAAAGTGGGCATCCTTGTCTTGTTCCTGACTTCAGAGGAAATGCTTTCAATTTTTCACCATTGAGGATAATGTTTGCTGTGGGTTTGTCATATATAGCTTTTATCATGTTGAGGTATGTTCCTTCTATTCCTGCTTTCTGGAGAGTTTTTATCATAAATGGATGTTGAACTTTGTCAAAGGCTTTTTCTGCATCTATTGAGATAATCATATGGTTTTTATTTTTCAATTTGTTAATGTGGTGTATTACATTGATTGATTTGTGGATATTGAAGAATCCTTGCATTCCTGGGATAAAGCCCACTTGGTCATGTTGTATGATCTTTTTAAAGTGTTTTTGGATTCTACAGAGCTAGAACAAATAATTTCTCAATTTGTATGGAAATACAAAAAACCTCGAATAGCCAAAGCTATCTTGAGAAAGAAGAATGGAACTGGAGGAATCAACCTGCCTGACTTCAGGCTCTACTACAAAGCCACAGTCATCAAGACAGTATGGTACTGGCACAAAGACAGAAATATAGATCAATGGAACAAAATAGAAAGCCCAGAGATAAATCCACGCACATATGGTCACCTTATCTTTGACAAAGGAGGCAAGAATATACAATGGATTAAAGACAATCTCTTTAACAAGTGGTGCTGGGAAAACGGGTCAAACACTTGTAAAAGAATGAAACTAGACACTTTCTAACACCATACACAAAAATAAACTCAAAATGGATTAAAGATCTAAATGTAAGACCAGAAACCATAAAACTCACAGAGGAAAACATAGGCAAAACACTCTGACATTCATCACAGCAGGATCCTCTATGACCCACCTCCCAGAATATTGGAAATAAAATAAAAAATAAATAAATGGGACCTAATTAAACTTAAAAGCTTCTGCACAACAAAGGGAACTATAAGCAAGGTGAAAAGACAGCCTTCCGAATGGGAGAAAATAATAACAAATGAACAGACAAACAACTAATCTCAAAAATATACAAGCAACTCCTACAGCTCAGTTCCAGAAAAATAAATGACCCAATCAAAAAATAGGCCAAAGAACTAAATAGATATTTCTCCAAAGAAGACATACAGATGGCTAACAAACACATGAAAAGATGCTCAATATCACTCATTATCAGAGAAATGCAAATCAAAACCACTATGAGGTACCATTTCAAGCCAGTCAGAATGGCTGCGATCCAAAAGTCCACAAGCAATAAATGCTGGAGAGGGTGTGGAGAAAAGGGAACCCTCTTACACTATTGGTGGGAATGCAAACTAGTACAGCCACTCTGGAGAACAGTTTGGAGATTCCTCAAAAAACTGGGAATAGAACTGCCTTATGATCCAGCAATCCCACTGCTGGGCATACACACTGAGAAAACCAGAATTGAAAGAGACACGTGTACCCCAATGTTCATAGCAGCACTGTTTACAATAGCCAGGACTTGGAAGCAACCTAGATGTCTATCCACAGATGAATGGATAAGAAAGCAGTGGTACATATACACAATGGAGTGTTACTCAGCCATTAAAAAGAATGCATTTGAATCAGTTCTAATGAGGTGGATGGAACTGGAGCCTATTATACAGAGTGAAGTAAGCCAGAAAGAAAAACACAAATACAGTATACTAATGCATAAATATGGAATTTAGAAAGATGATAACAATAACCCTGTTTACAAGACAGCAAAAGAGACACTGATGTATAGAACAGACTTTTGGACTCTGGGAACAGGAGAGGGTGGGATGATTTGGGAGAATAGCATTGAAATATGTATAATATCATATCTGAAATGGGTCACCAGTCCAGGTACAATGCCTGATAACGGATGCCTGGGACTGGTGCACTGGGAGGGACTGGTGCACTGGGAGGACCCAGGGCGATGGTATGGGGAGGGAGGAGGGTTCAGGATGGGGAACACATGCATATTTGTGGCGGATCCATCTTGATGTAAGGCAATACAATACAATATTGTACAATACAATACAATATTGTACAATACAATACAATGCAATACAATATTGTAAAGTTAAGCAAAATAAAATTTAATTTAAAAAAAATAATAAAATCAGTTGAGCCTAAAGGAAAAAAAAAAAAAAAACAAACTTGGATATAGTTCCATGTATTTTAGCATCTAATATTATGGCTAAAAGACAAGAATGTTTATTTTCTTAGTGATTTAAAAAAAAAAAAAATTGAATGAGATTTGAAACTTCTAATCCAATTCTAAGAATGTAAAGAAATACTATGTTGTATGAAAAACAAAACAGGAAATTAATATGTGATACAATATTATTAAATAAAGTTTAGATTATATTCAAATTTTAAAGAATTTTATGCTAGTGTCCGTTATTTATTTTCTTACCTTATTCAAGATTCAATATTACATTTAGCTGCATTGAGCAGTTTCAGGTACATGCAACAAATTCTGGTAAATTCTCTTTTCATTTTTATTCTTTTAACAAATATTTCCTAATCTTCCATGTTATGGCTTCTTAGATACATCCATCACTTATTAATAAAAATGGACATTTAATTTATAATGTATTTTTAAGTATCTTTGATATTAATTTCTCATTAATACTCTCTGTAATCACCCTCAATGGCACCCCACCCCAGTACTTTTGCCTGGAAAATCCCATGGATGAAGGAGCCTGGTAGGCTCCAGTCCATGAGGTCGCTAAGAGTCGGACACGACTGAGCGACTTCACTTTCACTTTTCACTTTAATGCACTGGAGAAGGAAATGGCAACCCACTCCAGTGTTCTTGCCTGGAGAATCCCAGGGGCGGAGGAGCCTGGTGAGCTTCCATCTATGGGGTCACACAGAGTCGGACACAACGGAAGTGACCTAGCAGCAGCAGCAGCAATCACCCTCTGTGTTTTTTCAGTCTTCTTACTTTATTGAGGCTTTCAATGGCTAAGTCAAATATCTCGCTTGGTAAATGTAATACTGCACTTGAAAATACGTATGTTACTTTCAAATTTCTTTTGATGTTCATTTCTAACCTAATTCCACAATGACAAGAGAACAGACTGTATGATTTTAATATCTTTAGGCCATGAAATTTCTGCTCCTTGTTTTATGCCCCTGGACATGTCCCATTGTCTCCTAGTTTATAATCTATTGGAGTGTGAACAGAATTTGTATCCTACTGTTGTGTGAATATTGTAAAATTCTAAATAATATTGAATAAGTCTATGGTGCTTTTCAGGTCTACTATATGCTTCTGCTTTTCTGTATATTCATTGCATTAATTTTTGAAAGTTTAATATTGAAATCCCAACTAATAATCTTAATTTATCTACTTAAAAATAATTGTAATATATTAGCCAAAATAACATGGTAGAATAATGAACTTCTCATATCAAAGTGGCGTATTTATCAATCACAGATAAAACTAACATGTATAACCTACTGTTTAATCCAAATAAATCATAATTGCTTACCCATAAGTTTATTTCCACAGAAGTCAGATAAAATGATGTTCAGTATTAAATTTATTCACTGTGATATCAGCAAAAGGAAACAGAAATATCACAAGGTAATGGAGAGGAAAGGGAATGTGAAACTCATTTGTTTCTTTGAGAAAACATGCTGCTGAGTCCCTAACACACCATTTGCCAAGAAATAATCAGCATAGCAATCACATTTGATGCCTTTTGTTCATTGCAGTTGGTTAATTTTTTAACTTTTGCTGAAAGAGGAAAAATCAGGATTAGAACACTATCATGAGTATTTACCAGGGAAGGCAATGGCATCCCACCCCAGTACTTTTGCCTGGAAAATCCCATGGACAGAGGATCCTGGTAGGCTCCAGTCCATGGGGTTGCTAAGAGTCGGACACGACTGAGCAACTTCACTTTCATTTTTCACTTTCATGCATTGGAGAAGGAAATGGCAACCCACTCCAGTGTTCTTGCCTGGAGAATCCCAGGGACGGGGGAGCCTGGTGGGCTGCCGTCTATGGGGTTGCACAGAGTCGGACACGACTGAAGCGACTTAGCAGCAGCAGCAGCATGAGTATTTACAATTCTAAAGGACTCTAGGATTGGAAAATTTGGAAGAATTTTTTTTTTTTTTCATCATGGAGTTCAAATACTCATGTATTCTTATTTATCCTCAAACCTTACTGACTATATTCCTACTAGAGCAGGCACTGCCCTATATTATGGAGACACAACAAAAGTGCATACCACGGTATATCTATGGTGGAACTAGATATGTTTGGTGCTTTTACAGTGACTGACCAGTAGAGTAAAGGATTCTGTAAGGTAGTAGCAAAGAAAACAATACAATAGAAAAGTTAAAGTCTCAGTTTATTTATTTTTAAAATATATAACAAATTCAGTGTTAACATTTTAGTATTCATTAAAAAAGAAATATGAACAAGTGTTATGTACAGATATGCTATGCTATGCTAAGTCACTTCAGTCGTGTCCGACTCTGTGTGATCCCATAGACGGCACAGATAACATAATTCTAAAAGACACTGCAGAACACTGTTGTCTAAAGGTCACCAACATTAGTTCAGAGTGATTGAATTCCAGATTTACTACTCAACTTCTGTCAATCTTCAAAACAAGTTTAGCATACAATAGCTGCTTTGTTTACTGAAGAGAACTTTGAATGACAGTCAAGAGCATGTGGTCTGGTTGCTAGGCCTATTAGCTATGTGGTCTTAGATGTAGTCCATACATTCTGAGGCTTAAGTACGTAGACGACAATAACTGTTCCATCTATCCTAGAGCACTGGCCAGATCAACAAAAGATTGGGTATTCTTGGGCTTTCTATATGACTGCTAGAGGTTAGTATCCCAATCCCCCCACACCTCAGTGGACTGGGTTCTGGTCAGGTATAATTGATCCCTGCAACTCCTATCAATTTTTTTTTTTTTCTTGTTATGAATAGTAGCATGGGACTTTTACAATGCTTTTGGAAAGGATGAGAGTGTAGGAAAATTATAGAATAATCTGAAGAATGCAATGAACATATCTATCCTTGCTGCTGCTAAGTCGCTTCAGTGGTGTCCGACTCTGTGCAACCCCATAGACAGCAGCCCAGCAGGCTCCCCAGTCCCTGGGATTCTCCAGGCAAGAACACTGGAGTGGGTTGCCATTTCCTTCTCCAATGCATGAAAGTGAAAAGTGAAAGTGAAGTTGCTCAATCGTGTCTGACTCTTAGCGACCCCATGGACTGCAGCCTACCAGGCTCCTTCATCCATGGGATTTTCCAGGCAAGAGTACTGGAGTGGGGTGCCATTGCCTTCTCCTATAAAAACGCTAGAACCACATAAATATTGAAGAAGTTGTATACCGTTTTCCGTGTAAACAGTTTTGCCAAAGATTGAAGCCCTAAATTAGGATGTGGCCTGATATTTTGGGGCAGGTGACTCGCCACCGGCCAGGCTCTGTAGTGATGGTAGCCGAGGACGCCAGGTCAGTCCCTGTGTTGGCGGGCATGCAACTGGAAAGACATTGCACAACAAGCAACACAAAGAGAGTGGAGAAGCTCACAACACTTCAGGGAGACCTCACAACCTTCACAAGTGCCAAGGCGCAGACAGAGACCTGCCTCCCTCCGGGCGCGCTGCTGCCTCTTACGCGTGGGACACCTTCTGCGACTCCCTGGCCTGTTTGATTAGCCCCAGGCAATAGGCCCTTCTGGGCTCTCCAAACCTCATCCACTTCGACATGTTCTACTCTTTTATTCATCATTCTCATTCCCATGTGATGTTGCTGTCCTCTGAGATTATATTTTGTCTTGTTCATTTTAGTGATCCCTGTTCCTCCATCCAGAAACCTTCTCCTGCCACCAACCCAAATACTCTTCCTGCCTCAATCCTATGCTATGCTATTCTATGCTATGCTAAGTCACTTCAGTCGTGTCCAACTCTGTGTGACCCCATAGACGGCAGCCCACCAGGCTTCCTCGTCCCTGGGATTCTCCAGGCAAGAACACTGGAGTGAATTGCCATTTCCTTCTCCAGTGCATGAAAGTGAAAAGAGAAAGTGAAGTTGCTCAGTCATGTCTGACTCTTAGCGACCCCATGGACTGCAGCCTACCAGGCTCCTCCGTCCATGGGATTTTCCAGGCAAGAATACTGGAGTAGGGTGCCATTGCCTTCTCCATGCCTGAATCCTACTCACCTCAAAATTGATCTACAGCTTTCCACTCTGGGGATCTCAGGACCACTCAGCTTCCAAAGGCTCTCTCCTCTGATCACTCAGGTCACTTAAATTCTCTGTGGTTTTGCAAGATGGTTGTCCATCACTATGAAATCCAAGTTATCCATTATATGTATGTTTTACTCCTAGCTCAGCATTAATTATCTTCTTATAGGGAGGAACTGTGCCTTAATGTTGTTTAATCACTCATAGCCTCTCATGCAGTGTCTTGGTGATAGACTTATAGGAAACATATCATTCACTGACAGTGTACTAGGTAGAAACCCCAGAAATGTGTATGTGTGGTTTATCTTTCAAACTTATAGTTACAGATGAGACTATTTTTTGATCACAGTGAAGAAAGTAAAATAATTATATAATGGAATTTGTAAAAAATGACTGTCCTTTCACTGAAATAGAATTATATTAATCCTACCCTGGCTGATTCCTCTAAGCAGTATGTGAAAGGCATATGTATTCCTTTTGTTAAAATATCACTATATAGGTTTTACTCAGCAAAGAAAACCATGGATACAATGAAAAGACAATGTACTGAATGGGAGAAATATTTGCAAGTGTTATGGCTACTAAGTAGTTAATATCTAAAATATATAAACAACTTAGATATATCAATGAAAGAAAAAACAAACAACCCAATTAAGAAATGGGTGGAAGACCTGAATAGACTTTTTTTTTCCTACAGAAGACACATAGGCACATGATAAGATGCTCAACTTTGCTAATTATCAGAGAAATGTAAATCGAAACTACAAGATATCACCTCACACCAGTCAGAATGGCTTTTATTCAAATGACCACAATCAACAGATGTTGGTGAGGATGTGGATAATAGAAAATGCTTCTTTATACACTTTGGGGATGTAAATTGGAGCAGCTAATGTAAAAAACAGTATGGAGTTTCCTTAAAATACTAAAAACTAGGACTACCATGTGATCCAGCAATTTCACTCCTGAGTATGTATCTGAAAAGAACAGAACAAACAAACAAAAAAAAACCCACTAATTTGAAAAGATACATGTGTCCCAATGTTCATAGCAATATTGTTTACAATAATCATGATATGGAAGTAATCTAAGTGTTCATAAACAGATGAATGGATAAAGATGTCGTACACACACACACACACACAAACACACACACACACACAGAGTATCACTCACCCATGGAAAAGAATGCCATTTTGTCATTTCCAATAACATGGTTGGAACTGGAGGGTATTATGCTTAGTGAAATAAGTCAAACAGAGAAAGACAAATATTTAATGTTATCACTTATATCTGGAATCTAAAAAATAAAGCAAACTACTGAATATAACAAAAAGAAACAAACTCACAGATGTAGAGAACAAACAAGTTGCTACCAGTAGGGAGAGGAAAACATGGAGTGGTAAGATAGAAGTAGAAGATTAAGAGATGCAAACTGTTATATATAAAATAAACAAACTGCAAGGCTATACTGTTCATCACAAGGACTATAGCCAATATTTTATAATACTTTAAATGAGTATAACCTTTACAATTTGGTAATCACTATTTTGCATACCTGAAACTTTTATAATATTATAGATTGACTGTATCTCAAAAATATTGCTTTCTAAAAACTCTATCAGCCCTTGAAGATATTTAGTGTCTTCCTTTCAATTAAGAGATTAAAAAATAAAATCTCATGTCTTTCTCATAATAATATTGTTTAAATTGGATGTGAAGCCAGTGTGTTGGTTTGCAGAGGCTTGTGAGACCTTTCAAAGGATAAAGCCACTGAGGAAGCTGCTTCATCAAACATAAATTTTTAGAATTGATGCTCCATACAGAATTTTAAAGTTAGAGTGCTTCTTTTCCACTTCTGAAACTGAGAATTACACAAACTAAGGAGAAAGTCTTCTTCCTTTAAAAACTAATGAATTACTATTTGTCATTTTGTTTTAATCATCTTTCAGTTGTGCAATAATAATAATATATTGTTTCTTCTGTTACTACCTAGCAAAATAATTAGCCTCTGCAAATGGAATGATTGCCTTTGTCAGAAACAAATCAATTTCCATAAGGACCACTTTAAAGACCTTTTTAATAATTTAATTTTGTAGATGAAATTAGTTAGATAAATATATATAAAAACTATCTAGGTCATTGATTATTGTCACTTGTGTCACTAGTTACAAAATTTACATTCAAAAATATACAAAATGAAGAGTCATACCAAGAAAAATATATACTGTATGATTCCACTTACGTAAATTAATCTATATCTTGGAAAGCAGATGATTGGCTCTATGGATAGAGGCTGGGGTGAGGAATTACTAAGGAACATAGGAAAACTCTAGGAATATACATGGATATGTTTATTAACAATGGTGATGATTTCACAGATATTATATATATGTTAAAAGCATAAAGTTATATATGTTTTATGTGTGTACAAATATATTGTATTCCATTATATTCCAATGAAATTGTTAAAATAACGTTCCTAAAATACTTTCATTATACTAGATAAAATTATCAGTTTCAGACCATCTACTTTACAGCCCCTAACCCTGTTGCCCTAGCAGTGCTTCCTGTCCAGCTTGAAAAGACATCAGCTTATACTCATTGCCCAAATTAATCTATGACCTGTTGGAGACAATAACTTCTTCTCATTTTAAACTTCAGTGTCATCATAACCAAGCAGGACTTTATGAGAACTTCCCAGAGTATGCAACTACCCATGTTCTCTGCCTGCTTTTTGTCTGTAGAAAAATTTAGTCAAATAATAAATATAATTAGAGAAGAGATGAAATGAGAAAGAAAGGAAAAAAATTGAGCAAGACAAAATAGTAAAACTTTATTTATTAAATAAGTCAAGGACATTTAGCTGTTCCTTAGGAACTGTGGATAATATTCTGAGTCAAATCCTTTGAGCTGTTTTGCAGATACTGAAACAACTATGAGGTGGGAGAAATTAAATATATACTGCCCATAAGCATGTGGACCCCAGGCTGGAATCAGAAGGTTGATAGTGCTGACTCCCAACTACCTCATCACCAACCAATCAAAAAAGTGTCCATAAACTGAGCATGCCCTGCTCCTTGAATACTATAAGACTCCTCAATACCCACTCCAGGGTGAGACACACAGCTTTGAGGGCATTAGCACACTGTAACTGGCAAAGAAATAAAGCTATTCTTTTCGGCTTCACCCAAAACTGTATCTCTGTGTTTCTATTAGGTACTGGTGGACAGAGGCTGAGTTTTGCAAACACTTTCAGATTTTTTTCTACTCAAATCTGTTCTAAAAAAGCACCAACATTATATTCAGCACAAAAAGTATTTAGAAGCCCAAATACATTCACACACATATACACATTTCTTTCTTTTAGCAATTACCAAAATGCTCAATCAAAAGGATAAAATTATATTACTGAATTGGCAGGCATCAGGATGAATGAAAAGCAGGTTAGAGTGTGATATATTACACTCAGGTTCAGCCTTGCTCAAATCATTGTCATGTATGTATTCACACATTCAGTCAATCTCTTACTCATTCATGAGATAAATGTTGTTGAAGACATACAATAGGTGAGGCTTGGAGTTCAGTCTTGACAGTTCAGAAACAAATATAATCTCCTTTTCCTTCTAATATCATAAAAGAAAGGGGGTAATAAATGAAGACATATTAACAGTATAATGTGAATTATTAACAAATGTCTAGTACAGGTCATATTGTCATACAAATATTCCCCTTCCTGTTTTTCTTTCACAAGTACACCATTTTCTGTGTGTCTCTAAATATTATGTAGAATGAATGCCTTATATTTTTAAAATTTATATTCAAAGAATATATAATTTCTGGAATAAGAGAATCAAGTACTCAATTCTTTAGAGAAGTCATAGAGGCTTTTTGGAGAAGGTGATGTTGAATCTGAATCTGGAATGTTGCATATTCAGTGTTAGTATTATTAACCTGTATTTGTGATGATATTAACATTTCTTCCTCATAAGAGAAATCTTCTTAAATAAATGTCCCCATGTCACTCATAAAGATGCCCATATCACTAAATTATTTAGTATTAATTACATTTTCTTACTCATAAATTTCTGGGAACCTTAAGACTACCAGAATACTCTACTGAGCTTTAGCAAAATAGATACGAAAAGCAAAACCAGCACTTTGCTTCCCACGGTGGGTGAGAACTTTAAGCCTGTATGGAGTTACGATAATATGAAGAAATTAGAATTGGAAATAGGCATACATCATCTTTAATTTAGGTTCTATCAGTCATTTTTCCATTTGATCAGAAAATATTAAAACAATTGTCCTATAGCTTGGCTAACCAGGTGTAAAAAGCCCTTTTTTTTGTTTTGAACATGTATGCATAAATATGATAATACTCCAAGCTTCTTCCTCAAGAATTTAAGCAAGTGGGCTCTATGTGAAGAAAATGGATCAAAAACAAATCTCAAAAATCTAACCAAAAGTATAACATTGAATGAAAATATTTAAAAAGATAAAAAAATATCTAAAGCAAATAATCTAAGTTTCCACATTAGGAAACTAGAAAAACTTCTAAAGTAAGAATAAACATAATAAAAAGGATTAAAACACAAATGAATAAAATTGAAAAAATAAAACCAAAGAGATAACAAACAAAAGCAAAAGTTCTTTGAAAATATCTATAAAATCAATAAGCCTCTAGTTAGATTTAATAAGAAAAAATGATAACACAAATTGCTAGAAAAAGAAATGAAAGAGGGCTATCACTACATATCACATAATAATTAAAAGGATAACAAAGGAATAAGTGGACAAGATTTAATAAACTAGAGAAAATAGACCAATTCCTTGAAAGACAGAACTGCCAAACACACACAAAAATGAAACAAACGATCTGAAAAGGCCTGTGTCTATTAAATAAATTGAATCAATAACTAATAACCCTTCAAAACAGAACATTAAGCTCACATGAGTACAATGGTGGATTTCTCCAAACATTTATAAATAAAATATACCAATTATCTACAATCTTTTCCAAAAAACAGAAGCAAGGGAAATACTTTCTAACTCATTCTACTGCTAAGCCGCTTTAGTCATGTCCCACTCTTTGCAATCCCAGGGACTGTAGCCCACCAGGCTCCTCTGCCCATGGGATTTTCCAGGCAAGAATACTGGAATGGGTTGCCATGCCCTCTTCCAGGAGATTTCCCTCATGAAGGGATCGAGTGGGCATCTTTTACATCTCCTATATTGGCAAACGTGTTCTTTACCACTAGTGCCACCTGGGAAGCCCAACTCATTCTAAGACCAGCAATATTTTAACAACAAAACCAGGCAAAGACATCCCAAGAGCAGGGGGAGGCAACTACTAATACAAGTCAATATCTCTTATGAACATAGATGCAAAAATCTCAACAAAATATTAGTAAACCATCCAAAAATGATAATAATGAATTGTATACCATGGTTAAGTGGAATTTATGCCAGGTATGCAAGTCTCATTCAACATTTGAAAATTAATTAAGGTAATTCATCACATCGACAGTCTGAAAATGAAAACCCTCAGGATTATACCAATTAACACACACACACACACAAAGCTTTTGAAAAAAATCCAACAGCTACTCATGAGAACAACTCTAAGAAAACTCTGAATAGAGAATTTTCTCAACTGGATAAAGACTATCTCCAAAAAGCTCCAGCTAATACCATACTTGGGCTTTCCAGTTGCCTTGGTAATAAAGAATCTACCTGCCCAGCAGGAGGTATAAATTCAATCCCTGGGTTGAGAATATCCCTGGTGAAGGAAATGGCAACTCACTCCAGTATTCTAGCCTGGAAAATCCCAGGCAAGATAGGAATCTAGCAGGCTGCAGTCCATGGGGTCACAAAAGAGTTGAACATGTCTTAGTGACTAAGCAACAACAGCAATAATACCATACATTTTGGTGACAAACTTGAAACTTTCAAATTCTGATAACGTAGAAGGTAAGGATGTCTCCTCTTACCACTCTCTTTTAACATCATACTGAAAGTCCTTGCAAATACAAAAAGGCAAGAAAACAAAAGATATACAGACTGTGGAGAACAACATAAAATTGCTTTTTTTTTTTTTTTTTTTTGGCAGATGATGCAATCATCTATGTAGAAAATCTGAAAGAATAAAGCAAAAAAAGTTCTGAGACAAATTATTATAGCAAGATCACAGCGTACATGGTTAATATACAAACGTCAATTTCTTCCCATATAGCAGCAATAACCCAGAAGAATTTGAAATTAAAATCACTGAATCATATTTATTAACACACCCTACCCTGAAAAATGAAATGCCTAGGTAAATCTAACAAAATAAATATAAAATGTATATAAGGCAAACACAAAATTGTAATAAATGAAATCAAAGAACTAAATAAATGGAGAGATATATCATGTTCATGGAAAAGATGACTCTATATTATCAAGATGCCAGTTCTTCCCAACTTAATTTATAGATTCAATGCAATTTTAATCATAATTCTAGCAAGGCATTTTACAGATATCAATAAGATGACTCTAAAGTTTATGGGGAGGTTCAAAAGATACAGAATAATCTTCAAAATATTAAAGAGAAGAATTTGGAGGACTGACAACACAAATTTAAGAATTAATTTGCTGTTGTTGTTTAGTTGCTAAGTCATGTCCAACTCAAGACTTACTTTAAAGCTACCATAATTAATAATTTGATATTAAAACAAGTTTAGACTAACAGATCAATGGAACAGAGGAGACAGCACAGAAATAGACACATGTAAATATAGGCAATGGATCTTTGACAAAGGAACAAAGGCAATACAAAAGTATAAAGATAGTATTTTAAACAAATGATGAAAAAACTGGACATCCATTTGCAAAAAGTGAATCTAGACACAGACTTTATATTCTTCACAAAAGTTAACTCACAATGGATCACAGAACTAATTATAAAATTCAAAATGAATCACAGACCTAATTGCATTATTCTAGAGGATAATAGGAGAGAACATACATGATCTTTGGAATGGTAATATATATTTAGATAGAACATCAAAAACATGATCTGTGAAAGAAATAATTGATAAGCTGAAGTCAGGTAACATTTTTAAAACTTTTATTTGAACAACAATATCAAGAGAATTAGAAGAAAAAACATTGTGAAAATATAATTTCAAAAGACACTTCAATATGAAAAATGTTATCCAAATACAAAATGCTCAACATCAAAAACAATAACAAAAATCTAATTAAATAATAGACCTAAGACCTTAACCAACACTCACCATAGATGTACAGATGGCAAATAAGCATATGAAAAGGTGCTCAAAATCATATGTTATTCAGTTCAGTTCAGCTCAGTAGCTCAGTCATGTCCGATTCTTTGCGACCCCATGAATTACGGCATGCCAGGCCTGCACATCACCAACTACCCGAGTTCACTCAAACTCACTTATATCGAGTTGGTGATGCCATCCAGCCATCTCATCCTCTGTCGTCCCCTTCTTCTCCTGCCCCCAATCCCTCCCAGCATCAGAATCTTTTCCAATAACTCAACTCTTTGCATGAGGTGGGCAAAGTACTGGAGTTTCAGCTTTAGGATCTTTCCTTCCAAAGAACACCCAGGACTGATCTCCTTTAGAATGGACTGGTTGGATATGCTTGCAGTCCAAGGGACTCTCAAGAGTCTTCTCCAACACCACAGTTCAAAAGCATCAATTCTTCAGTGCTCAGCTTTCTTCACAGTCCAACTCTCACATCCATACATGGCCACTGGAAAAACCATAGCCTTGACTAGATGGACGTTTGTTGGCAAAATAATGTCTCTGCTTTTGAATATGCTATCTAGGATGGTCATAACTTTCCTCCCAAGGAGTAAGTATCTTTTAATTTTTGGATGCAGTCACCATCTGCAGTGATTTTGGAGCTCAAAAAATAAAGTCTGACATTGTTTCCACTGTTTCCCATCTATTTCCCATGAAGTAATGGGACCAGATGCCATGATTTTCGTTTTCTGAATGTTGACCTTTAAGCCAACTTTTGCACTCTCCTCTTTCACTTTCATCAAGAAGCTCTTCAGTTCCTCTTCACTTTCTGCCATAAGGGTGGTGTCATCTGCATATCTGAGGTTATTGATATTTCTCCTGGCAATCTTGATTCCAGCTTGTACTTCCTCCAGTCCAGCATTTCTCATGATATACTCTGTATATAAGTTAAATAAGCACAGTGACAATGTACAGCCTTGACTCACTGCTTTTCCTATTTGGAACCAGTCTGTTTTTCCATGTCCAGTTCTAACTGTTGCTTCCTGATCTGCATACAGGTTTCTCAAGAGTCAGGTCAGGTGGTCTGGTATTCCCATCTCTTTCAGAATTTTCCAGTTTATTGTGATCCACACAGTCAAAGGCTTAGGCATAGTCAAAGCAGAATTAGATGTTTTTTCTGGAAGTCTCTTGCTTTTTTGGTGATCCAACGCATGTTGGCAATTTAATCTCTTGTTCCTTTGCCTTTTCTAAAACCAGCTTGAACATCAGGAAGTTCACGGTTAACGTATTGCTGAAGCCTGGTTTGGAGAATTTTGAGCATTACTTTACTAGTGTGTGAGATGAGTGTAATTGTGTCGTGGTTTGAGCATTCATTGGCATTGCTTTTCTTTGGGATTTGGGATGAAAACTGACCTTTTCCAGTCCTGTGGCCACTGCTGAGTTTTCCATATTTGCTGGTATATTGAGTGCAGCACTTTCACAGCATCATCTTTCAGGATTTGAAATAGCTCAACTGGAATTCCATCACCTCCACTAGTTTTGTTTGTAGTGATGCTTTCTAAGGCCCACTTGACTTCACATTCCAGGATGTCTGGCTCTAGGTCAGTGATCACACCATTGTGATTATCTGGGTCATGAAGATCTTTTTTGTACAGTTCTTCTGTGTATTCTTGCCACCTCTTCTCAGTATCTTCTGCTTCTGTTAGGTCCATACCATTTCTGTCTTTTATCGAGCCCATTTTTCATGAAATGTTCCCTTGATATCTCATATGTTATTAGGGGAATTCACATTAAACAACATGGAACTATTACTTATTAGTAATATTTCATTTATTATTTATCTAATAAATAACAGTAGAATAATCTAAATCTGGCACACTGATAACACCAAATATCCATGAAGATGTGGAACAATAGGAACTCTAATACATTGCTGATTGGAATGTAGACTCATACACATAGTTTTGAAAATAGTTTGACATTTCTTACAAAACAAATTATCTTCTTACCATGTAACACAGCGATTGCATTCTTTGGTGTTTAATCAAGGAGTTGAAAATTTGTGTTTGCACAAAACTCTAAGCAAAAATGTTGATAACAGCTATATTTATAATTGCCAAAACTTGGAAGAAACCAAGATGCCTTTCAGTAGTTGAGTGGATAAATATATGTTGTGGTAAAACTAGGAAATGAAGCAATCTTCAGGGTTAAAACAAAATGAGCTATTAAGCTGTGAAAAAAGACTGGGAAATCTTACATATGTATTTTAAAGTAAAATAAGCCAATCTGAAAAGGCTAACATACTGTTGATTTCAAGTATATGAAATTCTGGAAAAAGCAACACAATGGATACAGTAAAAAGATCAGTGACTGACAGGGAGAAGGGGGATGATAAATATATACAGCCCAGGATATTTTTCAGTTCAGTTCAGTTCAGTTCAGTTGCTCAGTCGTGTCTGACTCTTTGTGATCCCATAAACTGCAGAACGCCAGGTCTCCCTGTCCATCACCAATCCCCGGATTTTACTCATGTCTATTGAGTCAGGGATACCATCCAACCATCTCATCCTCTGTGATCTCCCTTATCCTCATGCCTTCAGTCTTTCCCAGAATCAGGGTCTTTTCCAGTGAGTCAGTTCTTTGCATCAGGTGGCCAAAGTATTGGAGTTTCAGCTTCAGCATCAGTCCTCCCAATGAATATTCAGGACTGATTTCTTTTAGGATGGACTGGTTGGATCTCCTTGCAATCCAAGGGACTCTCAAGAGTCTTCTCCAACACTACAGTTCAAAAGTATCAATTCTTATGTGTTCAGCTTTCTTTATGGTCCAACTCTCACATGCATATATGACTACTGGAAAAACCACAGCTTTGACTAGACAGACCTTACCCAGGATATTTTTAGAGCAGGAAGTATACTCTATATGAGATTGTATTGATGTATATATGTTATTATACATTTGTCCTAACTCATAGAATGTTCAACACTAACTGAATTTAATATAAAGTCTGGACTTTGGATGATCATGATACATCAGTGTTGATAGAACAATTGTAATAAATGCACCCCTCTGGTGTGGAATGTTAATAACATATCAGGAAAGCTATGGATGTGTTGGAGTAGGGGATATATGGAAAATCTCTGTATCTTCATCTCAATTTTATTTTAAACCTAAACCTTGAGTTTTAAAAAGAAAGCAGCTATTTCCTAGATCCTTCAGAATATCTGAAATGTTTAGTTGTGGTTTATTTTATGTGTGTGTCTAGGTCTTTATTCATACTCTTTAGAGGGAAGAAAGTTTGTTTTCTTTGGCATTGGTGAAAGTCTTTTAGGCACACAATGTGAAACCCTTTCCTTTTCCTCCTCCATGCTTCTGAGGCATATTTTCTTCTAATAAAGAGTGTTGTGAAGTATTTGTTGATTTTATTTTTTTCTCCTCTCATGGCTGCTGTGGGCAAAAGCACTAACATTGATCTCATTTCAGAGATTCTTTGTCCTAAGGCTTCTAATCAGCACAAAGCTGTCAGTTTAAATTCCCTAAGAAACTCTCCTGTGTTAGGGCTTGATGTAAGAAATGGCACCAGGAAATGGAGAGCACAGAAAAAAGAGACATACTGTATTCCAGATTCATCAAGGATTCATTTTCCAACCAAAATCTCTCATCACGTGGCCTGATAATTTTTCATGGGGTTTTGCAGTGTCCTTCACTAAGTGACCTTTTATTTAGGTTTCAATTTCAATTTGATTTTCCAGATAAAATGACAAAGAAAGTTGTGGTGCAATCAGATTAAGTGTAAATACAGTCCTGAAGGGGTAAAATATGATTTTATATGTATTTTTCTTTCACTTTGCCTTAATATTTCATTTATTGCCTATCTATTTACAGTTAAGTAGTTAAATAAGTACTTTTTGAGAGCTAACTATAAACACTGGGTAAAATTCAAACAGTTTCTGCTTTTATTCTTTTGATGTGTTTAAGATCTACTGAGGAGGATGCATAGATATTGTTATAGGAAAGTCAAGGTTGTGAAAAGTCCTCAGCACTTTATTCAGTATAAAAACTTCTGATTAATTAAGTGAAATGAGTTCTTTTGGAATCTCTCATCTTCCATTTCAGTAATAAAATGTCTAGAAAACACTAATGATAACACCACTCATGTTTTCAGTAATGTGGCTTTGGGGAAATACACACTAGTATAAGTAATATGCTAGGTGTACAAATTAGCATGATTATTATAAAGGAAAATCTGGAAAGACATGAGAATGAAAGAAAAATTAGCTTTATTTCCATGTCTCTGTAGATACACCACCAAAATTATAAATCTACATGCACACAATATTATTTACTGCTTCACTTTTCCTCATAATAAAATATTGGAAATGATTTTCATACTCATTTAAAGAGATTGACTGAATAAACTGGCTCACCCACCTGTTATGAAATAAAATTACTAAGAAAAACTAAAAACTGCACATTAAAAATGTATGTTATTTGTGTAAGAAAATATTGGAAGTGAAATGCGTGGTGAACTAATTTTTTGCTGAAAAGAACACTAAAAATAAACCACAAGTTAATGAGATTGATGAATTATAAAGGGTAGATATGAATGGGGTAGAAATACTGAGGTTGGAGGGAAGGTATCTCTTTGATTTATATATTTTTGTATAGTTTTAACTACGGGAACTGGTTCAGTTCATTTCAGTCATTCAGCCGTGTCCAACTCTTTGCGACCCCATGAACAGCGGCACGCCAGGCCTCCCTGTCCATCACCAAATCCCAGAGTCCACCCAAACCCATGTCCATTGACTCAGTGATGCCATCTAACCATCTCATCCTCTGTCATCCCATTCTCCTCCTGCCCTCAGTCTTTCCCAGCATCAAAGTCTTTTCAAAAGAGTCAGTTCTTTGCATCAGGTGGCCAAAGTATTGGAGTTTCAGCTTCAACATCAGTCCTACCAAGGAACACCCAAGATTGATTTCCTTTAGGATGGACTGGTTGAATCTCCCTGCAGTCCAAAGGACTCTCAAGAGTCTTCTCCAACACCACAGTTCAAAAGCATCAATTCTTCAGCACTCAGCTTTCTTTATAGTCCAACTCTCACATCCATACATGACCACTGGAAAAAACATAGCCTTGACTAGATGGACCTTTATGGCAAAGTAATGTCTCTGCTTTTATGTAATATGCTGTCTAGGTTGGTCATAGCTTTCCATCTGAGGAGTAAGTGTCTCCTAATTTCATGGCTGCTATCACCATCTGCAGTGATTTTGGAGCCCAGAAAAATAAACTCAGCCACTTTTTATACTTTTTTACCCATCTATTTGCCATGAAGTGATGGGACCAGATGCCATGATCTTAGTTTTCTGAATGTTGAGCTTTAAGCCAACTTTTTCACTCTCCTCTTTCACTTTCATCAAGACGCTCTTCAGTTCCTCTTCACTTTCTGCCATAAGGGTGGTGTCATCTGTATATCTGAGGTTATTGATATTTCTTCTGGCAATCTTGATTCCAGCTTGTACTTCCTCCAGTCCAGCGTTTCTCATGATATACTCTGTATATAAGTTAAATAAGCACAGTGACAATGTACAGCCTTGACTCAATTCTTTTCCTATTTGGAACCAGTCTGTTTTTCCATGTCCAGTTTTAACTGTTGCTTCCTGACCTGCATACAGGTTTCTCAAGAGGCAGGTCAGGTGGTCTGGTATTCCCATCTCTTTCAGAATCTTTCACAGTTTATTGTGATCCACACAGTCAAAGGCTTTGGCATAATCAATAAAGCAGAAATAGGTGTTTTTCTGGAACTCTCTTCCTTTTTCGATGATCCAGCTGATGTTGGCAATTTGATCTCTGGTTCCTCTGCCTTTTCTAAAACCAGCTTGAACATCTCAAAGTTCAGGGTTCATGAAGGCTATGGTCTTTCCTGTGGTCATGTATGGATGTGAGAGCTGGACTGTGAAGAAGGCTGAGCGCCAAAGAATTGATGCTTTTGAACTGTGGTGTTGGAGAAGACTCTTGAGACTCCCTTGGACTGCAAGGAGATCAAACTGGTCCATTCTGAAGGAGATCAGTCCTGGGATTTCTTTGGAAGGAATGATGCTAAAGCTGAAACTCCAGTATTTTGGCCACCTCATGCGAAGTGTTGACTCATTGGAGAAGACTCTGATGCTGGGAGGGATTGAGGGCAGGAGGAGAAGGGGACGCCAGAGGATGAGATGGCTGGATGGCATCACTGACTCGATGGATGTGAGTCTGAGTGACCTCTGGGTGTTGGTGATGGACAGGGAGGCCTGGCGTGCTGCAGTTTATGGGGTCGCTGCAGTTCATGAGTTGGACGAGACTGAGCGACTGATCTGATCTGATCTGACTGAATGAAATCTCCAATCTATTTGAAAGGTGTTTTTTAATTTGTAATGCACAATGCATAATGGTTTTCCAGAAAAGATTTACTCAATTTACTAGCTTTTTGTGTCCTATACCTACTATTGTGTTCATTGTCCTAAGGCTAAATAAGTTCCATGTTGTAAAATTTCTTTATCTCTGAGGTCAGACTAAAAGGTGAAGACATTCAACTACTCCTCTGCTGAAAATATGCATACACATAGACAACAATACTTCTCTCCTCAAATGGATTCAGCCTTTATTTTATATTTTCCAGGAAATAAGATATATCTTGTCTTTAAGAAACTTTGGCTTATTTTCTCCTTAAAATACAAGCTCAGGATTTGGTAAGCTGGAATTCTCTATGACTCATGTTCTCCAATAATAAGACAAGTGTGTAGAAAATACTGTGTGTCCAGAAGTACTCTGACATGTTTAACAAGTTTAATAATAAAAGAATGGTAAAGAACATGGTCCGTTATCTGTGACTCTCCAGGAGTCACCAAAAGGCAAGTGGGATTTAGCATTTTCCCTGCAGACACCTGTCAGGTAAGCAGCAGAGAAGGAGAAAAGAAGAGTTTATGATCTCTTTCTCCCAGATCTTCAGTCACTCTTTTCCTCAAAGCAGTTACCCTAACATGCCCTTTCCTGTTACAATTATTGATCTGATACATAAAAAAAAAATAATGTTTGAATGATGGTAGGCATTTCATGCTGCTCTTCAATACAAGGAAAGATTTCCTTCCTGAAACTAATTGGTCATGACCAAAGGAAGGGGATCTTATCAGAGTCAAGAAGATAAAATACTAGCTTTCAGATGAGGTACTTGAAGGACACATATTTGGTTCATTAAATTGTGTATGGCTGTCTTTAGGAATCACATTCTTCAAAAATGCTACACGGCAAAGTTCAAATTTGATTGTGCTCCTATGCCCAGTGGATCTCATCAAATAGTACAAGTTTTCTCTCTTCCAATGTCCTTGGTAACAGCTTTCAATGGAGTATTTAGAGAAATACTTTTTGTCTAGTGGGATATGAGCTGGGAGGTATTTTCATAGAATAACCTACACAAGAGTTGTTTTATTTTTCTCTGATCTTTGTCGATGACTGGAGAATGACAAATGATTGACTAGCATTCTCCTGCCTAATTAAGGAAATATATATTTATAATCTCTATTTCTAAACATCAGAGAGGGAAATAGTCTGATTTTCCATATCAGGAATTATTTGCATCAGACTCAATCATGAGCATCTGCCCCTCTCTTCTTCTCTTTTCGTATTCATTGCAGCTTTTTGAAATGCATTTCTCTGTATTTTTGTTTTGGGTAACTTTTTCCTCCTTCTCATAACCAGGTATACCTTTCTGCTGACCACCTATTCATTTAGGGATCCTTTTCTGCCTCCTGCAGTATCCAGATTGTGAGTCAATCAAAAGAGTTGTCAGGCTGTTTAAGCAGATCATGTCCTGTCCTGTTCATTGATATATCTTAAGATGAGGAAACAGTGGAAACAGTGTCAGACTTTATTTTGGGGGCTCCAAAATCACTGCAGATGGTGATTGCAGCCATGAAATTAAAAGACACTCCTTGGAAGAAAAGTTATGACCAACCTAGATAGCATATTAAAAAGGAGAGACATTACTTTGCCAACAAAAGTCCATCTAGTCAAGGCTATGGTTTTTCCAGTGGTCATGTATGGATGTGAGAGTTGGACTGTGAAGAAAACTGAGCGCTGAAGAATTGATGCTTTTGAACTGTGGTGTTGGAGAAGACTCTTGAGAGTCCCATGGACTGCAAGGAGATCCAACCAGTCCATTCTAAAGGAGATCATCAGTCCTGGGTGTTCTTTGGAAGGAATGATGCTAAAGCTGAAACTCCAGTACTTTGGCCACCTCATGCAAAGAGTTGACTCATTGGACAAGACTCTGATTCTGTGAGGGACTGGGAACAGGAGGAGAAGGGGACGACAGAGGATGAGATGGATGGATGGCATCACCGAGTCGATGGAAATGAATCTGAGTGAACCCAGGGAGTTGGTGTTGGACAGGGAGACCTGGTGTGCTGCGATTCATGGGATCACAAAGAGTCGCATACGACTGAGTGAACTGAACTGAATCTACCCATAAACCTGGAATCTAAAAATCAATGTACATGGAATCATTTATTTAAAGACCATCAATCAATCAATCAAAATAGATGATAGATGCCCACAGCATCCTTGGGTAGTCAGACTTTTACACGTTGAAGGAAACTCAAATAATCAATTGTCTGTAATTTCTGAGGCATCACACAAAACATGCTGAATGACCAAATTGGAACAATTTCAGGAAGCACCGTATAGGTATAGGTGAAATAGTCGATAATGGCGGGTGAAGGTGAAGTGGTTCAGCCGTTTCTGACTCTTTGTTACACTTTGGATTGTAGCCTACCAGGCTCTTCCAGCCATGGGATTCTCCAAGCAAGAGTACTAGAATGAGTTACCATATGCTTTGCCAGGGCATCTTCCTGACCCAGGGATTGAACCCGGGTCTCCCGGATTGTAGACAGAAACATTTACCCACTGAGTCACCAGGGAAGTCTAGGTACAAATATGGTCCCAACCAGCCTATCATGAATACCAGTAGGATATTCAATTGAACATAACCTGAATCTGCCAAATAATTGTTTAAAACAGTATTTGTAAAGCTTGTGCTTGTAAAACATGTAGCTGACTTAAGTGGAAATCTAACACGCCATGTGGGTTCATTGCTTAATGGTTTAATGTGTGGATTTTGCCATAACGATGACTTCCCTGGTGGCTCAGACAGTAAAGCATCAGCTTACAATGTGGGAGACTGGGGTTCAATCCCTGGGTCAGGAAGATCTCCTGGAGAAGGAAATGGCAACCCACTCCAGTATTCTTGCCTGGAAAATCCCATGGGAGGAACTTGATAGGCTACAGTCCATGGGGTCACAGAGAGTAGGATATGACTGAGCGACTTCACTTTCACTTTTTGCCATAAAAGTGAATAGCAGAGGCAGGAAAAGTAATCTAAAGACAGAGAAGAAAAACAGGAATTTCAGCTTATTTTACCTATAAATCTATGAATTTATTTATCCATAGACATATAAGATGATATTTCTCTTTCAACTGGTATCAGTTATATGGCAGAAAATGATAGACCTAAACAGACATTTCCTGGAAGAAGACATACAGATGGCCAAGAGCCACATAAAAAGATGTTCAACATTGCTGATCATTAGAGAACTGCAAATCAAAACTACAATGACTTACCACCTCACACCAGTCAGAACAGTTATCATTAAAAGTCTACAAACAATAAATGTTGGAGGGGGTGTGGAATAAAGCAAACCCTCCTACACTTTCTGTGGGAATGTAAATTAGCACAGCCACTACAGAAAACAGTAGGTAGGTTCCTTAAGAAACTAAAAATGGAGCTACCTTATGATTCAACAATTTCACTCGTGGGCATATATCTGGAGAAAACGTTAGTTCAAAAGAATACATATACCCCAATATTTGTTGTAGCACTGTTTACAAATACATCAGGAAATACATGCATAATGGTATTTTTTACAGATATTAAAACAGAACCTAAAAAATCATTGAAATGTTAAATCAGAGTAATAAAATTGTAAGGTGTATAAAAAGCTATGTGGATATTGAGGAATCATCCTCCATTTCCAGCTTGCTAATTTGTGTTTTGTTTTTTGTTTGTTCATTGTTTAGGGATTTTATTTATTTATTTAGTTTGTTTCCCTAACCACTTGGTTATCTTCCAACCAAACTTGGAAAAGAAAGTCTGTGAAACAGTTTTGAAGAAACTGCAAGCACAACATTTTTCAGCTAATTTACTAAAATAGCACATCCATAACTGAGAGAAAATGGTTAGAGGCAAAAAGGGAGCTGTATTTCCATGGACCTCTGAGCATTTAAGCCTGTGTGTAATCAGTTTACATTCAAGAGAAATCAGTGTTGAGCTATTTAGGTGACACTCTATGTCTTGAAAATCTTGGTTATTTTGAATTTTTTTAAACATAGACTTCAGGCTGTCCTAATTAAATAAGAGAAGTTTTATTATCAGCAAAGATGACACTAGAACCAAGGTAACTTTAGATATTAGAGTTGTTTTCTTAGTTTGGGAAAAGTAAGAGTAGGGCTAGAAGAAAGAGGGGTTCACATTTTTTTAATGACATCAAGGAGACTTAAAAAGCACTAAACCCACCAGAGCTCCTGAGAACAAAGTGAAGTGGTCGATTTCTGTGTTTACTTTGGCTTATCACCTAATTTCTCAAACACCGTAAGTTCACTTGCCTAAGAAATCAGCTCATCAACCACATTGCAATCAATGGTTGTCATGGTGAGGATATTTCTGGAATTATCTTCAGGACTTTGCTTGGTCACCACAGCAAAACTGCTCACAGACAACAGCTAACTCTTTCAGCATGGGCAGAATTATAGCACCTGTGGCTCAAAAAGTCTTAGATTTGGAGGGAATTTTAGAGATTAGCTCATTATCTCTCCATATAATCTGTTAAAGATAGACAAATGGAGAGCAAGGGAGAGACTTATCTGGAGTCCCAGGAAGACTTGTCCCCAGTGTCTCCATTATTGTAATCACTTCAATAAATATCAACAGGAGCCCACTATGTGGCAGGACTAGGACTATTCATATTTCCTAAACTTCACAGTCCCTGCTTTCAGGCTGACTTAAAAGAGGAATACAAAGGGGACATAGAAGAAAGAGCTTCCTGTCATTGAAGCTGTGCTCCTCGGAGGTAGATCACCTTTTAGGAGCTGATCACCTAAAAGATGATTGCTTTCTTTTTATATTTCACAGATCTGCAGCCAATCAGAAGTTCTGATCTGTGTGGTGCACCCCTTTATCACCTGATGCAGTTATCCCCTATTCCTTGAGGATTAGTTCTATATGGTAATATTTTGTATAGCCAATGCACTGAATTTTGATCTTTGTAGAGATCTGTCTTGAAGAAGAATGACAGACAGTATGAGGCAAGATCAGATAAATAAACAAATATCTGAGAAGTGATTCTCAATCTCACTCCCAACACTTACTTAAACATTTTTGACTTATTTCCTCTTTCATTGCAGACAGCAATGCACACATTATCCTGTCTTCCCTCTACCACTCTCTCAAATACCATCTTAATATGGTTCAGGATAAAGTGACAGAAAGATTTGGGATTGACTTATGAAAAACATTTTTTAGAAAATGTACTCCAAAAACTACATGACTTCTAGTCTCTACAACTATGAAAAAAATAAAATTATGTACTTTAAGCCACTCAGGCTGCAGTATTCTGTTATGGAGGCCCTAGAAGACCAATACACTATTTATATGTGGACAATACCCAAATGCATGTTTATAAACCAGGTTCTTCTCTGAGCTCTTGATCTAGTTATACAAGATATCTCTTCTTGCATGTTTCAAAACCACATCTGCAGAACCAAATTAATGCTCTCTTCCATTCACAATGGATTTCCCTGATAGCTCAGTTGGTAAAGAATCCACCTACAATGCAGGAGACGCCAGTTGGATTCCTGGATTGGGAAGATCCCCTGGAAAAGGCTACACACTCCAGTATTCTTGAGTTTCTTTGTAACTCAGCTAGAAAAGAATCTGCTTGCAATGCGGGAGACCTGGGTTTGATTGCTGGTTTGGGAAGATCCCCTAGAGAAGGAAACAGCTACTCACTCCAGTATTCTGACCTAGAGAATTCCATGGACTATAGAGTCCATGGGGTCACAAAGAGTTGGACACTACTGAGTGACTTTCACTTTCCATTCACATAAGTTTATATTTCCACTATTTTCTTTCTTCATCCATCTAGCTACATCCAATGTAAATCTACATCTAGCTTTACATAACCGTGTTACTCTCACATCTCATGCATGATTAAGCTCTGTAAATTTTGCCACCTAAATGTTTATTGAATCAGTCCACTTCTCTCCATTTCTTCCAAGTTGGTGTAAACTAGCATTGTTTCTCATCCATACTATTAATAATATTACAATAACCTTTTAACTGGTGTTCCTTGTTTTTAATGTTTACAGTCTACTCTTCCTACAGCTCTCCTATGCCATTAACATCTTTCATTCCACACTTGCGTTGATTTATAAGAATGATAACACTGAAAATGATGTACAAGGCAGTTCTAGCCAATTGGTTGGAAAATCAGTTTACCAAAAACCTTTCACTGAATTGTGAGGATTTCTTTTGTATTTTTATTTGACCCCAGCTCCTGTTCTTGTATATGACCTTGGATCAGCCCCTACTTTTTAATTTTTTTTTTTTTATTGAAGAATAATTCCTTTACATAATTTTGTTGTTTTCTGTCAAACTTCAACATGAATCAGGCATAGGTATACATGTATCCCCTCCCTTTTGAACTTCTCTTCCATCTCCCACTCCACCCCATCCCTCTAGGTTGATACAGAGCCCCTGCTTGAGTTTCCTGAGCCATACAGAAAATTCCTGTTGGCTATCTATTTTACATATGGTAATGTAAGTTTCCATGTTACTCCTTCAATACATCTCACCCTCTCCTCCTCTCTCCCCACATCTACAAGTTTATTCTCCAAGGCTGTTTCTCCATGGCTGCCCTGTAAATAAATTTTTCAGTACTATTTTTCTAGATTCTATATATATGCATTAGAATATTATATTTCTTTTTCTCTTTCTGACTTACTTCACTCTGTATAATAGGTTCTAGGTTCATCCACCTCATTAGAACTCACTCAAAGCTGTTCCTTTTTATGGCTGAATAATATTCATTGTGTATATGTACCATACTGCTTAATCCATTCATATGTCAATGGACATCTAGTTGTTTCCATGTTCCAGCTATTGTAAATAGTGCTGCAATGAATAGGGGGATAAATATGTCTTTTTCAATTTTGGTTTCCTCAGGTCTATGCCTAAGAGTGGGATTTCTTGGTCATATGGTGGTTCTATTCCTAGTTTTTAAAGGAGTCTCCATATCGTCTTCCATAGTGGCTGTATCAATTTGCATTCCCACCAACAGTGCAAAAGCACTCCCTTTTCTCCACACCCTCTCCAGCATTTATTGTTTTTAGATGTTTTGATAATGGCCATTCTGACTGATGTGAGTTGATATCTCATTGTAGTTTTGATTTGCATAATGAGCCATGTTGAGCATCTTTTCATGTGTTTGTTAGCCACCTGTATGTCTTATTTGGTGGAATGTCTGTTTAAATATTTTTCCTACTTTTTGATTGGGTTGTTTTCCTGGTATTGAGTTGTATGAACTGCTTGTATATTTTGGAAATTAATTATTTGTCAATTATTTCATTTTCTATTACTTTATCCATTATGAGGGTTGTCTTTTCCCTTTGCCTATAGTTTCACTTGCTGTGCAAAATCTTATAAGTTTAATCAGGTCCCACTTGTTTATTTATTTATTTTTAATTTCTATTACTCTAAGAGAAAGATCATAGAGGATCTTGCTTTGATTTATGTCATCAAGTGTTCTGCCAATGTTTTCCTGTAAGAGTTTTACAGTTTGGGGTCTTACATTTAGGTCTTTAAACCATTTTGAGTTTATCTGTGTGTATGGTGTTAGGAAGTGTTCTAATTTCATTCTTTTACATGTCGCTGTCAAGTTTTCCCAGCACCATTTATTGAAGATGCTGTATTTGCTCCATTGTATATTCTTGCTTCTTTTGTCAAAAATAAAGTGCCTATAGGTGTGTGGGTTTATTTCTGGACTTTCTATCTTGTTCCATTGTTCTATGTCTCTGTTTTTGTGCCAATATCACACGGACTTGATGACTGTAGCTTTGTAGTATAATCTGAACTCAGGAAAGTCGATTTCCTCCAGATCCTTTCTTCTTCCTCAAGACTGTTTTGGCTATTTAGGGTCTTTTGCGTTCTCATATGAATTATGAAAATTTTTGTTCTAGTCCTGTGAAAAATATCATTGGTAATTTGATAAAGATTGAGTTGAATCTGTAGACTGCATTTGGTTGCACAGTCATCTCCACAATATTGATTCTTCCTACCCAGGAACATGTACTATCCGTCTGTTTATGTGGTCTTTGATTTCTTCATTAGTGTCTTATAATTTTCTTTGAACAGTTCTTTTGTCTCCTTAGGTAAGTTTATTCCTAGATATTTAATTCTTTTTGATCCAGTGGTGAATGGGATTGAGTCCTTCATTTCGCTATCTGATTTTTCATTGTTGGTATATAGAAATGAAAGTTATTTCTGTGTATTCATTTTTCATCCTGCAACTTTGCTAAATTCACTGATTAGCTCCAGTAATTTTCTGATACTATCTTTAGAGTTTTCTATGTACAGTATCATGTCATCTGCAAACAGTGAGAGCCTCACTTCTTCTTTTCCAACCTGGATTCCTTTTATTTCTTTTTCTTCTTTGATGTCATAGCTAGGATTTCCAGAACTATGTTGAATGATCAAGGGGAAAGTGGGCACCCTTGTCTTGTTCCTGATCTTAGGGGGAATGCTTTCACTTTTTCACCATTGAGAATAATGTTTGCTGTAGGCTTATTGTATATGGCTTTTACTATGTTGAGGTAGATTCCTTCTATGCCCATTTTTTGAAGAGTTTTATTCATAAATCGGTGGTGAATTTTGTCAGAGACTTTTTCTGCATCTATTGAGATTATCATATAGCTTTTATTTTTCAGTTTGTTAATAAGTTGTATCATATGGATTGATTTGTTTATATTGAAGAATCCTTTCATCTGTAGAATAAACCCAGCTTAATCATGGTGTATCAGCTTTTTGATGTGTTGCTGAATTCTGTTTCCTAATATTTTGTTGAGGATTTTTGCATCTGTGTTCATCAGTGATATTGGCCTGTAGTTTTCTTTTTTTGTGTGTTGTCTTTGTTTGCTTTTGGTATCAGGGTGATGGGTGGCCTCACAGAATGAGTTTGGAAGTTCTCTTTCCTCTGCAAAATTTTTAAAGAGTTTTAGAAGCTTAAGCATTAGATGTTCTCTAAATGTTTGAAAGAATTTGTTTGTGAAGCCACCTGTTTCTGGGCTTTTCTTTTTTGGGAGATTTTTGATCACTGCTTCAATTTCAGTGCTTGTACTTGAGTTGTTCATAATTTCTATCTCTTCCTGGTTCAGCCTATTTCTGACCTGGTTCATTCTGGTCAGGAACGAAGATTCCACAAGTGGTTTGTTATAGCATTAAGTGAGATTAAAACAAATACCGAAAAATAAGAAACCAAAGATGAACCCCAAACATATGGCAGTTATGCTGCTGCTGCTGCTAAGTCGCTTCAGTCGTGTCCAACTCTGTGCGACCCCATAGACGGCAGCCTACCAGGCTCCCCCATCCCTGGGATTCTCCAAGCAAGAACACTGGAGTGGGTTGCCATTTCCTTCTCCAATGCATGAAAGTGAAAAGTGAAAGTGAAGTCAGGTCTGTCTCTTAGCAACCCCACGGACGGCAGCCCACCAGGCTCCTCCATCCATGGGATTTTCCAGGCAAGAGTACTGGAGTAGGGTGCCATTGCCTTCTCCAATGGTTATAAAACCAGGCAAATAATAATTAAAATAATGGAATATACACATATACATTATACCCATAAGCAAAGTCAAAACAGTCCCACTAAGATAAAGTACAGTAGATTGACCCAACAAACAAAGGAAATAAAAAAATTATATTTAGCATTTAAGAACAAAACTCACTAAAGCACAAACCAAAAAAAAAAAAAAAAAAAAACTAACTAAAGCAAGATGTCAATCAGGGAATAAAGCTATGAAAACAAAACTAAAAATATGGTGAGAGGAAAGGAAAAAAAGAAAAGAAAGAAAGAATAGATATGCAAAGTTAAATAGAATAAGATATATATATATATATTTAATTTTTATATATATTTAATGCATAATATATATGTATATATATACACACACACATTAAAGATTAACTGCAAGGGGAAAAGAAACATAGGAAAGGCAAACAAAGAAATATAGAAAAAAAGATAATAGGTTAAAAAATTAAAAATACAAAAAGAGAGAAGAAAATAAAAAAGGAAAACTCAACAGAACTGCAAAAGCCCAATGTAGAGGCAGATATTTATAACAAAAATGAAAAGTCTGACTGAATATACACATATACATATACACCCATAAGCAAAATCAAAAGTCTAACAAAAATAAAGTTATAATAGTTTGATCTTGTGAACAAAGGAAATAAAAATTATATTTACTAGTTAAGAACAAAACTAGCTAAAGCACAAACTGGAATCAAAACTAAAACAAGATGCCAATTTGCCAAATGGTGAATAAAGCAACGAAAATAAAACTAACAAATGTTTTGAGAAGAAAGGAAAGAAAGAAAAGAAAGAATAGGTATGCAAAATTAGAGGTAGATAAAAAGACATATACATTAAAGATTAACTGCAAGGGGAAAAGAACAGTAGGAAAAGCAAACAAAGGGATAAATGTAGAAAAAAATAATAATAGATTTAAAAGTTAAAAATTAAAATTAAAAAAGAGAAAAGAAAGAAAAAGAAAAAAGGAAAACTCCACAGAATTGTAAAAGGCCAACATAGAGACAGAGGTTTATAACAACAACAACAAAAATGTAAGTGAGGAAAAATAAAAAAATACTCAAAAGCTTAATTAGAATTCATAGTACCAATAAAATTGACAAGTACAAAAGGAGGGGGAGAAAAGGAAAATTAAAAAGCCCAAGAAACTTTAAAGAATATGTCAAAACATAAGAATAGTAAATGTTTTTCTTGAGTCACTTCTGTCAGAGTCCTTTCCCTTGCTGGGAGTCACAGTCCACCTCACCTCCCTAGGATGCCCTCCAACACTGTGCCCATTTCTGGACCTGCTGTGGGGACAGCTCAGATTCTAATCTGGTCCTACTCCTGTGTGTTCTTGCCTCCAACACCCACAGCTATCAGAACTAGTGTGCTTTCTTTTGTGGGAGTTCTCAATGTCCTTTTATATATTACATAGAAACAGAGTCTGCCTAGTTGATCATGTGGATTTAATCTGAAGCTTGTACAGCTGTTGGGAAAGTTTTGAGTCTTCTTCCTTAGCCACACTGCCCCTGGGTTTCAACTGTGGTATTATTTCCACCTCTGCATGTGGGTCGTCCACTGGGGATTGCTCCTGAGTATGCCCTGGAGGACTTGAGTTTTCCCCTCTGAAAGCTAGGTGTGGAGGTGGTGCAGCTGCTTGGGTTGCAGGGGTTCTGGCAGCACCAGGTACTCAGGGGAGTTGGCGGCTAGGGCAGCAGGAAATATAGTGCTCTAGAAGGGTACAGCAACCAGTATTGGCCAATACGCTCCAGTATTCTTGCCTAGAGAACCCCCCTGACAGCGAACCCTGGCAGCCCACAGTCTACAGGGCCACAAAGTGTTGGACATGACCAAAGTGACCCTGAGCACATAGACACAACATATATGTATGTTGTGTCTATGCGCTACTCTGTAGCATATATATATATTATATGTCCTACTCTGTAGATCAGTGCATCAGTCACTTAAAGGAGTACCTTGGGTGGGGTCCTACTCTGTATTTAGTGCATAAGACATTTGATGGGCCAGCCTCTCTATTGTTCAGCTGCCAATGCTGGTGTGTGGGGAGAGAAAGGTTATGGAGATGTCTCCACTCCCTACACGTGACTCAGCATATCTCCTTGCTTTCACAACTGCCTGGCTTTCTTCCGCAGGCACTTCCCACTATGATCTCCTCCCTCACACCCTCCTGATCTGTCTCTCTGCAGTCAACAGCAGCCCTCATCCTGGGATTGCTCCACAATTCATAATCTCCAGCTTCTAGCTACTATGCCTTCCAGGGATCCTGCATCCCTGTCTGGAGTATGTATGGCGGTGGCAAGGATTGTCTGATTCTCATTCCACCTAGGCTGCCACAGATCAGCTGCTTCACTTAAAGCCTTAAATGTTTCTCCTCTGACTCAGACAGTTGCCCCGATATGGGGATTGGATCCCTGCTTCAGTTCCCCCACCTCCTGAGGGCAGGTCCAGTTCTACGAACATGCCTGTTTCCCTTCCTAGTTCCTTCATCCTACTGAGTTTTGCATGGTTCTATGTACTCTTGTCCTTTGGTCAGGTACTCCTGTCCACTCTGAACTTGTGTTCTGCATGCACTTGTGTCTGAAGGTGTATTCCTGATGTATCTGTGGCGAGAGATGTACTCTACATATACCTATTCCTCCGCCATCTTTGTCTCTACTTTTTTGTAAGCTGTTGTTTATAGCCACAAAATAACTGTTCCACAGTTCTGCAGAACTGTTCTGTGGGAAAACCCAGAGATGTAAAGACACAATGAAGGACAAACATAAAGATGGGGTGAGACTAAATATTCATAGATGAATGACCACTCAGCACATCGATTTGTGAGAATTCACTCTGGGAATCAATTTCTAGGGATGGTTTTTTCCCTCTTTTCCCCAGAGGTTGAAAGATATGGCATTACCATGGTTTTCAAGCTCACTTGATATCAATGTCTACTCCACTGACCTGTCAATTGCATTTAAAAACAGTAAGCTTTTTTAAATTTCTATGGGGCTTTAGTGGGAGATATTGAGCTGCCTTGAAGATGCTTCTAAATGTGGGGTAGCATTGGGCTATCATGGTGGGTTTGAGCCTTGGATTTGGGCCTTTAGTGTATGAAGACCAGAAATGCCAAATATTGTTCATTGCAGGCAACAATATTGCACAATACAAGCTGTGTTGATAAACATTTGAAGTGCATGAGCCATATCATCACAGGCCTTCTACTTGGTCCTCCAATGCTGTTACCTTAGACCACAGATAAGTTGCCACTATACAGGAAAATCTTAATCTCTAAATACATCAGATCATATACATAAATATTTATTCATGTGACCATGAATAAATGTCTTTCTACCCAAGAAGACTGCACAGGTTCCAATGGCCAAGAACTCCCTATGGTTTAGTGATAACTGCACCCCCCGGGACTGATAGAATATCAGGCATTGAGAACACTTTGTGAGTGTTTGTTGAATGTAAAATTGAATGAATGCATGAATGGCACAGCCCCTGATCTTAAGGGACTTGCTTTATGGCAGGAAACAGTGAATAGAGCCTGTGATGAAACACCATGGAATTGTCTGTGGGCAAAGAAAGGGCACAAAACAGTTTTGGCACAGTGAATCCACTCTGTGCTGAGACATAGCTATCATTAAGATTTCACACAGATATTTATTTTAGTCCCTACAGTCTCTCTGGATGCAAATTTTGCATTGGAAAGGTAACACTTATGGTGAACCACTTCAAAGAGGATGACTACTTCAGCTCTCTCTGGAAAGGCTCCCAAGTCAGCTAAGTGTCAACCACATGCACCTTCTCTCTGCAGGACTTGGCACATATATGGACTACAGAATTTTATTTTTTATTTGCTTTTACTACAAAGGATCAGTGCTCTTACTGAACAAGAGAAGAAAAAAACAAGTGGTAAGATGGTGATCAGAGCAGGCTTCAAAGCTGGGGAGTGAAAGAGCAGAGGATGAGGAAGAAGGAATATGGAAGCTCCTGGAGAGGAAGACGAGCAGGGAATAAAAGCAAAAGCAGCATTGCAGTTATTCCCCATGGTTAAGAAGAAAAGCCTAGTTCTCTCATTTGCAAAGAAATCTAGGGCAGACAGACATCTCAAGATATTCATTATTTCTTTAAACCTTTAATTGAGCACTTCAAAAGATCACAATTAAGCTTTTTAAAAATATAAAGTTTAAGTCGAAAGGAATCCGTGGAGATTGACCCTATTGAATCTTTTGGTCCAAATAAATAGCCTTATTAAAAACAGGAGGGGGTGATGGTACAAAGACACATTCCTGAGTCATTGGTTAAAGGAAGCATTCAGACATTCTTCCCTCTGTTAATCGGCTAAGAATGAAGAAGAAACCCAGGGAGAGACAGGAGATTATTCTTTGTTCCACTGATTTTGATAGAGAGGCAAAATTAGTTTGAAGGCTTGTGAAAATAAAATTTGGGGAAATTATTCTCCATGCCTTGAAATCTGCCTCTGTGTTGGCACCCTATAGTCCTGTTACAAATTAATACTCTGTGAATCAGTTCATTATTCTTACTTTCAGGTGTTAGATAACTCACACTTACTACTGGATGTGCCCTGCTGAGGCCTCAGCCCTTGATAGCCTGTTCAGTGCTGCCCTGAATGGTAGCATGCCTTGCTCCTGATGCTGTCCTGTTGGACTCAACTCTTTGCTCTCTAACTTATGATTGCCTTTATAACATCCATCCCTTTTTCCCTGCCCTGGAGTCCCACTCACTCTAACTACCAGGTGTATTCATTGTCCTTGTTGGGTGCAAAGTTCTGCCCAGCTTCTGAAAGGCACAAAGGAAGGGAAATAAGTCCAGCAAGTTGGAATTTTACCACTGTCTTCCTTACTACCTACTGAGTTTGCTTGTTCTTTTAACCTCATCTATGTGTTTTGCTTTTGGTCCTTTTCAATATAACCAAACCCTAAGAAGGGTATTTTAGAGATCATCTTTCCACAAGTTCTTTGGATCAGCTATGACAGAGGCTCTGAGTTGTTCTAGAAGTTCTCTTTGTTGGTTTTTTAGGTTCAAAGTCTTAATCCTGAGTGCCATACAAAACAAGTTGAGTACTTATCACTTTATCAGAAACTTCTTGAATCTTTGCTGGGACTTCTACTTTTTATGGGCCATAATGACCAGGCATGAAGCTCTGCATGGCCAGCCCACACTACCTGATGTTGAGGTCCCATTACACTGAATTACAGTTTTCCTGTATGTTCACTCTCAAGAGGCTCCAGAGGCCTCTTCTACCCCCTGCCCACAAATCTAGTGCTCCCATTGGGTGACTTTCCAACGTGCCTGATGGAACCTGCACATATTGCTGATTTCTGAAATTTGGTAAAAGTTGTGGCACTTCCTGGGTTTTTGATGGATATTTTTTGACTCTATCTCAGCATCAATTCTTCAGTTGTCAGCCTTATTTATAGTCCAACTCTCATATCTATACAAGACTACTGGAAAAGCCATAGCTTTGATTATAGACCTTTGTAGGCAAAGCAATGTCTCTGCTTTTTAATAAGCTGTCTAGGATTGTCATAGCTGTTCTTCCAAGGAGGAAACGTCTTTTAATTTCCTGGCTCCAGTCACGGTCCACAGTGATTTTGGAGCCCTCCAAAATAAAGTCTGTCACTCTTTCCATTGTTTCCCCATCTATATGCCATGAAGTGATGGGACCAGATGCCATGATCTTCATCTTTTGAATGTTGAGTTTTAAGCCAACATTTTCACTCTTATTTTCATCCTGATCAAAACACTCTTTAGTTCCTCTTCATTTTCTGCCCTTGGAATGTTACCATTTGCATATTTGAGGTTGTGGATATTTCTCCCAGCAATCTTGATTCCAGCTTGTGATTTTTCCAACCCAATCCAGCATTTCACATCCATCCTGCCACTAGTTAATGGGATCACATAAAGCCATCCCTGAAAAGTATATCAAAGGTGAAAATAGTATGTGAAATCTTTAAGATTGGGAGAAAGATGTTTAACTTCTGGAAATGTTAAGGGTCAGTTTTAAACATTATATATTACAATGTAATAGATCTTTGTTTGAAAGATCTTTGTTTAGTTCTTTTAAAGAGATTGTGTGAATTTTTCTTATATGGAGACAGTAGTCACTTCAGTGTAGGAAATTATAAGAATTAATGCCAATCACACTCACTTTCTGTATATACAGGGGAAACTGCCATTCAGAGTGGACAAGCATCTTCCCATTTACCACTAAATCTGTACACTCTATAAAATTAAGACAGACTGGCACCTGTGACCTGGGGCCATTGCTGAAGTGCTTGCACCTGGATAGATGTCTCCTTGAGCAACACAATTGTAGGAAAAAACAAAAAAAACAACTGTAAGGGACTAAAAATGACTGCACGCATGTGCAGTTGGGGTAAATTATGGACAACAAAATATAAAAAGACCAAAATTTCAACTGCCAATTCTGAAAAGCCAGGAGCAAAAATAGTGCACTGTGCATGCATCCTGCACTTGGCACTACCTAGGGGGTGCAAACCACTTAAGCGATTCCTCCAGCCTCACCCCTGAATCTGCCTCCTGGTTCACCCCATGTACGGAGCACGCTGTCCACTCCTGCAGTCAAGTGATCAAGGGAAATTCTTACTTGTTTTTGTTCCCTCCCGCTGTAGCAGGAACCCCAATAACGCCTTGCCTGAATTTCCTACCTGTCCTCTTACCAATTTCTATTGATTAAGGAAGGCCAAGAACCCAGGTCAGTAACAGAATGAATCTGCAATGGGCCTGCAAAGACATATAATTCATGTTACTCCTCTAGAGAAGAAGAAACTAAGGGCTACTGAGGTCATGTCATGTAAATATGACCTGGAATCAGAACAAGCAGGACATGATTCTGATCCTGCAATTCACAATGTCTTTGATCATAGTCGTTATTTGTTATATATGAGCCTCAATTTCCCTCTTGTAAGAAGAGAAGTGTATATTAAACCTTAGACACCTTGTGTGAGAAGGGAATAAAATGATAAGAATATGAATTATCGCTGATAACATTTTCGGCATACACAAGGTGCCTTTGTATCTACTTCATCCCAGGATGTGAAAGCTTATCCTTGAACTTTTCAGGAACCAGCTCATTTTCGTCAGACTTTCATAAAGTCTAGTTCCACTGCTCACTGAAAAGTCATTAAATCAGGTCCATTACTTCCCACATTTACTTGTTCTGATTTCTAAACAGTGGTCTTTCATTTTACACTTGACCCCAGTATTAGTTTCCTGTGGCTGCCATAACAAAATGCCTCAAATTTGGCTTAACACATGGACTATTATTCTCACAGTTCATGAGGCCAGCCATCTGGAATTGAGGTATCGGCAGGAACGCCTGTCTCTAGTGTCCAGAAGAATATGCCCTCCAGTTCCTGATGTAATCTCATTAACTGCTACTTGATGATCAAGTGACAAAATTATCTAGAAGTGTGTTTGAAATACAAGCTTGCATTGACTGTTATGAAGAACAAAGTGTGCTTTGGGTATATTTTGTTCCTGAAGCAATTAGCAAATGATACTAGAAAGTAAAAATGAGTGGCAAAATTTTATGTATGTGTTGCTAATTTAATATGTAGCTCAAATTTAAACCATTCTGATTTTATATGTTTTATAACACAGATAATATAACTTACTTGACAGTAGTACATATTTGGTGGAGATGCTTGCATTTGTCTTTTTAAGATGTACATTCAAAAAGATTCAGTGATCATTTGTCTGCTTCCGGTGACTATAGTTCTGATTATTTATTCTACTTTTATGTTCTCAGTCTAACTTCAGTTCAATCCCTCTTAGATTTGCAACTTTGATAACTTCAGTTACTTTGACTGTCTTTGTGTCTTTCCATTTTGATTTGAAATAGTCTAAAATTACCCAGACTAAACCCCTCCAGGACAGATTCAAACCTGTTCCTGGAATATGCTGATAGATAGTATTCAAGCACAACATAATTGTAACAAGAACAAAGTATTTAAATATCAAAACATTTAAGTCAAATAGAGAGTTATCATATGATTCAGCAAACTCACTCCTGAGCATATATCCAGAGAAAAGCATGGATTAAAAGGATACATGGACCCCACTGTTCATTGCAGCACTGTTTACAATAGCCAGGACATGGAAATAACTTAAATGTCCATCAAGGGAGAAATGGATAAAGATGATATAGTACATAAATTCAGTAGAATATTACTCAGCCTAATAAGGGTTTCTTGCTATAAAAAAGTTTGAAAATTTATACATATCATGCACAGTCACCTACTAAAATGCTAGAGTTCCGTTGTGAGAAAATATGACTATGTGCCAATGGAAAGTCCATAGGACTCTACATGGTATAGAATGGTGTATACAGTTAGGTAATCATATGGAGATATGGAGATGAGAGACTTTACATGTGATTTAGGCTAATAAGAGCTTTCTGTTTGAGTCTTAGTTCAGTTTCTTACTATATGACTCAGTTTTAACATCTATAAAAATAGAAAAAAAAATTTACCAGTTCAATGATAGCAGGAAATAATGAGGAAACCCCCAGGAAAAAATGCCTATCTATGAGTTTCTCATTTACTTTCATTTCTACTTCCTTCTTATTAGATCTTTAAGTGTTAATGGTGAACAATTGTTTTGAGTATGGTATCTATTTTTTTTAAGACTATTTTCTCCAATATTTGAATCCATTCAATTTGGGGCTAAACTTCCCTGCATTTTTCATGAAACAGTTAACAAGAGTCTCTTGAGAACATTCTTGTATAATTGTATTTGAGGAAATAATGATATTAATTAAAATAGCAACTATTTATTAAGACCCTACTATGTGCAAATACTGAACTACTTTACCTAATACCGTATTCAATTTTGATAATCTTGATGATTGAAATCTAAAGCATTTAGTGTAATATTTGCAGTATTTTAAAGTCTATAATATGTTGAGTAACAATGTAAAATGTACAATGCTTACTAAGAAATAAAATATTGATGAAATAGAGAAAATAACTAAATAAAGCTATAGTTTTATTGATACTGATGTGAAACCGTCTTGACTAACTATTTATATGAACACTGAGATGATTTTGTTGTAATATTAGTTAAATATATTTGTATTGAAAATATTGGACTCTTCAGAAAATTATTTTCAGAATACACATTTGTAAATTCTGGATGCCTTTATAAGATGCAAGTTGCAAATTGTATTGGTTGATAAAATAAGCAAGGAAATGCAAATTATGATTTTTTTAGTTTTTTTAAATTTAAATTTATTTATTTTAATTGAAGGCTAATTACTTTACAATATTGTATTGGTTTTGCCGTACATCAACATGAATCCACCATGGGTGTACATGTGTTCCCCATCCTGAATCCCCCTCCCACCTCCCTCCCCATACCACCACTTTGGGTCATCCCAGTGCACCAGCACCAGCCCCAAGCACCCTGTACCCTGCATTGAACCTGGACTGGCGATTCATTTCTTATATGATATTATACATGTTTCAATGCCATTCTCACAAATCATCCCACCCTCTCCCTCTCTCACAGAGTCCAAAAGACTGTTCTATACATCTGTGTCTCTTTTGCTATCTCGCATACAGAGTTATCGTTACCATCTTTCTAAATTCCATATGTATGCATTAGTATACTGTATTAGTGTTTTTCTTTCTGGCTTACTTCACTCTGTATAGTAGGCTCCAGTTTCATCCACCTCATTAGAACTGATTCAAATGTAACAAATTATGATTTTTAACATTGAATCAAGACTAGGTGTCCTGAGCTTATTATAAAAAAAATAATAATGAATGATGTTGAGCATCTTTTCATGTGTTAGCCATCTGTATGTCTTTTTTGGAGAAATATCTATTTAGTTCTTAGGCCCATTTTTTGATTCGGTCATTTATTTTTCTGGAATTGAGCTGTAGGAGTTGCTTGTATATTTTTGAGATTAGTTGTTTGTCTGTTGCTTCATTTGCTATTACTTTCTCCCATTCCGAAGGCTGTCTTTTCATCTTGCTTATAGTTTCCTTTGTTGTGCAGAAGCTTTTAAGTTTAATTAGGTCCCATTTGTTTATTTTTGCTTTTATTTCCAATATTCTGGGAGGTGAGTCATAGAGGATCCTGCAGTGGTGTATGTCAGAGAGTGTTTCGCCTATGTTCTCCTCTAGGAGTTTTATGGTTTCTGGTCTTATGTTTAGATCTTTAATCCATTTTGAGTTTATTTTTGTGTATGGTGTTAGAAAGTGTTCTAGTTTCATTCCTTTACAAGTGGTTGACCAGATTTCCCAGCACCACTTGTTAAAGAGATTGTCTTTAATCCATTGTATATTCTTGCCTCCTTTGTCAAAGATAAGGTGTCCATATGTGCATAGATTTATCTCTGGGCTTTCTATTTTGTTCCATTGATCTATATTTCTGTCTTTGTGCCAGTACCATACTGCCTTGATGACTGTGGCTTTGTAGTAGAGCCTGAAGTCAGGCAGGTTGATTCCTTCAGTTCGATTCTTCTTTCTCAAGATAGCTTTGGCTATTTGAGGTTTTTTTGTATTTCCATACAAATTGTGAAATTATTTGTTCTAGCTCTGTGAAGAATATCATTGGTAGCTTGATAGCGATTGCATTGAATCTATAAATTGCTCTGGGTAGTATATTTGAAATATGTATAATATCATATATGAAACGAGTCACCAGTCCAGGTTCGATGCACGATACTGGATGCTTGGGGCTGGTGCACTGGGATGACCCAGAGGGATGGTATAGGGAAGGAGGAGGGTGGAGGGTTCAGGATGGGGAACACATGTATACCTGTGGCAGATTCATTTTGATATGTGGCAAAACCAATACAATATTTTAAAGTTAAATAAAATAAAATTAAAAATAATAATAAAATAAAAAAGAGAGAGAAGGTACTGAAAATTCTGGAAAGAAGAGGCATAATGGAATGAATAAACACCTAGTAATTGTCCAAGCTATAGAATTTGATATACAGGAGACAGTAGAAGATGCATCTATCCTAGCTTGTTTAATTGTTTTGAGCATATGTCAAAGGATTTAGAATTTGACATATGACATGATGGAGATTCAGGTACATTTGAAGTACCTTGAAAATGTCTACTCAAGGAAAATTCCATTCCATGTTTTACTCCTGAACTGGAATAAAAGAGTAGAAATGGATAGAAGGCATTAACTCTTAACATACTAGTCCCAGTTACAAATTGAAGGAGAATTTCTCAACTGCTGATTTAGGTAAATGGAAAACAAAAGATAAAGCCATTTAAATGTTAAAAGATCTATAGTTGGTATCATCCAATTAATGAATAAATAGCATTTTTAGAAACCCTGGATTCCAAGTATTATCACTGATTTTCTAAGCTTGGCAATATCTCAAAGGGTTGAAGACAGAATGGGTCAACCTCCAAAGCACCCCTGTCATAGAGGTCAATTAGAGAAACTTCCTCTCGGTGCTACTGGGTTAGACTATCAACTTGTGTTTGCTTATTTTTTCCCTGCTTACCTCATCACATGACACTCTCCCATTTGTACTTCCTCTTCTAGCCACTAGGGTCTTTGGAAAGATCCCAAAATTTGTCAGGCTCTTTCCTGACTCAGAAGACTTGAATGTGCTCTTGCTTTTTAAATGATTTTTTTGAAGTATAGATGATATACAATGTTGTGTTAATTTCACTGTACAACAAAATGATCCAGTTTTATACATATGTATATTCTTTTTTAGATTCTTATCCTGTATAAATTATTACAAAATATTGATCATAGCTTTCTGTCCTATACAGAGGACTTCCCTAGTGACTCAGATGGTAAAGCATCTGCATACAATGTGGGAGACTCGGATTCAATCCCTGGGTAAGGAAAACCCCTGGAGAAGGCAATGCACCCCACTCCAGTACTCTTTCCTGGAAAATCCCGTGGACAGAGGAGCCTGGTGGGCTGCAGTTCATGGGGTCGCTAAGAGTCAGACACGACTGAGTGACTTCACTTCACTTTTCACTTTCATACATTGGAGAAGGAAATGGCAACCCATTCCAGTGTTCTTGCCTGGAGAATCCCAGGGACAGGGGAGCCTGATGGGCTGCCGTCTATGGGGTCACACAGAGTTGGAAACGACTGAAGTGACTTAGCAGCAGCAGCAGCATAGCAGTATGTCCTTGTTGTGTATCTATTGTATTATATGGTAGTGTGTATAGTGACATTTTTAGCAACATGGATGGACCTAGAGAATATCAGGCTAAGTGGAGTAAGACAGAAAAAGAAAAATATCATATGATATCCCTTATATGTGGAATCTAAAATTTGACCTATACAAAACAGAAACAAATACACAGACATAGAAAACAAACATATGGTTACCAAAGGGGATAGATGCAGGGAGGAGGCATAATTTAGAAATTTTGGGATAGCATCTGCATATCCTATTTATTCTTTTCTACTAAGTCTGAAACTCTAGACTGATGCACACTGAGCTGAAGAGGTACAAAGTCTGGTGCTAGAAGCTGCAGCTCTTGGTGAAATTTCATATTGCCAGTCCTCCATCATTTCACCAATTATCAGTAGCAGATCACTTTGCCAAGTGCCAGGAAGAACAAAGGAATTGAGAAAGAGACAATCAGCTCCTGGTCATCTTACTCTGAGTGGCTTTTTCTGCTCATTCCTATTCAGAGAATCTAGACTTGTAATCATCACTGGATTGAAAAGAAGCAATTATGGTTGATTTTAAGAAAAGAACACAACAAGGGCAAAGAAATTAGGCAATGGCACCTTTGCATTATGTTTCCAAACCAACTGCTCCATTTGGAGATGGTGGAATAGAAGGATGTGCACTCATCTTCTCCTGAAAAAACTCCAAAATTACAACTCACTGCTGAATAACCATCCACAGGAGAAGGTTGTGTCCCACCAAAAAGAGATATCCCATGTCCAAGGACAAAAGAGAAGTCACAGCAAGATGGGAAGAGGGGCAAAAAAATCAAACCCTGTGCCCTCCAGAGATGCTTGGAGGGCTCAAACAAAACCTTCTGTGAACCAGGAGACCCCACAGAGACTGTGCCAGATCTACCCTTGAATGCTTGAGTGTCTCCTGCAGAGATAAGGGTTGGCAGTGGCCTGCCACAGGGGCAGGGAATCTGGATGCAGTAGACCAGGTTGTGGCATTAGCCCTATTAGAGGAGGTCACCATTAACCCCAAAATAGAGCTGCCAGAACTTACATAGGACTGGGGAAACAGACTCTTGGAGGGCACAAACAAAACCTTATGCACACCAGGACCCAGGAGAAAGGAGCAGTGACCCCACAAGAGACTGTCCTAGACTTGGCCATGAGTGTCCAGGAGTCTCCGGCAGAGGCGTGGGTCAGCGGTGGCCTGCTGCAGGGTTGGGGGCACTGAGTGCAGCAGTGCCTGCATGTGACCTTTTGAAGGAGGTGACCATTATCTTCAGTAAGTCCACCATAGTTTGGACTAAGGTCAAACAACAGGGAGGGAACAGAGACCTGCCCATCAACAAAAAATTAGACTAAAGTTTTATTGAGAATGGCCCCACCTAACAGAACAAGACCCAGTTTCCTCCTCAGTCAGTCACTCCCATTAGGAAGCTTCTATAAGCCTTTTATCCTTATCCATCAGAGGGAAGATAGAATGAAAACCACAATCACAGAAAACTAACCATACTGATCACATGGATCATAGCCTTGTCTAACTCAATTAAAATACCAGCCATGCCATGTAGGGCCACCAAAGATGGATGGATCATGATGGAGAGTTCTGACAAAACGTGGTCAACTGGAGAAGGGAATGGAAAACCATTTCAGTATTCTTGCCTTGAGAACCCCATGAACAGTATGAAAAGGCAAAAAGATAGAACACTGAAAGATGAACTCCTCAGGTCAGTAGGTGCCCAATATGGTACAGGAGAAGAGTAGGGAAATAACTCCAGAAAGAATGAAGAGACCAAGACAAAGAAAAAACAATACCTAATTGTGGATGTGAATGGTGATGGAAGTAAAGTCTGATGCTGTAAAGAACAATCTTTCATAGGAACCTGGAATGTTAGGTCCATGAATCAAGGCAAATTGGAATGGGTCAAACAGGAGATGGCAAGAATGAACATTGACAGTTTAGGAATCAATGAACTAAAATGTACTGGAATGGGTGAATTTATTTCAGATGACCATTATATATACTACTGTGGGCAAGAAGCCCTTAAAAGAAATGGAGTATCCATTATAGTCAACAAAAGAGTCTGAAATACAGTTCTTGGGTGCAGTCTCAAAAATGACAGAATGATCTCTGCTCATTTCCAAGCAAACCATTCAATATCACAGTAATCCAAGTCTATGCACCAACCAAAAACACTGAAGAAGCTGAAGTTGAATGGTTCTATGAATATCTACAAGACTTTCTAGAATTAACACCAAAAAAAGATGTATTTTTCATTATAGGGGAATGGAATGCAAAAGTAGGAAGTAACACACAAATTTTCCTTGGACTACAGAATGAAGCAGGACAAAGGCTAATAGAGTTTTCCCAGGAGAATGCATCAATCATAACAAACAGCATCTTCCAACAACACAAGAGAAGACACTATATATGGATATCACCAGATGGTCAAAATTGAAATCAGGTTGATTATATTCTTTGCAACCAAAAATGGAGAAGCTCTATACAGTCAGCAAAAACAAGGCCAGGAATTGACTGTGACTCAGATTGTGAACCCCTTATTGCAAAATTCAGACTTAAATTGAAGAAAACAAGGAAAACCACTAGACCATTCAGGTAGGACCTAAATCAAATCCCGTTCAAATATACAGTGGAAGTGACAAGCAGATTCAAGGGACTAAATCTGATAGAGTGCCTGAAGAACTAGGGAGGGAGGATCATGACATTGCACACGAGGCAGTGATCAAGACCATACCCGAGAAAAAGAAATGCAAAAAGACAAAATGGTTGTCTGAGGAGGCCTTACAAATAGTGGAGAAAAGAAAAGAAATTAAAGGCAAAAGAGAAAAGGATAGATATGCCCATCTGAATGTAGAGTTCCAAAGAAAAGCAAGGAGAGATAAGAAAGCCTTCTCCAGATCAATGCAAAGAAATAGAGGAAAACAATAGAATGGGAAAGACTAGAGATTGCTTCAAGAAAATTAGAGTAACCAAGGAAATATTTCATGGAAAGATGGGCACAATAAAGGACAGAAATGCTATGGACCTAACAGAACCAGAAGATATTAAAAAGAGGTGGCAAGCATACACAGAACAACTATACAGAAAAGACATTCGTGACGCAGATAACCATGATGGTGTGATCACTCACCTAGAGCCAGACATTATGTAATGCAAAGACAAGTGAGCCTTAGGAAGCATCACTATGACCAAGCTAGACTGGAGGTGATGGGATTCCAGCTGAACTATTTCAAACATAAAAGATGATACTTTGAAAGTGCTACTCAGTATGCCAGCAAATTTGGACAACTCAGCAGTGGCCACAGGACTGCAAAAGGTCAGTTTTCATTACAATCCCAAAGAAAGGTAACACCAAAGAATGTTCAAACTGCCACACAATTGCACTCATCTCACATGTTAGCAAAGTAATGCTCAAAATTCTCCAAGCCAGGCTTCAACAGTATGTAAACTGCGAACTTCTAGATGTTCAAACTGGACTTAGAAAAGGCAGAGGAACCAGAGATCAAATTGTCAACATCTGTTGAATCATGGAAAAAATGAGAGAGTTTCAGAAAAACATCTACTTCTGCTTTATTGACTACACCATTGGAGAAGGCAATGGAACCCCACTCCAGTACTCTTGCCTGGAAAATCCCATGAACAGAGGAGCCTGGTGGCTGCAGTCCATGGGGTGGTGAGTCGGACACGACTGAGCGACTCCACTTTCACTTTTCACTGTCATGCATTGGAGAAGGAAATGGCAACCCACTCCAGTGTTCTTGCCTGGAGAATCCCAGGCACGGGGGAGCCTGGTGGGTGCCATCTATGGGGTTGCACAGAGTCGGACATGACTGAAGTGACTTAGCAGCAGCAGTAGCAGCAGCCCTTTGACTGTGTGGATCACAACAAACTGTGAAAAATTCTTAAAGAGATGGGAATACCAGACCACCTTAAATTCCTTCTGAGAAATCTGTATGCAGGTCAAAAAGCAACAGTTAGAATGGACATGGAACAACAGACTGGTTCTAAATAGGGAAAGGAGTACATCAAGGTTGTATATGGTTACTCGGCTTATTTAACTTACATGCAGAATACATCTTGCACAATGCTGGGCTATATGAAGCACAAGCTGGAATCAAGATTGCCAGGAAAAATATCAGTAATCTGATATATGCACATGACACCAACCTTAAGGCAGAAAGCAAGGAAGAACTAAAGAGCCTCTTGATGAAAGTGAAAAAGGAGAGTGAAAAAGTCAGCTTAAAACTCAACATTCAGAAAACTAAGATCATGGCATTCAGTCACATCACTTCATGTCAAATAAATGGGGAAACAGTGAAAACAGTAACAGATTTTATTTTTGGGCTCCAAAATCACTGTAGATGGTGACTGAAGCCATGAATTTAAAAGATGCTTGCTCCTTGGAAGAAAAGCTTATGACCAACCTAGACTGCATATCAAAAAGCTGAGACATTGCTTTGCCAAAAAATGTCTGTCTATTCAAGGCTATGGTTTTACCAGTAGTCATGTATAGATGTGAGAGCTGGCAGTGGACAGGGAAGCCTGGCCTTCTGTAGTCCATGGGGTCACCAAGAGTCAGACACAACTGAGAGACTGAACTGAACTGATGCTATTTATTGCTGTTGTTCAATTCCTAAATATTGTCTGACTCTTTGAGACCCTATGGACTTCAGGGTTCCCTCTCCTTCATGCCAGTCTTCCCTGTCCTTCACTACATCCTGGAGCTTTCTCAAAGTCATCTCCATTTAGTCATAATGCCATCCAACTATTTCATCCTCTCTCATCCCCTTCTCCTCATGTCCTCAAACTTTCGCAGCATTGGAGTCTTTTCTAATAAGTCATCCCTTCACATCAAGTGGCCAAAGTATTGTAGTTTCAACTTCAGCATCAGTCCTTCCAATGAATTTTCAGGGTTTATTTCCTGTAGGATTTAGTCAATTGAAATCCTTGCTGTCGAAGGGACTCAGAAGAGTCTTCAGCACCACAGTTTAAAAGCATCATTTCTCACTCCTGCTCAGTCTTCTTCATGTATGTTCTTAACTTTGCTGAAAGAAAAAAAAAAAAAAAAAAAGAAAAAACTCTTCTGTTAATCCCATAGTTGATGCAATTGTGTCAGTCAAGTCCGAGCTTACTGGTAGATCTTCCCTGGTTGTTTTTGTTCCGTCGCTCAGTCATGTCCGACTCTTTTCACCCCATGGACTGCAGCAGTGCCAGTTCTCCTGTCCTTCCCCATCTGTTGAAGTTGCTCAAACTCATGTCCATTGAGTCAGTGATGCCTTCCTACCATCTTGGCCTCTGTCATCCCCTTCTCCTCCTACCCTCAGTCTTTCCCTCCATCAGATCTTCCCCTTTGGTTGCCAAATTGATGCCTTGATTATGCTTTTCTTGGCATTTATCTCACTGTGTAAGAATGAGTGTAACATGTTTTTATATTTTTAGACTGTGAGCTTTAAGAGTTCAAGAACATTCCAGCTTCATTCACTCATACAGCCACAGCCTCTGCCATAATAAACAGCCAGTTGTTCAATAATGTTGCAGCATAAATAAATGATGGATACAAGAGGAAAACACACAGTCATTTTTTAATATATACGCCAATTGTGATTATCAGAGTCACTCAGAAAATTTCTAGAAGTGTCTAATTCCTGGGGTAGATTCTGAGAGATTATGATTCAGGAGTTCAAGCCTCACTATACAGGAGTTATGACCAACCTAGATAGCATATTCAAAAGCAGAGACATTACTTTGCCAACAAAGGTCCGTCTAGTCATGGCTATGGTTTTTCCAATAGTCATGTATGCATGTGAGAGATGGACTGCGAAGAAAGCTGAGCACTGAAGAATTGATGCTTTTGAACTGTGGTATTGGAGAAGACTCTTGAGAGTCCCTTGGACTGCAAGGAGATCCACCCTGCCCATTCTAAAAGAGATAGGTCCTGGATGTTCTTTGGAAGGAATGATGCTAAAGCTGAAACCCCAGTACTTTAGCCACCTCATGCGAAGAATTGACTCATTGGAAAGGACTCTAATGCTGGGAGGGATTGCAGACAGGAGGAGAAGGGTAGGACAGAGTGTGAGATGGCTGGATGGCATTACTGACTCGATGGACTGAGTCTGAGTGAACCCCAAGTGTTGGTGATGGACAGGGAGGCCTGGCGTGCTGCGATTCACGGGGATGCAAAGAGTCGGACACGACTGAGTGACTGAACTGAACTGAACTGATAGTCAGGCAACACTGAAACCCAGATAATAAAAAAGTAAAATCAAACAAATTTCCTCCTCTTAAGAAGATTTAGGTTTATGAGAGAGAGGCTCACCAACAGTTGACAACATCTTCCATAGATATGAAAGCTTAACAGAAACAAAGGGAAAAAAAAATTCCTGGAGCCCCTTAGGTACATGAACCTGGTGACACATCTTTACCCATAAGCAAGTATTTGTATATCATGCACAGGTGTGGAGATCCAGAGAAGCCTCACAGGACTGAGAATTTTCAACCCAGATCTAGTGGGAGGCACATGTGAGCCTGAAGGACCCTGCGGTCCTACTATGCAGGTCAGAGCTTCCCTCTGCCAGGTACAGCATCTGCCTTCAGGAAGCCCAAGGCCCAGGAGAGGAGAATGAGTAAAATGGCAATTAAATCACAGAATCACAAATGCACAGATAGGAAACCCCAGGCTGTGTTCTCAATAACACCTAGATGTCAAGCCAGTGGAGGAAAAGGAGAAATATTCTAGACAGAGGTTATATTGCACTTGAAGGCTTAGAGATGAGGCAAGTCTTCATATATTTTAAGGAAAAAACTAACACTTTTCAGTGTTTCTAGTGCATATGAGTTTCTAGTGAGGCAGATATAAATCTGCAAGGTAGAAAGGAGACGGAGCTTGTTAGGACCTTAAATGTCATGCAGAGAGTTTGGATTTTATTGTTTATCAGTGGAAAGCCTCCAAAGGATTTTATGTAGGAAAGCACCATGATCATATTGGAATTATCAGTCTTGTTAGGAAAGAATTGCAGAGAAGAAAGTGAGATGGAGAGATCAGCTGGGAGGCATTCTCAGCTGTCCAGGTGGGAGACAGTGGGAATTGAATCACAAAGATGAGTATTAGAAGGAAACAGCTATTACTCAAAATAAATAAATAAAAATAAAATAAAAGAATTCTTAAGCCTTTACACAGAGACTTTTTTCCCCTGTCTGTTATAACTCACAGGAGGTGGTTGCTGAATTTCCCACCTGATGGAATAATTTATTAGAAGCACAAGTTAAAATATGCAGTGGGGATGTATGTGGGGTAAACAGGACTGCTTAGCAGCCCAGATATAAGAGCAAAAGGGTGAAGCTAAAAGAAAAATCTAATAATCAGAGAGATTAAATAAACAAATAAAAAGCAGACCCAGGGACTCTAAATCAATAGTATAGCATTTAGTCTGAGGCAAACAAGCCTAGATAGCTGAGTCCATCAACAGACTCAGACAGACAAGAGTAAGAGATATTTCTGGGGACAACAAATCTTCTCAGGAAAAGAGTGAAATATGTTCATTAAGGTGAGGGTACTTATTTACTTTAAGCACTTTTAAATTTCTATTTCTATTCAAAATCATTCAAATGAAAACTTATTTTGGCACTTCAGGTACATATGGAAAGCCATGCAGTTCTGTTGACCATTAATCCCTGGCTCAGTTCACTTTTTCATTGACCTTGTCATCTGAAAAAGAAAAAAAAAATAGCACAATATGGGAGTTGTGAGTTTGATTTTATTTGAGACTTACTGACAACAATAGTCTGGGAGCCAGCCTCTCAGAAACCTCTGAGGATCTTCTCCAAAGAAGCAGGGGGAGAGGTCAATGAATATATTATTTTGATAAAGGAGGGATACACGCACTCAAGTACACATCTTGGTAGAAAGTCATGAGGAGCAGACATCATTAATGATTGCAGTGCTTTTCTGAAAATAAGAGCAAGAAACTGAGTTCATACAATTTTCTTTTTCCAAAAATATTTAACTTTCTGTAGGTCTGCTCTGCTAGTTTTTCCCAGAGCACAATATGCCTCAGTCCTGATCTCTTACCTGAACTTCTTTCAAGAGGTACTGCAGAGGCCAGTGACTTCATCCTTGTAGACCTGGGATGTAAGCAGTATTCTTTAGTTGGCAACCCTAATTCTGTAAGTGAACACACAATTTGCAAGGCAATTACCCAGAGAATTCTGCTCACTGTCCTACTTTCAGGTTAGAGCAGAGCAAGTGGAAGTTGTGACGTCACAACAGAAACAATATTCCTGCAGACCTGATGTGATTTCTGGTTATGGTAATCTGGAATGGCAGAGTGAAAAAAGCAAAGAGGGCTGTTGCAAATACTGTGCCTCTGATACAGAGAAATAGTCAAACTGCAGTTTTCGGCTTTAGGGTTAGAAATTAAAGATTGTGTTATAGTTACTGTGCTTTGTCACAAGCCTTAGGGGTATTACTGCTGAGTTAGTTTCCTAAATTAGCAGATTTCTGAAGCTCTGAGACAATCAGTCAGTTCAGTTCAGTTGCTCAGCCGTGTCCAACTCTTTGTGACCCCATGAATTGCAACATGCCAGGCCTCCCTGTCCTCCATACCCGGAGTTCACTCAAGCTCATGTCCATTGAGATGGTGATGCCATCCAGCCATCTCATCCTCTGTTGTTCCCTTCTGCTCCTGCCCCCAATCCCTCCCAGAATCAGAGTCTTTTCCAGTGAGTCAACTCTTCACATGAGGTGGCCAAAGTACTGGAGTTTCAGCTTTAGCATCATTCCTTCCAAAGAAATCCCAGGGCTGATCTCCTTCAGAATGGACTGGGTGGATCTCCTTGCAGTTTTCTCCAACACCACAGTTCAAAAGCATCAATTCTTTGGCACTCAACCTTCCTCACAGTCCAACTCTCACATCCATACATGACCACTGGACAAACTATAGCCTTGACAAGATGGACCTTTATTGGCAAAGTAATGTCTCTGCTTTTGAATATGCTATCTAGGTTGGTCATAACTTTCCTTCCAAGGAGTAAGCGTCTTTTAATTTCTTGGCTGCAATCACCATCTGCAGTGATTCTGGAGCCCAGAAAAATAAAGTCTGACACTGTTTCCACTGTTTCCCAATCTATTTCCCATGAAGTGATGGGATCAGATGCCATGATCTTTGTTTTTCTGAATGTTGATCTTTAATCCAGCTTTTTCACTTTCATTTTCATCAAGGAGCTTTTTAGTTCCTCTTCACTTTCTGCCATAAGGGTGGTGTCATCTGCGTATCTGAGGTTATTGATATTTCTCCCAGCAATCTTGATTCCAGTTTGTGCTTTTTCCAGCCCAGTATTTTTCATGATGTACTCTGCATATAAGTTAAATAAGCTGGGTGATAATATACAGCCTTGGCGTGCTCATTTTCCTCTTTGGAACCAGTCTGTTCTTCCATGTCCAGTTTAACTGTTGCTTCCTGACCTGCATATAGGTTTCTCAAGAGGCAGGTCAAGTGATCTGGTATTCCAATCTCTTTAAGAATTTTCCACAGTTTATTGTGGAAGTCAATTATCACACAGTCAAAGGCTTTGTCATAGTCAATAAAGCAGAAATAGATGTTTTTCTGGAACTCTCTTGCTTTTTCCATGATCCAGTGGATGTTGGCGATTTGATCTCTGGTTCCTCTGCCTTTTCTAAAACCAGCTTGAACATCTGGAATTTCACAGTTCACATATTGCTGAAGCCTGGCTTGCAGAATTTTGAGTATTACTTTACTAACGTGTGAGACAGTGGTGATCGTAATTTGATAAAATGTGTGCCCATAACAGAAGGGAGAGATACTGAGAAAAAGGAAAGCAAAACACCACAAAAATATTTAAGTCACAATTTAAAAATTTGTAAAGCTTAGCAATTGTGATCTTTCTGGGAATTTATCTCTCTCTTTTTTAATTGGGGTGTAGTTATCTTATAATGCTGTTATTTTCTGCTGCATGATGAAATAAATCAAGCATATGCATACACATATCCCTTCCCTCTTGGACCTTCTTTCCATCCTCTCATCCTGCCTTTCTAAGTCATCACAGAACACTAAGCTGAACTCCCTCTGTTATACAGCAGCTTCTCACTAGTTACCTATTTTACACATGGTAGTGTATATATGCAAAGAAGGAAATGGCAACCCACTCCAGTGTTCTTGCCTGGAGAATCTCAAGGATGGGGGAGCCTGATGGGCTGCTGTTTATGGGGTTGCACAGAGTCGGACACGGCTGAAGCGACTTAGCAGCAGCAGCAGCAGCAGTGTATATATGGGGCTTCCCAGGTGGGGCCCATGGTAAAGAACCCACCTGCCAATGCAGGAGACATAAGAGATTCAGGTTCAATTCCTGGGTTGGGAAGATCCCTAGAGGAGCTCCTGGAAACTTTCTCCAGTATTCTGCCTGGAGAATCCTGGCAGAGACAGAGGAGGACAGAGGAGCCTGGCTGGCTACAGTCCATAGGGTCACAAAGAGTCGAATAGAGCTAAAGTGACTTAGCATACACACATGCACAGTGTATGTATGACAATCCCATTCTCCCAATTTATCCAGCCTTCCCTTCCCTTCCCTCCCTGTGTCAACACATCATTAATTCTCTATGTCAGCATCTCTATTCCCACCCTGCAAATAGGTTCATCCGCAACATTTTTGTAGATTCTGCATATGGGAATGTATCACCTTTTAAAATAGTATCTATGAGAACAAGGGCATAGAGCTAAAGTTCAAATGCTTCAAGAGACTATAAACAACCCTCTGTATCCATGGGAATAGCTCTCCAGTTGATTAAGTCTGCAGATGTGGAACCTGTGGATACAGATAATCCTGTACTTCTTTGTTTCATAAAATAAATTTGAGCATCTGCAGTCTTTGGAATGTGCAGGGGGTGGGGTCCTGGAACCAATCTCCAGTGAATATTAAGGGACAATTATATTTGGAAGATAAATCTTCGCAAAAGGAAGTCTTGTGAAAATATGACAGGTTGACTAGAAATATTTCAGGATTGCAATAATAGTTATACACATTCCAGCTAGCTATTTTGAGCGTTTACCTTTTTGCTAGGCACTCTGTCTCTGTTAGCTAATTTTACCTTCCCTTAAAAGGGAAGAAGCAACATCCTATTTTACTGATGAAAAAAATTTGTCTTGAGGGTTAACTAACTTAAATAAGGCCACATAGCTATTGAGTGGCAGGCTGGTAACCCAGTTCCAAGGCACAGTGCTCTGAACTCTAACTTGGGTTAGTTTGTTTCTAAAAGAAAATTGCAGAATGTGCCAAATGCTAAAGGGAAGAAAAACTCTTGAACTTAGTGTTACAATTTCGACACGGAGCTGGGAAGCCATATCTAGTTAATCTGATCAAAAGTCACCTACAAACAACCATGATCAGATTCAGTCTTCAAAAGAAAATCACTCCCATATTGTTTTCATCTAGTTCAGAATCACTTAATAGCTATGACTTCTCTGAAAGAGTAAGTGCACATTCCTGAACCTGACTTCTACTACCTTCACAATCTGGTTACAATCTATACAGATTCAATACTCTGTGTTCTTCTTACATCCATATCTCTTCCCACACTCTCCCTCAAAATCTCTACTGCAGCCACAATGAATTACCACTTTTCAATGGCACCCTACTCCAGTACTCTTGCCTGGACAATCCCCTGGATGGAGGAGCCTGGTAGGCTGAAGTCCATGGGGTCGCTAAGAGTCAGACACAACTGAGCGACTTCCCTTTCACTTTTCACTTTCATGCATTGGAGAAGGAAATGGCAACCCACTCCAGTGTTCTTGCCTGGAGAATCCCAGGGATGGGGGAGCCTGATGGGCTGCACTCTATGGGGTCACACAGAGTCGGACATGACTGAAGTGACTTAGCAGTAGCAGTAACAAAATGTACTTTGTATGTGGGCTTCTCATCCATTGTTAAAATTGGGATTTTTCTGGTCACAGAAAATAAACATGCATTTTTGTTTCTCTAAAACATCATAGCTGGCTGAAACAATTGTGAACACAATAATTCATAGGATTCTTCTAAGGATTTTATGAGGTGTATTTAATAAATAACCTAGCCAACAAAGACTTGTAGGTTTTTCATAGCAGTTAAATGATTTTTGTCAACACTAACTATATATTGAAACTGACCAGAGAATTCAGACTAAACATCTTCTTCCTGAACCTAAAATGTTTGGTTTTGTTTTTCACATTGATGATTTTTAGCATCTAATCACACTGTTGAGAAGACATTTATAGTTTTGTTATTTTTTCCAAGCCAAAACTGATTCTAGAATGTCTCTAGTTCTATTTATTGAAACATAATTGCCTATCAGATCAGATCAGATCAGATCAGATCAGTCGCAGAGTCGTGTCCAACTCTTTGCTACCCCATGAATTGCAGCACGCCAGGCCTCCCTGTCCATCACCAACTCCCGGAGTTCACTCAGACTCACGTCCATTGAATCAGTGATGCCATCCAGCCATCTCATCCTCTGTCGTCCCCTTTTCCTCTTGCCCCCAAACCCTCCCAGCATCAGAGTCTTTTCAAATGAGTCAACTCTTCACATGAGGTGGCCAAAGTACTGGAGTTTCAGCTTTAGCATCAGTCCTTCCAAAGAAATCCCAGGGCTGATCTCCTTCAGAATGGACTGGGTGGATCTCCTTGCAGTCCAAGGGACTCTCAAGAGTCTTTTCCAACACCACAGTTCAAAAGCATCAATTTTTTGGTGCTCAGCCTTCTTCACAGTCCAACTCTCACATCCATACATGACCACTGGAAAAATCATAGCCTTGACTAGATGGACCTTTGTTGGCAAAGTAATGTCTCTGCTTTTGAATATGCTATCTAGGTTGGTCATAACTTTCCTTACAAGGAGTAAGCATCTTCTAATTTCATGGCTGCAGTCACCATCTGCAGTGATTTTGGAGCCCAGAAAAAGAAAGTCTGACACTGTTTCCACTGTTTCCCCATCTATTTCCCATGAAGTGATGGGACCAGATGCCATGGTCTTAGTTTTCTGAATGTTGAGCTTTAAGCCAACTTTTTCACTCTCCTCTTTCACTTTCATCAAGAGGTTTTTTAGTTCCTCTTCACTTTCTGCCATAAGGGTGGTGTCATCTGCATATCTGAGGTTATTGATATTTCTCCCATCAATCTTGATTCCAGCTTGTGTTTCTTCCAGTCCAGCATTTCTCATGATGTACTCTGCATATAAGTTATATAAACATGGTGACAATATACAGCCTTGACATAATCCTTTTCCTATTTGGAACCAGTCAATTGCCTATAATCGATTCATTGAAGACAGAGCAAAAAGCTTCAAGAGTATTACCTTGTTTAACATGCTCAAGTATCATACTCTCTGCTGCGGCTGCTGCTAAGTCACTTCAATCGTGTCCAATTCTGTGCGACCCCATAGATGACAGCCCACCAGGCTCCACCATCCCAGGGATTCTCCAGGCAAGAACATCGGAGTGGGTTGCCATTTCATTCTCCAATGTATGAAAGTGAAAAGTGAAAGTGAAGTCGCTCAGTCGTGACCGACTCTTTGGGACACCATGGACTGTAGCCCACCAGGCTCCCCCGTCCCTGGGCTTCTCCAGGCAAGAACACTGGATTGGGTTGCCATTTCCTTTTCCAGTGCATGAAAGTGAAAAGTGAAAGTGAAGTCGCTCAGTTGTGTCCGACCCTCAGTGACCCCATGGACTGCAGCCTACCAGGCTCCTCCGTCTGTGGGATTTTCCAGGCCGAAGTACTGGAGTGGGGTGCCATTGCCTTCTCTGTGTAGGAAAGGTAGTATTCAAATAAAGTATTTTTAATTCTAAAACTGTGTTTCTTCAGTAAATCAGATTGTCTTTCTGGGCCACCTGACTTGTTCTTCAAAATCTGAAGCAACTGTAAATTTTAGTTCACCCACTTGGGACAATAAGGTTCTATTGACAGATTTCCTGTGATGATGTTTCACAAATTGGTTTACTTCTGGATTAATCAGAACAGTGTTGGGAAGATTATTTCAGTCCCTGACTTAGCATCTCTAGTTTCTTTCTTGCTGCTGCTGCTGCTGCTAAGTCGCTTCAGTCGTGTCCAACTCTGTGCGACCCCATAGACAGAAGCTCACCAGGCTCCCCCGTCCCTGGGATTCTCCAGGCAAGAACACTGGAGTGGGTTGCCATTTCCTTCTCCAATGCATGAAAGTGAAAGTGAAGTCACTCAGTCGTGTCCGACTCTTAGCGACCCCATGGACTGGAGCCCACCAGGCTCCTCCATCCATGGGATTTTCCAGGCAAGAGTACTGGGGTGGGGTGCCATTGCCTTCCCTGAGTTTCTTTCTTATGAGCGTCCAAATCTGAATTGCTGAATAGCCAGGCCCTGAAAGCAATGACTTGAGAATAATGTCATGCAGCTTCTGCTGCTGCTATGTCACCAGTCGTGTCCGACTCTGTGTGACCCCATAGACGGCAGCCCACCAGGCTCCCCCGTCCCTGGGATTCTCCAGGCAAGAACACTGGAGTGGGTTGCCATTTCCTTCTCCAAAGCATGAAAGTGAGAAGTGAAAGTGAAGTCGCTCAGTCGTGTCTGACCCTCAGTGACCCCATGACTGCAGCCTTCCAGGCTCCTCTGTCCATGGGATTTTCCAGGCAGGAGTACTGGAGTGGAATGCCATTACCTTCTCCGAATGTCATGCAGAGAACAAGGCAAATGCAAGCTCGAGTTTTTTCAATCCTGTTCTCATTTATATTTCTTTCTGGTTTAGGTCCTTCTGTCAACTCCATTCAATAAATGTCTCTGGAGGATACACTTTATGCCAGATTTTTAGAAACTGAAGTCACAAAAGTTAGCAACATACAATGCACTTTTTTTTTTTTTTTTTAGATTTGGTCTTGTTTGTTTATCATGGATTTTTTAGATCAATTTTTATGTATATTTTGGCCATGCCCTGTAGCATGTGAGACTTTAGATCCTTGACCAGATCCTTAACCAGGCCCCCTGCTATGGAAGCTCAGAATCTCAACCACTGGACCACCAGAAAAGTCCTCAGAATGCACTCTATAGCAACCAGTGAGGTCCTTATTGCAGAGACCAACCTGTTGCAAAATAGGAATTTATTAACAATAATTCTGCAGATATTTCTCTGCAGGGGATTGCCACAGTCATACCAGTTTGAGGCATGCTTCATGCCATTAGCTCTTCCTTGATATTTGTTGTGTCTATTAGCTTATTAGATACCCTGTAGTGAGGAAATATGTTTTATTTTATTTAGGTCTGGTTTTGCACAAGAGAATTGTAGCTACAGAAATGTTACTTTTTCCTTTTGCAAAATGTAGTAAAATTCTAGGAAATTAGATTTCCTTCAAACACATTTTTAAGGAAATAGTTACCTAAAATATTTTACTAGGCTCATAACTAGTATTTCTATCTCTCTTCTCCCTTATCTGATCATTCTTTTGCACAATTGTCAAGATTATCTTCCTCAGAAAATTATCAGAAGATGCAGGCTCTGTCTTTTTTTGTTGGAATATCAAATAAAGCATTTTCAAACAAACAACCCAGCCTATAATTTTACAATGAATTCTAACACATTATCAGAGCCTTTTCATTTAGTTTTATTTTCTGTCAAAGTTGCTTCCACAGTTTTATGTCCTTCTGTTTTTTGTTTGTTTGTTTTTAGTCTCTCAAGCTGAGTAAAATGGTACCATGTGTGTGGGGGTGTGTGCTCAGCCATGAATGACTCTTTGTGAACCATAGACTGTAGCTTGTCAGGCTCCTCTATCCACGGGATTTCCCAGGCATGAATACTATGGATTCATTTTCCAGGGCATCCCATGGATGTCCCAGGCAAGAATACCAGAGTGGGTTGCCATTTCCTTCTCCAGGGGATCCTTTCCCTCAAAGTCACCACAGGGCACATATTCTTAATATCTGTGTCTAGAATATTCCTTTTCTCTTCCTTTACCTCCACGTTTATTGAAAGTTAAAAGGAGAAAAAAGGGATGCTTCAGGGTAAGCTGGTGGCCTAATTTAATCTGAGGAGACTTTTGGAAACAAATGAAATAAGATATTATTTTCTTAAAAGTTGGCTAAATGCAGTTTTTACTGGGTAATTTAGTAAGACACAGGATTTTGCTTGAATTGTTGTACATTATACTGCCAAAAAATAGATTAGAAATGTCAGTGGCTTGTTTTAATGTAAATTTTCCATGTGTTTGGTAAAACATATTGGCTTCAAAGTAATAGTGTACTTTTGACTTGATATATATCGACTCATACCTAGTAGGGACTTATTGATTGTTTTCAGTAAATACTCTGTGAAATGTTTTCTCATTTAGCTAAAAATAAAGCTCAGCTTTCAGCAAGATTTTTTTTTCTCCTGTTCAAGTAGAAAAATTTGTTGATCATAGTGCCTGTTCTTAAAGTAGATCTGAAACTATTTGCTTAATGGGTGCAAAATCCAGAGACCTGAGTGAAAAAACACTTTTTTAAAGATAATAATGCTAATTTAGAAAATAGCATTTTCCTACCATGTTTATACACATAAAATGTGGTTAGTATTATTCCAACTATATAAAACTTGAAAATAAAAATGATGTAAAAAGATTAGAATATATGCATAAAATTAATATTAATCAGGAATATTCTCTAATTAGTTTCCAATTTATAAATAAACATTTAACCAAGATCATGTTTTAGTCCCAAAGATGTGTTTGCATTGAGAACTTTCATTTCACTGTTTCTCCTCATGCAATTTGAAAACATTCTTTAACTTTCATTCATGTTGTCAGATTAGATCAGTCGCTGAGTCGTGTCTGACTTTTTGCAACCCCATGAATCACAGCACGCCAGGCCTCCCTGTCCATCACCAACTCCCGGAGTTCACTCAGACTCAAGTCCATTGAATCAGTGATGCCATCCAGCCATCTCATCCTCTGTTGTCCCCTTCTCCTCCTGCCCTCAATCCCTCCCAGCATCAGAGTCTTTTCAAATGAGTCACCTCATCGCATGAGGTGGCCAAAGTACTGGAGTTTCAGCTTTAGCATCATTCCTTCCAAAGAAATCCCAGGACTGATCTCCTTCAGAATGGACTGGGTGGATCTCCTTGCAGTCCAAGGGATTCTCAAGAGTCTTCTCCAACACCATAATTCAAAAGCATCAATTCTTTGGTGCTCAGCCTTCTTCACAGTCCAGCTCACACATCCATACATGACCACAGGAAAGACCATAGCCTTGACTAGACGAACCTCTTACTAAAATGTTACACTTTCTACCATGAGATAAAGCTTAATTTTTTTCAGATTTATGTAGCAATAATTATTCTGCTTCTGACATTAAATAGGCAAAAAAAAATAAGTTACCATATTTAGATAAGCATGTTGGAGACTTGTCCAGTGTTTTTGACAAAGAAAAAAAGTTTTTTTGTATATGAGAGTGTAACTCAAACTCAGGTCCCAAGAAAACCACAATTATTAAATCAGGATACTTTTATTATTACATCCAAATAGCTAAAACTATGTAACTTGGCAAATTTCAAGGATCTTGTCTATATCAGTTTGTAACTATCAATAATAAATGATGCATACAGAGTTTTCTTTCTGCTACTTTTCTGGGCTTTCCAAATTTTCCTTAATTATTATCAGTTAAATGATAATTACAGCCATTTTAAAAATATTTGCAAATGAAACTAAGGCTTTATTTTTTAAAAATATTGAAGTATACTTAATTTACAGTGTTGTGTTAATTCAGGTGTACACTAAAATGATCCAGTTATACATATGTATATATCTATTCTTTTTCATATTACTTTGATCTGTGGTGTTGGAGACTTTTGAGAGTCCCTTGGACATCAAGGAGATTAAAAAGTCAATTCTAAAGGAAATCAGTCTTTAATATTCATTGGAAGGACTGATGCTGAAGCTCCAATGCTTTGGCCACATAATGTGATCAACTGACTCATTGGAAAAGACCTTGATAGTAGGAAAGATTGAAGGCCAGATGAGAAGGGGATGACAGAGAATGAGATGGTTGGATGGCATCACAAATTCCATGAGCATGAATTTGAGCAAGCTCCAGGAGTTGATGATGGACAGGGAGGTATGGTGTGCTGCAGTTCATGAGGTCACAAAGAATCAGACACGACTGAGTGGCTGAACTGAACTGATTCTTTTTCAGATTATTTTCCCACATCAGTTCAGTTCAGTCCCTCAGTCATGTTCAACTCTTTGTGACCCCATGGACTGTAGCACACCAGACCTCCCTGACCATTACCAAACTCCCAGAGTTTACTCAAACTCATATCCATTGAGTCAGTGATGCCATCCAGCCAACTCATCCTCTGTCATTCCCTTTTCCTCCTGCCTTTGATCTTTCCCAGCATCAGCGTCTTTTCCAATGAGTCTTTTCTTTGCATCAAGTGATCAAAGTATTGGAGTTTCAGCTTCAACACCAGTCCTTCCAATGAACATTCAGGACTGATCTCCTTTAGGATGGACTGGTTAGACCTTGCAGGCCAAGGGATCCTTAAGAGTCTTCTCCAACACCAGAGTTCAAAAGCATCAATTATTTGCCACTCAGCTTTCTTTATAGTCCAACTCTCACATCCATACATGACTACTGGAAAAACCACAGCCTTTACTTGATGGACCTTTGTTGGGAAAGTAATGTCTCTGCTTTTTAATATGTTGTCTAGATTGGTCGTAACTTTTCTTCCAAGGAACAAGAATCTTAATTTCATGGCTGCAGTCACCATCTGCAGTGATTTTGGAGCCCCCCCAAAATAAAGTCTGACACTGTTTCCACTGTTTCTCCATCTATTTCCCATGAAGTGATGGGACCAGATGCCATGATCTTTGTTTCTGAATGTTTATCTTTAAGCTGACTTTTTCACTCTCCTCTCTCACATTCATCAAAAAGCTCTTTAGTTTCTCTTTGCTTTCTTCCATAATGGTGGTGTCATCTGCATATCTGAGGTTATTGATATTTCTCCCAGCAATCTTGATTACAGCTGGTGCTTCATTCAGCCTCACATTTCTCATGATGTACTCTGTATATAAGTTAAATAAGCAGGGTGACAGTATACAGCCTTGATGTACTCCTTTCCCTATTTGGAACCAGTCTATTTTTCCATGTACAGTTCTACCTGTATTTTCTCACATAGGTTATTACAAAATATTGAGTATAGTTTCTCATGCTATGCAGTAGGTCATTTTTGGTTATCTATTGTATATATTTTTCTGTGCATATGAAAAAAACTTATGATTTATCCCTTCTTCTCAAGGCCTTTTGAAGCCAAAGGGAGAAAGGAGCAGCAGAGGATGAGATCATTAGATAGCACATGAATTGGAACAAACTCTGAGAGATGGTGAAGGACAGGGAAGCCTGGCAAGCTGCAGTACCTGGGTTCACAGAGTCAGATGTGACTTAGGACTGAATAATAACAAGAAGAGGTTTTTCAGTATAATTTGTTAACACAAACATGCACACAGACACATAAATATATATAGCAGAGTGTAGAACACATATGTCATAGCATTAGAAACAGATATTTTACCTGTATAATAGAGCATGTCTTTTCATAACTGTTACAAAGATTGGGCACTAGTAGTCAAATGTACTGGCAGCATGTAATGAGAAGGAGCTAGAATTAGCATCCTTCTTGCATTAAGAAAGGTTTTTTGTAGGGACTATATGTCAGACTGCTCTCAGCTCTGTTTCCTTACTTTTGGCTATGCTGTTCTCTATCACAGAAACCACATTTCCCTGGAGGCTTTGCCAACTTACTCTTCAGGGAGTTCAGCCCATGAGATGCAGGAGGGTGATTGGAAGGGTGCCTCCAGCTGAGTGTGAGTCCCTTCTGCAGAAGAGACTACAAGTCCTCCACTATGGTTCCCAGACTTGCTAGACAACAAAGTTGTAGTCCAGTATGTCAGGTTTCAGGAAGCTGTCTCCTCTCCTGGTACCTCCATTTTTAGTAGTATTTGTTTCCTATGTTAATAGCTGGGTTGGTCTCTGGTCTCCATCATCATATAACTGATTTTCTGCCTTAAATTTCTTCTGTTTGAAGTATTTAGATGAGCTGCTGTTTTCCTGATCAACCACCCAGAAATCCAGCCATCATTACTTTGTTTTGATTTTGTGAACCCTTGGTATCTTGAATATTTGTATTGCTTATTTTAATGCTCCTATTAATTGGGCAGCCAAAATGTACCAGGCATTGTGAATTTCTGCTGGCCTACCTGTCTCTCTAGTCTCATATCAAGAGACAATTGCCTCAAAAGGTGCGAGGGAGGGATGGAGTGGGAGGTTGGGACTGTCGTTCAGTCTCTAAGTTGTGTATGATTATTTGTGACCCCATGGACTGCAGCATGCCAGGCTTTCCTGTCATCCACTATCTCCCAGAACTTGCTCAAATTTATGTCCATTGAGTCAGCAATGTTGTCTGACAATCTCATTCTATGACACCCCCTTCTCCTTTTGCCTTCAGCTTTTCTTGGCATCATGGTCTTTTGCAATGACTCAGCTCTTTGCCTCAGGTGGCCAAAATATTGGAGCTTCAGCTTCAGCATCAGTCCTTCCCATGAATATTCAGTGTTGATTTCCTTTAAGATGAGCTGTTTTGATCTCCTTACAATCCAAGGGACTCTCAAGAGTCTTCTCCAACACCACAATTTGAAAGCATCAATTTTTTGTTGCTCAGCATTCCAACTCTCACATCTATACATGACTACTGGAAAAACCACAGCTTTGATGATATGGACCTTTGTTGGCAAAGTGATGTCCTGCTCAGTTTCAGTCACAAGTCTTGATGTGTAGCCAGGTTCATATGACCTCAGGCCTGTGCTCTATTAACTCATTACAATTTCACATTCTCGCTTTTGGGACATAAAATCATTATAGCAAGTTTACCACAAGTTATGTCAACTTGAGCCATTTGGTCATGATCAATGTATTCCTGTTCACCATCCTCCCCATATTTCACAATAGAAGGAGCAGGTGCACACAGCATTAAGGATAGAATTCTGCTTTTGATTCTGGGCCATTTCAGCTGCAAAAGTTATAAGGGAGGCCTTTGTTAGCAGGGCAGTTAGGACACCAACAACGATAAAGCAAAATGGATATTGAACTCTAGAAAGCCAGTGAATTCTGTACTATTTCAGAGCTGTGATCAGTCTTTTACCATTGATCAGGAATGGAGCAACAGAGTCTAGTGTTGGATCTACAGATATTTACAATTTTGTGTGAAGAACTTCAGTTCACATGTCACCTTCATACACAGAGGCATTATTAGACCATCAAAATGATGTGTTTGAAGCACTGACCAGTGAAAACCCTGTGTTTAGTTCTCTGTCTTTTAAGTTAACTGTGGCATTTCTTAAAATTCTTTTGATGTCTTAAGAGCCACTAATGAATACAGAAGAATACAAAGCCTGCTGTAGGCACCAACTGTGAGAGCTTACATCAGACTGCCTAGCTGTAGAGTTCTTTCATTCCAAATATCTTAATACCAGTCTGGGGCATGTCCTTTCCTCTGCTATCTTTGGATCCCAAGATTAAAAGGAAATATCCAACTTAATTATAATGATGAGGTTGTGAGTGGGACGGTGAATTGAAACTGGTCAGGCTTGGAATTTTGATTCTAGCTCCAGCATGGACTAGTTATCAAAGTTTTATCCCTCTGGGCTTTGTCTGTTAAAATGTGGGCATTTGTAGCATTTAAATTTGAAAGTTATTTGAAGGGCCACATTGATAGTTCCTATTATATACATAAATTCTATGGACATGTCTTAGATTTATGGTAAAGGGTGACTTTTATATATATATTTACTGATAATAATTATTACTGATGATAATATATTTACTGATAATATTTACTAAATAATATTCAGGATGAACAACTTGATGTGGAAGAAAATCATATTGCAATCTCATTGCCACACTTAAGATACTTGAGTTGAGAGAGCTAAATTGTCTTTACTATTCCAAGAAATAGCACTGTGCTTAGAGCAACATAGTGTAACCTACTGGACTAATTTATTTTGTCATTGGTTATTAGGAGGTTAAAGTGCAAGATTCCAAATTCCCTTTCAGATAAAAAACAAGCAAACAAAAAAAAATTCCATGATTCTCTAATTTATATCTGCTGTGTTTGTGTATTGCAGTCTACAACATTTATAGAAAGTGCTGTCTGAAGCTCTTGAGAAATTCTGACATTCCAATCCAACACACAGTGGAATCAACTTTCATTAAAAAGCATGTTCTATCTGAGAAAGAGCATCATTTACAATTCCAAATAGCATTTGATGCAATCCATAATATTATCCAGATCCAGGCTTAAAAAATAAAGGTTAATAATACTTCTTCAGATAACTCAGATTGCTTTTTTTCTCTGATTTTGATACAGCAAAAATAAAAATTTTATTAAATATTAAGGCTCATGAAATAAGAGCAATCTCCTTTCAGAACCAAGATTAAAAATATAATGGAGATTTGTCTTCCTAGCTTTCACTTAAAATTTCTATCTAACTTTTAAAAACCCTCTCTGTTTTAATGAGGTTAGAAATTTTGATGCTCTAATATCTATTTGCTGGAGAATAAACAGTGCTTTACCCGGGTTTTTTGTTTTTCTGTGTTGATGTTATACAGGTCATTTGACAGACCTATAATACATTTGTGTATTTCAAATATTCTCTAGTCTTACAAGCACTTTACTGCCTCTTCTGATTCACTGTCTCCCCAAAATGTTTTTTTCATTTATTCAAGAATCCCATAAAAATATAAACTTCTCTGCCTTTAGAATTTATGTTTTTTATCTGATAGACTGCATCCCTTGTTTTATAAACTAGAGTAATGATACAGTATAAGCATTTATGTTTGTACTTCTTCAGTTTTGAACTCTCAATTAGCTGGTACTCTGGAAAATGAGATTTTTTTAAGATTTTCTTTACTGTTTATCTTTATTTGCTTCTCAGTAGCATTAATGATAGAATTTAAATTTGGCAATGAAACTGCAATGTTTATTATTTATATCACTGACAAAAATTTAACTTACCTAAGATACTAAACTAATAATTTAAAAGAGAGAAGAATATGGTAAAAAATATTAGATAGAAAATGGGTTAGAGAGACAAGCATATATTTTATAAAAAAAGAAAGTTCAGTGTGCTTAATCATATAAAACAGTTTTTAAAAAATATACTTTCAAACTGGGTAATGAGATAAATATTTTTTTTTTTAATTCAGTGATATATGATTTCTTATCCAACACATTGGCAAAGGCTAAAATTTGACCATGTGCTTTGTTGTTGAGACAATAGAGGAATAGTGACCCTAGAAACACAAAATGATCCTTTGCCTACTGTAGGGAATGTGGCATTGTTGTCAAACTTACCTATGCATTAACTCTCTGATCCAAGTAATTCCTCCTTTAAGAATATATTGCCAAAGATGGTACTGATGAATCTATTTCAGGGCAGCAATGGGAATGCAGACATAGAGAACAGACTTGTGGACACAGTGGGAGGAGAGGGTGGAATGAATTGAGAGAGTAACATGGAAACATATACATTACCATATGTAAAATAGATAGCCAATGGGAATTTGCTGTATGATGCAGGGAGCTCAAACCCAAGCTCTGTGATAACAAAGAGGGGTTGGTTTGGATGGAAGTTGGAAGGAAGGTTCAAGAGGGAAGAGACATATGTGTACCTATGGCTGGTTCATGTTGCTGTTTGGCAGAAACCAATACAATATTGTAAAACAATTATCCTCCAAATAAAAATAAATAATTTCTAAAATATAAATAAATTTTTAAAATTTAGAAAAAATACATATGTTACAAGACAGCCACATAGCATATCATCACCTGGATGGGCTGTCCCTGTCAGGAAACCCGCATCAGAGTTCCAGCTCCACCCCACCACAGATTCCACCTGCATGATGGCAGTCCCCATTCAATGGGGGAGATAGAGGGTCTGTCAAGTGAATCTGGTTTTTTAAAAAAAGAAGTATACATATCTTATACACAGAAAGCTTATTTTTAATAGCAAAAGATAGAGATACCCCAAATGTCTATTATAAGGGGAAGATTGAATAAACTAATAGATCTATGAAAATGAAAATAGGCAGCTATATAAAGGAATGAGAAATATCTCTATATGATACTATGAGAGATATCCTAAATATAAGGGGGAGAAGGAGGGAAACAATGTGGAGAAAATATTTTACTGTAAATAAATACAATCATTTACTAATTGATTATTAAGAAACACAACACAGTAAAGCAACTATACTCTGATAAAAATTAATAAAAATTAAAACCTGAAGATTTCATGTTAAAAAATATATAGTGCCATGTATGTAGATACAAAGACACCTACACAACACATCTGCACTTATAAGAAAAATAATGAAAGCATAGATCATAAAATTAAACAGAAAGTTAATTTTGTAAGAAAGAAGAAAAAAAAGAAAGGTGGAAGTGACAGACAGGAATAGAAGTTAGAATTCTCTGAATATGTGATATTTTCCAGATATGACTTTTTAAGAATGTGAATATTTTATATACATGTAAAGTAATATACAAAACCAGGCAAAATGAAACAAACACACCCAAACTTGTCTCAAGTTTGTGACATAATTGAATTAAGAAAAATTATTTCAAAATATATAAAACACAACAATTTTACTCTTATTCCAGTGGGTGGATTATACCATAAGGAAAAAGTAAACTTTTGCCAAACAAACAAACAAACATTAACTAGTTTAGTAGTCATATTGTCAAAGGTAATGGTGGTATAATTATCCTGAAAGTGTTGACTATGTATTATGAAATAAAGCATTGAGCAATATCCTTTTTTTATAATTTCTTTTTAATTAAAGAATAGTTGCTTTATAATATTGTGTTGGTTTCTGCCATACATCAACATGAATCAGCCATACATCTCCTCCCTCTTGAGCCTCTCTCCCACCTCCCACCCCATCTCACCCCTCTAGGTTGTAACAGAGCCAAAGTTTGTGTTCCCTGAGTCATACAGCAAATTCCCATCAGCCATCTATTTTACATATGGTAATACATACGTTTCCATGATACTCTTTCCGTTCATTTTACCCTCTCGTGTCCCTACCACACCATGTCCATAAGTCTGTTCTCTATGTCTGTATCTCCATTGCTGACCTGCAAATAGTTTCATCAGTACTATCTTTCTAGATTTCATGTATATGTTTTAATATATGACATTTGTTTTTCATTGTCTGACTTAATTCACTCTGTATAATAGGTTCTAGGTTCCTCCATCTCATTACAACTGACTCAGTTGTGTTCCTTTTTATGGTTGAGTAATATTCCTTTGCATATATTACCAGAGCTTCTTTATCTATTCACCTGTTGATGGACATCTAGGTTGATTCCATGTCCTAGTATTCCATTGTAAATACTGCTGCAATGAACATCTGGGTACATGTGTCTTTGTAAATTATGGTTTTCTCAGGGTAGAATTAGGGCAAAAGAGATACAAGGTAAGGTCACTGAAGCTCAGTAAAAATCATGCAGTTTTAAACTTGAATTGGAAGTACCAGTATGAACTTGAGATATGTCTGAACTAATAAACACCAAAAAATTAACAAAATTAGAGTACTTGATTTGCAACTCTTAATGAAGTATTGTAGCTAGATAGTGACCATCAACAGCTGCCAACATCATTGGACAGTCCACTAAATGTTGTGTATTCCCTAGTGACAATAAACTACCATTCTATGGAGAATGTTTACTGAAAGTTTTATGATTCTTATTAGACCTAAAAATGAATTAACAGGAAATGTTGGAAACTGAGAACACAGCATATGAGAGCAGAAAGACCGACTATGAAAGCTTCACATGACAAATATCTGATTTCTTCAACAAACAATTGCAAGTGAAATTAAAGAATTAGAATCAATAATTAAACAGAACCTGAGACATATCAGAAAACTGCCACATATTTGAATCCAAATTTAAGCAAGCAAACTTAAAAAAAAAAAAATTTTAATGACAGGAAAATTTGAAGGCTACCTACTAAATAATTGATTATGTTAAAAATCATCTATAATTTACTTATAGTTTTGAGAATAGTAATGTGGTTATTTTAGAAGGAAAAAGGCCTTATCTTTTAGAAATACATGCTGATATGTTTACAGATGACATGGTGTTACATCCAATTTCTTCAAAATAACCAAAGTTGGGATAACTTCTTAATGGTATAGGTGCAAAAAAAAAAAAAAAAAAAAAAAACTGGCCATGACTTGATAATTTTTGATAAGTATCTAGAAGTAAATTACATCTTTCACACTATTTTTTATGTTTAAATATCCAATAATATAAAGCAGAAAAACATAATCATTGTGTAATTATTTAGCAGTTTGAGATACCTCAATATGGATGAAATAATTAAGCTGTAAGGTGTTATAAAGAAAACTCATATAATGATTCCTAGAATAAAAAGAAAAAATCCTTGCCAGCTGGCCATATACTCTCTACATTATTTTTATTCTATGGTCATGGATTTTGTCTCTAGGAGTCTATTGTTAAAGTAAAAATTCTCCCACAATAAAAACAAAAGAATAATTCCTCCAACATTGTGAGAAATTCTACCATCAGAGTTTGGCAATTCTAATTGCTAACAAGTAAATAAATATATGAGTAGAACATTTTGATATAAGAATGGATTTAAAAGCACTGTGTAGCAGCTCAGTTACAGAGAACTGATTTTATTCTAGCTAGCTTAAGTTGGAAGGGGTTATTATAGGATGTAACATTGTCACAGAGGGTTAGAAGAACTAACAATACATTCTAGGTTGAGCTTCTAAACATGACTACCAAAACCTTTCATCAGACCTGAGCTTCCAAAATTGCTGCTGTATAATCTATGATAAGAAAATTCATGCTATCATTATATCACCAATTTGAGATATTGCTCCAGTCAGGAAACCAGCTTCAAGACCATGAGCCACATTTGCTACAACATGCATTAGAAAGATTAAAAAAAAAAAAAAAAAAGATGCAAGTAGGGCTGATTGGCCCAATCTAAATTAAATCTGGAACTCTATGTAAAAAATGTCTTCTACTTGCAGAAACATGGATGCAACCAGAGGTAACCATACCAAGTGAAACAAATCAGAAAGAGAAAGACAAATACTTTATAATTCATTTACATATGAAATCCAAAATATGACATAAATGAACCTATCTATGAAACAGAAGCAGATTCACAGACATAGAAAATGGAATTGTGGTTTCCAAGGGAAGGGGGTTACGGGAGGGATGGATTGGGAGTTTGGGATTAGCAAACACAAACTATTACATGAAGAATGGATAAAAACAAGGTCCAACTGTATGTCACAGGGAACTGTATTCAGTACACTATGATAAACCACAATGGAAAAGAATATTTTACAAAAATATATAGGGAATTCCCTTGTGGCCCAATGGTTAGGATTCTGTTCTTTCACTGCCAAGGACACAGGTTCTATCCCTGGACAAGGAATTAAGATACCTCAAAGACAAGCAATGTGGACAATTTTTTTAAAATATATTTATGACCTTAGTCAAATCCATTATAATTATACAGTGGAGATGACAATTAGATTCAATGGATTAGATCTGATAGACGAAGTGCCTGAAGAACTAAGGACAGAGCTTCATAACACCGTACAAGAAGCAGTGACCAAGACCATCCCAAAGAAAAAGAAATGTTAAAAGGAAAAATAGTTGTCTGAAGAGGCTTTACAAATAACTGAGGAAAGAAAAGAAGCAAAGGCAAAGGAGAAAGGAGAAGATTAATACAAATGAACACAGAGTTCCAGAGAAAAGCAAGGAGAGATAAGAAGGCCTTCTTAAGTCAACAGTGCAAAGAGAGAGAGGAAAACAGTAGAATGGCAAAGACTAGAGATCTCTTCAGGAAAACTGAAAAGATTAAGGAAATATTTTCTGCAAGGATAGACGCAATAAAAGATAGAGATGACGAGGACCTAACAGAGCAGAAGAGATTAAGAAGAGGTGGCAAGAGTACACAAAAAAACTATGCAAAAAAGATCTTAATGACTGGGTCACTTACCTAGAGCCAGATATCCTGGAATGTGAAGTCAAGTTGGCCTTAGGAAGCATCACGACAAACAAAGCTAGTGGAGGTGATGGTATTCCAGTTGAGTTATTTCAAATTCTAAAAAGATTATGCTGTTCAAAGTGCTGCACTCAATATGCCAGCAAAAAAGGAAAACTCAGCCATGGCCACAGGACTGGAAAAGGTTGGTTTTCAATCCAATCCAAACAAAAGGCAATAGTAAAGATTGTTCAAACTACCTTGCAATTGCTCTCATTTCACAGAATAGTAAGGTTATGCTCAAAATCATTCAAGCAAAGCTTTATCAGTATGTGAACAGAGAACTTCCAGATTTAAATGTTTAGAAAAGGCATAGGAATCAGAAATCAAATTGACAATACTCATTGGATCATACAGAAAGAAAGGGAATTCCAAAAAATATTGACTTCTGCTTCATTGACTACACTAAAGTCTTTTACTGTATGGATCACAATAAACTGTGGAAAATTATTAAAGAGATGGGAATAGCAACAGACCATTTTACTTGTCTCCTGAGAAACCAGCATACAGGTCAAGAAGCAACAGTTAGAACCTTACATTGAACAACTAACTGGTTCAAAATTGGGAAAAGAGTAAGACAAGTCTGTATATTGTCACCTTCCTATTTAACTTATAGGCAGAGTATATCATGTGAGAGGCTGGGGTTGATGAATCACAAGCTGGAATCAAGATTGCCGGGAAAAATATCAGCAACTTCATATAGGCAGATTATGCCACTCTAATGGTAGAAAGTGAAAACGAACTACATAGCTTCTTGAAAGTGAAACAGGAGAGCAAAAAATCTAGCTCTAGCTTTGAACTCAACATTCAAAAAATGGAAATCATGGCATGCAGTCCCATTACTTCATGACAAATAGAAGAGGAAAATGTGGAAACAGTGACATATTTTATTTTCTTGGGATTCAAAATCACTGAAGATAGTGACTGTAGCCTTGAAATTAAAAGACACTTGCTCCTTGAAAAGAAAGCTATAACACAACTAGAAAGCATATTAAAAAGCAGAGACATTGCTTTGCCAACAAAGGTCCATATAGGCAAAGCTATGATTCTCCCAGGAGTCGTACAGATGTGAGAGTTGGACCATAGAGAAGGCTCAGCTCTGAAGAATTGATTCTTTCGAGTCTTACTGGAGAAGATTTTTGAGAGTCTCTTTGGACTGCCAGGAAATCAAATCAGTCAACCCTAAAGGAAATCAACCCTGAATATTCATTGGAAGTACTGATACTGAAGCTGAAGCTCCAATACTTTGGTCACCTGATTGGGAAGAATGGACTCACTGGAAAAGACTCTGATGCTTGGAAAGATTGAAGTCAAAGATAATGTGGTTAGATAGCATCACTAACTCAATGGACAGGAATTTGAGCAAACTCTGGGAGACAGTAAAGGACAGGGAGGTCTTATGTGCTACAGTTCATGGGATCACAAAGAGTCCAGACATGACTTAGCAAGTCAACAACAATAAATACATAAATGAATCACTTTGCTGTAAAGCAGTAACTAGCACATTATAAATAAACTATACATCACTTAAAAAAAAAGTCTTCAAAATATAAGTTTAGCTTCTTGGTCATTTTAATCACATTAGGCAGAAAATCAGATGGAAGGAAACCAGATCAGATCAGATCAGTCGCTCAGTCGTGTCCGACTCTTTGCGACCCCATGAACCACAGCACTCCAGGCCTCCCTGTCCATCACCAGCTCCCGGAGGTCACTCAGACTCACATCCATCGAGTCAGTGATGCCATCCAGCCATCTCATTCTCTGTCGTCCCCTTCTCCTCCTGCCCTCAATCCCTCCCAGCATCAGAGTCTTCTCCAATGAGTCAACTCTTCGCATGAGGTGGCCAAAATACTGGAGTTTCAGCTTTAGCATCATTCCTTCTAAAGAAATTCCAGGATTGATCTCCTTCAGAATGGACTGGTTGGACCTTCTTGCAGTCCAAGGGACTCTCAAGAGTCTTCTCCAACACCACAGTTCAAAAGCATCAATTCTTCGGCGCTCAGCCTTCTTCACAGTCCAGCTCTCACATCCATACATGACCACAGGAAAGACCATAGCCTTGACTAGGTGAACCTTTGTTGGTAAAGTAATGTCTCTGCTTTTGAATATGCTATCTAGGTTGGTCATAACTTTCCTTCCAAGGAGCAAGCGTCTTTTAATTTCATGGCTGCAGTCACCATCTGCAGTGATTTTGGAGCCCAGAAAAACAAAGTCTGACACTGTTTCCACTGTTTCCCCATCTATTTCCCATGTAGTGATGGGACCAGATGCCATGATCTTCGTTTTCTGAATGTTGAGCTTTAAGCCAACCTTTTGACTCTCCACTTTCACTTTCATCAAGAGGCTTTTTAGCCCCTCTTCACTTTCTGCCATAAGAGTCGTGTCATCTGTATATCTGAGGTTATTGATATTTCTCCCGGCAATCTTGATTCCAACTTGTGTTTCTTCCAGTCCAGCATTTCTCATGATGTACTCTGCATATAAGTTAAATAAACATGGTGACAATATGCAGCCTTGACGTACTCCTTTTCCTATTTGGAACCAGTCTGTTGTTCCATGACCAGTTCTAACTGTTGCTTCCTGACCTGCATACAGATTTCTCAAGAGGCAGATCAGGTGGTCTGGTATTCCCATCTCTTTCAGAATTTTCCATAGTTTATTGTGATCCACCCAGTCAAAGGCTTTGGCATAGTCATCTTCATAGACATTTTGGAATGTGAAGTCAAATGGGCCTTAGAAAGCATCACTATGAACAAAGCTAGTGGAGGTGATGGAATTCCAGTGGAGCTATTCCAAGTCCTGAATGATGATGCTGTGAAAGTGCTACACTCAATATGCCGGCAAATTTGGAAAACTCAGCAGTGGCCACAAGATTGGAAAAGGTCAGTTTTTCATCCCAATCCCAAAGAAAGGCAATGCCAAGGAGTGCTCAAACTACCGAACAACTGCACTCATATCACACGCTAGTAAAGTAATGCTCAAAATTCTCCAAGCCAGGCTTCAGCAATATGTGAACCGTGAACTTCCTGATGTTCAAGCTGGTTTTAGAAAAGGCAGAGGAACCAGAGATCAAATTGCCAACATCCGCTGGATCATGGAAAATGCAAGAGAGTTCCAGAAAAAAAAACATCTATTTCTGCTTTATTGACTATGCCAAAGCCTTTGACTGTGTGGAAGGAAACCACCAGTCAACAACATCAGAAAACTGCCACATTTTCTGTTCATATTTAATAAATTAGGACACTTTGCAGCCTTCTCCTTGTCCCCCTTACCTCCATAAATTGTAAAACTGAATTCTTTGTGACCATATGGCACTTGCAATTGTATAAAATATACTTTTTAATCTTATCCTATTCATTTGCACTATCCATTTTGCTGAGTAGTTACAATATAAACACCAAAATCAACAAAACATTGTTTGCTAGGCTTCACTTAAGGTGTGTATCCTCATGTCTACCTGGATCAAAACTAGCCCAGTGTCCACATGCACTCACTTTTCAGGCACACTCTTTTACCCTGAAGGTTGCTTTGGAAGTGATGTTGCAGAGTAGTTCAAGCTTGAAGATGAATTTTCTTACCGGTCGTTCTGATATTGTGACATTTTGTAGTTCATTTATCTATTTAGTCATTCATACTTTTTCAATTCAAATTCTGTATTTAGCCCCTTTCTTTATCCTCACTGGCAATACATCATCTGGTGAGCTTTAGGGAGGAAACAGCTAATTAAAGAGTGCATACTTAGTGCAGTGAGGTCGCTTTAAGAGAGAAGGGGCTCCAGGCAGCCCATCTATGGACTTCAGGGATCAGAGTCTCTGGGAGTGAAAAAAACTACAGAAAAGGCAGCCCTAGAAGGAGTCACGGAGAAGGCAATGGCACCCCACTCCAGTACTCTTGCCTGGAAAATCCCATGGACCGGAGGAGCCTGGTAGGCTGTAGTCCATGGGGTCACTAAGAGTCAGATCCGACTGAGCGACTTCACTTTCACTTTTCACTTTCATGCATTGGAGAAGGAAATGGGAACCCACTCCAGTGTTCTTGCCTGGAGAATCCCAGGGACGGGGGAGCCTGGTGGGCTGCCGTCTATGGGGTCGCACAGAGTCGGACACTACTGAAGCGACTTAGCAAGTAGCAGCAGCAGCAGCAGCAGGAGTCAGGTGAAGAAATCACACTGCAGGCAATGTGACTGGGAAACAGTACTGCTTGGAAGCTTGTCCTAAATAGAAAAAATATAGCCAGCTACTTGTTTGTGGGAAAAAAAAATAGAACAGAACACATATCAGTATAGTAATCAAAGCCTGGTTTCAAACAATGCACCAGTGTCAGGAGTAGATAATGGCATCTAATTAAGACATTAATTAAAACTCATAATACCTAATTAGAAAATGTAAAAGTACTGTTAGAATTTTTTTCCTTTTAAATTAGCTGAAGCAGCTGATTAGCAGGTGTTCTTAATGTAATATTTTATTAAATAGAACACCATATGGGTAAAAATTAGATCGGCAAATGGCTGTATTATGATTAGTCGTTATTAAAAGCTTGGAGCAATGGGTGGAGGGATGATGTGGGGGTCTTGGCCTGCCCCACTGCTACCTAGTTCTTTCCCTGGTACCTAGCCATCTTGCTACCTGCTTACTCCCAAATCCCACTGTAGTTTAATTGGACAAGCTCCATTCTTCAACTTTTTCCTGAACTTTCTATGAGTTCTTTGGCCCTTTGACTGTGTTAGAACTCGAGTTCTAAAAGGAAGAACCCAAGGGAATGATTTAAATTGGTGTGGAAGGAATATAGGCTAAAGACAAGAAATATTGTAGCAGGTACTGAGGAAGTTAGCAAGACCTTTTAGAGGCTACCCTAAACCCTAGGAAACAAGCTGTCTTCTCATTTGATGAAGATACTAAGGGGTCAACCTACAGTAGCTTCTCACATTTATGTCATATCATTTCTGAATATTATACTTTATATGTATTGATACTATATTAAATTATGTTATAAAAATGTATTTTTTTTTTATTTTTTTGCTTATTGCCTTCTCACTGGTCAAGGTATTCTTCCTGAGAGTAGACATTAGTCTGTTGAAGTGTAGTGATTGTTACAGCCACAATACCTAAGCAATACTGAGTACAAAGTAGGTACTTAATATTGTTGTTTAGTCCTTCAGTAGTGTCCCACTCTTTTGTGACCTCATGGACTCTAACTGCCAGGTTCTTCTATCCATGGGATTTTCCCAACAAGAATACTGGAGTGGGTTGCCATGACCTCCTTCAGGGAATCTTCCCAGGAGTATCTTCCCAGGGAAGACCCAGGGATTAAAACTGTGTCTCCTTCATTGACAAGCAGATTCTTTATCACTGAGCAATCATGTGAGCCCAGGTGCTTAGTAGATATTGGTTAAAAAACAAGTGAGTGAATGAGACTACTGAGTTTTATGTATTCTGTATGATTGTGTACATGTGTTTGTGTGTGTGTGTGTGTTTATGCTGCTTTTAGTTTTATAAATGTTTGGGAGTCAGACACTGAATTTGAAGTTTCTAATAGAATCACAACCTCCAAGCATTCTGGTCAATGGTCACACATTCTTACCAAGCCTGGATGTACACTACATTGTCATGGGGGAATCTAAATAAATGTTATTAGCCATTAGTAAATGTTTATTACTCATAAAAAGATGGCTAGGCATCAGACATTCAGTTTATACCCTATTAGTTCCTACAAACACTCCACGAATAGAGGCCTCTAATCCTAAGTGTCAGCATGGAAGGGAAGACACAAAAATGGTCATATTCAACCTCCATGTCTAGGAGACCAGTGATAAATTTGAGGCATTGAAGGAAATAAAGGTACACAGGTATAAATTCTAAGCCGTCTACTTGGTTAGTGCTTCTTTATAATTGAGCTGTTGGGGTAAATGCACAAACAAACAAAAAGTCTAAATAAGATGACTAGGTCCAGGAAATTAAAAATTTTGAAGGTATGCAAAGAGACATGCAACTTTTTTTACTTGACCTCAACATTAATCCTCCAGGGATTTTAATTTAAAAATTGACTTGTATAAAAAAGATAGCTAATGAGAACATACTGTATATCACAAGGAAGTTTACTCAGTGCTCTGTGGTGATCTAAATGAGAAGGAAATCCAAAAAAGAGGGGAAGTATTTATACATAGAGCTGATTCACTTTGCTGTACAGAAGAAATTAACACGACATAACTATACTCCAATACTTTTTTTAAAAACTTTGACTTATGAATAATGTCTTTAGAAATCTCAGTGAGAAATTCTTATACAAAAATGGACTAGAGGGGAAAAACCAGGAGGTAGAAATAGTACATTGGATGGTAAACATTTCTTCCATTTCTGATTGTTTTCGCATTTTCTCAAGTGTCTCTGTTAATTACACGAGGAGGACTACTCCTCCTGACCTTTTAGCACTTTTCTTTAAGGTTTCTCATTCCAAGGGAAAGTTTTTAAGTCCACTGAGGCTTTCTTTGTAAATTGAAAGTATGAAGTGAGGAGGGGGGAAAGAACCTGAATCTATCAAAACAGCGATTTTCCTGATAGGTGCTTTAAAAAGGCTGCCTATCTTCCCAAGTCTTGGTGTATGCTGAATAAAAGCACTGATGTCTTCACAAGAGAGAAAACATAAAAGTGCTACCTAAAAATTGCTAGGCAGCTATAAAGGAAATAAATGACTCTATTATTTTGAAATGTAAGCAAACATTGACACCAAAGCCCCGGGCAAGACAGGAAGCCATCTACTATTAATAAGTGAGAGTTTGATGACCCTACCTCATATGATACATAAAGGAAAAATAGCATCATTTTCTGGGAAAAGCTATTTAGATGCTTGTGTTTAGAGTGGGATCACAGGGTTGTTTGTGTTGTCTGTCCTTTTGCTTTGGGTCACTGTTTGGCTACACCTATGTCCAGGGCAGATGGTGACCAAGTCAGAATTGAGCATCTGTCCTTGGACAGTTGAAAAGATTTTATCAAAACAGAAATCATGGGATTCCAAGCAGAACTTAATGTTTTCCAGCATACCTCCACCACCTATTTTAGGAGACCCCTTTTTCATATATTTGTTTGTTCAACATGGTAAATATGAGTTGGTACAGGTACAGGTAGCTTAGGGTGGATGGATTGGGGGAAAGGGGCTAAGTTCATTCAGGTGGGAAGAGGGAGTGCTTAGAGCTTTCACTTTATTTTTTTCCTTTTCTTCTCTCTCATGTGATTGGCTGGTGAGAAAGACATGGGATGTCCTGATTCTGGACCCTAGAATAGATTCAGAAAGAAGAAGGCCTTGAGTTTGCAGGGGAGATCATCTGAGAGAGGGAAATGCTCAGAGAAGGGCTTTAGGGTCCCTGTAGACCCTGCTTCATTCTGTCCTTGAGATAGAAGACAAGATGAGGGAACCAACCATTGAAAAAAGGAGCAATAATGTTTATCTTAGGTAGCAAAAAATTAAAGCTCATTTTCTTGAGTCGGGCTTAATTGACCTTGGGCAACCTGGTGGCTCAGATGGTAAAGAGACTGTCTGCAATGCAGGAGACCCAAGTTTAATCCCTGGGTCGGGAAGATCCCCTATAGAAGAGAATGACAACCCACTTCAGTATTCTTGCCCGGAGATTCCATGGACAGAAGAGCCTGGTGAGCTATAGTCCATGGGGTGACAAAGAGTTGGACACAACTGAGGGACTAACACTTTCCATCTTTCTTTTCTAACATCTAATAATGTTTTTAACTCAATTACTTTGTGTATAAAACACTTTAAAAATCCCACAAATATAGTGTTTCATCCACAGAGGTTTGTGAGCACAAAATAATCTGACATACACGAGTACTGAATAAATATTCACCGTTTCTCAAATTTAGTATTATTATTATTATTGAGAATAATAAAAAGGATCTTCAGGATTCCCACAGAGACAAAATAACTGGTAAAATGAGATCACTGATATGTGGAACCTAATTAAAATGACATAAATGAACTTATTTCCAAATCAGAAACATACTCACAAATTTAAAACACAAATTTGTGGCTACCAAAAAGGGAAACATGTCAAGGAGAGATAAATTAAGAGTTTGGGATTAACATACTCACACTACTATATATAAAGAGAAGTAACATGGACCTACCATATAGCACAGGGAACTCTATGTTCTGTAATGATGACCTATATGCAGAAAGAAACTGAAAAAAAATGAATATATGTACATGTATAAGTGAATAATTTTGCTGTACACCTGAAACTAACCTAATATTGTAAATTGATGATACTCCAATAATATTAGAAAAAAAAAAAAAAAACTGATCAGAAAGGAAACACACTAGGGATTGTGTGCCTCAATAACCAAAAGAAACATTGGCCAAGCAAGTTTGTTCAGATATTTATCTGAATGCAAACATGTGCACACAAACCCTTATGCATCCATTGGAATCTGCATCTGTAATAGAGGCTTTAGGATTAGGGATTGGGCTTCTATCCACACTCTATTCCAAGGTTCATTCAGCATTTAGCAGAAAACTGTGATGCACAGCAAGATCTCAAAAACCCTACTGCAAATACCTTGCAATCAGGAAAAGCCTTTGAATCATTGCAATATCTTAATAGTACCTTGAGCTGCATCTGGCCTTTATACCACAGTACCATCTCTTTAGGGACCATGGCTTACCTGGGGTTAAATAAAGTCACATGACAGCCAGTCTCTGTAATTCCTTCTCACTTTCTTTTCTAATGGCCTTTCTCTTCCCCTGAAACTAGAAGCTATCTACTAGGTACCCATGAAAGTGAAAGTGTCAGTTTTTCAGTTGTGTCTGACTCTGCCACCCCATGGACTCTATCCTGCTAGATTCCTCTGTCCATGGGATTTCCCAGGCAAGAATACTGGAGTGGGTGGCTATTTCCTTTTCCAGGGGATCTCCTTGACCCAGGAATCAAACTTGGTTCTCCTGCATTGTGGGCAGATTCTTTACCATTTGAGGTACCAGGTTAGGTATGTGTACCATTTCCTAAATTTAGCCATTAGGCCATAATCTGATAGCACCTGATTTTAATGCAATGGTTCTAATTTAGGTGAAAAATCATGATGGACTTCTCAGACAGATGAGTTACCACTACTGAGGCAACTGAAAACAGACTGTCTTCCTTCCAGAAGTGCAGAAACATCTGGATTCTACCCATATGGACTCCAAACTTGAAGGTTTCTGGTGGTTGTTACTCTTTCCCTGTCAGGACAGCGGCTGCTTGCTTTTGCTTTCTGACTAGCTGCAGGAAGAAACTCACTCTCCCTTCTTCTTTAAACCCTCAGTCTGCATAGGGGTCTTCGGTCTAAGTACTTGAGCCCTTTAATTCTTTCTTTGACCTCACTGACTTTGCTTCTTTTCTGACTGTAGGGAGAACAGAGACACTTTGCTTTTCTGGAAATGCTCACTTAATGTGGAAAAAAAGAAGTTTAGGTTTACTTGAACCCTAGCTCCAAAGTCACATAGAACAGTAGGTAAATGCATCTAGGATCCAGAGGAACTAGACAGTTATCCCTTCAATTACCAACTATCAGCAGCTGGTGCTAAGGTTTGGTTGTGGCAGAGGAAAGTTTGGAGACAAGTCCTACCTATGACTTTGAACTTGAGTCCCCGTTCACATGTTCCCTGGAGTCCTAAAACCATCAGCAAGCTGATACTTAGCTTCTTGTCTGCTATTTTGTCCTCATGAGCCTCCCAAGATAGGTGATTAGTAATGTATCATCTTACTTACTTCTCTCCCTTTGATATCAAGCACTATTAAAATTTTATCTCTAGTTTTGACAGCCTTAAAGAATTACTTGTTGTGTTTATGTGCAGCATCACCTCTGCTCCTGGATATTATCTTGAATTCAAATCCAAATGTAACAGACAAGTTTGTCAAGGTCAAGGGATGGTGTATTCCATTGGAAGGGAAACAATTTTTTATTTACAAGAAGTCATGTGCACTTACAAAGGAGCAAGAGAAAAGGAAAGCAAAATCAGATAAACTGAATGTTTTTAAATACCAAGTGTTAAACAGGTACTTTCAAATATATCAGTATTTCATTCTGACAGCAAATCTAGAGAGTAAGCATTACTATCTTTTTTTTTTTTAAGTTTCAAACTTTGATTTGATTTTAGATTGGCATGAATTTGTAAGATGTAACACAGAAAGATCACAGTAGCCTTCATCCAATGTCCCCAATAGTAGAAATTTGCAAATCTGTGCCAGACTACAGGGAGTAGATATGAACACTCTTCCCTGGAAAATCCCATGGATGGAGGAGCCTGGTAGGCTTTGGGGTGGGTCCATGGGGTCGCTAAAAGTCGGATATGGCTGAGCGACTTCACTATTCTGCATTTATTACTTCTTTAAGAATTATTATTTATTATGGAAGAGACAAGTCTATAAAAATTCTTCTGAAACAGAGACATGTTGTGAGCTTCTTGATTTGAATAATGAAAGTAAGTAGAAGCATCATATAAACTTGCAATTAATTACCTTCTCAGCAATGAGTGGAGAACTAAAAAAAAAAAAAAGAAAAGACTTTGAAAGCTTAAAAAACAATCCTTAGGTTTCATAACGTTATCTTTGGTGGTAGACTGATAATGTGCTACAAAGGGTGCCCATGTCTTAATCCTTGAAAGCTGTGAATATGTTAGGCTATGTGGCAAGGGGAAATTAAACGTGCAAATGAAAGTAAGTTTCTTAATTGACTGATCTTGAGATGGGGAAATTATTCTGACTTCTGTGGGAGACCCAGTGCAATCACCAGGATCCTTTATTAGGATATAGAAGGAAATTGAGTGTCAGAGTGATGCAGCATGAGAACACCTTAATCATTCATTGTTGGCTTTGAAGACGGAAGGAGATGAAAACCAATGAATACAGGCAGCCTCTAGGAGACAGAAAACAAAAGAAATAAGTTCTTTCTTAAATTCTCCAGCAGAATGCAAGCCTGTCAACTCCTTTTTCTTAGCCCAGTGAATACCATTTTCACATCTGACCTCCGTAACTGTAAAATAATAATGTTGTTGTTTTAACTCACAAGTGTGTGGCAACTTATTAAAGTAGCAATTTGCAATACAGCATCTATTGCTCTTTTCCTTCAAGTTGATATTTCTCTAGTTCTTGACATATCAGTGATTTTCACTTGGAAATGTGGACAACAAGAATATTATGTTTTTACCTTCTAGGTCTTAATTCATTTGCTTTCACTGACCATTCGTGATATCACTGTGGCAGGGGAAGGATGGATGTGTCCTTGAATTACCAAGTCGGGGTAGAAGGTCAGTTGACCACTCAGCCTCTATTGCTTGGGGATAGAGGATGTCCTCTTAATTAGTTCTGGATGGAGATGGGATTGTCAGATCTCCAACACTGCTGTTGATATCACCTTGCCTGGAAGGAGCAAGGACACCTCATTATTGCTATTCGTGTTGCCTTTGGTGGCACCTTCACTATTGTGTTGTGGTGAAACATCTGCCTTTTTACCTGGTCTTTTAAAAAGTGATTTGAACATGGATAGAGATAATTGCATTGTGACTTCTCAATGTAGAGGAAGTCCAGGTTGCTCATATGGCTTCCACTGATACCAAAAGTCGGGAGTTAGTTTGCATATTGTTAATATGCTATTTTCATATTAGTTAAAAAATTACATATTTTCAACCCAGAAGGAATGACAAATCTTGCTTCTTATGCAGTCTTCTCTGCTACCCATTCAGCTTGTGTGGTACAAGTGGTGGAGGGGTCACAGTGTTTTGATGGTGTTTGGCTGGTAAAGTTGTTACTGCCAATATTCTTGGTTCTTTGGCTAAAAGGCAACATTTTATCTGGAAGTTTTGTCTGTGCCCTTTGGAGTTTCTTTGTTCCCTACTTCTTCTACTTCATTTCTTGGATATAAGAAGCAAAATGAAGGCCCAGGGAACTCAAAGCTGTATTGGTCCTTGTGCTGTGAGGTCCCTGGCAGATCTGTCTTCTCTCTGATTTTCATTGTTCTCATGTTTTGTGATTTTGGTTTGTTTTTGTTATTTTATGTTTGTTTCTTTGTTTGTTTGTTCATAAACTGTCCAAGATTGTTTTGTTCTTAGCAGGATAAATAGATTAAAACGCATCTACTTCATCTTCCTGTAAGTAGAAATCATGCTTTTCTTTAAAAAAAATTCTTTAATTTTTTTAATTTTTAAAGAAATTTATTGGAGTGTAGTTGCTTTAAAAAAAAAAAAAAAAAAAACAACTAATCAAAGTTGAGATTCAGAATTGCCAAACAACTTTCTGAAGCTTGCACATCATTTCATTCAATGACTGAATATCTTGATTACCCCTGTATTTTTCCCTACTCCTGTATCTAGAATTATAAATGAGAAACCACATAACTGAGTGGTAACTTGGAGAATGTAAACCTTATTCTAAAAGTAACCCAGAAACATAGACAAGATTTTAGAAAGGCTTGGAAGAGCATGTGATCAAGTCATTTGGATAAAGTTTTTATTTAAAATAAGACTGCCTTCTCCTTCTAAAACAATTTTTTTTCTTCTCTGCATAATCTCTTCTAAACGCTGGCTATCTTTTGAGTTGAATACCTATTTGGAGATTTTTGCTTGTTATTCTCACTGATATTTCTCATGCCTCAAAATAGACCAACTGGGAGAAGGCTGCACTGTGTCAGGTTACAGACTCTCAGGCATAAAGTGGATAAGGAGAGTATTTAGAAGTATTTTGACAGAAGTGCCAAATTAAAACAATTTTTAGAATATGTATTTATACAACACATCTTAGTCCAGCAGCTGTAAGTACCTTTAGAAAGAGCCAGAAAATGCATCAGTTGTACAGAAACCAGCTTTCTTCTGCTTATTGATTCAAACAGATGTGTGTATTTATACACACAATACATATCTTATACATATCTGGAAGCACTTTGTATCAGATATACCATGATAAGCTATAAAATCATAGATTTGCTTTCCCTTTCTATGTTTTTCCAAAAGTTCCAATGAAATGATCTTTATCTAAATAATTAAAACTTATGGCATTTGACTAAATAAATAACCAAGAGTGCATTGAACAATTACTCTATGCTTAGCTGTATACTAAAGTAGATTATTTATGCTTTAAATCTTATCAACCCCTTAATTCAGTCCTATATCCTGATTTTCAGCAATCTCATTCCCTTCTCATTGAGTAGTCCTGGCTAAATGAACAAATTTCTTTCACTTTCTCTTTTCTTCATTTGAAAATGTCAATGTTTAAACCCCTATGCTTCTGTCTGACAATAATGTATATCCCCCATTTCCTCCTATGCTAACTTCTCCATCTATGGATTTGTTTCCCCTATCCATTTTCAATAAAGAGACAATATTTATAAACTTTGTATATTCACAATGCTGGTAGAATCTCAGTAAAATTTTCAGTGCATTCTGATGCCAAAAGAAAAACCTAAAAGTTCCAGTTAAGTAATTAAGTATAAAAAGTAGTGATAAATAACTATATCCTAGTCACTTTGTATCTGGTAAAAAATAATATAGGAGAAGGCAATGGCCTTCTCCTATTTTTTATTTTATGGCTTAAGCCACAGTTACTTATGTCAACTAAAAGGAGGGGGGAGGGAAGCAGAACCTAGAAATTGAGAGGTCTGTTTTCCTTGGCAGAAATTCTGAAGATTTCAGTCCCAGTACACAGTATCTCAGACAATGCTAAGAAACTGTTCTGAAGAGTAGAAGTGGAGAGCCAGGATATATATAGTTTTTGCAACAAAGGTCAAGTAGTCAAAACATCAAAAGACTATTGTTAATTATAGAAAATTATAGAAAACCAGACATCTCAGGGGATGGGGAAGGCAATGGCACCCCACCCCAGTACTCTTGCCTGGAAAATCCCATGGATGGAGGAGCCTGGTGGGCTGCAGTCCATGGGGTCGCTAAGAGTCGGACACGACTGAGCGACTTCACTTTCACTTTTCACTTCCATGCACTGGAGGAGGAAATGGCAACCCACTCCAGTGTTCTTGCCTGGAGAATCCCAGGAACAGGGGAGCCTGGTGGGCTGCTGTCTATGGGATCGCGCAGAGTCGGACACGACTGAAGCGACTTAGCAGCAGTAGCAGCAGACATCTCAAGTTAATGAAATTAACACTTTTCTGTAATGGAAAGATGCAGGAGTCTGGGCTCATATAAATCATTTTATTTTTGATGTGCACCTCAGCCATTTTCTCATCCTGAGTCTCTTCAGGGTGTACAATAGCTGCATCATTCCATTCCATTCTGGGTTCCCTCAGGGCTCACCACTAGGGCAGCTGTAACATGGTGGATTCATATTTTTCATTAACACTTTCTATCGGGATAGACTGGTTCCAAATAGGAAAAGGAGTATGTCAAGGCTGTATATTGTCACCATGTTTATTTAACTTATATGCAGAGTACATCATGAGAAATGCTGGAATGGAAGAAACACAAGCTGGAATCAAGATTGCTGGGAGAAATATCAATAACCTCAGATATGCAGATGACAGCACCCTTATGGCAGAAAGTGAAGAGGAACTAAAAAGCCTCTTGATGAAAGTGAAAGTGGAGAGTCAAAAGGTTGGCTTAAAGCTCAACAATTCAGAAAATGAAGATCATGGCATCTGGTCCCATCACTACATGGGAAGTAGATAGAGAAACAGTGGAAACAGTGTCAGACTTTATTTTTCTGGGCTCCAAAATCACTGCAGATGGTGACTGCAGCCATGAAATTAAAAGACGCTTACTCCTTGGAAGGGAAGTTATGACCAACCTAGATAGCATATTCAAAAGCAGAGACATTACTTTGCCAACAGAGGTTCACCTAGTCAAGGCTATGGTCTTTCCTGTGGTCATGTATGGATGTGAGAGCTGGACTGTGAAGAAGGCTGAGTGCCGAAGAATTGATGCTTTTGAACTGTAGTGTTGGAGAAGACTCTTGAGAGTCCCTTGGACTGCAAGGAGATCCAACCAGTCCATTCTGAAGGAGATCAGCCCTGAGATTTCTTTGGAAGGAATGATGCTGAAGCTGAAACTCCAGTATTTTGGCCACCTCATGCAAAGAGTTGACTCATTGGAGAAAACTCTGATGCTGGGAGGGATTGGGGGCAAGAGGAGAAGGGGACGACAGAGGATGAGATGGCTGGATGGCATCACTGACTCGATGGATGTGAGTCTGAGTGACCTCCGGGAGTTGGTGATGGACAGGGAGGCCTGACATGCTTCAGTTCATGGGGTCGCAAAGAGTCGGACATGACTAAGCGACTGATCTGATCTGATCTGATTGGGATAGATGTGCCTGTTGGGCACTGCTGCTGCTAAGTCACTTCAGTTGTGTCCGACTCTGTGCGGCCCCATAGATGGCAGCCCACCAGGCTCTGCCATCCCTGGGATTCTCCAGGCAAGAACACTGGAGTGGGTTGCCATTTCCTTCTCCAGTGCATGAAAGTGAAAAGTAAAAGTGAAGTCGCTCAGTCATGTCAGACTCTTCGAGACCCCATGGACTGAAGCTTACCAGGCTCCTCCGTCCATGGGATTTTCCAGGCAGGAGTACTGGAGTGAGTTGCCATTGGGCACTGCACAACATCTCAAAACATAGAACCATAGTGGATGCCACCACCCTCATACCCTGTTTCATAGTGATTTTCTCATTATACCTCCATTTTTTGGCAGCAAATACTAAGACAGCTTCACATCAATAAGCGTATGGTGCAGTCTAAAGAAGGGTGTAGCAACCCCCTCCAGTACTCTTGCCTGGAGAATCCCATGGACAGAGGAGCCTGGCAGGCTACAGTCCATAGGCTCACAAAGAGTAGGACATAACTTAGCATGCACATACACACATAGTCTAACATCTAAAATGCCTAATACCTTGCCTAAGTAGTTGACATGGCACATTGCTGTTTTCAAATATTACTGTGTTTCCCTCAAAATTTTAAATGACCCCACCCAGAGAATGGCATAACTGAAGCAACTTAGCACATATGCATGCTCCATGGATCCAGATCACCATGGTGCTCCAGACATTTTAGCACTTAGTTCAGGAACCATGGTCAAGTATCAACCACAGAGCCAGAAAGTCTCAGCTCAAATTCAGCTCTGCCATCTTCTAGGTATGCACTGCAGGAAGCATCTAACCCATGTGTGTGTGTGTATGTGTGTATTTTCATTTGAAATATTTACAACGTTCAAAATTTGGAAAGGAATACAACAAAACTGTATACTGTCACCCTGCTTATTTAACTTATATGCAGAGAACATGTGAAATGTCAGACTGGATGAATCACAAGCTGAAATCCGGATTGCCGGGAGAAATAGCAATAGCCTCAGATATTACAGATGATACCCATGGTAGAAAGCAAGGAAGAACAAAAGAGCCTCTTGATAAGGATAAAGAGGGAGAATGAAAAAGCTGGCTTCAAGCTCAACGTTCAAAAATCTAAGATCACAACATCTGTTCCCATCACTTCATGGAAAATAGAAGGGGGGAAGTGGAAGCAGTGACAGACTATTTTCTTGGGCTCCAAAATCATTGTAGATGGTAACTGCAGCCATGAAATTAAAAGATGCTTGCTCCTTGGAAGGAAAGCTATGACAAATCTAGACAGTGTATTAAAAAGTGGAGAAATCATTTTTCCAACAAAGGTCCATATACTCAAGGCTATGGTTTTTCCAGTATTCATATATAATGTGACATATAAAATAGGTTGAGCACCAAAGAATTGATATTTTCAAATTCTGGTCCTGGAGAAGATTTTTGAGAGTTCCTTTCAACTACAAGGAGCTCAAACCAGTCAATCCTAAAGAGAATCAACCCTGAATGGTCATCAGAAGAACTGATGCTTAATTCTGAAGTTACAACACTTTGGCCACCTGATGCAAAGAGCCACTCTTTGGAAAAGACCCTGATACTGGAAAAGACTGAAGGCAAAAGGAGAAGGGGGTGGAGGTGGATAAGATGGTTAGATATCATCACTAACTCAATGGAGATGAATTTGAGCAAACTCAAGGAGATAGTGAAGGACAGGGGAGCCTGGTATGCTGCTGTCAATGGGGTCACAAAGAGTTGGACACCTCTTAGCAACTGAACAACAACAACAAATAGCATTGTACTAATTTTTACAATAACAGTATTCATTTTGTAGAATTTTAGTAAAAATTAAGTAAACTTCTATAAGCAATGCCTTTAAAACAAATCTATGCATAGAATATACATTGTCCAAATAAGTGTTACCTATTTAAATATTAGCAATGTCTTCATTTTCCAGCATCTTTAACCTCTTTGTCAATTAGATATTTCCCATAAGGCCTGATGCAGATTAAAGGCTTCTTCCAGTCTGAAAATAGCAAAGAAACATATTGAGAGAAGTTGTACAAATAAAAAACCATAAAATCTCCCCTGTCCATTAATCCAAAACTTTCCATCTCTGTAGCTGTTGTCTCTAACTCCTGAACTGATGGTTTCCCACTACAGGAAAGGCACAGTAACTAGACACTGTTCAGCAGGTGAGTTTCTGTTCCCTTATGCTACCTGTCTCTATTGATAAGTACAAACCAGTTTGAGTTTTTGTCCAGAGCAAGTAAGCAAGTTCACACAGTGTATCCCAGGGGCAAATAGGAGACCAAAAGAACACAATTATTATTTTGCATTATTTCCTCTCCTACATGCCTAATGACAACACTTGATGTGCTTTTCAACCTGTTCTTACTTGGAAATAAGGTTTACTCTTGAGCAAGAGATCTTAGAAAGTCCCACAATGTATCTTCCTCCTGAAAAATTGAAGGAATCCATCACTAAAGTGATAAGCAGGATGATGGAATTTGTGAGCAGAGGAAAATAGTTGGGTAATAGGATGTTGCCCTGTGAAATAAAGAAATCTATGGAGTTGTTTAGCTTTAAGTAAATACATGATAGAGAAGAGAATTAAAAGTACATTCAAATAGATTTAAATATGAAAAATGAGAGGGCAAATGGGATCTTGTTTAAATACTCTGTGTTCTCAGCTAGGTGAGATAAAGCCACAGCCCCTCATCTTGACAATAATTTATTGCCTAGAGGAATTTTCGTTACTGCTTTTTCACGGAGATAGCTTCATCAATAAAAAGTATAAAGGATAAGAACAATGTCAAAATATCATCACCCAAGAAGGAACCATCTCCTTTATTCTCAGTGGAAAATATTCTTTAAAAGGATTTGCTTTGACTTTAGTCAGAAAACCTATCTTATTTACAAAGTAAAGGGAAAGTCTCTCAGTCGTGTCTGACACATTGAGACCCCATGGACTATACATTCCATGGAATTCTCCAGGCTGGAGTACTGGAGTGGGTAACCTTTCCCTTCTACAGGGGATCTTCCCAACCCAGGGATCAAACCCAATTCTCCCATATTGTAGGCGGATTCTTTACCAGCTGATTCCCCAAGGGAAGCACATTTACAAAATAAGGAAAATACTGTAACAGATTTGGTCTAAAAGTATCCAGCAAAGGACAGGGCAAGAAATTGCAATTCTATCAGCAGTGCTGAGGCCAAAATGTCTTAGTGTTCTCTACACACAAACCGAAATGGGGCTTGGAGGCTCAATATTTTGGGTTGTATCCACAGTTCTGCTGCTTAGTCTTAGACCATGGACAAATTATTTAAGGTGCCCTGGCCTCTGTTTCCTCATCTCTAGGGGATGGGCATCTTACCAGAAAGCAATTCATACTGCAGCTGAATAAAAGTCACAGAAACTGTCCTCAGAGAGGCTCCTTTTCACTTCAGCCTACTCTAGGGCCTCTCATATTCCTTCCAGTTGATTCCCAGAGGCCTCAAGACTGTCACACATTAGTTGATGCTCTTACCTAAGAGAAGCAAGTACCATTTTCTTCTCTGCTAACAAAACTCACATCTTTTGTTGCTGTGAAAACATAGGGTCTGTTAGAGACTTTCCTGTCTCCCTTGTAGATGCTTGATGCTGCTGGATGTCCAGATTAGAGTCAATATCACTTTAGTGTTTCTCATTTTCTTTAGGACTCTTTCTGTGTGCAGCTCTAACTGGTCCCCCAGGCTATTATATTTTTTAGCTCTCAATCACTTTTTGTTGACAATGCTTTTATTCTGCTCATTGCATTGCACTAATTTGTGTATGTGACTCACTCCTCAACATTTATTGAATGATTCAATTAATTAAAAAAGGTGTGCAAGTGACAAATGATGAGGCCTTTAAGACTGGAGAAAGCAGTGTAATAGAAAGTGAGCTTTAACTTCCTTAGAAGTTAAAGCTTTCCCTACCCAAAGCCCACATGACACAACTTCCAAGCAATCAGTACAATTTCTTTCTTGGCTGGAAAATGCCATTATTGGTTCAAGTCAAACCTGTATAGAAATCAGCATTTTGGCAGTTGAATTTTTTAAAGATAATGTAAGAGGAAAGGAGTTGGTTTGGTACTCGATCATTCTAGACCAAGGGAGAGGCAACAGTAATAACAGCCAGAATCAGAGAGAGACAGACTCTGTCTTATTTTGGTCTTCATCCTCATTGCTTAGAATAAAATGGAATGGAATAGAATGAGACACATAATATTATCTATTTATCTTCTATCTACTTATATATGGAATGAATTAATGAATGAATGCATAGACCTCTGAACTGGTGGACACGGGTAGATGTTCTGAAGGTTAAAATGCATCACTGTCCTCTTCTTTATTCTGATAGAATAATTTAGTTCAGTTTCTTTTTTCTTTCTGTACATTCCGAAGAACTGAGACTAAGAAAATGCTTGTAAGCATAAAAATTATTGATATTTTTCAGTGGAGAAGAAATTTTCAAGTAAATGAAGTTGGCAGAACTTGGTCTGAGTAGTTAACTGGAGGTGAATCTCACCATCCTAATGGTAGACACACATACACACACATACACAAACACCACATGAATCTCAGCATGCCAGGCCTCTCTGTCCATCACCAACTCCTGGAGTTCACTCAAACTCATGTCCATCGAGTCGATGATGTCATCCAGCCATCTCATCCTCTGTTGTCCCCTTTTCCTCCTGCCCCCAATCCCTCCCAGCATCAGAGTCTTTTCCAATGAGTTAACTCTTCACATGAGGTGGCCAAAGTACTGGAGTTTCAGCTTTAGCATCAATTCCTTCCAAAGAACACCCAGGGCTGATCTCCTTTAGGATGGACTGGTTGGATCTCCTTGCAGTCCATGGGACTCTCAAGGGTCTTCTCCAACACCACAGTTCAAAAGCATCAATTCTCCGGCATTCAGCTTTCTTCATAGTCCAACTCTCACATCCATACATGACCACTGGAAAAACCATAGCCTTGACTAGATGGACCTTTGTTGGCAAAGTAATGTCTCTGCTTTTCAATATGCTATCTAGGTTGGTCATAACTTTCCTTCCAAGAAGTAAGTGTCTTTTAATTTCATGGCTGCAATCACCATCTGCAGTGATTTTGAAGCCCCGCAAAATAAAGTCTGACACTGTTTCCACTGTTTCCCCATCTATTTCCCATGAAGTGATGGGACCAGATGCCATGGCCTTCGTTTTCTGAATATTGAGCTTTAATCCAACTTTTTCACTCCCTCTTTCACTTTCATCAAGAGGCTTTAGTTAGTAGTGGTGAAAATATCACTAATTTGGTTTTTCACTTTTCTTTATTAAATGTAAAATATTTTATTCAAATTCAATAAAGCAAGGAAAGGCATAACCTTTATGATCTCTTGGAATATAGTAGCAAAAGAAAACTGAGTAAAGGGATTTTTCAAAATTAGCCAAACATAACTCAAAGTAGTCAAATAATTCAGCTTTTTTCCTAACATTTTTTGCTTTATTCCAGATGGTATTGGACACCCTCTCCTCTACTTTTACTTATTGGACATAGTGCTCATCATTTCATTCTGGTTTTAGTGGATGGATAAACAAAGACTACACTCAAATAAGGCTCTTAAAAATATTAATATTTATTCCACATGCATCCCAGTAGAATGCAAGTTTTGAAGTTTACAAAGTTTAGCTTTGCTTAATTAATGTTTACTTTTGTTCATCACTGATGTACAATGAAGAAACAAAAGAACATCTTTGGGGGCATTTTCAGGGGAGTAAAAGTAATGCATTTTATTAAAATTCAACACACCAATACATACTTGTTTTGTTTTTCAATTATTTAATCCCTTAACTACATACATCATATTTGTAAATACGTGAACATATAGGAACTTATGTTTACAAAGCTATTATCTGGATATGTCTGTCTCATACAAATATACAAGGACAGTACTACACCTCTCATATAGATTTTTTATCATTCCACACTTTAGCTAGGCAATGGTGAATTTCTCATCTTTAGTCAACGTCTCTCTGTCTTTATTCTCCTCCATAATCTCTTGAGATAATTATCCACCAGACTTCCAGGCATGAGATTCAACTAGTTTGTTTTATCTATTTTTTTTTTCTTCATGGAACAGGAGGAAAATATTTCTTTCATGGATGAAAGCATATTTTTTTTTCCCAAAGACACAAGAGTTTTTCTCCAGAAAACAGCAATTATCTTCACTTTGTAGGAAATTACAAAGGACTCTATGAAGTGCCAAAATGGATGTTGAAACACTTAATACTTTAAGACATATTGGAGGATGAGAAGGAAGTCTGAAGACTTCTCAGAAACATCAACAAATAGTGTATGGAGCCCTTGACTTCATTCCTATTGACCTTGTGTATTAAAAAAAAAAAAAAAAAATCACACAAATTACTGCTTGTTTTGTTTGAAGAATGATTATAAAATTCTGTTAAATCTCTGTGACTTGAATTTCTATATAAAGAGCAGGGAGTAGTCATAGACTTTTTGTTGACTATTGATTTAAATCCTTCAACTGGTTGATTAAATCGTTCAGTTGGTTAGCCTTTGCTAACGCTCCTATGTCATGATAGAAGCTTTCTGGTCCTTGATGGCCTGCTGTGCAATTGGTCTTATGAATATGTCCTTAGGGTCCTAGCTTTATAAAATCAACAAATATAAGCCCCACAAGTTGACCACAGAGAATCATTTATAATTAGGCAATTTTTAAGGACAAAGTGGCCCCTTAACAGAATTGTTGTCCTCTATCTAGGTTTAATCAGAGGGACTTAGGGTTATATTATATATAGACTGCTTCTCAGGTGGTACTACTGGTAAAGAACCTGCCTGCCAATGCAGGAGACTTAAGAGATGTGGATTCAGTCCCTGGATCAGGAAGACTCCCTGGAGGAGGGTATGATAACTCACTCCAGTATTCTTCCCTGGACAATCTCATGGACAGAGGAGCCTGGTTGGCTGGTCCATAGTATCACACAGAGACAGGGACGTCTGAAGTGACTTAGCATGGCATGGCATGTATATATAGGTCAATGGACTGTGTTTTTTATTTTTCATATGTATGGGAAATGTATAACCCTGGTGGTTTCCAGATATATATTCTGTACTTTTCAGGATCCCAAATTTCATAAACACACAGAAATGTCATGGGCTTTAATATAGCCTTAGGTCTAGTTTGGTAGTTGGTAGCTATCTTAACCGTTCTGACCTCATTGTTCTTTTGGTTTCTAATGGTTTGAAATGAAGTACTTATTTTAAATTGCTAAATCTTGAAGGATCTTTATATAGCATCTACTTTATTAGTGTTGGTTGCCTTCTGACATCACCATGCTCTCACCTCGTGCCCACACATTGTTTCAACAATGTGAGATGGGACTCAGAGAGTGGAACACCACATTCTATGACAGAGTTTGGGCCAGAAATCAAAGCCATTTCAATTCTCTTCTGATCTGGTTCCTCCTCCTCCTGCCTGGGAACTTAGCTGTCCCTGGTTTTCCTGCCTCAAAATCAACTTACTGTAGCAGCTTTGACTGTGTCCCTTATGTTTTTTCTTTCACTACCTAAGACTTTTTGATGCATGCCCCATGCCTTGTTTCTTCCTCAGACCCTAGTTCTTTTCTTTAGCCTGCCCCTGGTATGGCTTTAGAACAAGTGGAACTCAGAGGAAACTGACTATACAAGGTTAAGTTACTCTTATTCCCTAGGGCTTCCCTAGGGCTTCCCTGATGGCCCAGAGGGTAAAGCATCTGCCTGCAATGCAGGAGACCCAGGTTTGATCCCTGGTTTGGGAAGATCCCCTGGAGAAGGAAATGGCAACCCACTCTAGTTTTCTCACCTGGAGAATTGCATGGATAGAGGAGCCTGTTAGGCTACAGTCCACAGGGTCACAAAGAGTTGGATACGACTTCACTTTCACTTATTATCCATAGAACAGTTAGTGGCCCCAACACTAACAACTTCATTGAACCAATCATAATACTATCAATATCCAGTTTAGCTCATAATTTATTGCAAAAATACAAGCATGTTTTCTGATCCAAGTGCCTTGGTTTTTCTGATGCAAGGGTGTATTTAGAAAAAAAAAAAAAAATAAGAGTTTAGGATGATACCATTCTAATCATGTGTGTATACACATACATTTTGACTGGAATATTATACTGATCACCTACAGGCTTTACTTTAAAAAAAGAAAATCACTCTGAATTGCAAGCAAAGTGTTAATCTCTTTTTATATACCCACATTTTAGTACATTTCACAGACTTTAGGAAATTTAAAATAATAGCTGAAAATTCATTTTTATAGTGTTTGCCTGGTGACTCAGACAATAAAGAATTTGTTTATAATGCAGGAGACCTGGGTTTGATCCCTGGGTCAGGAAGATCCTTTGAAGAAGGGAATGGCTACCCACTCCAGTATTCTTGCCTGGTGAGCTCCATGGACAGAGGAGCCTGGCAGGCTACAGTCCATATGGTTGCAAAGGGTTGGACACAACTAAGCGAGTAACACACACACATCCACTTTTATATTAAGCTGATATTATTATACATCCAAGAAGTATAAACCCTAAAAATCAAGAATAATTACTTTTGTAGCTTCAATCTCTAGCTCTTCATTATTGAATAACTAAAATCTAAATTATTAAAATTTTCTAGTCATAATTATGTGATTAAACAAGGTAAATATTTCAAAAAATAGAATTAGGTTTCCAGAGCAAAGTGGTTGTTCGGAAGTGCATGTGTGCTTGCTTTTTCTTGCCTCTATTCCTATTGAACTGATAAGGAGTTGAGGACATTATGTGATGGGAAACAGAACAGGAACAGGGCTGTCAACGAATGAGAAGTTCAAGGTGTTGACAGAAAAATCACTGAGATGGAAGAAGTCTCAGCTCAGGATAAAGGCCATAGGAGCCTGCAGCAGAAGAGATGTCCCTGAGAGGGACACCAGGAATGCTGTCTAGAAGGTCCCAGGGTAAGAACAAGAGATCAACCTGGAAATAAGAGGATGAATATAAAAGCTGCTTAACTCAATCTAGGCTCCTGGCTGTCCATAGCCTCTTATACTCTTCAACCTTCCTGCTACACCAAGATGTAATGAGGCATGAATACCACTGAGAAAAAAAAAATTGAAGAAAGAAAACAAAGGCTCATTATCTAAAACTCTTGCAAAAACTATCTGGGAAAACTGGAAATGGCATTAATTCTATTCTAAATGGAGGGGGAAAGCCAGATAAAATACATAATTATAATTTTTATTGAATCTGGGAAGCTCTCCATATGATTTCCTTCATTAAAAGACCAGATAAAATCAGAACTCTTCCATGTATTTCCCTCAGCATCCCTCAACTCATTACAATACCTAAAGCAAGTGTTTTGCCTGTATGTCTACAACTCTGATCCATCTTCTGCCTGGGTGTCTAAAGTATGTTTTGTAAGCATCTTATTTTCTCCAGGGTACTTATTTCCTTAAGGCAAAAAGCATGTCTAAAGTAATAGTATGTGTCATCGCCTATAAGCTATGTATTGTTTCATTAATAGTTCTTTAATTTTATTGTCAATTAATGCACTACCATGTGCCTGATACTGTTTTTGTTGCTTGAATAATAGCACTTAAAGTAGATTGTGTTTGTAAAATTGACAGTCTGGTAGGGAAATAGACATTATAAGTAAATAACAACGCTTGTGGAGGTTATGGAATTCCAGTTGAGCTATTTCAAATTCTAAAAGATGGTGATGTTAAAGTTATGTGCTCAGTATGCCAGAAAAATTGGAAAACTCAGCAGTGGCCACAGGACTGGGAAAGGCCAGTTTTCTTTCCAGTCTCAAAGAAGTGCAATGCCAAAGAATGTTCACTGCACTCATCTCACAGGATAGCAGTGTAATGCTCAAAATTCTCCAAGCCAGGTTTCAATAGTATGTGAAGCATGAAATTCCAGATGTTCAAAATGGATTCATAAAAGGCAGAGGAACCAGAGACCAAATTGCCAACATCTGTTGGATCATCGAAAAAGCAAGGGAATTCCAGAAGACATCGACTTCTACTTTATTGATCACACCAAAGTCTTTGAAATGTCGGATTCATGATCTCCAAAGAAGATTCATGATCTCCAAAGAAGATTTAGCTTCAGGACCAGGTCCCAGGCTTGATCACTCAAGTGCTTTTGTTTAGCAGTTTTATTCAACTGAAAGAGGACAGAGAAAGCTTCTGACATAGACATCAGAAGGGGGAGAAAGAGTGCCCCCCTCTCTAGTCTAAGCAAGGGAGTTATATACTTTTTTAATTAGTTATTACAATAAATCAAAAGAACGTTTTAAAATTGTAATGATCTTACCAGACCCACTGGCATATTGTTCATTTTAAGATAACAGGTTTAGCCAGAAGGTTTCCAGGAAGGAGAAACTGTCCTTAAGCAGGATACATTGTTGCTATATAATCCTTAGTACAGAGTTTAAATTGAATTGTTTGTTCTGTAATCATCAGTTCCTGGCTTAAAGTATAAAATGCTTTATGTGAGTAAGACTCAGGAATGTAGCAGAGAAGGTAATGGCACCCCACTCCAGTACTCTTTCATGGAAAATCCCATGGACAGAGGAGCCTGGTGGGCTGCAGTCCATGGGTGGCTACAAGTCGGACATGACTGAGCGACTTCACTTTCACTTTTCACTTTCATGCATTGGAGGAGGAAATGGCAACCCACTCCAGAATTCTTGCCTGGAGAATCCCAGGGATGGGGGAGCCTGGTGGGCTGCTGTCTATGTGGTCCCACAGAGTCAGACACGACTGAAGCGACTTAGCAGCAGCAGCAGCAGGAATGTGGGGGGGGGGGGGGATGTTTGTCCTATCCTCCTCCCTGAGAATTGCAGATCCCTTTCTCCTCCTTGGGGACCATGGACTTTTTTTATCAGCCTACCCAGAAATTGACTCTCTCAGAAGAACTGATGCTGAAGCTGAAACTCCAATACTTTGGCCTCCAAATTCAAAGAAGTGACTAATGGAAAAGAACCTGATACTGGGAAAGACTGAAAGCAGGAGGAGATGGGGACTACAGAGGATGAGATGGTTGGATGGCATCACCAACTCAATGGACATGAGATTGGGCAAGGTCTGGCATGCTGCAGTCCATGGAGTCACAAAGAATCAGACATAACTGAGCAACTGAACTGAACTGAACGTTTTCTGAAATGCCACAAATATATGAACTTCAAACCTAAAATCCATCATCTCTATGTCTTCTCTAAATCTAAAAGTCCACATTTTAACCACTTAGTAGTCAGTTTTATCTAGATGTTTTACTACCATCTTAAATCCTGTGTTGCCTCATCAGAATTTAGCAATGTCCCCAGCATAGCCACCTACTTTCCATTTTCCTAATTCTACTAATAGCAGTATCTTTGACCAATGATGCATTTTTTTTTTGTTTCTATATTCTAATTCTAATCAAGAGCAGCAAAGTCCTCAACAGCATTTATATATTTCTCTTTGCTTTTAGGTCTGTTGCTATCACTTGGTCAATATAGATAGATATTGGGCTTCCTAGATGGCTCTGATGCTGCTGCTGCTAAGTCGCTTCAGTCATGTCCGACTCTGTGTAACCCCATAGATGGCAGCTCACCAGGCTCCACTGTCCCTGGGATTCTCCAGGCAAGAACACTGGAGTGGGTTGTCATTGCCTTCTCCATCTTAGAATGCTCAGTGGTAAGGAAATCTGCGTGCCACTGCAGGAGATCCAAAAGATGTGGATTTGATCTCTGAGTCAGGAAGATCCCCTGGAGAAGCAAATGGCAACCCACTTCACTATCTTTGCTTGGGAAATTCCATGGACAGAGGAAACTAGTGAGCTACAAGTCTATGAGGTCACAAAGAATCATACACAACTGAGCACATATGCAAAGCCCATATATAGTCTTTTTTCGGTTCTTTTCCCTTATAGTTTATTACAAAATATTGAGTATCCTTCCTTGTACTGTAGAGTAGACCCTTGTTTGTTACCTATTTTATGTATAGTACTGCTGCAGCTGAGTCACTTCAGTCGTGTCTGACTCTGTGCGACCCCATAGACGGCAGCCCACCAGGTTCCCCCATCCCTGGGATTCTCCAGGCAAGAACATTGGAGTGGGTTGCTATTTCCTTCTCCAATGCATGAAAGTGAAAAGTGAAAGTTAAGTCACTCAGTCGTGTCCAACCATCAGCGACCCCATGGAGACTGCAGCCTACCAGGCTTCTCCATCAGTAGGGTGCTTTTCCACATGTTTTTTCCAGTGGTCATGTATGGATGTGAGAGTTGGACTATAAAGAAAGCTGAGTGCCAAAGAACTGATGCTTTTGAACTGTGGTGTTGGAGAAGACTCTTGAGAGTCCCTTGGACTGCAAGGAAATCCAACCAGTCCATCCTAAAGGAGATCAGTCCTGGGTGTTCATTGGAAGGACTGATGTTGAAGCTGAAACTCCAATACTTTGGCCACCTGATGTGAAGAGCTGACTCCTTTGAAAAGACTCTGATGCTGGGAAAGATTGAGGGTAGGAAGAGCAGGGGACAATAGAGGATGAGATGGTTGGATGGCATCACCAACTCAATGGGCATGGGTTTGTGTAGACTTCAGGAGTTGGTAATGGACAGAGAGGCCTGGCATGCTGCAGTTCATGGGGTAGCAAAGAGTTGGAAATGACCAAGTGACTGAACTGAACAGTAGGCTTTATATGTATATGTTAATCTATAGTTTCTCTACTGCCATTTGATCTTCACAAACTTATCAACTCCAGTTTTATTCTAAATAATTTGCTCTATTAAGCACCTTTAATGCCAAAAATATCAATACTGACTCCTATAATCAGTTGTTCTTGTGTCAGAGAAGGTTGGTAGAGAAAGTCATAGCTTAGCAGAGCCTTAAAGTTTAGTAAGAACTCAGAAGTAGATGGGTAATAAATTGTGGGAAGTTGAAGGGAGATGGTGTGTTTACTGTGGGATACAGGGTTTCCATGAAGAGAGAAGTTATATCTGAACATCCAGAAGCTAATGGTCTTAGAGTTCACGGTGGCATTGAGAGGAATGAGAGTGAAAAATACAGGGGAAGGGAAGAGTCAGGTAGGTTGAACAGGATAGCTCTTTGATTTTGCAGGCACTGAAAAGCCGAGATATGTCTTTAGCATGGTAATTATGTGATTGCATTGTTGTTGTTAGTCACTCAGTCATATCCAACCTTTGCACCCCTATCATTTGTAGTCCACAAGACTCCTCTGTCCATGGGATTTTTGAGGCAAAAATACTGGAGTGGATTGCCATTTCCTCCCCAGGGAATCTTCCTGACTCAGGGATTAAACCACATCTCCTGTGTCTCCTGCATTGCAAGTGGATTCTTTACCACCTGAGCCATTGTGATTACAATGGGAACTTTAAAAAAAAAAAAAAAAAAAAATTGTTCTGATAGCTTTCCCTGAGCAAAGTAGTTCAAATTGTTCATTCTTTTTCTGCTAGGTTAAGATCTGCCCAAGGATGAGTACTAGGTCTTACCCAAGTCAAAATCTCTAATGAGAACCAAAGTGCCTATTGCAGACACACCTTCCATGTGAATTGATAATGATTTTAACAGGAAGTCTTTTCCAGTGATTTGCCATTTAATTATGTGTTAAGGTCATGATTGAACTACTCAACATGTGCATCTTCTCTCTTCAGCTAGACAGACCTCTAGATTTTTTCTTTCCAAGCAAGGCTTTATTGGGGTCCCTGTTGTAGCAGAGGTTTAAGAGAAAAAGTAACAGTTTCCTTTGGGCATTTTTGGTATTTTTAAAAATCTTTTTGTCCAGAATTTGCCCCAACTGTGCATGCATGCACTTTTTAGTCCCATATAGTTTCTTTGCATTATTTATTTATTCATTTTTAGCTCTGCATGGCCTTCATTGCTGCATGCAGCAAGTTGCAGCTGCAGCAAGTTGCATTGCTTGCTAGTTTCAGCGAGCAGGGGACTACTCTCTAGTTGTGGTGTGTGGGCTTCTCATTAAGTTGGCTTCTCTTGTTGTGGAGCATGGGCTCTAGATGTGGGGACTTCACTAGTTGCAGCATGCGGGCTGCAATAGTTGTGGCACACAGACTTAGTTGCCTCGTGGCATGTAGGATCTTTCTGGACCAGGAATCTAACCCATGTCCCTTATAGTGGCAGGTGGATTCTTAACCACAGGACCACCAGGAAAGTCCAAGTTTCTTGTATGTTGTTACTGGAGGATAAGTTTGTCCAGATGCAAACATTGTAGCATTGCAACAAAACACTTCAGGTACCTTTTTAAAAGATAAATGTCATTCCATGTTTTACTATTAAATCAAATGTTATTTATGGAGAGCCTTCCCTGAACCAGAAACTGTTCCAGGAGCTGACGACACAGGAAGTGGGTGAGATGGAAGAGATCTTTCCTCTCATTTCAGATTACACACTACATCACTCATGCTGCTGCTGCTAAGTCGCTTCAGTTGTGTCTGACTCTGTGCAACCCCATAGATGGCAGCCCACCAGGCTCCACTGTCCCTGGGATTCTCCAGGCAAGAACATTGGAGTGGGTTGCCATTTCCTTCTCCAATGCATGAAAGTGAAAAGTGAAAGTGAAATCCCTCAGTCGTGTCCAATTCTTAGCGACCTCATGGACTGCAGCCTACCAGGCTTCTCCATCCATGGGATTTTCCAGGCAAGAGTACTAGAGTGGGGTGCCATTGCCTTCTCCAACATCACTCATAAATCTCTCATAAATTGGAGACATTGACAAACTCTATCATTATTTTAAAAAAATAATGTAGCAGCTGTTCTAATGTAACCTTTCTGATGTTGTTAGAACTTGTTCCAAATGATATTTACCTAACAGGTCTGTTCTTCTAATGCCACTTATTTCTGGTTCCAGCACATCCTTTAGATTAATTTGTCACTGAATATGTTAATTTTTATATATTTCGAAGTAAGGTGATGGATTTTGAAAAGGAACACTCTAACTCATTTACATAAATCAATTTGTAGCATCTGTTTCTTCTGCAAATATTGTGCTAACCTAAAACCCAAGCAGGGAAGAAGAAATAAAGCCACTTCTATTCAGAACTATTTTCCTTAGGAGCATTGATTAATAATTCACTTATTATATCAGAATGTGGCTTGTTCCAATAAATTATTAATGAATAACTATATTTTGTGTTGATATGAAAAACCTGTCTCCAGCAATTATAAAATATCAGAGCCCTATTGTAAGCTATTGTGAAAGGCCACATGGGGCTAAAGCTCCGATAGTAATGTATATTTAGTTTCTCCATCATTGGGAACTTGTTATTAAGCAGTTAATTATGTATGACGAAGTACAAAAAAAGCACATAAGCCTGGTGTTTGTGCTTTTAAGCTTTGTATTCTGAAATAGTCCTTAGACTTTACTATTATTCACTAAACACTTTCTGAACACCATGGCAGGTACTGTACGAACACCTTAAGAATACATATCTGCCTTTGAGGTGAACATAAATAATGTTTGGTATACAAAAGTACTAAATATGTTACCACTGCTGACCCTTCTGCCTTCCTAGGCTTGGTCATTTGGGCATTAGTTTCCCTCCATGAGAGCAGGAAAACCTGGAGGAGCCCTTATTGCTTGGTTTAATGTTTTGCCTTAGGCATTCCCTAGGCTTATGCTCCTCATAGCTTTGATTTTCTACAGAGAAGCAATCATCATTAGTTAGAACAAGTCAAACAATAAGGCAATTGTATTTATTTCTATTAACCCATCAAGTCATAGACAAGTACAGTAAGGGGCTTCCAGATATCCAGGGCCAGCAAGACCTTGTGAACTGATTCCATAAAACACAATTCTTGACTGTTTTCCAAAGGAAGGGGACAAACTTGTCCTAGGACTTCTTCACTACACATACTATTTATTATGTTTGCATGTGAATTTATAGTCTGTAGCCTCTTACTTTTTTTACTTCTGCACAAAAGTCTATAAATAGTGTGCTGATTAAATATGATGAAATCCAATTCTTTTGCACATTGTGTAACTATCTTTATCTTTATCTATACATACACCTATATCAATAACTATAAAGAGATAAGGAATAAGCTTCACCATTGAGAGAAAGAAGATAAAGGGGAATTGACTCAGTGGAGAAGATACAAACAATCATCTTGAAGAAGACTACGATGAGCAGATCTTGGGATAATAGGAGTCAGAACACCAGGTAACAGCAGAATCTGGAGAGTTATGATAAAGGGAAGGGAGAGGATGTGAGTCACAGCAACCTATCTATGCAGAGGTGAAGGTAGGCTATTCTCTGTGTCTGGGAATTGAAATAAGTGAGACAGAAAAGTGTACCCAAATTTTCAGTTTTGAGAGGAAGAAATTATTACAAATGTTTTCTCCTTGACTCCTTAAGGTGAAAGCAGATCATTGGACTTACAACCCTCAGACAAAACACTTCTTGCCATCTCTTTTCATCTTCAAGAGACAAGTCAGCGAAAGATAGACATGTAAGGTTTGGGAGCCTGGACTGGATGATTTCAAGACAGGGCTTGCAAGTTGGGACCCGGTTGAAACTGAACAGAATTATCTAAGAACTTTGGATCTGTGGGTGTGAAGAGTTGTCTAATGCCACGGCCAGCGCTTGTAAGGCGAAACCCCCAGGAACCCTGCTGTCGAGGAGCTTAGAAGAAAAGAATGAAAGCAAGATGGGGTTGAGAGGATCGGACAACACTGGACCGATGCCAGTCTTTATTGATGTTCATATTTATACCATGTAGTACGTGACATTCGACATACAAGACTCTTGCTTATCTCTAGGCCTGGTTTTACATTAGCAATACAAAAGGTTTTTTGCTCCTTGAAGTGTAGCCACAAGCCAGACTCGCTGGAGTCTTAAGGTTGTAAAAAACATTCTTGAGGAAGGCGGGACAGAGAGCTACAGGGGGGCCTCAAGCTGAAATCACATAGCGAGGCAAGAGGGCCTCAAGCTGAAATCACATAGCGAGGCAGCCCCCTTATCAGGTCAGTCCCCCGCAGTTCCCTCTTCTTTATTTTTTAAAAGCTCCACTAATTGTCTATGATGCAAGGTATTTTTATGCACCATAGCTCTAACTGAGAGAATCTCTTGAAAGAGAGTACGAATAAGGCAAGGAGCTAAACACATCAGGAGCAAAATCCCTGCTAGGCCTATACCGACTGCCAACATACCATGTCAAAGTGAACGTAAATTTGGAAAATTAGAGAAAAGATTATTTACAAAATCTTCAGTTTCTTTAGCAATGTCCAGGGTAGCTTTAGGCCCGTCTTCTATCTGTCGAATTTCATCATGGAGTAGCAGTAAATCTAAAGATACATTTGAATCATGCCAAATTCCCATTAAATGTCTTTTGATTTTAAACCAAGGAAAATCAGTTTGATTATATTCTTTCTTAGTAACACATATCTATTTATAATTAGCATGACACCTAATTTTTGTACGTAGATTTAGACTCTGAACTTCTTCCCCAATAACTCGTACGGTATCGTAAAGAGCTGATAATCGATCTTCAATTTTCTTATCAATATCTTCTTGGGTTCTCATTACTTTGGTTACATTGTGAGACAAAGAATCAATAACATCAGTGTCTTGTACCGATTGAGCAAGGGAAATAGAAGCGGTAACAGCAGTAGCAATTAAAGTGATTAAAGATACAATTCCTAACACTATTAAACCAATCCCTCTTTTTGGGCGCGAGAGGGCGGTATTAATTTGCTGGATAAGTTCTAGAGCAGTTTCATCATACCAAGTTTCTGTGATCTTAACTGGCAGCATGACAAATGCAGGCTGCCTTACAACTATTACTTGTTGTCCAATTGGGATCCCTCTAATACAGTTAGTAAGTGTACAATCATCACATTTTACATGGTATTCATTGTTAGACAAGGATATTTCAGTCACTCCTACTAAGAGCATAAAGGGAAAAGGGAGACAAGCTCTCGGGTACCGGCGACCCAGATTTCCTATGTCTCCATACTTGATTCCAGTGACATTTTTCTCTAATTTATATAGCGTGGGACCACTGGCTCCAAAAGCGGCCAATAGCTTCCAAATCTCTGTCTGAAATGTCCCTTCTGATCTAAGTCCAATATCGGAGGATGTAACCCTCGACATTCGGGGCAAATGCTAGGCTCTTGTGGACCCCAGTCCCAGAGTTGAGTGGTGTTGAGGTTGTAAACTGTAGCATTGGTCGAACGGCATCGAGTCCATGGAAGCGCTATTCCCAGAGGAGTCGCTAGGTTATAGCTACAAAAGGGAACATCTCGTGGCCCCGTACTGTTGTGCACTGTAGTTGCTGTTCCTGTGAAGTTGTTTATTCCAGGGAAGCTTGTCCGAAGATATGACACGATGGGGGCCACGGTGATGCAATTAGGGATGGTCTGGCTGTAAGAAAAACACATAGGATATTCCGTAGTCAGTCCATAGTAAGACATGTTAGCCTTTTGAGGTGCTATATGGTTGTCAGAGGGTTTCCCTAGTAAGATAGTATCATTAACATATACAGGGATGACTTCCCGCTCCCATTTAACCGGTTGGATAAGTGGAGGATCTGGAACATAAGCCCAATAAACAGATGAACTGCTGTTACGGATTTGTTGTAACAGCATGAGTAATATCATAATAATATTAGTAGGGGAAACGTTGGCCTGTGCATGTGCTGTATTCCAAACTCTCTGTATCAGCGCTTCCACTTGCTGAGGAGTGGGCAAATTGTCGTCCTCATTGCGCAGCGTCAGGCGTTGCATCTGCCAGGTTAGTGTTCTGCGTTGTTGTGCGTACCAACCTCTCTGGCAACCAGCGCGGCGCTTCGGCATCCTGTGGAAACACACATACATGACCTCTACCCCAAATTAAAATGGGGTCAGGGCCATGCCACTGGCCTGTAAGGGGATCTTTCCATTTTACTAAGGGTTTTTTCTCATTGATCTCCTTTCCCCAAAATCGTTGAGCAGCAGACAAGCCCTTTGCATCTAGAGACAAGAAATTCAGAGTAAAAAGTGCATGATTCAACAAGTTAGGAGGTGAAACTTGGTAACAGTCAGCTGGATTCCCCCGTTTTAACTTTAAAAGTTGATGTTTGATGTGTTGATGGGCACGCTCAACAATGCCCTGTCCTTGTGGATTATAAGGAATGCCAGTCTTATGCTGGATACGGAAGCGAGCACAAAAAGTCTGAAACAATTTACTAGTGTAACCGGGACCATTATCAGTTTTGATCACCTTAGGAATTCCCATAACAGAAAAACAGTAAAGACAATGACATATACATTGTTTCGAGGATTCACCTGAAAGTAATGAACAGGACAAAAAATTTGAAAAAGTGTCAATAGTAACATGTAAATACTTAAGTTTTCCAAATTCAGAAATATGGGTAACATCCATTTGCCAGAGATCATTGGGGCGCAGACCATGGGGGTTGACTCCATAATGAGGCACAACAAAAAATTGAGGACACGAAGGGCACGCCTTTATTATCTCTCTAGCGGCTTCTCTAGAAATCTGAAATTATAAACGCAATGAGTGACTGTTTTGGTGATGTAATGCATGAGAAGCCCGTGCCTGTTCAATAGAGGAAGGAATATTAGATTGTGAAAGAAAGACTCGGGTTAGCAGATCAGCTGTTTGATTGCCTTCAGTTAAAGGTCCGGGTAAAGATGTATGTGCCCGTATGTGTCCAAAATAACATGGATGATTTCGTTTATGAATTGTAGCCTGTATGGAAGAGAATAAGTTAAAGACCGTAGGCGAATCATTATGAATGGCAGGAACAGTTTCAATACAGGAGAGAGCACGAACAATATACTGGCTGTCAGTAAACAAGTTAAAAGGAGCATCAGATACTGTCTTTAAAGCTTGATCAACAGCAAACAATTCCACGATCTGTGTAGAAGAATAGGATGTGTCTGTAAAATAAGCAGCGTTATTAATAATCAAAGCAGCTCTACCATTGGAGGAACCATCTGTAAATATGTTAGTAGCATTGGAGATAGGCTGTCGTCGTACCACCTTTGGAAAAATAAACTGGTGAAGTTTAGCAAACTGTAAAAGTTTATGAGAAGGGTAGTGATGTAAAAGCTGACCAGGAAAATTTGCCAAGGCAAGTGCCCAGTTGTCTGAAAATTTAAATAACCATTCCTGTTGTTCTAAAGCAAAGGGAACACAAATAAAATGAGGTTCTTTTCCAAAATATTGAATAGACTCCAGACGACCTTTAGCAATAATTTTAGCTACCAATTCATGGTAGGGGGCAAAATTTTTCGAAGGAACAGAGGCTAAATAAATCCAACGTAGTAGATCAATCTGAAACAGAACGCCTGTAGGGGAATGCGGAGAAGGCAGTATATACAAACCCCAAGGTTTAGAGTAATCACAGTAGGTGGTTTGTTGATCACGAATAGCAACTTCTACCTGGGATAAGGCTGAGCGAGCCTCAGGGGTTAATTGTCGTGGAGATGTCGGATCAGGATCTCCCTTTAAAATGTTAAACAAAGGCTTTAAAACGTCTGTCGGGAGTTTCAAATAAGGGCGAATCCAATTTACATCCCCCAGCAATTTCTGAAAATCATTTAAGGTACGGAGATGAGTAGTTCGCAGTGCAAGTTTTTGTGTGGCAAAAGTTCGAGGATATAATTGAAAACCTAGATAAGAATAAGGATGATGTACTTGCACCTTATCTCTGGCAATGATTAATCCATGGTTTTGTGGCTGAGATCTCAAAAAACAAAATATTTCAGGTAACAAAACATTGTCTGCATGAGCTAACAGAATATCATCCCCAATTTTTTTGTGATAATTAGCCGCCTCCTCATCTAGGAAAGACTCCTCATCAGGAGATAGTTTATTTTCCGGTTTTGGCTGGGATTCTGTTAAGAAAGCATCCTGCATAGTATTTTCAGAAAGAGGAGGTTGGTTTATAGGGGTTTCTTCGGGGACGGTATATTCATGTTCCCCCGCGGGAGGCACTTCAGACTCTCTGTTATTGGTCGCATTATCTTTCAACAGCGAACTGAAACGCTGAATTTCTTCATGGTCAGAATCTAAACAGTCTCTAATCAGCGACCATAAAGACAGAGTCTCTACAGGAACTTTTTCTGGACCAAACAGGGTGTAGTGGTTTTTAATCTGTTCCCCCACCTTTTTCCAGGTAGTTATATTTACAGTGTCTTCCTTGGGGAACCACGGACACACCTCTTCCACGAATGACAGAAAAGAGACTAACTTAGACTTAGAGACTGTCACTCCCCTGTGGTGCAGCATTACATACAACATATAAACAAACAGACTACGACTATGTGATTGCCCCATTATTTATACTCTCAACTATAACCCTTACTACTCCTCAATTAAAATCTGTTGCAACTTCACAATCGAACGTATACTCACGTTTACCGAGATTACCGAGTAGTGGCTCCGTACACAGCTCGAGCCCCACGTTGGGCGCCACCTGCCGCAGCCAGCGCTTGTAAGGCGAAACCCCCAGGAACCCTGCTGTCGAGGAGCTTAGAAGAAAAGAATGAAAGCAAGATGGGGTTGAGAGGATCGGACAACACTGGACCGATGCCAGTCTTTATTGATGTTCATATTTATACCATGTAGTACGTGACATTCGACATACAAGACTCTTGCTTATCTCTAGGCCTGGTTTACATTAGCAATACAAAAGGTTTTTTGCTCCTTGAAGTGTAGCCACAAGCCAGACTCGCTGGAGTCTTAAGGTTGTAAAAAACATTCTTGAGGAAGGTGGGACAGAGAGCTACAGGGGGGCCTCAAGCTGAAATCACATAGCGAGGCAAGAGGGCCTCAAGCTGAAATCACATAGCGAGGCAGCCCCCTTATCAGGTCAGTCCCCCGCAGTCTAAGTGAATATATGAACAAGATGTTAGCCTCAATGAGTGAACTAAAGTAACTGAGATGTGGTTGTATTTTCTAGGAACAAGTAGTTCTAGGAACAAGCAATCTTTGACCATCTTCATATTGATGAGTTCAGAAGCAGGAAAGATATACATTATCCCAGAGTTGTTTAGCCAAAAGATAGGATGGTATCTTGGTTCGAGTTCTCATTGAATTTTGAAGGGGTTTTAGTGATGTTAGGGTTCAGTTCAGTTCAGTTCAGTCGCTCAGTCGTATCTGACTCTGTGACCACATGAATCACAGCACACCAAGCCTCCCTGTGCATCACCAACTCCTACAGTTCACACAAACTCACATTCATCCAGTCAGTGATGCCATCCAGCCATCTCATCCTCTGTCATCCCCCTTTCCCCCTGCCCCCAATCCCTCCCAGCATCAGAGTCTTTCCCAATGAGTCAACTCTTCACATGAGGTGGCCAAATTATTGGTGGTTCAGCTTTAGCATCAGTCCTTCCAAAGAATATCTAGGGCTGATCTCCTTTAGAATGGACTGATTGGATATCCTTGCAGTCCAAGGGACTCTCAGGAGTCTTCTCCAACACACACAGTTCAAAAGCATCAATTCTTCGGCACTCAGCTTTCTTCACAGTCCAATGTTAGGGTTACAAAGGGTCAAAAAGTGAATGGCCTGAACTTCCATATGTTGAAGGAACACAGAGCCTGAGGACTCAAGAAGACATGTTCTCCTTTGCTGATTTTATTTCTAGTCTACATCTGTTAATTCTGGAAGCCCCTCAATGTTTCTCTTTCCCTCTGTAACTAGGCAAAGATGGTTTTCAATATGTTGGTGGTGGAAGTGGTTTCACTCCTAGTTGGGAGTCAGTCTGCCTTATCTGTGATGGAAAAGAGCCACAGGAACCAACTTCCACAGCTACTGCCTCATCAATAGCAGCCTCAGGGTTCCCCAAAGCCCCAGATTTCACACATTTATCTCTTCCTATTCCATGTCAATTTCAACAGTGGGGAATGCCCTGGGGCTGGACTAGACACAAGATCCAAATGAATTAATGTCCTATAAGTCAAGTGCTATGCCTTCAAGCAAGGCAGAACAATTATTACCCAACACGGGTGCCCCTGCTGGTTTTCAAGGACAAGCAGGAGAAGTGAATCCATCAGACCTCTGCCATTTGAGATGCGTTTTACATGACAGTGGCTCTTCTTCACTGGCATTGTTCATTAGTGCTCAGTGTCATTCTCAGCATTCTTTCAAGACTGGCAATTTCCGCAAAGAAAAAGAAGGGTTAGCGGCTTTAAAACTGAAACTAAAATGGGGTAAAAACCACTCTTCTGGGAGAAAGAAAAGCTCTTGTGTGAGAGTTTGGGGGGCATATCTAGTTAAGTGTAAATTCTTCAATCCAGCTTGACAATGATAATCAAAATATGGATGTGTGTGTGTGTGTGTGTGTGTGTGTGTGTGTATGTGTGTGTGTGTTTGCATTGTCACCATACTTACAAAGAAGTCTTAGTTTGGTATTTAATGAACTTCTGTTGGGGAATATAGTTGGAGACAGATGGGAATATCTTCAAGGAGATCCCTTTCTGATGGTGGAAACAGACAAGTAAATAGCAATTATAATAACAGTGATCAAATTAGCAGAAGAGATAGAGGAAAGGCATATCTGGAGCATAAAAGAAGGAATTTGACACATCTGTCTGCCAGATATGCCTGAGCACAGTTTGTAAGAGTAAGGAGCAAAGAAAGACTAGGGAAGAGCATTCTGGATACAAAGAATCATGTGTTTAGAGAGAACATTCCCAGTTCAGTTCCTGGGTCAGGAAGATCCACTGACAAAGGCATAGGCTATCCACTTCAGTATTCTTGGGCTTCCCTTGTGGCTCAGCTGGTAAACACTCTGCCTGCAATGCAGGAGACTTGAGTTTGATCCCTCGGTTGGGAAGATCCCCTGGAGAAGGGGAAGGCTACCCACTCTAGTATTCTGGCCCGGAGAATTACATGGACTGTATAGTCCCTGGGGTCACAAAGAGTCAGACACGACTGGCACTTTCACTTGGTGAAAGGTAATGTTTCAGAGGCATTGAGAACAAGATCTGAGAAGGGCAAGAAAGCAGAGATGAAAATAGAAAGATAGGACCAGAAATAAGTGTACCTTCAGCAGAATCATGATGCACCCCATTCTGGTTCTAGAACAATGGACAAGTTTTTTATAGCAGTGACTCGTTGCCATTCAGGGGCTCCATCTAAGAGAAGGTTCTAGACAAGAATTGTTTTATGTAGCTAACCTTTCTGATTTGCTAATTGTTTTCCTGCCTACAAACTCCTTGAAGTTGTAGCTCATTGAATTATTTGGGGGAATAGTTTTTTTTTTTTTTTTTATTCCTTCTTTTGCTTGTTGTTTTCTTTTATTCATTGTAAGATATATTTTGGACTTGTCAATGGAAGTGCTTAAGATCATATGTCCTAGAAATGGCAACTTGCAGAAATCAGAAAACAAAGATGCCTAGCCTGATGGCTGAGCATCTTAATCTGTTCCCAGAAAAGCAGGATCTGAGAGTGTTTTGGGGAACCTGTCTCAGAGAAGAAGCATGGCAAAATTTCAGAATGTAGATCAAGAGGACAAGGTAGACTTCAAGAGTGCTCATGTGTTCATTTAGGTTGAGTTTAAAACCGAAAATGCTTGGGAATCCTTCAGGAGTTGGTCAATAAAAATCAGAATGGCATATGGAATAACAGCATGGAAATAATATACAAATATTAGAAATATGAAATTAAAGTTATAGTCTGCAGGTGCTAGAATTGAACAGAATTTAATGGTACCATTTTAATCTGAACTGAAGGAAGATTTAGACATCAAGGACTCAGAGAGATTAAGAAACTAGGACTATGAAAATTTAGACAAAACTTTAAATGTACCAACTTTTGTGATATTGAAAAGGAATGGTGGGCAAAGTGCTTACTGATGCCTGCAGGAGAGTTTCAGGCCATTTGCAGATTGCTGCTGCTGCTGCTGCTGAGTCGCTTCAGTCGTGTCTGACTCTGTGCGACCCCATAGACGGAAGCCCACCAGGCACCCCCGTCCCTGGGATTCTCCAGGCAAGAATATTGGAGTGGGTTGCCATTTCCTTCCCCAATGCATGAAAGTGAAAAGTGAAAGTGAAGTCACTCAGTCGTGTCCGACTCTTAGCGACCCCATGGACTGGAGCCTACCAGGATCCTCCATCCATGGAATTTTCCAGGCAAAAGTACTGGGGTGGGGTGCCATTGCCTTCCACATTTGCAGATTAGGGGAAGGAAATAAAGTCTTATAATGTACAAACATATTCAAGACTAAAAGATACTGGTACAAATCAGATCAGATCAGTCGCTCAGTCATGTCCGACTTTTTGCAACCCCTTGAATTGCAACACACCAGGCCTCCCTCTCCATCACCAACTCCCGGAGGTCACTGAGACTCACATCCATAGAGTCAGTGATGTCATCCAGTGATCTCATCCTCTGTCATCCCCTTCTCCTCTTGCCCTCAATCCTTCCCAGCATCAGAGTCTTCTCCAATGAGTCAACTCTTCGCATGAGGTGGCCAAAGTACTGGAGTTTCAGCTTTAGCATCATTTCTTCCAAAGAAATCCCAGGGCTGATGTCCTTCAGAATGGACTGGTTGGATGTACTTGCAGTCCATGGGACTCTCAAGAGTCTTCTCCAACACCATAGTTCAAAAGCATCAATTCTTCGGCTCTCAGCCTTCTTGACAGTCCAGCACTCACATAAATACATGACCACTGTAAAAACCATAGCCTTGACTAGACGAATCTTTGATGGCAAAATAATGTCTCTGCTTTTGAATATGCTATCTAGATTGGTCATAACTTTCCTTCCAAGGAGCAAGCGTCTTTTAATTTCATGGCTGCAGTCACCATCTGTAGTGATTTTGGAGCCCAGAAAAATAGAGTCTGACACTATTTCCACTGTTTTCCCATCTACTTCCCATGAAGTGACAGGACCAGATGCCATGATCTTCGTTTTCTGAATATTGAGCTTTAAGCCAAATTTTTCACTCTCCACTTTCACTTTCATCAAAAGACTTTTTAGTTCCTCTTCACTTTCTGCCATAAGGGTGGTGTCATCTGCATATCTGAGGTTACTGATATTTCTCACAGCAATCTGGATTCCAGCTTGGGTTTCTTCCCGTCCAGCGTTTCTCATGATGTACTCTGCATATAAGTTAAATAAACAGGGTGACAATATACAGCCTTGACATACTCCTTTTCTTATTTGGAACCAGTCTGTTGTTCCATGTCCAGTTCTAACTGTTGCTTCCTGACCTGCATACAAATTTCTCAAGAGGAAGATCAGGTGGTCTGGTATTCCAATCTCTTGAAGAATTTTCCACAGTTTATTGTGATCCACACAGTCAAAGGCTTTGGCATAGTCAATAAAGCAGAAATAGATGTTTATCTGGAACTGTCTTGCTTTTTCCATGATCCAGCAGATGTTGGCAATCTGACCTCTGGTTCCTTTGCTTTTTCTAAAACCAGCTTGAACATCAGGATGTTCACGGTTCACATATTGCTGAAGCCTGGCTTGGTGAATTTTGAGCATTACTTTACTAGCATGTGAGATGAATGCAATTGTGCAGTAGTTTGAGCTTTCTTTGGCACTGCCTTTCTTTTGGGTTGGGATGAAAACTGACCTTTTCCAATCCTGCGGCCACTACTGAGTTTTCCAAATTTGCTGGCATATTGAGTGCAGCACTTTCACAGCATCAACTTTCACGATTTGGAATAGTTTAACTAGTAATTCCATCACCTCCACTAGCTTTGTCTGTAGTGATGCTTTCTAAGGCCCATTTGACTTCACATTCCAGGATGTCTGGCTCTAGGTCAGTGATCACACCATCATGATAATCTGGGTTGTAAGATCTTTTTTGTACAGTTCTTCTGTGTATTCTTGCCACCTCTTCTTAATATCTTCTGCTTCTGTTAGGTCCATACCATTTCTGCTCTTTATCGAGCCCATCTTTGCATGAAATGTTCCTTTGGTATCTCTGATTTTCTTGAAGAGATCCCTAGTCTTTCGCATTCTGTTGTTTTCCTCTATTTCTTTGCATTGATCGCTGAAGAAAGCTTTCTTCTCTCTTCTTGCTATTCTTTGGAACTCTGCATTCAGATGTTTATGTCTTTCCTTTTCTCCTTTGCTTTTTGCTTCTCTTCTTTTCACAGCTATTTGTAAGGCCTCCCCAGACAGCCATTTTGCTTTTTTGCATTTCTTTTCCATGGGGATGATCTTGGTCCCTGTCTCCTGTACAATGTCATGAACATCATTCCATAGTTCATCAGGCACTCTATCTATCAGATCTAGGCCCTTAAATCTCTTTCTTACTTCCACTGTATAATCATAAGGGATTTGATTTAGATCTTACCTGACTGGTCTAGTGGTTTTCCCTACTTTCTTCAGTTTAAGTCTGAATTTGGCAATAAGGAGTTCATGGTCTGATCTACAGTCAACTCTTGGTCTTGTTTTTACTGACTTTATAGAGCTTCTCCATCTTTGGCTTCAAAGAATGTATTCGATCTGATTTCAGTGTTGACCATCTGATGATGTCCATGTATAGAGTCTTCTCTTGTGTTGTTGGAAGAGGGTCTTTTTTATGACTAGTGCATTTTCTTTGCAAAACTCTATTAGTCTTTGTTCTGCTTCATTCCGTATTCCAAGGCCAAATTTGCTTGTTACTCTAGGTGTTTCTTGACTTCCTACTTTTGCTTTCCAGTCCCCTCTAATGAAAAGGACATCTTTTTGGGGTGTTAGTTCTAAAAGGTCTTGTAGGTCTTCATAGAATCATTCAACTTCAGCTTCTTCAGCGTTATTGGTTGGGTCATAGACTTGGATTACTGTGATATTAAATGGTTTGCCTTGGAAACAAACAGAGATCATTCTGTCGTTTTTGAGATTGCATCCAAGTACTGCATTTCAGACTCTTTTGTTGACCATGATGGCCACTCCATTTCTTCTAAGGGATTCCTGCCCGCAGTAGTAGATATAATGGTCATTTGAGTTAAATTCACCCATTCCAGTCCATTTGAGTTCGCTGATTCCTAGAATGTCGACATTCATTCTGGGCCTCTCATTTGGCCACTTCCAATTTGCCTTGATTCATGGACCTGACATTCCAGGTTCCTATGCAATATTGCTCTTACATCATCAGACCTTGCTACCATTACCAGTCACATCCACAGCTGGGTATTCTTTTTGCTTTGGCTCCATCCCTTCATTCTTTCTGGAGTTATTTCTCCACTGATCTCCAGTAGCATATTGGGCCCCTACTGACCTGGGGAGTTTCTCTTTCAGTATCCTATCATTTTGCCTTTTCATACTGTTCATCGGCTTCTCAAGGCAAGAATAGTGAAGTGGTTTGCCATTCCCTTCTCCAACGGACCACATCCTGTCAGATCTCTCCACCATGACCCGCCCATCCTGGGTTGCCCCATGGGCATGGCTTAGTTTCACTGAGTTAGACAAGGCTGTGGTTTTAGTGTGATTAGATTGACTAGTTTTCTGTGAGTATGGTTTCAGTGTCTGCCCTCTGATGTCCTCTTGGAACACCTACCATCTTATTTGGGTTTCTCTTACCTTGGGCGTGAGATATCTCTTCACGGCTGCTCCAGCAAAGCACAGCCATTTCTCCTTACCTTGGACGAAGGGTCTCTCCTCACTGCCGCCCTTCCTGACCTTCAACGTGGGATAGCTCCTCTAGGCTCTCCTGCGCCCGCACAGCCAGGGCTTCTTGGAGGTGGCTTTGGTCCTCCCAGCCACCACCCCTGCCCTTGGGAGTGGGGTTGCTCCTCCCGCCCGCTGCCCCTGGCCTCAGGCGTAGGGGCGTGGGGTATCTCCTCCGGGCCGCCGTCCGTGACGTTGGACGCGGTGTAAGTCCTCTTGTTGCTGCCCCTGACCTCGGACACGGGTAATTCCTCTCCGCATTTCCTGAGCCATCTCAGTCTGGTACTCTCGGCTGCTGCCCCTGACCTCGGACGTGGGGTAGCTCCTCTCGGCCCAGCTTTAGAGGCCCTGCTTTAGAGCGCCCGCTGCAACCGCCCAACTCGAATATGCCCTCTTTTTTCAAAATATAATTTATTAAAGCTTCCCTGCTGGCTCAGAGGTTAAAGTGTCTGCCTACAATGTGGGAGACCTAGGTTCAATCCTCTGGAGAAGGAAATTGCAACCCATTCCAGTATTCTTGCCTGGAGAATCCCATGGAGGGAGGAGCTTGATAGGCTACAGTGCATGTGGTTGCAAAGAGTCAGACAGGACTGAGCTACTTCACTTTCACTTTCAAGTATCCTTATATTTAGAAACTTGATTAAATAGTGTGGAAAGTAAGAGTAAAATGGCTTTTATTGAGATTCTAAAGATGAAACAAATAATATTTTTCTTTGTTTGCTCAGTGGGCAATGGTGTTAAGTGCATGCTAAAAAGACACCAGTCAAATTTTTATGACGCTAAGCATCATGAAGAAGACAGTGCCATACAATTGTCACCAGAATCATTTTCTATGGTAGAGAGCAGAGATAAAGAATCATGGTATTTGGATTCAACTAAAAGGGTAATTTCTTTAGAAGGAATGATGCTAAAGCTGAAACTCCAGTATTTTGGCCACCTCATGCGAAGAGTTGACTCATTGGAGAAGACTCTGATGCTGGGAGGGATTGAGGGCAGGAGGAGAAGGGGACGACAGAGGATGAGATGGCTGGATGGCATCACTGATTCGATGGATGCGAGTCTGAGTGACCTCCGGGAGCTGGTGATGGACAGGGAGGCCTGGCGTGCTGCAATTCATGGGGTCGCAAAGAGTCGGACACGACTGAGCGACTGATCTGATCTGATCTGATCTGAAAAGGGTAATGGGAGAGAATTTTCACAATAAGTACCTCTGTTGTGCTGGGAAAACAGCTTAGAGAAAATTTTTGTTATAGCCTGAGGTTGTTCTGGTGTCTGCCAGAGGAATCCTGCCGTTGTTTAACAAGAATCAGTCAGACATCTTTTGTAGCCACATTCTGTGCCTGTGGGAGGATATCTGTGGATCCTCTGTAGATCTTGATTTTCCTTCCCTCGACATAAATATACTCTGAAGGTAAATCAGTCTACTGAAGACGCTTATGAATATTCCAAAGTTGGATTCAGAATCTCAAAATCATTGTTTTTTTAATCAAATATTAAAAGTGTTGGGTTCACTGTTAGATAATATAGAAAAGTATAAAGCATAAAAATTGCAATTACCATTCAGAAATAGAAGTTGTCTTGGTCAATGGCAGGAAGGAGAATAAGATATTCAAACAGAGACAGTAAGTTGTTCAGATTTACAAAGCTAATGCTTGGCTGTAGCACGTTAGAAAAACAACAAATGGCTTGTTATGGCTGGAATATAGCATTAGGTGAGGATGAATGAACGGTGAATGAAATCAACAGACAAATCAGTTTAATGGCGTGTCGAAAACCCAATATTTTATGAAATCTGAAAACAGTTGTTAGGTAGGTAGAATAGGAAAACGGAGTCCAAAACGGCCACGGGTAAAACACAAAGGGAAAAGCCCACAAAATAGAACAAAGAAAGGTCGGAGAACCTTTTACCTGAGGACCTCGGGCAAAACAAACAGCACTCCTGGCTAGCCCAATTTACATAGGACAAGTCCTGGGCAAGGAGAAAAAACGTATAAAAAGATCAGCCAAAATTGGGCTAGGGCCTCTCTTCTCTTTGAGTCCTTTGGGTCAGCATCCCCTCATGCCTCGAGGATGTATTTTCCTTTACCTTTCTAAATAAAACAGTGCTGTAACACTGGCCCATCCAAGAGCTGTTACACTGGTCCGTCAAAGGGCTTTAACGCTGGTCCATGCACCGCTTCAAATTTTTGTTGCAATGAGATAGAACCAAGGAAATTACACACTGCCCCAACATCTATGGTGCTGTTTCTTGGACTTAACCTGGCTGAAACAACCTCAGTGGTGAGGTCCCCACAAGGAGGAGGCCAAGGACAGTTCAGTTCAGTTCAGTTCAGCTGCTCAGTTGTGTCCGACTCTTTGCCATCCCATGAACCACATCACTCCAGGCCTCCTTATCCATTACCAACTCCCAGAGTCTACCCAAATCCATGTCCACTGAGTCAGTGATGCCATCCAGCCATCTCATCCTCTGTTGTCCCCTTCTCCTCCTGCCCTCAATCTTTCCCAGCATCAGGGTCTTTTCAATTGAGTCAAATCTTCACATCAGGTGGCCAATATTGGAGTTTCAGCTTCAATATCAGTCCTTCCAATGAACACCCAGGACTGATCTCCTTTAGGATGGACTGCTTGGATCTCCTTACAGTCCAAGGACATCAGGAGCCCAACTTGGCAAAAGCTCCCATGGTGGAAGCTGAAAATGAAGAAAACTCTGCACAGGGGAAGTGCCAGTATGCTGGCAACTGGGCAGTGAAAAACAAACTCAGCAGAAAACTCACAGGGCTCAGTCTCAGATTCCAGAAGACCTCCAGTTAAGGTAGGAGGTCCTTGCTCCTATGGCTGGAAGTACATATGCCTAACAAAATCTTAATTCCTTTACAATCTCTCATTTCTTTTTTCCTCAAACCTCTTTGAATAGGTGAGCAACAGTGGGTGCAATTGAGGGGCTCTGGCAGGGGTTCTTCTTCATTGTGTACCAAAGGCTCCACTATCTGCTGGGGCCAAGTTGCTGTTACCCAAGCCGGTGGGGGTTTTGTGTCCCTAATCTTTGTGCCAATGATCAAGCCAATGAAAACTGTGAGCACAGGTCTGGTATTTAACAGATTTTCTGGCAGGTTATGAAGGGGATTCCTCAGCAAGTTTTCCCCACTGCTTTTTCCTCCTGTCCTTCAGCTCCTCTCTCTCAGGACTTGAGCCCAGCCAAAACCCATGGTGCCTGGCTTCAGGATCTAATGAAGCTCAGGTTCTGATGTCTCATTGTAAAAATTCAGTGAGAGGCACAGCAATAAGTAAGAGATGGATTTCTTCAGATTCAGAGATAAACACACTCCTCAGGGTGTGGGCCATCACAGAGGGTAAATGCAGTGGCCTTGGAATGTGGTGTGGCTAGGTTTGGGGTGAATTCATATGCTAATGAGTGGGGGGGATCATCTCAAACATTGGGGAACCAACCACTCTTCTGTCTTTTAACAGTGCCATAGAACAGTCCTGCCACCTCTGAGTGTGTCATTTAGCCTACAGATTGGGTATCAAGGTTTAGTTGAATTTGGCTTGTCATCTTGGACCCATTTTATTTTAATTGGTTTATGTGATGCCCTTGTGCTATGTCATTTTTTCAAAAGTTTTACCCTGCCCTCCTCCCTCCTGTTTCATGCTCTTTTACTGAGCCCCATCCGGACCTGCAATATTACCTCTAAAATCTTCTGGGGGGACAACCAGAAAAGAGTTGGTCCTTGGGAGGGAAATACTGTGTAATAGCCAATCCCTCTAGATATTCAGGCCTTCATCTTCCATGTTTCCTACAACATGTGCAACAACAGCATCTCTCAGTGAACCTGCTAAGGCAGGTGATAGGCACACAATGCCTGCTAGAAGTCCATCTGTTGGCATCCTTTCTAGAGCAATTGGGCTTCCAGGGATATTTACCACTTTGGGAGTTAGCCCTGTAGGCTGTTTGGGCCCAAACTCTTACCACCCTTCTCCTAAAGTTACAAACATACTTCCAGATCAAATCTCCACTCTACTTTTATCGAACATCTGGTCTGTTGTTTTTTATCAATTTGTTCTTAAGCTACTTACTAACTCCTACAACAAGGATCCTGCCCCCTCGTAGGCAACATCTCTCAACCCAGCCTGTTATTAAAATACTTTTAATGCCCCTAACATGACCAGATAACCCACTCCTTTGTCATTACTTCTGTTATCACCTAAAGTGGGTCTATGACAATAAAATGTTTATCATTGAAAACACCCTAAGCTGCTCTTATGGAGGACTAGGGGAGGAAATTATTGACTTACATTCTCTCAGAGCAATAAGAGATTAAGGCTTATGGCTGTTTGACTATGTTCCCGGTCTCAGGGCATAGGCTTGGACTGGTTTACATCATGATATCTATTCCCATCTGAGGTGAACAAACTGGCATTAAGTTAGAATTCAGTTCAGTTCAGTTCAGTCACTCAGTAGTGTCCGGCTCTAGGAGCATGCTAGGCCTCCCTGTCCATCACCAACTCCCGGAGTTCACTCAAACTCACATCCATCGAGTCAGTGATATCATCCAGCCATCTCATCCTCTGTCGTCCCCTTTTCCTCCTGCCCCCAATCCCTCCCAGCATCAGAGTCTTTTCCAATGAGTCAACTCTTTGCATGAGGTGGCCAAAGTATTGGAGTTTCAGCTTCAGCATCATTCCTTCCAAAGAACACCCAGGACTGATCTCCTTCAGAATGGACTGGTTGGATCTCCTTGGGGACGCTCAACTCCAGCCAAGGCGGTCCCAGGAGGTCGACCTGCTTCAACCTGCCTAAGGATCTCGTTCCTGAGAGGTTGTCATATGTCAGCCTGCTTGGGGATCCATCAGCCTGCTATCACAGGAAGTCGACCTGACTAGAGATCTGGTCCCTGAGAGACTGTCACACTTCAACCTCCTCAGGGATCTGCCAGTCCAGGGGTCCCAGTAGGTCAACATGCCTCAACCTACTCAGGGACCCAATTTTCGGAAGGCCAACCTGCCCAGGGATTCAATCTCCAGGAGGCTGTCATGCCTCAGCTTGCCTGAGGATCTGCACCCTGACCTGGGGACACCTGGCTTTCAAGTTGCAACAGTACTGGGTAGGATAAACTTCAGAAAGATTCACCCATAAAGAAGTCCATCAATGGAAATAGAAGGAAGCCTATTAATTGTGGGACTCCTGAGCAATAACTCAGGAGCCCAATGAGAACCACATTGTCTTTCTGGAAAGGCTAAAATAGGCCATCTGAAAGTATACAAATCTGGACTTGGACTCTTACGAGGGACAAGCAATTTTAAAGGACAAATTCCTGTCCCAATGTGCATCAGACATCAGGATACAGTTACAACAACTGCAGCAGCAGGCCCCTGCTGCCTCTTTAGATGAGATGGTCCAGACCACTACCAATACCTTCTATAACAGAGCACAGGAGAGGGAGGCCAAGGCCCAAGAAAGGGAAAAAAGGAAAGAGACAAGGCATGCTCAGGTGCTGGGCACCCTCCAGGGAAGCCCTATGAAAAAGCCCGAGTCTTTAAAGGAGGAGGCACGAGGGACATGCTTAATTTCCTCAATACGGTGAGGCATTGGGCCAAAGAGTGTCTGAACCATGAGAAGCCTCCTAAAACAGATTGGTACAAATGTCTTCAATTGGTACATTGGGCAGCACTCTGCCCTTGGCACCCAAAAGCCTCCAGGTCAAGCACCAAGCCTTCCCTCACAATGGTTCAACAGGACTGAATTGGCCCACTCCAGCCAGCCTGCCTGTCACAGATAACCATCACGGGGCCAGAGCCAAGGGTACAGCTGGATGTGGCAGGTAGCTGTGAGAATTTCTTGATTGACACAGGGACTACCTATTTTGTCCTGACCTCCTACTCCAGAGTTTTCTCCAGCCAAACTTGTACCATTTGGGGAACTTTAGGGCAAACAATTACAAAAGATTCACCCGAGCACTTCTGCATTGCTGGGATGAACAAATATTTTCCTGCCAGTTTCTGGTGGTCCCTGAGTGTCCTACACCCTTATTGGGAAGAGATCTTTCCTGCCTTTGAAATCTTGCAGCTATTGCAGTCCTGATAGATGATGCTTTAAAACTCTTTCTTGGGGGCAAGCTATTTTTACCAGCGAAAAAGTGAAACAACTCCTGAATGGGAGAGGCCATTTATGGATGCCTGATCAAAAGATCCTTAGATATCAAGTAGTGCTGATGGAAAATCTAGGCCTGACTATATCTGCTTGTGAGGTTCTTAACCTAGCTACACTCCTGCCTACCCCTGAGGGCTCTCTTTTCTTTCACTATTGCCTAGAAACTTTGGAGCACTGGACAAAACCCCATGAGGCATTGCCAGAAGATTCTCTAACCCATCCTGAGGAAATATGGTACATTGATGGAAGCAGATTTGTCTTAGATGGAAAAAGAAGAGCTGAATATGCAGTAGTCTCCAATTTTGAGACCATAGAGACTAAACCTTTGCCACCAGTTACTTCAGCCCAATTAGCTGAGCTCATAGCCCTAACTTGAGCATTAGAGCTAGGAAAAGGAAAAAGTAGCCATTTGCACTGACTCCAAGTATGCCTTTCTGATGCTACACGCACATGGTTCTATTTGGAAAGAAAGAGGCCATTTGACCACCTGAGGGTCCCCAATCAAATAAAGTGATCAAATCCTTAGATTCTTGGAGGCAGTCCATCTGCCCACTGAGGTTTCAGTCTCCCAATGTAAAGGACATAGAAAGAGGAGCATGGAAGTGGCACAAGGGAACCAAGGCATCTAAGAGAGCAGCATTATAGAACAATGACCTAATAGTGGTTGCCACCTTAGTTCTACAGACTAATTTGCCAGAAACCCCTTCATATACTGAAGGTGAGACTCTTAAAGACAAGAGTAAGGGCTTTCAAGAAGATCATATGGGGTGGTTTCAAAAGGAGAGACTCCTTTTCTTCCTGGGAACCTCCAATGGAATGTTAACTCCTTACATGCCACCACTCATTTAGGGGAGAAGGGCTTCCAAAGATTACTAGAGAGTTCCTTCAGAAGAACAGGTCTTCAGACGACTATAGGGCAAGAGGTCGCCTCTTGTCCCTCTTGCCAATAAGACCCTCCGATCTTATACCATGGCCATTGGGCAATTCCAGCAGGATATATGCTTGTGGGGTGTCAGTTCAGTTCAGTTTAATCTCTCAGTCATGTCCGACTCTTTGCGACCCTGTGAATCGCAACATGCCAGGCCTCCCTGTCCATCACCATCTCCCAGAGTTCACTCAAAATCATGTCCATAGAGTCGGTGATGCCATCCAGCCATCTCATCCTCTGTCGTCCCCTTTGCCTCTTGCCCCCAATCCCTCCCAGCATCAGAGTTTTTTCCAATGAGTCAACTCTTCACATGAGGTTGCCAAACTACTGGAGTTTCAGCTTTAGCATCATTCCTTCCCAAGGACACCCAGGGCTGATCTCCTTCAGAATGGACTGGTTGGATCTCCTTGCAGTCCAAGGGACTCTCAGGAGTCTTCTCCAACACCACAGTTGTGGGGTGTCAACTAGGACTCAAAAGATTCTAAAGAGTCACCTCTATATGCTTCAGAGATTCAAGTCCTAATTAAAGTCTGGAAAGATGGGTCCCCAAAGGCTCAACTCCAGCCCACATGGAAGGGCCCCTACCCTATAATGCTTTCTACCCCCACAGCAGTCAAGGAATCAGGACATGACTCCTGGATTCACTACTCATGAGTTAAGCCATAGAAGAAAACAGAAGAGAACACTCATTACACCTGTCAACAAGCTACAACATGCAGTGCCAGTTCAACAAGGATATATAAAACTACAACTGACCACAGAAAATATCACTAACTCTTAGATGGACACTGCTATAAGGACTCTGAGGCTTGAGACTAGCAAGAGGGGGAAGCCCAATGCCCCTCGCCATACCAGTTCAGCAGGAAGTAGTCAGAAAGACCTCAACAGCCCTATTTCCAAAGAATTGGGTCTCCCATCTCTTGAGGGGGGAATGTTAGGTAGTTAGAATAGGAAAAATGAGTCCAAAATGGCTGTGGCTAAAAGACAAAGGAGGGGAAAGCCCCACAAAAATAGAACAAAGGAAAGTCTGAGGACTAGAGCGAGGGCCTCAGGTAAAACAAACAGTATTCCTTGCTAGCCCAATTTACATAGGGCAGGCCCTGGGTGAGGAGAAAAAACATATAAAAAGAGCAGCCAAAATTGGGCCAGGGCCTCTCTTCTCTTCAAGTTTTTTGAGTCAGCATTTCCTTACACCTCGAGGATGTATTTTCCTTTACTTCCTAAACAAAACTGAGCTGTAACACAGAGTTATAACACTGGCCCATCCAAGAGCTGTAACACTGGTCCGTGTGTCGCTTCAAATTTTTGTTGAAATGGGACAGAACCAAGGAAACGATACACTCCTCTATCATCTATTCCCCATGAAGAGACACAATATTTTGTGTTATCTGAAAACAGCTGAAATACTATTTTACAAATTCAAAACTTGGTAGGAGAGTGGTTGTCAGTGAAAATGCCAAATTAAGAACTTAAAAATGCAAAAATCTGCTTCATAAAGAACAATACTAGAACCAGAAAAAAAATGTCAGGATAACTTTTAAGGCTGGAAATCAACCAAAGGCTTGCAGCCATTCAAGGAATGCTTATTCAATAAAAGTGGCTGAAATTCAAGAGTAAGAATGAACCATGTTGTATTTTAACTTGTGCTATTTCATTCCCAGCTTCATGGTAGCCTTAAAAATGAACAATCAACAGTCATGGTAAAACTGGCAGAATGGCCACTGGAGGAGGCAAAATGGGATTGGTGCTCTTTCAAATCCCTGTTTTCAAGAATTGCTATTATTACCTTCTCTGGCAGTTCCCCACTCTCTAGTCTGTCTTCCTTTGTCCTAACTTGGAACTCAGTCTTTATGAATAGCCTCTTCCTTGGGGGCGTTGGTTAAGAAAAGAAGTAACAATTGTTTAACATTACAGGTGCTCAAGCAGTAGATGGAAGTTTGAACAAATAATAGTTATACAAAATATTTAAGGAAAAACTGGGGAATGAGATATTCATAGGAGGCTTTAAAAAGCTCTGGCATATTCTTGGGATTATAGAAGTCTGTATGCTCTGCACTTGCTAAGGGCGAGGCACATGGTCAAAAGACTCCAGAGGATGTTCTAATACCTTGTGTGGTATGTGTGTGTGAGTGTGTGTGCACCCACATGCATGTGCAGTTGTGTCCAACTCTTTGTGACCCCATGGACTATAGCCTGCCAGGTTTCTCTGTCCATGGGGTTATCCCAGTAAAAATGCTGAAGCGGATTGCCATTTCCTTCTTCAGGGGATCTTAATGACTCACAGATGGAACCCATGTCTCCTTTGTCTCCTGCATTGGCAGGCAGATTCCTTACAAAACTTGAGGTCCTACACATGCAGAAAGTAAAGGCTGAATTGTCAACTTGCTGGCTTAGTGTTTAATAGGTGCCCTAAAATACAAAGAGCCTGTTGACAAAGTCTGGGATGCTTGCTCATTCTAGACATTTAAGCAAATTTTCAATCAATCATTAGATGATATTAAGATGTCTAAGTAGACTTCATTATACTTACATGGCAAAAAATATAAAATTTACAGAATTACTTTACAAAAGTTACTAAGCAAACACACAACAATAAACAGAAACAACAGGTCCTAAGTAGAGAAGACAATTTTATTTTCAAAGTTACTATAAGCAATTTAAAATGACCTAATTCAGCAAAAACAAAAAAAATTAGACCAAAAAACGAGAAAGTATGACTACTGACTGCTAAGTCACTTCAGTTGTGTCCGACTCTTTGGGACCTTAGGGACTGTGGCCCACCAGGCCTGTCCATGGGCTTCTCCAGTCAAGAATACTGGAGTGGGTTGCCATTCCCTTCTCCAGGAAGTATGGCTCATATTAAAACAAACAGATAAGCAAACAAAAAACATTGAATTGTACATTTTAAGTGGGTGACTTGTTTGTCACCCACCCATTGTTCAATTGCTCAGCCTTGTCCAACCATAAATGTTGCATCTGCTTTGAAGCATTTTATGCTCCTCAAAAAATTAAACCTAAGGTTTACAAAATGATCCAGAGATTCTAGTTCCCGGTATAAACTCAAAACAATTAAAGCATATGTCATCCAAGAACTTGCAAATGAAGCTCAAAGGTCTATCAGCTGATGAATATGTAATGCGAAGTGAGGTATATTTATACAAGGGAACAATACTAATCCATAAAAAATGATGTATCAATACATGCTACCTAGATGAACCATGAAAACTTTGTACTAAGTGAAAGAAGCCAACCACAGAAGCATAGAAATTTTATCATTCCATTTATATGAAATATTTGCAGCAGATAAATCTATAAAGACAGAAAATAGATCAATGTTGCTTATGGCTGGAGGACGGAGAAGGTGACGGCATCCCACTCCAGTACTCTTGCCTGGAAAACGCCATGGATGGAGGAGCCTGATAGGCTGCAGTCCATGGGGTTGCGAAGAGTAGGACATGACTGAGCGACTTCACTTTTTTCACTTTCATGTCATTGGAAAAGGCAATGGCAACCCACTCCAGTGTTCTTGCCTGGAGAATCCCAGGGATGACAGAGCCTGGTGGGCTGCCGTCTATGGTGTCGCCCAGAGTCGGACACGACTGAGGCGACTTAGCAGCAGCAGTAGCAGCAGCAGCAGCAGCAACAGCAGCATGGCGGGAGGAAGAGGACGAAAGAAGTTTGTTTTTGCTAAAGGATACAGGGTGTCTTATGCAGGTGATGAAAATATTCTTAAATTGACTAAGATGCTTATGTTTGCATATATTTGTGACTATAATTTTGTCATTCATCAGTCACTAAGTCATGTTCAACTCTTTGTGACTCCATGGACTGCAGCATCCCAGGCTCTTCAGTCCTTCACTATTTCCCAGAGTTAGCTCAAAATCATGTCCACTGAGTTGGTGTAAATTATGGTGTTTAAATGAATGGCTTGTAAAATATATGAACTTTGTATCAGTAAAGCTATTAAACAATTTTTAAAGGTGCCTCTGACAAAGTTCAGGCTTTGTATTTTCATTTATATATTCAGAAGGTATTAAGAGCCCTCTTTGGGAATAACAGAGTGAAAAGTGCTGACAGAACTTCTACTGCAGTGAGGTCTGGATCCATTTCTGTTCCCAACAAAAGGAATTGACTCAGTTAATACAATAGATTTTGCTGAACACCAGCTGTGCACCTGATCTTGAGATATCAGGGACCAGAAGAACCATGGTTTGCCTTCAAACCAACTCATGTTCTAGAAGAACAAATAAAGAGATAGTGTAGATATGACACAGCCAGAATGTTTCAGGTCACAGATGTTTCTGAAGCCTTCCTGAGAGATGTCACAGCTAAGCAAGCTCTAGAAGGGTCACTAGGTACTAATCATTCAGATGAGGAGCAGAGGGGATGGAAATACTAGTGGACTGACAGGGCAAAAGCAGAGACAGGAGGAGAAGCTTAGATGTCTGAGTTCCCCACCTTAAAGAAAGATGATAGAGGGTTAGTGAGAAAGCTTCTCTTTTGCTTCTCCATTTGATCTCTCTTCCAACTCTCTTCTTGCTTATGAAGTAGACATAAGCCTTGCTTGAGGTTTAGGAAAGTGTCGCTCTCAAGTACCAAGGAAAAGCAGAAATAGTGGTAACCTAAGGCAGAGGAAAAAATAGGAAGAGAAGACTCCCTCTGTGTATTAATAAAAATCCAGTGCTGTGAAATCCTGCAGGATTAAGGATTTCAGAGACTTGAATAGATCATCAAGAGTTGAGATATATAAGAATAATACCTGGAATTTATAGAGCACATTAAATTCCAAAGTACATCTCCATCTATCTTCCTGCTCTCCTCCTGGCTGTGGGTAAGGAGCACAGGGCCTGCTGAAGGGAGAACTCAAATATTTTTCTGAGTTTATGCCAGGGATACAACCTCCAGTGACCCTTTAGGCCCTTCTGCTACCCTTGGAATAAGGGAAAGTAATTTTCTGAAGCTTTTCTGCAGTCTAGACATGCTGGGGGCTCAAGAGGCAATTCTTCTCAATAATCTGATGAATTTTAGCCCCCTATTCCTACTGTGGAGGTTAAGGGTCAGGAGGATTGAGTAACATGCTCAAGGCAATGCAGCCAATAAATTACAGAACTGAGACTCTTGGAAAAGTTTGTGTTCTTTCCACTGTAGCATTCTGCTTCCAAAAAAGCAAAGATTAGGTTTCTTTTGAATACTGTTGAATTTGCAAAATTTTTAAACTATGTAGAAGAATTATAAATTTTTTGGACAAATGGAATTCTTCCCCAAACTATGTGAAATTTCCCATTATCAGTGAGTCTTTGTAGGCATCATTATGTTCATAAACATATTCTGTAAATGCATATAGTGTATGCCTAGCATATATTGATATTTATTTCATGTAAAATTAATCTACTTAATCTACACATCTATATAATACATACATAAGAATTATAAATGTACATGTACACACATACCCAGAGTTTTTGCTGATACCCTAACCTTCTGTCCACTGGCTGAACAGGAAAAGCTTGCAGAAAAAAAAAAAAAAAAAAAAACTCAATCAGTTTGCAGGATCAGAGCAGCAGAAGTTAATAGAAGATGTTCACCTTTGTTAAGACCGACAGTGGTGGCTCCTTTGTGTTCTACAGTATCAGAAGTTGTGTGTCTGTGTCTGTGTATACGTTGAGGGGTACTAGAAGGAGCTGAATAAATTCAGATTCCAGACCTTTGGTAGCACAGAGGATAATCTTTAAGGTTGGTTTCTTAGGGAGTTTGTATGTTGGAATGCATTAAATTAGAAAGGTGACTACAGGAATGAAGCAACCCAATATAATATTATGTGTGAATTGTTCTGAGACTTAAATCAGCACATTTCTTGCCTTCAGCATATATCCAAAAGGAGATTATTCCTTTTTGGAGCAAACAAGTAAATTTAAGTGACAAAGCAAAGGTACCCTTCTAAGAAGACATAATATATAAGGATAAAAACATCAGCTATAAATCAATGCACATTGATTTAAATAAATTGGATCATTGTCTTCTGCTGAACCTAGTTTGGAGGCTAAGCCAGCAGTATCTCTTGCTCAGAAATCCACTGGGTTTGCATTTCTAAGCATAAATTCAAAGGGGCATTTCCTCTAAGACTTAAATGGCCTGTACTATGTTACAGTTTCTGATTTTATCCAGATGCTATGCATATCCAAACAAAGCTATACAGAGGTGTTGGGGTATGGGTGAGAAGAGCTTTGCTGGAAGGTATCTATGTCTGTCTTAAATCAAAATGAGATATGAACAAGACACTTCCACAGAAGAAGTAAGGCAGCTGTACCAGGAAGTACAAACCAGGAGCACTTCAGTGTTGCTATCCTGCTTGACACATAAGCAGCTTCCAATTTTCATCTCAGATATTGTGATAGAGCTTTGCTTATATTAATTTTTAATTTAATCTTCTTAATGATAACCTCGTAAGGTAGGTTACCATTATAACCCTCTTGCACTGTGTTTCTGGCAAGCAAAGTTAAAGCAATATATTGTGACATATGACCACTTCATTCACAACCTCAAAAAAGTCACACAGCTCATAACAGAAGGAGCTGCAGTGGATGAGTCTGGGAGTCTGGGAATTCAGTGTTAATCTTCCCCATTATTAGCTCTGTGATCTGTCATTAATTAGCTGTATGCTGTATAGCAAGCCCATTTTTTTCTTCTGGGCCACATGTTCTTTCACTGAAATATAAGGATGTAATTTTCTGGCTCAAAAGTTCCCCATCCCATCCATTATTTCCCTTTGACTTGGGAAAAAGACAAAACCTCACAGCAGGGGAGGATTTTGAGTTTTGGAACAAGAGACTTAGATTCGAATCCAGCCTCTCTTGTCCCTGCTGCTGCTGCTGCTAAGTCACTTCAGTCTTGTCTGACTCTGTGTGACCCCACAGACGGCAGCCCACGAGGCTCCCCCATCCCTGGGATTCTCCAGGCAAGAACACTGGAGTGGGTTGCCATTTCCTTTTCCAATGCATGAAAGTGAAAAGTGAAAGTGAAGTCGCTCAGTCGAATCTGACTCTAAGCGACCCCCATGGACTGCAGCCTACCAGGCTCCTCTGGTCCATGGGATTTTCCAGGCAAGAGTACTGGAGTGAGGTGCCATTGCCTTCTTCCCCTTGTCCCTAGCAATGTGAAATTAAGCCACTCACTAAAGTTCATCATCATTCTTTGTGAAATGGCAGCTTGAAAATCTGGTTGTCATTTGGGTTGACAATGCATTTAACCATAGCCTCTAAATGCTAAAAGGGGACTCATAAAATGTAGTTAGAACTTTGAAGGGGAAGTTCAAGTGAAAGATCTCATGTCCTGCAAAAAGCACATACAGGAGCAATGAAAAACTTCCTGCCACCGCCACTCCTCAGATGCACTATTGTGACAGTGTGATGACAAAGAGCTTTCCATCAACTCCACTTGGTCATACAGAATTTTCTGACCCTGATATTTAATAAACTTTCTTCTTCCAAATTGTTTCCAAACAATTTTCTTGCCCCCTTGTAGCCAACTGACTGACAAATGTAGCTAAAGACCAATTGGAAAAACTCCCAACTTTCTAAAATCCCAACTTAATAGAATGCTTGCCCTTCCACATTTCCCTTTTGTACCTTATAAAATTAACTCCACTTTCAGACGATTTTGAGACATTGCTGAAACAAAAGTGATAGTAAATGGGTTCCTTTATCACAAATTTATGAATAAGTGGCCTTTGTTAATTTTATCTTAAAGTTAGTTTTGTCTCTGACATCAAGAAACAGTTGAAGCAGAGGAAAAAATTTCAGCATGTGGAGGCTAGCTCTTTCCCATAATCTAAATAAATAAGCACACCCATAGGTCAATAAATCCAAACATCATCAATTTGGACAGTCAACATATTACAATTGTTTGATGTAATACATGAATAAGGAGTCTCCTGTTCCCCAGAGTTTTCCAAGGTACTGATACATTTTGACTGGTGGATAATTAGATCAGTGCTTTGTCTCAAGCGGAAGGTGATTACTGCCCATGAAAAAGTCTGAAAGCTATGCAAGGTACTGAACTAAGTACCTGTACCAGATACTAAACAAGGTATCAGTCTTTATCTAGTTGGGTTGGTAGCCTTATATCAGTCACAGAAATTGTCTTGTCAGTCTCCAAATTTTCTGAAGCTTTCTCAGTGTGTCTTTGTTAAGCAGAAAACTCACCTTTATTGTAAATCCCATTCTATAATGAATTCCACCCAGACATTCATTTTTATAGACTTTTTTATACCAACATACTGCAAAGGTGTTTCAGATTGTGCTGTATAAATCATAATGGTGTGTTGATGGGTTTTCTTCTAGATACTTTGTCTTTCCTCATACCTTTCCTGTTGTTACTAAATCAAACAAATGTTTACACATTTTGATGGAAATAACACAAAAAAGACAAGATACCTTTGTGTATGCTGAGGGGCTGACTAAATGCATCATTAAATCCAGCCTTATAGACACATTCATACTGCAGATAGATACTAAGGGAAGATAAAGTTCAGAATATACATATGTAGATTATGCAAATAAACCTGCACTGTTAAAATAATATTGTCAAAGTCATAAAAGGTTAAATACTATTTGTTTAATGTTATTTTTGAAATAGAGATTTCACTGGTTGTGCAGAAAACTTCTGCCTATTACAAAAGTTTGTAACTTCACAGCCTACATTCTTCAGGAAGATACATACTGGTAAAATAAGGAAAGGTCTAAAACTTGATTAGCCCTTTTAAAGCAGTAGGGTCAATTTAGTTCTCTCTTAAAAACTTCTAACTATTTTTTCCTTGGTTCTTTTGTTTCCTCAGACGAGTTAGAGGATCAAGAAGACTTCATTTAGCAGATAACTTGGGAATTATGATTTTAAGGACCAGATGGATGTAAACTTTTAATGATCTGAAGGAAAAGCACCATTGCAGACACAATACAGAGGAAAATACTAAGGCTTTGACAGGTTAAAGGGACAGTAAGAAAAGTTAGATGACAATGTATGTGTGTGTGTGTGTGTGTGTGTAAGATCAGTTTCTCAGTTATGTCAGACTCTTTGTGATCCTATGGACTGTAGGCTGCCAGGCTCCTCTGTCCATGGGATTTTCCAGGCAAGACTACTGGATTTGGTTTCCATTTACTTCTCCAAAGGATCTTTCTTACTCAGGGATTAAAACCTGCATCTCTTGAGTCTCCTACATCGGTGTCTCTTGCATCTTTTTACCACTGAGCCACCTGGGAAGCAGAAGATGATGGGGAGAATACAGTATGAACAAGTGGGAGGGATGTTCATGGTCCAAAGATGTAAGGAATTCAGGGGCAAAATTAATGTTCATGGTTTATTTAAATGCAACAGGCAGCCACCAGAGATTGCATGAGTAAGATTTTCATAAGGAAATATACAACACTTCAGTTCAAAGAATTCAGTGAAGGCTTTTTGGTTTGTTGTTGTTGGGGTTTGTTTGTTTTTCGTTTCTTGTTTTACAATTGTAGAAAGAGTCAGCCAAAAAGCAAGAAGAGAGGTTTGGGATTCCAGGTATTAGTAACTATTGGAAGCTTACCAATCCTTGGTCTGAATGTAAAAATGAAGTGGTCAGTTTTACCATAATAGACTCAGAGACGTGGAAGAAAGACTGCCATTCAGAGTTATGTACCTAAAGAAACACAGCTGCTGCTAGAACAAACAAAAGACAGAAAGGGAATCAGTGCCTCAACTTCTCAATTCTCTCCTTCTTTTTGCTCTCTGGAGAGCATGGCAACCTTAGTGCTGTAGTTTGTTCAGGTCAAATTTACATAGTGCAGACTAAAGCCGACAAAGGTGAGGGCTGGAGGGTGGCAAACAAAGATTAACCACACCAGGATTTTATATGGTACTCATAGAAGAAAATGTTTGGACTTTAAAGAACACTTAACCTAACATGAACAGTGATTTTCTGAAAACTAAAATACTTGTAATTTTATTTGAAGCACATTAAACTAAAAAAGTTTCAGAACAGTGATGTGAAGTCAGTGGAACAAACTCATGTCAGAGCATTTTTATCCCAAACAAGCAGTATTATCTTTGTATGAAAAATCATCAAAGACAGATAAAAAGAATGTTCAAGAACTGCTGCTGCTGCTAAGTCGCTTCAGTCGTGTCCGACTTTGTGCGACTCCATAGACGTCAGCCCATGAGGCTCCCCCATCCCTGGGATTCTCCAGGCAAGAACAATGGAGTGGGTTGCCATTTCCTTCTCCAGTGTATGAAAGTGAAAATTGAAAGTGAAGTTGCTGAGTCATGTCCGACTCATTGCGACCCCAAGGAGTGAAGCCTACCAGGCTCCTCCGTCCATGGGATTTTCCAGGCAAGAGTACTGGAGTGAGTTGCCATTGCCTTCTCTGGTTCAAGAACTGAGATGCACCAAATCTCTAACTATAAACTGATTGTAAAGTACATAGTTGTTTTGAAACCTAACGACATTAAATTATTTTATCTGTTCTAAAAAATGCAAATTTCTAAATTGCCACCTCAGAGATATTGAATATTTCATCATCTCTCCAAATAATTCTGATTATAGTCATATTTGGAAATCACTAATGCAGTGCACACTGTTCATGGGATTCTTCAGGCAAGAATACTGAAGTAGTGTTAAAAAGTAGAGACATTACTTTGCCAGCAAGGTCCATATAGTCAAAGCTATGGTTTTTCCAGTAGACATGTATGAATGTGAGAGTTGGACCATAATCAAGGCTGAACACTGAACAACGATGTTTTTGAACTGTGGCATTGGAGAAGATTCTTGAGAGTCTCTTGGACTGCAAGGAGATGAATCCAGTCAATCTTAAAGGTAATCAACCCTGATTATTCATTGGAAGGACTAATACTGAAGCTAAAGCTCCAGTCCTTAGGCAACCTGATGCAAAGACCTGACTCATTGGAAAATATTGATGTTGGGAAAGATTGAGAGCAGGAGGAGAAGTAGGCAACAGAGACTGAGATGTTTGGATGGCATCACTGACTCACTGGACATCAGTTTGAGCATACTCCAAGTGACAGTAAAGGACAGGGAAGCCTAACATGCTGCAGTCCATGAGGTTGCAAAGGGTTGCACATGACTTAGTGACTGAACAACACATTCCTAATGACTGCACAAATAAGAATTATTAAAGATGACTATGAACCACTCCATATACACAGATTATATGGATGAAATGAATTTTCTAGAAAGTACAAAATTTTCTGAGTTCAGTTCAGTCACTCAGTCGTGTCTTACTCTTTGTGACCCCATGAATTGCAGCACACCAGGCTTCCCTGTCCATCACCAACACCCAGAGTTCACCCAAACTCATATCCATTGAGTTGGTGATGCCATCCAGCCATCTCATCCTCTGTCGTCCCCTTCTCCTCCTGCCCCAATCCCTCCCAGCATCAGAGTCTTTTTCAGTGAGTCAACTCTTCACATGAGGTGGCAAAAGTATTGCAGTTTTTATTTAGCTTTAGCATGAGTCCTTCCAAAGAACACCCAGGACTAATCTCCTTCAGAATAGACTGGTTGGATCTCCTTGCAGTCCAAGAGATTCTCAAGAGTCTTCTCCAACACCACAGTTCAAAAGCATCAATTCTTCAGCACTCAGCTTTCTTCACAGTCCAACTCTTACATCCATACATGACCACTGGAAAAACCACAGCCTTGACTAGATGGAACTTTGTTGGCAAAGTAATGTCTCTGCTTTTCAATATGCTGTCTAGGATAGTCAAAACTTTCCTTCCAAGGAGTAAGCGTCTTTTAATTTCATGGCTGCAATCACCATCTGCAGTGATTTGGGAGCTCCCACAAATAAAGTCTGACACTCTTTCCACTGTTTCCCCATGTATTTCCCATGAAGTGATGGGACCAGATGCCATGATCTTCGTTTTCTGAATGTTGAGCTTTAAGCCAACTTTTTCACTTTCCTCTTGCACTTTCATCAAGAGGCTTTTTAGTTCCTCTTCACTTTCTGCCATAAGGGTGGGTGTCATCTGCATATATGAGGTTATTGATGTTTCTCCTGGCAATCTTGATTCCAGCTTGTGTTTCTTCCAGTCCAGCATTTCTCATGATGTACTCTGCCTATAAGTTAAATAAACAGGGTGACAATATACAGCCTTGATGTACTCCTTTTCCTATTTGAAACTAGTCTGTTGTTCCATGTCCAGTTCTAACTGTTGCTTCCTGATCTGCATATAGATTTCTCAAGAGGCAGGTCAGGTGTGCTGGTATTCCCATCTCTTCCAGAATTTTCCACAGTTTATTGTGATTCACACAGTCACAGGCTTTGGCATGGTCAGTAAAGCAGAAATAGATGTTTTTCTGGAACTCTCTTGCTTTTTCGATGATCCAGCAGATGTTGGCAATTTAATATCTGTTTCCTTTGCCTTTTCTAAAACCAGCTTGAACATCTGGATGTTTATGGCCCATGTATTTTCTATGCTGACTCAAAAAGAAGCAGAAAATCTGAGAGAAATATGTAGATTGAATCAGTAATCAAAAATCTCACTACTAAGAAAAATCCCAGAAACAGGTTTCTTCATTTGCAAATTCTACCAAATATTTGAAGAAGAATTACAAGCAAACTTCTCAAATATTTTCAAAAGACACCAGAAGAGAAACTACTTCTTACTCTTCCTATAAGGTTAGCATTAAAGGAAGACATAAAACTGTCACCATTTACAGATAATATGCTCTCTCTATATATAGAAAACTCTAAAGCCTCTAACCAAACACTGTTAAAATAAATATAGGAAATAAGAACGTTTGCAAGAGATAATATTAACATACAGAATCTATTGCTTTTCTAAACAGTGATAATAAACTACCAGAAATAGAAAGCCAAAAAAAAAAAAAAAATTCCCATCAAAATTACTTCACAGAGAATATATACCTATACATAAATTTAACCAAGGGGGTGAAAGACCAAGATCATGAAAATTATAAAAGAATGATATGGTGATCACCTATAAGTGAAGAGGCGAAGTCTTGGAAAGAAACCTACCTGTTAGCAGTTTGGCCTTGGAATTCTCAGCCTCTTGAACTGTGAGATATCATTTCTATTGTTTAAGCCACCTAATCAATTATGTTTTGTTATACCAGCCATGGACAACTAATATGATTAATTTACATAAAAAATAAGAGTCATTTTACTAAGCTTAAAATAGTATTACCTTATTGATCTGTTTTGCATTTCTCTATTGATTATATTGTCATCTTGCTTATTTAACTTTGCAGAGTACAACATATGGAATGCTGGGCTGGATAAAGCACAAGCTGGAATCAAGATTGCTGGGAGAAATATCAATAACCTCAGATATGCAGATGACACCACCCTTATGGCAGAAAGCGAAGAGTAAGTAAAGAACCTCTTGATAAAAGTGAAAGAGGAGAGTGAAAAAGCTGATTTAAAACTCAATATTCAAAAAAACTAAGATCAAGGCAATGACATTTGGTCACTCACTTCATGGCAAATAGATGGGGAAACAATGGAAATAGTGACAGACTTCATTTTCTTGGATTCCAAAATTACTGCAGATGGTGACTGCAGCCATGAAATTAAAAGACACTTGCTCCTTGGAAGAAAAGCTATGACCAACCTAGACAGCACTTTAAAATGCCGAGACATTACTTTCCAGACAAAGGTCTGTCTAGTCAAAGCTATGGTTTTTCCAGTAGTCTTGTATGGATGTGAGAGTTGGATCTTAAAGCAGACTGAGAGCTGAAGAATTGATGCTTTTGAACTGTGGTGTTGAAGAAGACTCTTGATAGTCCCTTGGACTGCAAGGAGATAAAAGCAGTTAATCCTAAAGAAGTGGATGACAGAGGATGAGATGAATGGATGACATCACCGACTCGATGGACATGAATTTGAGCAAGCTCTGGCAGTTGATGTTGGACAGGTAAGCTTGGCATGCTACAGTCCATGGGGTCACAAAGAAAAACTGAACCGAACTGACCTAATCTCATAAACATGCAATTTGAAAATACAGTCTCCCACTCTGTAAGCTGTAGTTTCACTTTCTTACTAAAGTCGTTTGATGCACAAAATTTTAAATTTGATGAAGTTCAATTTGTCTATTTTGCTGCTCTTATTTTTGGATTATTGCCAAATCTGAGGTCTTAAAAATTTATCCATAATCCTTCCTCTAAACAGTTTAAATTTTGCCTCCCATTTAGCTTTTTGTTTCACTTTGGGGGTTAATCTTTATATATGATGTAATACAAAGGTCCAAATTCTCTCCTGTGTTGGTGAAAATCAAGTACTATCTATTGAAGAGACTAGTCTTTCCTCAGTGCATGATTTTTCCATCTTACAAAATCCAATTTGTCATAGGTGCATTCCCCTTTAACACTATTATTAATAGTCTCCTCAGCTAAATATCCAGTTTCATTTTTTGAAAGTTATATTTTGGTACAACACTAAAATATGTCTCAGCTAAGTTTTTCGACACTTTTTTTTTTTTTTTTACAAAGTACTGCTTTTTCTCTAGTTTCCAATGACTATTTTTTATTTTCTTTGACAATTTCTCCAGAATGACCTTCAATAACCATATTCCTACCAACTGCCTTTTCATGAAAATCTAGGTTTATTCCCAGTATGCACATCAAAACTCTTCCTGTCTCTACCTATTATAAGCTTCAAAGTTCCATACATATTTTAGATATTTGTCACAGCTTCACCCTACTCTGGCACCCTTTATCTCTATTACTTTACTAGGGCTGTCATGCTAAAATGCCATACACTGGGTAGCTTAAACAACAGAAATTTATTTTATATTGCTCTGGGGACTGGGACAGATAAGATTAAGATGTAAGCAAGGTAGTTTTCATTCTGAGGCCTCTTCTCTTGACTTGTATGTGATCACGATCTCATTCTGTGTTCATATAGCATTTTCTTTATGTGTGTGGAGGAAGAGAGTGAGCAAGATTGATCAAGAGTGTGAGAAAGAGAGAGTGCTCTGATGTCTCTACTCCTATAGATTCAATGCTCAAGTCTTATGACCTCATTTATCCTAAATTACTTTCTTAAAATCCACCTCTTCAAATACATTTACACCATGAGTTAGAGCTTCAACATATGCATGGAAGGGGAGCAGCATAAACATTCAGCCAAAGACAACAAGTACTGACAAGAATGTGAAGAAATTAGAACCCTGTGCATTGAAATGTAACTGCTATAGAAAAGAATTTGTAAGATCCTCAAAAAGCTAAACAAATTATGTTGCCTATGATGCTGCAGTTCCTCTCTCTTAGATATATTTATTCAAATGAAATGAAGATATTGACTTTAACTGATCCTTGTGTGCCAGTGTTCATTGCTATGTAATTCACAAAAGAAAAAAATAAGAACTACTTGACTGTCCATGAACAGATAAATGGCTAATCAAAATCTTGAATAAACAAGAAATGAAGTATTATTCAGCCATGGAAAAGAATGACGTTCTTACACATGTTACAGCATGGATGAACATAAAAAATATTATGCTAAGTGAAATAAGCCAGATAGAAAGAAAACATATTTGCTGTGACATGGAACAACAGACTGCTTACAAATAGGAAAAGGAGTATGTCAAGGCTGTATATTGTCACCGTACTTATTTAACTTATATGCAGAGTACATCATGAGAAATGCTGGACTGGAAGAAAAACAAGCTGGAATCAAGATTGCCAGGAGAAATATCAATAACCTCAGATATGCAGATGACACCACCCTTATGGCAGAAAGTGAAGAGGAGCTAAAAAGCCTCTTGATGAAAGTGAGAGAGGAGAGTGAAAAAGTTGGCTTAAAGCTCAACATTCAGAAAACGAAGATCATGGCATCTGATCCCATCACTTCTTGGGAAATAGATGGAGAAACAGTGGAAACAGTGTCAGACTTTATTTTTCTGGGCTCCAAAATCACTGCAGATGGTGACTGCAGCCATGAAAGTAAAAGACACTTACTCCTTGGAAGGAAAGTTATGACCAACATAGACAGCATATTGAAAAGAAGGGACATTACTTTGCCAACAAACGTCCCTCTAGTCAAGGCTATGGTTTTTCCAGTGGTCATGGATGAATGTTAGAGTTGGACTGTGAAGAAAGCTGAGTGCTGAAGAATTGATGCTTTTGAATTGTGGTGTTGGGGAAGACTCTTGAGAGTCCCTTGTACTGCAAGGAGATCCAACAAGTCCATTCTGAAGAAGATCAGTCCTGAGTTTTCTTTAGAAGGAATGATGCTAAAGCTGAAACTCCAATACTTTGGCCACCTCATGCGAAGAGTTGACTCACTGGAAAAGACTCTGATGCTGGGAGGGATTGGGGGCAGGAAGAGAAGGGGACAACAGAAGATTAGATGACTGGATGGCATCACTGACTCGATGGATGTGAGTCTGAGTGACATCTGGGAGTTGGTGATGGACAGGGAGGCCAGGCGTGCTGCGATTCATGGGGTCGCAAAAAGTCAGACACAACTGAACAACTGAACTGTACTGAACTGAATATCAAATTTCTAGAACCGGTGAGCTCATAGAGACATGAATTAGATTAGAGGTCTCAGGAGTTGAGGTATAAGGATGGAAAATTATTGCTTAATGGTTACAGTTTCTACTTTGGTGATGAGGAAAATTTTGCAGATAGTTGCACGATACTTTGATTGAAATTAATGACACTAAATTTTACACTTCAAAAGTTAAAATGGCAATTTTTATGCTATGTATATTTTACCAAATTTTTAGAAAATTAATAGTGTGCCCAACCCAGGGACTGAACCTAGGTCTTCTGCATTGCATCCTGATTCTTTACCATCTAAAACACCAGGGAAGCCCATAGTGTACCCAGAAAATCATTGAAATTCATACTTTAACTGAATGAATTATATATAATGTTAATTATATTTCAAGAGAAGAGATTCATAAAATAAGCTTCAGACTGGAAGAAAATACCTGCAAAATACATATCTGATCAAGTTCTTAAATCCAAAACGTATACATGCAAAAAACATTTAAAACTCAACAATAAGAAATGAAACATTCTAACTGAAAAAATGGCTAAAAAACTGAACATTCTTCTTACCAAAAGAAATATATATATATATATATATATATATACATACATATATATACACTTTGCTAAGAATATAAGAAAATAGTAAATCATTTGTGATTAAATAATTGAATATAAATACAACAGTTGTATACCATTATACAAGTATTAGAATTACTAAAATTCAAAATACTGAAAATATTAATTGCTGGCAAGGATTTGGAACATAAGCAACTCTCATTCTTTTCTGATGGGAATAAAAAAATATTACAGAGAAATTGGAAGAAAATTTGGCAGTTTCTTACAAAATGAAACGTGATCTTACCATATGTTCCAGCAACTATGTTTTTAGATATTTATCTATTGAAACAAAATATCTATTGAAATTTTATGTCCACACAATAATCTGCAGATAAATGTTTATAGTAGATTTATTGATAACCACCAAATCTGGAAACAACTAGGATATTTTTAAATAGGTGAATTAAAATTCAGTATATCCATAAATTGGGATATTTTTGAGCAGTGAATGTACATGAGCTAGCTACCCACAAAAAAGATGCATAAGAACCTTAAATGCACATTGCTTAGTGAAAGAAGGTAGTCTGAAAACAGTCTGAAGATAGTACAGAGTGATTCTATACTATTCAGAGTATCAGATCAGATCAGATCAGTCGCTCAGTACTGTCCGACTCTTTGCGACCCCATGAATCGCAGCACGCCAGGCCTCCCTGTCCATCACCAACTCCTGGAGGTCACTCAGACTCACGTCCATCGAGTCAGTGATGCCATCCAGCCATCTCATCCTCTGCCGTCCCCTTCTCCTCCTGCCCCCAATCCCTCCCAGCATCGGAGTTTTCTCCAATGAGTCAACTCTTCGCATGAGGTGGCCAAAATATTGGAGTTTTAGCTTTAACATCATTCCTTCCAAAGAAATCCCAGGGCTGATCTCCTTAAGCATGGACTGGTTGGATCTCCTTGCAGTCCAAGGGACTCTCAAGAGTTTTCTCCAACACCACAGTTCAAAAGCATCAATTCTTCGGTGCTCAGCCTTCTTCACAGTCCAGCTCTCACATCCATACATGACCACAGGAAAGACCATAGCCTTGACTAGATGAACCTTTGTTGGCAAAGTGATGTCTCTGCTTTTGAATATTCTATCTAGGTTGGTCATAACTTTCCTTTCAAGGAGTAAGCATCTTTTACTTTCATGGCTGCAGTCACCATCTGCAGTGATTAGTATGATTACAGTTATATGACATTATGGAAAAGGTAAAGTTACTGTTACAACAAAAATTTCAGTTGTTTCTACAGACTTGGGGACAGAAAGTGTTGAGTTATTGAAGCACAGAAGATTTTTTCCTTAAGAAAGTAAAACTATTATATAGAATACTGTAATGGCATATATTTGACATAATGCATTTGTCAAATCCATAAAACTGTCAAACACATAAGGCAAATGTTAAGGTATCTAAATTAAATACATATGTTTTTACATAGGGGCTACATAGGGTATCTCTGGATGGAAGGTGACAAAATAATCTAACCATACTGTAAATGTATGAAAAAAAATCTCTTGGAAATGAGTAGGGGAAAAGTGCTGATATATGTAATATTGGGGATGAGTGGAATTTGTAGAACTAAAGGTTAAGAAGCTATTATGAGCACTGTACTGTAAAAGGTAAAGTTATCTTCTAATTGCTTTATTGGATAATGAATTTCTAAAAAGGAACAAAAGTAAACTTCATATTATCGTATATTGTTCAGAAATAAAATGGTATGGGCTTATACTACCACAACTTTTATTTAAAAATATACTAAAAATCCAAGATATTGTAATAAGAGAAAAAAAAATAAGCATATAAAGACTTAGAAAGAAAAGGAAGCAAAACTTATTTATTTGAAAAATTCAGGGCACCAATAAAATGAACCATTTGAAATTGCTGGAGTCAACTGGATGTCTTTTAGTCAACACCCTGTAATAAAGTGGACTTTTTCTCATCTCCATTAGTTGTGAAATAATTCATTGTTCTGGAGCAATGACAAGGTTAGTAAGAAATACTCAGGGGGCAAGCCTGTGTCCTTATCAACCTCTACCTATAGACCATATTTTTAGCTAGATATAAAATAGTTAGGAATTATAAAATGTATGCTGAAAATTACCAATCTGTTAGAGAGGGAGTCCTCTGTAAATTTTCAGCCTTTCTATCTTTGTGCACGTTTTCATTCTTCCTGTGTGTGTTTGTGGCACAGTTTCAAATTTTACACTATATCAAAGAGGGGGAGATAAAAAGTTCCATGATTATTTTCTCCTAATTAATTTATCACTGAGAAATAGGAACATATATTAGAAATAAGTGGACTTTATATTTTCTTAAATATTTATTCAAGTATGTAGTAGAAATATTTTCATTAATTTCCCCAAAGATTATCATATTCTCTAAGTTCATATTCATTTTACTTGCTATCAGATCCTCAATATTCTATCATTATCCAAACTTTTATCTGCTCATTTATTCATTTCTGGCATCAACAAACTAAATCTTGAATAATTAATGAGGATGTGTATTCATTTTACTGTAAATTATGCATCACCAACAATTAGTGATTCATCTTTTTAGGACTTAGCTAATGTGATCTAAACTTCCTTCTTGTTTTATCTTTTCTCTGTTAATTTTCATAGAACTATTTCTCATTCTAGAAATTAGTAATGTTTATTTATAAGTTCATAAATTAATTGGAAAAATCCATCTCATTAGAGATGAGTTTCACTTAAAACTTACTTTTATTTTAATAGTGATTAGTCCAAATTGAAATATAAAGTTAATCATTTGTGTACTACTAATAAATGTAATGATAACTTAATCCAGAAAATGCTTAATGCTTTATGATCACAATAAACACAAAGAAACAAAAACATCTAAATTTAAATACGGAGACATATTTTACTGGAGAAATGCAGAAGAAGAAGATAAATAGATTTTCAAGGATAAAAATGTATTACTTCAGGACTAAAAAAAATAAGAAAAATACCAGGTTAAAGATAAAGTGGAACACTATAAAATGTATGACTTGAAAAGTATTTTTAGTTTTTAATAAATGGTTACATGTGTCTAATTGGCATGGTATTCTACTTCTTTGTATATATTTATGTAACAACTTATTGTATTAAAAAGCAGAGACATCACTTTCCCAACAAAGGTCTGTCTAGTCAAAGCTATGGTTTTTCCACTAGTGATATAGGGATATAAGAGTTGGACTATAAAGAAGGTTGAGTGCTGAAGAATTGATGCTTTTAAACTGTGGCGTTGAAGACTCTTGAGAGTCCCTTGGACAGCAGAGAGATCAAACTAGTCAATCCTAAAGGAAATAAATCCTGAATATCCTTTGGAAGGAATGATGCTAAAGCTCCAATAGTTTGGGCACTTGATGCAAAGAGCCAACTCATTGGAAAAGACCCTGATGCTGGGAAAGATTGAGGAGAGGGGAAGAGGACAACAGAGGATGAGATGTTTGGATGGCATCACTGACTCAATGAACATGAGTTTGCTCAGACTCTGATAGGAAAGGACAGGGAAGCCTGGCGTTCTTCAGTCCATGGCACTGCAAAGAATCTGACACATGACTGAGCAAGTGAACAACAGCAACATGTGCTCAACACAGACTTTTTCCTTATTTGCCATGCCAGGTTTCTCTCAGATGCTTCTTTGCACCTGACAATTGGCAAAAATGCCTCTCACCTCCCAAACCCAGCTTGTGCAGAACATTTAATCTCAGAAGCTAACCCTGATTGTGCTCTTTTTTATTTCCCCTAGTACCTAGCCTATACAACCTTGTTGTAATTATCTTATCATATTGTAAGCAACTCATTGCAGGAAACCACCCTCAGCAGGAAGTGTCTCCTTATCACTTTAATAAAACTATACTGTAACTAACATTTAAACCAGGCACTCCCCAGGCTTTACTTATCTCTAAACCAAGCACATCTTTCAAATCTTATAATCACATAATACTTTACCTAACTTGTGGGCTCTTTCTATAGATCAAAGAAGTAGAAATGGAGAATAGTAATTAGCAGATGATCAGATCTCTTCCCTGGCTTCCCTTTCAGTGAAGTAAAGTGAAATGAAAGTCACTCAAATGTGTCTGACTCTTCACGACCCCATGGACTATACAGTCCACGCAATTCTCCAGGCCAGAATACTGGAATGGGTAGTCTTTCCCTTCTCCAGGGGATCTTCCCAATGCAGGGATAGAACCCAGGTTTCCCACACTGCAGGCTGATTCTTTACCAGCTGAGCCACAAGGGAAGCCTAAAAATATTGGAGTGGGTAGCCTATCCCTTCCCCAGGGGACCTTCCTGGCCTAGGAATCAAACCGGGGTCTCCTTCGTTGAAGGCGGATTCTTTACCAACTGATCTATCAGGGAAGCTCTCAAAAAAAAAAAAAAAAAAAAAGCTGTATGGCCAAACTGTGTGAACAATGTAAAGGAAGCTCATGAGGAGACAGAGAGCCTATACCCAGTGGTGGGCAACCTATCTCAGCAATTTACTGAGATTATTTACCTGCTTCCCTTTAAAAAGTCACATGGCAGAGGAAAATCTTCGGAGGTGGTTTTTAGGGGTGCTGAGTCCATAAACTCCCCAGATTGCCAGCAGTCAGATTAAAAGCACTTCTCTCCTCTACCATTTATGAGTATGTAATGATTTTGCAAGCAGTGAGCTTTGAGACCTAATTTATTCAGTAACAATACTTCAAAAATCTGTGCTCCTGTCCATCTCCTTTATCTTTAGTCTTGATTAAGGCAATGGCACCCCACTCCAGTACTCTTGCCTGGAAAATCCCATGGACGGAGGAGACTGGTAGGCTGCAGTCTATGGGGTCTCTGAGTCAGACACGACTGAGCGACTTCACTTTCACTTTTCCCTTTCATGCATTGGAGAAGGAAATGGCAACCTACTCCAGTGCTCTTGCCTGGAGAATCCCAGGGACGGGGGAGCCTGGTGGGCTGCCCTCTATGGGGTTGCACAGAGTCGGACACAACTGAAGTGACTTAGCAGCAGCAGCAGCATAACAAGATAGGAGCATAAAGTACTCACTCTAAAGATGCTCATCAATTCTTTCTCTCCAAACTGCTTACATTTTCTAAACGTGTCTGAAAGGGTATATGTGAAGTATTTGAAGAACACAGAGCTCATTTGTCTTTTAAGCTCAAAATTTAATCTAACTGAATATTTAGTTTGAAGATTTGAAATTAGAAAAAGGAGCTGGGGACTAGTTCATGGAAATTCATGTAAGTACCTTAGGCTTGTAAGCCAGATTCTGTCCATAAATTATTTCATTTAACCCTCATAACAAGGCTATCAGATAGGTATTATATAGACCCTCTGACAGATATATGTACTTATAGAAAGTAACACGAATATCACAGTATATCCAGGGTTTGTTTTTTTTTTAAATTAGTTTATTTTAATTGGAGGCTAATTACTTTACAATATTGTAGTGGTTTTGTCATAAATTGACATGAATCAGCCATGGGTATACATGTGTTCCCCATCCAGAACCCCACTCCCACCTCCCTCCCCATCCCACCCCTCAGGGTTGTCCCAGTGCACCAGCTTTGAGTGCCCTGTCTCATGCACTGAACTTGGACTGGTGATCTATTCCACATATGGTAATATCCATGTTTCAATGCCATTTTCTCAAATTATCCCACCCTCACCTTTTCCCACAAAGTTCAAAAACTTTTTTTTTTAATTTTATTTTAACTTTACAATATTGCATTGGTTTTGCCATATATCAAAATGAATCTGCCACAGGTATACATGTGTTCCCCATCCTGAACCCTTCTCCCTCTTCCCTCCCCATACCATCCCTCTGGGTTATCTGTGTTTCTTTTGCTGTCTTGAATACAGGGTCATCGTTACCATCTTTCTAAATTCTGTATATATGTACTAATATACTGTATTGGTGTTTTTCTTTCTTCAATCTGTATAATAGGCTCCAGTTTCATTCACTTCATTAGAACTGATTCAAATACATTCTTTTTAATAGCTGAGTAATATTCCATTGTGTATATGTACAACATCTTTCTTACCCATTCATCTGGAGATGGACATCTAGATTGCTTGCATGTCCTAGTTATTGTAAACAGTGCTGTGATGAACACTGGGATACACATGTCTCTTTCAATTCTGATTTCCTCAGTGTGTATGCCCAGCAGTGGGATTGCTGGGTCATATGGCAGTTTTATTTCCGGTTTTTAAAGAAATCTCCACATTGTTCTCCATAGTGGCTGTAACTAGTTTGCATTCCCACCAACAGTGTAAGAAGGTTCTTTTTTCTCTGCACCCTTTCCACCATTTATTTTTTATAGACTTTTTGATAGCAGCCATTCTGACTGGCATGAGATGGTACCTCATGGTGGTTTTGATTAGCATTTCTCTGATAATGAGGGATGTTGAGCATCTTTTCATGTGTTTGCTAGCCATCAGTATGTCTTATTTGGAGAAATGTCCATTTAGTTCTTTGGCCCATTTTTTGATTAGGTCCTTTATTTTTCTGGTATTGAGCTGCATGAGCTGCTTGTATATTTTTGAGATAAATTTTTTCAGTTGCTTCATTTACTATTATTTTCTCCCATTCTGAAGGCTGTCTTTTCACCTTGTTTATAGTTTCATTTGTTGTGCAAAAAACTTATAAGTTTAATTAGGTCCCAATGTTTATTTTTGCTTTTATTTCCATTACTCTGGGAGGTGGGTTATAGAGGACCCTGCTGTGATTTATGTCAGATAGTGTTTTTCCTATGTTTTCCTCTAGGAGTTTTATAGTTTCTGGTCTTAAATTCATTTTTTTATTTTTTCTTTGAAGAAATTTTTATGTGATTTTTACTGGTGCATACAATGTATTTAGAAAAGACAGAGGAACCAGAGATCAAATTGCCAATATCCTTCAATCATAGAAAAAGCAAAAAAATTCCAGAAAAAAACATCTAATTCTGCTTCTACTTGACCATGCTAAAGCCTTTGACTGTGTGGATCACAACAAACTACAGGGATTTTTTTTTTTTTTTTTTTTTTTTATGATTTTTCTTTTTTTTTTTCTTTATTTTGCTTAACTTTACAATATTGTATTGCTTTTACCATACATCGAGATGGATCCACCACCAGTATACACGTGCTCCCCATCCTGAACCCTCCTCCCTCCCTCCTCCCCACACCATCCCTCCAGGTCGTCCCAGTGCTCCAGCCCCAGGCATCTGTTATCGGGATCGTACCTGGACTGACGACTCGTTTCAGATATGATATTATACATATTTCAATGCTATTCTCCCCAATCATCCCACCCTCTCCCGGTCCCAGAGTCCAAAAGTCTGTTCTATACATCAGTGTCTCTTTTGCTGTCTCATAAATAGGGTTATTTTTACCATCTTTCTAAATTCCATATATATGCATTAGTATACTGTATTTGTGTTTTTCTTTCTGGCTTACTTCACTCTGTATAATAGGCTCCAGAACCTCTTACACTGTTGGTGGGAATGCAAACTAGTACAGCCACTATGGGGAACAGTATGGAGATTCCTCAAAAAACTGGGAATAGAACTGCCTTGTGATCTGGCAATCCCACTGCTGGGCATACACACTGAGAAAACCAGAATTGAAAGAGACACGTGTACCCCAATGTTCATAGCAACACTGTTTACAATAGCCAGGGTGTGGAAGCAACCTAGATGTCCATCTGCAGATGAATGGATAAGAAAGCTGTGGTACATATACACAATGGAGTATTACTCAGCCATTAAAAAGAATACATTAAAGCTAGTGGAGGTGATGGAATTCCAGTGGAGCTATTCCAAATCCTGAAAGATGATGCTGTGAAAGTGCTACACTCAATATGCCAGCAAATTTGGAAAACTCAGTAGTGGCCACAAGATGGGAAAAGGTCAGTTTTCATCCCAATCCCAAAGAAAGGCAATGCCAAAGAGTGCTCAAACTACTGAACAATTGCACTCATCTCATACGCTAGTAAAGTAATGCTCAAAATTCTCCAAGCCAGGCTTCAGCAATATGTGAACTGTGAACTTCCTGATGTTCAAGAAAAGGCAGAGGAACCAGAGATCAAATTGCCAACATCCGCTGGATCATGGAAAAAGCAAGAGAGTTCCAGAAAAACATCTATTTCTGCTTTATTGACTATGCCAAAGCCTTTGACTGTGTAGATCACAATAAACTATGGAAAATTCTGAAAGAGATGGGAATACCAGACCACCTGATCTGCCTCTTGAGAAATCTGTATGCAGGTCAGGAAGGAACAGTTAGAACTGGTCATGGAACAGCAGACTGGTTCCAAATAGGAAAAGGAGTACGTCAAGGCTGCATATTGTCACCATGTTTATTTAACTTCTGTGCAAAGTACATCATGAGAAATGCTGGACTGGAAGAAACAGAAGATGGAATCAAGATTGCTGGGAGAAATATCAATAACCTCAGATATGCAGATGACACCACTTTTATGGCAGAAAGTGAACAGGGGCTAAAAAGCCTCTTGATGAAAGTGAAAGTGGAGAGTGAAAAGGTTGGCTTATAGCTCAACTTTCAGTAAATGAAGTTCATGGCATCTGGTCCCATCACTACATGGGAAATAGATGGAGAAACAGTGGAAACAGTGTCAGAATTTATTTTTCTGGGCTCCAAAATCACTGCAGATGGTGACTGCAGCCATGAAATTAAAAGACGCTTACTCCTTGGAAAGAAAGTTATGACCAACCTAGATAGCATATTCAAAAGCAGAGACATCACTTTGCCAACAAAGGTTCGCCTAGTCAAGGCTATGGTCTTTCCTGTGGTCATGTATGGATGTGAGAGCTGGACTGTGAAGAAGGCTGAGTGCCGAAGAATTGATGCTTTTGAACTGTGGTGCTGGAGAAGACTCTTGAGAGTCCCTTGGACTGCAAGGAGATCCAACCAGTCCATTCTGAAGGAGATCAATCCTGGAATTTCTTTGGAAGGAATGATGCTGAAGCTGAAACTCCAGTATTTTGGCCACCTCATGCGAAGAGTTGACTCATTGGAGAAGACTCTGATGCTGGGAGGGATTGGGGGCAGGAGGAGAAGGGGATGACAGAGGATGAGATGGCTGGATGGCATCACTGACTTGATGGGTGTGAGTCTGAGTGACTTCTGGGAGCTGGTGATGGACAGGGAGGCCTGGCGTGCTGCGGTTCATGGGGTCGCAAAGAGTCGGACACGACTGAGCGACTGATCTGATCTGATCTGAAGTAGGTGGATGGGACTGGTCTTACATTTAGATCTTTGATCTATTTTGAGTTTATTTTTGTGTATGGTGTTAGAAAGTGTTCTAGTCTTATTGTTTTACAAGTGGTTGACCAGTTTTCCCAGCACCACTTTTTAAAGAGATTGTCTTTTCTCTGTTGCTTATTCTTGCCTCCGTTGTCAAAAATAAGGTATATGGATTTATCTCTGGGCTTTCTATTTTGTTCCATTTAACCATATTTCTTTGTGCCAGTACCATGCTGTTGTGATGACTGTAGCTTTGTAGTGTAGTCTGAAGTCAGGCAGGTTGATTGCTCCAGTTCCATTTTTCTTTTTCAAGATTGCTTTGGCCATTTGAGGTTTTTTTTGTAATACAACTCATTCCATCATGCAAGAAAGTAATGTGAGATTCATTACTTTAACAAGGTTGGAGGTTGTGGAAGTGGTTTTAAAAAGCTTTAGACTTGCTCACTGTCCAGGCATGCTAAGTGACATCAATTCAGGGAGTGCAATTCTCCATTTGATTTGACATTTCACAAAGTCTTCATTGTAAATAAATCCTTCATGTTAGCAATAAGAAGGGTTAGGAAATTATAGAAAAGACACTTTTTCCTACAAGTACTTTTTTTTATGGAATAAAGAAAAATCTTTAAAATAATTTTAAAATATTTCATTCTAAAATTGTCACTCTTCCCCAAATGACATAGATTTATACTTCTTTCGATAAAGCCACTGCCCATAATTTAACACTTTGGCTGGCATCATTGACTCAATGGACATGGGTTTGAGCAAGCTCTGGGAGATGGTGAAGGATGGGGAAGCCTGGTGTGCTGCAGTCCAAAGAGTCACAAAGAGTCAGACACAACTGAGCAACTGAAAAATTTTACTATCCTTGGTTTCCTTTTGGCTCAGATGGTAAAGAACTGCCTACAGTGCAAGAGACCTGGGTTTGATCCCAGGGTCAGGAAGATCCCCTGGAGAAGGGAATGGCTATCCACTCCAATATTCTTGCCTGGAGAATTGCATGGACAGAGGAGCTTGGAGGGCTACTTTCCATGGGGTTGCAAAGAGCTGGACATGACTGAACGACAAACACACACATTATTTTACTACTCTTGAAATGCAGAAATCCTAAACACTTTGTAGAAACATTTTTTTCTTAAGTTGTCACAAAAGATAAATATACATAGACAGTTTTCTTTCAGGAATTTGCAAAGTTCTATTTGGTATTTTATCATTTCTTTTTTTAATTGCCCCCAGTCATGTGCATAGTGATTATTGATACAATTATGCTTCAGGTTTCATCAGTACTAGTAAAGCCATCACAAAAGTGTGCAGATATTTCTATTGACATACTTTAAACTTAAAGTATTTGGGATAAATTCATCTATCATTGTACTTCTTTGGTAGGAACATGTGGGCAGTGCAGGTAAAAAAAAATGATGCCTCCTCTGTTGTGCGATTCTCCAGGTAAATTGCTACCTGAAAAGTACAGCTATCCATTTTTGTTTGGCTGAAATACTTTATTTTCTATAGCATTTAGTTTATAATGTATTATATCACATGGACACATTACAATGTAATTCATCCATTTATACATCTGCCTTCTCCACTAGAAAGATAAATTCTGAGAAAAAGTAAACTGTCTGCTTCATTTTAATATTCTATGACCTTGGATGCTTGTAGGTGGGTAGACAAATCCAGTTAAAATCTGAATGAATAAATGCATGGTAGCTCAGAGTTTTCTGTCGCACTAATTCTATGTATCCCTCCTTTCACTCAAATTTCTTCTTAAAAGGGAATGCTTTAATCTAACAATTTTTGAAGTTAAACCATGAGAAGGAATGTGTATTGGCAGGTAGAAAATTTGTCTCAGAGAGGATCTATATTTGCCAGTCTAAAATAGTTACTACTTCCTCCAAGGAAAATTGTAAGCCTACACATACTATCGGAGAAGGCAATGGCACCCCACTCCAGTACTCTTGCCTGGAAAATCCCATGGATGGAGGAGCCTGGTGGGCTGCAGTCCATGGGGTCGCTAAGAGTCGGACACGACTGAGCGACTTCACTTTCACTTTTTCGCTTTCATGCATTGGAGAAGGAAATGGCAACCCACTCTAGTTTTCTTGCCTGGAGAATCCCAGGGGCAGGAGAGCCTGATGGGCTGATGTCTATGGGGTCACGTGGAGTCGGACACGACTGAAGTGACTTAGCAGCACCAGCAGCAGCAGCACACATACTATGGAGAATTCAAAGGATGCAAGAAGGAGCAATGACACCTGAACAGTCTTGATCAGAAAGCGCTTGGCCAGAATAGGAAAAGGTCAGTGTGAGCAGCACATCAACTGTGTAAGAATGTTGAAATAGGAAGAGAGGAAAAGACATATAGGAAAAAAAAAGCTCATCTGAGGCTGATTCCACAGGATAAAAAGGATGATGCTGCTGTAGAATGAAATACTCTGCATGGTTCTCTAGATGTGTATATGTTTGATGATTTAGCTGGTGTTCTGTTCATGGATTGTGCCTGGTTGCCTTTCTGGACATTTGGGGAGTATAATGCTGGGATCACAAAATGAAAGAGAGATACGAAGAATTATCTCTTTGTTGAAAGCTACAAAATAATTAAAAGATGAGTTAGCTGAGTTCTATTCATGGACTGTGCCTGCTTGCCTTTCTGGACATTTTTTTTTTTTTTTTTTTTTTAGGGTGGGGGGAGTATAATGCTGGGATCACAAAATGAAACAAAGATACAAAAGAATTAAAATTGTTCCCAGATACTGTCCTTATTTTATTAAAAAAAAAAGAATCAAGGGTCAATTAATTCCTCAATTACCATTTCACAAATTCATTAGATCCCTCATAGATGTCTCATCTCTCTGGAAAATAATGCTTTATAAAGCTTTCTTCATATGCATTTCTCTAGCTTATATGGCCCATAAAACATCCATGTTTACAAATTCCATCTCTCAGCTCCCACCTGACCCATTGACCTCAATCACTGACCAGAAACAATGACTTCAGTTTGCTTGGAGAATACTCAACTGTGCATGTCAAATCCAGTCTCAGAATGCTATATTTTCTATAAGGCTCTAGTGGGATTTGGTTTTCTTCTCTAAAATCTAAATAATATAATCATTTTACTGTAATATATTCAGAAGTGAGGCACATAAAGAACCTGTCCTATATCAGCCATATAAAGTTAATAGAAACAAAATGAAAAAGAGAATATGAAAAGGCAAAGAGGCAATGGGAAAATACTTTTACCAGAGTTAAATGATTGATTTTATCAAACATTGATTACCTAAATTGTAATTCATTCACGTTAATGTACAACAAGATACAATAAATAAAATAAAGTAACAGCAACTAAAATTATAGTGTTCAAAAAGTATGTGTGTGCACCAATTTATAGTCAAAATATACAAAATATTCTATTTCACAAGCATACTGACTTTGCTACTAAAAAAATAGAATGGTATATAACTCTAAGGGAGATAAATGTAGCAAATGCATTTCACTGTCTAGAAGAGGAAAAGAATAATGATGGTGATCATATCTTAATCTGAGAAAAAAATGAAACAATGAAGATAATTGTTTCTGAAGTATAAGAGAAAGTGATAATTGAATAAAGAGTATACACAAACTTCTCAATTAGTCCAGTGGACTGACTTCATATTTTCCTTCTCTTTCTACTTTTGTTCTTAATGGATAAAAAAGATGCAATACAAATACACAAGAAAATATTACTCAGCCATAAAAGGAATGAAATAATGCCATTTGCAGCAACATGGATGAATCTAGAGATTATCATACTAAATTAAGTAAGTCAGACAGAGAAAGACAAACATCATATCACTTATGTGTAGACTCTAAAGAAAAGATACAAACAAACTTATTTACAAAACAATTAAACCCAGAGACATAGAAAACAAACTTAAGGTTACCAAAGGGAAAGGGGGAAAGATAACTTAGAAGTTTGTTATTAATATATACACACTGCTGCTGCTGCTAAGTCACTTCAGTCGTGTCTGACTCTGTGCGACCCCATAGACGTCAGCCCACCAGGCGCCCCCATCCCTGGGATTCTCCAGGCAAGAACATTGGAGTGGTTTGCCATTTCCTTCTCCAATGCATGAAAGTGGAAAGCGAAAAGTGAAAGTGAAGTCACTCAGTCGTTTCCAACTCCCAGCGACCCCATGGACTGAAATCTACCAGGCTCCTCCATCCATGAGATTTTCCAGGCAAGAGTACTGGAGTGGGGTGCCAGTGCCTTCTCCGATATACACACTACTCTATATGAAATAAACAAATAAGGCCTACTGTATAGCACAGTGAACTATACTCAATATTTTGCAATAATCTATAAAGGAAAACAATTGGGAAATATATACATGGGTTCCTAGGCAGTTCAGAGGTTAAGAATCTGCGAGTCAAGCAGGAGACATGGGTATGATCCCTCGGTCAGGAACATCCCCTCAATCAACCCACTCCAGTATTCTTGCTTTGGAAATTGCATGGACAGAGGAGCCTGGCAGGCTACAGTCCATAGGTATGCAAGCAGTCTGACATAACAACTAAACAACAGCAATAACATATATAAACATATATAACTGAATCAGTTTGCTGTATAACTGAAATGAGCAAAAATTTGTAAGTCAACTATGCATCAATTTCATAACAAAACAATTATTAAGCTACAAGTATGAGATCAGATCAGATCAGTCGCTCAGTCATGTCTGATTCTTTGCAAACCCATGAATCACAGCACGCCAGGCCTCTCTGTCCATCACCAACTCCCGGAGTTCACTCAGACTCACATCCATAGAGTCAGTGATGCCACCCAGCCATCTCATCCTCTGTCATCCCCTTCTCCTCTTGCCCCCAATCCCTCCCAGCATCAGAGTCTTCTCCAATGAGTCAACTCTTTGCGAGAGGTGGCCAAAGTACTGGAGTTTCACCTTTAGCATCATTCCTTTGAAAGAAATCCCAAGGCTGATCTCCTTAAACATGGACTGGTTGGATCTCCTTGCAGTCCAAGGGACTCTCAAGAGTCTTATCCAACACCACAGTTCAAACTGAGCCACAGTTTGGCGCTCAGCCTTCTTCACAGTCCAACTATCACATTCATACATGACCACTGTAAAAACATAGCCTTGACTAGACGAACTTTTGTTGGCAAAGCAATGTCTCTGCTTTTGAATATGCTATCTATGTTGGTCATAACTTTCCTTCCAAGGACTAAGTGTCTTTTAATTTCATGGCTGGAGTCACCATCTGTAGTGATTTTGGAGTCCAGAAAAATACAGTCTGACACTCTTTCCACTGTTTGCCCATCTATTTCCCATGAAGTGATAGGACCGGTTGCCATGATCTTTGTTTTCTGAATATTGACTTTTAAGCCAAATTTTTCACTCTCCACTTTCACTTTCATCAAGAAGCTTTTTAATTCCTCTTCACTCTCTGCCATAAGGGTGGTGTCATCTGCATCTCTGAGGTTATTGAGATTTCTCCCAGCAATCTTGATTCCAACTTGTGTTTCTTCCAGTCCAGCGTTTCTCATGATGTAATCTGCATATAAGTTAAATAAGCAGGGTGACAATATACAGCCTTGACGTACTCCTTTTCCTATTTGGAACCAGTCTGTTTTTCCATGACCAGTTCTAACTGTTGCTTCCTGACCTGCATACAGGTTTCTCAAGAGGCAGATCAGGTGGTCTGGTATTCCAATCTCTTTCAGAATTTTCCACAGTTTATTGTGATGCACACAGTTAAAGGCTTTGGCATAGTCAATAAAGCAGAAATATATGTTTTTCTGGAACTCTCTTGCTTTTTCCATGATCCAGCGGATGTTGGCAATTTGATCTCTGGTTCCTCTGCCTTTTCTAAAACCAGGTTGAACATCATGAAATTCATGGTTCACATATTGCTGAAGCCTGGCTTGGAGAATTTTGAGCATTGCTTTACTAGCATGTGAGATGAGTGCAATTGTGCAGTAGTTTGAGTACTCTTTGGCATTGCCTTTCTTTGGGATTGGGATGAAAACTGACCTTTTCCAATCCTGTGGCCACTGCTGAGTTTTCCAAATTTGCTCGCATATTGAGTGCAACACTTTGATGGCATCATTTTTCAGGATTTGGAATAGCTCAACTGGAATTCCATCACCTCCACTAGCTTTGTTCGTAGTGATGCCTTCTAAGGCCCACTTGGCTTCACATGTCAAGATGTCTGGTTCTAGGTGAGTGATCACACCATCGTGATTATCTGGGTCATGAAGATCTTTTTTGTACAGTTGTTCTGTGTATTCTTGCCACCTCTTCTTAATATCTTCTGCTTCTTTTAGGTCCATACCATTTCTGTCCTTTATCGAGCCCATCTTTGCATGAAATGTTCCTTTGGCATCTCTGATTTTCTTGAAGAGATCCCTATTCTTTCCCATTCTGTTGTTTTCCTCTAGTTCTTTGCATTGATCACTGAAGAAGGCTTTCTTATCTCTTCTTGCTATTCTTTGGAACTCTGCATTCATGTGTTTATATCTTTCCTTTTCTCCTTTGCTTTTTGCTTCTCTTCTTTTCACAGCTATTTGTAAAGCCTCCCCAGACAGCCATTTGGCCTTTTTGCATTTCTTTTCCATGGGGATGGTCTTGGTCCCTGTCTCCTGTACCATGTCAGGAACCTCATTCCATAGTTCATCAGGCATTTTATCTATCAGATCTAGGCCCTTAAATCTATTTCTCACTTTCACTGTATAATCATAAGGGATTTGATTTAGGTCATACCTGAATGGTCTAGTGGTTTTCCCTACGTTCTTCAATTTAAGTCTGAATTTGGCAATAAGGAGTTCATGGTCTGAGCCACAGTCAGCTCCTGGTCTTGTTTTTGCTGACTGGATAGAACTTCTCCATCTTTGTCTGCAAAGAATATAATTGATTTGATTACAGTGTTGACCATCTGGTGATGTCTATGTATAGAGTCTTCTCTTGTGCTGTTGGAAGAGGGTGTTTGTTATGACTAGTGCATTTTCTTGGCAAAACTCTATTAGTCTTTGCCCTGCTTCATTCCGTATTCCAAGGCGAAATTTGCCTGTTACTCCAGGTGTTTCTTGACTTCCTACTTTTGTCCAGTTCCCTATAATGTAAACATCTTTTTTGGGTGTTAGTTCTAAATAGAGTTGTAGGTCTTAATAGAACTGTAGAATTTCAGCTTCTTCAGCGTTACTGCTTGGAGCATAAACTTAGATTACTCTGACATTGAATGGTTTGCCTTGGAAACTAATAGAGATCATTCTGCCATTTTTGAGACTGCATCCAATTACTGCATTTTGGACTCTTTTGTTGACCATGATGGCCATTCCATTTCTTCTGAGGGATTCCTGCCCGCAGTAGTATATATAATGGTCATCTGAGTTAAATTCACCCATTCCAGTCCATTTCAGTTCGCTGATTCCTAGAATGTCGATGTTCACTCTTGCCATTTCATGTTTGACTACTTCCAATTTGCCTTGATTCATGGACCTGACATTCCAGGTTCTTATGCAATATTGCTCTTTACAGCATCGGACCTTGCTTCTATCACCAGTCACATCCACAGCCGGGTATTATTTTTGCTTTGGCTCCATCCCTTCATTCTTTCTGGAGTTATTTCTCCACTGATCTCCAGTAGCATATTGGGCACCTACTGACCTGAGGAGTTTCTCTTTCAGTATCCTATCATTTTTCCTTTTCATACTGTTCATGGGGTTCTCAAGGCAAGAATACTGAAGTGGTTTGCCATTCCCTTCTCCAGTGGACCACATCCTGTCAGATCTCTCCACCATGACCCACCCATTTTGGGTTGCCCCACAGGCATGGTTTAGTTTCATTGAGTTAGACAAGGCTGTGGTCCTAGTGTGATTAGATTGACTAGTTTTCTGTGAGTATGATTCAGTGTGTTTGCCCTCTGATGCCCTCTTGCAACAACTATGATCTTACTGGAAAGGGGCCATGAAAAAATCCCGACAACTTGGGGAAATGTAGTTCTTAAAAGAAAGAGATAAGTGATAAAGCATAGTCATCTCAAGGCAAGCACTACCAACTGTCTTCAAGTGGTGAGGCACTCTACACTCCAAAAAATGTAGAGGGTCTGAACTGCCTGGGAAGCCCATGTATCTATTTCCCAATTGTTTTCCTTCATCAGATCAGATCAGATCAGTCGCTGAGTCGTGTCCAACTCTTTGCGACCCCATGAATCACAGCATGCTAGGCCTCCCTGTCCATCACCAACTCCCGGAGTTCACTCAGACTCATGTCCATCGAGTCACTGATGCCATCCAGCCATCTCATCCTCTGTCTTCCCCTTCTCCTCTTGCCCGCAATCCCTCCCAGCATCAGAGTCTTCTCCAATGAGTCAACTCTTTGCAAGAGGTGGCCAATGTACTGGAGTTTCACCTTTAGCATTATTCCTTCCAAAGAAATCCCAGGGCTGATCTCCTTAAGCATGGACTGGTTGGATCTCCTTGCAGTCCAAGGGACTCTCAAGAGTCTTCTCCAACAACACAGTTCAAAAGCATCAATTCTTTGGTGCTCAGCCTTCCTCACAGTCCAACTCTCACATCCATACATGACCACAGGAAAAACCATAGCCTTGACTAGACGAACCTTTGTTGGCAAAGTAATGTCTCTGCTTTTGAATATGCTATCTAGATTGGTCATAACTTTCCTTCCAAGGAGTAAGCGTCTTTTAATTTCATGGCTGCAGTCACCATCTGCAGTGTTTTCCTTCATAGGTTATTACAAGAGATGGGAATACCAGACCACTTGATCTGCCTCTTGAGAAATCTGTATGCAGGTCAGGAAGGAACAGTTAGAACTGGTCATGGAACAACAGACTGGTTCCAAATAGGAAAAGGAGTACGTCAAGGCTGTATATTGTCACCATGTTTATTTAACTTATATGCAGAGTACATCATGAGAAACGCTGGACTGGAAGAAACACAAGTTGGAATCAAGATTGCTGGGAGAAATATCAATAACCTCAGATATGCAGATGACACCACCCTTATGGCAGAAAGTGAAGAGGAACTCAAAAGCCTCTTGATGAAAGTGAAAGTGGAGAGTGAAAAGGTTGGCTTAAAGCTCAACATTCAGAAAACGAAGATCATGGTCCCATCTGGTCCCATCACTACATGGGAAATAGATGGAGAAACAGTGGAAACAGTGTCAGACTTTATTTTTCTGGGCTCCAAGATCACTGTAGATGGTGACTGCAGCCATGAAATTAAAAGGCACTTACTCCTTGGAAGGAAAGTTATGACCAACCTAGATAGCATATTCAAAAGCAGAGACATTACTTTGCACACCAAGGTTCGTCTAGTCAAGGCTATGGTCTTTCCTGTGGTCATGTATGGATGTGAGAGCTGGACTGTGAAGAAGGCTGAGTGCCGAAGAATTGATGCTTTTGAACTGTGTTGTTGGAGAAGACTCTTGAGAGTCCCTTGGCCTGCAAGGAGATCCAACCGGTCCATTCTGAAGGAGATCAGCCCTGGGATTTCTTTGGAAGGAATGATGCTAAAGCTGAAACTCCAGTATTTTGGCCATTTCTTGCAAAGAGTTGACTCATTGGAGAAGACTCTGATGCTGGGAGGGAATGGGGGCAGGAGGAGAAGGGGACGACAGAGAATGAGATGGCTGGATGGCATCACTGACTCGATGGATGTGAGTCTGGGTGACCTCCGGGAGCTGGTGATGGACAGGGAGGCCTGGCGTGCTGCTGTTCATGGGGTTGCAGAGAGTCGGACACGACTGAGCAACTGATCTGTTCTGATCTGATAGCTCCCTGTGCTATACAGTAGGTCTTAGTTGTTTATCTATTGCATATAGACTAGTATATGTATATTAATATCAACTAATCCTCAAACGAATTTGGTTATGAAGCAATAGTAATGGTACTAATTGTGGAAATGTACTGTGAAACATTTGATCTACAGGAGAAATTTTATGAACAGAAAAGTTGACTTAAAAATTTATTTAAGTAATAAATATCTTTTGCAAGTCAAACCTGTATCATCCACTCTAGGAAATCTTATGAGTACCACAGTTAAAAATTTGCAATCTTGGGACTTACATACTAATAAACTAAAAGAAGCTGGAAGAGGTCGACTACATAATTTAAAATATGTACATTTCTAAAAGACATTTTTAAATATGTGCCATTATCAATAATTTCCCTGTATTAATTTTATTTCATCAAATACTAATAGTCAATAGAGAGAAATAAACAGGATGGAGAGAAGGACAATATTTTTAGGAATAAGTTTATAGAATTTTTTAAATTGAGAAAATTAATTTATATCATTGATTGTTTTCTTCTCTTTTTCTTTTTCTATGAATTAAAATAATGACCACCGTTATTGTATAAAAATAAAACATGTATGCAAAGAAAAAACTTAGTCCATTTTGGAGAAGTTTAGTTGATAACTATTGAGACAGGAAACAATTTAATCAACTGGGGCTTGATGAGCAAGAGTGCTAGTTATTATAAATGATAAAAAATGTTAGGAAGCAACATCTGAACTTCTAAAAAATAGAGATACAGTATGATACTACAATACCACATCTGGGTGCATATCCAGAGAAGAACTAATTCAAAAATATGCATGCACTTCAAGGTTCATAACAGCACTATTTACAAAATTGCCAAGACATGGAAGCAACCTAAGTGTCCATCAACAGAGGCATGGATGAAGAAGACATGAGATAGATAGATATATATACACATACACAGTGGAATATTACTTAGCCATAGAAAAGAAAGAAGTAATGCCATTTGCAGCAACATGGAGGGAGCCAGAGATCATCATACTGAGTAAAGTAAGTTCAACAGAGAAAGACAAATATCATATGATATCACTTATAAATGGAATCTAAAAAAAAGATAAAATTACTTACATATACAACTTTCTGTATGTAGATCACAAACATAAAATAAAATAATCACTTTGCTGTACACTTAAAATTAATATACTATAAATGAACTATACTTCAATTTAATAACATAATCTGAACATTTTATAGGCTAATGTGTTCCCTAGAGTTAGCTGGGAGTAGTTCTCTAAATCCAAGTTGGCAGTAGAGATAAGATGTAGCAAAATCATTGAGAACCGGAAGCTATAGATGTTGTGTGCAGATCAAATTCAAAATGCAGAGACTGATACAGGGGTGGGACTACATTATGAAGATCCAAGGTCTGGGAAGAAATGCAAGGGTCAAGACCAAACTAACTGGAAGAAGAACTTCTTTGTGTTCTTGTGAGAACTGAGTCACATGGGATGATAGCTACTTGCTACATGTAATTATTATACATTTTGAATTATGACTAGTCCAGAGATGGGTGGTAAGTGTAAAATGCACACTGGGTTTCCAAGGTATAGTACAAAATATATAAAATAATGTAAATAATATCACAGATGCAATTACATTTTATATGTCAAATGAATAATATTCTAGATATATTAGATAATATAGTCTTTCTTTTAATGTAGTTTCTAGGAAATGTAAACTTATACATGATGTTTATATTTACACTGGACAGCATATTTAGAGAGTTGATTCCCAGCTTTTTTAAACATGTACCCTATCAGTAAATACAATTTAAATATATCATCAACATTTATTTTTAAATGACAAATCTGCTAAGCTCTATGAAAAGATAATATATTTTTTAAAAATGTGTGGCAAAATAGAAAATATAATCAGGTAAAATAAAAATAGAGATAGGAATTCTAACACACTTTCTTCCAGCTCTATGTGGATCATGATACACCCTTTTGGAAGCTAAAAATTCATATTTCTAATGTGGATTATAAGACAGTCAGTCTTGGGTGGATGATCAAGACAGGCTTACAGGACCAGAAAGCCTTCAAAATAAGTGCTTACTTTTAACTATATTTTGTCATATTTAAAATTGTACATTGGATTGAAATACAATATTATATTAAATCCATTAATGCATTTGCAAAAGTATTAAATTAACATAAATATTAAATTAGCATAAAATAAAATATAATTATTTCACTGAACAAGTTTAAGGAAGATTTATAAATATGAGACTAATGTTCACCTGCTGGTTTATCTAATTTTGAAGAAAAATAAGAAAATATGAAAAGAAAACCTTATAGAGAATATACTGCATAAGTTCTAATTTATTAAATGGGAAAAAATGCCCAATTATGTCAATTACATAGCAATGTATCCTAAACCCAAATATTATTTAACTTATACAAATTTGAATTATAGGCACTCTAAGCTGGCAGAAAAGTCAATAAGCATCTCTTCCACTCTTTAAAGGTGAGCATGCAGAGGACCAAAATTCCAGTGATGGTCAGGCAGCACATGGTGGAAGGTTGTGGGGGCTAAAATCACACCCTCGTATTAAACATAGACTCTGTATCTTTCCCAGTCAATAGCATCTTCTGAATTCATAGCAATATGAATTCATATTTATGCAGAGACAGTTGTGTTTTGTTTATATTCGCTTTTGTTTTGAAACTTCTTTGATTATTCCACATTCTCCTTTCTCACGCACAATACTTTTATAACTCACAAATAAAGTTATTATTTACAAATTTTTCCTAACTTAAAGTCAAATGTATCATGTTTGGATAACATTAATTATCCCAAACTATGAAGGGTCTGAGTTAACAAGATTTTACTGAATGTCACAGCAAGGGAAACAGCTCCCAGTTCAGTAGCCCATTCTCTACCCACTTCATACTGTGCTTTTTTGTTTGATTAAATGAAACATTATGAATTCCCCAAATAACCTCAATATGTTTTTATGATAAAGTACGCCATTATGTTCAAATATTTATCTTACTCATTGTAACAGTAATGATGTGGGCAGCACTTAATATTCTATTGCACCTTCCCTGTTGATATTCTGGATTAGAGTGGAGCAGATGTTCATATATAATAAACCATATTTTAAAGTGCACATGTGCAAACATCAACTTGCACATCAATTTTTCAGTATGACAATTTTAAAGAAAATAGAAGCAAAGTATTTGGTAATTATGGTTTTTACCATTTACAGACAAAATTTTATACACTTTCCATTGGTATGAAAAGATTAACATTATAAAAGGAAGAAATCATTAATTTTTTTTTTTTTTGGTTCTAATCAAATCCAATGTAATCATGTCAATGGCCTTTTTAGAAAAAGACTGCAAATTTTATTTTGCTAGTATACAATTTTTCTAATCAAATTTTGTAAGGAAAGAACATGCTACTACAACCTATAAGTGACATTTTAGTTTAGCACACAACCAGAAAGAAGATTGAAAAACACTTTTAAGCATTATTTTTCCAAGTGGTCAAAAATATCTCAGCATTTCAGTGAGTTTCAACATTTCAGTGAGTTTACCATTTAAATTTTCAAGTAATTTTCTCTCTAATTACATGGTATCATATTACATGATTTCACAGCATTTAATAATTAATACATTCCAACAAAGTTACTAGTTTGATGAACAGGAGATTTATTGATGATGTAAGATTGAGTGCAAATATTTTTATAATTAGACATTTCTTTATTGAATATTTTTCTTCTGTAAAAATTGTATTTCTTTTATAAGTCTCAACTGGGATTGAGAATTCTATAAGAATTCTGGGATTCTTATAGAGCAAGCAGTGCTACTCAGGGAGTAGAATCACAGGGAGTTCTGGATTTACTTGATATTGGCCAGTTAGAAGACAATTGCAGGGACTGAGAGCTTACATTCAGGAAGACTAAACACTTTGGCACTGTCATAACGTCCCATCCTTGCCTGGTGGGAATCAGCAAAACCTAGTTCACGTGTTGTCAGACTTGTGTATTGAATTACACCAGTGCCACTCACACACAATGAGGTCAGCCTGGTATTGGGATCTGAAATCAGCTGGAAAAATTACTCAGCAAAATGAGTTTTCTTTACTTGTACCTTAACAAGAGAGCTAATCCCTACTCCCTCAGATGAGGGAGTTGTGTGGCCTAGTGGGGTAACTACTCACCACCTGTGGCTTTGGAGACTCTGAAGTGTGTCTAGTTCAAACTGAAATGTGCTGTACTTTATGTGTAAATTGAAGACTGTGTTCTGAAGCTTTCATATGTGAAAAAAGAAAAATATATCATTAACAATTTAATATTGAATTCCTATTGATCATTCTTTTGATATTTTTGATTCAACAAAATAAGTATTACCTTTAGTTTTACCTGTTTCAGTTTACTTTTTTTGTGAGGCCACTAGAAAATTTTACATTGAAATGTGGCTTTCATTTTGTTTCTATTGGATGCTGCTGCACTAGAATATCTTGAGCACACAAGCATATAATGATATCTAAGTTTTGTGGTGAACACTGGGTAAAATTTATTCTACTTCCAGACTTCAGACAATACTGCACAGCCACAGTAATCAAAATGGTGTAGTATTGGTACAAGAACAGACATATAGGTCAATGGAACAGAGTAGAGAGCCAAGAAACAAACCCACACATGTACAGTCAATTAATCTTCAACAAAAGAGGTAAGAATATAAAATGGGAAAAAGTCTCTTCAGCAAGTGGTGCTGTGAAGTTTGAACATTTGCATGCACATCAATGAAGTTAGAACACACTCTCATGCCCTGCACAAAAATAAACTCAAAATGACTTAGAGACTTAAATATAAGACATGGTACCATAAACGCCTAGATGACAACATAGGCAAAATATTCTCTGACATAAATCGTCAAAATGTTTTCTTAGGTCAGTCTGCCAAGGCAATAGACATAAAAAAACAAAATATGCAATGAGATCTAATCAAACTTACAAGATTTTGTACAGTAAAGAAACCATAATGACAGCTTATGGAATGAGAAAAAAATATTTTCAAATGAAGTGACAGATAAGGGCTAAATCTCCAAAATACACAAGCTGTTCATACAACTCAACAACAACAACAACAAACACTTAAAATGTGTACAGAAAACCTTAATAGGCATTTCTCCAAAGAAGACATACAGGTAGCCAATAAGCACAGGAAAAGATGTTCAGCACCTTATTTGAGAAATGGCTTCCTAGGTGGCACTTGTTGTTCAGTAGCACAGATGTGTCCAACTCTTTGTGACTCCATGAACTACAGCACACCACTCCCCTTTCCTTCACCATCTCCTGGAGTTTGCTCAAAGTCATGTCCATCGAGTTGGTGATTCCATCCAACCATCTCATCCTCTGTCATCCCCCTTATCCTCATGCCTTCAGTCTTTCCCAGCATCAGGGTCTTTTCCAATGAGTCAGCTCTTCGCATCAGGTGGCCAAAGACTGGAGCTTCAGCTATAGCATCAGTCCTTCCAATGGATAGTCAGGACTGATTTCCTTTAGCATGGACTGGTGTGAACTCCTTGCTCTTCAAGGGACTCTTTGAATCTTCTCCAACACCACAGTTCAAAAGCATCAATTCTTCAGCACTCAGCCTGCTTTATGGTCCAACTTGCACATTCATACGTGACTACTGGAAAAAAAATAGTCTTGACTAGATGGAGCTTTGTTGGAAAAGTAATGTCTCTGCTTTTTAACACACTGTCTAGGTGTGTCATAGCTTTTCTTCCAAGGAGCAAGTGTCTTTTAGTTTCATGGCTACAGTCACCATCTGTAGTGATTTTGGAGCCCAAGAAAAATAATGTCTGTCACTGTTTCCATTGTTTCCCCATCTATTTGTCATGAAGTGATTGGACCAGATGCCATGATCTTAGAGTTTTGAACGTTGACTTTTAAGCCAGTTTTTTTCATTCTCCTCCTTTGCCTTCATCAAGTCGCTTTAGTTCCTCTTCACCACCAGGTGATGCTAGTGGTAAAGAGTCCGCCTGGCAATGCAACAGATGTGGGCTCATACCTGAATTGATATCTCCTGGAATAGGAAATGGCAGCCCGTTCCAAAATTCTTGCCTATCCCATCAATAGAGGAGCCTGGTGGGCTACAATCAATGGGGCCACAAAGAATTGGACACAGCTAAGGGACATACACATTAGAGAAATACAAACCAAATCTACAGTGAGGTACCACCTCACACGGGTGAGAATGGCAATCATTGAAAAGTCTATAAATAAAAATGCTGGAGAAAAAGACACCCTCATACACTGTGGATGTGAATGTAAGTTGATGTATCCACTATGGAAAACCATGTAGGTGGAGATTTCTCAGAAAACTAAAAATAGAATTACTATATGATCTAGCAATCCTACTCCTGGATACGTACCCAGACAAAACTATAATTCAATAAGATACATGTACCCCTATTTCATAGCATCACTATTCAAAATAGCTAAGGCATGGAAACAATCTATATCTTCATCAACAGATGAGCGGATAAAGAAGATGGGGTACATACATACATTCCATACAATGGAATACTAATCAACCATAAAAAGAATGAAATCATGCCATATGCAGGAACATGGGTGCAATTAGAAATTATCGTACTAAGTAAAGTAAGTCAGAAAGAGAAAGACAAATACTACATGATATCACTTTATGCATGGAATAAAATATGGCACATATGAACTTATCTACAAAACAGAAACAGACTAACAGATATAGAGAACAGACTTGTGGTCGCCAAGGGGTTGGGGCTTAGGACAGGGAAGGATTAAGAGTTTGGGGTTAGCAGATGCAATCTATGATATACAGGAAACTAAAAGACAAAGTCCTACTGTGTAGCACAGGGAACTTTTTCAGGACTCTTTGATAAACCATAATAGAAAAAGAATATATAAAGTGATGTCTATATGTATATAAATGAGTCACTTTATTGCCACAACATTGTAAATCAACTATGCTTCAATTAAAAAAAAAAAGAAAAACAACAACAAAATAAACTTACTCTAACCCATGAAGTTATTTGACTTTCTGAGCTTTCTTTCATATGAAAATTTACCACCATGCAGTGAATCATTTTAACTGTATGAGTTTGGCTTGAGTTGGTTACGGTAGATGTTGAGTGTGTAGGTGGATTATTTTTTAATATACTAAAGATTTTAGCTTTAGTACACAGTTACTTATAACAATCCACTTATTAAAAGACTGGAGAAAAAATTAAAGTATGTAAACTAGATTTTCCAGGTTCAGACAATAGTAATAAAAAATTACATTTTAACTTAGAAAAGTGAAGAAAGAAAGTAAGCATTCATAGAGCCATGATCTTAACCACTGTACATTATTAATGTAGGTTATGATTGTCAAAAGTGTATATAAAAAAATCTTATACAAATAGAAAACATTCTATTTACTACATATGTCCAGAAAGTCTCTCAGGTCTGAGCCTTGGGATTAGTGTGTTTTTGTTATCCTAGGACAACAAACGCCATAAGCATTTGAAAATGAGTCTATTTTCCTCCTCATTTTCATTGCTGAGAAGTTGTGAGCCCTTTTTTATGGCCCAGCTTGATCAACTCTCTCAGGAGGCAGGCCCCTACTCTGTAATTCTAATCTCATGGTAGACTTATAATTCTTTTTCAATTATGTCTTCCTTACTCAAATACTGGGTTAAATATGATTAAAAGAAAAAGACGAAACAAAACAAAACAAAAAACCCAAAAGGTGTTAATGAAAGTGCTGTTTCTAAGATATTTGCTGAACAATTCATGTCTGTAGTGATTCTGCCATGCTTTGTCCAGACATAGGTAAGCAGCTCTTTAGCCTCATGTTTGTCTGTTTTTGTTCCCCTTAAACCTTAATTATAAAAGTGAGATTTCCAGATAACATTTAACCTAACTCTTGACTTATGCTCTATTAAATGTATGCAATACTTTGCCTAACATGTTGATTCCTTTTCTGGATTAAAGTAAGAATAAATAATTAAGTAGATAAAGAATGACTGACCCTCTGTCTCTAGACTTTCCTTAGTAAATCTGCATGTGGCACCACAGGCACAGGTGGCTCATGTAGGCAAGAGAGTATCCAGTTGTAAGCAGACCACAGGGGCAAGACAGTTTATCCAAAAGATCAGCGAATTCAGCACGTCTGCACTCCAGGCAAAAATGATAAGGAACCTGATCTGCTATCAATGATTAATTCAGATAGCTTGCCCTTTTTCCTTTAAAAACTGTCATGGCTGAGAAGAATATTTAAAATTGGTATCTGAAGGCTGAGCACCGAAGAATTGATGCTTTTGAACTTTGGTGTTGGAGAAGACTCTTGAGAGTCCCTTGGACTGCAAGAAGATCCAACCAGTCCATTCTGAAGGAGATCAACCCTGGGATTACTTTGGAAGGAATGATGCTAAAGCTGAAACTCCAGTATTTTGGCCACCTCATGCGAAGAGTTGACTCATTGGAGAAGACTCTGATGCTGGGAGGGATTGAGGGCAGGAGGAGAAGGGGACGACAGAGGATGAGATGGCTGGATGGCATCACTGACTTGATGGGTGTGAGTCTGGGTGACCTCCGGGAGCTGGTGATGGACAGGGAGGCCTGGCGTGCTGCGGTTCATGGGGTCGCGAAGAGTCGGACACGACTGAGCGACTGATCTGATCTGATCTGATCTGAACAAGAGTCCATCTTCTCCCCAGATTGTTAAATTTTCTGAACAAAGTACCTTTCTTCTCTACCAACACTTGTGCTTTGAATACTGGCTTTTGAGCAGGGAACAGCTGGACTTGAGTTTGATAACACACAGACAACCCTGGCAGGAAGCCTATTTGACTCAATCATATAATCAAGGCATCTGATTAAGTCAGTACACACAAGAGAGAAGGATCACCATGTATAGGAGCAGAAGAATATAGGACCAAATGCTTTTATGTGTTTAGGAGCACAGAGAATATTCCACATAATCATTTTTTCAAGAGGAAAGCAAAAGTTTTGTGTAATACTCAAACATAAAACTTAAACTTTTCCTTCTAAGAAAATAATCACCATAAGAGGACCACACAGGCTATACTAATTAGGAATTGTGTAGTCTGAACCATCTCATTAACTGCTTTGTGACTATCTTTCTTGAGTTAAAAAGAAAAAAAAGTGCCTATTTTTCAGAATTCGTGTAATTAGATCTTGGGCAACCAATAGCCACATTTATTATTATTTTTTAGATTGTAATCAGATGTTGATATATTTACAGGCTGTAAAAGAATATGTCCTCAGGAAGAGGACAAGCACAGGAGTTTATGCCTAGGATAGACTCTACTGCTTTTCCATTATGTATTTAAACCTCCATTGCTTCTGCAGCCTCTAAAATTCCATTGTCCGTGACCTCTACCTTGGAAGAGAGGCAACTGAAAAACAGGCAAGGATGCATAATACACAAAACATTAAAATGCCTATTTAAATAGCTGGCTTTATCCTTTATCCCATTTCCTTCCTTTATCCCTCAACTCTATAATGTTAATTATTCAAGTATTATAAGACTATCCTAATTATTTGATATTTTGATTTTATTTACTTTAGACAGAATGAAGATATGTCTTAGGTAAGGTAAGTCATTTCAGTCGTGTCCGAGTCTGTGTGACCCCATAGATGGCAGCCCACCAGGCTCCCCCGTCCCTGGGATTCTCCAGGCAAGAACACTGAAGTGGGTTGCCATTTCCTTTTCCAATGCGTGAAAGTGAAGTCACTCAGTCTTGTCTGACTCTTCACGACCCCATGAACTGCAGCCCGCTAGGCTCCTCTGCTCATGGGATTTTCCAGGCAGGAGTACTGGAGTGGGGTGCCTTCTCTGAGATATGTTTTAGTTAAATGTAAAATAGCTAAAAAGTCTCACTCTGAGAGAGACAGTATGACCTGTAATATATATCTGTTAGGTTTCAAGATTTCAATAACTTGCTGCTATTAAGCATATATTAAGTGATGGAAGGGCTTCCCCAGTGACTCAGTCAGGTAGAGAATCTGCCTGCAATGCAGGAAATACAGGTACGATCCTTGGGCTTGGAAGACCACTTGCATAAGGAAATGGCAACCCACTCCACTATTCTTGCCTGGGAAATCCCAGGATCCTCTGAACCTGGCGGGCTACAGTTCATGAGACCACAAGAGTCAGATACAACTTAATGACTAAACCACCACCCCTACCAGTGAAGGGAACTCAAAGACCAGCACATAGTGGGTTGAAATGATAAGTGATTAAGAAACCCAGGAGAAGTTTCTTGACCAAAAGTACACAAGTCAAGGAAAGTGTTAAGAAGCAGTAACATATCAACCAATATGGTAGGAACATAGTTCTAAGCTTTTGTGCTGCATCACCAAGCAGCTATGCTGGGAACAGCCTTGTGATGTTCTGAATGTGAAAGCAAGCCATATGTTTCTGTCAAAAAAGAATACAGAAAGAGTTCGTTTAGGCTGATTCTTGAAAGTCTGAACTTAAAGGCAATATTTTTTCTTTCTAGTTTATTAATATGGCCATTTAGTAAATAATAGATTAATTGTGGTTGTGAGTATTAGTATCCCACCATAGCTAGAAAGTTCTAGAAGCCATTTAATGTTTCCTTGTCTTGTGATAAATGCTTATAATAACCATTTGTTCACTCATACATTAATTCATTCACATTTTTTTTAAAAACTGTGTAATAGATTCCCTGCTTGGGATAAGAGAGTGAAAAAAAAAAAAAAAAAATCAAGTTCCCTACAGAATTTACAGATCTGGATTACAAAACTTCTCTTCCCCTTCTAAAGAATAATAAATGAGAGAAAAATAAAAAAAGTCATTCAATAATTCCTTAAAAAATCAGCACTTGATATGTTTTTGTAGTCTTTTAGTTCATTCTACATTCTCTATTTTTAAAAAAAGAAAGAAGGAAGGAACATTGGATTTTAGGGAAAAAACTGCTCTTTAAAAGATAAGAAGCATTTGTGTCATTTTCTGCTTGACTTGAATTGCTGAATTATGGGACCATCCTCTGTACTGATCTTGCAGAAATGCTCCCTCTTGTTTCAAAAGCACTGCAGATCATAATACAAACTTGTATCATCACAATGGATTATTGACCATTGTACTATAACCTTGGAGAAATTTTGCAAATTTTGCAAAACACCAAAAGTTGTTCTTTCCTTGTTGAAGGACTAAGGACACACATATAAAGAAAGAATAATGGCCATTTAATAAGAATCTGTCAACTTTAAATAAATCTAAACATTTGGTGGGAGAGCTCTAACTAGTAAATATTTAGCCTATATTAATTAATTTTCTTTTACAGAGTACAAATATGTTAACACTCACTATTATTAGATAAGAAATAACATGGGCTCTGAGATGAGCCTTGGCCAAAAGGATAGAAAGACTTTAACACTGCTAATAAGCTTAATCACATAGAAATATTTGCGCAGATTGAATAGAAATTATGTATCATTTCAAATATATATGGTACAGCCACAAAAACCCCTCAAAAATATTAATGTTTGTTATAATGCAATAAGATTTTTAATAAGTAAAATAGAACTGAAATCCAAAATCACTGATCAGAATGTATTAAAATTAGAAATAAACATAAAATAAGGAGAAAACTCTGCAAACCTAAAAAAATCAGGCAAGTTCTGAAGAACTCTTGACACTACAAACCATTCACTAATAAATAATAATACAAAATAGTACATATGAACCCCTTCATATACAACCAACACATAATCAGAAAAAAACTGATAAACTAAAATATTTTCAATAAAAACTCAGAAAAACTGAAAAAAGAAGTAAACTAACTCCAAATCCCCAAAGTGCATGTTTAAATAATAAAAGAAACTAAAAGTGTAATAATAAATAATTTTAAGAAAACAGCAAAGATTAAGAAAATAGTAGATTTGATAAGTGCAATGACTATATTGGAGAAGGCAATGGCACCCCACTCCAGTACTCTTGGCTGGAAAATCCCATGGACGGAGGAGCCTGGTGGGCTGCAGTCCGTGGGGTCGCTGATAGTTAGACATGACTGAGCGACTTCACTTTCACTTTTCACTTTCATGCATTGAAGAGGGAAATGGCAACCCACTCCAGTGTTCTTGCCTGGAAAATCCCAGGGACGGGGGAGCCTGGTAGGCTGCTGTCCATGGGATCACACAGAGTCGGACACGACTGAAGTGACTTAGCAGCAGCAGCAGCAGCAATGACTATATATTTTACAAATTCAAAAATGGTAAAAAAGACAAATGTACAAATAAATAAGACTAATATACATATATAAATCATTTCTTAAATAAAAATAGAGAATATTTAAACCATCATTTTTGAAAAAAATTATGGTAATAAACGGTAAACTAAACAGGTCATGAAAGTTTTTGTTTTTTCTTTTCTCAAGGAAATGTAAAATCTTTTCAGATTGAAAAAATAAATTTCATGGAAACTTTCATACTTCTATTTTACACAAGAAGCACATACATGTGTACCAGCTGCTTCCCAATAATTTTTACTTCTCATGTTCCTTTCTGCCATCAAGAAACAGATAATACGCATATTACATATCTTGTTTAATAGTCTAGTAGCTGTAAAATAAACACATGCAGTTAACTAAATTGCTATTAAAAAAATGTGACACTAATTCCCAAAGGGACATGTGAGATATTTCTGGTCCACTATCATTATGATATCATCAATGTCAATGTTAATTAAACCTTGACCAACTGAAACCAGAGCATATCAAAAGAAGTCCTTGAGTAACCCATCCTAGTGTTTCTAGAGTCACCAGTGTACTCAGTATTAGAGAAAAGTTACTGCAAAATACTGTGTTAATACATTACAGGGAAATATCAATAGAACAAAATTAGTAGTTAACCAAATCATAATGATTGTAATACATAATTCTAAACTAAGTTCCCAGACTCAATGTTCATAGTAAATAATAAAGGAATTACTTAATTTGTTAAAGATAGTTCACCATAAAAGAACATTCTTGGTGATCAAATATTAAAAGACTTCCTATTAAAAAAAGGGAGAGGGTAATGATTCCTGCTAATACTCTTATGAGTCAACAACAAAAGCATTAAAGAAAGTAAAAGAATAAGTTATTAAATAGAAAGACATACATATCTACCGGGGTCCAGCCCCAGCAGGATCCAGGGAATCCCTCAGGATGATGGCATCAGCGAGAGAAAGAGGCTTGATCTTCCTTGGTTTACACAGAAAGCCAATAAAGCTCCTGACACAGAACTTGCTCTGTTCACGGAGGCCGCAGGTGCCCTCTTGGTGGGGTGAGGATGTAGAACGCCCCTCCCCGGTGAAGACGCAGGGCACCTTCCTGATTGGGTCTTCAAAGCCCAGGCAAAAAAGTGAACTCAGAGAGCCCATGTGCCATAAGGAGTCATCCTGAAAGAAGAAAAGAGAGAGAAAGAAAGAAAATGAAAGAAAGAAAGAATGACACGGGGAGACTAAGCTCTGATGAAGCCAGGTCTGCAGCTTTATTTTCAAAAGGAGCTTTTATACCCTGATTTGCACATTTTCAGAAGTGAAAGATACAGAGTCATGCAGAATCAGCTCAACATTACATAAGTTTGACCTTCATCAGGACCAGGATGTTTTTTGCATAGCTTTTCATTTACAAGGGTCTTTGTGTTATGTACATTATCTTTTGGCCCGGAGGTTTATTGACATTTTATGATCTTTTTCTGATAAAGGTTGGTCAACCAGAAAACTTGTTTTCCCTAAAGTGTTTCTTCTTTATTTTTCCAATCTGTGTTTCCCTTAGAAAATATTAAATAAAGTTACATTCTTATGGAGCAAAGGTGCAGTGGGTTACAACAAAGAAAGAACTTATTAACTCAAGGGTCTTATGTTCCTAATGCCAAGGCTATTGCCTGTTTTTCTTACATTCCAACTATATTAACTAATGCACTCCCAGGCACACATTGGGTAAGGGATAAGGAAACTTGGTAGCAAAAATTGGCTCAACAATGCAATATTATTCTAATAAAGCTTTTTTTTTTTTTTATCGCTCGAAGGTTATGCTTGGGGTTTTGTGAACAATCATGTGCTTTAGTTGCAAGACTATGGATAAACCTGCCAAGCAAGTTAAAATGGTAATAGAGGGGTTAAAGTTAAAATACTCCTTTCAAGCCCAGGAAACCTATTAACTAGAGCTCTAAGTTGATTTTCTTCAGAGGACAATGGCTGGGATAGTCCCCTGTTAATGTCAGGAGAGTTGGTGAAAAGCATAATATAGTAAACAGTAGACAGAGAGATTTTGGTTTCGAGCATTCCGGTAGATGCTCGAGTAGGTCCAGGGAATCCCTCGAATCCTGATCCACCTTTGTCTGTCAGGTCTCCTTCGCATGACCTTTGTCATGGGTGGGATCTCCCATGGTGGCTCTCAGCACATATCTAAAATTAAAAGTTATATATGTCATATATCAAGGTGTTATCATTCAGTTCAGTTCAGTCGCTCAGTCATGTCCCACTCTTTGCAGCACGCCAGGCCTCCCTGTCCATCACCAACAACCAGAGTTCACTCAAACTCACGTCCATCAAGTAGGTGATGCCATCCAGCCATCTCATCCTCTGTCGTCCCCTTCTCCTCTGGCCCCCAATCCCTCCCAGCATCAGAGTTTTTCCCAGTGAGTCAACTCTTCGCATGAGGTGGCCAAAGTATTGGAGTTTCAGCTTTAGCATCATTCCTTCCAAAGAACACCCAGGGCTGATCTCCTTCAGAATGGACTGATTGGATCTCCTTGAAGTCCAAGGGACTCTCAAGAGTCTTTTCCAACACCACAGTTCGAAAGCATCAATTCTTCGGAGCTCAGCTTTCTTCACAGTCCAACTTTCACATCCATACATGACTACTGGAAAAACCATAGCCTTGACTAGACTTTGTTGGCAAAGTAATTTCTCTGCTTATCAATACGCTATCTAGGTTGGTCATAACTTTTCTCCCAAGGAGGAAGCATATTTTAATTTCATGGCTGCAGTCACCATCTGCAGTGATTTTGGAGCCCCTCAAAAATAAAGTCTACCACTGTTTCCACTGTTTCCCCATCTATTTCCCATGAAATGATGGGACCAGATGCCATGATCTTCATTTTCTGAATGTTGAGCTTTAAGCCAACTTTTTCACTCTCCTCTTTCATTTTCATCAAGAGGCTTTTTAGTTCCTCTTCACTTTCTGCCATAAGGGTGGTGTCATCTGCATATCTGAGGTTATTGATATTTCTTCCAGCCATCTTGATTCCAGCTTGTGCTTCTTCCAGCCCAGCGTTTCTCATGATGTACTCTGCATATCATTACCTACTAAGAAATCCAAAAGAAATAATGAACAACAGTAGAACAAGAAACAAAATTAAAGAAAATTAGGAAAACATCTTCAAGCTCTGAAAGTAACTACTCTTATTTATATTGAATACTAATTTATGTACCAAAATACTACTACAGCTAACACTCAAACCTTAGCAACATATATTTCCTTCCTCTTGACCACCATATCCAAAGTGCTGATTCTTGGCTTCTTGGGTGGTCAATTCAAGCTCTGCTGAGCCATGAAGGAGACCCTCTCTGTTTCAGCGTTTTGTTTTGTTTGTTTGTTTTTGATCTGTGCTTTCTCCATCAGGTTTGCAGTTTCCTCTTGATGACTCGCTTGGTGAATTTGAGATTTTCCTTTTTTTTCCCCCTCTCCACAAAACTTTCCATGACTGAACCTCTTGTTCATCTTTTTCTCTAATTAATCTTCAAACATGCACAAAGTATCAGGAAAAGTCACTATTAACTGAACATTGAAATAAAGTAAGCAGTAAGGCCATGGTTCATGAATTTATGTCCATTCCATTTCACAGTATGCAATACTCTTTAAACTCATTTGCATGGATATTTCTCCAGAAGAAATTCATTTTAAAATAGTTTACAAAATTGTGGCACACTCAGGTTAGTTTTAAATATACTATCAAACTTTCACAAGAAGATTATTTGAATGTGAAAAAATAATCTTTTTTTTGTTTGTGTGTGAGAGAGGGAGACAGAGAGATAAAGATATAGAGACAGACAGAGAAATGGAGAGAGAGATAGATAAAGAGATAAAGAGAGTGGTGAGAGACAAGACATTTGTGTTCCAAAATAAAATAATTTAAAATACACTCTCATAGTTTAACTCATTTCCCACAAATCATTTGCCTTTATTTTCTAGCATCATCCTAATATACAACCTTTTTGCAGAAAGATCATAAAACTCACAAGTGCTTGATTTTTTGACTCACATATTAAGCATGTGTCTTTTGGCTTTGTTATTCTCTGTTAACCCAGTGTTTCCAAAAGAAAAAAAGGGAAAAAAAAAGCAGAAAATGCCAGTAAGTATATTGCCATAATCAGTTCAGTTCAGTTGCTCAGTCATGTCTGACTCTTTGTAACCCCATGGACTACAGTATACCAGGCTTCCCTGTCAATCATCAACTCCCAGAGCTTGCTCAAACTCATGTCCATTGAGTCAGTGATGCCATCCAACCATCTCATCCTATGTTGAACCCTTCTCCTGCCTTCAAACTTTCCCAGCATCAGGGCCTTTTGCAAGGAGTTAGTTCTTCACATCAGGTGATCAAAGTATTGGAATTTCAGCTTAAAAATTAGTCCTTCCAATGAATCCTCTGGACTGATTTGCTTTAGGATTCACTGGTTTGATCTCTGTGCAGCCAAGGGACTCTCAAGAGTCTTCTCCAACACCACAGTTCAATAGCATCAATACTTCAGCCTCCTTTATGGTCCAACTCTCACATCCATAGAAGACTACTGGAAAGCCATAGCTTTGACTAAACGGACATTTGCCAGTAAAGTAATGTCTCTGCTTTTTAATATGCTGTCTAGGTTGGTCATAACTTTTCATCCAAAGAGCAAGCATCTCCTAATTTCATGGCTGCAGTCACCATCTTCAGTGGTTTTGGATCCCTAAATAGATAAATAAATGAATAAAGTCTTTCACTGTTTCCATTGTTTCCCCATCTATTTGCCATGAAGTGATGGGACCAGATGAGATGATCTTCATTTTTTGACTGTTGAGTTTTAAGCCAACTTTTTCACTCTCCTCTTTCACTTCATCAAGAGGCTCTTCCGTTCCTTTTCACGTTCTGCCCCAATGGTGGTGTCATCTGCATATCTGAGGTTATTGATATTTATCCTGGCAATCTTGATTCCAGCATGTGCTTCATGCAGCCCAGCATTTAGCATGATGTACTCTGCATATAAGTTAAATAAGCAGGGTGACATTATACGGCCTTGATGTACTCCTGTCCCAATATGAAATCAGCCTCTTGTTCCATGTTCAGTTTTAACCGCTATTTCTTAATCTGCATACAGACTTCACAGGATTCAGTTCAGGTGCTGTGGTATTCCCATCTCTTGAAAAATTTTCCACAATTTGTTGTGACCTACACAGTCAAAGGCATTGGTGTAATCAATAAACCAGCAGTAAATGTTTTTATGGAATTCTCTTGCTTTTTCTATGATGCAATGGATGTTGGCCATTTGATCTCTGGTTCCTCTGCCTTTTGTAAATCCAGTTTGAACATCTGGAAGTTCATGGTTCACATACTGTTGAAGCCTGGTTTGGAGAATTTTGAGCATTACATTGCTAGCATATGAGACAAGTGCAATGAACATTGCTTGGCAATGTCCTTCTTTGGGATTGGAGTGAAAACTGATTTTTCCAGTTCTGTGGAAAAATTGCTGAGTTTTCCAAATTTGCTGGCATATTGAGTGCAGAACTTTCACAACATCATCTTTTAGAATTTGAAATAGTTCAACAGGAATCCCATCACCTCCAATCTAGCTTTGTTCATAGTGATGTTTCTTCAAGCCCACTTGACTTCACATTCCAGATTTCTGGATCTAGATGAGTGATAACACCATCATGGTTACATGGGTCATGAAGATCTTTTCCATATAGTTATTCTGTGTATTCTTGCCACCTCTTCTTAATATCTTCTACTTCTGTTAGATCCATACGATTTCTGTCCTTTATTGTTCCCATCTTTGCATGAAATGTTCTCTTGGTATCTTTCACTTTCTTGATGAGATCTCTAGTTTATCCCATTCTGTTGTTTTCCTCTATTTCTTTGCACTGACCACTGAGGAAGGCTTTCTTGCTTCTCCTTGTTCTTCTTTGAAACTACATTCACGTGGATATATCTTTCCTTTTCTCCTTTGCCTTTAGCTTCTCTTCTTTTCTCAGCTATTTGTAAGGCCTCCTCAGACAACCATTTTGCCTTTTAGCATTATTTTTTAGGGGAGAATGGTCTTGATCACTGCCTCCTGTACAATGTCACTAACCTCTGTTCATAGATCTTCAGGCACTCTGTTTATCAGATCTAGTCGCTTGAATCTATTTGTCACTTCCACTGTATAATTGTAAGAGATTTGATTTAGGTCATACTTAAATGGTTAGTGGATTTCCTTACTTTCTTCAATTTAAGTCTGAATTTTGCAATAAGGAGTTCATGATTTGAGTCACAGTCATCTCCTAGTATATTTTTGCTGACAGTATAGAGAATCATTCCATTTTTCTTTCCAGTCCCCCAAAAAGACAATGACCAAGAATCATCAACTACCACACAATTGCACTCATTTCACACTCTAGCAAAATAATGCTCAAAATTTGCCAGGCTTCAACAGTACATGAACTTTGAACTTCCAGATGTTCAAGCTGAATTTAGAAAAGGCAGAGGAACCAGAGATCAAATGCCAACATCCATTGGATCATTGAAAAAGCAAGAGTGCTCCATAAAACAAAAACCAAAACCAAAAAATTGATATTTTTGCTTTATTGACTATGCCAAAGTCTTTGACTGTGTAGATCACAACAACCTGTGGAAAATTCTTGAAGAGATGGGAATACCAGACAACCTTACCTGCCTCCTGAGAAATCTATATGCAGTTCAAAAGCAACCGTTTTAACCAGTCATCAAAGAGCAGACTGTTTGCAAATCACGAAAGGAGTATGTCAAGTATATTGTCACCCTGCTTATTTAAGTTTTAAGTAGAGTACATCCAGCTAAATACCTGGCAGGTATTTAGCGTTGGAATCAAGATAGCCAGGAGAAATATAAATAACCTCAGATATGCAGATGACACCACCCTTATGGCAAAAATCGGAGAAGACCTAAAGAGCCTCTTGATAAAAGTGAAAGACAAGAGTGAAAAAACAGGTGTAAAACTCAACATTCAAAAAATGAAGATCATGGCATTTTTTCCCATTACTTTGTGGCAAATAGATGGGGAAACAATGTAAACAATGACAGACTTTATATTTTTCAGCTCCAAAATCACTGCAGATGGTGACTGCAGCCATGAAATTAAAAGACGCTTGTTCCTTGGAAGAAAAGCTATGACCAAACTAGACTACATATTACACAGCAGAGACATTGCTTTGCCAAGAAAGGTCTGTCTAGTCAAAGCTATGGTTTTTCCAGTAGTCATGTATGGATGGGAGAGTTTGACTATAAAGAAAGCTGAGCACCAGAGAATTGATGCTTTTGAAGCATGGTGCTGGACAAAACTCTTGAGAATCCCTTAGACTGAAAGCAAATTAAACCAGTCAATCCTAAAGTAAATCAGTCCTGAATATTCACTGGAAGGACTGATGTTGAAACTGAAACTCCAATACTTTGGCCACTTGATGTGAAGAACTGACCCATTGGAAAAGACCCTGATGCTGGGAAAGTTTGAAGGCATGAGGAGAAAGGGACAACATGGGATGAGATGGTTGAATGGCATCACCAACTCAATGGACATGAGTTTGAGCAAGCTCTGGGAGTTGATGATGAACAGGAATGTCTGGCGTGTGGCAGTCCATGAGGCTGCAAAGAGTCATGCAGAGCTAAGTGACTTAACTTAACTGAAAATGGATGAGAATGGGTGAATTTAATTCAGATGACCATTATATCTTCTACTTTGGGGAAAAATTCCCTAGCAATGGATTATCCCTCATAGTCAACCAAAGAGTTCAAAATTAGGTGCAATCTCATAAACAACAGAATGATCTCCATTCGTTTCCAAGGCAAACCATTCAACTTCATGGTAATCCAAGCATATGGCCCTACCATTAATGCCAAAGAAATTGGAATGATTCTTTGAAGACCTACAAGATTTCCTAGAACTGATATTCCCCACCCCCTCCAAAAAAAAAAAAAGAAGAAGAAGAAGATGTCCTTTTCATATAAGTGGACTGGAATGCAAAAGTAGGAAGCCAAGAGATACCTAAGTTAACAGGCAAGTTTGGCTTTGGAGTACAAAACGAGGTAGGGCATAAGCTAATAAGTTTTACCAAGAGAGCACAATGATCATAGCAAACACCCTCTTCCAACTGCACAAAAGATAACTCTTCATATAGACATCACCAGATGGTCAGTACAGGAAAAAAAAAAAAAAAAGATTGATTATATTTTTTGCAGCCAAAGTTGGATAAGCTCTATATAGTCAGCAAAAGAACTGGATCTTACTGTGACTCAGATCATCAGCTCCTTATTGCAAAATTCATGCTCAAATTGAAGAAAGTAGGGAAACTCATTGGGCCATTAAAGTATGACATAAATCAAATACTTTATGATTATACAGTGGAGTGATGAATAGATTAAGGGGACTCGATGTAATAGATAGTGTCTGAAGAACTATAGATGGAGGTTAATACCACAGTACAGAAGGTAATGTCTAAAACCATCCCCAAGAAAAAGAAATGCAAGAAGGCAAAGTTGGTGTCTGAATAGGTTTTACAAGTATCTGCAAAAAGAAGAAAAGTGAAAGGCAAAGTAGAAAAGAAAAGATATACCTAAAGGAATGCAGATTTCCAGAAGATAGCAAAGAGATATAAGAAAGGCTTCCTATGTGAACAATGCAAAGAAATAGAAAAAAAAAAAAAAAAAAAAAAATAGACCAAGAAAGACTAGAGATATCTTCAAGAAAATTACAGATACCAAGGGAACATTTCATGCAAAATGGGCATGATAAAGGACAGAAATGGCAAGAACCTAAGAAGAGATTAAGAAGAGGTGTCAAGAATGCACAGAAGAATGATTTAAAAAAAAAAAAAAAAAAAAAAAAAAACGGTTTTATTGAATCAAATAATCACAAAGTGTGGTCATTCATCCAGAGCCATATATACTAGAATGTGAAGTCAGGTGGGCCTTAGGAAGCATTATTACAAACAAGGCTAGTGGAAGTTATGAAATTCCAGCAGGGCAATTTAAAATCCTAAAAGATGATGCTGTTAAAGTTCTACAGTCAATATGCCAGCAAATTTGGAAAACTTAGCAATGGCCACAGGACTGAAAAAAGTCAGTTTTCATTCCAACCCTAGTAAGAGCAATGCCAAAGAAAGTTCAAACTACCATACAATTGCACTTCTTTCACATTCACATGCTAGTGAGTTAATGCTCAAAATCATTCAAGCTAGGCTTCAACAATATGTGTACCAAGACCTTCCAGATGTACTAGTTAGAAAAGGTAGAGGAACAAGAGACCAAATTGCCAACATCCTCTGGATCATAGAAAAAGCAAGGGAATTAAAAAAAAAAAAAATCTACCTCTGTTTCAGTGACTCTGCTAAAGCATTTGACTTTGTGGATCACAGTCAACTGTAGAAAATGCTGAAATAAATGAATATCAGGCCACCTTACCTGCCTCCTGAGAAACCTGTATGCAGGTCAAGATGCATCAGTTAGAACCATATATGGAGCAATGGACTGGTTCCAAATCAGGAAAGGGGTATGTCAAAGCTGTATATTGTCACGCTGATCATTTAATTGATGTGCAGAGTACATCATGCAAAATGCCAGGCTGGATGAAGCATGAGATGAAATCAATAATGACAGGAGAAATATCAACAAACTCAGATATGAAGATGATACAACATTAATGGCAGAAAGTGAAGAGGAACTAAACACCTCTTGATGAATGTAGAAAAAGAAGATGGCTTAAAACTTAGCATTTAAAATACTAAGATCCTGGAATCTGGTCCCATCATTTCACAGCAAATAAGGGAGGATAAAGTGGAAACAGTGATAGATTTCATTTTCTTGGGCTCCAAAATCACTGAGGATGGTGACTGCAGGTATGAATTTAAAAGACACTTACTCCTTAGAAGGAAAGTTATGACAAACCTAGATAATATCTTAAAAAAGCAGAGACATCACTTTCCCAACAAAGATCTGTATAGTCAAATCTACAATTTTTCCAGTAGTAATGTAGGGATGTAAGAGTTGGACAATAAATAAGGCTGAGCACTGAAAAATTTATGCTTTTGTACTGTAGTGCTGGAGAAGATATTTGAGAGTCCCTTGGACATCAAGGAGATCAAACCAGTCAATCCTAAAGAAAATCAACCCTGAATATTCATTTGAAGGACTGATACTCAAGCTGTAGCTTCAGTACTTTGGCCACCTGATGTGAAGTGTTGATTCATTGGGAAAGAACCTGATACTGGGAAAGATTGAAGGCAGGAGGAGAAGAAGGTGACAGAGGATGTGATGGTTGGATTGAATCACTGACTCAATGGACATGAGCTTGAGCAAACTCAGGGAGATAGTGAAGCACAGAGAAGACTGTTGTGCTGCAGTTCATGGGGTAGCAAGGAATCAGACATGACAGTGACTGAATAACACGGCAACAACAGTGATTGATTATTGAATGACATAGCAAACAATATTCCTGGAATTAATCCATTTTAGTCACAATATATAATCATTTCCAGTATATAATGAAATTCATTTGGTAGTATTTTGTTTTGGATTTTTATTTTTGGTCATACAAGATGTTATTTTTATGTTCTTGCAATGTCTTCCCCAGTGTCACAGTGGTTAAGAAACTGCCTGCAATGCAAGAGATGCAAGGTCAACCCCAGGGTCAGGAAGATCCTTTGGAATAGAAAATGGCATATCACTCTATTATTCTTGCCTGGAAAATTCCATGGGCAGTAGAGTCTGGTGGGCTACAGTCCATGGGACCACATAGAGTCAGACATGATTGAGCACACAGTACATAATATGATGTCTTTAACAGTTTTGAGATCAAGATTATTCCATACCTTAAAAAAAAATTGGGCAGTATAATATTTTGCTTTTTCTGGTTAAAAATTGCCACAAATTTGGCTTAAATTCATGATTTGAATTGACGAAGATTTATTACTACACAGTTTTCAAGGATCAAGAGTGTGATCACAACAAAGATGGAGTCTCAGTTTCAATTCAGTTCAATTCAGTTGCTCAGTTGTGTCCAACTTTTTGCCACCCCATGAACTGTAGCATGCCAGGCCTCCCTGTCCACCACCAACTCCTGGAATTTACCCAAACTCATATCCATTGAGTCAGTGATACCATTCAAACATCTCATTCTCTGTCATCCCCTTCTCCTCTTGCCATCAATCTTTCCCAGCACAAGGGTCTTTTCAAATGAGGCAGCTCTTTGCATCAGGTGGCCAAAATATTTGGAGTTTCAGCTTCAACATCAGTCCTTCCAATGAACACGCAGGACTGATCTCCTTTAGGATGGATGGATTAGATCTCCTTGCAGCCCAAGGGAAACTCAAGAGTCTTCTCCAACATCACAGTTCAAAAGCATCAATTCTTTGACACTCAGCTTTCTTTATAGTTCAACTCTTACACCCATACATGACTACTGGAAAAACCATAGCCTTGACAAGACAGATCTTTGTTGGCAAAGTAATGTCTCTGCTTTTCAATATGTTGTCTAGGTTGGTCATACCTTTCCTTCAAAGGAGTAAGCATATTTTAATTTCATGGCTACAGACATCATCTGCAGTGATTTTGGAGCCCCCAAAAATAAAGTCTGCTACTGTTTCCCCACCTATTTGCCATAAAGTGATGGGACCAGATACCATGATCTTAGTCTTCTGAATGTTGAGTTTTAAGCCAACTTTCTCATTCTCCTCTTTCACTTTCATCAACAGGCTCTTTAGTTCTTCTTCACTTTCTGCCATAAGGGTGGTGTCATCTGCATATCTGAGGTGATTGATATTTCTCCCAACAATCTTGATTCTGTCGTGTCCTTCACCCAGTATAGCATTTCTCATGAGGTACTCTGCATATAAGTTAAATAAACAGAGTGACAATACACAGCCCTGATGTACTCCTTTAACTATTTGGAACCAATCTGCTGCTTTCTTACCTGCATACAGGTTTATCAAGAGGCAGGTCAGTTGGTCTGGTGTTCTTATTTCTTTCAGAATTTTCCACAGTTTATTGTGATCCACACAGTCAAAGATTTTGGCATAGTCAATGAAGCGGAAATAGACGTTTTTCTGGAACTCTCTTGCTTTTTTGTTGATCCAGCAGATGTTGGCAATTTGATATCTGTTTCCTCTGGCTTTTCTAAAACCAGCTTGAACATCTGGAAGTTCATGATTCATGTACTGCTAAAGCCTGGCTTGGAGAATTTTGAACATTACTTAGTGTATGAGATGAGTGCAATTGTGTGGTAGTCTGAACATTCTTTAGCATTGCCTTTCTTTGGGATTGGAATGAAAACTACCCTTTTCCAGTCCTGTGGCCACTGCTGAGTTTTTCAAATTTGCTGACATATTGAGTGCAGCATTTTAATAGCGTCATCTTTCAGGATTTGAAATAACTCAAATGGAATTCCATCACTGCACTTAGCTTTGTTCCTAGTGATGCTTCCTAAGGCCCACTTGACTTCACATTCCAGGATGTCTGGCTCTAAGTAAGTAATTACACCATCGCAATTATCTGGGTCATGAAGATCTTTTTTGTACAGTTCTTCTGTGTATTCTTGCCACCTCTTCTTAATATCTTCTGCTTCTGTTAGGTCCATAGTATTTATGTCCTTTATTGAGCCCATCTTTGCATGAAATGTTCCCTTACTGTCTCTAATTTTCTTGAAGAGATTTCTAGTCTTTCCCATTCTATTGTTTTCCTCTATTTCTTTGCATTGATCACTGAGGAAGGCTTTTTTATATCTCCTTGCTATTCTTTGGAATTCTGCATTCAAATGTTTATATCTTTCCTTTTCTCCTTTGCTTTTTGCTCCTCTTCTTTTCACAGCTATTTGTAAGGCCTCCTCAGGCAGCCATTTGCTTTTTTGCATTTATTTTTCTTGGGGATGGTCTTAATCCCTGTCTCCTGTACAATGTCATGAACTTCCATCCATAGTTCAGTAGGCACTCTGTCTATCAGATCTAGTCCCTTAAATCTATTTCTCACTTCCACTGTATAATCATAAGGGATTTGATTTAAGTCATACCTGAATGGTCTAGTGCTTTCCCCCACTTCTTTCAATTTAAGTCTGAATTTGGCAATAAGGAGTTCAGGTTATAATTAATCTGATTTCGCTTTTGACCATCTGGGAGTCTCAGTTTAGGATCTCATAAAGCATAAAGCCAAAATGAAGATGTTTGCAAGTGTGTTTCTTTCTGGAAGCTCTGGGGAGGACAACTTGGTCATTCAGACTATTGGATGTTGTAGAGTTCAGGCCCCCTTTCTTCCTTGTCTGTCAGTCAGGGATCTGTTTCAGCTTAAGACCAACTCTCTTCCTCGCCCCCCACCCCAATTCCTTATATGACTGTTTCATTGTCAAACCAAAAAAATAAATTAAATAAAATAAACAAAACAGTGTGCATCTCTCTGACCTACATTTCTGATTTCTTGTTCTAACTATTCTACCTTCTTATTCTGACATCAGTCTGAGACAGATATCTGTTTTGAGGGGTATATGTGATTAGATGAGGGCTAGTTAGATATTTTCCTTTTTCTTACATAAGCTATTATATAACATAATATGATTACAGAAGTGATAGCTCATCACATTCAAGGGTGCTGAGAATGTGTTCATTTGTTCATTCACCAAGTCGTGTTGAACTCTTTGTGTCCCCATGGACTGCAGCACACCAAGGCCTCCCTGTCCCTCATCATCTGCTGGTGTTTGCCCAAGCTCGTGTCCTTTAGAATGGTAATGCCATCTAGCCATCTCATCCTCTTTTGCCCTCTTCTACTTTGCCTTCAATCTTTCCCAGCATCAGGGTCTTTTCCAGTGAGTCAGTTGTTCACGTCAGGTGGCCAAAGTACCGGAGCTTAGCTTCAGCATCATTCCTTCCAATGAATATTCAGGGTTGATTGATTTCCTTTAAGATTGATCAGTTTGATATCCTTGCTGTCCAAGGGACTCTCAAGAGTTGTCTCCAGCACCATAGTTCCAAAGTAACAATTCTTTAGTACTCAGTCTTCTTTATGGTCCAATTCTTTCACCTATACATGACTTTCGGAAAGACCATAGCCTTGACTATATGGACCTTTTCTGGCAAAGTCATGTCTTTCCTTTTTAATATGCTGTCTAGGTTTGTCATAGGTTTCATGCCAAGAAGTAATCTTCCAATTTCATGACTGTAGTCATCATTCACTGTGGTTTTGGAGCCCAAGAAGAGGAAATCTGTCACTGTTTCCTGCTTTTCCCTTTCAATTTGCCCTGAAGTGATAGGTCCAGATGCCATAATCTTACTTTTTTAATATTGAATTTAAGTTGGCTTTTTCACTCTTGTCTTTCACCCTCATCAAGAGGATTTTTAGTTTCTCTTCACTTTCTGCAATTGAAGTGGTATCATCTGCATATCTGAGGTTGCTGATACTTCTCCTAGCAATCTTGATTCCAGCTTATAATTCATCCAATCTGGCATTTCTCATGATACACAACCTAGTCATATTCCTTTCTCGATTTTGAACCAGTCATTCCAGATAAGGTTCTAACTGTTGCTTCTTGACCCTCATATAAATTTCTCAGGAGACAAATAGGATTATCTGGTATTACCATCTCTTTAAGAGTTTTCCACAGTTTGCTGTGATTCACACAGTCAAAGGTTTTAGTGTAGTCAGTGAAACAGAGATAGATGTTTTTCTGGAATTCCCTTGCTTTCTCTATGATCCAGCAAATTTGGCACTCTGACTTCTGGTTTGTCTGCTTTTTATATACCCAGCTTGAACATCTGGAAGTTCTCAGCTGATGTACTACTGAAGCCTAGCTTGAATGATTGTGTTGGGAATAGGGGGCATAGAATCTTGAGAAGGTGGGAATTCCTAAAACTTTTTCACACTATAGATAATATTCTCATCTTTGTAAGGGATTTCTGAAAAATCAGTGCAAATTTTGTGTTAATTTCTCCCTAGATATTCTGATAATTTGTTTTCTTTTTGCAATGTATATTATTATTTTATTTAAAATTTAATTTATTTAGTAATTTTCAGAACACTTGCTTATTCTTTTATCAGATTTTTCAAGGAATTTCTTCATATCATGCAAATTTTGACTTAAAATGGAAAAAAACACTTGAAAATTTGCTCTAATATTTTAAAGCTTTATAATATATAATTATATCTCATTTTATTTTTATATCATTAGTCTATGAATTCTTTCCTATTTTTTCTTGCTTAGTGCATAATTTTTATTAGAAGTCCAAAGGATTGACTTTTGAGATTGCTATTTATCTTTTGAAAAATTTTCCTATTTATTTCTCCCAGGGATCTTCCTGACACAGGAATCGAACTCAGGTCTCCCGCATTGCAGGCAGATTCTTTACTAGCTGAGCTACTGGGGAAGCCCTTCCTATTTATTTCTGCTGTTTTTTTTTTTTTTTTTTTTTAAACCTGTTTAGAATTATTTTGTTTCATCTTGTCTTCAGATGGCTACCTACCGTTATTTTCCAGATTTTTGTACCATATATATTTAAAGCTAGAAATACAGTAGCACATATATTTAAGGCTAGAATTTTCCAGGGGTGTATTTATCTTATATCTTTATCCCATTAATTATATATTTTAGTTCAATTTTTATTCAGTTAAAATATTTACTAATTTCCACTATAGCTTATTTTATAAAATCATACTTTTTATTTTAGAATAGTTTTAAATTTGCAGAAAAGTTGTGGAGATATTACAGAGAATTCTCAAACTAACCCCTTCTCACACACATATACATAGTCCCCTATTATTATTAACATCTTGTAGTATTACGATGTTTGGTACAATCAATAAACTAATATTAAATCAAATTCATATCTCTTCAGATTGCCTTAGTTTTTACCTTAGCTTCTTTTTATTTTCCAATATCCAATCCAGAATAGCAGACATTTAGCTATTATACCCCCTTAATTTTTTCTTACCTGGGAAAATTTCTCAAATTTCTCTTGTTTTAGATAATCATGGCAGTTTTGAAAGTATTGGGGAGGCATATTATAGGATGATTTTTTTACTGGACTTTTTCTGCTGTTTTTCTTATAATTAAAGGGGGGTTTGTCATTTGGGGGAGGAAGATCACAGAACTAAAGTGCATCTCATCATATCATACTGGGGAATAAGCTATCAACTTGATTTACGACCATTGATATTGAACTTAATCACCTAGCTGAAGAAGTGTCATTAGGTTTCTTCACTGCAAAGTTACTCCCCCCTGATTTTTTCAGACTTAACTCTTTCAGAGAAAATCTCCATGCAAAACTCACATTTAAGAAATGGATAATTTCTTTCTTTCTTTTGTTTATTTATTTATTGTGAGTCATTTTGCTCAACTTCAAAATTGTTAGTAATTTTTCTTGCTAATTTTGCTTTTAATTATTAGCTTTATTTCACACTCTTGTCAGAAAACATTAACTAGGTTATTTCAGCCTCTTGAAATTGCTTAAATTTGCATTATTGCTCATTTTATAGGAAATTTTTTATAAATATATTATACATTCTTGATAATAATGTGTATTATCTCATTGCTAGCTACAAAGTTCTATATATTGAATTATACAAATTCGTTAATCTCTGTTCAAATCTTCTAAATCTTTAGCTTTTTTTGTTTCCATTATCAGAAAAGATATATTAAAATTATTTTCAGTTTGTATAGAAAAAATTGAGCAACAAAATAAAGTACTATTGGATTATAACTCAAACTTTAACATGAATACCCATGAATTCAAACTGATATAAATAAATGACTCCCTAAATAAAAGGGAGGGAAGAGAAATTTCTCATGAAGAAGAATTTCAAATAATTTATGTAGATATATGCTCTCAAGGAAAAGAAGCATAACAAACATACACAACTGATAAACACTACTTCAGGCAGGTGATCAAGTTCAGTATTGACAATGATACATTGTATTTATAATATGTACACTTTATATGACATGATGAGAATGGTATTTCACCTCTGTGGTCTTTCTCCAAAAGATCATAGTCCCAGCCTAACCAAGAGAAAAAAATCAACATCTTTGACATAAATCAGTCAAAAAAGTCTAGGAAATATCAGAATATACAGCACCTTGTTTGGTGGATCATATATTCAGAGGAATAGAACTTCCTTGGATGAAATTAAGGGGGTTATGTATATTTGGGAGTTTGATACAATATACAGACCACAGAACATAGAAGACACATACATAGTAGGCTGTGTCCCCTTCTACTACTCATTTAGGAGGGAAATAGTGGAGAAGCTCCTGATAAGCAACTGGAGCTCCATGGAAAAAATTCCAAAATCAGGAGTTTTAGAGCTCTAGACAAGACGGTTGTCTTTCTGGATTTTATAAGTATTATGATTTCGGCTTCAGGAAGAACTGGAGTGTAGGAGAAATAGTCTACTTATTGGGAGGAGAAGTGATAAGTGACAGAAAGGAACAAAGCCAAAAGGTAAAGAAGAATAGAAAAAAGGAAATACATTATGTATAAAAAACAAATAAAAGGAATGAAGAACAGAAGCTAACATTTTGTTGAGACCCTACTATGTGTAGACCCTTTATTTGACCCTCCTTTTTGTATTATTTCTTTCAATATTTTCATATAACTCCTCCATAGTGTCACAAAGAGTCAGACAGGACTTAAGCAACTTTAACGCACCATGGAGTAAATAAATAGATAAATGAATTGATAGGAAATTGTTTCTGTTGTTTAGTTGCTAAGTCATGTCTGGCTCTTTGTGAGCCCATGGACTGTAGCCCACCAGGCTCCTCTCTCCATGCTATTTCCCAGGCAAGAATACTGAAGTTCATTGCCATTTCTTTCTCCAGGGGATCTTCCGAACCCAGGAATCAAATCTGTGTCTCTTGCAATGCAGATGGAGTCTTCACCATTGAGCCACCAGGGAAGCCTAGAAAAGAACCAAAAGAGTAGCAGAAGGAATTGGCTTTGAAGTTCATAGTTATTCTGTTTTAAAATACTTTTCTTAAGGACAGGATTTGCTAACTTATTTTCTGAACTGTCTGTGCTCCTCATTCTCTGATACTTCAGGAAAAATACAGGAGCCAAAAAAAGACCATCCTCATGAATATGCACCCTTCCTTTTGTTTTAGTTTCCTCTTACAATAAAAGAACTCTTCTCTTTCCCACATCAGCAGTTCTGCTTCTATTTTGAATACAGATTCTGAAATTTCATTTTTTTTCTCTTGTCTAAGCTGCTGTGGCACCACAGTCTCTCCAAACATTGGTTTTCCTCAAACTAAATATTAGAGTCCCTTACATTTTTCAATTGGGCCTTATTTCATAAAACTTACAGAAGTGATTTCCTCTCTTTCCAGAATAGAAATACCATCACTAGAAACATCATCTTTGATGATTCTTAAAGACATATCTTCTTCCCAAGACTTTTTTGAGTTCTACACACGAATGGATTCTGTATTTACAAATTCATTTACTTGATAGAGTTTTTGTCTAATCATCAAATTAATACATTTGATACTTTTGTGGTCATTTGTGGATGTGCACAGAGCTACAAAAATTTTGGTGTTTACCCTTTGCATAACTTCCCAGTTCAGGTCAGACAAGGCAATCCTCTGTCTTCTTGTTTCAGCTCCTACTGTAAACAAGTGCCCTCTTTTAAATCTATTTAGTGTCATTTTTTGCCCACTCTTTATGCTTTTTGTTTATAACATGCCTATTTAAAACGATCTCTAAGTTACAGTGCTGAAGTGTTTTCTAGTGATCCTAAGAAGAGAAGCGAAAAGCAAACGAGAAAAGGAAAAATATACCCATATGAATGCAGAGTTCCAAAGAATAGCAAGAAGAGATAAGAAAGCCTTCCTCCATGATCAATGCAAAGAAATAGAGGAAAACAATAGAATGGGAAAGATTAGAGATCTCTTCAAGAAAAGTAGAGATACCAAGGGAACATTTCATACAAAGTTGAGCTCCATAAAGGACATAAATGGCATGGACCTAAAAGAAGCAGAAGATATTAAAAAGACGTAGCAAGAATACACAGAAAAACTATACAAAAAAGAGCTTCATAATCCAGATAATCATGATGGTGTGATAACTCACCTAGAGCCAGACATCCTGGACTGTGAAGTCAAGTGGGCCTGAGGAAACATCACTACGAACAAAAGCTAGTGGAGGTGATGGAATTCTAGTTGACCTACTGCAAATCCTAAAAGATGATGCTGTACAGGATACAGGATGCTTGGGGCTGGTGCACTGGGATGACCCAGAGGGATGGTATGGGGAGGGAGGTGGGTGGGGAGTTCAAGAGTGGGAACACGTGTACACCTGTGGTGGATTCATGTTGATGTATGGCAAAACCAATACAATATTGTGAATTAATTAGCCTCCAATTAAAATCAGGTCAGATCAGTCGCTCAGTCGTGTCCGACCACTATGTCTCCCATGAACATACAGTTAACATACTCAGTTCAGTTCAGTCACTCAGTCATGTCCAACTCTTTGCGACCCCATGAACTGCAGCACGCCAGGCCTCCCTGTCCATCACCAACTCCCGGAGTTCACTTAAACTCAAGTCCATTGAGTCGGTGATGCCATCCAGCCATTTCATCCTCTGTCGTCCCCTTCTCCTCCTGCCCCCAATCCCTCTCAGCATCAGAGTCTTTTCCAATGAGTCAACTCTTCACCTGAGGTGGCCAAAGTACTGGAGTTTCAGCTTTAGCATCATCCTTCCAAAGAAATCCCAGGGCTGATCTCCTTCAGCATGGACTGGTTGGATCTCCTTGCAGTCCAAGGCACTCTCAAAAGTCTTCTCCAACATCACAGTTCAAAAGCATCAGTTCTTTGGCACTCAGCTTTCTTCACAGTCCAACTCTCGCATCCATACATGAGCACAGGAAAAACCGTAGCGTAGACTATGTCTGATAGATAAAATGTCTGATGAACTATGGACTGAGGTTCATGACACTGTACAGGAGACAGGAATCAAGACCATTCCCATGGAAAAGAAATGCAAAAATGCAAAATGGCTGTCTGGGAAGGTCTTACAAATAGCTGTGAAAAGAAGAGGAGCAAAAAGCAAAGGAGAAAAGGAAAGATATAAGCATCTGAATGCAGAGTTCCAAAGAATAGCTAGGAGGGATAAGAAAACCTTCCTAACTGATCAATGCAAAGAAATAGAGGAAAATAATAGAATGGGAAAGACTGGAGATCTCTTCAAGAAAATTAGAGATACCAAGGGAACCTTTCTTGCAAAGATGGGCTCGATAAAGGACAGAAATGGTATGGACCTAACAGAAGCAGAAGATATTAAGAAGAGATGGCAAGAAAACACAGAAGAACTATACAAAAAAGATCTTCATGACCCAGATAATCACAGTGGTATGATCACTCACCTAGAGCCAGACATTCTGGAATGTGAAGTCAAGTGGGCCTTAGAAAGCATCACTACAAACAAAGCTAGTGGAGGTGATGGAATTCCAGTTGAGCTATTCCAAACCCTGAAAGATGATGCTATAAAAGTGCTGCACTCAATATGCCAGCAAATTTGGAAAACTCAGCAGTGGCCACAGGGCTGGAAAATGTCAGTGTTCATTCCAATCCCAAAGAAAGGCAATGCCAAAGAATGCTCAGTCTACTGCACAATTGCACTCATCTCACTTGCTATTAAAGTAATGCTCAAAATTCTGCAAGCCAGGCTTCAGTAATACATGAACTGTGAACTTCCAGATGTTTAAGCTGCTTTTAGTAAAGGCAGAGGAACTAGAGATCAAATAGGCAGCATACACTTGATCATTGAAAAAGCAAGAGAGTTCCAGAAAAACTGCTTTATTTACTATTGCAAAGCCTTTGACTGTGTGGATCACAATAAACTGTGGAAAATTCTGAAAGAGATGGGAATACCAGACCACCTGACTGGCCTCTTGAGAAACCTATATGCAGTTCAGGAAACAACAGTAGAACTGGACATGAAACAATAGACTGATTGCAAATAGGAAAATGAGTATGTCAAGGCTGTACATTGTCACCCTGCTTATTTAACTTCTATGCAGAGTACATCATGAGAAACGCTGGGCTGGAAGAAGCACAAGCTGGAAACAATATTGCTGGGAGAAATATCAATAACCTCAGATATGAAGATGACACCACCCTTACGGCAGAAAGTGAAGAGGAACTAAAAAGCCTTTTGATGAAAATGAAAGAGGAGAGTGAAAGAGTTGGCTTAAAGCTCAACATTCAGAGAACTAAGATCATGGCATCTGGTCCCATCACTTCATGGGAAACAGACAGGGAAAAAGTGGAAACAGTGGTAGACTTTATTTTCGGGGGGAGGGGGCTCCAAAATCACTGCAGATGGTAACTGAAGCCATGAAATTAAAAGACACTTACTCCTTGGAAGGAAAGTTATGAACAACCTAGACTGCATATTCAAAATCAGAGACATTACTTTGCCAACAAAGGTCCATTTAGTCAAGGCTATGGTTTCTCCAGTTGTCATGTATGGATGTGAGAGTTGGACTGTGAAGAAAACAGAAGAATTGATGCTTTTGAGCTGTGGTGTTGGAGAAGACTCTTGAGAGTCACTTGGACTGCAAGGAGATCCAACCAGTCCATTCTGAAGGAGTTTAGCCCTGGGTGTTGGACTGTGAAGCACCGAAGAATTGATGCTTTTGAGCTGTGGTGTTGGAGAAGACTCTTGAGAGTCCCTTGGACTGCAAGGAGATCCAACCAGTCCATTCTGAAGGAGTTTAGCCCTGGGTGTTGTTAGGAAAGAATGATACTAAAGCTGAAACTCCAGTACTTTGGCCACCTCATGCAAAGAGTTGACTCATTGGAAAAAACTCTGATGCTGTGAGGGATTAGGGGCAGGAGGAGAAGAGGACGGCAGAAGATGAAATGGCTGGATGGCATCACTGACTCGATGGAGGTGCCTCTGAGTGAACTCTGGGTGTTGGTGATGGACAGGGAGGCCCCGCGTGCTGCGATTCATGGGGTCACAAAGAGTCGGGCACGACTGAGCGACTGAAATGAACTGAATTCCTTGGGAGGAAAGTTATGACCAACCTAGACAGCATATTAAAAAAAAAAAAAGACATTACTTTGTCAACAAAGGTCAGTCTAGTTAAGGCTATGGTTTTCCCAGTAGTCATGTATGCATTTGAGAGTTGGACTATAAAGAAAGCTGAATGCCAAAGGATTGATGCTTTTGAACTGTGGTATTGGAGAAGACTCTTGAGAGTCCTTTCAACTGCTGGGAGATCCAATCAGTAGGACTGGCCTACTGTGGTTCATGGGGTAGTAAAGAGTTAGAGATGACTAAGCAACTGAACTGAACTGAAAAACAAAAAGCGTGCTGTCAAGCAGGAACACATTTTTTAAAAAGATTACATATTGATTAGTTCATGAAATTGTACCTGACGGCTGGCAGGAACCTAACCTTGTATTTCCCTTGGGGGCCATAGTTCAGTACTGGTGAATTCAGTTGGATCACAGAGCCATTCACAATTTACTATGTAACACACTGAATCCTTTTTAGTCATTCACCATCTTGTTTACCTGTAAATAGTATCATTACCCTATTTGTTAACTAAGCCATAACTCTGATATTCTTTTTTTTTTATTAATGTTTTCTGTTTTCCACATCCAATCTGGTATCTAATCCTCTTGATTCTATCCTCCAGATTTATACAGAATATAACCATTCCTCCCAAACATCTCTAAACCCATCCTCTATTCCCTTCCCTTAATTCAAGGCAATGCAATTCTACCAGATTAGGATCTGAAGTTCAGAAAGCAGACATGTTAACTATTCTACTTAAATCCTTTCGATAAATCCCAAAGTCTTTGAAATTATTTATATGTCTGATATGTTCTATCATTCACTACCTATGGGGGGGATGATATAAGGGTTTCCCTGGTGACTCAGAATATAAAGAAACTGTGTGTAATGCAAGAGAACTGGGTTTGATCCCTGGATCAGGAAAATCCCCTGGGGATGGCTACCCACTCCAGTATTCTTGCCTGGAGAATTCCATGAATAGAGGAGCAGTTTTAGGAATTCCATATATACGGTAGATATTAATCTCTTGTTAGGTATACAATTTGCATTTTCTCCCAGATATTTGCATCATATTATCTCTGCAGTTTCCAGTAGTTCAAGGTCTCAACCTTTTTCTCTTTGCATCATCAACTGGGCATTGTAGAAAACTGTCACACAATAAATGTGAAATTAAACTTGACTTAATGTAGGCTGGGGGGACAGTATTATAGCATCACATCAACTGAACAAGGTCTTGTGGTTTATTGATTCCTGCCTATATATGTGAAGCATGGTAAAACCAGCTAGAATGTCTTTCTTAACAGAGATATGACTTTGGTTTTGGCTTTGACATATGGGTCACTGAAAACTGTTACTCATTCCCTTTTTGATTCTTTCAATTTAATTGGCACAATAAGTTGAAGTCTGATTTTATGTTCATATTGAGCCCCATATGAGTCTTATATTTGAAATATTAAGTATTCTTAGAAATTTAATGTAGAAAGATTGCTATCAGTAAATCCTTTTGAAAATGGAAATTCAGTAGTTTTGTACAGTTTTTAAGTTTTTTGTTTTATAATTTCTTTCCTTCTCTATTACTATTGTAACTTCCTTTCAAAGTGAGAAAGGCAGAGAGTGGCTGTTTATTCAAGGTAGGAAAGTAACAACAAATATATAAAATAATTTACTCTCAAATACATGCTAATTAAAGGCATCATATGTATTGAATCAATACTTGTGAGGCTCTGACTTACTGAATTTCCTTAAACACTTGACATTAGTAATGTGCTTAGAAATAACAAAATTATGTTTTTGACAATATTTAATGATTGAAGTTAAGATTATTATTCCATACTTATTCTTAAATAGCTAAAATTTTATTTATATTAATATGTTCCCCACAAACTACACTTTTGTCAGTGTCATTAGTTCACTTCATTTCAGTCTTTCAGTCATGCTCGTCTCTTTGTGACCCCATGGGCTGCAGCGTGCCAGGCTTCCCTGTCCAAAACCAGCTCCTGGAGTTTACCCAAACTCATGTCCCTTGAGTTGGTGATGTCATCCAGCCATCTCATCCTCTGTTGTCCCCTTATCCTCATGCTTCAATCTTTCCCAGCATCAGGGTCTTTTCAAATGAGTCAGCTCTTCACAATTAGGTGGCAAAGTATTGGAGTTTCAGCATCAGTCCTTCCAATGAATATTCAGCACTAACCTCCTTTAGGATTAGCTGGTTTTATCTCCTAGCAGTCCAAGGGACTCTCAAGAGTATTCTCCAACCCACCACAGTTCAAAAGGATCAATTATTTGGCACTCAGCTTTTTTTATAGTCCAACTCTGACATCCATACATGACTAGTGGAAAAACCATAGCCTTGACTAGACAGACCTTTGTTGGCAAAGTAATGTCTCTACTTCTTAACGTGCTATCTAGGTTGGTCATAACTTTCCTTCCAACGAGTAAGCGTCTTTTAATTTCATGGCTGCAGTCATAAGATATATTAAAAACAAATAAATAGAACAATACACATGATTTTAATAAGAAAAGAATATTCAAAATAGTATTTCATAGAGCAAAAAAAAAAAAAAAAAAAGTCCACTACTTATCTAAGTCATGGACTCTTGTTTTCATGTCGCTATCATGAAAATTTCTAGCATAGCCTGGATTTTTACTAATATCAAGCCTCCTTGATAGCTCAGTTGGTAAAGAATCCACCTGCAATGGAGGAGACTCCAGTTGGATTCCTGGGTTGGGAAAATTCCCTGGAGAAGGGAAAGGCTATCCACTCCAGTATTCTGGCCTGGAGAATTCCATGGACTCTATCCATGGGGTTGCAAAGAGTCAGACAGGACTGAGCAACTTCACTTTCTCTTTCACTTCAAGCCTACTTACATCAAATGTAGACTCTACCAGAGTCCCAAAAGAAGGCAATGCCAAAGAATGTTCAGGCCACCTCACAACTGCACTCACCCCACATATTAGCAAAGTAATGCTCAAAAGTCTCCAAGCCAGGCTTCAACAGTACATAAACCGTGAATGTCCAGATGTTCAAGCTGGGTTTAGAAATGGCAAAGGAAGCAGAGATCAAATTTCCAACATCTGTTGGATCATTGAAAAAGCAAGAGAGTTCCATAAAAAAACATCTGCTGCTGCTAAGTTGCTTTAGTCGTGTCCGACTCTGTGCAACCCCACAAATGGCAGCCCATCAGGCTCCCCCGTCCCTGGGATTCTCCAGGCAAGAACACTGGAGTGGGTTGCCATTTCCTTCTCCAATGCATGAAAGTGAAAAGTGAAAGGGAAGTCGCTCAGTCGTGTCCGACTCTTAGCAACCCCATGGATTGCAGCCTACCAGGCTCCTCCCTCTTAGCAACCCCATGGATTGCAGCCTACCAGGCTCCTCCGTCCATGGGATTTTCCAGGCAAGAGTACTGGAGTGGGGTGCCATACTTCTGCCTTATTGACTACAACAAAGCCTTTGACTGTGTTGATCAAAACAAACTGGATAATTCTTCAAGAGATGGGAATACCAGACCATCTTACCTGCCTCCTGAGAACTCTATATGCAGGTCAAGAAGCAACAGTTAAAACTGGACATGAAACAACAGACTGGTTCAAAATCAAGAAAGGAATGCATCAAGGTTGTATATTGACACCCTGCTTGTTTAACTTCTATGCAGAGTACATAATGTGAAATGCTGGGCTGGATGAACATAAGCTGGAATCAAGATTGCCAGGAGAAATAACAATGATCTCAGATATCCAGATGATACCACCCTTATGGCAGAAATCAAAGATGAACCAAAGAGCCTCCTGATGAAATGAAAGAGGAGAGTGAAAAAGTTAGCTTAAAACTCAACATTCGGAAAACTAAAATCATGACATCTGGTCCCATCAGTTCATGGTAAATAGTTGGGGAAACAATGGAAAGTGTGAGACACTTTATTTTTGGGGGGGGGGTGGGCTCCAAAATCACTGCAAATGGTGACTGCAGCCATGAAATTAGAAGACACTTACTCCTTGGAAGAAAAACTATGACCAACTAGACAGCATATTAAAAAGCAGAGACATTACTTTGCCAACAAAGGTCTGTGTAGTCAAAGCTATGTTTTTTCCAGTAATCATCTATGAATGTAAGTTGGACTATAAAGAAAGCTGAGTGCCAAGAATTTACGCTTCTCAACTATGGTGTTGGAGAAGATGAGAGTCCCTTGGACTGCAAGGAGATCCAACCAGTTAATCATAAAGGAAATCAGTCCTGAATAATCACTGAAAGGACTGATGCTGAAATTCCAATACTTTGGCTACCTGATGCGAAGAACTGACTCTTTGGAAAAGACCCTGATGCTGGGAAAGATTGAAGGCAGGAGAAAGGGACAACAGAGGATGAGATGGTTAGATGGCATCACTAACTCAATGAACATGAGTTTGAACAAGCTCTGAGAGTTGCTGATGGATAGTGAAGCCCAGTGTGCTGCAGTACAAGGGTCCCAATGAGTCAGACAGGACCCTGCAACTGAACTGAACCAGAGTCTTATCAGATATCTGATATCTTATCAGACATCAAAATCCTCAATGCTATCTGATCAGATCAGATCAGTCGCTCAGTCGTGTCCGACTCTTTGCGACCCCATGAACTGCAGCACGCCAGGCCTCCTTATCCATCACCAGCTCTCGGAGGTCACCCAGACTCACATTCATCGAGTCAGTGACGCCATCCAGCCATCTCATTCTCTGTCGTCCCCTTCTCCTCCTGCCCTCAATCCCTCCCAGCGTCAGAGTCTTCTCCAATGAGTCAACTCTTCGCATGAGGTGGCCAAAATACTGGAGTTTCAGCATTAGCACCATTCCTTCCAAAGAAATCCCAGGGCTGATCTCCTTCAGAATGGACAGGTTGGATCTCCTTGCAGTCCAAGGGACTCTCAAGAGTCGTCTCCAACACCACAGTTCAAAAGCATCAATTCTTCGGCGCTCAGCCTTCTTCACAGTCCAGCTCTCACATCCATACATGACCACAGGAAAGACCATAGCCTTGACTAGGCGAAACTTTGTTGGCAAAGTGATGTCTCTGCTTTTGAATATGCTATCTAGGTTGGCCATAACCTTCCTTCCAAGGAGTAAGCGTCTTTTAATTTCATGGCTGCAGTCACCATCTGCAGTGATTTTGGAGCCCAGAAAAATAAAGTCTGACACTGTTTCCACTGTTTCTCCATCTATTTCCCATGTAGTGATGGGACCAGATGCCATGATCTTCGTTTTCTGAATGTTGAGCTTTAAGCCAACCTTTTCACTCTCCACTTTCACTCTCATCAAGAGGCTTTTTAGCCCCTCTTCACTTTCTGCCATAAGGGTGGTATCATCTGCATATCTGAGGTTATTGATATTTCTCCCAGCAATCTTGATTCCAGCTTGTGTTTCCTCCAGTCCAGCATTTCTCATGATGTACTCTGCATATAAGTTAAATAAACATGGTGACAATATACAGCCTTGACGTACTCCTTTTCCTATTTGGAACCAGTCTGTTGTTCCATGACCAGTTCTAACTGTTGCTTCCTGACCTGCATACAGATTTCTCAAGAGGCAGATCAGGTGGTCTGGTACTCCCATCTCTTTCAGAATTTTCCACAGTTTCTTGTGATCTACATAGTCAAAGGCTTTGGCATAGTCAATAAAGCAGAAATAGATGTTTTTCTGGAACTCTCTTGCTTTTTCCATGATCCAGCGGATGTTGGCAATTTGATCTCTGGTTCCTCTGCCTTTTCTAAAACCAGCTTGAACATCAGGAAGTTCACGGTTCACATATTGCTGAAGCCTGGCTTGGAGAATTTTGAGCATTACTTTACTAGCATGTGAGATGAGTGCAATTGTGCGGTAGTTTGAGCACTCTTTGGCATTGCCTTTCTTTGGGATTGGGATGAAAACTGACCTTTTCCAATCTTGTGGCCACTGCTGAGTTTTCCAAATTTGCTGGCATATTGAGTGCAGCACTTTCACAGCATCATCTTTCAGGATTTGGAACAGCTCCACTGGAATTCCGTCACCTCCACTAGCTTTGTTCGTAGTGATGCTTTCTAAGGCCCACTTGACTTCACATTCCAGGATGTCTGGCTCTAGGTCAGTGATCACACCATCATGATTATCTGGGTCGTGAAGCTCTTTTTTGTACAGTTCTTCTGTGTATTCTTGCCACCTCTTCTTAATATCTTCTGCTTCCATTAGGTCCACACCATTTCTGTCCTTTATCGAGCCCATCTTTGCTATACTCTGTCAATAAATGCAGGTTGCATACTGAAATCAGGCTGGGACAGCTTTGGCCAAGAGTTAAGTGTAGAGAGACTCTTTGATAAATGTGAGTGAATAAAATACATAGGATATCAGTGTTGCTATTGGCACATGCCACTCCTCTGTATTTTTATTCTTCTTCCATGGAAGGGGAGGGACAAAACTCAGGGCAATCTGGGAAGTTATATACATTATTGAAGTCACAGGGAAGGACAATGGTTAAACTTGGCCTTTCATTCAGGGACTGACATTAGAGTCTACCATGTGGTGTGGTATGCAGAGCACAAGGATGTCACCATTATTAGGCAGAACAGATGGAAGCTATACACAATCAGCTTGGAAACCTAATTAGAATAGTAAAGACTCACATAAACCAACAATCACAGAGACTATCTGAGATAATCTCTCTTTGTGTTAAAAAAAAAAAAATAACTTGGTAAATTTGAAGATCAAATTGGTTTTGCCCAACATTCATGAATCAGGCAGAACACAATCTAGTGCATAGGAAGGAGCTACAAATAACTGCAGAAAAAGAAAGGTTTTTAAAGGCAGAAAGGAGGTGGGACAAGGAAGTCACAAAAAAGAAAGTGTTATTTCAGACAAGGCCACCTTCCTGTGGGTGATGGCAGGGGTCTACAAGATGGATCAGCTCACTAGTGCTGGCCAGGAAATTCCAGACTGACTGTAAATATGACTTTCTTAAGAGAGGCTAAAACTACAATTATATTAGGCATTGTCTTGGTTTGGTGTGGAGAAGGAAATGGTAACCCCCTCCAGTATCCTTGCCTGGAGAATCCCATGGACAAAGGAGATTGGGAGGCTATGATCCATAGGGTCACAAAGAGTCAGACAGAACTTCGCAATTAAGCATACACTTGGTTTGGTGACATAGTTTAGCACAAACAAACTCCATTTTGGACCAAGTTAAAAAAAAAAAAAAAAAAAAAAAAACAGTTTACAGCATTTTGGGGGGTTTGGGGGGATAAAACTATAAATGCTATTAAGTATGCCATTACAAAAGAGAGGACTGTCAAATAAGTTTGGAAGTCCTAACCCTGGAATCCTTTTTGAGATTTCAGAATAAAATAATCAGGTTAAAGATCCAGCAATGTGGCAGAGAACAGATTTGTTTACATTTGTCTAATCTAACATATCTTAAACTAATTTGGTATCTCTGACTTTGTAATTGACATAATATCTACATCATGAGAAACGCTGGACTGGAAGAAACACAAGTTGGAATCAAGATTGCTGGGAGAAATATCAATAACCTCAGATAAGCAGATGACACCACCCTTATGGCAGAAAGTGAAGAGGAACTAAAAAGCCTCTTGATGAAGGTGAAGGTGGAGAGTGAAAAGGTTGGCTTAAAGCTCAACATTCAGAAAATGAAGATCATGGCATCCGGTCCCATCACTGCATGGGAAATAGATGCGGAAACAGTGGAAACAGTGTCAGACTTTGTTTTCTGGGCTCCAAAATCACTGCAGATGGTGACTGCAGCCATGAAATTAAAAGACGCTTACTCCTTGGAAGGAAAGTTATGACCAACCTAGATAGCATATTCAAAAGCAGAGACATTACTTTGCCAACAAAGGTTCACTTAGTCAAGGCTATGTTTTTCCAGTAGTCATGTATGGATGTCAGTGCTGGACTGTGAAGAAGGCTGAGCGCCAAAGAATTGATGCTTTTGAACTGTGGTGTTGGAGAAGACTCTTGAGAGTCCTTTGGACTGCAAGGAGATCCAACCAGTCCATTCTGAAGGAGATCAGCCCTGGGAATTCTTTGGAAGGAATGATGCTAAAGGTGAAACTCCAGTACTTTGGCCATCTCATGTGAAGAGTTGACTCATTGGAGAAGACTCTGATGCTGGGAGGGATTGAGGGCAAGAGGAGAAGGGGACGACAGAGGATGAGATGGCTGGATGGCATCACTGACTCGATGGACGTTAGTCTGAGTGAACTTCGGGAGTTGGTGATGGACAGGGAGGCCTGGCGTGCTGCGATTCATGGGGTCACAAAGAGTTGGACACGACTGAGCGACTGATCTGATCTGATCTTATAGATCTGTGGGTTGGGGAACCCTAGATTTTTAGGAGCTGATTAGTTTTTAAGATATGTGTTAGAATCAGCCTGCAAATGAAAATGAACCCTGATTTCATCTTACTAAGTAGTGATGGATGAACACTGAAGAGTAACAATAAATTGTTAACTGCTAATGTGCATTATATTAAAAGATATATGATAAATCATTATATACTTTAATATCTATATCTTTATAGTCTTATTTCTATATTTGAAAAATATAATAAAATCATCACTTAAGACAAATAGTCATAGATAAACCATAGTTAAGTCATTTAGTTCAGTTCAGTCTCTCAGTCGTGTCCAACTTTTTGTGACACCGTGGACTGCAGCGTGCCAGGCTTCCCTATGCATCACCAACTCCTGGAGCTTGCTCAAACTCATGTTCATTGAGTTGGTGATGCCATCCAACAATGTTATCCTCTGTCGTCCCCTTCTCCTCATGCCTTCAATCTTTCCCAGCATCAGGGTCTTTTTCAATGAGTCAGTTCTTCACATCAAGTGGTCAAAGTATTGGACAGTTTCAGCGTCAGTCCTTCCAATGAATATTCAGGACTGATTCCCTTTAAGAAGGACTGGTTGGATCTCCTTGCAGTCCAAGGGAATCTTAAGAGTCTTCTCCAACACCACAGTTCAAAAGCATCAAGTTAAGTCATGGGGTAGCATCAATTTTGTAGAAAAGCACATCTAGGAAATATTAATAAATTCTGAAATGCTAGACTTACAAAAACAATTTAAATGATTAAAATCCTTACAAAGTACTATGATCTTATAATTGTGAAACTTTTCTGAAACAATACACTGGCCAAATTATATTGAACTAGTATGTCCAAACAATACAAGAGAATAAATTTTCACTATTTGTTAGAATTTTATAATGTAGGAGGTTCTAGTTTTTGAATATTACAAAGATTAGTTTTTAGACAATTCATCTTCCACATAGCCTAGTGATTTTGGGGTATTCACTTTAATCAGCCAGTCTTGCCTCATGTGCAGGCAGGAAGATTCAGTGACCCCTAAGGGAACTGGAGTATTCTGAGCTGTGTGTGCTTAGTTGCTCAGCCAGGTCTGAATCTTTGTGACTCCGTGGACTGTAGTCCACTAGGCTCCTCTGTCCATAGGATTCTCCAGGCAAAAATACTGGAGTGGATAGCCAGTCCTCTTCCAAGAAATTAAGAACTCAAATTATCCCTTTAGTTTCCACATTTTTCCAAGAGGGAGAAGAGTCAAGAAGGGACATGTCCTAATTTCAAATATGGAAACTGAAGGCAAAAATATCATTATTTCCCCCATATATCTCCAAATAAAAAATTCAGTCTGTTATTCTTTGCATTTGTCCCTGAGTATTCACTCCTTGTTAGTATAGTAGTGACTATCCCCACCTATCACGTGGGAGACCAGATTCAGTTCCCTAATAGGAATGCCACGTGGCATTTGGGCTTCCCAGGTGGCTCAGTGGTAAAGAATCCACCTGTAAATGAAAGAGATGCAGGAGATGTGAGTTCAGTCTCTGGGTTGGGAAGACCCATGGAGAAGGAAATAGCAACCCACTCCAGTATTCTTGCCTGGAAAATTCCATGGACAGAGGACAGAGGAGCCTAATGGGATACTGTCCATGGGGTTGCAGAATCATACGTAACGACTAAGCATGCACTCACTCTTCACTTGGATGACCCTAAAGTTCCAGGTCATATTTATATTTAGTGGAGAGGAAATTTAGAAAAAAAAAAAAAAGTCCCTGCAATGCATATGCCTATTATGGAACTGTCCTAATAGAAGTTACTAGATACACAATCTTATAGAAGGCATAACCTTCTCCTCGAAGCAGCTGATAGAGGAGAAATCCAAATTATATATATAAAACAAACCAAGTATATAATATTTGTGTATGTGTGTGTACACAGAGAAATAAAGGCATTAAATTTGAAAAACAGCAAAAAATCTTAAAACACAAAGTCTTATAACCGAAGTTTAGAAGTTTGTAAGTAGAATGATTCTCTTATCCCATCAATTGGTTTTTATATTCCTCAAGGATTGCATCCCATCCTTTACTTTTAAATCTACTTTCCAGTACCCAGGAATGAGCAAGGCCTTTGCAGTAGGGTAAACAACAACACTAACAACAAAAATAAGCACTTTTGCGTAGATTAATTGATTTCACAACATGGCTTTGCATTCTTTGTTCATTCACATGTAACCATTCTTTCATTCATTTATAATTAATTATTTCATTAATTTGCAGTTTACTCTGGTTAGATAATAAAACAGTGGAACAAAATTAAAACAATAAGAACATTTAAGCCCTTCACAGTCACAAAAGCATTGCTCTTGATTGCTTTTGTTATCTCTGCTAACAAGGAGGCTGCAATGGAATTACCACATGGGTAGCAGACTTGGGGAATCGATATGCTTTGTTATCATTTATTCCCAGCTGTGGTGCTGTTGTTGCCCTAGCTGCCAAGAACTCTAACCTCCTGGGAGACACCTAGAGAGGTTAATTAGTTTACAGCTGGCCATAATTAGGATCAAAAGGCAGCAAGAAAGAAACTTTAAGCACCCAGACAGAAAGCATATGAAGAGGTGAAGCTGTCAGCTTGAGCAAACTCCAGAGTTTTAACTAGGAATTAGATTTAAAAGTTTGAAAGTTGTTAGATAGAAATGCCAAGGGAAGATACAAGTAGGAATAATAGATGGTCCCAGGAATATGAGGGTCTCAGGTAGCTGTGGCATCAAGGAGACATCTGGTCTTCATTGGTCATGTTTATCCCTGTGAACCAGCCTTTTCAAAATTGAAATAAGGTGGTGTCTTGGAATAGTGTACAGGCTTCAGAGCCCAGTCTCCACATGACTAAAAAGGAACACAGGAGGTGTTACAGTGTGAAATAAAGGCTTGGGTCAGTTAATTCACAGCAACAATAGTAATAGCTACCAATCCTTTGTCTTCCTCATTGGCTCACTGGTAAAGAACCACTGGCAATTCAGGAGACACAGGAGATGCTGGTTCAATTTCTGGGTTAGGAGGATCCCCTGGAGGAGGAAATAGTAACCCACTTCAGTATTCTTGCCTGAATAATCTCATGGACAGAGGAGCCTGGCAGGCTACAGTCAATGGTGCCACAGAGTCGGACACAACTGAGCACACACACACCATTTAATATTTTATTTCATCTCCACAGCAATCATAAAACAAGTGGAGGTTAATGACACCATTATATAGATGTCAGAAATGAGATGAAAAAAAGAGGTCACTCCTCTAGATCGTTTCCTCAAGAGTGAACCAACTGAAATTCAGACAGACAAGTTTTAGTGACTATCCATTTAACTCATCTAGCTTATTTTCCAGAAATCTACAGAACCAGTAGAGAAAGGAAAATAAATGTCTTGAGTGAAAACTAATTAGTATAACTGAATATCATTTTTCTCCAAAATCTTCTTCAATTGGCAACAGAAAACAGTGGTTTTTCAGTTGCAAAGTCATATCTGACTCTGCAGCCCCATGGACTGCAGCACATCAGGCTTCCCTGTCCTTCACTATCTCCAAGAATTGGCTCAGACTCATGTCCATTGAGGCAGTGATGCCATCCAACCATCTCATCCTTTTACACCTCCGTGTCCTCCTGCCCTCAATCTTGCCCAAAGTCACAAACTTTTACAATGAGTCAGCTGTTCACATCAGGTGGCCAAAGGTTTGGAACTTCACTTTCAGCATCTGTCCTTCTAATGAATATTCAGAGCTGATATACTCTAGGATTGACTGATTTGATCTTCTTGCTGTTCAAGGGCTCTTAAGAGTCTTCTCCAATACCACAATTCAAAAGCAAAAATTCTTTGAGGCTCAGCCTTCTTTAAGGTCCAACTCTCACATCTGTACATGACTATTGGAAAAATCATAGCTTTGACTTTTATGGACCTTTGTTGGGAAAGTGATGCCTCTGCTTTTTATTACACTAAGTTTGCAATAGCTTTTCTTCCAAGGAGCAAGTGTCTTTTAATTTTGTGGCTGTAGTCACCATCTGCAGGGATTTTGGAGCTCAAGAAAATGAAATCTGTCACTGTTTTCACTTTTTCCCAATCACGAACTCAATGGACATGAGTTTGAGCAAGCTCCAGGAATTGGCGATGGACAGGGAAGCCTGACATGGTGTAGTCCATGGGGTCACAAAGAGTCAGACACAACAAATCCACTGAACTGAACTGATGGGATTGGAAGCCATGATCTTAGTTTTCTGCATGCTGAGTTTTAAGCCAGCATTTTTACTCTTGTCTTCCACACTTATCAAGAGGCTCTTTAGTTCCTCTTTGCTTTCTGCCATTAGGGTGATATCACCTGCATATCTGAGGTTGTTGACATTTGTCTCAGCAATCTTGACTCCAGCTTGGGATTCATCCAGCTCGGCATATTGCATGATGTACTCTGTATAGAAGGTTAATAAGCAGGGTGACAATATACAGCCTTGACATATTCCTTTCCCAATTTTGAACCAGTCTGTTATTCCATATCCTGTTTTAATTGTTGCTTCTTGAGCTGCATACAGGTTTCTCAGAATACAGGTAAGGTGGTCTGGTATTCCCACCTCTCTAATTTTCCACAGTTTGTTGTGATCCACAGAGTCAAAGGCTTTAGTGTAGTCAATGAAGCAAAAAATTTTTTTTTCTGGAATTTGTTTGATTTCTCTAAGATCCAGGGAATGTTGGCAATTTGATCTATGGTTCCTCTGCCTTTTCTAAATCCAGTTTATACATCTGAAATTGGAAAAAAAATGTAAATCCCAGGGCAGGAAAAGGAAAATACCCTATCTATGCCTTTAACTTCATTTTCTCAATTTGTTCACATAATTATTACAACTTCAGAACTACCTTCCCTTATCAGAGCTTTTTTTCTTCATTATTTCAAATTTTTCTTTATGGCACTACTTTTGAATTTATCATTTTGTCTATCTCTTCTAATGCAATGTAAGCTCTATGAGGGCAAGATATGGGAGCATTTGTTTAATACTTTTTCCCTGGAACCTAGACTCATAACTGGAATAGAGAAGCAACTCAACATATTTTTGAATACATTATTGAAAGAGTGAATAAATAGATGGATGAATGAACAATGAATGAACATTTTATAAATGGGGACTATGAACTTCTGAGAAATTAAGTAATTTGCACAAGTTATATCATTAATAATTCTATGATGAGATCTCTGACCTGTTTGCATCCTGACCAATATCAAGTATACCCTGCCATCCTTCCAAGAATGACATGGCACTTGCAAACCTCTATCCAGCCAAGGAAATTGTCAGTAGCTTTCTGATATCCTACACAGTTCAAATGAATAAGGGTAAAGAGTGGCCCATGATTTCTTATCAAAATCATCATGATCCTTAGAAGCTATGTCCAGGTCAGGCGAGTATTAATTCACGGAGGTAAATGAAAACAGTCTTACCAGAGCCCATCATATTAGTTCTTGAAATCCATTTACCAATATGTATAAAAATTCTTTAATGGGAACTTCCCTGGTGCTCCAGTGGTTAACAATCTGTCTTCCAATGAAGAGAACATAGGTTCAATGCCAGGTCAGGAAACTAAGATCCCACAAGCCGCAAGGCAACTAAGCCCATGCACCAAAATTACTGAACTGGTGCACTCTAGAGCCCATGCTCCACAACTAGAGAAAGCTCTCTTGCTCACCACAACAAAGACATGGGGCAGCCAAAAACAACAGCAAACAAACAAACAAAAAACCTCTTTAATGGGTTCTTAACCTGTAATGCACTAATTTCACACCTGGAAATATATTCTAAAGCATAACTACAAAAAAAGATAGATTTGTAGATTTATTTATAACCACAAATCTTTTTATGAAGAATCTAAATGCCAAATAATGTTACATCAATGAAATGTTTTGATGGCATGTGAGAATTGTTATGAGTTGAAGTTAGTTGATTAAAAAATAACTGTAACTGTAAATAAAAAATATATATATATATATACATGCATTCAGGCTCAGTCAGTTCAGTCATGTCTGAGTATTTGTGATCTTATGGAATGTAGCCTGCCAGGCTATTCTGTCCATGGGTTTCTCCAGGTAAGAATACTGGAGTTGGGTATTATACTGACCCAGGATTAAACCCATGCCTCTTCTGTCTTTTACATTGCAGGCAGATTCTTTACCACTAAGCCATCAGGGAAGCCCCCCAAAAGCCATAGATCACATATGAAATACTGGACAATGTAGCATTAATGGTCAATGTGTGTGACAAATTTATAAGTACTTTACAGAAAAAGATTCTTACATTGCTATTATATGAGTTTTTAATGGGTATATTGCTTTATATAGAATTTGCAAATAAAGCAGAGACAAAAGCTGCTGCTGCTGCTGCTAAGTCGCCTCAGTCGTGTCCGACTCTGTGCAACCCCATAGACAGCAGCCCACCAGGCTCCCCCGTCTCTGGGATTCTCCAGGCAAGAACACTGGAGTGGGTTGCTATTTCCTTCTCCAATGCATAAAAGTGGAAAGTGAAAGTGAAATTGAAGTCGCTCATTCCTGTCCGACTCTTAGTGACTCCATGGACTGCAGCCTACCAGGCTCCTCCATCCATGGGATTTTCCAGGCAAGAGTACTGGAGTGGGGTGCCATTGCCTTCTCCGGAGATAAAAGCAAAATTAAATAAATTAACAAAAATAACCTCCGGATGTGAGAGCTGGACTGTGAAGAAGGCTGAGCGCCGAAGAATAGATGCTTTTGAACTGTGGTGTTGGAGAAGACTCTTGAGAGTCCCTTGGACTGCAAGGAGATCCAACCGGTCCATTCTGAAGGAGATCAGACCTGGGATTTCTTTGGAGGGAATGATGCTCAAGCTGAAACTCCAGTATTTTGGCCACCTCATGCGAAGAGTTGACTCATTGGAGAAGACTCTGATGCTGGGAGGGATTGAGGGCAGGAGGAGAAGGGGACGACAGAGGATGAGATGGCTGGATGGCATCACTGACTCGATGAATGTGAGTCTGAGTGACCTCCGAGAGCTGGTGATGGATAGGGAGGCCTGGCGTGCTGCAGTTCATGGGCTCGCAAAGAGTCGGACACGACTGAGCGAGTGATCTGATCTGATATAATTTAGTGAAGATATGATAACAACCAAATGTGAATTATTTTGCAAAATTATCAAATATGAGTATGGATCAACACACAACCATGATTGGTCTGTACTGTAGATTGAATGCTTTGTCCCCTCAAAATTCTTATGTTTATCCCTAATGGCATTGTATTTTGAGGTGAGAACTTGTGAAATTCATTAGATCATGAGAGTGGAACCCTCATATTAAGATTAGTGTCTTTAAAAAAGAGACCTCAGAGAGCTTTTTTTGTTGTTGTTGCTTCTTGCCACATAAAAGTGTTAGTCTCAGTCCTATCCAACTCTTTGTGACTCCATGGACTATAGCCACTAGGCTCCTCTGTCCATGAAATTCTTCAGGCAAGAATACTGGAGTGGGTTGCATTCCCTTCTTCAGGAGCTTTTCCCAACCTAGGGATAGAATCCAGATATCCTGCATTGCAGACAGATTCTTTACCATCTGAGCCACGAGGGAAGTCATGTAAAGTTACAGTGAAAAGCTGCCATCTACAAATTAAAAAGTAAGTCTTCACCAGACACCAAGTCAATTTAAACCTTGATCTTGGATTTCCAGCTTCCAAAATGATGAGAAATAAAGTTCTGTTGTTTAAAAATCACTGGTATTTTATTACAGGAGTCCACAGGCTTATTTGCATTCTTTTAATTTTCCGTCAAATTTGGGTTTTTATTTGCAAGTTCTACAGGTGAGACTAGCAGGAAACTACAGAAAAAAAAAAAAATCAGGACATCTATATCATAAGATGAAGTTTTATGAGAAGAGTAGTTTCTTTTCTGTTTATCCTGTGAAACGCATTCAATATTTCTGAGTTATACTCTGACACAGCAAAGTGGCTTAAGAAAGGATGCTATATTAACAGCAAGTCAGATACTTTAAACATTCAGAAAAGAATAAGTTTAGAAGAGCACATCTATTGAAATAATACCAGAAGAAATTGATACATTGACAAGTGCAAATCAAATCCGACCTTTCAATGTCAGCAGAAGAAAAGAAGAAAGACTGTTATGAGTCTTTAAACAGTATAATACCTAGAATGAGACAATCAGGGGGATTTGAAATACAGTGTAGAATTCAGTGTTTTATTTCTTTTTCAATATATGCAATTATATATTTGAGCGTCATGACTGGAAGCAATAGATCGTTAACTTACCTAGGATTACAATAGGAGAGCCATCTCAAGATAAGATATTAAAGCAGCTGATGCAAAAATAACAGCAGAAGCTCAAAAAGCATCTGCTTTTTATTAGGCAACTTGATTGGAGATACATATAAAATAACTTATAGGAAGATGCTGAAAAGGAAATATTTTTCCTCAACAACTACATTTTTGGACATTACTCTTTAGTACCATCTTTCTCTGCCCAGAGTGATAGATGTGTCAGTGATGACTCAAGCCTGATTAATATTTTATTTCTCCTAGGAAATGTCTGAAAATTCTGTTCAACCAATCAGACTGTCTGTACTCATTACTCCTTCAAATACTAACTCAGTCACATGGCTTTATTGAATACACACCATAAACCAGGCTCAGTGCTGGGCAGAGGAAAGCAGAGACAAATAAGAGAATAGCACTTCAAAAAAAAAAAATTAGGGTTAGGGTTTAGTCTAGTGAGGAAGTCAGACAAGGAAACAATTCAATAGAAGTAGATGGATGCTGAATATTAAGTCATATGAGTGTGAAGTGATACCCAACCTAATTTAGAGGAATCAAATAGGTCTTCTTAGAAGAAGAGACAGCTGAGCTGAGAGTTTAAAGACAGTTTAACCTTGATAAGAAAAAGAGCAAAATTAAGTGAGGGCATTTCTGACAAAAATAAAAATTAATTTCATGCTTTTGGAAAATTTCCCATGCCTTGACAGTTTTCCATAATTATAAATTATTTGAATTCCTATTTCACTATTTCCCCCTTACCTCTATTCTCTCTATTTTAATTCTGGCAATCAGTTTCTAGATGTGTGGAGAGAAATCTAGTAATACATAGATTGTGGTAACAAGCAGTGGAATGTTGATATATCAACTAGCTTCTGGAAGCATAGACTGGGTTTCCTACTTTCAGAACTTAAAAGATAGTGAGAACCAAGCAGGTGCAAACCTGGATTTGACCAGTTTAGGTGCCTGTATGTGTATCAGTAATAGTGACAAGCTGTATGTATGCAGGATATGAAGAAAGGGTTGAGAAGTTTACACTGACATCACAGTTTATCTCTAGCTCAGGAGCTACTCTGTTTGGTAGATGATTATATATTAACCAAGGAGGCATTTAAGTACTGAGAACTGTGCTAGAGAAAAATAATGAAATAAATACTGATAATGGAGAGTGAGAAGGTGAAATATTGCACAATATACTAGGAAAATCAAGGAGTTGAGTATGCATAGAGTGAAAGAAAGCTCATAAGATTATGCTGGAGACTCTAAATCATGAAATCCTGTTTCTCACTTAATTCGTTATCTTGAAGGCAGGGAGGAGACCCTAAATTATTATTTTTAAGTAGATGACTATGGATGATAAGTTGGAACAGCTTCAAGTAGGATTACCATGCTCTAGAAACTTACAGTTATTGCAGTAGTACCATGCAAGGAAAATGAACATCAAACTTCGTGGTACCTATAAGACACCTATAATGCTAAGGTTTTCAGACAGAGACACTTTTAATTCAGATGTATCAAGCTTATTAACAGTATTTGCTGTAGTCATAACACGAAAACTCTATATCAGTTTTCAGAAAATTACTCCAGTATCAATGATATCTGTATCAGGTGTGAGTGCTGTCACTTTAGCCGTGTCCAACTCTGTGACCCTGTGGACTGTAGCCCACCAGGTTCCTCTGTCCATGGGATTTTCTAGGCAAAAATACTTGGGTGGGTTGCCATTTCCTTCTCCAGGGGATCTTCCCCATCTAGGGATCAAATCAGCATCTCTTACATGCCCTGCATTGGCATGCCGGTTCTTTACCATTAGTGCCATCTAGGAAGCCCTGGTATCTGCATCAGCTCCCAACTCAAATAATTGCAACATGAGTTTTGATTATTTGAATTTAATGAAAAGTATGTTAAGTTTAACTTAATATGGAAAACACGATTGGTGTCTGTGGCTGAGGAGGGTACATAAATACAAATTTTAGCTGTAGGAATCATGCTCTGTTTCAAGCTTCATTTTGTATAACTGTACCTGGGAGAAATACATTCACTTCTTTTAACTGACATCAAATTATTACCTTCTTTCTTTTTAGTCTCTTTCTCATTACTTATAGTTCCTTAGCTATATCTGGTCCCATCACGTCATGGGAAATAGATGGGGAAACAGTGTCAGACTTTATTTTTTGGGGGCTTCAAAATCACTGCAGATGGTGACTGCAGCCATGAAATTAAAAGACACTTACTCCTTGAAAGGAAAGTTATGACCAACCTTTATAGTATATTCAAAAGCAGAGATATTACTTTGCCAACAAAGGTTCACCTAGTCAAGGCTATGGTTTTCCCTGTGGTCAGTCATGTATGGATGTGAGAGCCAGACTGTGAAGAAGGCTGAGCGCCAAAGAATTGATGCTTTTGAACTGTGGTGTTAGAGAAAACTCTTGAGAGTCCCTTGGACTGCAAGGAGATCCAACCAGTCCATTCTGAAGGAGATCAGCCCTGGGTGTTCTTTGGAAGGAATAATACTAAAGTTGAAACTCCAGTACTTTGGCCACCTCATGTGAAGAGTTGACTCATTGGAAAAGACTCTGATGCTGGGAGGGATTGGGGGCAGGAGGAGAAGGGGACGACAGAGGATGAGATGGCTGGATGGCATCACTGACTCGATGAACGTGATTCTGAGTGAATTCCGGGAGTTCGTGATGGACAGGGAGGCCCGGCGTGCTGCGATTCATGGGGTCACATAGAGTTGGACACGACAGAGCAACTGAACTGAACTGAATATGTTTACCATTCTATTTAAAAATAATCATTTCACATTGCTTGGCACAAGACAACAATATTTAAATTTTCTACTTCAATTCATTCAATTTCAACATTCCTAACTTAATTTCTTTCTGTTGACTCAAGAAATGCCAGTAACCAAAATATCATATTATAATGAGGAACACTGTATGGAAATTCTGTGTGAAGTCATCATGAAAAAAAAGGGGAATAGTGAAGGCTTAAAAAAAGATGATGCCATTAAAATATGATAAATACTTCAGTTACCATATCATCACTATAAACTTGCATAAGGAGAAAAAAATAAGAACCTTCAGATTAATCCTCTGTTTAGGTGAATTTTTGACTTTTTCTTGTATCATCCACTCAGCTCATTTATTTTCTTTCTGTCACGGAGAGCCAGATCACTTCCCCAGGAAACTAGCATGTGGAGGTGTCTCATTATTTCCAGAGAGAACTCAGTATTAGCAAAATACATTGAAATAAAGGCATGCTGTCATATTGAACTGAATCTGAAAATATGAGCTCTTTATTAATGAAAAATTAACCCATATTAATAGTATGGATTAAACTTTGATATTTAGAAATCATAGAACACTATTACTGCTGCTGCTAAGTCACTTCAGTCGTGTCCGACTCTGTGTGACTCCATGGACAGCAGCCCACCAGGCTCCCCTGTCCCCGGGATTCTCCAGGCAAGAACACTGGAGTGGGTTGCCATTTCCCTCTCCAATGAATGAAAGTGAAAAGTAAAAGTGAAGCCACTCAGTCATGTCCGACTCTTAGTGACCCCATGGACTGGAGCCTACCAGGATCCTCCATCCATGGGATTTTCCAGGCAAAAGTACTGGGGTGGGGTGCCATTAGGAAGCTATATATTAATCAGCTGAAAAACTGTTTACTCATATCTATGCATGTGTGTGTTTATTAACATGTATATACTGCCAGTTACCACAGAAATAACATTAGAAGAAAATAAAGCCAATTTTGTGAAAGACCAAGACTTACTTTCCTAACTCACTTTGGTATCTATAAAAGATTAAATTCCTGCTCTTGGTGTGTGATCTAGTCAGTATCCTTTAGACTAGAAAGTTTGACTGATGCTTTTGTTGAGAAAAAAAATCTTAATTCACTTGTTATTCCATCCAGACTGGATAAATTGTTTGTTAACCAAGTACATTATATGCATCAGGTGAAGGAAGTCCTGGTGAGCACAGAGCTGGCAGATTCTAAGTCTTTCCAAATTCTTCACGTTATAAAAAAAAAAAAAAAAAAAAACTTTTTTTTTTTTTTTTTTTTACTGAAAGAAGCACTGGAAGGTTTCTTTTAAGAAACTCAGTAAAAACTTTAAAGAGAATTGACTTCCAGTGTCAGATTTAAGACTACTATCAGAGCTTCCTTTCCAGCACTCCATAATTCTGAATTTTTTTCTTTCTCAAAACCCATCTCCATGAACTTCTTAATAATCACTATTAATAATGTTGTCTATTTTTGCATACATTCATGAATGTAGTTTATATTATTATTTTCATCAGTTGTTTTTCTTAGAATGATTTTTTTTTAGTTTTGGTTTTATTAAATTTAAATTCTACTTTTGCTATACATTTGTAGATAAATACTGCTCATGAAAAGATTTCTTAAAGAATATGTGAAATTATTTTTTAAGTAGTCTCTTTGTAATACTTGGAGAAATTTAAATTATAGTATTTGGTAAACTACATAATGAAGCTATGAATTAAAACCATATTACTAACTCTAACAGAATAATGGCTGTATTCATTGAATTAGTTTACCTGTTAATTATTATTTTTTAATTTATCTCAATTAGAAAATCCAGGTAAATAAAGACATGATTCCAAATTTCCTTTATAAGTCAGTAAATCTTAGTAGAACCTTGTGCCTCATTTATTTTTGTGTAGCTTTCATGTATTCATTTGTAGATTTCCTTTTTACACATTACTATACTCAGCTTGGTCACTTTTTTTAGTCCCTGAGGTCACAAAGATAAACAAGTCTTAGATTCAGACCCTGAAAGCACAGAGTCTCATAAGGGTAGGAAAACCAAGAATAGAAATGTGGGTTAGAAAATGTGGAGATATGTGAAGATATATGCATATATTTCCACGAGAAGTCACAAAGAATAGTTCTATATGACTTGAGGAAAACTTCAAGGTGGGTTCTCTTGAAGCTGGATCTTAAAAGAATGAATAAATATTCAGAAAAAAAAGTTGGAGGGACATACTAACAGGAAGAACAACATTTTCAAAAGCACAGAATCATCTGGACTTATCTCAGGGCCATCAGTGTCAGAGGGGATTGTAACGGCAAAGTTAGAGTCGGATTAAGAGTTAACAGACATCTATGTTTTCCTAGGAAATTTGTGTTTTTTCTTATACTCATAAATCAAGTTTTGCATTTTCATTATCTTATCTTTGTCCACAGTAGTGTGAATATAGCTTAATTTATTTAAATTTAGGTATCTTTATCTACTAATATAGAAATAGGCTTTTTCTAGCCTTGTAATGAATGATGGAAATTATATGAGCATGCTAAGCATGACTTATAAGTATAATTGCTCATGAAAGTTAGTTACATCACAATTTCCATCCTTATTGCAGAACAGCTAGTATCAAATATGTTTGAAAATGATTATCCTAAGAATTAAGACAGATGACATTTAAAAGTAGGAAGTCAGCCAGGAGTCTAATTCAGAAATATATACAGGTGGAATCAGAGTGTGAAATGAGAGTTTAGGATAAGAATGGCATGAATAGGAGGCTAATTCAAAATAATAATAATAACAATAACATTAGCTACCATTACTAAATGCAAATTCATGAACTCTCCTGAACACTATATGTTATCTCATTAGCCTCCACAGCAACTTGTAGATAATATCCCCCTAAAAATATCCCCCATTTTTTATGAAAAATGAAATAACATAGTTTGTGTGTGCTCTGTTGTGTCCAACTCTTTGTGATGCTGTGGACTGCAGCATGTCAGGCTCCTCTGTTCACAGGATTCTCCAGGCAAGAATATGGGAGTGGGTTACATTTTGTCCTCCAGGGGTATGCCAGATCCAGGGACTGAATTTGCATCTCTAAATGTCTCCTGCACTGGCGATGGATTCTTGACCACTGAGCCACCTGGGAAGCCCTCTAACATAGTTCACGTAAGGTAAATACCCAATGTAGAACTGAATATCAAATTCTTATTTTAACTTAAAAGTCATTTTAACTTAAAAGTCATTTTAACTTAAAAGTCATTTTAACTTAAAAGTCATTTTATGGTGTGATGTTACCCAAATCACAACTTAGCAGACCCCAGCCACTATACCCCTTGAAAGATCAATACTTAGACAGCTGTCTTTGAACAAAAACTACTCTGTGAGACCTCTGGAAACTACTTAAAAAGCTTTAGCAACATACCAGAACAACAACAAAACATGAAAATAACCGCACAGGAAGAGAAAGAATACAGCTTCAGTTTTATGCATCATCATCATCCCCGTAACCAGCATTGTTCAGTGCCAAGAAATTAGCAGCTAGAAAGAGTTCACTTCACTGACAAAAGATTCCCCAGTATTTTGTGCATCACATGAAGGTCTCATTTCAGTTTCAGCCCACCCAGATGGGCAAAGCTAAGACTATAGAGATGGCCAAGAACAGGAAAAGAAAGGACTATCCAGGACAGCCAGACAGTGGGAGTGGTCACAGTTTATAGTGACCCACTCTGCAAAAAATACAGCAGATTTTGCCACTGAAGAAACTATAAGTTGGCATAGACATTCTGAAGCCTTGAATAGAACAGTCTTCACCACACAGGTATTTGTGCTCACTTATGTCAGACCCCTAAGTTCTTAGGGTTCCCCTCCTCCACCTCCACTGGAGCCAAGAAACACACTGGCAGCTAGCTCATGTTTCTGCAGCTGCATCAGTACAATAAGCCAGCATAGACCCTTGCATCACTTAAGAAGCATCACTACAAAAAAAGCTAGTGGAGGCAATGGAATTCCGGCCTAGCTATTTGAAATTGTAAAAGATGATGTTGTGAAAGTACGGCACTCAATATGCCAGCAAATTTGGAAAACCCAAAAGTGGCCACAGGACTGGAAAACTCAGTTTTCATTCCAATCCCAAAGAAAGGCAATGCCAAAGAATGCTCAAACTACCTCACAATTGCACTCATCCCGTACGCTAGTAAAGTAATGCTCAAAATTATCAAAGCCAGATTTTAGCAGCATATGAACCATGAACTTCCAGATGTTCAAGTTGGACTTAGAAAAGGGAGAGGAACCAGATACCAAATTGCCAATATCAGTTGGATCAACAAAAAAGCAAGAGAGTTCCAGAAAAAAATCTACTTCTGCTTTATTGACTATGCCAAGGCCTTTGACTGTGTGTGTCACAACAAACTGTGGAAAATTCTTTAAGAGATGGGAATATCAGACCATCTATCTGCCTCCTGAGAAATCTGTATGCAGGTCAAGAAATAACAGTTAGAACTGGACGTGGGATAACAGACAGATTCTAAATAGGAAACAAAGTACATCAAGGCTGTATTTTATCACCCTGCTTATTTAACTTAAATGTAGAGTACATCATACAAAATACTGGGCTGGATAAAGGACTAGCTGGAATCATCATTGCCAGGAGAAATATCAATAACCTCAGATATGCAGATGGCACCACCCTTTTGGCAGGAAGCAAAGAAGAATCAAATAGCCTCTTGATGAAATTGAAAGATGAAAGTGAAAAAGTTAGCTTAAAATTCAACATTCAGAAAACTAAGATCATGGCATCTGGTCCCATTACTTCATGGCAAATAGATGGGGAAATGTGGAAACAGTGTTAGACTTTATTTTTGGGGGCTCCAAAATCCCTGCAGATGGTGATCGCAGCCATGAAATTTAAAAGACACTTACTCCTTGGAAGGAAAGTTATGCCCAACCTAGATAGCATATTCAAAAGCAGAGACATTACTTTGCCAACAAAGGTCGGTCTAGTCAAGGCTATGGTTTTTCCAGTAGTCATATATGGATGTCAGAGTTGGATCATAAAGAAAGCCGAGAGCAGAAAAATTGATGCTTTTGAACTGTGGTGTTCGAGAAGACTCTTGAGAGTCCCTTGGACTGCAAGGACATCCAACCAGTTCATCCTAAAGGAGATCAGTTCTATGTGTTCATTGGAAGCACTGATGTTGAAGTTGAAACTCCAATACTTTGGCCACCTGATGTGAAGAGCTGACTCATTTGAAAAGACCCTGATGCTGGGAAAGATTGAAGGCAGGAGGAGAAGGGGACGACAGAGGATGATATGTTTGGATGGCATCACCAAGTCATTGGACATGAGTTTGAGTAAGCTCCGGGAGTTGGTGATCGACAGGGAAGCCTGACATGGTGCAGTCCATGGGGTCTCAGAGAGTCAGATACAACTGAGCAACTGTACTGATTGACTGTGACCCCTACAGCTGTGTACTTGCATACTGCCAGCCTGAAGACCTTCACAGGCCTCTACTGCAGCATGCACACCTGGAAGGAGACTCCAAGATCTCAGGAGAGCACACTAACAACCATGGCCACCTTAGGTGCTTGGGGACCTGGATCAAGCCATGTCTTCAGTTATTGGCCTGCACAACCATAGTTTCCTATAGCTATTCTCTCCACATGTGTACCTGCATTGTCTTGGCCTCCTTTGATTATTGCCTTTCACTGCAGGGCACATGCAAGTTGGAGAAAAATGCAGTCACAGGAAAACACATTGATAGCAATTCTGATCCCTCCCCCCACATCGCCCTACCTGAGTTAGCAAAGCCAGTTCCCAGAGTCTCTGACCATAGGACCCTAAAAGACCCAGAGTCAGCCCACTGATGGGTGAATTCAGCACTCAGGGGGATCCAGTGGTTTGAGCCTGTCACAGGTTGGTCAGGTTAGTTCTAGGGTTAGTCCTGGTCTACTGGTAGAGCAAGCCATCTCCCAGAGTCTCCAGATGGAGTTTCCTGAGACTTCTAAGGCTAGTACTGACCTGCTGGTACCTGGTGGGTCCAGGTCCTAGTGTCTCTGGTGGGTAAGGCTGGATTCTGGGGAAGCTATGGACTCATGGGGTCTTAAGGCAACCAACCTGCTGGTAGATCCCCACTAGGCTATTTGCTTGGACTGAGATGTTCCCTACTGGTTCTGACAGGCTTACGGATGGGGCCAGTTCTCTGCACTAATCAGGTACAGGGAGAATTCCAAATGCAGTAGGCAGCACCATGTCCTTATGGTGTTGATATAATGAGCCTTAAACATAGCTACTGCCAGAGTCTGTATCCCCACAGTGAGCTGCAGTGGCCTGACTCTCTGGAAGCCTTTCCAAAACCAGTAAGTGGGTATGATCTAGGCTGCTTTTAGACTATCACTTCTAGTCTGGGTAGTAGAGCATGTGAGGTTTTGTGTGTACCCTTTAAGCATGAAGTCTCTGTTTTCACAGCCCTTTGGCTCTCCTCAAAGTAAGTAAACTTTCCGGGGCTTGTCTTTCTGGTGCAAGATTGCCAGCTGGAGAGCCCAGTGTGGTTTCCTCACTCCTGTATTCTTCACTCCTTAGAGAGGGCCTCAGCCATTGTAATTATTCTCCAGACTGTGGGTTGACCATCTTGATGCATTTCCACCCCTTCTACTATCTCATTGTGGTTCTGTCTATATATCTTCATTTGTAGATCTTTTCTGCTACCCTTTCAGGTTTCTCATCAATAGCTGCTCTGTAAACATAATTTTGATTTGCTCATGGAGGAGGTGACCACAAGGTCTTCCTAGTTTATCGCGTTTACCACCAACCTCCTGGTGATTCTAACACACATCAGGATTGGAGACTACAGCTTTTCACTACCCTTTATGCTTTTTACTTGTACAGTCTTGTATTTTTCACTCATTGTAACCTCTTTTGATGCATCTAAAAGGAACATGACAACAAGCCAAATTGCAGGTAAGTCAAAAATTCTTCACCCACTCTTGGATGGTGTTTAACACCATAATGTTAAACCTCATGGTATTTAGTCCAAGTTTCTCTGGTCTCAGTTTGAGTTCCTCCACTCTATCCCATCTTCAATAAAAGGAAAAATTCTAATAAGATTACGGACTTTGGGGAATTTAGTGGTCACTCCCTGAAGAGTTCCCATTGTATGGAATCAAGTTTAGTTATTAAAGTCCTCTTTTTTTCTTGAAATTCATATATTTTTTCTCCTATTAGAATAAGGAGGTCAAAAATGCCAAGTGAACTGTTGCTGGAGATCAGGAACAATGTGGTAAGGAAATTTCATCTATTCCTTGGTTTACAGAAAGCAAATATGCAGCTTATATTTGTAGGAAGAACAGAAAATACCTTCTTAATGAAATAAATACTAATATTTCTAAGAGTTGGGCTCCCATATGTATACCATTTACTGTACTCCAAACTCTCAAACACTCTGACACAATTATAAGCTCAATTTTGCAAAGGAGAGAAGTGAGTTTTAATTGGCTTTTTCAAAGTCATTCAATAATTTAATGGTAAGGTCAGGGTTCTTTCATGTACATCTTTAACTCTAAAGCTCATGCTTTTAGCTACCATGCTTTGATACCTCAACACAGTGTAAAACCAGGCTTCAGCAATACGTGAACCATGAAATTCCTGATGTTCAAGCTGGTTTTAGAAAAGGCAGAGGAACCAGAGATCAAAGTGCCAACATCCGCTGGATCATGGAAAAAGCAAGAGAGTTCCAGAAAAACATCTATTTCTGCTTTATTGACTATGCCAAAGCCTTTGACTGCGTGGATACAATAAACTGTGGAAAATTCTTCAGGATATGGGAATACCAGACCACCTGACCTGCCCCTTGAGAAACCTGTATGCAGGTCAGGAAGCAATAGTTAGAACTGGACATGGAACAACAGACTGGTTCCAAATAGGAAAAGGGGTACATCAAGGCTGCATACTGTCACCCTGCCTATTTAACTTACATGCAGAGTACATCATGAGAAATGCTGGGCTGGAAAAAGCACAAGCTGGAATCAAGATTGCCAGAAGAAATATCAATAACCTCAGATATGCAGATGACACCACCCTTATGGCAAAAAGTGAAGAGGAACTAAAAAGCCTCTTGATGAAAGTGAAAGAGGAAAGTGAAAAAGTTGGCTTAAAGCTCAGCATTCAGAAAACGAAGATCATGGCATCTGGTCCCATCACTTCATGGGAAATAGATGGGGAAACAGTGTCAGACTTTATTTTTCTGGGCTCCAAAATCACTGCAGATGGTGATTGCAGCCACGAAATTAAAAGACACTGACTCCTTGGAAGGAAAGTTATGACCAACCTAGATAGCATATTCAAAAGCAGAGACATTACTTTGCCAACAAAGGTCCATCTAGTCAAGGCTACGGTTTTTCCTGTGCTCATGTATGGATGCGAGAGTTGGACTGTGAAGAAAGCTGAGTGCCAAAGAACTGATGCTTTTGAACTGTGATGTTGGAGAAGACTTTTGAGAGTGCCTTGGACTGCAAGGAGATCCAACCAGTCCATGCTGAAGGAGATCAGCCCTGGGATTTCTTTGGAAGGATGATGCTAAAGCTGAAACTCCAGTACTTTGGCCACCTCATGTGAAGAGTTGACTCATTGGAAAAGACTCTGATGCTGAGAGGGATTGGGGGCAGGAGGAGAAGGGGACGACAGAGGATGAAATGGCTGGATGGCATCACCGACTCAATGGACTTGAGTTTAAGTGAACTCCGGGAGTTGGTGATGGACAGGGAGGCCTGGCGTGCTGCAGTTCATGGGGTTGCAAAGAGTTGGACATGACTGAGTGACTGAACTGAACTGAGTATGTTAACTGTATGTTCATGGGAGACATAGTGGTTGGCATGAGCAGATAGTTCAGGAGAAAAAAAAAATTAAGTCTTCCTGTCCTCTTCAACAGCAGACAGAGGTTAAAGGCACAGAAAATGAGAACAAAATGGGTGCTCTACAGTGTTTGAGTATATCCAATAGGTTTTGAGTTTGATATCAATTTAAGCAAAATTCCTAACAAATAATTGTATGTCTAGGATTTTTGCAATACTTTGAGAAAGGTAATTATTAAGAAATAAGTATTTGGATCCTGTTTTGTATTTTTTTTTAGGTTTAATTATAACTCCTTTTTTTTTTTTTTGAAAACTGCTGCCACTAACATGAAAGTGAGTTTTGTTAGTTGCTTCATTAATGTTGCTATTATTGCCTATGCTCTATTTTTAATGTAATCTCCTAGAGGATCTTAAACACAATTTGGACATTTTATGAATATTAAAATAATCAGTCAATCACAAGCTCTTGTGATTTTCCAAGTATCTTCACCTAATATAATAAATAGAAGTTTTCTTTTCAGAAGCTCATTTATCTTCAGTATGAATTTTTAATTTAATGATGAATAAATAATAATTGTCAATTATTTATAAAAATATATTTAAAACTATAATAATAATGATACTGATATCTTGTACATTGCTTTTATTGCAAAAGTCAGGACTAAATCACTCACCTAGAACATGGCACTTAAGATCAAAGACAGCTCCAAAATTAAGGAAAAACATTCAAATATATTTAAAAGGTTGTATTTCTTCACAAGAATATTGAGTCAGTTTTGACTCACTCCTTCTCTGAATCTGGTAATCATCCCCTATAACTGGCAAAATAAACTCTGTGTGTGGTTATATGTTTACTGATTGCCCTTAGAAGAGAACTTCTCAGTTAATGACCACATCGTTCTCCCTTATCCTGAAACCCTTACACTCAAAATAGCTTTTTACTTAAAATTCTCCTTCTTTTAATAGTCAGTCTTCAGTCAATTCCACTGATCCTTCCATCATCTTCCTCTTAACTCTTGCCTTTAAATGCCTAATTTTAGATCCTGCCTCAAAAGACTGAGCTCTCTAAAGCTTGTCTCTGTCTCATTTAGTCTGTTAGGCAGGCATTCTCCAAAAGCTTTAAAAATGTTTTTTTTTTTTTTAATTAAAACAATCATTTATATTGGCACATAGTTGATATAAATGTTGTGTTAGGTTTGGGTGTACAGCAAAGTGATTCAGTTATACATGCATTTATATTTTTCAAATTATTTTTTTGAAATGTTTTTTGACAGTTCACTGTTTTACCTTGTCATCATGCTGATGGATTCGAACCTTTTATGTTTTGTTTTTTCCTAATTGAATACAAACAAACTAGTTCTCTTTTACAAAATCCAAGTGGCAATGTCCTTTATTAAGGAGATTACACCAATGTTTATCTTTTCTCCTCTTCACTATGGCTTGCTGTTCTACTCAAATACCTTACTCCTGTCTGCCATGGCTCTTTTCACCTCAGAAACATTGCTCATATATCATTTCATGAATGATTCTTCCTCTTCTCTTTGTCTATCCAAACCCTACCCTTGTATTGGAGCGGAAATGGTGCCATGAAGTGTACATATTGGAATGTACACAGTGTCAGCCAGACATATCCATAGGATTGAGAGAAATGGTGCTGGACATGTGTTTATAATGGATGCTTAGAATTTGTGAGTAAACATAATTGAATTGTTTGGATAATTGAGGAAAAGTCTTTTCGTTCTTTGTAAATTTGATACCTCATATTCAACAGTGAGGTTTAGATGCTCTATGCTCAGGTTTTTGTTATTTATTTATTTGGGAGGAGGGGTGAAATAGGAATAGCTTTATTACTTACCAAGCAAAGGGGGCCATAGTGATTTAATATCATCAACACAGTGTTGACGGCCAGTGTGTCCCAACTCAGGGTGTCTGTGGATGCTCAGATTTTTTTAAAAACATGTTCCATATCCTTCCCTTGGGTCCTCTTACAGTCACTGGTCCATTCTTATTTCTGATATCTCATCAATTTTGTCAAATTATCTTTTGTAGTAAATTCTCAGCAGCTTCCTCTCATTTTGCTCTCAATATTCCAACCAACTCCAGATCCCTAATCTCATCCATTTCTTGTGATTTGATAAATCCACTTCATTCATTGATCATCTGAATGCAGAAAGCATTGGAAACTAGATCTGAAAAAAGATGGCCAAATGTGCACAACGGTTTCTCATTATATCCTTGATAGGACAGAATTGTAGAAAGAGCACCAAATTTTTGAGGCAGGGTTCTACAGTCTCTGGTTTTAGAATACACCTGGTAGATTCTGGACCTCTGTAACTTTGGGTGAGATATTTAATACTGAAAAATAATAGATTTCTCAGTAAAGTAATACAAAATATCTCATGTATTTATCATGAGGATTCAATTGGATGATGCCTATAAAATGTTTAGCACAGTGCCAGGTTCATAATGTTCAGTTCAGTTCAGTTGTTCAGTCGTGTCTGACTCTTTGTGACCCCATGAATCTCAGCATGCCAGGCCTCCCTGTCCATCACCAACTCCTGGAGTTCACTCAAACTTACGTTCATAGAGTTGGTGATGCCATCCAGCCATCTAACCCTTCTCCTCCTGCCCCCAATCCCTGCCAGCATCAGAGTCTTTTCCAATGAGTCAACTCTTTGCATAAGGTGGCCAAAGTACTGGAATTTCAGCTTTAGCATCATTCCTTCCAAAGAAATCCCAGGGCTGATCTCCTTCAGCATGGACTGGTTGGATCTCCTTGCAGTCCAAGGGACTCTCAAGAGTTTTCCTCAACACCACAGTTCAAAAACATCAGTTCTTCGGCACTCAGCTTTCTTCACAGTCCAACTCTCACATCCATACATGACCACTGGTAAAACCATAGCATTGACTAGACAGACCTTTGTTGGTAAAGTAATGTCTCTGCTTTTCAATATTACATGCTAGTAATTGTAATTGTTATTTGTTGCTGCTGTTTGAAAGTAGGACTGGGTTAAGTTACAAGCTACCTCTCTTAGTGACAGCCTGATAAATACAATAGTGACACTTCAAATGGTAATTTTTCTAAAATCTGACACAAAACAGGTAATTAATAAATCTGTGTTTCCACCTTTGCCAGACAATAATAATCAAATGATATGTTTAATGTGCAAATAGGTGGGAAAATAGGAAAAGTTCAAAAAGATGTTTTTCTGGGTTTATTATTATTCAGAATTCTTGTTTTTTTTGACTGTCCTTCCTTAACTTATCAGAAACAGTAACTTTGTTTATTCTTATTTTTACATGCAGACACAGTCTCTAATGGACATAGCACCTCGACACATATTAATATTTTTTCTGATAATAAACCAATCAAGCTGTGCCTTTCTTCCCTGCTGATTTGATTGACATGATAATCACCACAATACACTGCTTCCAAAATAAATTTGTCTTTTAGCCAACCTATAACTTCACACTCTGTGAGATTACAGTTAACATTGAATAGATTTGCATAGCCAAGTACAGTTCTGTTAAATTTTTAATCATTTAATTAAAATTTCAAGCCTACGCATTACCACTCTGAAAATTTGCAATTTGTGAACAGGAAATGTTATTTTTTAGAAAAACTAGGGGTTTATAAGATAATGTATGGAAATTATATCATTTCACTGTCATAAATTGCATGTGAAATTTTAAAATTGCCTAAAATAGTAACATGGCTTAGAACATTTAGAAGATAGAGAAGGTGGTAGTCTGTTCTCTTGTTCTGGAATACTGGCCAGTTCATGCAGTGCTCATGCAGGGGGGAGATGTTTGAAATAGCAAGACAAATTTTTATTTCACTCATTCAATAGCTATTTATTTGCCATCTATAATTTTCCAAACTCTGATATAATACAGAGACAGCAATATTTTTTTAGAAAAGTCATGTCATCATTTGCTCATATTCTAGTTCATAAAGGGTAAATAATCAAAATGATAAACAATTAAATTAACAATAATTTAAGATAACATAAGGTTCCATGCGAAGAGTTGACTCATTGGAGAAGACTCTGATGCTGGGAGGGATTGAGGGTAAGAGGAGAAGGGGATGACAGAGGATGAGATGGCTGGATGGCATCACTGACTCGATGGATGTGAGTCTCAGTGAGCTCCGTGTGTTGGTGATGGACAGGGAGGCCTGGCGTGCTGCGATTCATGGGGTCGCAAAGAGTCGGACACGACTGAGTGACTGATCTGATCTGATCTGAAGGTTCCAATGGGAAAATACAGCAGAGTAATGTGATTATCTTAAGTGGAGTAGCAAAGATTCTACTTCAATTGGAATGGTCAAGGAAGATCTCTGAGGAATTATGAGTTAAGTGCAGTAATGGAGCTGGCCACATAAAAACCATTGAGAAGGTGTTCCAGGAAGAGGGGAGAATAAATAGTCTGTAGACTAAAGTTATGCTCACCTCAATGCCCATAGTCACATAGTATGTCTAAGGAAAGAGAAGACTAATAGCTAGAGCTAAGTGTACACCAGAAAGAGAAAAAAGGGCTGAGGTGATGCCAGTGAGGTGATGAGAAATTATCCAATTCAGGAAACAGAGAGAGTGGAGCTTGACTTAGACTGAAGTGGATGTGGAAATGACTAGGGAGAACACAGGGCACAAGGATTCCTAGATTTGGGCCTGAAACATTGAGTGGACGATGGTGCTAGTAACCAAGACAGAAAGACACCCAGGACGTTTCTGAGTGGATAACCAGTTTAGCTTTTTTTTGTGTCAGAGGTCAGATCCTTATTAGACATTCAAGTAGAGATGCTATGTAAGCAATTGCTCACCTTCCTGGGGCACAGAGAAGGAGCTGGAGATAAGCGTTGTGAAGGTGTCGGAATATTGATTAAAGTCATGTGAATGAGAAAACAGAGGGACATGATATGGGTAGAGAAAAGAAAGGCACTGTGATATGAGAAAAGGATGAGCATCTGGAAAGAGAGACTGAAAAAGAGAACCAGAAGTAGAGCAGAAAAACTAGAGAGGTGTGGTGTTCAAGGTGCCTGGAGAAAGGGACTGTTGAGAATTAAGATTGGTGAACTAGGAACTTCCCCAGTGGTCCAGTGGTTAATACTTTGCACTCCAAATGCAAAGGAGTGTGGGTTTGATCCCTAGTTGGGGAACTGTGCATGGTGTGGCAAAAAAATAAAGATTGGTCAACTATTAAAAGTGTATAAGAGCTCAAATAAGGAATGGGTGAGGAATAAACCGGTTGAATTTAGCCAATTAGGATTTTGTAAGTGAGTCTGATGACCCTCCTGGATCAGTTTGCTCAACTTGTAACCATTCCATTTATAATACAGTATTTTAGCTGGAGTGGATCAAATCATTATGTTCTATTCATCATTGTTTCCTTGTAATAAGATCATACATTCATACCCTTTGAGTTGGGACTCTGCTGTGCCTCCATGTAAAGCAGGCAAAGTGCACACCCCTCTCTTTTGATTTAGAGTTTGACCATTTAACTGGTCATACATACAGGAGATATAGAAGGAAATCTGTACAATTAAATCTGTTAGTTGTCAAGAATGTCACTTGGAGACCAGAGAATTACAAAATATATTGTAGAGGAAAGCTTAGAAAGAAGTAGTCATCTTTTGCCCATGGAGTAGGAGGAAAGATCAAATATATGGGAAAAGATGCAAGCAGGTTAGTGAATATGTTTGTAGAAAGACAGGTTATAATCCTAATCTCCCTGCTAAACCTTCTCTAAGTCATCTTTGATAAAATTTATAAGGACTCTGCTCTTCTTGATCATTAAAACACATTCTTACTAAGCAAAGTAGCTGACAGGTTTAGATGAGATTACTTTTACTGAGAGTTAGGGGGTTACTTTTGCAGTATTGGCCAAAGCCAGGGGTTCTAGGTATTTAGGAATCTGAGTCCTATTGGGTTGGCCAAAAAGTTTATTTGGGTTTTTCCATAAAATGTCATAAAAATCTGAACAATGCTTTGGCCAATCCAATACCTAAAGCAAAGGACTTTTGCCTCCCTCCTGTTATTTAGGATAAGAATAGACTCCAGAAACAATAGACAAAGCAGTGTGCAGCGGCTCAACACAATACATCACAGGACTCTCTAAGAAGGAGGCTCTTTGATTGTTGTTCTCATGGACCCCTTTCAGCAATTGACTGCAATCTTCCTACAGCAGTGGGTTCTCATACTTTATCCTGTTTTGTGGTCATGTGGAGGGCTTGCTAAAATGCTGACTTCTACATCTCATTTCTGGAGCATCTGATTAAGTAGTTCTGTGGTAGGATTGGAGAGTATACATTCCTAAGAATTTCCTCATGTGACAAGGCTACTATCCTTGGAACAATGTTAGACCCACTACCCTAGAGCAATTATTACTGGCTCCAGCTAGATGATAACAGTGGAAAGAAGGTTTGAAAAGTATTTGCTGAGTGTCTTTCCTATGCTCCTTTTCATCCATTCATTGTCTTTCCTCAACTATGCCCCAAGAGGCAGGTCTGCACAAGTGGACCTCCTTGGTCATTGGAATTCAATTTGGCTTAACCCATGAGGAACATGAGCAAGCAATGAAAGGGAGACAGGTGAGAGATTAGCTTGTTTATTCTGACCCCAGTGTAATTGCTGTTAACTGGTTGTGTCCATAACCCAAGTTTTAACTCTAGGCAGATAGCTCCCTCTACACAGCTCTCTCTCTATTCATTGTTTGATATCTGTACCCTCCTCATGGGCTTCCAGGCCTAGAGAGTCCAATGGCTCTCTACTACCAGCCCCAGGAGCTGCAGTTTTCTTTATGGAATCTTATGTCTCATCCAGTGATTTAGTTCCAATTCAAGCCAGAGGAATATTAGCATTTGATTTCTTTACTATGTCTCCTAGTATAGTTTTGCATAAGTATTTACATACTGAATATACATTATTTTATCTTTTTCCTATTAAAGGTAAGGGATTATATTGATTTTTTATTTAAAATTATATTCCCTAAGTTAAATATAATTATGATTATATTATAGCTTAAATGTGTGTTATAAAAAAAAAAAAAAAAGCTTTGGTTTTTGCAGGGTTGAGAACCATATTTTACTAATAAAGAGACTTTTGAAAAGATATGTATAGTCAACACATGTGGGAAACCAGAGTGTGAATCAATGAATCAACATGAAAGAAAAAGAAGAAAAGGGACACATGTCAATGACATACAAGTGACAGGTGAATGGAAGCCACCAGACACTACAGCCTCAGAAGTTTTGGAAAATGGCAATGCTGTTTGTGCAAATTCCCCTGAATTTGAAGGCTGTCCTTATTACTGAGTCTTACTACCTTCCCAGCCACAGACAACTGTACCTAATTTGGGTGTTTGATTTCTAAGAACAATTTGGGAAAGCCCCAGAAGGAAGGGTTAGATCCATCATATTTGTTCATTGAATAGCATAACTTCAGTAACAGCTTGTGCTTTAGTTTTTTATTTTAAATATAAATTTATTTATTTTAATTGAAGGTTAATTACTTTACAATATTGTATTGGTTTTGCCATACATCAATATGAATCCGCCACAGGTATATATATGTTCCCAATCCTGAACCCCCCTCCCTCCACCCTCCCTCTACCATCCCTCTGGTTCGTCCCAGTGCACCAGCCCCAAGCATCCAGTATCATCCATCGAACCTGGACGGGCGACTCATTTCATATATGATATTATACATGTTTCAATGACATTCTCCCAAGTCATCCCACCCTCTCCCACAGAGTCCAAAAGACTGTTCTATACATCTGTGTCTCTTTTGCTGCAGCTTGTGGTATTATTAATACTACCTCAAGCTATGGCATATTTTCCTTCCTTTGATCATGTGGGGATTTGTTTAGAAATTAGGGCCAAAAATGAAAACAAAATATTAATCTTTATACCTCTGTTATAATAATAGAAAACAAAGAACTACAATATAGAAATTAAAAACAAACAAAAATCAAAAACACCTTGAGTGTTAAAGGGTAACATGCACATGTTATTGATAATATCTTTTATGCATGTCATTTAGAGTTATGAGTGAGTTCTAAAGTGAGTTCTCATATATTACTTCATTTTTTCTTTACCATGGTTCTGTGAGATAGTTATTACTATAATTAATCCTCTCCTAAAGAGAACATGAAATTTAGAAGGGTAATTAAATTGTCCAGCATTCTTAAATTAGTAAAGTCCAGGAGTTAGGAAGAAAGATTCAAAATCCCAATAGCTATTGTTATACCACAAGCAATGTCTTCCTTCATGCTGAGTTTGTGTCTGAAACTTTTGAGGTGATGAAAGACAGAGCACCTTGAATTTGATTGAGAAACTAGACAGATTCTATAAACTATGTAAAATATGCCTTAATCTCCAACTGTCCTTCAGTCCTCTGTATTTGATTTTTTTAAAAACTACACCAATGAAATTGTTTACTGATAATCTATTTTGATAACTAGTAGAGTAAATTCCTTTCCTCATTTTCATATGATCTATGAAATCTTAACTTGGACATTTTCTGAAACATGTATATACATTTATCTGGATTACTTCTTAACATTCATTAGAATAAAATTAAAACCACATCTACATACTCTTCTTAGATGCGTCCAGCTACCCCTGGTGGTCTTCATGGCCATCTACAGATTGGTAGCTCTCACGACTTTTCTCTGAGATCATGACCTCAGTCTCTAATTAGTGACTCAAGATCTTCTCTTAAATATTTCATGGACAATTCAGGCTCAATGTGTAAAATATGACCTCTTTGTCACAGTTCTTCCATCCACCCTTCAACAAACACACATTCTTCATACACCCAGTAACTCTTCCTTCATCCTTTTATGGATCTTGAGTTCTGAAAACCTAAGATGCACCCTTGCCTTGTCCTTTACTCAAATCATTGCTGCTTCATATATTAATCATCACATCTCCTATTTTTGTACTCTTATCCACATGACCACAAATTTAGCTCTGCTCCCTGTCATTTCCTAAGCAAATCACTTCAAATCCTCCTAATCTTCATGATCTCAGAATTTCCACATTCTGATCCACTATTTATATTACAGGCATAGTAATATGCTTCAAACAAAAGTCTGATAATATTACTCCTCTGTCCTTACTTCTACTTAGTCAGCTTTACCAGAAGAACAGACAGGAGTATGCAGTACCATGTTATCTCTCTTTCTGTCTCTTTTTTTTTTTTAATTGGGGTATAGTTGTTTGTAATATTGTAGCAATTTCTTCTGTACAATAAAGTCAACAAGCTATATGGATATGTATATCCCCTCCATGTTGGAATCTCCCACCTATCCCCATCCCATCCCTGTAGGTCATAACAGCACCCACCTGAGCTCCCTGAGCTAGAAGCAGGTCCCCAATAGCTATCTATTTTATACATAGTAATGTATATATGTCAACCCCAATGTTCCACCCTCCCTTCCCCTCCCCATGTCCATATGCCCATCCTCTACATCAATGTTTCTATTCCTGACCTGCAAATAGGTTAATCTCTACCCTTTTCTAGATTCTACATATATGTACTAGTATTTTTTTTTCCCCTTTCTGACTTAATTCAGTCCGCATGATAGTCTCTAGGTCCATCCATATCTCTACTAACAGGTCAGTTTCATTCCTTTTAATGGCTGAGTAATATTCTATTGTGTACATGTACCACATCTTCTATATCCACTTATCTGTCAATGGACATTTAGGTTGCTTCCACGTCCTCAGGATTTTAAATAGTGTTGCAATGAACATTGGGGTGCTTATGTTTTTTTGAGTTATGGTTCTGTCAAGGTATATGCCCATGATCTCTCTTGTTAGCTACTGTATATTGTGATTTCTACATCTAGAAGCCTTCAGCCTTCTCTTGAAGAGATCTCATCAATTTGAGAAGTTATTCTTGATTACAAACTTATCATTATCATGGGACTTTTGTTACCACGTTAATTGATATGCATACTTATTTATTTCACTCACTCAACTTTAATCAACCTGAGATAAGATTTTGCATCTTATACATCATGGTAACCCCAGAAGCTAACAGTGTCTGACAAATAGAAGACATTCTGTCAATATTAATCAAAAGAACAAAAGACTTACTGAATGAATGGGTGTATGTGAGTAGAACACAAACTGTACACATATAGAAGCATCTCTCTCCTTCCTGGTTTGATTAGAACTGACAGTCCTACAAAAATGTTGCTTACCCCAAACCTGAATGATCCTGACTTGAATCAGAAAAACTTGTGAATAAAGACTTGAAAGAATTATATATGTATTTTAACAGAAGGATAAACTTTTATACATGAGTTACATTGCTTCTCTGAGATTATCTCAGATAGACACACAAACACACACACATGAAATACTGCTATTTACCTCATGGGTTGTTGTGAAAAGAATATTAGGTTATAGATAGAATTTATATGGTGAGACCCACTCAATAAAAGTATTTTTGGAAGTGTCACTGCACAAAGATACTGGTTCAACCATTTCAATGGAAATCAATTTTGATTAGTGTAAGTGGCAAACTCAATAATTCAATCAAGCTAAATGTATCCCACAAAATTAACTGCAGGATATCAGTGCAACTGTGTAAGAATGTAATTCCACTGAGATCATCATACATTTCTTCCATTTGTGGTTTTAATAATTTAGAATCTGATTATGGGCTTTGAGGATTTCCCTTCTACAAAGTGAATGGCTTAAAATAAATGCTCAATACTGAAAATTATTGTTGTTATTACTTATTATTAGGAGAAGATTATTAACAGAAGAATATTCAGATGGTGACTGCAGCTATGAAGTTAAAAGATGCTTACTCCTTGGAAGGAAAGTTAGGAACAACCTAGATAGCATATTCAAAAGCAGAGACATCACTTTGCCAACAAAGATTCGCCTAGTCAAGGCTATGGTCTTTCCTGTGGTCATGTATGGATGTGAGAGTTAGACTGTGAAGAAGGCTGAGCGCTGAAGAATTGATGCTTTTGAACTGTGGTGTTGGAGAAGACTCTTGAGAGTCCCTTGGACTACAAGGAGATCCAACCAGTCCATTCTGAAGGAGATCTGCCCTGGGATTTCTTTGGAAGGACTGATGCTAAAGTTGAAACTCCAGTACTTTGGCCACCTCATGAGAAGAGTTGACTCATTGGAGAAGACTCTGATGCTGGGAGGGATTGAGGGCAAGAGGAGAAGGGGATGACAGAGGATGAGATGGCTGGATGGCATCACTGACTCGATGGACGTGAGTCTGAGTGAACTCCGGGAATTGGTGATGGACAGGGAGGCCTGGTGTGCTGCGATTCATGGGGTCCCAAAGAGTTGGACATGACTGAGTGACTGATCTGATCTTATCTGAAATATTTTACCTTAATTAAGATATTGTTTAAAGGAATGTCTGTAATTTTTATTTTCCTAACGCTAGTGATGGGCTTCCCTAGTACCTCAGTTGATAAATAATCTGTGTGCAATGCAGGAGACCCCAGTTTGATTCCTGCATCAGGAAGATCCCGTGGAGAAAGGATAGGCCATCCATTCCAGTATTCTTGGGCTTCCCTCGTGGCTCAGATGGTAAAGAGTCCTCTTGCAATGCGGGAGACCTGGATTCGATCGTGGGTGGGGAAGATCCATGGAGGAGGGGATGGCAACCCACTCCAGTGTTCTTGCTTGGAGAATCCCATGGACAGGGATGCCTGATGGGCTACATTCTGTCCATGGGGTCGCAATGAGTCGGATACAACCGAGCGACTAAGGCCAGCACAGCACACAGCACAGCACACTAGTGACACTATTATTAATATGAAAATTCTTAAAATTAAGTAATAAAAGACATACTGCCATACTTCATCTTCAAGACAGTTCTACTTTCTAGAAAATGTGTGTGTGTGTTTAAGAGAAAAAAAAAAAAAAAAAACAGAAAAGAGCACTAATTTATTTATCAGTGCGTAATAATTTGGGAAGTTTTCCAGATCTAAAGTTAATGAGATAGCTGCAGTTTCAGGCTAACTTTGTAATTTGTGCAGTTTCTGTTTTCCCAGGACTTGATTTGATGGACTTTGAGGGCAGAGGCAGCACTGATTATACAACAGTATATGAGCAATAATTTCCTTAGTAACAACCTTAAGAATGGGCACAAATCCTTGGTAAACAAGCCTTGGATCTTCTGATAAGTAGAAATCAGTAGCAGTTTGCTTGTCAAATTCTTATTTTCTGTTGTATTATAAAAGAAATTTGCACTTGTAAGAATATATAGATAAAGGTTTAAAATAAGCAATTTCTGAAAGGTAAATTGTAAGGTTTTTGTGTCCATAGGGTCCACTGAACTTGTTTTTGGCCATCATGCCCTCCTACTCACTCCAAATTGAAGACCATCTTCAGTTAGGAGGTGGTCATGGATATATTGGAGAAGGCAATGGCACCCCACTCCAGTACTCTTGCTTGAAAAATCCCGTGGACTGAGGAGCCTATTAGACTGCAGTCCATGGGGTCGCTGAGAGTGGGACACAACTGAGCGACTTCACTTTCACTTTTCACTTTCATGCATTGGAGAAGGAAATGGCAACCCACTCCAGTGTTCTTGCCTGGAGAATTCCAGGGACGGGGGACCCTGGTGGGCTGCCTATGGGGTCGCACAGAATCGGACACAACTGAAGTGACTTAGCATAGCATAGCATAGCATGGATATATACAGTTTCAGAGTGAGAACTTTGAAAATTCCTTTTTCATCTCATTATAAAAGTTCTCTCAAGCATAATTCAAGTACCAGGTCAGAGTCTCTCAATAGGTCCCAAGAAAGTCTGGGAACAATGCCTTCTGATACAAAAAGAAACAGATCTAGTGAGATCTGAAAATGATATAAGGGGTTGAAAGAGAGGAAGTCCATGCATTCCCACATTACTGCTGCTGCTCCTGCTAAGTCACTTCAGTCGTGTCCCACTCTGTGTGACCCTATAGACGGCAGCCCACAAGGCTCCCCCATCCCTGGGATTCTCCAGCCAAGAAAACTGGAGTGGGTTGCCATTTCCTTCTCCAATGGATGAATGTGAAAAGTGAAAGATAAGTCGCTCAGTCGTGTGTGACTCTCAGCGACCCCATGGACTGCAGCCCACCAGGCCCCTCAGTCCACAGGATTTTCCAGGCAAGAGTACTGGAGTGGGGTGCCATCACCTTCTCTGGCATTCCCATGTTAATGGGCACCAAATAGTTATGTGTTTTCCCTAAAATAGAATGTATGTGCCTCAGGGTAAAGATAATTATTATATCAAATACCTAAACAACATATTTAGAGGTATAAATCTCTTGGGGAATATAACATAGTAATAGTCCATTTCCCTTTTATTAATTACTTTTTCATTTTTGAAAAAAGTAAATATATAACACATGGAAGAATAAATAACACGAAATCAAATTTTATTCACAAAACAATAGAAATTATATTTGATTATCTTTCTTTTGATTTGTCTAGGCTACACTGGTGTTAACAGTCCATTTGGAGTCGAGGACTCTGGCAAAAACTTCAGAGTAAATTCATATCTAATGGAAACCACTCCTGTTCAATAAATTATTTCAGTCACTTTCACCTTAACATTTTACAAGTCAGGAATCTCCTTACTACATTACATAAGTTATTCCACAATGTAAAAACATTTTCTAAGGTACTTATTTTAGATAGTGTTTACACAAGACTTTCAGAATAACTATTTGATGGATTTTAAGTTACAAAAGTGGTGGATTCATCACTCAACAGAGGTAATGAATTTCTACCAAACTGATCATATGACATGAGCTTAATTGTGTAAGAGCATCAACTCCAACAGAAGCAATCTAGCTCCCAGTTGCAAAGAAAAATGAGTCTTATCTGATTCAGGCTTGCTTGGCAAGCTTGACTTCCAATTGCAGTGATGACTGACAAACACAGCCTTCTGGCATCGGAGAAGAGTACAAAGCACAAGAAAAGTATTTGTAGATAAATCTTGATTCATATCCCAGATCAATCTCTTCCCAGCTGTGTGACTAAAATATTGAATATTTTCATCATTTTTCTCACCTGTAAATTGACATTGTAAAATATCATTGCTGAACACTGTTAAAAAGTTGAATTTTACACATATTCAAAAACTTGGCTCCCTTCGGGCATATGCAAATAACATCTATATTTTCTCACTTTCTTCTTTGGACTACTTAATTTTGTTTATTTAATTTTCATTAATTTATTTCTTCAAAATACATACAAAACACACATCAGGACATTTAAATTTTATTGGCTTCTGCATTCCTCTATTAGAGCATGTATAACCTCAGTCAGTCTGTTCTATCGCTGTTTCTGACTCTGCAAACCATGGACTGTAGCACGCCAGGCTTCCCTGTCCATTATCAAATCCTGGAGCTTGCTTAGACTCATGTTAATGGAGTCAGTGATGCCATACAACCATCTCACCCTCTGTCATCCCCTTCTGCTTCAATTTTTTCCCATCATCAGGGTCTTTTCCAGTGAGTCAGTTCTTCGCATCAGGTGGCCAAAATATTGGAGTTTCAGCTTTAGCATCAGTTCTTCCAATATCTATTCAGAACTGATATCTTAGGGCTGACTGGTTTGATCTTGCAGTCCAAGGGTATTTTCCAACACCACAGTGCAAAAACATCAATTCTTTGTCACTCGGCTTTCTCTATAGTCCAACTCTCACATCCATACAAGACTACTGGGAAAACCATAGCTTTGATTAGATGGACTTTTCTTGGCAAAGTAATGCATCTGCTTTTTAATATGCTGTTTAGGTTGGTCATTGATTTTCTTCCAAGGAGCAAGCATCTTTCAATGTCATTGCTGCAGTCACCACCTGTACTGATTTTGAAGCCCCCCAAAATAAAGTCTATCACTGTTTCCATTGTTTCCACATATATTTGCCATGAAGTGATGTGACCAGATGTCATGATCTTCATTCTCTGACTGTTGAATTTTAAGCCAACTTTTTCACTCTCCTCTTTCACTTTCATCAAGAGGCTCTTTAATACTTCTTCAATTTCTGTCATAAGGGTGCTGTCATCTGCAGTTACTGATATTGATATTTCTCTTGACAATCTTGATTCCAGCTTGTGCTTCATCCAGCCCTGCATTTCTCATGATGTACTCTGCATATAAATTAAATAAGCAGGGTGACAATTTACAGCCTTGACATACTCCCTTCCCAATTAGAAACCTGTCTATTGTTCCATGTCCATTTCTAACTGTTGCTTCTTGACCTGCATACAGATTTCTCAGGAGGCAGGTAATGTAGTCTGGTATTCCCATCTCTTTAAGAATTTTCCACAATTTTTTGTGATCCAACATTCAAGGGCTTTGGTCTAATCAATAAAGCAGAAGTAAATGTTTCCTGGAACTCTCTTCATTTTTTGGTGATCCAACAGATGTTGGAAATTTGATCTCTTGTTCCTCTGCCTTTTCTAAATCCAGCTTGAACATTTGGAAGTTCATGATTCACATACTGTTGAAGCCTGGTTTGGAGAATTTTGAGCATTACTTTGCTAGCATGTGAGATGAGTGCAGTGAACCTTCCTTGGCATTGCCCTTCTTTGTGATTGATATGAAAGCTGAACTTTTCCATTCCTGTAGCCACTGCTGAGTTTTCCAAATTTGCTAGCATATTGAATGGAGCACTTTCACACCATCATCTTTTAGGATTTGAAGTAGCTCAACTGGAATTCCATCATCTCCTGTCTAGCTTTGTTCATAGTGATGCTTCGTAAGGCCCACTTGAGTTCACATTCCAGGATGTCTTGCTCTAGGTAAGTAATCACACCATTATGGTTATCTGGATCATAAAGATGTTTTTTGTATAGTTCTTCTGTTTATTCTTGACACCTATTATTAATATCTTCTGCTTCTGTTAGGTCCATACCATTTCTGTCCTTCGTTGTGCCTGACCATTTATGCAAGAAACGTTCCCTTTGGTATCTCTAATTTTCTTGAAGAGATCGCTAGTCTTCCCATTCTATTGTTTTCCTCTTTTTTTTTTTTTTTTCATTGATCAATGAGGAAGGCTTTCTTATCTCTCCTTGCTATTCTTTGGAACTCTGCATTCAAATGTGTATATGTTTCCTTTTTTCTTCCGCCTTTAGCTTCTCTTCTTCTCTCATATATAACCTGCTTTGTGCTTTATTTTTCCACACTTCCTTCAAAACAATGAACTTCTCATCAGTGAGAAAAATCTCTCATATCCAGCCTTTAGAATTTACCTAGGCATAAACTGAAGACTTTCTGAAAATCATCACTGCACTGTGAATGTTTCTAAAACACAGTTTAATTTTGTGGATGCCTTGCTTAGAACAGAATATACTTGACATATTCACTCCCTAGCTATCAAACAACATTATAGTTTCTAAGTTGGACAATAGATAAATGGATGTAATTCATCTTCTATCTCCAATAAATCTTTCCATTTCCTATGCTCCAGTTACCTGGAATCTAGGTAGTTGGAGCTTTAAAAAGCTAACAGATACTCATGAATGTATTTTGTCTGCCTTTGTTCATTTAAGTGCACTTTCCTCTATAAGTTCCTTACTAACAAGGTATTATCTGAACATGAACTATTCTATAAAAACATTTCTAGACTTAACATCATCATGACCATGTGTTCTATTTTCTTAACCTGCCCATCAGTTCAGTTCAGTTCAGTCACTCAACCGTGTCCAACTCTTTGCAACTCCTTGAACTGCAGCAAGTCAGTTTTCCCTGTCCATCACCAACTCACAGAGCTTACTAAAATTCATGTCCAGAGAGTCAATGATGCCATCCAACCATCTCATCCTCTGTCATCCACTTCTCCTCCTGCCTTCAATCTTTCCCAGCATCAGGGTCTTTTCCAGTGAGTTAGCTCTGTGCATCACGTGGCCAAAATATTGGAGTTTCAGCTTTAGCATCAGTTCTTCCAATGAATACTCAGGACTGATTTGCTTTAGGGTTGACTGGTTTAATCTCCTTGCTCTTCAAGGGACTCTCAAGAGTCTTCTCCAACACCACATTTCAAAAGCATCAATGCTTTGGCACTCATCTTTCTTTATGGTCCAACTCTCACATCCATACATGATTACTGGAAAAAACATAGCTTTGACTAGATGGGCCGTTGTTGGTAAAGTGATGGCTCTGCTTTTTAATATGCTGTCTAGGCTGGTCATAGCTTTTTTTCCAAGGAGCAAGCATCTTTTAATTTCATGGCTGCAGTTTCACCAACTGTAATGATTTTGAAGCTCAAGAAAATAAAGTTTCTCACTATTTCCATTTCGTCCCCATTTATTTGCCATGAAGTGATAAACCGGATACCATGATCTTCATTTTTTGAATGTTGCATTGTAAGCCATCTTTTTCACTCTCCTCTTTCACTTTTATCAAGATGCTCTTTACTTTTCCTCTTCACATTCTGCCATAATGGTATTGTCATCTGAATATCTGAGGTTATTGATATTTTTCCCTGCTATCTTGTTTTTAGCTTGTACTTTATCCAGTCTGGCATTTTGCACGATGTACTGTATATATAAGTTAAATAAGCAGGGTGACAATATGCGACCTTGTAGTTTGTATCTGTTAATATTCTCCCCATTACTCTCCCTATTGGTAATGAATGCTTTTCTTCTCTATATCTGTAAATCTATAACTATTTTGTTTTCATTTTATTTTGTTTTTATATTCCATATGCAAGTGAGAAGTTCTTTATCTCTCTTTCAATTATGAATGATACTTTTGTTGGGTAGAATGTTCTAGGTTTTCCTTTACAGCACTTTATTTTTTAAATATATTTTTTTCAAGTTTTATTTCTTTTTTGACCACACTGTGAACATGTGGGATCTTATTTCCTTGACCAAGGATCAAACCTGTACCCACTAAACTAGAAGGCAAAATCCTAACCACTGGACTACCAGCGAAATCCCCCTTTTCAACATTATAAATATATCATGCCGTTCCCTCTTGGCTTGCAAATTTTCTGCAGAAAAAAACTGCTAGTAATCTTTTGGGGATTTCCTTGTACATGACTCTCTTAGATCAGGCCACTAGATTGTTTTTAAATATAAGTATAAAAAGAAATAAAGAACTGATTTAAGAAAAAAATGTGGAGACTTTCTAATAAATTCACAAGGAAATTTGAGGTGGATGCAAGAGGTTTATCTTCATTTTTCAATTAAAGGTATAAAAAAACACGAGGATGCAAATTTATACTGTCAGAACTGAGAGAGGGCCTATCACCATTGAGCCCATGGGTGTTAAAAGGATAATAAAAGAATACTGTGAACAACTTTACGCCACAAATTTGATGACATAAATTAAACAGTCCAATGTTTTGAAAGATACAATGTGTCAAAATTCACATAGAAGGAGTAGAAAATCTCAATCAACCTATATTTATTAAAGAAATGTAATCATGGCAATTAATGACTTTCCAAAATAGAAAACACCAGTCTCAATGAGTTGAGTGGTGAATTCTATCAAATATTTAATGAAGAACCTATACCAATTTTCAAAACTGTTTTCTAGAAGGTACAAGTAGAAGGAATACTTTTTCCATGAGGCAAGCATTTCCCTAACACAAAAATCAGACAAAAACATTGCGAGAAAATAAATCACAGACCAACATGTCTCATGAGCATAGATGTGAAAATTCTCAATATAGTGCTAAGCAATAGAATCAAACAGTATATAAAAAAATATAGACCACAATCAGGTGGTATAAACTAGGTATGCAAGACTTGTTCAATTAAGAAAAAAAATCAACTACAGTGATACTTTACATCAACAGCCTAAAGAAGAAATAACATATGATCATGTCAGTAGACGCCACAGAAGCATTTGACAAAATCCAATACCCATTTCTGACAAAACCTGTTAGTAAACTAGGAAAAAGAGAAACTTTCTCAACTTGATAAAGACTGATAGTTTAAAAAAATAAAACAAAAAGAGACTATAGGTAACATCCTACTTGATAGTGAGAAACTGGAAGCTTTTCCAGTAAGATTAGGTACAAGGCAAGGATATCTCCTCTCACTACTGCTTTTTAACATCATACATAAAGTCCTAACTAATGCAAAATGATGATAATATAAAAAGTATACAGACTGGAAAGAAAGAAATAAAAATGCATTTCTTTGTGAATAATATTATTAAAGCAGAAAACATGAAAGAACAAAGGTCTGAAATTAATATGTTGTAATATCAATGGTGCAACTTATAAAGTCGGTAAACAAAAATCAATCACTTGCCTATACATCAGCAGTGAACAGATAGAATTTCAAATTAAAATATAATATTGTTTATATTAGTTACTGAAAACATGAAATGCAAAGGTATAAATCTAATAACATATATTGTAGGTCTATGCAAGAAAAACTCCAAAATGATGAACAAATTAAAAAAAAGAAAACTAAATAGAGAGATATTTCATGTTCTATAATAAGAAGACTCAATATTGTTTAGATGTTAGTTCTTTCTAATATGACCTATAGATTCAATGTAAGCCCAACCAAAATACCAGGAAATTTGTTGTAGAAATTAACAAATTGTATCTAAAGTTTACATGGAATTTTAAAAACCCAGAATAGCCAAAACAACATTGAAGAAGGGCAAAGTTGGAAGACTGACATTATCTGACTTGATTTACTATGAGGCTAGAGTAGTCAAGATGGAGAAGGCAATGGCAATCCACTCCAGTACTCTTGCTTGGAAAATCCCATGGACGGAGGAGCCTGGTAGGCTGCAGTCCATGGGGTTGCTAAGAGTTGGACACGACTGAGCGGCTTCACTTAGAGTAGTCAAGACAGGATGTTACTGAAAAACAATAGACAGTCAATGAAACAAAATAAGAAGCCTAGAAATAGACTCAATTATATGCAACTGATCTTTGAAAATGGAACAAAGACAATACAATGGTGCAAAAGGATCAAAATAAAGGTGCCAATTTAAATTGTTTATTTCTCACTGTAAAATCACCAGGTACCAATGAAATTCTCCCTTCCTTTACCAAAACAGTCCCTAGACACTTATACTCAAAGCATATTGAAAGTGGATGCAAAAAAAAAAAAAAAAAAAGTGTATTGTACACAGGTTGTTCATTTAATTTAAGGTCACAAATTGTTAAGGCCATTTAAATTATTCTGATGTATTATTCCCTTGTAGTTCAGTGGGTAAAGAATCTGCCTGCAGAGCAGGAGACCCGGGTTCGATCCCTGGGTTGGGAAGATCCCCTGGAGAAGGAAATGACAATCCACTCCAGTATCCTTGCCTGGAAAATCTCATGGACAGAGGATCCTGGTGGACTGCAGTCCATCATGCTGCAAAGAGTCAGGCATGATTAAGTGACTAACACTAACATAGATGAAGACTGTGCACATCTTGCATCTTTGTCTCTGAATTTCGGTCTTTGGTTTTCACAGGGCTATTCTCCTGCTGTTTATTAGTTTGCTTGTTTTTCTAAAAAGTTCCTGAAGAGAATTCTCATTTTTCACTTTTTCCATCACTCCACAGGACCTAATTTAATATTCATTACATGAACTATCTGTTACAATTGCTTTGAAGAAAAAGATTGGAACTTAGTCAAATAACTTGTACTGCTTGCTATATTGGGCATATTACATGTCTCCTCTAGATTGCAGTGCCATTTAAAATTCAAGAGAATTTAAAAATAAACATACATATTTTCATTATCAGAATTCCTTGTTTTATTGTGCTTTGCAGATATTGTGCTTTTTAAAAATTGAAGGTTTGTGGCAACCCTTCATTAAGCCAGTCTATTAATATAAGTTTTCCAACAATATCTGTATACTTCACATTTCTTTGTCATACTTTGGTAATTCTCCCAATATATTAAATTCTCTGGGCTTCTCTGGTAGCTCAGCAGGCGAGAATCTGCCCTCAATACCAGAGAAACAGGTTCGACCCATGGGTCAGGAAGATGCCCTGGAGAAGGAAATGGCAACCTACTTCAGTATTCTTGATTGGGAAATCTCATGGACAGAGGGACCTTGTGGGCTACAGTGCATGGGGTTGCAAAAGACCTGAACACAACTGAGTGACTAAGCAACAAGATTAAATCCTCCACCAGCAAAAAGATTATAACTTGCTGAAAGCTCAAATAATGGGTGGCACTTTGTAGCAATAAACTGTTTTTAATTAGGATACACAGGATACACAAAATGTAGTTTTAGACCCAATGTCATTTCACACAGAATACAAGGTACTGTAAATGTAACTTTTATATGCACCAGGAAATCAAAAATAATTGTGTGAGCCACTTAATCATGATATTCACTTTGTTGCAGTTTTCTTGAGCCAAACCAAAAATGTTTCCAAGGTATGCCTGTATATTTCATTATTTTATTGAAATAACAAGTTTTTAGATTCACCTAACTTTCTGAGCTGTAAATTCCTCACCTAGGGTCCTGTTTCATATTGCAGGTTTGCAAGAAATGTTTATCTAATTTTAAATATTGAATATGTTCCTTTACTTTAAAAAAAATAATATATACTAAGGGTCAACTATAACAAATATTTAAATATTCTAAAGGAACTTATTCAGGTGAATTTTTTTTTACTTTAGTCATCATTATCATAACCATACATTCTAACCAGGTAACACATAACTCTAAAGTTTTCATAACTTGTTTTTAGTAATTTCTAACAGCATTTTTTTTCTCCCAGACTTCATGCTGTTTCTCTCTATACTTCCACTTCTGCCCATTTCAGTCAAAATACTGAGTAATAACTAAGGTAATCATAGGTAGAAACTTAGGACAAGTTTTCCTTCCTTTACCAATCTTTAAGCAGGCTCTGTGAATCCTCTTTATAGCTAAGTATCACCCTCAGTCCAGTCTTAGCTTGCCTTTAATGAGAATTAGTTTTAGATCCATTTAGCAAGGATCTTCCTACCCTAGATTTCTAATCAAGTTACTCTTAGTACTTTCCATCTACTTTCCCCTCTCACTTTGCTGCTGCTGCTGCTGCTAAGTCGCTTCAGTCGTGTACGACTCTGCGACCCCATAGATGGCAGCCCACCAGGCTCCCCCGTCCCAGGATTCTCCAGGCAAGAACACTGGAGTGGGTTGCCATTTTCTTTCTCCAATGCATGAAAGTGAAAAGTGAAAGTGAAGTCGCTCAGTCATGTCTGACTCTTAGCGACCCCATGGACTGCAGCCCACCAGGCTCCTCGGTCCATGGGATTTTCCAGGCAAGAGTACTGGAGTGGGGTGCCATTTCCTTCTCTGCGTCACTTTGCTGCTGCTGCTAGTTGACTCTAATTATTAGCTGTCTTTGATATTCTCAGAATTGAGCTCATGTCTATGCTGAAATCTCTCTCCTCTATTGCAGTGGCTTGAATAAAATATATCATAATTTTAACCAGTGTCTTTGAAAAAATTTTTCTTCTATACTTATGGAAAAAGTAAAAATGCTAGCTTTTTCTTAAAGAGCTTTTGGAAAGAAACTTCTAGATTCAAAGATTGTATTGTTAAATTGAATTCTGTGTAGCCCTGCTCAGAGTCTATTATTCACATTATTTACAAAGTATTCAAAGAGAGAAAATGGTCAATGAAGATTTTCTCCTGTCCAAAGAAGTTATGATATCCTGAAATTGGGGGGAGGGGGCACTCAGGAAAAGAAATAGCATTTGCTTTTTGGGGAAAACATGCTATGTTTAATTGCTCAGTTATGTCCAATTCTTTGCAACCAATGGACTGTAGCCCACCAGGCTCCTCTGTCTGTGGGCATTCTCAAGGAAAGAATAGTGAGGTTGCCACGCCCTCTTCCAGAGGATCCTCTTCCAAATCTGGGGTTGAACCCAGGTCTCCAGCATTGCAGGTGGATTTTTTACTATCTGAGCCACCAGGTCAAACCAAAATCTTCCCCTAATGCAGAAAACCTTTACAATGATGGAAGACCAATACAATGTTATTATTGAATAAGCATTAAACCAGATTGTGATGAGACACATTTCATAGATAAGCAATCTGATAAAGAGTTTGCAAAGACAGAAATAAATTTAATCCTTTCATAACTAATTGGATATGATCCATTCAGTAAAGGATGTAGGCTTTAAAATTCGGAATCAGATGACACCTGAAACAAGACTTATCTCCTCCCAGGGAACTGGGAGGTATAGTACTATTTTCCTTGATGATTGCATTTCAAAGATAAGGCTTTCAGATCCTTGAAGAAATATTGTTGAGTTTTGAAATGGGCAATTTAACAATTTGCATAAATTTGGATAGAACCAAGAGCAAAGACTAACAGAGTTTTGCCAAGAAAATGCACTGGTCATAGCAAATACCCTCTTCCAACAACACAAGAGAAGACTCTATACATGGACATCACCAGATGGTCAACATCAAAATCAGATCGATTATATTCTTTGCAGCCAAAGATGGAGAAGCTCTATACAATCAGCAAAAACAAGACCAGGAGCTGACTGTGGCTCGGACCATGAACTCCTTATTGCCAAATTCAGACTGAAATTGAAGAAAGTAGGGAAAACCACTAGACCATTCAGGTATGAACTAAATCAAATCTCTTTTGATTATACAGTGGAAGTGAGAAATAGATTTAAGGGCCTAGATCTGATAGATAGAGTGCCTGAAGAACAGTGGAATGAGGTTCGTGACATTGTACAGGAGACAGGGATCAAGACCATCCCCATGGAAAAGAAATGCAAAAAAGCAAAATGGCTGTCTGGGGAGGCCTTGCAAATAGCTGTGAAAAGAAGAGAAGCGAAAAGCAAAGGAGAAAAGGAAAGATATAAACATCTGAATGCAGAGTTCCAAAGAAGAGCAAGAAGAGATAAGAAAGCCTTCTTCAGCGATCAATGCAAAGAAATAGAGGAAAACAACAGAATGGGAAAGACTAAGGATCTATTCAAGAAAATCAGAAATACCAAAGGAACATTTCATGCAAAGATGGTCTCCATAAAGGACAGAAATGATGTGGACCTAACGGAAGCAGAAGATATTAAGAAGAGGTAGCAAGAATACACAGAAGAACTGTACAAAAAAGAGCTTCACAACCCAGATAATCATGATGGTGTGATCACTGACCTAGAGCCAGACATCCTGGAATGTGAAGTCAAGTGGGCCTTAGAAAGCATCACTACTAACAAAGCTAGTGGAGGTGATGGAATTCCAGTGGAGCTATTTCAAATCCTGAAAGGTGATGCTGTGAAAGTGCTGCACTCAATATGCCAACAAATTTGGAAAACTCAGCAGTGGCCACAGGACTGGGAAAGGGCAGTTTTCATCCCAATCCCAAAGAAAGGCAATGCCAAGGAGTGCTCAAACTACCGCACAATTGCACTCATCTCACACGCTAGTAAAGTAATGCTCAAAATTCTCCAAGCCAGGCTTCAGCAATATGTGAACCGTGAACTTCCAGATGTTCAAGCTGGATTTAGAAAAGGCAGAGGAACCAGAGATCAAATTGCCAACATCCGCTGGATCATTGAAAAAGCAAGAGAGTTCCAGAAAAACATCTATTTCTGCTTTATTGACTATGCCAAAGCCTTTGACTGTGTGGATCACAATAAACTCTGGAAAATTCTTCAAGAGATGGGAATACCAGACCACCTGATCTGCCTCTTGAGAAATCTGTATGCAGGTCAGGAAGCAACAGTTAGAACTGGTCATGGAACAACAGACTGGTTCCAAATAGGAAAAGGAGTACGTCAAGGCTGTATATTGTCACCATGTTTATTTAACTTATATGCAGAGTACATCATGAGAAATGCTGGACTGGAGGAAGCACAGGCTGGAATCAAGATTGCCGGGAGATATATCAATAACCTCAGATATGCAGATGATACCACCCTTATGGCAGAAAGTGAAGAGGAACTAAAAAGCCTCTTGATGAAAGTGAAAGTGGAGAGTGAAAATGTTGGCTTAAAGCTCAACATTCAGAAAACGAAGATCATGGCATCTGGTCCCATCACTACATCGGAAATAGATGGAGAAACAGTGGAAACAGTGTCAGACTTTATTTTTCTGGGCTCCAAAATCACTGCAGATGGTGACTGCAGCCGTGAAATTAAAAGACGCTTACTCCTTGGAAGGAAGGTTATGACCAACCTAGATAGCATATTCAAAAGCAGAGACATTACTTTGCCAACAAAGGTTCGCCTAGTCAAGGCTATGGTCTTTCCTGTGGTCATGTATGGATGTGAGAGCTGGACTGTGAAGAAGGCTGAGCACCGAAGAATTGATGCTTTTGAACTGTGGTGTTGGAGAAGACTCTTGAGAGTCCCTTGGACTGCAAGGAGATCCAACCGGTCTATCCTGAAGGAGATCAGACCTGGGATTTCTTTGGAGGGAATGATGCTAAAGCTGAAACTCCAGTATTTTGATCACCTCATGCAAAGATTTGACTCATTGGAGAAGACTCTGATGCTGGGAGGGATTGAGGGCAGGAGGAGAAGGGGACGACAGAGGATGAGATGGCTGGATGGCATCACTGACTTGATGGATGTGAGTCTGAGTGACCTCCGGGAGCTGGTGATGGATAGGGAGGCCTGGCGTGCTGCAGTTCATGGGGTCTCAGAGAGTTGGACACGACTGAGCGACTGATCTGATCTGACTGATCTGAAGAGAGAAATTCTAAAAGAAAAAAGAGAGTGAGTCTTTCCTCTTATTTTAGCTAGAAATAAGTCTCCCATGTTTAATTTGCACTTCCCCTTACACAGTCCCCTACATTACTATAAAACATTTTAGCCTGTATTCCATGTAGAACTCCCATCTAACAATTGCATTTTCCCAAGTCAATAAGCAAAAGATCATTAATGAATAATATCAGTAAGGTAATAGCAGCTGCAATTATTTGTTAAATTTACTACATCTAAGAAAATATAGTAGCTGTTTTACAAAATGTTATCTCATTATCTAAACCTCTAAATAACATTATGACTTTGCTAAGCAAGTCGTGCCTCTCATTATTGGCTCAAATGTTCCTATCCCTCTCAGCTATGTATCAGTTATCAAAATGTGTGTGTGTGTATGTGTGTGGGTGTGAGATCATGATAAGGCGTGGGAGAATGTACACATTTTGGACTTGTTCTGAAGAAAATGCCTTGTTAGCTCAGGTCTTGAACGAAGGCTTCTAAAATAAAACATGAGGCCAACCCATTCATTTTAATAAAATGGATATTCTTTTTTCCATATGGTAATATTTCATCTTTAAAATATTTTTACATAAGTCAATCCTATTTCAAATAAATTTAGCTTGAAAAATCAAATCAAGTTTCTTTCTTATAGTAGAAAATCTCCTTATACAATAGTAGTAAAAGTAAGCATTCAAGTGAATAAACTAATGATCCACATGGCTGCTAGGAAACCTAAAAATTAATTGGATTTTATACTCACTCAGGATAGGTCCCTGGAGTTCTTTAGGCAATGACCAAAGATACTTTTGCTTTTCTCATGCAAGATAATAGGATTACCAACTAGTCTAAATCTTTAATCTCTATTGATAAAGTACAATGAATACTCAGGAAATACAGTAGTTTGCGCTTATATTGCCAAAAGAGAGAGAGGAGGAAAAGCCTGAAGTGCTAGATGTTTATCAGGGAAACAGAATTAATTGAAAGCACATTTTCATAGCTGAGGAGAATTTCTAGCCATAATTGAAAGGTTTAATTTTTAAGTTCTTGTCTAATGCAAATAATTGACATTATAATGAGCAACCTAATTTGTGTTCTTTCATTTCTACCCCTTTGATTGGAATATGATGTTTTGCTGTTTTTTGTACATCCGCACACATAATTTCTTTTAAAAGAGGAAAGAAATAATTTCTTTTAATTTTCTTAATGAGAGAAATGAATGCATTCCTTCTATTTCAATTTATATTGTTTTTTTTTTTTTTCTTAGTGTTTTGTTTTCTTTTCCACTTCAAATTGCATATGTTAACTATTAGGTTTGCTAGAGGATAGCTTCCAGCAACTGATTTATTTTTCAAGTTGGCTAAACATTATGCATTTTTAATAAATGCATTTTATCATGCTTGATATTTTTTTCATATAATTGATGGGTAGCATAAACATGTTTAGTTCAGTTCAGTCCAGTCACTTAGTCATGTCCGACTCTTTGCAACCCCATGAACTGCAGCACGCCAGGCCTCCCTGTCCATCACCAACTCCTTGAGTTAACCCAGACTCACATCCATCGAGTCAGTGATGCCATCCAGCCATCTCATCCTCTGTCATCCTCTTCTCCTCCTGACCCCAATCCCTCCCAGCATCACAGTCTTTTCCAATGAGTCAACTCTTCGCATGAGGTGGCCAAAGTACTGGACTTTCAGCTTTAGCATCAGTCCTTCCAAAGAAATCCCAGGGCTGATCTCCAGAATGGACTGGTTGGATCTCCTTGCAGTCCAAGGGACTCTCAAGAGTCTTCTCCAACACCACAGTTCAAAAGCATCAGTTCTTTGGCGCTCAGCCTTCTTCACAATCCAACTCTCACATCCATACATGACCACAGGAAAAACCATAACCTTGACTAGATGGACCTTTGTTGGCAAAGTAATGTGTCTGCTTTTGAATATGCTATCTAGGTTGGTCATAACTTTCCTTCCAAGGAGTAAGCATCTTTTAATTTCATGGCTGCAGTCACCATCTGTAGTGATTTTGGAGCCCAGAAAAATAAAGTCTGACACTGTTTCCACTGTTTCCCGTAGTTTCTTTATGATATCAATTTAAAAAAACAAACAAACAAACATTAAATTTTATTCATTTGAATAAGTGAACTGGGCCTACCTAAAATGGAGGACTAAATTAGTTTTGGGATATTTATTTTACCTAAAAATAAGCAAGCAAATAAAAATCTGCAATGCAGACTTTATTTTCAAGTTCATAAGTCTTATACTTAGAAAAGTAGACTACTTTGCCAAGCTCATACAGCTAGTAAATGGTGGAGACAAAAATGCAAGCTCTTAACTCCTGTGATTATTGTTTCTGAACATGTTCCACTCCTCACCCCCAAATACTGCCTTCTGACACCTTATTAGTCTAAAGTATCTATGAGTCTTTGTGTGATCTTATTTGTAAAGATGTCTTTCTACATATGGTAAACAGCAAATTTTGTTGGATGATAAGATGATAAACCTCAGAGTCACAAAGGTAAAAGGTCAAAAACACCCACAGAGTTACACAAGTAAATATTGTATATAAACAGACATTTCTAAGTCAGATATCATCAGATTCTTCAGTGATTCATTTTAATCAACCACACCTCTAAAATTTCAAGGAAATTTTTTGAAGTTAAGATTCTATACTTGGCCAAACTTTTAATCTTAAAGATCAGATTAGATCAGATCAGTTCAGTTGCTCAGTCGTGTCTGACTCTTTGCAACCCCATGAATCACTGCACGCCAGGCCTCCTTGTCCACCAACTCCTGGAGCTCACTGAGACTCACATCCATCGAGTCAGTGATGCCATCCAGCCATCTGATCCTCTGTCGTCCCCTTCTCATCTTGCCTTCAATCCCTCCCCGCATCAGAGTCTTCTCCAATGAGTCAACTCTTCCCATGAGGTGGCCAAAGTACTGGAGTCTCAGCTTTAGCATCAGTCCTTTCAAAGAAATCCCAGGGCTGATCTCCTTCAGAATGGACTGGTTGGATCTTCTTGCAGTCCAAGGGACTCTCAAGAGTCTTCTCCAACACCACAGTTCAAAAGCATCAATTCTTCAGCGCTCAGCCTTCTTCACAGTCCAGCTCTCACATCCATACATGACCACAGGAAAGACCATAGCCTTGACTAGGCGAATCTTGGTTGGTAAAGTAATGTCTCTGCTTTTGAATATGCTATCTAGGTTGGTCATAACTTTCCTTCCAAGGAGTAAGCATCTTTTAATTTCATGGCTGCAGTCACCATCTGCAGTGATTTTGGAGCCCAGAAAAATAAAGTCTGACACTGTTTCTACTGTTTCCCCATCTATTTCCCATGAAGTGATGGGACCAGGTGCCATGATCTTCATTTTCTGAATGTTGAGCTTTAAGCCAACCTTTTCATTCTCCACTTTCACTTTCATCAAGAGGCTTTTGAGTTCCTCTTCACTTTCTGCCATAAGGGTGGTATCATCTGCCTATCTGAGGTTATTGATATTTCTCCCAGCAATCTTGATTCCAGCTTGTGTTTCTTCCAGTCCAGCATTTCTCATGATGTACTCTGCATATAAGTTAAACAAACAGAGTGACAATATACAGCCTTGACGTACTCCTTTTCCTATGTGGAACCAGTCTGTTGTTCCATGTCCAGTTCTAACTGTTGCTTCCTGACCTGCACACAAATTTCTCAAGATATCTTAAAGATAAATGAAATACATTTTCAAAGTCCTACTTAAAAAAAAATAGATCAGTCGCTCAGTCGTGTCCGACTCTTTGCGACCCCATGAACCGCAGCACACCAGGCCTCCCTGTCCATCACCAACTTTATTTTTTTTCATATATATATATATTCTTTATAGACTTAGCAGGAAAAAAAGAAAGAAACCCAGTTATGATCATTACATTATCCATATCAGTGGCTTCTCCCTTTACACATGATGCCTACCTGATGCACCATTTATTTTTTCCAATTAGAGACATCTTCAAGTGCAAGGGTACAGATGTACTTCAATTCACTAACTTGATAGAGTATCATCAGATAGAAAAACATAGCTGGAAAGAGAGAAAAACATAGCTTGCATTTTGTCTACCTCACCTATGTGACAAGGCCAGTTTTACATTTATTTCCCACATGGTAAATTCATGGTTGACAAAATTTGCATCTGCATTTCAATGAACACTAAAACAAAATAAGATTTGTGTTTTATTGATATTCTCTCACTGTCAGATTGATAATCTGCTAATTTGAATCAATCAATTTTGAGAAAATGATAAAGAATTTAAGATATGTTGAGTATTCTCTCAAAGCTAAGCATGATATCAATCTTTCCCATGCATTTCCTTCTTTGATAGTCATCAAAAATATCTTTGCAATCTCCTCATTAGAAACTTCATCTTCTTCCAGAACCTGAATCCTTAACCACGAGCAAGTCTGCCTGCCTCTATTTGAATTCAATGGGGAAATAGCTGGAATCAGACTTCAGTACTTGCCTTCTTTGAAGAAAGTTCAGCAAAGAGACCAAGACCGTGAAATGGCTAAACTGTTTATTACAAGCAAAGTACATGTGAAAGAGTGCACATGGGTGAACTCAGAGTGAGCTGCTCCTAATGTTGCTGTTTTATTTAGTGACTGAATCCTGCTTGACTCTTTTTTTACTCCATGGACTGTAGGCCATCAGGCTGCTTCCAATAGAGGTGGCTTATATTGGGGCACTCTTCTGGGTGTCTCTGGCTAACTATCTTGCTTGTGTCCATATTTGACCTTACTCAGTGTCCTTTTGGATGGAATGCGTGCATCTCTTAGCCAAGATGGATTCCAATGTGAAGGTTTCTAGGGGTTGGCAAGACATATTAAGGGATGGTGGCTCCTCCTTTCACTGGCCTCTCCCTAGACTGAGGACCTTATCTGCACATGAGTTATTCTGGAAAATGCTTTTGACCTCAAGATTGAGGAAACTGTAATCATATTGTCTTCCACCCAATCAGAGCCCAGTGCTCCTGTTCTTGTCGCAAAGTGTTAGCAGGAGGTTGGTTGCAACTGCTCAGCCTGGACCCACCCATCTATCTCCTACTTCACATCTTCCCCACCAAATAGGAAGCACAGGATCTAGATTTATATTCTCTCACACTCAAGAAAAAGATATAAAACTAAGTATTTACTGCAGAGATCTACTATGGGTTATTTTAAGACAGTATCTCATCACGCTTTAGCACCACTGCATCATTTGATTTGGCAATTCAATCAAATTTCACTGGTTTATGTAAAGTGTGTGTATGTGTATGAGTGTGCTTTTCCAGGATAGCGATTTGACTTAGTGACTATGCTAACTGGAAGATATCACTGGTGATCTATACTTTCCTACAATATGCTCTTATGTAGAGTCTTTCTCTTCAAAAATTTAATGTTATCCATTTTGGCTTTGACCTTGGAAACTGAGTCCTCTTCTGTTTATCCATCCTTTGCTAAAGGGCAGAAGTATCAAAACATCTCATTTTGTATATCATTTATAAATGTATTCAAAATAGATACTCATTAGTGTTTGATAACCTTGATCATACTTAATTATTTATAATTAGTCTCTCCACATAGATAAATATTAAAGAAAAGAAAATGGACATTTTAATCAGAGGGAGACTGCTTTCTAAAGACTCAGCAATCTGGCTTTTTCCACGGAAGAGTTTTTAATTATAATCATTCATACTCTTTGTTTAAAGTAGATTCTAGAATTTGAAGCACGTGTTCACAGAAAAGCTTAATTAGTTACAAAAACCTTTTATTGTTGTGCTTAGTTTTCTCCAGAACACACATACGTGCACACACACATTAGTTAGCCAGAAAGGAAAAATTTTAAACATTTTCATTTGATTCTTATAAATCCATCTGTCAGCAAATCAGTGAAATTTTGCTGCTGAAGAGCCAGGGGGAAATATGAACATCTGGTAAAACAACTGCACATATAGATAGGACACACACATTATTCCACATTTGTAAGGATTTTGTATCACAAGGATAAGTCACATTTGGACCTTTTTTCCCCAGGACTTTAATCTGACTCAGAGGAACCTCATCCTGTTGTTAACAATTGTGATAACACAAGTTTTATTAAACAAACGGCAAAATTAAAAATCTACCAGAGTAATAACAAAAAGACTTCTTATTTCCTAATAGCTTTTTTCACTGTTAAAGGACCTCAAATTCTTTCCCAATCCAGCAGGATACTTTTCTGGGGTTTTTTTAAGGATATTAGCTCTGAAACTATGCAGAACACCACCCTTTTTAGGTGGACTTAAAATATAACTTCTGTCAACAGGGAAAGAGGAAGAATCCAGTGAGTGCATTTATTTCTCTAAAAATCCTCAATATCTAAGTGTGGGTGCTCAGATCAGTATCTACAGAATCTGAAGAGGGTGGCATTTATGCTCCATTTTGTATATATTAATTCTCTCCATAGTGGCCATTGATTCACACTCTAATAGGTTCCCTAATGTTGCCTAATAGTATGCTGATCCCTCTCTAAGCCTTTCTCCTTGTCCCCCAGGTGCACCCGACCTTCTAGTTATATTCTAACTAGCTCTTTTTGGTGTCCTTATTGTTTTATATTTGATTGAGAAGAACAAATCATTTTTAATACTCTGGATTGTCATGTCTTGTGTCAATAGTCTTGAATCATATTTATGTTATTAAAATGCAGTTTGCTTTTAAAAATACAAGAGAAATGAAAAGAGATTAGATTAGGAACAGTGTTACCTGTTTACTAATTTTCAGCCATTTATACCAAAGTCTGTATGGGCTTCCCTTGCAGGTCAGCTGGTAAAGCATCCTCCGCAATGTGAAAGACCTGTGTTTGATTCGTGGGTTCAGAAGATCCCATGGAGAAGTGAAAGGTTACCCACTCCAGTGTCCTGGCCTGGAGAATTCCATGAAGTTATAGCCCATGGGGTTGCAAAGAGTCGAACATGACTGAGCGACTTTCACTTTTACTTCCTGTATGTAAGGGGTAGTAACACTGATAACAAGGGACCTTAATCTAACAAAGTATCATAATGGAATAAACAATAAAATACAAGTAATAGAGGCTTTCAAAGACATTGTCTTGTATTTATCATTCTTAGCACTGTTTTATGTATTGTGTGAGTCAAAATTAATGAGGTAAATTAGTGGTAGAACATATGCTTTGTGAGATATGTGAAGACAACGAGGGAGACTGGGAAGATCGCATATTTTAAACCATAATGTGAAATGAGTCAAGAATGTACTTAATATTGGATTATGGCAGATGCTCTTGATATTCCTCTATTTCTTTGCATTGATCACTGAAGAAGGATTTCTTATCTCTTCTTGCTATTCTTTGGAACTCTGCATTCAGATGTTTATATCTTTCCTTTTCTCCTTTGCTTTTCTCTTCTCTTCTTTTCACAGCTATTTGTAAGGCCTCCCCAGACAGCCATTTTGCTTTTTTGCATTTTTTTTCCATGGGGATGGTCTTGATCCCTGTCTCCTGTACAATGTCCCGAACCTCATTCCATAGTTCATCAGGCACTCTATCTATCAGATCTAGGCCCTTAAATCTATTTCTCACTTTCACTGTATAATCATAAGGGATTTGATTTAGGTCATACCTAAATGGTCTAGTGGTTTTCCCTACTTTCTTCAATTTAAGTCTGAATTTGGCAATAAGGAGTTCATGGTCTGAGCCACAGTCAGCTCCTGGTCTTGTTTTTGCTGATTCTATAGAGCTTCTCCATCTTTGGCTGCAAAGAATATAATCGATCTAATTCAGTGTTTACCATCTGGTGATGTCCATGTATAGAGTCTTCTCTTGTGTTGTTGGAAGAGGGTATTTGCTATGACCAGTGCATTTTCTTGGCACAACTCTATTAGTCTTTGCCCTGCTTCATTCCATATTCCAAGGCCAATGAGAAAGACTAGGGATCTCTTCAAGAAAATCAGAGACACCAAAGGGACATTTCATGCAAAGATGGGCTCAATAAAGGACAGAAATTGTATGGACCTAACAGAAGCAGAAGATATTAAGAAGAGGTGGCAAGAATACACAGAAGAACTGTACAAAAAAGAGCTTCACAACCCAGATAATCATGATGGTGTGATCACTGACCTAGAGCCAGACATCCTGGAATGTGAAGTCAAGTGGGCCTTAGAAAGCATCACTACGAACAAAGCTAGTGGAGGTGATGGAATTCCAATTGAGCTATTCCAAATCCTGAAAGATGATGCTGTGAAAGTGCTGCACTCAATATGCCAGCAAATTTGGAAAACTCAGCAGTGGCCACAAGATTGGAAAAGGTCAGTTTTCATCCCAATTCCAAGAAAGGCAATGACAAAGAATGCTCAAACTACCACACAATTGCACTCATCTCACACGCTAGTAAAGTAATGTTCAAAATTCTCCAAGCCAGGCTTCAGCAATATGTGAACCGTGAACTTCTTGATGTTCAAGCTGATTTTAGAAAAGGCAGAGGAACCAGAGATCAAATTGCCAACATCCACTGGATCATGGAAAAAGCAAGGGAGTACCAGAAAAACATCTATTTCTGTTTTACTGACTATGCCAAAGCCTTTGACTGTGTGGATCACAACTAACTGGAAAATTCTGAAAGAAATGGAATTACTAGACCACCTGACCTCCTCTTGAGCAACCTCTATGCAGATCAGGAAGCAACAGTTAGAACTGGACATGGAACAACAGACTGGTTCCAAATAGGAAAAGGAGTACATCAAGGCTGTATATTGTCACCCTGTTTATTTAACTTAAATGCAGAGTACAACATGAGAAACGCTGGACTGGAAGGAACACAAGTTGGAATCAAGATTGCTGGGAGAAATATCAATAACTTCAGATATGCAGATGATACCAACCTTATGGCAGAAAGTGAAGAGGAACTCAAAAGCCTCTTGATGAGAGTGCAAGTGGAGAGTGAAAAGGTTGGCTTAAAGCTCAACATTCAGAAAATGAAGATCATGGCATCTGGTCCCATTACTACATGGGAAATAGATGGGGAAACAGTGGAAACAGTGTCAGACTTTATTTTTCTGGGCTCCAAAATCACTGCAGATGGTGACTGCAGCCATGAAATTAAAAGACGCTTACTCCTTGGAAGGAAAGTTATGACCAACCTAGATAGCCTATTCAAAAGCAGAGACATTACTTTGCCAACAAAGGTTCGCCTAGTCAAGGCTATGGTCTTTCCTGTGGTCATGTATGGATGTGAGAGCTGGACTGTGAAGAAGGCTGAGCGCTGAAGAATTGATGCTTTTGAACTGTGGTGTTGGAGAAGACTCTTGAGAGTCCCTTAGACTGCAAAGAGATCCAACCAGTCCATTCTGAAGGAGATCAGCCCTGGGATTTCTTTGGAAGGAATGATGCTAAAGCTGAGACTTCAGTATTTTGGCCACCTCATGCGAAGAGTTAACTCATTGGAGAAGACTCTGATGCTGGGAGGGATTAGGGGCAGGTGGAGAAGGGGACGACAGAGGATGAGATGGCTGAATGGCATCACTGACTCGATGGATGTGAGTCTGAGTGACCTCCGGGTGTTGGTGATGGACAGGGAGGCCTGGCGTGCCGTGATTCATGAGGTCAGAAAGAGTCAGACACGACTGAGTAACTGATCTAATCTGATTGATATTCCATCCATATGCCTTCAGCCTACTCACTGTCCTTGCATTCTAGTCTGAATTCAAATGACCACCTTCTGCATCTTTGTTAGAGTTTTTTTCTCAGGTTGCAGGAATCTGTTGTATGTAAACAAATGTCCTGGCGGAAGCCCTTAAACAACAAGACAGATGTTGGGAGGTAAATAGTTTTATTTTTTTGACCCTTAGCAAGAAGTTTATCTTAGTGAAGGCTATGGTTTTTCCCATAGACATGTATGGATGTAAGAGTTGGACTATAAAGCAAGCTGAGAGCCAAAGAATTGATACTTTTGAACTGTGGTGTTGGGGAAAATCTTGAGATTCCCTTGGACTGTAAGGAGATCCAACCAGTCCATCCTAAAGGAAATCAATCCTGAATGTTCATTAGAAGGACTGATGTTGATGCTGAAACTCCAATACTTTGACCACCTGATGCGAAAAGACCCTGATGCTAGGAAAGATTGAAGGCAGAAGGAGAAGGTGGGGCAAAGGATAAGATGGTTGGATGACTCAATGACTTTGAGTCAACTCTGGGGGCTGGTGATGGACAGGGAGGCCTGGAGTGCTGTAGTCCATGGGCTCGCAAAGAGTCTGACAGGACTGAGTAGCTGAATTGAACTGAACTTAAGAGGTGTATTAAGGTGACCTTTGAGTTTTTCATAGTATTAAGCTTAATCCCAATCTGAAGTCACCAATCTTTCCTTTTCCTTTAGGGTTAGGGCTTGGGCTAGTGTTAGGGTTGCCTCTCCCTTTCTTCTTCCTGGAATCACTTTCATTCCTCTGCTGATATCTCTGCACTTTCTGTATAAACTCCATGCTTTCTATTATTATTTCATGCATTCTATTCTTATTTCAGAGAGAGTAAAGGTGTTCTGCTTCCAGAGGTCCGGACAAAGAATGCAACAAGCCAAGAATTCTTGGTTAATAATTGACCTAGAAAATATTTTTTTATAGTAGCACAAAGAATGGAAAATATATTTTTGTTAATGTTTGTATGATGAAGAAGCCTACAAACACACACACGCACACAAGTTGAGATCATTAATTGAGGTTTGCCAAGCTGAAGCCAGTGACTTGACTTTGTGTTTGGGAGAGAATAAATAGAAAATAAGAAGAGTATATGGGGCACAGGGTGAACTTGAGAGATAGAGTGAAAGCCCTGTAGAAAAAAAAATGAGCTAAGCTCAGGCTCCTCTGGAATTAAATAGATTAACTATATTGTCACCATGTTTATTTAACTTATATGCAGAGTACATCATGAGAAATGCTGGACTAGAAGAAACACAAGCTGGAATCAAGATTGCTGGGAGAAATATCAATAACCTCAGATATGCAGATGACACCACTCTTATGGCAGAAAGTGAAGAGGGGCTAAAAAGCCTCTTGATGAGAGTGCAAGTGGAGAGTGAAAAGGTTGGCTTAAAGCTCAACATTCAGAAAACGAAGATCATGGCATCTGGTCCCATCACTACATGGGAAATGGATGGAGAAACAGTGGAAACAGTGTCAGAATTTATTTTTCTGGGCTCCAAAATCACTGCAAATGGTGACTGCAGCCATGAAATTAAAAGACGCTTACTCCTTGGAAGGAAAGTTATGACCAACCTAGATGGCATATTCAAAAGCAGAGACATTACTTTACCAACCAAAATTCGCCTAGTCAAGGCTATGGTCTTTCCTGTGGTCATGTATGGATGTGAGAGCTGGACTGTGAAGAAGGCTGAGTGCCGAAGAATTGATGCTTTTGAACTGTGGTGTTGGAGAAGACTCTTGAGAGTCCCTTGGACTGCAAGAAGATCCAACCAGTCCATTCTGAAGGAGATCAATCCTGGAATTTCTTTGGAAGGAATGATGCTAAAGCTGAAACTCCAGTATTTTGGCCACCTCATGCGAAGAGTTGACTCATTGGAGAAGACTCTGATGCTGGGAGGGATTGAGGGCAGGAGGAGAAGGGGACGACAGAGGATGAGATGGCTGGATGGCATCACTGACTTGATGGGTGTGAGTCTGAATGACCTCCGGGAGCTGGTGATGGATAGGGAGGCCTGGCGTGCTGCGGTTCATGCGGTCGCAGAGTCGGACACGACTGAGTGACTGATCTGATCTGATCTGATCTGATGACCATGAGCCAACGGTAGGGTATATGACAGTGGGTGAGAGCAGTTCTAACAGTTCCTTGTTAGAGCAAGGAAGGATGAATAACCAAGCCTGTGTGTGTGTGTGTGGACTATTCCCATGGACTGTACCAGCCAGACTCCTCTGTCCATGGAATTTTCCAGGCAACAATACTGCAGTATGTTCATATTTCCTTCTCCAGGGATGTTCCTGACCCAGAAATCGAACCCATGTGTCTTATGAGTCCGTTATTGGCAGTAGGGTCCTTTACCACAGAACCATCTGGGAAGTCCAGACATCTAAAATGATAAATGTCTAAGACGAGTGAGCAACATTAAAGAGTTTTATCTATTTTGAAAAGAATTGGAGGCAACAAAATAATAGAAAAGAAAAATTTTTTTTAATTTTATTTTTCCTTTTCTGAAATATGGATTTAGAATTTCAAAGATTCTTTGGGTAACTATAGGAGTTTGAAGTGACTTGGGGATAGCATGTTTGTGGAGTAATCACCAAGAGATGACATTGAAAATGTGAAAAATTCTATATTAAAGAGCCTTTTTATAGCTATATGTGCAAAAAAGAAGAGGAATGTACAGGAGGAAAGAACAGAGTATTTGAAGAGAAATTGGGGAAAGAAATTGGTGAGGGGGCTGAGAAAAGTGGGGCAGTATGGGAGAAAAAAGAAATTTGTATTTATTTTACACTGTATCCTAGCACTCATGTTGTATTGGTGACTTTTAAAAAATCCATATTTTATTCTTTATCTATAATAGGCTGAATTTTATTTGTAGCCTTGACTATTTCCTATATTCTAAATGGCAGTGAAATGGTTGAATAAATTTTATCTTTTAGCACCATCCAACTTTCAGAACTAGATTACTTCTTTTCCCTCTTTGTTTCCAATCTTCTAAAGTCAGCATCATCCTCATTTTTTAAGCACCTGCAGTTCATTTGTAGTCTAGTCTTTATAGTGTAAGCTCTTTAGTTCTCATATTTTATATACATTTATTTTATATAATGTATTTTATTTACTGAAACCACTATAAGGCATTCATGTAGCTATTAAAGAAATAATACTTAAAGTTAGAATAATTCTATACTGAGTCTCTTGAGTTTTGTTGTTTTTCTGATGCAGAAGTGTTTTAGTAATGCTCTCTGACAGTTTTACCCTTGAGATCTTCATGAAAATGAGACATGAGGGTGTATATTTATGAAATCATACCACTGAACCTGTTTTTAAGTAAATATAGTACTGTTCTTTCTTCTAATAGTCTGAGTTTTCCAAAATGAGTAAAGACTGTGTCACATCCCCAAATCAATTGAATACAAAAATGCTGATTGAGGATGGCTTTGCAAGAGTAGGGATTTGTATTCTAGAAGGAAAAAAGTACAGTAGAGACCTGGGATATGCTACATGGTTTTCTATGCTTTTTACACTTTTCTCAAAATATATTTTATCTCATTTTTCAGTGGTATAACAAGTAACCATGCCTTATCTATAAAACATGCCAAGAATATTCACATCTTTTACATTCAGTGTCAAAAAGAGTGTCAGCTATGTCAATGAGCTGAGGTGATCTTCAGAGCTAAGATACTTACACCTGTGCTGAGATGCTGTCAAGTAAAGGGGGTACCCTCATTAAAAGATAGGCCCCATTCTCAGGCAGCCTGTAATGAATAACTGGTCTATATAGAGTATAAGTGATCAGGCTACAGCCTAATTTGGAACAATTCTGAATAGTCATCTCAGCTTTATAAGTCATAATCGGGTCAGCTGAAAGGTTTGTTGAGACTATGTTGCAGACCAGCTCCTCTGTCTATTCTGCCCCCAAAAGTCACCTCTAGGTAATGACTCATAGAATCCTTCAACAAACTTTATTCATGATAATTTCCATCTTAAAGCAAGCTTGTCAGGGAACCCAATATGAAAGAGATGGGAAAAAAATAAGTGAGAGAGAGAGCTCTAAGATAGGTCATTAAGAGTTCTATTGAGTTTAATTGAATTGTGGCAATAGATCTGTTATGAGTGTCATGCTTTTTTGAAATAAGAATACAGAAAAACAGAGAAGTTGAAAAATTTGGCCAAGATCACATAGCACATTTTGTTAAATATTTCTTCTTCAGTAACAGTCATCTTCCATTGTCCCATCAATCATAAACTTTAAAATTAAAATATTAGACTCTGAAAGTTATTTTTTCCTTATGGTTCAGGTAGGTAATACTGTGATTTTTAAGAAATATACATTTGGTCATTCAGATGACCAAATTACATTTCTCATATATATTTGATCTTTGTATGAAGTCCTGACTCACAGCTCCCCAAATCACCGCATTTTCCTAAATTGGAATTACAAGTGTCAAGAATGATAAAGATGTCTTTTTTTATTTGAATAAAATGACTTTTGGAAAGCTTGTAATCTGGGGAGCTGATTGCCAGGGGGAAATCGTGTGGTTAGAGGGTGGTGATTTTCATTTCCAACCCCGACTTCAGGAGAAAGAGGAGGGAATGAAGAGTAAATTAATTGCCTATGACCAATGATTTAATCAGTTATGTCTATAAATGAATTTTCCATAAAAATTCAAAAGGAATCTGTTCAGAGAGCTTCCAGACTGGTGAAAATATAGAGGTGCTGGGAGAATGACCCACCTGGAGTGGGCACGGTGATGCCATAATCTTGGCTCTCTGTGTTTTAATGCTGAATATTCTATACAGAGTCAGTTATAGAGGAGAGAGCAAGAGAAGCTTTGTTTTTGCCAGGCAAAAAAGGAACATAGTAGACTAGAGTCCCAAGAACTTGTTCCCTGGGGAATAGGGAGACATCTTACAGCCAGGACTCATGATCAGGAGTATGTAATAATGATCAAGATAGTGACAGTCTTGCATTCTTCTGATGCGTTAGTGGTGAGGTAAACAGGAGTAAATGTCATCAATTTTCAGGTTCCAACTCGTCTGGGGTCTACATGTTTGGGGGCAGCATAGTTAATTGTTAGCTTCTGCTACCTAGAGGAGATTTCAGTATCTAAAAAATGGTTCAAAGATATTGTTATGTGAATCCCTTGATGGGAAACCAGGACCCTGCCCCAAGGCTGCATTATTATTTCTCTCGACTATTTGTTTCTCCCTTGTCTGGTATTCCCTCCCTTCCTTAATTAACAACTCTGGGACCTTCCCATTGGAACTTATGGAAGATCATGGAGGCTGAATGAAGCCTATTTCCTGTAACCACACAAATGGAGGAAGCAGAAAGGATTTGTGCCCAAGAGCCCCATGAGGTCCTGCTTGGTATCAGTGAGAAATCCAAGCTCTTTTCCCACAACTTGCCATATGCATCTCTTTCATCTAGCTATTTCTGAGTTACATCCTTTTTTAATAAATCAGTAATCTGGTAAGTAAATGTGCACCACTCTAGCAAATTAATCAAACCTCTGATTTATAGCCACTAAAGGTTCGCCTAGTCAAGGCTATGGTTTTTCCTGTGGTCATGTATGGATGTGAGAGATGGACTGTGAAGAAGGCTGAGCGCTGAAGAATTGATGCTTTTGAACTGTGATGTTGGAGAAGACTCTTGAGAGTCCCTTGGACTGCAAGGAGATCCAACCAGTCCATTCTGAAGGAGATCAGCCCTGGGATTTCTTTGGAAGGAATGATGCTAAAGCTGAAACTCCAGTACTTTGGCCACCTCATTCAAAGAGTTGACTCATTGGAAAAGACTCTGATGCTGGGAGGGATTGAGGGCAAGAGGAGAAGGGGACAACAGAGGATGAGATGGCTGGATGGCATCACTGACTCGATGGACATGAGTCTGAGTGAACTCCAGGAGTTGGTGATAGACAGGGAGGCCTGGTGTGCTGCAATTCATGGGGTTGCAAAGAGTCAGACATGACTGAGTGACTGATCTGATCTGATCTGATCTCGTTAGAAATACAGTACCTGGATTTGTGAGTGATATTTGAAGATCAAGTAGGGGGTCATGGAAACCTCTAATCTATGCCTGTTCAGTCATAAGCACAGATAATAACTTGAGCTTACAACTGGTATCAGAACTGGGTAGAGGGTGACATAGGGTGGCAGAAACTTTACCCTGTGAAATTAATTCTATTGAAACTGAAACGGAACCCTGTAGGGCTCCTGGATACAAATTATTTGTGTCCCTTGTTTCATGTTTGTAGGAAATAGGCCTCATTCAGCCTAATTAAACTTCCCTGAGATCCAAAGCGCAGATTCAAATAATTGCTAATCATGGAACAGAAGGAACAGAGAGATAAGGGAGGTGCAGTCAAGAAATAGTAGTGCAGACTTGGACCAGGCTCCTGATTCCTCCTCAGGGAATATACACAACAATGTCTTTGAGTTCCAATGTAGAGAGTAAGGTCCCCATCCAGCTAGAGGATGATAACTTCAGGCTGAGCACAAGATTTCTGGAGAACTTCCTGTTATCTCACCACCAATGAATCAGAAGGAAATAACATGTCTTACAGCCCTAATCCCAAATTTATCCTATAAAAACATTTCCTGGACTGCCCTGGTTGTTCAAGGTTTGGGAATCTGCTTTCCAGTGTAGGAGACATGTATTCAATCCCTGTTCCAGGAAGATTCCACATGCCACAGGGCTACTAAGTTCATATCCCATAACTACTGAGCCCACACGCTACAACTACTGAACCCATGAGCCACAAGAACAGAGAAAGCTCATGTGCGGAAATGAGAACCCAGTGCAGCCAAATATAAAAATAATAAAAAATAAATAAAACCCTCCCCCATCAGGAACCCTCCCGCATCAGGAAATTTGGGGGTTTTAAAATTTGGGGGGTTTAAAATTGGGGGGTTATAAAAATAATAAACAATAAATAAAACCCTCCCCCATCAGGAACCCTCCAGCATCAGGAAATTTGGGGGTTTTGAGCACAAGCCACCTGATCTCCATTTTTGGCCCTGCAATGAACATTTCTGTGCTGCAAACTCCAACATTTTGGTCTTTATGGCCTTGCTGTGCCTCAGACATAGGAACTTGAGTTTGGTTACACAATCTCCAGGTAGACAGTGTCAGAATGGAACTGAATTGTAGGACACTTAGCTGGTGCCTGAGAATTCCTTGATGTATCAGAAACTCCTTTATCCTTTCATCACACTTTAGAATTGGTACCGCAATCAATTTATATAAATCATTTTAAAGTTTTTATCTTTTAAAATTAAATGACTAATAAAATTTAAGTATAATGGAGTTGTCATCATTTTAGCTTGTATTTATATTGATTTATCATTATTTTGTTGTTTGTTTAATCAAACATCTCTGTGACTATTATGCTATTGCAAATTTCTCTTAGCAAAGATAAATCCTCAGATATCCATGACGAATGGCTGGGGCTCTCTATTTGCTGTTAAATCTTGCCTTAGATTTTAACTGCCATTTTTCATGTTAACTTTGGAAAGCATGTTGGCAAATGCTGAAATTTAATCAATGTCCCGATCACTCTGATATATACATTTTTACTTCTGAGCATTCCACTGAAGAGTGTAGGAACCTATTTTATTTATTTGAAACGTCTATGGTTGAATGCTGCAAATTAACATTGGGGAAATCTGAATGGAAAGAAGAAATGTGTATTCTTTAGAATGAAAGTCCTCTTTGTTTCTGTTTGTGTTTTTTTCTTTTTTCTCTTTAATTTCTAGATTATTTAGTTTTGTTCCCGTCAGCATTAATTGCTACTTTTCTGCATCATTTATTTGGCACTTTAATATTGAGTCAAGTATATTTATTGCATCGATACATCTTACAATAAACTTAAAACACACACCATTCCACAATCTAGAAAGGTGGTAAACAAGGCTATCTAGAAATTATGACTGAACTTTCCCCATGCTATCTGGGATGAATAAAACAGTGCCTCTTGGATGCAGTTTTTCAACTTAAGAAAGGGAGACTTAAAAGCATAATATCTAAATAAAAATATTAATATTTAATCAATAATCATCTACTGAGCTCCTATTATGTGTCAAGGACAGAGAAATTTAGGATGGATAAGCAAGGCATGCTCCAGGAGCTCATGTAAAATGGAAGATCACCTGAAGGCTTTTGGTGACTCCTATTTCTGTCCCTCAAATTTTAGGCACTTTTTAAAAAAATCCTCAAGTAATTCAAAATCCACTGAAGATCAATGGAATTAACCTTATATTTTTATTAATAAACTGGGGCATGGGGAATGTGAGAGGTGCATAATATTCAGTAATCACCATGTAGTATTTCTTCCTCTACCCTTCAACAGCTCTACTTCCTTGACTCTGTTCTCTCAGTCCTTTCTCCAGGTGTCTTATAATATTAGGTTTTCTGCTGTTCCTAGAAGCTTTAGTTATTATTATTTTCTTGAATAATTCATAAAATTTTTAAGAAGGTACCTTAAATAACTGAATATTAACCATATTCATGCATTCTTCTTGCAACAAAAGCTTTGGGAATCTCAATTCAGCTTCAAAGAGACAAGTAAGTACATTATTATAATTCACATCATAAGAGCTTTAAGTAGCTATATTCTAGGAATAAGGGTGGCAGTCATTTTATTTATTCATTCACCAAAATTTTATTGGTTTACCAGGTGTACCAGGCATGGTGCTAGATCCCAGGACTGTTTTATGATGAACAACAATAAATTCTTTGCTTCATGTTATACTGGTTTGGCAACTGGGCTGACTTTTTAAATATCTCTGGATTGTCAGGCAGTGAATAAGTAATCAAATACCATAATAGGCAGTAAAATGTATATACATTTTAGAGCTAAAAATCTATACACACTCTTATACATTCATAAAGAACTTTAAAAACAGCAAAATCTTCATTTATCTTCTCTAAAAATTTACTTTAGGATGATGTTCTAACTCTAATAGTCCAGTATTCAACAGATTTGCCACACTCACTTATCTAAAGTAATAACTGAACCTTAACCAAAATGTGGGTATCTCCTTTCAAGACTTCAAACAACCAACAAACCAAAAATAAACAAATAAAGAATAAATATATTGAGAAAAAAATGGATTAATCTAAAAATAAGCTTTTAAATTCTTGGAAACTAATGACTTCTATTAAAAGTGGATAAAGGATTATGTCTGCTTATGGGAAGATGAAATACTTTTCTTATTTCTTCTACTAAATAAAATTAGAAACCTTAAACATTTTGCTAAAAACAACATAAGAAGACTAAACGGTGGTGGGGAAATTTAGCAGATCATCAAGGTACCCTAGGATCCAAAAAAAAAAAAAAAAAGAGGTGCAATAGTAAGTTTCTTTTTTTTTTTAATATCCCAGACTTAGAGCTGAATAAATCATTGAATACAAATGGCAATAAGTACAGATTTTTAAAAAATACACAAAAGCCAGTTCTCTCTGTAAATGATCAAGAAAATGTCAACCTAGCAACACAGAAAGCACTTTTAAAATAATTGTTCTATTCCAGCCAATGCCACAGAAACAAACTGGGTGTCCCACGTGGTGCTGATACTCATCTACATCAGCAAGGGCCTTGTGGAAAGTTCTACTTTTCTGGCTTCACCAGAACCTAGTGATGAATCCTGATATATCTGCTGGGGTAATGTCAGAAAAACCAAGTAGGAAGCAGAAATAGTCATTGCACTATGCACGGACACCTGCCCCTACCCAGTGTCAATAACAACTACCTGGGGAGCCTGGGCTTTCTGTCAATCAATGGCAATGAGGCAACCCTCCAACTTCCCAACGAATAGGGTCAAAGAAATTTTAGTGGCGAGTCAAGACTTTTGTCCATGCCCAACAGTAATAAAGCCATCAACCCATGTCAATAGGGATCATATGGTGATAATAACACAATTCTGCTCTTCCCATTGAATGTGTCAGCAGAGGCCCAGTGCTCAGTACTGCCTAGCAATAACAAGAGTCTCTCTCAGGTGTTAATGGGCTATTTCTACCTAGACCTGGCAGAAATGAGATAGTATCCTCTCTTCCCTTGCTAGACAAGTTAAAACAAAAGGTTAAATAATATAATGCCTAAGTTTGTTCAGGTTTCAATAGAAAAATCAGTCACCTTATTAAAATCGGGAAACTCTCTCCTTTGCCTTAAATGAAAAGACAACCAACAGATACCAACACTGAGATGAAAAAGATGTAGAATTAGCCAATAAAAAACTAAGCCAATCATAATAAAAATTCTTCACCCAGTAAGTATAGACATTATAGAAACAAAAAAGAAAGTATCTGTAAATAAATTAAACATAGAAAGAAAAATAAAATAAGTTAAGATTGCAAAACAATAAATATAGTATAAAACTCAATAAAAATTCTCAATAGTAGAGTGTGTGGCATATAAGGGGAGTTAAATTTTCTAACTTCCCATGAACTTGTAAAAGACTGGATACCAATAGACTGTGTTGTCAAAATATATGTAGAAGTAGGAAGAGAAAGCAGTAATAGAAATATATAATGAGATATACTCAAAACAAAAGTCTTAAATCCAAATACAATAGAAATATTGTTCAAGAAATCCACAGTTAAAGAGAAAAAGGAAAACAAAAAGCAGAAAACAAAGAAAACAAAAATCAAATGTGCATCTCTTGCATCTCCTGCATTGGCAGGTGGATTCTTTACCACTGAGCCCCCTGGGAAGCACATATTTGTTGACAGTAGGCGGTATATGTTGAAGTATCATTAATTCTATCTTTGTAATGTTTGAAAATAGATATTTTAATTTGTTAAGTGAAATTATAGAAACAAATCCAATACTACAATATTGAGAATCAATATTATAATTGATTATGATTATAACTCATAATAAAAGCAAATGAATTAAAAAAAGAAAATGAAAAGAAGAGAGAAAATTGTATTTAAGCCTTAGTAATGACATTAAATATAAATGGTGTCAGTAGAATAACTGAAAGATTGACAGAGTAGATTAAAAAACAGACCCTATGCTATGCTCTCTACAGATTTCATTCATGTCAACTATGACAATGGAAATACATAAAAAGTAAAAAAAATGGAAAATTAAGTATCATGTAAATATTAATCCAAAAAAAGCAAAAGGAGTAATAATAATATCAGACAAAATAGACTTCAGCTAAAAGAGTTGCCAAAGACAAAGGAAAACATTAGAGAACTAGAAAAGGATGAATCAACCATGAAGACATGGCAGTTCTAAATATATTTGCATCAGTAAGTTTAGCTACCAAATGTGAAAAGCAAAAACTGATAGAACTGAAAGAAAAGCAGATAAATCCACAGTTAGAGTTGAAAACTTAAATATTTATCTTTCAAAAATAGGTAAAGTAGGGGGACCTGCAAGATGGCAGAGGAATAAAATTGGGAGACCACCTTCTCCCCTACAAATATATCAAAAAATCATCTGCATGTGGAAAAAGTTTCATAGAACATCTTTTGCATGCTGGCAGAGTACCCCAGACTTCCAAAAAGGCAAACCAATTTCCTTGGAATGGAGTGGGGGAAAAGATAAATGCAAAAAGGGAGACAAAGGAGTTCAGGATAGGGACCTGCACCCCAGGGATAGAGTCATGAAGGAGAAAAAGTTTCCACACACAAAGGCGTCACAGGCCAGGTCAGGGAGGGAAATCTTAGGAACCTCAGAGGGCAGCAAGACAGGTTCTCAGAAAGAGAAATGGAGAAAATTTACCACAGAGATCATTCCAAATCACAATTATGAGCTGAGAAGTGGCTCATAGCCACTTGTTCTTAGTGTTGAGATGGAGGCCTTTCACAAGGCTCTTGACTATAATATTCAATGGGGTCAGGAGTTCTCTGGTGGTCCAAATTCCTGGAGCTGAATCTCCTGCATCTGGGATTCAGTCCCAATCCCTTATAGCAGCCTTAAGACTTCACAGACCAAATAGAACAGAAGACAAAACTCCTAGACTAGTGGTAAAACATTCTCATCAGACAAGAACACTGAAAGAGATTCACACACGTTTATAGAGAAGAAAGATTTTTAATAATAAAAGCAGCAAGGGAAAATCAACATAAGGCTAACAGATGATCTTTCAATAGAAACTCTGCAGGACAGAATGGAATGGCAGGATATACTTAAAGTGATGAAAGGGAAAGACCTATAACCAAGATTACCCTATATAGCAAGCATCTCATTCAGATTCAAAGGAAAAACCAAAAGCTTTAGATATAAGCAACAAGCAAAAGTTAAGAGAATTCTACACCATCAAATCAACTCTTCAACAAATGCTAAAGGAAATTATCTAGACAGGAAACACAAACAGAAAAGGCAAAAAAAAAAAAAAAAAACCCACAAATGCAAAGCAATACAGTAAATGGCAACATAATCATGCATTTCAATAATTACCTTAAATGTGTGGGGGATGAATGCTCCTAGCAAAAGACACAAATTTGCTGAATGGATACAGAAGCAAGACTTCTATATATGCTGTCTACAAGACACTGACTTTACACCTAAGAACACATACAGACTAAAAGTTAAGGGCTAGAAAAAGATTCCATGCAAGTAAAAATGAAGTCATTCAGTTATGTCCTACTCTTTGCAAACCCATAGACTGTAGCCTGTCAGGCTCCTCCATCCATGGTATTCTTCAGGCAAGAATATGGGAGTGGGTTGCCATTTCTTTCTTCAGAGGATCTTCCCAACTCAGGGATCAAACCCAGGTCTCCCACACTGCAGGCAGACCCTTTACCATAAAGGTGATTATAGCAAAAAATCCATAAAACTAAAAGCTGGTTCATGGATAAAATGAACAAAATTGACAAACCTTAAGCCACACTAATCAATAATAAAAGGGAGAAGACTCAAATCAATAAAATTAGAAATGAGATTTTAAAAAATTATGACAACACAAAAATTCAAAGGATCATAAGTAACCACTATGTGATGCCAATAAAATGGACAACCTGGAAGAAATAGACAAATTCTTAGAAATGTATAACATTCCAAACCTAAACCAAGAAGAAATAGAAAATGTGAAACAGAGCAATCACAAACAAGAAAATGAAAATTGTAATAAAAATATTTCAACAAACAAAAGCCCAGGGCCATGTGGCTTCATGGATTTCCCTGATAGCTCAGTTGGTAAAGAATCTGCTTGCAGTGCAGAATACCTGGGTTCAATCCCTGGGTTGGAAAGATCCCCTGGGGAAGAGAAAGACTAGCCACTTCAGTATTCTGGCCTGAAGAATTCCATGGACTATAGTTCATGGGGTTGCAAAGAGTTGGACACAACTGAGCGACTTGCACTTTCCCTTTCACATTTTCACATGGCTTCATAAGTGAATTTTACCACAAGTTTAGATAAGCACTAAAACTTATCTTGATCAAACTTTTCCAGGAAATTACAGAGAAAGAAGAACTCCCAAACTCATCCTATGGGGCCACCATCACCCTGATACTAAAACCAGACAAAGATGCCATAAAGAAAGAAAATCACCTGCCAATAACACTAATGAACATAAATGCAAAAATCCTCAACAAAATTGTAGCAAACAGAATCCAACAAAACATTAAAAAATCATACATCTTGATCAAATGGGCTTTATCCCAGAGATACAAGGATTCTTCAGTAGATGCAAATCAATAAATGTCATACATCATTTTAACAAACTGGAAGATAAAAGCAATATGATCATCTCAATAGGTGCAGGAAATCTTTTGACAAAATTCAACACCCATTTATGATAAAAAAAAAAAAAAACTCTCCATAAAGTAGGTGTAGAAGGAACATACCTCAACATAATAAAAGTCATATATGACAAAGTCACAGAAAATATTATTCTCATTGGTGAAAAGCTGAAAGAAATTCTTCTAAAATCAAGAAGCAGACAAAGATGCCCACTTTCACCACTATTATTCAACATAGTATTGAAAGGGCTAGCCACGGCAATCAGAGAAGAAAAAGAAATTAAAGGAATCCAGATTAGCAAAGAAGAAGTAAAACTCTCACTGTTTGCAGATGGCATGATTCTTTATATTGAAAACCCTAAAGATGCCACAGAAAAATTACTAGTGCTAATCAATGAATATAGGGCTTCCCAGATGTCACTAATGATAAAGAACCTGCCTGCCAATACAGGAGATATAAAGGTTGAGAGTTCTATTCCTCAGTCAGGAAGATTCCCTGGAGAAGGAAATGACAATCTACACCAGTATTCTTGTCTGGAGAATCCCATGGACAGATAAGCCTGGAAGGCTACAGTCCATAGGGTGGCAAATAGTCAGACAGGATGAAGTAACTTAGCTTGCAATCAATGAATATAGAAAAGTTGCAGGATACAAAAATTCCTTGCACTCCTATTCACCAACAATGAAAAATCAGAAAGAGAAATTAATGAAACAATCCCAATAACAATTGCAACAAAAAGAATAAAATATTTAGAAATGAATTTACTGAAAGAGACAAAATAGCTATTTGTAGAAAACTAAAAGACACTGATGAATGAAAATAAAGACAACATAAGCAGTTGGAGATATACCATGTTCTTGGATTGTAAGAATCAGTACTGTGAAAATGACTATACTATCCAAAGCAATCTATGAAAAATGGAATACTTATCAAGTTATTCAATGGCATTTTTCACAGAACTGGAACAATAATTTCACAATTTGTATGGAAACACACACAAACAAACAAATAAAACCAAATAGGCAAAGCAATCTTTTGAGAAAGAAGAGTGGAGCTGAAGGAATCAAGCTTCCTGACTTGAAACTATCCTACAATCATCAAGACAGTATAGTTCTGGCACAACAACAGAAATATAGACCAATGGAAGAAGATAGAAAGTCTGGAAATAAATCTACATGACTATGGGCACCTCACTTTGCCCACAAAGTCAAAACAATGTTTTTTTTCCCTGTAGTCATGTATGGATGTGAGAGTTGAAGAAGACTGGGCCATGAAGAAGACTTGGCTATGAAGAAGACTGAGCACCAAAGAACTGATGCTTTCAAACTGGTGCTGGATATGACTGTTGAGAGTCCTTTGGGAAGGAAGGAGATCAAACCAGCCAACCCTAAAGAAAATGAACCCTGAATATACATTGGAAGGACTGATGCTGAAGCTGAAGCTCCAATATTTTGGCCACCTGATGGAACGAACTGACTCACTGGAAATGCTGGGACAAATTGATAGCAGGTGGAGAAGTGGGAGACAGAGAATGAGATGGTTGGATGGCATCATTGACTCATCATACATGAGTCTGAGAAAATTCCAGAAAATAGTTGAAGGACAGGGAAGCCTGGTGTGCTGCAGTCTATGGGATTGCAAAGAGATAGATGTGACTCAGTGACTAAAGAACAACAGCAACGGGCAACTTATCCTTGACAAAAGAGGCAAAAATATGCAATGGGGGGGGGGGGCGGGGAAGACAATCTCTTCAATAAGTGGTTCTGGGAAAATTGGGCAACTGTGTGTAGAGGAATGAAATTAGAACTTTTCCTAATACCATACACAAAAATAAACTCAAGATGGATTAAAGATCTAAATATAAGACCGGAAACTATGAATCTTCTAGAGGAAAACACAGGCAGAATACACTTTGACATAAATCATAGCAAGATCTTCTATGACCCACATTATAAAGTAATGGAATAGATACAAAAACAAACAAATTGACCTAAATAAACAAGCATTTTCTTTCCACAATGAAGAAAATTATAAGCAGGGTGAAAAGACAAACCTTATAATTGGAGAAAGTAGTAGCAAAGGAAACCACAAAGGATTAATCTCCAAACTATACAAGCAACTCATGCAGCTTAATATCAGAAAACCAAATAACCCAATCAAAAAGTGAGCAAAAGTCCTAAACAGACATTTCTCCAAAGATATCCAGAGAGCTAATAAGCACATGAAAAATGCTCAACATTGCTCATTATTAGAGAAATGCAAATAAAAACTACAATTAGGTATTATCTCACAGCACTCAGAATGGCCATCATCAAAAAGTCTACAGGCAATAAATGCTGGAGAGGGTGTGGAGAACAGTGCACCCTCTTGCACTGTTTGTGGAAATACAAATTGACAGCCACTATCGAGAACAGTGAAGAGGAACTAAAAAGCCTCTTGATGAAAGTAAAAGAGGAGAGTTAAAAAGGTGGCTTAAAGCTCAAAATTCAGAAAACGAAGATCATGGCATATGGTCCCATCACTTCATGGCAAATAGATGGGGAAACTGTGGAAACCGTGTCAGACTTTATTTTTCTGGGCTGCAAACTCATCTCAGATGGTGATTGCAGCCATGAAATTTAAAGACTCTTAGTCCTTGAAGGAATATTTCATGCAAAGATGGGCTCGATAAAGGACAGAAATGGTATGGACCTAACAGAAGTAGAAGATATTAAGAAGAGGTGGCAAGAATACACAGAAGAACTGTACAAAAAAGAGCTTCACGACCCAGATAATCATGATGGTGTGATCACTGACCTAGAGCCAGACATCCTGGAATGTGAAGTCAAGTGGGCCTTAGAAAGCATCACTAGGAACAAAGCTAGTGGAAGTGATGGAACTCCAGTTGAGCTATTCCAAATCCTGAAAGATGATGCTGTGAAAGTGCTACACTCAATATGCCAGCAAATTTGGAAAACTCAGCAGTGGCCACAAGATTGGAAAAGGTCAGTTTTCATCCCAATCCCAAGGAAAGGCAATGACAAAGAATGCTCAAACTACTGCACAATTGCACTCATCTCACACGCTAGTAAAGTAATGCTCAAAATTCTCCAAGCCAGGCTTCAGCAATATGTGAACCATGAACTTCCTAATGTTCAAGCTGGTTTTAGAAAAGGCAGAGGAACCAGAGATCAAATTGCCAACATCCGCCGGATCATTGAAAAAGCAAGAGAGTTCCAGAAAAACATCTATTTCTGCTTTATTGACTATGCCAAAGCCTTTGACTGTGTAGATCACAATAAACTATGGAAAATTCTGAAAGAGATGGGAATACCAGACCACCTGATCTGCCTCTTGAGAAATCTGTATGCAGGTCAGGAAGCAACAGTTAGAACTGGTCATGAAACAACAGACTGGTTCCAAATAGTAAAAGGAGTACGTCAAGGCTGCATATTGTCACCATGTTTATTTAATTATATGCAGAGTACATCATGAGAAACGCTGGACTGGAAGAAACACAAATTGGAATCAAGATTGCTGGGAGAAATATCAATAACCTCAGATATGCAGATGACACCACTCTTATGGCAGAAAGTGAAGAGGGGCTAAAAAGCCTCTTGATGAGAGTGAAAGTGGAGAGTGAAAAGATTGGCTTAAAGCTCAACATTCAGAAAACGAAGATCATGGCATCTGGTCCCATCACCACATGGGAAATAGATGGAGAAACAGTGGAAACAGTGTCAGAATTTATTTTTCTGGGCTCCAAAATCACTGCAAATGGTGACTGCAGCCATGAAATTAAAAGACGCTTACTCCTTGGAAGGAAAGTTATGACCAACCTAGATAGCATATTCAAAAGCAGAGACATTACTTTACCAACAAAGGTTCGCCTAGTCAAGGCTATGGTCTTTCCTGTGGTCATGTATGGATGTGAGAGCTGGACTGTGAAGAAGGCTGAGCGCTGAAGAATTGATGCTTTTGAACTGTGGTGTTGGAGAAGACTCTTGAGAGTCCCTTGGACTGCAAGACGATCCATCCAGTCCATTCTGAAGGAGATCAATCCTGGAATTTCTTTGGAAGAAATGATGCTAAAGCTGAAACTCCAGTATTTTGGCCACCTCATGAGAAGAGTTGACTCATTGGAGAAGACTCTGATGCTGGGAGGGATTGAGGGCAGGAGGAGAAGGGGACGACAGAGGATGAGATGGCTGGATGGCATCACTGACTTGATGGATGTGAGTCTGAGTGACCTCCGGGAGCTGGTGATGGACAGGGAGGCCTGGCGTGCTGCGGTTCATGGGGTCACAAAGAGTCGGCACGACTGAGCGACCGATCTGATCTGAGTCCTTGGAAGGAAAATTATGACCAACTTAGATAGCATATTCAAAAGCAGAGACATTACCTTGCCAACAAAGGCCCATCTAGTCAAGGCTATGGTTTTTCCATTGGTCATATCTGGATGTGAGAGTTGGATTGTGAAGAAAGCTGAGCGATGAAGAATTGATGCTTTTGAACTGTCGTGTTGGAGAAGACTTTTGAGAGTCCCTTGGACTGCAAGGAGATCCAACCAGTCCATCCTAAAAGAGATCAGTCGAGGGTTTTTCATTGGAAGGACTGATGCTGCAGCAGAACCTCCAATACTTTGGCCACCTCATGTGAAAAGTTGACCCATTTGAAAAAACTCTGATGCTGGGAGGGGTTATGGGGCAGAAGGAGAAAGGGTGGCAGAGGATGAGATGGCTGGATGGCATCACCAACTCAATGGACATGAGTTTGAGTGAACTCCGGGAGTTGGTGATGGATAGGGAGTTTTGGCGTGCTGTGATTCATGGGGTTGCAAAGAGTTGGACACGATTGAGCGACTGAACTGAACTGAACTGAATGGAGAACAGTAAGGAGATTCCTTAAAAACTAGGAATAAAACTACCATGAAATTGAAAATGCAGTAGTTCAGTCATGTCCAATTCCTTGCGACACCATGGACTGTAGACCACCAGGAACCTATGTCCATGGGATTTCTTTTGTTGTTGTTTTTTAATTTAATTTAAATTTTTAACTTTACAGTATTGTATTGGTTTTGCCATATATCAACATGCATCCGCCACAGGTACACACGTGTTCCCCAGATTTTCCAAGCAAGAGTACTAGAGTGGGTTGTCATTTCCTTCTCCAGGGGATCTTCCTGACCCAGGGACAGATGCCCTGGGTCACCAGAGAAGTCCTACAAACTACCATATGACCCAACAATTCCACTACTGAGCATATACCTTCAGGAAACTATAACTGAAAAAAACACATGCACCCCATTGCTCACTAGAGCACTATTTATAATAGCTAGGACATGGAAGCAACCTAGATGTCCATGAATTTATAAAGAAGTTTTGGTACATATACAGAATGTAATATTTCTCAAGTATAAAAAGGAACGCATTTGAGTCAGTTCTAATAAGGTGGATGAACCTGCAGCCTATAATGCAGACTGATGTAAGTCAGAAAGAGAAAAACAAATATAGTATATTTAAACATATTATATGGAATCTAGAAAGATGGTACTGATAGTACTTTTTGAAGCCACCAAAGGAGACAAATACATAAAGAATAGACATTTGGTAACAGTGGGTGAGGGAGAGGATGGGATGACTTGAGACAGTACTATTGAAGCATATACTTGACCTTATGTAAAATAGATAGCCAGTGGGAATTTTCTGGATGATGCCTCGATTTTTATTTAGCTAACTAATTTTCTTGTCCTAGAGTTTCATATAAGTAGCAAAACGCAGTAAAACAAACAAACAGAGAAGATAATGGAGAAAATGTTTAAGGATACAGATGGACTTAATAACACTATCTGTTGGGAGGCACAGTGCAAAATAGTCTTGAGGAGATCCGTGGGAAAATGGTGAAGGGCCAGAAGTACCCAGGCATTGTGTACTGATTGCTGAAGAACATTTCCTGCCTTTGGCTATGCTCAGCGCCTAGATTTAACAATTAAACATTAAAGACATTGCTTGAGAAAATGGGTCATGGATAAATACATGGGTCATTAAGAATGAGCTGTTCCTTGAAGTATCTTTTACTGAATATATCCTAGCCTTGTACGTGTTCTGCTGGCTGCATGCTCTAAGCTCTTTGTTCCTTGCTCCTATAAAAAGGCTTGACTGCAGAAATAAACTTGTCAGTCCTTGCAGAGACTGTTCAAGTGTTGTTCTTTCAGGTTCGCCATTTCCAAGTCCCGGAGATATATCTCCAACAAGTGGCACTCGAACAGGGACTTGAAGGGAGACTGAACAAAGTGACGAGCCCTGCAAAAAGAGGTAAGCAGGATGGGACAACATAGCAGTAAGATTCCTCTCATTTCTATAATGCATCACTTTCTGAAACAAAATGGTGTTAATGTTTCAAGAGATCAGTTGAATGACAGCTATCATATTTTACTGGAACATAATCTGTGGTTCCTAGAGGAGGGGACACTCGATCTATGCATATGGAAAAGGGTTTAGAATAATGTTTTGTGAGCATATCAACAAGGAGTCCATATCCCCCCTCAATAGTGAGTTACATGGTCACTCATACAGGCTGTCATAAACAAATTGGAGGGAATAATGTTGATTTGGAAGTAGAAACTGTTCAGTCTTTACATGAATATGAGCTTAAGGAACAACATATGCAAGGTGCTTTGAAATATAAGAATGTTATGCTTAATCAGACACAATCTCTGGAAAAATAGCTTGGAGATATATGTATACAGGATGTGTCAAAACTGAAGCCACTTGGAGCAGAGGTCATTTAATTCAACGGACAGCCCAAACCTGAGGTTTTTCCTTCTGCTCTGTCTGTAAGAGCAGTTGCTAACTTTGCTTGTGCTAATCATTTCACTCCTCCTCCGGAGATGCCTGCTTGTGTGCTCGCTTTCCCAATACAGTTTGATCAGCCTGCCCAAGGCCAGAATGCTTAGGCTGGTCTAGATTTTGGTACATTGTCCAGCTTTAAGAAAGCATGGACTCTGTATGGACCTACTTCTTCTTACTGTATAGAATTCCTCAGAGGATGGGCTGATCATTGCATGCCATATGATTTTTTTCAAGTAACAAAGATAGTTCTAAATCCTCAACAATTACTTCAGTGGCAAATGTGGGTTGGTGATGAGGCCAGACAAATGATGAATGACCAGCAATCTCGTGGTAACCCTGCCAATTTAACCTATGATATACTCACTGGAATGGGAGCCATGGCTGATATGACTGCACAATTAGATAATATTACCCCTCAGATGTTGCATTTCATTAGAGAAATTTCTTGCAGAGCGTGGGCAAAGGTTGATACTGCTAACTCTGATGGTTCATTTGTCAAGATTACCCAGGGACATGAGGAGGAATATGCCCAATTTATAGGAAAATTAAAGGATGCCATTGAAAAATCTATCAGAGATGAAACCTTACAAAATATTATTTTAAAACAACTTGGAAAACATAGGCAAAACACTCTCTGACTTACATCACAGCAGGATCCTCTATGACCCACCTCCCAGAATATCGGAAATAAAATCAAAAATGAACAAATGGGACCTAATCAAACTTAAAAGCTTCTGCACAACAAAGGAAACTATAAGCAAGGTGAAAAGACAGCCTTCAGAATGGGAGAAAATAATAGCAAATGAAGCAACTGACAAACAACTAATCTCAAAAATATACAAGCAACTTCTACAGCTCAATTCCAGAAAAATAAATGACCCAATCAAAAAATGGGCCAAAGAACTCAATAGACATTTCTCCAAAGAAGACATACAGATGGCTAACAAACACATGAAAAGATGCTCAACATCACTCATTATCAGAGAAATGCAAATCAAAACCACTATGAGATACCATTTCACGCCAATCAGAATGGCTGCTATCCAAAAGTCTACAAGCAATAAATGCTGGAGAGGGTGCGGAGAGAAGGGAACCCTCTTGCACTGTTGGTGGGAATGCAAACTAGTACAGCCACTATGGAGAACAGTATGGAGATTCCTCAAAAAACTGCGAATAAAACTGCCTTATGATCCAGCAATCCCACTGCTGGGCATATACACTGAGAAAACCAGAATTGAAAGAGACACGTCTACCCCAATGTTCATAGCAGCACTGTTTGCAATAGCCAGAACGTGGAAGCAACCTAGATGTCCATCCACAGATGAATGGATAAGCAAGCTGTGGTACATATACACAATGGAGTATTACTCAGCCATTAAAAAGAATACATTTGAATCAGTTCTAAGGAGGTGGATGGAACTGGAGCCTATTATACCGAGTGAAGTAAGCCAGAAACAAAAACACAAATACAGTATACTAACGCATATATATGGAATTTAGAAAGATGGTAAAAAATAACCCTATTTACGAGACAACAAAAGAGACACTGATGTATAGACCAGACTTTTGGACTCTGGGACAGGGAGAGGGTGAGATGATTGGGGAGAATAGCATTGAAATATGTATAATATTATATCTGAAATGTATTAATTGTTCAAACTAAACACTATCATGTTACAATTTGTTCATACTAGATGTTTGTAATGTTTCTGATAATCAATAAAAGAGATTCTTGATCAAAAAAAATAAAAAATAAAAAATAAAACAACTTGCCTTTGAAAATGCTAATGAGGAATGTTGATCCGTGCTTAGACAAATTCGAGAAACTGGTTCTCTTACGGAATATTTGAAAGCTTGTAGAGATATCAGATCTAGATATCTATAGAGCAAAATGAGCGGCACTAGAAACTTTCAATGTGCAAAAGGCTGCCAATGCTAAATGCTTTAACTGTGGGAAGGCCAGCCATATGAAAAAACAATTGCACATGCCAGTGCAAACAGCTAAGAATAATCTTACTTTTAATAATAAAAAAAAAGGCCCCCAGGAGCTTGCTCAAAATGTAAAAGGGGATTCCATTGGTTGAATGAGTGTCGTTCCAAATTCGATAAGGATGGAAATGCATTGACATCAGAGGCACAACAAAAACAACAAGGAAACTAATAAAGAGGCCCTCCTCTAGCCCCACTACAAAAGGAGGACCCCACATTATGACACTGCAAGCAGCTACATCTAAGAGTGCTTGCACTGATATACCGAGTCCTTATGATATGAAATTAATAGAATTATACAATCCTCATAAAATCCCCACTGGATATTATGGTCTGATCCCAACCGGAATAGTTGGACTAATTTGGGAACGTAGCAGCTATACAATGAAAGGTTTAGTAGTATTGACTGGACTTGTGGATGAAGATTATGAAGGAGAGATACATGTCATGGTGAATGTCGTAAAATTAAGAGATGTATATCTACAAAAAGGGGAACGCTTTGCACAACTATTACTTTTGTCATATGTCAAACCAATGAGGGCATCTGATAAAATTAGGCAGGGAGGTTTTGGTAGCACCAACCTTACTGTCACACTATCTACCTTATTAAAGGAACATCAAAAGCCTATACTTACTCTAAAGATACGGGAAAAAAATTTCACAGGTATGTTGGATACAGGAACTGACATTTCCATTATTAGAACTGAAGAATGGCCCCTTAAATGAGGTAATACTGTGTCTCTTTTCAGACTGTTAGGGGTAGGAGAGGCTGATGCTACACAAACTTTCATCAATGCATCCTATTTACAAGCCTATGGTCCTGATCAAATTATAGTTTACATCAAACCATATATTACCAGATCAGATCAGATCAGTCACTCAGTCAAGTCCGACTCTTTGCGACCCCATGAACCTCAGCACGCCAGGCCTCCCTGTCCATCACCAGCTCCCGGAGGTCACTCAGACTCACACCCATCAAGTCAGTGATACCATCCAGCCATCTCATCCTCTGTCGTCCCCTTCTCCTCCTGCCCTCAATCCCTCCCAGCATCAGAGTCTTCTCCAATGAGTCAACTCTTCGCATGAGGTGGCCAAAGTACTGGAGTTTCAGCTTTAGCATCATTCCTTCCAAAGAAATCCCAGGGCTGATCTCCTTCAGAATGGACTTGTTGGATCTCCTTGCAGTCCAAGGGACTCTCAAGAGTCTTCTCCAACACCACAGTTCAAAAGCATCAATTCTTCGGCGCTCAGCCTTCTTCACAGTCCAACTCTCACATCCATACATGACCACTGGAAAAACCATAGCCTTGACTAGATGGACCTTTGTTGGCAAAGTAATGTCTCTGCTTTTGAATATTCTGTCAAGTTTTCCTTCCAAGGAGTAAGAGTCTTTAAATTTCATGGCTGCAATCACCATCTGAGATGAATTTGGAGCCCAGAAAAATAAAGTCAGCCATTGTTACCACAGTTTCCCCATCTATTTCCCATGTAGTGATGGGACCAGATGCCATGATCTTAGTTTTCTGAATGTTGAGCTTTAAGCCAAAATTTTAAATTTGGTCTCCACTTTCACTTTCATCAAGAGGCTCTTTAGTTCTTCTTCACTTTCTGCCATAAGGGTGGTGTCATCTGCATATCTGAGATTATTGATATTTCTCCCAGCAATCTTGATTCCAGTTTGTGCTTCCTCCAGTCCAGCATTTCTTATGATGTATTCTGCCTATAAGTTAAATAAGCAGGGTGACAATATACAGCCTTGATGTACTCCTTTCCCTATTTGGAACCAATCTGTTGATCCATGTCCAGTTCAAACTGTAGCTTGCTGACCTGCATGCAGGTTTCTCAAGAGGCAGGTCAGGTGGTCTGGTTTTCCTATCTTTTTCAGAATTTTCCACAGTTTATTGTGACCCACACAGTCAAAGGCTTTGGCATCGTCAATAAAGCAGAAATAGATGTTCTTCTGGAATTCTCTTGCTTTTTCAATGATCCAGCAGATGCTGGCAATTTGATCTCTGATTCCTCTGCCTTGTCTAAAATCAGCTTGAAAATCTGCAATTTTATAGTTCACAAATTGCTAAAGCCTGGCTTAGAGAATTTTAAGCATGACTTTACTACCTTGTGAGATGACTGCCATTGTGTAGTAGTTTCAGCATTCTTTGGCATTGCCTTTCTTTGGGATTGGAATGAAAACTGACCTTTGCCAGTCCTGTGGCCACTGCTGAGTTTTCCAAATTTGCTGGCATATTGAGTGCAGCACTTTCATAGCATCATCTTTCAGGATTTGAAATAGCTCCAGTGGAATTCCATCACCTTCACTAGCTTTGATCATAGTGATGCTTACTAAGGCCCACTTGACTTCACATTCCAGGATGTCTGGCCCTAGGTCAGTGATCACACTATTGTGATTATCTGGGTCGTGAAGATCTTTTTTCATACAGTTCTACTGTGTATTATTGCCAACTCTTCTTAACATCTTCTGCTTCTGTTACGTCCCTACCATTTCTGTCCTTTATCAAGTGCATCTTTGCTTGAAATTTTCCCTTGGTATCTCTAATTTTCTCAAAGAAATCTCTAGTCTTTCCCATTCTGTTATTTTCCTTTATTTCTTTGCATTGATCATTGAGGAAGACGTTCTTATCTATCCTTGCTATTCTTTGGAACTCTGCATTCACATGGGTATATCTTTCCTTTTCTTTTGGCTTCTCTTCTTTTCACAGCTATTTTTAAGGCCTCCCCAGACAGCCATTTTGCTTTTTTGCATTTCTTTTTCTTGAGAATGCTCTTGATCCCTGTCTCCTGTACAATGATACGTACCTCCATCCATAGTTCATCAGACACTCTGTCTATCAGATCTAGTCCCTCAAATCTATTTCTCACTTCCACTGTATAGTCATAAGGGATTTGATCTAGGTCTACCTGAATGGTCTAGTGGTTTTCCCCACTTTCTTCAGTTTCAGTCTGAATTTGACAATAAGGAGTTCATGATCTAAGCCACAGTCAGATCCTGGTCTTGTTTTTGCTGATAATAGAGAATTCTCCATCTTTGGCCCCAAAGAATAGAATCAATCTGATCTCAATGTTGACCATCTGATGATGTCCATGTGTAGAGTGTTCTCTTGTGCTGTTAGAAGGGGGTGTTTGCTATTACCAGTGCATACTCTTGACAAAACTCTATTAGTCTTTGCCCTGCTTCATTCCGTATTCCAAGGCCAAATTTGCTTGTTACTCCAGGTGTCCTTGACTTCCTACTTTTGCATTCCAATCCCATATAATGAAAAGGATAACTTTTGTGGTGTTGGTTCTAGAAGGTCTTGTATGTCTTCATAGAACTGTTTAACTTCAGCTTGTTCAGCCTTACTGGTTGGGGCATAGACTTGGATTACTGTGACATTGAATGGTTTGCCTTGGAAATGAACAGAGATCATTCTGTCATTTTTGAGATTGCATCCAAGTACTGCATTTCGGACTCTTTTGTTGACCAAGATTGCTACTCTATTTCTTCTAAGGAATTCCTGCCCATAGTAGGAGATATAATGGTCATCTGAGTTAAATTCACCCATTCCAGTCCATCTTAGTTCACTGATTCCTAGAATGTTGATGTTCACACTTGTCGTCTCTTGTTACACCACTTTCAATTTTCCTTGAATCATGGAGCTAACATTCCAGGTTCTTTACAGCATGGAACTCTGCTTCCATACCAGTCCCATTCACAACTGGGTGTTGCTTTTGCTTTGGCTCCATCCCTTCATTCTAACTAAAGTTATTTCTCCACTCATTTCCAATAGCAATTGGACACCTACTGACCTGGGGAGTTCATCTTTCTGTGTCCTATCCTTTTGCCTTATCATAGTGTTCATGGGGTTCTTAAGGCAAGAATACTGAAGTGGTTTGCCATTTTCTTCTCTAGTGGACCACATTCTGTCAGACCTCTCCGCCACAAGCCAGCCATCTTGGGTAGCTGCACACAGCATGGCTTAGTTTCATTGAGTTAGACAAGACTGTGGTCCGTGTGATCAGATTAGCTAGTTGACTGTGATTGTAGTTTCAATCTGTCTGTCCTCTGATCCCCTCACTAAATGCCTACCATCTTACTTGGGTTTCTCGTACCTTGGAAGTGGGGTCTCTCTACATGGCTGCTCAAGCATAGCTCAGCCACTGCTCCTTACATCTGATGCAGATTAGCTCCTCTTGGCCACCGCCCCTGACCTCGATCATAGGGTAGCTCCTCTCAGATAAGATCAGATCAGTCACTCAGTCGTGTCCGACTCTTTCGACCCCATAAATCGCAGCACGCCAGGCCTCCCTGTCCATCACCAACTCCCGGAGATCACTCAGACTCACATCCATCAAGTCAGGGATGCCATCCAGCCATCTTATCCTCTGTCGGCCCCTTCTCCTCTTGCCCTCAATCCCTCCCAGCATCAGAGTCTTCTCCAATGAGTCAACTCTTCGCATGAGGTGGCCAAAATACTGGAGTTTCAGCTTCAGCATCATTCCTTCCAAAGAAATCCCAGGGCTGATCTCCTTCAGAATGAACTGGTTGGATCTCCTTGCAGTCCAAGGGACTCTCAAGAGTCTTCTCAAACACCACAGTTCAAAAGCACCAATTCTTTGGGGCTCAGACTTCTTCACAGTCCAGCTCTCACATCCATACATGACCAAAAGAAAAACCATAGCCTTGACTACAAGAACCTTTGTTGGCAAAGTAATGTCTCTGCTTTTGAATATGCTATCTAGGTTGGTCATAACCTTCCTCCAAGGAACAAGTGTCTTTTAATTTCATGGCTGCAGTCACCGTCTGTATGATTTTGGAGCCCAGAAAAATAAAGTCTCACACTGTTTCCACGGTTTACCCATCTATTTCCCATGAAGTGATGGGACTGGATGCCATGATATTTGTTTTCTGAATGTTGAGCTTTAAGCCAACCTTTTCACTCTCCTCTTTTACTTTCATCAAGAGGCTTTTTAGTTCCTCTTCACTTTCTGCCATAAGGGTGGTATCATATGCATATCTGAGGTTATTGATCTTTCTCCCAGCAATCTTGATTCCAACTTGTGTTTCTTCCAGTCCAGCATTTCTCATGATGTACTCGGAGAAGGCAATGGCACCCCACTCCAGTACTCTTGCCTGGAAAATCCCACGGACGGAGGAGCCTGGTAGGCTGCAGTCCATGGGGTCCCTCAGAGTCGGACATGACTGAGCGACTTCACTTTCTCTTTTCACTTTCATGCATTGGAGAAGGAAATGGCAACCCACTCCAGTGTTCTTGCCTGGAGAATCCCAGGGACGGGGAGCCTGGTGGGCTGCTGTCTATGCGGTCACACACAGTCGGACATGACTGAAGTGACTTAGCATAGCATAGCACTCTGCAACAGGGTGACAATATACAGCCTTGATGTACTCCTTTTCCTATTTGGATCCAGTCTGTTTTTACATGTCCATTTCTTACTGTTGGTTCCTGACCTGCATACAGATTTCTCAAGAAGCAGGTCAGGTGGTCTGGTATTCCCATCTCTTTGAGAATTTTCCACAGTTTATTGTGATTCACACAGACAAAGGCTTTGGTATAGTCAATAAAGCAGAAATAGATGTTTTTCTGGAACTCTCTTGCTTTTTCAATGATCCAGTGGATGTTGGCAATTTGATCTCTGGTTCCTCTGCCTTTTCTAAAACCAGCTTGAACATTAGAAAGTTCACGGTTCACGTACTGCTGAAGCCTGGCTTGGAGAATTTTGAACATTGCTTTACTAGCGTGTGAGATGAGTGCAATTGTGCAGTAGTTTGAGCATTCTTTGGTATTGCCTTTCTTTGGGATTGGAATGAAAAGTGACCTTTTCCAGTCCTGTGGCCACTGCTGAGTTTTCCAAATTTGCTGGCATATTGAGTGCAGCACTTTCACAACATCATCTTTCAGGATTTGGAATAGCTCAACTGGAGTTCCATCACCTCCACTAGCTTTGTTCCCAGTGATGCTTTCTAAAGCCCACTTGAATTCACATTCCAGGATATCTGGCTCTAGGTGAGTGATCACACCATCATGATTATCTGGGTCATGAAGATCTTTTTGTACATTTGTTCTGTGTATTCTTGCCACTTCTTCTTAATATCTTCTCTTTCTGTTAGATCCATACCATTTCTGTCCTTTATCGAGCCCATCTTTGCATGAAATTTTCCTTTGGTATCTCTGATTTTCTTGAAGAGATCCCTAGTCTTTCCCATTCTGTTGTTTGCCTCTATTTTTTGCATTGATCACTGAAGAAGGCTTTCTTATCTCTTCTTGCTATTCTTTGGAACTCTGCATTCAGAAGTTTATATCTTTCCTTTTCCTTTGCTTTTTGCTTCTCTTCTTTTCACAGCTATTTGTAAGGCCTCCCCAGATAGCCATTTTGCTTTTTTACATTTCTTTTCCATGGGGATGGTCTTGATCCCTGTCTCCTGTACAATGTCATGAACCTCAGTCCACAGTTCATCAGGCACTCTATCTATCAGATCTAGGCCCTTAAATCTATTTCTCACTTCCACTGTATAATCATAAGCGATTTGATTTAGGTTGTACCTGAATGGTCTAATAGTATTCCCTACTTTCTTCAATTTCAGTCTGAATTTGGCAATAAGGAGTTCATGGTCTGAGCCACAGTCAGCTCCTGGTCTTGTTTTTGCTGATTGTATAGAGCTTCTCCATCTTAGGCTGCAAAGAATGTAATCGATCTGATTTTGATGTTGACCATCTGGTGGTGTCCATGTATAGAGTCTTTTCTTGTGTTGTTGGATGAGGGTGTTTGTTATGACTAGTGCATTTTCTTGGCAAAACTCTATTAGTCTTTGCCCTGCTTCAATCCGTATTCCAAGGCCAAATTTGCCTGTTACTCAAGTGTTTCTTGACTTCCTACTTTTGCATTCCATTCCCCTATAATGAAAAGGACATCTTTTTTGGGGTGTTAGTTTTAAAAGTTCTTGTAGGTCTTCATAGAACCATTCAACTTCAGCTTCTTCAACATTACTATTTGGGGCATAGACTTGGATTACTGTGATATGAATGGTTTGCCTTGGAAACAAACAGAGATCATTCTGTCGTTTTTGAGATTCCATCCAAGTACTGCATTTTGGAGTCTTTTGTTGACCATGATGGCCACTCCATTTCTTCTGAGGGATTCCTGCCCACAGTAGTAGATATAATTGTCGTCTGAGTTAAATTCACCCATTCCAGTCCATTTGAATTCGCTGACTCCTAGAATGTTCACATTCACTCTGGCCATCTCTTGTTTGACCACTTCCGATTTGCCTTGATTCATGGATTGACATTGCAGGTTCCTATGCTATATTGCTTTTTACAGCATCAGACCTTGCTTCTATCACCAGTCACACTCACAGCTGGGTATTCTTTTTTGCTTTGGCTCCATCCCTTCATTCTTTCTGGAGTTATTTCTCCACTGATCTCCAGTAGCATATTGGGCCCCTACTGACCTGGGGAGTTTCTCTTTCAGCATCCTACCATATTGCCTTTTCATACTGTTCATGGGGGTCTCAAGGCAAGAATACTGAAGTGGTTTGCCATTCCCTTCTCCAGCAGACCACATCCTATCAGTTCTCTCCACCATTACCCACTCATCCTGCATTGCCCCACAGGCATGGCTTAGTTTCATTGAATTAGACAAGGCTCTGTTCCTAATGTGATTAGATTGACTAGTTTTCTGTGAGTATGGGTTCAGTGTGTTTGCTCTCTGACGTCCTCTTGCAACACCTACCATCTTACTTGGGTTTCTTTTACCTTGAACGTGGGGTATCTCTTCATGGCTGCTCCAGCAAAGCACTACCATCGCTCCTTACCTTAGATGAGGGGTCTCTCCTCACCACCACTCTTCCTGACCTTCAATGTGGGATAGCTCCTCTAGGCCCTCCTCTAGCTCCTCTCAGCTGCTGCCCCTTCCCTCTGGCACAGGGTAGCTCTTCTGGGCCACCACCCCTGGCCTCAGGCGCAGGGTAGTTCCTCTTGATCCTGATCATGTGCCATTTCAGCTGCTGCACTCGTGCGCCCTGCAAAATGCTGGGCTGGATGGATTACAGCCTGGAATTGAGGTTGGAGAGAAACATCAACAACCTCAGATATGCATATGATACCACTCTAATGGCAGAAAGAAAAGACAAACTAAAGAGCCTCTTGATGATGGTGAAAGAGAAGAGTGAAAAAGCTGGCTTTAAACTCAACTTTCTTAAAACTAAGTTCATGGCATCCAGTCTCATCACTTCATGGCATATAGAAGGGACAAAAGTGGAAACAGTGACAGATTTTATTTTCTTGGGTTCCAAAATCATTGTGGATCATGACCACTGCCATGAGATTAAAAGACATTTGATGCTTGGAAGGAAAGCTATGACAGACCTAGACAGCATACTAAAATCAAAGACATCATTCTGATGACAAAAGTTCAGATATTTAATGCTATGATTTTCCCAGTTGTCACTTAAGTATGTGAAAGCTGGACTATAAAGAATCTCTTCACTGAAGAATTGATGCTTTCAAATTGTGGTGTCAGAGAAGACTCTTGAGAGTCCCTTGGATGGCACAGAAATCAAATGAGTCAATCCAAAGGAAATCAAACCTGCATATTCATTTGAAGAATTGATGCTAAGGTTAAAGTTCCAGTACTTTGGCCACCTGATGCCTAGACCCTAACACATTGGCAAAACCCTGATCCTTGGAAAGATTGAAAGCCAAAAGAGAAGAGGGTGGCAGAGGATGAAATATTTAGATAGGCTCACTGGCCAAATGGCAACCTACTCCAGTATTCTTGCCTGGATAATCCCATGGATGGAGGAGCCTGGTAGGCTACAGTCCATGGGGTCTCTGAGAGTCAGACACGACTGAGCGACTTCATTTTCACTTTCATGCATTGGAGAAGGAAATGGCAACCCACTCCAGTATTCTTGCCTGGAGAATCCCAGGGACAGGGGAGCCTAGTGGGCTGCCGTCTATGGAGTCACACAAAGTTGGACACGACTCAAATGACTTAGCAGAAGCAGCAGCAGCAACTGGCCAATTGGGCATCAGTTTGAGCAAACTCTGGGTGATAAACACAGGGAAGCCTGGTTTGCTAAGTCCATGGGATTGAAAAGAGTGGGACATGACTTAGGGATTGAACAACAACAACAACAAATCCTATAACTATTGAAAAAGTTGAATTTTTAATTAATAGGTTCCTCAAAAAAGAAACATTCTGGCCTATAAAACTTTACTATGGAATTATATATAACTTTTCAAAATAATTAACATCAAATATTTATCATCTCTAGAAAACAGAAGAGGAATGAATACTTCTCCATTTATTTAATGAAGGCAAAAGCTAAGAGTATCATAGGAAGGAAGCAAAAGGAAGGGGGAGTGTGAGGAAATTAGACAGGGAAAAGGGAGGAAACAAAAGAAAATTAAGACATTAGCCTTTCTCATGTATGAAAAAGTAAAAATTATTTAAAATAGCAAATATGATTCATCAATACTTTATAATTATACTGTACATCATGACTATATGAAGTTCATTCCAGTGGTATAAGGACTATTTAATATTTGAAAATCAATCAGTATAATCTACCATATAGCAAGCTGAAGAAACACATGGCATGATTATATATAATTTGATGTAGGCAAAGCACTGGACAAATCTCAACACATATTTATAATTAAAAACTTTCAGAAAAGGCAAGGAAAAGAAATGACTTAGCAAAGAACAACAAAAATTAGAGCGATCTACTGTATACTTTATAGTATACACCTTTATTTAAAGGTGAAAGACCAAAACTGTTTTACATGAGAACAGGAAGAAGGCAAAGTCTGATCTCACTATTCTTATTCAATAGAGTATTATAATTATTGCACAGTGTACATTGTTCAGTAAAGCAAAAAGAGGAAAAATTATATAGATTATATTGGAACAATAAGACAGTCCTTATTTGAGGATGGCATAATTATCTATGTGGATAATCCAATGTAATGCAGAAATTTTCCTAAAATTAATGAGCTAAACTGCTACTGGATAAAAATGTACTGAAAAAAGAAAAAAAAAATCAATGTCATTTCTATATACTAAAAAGTATAGAGAAGTTTGGCTTAAAGACATACTTTATGCTAAGTCACTTCAGTCGTGTCCAACTCTGTGCGACCCCATAGATGGTAGCCCACCAGGCTCTCCCGTCCCTGGGATTCTCCAGGCAAGAACACTGGAGTGGGTTGTCATTTCCTTCTCTAGTGCATAAAAGTGAAAAGTAAAAGTGAAGTCGCTCAGTCTTGTCCGACTCTTAGCGACCGCTTGGACTGCAGCCAACCAGGCTCCTCTGTCCATGGGATTTTCCAGGCAAGAGTACTGGAGTAGGGTGCCATTGCCTTCTCCGAGACGTACTTTACATGTTTCATTAAATAAACATGTAAATAAACATATTTCATATAATTAATTATTGTTTTAACATTTTATAAACACTTAAAGTTTTTTCTTAAAAATAATATAAGAGAATGCTGGGCACCAGGAAATTTAGTTTCATCCCTTTTACTTAGGTAAAGAACAAGTGAAATGTTCTACTCACGCATTTACCAAGATTTATTATATCTTAAAAATGATTAAAACATTGGTAGTGAAAAATTTCAGTTCAAAAATTCTAATGAGTATTTAACTTAAATGTTATGATTTTTCAATTTTCTATACCTTTTCATAAAGTTGTTTTGAAACCATAGAAATAGCATTATTTATTTTCAGGAAAGAATTCAGGTAAATAGTCATTTGATAAAATAAAAATTAAAACATAACAAGAAAGAAATTACTTAACAGCAAAACCCTTTTAAATATTTGACAAAATTTCAGCTCAGATAGCTTGCACTTCCCCAAGCATTCAACAAATTATAGATGTGTTAGTCTATTTATGTTTAATTGATTTTCAGTAGAGACACCAAGACAATTCAATAGGGAAAGAATATTCATTTCCACATATGGCTCTGGGACAGATGGACATCCAGATGAAAAAATAGTAAACTTGGACCCTTATATCACATCATAAACAAAAATTAACTCAAACTGGCTTGTGTACTTAAATGTAAGATTTTAAAATATACAACTATTAGAATAAATCATAGATGTAATGTCTTTGTGATTTGAGTTAGGCAGTGGTTTCTTAGATATGACTCCAAAATCACAAGTGACTAAATAAAAAATAGATATATTAAACCACAAATATAAAAAGATTAATATTCCAAATGATATTACAAAAAAGTTAAAAGGCAACAGAAAGAATGATTGAAATATTTACAAATAATGTGTTTAATGGAGAACTTAGACCTAGAATACATAAAGAACTCTTCAATGAATAGTAAAGAGACAAACAACTGTATTAAAAATGGGCAAATGATCACCTCGCACCATTCAGAATGCTTATCATTAAACAGTCTACAAACAATACATGTTGGAGAGGGTGTGGAGAAGAGGGAATGCTCCAACATTGTTGCTGGGGATGTAAATTGGTACAGCCTCTATGGAGAACAATATGGAAGTTTCAAAAAAAAAAAAAAAACTAAAAATTGAGCTGTCATATGATCCAGCAAGCCTATTCCTGGTTATATATATGAAGAAAACAAAAAAAGCTCATGTGAAAAGATGTGTCCACCCCCAATATTCACAGCAGCACTCTATAATAGCCAAGACATGAAACAACCCAAGTGCCCATAAACAGATGATTGGCTTAAGAAGATATGGTGCATGAATACAATGAAAAATTCTTGATCATAAAAGAGTAATGAAATATAGCCATTTACTGAGACATGGGTGGCCCTAGAAAATATTATACTTAGTGAAGTAAATCAGAGAATGACAAACACTCTGTGATAACCATTATATCTGGAATCTAGGAAATAATATAAATGAATCTACACAAAGCAGAAACAGAGTCACAGACATAGAAAACAAACTTACAGTTATCAAAGGAGAAAACAAGGAAAAGAAGAATGAATTAAGATCATGAGATTAACAGATTTAAGTTATGGTATACATGAAGCGAATAAGCAACAAAAATTCACTGTACAGAATAGGAAATTTTATTTAATATCTTGAGATTATGGGAATATAATCTGAAGAAAATATGTAACTGAATCACTTTGCTGTACTCCTGCTATACGCCTGTACTATATTTTCAATATAGTAAATCACTCTGCTTTAATCAAAAGTGCGCAGATCATTTGAATAGAGGTCTCTCCAAACAAGATACACAAATAGTGAACAAACTCTTGGAAATATGCTGAACATATCATTAACAGTGCGTGCATGTAAATCACTTCAGTCATGTCCAGCTCTTTGTGATGCTAATCAAAACTTCAAAGAGATATTACTTTACACACACTAGGCTGACTATAATCAAAAAGTCAGAGAATTGTAAGTGTTGGTGATGATATGGATACATTGGAACTCTACACTGCTCATGGGCATGTAAAATGAGATAGCCACTTGAAAAATAGTTTGATATTTCCTTTAAAAAAATAAGTATGAAGTTGTCTATGACCCTGAAATTTTACTTCCAGGTAGATATCCAAGAGAAAGGCAATATATATCTACACAAAAATTTAGACAGTAATATTCATAGCCAAAAGGTAGAAACAACCTAAATATCTATCAGCAGCCTAATGGATAAACAAAATGTGGTATGTCCGTGTGATGGAATATTTCTTATCAATAAAAATAAACGAAGTATTGAAAACATATGCTGCAAAATGGATGCAGCTTAGAAATGTGAAGCTAAGTGAAAAATAAGGCAGTTACAAAAGAGCACATACTGTATCATTTAATTTAAATGAAATATACAGAATGGGCAATATATAGAGAAAAAAAATAGGTTCAGTCCAGTTCAGTTCTGTTGCTCAGTCATGTCCGACTCTTTGCGACCCCATGAATCAGAGGATGCCAGGCCTCCCTGTCCATCACCAACTCCTGGAGTTCACTCAGACTCACATCCATCGAGTCACTGATGTCATCCAACCATCTCATCCTCTGTCATCCTTTTCTCCTCCTGCCCCCAATCCCTCCCAGCATCAGAGTCTTTTCCAATGAGTCTACTCTTCCCATGAGGTGGCCAACAGCTTTAGCATCATTCCTTCCAAAGAAATCCCAGGGCTGATCTCCTTCAGAATGGACTGGTTGGATCTCCTTGCAGTCCAAGGGACTCTCAAGAGTCTTCTCCAACACCACAGTTCAAAAGCATCAATTCTTTGGTGCTCACCCTTCTTCATAGTCCAACTCTCACATCCATACATAACCACAAGAAAAACCATAGCCTTGACTAGATGGACCTTTGTTGGCAAAGTAATGTCTCTGCTTTTGAATATGCTATCTAGGTTGGTCATAACTTTCCTTCCAAGGAGTAAGCTTCTTTTACTTTCATGGCTGCAGTCACCATCTGGAGTGATTTTGGAGCCCCCAAAAATAAAGTCTGACACTGTTTCCACTGTTTCCCCATCTATTTCCCATGAAGTGATAGGATCAGATGCCATGATCTTCATTTTCTGAATGTTGAGCTTTAAGTCAACTTTTTCACTCTCCCCTTTCACTTTCATCAAGAGCCTTTTTAGTTCCTCTTCACTTTCTGCCATAAGGGTGGCGTTTGCTAAGACTCGTAATATGAGTGAAAGTGAAAGTGAAGTCTCTCAGTAGTGTCCGACTCTCTGCGACCCCATGGACTGTAGCCAGCCTACCAGGCTCTTCTGTTCATGGGATTTTTCCAGGCAATAGTACTGGTGTGGATTGCCAGAGGAGGGTAAATGGGAGTAACTGCAAGTGGCTTTGTTTCTTTTTGAGATGAAGAAAATGATCTAAATTAGATCATAGTGATAATTGAGCAACTCTGCATATAGTAAATTCTAAAATTTACTATGTGTACTTTAAATGGGTAAATTTTATGGCATGTGATTTATCGCTTAAGAAATATGTCAAAAACATTACAACTATTTGTATTATTCTGCAAATAGTTCAATCTTGCAAAAAAAAAGAAGAGGAAGAGAAATAGTTCTAACAGTTTGTGGAAGGCATTCTTTTGAATTACAACCAAGAAGACATTCACCCCATGCCTCAGAGTATCTGAGATGTTATCAATTTCAAATATTTTACCTCATTGTCCCTTGGGCAATTGTACTTGTTTGAAGATGTAATATGCCTTTTCTGTTTGACATTTATGATTACAATAATCTTAACCACTGGTTCTTTGATCAAGTTCAGCTTTTGGTTGCCATAACTCTTTTTCAAGTGTCTTTTATACTTAGATATGTCTAAAAGTAGTCATTTACAGAAAAGAAAAAGAAAAGAAGGTTTGAAGATAAGACCTATAAATATAAACTCTTTTTCTTGTCAGTACATTTCTTTCTACAGAAGAAAATATGATTTTGACAAGATTTCACTGAGGACAACAGCTAATGGTATATGAATGTCCTGGGCTCCCATGCCCTTCATTCAAAGTGCTCTCCTGGAGGAGCTAAGATGGCAGACGAGTAAGACGGGGAGAATACTTTCTCCTCTACAAATCCATTAAAAGAACATTTGAATGCTGAATAAACTCGATAAAATAACTTCTGAATGCCGGCAGAGGACATCAGGCACTTAGAAAGACAGCTCATTGTCTTCAAAACGAGAAAACGAGCCCTGCGGTAACTCCTTTTGCGGAGAATTGGCGCGGACACCAGCATTTGCTATTGGCAAGTGGGGGCTGGGCTAGGAGGAGCGGCGAGGCCTGCATTGCTTTGAGAAAGGATTTGGCCTGGCTATCTCTGGCGCTATCTGAGTGAAATAACCAGACTGTCGGTTATCTACTACATCAAAAGCCAGCCCTAACTTAAGACACCACCAGGACTACCTACGGAACAAAGGGCTGCACAGAGTTGGCCGGCTGCAGGCCGTCCCACTCCGGTGACAGGCAGCCAGGGCCAGAGGTGGGCAATTATAGCCCTAGAGAGACACTGTCTAACGGAACTGTGAGTAGGTTTCTGTGCTGACTCACGCTTCTTGGGGCTCTGGATGGTCAACATCTGCCTGAGAAAGTGCGCTGTTTGTATACCCAGAAAACTGAGCGGCAGAGAGGCGATAAGTCGCAGCACCTGCGCTCGCTGAACATTTCATCACCTGCGCTACTCGGATCTGGGAAGGGCATAAAACACAGACTCAACCAAGTCTGTGCTTCTGAGGATTATCCGAGTGCCTGAACCTGGCCGGTTTAGATTTGGGTGTTCATCTCTGCCCCCTCTGTAACAAGGCAGAGATCAGATATTGAAAAGACCTGTAAACCGCCTCAATAAAGAGAATTCAACAAACTACCAGAATATAGTAAGGACACTCTAAATTTGGCAATTTTAACAAAATGAAGAGACAAAAGAATACCCAGCAGCTAAAGGAACAGGATAGATGCCTACCAAACCAAACCAAAGAGGAAGAGATAGGGAATCTACCTGATAAAGAACTCCGAATAATGATAGCGAAATTAATTCAAAATCTCGAAATCAAAATAGAATCACAGTTAAAGAGTCTGGAGACAAGGATTGAGAAGATGCAAGAAAGGTTTAACAAGGATCTAGAAGAAATAAAAAAGAGTCAACACATAATAAATAATGCAATAAATGAGATCCAAAACACCCTGGAGGCAACAAATAGTAGAATAACAGAGGCAGAAGATAGGATTAGTGAACTAGAAGATAGAATCCTAGAAATAAATGAATCAGACGAGAAAAAAGAAAAACGTATCAAAAGAAATGAGGACAATTTCAGAAACCTCCAGGATAACATCAAACGCTACAACATTCGAATCATAGGAGTTCCAGAAGAAGAAGATAAAAAGAAAGATCATGAGGAAATACTTGAGGAGATAATAGTTGAAAACTTCCCTAAAATGGAGAAGGAAATTACCACTCAAGTTCAAGAAATCCAGAGAGTCCCTAACAGGATAAACCCAAGGCGAAACACCCCAAGACACATATTAATCAAATTAACAAAGATTAAATATAAAGAACAAATATTAAAAGCAGCAAGGGAAAAACATCAAATAACTCACAAGGGAATTCCCATAAGGATAACAGCTGATCTTTCAATAGAAACTCTCCAAGCCAGGAGGGAATGGCAAGACGTAATTAAAGTGATGAAGGAAAATAACTTACAGCCTAGATTATTGTATCCAGCAAGGATCTCATTCAAATATGAAGGAGAAATCAAAAGCTTCACAGATAAGCAAAAGTTGAGAGAATTTTGCACCACTAAACCATTTCTCCAACAAAAACTAAAGGACATTCTCTAGAGCAATACAATAATAGTGGGAGACTTTAATACCCCACTCATATAATCTGGCTGTAATAGACAAAGTAAAGAGCAAAACATATTTACTTATGAGCCTCAAAAAATTCAGTTCACTCAGGAGAGTTAAAAAAAAAAAAAAAAAAGACTTATTTGTTCACTCTGTGGAGGTTTATTGACTATTTTGTGGGTTTGGTACCACTTTGGGTAGTAGGGAGGAAGAGGTGACAAATGTGATCCTGTCCTAAATAATATATTGTGGTAAAGATAGACTTACCAATACAAAATACCAAGATGTGCCTAAAGATGAGGACACCCAAACTGGACTTTTTGTTTCCTGAACTTTTCATTCCGAGAACAAACCTCCTAATATAAGATGAATTCACCATGATTTTTTTAAGTGTTCTTTGTGATTAAAAACAGAAAGCCATTGGTTAAGAAATTATATATACTCCTCCCCACCATCACTCCCCTTCTTTCTTCCCATTTCCCTCCCACCCTCATTGATCCTTTCCTTTGTCCATTTTCCCCTGCAAAAAATAAAAAAATAAAAAATAAAAAAAAAAAAAAAACCAAAGTGCTCTCCTTGTGTGGGCAAACACTGCTCTCATCAGACTGAGACATGGTAATGGTGCTGTTTTGGGGGCAGCTGGTGAGGAGGTGTGAGCTCCCATGCAGGTTCTGGTGCCAGTCCTGCACAGCAGATTGCTAGCTATGTCTACTTAAGCAAGTAAGCTTCCATTTGTCATTTGAAAATTGGGGAATTAAGCCCTACTTTTATTTATTTATTTTTAATTAAAGTGTCGCTGATTTACAATGTTGTATTAGTTGCGACCTAATATATACCCTATATAAACCCTAGGTAAACCTATATTCTATTGTGTATATGTATGTGTGTGTATGTATATATATATATATACATACACACACATATGTGAGCCCTACTTTAAGAACACAAGGGAATGAAAGTCTGCGTGTTGTACCTTACACTAATCTTTCCTGCATGCATTGATGCCCAGGGTATACCCTGGTCTCCTTGTTCTAGATTTTGGATCAGCTTCTTAAAAACACTTCAGTCATTTACTAAGGCTGTCTGTATGGTGTGCAATATACTAACATGTTATTTTTCAGTATTTCATTATAAATAATTTCCTATAGTTAGTTAAAATATAGCCAAAGATGAAGCCAACATATCTGGAGAATTCTGTCCAGAGATTTTATTGAAGCAAATCTGTAGATTTACAGCAGTCATGACATATATTTGACTATAAAGTGGTTGTTCTAATTCACGTCACCTAGAAACCATTTATTTAACAATGTGTTTTACATTTTTCTCTATTATTTTATTTTTTCTCTTGACCAATGAACTAGTGTAAGATTGTTAAGAGTTGTAAGAGAACTTCCTGGTAGGCCAGTGGTTAAGACTTCATCTTCCAATGCAGGAGATTTGGGCTTGAGCCCTGGTTAAAGAGCTAAGATCCAACATAAAACAGAAGCAGTACTGTAACAAATTCAATAAAGACTTTAAAATGATCAACATCAAAAAAAAAAAACCATAAAGAAAAAGTTAGTTGTAAAATTCTGCTAAAATTGTCAAAGTAAATGTAATTATTTTAAAAATAAAATCTCTCCAATTGCCTTTACTCTGCCATCCCAATTAATTTGTTTATACTTGGAACATTACAACCTCTAGTTCCTTAACAGACATAACATTACACTTCTATTTCCTGGAAGCAATTTTGATATCTCATTGCATTGTGCAAATGCTCTTCATATAGTGATGTTTTTAATGCAAAAGGCAGGCAACAAATGTTCTCAATTATTTTTAAACATATCCAAATCACAGAGGACATATTTACAAAGTTGAAGGAATGTAATGTTTGCAATTTCGCTCTCCTGTAAAAATACACCAGAGTCAACCATTTCTGTATAAATATCAAGAGTGATCTGTATAATTTTTTGACGCAAGCATTTCCGATAAGACTCATTATAGCAATGCCTGAGAGTAAAACAGTTTCTTTCTTTCCATCTTTTTTATTTTTCTAAATAGTTGGAGCCACCACATAAAAGTTTGTTTATTTTCCCATTCATGCATTCATGCATGAATTTACTACACAGCAGAAGCTATCATTTGATCCCAAATACACCAATTTTTTTCTTGGGGGTCGTCTTGATTCCTGTCTCCTATACAATGTCATGAACCTCCATCCATAGTTCATCAGACACTCTGTCTATCAGATCTAGTACCTTGAATCTATTTCTCACTTCCACTGTATCGTCATAAGGGATTTCATTTAGGTCATACCTGAATGGTCTAGTGATTTTCTCCACTTTCTTCAATTTCAGTCTGAATTTGGCAATAAGGAGTGCATGATCCAAGCCACAGTCAGCTCCCAGTCTTGTTTTTGCTGACTGTATAGTGATTCTTCATCTTTGGCTGCAAAGAATGTAATCAATCTGATTTTGGTGTCGGCCATCTGGTGATGTCCATGTGTAGAGTCTTCTCTTGTGTTGTTGGAAGAGGGTGTTTGTTATGACCATTGTGTTCTCTTGGCAGAAGAAACTGAAGAATAACTAAAGAGCCTCTTGATGAAAGTGAAAGAGGAGAGTGAAAAAGTTGGTTTAAAGCTCAACATTCCGAAAACTAAGATCATGGCATCCGGTCCTCTCACTTCATGGCAGATAGATGGGGAAACAATGGAAACCGTGTCAGACTTTATTTTTCTGGGCTCCAAAATCACTGCAGATGGTGATTACAGCCATGAAATTAAAAGACACTTACTCCTTGGAAGAAAAGTTATGACCAACCTAGAAACATTAAAAACTAGAGACATTGTCAACAAAGGTCCATCTAGTCAAGGCTATGGTTTTTACAGTGGTCATGTATGGATGTGAGAGTTGGACTATAAAGAAAACTGAGGGCAGAAAAATTGGTGCTTTTGAACTGCGATGTTGGAGAAGACTCTTGAGAGTCCTTTGGACTGCCAGGAGATCCAACCCGTTCATCCTAAAGGACATCAGTCCTTGGTATTCATTGGAAGGACTGGTGCTGAAGCTGAAATTCCAATACTTTGGCCACCTGATGCGAAGAGTTGACTCATTGGAAAAGACCCTGATGCTGGGAAAGATTGAGAGCAGAGGGAGAAAGGGACGACAGAGGATGAGATGGTTTCATGGCATCATTGACTCGATGCACATAGGTTTGGGTGGACTTCAGAAGTTGGTGATGGACAGGGAGGCTTGGCGTGCTGCAGTTCATGGGGTCACGAAGAGTCGGACACGACCGAGCAACTGGACTGAACTGAACACTGATTTTAATTTCTCTTCAAAATTCTAAATGAAATTTGTCACTAATAGAAAATACCCCAAACTGGGGAATATTTGAGCCTCCTCAACTCTCAACTACATAGTAATAAATGCCAATGAATTTGCATCCTTAAGAATAACATTCCCTCCTGGGTGGTAGAGATACCTATCTTTATTATCTTTAATATCCTCTGCTTCACACCCTTAAAAGCTTTTTAGGAAATCACTCAGCCTCCCAGCACTTAATGAAAAATTGGAATTTTACATCTAATGAAGTAAGCCAGTCCATTATAATTCCAAGTTTAGTTTTCTTTGGACATAGAAAGCAAACACTCCTGCAGTGGGAAAAAGAAAAAAAAAATCTGTAATAACTTTTCTTACTTTTATATCATGTCCCAGTTCCCTTGTCAATGGACAGATCTGCACTTCAACAAGCCAGAGGATTGCAGCCTTGCTCCAAGATGGGACCAGAACAGTCTTCACAAGTCAGTCACCATAATGGAAGTCAGGGTATCAGCTCCTGCAAATTGGAAATGCTTATTCTTTTCTTAAGTCACTTTCTGCCTTGACTCCAACCTGACTCCAAGAGAAAAAGAGAGAGTGAGAATGAGGAATTTTCCTTTGGCACAGCTTCACTTGAGGCAAAATGGCATCAGTAAAACTCCATTTATTTTGCATCATGCAATATTCAGTTTCTGCACAGCAAGATGGAAGACTAGGTCACTAACTTTCTCTCCTAGAATCCATTAATATTAATAGTCTGTAGTAGGGATTAAAAGCTGCTCTGAGTGGAGCATACAGACTCCTCTTTGTTTGGTGAATTCTCCCAACTACCTCTTTCTTTCCATCACTAAGTACTTTAAGTTGAACTATACACTTAGTATAGTGTATTAGTAAATCAATAAGGGGTTTATTGATTAATAAATATTTTTTATCATAAGACTTGCTGCGGTGGTAATTTTGTGAAGATAAAGCATTTTAGAATTTCATAAAATCTCAATAAGCACACACAGAGAAGCACACACACACACACACACATATATATATATAGAGAGAGAGAGTCATATATATCATCTAACATACAAAACAAAGAAAAAAGTAATTGTAAAGTAGCAATGTAAATTACATGTTTTATTACTTGTAGACTTTTGGATTGCAGCCATTCTGACTGGCATGAAATGGTACCTCATTGTGGTTTTGATTTGCATTTAATAAACTGGAAAATTCTGAAAGAGATGGGAATACCAGACCACCTGATCTACCTCTTGAGAAATCTGTATGCAGGTCAGGAAGCAACAGTTAGAACTGGATATGGAACAACAGACTGGTTCCAAATAGCAAAAGGAGTACGTCAAGGCTGCATATTGTCACCATGTTTATTTAACTTATATGCAGAGTACATTAAGAGAAATGCTGGACTGGAAGAAACACAAGTTGGAATCAAGATTGCTGGAAGAAAGATCAATAACCTCAGATATGCAGATGACACCACCCTTATGGCAGAAAGTGAAGAGGAACTCAATAGCCTCTTCATGAAAGTGAAAGTGGAGAGTGAAAAGGTTGGCTTAAAGCTCAACATTCAGAAAATGAAGATCATGGCATCTGGTCCCATCACTACATGGGAAATAGATGGAGAAACAGTGGAAACAGTGTCAGACTTTATTTTTCGGGGCTCCAAAATCACTGCAGATGGTGACTGCAGCCATGAAATTGAAAGACACTTACTCCTTGGAAGGAAAGTTATGACCAACCTAGACAGCATATTCAAAAGCAGAGACATTACTTTGCCAACAAAGGTTCGCCTAGTCAAGGCTATGGTCTTTCCTGTGGTCATGTATGGATGTGAGAGCTGGACTGTGAAGAAGGCTGAGCGCCGAAGAATTGATGCTTTTGAACTGTGGTGTTGGAGAAGACTCTTGAGAGTCCCTTGGACTGCAAGGAGATCCAACCAGTCCATTCTGAAGGAGATCAGCCCTGGAATTTCTTTGGAAGGAATGATGCTGAAGCTGAAACTCCAGTATTTTGGCCACCTCATGCGAAGAGTTGACTCATTGGAGAAGACTCTGATGCTGGGAGGGATTGGGGGCAGGAGGAGAAGGGGACGACAGAGGATGAGATGGCTGGATGGCATCACTGACTCGATGGATGTGAGTCTGAGTGATCTCCAGGAGTTGGTGATGGACAGGAAGGCCTGGTGTGCTGCAGTTAATGGAGTCGCAAAGAGTCAGACACGACTGAGCGACTGATCTGATCTGATCTGATCTGATAATGAGTGATGTTGAGTATCTTTTCATGTGTTTGTTAGCCATCTGTATATCTTCTTTGGAGAAATGTCTATTTAGTTCTTTGGCCCATTTTTTGATTGGGTCGTTTATTTTTTTGGAATTGAACTGCAGGAGTTGCTGGTATATTTTTGAAATTAGTTGTTTGTCAGTTGCTTTTTTTTTCCTATTATTTTCTCCCATTCTGAAGGCTATCTTTTAACCTTGCTCATATTTTCTTTTGTTGTACAGAAGCTTTTTAATTTTAATTAGATCCCATTTGTTAATTTTTGCTTTTATTTCCAATATTCTCGGAGGTGGGTCATAGAGGATCCTGCTGTGATTTATGTCAGAGAGTGTTTTACCTATGTTCTCCTCTAAGAGTTTTATAGTTTCTGGTCTTATGTTTAGATCTTTAATTCATTTTGAGTTTATTTTTGTGTATGGTGTTAGAAAGTGTTCTAGTTTCATTCTTTTACAAGTGGTTGACCAGTTTTCCTGGCACCACTTGTTAAAGAGATTGTCTTTTCTCCACTGTATATTCTTGCCTCCTTTGTCAAAGATAAGGTGTCCATAGGTGTGTGGGTTTATCTCTGGGCTTTCTATTTTGTTCCATTGATCTATATTTCTGTCTTTGTGCCAGTACCATGCAGTCTTGATGACTGGCTTTGTAGTAGAGCCTGAAGTCAGGCAAGTTGATTCCTCCAGTTTCATTCTTCTTTCTCAAGACTGCTTTGGCTATTCAAGGTTTTTGTATTTCCATACAAATTGTGAAATTATTTGTTCTAGCTCTATGAAAAATACCGTTGGTAGCTTGATAGGATCTACAAGAAATAAATGCTAGAGAGGGTGTGGAGAAAAGGGAACCCTCTTACACTGTTGGCGGGAATGCAAACTAGTACAGCCATTATGGAGAACAGTGTGGAGATTCCTTAAAAAACTTTAAATAGAACTGCCATATGACCCAGCAATCCCACTGCTGGGCAAATACACCTAGGAAACCAGAATTGAAAGAGATACGTGTACCCCAATGTTCATCACAGCACTGTTTATAATAGCCAAGACATGGAAGCAACCTAGATGTCCATCAGCAGATGAATGGATGAGAAAGCTATGGTACATATACACAATGGAGTATTACTCAGCCATTAAAAAGAATACATTTGAATCAGTTCTAATGAGGTGGTTGAAACTGGAGCTGATTATACAGAGTGAAGTAAGCCAGAAAGAAAATCACCAATACAGTATACTAACGTGTATATATGGAATTTAGAAAGATGATAATGATAATCCTGTATGCAAGACAGCAAAAGAGACACAGATGTAGAACAGTCTTCTGGACTCTGTGGGAGAGAGAGGCGGGCATGATTTGGGAGAATAGCATTGAAACATTTATAATATCATATAAGAAACGAATCGCCATTCCAGGTTTGATGCAGGATACAGAATGCTTGGGGCGGGTCCACTGGGATGACCCAGAGGGACGATATGGGGAGAGAGGTGGAAGGGGGGTTTAGGATTGAGAACATGTGTATACCAATGGTGGATTCATGTTGATGTATGGCAAAACCAATACAATATCGTAAAGTAACTAGCCTCTAATAAAAATAAAATAAAATGTGAAACCTAAAAATATAGATAAATAAATTACATGTTTTAAACCAACTTTACTTTTTCAATTCTGATTTTTTAAATTCTAGTCCATTTGCTTTGTCTTAAATAGAATATTGCAAAGCTAGACTACTAAACAATTTATTATTGTAAAAGAAATGTTTACAATCATTTTGCATTTTATTTTTTTAATTAAATTTTATTTTGCTTAACTTTACAATATTGTATTGCTTTTGCCATACAACAAGATGGATCCGCCACAAGTATACATGTGTTCCCCATCCCGAACCCTCCTCCCTCCTGCCTCCCCATACCATCCCTCTGGGTCGTCCCAGTGCACCAGCCCCAGGCATCTGTTATCAGGCATATTTAGTTTTGGAAATCTATTTCGTTTGTTATGTTTGAAAAGTCATAATAAGTGATGTGTCTAAAACATCATTAAGCTTGACCTCCACTGACCTCTGTCCTCTATGAATTGCTGTTATATTTATGATCTGTCTCTAATTATTATATTCTAAACTGTTTCAATTATAAAATGCTTTTCCTTTAAAATAAAATTCTGTGAAGGCCAGAATTGTTGTGTATATATAAATGTATATTTATACACACACACACACATATATGTACATTGATATATCTACATGTATAGTAATACACATAGAATGTGCATGCGAAGTCACTTCAGTTGTGCCTGACTTTATGCAACTCTAAGGACTGTAGCCCACCAAGCTCCTCTGTCCATGGGATTCTCCAGGCAAGAACACTGGTGTGGATTGCCATGCCCTCCTGCAGTGGATCTTTCTCACCCAGGGAATGAACCCTCATCTCCAGCATTGATAGGAAGGTTCTTTACCACTAGTGTCACCATATGTATGTCTGTGTGTGTATGTATTAGGACGTCAAATATGCATTTATTCACTAAATAAAATAATAGATATGACAATTTCTGTGATGAATTGTGTCTCATTTTCTAAAGCAAACTATAGACTTGGCTAAGAACTTATCCAGTTCTAATATCAAGGAAGCTCTTATTAAATGTATGATTTTTGAACTGATCTGTTCTCATCTATGTCATCTGCATATCTGAGGTTATTGATATTTCTCCCAGCAATCTTAATTCCAGCTTGTGCTTCTTCCAGCCCAGCATTTCTCATGATGTACTCTGCATAGAATTTAAATAAGCAGGGTGGCACAATACAGCCTTGACATACTACTTTTCCTATTTGAAACCAGTCTGTTGTTCCATGTCCAGTTCTAACTATTGCTTCATGACCTGCATACAGGTTTCTCAAGGGGCAGGTCAGGTGGTCTGGTATGCTCATCTCTTTCAGAATTTTCCACAGCTTATTGTGATCCACACAGTCAAAGTCTTTGGCATAGTCAATAAAGCAGAAATAGATGTTTTTCTGGAACTCTCTTGCTTTTTCAATGATCCAGCGGATGTTGGCAATTTGATCTCTGGTTCCTCTGCATTTTCTAAAACCAGCATGAACATCTGGAAGTTCATGGGTTCAAGTATTGCTAAAGCCTGGCTTGGAGAATCTTGAATATTACTTTACTAGCGTGTGAGATGAATGCAATTGTGTGGTAGTTTGAGCCTTCTTTGACATTGCCTTTCTTTGGGATTGGAATGAAAACTGATCTTTTCCAGTCCTGTGGCCACTGCTGAGTTTTCCACATTTGCAGGCATATTGAGTATAGCACATTCATAGCATCATCTTTCAGGATTTGAAACAGTTCAACTGGAATTCCATCACCTCCACTAGCTTTGTTCCTAGTGATGCTTCCTAAGGCCCACTTGATTTCACATTCCAGGATGCCTGACTCTAGGTTAGTGATCACACCATCGTGATTATCTGGGTCGTGAAGCTCTTTTTTGTACAGTTCTTCTATGTATTCTTGCCACCTCTTCTTAATATCTTCTGCCTCTGTTAGGTCCATACCATTTCTGTCCTTTATCGAGCCCATCTTTGCACGAAATGTTCCCTTGGAATCTTTAATTTTTTTAAGAGATCTCTAGTCTTTCCCATTCTATTATTTTTCTCTATTACTTTGCATTGATCGCTGAGGAAGGCTTTCTTATCTCTCCTTGCTATTCTTTGAAACTCTGCATTCAGATGCTTATATCTTTCCTTTTCTCCTTTGCTTTTGGCTTCTCTTCTTTCACACCTATTTGTAAGGCCTCCTCAGACAGCCATTTTGCTTTTTTGCATTTCTTTTCCAAGGGGATAGTCTTGATTCCTGTCTCTTATACAATGTCACAAACCTCCATCCATAATTCAGCAGGCACTCTGTCTATCAGACCTAAAATCTTAAATCTATTTCTCACTTCCACTGTATAATCATAAGGGATTTGATTTAGGTCATACCAGAATGGTCTAGTGATTTTCCGTACTTTCTTCAATTTAAGTCTGAATTTGGCAATAAGGAGTTCATGATCTGAGCCACAGTCAGCTTCCAGTCTTGTTTTTGCTGACTGTATCGAGCTTCTCCATCTTTGGCTGCAAAGAATAGAATCAGTCTGATTTTGGTGTTGACCATCTGGTGATATCCATGTGTAGAGTTTTCTCTTGTGCTGTTGGAAGAGAGTGTTTGCTATGACCAGTGCATTCTCTTGGAAAAACTCTATTAGCCTTTGCCCTGCTTCATTATGTACTCCAAGGCCAAATTTGCCTGTTACTCCAGGTGTTTCTTGAGTTCCTATTTTTGCATTCCAGTGCCTTATAATGAAAAGGAAATCATTTTTGGGTGTTAGATTTAAAAGGTCTTGGAAGTCTTCATAGAACCGTTCAACTGCAGCTTCTTCAATGTTACTGGTTGGGGCATAGGCTTAGATTACCGTGGTACTGAATGGCTTGCCTTGGAAACACAGATCATTCTGTCATTTTTGAGATTGCATCCAAGTACTGCATTTTGGACTCTTTTGTTGACCATGATGGCTATTCCATTTCTTCTAAGGGATTCCTGCCCACAGTAGTAAATATAATGGTCATGAGTTAAATTCACTTATTTCAGTCCATTCTAGATCTCTGATTGATAGAATGTTGATGTTCACTCTTGCCATCTCCTGTTTGACCACTTCCAATTTGCCTTGATTCATGGACCTGATATTCCAGGTTCCTCTAGATGTGAGAGTTGGACTGTGAAGAAAGCTGAGCACCAAAGAATTGATGTTTTTGAACTGTGGTGTTGGAGAAGACTCTTGAGAATCCCATGGACTGCAAGGAGGTCCAACCAGTTCATCCTAAAGGAGATCAGTCCTGGGTGTTCATTGGAAGGACTGATGCTGAGGCTGAAACTCTAATGCTTTGGCCACCTCATATGAAGAGTTGAGTCATTGGAAAAGACCCTGATGCTGGGAGGGTTTGCAGGCAGGAGGAGAAGGGGGTGACAGAGGATGAAATGGCTGGATGGCATCACCGACTCGATGGATGTGAGTTTGAGTGAACTCTGGGAGTTGGTGATGGACAGGGAGGCCTGGCATGTTGCGATTCGTGGGGTGGCAAAGAGTCAGACACGACTGAGTGACTAAACTGAAATGAACTGATTCTCATCTATAAATGCTTTACTTTCAACCCCCTATTTAATTCTGAGTTCTACCCACTTCTCTATAATCCTGCTGACAATTTCTAAGTTCAGTGCTTTAAAGCCTTCTTCTAATCTAGTACAGTAGCTTCTATGTTGTCTCTCTGTAATAGGTCTTTGACTCTCCAATCCATCCTACAAAGAGATGTCAAAATTATCCTTCTTAAATCAATATCTTTTCCTTAAATGACATTAAAAAAAAAAAAAAACAAACATATTGTGTTAACTGGCCTTCATGGTCCTTATTATCTGACTTTTCTAAGCCATAAGGTATGCTATACATCTTCTGCACTACCTATTTTATAGGATGTGATACATATCAAATTTCATGAGTATTTGCTTTGACTATGTTCTTCTACGTTCCTACTTACTTATTTGCCCTTTATAAACTTGGTCAAATGACTCTCCAATATGATCTTCTACCCTGGAGCGCTAGATTCTTCTCTCCTTTGTTGCCTGCTGTAGCATCTATTCTATTAAGTTCTATTCAAGCTGCCACGCTTACTCCTTGGAAGAAAAGTTATGACCAACCTAGAGAGCATATTCAAAAGCAGAGACATTACTTTGCCAACAAAGGTCCGTCTAGTCAAGACTGTGGTTTTTCCAGTGGTCATGTGTGGATGTGAGAGTTGGACTGTGAAGAAGGCTGAGCACCAAAGAATTGATGCTTTTGAACTGTGGTGTTGGAGTCCCTTGGACTGCAAGGATATACAACCAGCCCATTCTGAAGGAGATCAGCCCTGGGATTTCTTTGGAAGGAATGATGCTAAAGCTGAAACTCCAGTACTTTGGCCACCACATGTTCAGAGTTGACTCATTGGAAAAGACTCTAATGCTGGGAGGGATCGGGAGTAGAAGGAGAAGGGGACAACAAAGGATGAGATGGCTGGATGACATCACTGATTCAATGGACGTGAGTATGAGTGAAATCTGGGAGTTTGTGATGGACAGCGAGGCCTGGCATGCTGCAGTTCATGGGGTTGCAAAGAGTCGGACATGACAGAGCAACTGAACTGAAGTGAACTGAACTGAAATTGTTGTATATCTCACTTCTTTGTCTGGAAAGATCTTCAGGAGTTTATCTTTCATATTCAATGTGAACAGTGTCTGCCAAATACTAATTGCTCAAAATATTCTGTTGATGAGTGAATGATAGAATGAACACATTAACATGTTGCTGAATTTATGTTGAAATAAAAATTTTAGAAAGTAGTACCTTTATTCTCTTCTCATATATGGTTGGCATTGTCACAAGTTTTTAAATGCTTTTATTTTGTTTACTGATTATAAGTTAATATAAGCTTAAGACTAGCTAGTTTAATCAGAAAAAGTTCTGTGAGTGTGACAGGCCAGGCAAATAGACTTTCAATAAAACAAAATAAGAGATCGGAAAGGGATAAAGAGACAGTTTTGGATTAGCATATGCAAGCTATTGTATATGGAATTATAAACCACACGGTCCTACTGCATACCACAGGGAATGATTTTCAGTACTCTGTGATAAACCAAATGAAAAATAATGTACATATTTATAATAGTGAACCACTTTGATGTACAGCAGAAACTAATACAACATTGTAAATCAGTTGTACTTCAAGAAAATAAATTAAAAAAATAGAAATATAATCAAAAATCACTTTTGCAAAAAGATAATAAATAAAGACATGAGTGGTAAGATATATTCCTAAGTATTTTATTCTTTTCATTGCAATGGTGAATGGAATTGTTTCCTTAATTTCTCTTTCTATTTTCTCATTATTAGTGTACAGGAATGCAAGGCATTTCTGTGTGTTAATTTTATATCCTGCAACTTTACTATATTCATTGATCAGTTCTAGTAATTTTCTGGTGGAGTCTTTAGGGTTTTCTACGTAGAGGATCATGTCATCTGCAAACAGTGAGACTTTTACTACTTCTTTTCCAATTTGGATTCCTTTTATTTCTTTTTCTGCTCTGATTCCTGTGGCCAAAACTTCCAAAACTATGTTGAATAGTAATGGTGAAAGTGGGGATCCTTGTCTTGTTCCTGACTTTAGAGGAAATGCTTTCAATTTTTCACCATTGAGGATAATGTTTACTGTGGGTTTGTCATATATAGCTCTTATTATGTTGAGGTATGTTCCTTCTATTCCTGCTTTCTGGAGAGTTTTTATCATAAATGGATGTGGAACTTTGTCAAAGGCTTTCTCTGCATCTATTGAGATAATCATATGGTTTTTATTTTTCAATTTGTTAATGTGGTGTATTACGTTGATTGATTTGCAGATATTGAAGAATCCTTGCATTCCTGGGATAAAGCCCACTTGGTCATGGTGTATGATCTTTTTAATGTGTTGTTGGATTCTGATTGCTAGAATTTTGTTAAGTATTTTTGCATCTATGTTCATCAGTGATATAGGCCTGTAGTTTTCTTTTTTTGTGTGTCATGCTTGCTCCTTGGAAGGAAAGTTATGACCAACCTAGATAGCATATTCAAAAGCAGAGACATTACTTTACCAACAAAGGTTCGCCTAGTCAAGGCTATGGTCTTTCCTGTGGTCATGTATGGATGTGAGAGCTGGACTGTGAAGAAGGCTGAGCGCCGAAGAATTGATGCTTTTGAACTATGGTGTTGGAGAAGACTCTTGAGAGTCCCTTGGACTGCAAGAAGATCCAACCTGTCCATTCTGAAGGAGATCAGCCCTGGGATTTCTTTAGAAGGAATGATGCTAAAGCTGAAACTCCAGTATTTTGGCCACCTCATGTGAAGAGTTGACTCATTGGAGAAGACTCTGATGCTGGGAGGGATTGAGGGCAGGAGGAGAAGGGGACGACAGAGGATGAGATGGCTGGATGGCATCACTGACTCGATGGATGCGAGTCTGAGTGACCTCCGGGAGCTGGTGATGGACAGGGAGGCCTGGCGTGCTGCAGTTCATGGGGTCGCAAAGAGTCGGAGACGACTGAGCGACTGATCTGATCTGATCTGATCTGTCAGGTTTTGGTATTAGGGTGATGGTGGCCTCATAGAATGAGTTTGGAAGTTTGACTTCTTCTGCAATTTTCTGGAACAGTTTGAGTAGGATAGGTGTTAGCTCTTCTCTAAATTTTTGGTAGAATTCAGCTGTGAAGCCGTCTGGGCCTGGGTTTTTGTTTGCTGGAATATTTCTGATTACAGTTTCCATTTCTGTGTTTGTGATGGGTCTGTTAAGATTTTCTGTTTCTTCCTGATCCGGTTTTGGAAAGTTGTACTTTTCTAAGAATTTGTCCATTTCTTCCACGTTGTCCATTTTATTGCCGTATAATTGCTGATAGTAGTCTCTTATGATCCTTTGTATTTCTGTGTTGTCTGTTGTGATCTCCCCATTTTCATTTCTAATTTTATTGATTTGATTTTTCTCCCTTTGTTTCTTGATGAGTCTGGCTAATGGTTTGTCAATTTTATTTACCCTTTCAAAGAACCAGCTTTTGGCTTTGTTGATTTTTGCTATGATCTCTTTGGTTTCTATTGCATTTATTTCTGCCCTAATTTTTAAGATTTCTTTCCTTCTACTAACCTTGGGATGCTTCTCTTCCTAAAGAAACAAAAGAACTATATATAGAAAACTATAAAATACTGGTGAAAGAAATCAAAGAGGACACTAATAGATGGAGAAATATACCATGTTCATGGATTGGTAGACTCAGTATAGTGAAAATGAGTATGCTACCCAAAGCAATTTATAGATTCAATGCAATCCCCATCAAGCTACCAACAGTATTCTTCACAGAGCTAGAACAAATAATTTCTCAATTTGTATGGAAATATAAAAAACCTCGAATAGCCAAAGCTATCTTGAGAAAGAAGAATGGAACTGGAGGAATCAACCTGCCTGACTTCAGGCTCTACTACAAAGCCACAGTCATCAAGACAATATGGTACTGGCACAAAGACAGAAATATAGATCAATGGAACAAAATAGAAAGCCCAGAGATAAATCCACTCACATATGGACACCTTATCTTTGACAAAGGAGGCAAGAATATACAATGGATTAAAGACAATCTCTTTAACAAGTGGTGCTGGGAAAACTGGTCAAACTCTTGTAAAAGAATGAAACTAGAGCACTTTCTAACACCACACACAAAAATAAACTTAAAATGGATTAAAGATCTCAATGTAAGACCAGAAACCATAAAACTCCTAGAGGAAAACATAGGCAAAACACTCTCTGACATACATCACAGCAGGATCTTCTATGACCCACCTCCCAGAATATTGGAAATAAAATCAAAAATAAACAAATGGGACCTAACCAAACTTAAAAGCTTCTGCACAGCAAAGGAAACTCTAAGCAAGGTGAAAAGACAGCCTTCAGAATGGGAGAAAATAATAACAAATGAAGCAACAGACAAACAACTAATCTCAAAAATATACAAGCAACTCCTACAGCTCAGTTCCAGAAAAATAAATGACCCAATCAAAAAATGGGCCAAAGAACTAAATAGACATTTCTCCAAAGAAGACATACAGATGGCTAACAAACACATGAAAAGATGCTCAACATCACTCATTATCAGAGAAATGCAAATCAAAATCACTATGGGGTACTATTTTATGCCAGTCAGAATGGCTGCGATCCAAAAGTCCACAAGCAATAAATGCTGGACAGGGTGTGGAGAAAAGGGCACCCTCTTACACTGTTGGTGGGAATGCAAACTAGTACAACCACTATGGAGAACGGTATGGAGATTCCTCAAAAAACTGGGAATAGAACTGCCTTATGATCCAGCAATCCCACTGCTGGGCATACACACTGAGAAAACCAGAATTGAAAGAGACACGTGTACCCCAGTGTTCATAGCAGCACTGTTTACAATAGCCAGGACTTGGAAGCAATCTAGATGTCCATCCACAGATGAATGGATAAGAAAGCAGTGGTACATATACACAATGGAGTATTACTCAGCCATTAAAAAGAACACAGTTGAATAAGTTCTAATGAAGTGGATGGAACTGGAGCCTATTATACAGAGTGAAGTAGGCCAGAAAGAAAAACACAAATACACTATACTAACACTTATATTATATTCTTTGCAGCCAAAGATGGGAAGCTCTATACAATCAGCAAAAACAAGACCAGGAGCTGACTGTGGCTCAGACCATGAACTCCTTATTGCCAAATTCAGACTTAAATTGAAGAAAGTAGGGAAAACCACTAGACTATTCAGGTATGACCTAAATCAAATCCCTTTTGATTATACAGTGGAAGTGAGAAATAGATTTAAGGGCCTAGATCTGATAGATAGAGTGCCTGATGAACTACTGAATGAGGTTCGTGACATTGTACAGGAGACAGGGATCAAGACCATCCCCATGGAAAAGAAATGCAAAAAAAGCAAAATGGCTGTCTAGAGAGGCCTTGCAAATAGCTACAAAAAGAAAAGAAGTGAAAAACAAAGGAGAAAAGGAAAGATATCAACATCTGAATGCAGAGTTCCAAAGAATAGCAAGAAGAGATAAGAAAGCCTTCTTCAGCGATCAATGCAAAGAAATAGAGGAAAACAACAGAATGGGAAAGACTAAGGATCTATTCAAGAAAATCAGAGATACCAAAGGAACATTTCATGCAAAAATGGGCTCGATAAAGGACAGAAATGGTATGGACCTAACAGAAGCAGAAGATATTAAGAAGAGGTGGCAAGAATACACAGAAGAACTGTACAAAAAAGAGCTTCACGACCCAGATAATCATAATGGTGTGATCACTGACCTAGAGCCAGACATCCTGGAATGTGAAGTCAAGTGGGCCTTAGAAAGCATCACTACGAACAAAGCTAGTGGAGGTGATGGAATTCCAGTGGAGCTATTCCAAATCCTGAAAGATGATGCTGTGAAAGTGCTGCACTCAATATGCCAGCAAATTTGGAAAACTCAGCAGTGACCACAAGACTGGAAAAGGTCAGTTTTCATCCCAATCCCAAAGAAAGGCAATGCCAAAGAGTGCTCAAACTACCACACAATTGCACTCATCTCACACGCTAGTAAAGTAATGCTCAAAATTCTCCAAGCCAGGCTTCAGCAATATGTGAACCGTGAACTTCCTGATGTTCAAGCTGGATTTAGAAAAGGCAGAGGAACCAGAGATCAAATTGCCAACATCCGCTGGATCATGGAAAAAGCAAGAGAGTTCCAGAAAAACATCTATTTCTGCTTTATTGACTATGCCAAAGCCTTTGACTGTGTAGATCACAATAAACTGTGGAAAATTCTTCAAGAGATTGGAATACCAGACCACCTGATCTGCCTCTTGAGAAATCTGTATGCAGGTCAGGAAGCAACAGTTAGAACTGGTCATGGAACAACAGACTGGTTCCAAATAGGAAAAGGAGTACGTCAAGGCTGTATATTGTCACCATGTTTATTTAACTTATATGCAGAGTACATCATGAGAAACGCTGGACTGGAAGAAACACAAGCTGGAATCAAGATTGCCAGGAGAAATATCAGTAACCTCAGATATGCAGATGATACCACCCTTATGGCAGAAAGTGAAGAGGAACTCAAAAGCCTCTTCATGAAAGTGAAAGTGGAGAGTGAAAAGGTTGGCTTAAAGCTCAACATTCAGAAAACGAAGATCATGGCATCTGGTCCCATCACTACATGGGAAATAGATGGAGAAATAGTGGAAACAGTGTCAGACTTTATTTTTCTGGGCTCCAAAATCACTGCAGATGGTGACTGTAGTAAAAGACACTTACTCCTTGGAAAGAAAGTTATGACCAACCTAGATAGCATATTCCAAAGCAGAGACATCACTTTGTCAACAAAGTTTTGCGTTGTCAAGGCTATGGTCTTTCCTGTGGTCATGTATGGATGTGAGAGCTGGACTGTGAAGAAGGCTGAGCGCCGAAGAATTGATGCTTTTGAACTGTGGTGTTGGAGAAGACTCTTGAGAGTCCCTTGGACTGCAAGGAGATCCAACCTGTCCATTCTGAAGGAGATCAGACCTGGGATTTCTTTGGAAGGAATGATGCTAAAGCTGAAACTCCATTATTTTGACCACCTCATGCGAAGAGTTGACTCATTGGAGAAGACTCTGATGCTGGGAGGGATTGGGGGCAGGAGGAGAAGGAGACGACAGAGGATGAGATGGCTGGATGGCATCACTGACTCAATGAATGTGAGTCTGAGTGACCTCCGAGAGCTGGTGATGGATAGGGAGGCCTGGCGTGCTGCAGTTTATGGGGTCGCAAAGAGTCGGACACGACTGAGCGACTGATCTGATCTGATCTGAACGCATATATATGGAATTTAGAAAGATGGTAACAATAACCCTGTTTACGAGACAGCAAATGAGACACTGATGTATAGAACAGTCTTTTGGACTCTGGGAACGGGAGAGGGTGGGATGATTTGGGAGAATAGCATTGAAATATGTTTAATATCATATCTAAAACGAGTCGCCAGTCCAGGTACAATGCCTGATAACGGATGCATGGGGCTGGTGCACTGGGACGACCCAGAGGGATAGTATGGGGAGAAAGGAAGTAGGAGGGTTCAGGATCGGGAACACATATATACTTGTGGAGGATTTATTTTGTAGTATGGCAAAAGCAATACAATATTGTCAAGTTAAACAAAACAAAATTTAATAAAAAAAAGACATGAGTGCTAAGTTGCAAAGGAAAAATGAGGCAAATATTAACTGAAAAAAGAGAAATGCTCTGAAGGAAAATGTCTATGTTCAACAGTTTTTCATTGAATACGGACTATGGTTCAGGAACAGTTTGGACTTACAGGGTGAACAACAACAAAGGAATCAGAATCAACACAGATCTCATCCACTAAAGACTACATGTGTAATCACTTTTTATATTGCAATTGACAACTAATTTTTAGTTTAACTGCTGTAAAACTTGACTACCTTTTTCAGATTCAAGACTAAATTCTAGGAGGAGGAAAACTGGAAAGTGACTGTGTGTGATCTGATTTATAGCGCTAACTGCTACTTTATCATAATGGGCAACCAACACTGACTGTATGAATAATAAACTAAGAAATTGTCATATAAACACACCCTTTGGAGAGCTGGTGGTAACTTACAAACAAAGCAGCTCACTTGAACTGATTGTATCTACAGAATAAAACTAAAATGTAGTATGAGACAGATAGATCTTTTATATTATTTAATTTAAAAACATGGATGCATTCTTTTGGTGACCAAAAGAAAGAAAAAGAGCTACACCATATGAATAACACATTTTGCTATTTATAGGACTGCATTCAATGAGTTACTTATGATATGATGGTATGCTTTTCTAAAAATAAAATCATCAAAAGAAAAAAAAATCTTTTGCTCAAAGATAATATCAATTATGTTACTGTGATGAACAATACTCCTTACATAAGCTGTACTACATGGGAAATTTTCATTAAACATATTGCTAGACTAAAATGAAATATTTTTTAAAATTATCAGTTCTCTTCTCTTTATTGGAGAAATACAATGTAATAACACATAGCCCTTTATGACTTGGCTGCTAGGGAGAACACAGTGAACCAAATATATTGTGGAAACCATTTTTTTCCCTCCTTTTTAGTTTCTGATTAAAAAAAAATCTAGTCCCATTTTATAGCCTTATTATTTATGACTTTTATTATATTCTGCCTCAAACCCTAGCCAAGAAGTGACACATGAATAAAGTAACAAGGTGTGCTACAAATATAAATGTGACAAGAAAATGCTCACAGATCCTAAAAGGATTTCATAGTTTAGAATGTGAAATTCAGGGGTCAATCTAAATATGAGTGTGAGATAAGTCAGCATGGATATGTAGCAAAATTATTATAGCTGTAGACAGACCAGGGAGAGTTCACAGTTGAATTCAGTGCATTTAGCTAGATAGTAATATTTTGTTCTGGTAGGGCTAGTGTGATATTGAAGAGAGAAAAATACTACATGAAGGAAAAATAATAATAAATGCAACAGCATTAGTGAGACTAGGTTATGATCCCTCTGTTAAGAGATGAACAGAAAATGATGGAGTTTTCTATCAACTCTGAAAATGAAAAAAAAAAAAGAAGAAGTAAATGTGAGTAGGAGGAGGAAGGGGAGGGAGGAAGGGTTGAGAGAAGAGGAAGAGAAAAAGAAACATGAATGAGACTGAAAATATCTAGACGGGCTTCTTGCACCCTAAAACCCAGTCATCTTTTCTATGTTAGATGTTAGAGTCAGGAAGTCTTTCATATTCAGTCTAAGAATAATTTTCACAAGGTGCACATAAAGACTCATGAAAGAAAAATTGAATCGCTGCTTTTCTTCCTAAATTATTCAAGCTATCTTGTTCAACAGCTTCATCTCACTGCCCTTCTCCCTCTTCCCCTCCTTGCTGCCAAATAGAAGTTCACCTGGCAAGGATATTTCAATTCTTACCGACCACAGTCACTAGATGTCTTTTGATTATGTTCTTTCACAATCTTTTGACACCATATTGCCACCTTTCCAAAATTATTGTGCATCTTAAATTCTGCTAAGCTAAAACTGTGTAAATGAATTAAAATATATTAAGGATTTTTGAGCATAAATTCAATAGCATATTGAGAATTTATAAGCCTGTTGATTGAGTGTAAGGACCAATATGTTTAATGCTCTTGTTTTGTAGCATACGATATCAAAGCACAGCAGGACCCTATGGTCTTTGCTCTTCCATGTCCTCTGCCTGCCATTTGTCTGTGGAAAAACTTTAGTCAAAGAATAGGTTTAATCAGAGAAGTGAGAACAAACAGAAACAAAAGAAAACAAAGGAGACCAAATAATAATAATAAAGTCATTAAGCAGAGTCAAGGATAATTTGTTCCTTCTCAAGGGCTATAGGTAATATTCTGAGTTATATCCTGTGAGCTCTCTTATAGATACTGAAACCCTCGCCAGGTGGAGAATTTAACTATATGAAGACCGGACTGTAGTTGTGACATAAGATGCCACAATTCAGAGAATTTGCCTCAAAGAAAAGTAAATAAACTGGAACCCTGGAACTGACCTAAAACAGCCAAGATGACACTGGTCAGACCATTGATGATCAATTCGAAGGTGACTATCTAAAGCTAACTTTCCTTTCTATCACCCTGGCCTTTTGATTGGCTTTTTAGCAGAAGAAGCCAGACCCTGCTTTTCAGAAACGATATCATTTTGCCACAATTTTAGAATTCTTTTCCTTTGGAAGGGATTAACATTAACCCAGAATTCACATTATATTACTACTGTTCTAAGTCTTTTTTTTACTCTACAGCACAGAAATATCTTTCCCACTTCTTTAAAGATAAGAATGTAGAGGGACAACGAGTCAAAACAGCACAATCAAAGCAGACTTAGGGGAAAAACCTGGATTTTTGCTTCCCCAAAATTAAAGCAGAGGACTAAATGTTGGATGGTATCCTTGAATCAATGGACATGAGTTTGAGCAAGCTCATGGGAAACCTCCAATACTTTACTTTGCCAATACTTTTCCAATACAAAGCTCTGATTCTTTGGCCACCTGACGTGAAGAACTGACTCACTGGAAAACACCATGATGCTAGGAAAGATTGAAAGCAGGAGAAGGGGATGACAGAGGATGAGATGGTTGGATGGAATCACCAACTGGACGGACATGAGTTTGAGCAGGCTCCAGGAGTTGGGGATGGACCGGGAAGTTTGGTATGCTGCAGTCCATGGGGTCACAAAGAGTCAGACATGACTGAGTGACTGAACTGACTAATGGAAAACCTGGCATGCTGCAGTCCATAGGGTGTCAAAGAGCCAGATATGACTGAGCAAATGAACAACATAAGTTAAATCTTCCCAGGTGGCGCTAGGGAACTAAAGAACTCACCTGCCAATGCTGGAGATGTAAGACACAGTGGTTTGATCCCTGGGCCAGGAAGATCCCCTGGAGGAGGGCATAGCAATCCATTCCAGTATTCTTGCCTGGAGAATCCCACAGACAGGGGACCCTGGTGAGCTACAGCCCATGGGGTCTCAAAGAGTAGGACACTACTGAAGCAATTTAGCAGATTCAAAGCAGATTCCTTTTCTCATAAATGCAACTGAAGCAGCAATAATAAAACCTCAATACACTTCACTAAGACACACATGCACTTCATTAAGACATGCTTACCAAGAGCATGAAAACTGGATCAAAATTTCTTATTCTCATTCTCCTTTTTTTCGGAGGAAGTTTTTAGCTTGCTACTTAGATCTGTAAATCCTCCATAATTTAGACATCACATGCTATATGTTGGGTTAATATTGCTATGAGAACTCTTTTTTTTTTTTATATATATTTATGACATTTTATTTTCAACTTGTCAATTTTATTGTGCCAATAACACTGGTACTGTGTTTTTTAATCATTTATTTTTAAAAAGAAGCCTTCAGTGCTGGTGATCCAGAATAACATATCTGATAGGTAATTCGGTGGGAAATAAAACCCCAGACATAAACACATTTCTGTCCTAGTAAGGAAAGATTTCCCAATAAATCAGATGTGTTGACTTTCTCTTTATTAATGAGAAATTACTGGCTAGAATTTTAAACTTTTCCTGTTTGTGATATATTTGGAAGTATCTCTGTACTAAATATAAGTTTAAGTCAGCTGTCTTTTTGTTTCTCATTTCTGGCCCACCACACTGAAGATGCCTTTGTATGAAGCAATCACCTGAATTATGCACATAAAGATGAAGAATAGGCAGCAGGTATTGAGGCAGAGGAGCTGAATTCCAGTTCATCACTGTTTGTTGTTGTTCAGTAACTCTGTCTGACTCTTTGTGACCCCATGGACTGCAGCATGTCAGGCTTCCCTGTCCTTTGCTATCCCCTGGAGTTTGCTCAAACTCATGTTCACTGAGTTGGTGATGCAATCTAACAATTTCATCCTCTGCCACCCTCTTTCTCCTTTTGCCTTCAGTCTTTCCCAGAGACATGAAAACTAAAACCACAGAGATGAGTCATTAGCATCATTTTAGTGGTTTAACTGAAAAGGTAAAATGTAGTTATAAAGGCACTGGACTGTATTCAAGAAAAAGTTCTATCAATTAGGAACTGGATCATTTTAGAAACAAACAAACAAAAAATCTGCAGCTTCCTCATCTGTAGAATGGAAGTATGTATACCCAGAATGGAACTATAAGGTTTACAGATTTTCATGAGCATATGAATTTTCTGGATATACTAGTATTTATTGTAAAAACATTTATGTCATTGAAGCACGGCTGTTGTAAACGTCTTTTATGATTGCATGGGAAAGGATGTTACATGTAAAACAAGACTTTTAAAATTCATATTCTACTAAGCAAGAAATAGAGAAATTGGAATATAGAGTTTTTACTTCCAAAGTGCTTTAAAAAATACATGTTGACAAAGAAAGTCATTATCTTAAAAGACTATAAAGTACAATATAAATAATTTAGCTTAGTTCTTTCTTTTTCAAGTACTAAAAGCTCCTGTTTATATATAAGCAGTTTTCTACTAAATACATCACTTATGCCTATGGACTGAAGAGATTTCTCTGTGACCTCTTACTTAGTGGCTTCTTTTTAGTTTAGTGCAAGTTACTGTATAACTTTTAAGTCAGAAAATGGCATCCATGAAAGTAAATTTTTATAATTCCAAATTTGGCTCTAGCCGAATGATCTAACTACTGAAAGTGGGTTAGATTAGACTCAAACTGTAGAATGTCTGACCAACCTAGATAGCATATTCAAAAGCAGAGACATTACTTTACCAACAAAGGTTCGCCTAGTCAAGGCTATGGTCTTTCCTGTGGTCATGTATGGATGTGAGAGCTGGACTGTGAGGAAGGCTGAGCACCGAAGAATTGATGCTTTTGAACTGTGGTGTTGGAGAAGACTCTTGAGAGTCCCTTGGACTGCAAGAAGATCCAACCAGTCCATTCTGAAGGAGATCAATCCTGGAATTTCTTTAGAAGGAATGATGCTAAAGCTGAAACTCCAGTATTTTGGCCACCTCATGCGAAGAGTTGACTCATTGGAGAAGACTCTGATGCTGGGAGGGATTGAGGGCAGGAGGAGAAGGGGACGGCAGAGGATGAGATGGCTGGATGGCATCACTGACTCGATGGATGAGAGTCTGAGTGACCTCCTGGAGTTGGTGATGGACAGGGAGGCCTGGCGTGCTGCGGTTCATGGGGTGGCAAAGAGTCGGACACGACTGAGAGACTGATCTGATCTGATCTCTGATCTGTAGAATGTCTGATTTTCTAGGTAAACTCAGCAAAAAAATAATGACTCACTAATTGACTCAAAATATTCTGGATTACTTTTTATCATTGCTGGGAGTTTTTCCATTGTATTTTTTACTGCCAATTTCATAACAGGAATAGATGATATATAAATAATGGCCATAGGGAAAATATTCTTATCTCTTATATACTACTCATTAATTTCACTATTTTTATTATAATTTTTGCCTCATTTAACTGAATCCTCACAACAACTCTGTGAACAGAGGAAAAAAGCAAAGAGGTATTAGGTAAATATATCAATCAAAATATCAACGGTTAACAGAGGATCCAGGATATAGAACCAAAACATGCACACATTACAGTGTATAGCACTAGCATATTCAAATACATTTAGCAATTTGAACTGTTCCTAATCCAGTTCACTTTATCTATAAGCATAGATTTGAAATTATGGGGTTTCAAATTAATCCAATTGTTTTGAAATAACTTAATAAAATTTTCTGGATTTAAATTACCCACAATTAAGAGGATGCACTAATTAAAGCAGCTCTTTTACCTCTTTCCTGTTTAACCATTTATACCCACCTCTAACTTTAAAAACCTAGTCATAGGAATGAGATCAGTAAGCAATTAAAACCAACTTTTGACTTATGCTTTCCTGAATGCACACTACACTTTGCCTAAACATAGATTCTTTTTACTGAAAAAAAAAAAGTGAGAATAAAGCATTAAGCAGCTAAAAAATGACTAGCTCTCTACCTCTCTCAGCCTCCTAAGGAATTCTTCAAGCAGATCACATGGGCAAGATAACACCTGAAGAGAGTCTGCCAGTCTGCACACAATGGAGAAAGATGCAAAACTGAACCTCCTGCCTTAATGATTCACTGAGATTCTTCTTCCCCTTTCCTCTTTAATAACGGTCATGGCTAAGCAGAATCTTCAGAGTTGATCTCAGAACATGAGTCCACCTTCTCCCCAGATTTATACTTTTGTTTTTTGTTTTTCTTTTTTTTTTTTTTATGATTAAAGCACTTTTCTACTGATTCTTGTCTCTCAAGTTACAGACTTTGAGTGAAGAGCAGTTGAATATGAATTTGGTAACACTCAGATATCCCTGTCTAAAAAAGTATACATTTTTAAGCTAAATTTACTTTTTTCCTATGTAGTAAACAAGTTGCTCTAAGCAAGAATATGGCATTTGCACCTCTTTTTAAATTAATTTTATTGGTGTATATTTGCTTTACATTGTTATGCTAGTTTCTACTGTAGAGAAAAATGAATCAGTCATACATACACATATATCCCTTCCCTTTCAGACTTCCTCCATATTCAGGTCACCACAGTGCATTAAGTACAGTTTCCCGTGCTATATCACATGTTCTTATTAGTTATCTAGCTTATATATAGTTTCAATAGAGTATATGTGTCAATCCTAATCTCCCAATTGCTCCCCCCTCCCCATCACTTTCCCCCTTGGTATCCATATATTTGTTCTCTACATGGGTATGTCTCTATTTATACTTCACAAATAAGATCATCTGTACCATTTTTTCTAGATTCCACACATATATGTTCATATATTTGTTTTTCTGTTTTGATTCACTCTATGAAAAACTCTAGGTCAGTCCATGTATCTACCAGTAATTCAATTTTGTTCTTTTTTATAACTGAATAATATTCCATTGTGTATATGTAGAACATCTTTATTCATTCCTCTGTCATTTCTTTTGTTTGCCTAAAAAATAAAATTATAGGCTTCTCATATTTGAGTACCTTAAAATGAAAGAAGTTGTTATCCAGACAGAATTTCCTACTCTTGTACAATCCAATGGGGTAATAAAAGAAGCTCTCAGGCAAACATATGGTTTGGAGAAGAACTTGCCCTGAACAAAATGACAAACACTGAAATTTGCTCTATCTGATAGCTTCAAACCCCTATCTGAACACATGAATCTTATTAAGTCTAAGAAAAATGAATAGTGGTCTTTCCACCTATTATCAGGATCATCTTTCTTCTCCTACCTGGGAGACATGAACTGCCCTCATATGATATTCCTATAGGTGAGTGTATGCTCATTCACTCAGTCATGTCTGACTCATTGCAGCCCCATGGATTGCATTCTGCCATATTCCTCTGTCCATGGGATTATCCTGGCAAGAATACTGGAATAGGTTGCCATTTCTTCCTCCAGGGGATCTTCCCCACTCAGGAGTCTCCTATGGTTCCTGCATTGGCAGGCAGATTCTTTACCACTGAGCTACCTGGGAAACCCAATTCTTAAAAGAGCTTCCCCCAAAAAAATTCTCTGTTGGATTCATTAGGGCCTTATTCTCTGTAGTCTTCTAATTCTCTTGAAGGAATGAGCTTAGAGAGATTTCAAGTATTTATGTGACTTTTTAAACCTTCATAAAGAAACAGTAATAGTGGAATTCCAGATATGACTAAACAGACAGAAGCCAAGATTGTTGGAAACAGGACACTGATTTCTATTTTTCTGCAATTTCACCTTATATTCAGTCACACCTGGATGCATTCATGAAATCATGCAAGAACATAAAAGCAGTTACATTTAAAAGTTTTATTAACCTAGCCATAAATATTTAACAGCTAACTGTCAATAGTCTTATCTATAAAACAAAGGGAAAAAAACCCCATGATGTTCTATTATAGAACGTGACATCATCATGCTTGTGCCTAGAATATAGTACTCATAAGATACTGTTTGTGAACACCAAAATTAACCTAAAAGCTAAGACCACTAGACGATATTCTAAGAACTCTTCATTTAAAAGTTTCCACTCACTGGAAACTTTTAAAGAAGATGTGGCATATATATATATATATATATATATATATATATATATATATATATATATATAACGGAATATTATTCAGTCATAAAAAATAATGAAATAATGCCATTTGAAGCAACATGGATAAACCATTAGATTATCATATTAAGTGAAGTGAGGCAGTCAGTCAGTTCAGGTGCTCAGTCATGTCCGACTCTGCAACCCCTTGAACTGCAGCACACTGGGCTTCCTTGTCCATCACCAACTCCTGGAACTTACTCAAACTCATGTCCATCAAGTCAATGTTTCCATCAAACCATCTCATCTTCTTTCACCCCGTTTTACTCCTTCCTTCAACCTTCCCAGCATCAGGGTCTTTTCCAATGAGTCCGTTCTTCGCATCAGGTGGCCAAAGTATTGGAGTTTCAGCTTCAGCATCAGTCCTTCCAATGAATATTTAAGACTGATTTAGAATTGACTGGTTTGATCTCCTTGAAGTCCAAGGGACTCTCAAGAGACTTCTTCAACACCACAGTTCAAAGGCATCAATTCTTTGGCATTCAGCTTTCTTTGTGGTCTAACTATCACATCCATATATGACTACTGGAAAAATCATAGCTTTGCCTAGATGGACCTTTTTTAGCAAAGTAGTGTCTCTGCTTTTTAATATTTTGACTAAGTTTGTCATAGTTTTTCTTCCAAGGATCAAATGTCTTAAGTTCATGGCTGCAGTTATCATCTGCAGTGATTTTTGAGCCCAGGAAAATAAAATCAGTCACTTTTCCCATTTTTCCCCATCTATTTGCCATGAAATGATGAGACTGGTTGCCATGATCTTAATTTTTTGGGTGCAATATCAAAAACAACAGAATGATCTCTGTTTGTTTCCAAGGCAAACCATTTAATATCACAGTAATCCAAGTCTATGTCCTAACCACTAATCCTGAGAAGCTGAACGGTTCTATGAGGAACTAAAAGATCTTCTAGAAATAACACCAAAAAGATGTCCTTTTCATCATAGGGGACTAGAATTCAAAAGTATAAAGTCAAGAGATACCTAGGGTAACAGACGAGTTTGGCCTTGGTGTAAAAAATGAAGCAAGGCAAAGGCTAACAGAGTTATGCTAAGAGAATACACTGATCATAGAAATCACCCTCTTCCAACAACACGAGAAGACTCTACACATGGACATCACCAGATGGTCAATACCAAAATCAGATTGATTATATTCTTTGCAACCAAAGATGGAGAAGTTTTATACAGTCAGCAAAAACAAGACTGAGAGCTGACTGTGGCTCAGATAATGAATTCCATATTGCAAAATTCAGACTTATACTAAGCAAAGTAGGAAAAACCACTTGACCATTCAGGTGTGACTTAAGTCAAATTCTTAACAATTATACAGTGGAAGTGACAAATAGATTCAAGGGATTAGATCTGATAGAGTGTCTGAAGAACTATTGATGGAGGTTCATAATATTGTTCAGGAGACAGTGATCAAAACCATTCCCAAGAAAAAGAAATGAAGAAAGGCAAAAATGGTTGTCTGAAGAGGCTTTATGAATACCTGAGAAAAGAAGATAAGCAAAAGGCAAAGGAGAAAGTTAAAGAAATATCCACCCTAAAGCAGAGTTCCAAAGAGTAGCAACAAGAGATAAGAAAGCTTTCCTAAATGATCAATGCAAAGAGATAGAGGAAGTGAGACAGAGAAAGAGAAATATATGATACCACTTACATATGGACTCTAAAAATTCATAAAAATGAACTTATTTAACAAAACAGAAACAGACACACATACTTAGAAAACAAATTTATGGTTACTAAAGAAGAAAGGTAGGGATAAGGAATAAATTAGGAGGTTAGGATGAACATACACACTACTATATATAAAATATACAATCAACAAAGGCCTACTGTATAACACAGGGAACTCTATTCAGTATCCAGTAATAACCTATGTGGGAAACGAATCTAAGAAAGAATGGATATATGTTTAGGTATAACTGAATCATTTTGCTGTACATCTGAAACTAATACAATACTATATCAATAAATCAACATATATTGCAAAATAAAATAAAAATTAATAAAATGTTTCATTCCAAAAAAAGAAAAATCTCACTGTTCATGTGGCATTATAATTGGAATCAAACAGCAAAAGAGACACAGATGTATATAACAGTCTTTGGGACTCTGTGGGAGAGGGCGAGGGCGGGATGATATGGGAGAATGACATTGAAACATGTAAATTATCACATGTTAAACAAATCGCCAGTCCAGACTCAATGCATGATACAGGGTGTTTGGGCTGGGGCACTGGGATGACTCAGAGGATGGAATGGGGAGGGACATGGGAGGGGGTTCAGCATGGGGAATACATGTACACCCATGGCTGATTCATGTCAATGTATGGCAAAAACAATACAATATTGTAAAGTAAAAAAAATAATAATTAATTAATTAAAAATTTTTTTCTGCTATTGTTTCAAATAAAATTAATTATCAGTTTTTATCCAACTTCATTACTAAACAGATACACAGTGACTAAAAAGTATGTATTATTTACCTATTACTACAATAACAAATTGCCACCCAATCAACAGTGGTTTAAAATAACAAATTTATTTTCTTAGAATTCTGAAAGTCAGAAATTCAAAATCATTTTCACTGGAACTAAATCAAGGTGCTTTCAGGGAGATGCTTCCTGTAAGAGCTTTAGGGGAGAATCTATTTATTTTCTTTTTTTTTTTTTTCTTGTATTTCTTGGCTGGTAGTCCCTTCCTCCATCTTCAAATTCAACATTGCAACATCAAATTTTTGCTCCCGTAACTGCATGGTCTTTTCTCATCTTTTCTTGATTTTGACTCTCTTGCTTCTAATTTGTCAGAAACCTTATGATTACAAATGTGAGCTTGTGTGAATAATGTAGCATACTATCCCAGTCTTAGATCCTATATTTGTAAAATCATCTTTCCTGTGTAAAGAAACAAATTTATCAATTCTAAGGCTTGAACATGGCCACCTGTTATGTGTGTGTGTGGGGGGGGGGGGGGGCGAGGGTGCACGTGCACACACACATATAAAGGAGACTTCATTAGCCTACCACGGCATACAATATGGTTAAAAATGTGAATATAGGACAAATATATTTGAGGAAGACATAATACTTTAACTCTGGTGTAATACTTTTTAATAATTTCCATTTTTTGAGATAATTTTAGACTCAGATTTGCAAATCTTATATTGCTATTATTCAGTTTCCATTTATGTTAATATCATGCACAATCACAGAAAGTTAACCTAAGGTATGAAATTAAACTTGGCACAGTACTACTAACTAAACTATAAATTTTATTTGGATTTCACCAGTTTTACATTATTGTCCTTTTTCTGCCCCAGAACCCAGGATCCCACATTGAATTTAGACGTCAAGTCTCTTTAACCTTTCCAATCTATGATACTTATCAGTCTCCTCTTGCCTGTCATAATTTTGACTTTTTTGAAGAGTCCATTACCTTCACATCTTGGTTGACTAAAATAAAATGCATAAATTTCAAATTTTGTTTTATACAGTTTTACAAGATTTGGACAAATGAAGAAAATTCTGCTTCTCCACTAAGATTTTTCCATACTAAATATTTCTGTCACCTCATTTTCTCTCAAGCTCTTCCCTGCAGATAATCCCTGCCCTCCCAACCACAGACTTGCTTGCTTCCCTCTAGTTTTGATTTATTGTATAGAATTATACAATATTTATCTTTTAGAGTTTATCTTCTTGCAAGTCACAGAAAAACATTTAACAGCCAACCAAGTTACTGCATAAATCAAGAATTCTTAAGTAGCATTTTTTAATGTATGTCTGTATCACAGATTGTTTATGCATTGATGAGTTGAAAGACATCTGGAGGCTTTCAGAGTTTGGTATTATTAATAAGGCTTCCATAGACATTCAAGTGTAGGTTTTATATGAACAAAATATTTCATTTCTCTAGAGTAAAAATCTAGAAGAGAGATTTCTGAGTTGTATGGTAGAAATGTTTAACCTTACAAAAAAAAAAAAGAAGAAGAAGAAATGTTTTCAAATATAGCTATATCATTTTATATTTTCACTAGCAATGAAAGAATGTACTCTAAACAAAGATTTTAAATTGAAATAAAGTTCATCATTTTTCTTTTACAGATCATACTTTTGGTATTGTGTATACCAACTGTTTGGTTAATCCAAGATAGGAGCTTTTTCTCCTATGTTTTATTCTAGAAAAATTTTATAGTTTTAGGTCTTACATTTAGATCATGAACCATTTTGAATTAATTTTTTAGTAGATGTAAGCTAAAAATTGAGAACTATATTTTTAGAAACTTGATGGCTCAATTAAGGTAAAATACACATATCATATCACTTCCAAATTTAAATTGTGCAAATGAATGTCTTGTAATAGAGTTGTACAATATCACTTCAATCAATTTTTTAACATATTCATTATCATAAAAAGAAATTTTGTGTTTTATAACTGTCACTCCCCAATCCCCATAGTCTGCATATATGTACTATATATATTGACTACTTTATCATTATATAATGCCCTTCTTTATCCCAAATTAGATTCCTTATTCTGAAGTCTATTTTATCTAATATTAATACTTTCTTAAACTTTCTTCTGGTTAGTGTCTGTATGATTAGAATAAATTCTTACCTTTTTAGGTAACCTATCAGCACCTTTCTTTAAGTTGATGAATCTCTGCTATTTATATTTTGTTTGATTATTGAGTTCATATTCAGTTCAGTCTAGTTCAGTTGTTCAGTTCAGTTCAGTTCACTCACTCAGTCGTATCCGACGCTGCGACCCAATGAATCACAGCACACCAGGCTTCCCAGTCCATCACCAACTCCAGGAGTTCATTCAGACTCACGTCCATCGAGTCAGTGATGCCATCCAGCCATCTCATCCTCTGTCGTCCCCTTTTCCTCTTGCCCCCAATCCCTCCCAGCATCAGAGTCTTTTCCAGTGAGTCAACTCTTCACATGAGGTGGCCAAAGTACTGGAGTTTCAGCTTTAGCATCATTCCCTCCAAAGAAATCCCAGGGCTGATCTCCTCCAGAATGGACTTGTTGGATCTCCTTGCAGTCCAAGGGACTCTCAAGAGTCTTCTCCAACACCACAGTTCAAAAGCATCAATTCTTCAGCCCTCAGCTTTCTCCATAGTCCAACTCTCATATCCATACATGACCACTGGAAAAACCATAGCCTTGACCAGACGGACCTTTGTTGGCAAAGTAATGTCTCTGCTTCTGAATATGCTATCTAGGTTGGTCATAACTTTCCTTCCAAGGAGTAAGCGTCTTTTAATTTCATGGCTGAAGTCACCATCTGCAGTGATTTTGGAGCCTAGAAAAATAAAGTCTGACACTGTTTCCACTGTTTCCCCATCTTGCTGGGGTCCAGCCCCAGTGGATCCAGGGAATTCGAAGGTGAGAGGGCTTCGGCAATCAGGATATGATAGAATTAAAGATATAAAGAGTTCGTCATGCTGGCACCCCGCACCATCTATTTCCCATGAAGTAATGGGACCAGATGCCATGATTTTGGTTTTCTGAATGTTGAGCTTTAAGCCAACATTTTAACTCTCTTCTTTCACTTTCATCAAGAGGCTTTTTAGTTTCTCTTCACTTTCTGCCATAGGGTGATGTCATCTGCATATCTGAGGTTATTGATATTTCTCCTGGCAATCTTCATTCCAGCTTGTGTTTCTTCCAGTCCAGCATTTCTCATGATGTAGTCTGCATAGAAGTTAAATAAGCAGGGTGACAATATACAGCCTTGATGTACTCCTTTTCCTATTTGAAACCAGTCTGTTGTTCCATGTCCAGTTTTAACTGTTGCTTCCTGACCTGCATACAAATTTCTCAAGAGGCAGGTCAGGTGGTCTGGTATTCCCATGTCTTTCAGAATTATCCACAGTTTATTGTGATCCACAAAGTCAAAGGCTTTGGCATAGCCAATAAAGCAGAAATAGATGTTTTTTCTGGAACTCTCTTGCTTTTCCCATGATCCAGCAGATGTTGGCATTTGATCTCTGGTTCCTCTGCCTTTTCTAAAACCAGCTTGAACATCAGGAAGTTCACGGTTCACATATTGCTGAAGCCTGGCTTGGAGAATTTTGAGCATTACTTTACTAGCATGTGGATGAGAGCAATTGTGCAGTAGTTTAAGCATTCTTTGGCACTGTATTTCTTTGGGATTGGAATGAAAACTGCAATTTTCCAGTCCTGTGGCCACTGCTGAGTTTTCCAAATTTGCTTGCATATTGAGTGCAGCACTTTCACAGCATCATCTTCCAGGATTTGAAATAGCTCAACTGGAATTCCATCACTTCCACTAGCTTTGTTCATAGTAGTGATTCCTAAGGCCCACTTGACTTCACATTCCAGGATGTCTGGCTCTAGATGAGTAATCACAGCATCATGGATATCTGGATAGTGAAGCTCTTTTTTGTACAGTTCTTCTGTGTATTCTTGCCACCTTTTCTTAATATCTTCTGCTTCTGTTAGGTCCATAACATTTCTGTTCTTTATTGAGCCCATTTTTGCATGAAATGTTCCCTTGGTAGGTCTAATTTTCTTGAAGAAATCTCTAGTCTTTCCCATTCTGTTGTTCTCCTCTATTTCTTTACATTGATTCCTGAGGAAGGTTTTGTTATCTCTTCTTGCTATTCTTTGGAACCCTGCCTTCGGATGTTTATATCTTTCCTTCTCTCTTTTGCTTTTCACTTCTCTTCTTTTCACAGCCATTTCTAAGGCCTCCCCAGACAGCCATTTTGCTTTTTTGCATTTCTTTTCCATGGGGATGGTCTTGATCCCTGTATCCTATACAATGTCACAAACCTCATTCCATAGTTCATCAGGCAATCTATTTATCAGATCTAGGCCCTTAAATCTATTTCTCACTTCCACTGTATAATCGTAAGGGATTTGATTTAGGTCATACTTAAATGGTCTAGTCAGAGAAGGCAATGACACCCCACTCCAGTACTCTTGCCTGGAAAATCCCATGGGTGGAGGAGCCTGGTAGGCTGCAGTCCATGGGGTCGTGAAGAGTTGGACACGACTGAGCGACTTCACTTTCACTTTTCACTTTCATGCATTGGAGAAGGAAATGGCAACCCACTCCAGTGTTCTTGCCTGGAGAATCCCAGGGATGGGGGAGCCTGGTGGGATTCCATCTCTGGGGTCACACAGAGTCGGACACGACTGAAGTGACTTAGCAGTAGCAGTAGCAGTAAATGGTCTAGTGGTTTTCCCTAATTTCTTCAATTTAAGTCTGAATTTGTCAATAAGGTGTTCATGATCTGAGCCACAGTCAGCTCCTGGTCTTGTTTTTTTTGACTGTGTAGAGCTTCTCCATCTTTGGCTGCAAAGAATATAATCAATCTGATTTCAGTGTTGACCATCTGGTGACATCCATATGTAGAGTCTTCTCTTATGTTGTTGGAAGAGCTCAGTCATGTCCAATTCTTTGTGACCCCATGGACTTCAGCACAGCAGGCCTCCCTGTCCATCAACAACTCCCAGAGTTTACTCAAACTCATGTCCACTGAGTCGGTGATACCATCTAACCATCTCATCCTCTGTTGTCCCCTTCTCCTCCTGCCCTCAATCTTTCCCAGCATCATGGTCTTTTCAAATGAGTCAGTTATTCACATCAGCCAGCCAAAGTATTGGAGTTTCCGCTTCAACAACAGTTCTTGCAAAGAATATTCAGGACTGATTTCCTTTAGGATGGACTGGTTGGATCTCCTTGCAGTCCAGGGACTCTCAAGAGGCTTCTCCAACACCATAGTTCAGAAGGATCAATTCTTCAGTGCTCAGCTTTCTTTATATTCCAAATCTCACATCCATACATGACTACTGGAAAAACCGCAGCCTTGACCGTATGGACCTTTGTTGACAAAGTAATGTCTCAGCTTTTTAATATGCTGTCTAGGTTGGTCATAACTTTTCTTCCAAGGAGTAAGTGTCTTTTAATTTCATGGCTGCAGTTACCATCTGCAGTGATTTTGGAGCCCCCCAAAATGAAATCTGTCACTGTTTCCACTCTTTCCCCATCTATTTGCAATGAAGTAATGGGACCAGATGCCAAGATCTTCCTTTTCTGAATGCTGAGTTTGAAAGCAATTTTTTCACTCTCCTCTTTCACTTCATCAGGAGGCTCTTTAGTTTTTCTTCACTTTTGCCATAAGGGCGGTGTCATCTGCATATTTGAGGTTATTGATATTTCTCCTGGCAATCTTGAATCCAACTTGTCCTTAATCCAGCCCAGCGTTTCTCATGATGTAGTCTGTATATAAGTTAAATAAGCAAGGTGACAATATACAGCCTTGATATACCTTTCCCAATTTGGAACCAGTCTGTTGTTCCATGTCCAGCTCTAACTGTTGCTTCCAGACCTGCATACAGATTTCTCTTTTGTGTGGATCTAATTCCTTTTACTCCCTCTAACCTACCTCCAGCCTTTTGCCTAGTGCTTTCAAGTTCTGGCTAAACATTTTATCTAGGATTCTTTACATATTTGGTGGCTGCAGCTCTCCAGTAAGGGTACAATAGTTATTTTTTATTTTAACTTTCTCCTGAATTTTAAAGAGGCTCCCATCATTTTTTTTTTTTTCTTGTTGTTGTTAAGAATACAATCCTCTCCCAGTCTCCTGACTCATTTTATAAACTAGACTTGCAAAGTTCACAGAATTCTGTGTTCAGCGGACTCAGTCTTCTCACTGGTGTGACCACATACTACAAAACTTGGCTCTAACAATCTCCAATCTATCCGGCCACTGTGATTTATTCATACAGTTGAGTGATACTCTTCCAATTTGCTAGCTGTTTTTCAGTATACCGTAATGACACGACTTTCAAGTGAATGCCTTGAGTCCTTGAGCTAGGGCCAAATGTCAGTATCTCAATGAGAATGGCTTAAGAAATAAGCTTATTCACTAAAAATATTTGGTAGGGTCCACAGGAAAAGATGGACAACTATCCAACCCAGATTTTATGTACCTTTTTTTTTCCTAAAAAAAATGGAAATAGTATATGATTATTTTTGTAGGAAGTAAGTTCCACTCTGAACAGATCTGAATGAATTTTAGCCGATTGTGCCAGTAATCTTTTCATCTAGATAAAATTCTTTTATTCTGTCTTTGCATGTTTGAATTATTTATTTATATAAAAACAATAACATCAAATGTCGATTATGTATGCACTCAATAACTTCCTGATACTTGTAAATCTTCCTTTGTTTTCCCAGAAATTCCTGCTCTGTTTCTCAGTAACTTACGTCCCTCTTTGGGTAAAGATATATTTTTCACATTGCCAATAGTTAGCAAAGTGTATGGAATTTGGTTACTACAATTCAGCTTTTCTGATGGAGGAAATGAAAATTATTATCTAAATTATATTCAAACTTGATTGGTAATGATGTTAGTGAAGAGCAAATATATTCCTTTTCTATTTGAGGCTTTTAGGAAAAAGATAAATCTTCACTTATTAAATTGTCAAATGCTTATATTAACTGAGGATATTAGAATGTAAATATTTAAGTTATTTGAAAATACAGGTGCAGACTAAACAAACTAATTTGTGTAGAGCATTGAGGTCAGTGTGCCAAGTCAATCACTCAATATATACATATAAACATATAAAGAAAATAAGTGTTGTAATGTACATAAATTAAAAAAATAAATAAACTTACGGATAAACAGCAACACCAAGACTTAGGAATTAAGGCTAAGAAATCCCTCTATGGAATAGCCAAAACCAAGTTAAGGATTAAGCTGTTTCAAAATAAGCTGTGGAATTTTAATTAAAGCTTTGTTTTCTATGCAATCGCTTATTTTCCTGAAAAGAGAAGAAGAATGACAAGATTGTGACTTGACTAATGAATACTGAATACATTAACTGGAGAAATGATGGACTGCAAAAGACCAGGTCTTTACACACACTAGGACATGTAGACTTTGTCATCATCAGTCTACTCATTTATTCACCTAAATTCTACCCATCTAAGAATTAATTTAAAGAGAGAGACAGAGTATACAGTGCATAGCACACCCAAGGGAAATACACAGTAGTGGCTCAGATCATTAATTTTGGAGCTAGAGTGAAAAATCATACTCTGTCTCTGTTTTTGTATTATTGCATAATCTTTAGCAAATTACTTAGTTCTCTTGTCCTTAAGACCATGGGAAATGGTATTTTATCTTCCCAAAAGATTTTTTATAAGGATTAGATGACAGAAGCTGTCTTACAGAAGAAACTTACTTGTAGTGCTTTGTAAGTATACGTGTATAATTTTTATAATTATTACAAAGCCATGCAAAACACCAGATAGTCAATGAGCTAAATAAAATGCCAAAGATAAGAATAAGAATGTTACTTACATTAAAAACGAGGTAAGAACTTCTCTGGTGGTCCAGTGGAATCTGCCTGCCAATGTAGGGGACTTGTGTTTTATCCCTGGTCTGGGAAGATTCCACATGCTGTTGGCAATTACATTCATGCACCACAGTTACTGAGCTAACATGCTGAAACTACTACCCTGGAGCTCATGCATTCTGTAGCCTTTGAACTACAACAAGAGAAGTTTCCACAGCAAGCCAGTGCACTGCAACTAGAGAGTAGCCCATGCTTGGTGCAACTAGAGAAATCTTGCTGCAGAACAAAGACCAGTGTAGCCAAAAATAAATTAATTCATTAAATCTAAAACTTTAGGAAGCCTCACTTAAAAAAAAAAAAAGTTAAAAATATATACTGACAATCTTTCTATATGTGGGTCACAGATTTTATTCTAATCTTTCCAGAACCCAACCTAAAATTTGGTAAGTTATACTTTTCATTGGGATCCTAAAATTAAACAGAAATTAACTATTTAGTGGATAAATAACTTCTTGATGGTGAAGCAGATTATTTCTTTAAAGGTTGCTGACAAATAATGCTGCAATTTCATAAAGATGTCCTTAGGGACAGCCTTACAATGGACACAGAGGCTGGCTTCATGGAGATGCTTTTAGAAAAAGGTTTTGGGACTCTGATTTAAACCTCTTTCAAATAAGGCCTTTCTCTGGAGGACTAGAATACTCAAAATCCAGTCTCTGTTTTTTCCACATGACTTGGGCAATTAGAGAGAAACAAAGATTAATACACTGCAATAATTCTGAAATGGTGAATTTAAAGTGAGACTTTTAGGTAAAGAACTTCACTGTTTCATTAGAATTAAATTGTTAGTGGGATATTGTAGATTTTTTTCTTGTGAGTCATGTTACCCAGAGGCCTTTAAGTTCCTGGAGTTTTTGTTACCAGATATACTGATAAGCACCCGCAAACACCAAAGTTTTCACTGAAATGGCTAAATAGAAATCTCTTCATTATTTCCCTAAGGGTTCTAAACCAAATTAAATGAATATGACTTGAACTGTCAACATTTTCTCTAACATAAATGGCTAGAAACCTCAACTATATTCCCTATATTCCCTACAGATATCAAATGCCAGTAGAATGAGTAAGATTTTGTAAGTCTAAACTTAATATCTGTAGTTGAGTTATTGAAAATATTCAAATACTGTTTTGAAAAAATAAACATTATATATTAACCTCAAGAAACATTTGATAAATAAGAACTTTAGAGACTGACAATAAAGACTAAATATTTATTTTCAAAGAACTTGCAGACTAATAATAATTCAACCGTCTTCAACTTTTCTGGATACATCTGGCAATAATCATTGTGAAAGTGTAAATATATGTACAATGTGTTAATCATTTTCATATCCCTGATAAAAAATTTTTAAGGATAAGGCTAGTAAAACAATGCATATCAGATTCACTAATTTGTGCAAATTAGTAGGAAAAAAACTTTGGCCAGAGAGGATTCCATTTCTGGCTTTAATTTATTTGGCCTTCAGAATGATATAAATCTGATGCCTCTTTTTAAAACTTGGAGAGGAACCTTCCTTCTGTAAGGTGAACTACTGTCACTGGCTAGTTCTAAGTCATATCTAAAGAATGAAAAATACAATGTTAAAAATGCCCTGCTATGATTTAAATGAACAATGGATCCTTAAAAGAGCAACACTAATAGCACTCAGTAACACCCAGAATATGGTTTCATTCATATATATACACACACACACACACACACACACACACACACACACACATATATGTTACTTAGTGATCCAACAGCATAAATTCCCTCTTGTATCTCAGTGTCAATTTTTTCTTGATTGCCTTAATTTGTCTAGTAAATTTCAAATAATTTTGGCTTTCAGCAGCCTTTACCTCATTTCTTCTCCTACCATAATTCTGGCTCTGTTTCACCTAACTTATTACTTTCTAAACATTTATTTTTCACTCACTTTATCTCATTTCTTACTTGATCTTCCTTTTCCCCATCTTTTTGTTTCTATCTTGTATTTTCTTTCTCCAGGAAGTGGCGTTTTGCATCTTTGCAACCACATGGACTGTAGCCTATCAGGCTCCTCCGTCCATGGGATTTTCCAAGCAAGAGTGCTGGAGTGGATTGCCATTTCCTTCTCCAGGGGATCTTCCTGACCCAGGAATTGAACCCGAGTCTCTCACTTTGCAGGCAGACACTTTACCGTCTGAGCCACCATGAAAGCCCCATATACAAAGTCAAACGGGCTTTAAGAAGCACTGTTGTTAATAAAGCTAGTGGATGTGATGAAATTCAAGAAGAATGATTCAAATCCTTAAAGGAGGATGCCATCAACGTTTTACATTCATATGTCAGCAAATCTGGAATACCCAGCAGTGGCCACAAGGACTGGAAAAGGTCAAGCCTTATCCCAACTTCCAAAAAGGGTAGTACCAAAGAAAATACTAACCATCAGATAATTGCACTCATCTCTGATACTAGTAAACTCATGCTTAAAATCTTGCATGTTAGGCTTAAATGTTATGCAAACCAAGAACTTCCAGATGTCCAAGCTGGGTTTAGAGAACAGAGAGGAACTAGAGATAAAATTGTCAACATTCTCTGGATCATAGAGAAAACAAGGGAATTTCAGAAAAAAAAAAAAAAATCTCTGTTTCATCAACTATGCTAAAACCTTTGACTGTGTGGCTCATGACAAACTATGTCATGGGAGAGCTTTGAGATGGGAATATCAGACCATCTTACCTGTCCCCTGACAAACATGCATGTGGATCAAGAAACTACAGTTAGAACCTTGTATGGAACAACTGCTTGGTTCAAGGTTGAGAATGGAGTATGACAGGGCTGCTGCTGTCACTCTGTTTGTTTAACCCGTACATGAGCACATCATGAGAAATGCTGGGCTAGATGAGTTACAAGCCGGAATCAAAATAGATGAGAGAAACATCAGTAACCTCAGATATGTGGATGATACCACTCTAATGGCAGAAAATGAAAAGGAACTACAGAGCCTCTTGTTGAGGGTGAAGGAGAAGAGTAAAAAGCCTGCTTAAGACTAAATATTAAAAAACAAAAACAAAACAAACAAACAAACAAAAAACCACTAAGATCATGGAATCCAGCTCCATTACTTCATGGCAAATAGAAGGGGAAAGTGAAAGTAGTGACAGATTTCCTCTTCTTGGGCTCCAAAATCACTGTGGACGGTGACCACAGCTATGAAGTCAGAAGACAATTGCTTCTTGACAGGAAAGTGATGAGAAACCTAGGCAGTGTGTTGAAAAGCGGAGACATTACTCTGCCAACAAAGATCTATATTGTAAAGGCTATGGTCTTCCCAGTGGTCACATTCTGTTATGAGAACTGTACCATAAAGAAGGTAGAATGCCAAAGAATTGATGTCTTTAAACTGTGGTGCTGTAGAAGACTCCTGAAACTTCCTTGGACAACAGGAAGAACAAAACCGTCAATTTTAAGGGATATCAACTCTGAATATTCACTGGAAGGACTGATGCTGAAGATGAAACTTCAGTATTTTGGTCATTTGATACAAAAAGTTTCCTCATTGGAAAAGTCCCTGATGCTAGGAAAGACTAAGGGCAGAAGGAGAATACAGTGTCAGAAAATGAGATGTAATAAATATAAATTTAGGCAAACTCTGGGAGGTGGTGAGATCCAGGGACACCTAGCATGCTGTAGTCCTTGGGGTCACAAAGAGTTGCACACAACTGGGCAACTGAACAACAACACAGGGATGTGTCAGATTGAGTTAGAGAGAAGAGAATGTCTTCAAAGAGTGACAGAATTTGTATTTTTTTTTTTCCAGTTAGGTTTGGGAGTCACTTCCATGATTGATTTTTACATAAGCAATTAGGTTCTAATTCAGTTGACATTTTGTTAAGAACACTTTGTATAAGCAGAATCTGAGTTTATACAAATCAGTTTAGCTACATGGAACATTTATTTATCCACTCACTGATTTATTTATCTATTAACTTACTCATTACCTGACTTGCCCAGTCAGAGAGAATGCTTTGAAACTGAACATATGGAAAGCACTGAATGAGACATTAAACATGAATCTGAGTGGTATCTTCCTCAATTGGTTTACAGTTTAGATATAAGATGCACACATATACTAATGAGCTCAACAAAGCATCAAGGATTCCAAGTTAGAAATTCACACTAATTAACCCACTGCCTCAAAAAAGGGAACCCCTTCCTGAGGACATGATACTCAAAGAAATTTCATTATGGAATTTTTGAAATCTTGAAATAGGATTTTTTTGTTTATTTTGTTTTTTGTTTTACAAATAGTGCAAAACAGTCAAAGTTGTACGTTACAGGTGCAGAATGAATAAAAATCCTGGATGACAATCTTCTTGGGATTTTAAAAGTTGTAAATTGTCCCAATATGTGATTTACTGTCTCAAAGCAGTGTTTCTAAACTGGAGGACAGTAACTTATCAGCCCAAGGATCAGTTGCAATCTCTGGAGAAAGTTTTGGTTGTTACAATTGAGTTGGAGTGCAGGGGGGTTACTGGCAACTAAAAGTAGAGGCCACAAATGCTGATAAGCATCCAGCAATGAATGAGCTAGATCATTTTTCCCAAAACAAAAAGAGTAATCTGGTAAAAAATGCCAAGCATACCAAAGCTCAGCAATTTTTTAATTTAAAGTAAAAAGGTAAGGAAGTAGAACTGCTGCAAAATGATAAATATGGCTGAAGATGCTCCACAAAAAAGATAATAGGCAACCTTGGAGACTATGTTAAATAAGTTGGTATTTACAGGCAAGGGTGGACACAGAAGGTTTTTCCATTATATTTAAACATCATTCTTAGCAGTAACAGAAGCTTTGAGGGTGGAATATTGAAGGCCAGGAAGGGAGATCACACCATCATGATTATCTGGGTCGTGAAGATATTTTTTGTACAGTTCTTCTGTGTATTCTTGCCACTTCCTCTTAATATCTTCTGCTTCTGTTAAGTCCATACCATTTCTGTCCTTTATCGAGCCCATCTTTGCATGAAATGTTCGTTTGGTATCTCTGATTTTCTTGAAGAGATCCCTAGTCTTTCCCATTCTGTTGTTTTCCTCTATTTCTTTGCATTGATCACTGAAGAAGGCTTTCTTATCTCTTCTTGCTATTCTTTGGAACTCTGCATTCAGATATTTATATCTTCCCTTTTCTCCTTTGCTTTTCACTTCTCTTCTTTTCACAGCTAATCATGATGTTGTGATCACTGACCTAGAGCCAGACATCCTGGAATGTAAAGTCAAGTGGGCCTTAGAAAGCATCACTTTGAACAAAGCTAGTGGAGGTGATGGAATTCCAGTGGAGCTATTCCAAATCCTGAAAGATGATGGTGTGAGAGTGCTGCACTCAATATGCCAGCAAATTTGGAAAACTCAGCAGTGGCCACAAGATTGGAAAAGGTCAGTTTTCATCCCAATCCCAAAGAAAGACAATGCCAAAGAATGCTAAAACTACCACACAATTGCACTCATTTCACAAGCTAGTAAAGTAATGCTCAAAATTCTCCAAGCCAGGCTTCAGCCATATGTGAACCATGAACTTTCTGATATTCAAGCTGGTTTTAGTAAAGGCAGAGGAACCAGAGATCAAATTGCCAACATCCGCTGGATCATTGAAAAAGCAAGAGAGTTCCAGAAAAACATCTATTTCTGCTTTATTGACTATGCCAAAGCCTTTGACTGTGTAGATCACAATAAACTATGGGAAATTCTGAAAGAAATGGGAATACCAGACCACCTGACCTGCCTCTTGAGAAATCTGTATGCAGGTCAGGAAGCAACAGTTAGAACTGGACATGGAACAACAGACTGGTTCCAAATAGGAAAAGGAGTACGTCAAGGCTGTATATTGTCACCCTGTTTATTTAACTTATATGCAGAGTACATCATGAGAAACGCTGGACTGGAAGAAACACAAGCTGAAATCAAGATTGCTGGGAGAAATACCAATAACCTCAGATATGTGGATGACACCACCCTTATGACAGAAAGTGAAGAGGAACTCAAAAGCCTCTTGATGAAAGTGAAAGTGGAGAGTGAAAAGGTTGGCTTAAAGCTCAACATTCAGAAAACGAAGATCAGGGCATCCAGTCCCATCACTACATGGGAAATAGATGGGCAAACAGTGGAAACAGTGTCAGACTTTCTTTTTCTGGGCTCCAAAATCACTGCAGATGGTGACTGCAGCCATGAAATTAAAAGACGCTTACTCCTTGGAAGGAAAGTTATGACCAACCTAGATACCATATTCAAAAGCAGAGACATCACTTTGCCAACAAAGGTTCGCCTAGTCAAGGCTATGGTTGTTCCTGTGGTCATGTATGGATGTGAGAGCTGGACTGTGAAGAAGGCTGAGTGCCGAAGAATTGATGCTTTTGAACTGTGGTGTTGGAGAAGACTCTTGAGAGTCCCTTGGACTGCAAGGAGATCCAAGCCAGTCCATTCTGAAGGAGATCAGCCCTGGGATTTCTTTGGAAGGAATGATGCTAAAGCTGAAACTCCAGTATTTTGGCCACCTCATGCGAAGAGTTAACTCATTGGAGAAGACTCTGATGCTGGGAGGGATTGGAGGCAGGAGGAGAAGGGGACGGCGGAGGATGAGATGGCTGGATGGCATCACTGACTCGATGGATGTGAGTCTGAGTGACCTCCGGGAGTTGGTGATGGACAGGGAGGCCTGGCGTGCTACGATTCATGGGGTCGCAAGGAGTGGGACACGACTGAGCGACTGATCTGAGGAAGGGAGAACCATCAACATTGGGTAAATTTTTGTAGGAATTCAGATTTGAATAGGCTGTGTGGCTCTAGTAATATTATTTATTCAATTTGAGTCTGTTTTCTCACTTGCAAAATGAGAGCTTTGAACTAGATAATCTATCACACTATAAGTATTCAGTTCAGTCACTCAATCGTGTTCAACTCTATTGGACTCCATGGACTGTAGCATGTCAGGCTTCTTCCGTCCATCAGCAGCTCCCAGAGTTTATCCAAACTCATATCCATTGAGTTGATGATGCCACCCAACCATCTCATCCTTTGTCGTCCCCTTCTCGTCCCACCTTCAATCTTTCCCAGCATCAGGGTCTTTTCAAATGAGTCAGATCTTCACATCAGTTGGCCAAAGCATTGCAGTTTCAGCTTCAAGATCAATCCTTCCAATGAACACCCAGGACTGATCTCCTTTAGGATGCACTGGTTGGGTCTTCTTGCAGTTTAAGGGACTCTCAAAAGTCTTCTCAAACACCACAGTTCAAATGAATCAATTCTTCTGCACTCAGCTTTGTTTATAGTCCAACTCTCATATTCATACATGACTATTGGAAAAACCATAGCTTTGACTAGATGGACCTTTGTTGACAAAGTAATGTCTCTGCTTTTTAATATGCTGTCTAGGTTGATCATAACTTTTCTTCTAAGAAGTAAGTGTCTTTTGATTTCATGGCTTGCAAACACCATCTTCAGTGATTTTGGAGTTCAAAAAAATAAATAAATAAAGTCAGCCACTGTTTATACTGTCTCTCTATTTGCCATGAAGTGATGAGCATTTTTCATGATATACTCTGCATATAAGTTAAACAAGAAGGGTGACAATATACAGCCTTGATGTACTCTTTTTCTTATTTGGAACCAGTCTGTTGTTCCATGTCCAGTTCTAACTGTTGTTTCCTGACCTGCACACAGACTTCTCAATAGGCAGATCAGGTGTTCTGGTATTCCCATCTCTATCAGAATTTTCCACAGTTTATAGTGATCCACACAGTCAAAGTCTTTGGCATAGTCAATAAAGCAGAAATAGATGTTTTTTTCTGTAAATCTCTTGCTTTTTCCATGATCCAGCAGATGTTGGAAATTTGATCTCCGGATCGTCTGCCTTTTCTAAAACCAGCTTGAACATCTGGAAGTTCACGGTTGATGTACTGCTAAACCCCGGCTTGGAGAATTTTGAACATTACTTTACTAGTGTGTGAGATGAGTGCAGTTGTGTGGTATTCTGAACATGCTTTGACATTGCCTTTCTTTGGGATTGGAATGAAAACTGACCTTTTCCAGTCCTGTGGCCACCTCTAAATTCTCAAAATTTGCTGACATATTTAGTGCAGCACTTTCACAGCATCAGATTTTAAGATTTGAAATAGCTTAACTGGAACCATATCACCTTACTAGCTTTGTTCGTAGGGATGCTTCCTAAGGCCCACTTGACTTCACACTCCAGGATTTCTGGCTCTAGCTCAGTGATCACACCATCGTGATTATCTGGGTCATGCAGATCTTTTTGTACAAGTCTTCTGTGTATTCTTTCCATCTCTTTTTAATATCTTCTGCTTCTGTTAGGTCCATACAATTTCTGTCCTTTATTGAGCCCATCTTTGCATGAAATGTTCCCTTGGTATCTCTGATTTTCTTGAAGAGATCTCTAGTCTTACCCATTCTATTGTTTTCCTTTATTTCTTTGCATTGATCAATGAGGAAGGCTTTCTTATCTCTCCTCGCTATTCTTTGGAACTCTGCATTCAAATGTTTATATCTTTCCTTTTTTTCTTTGCTTTTCTCTTTTTTTCTTTTCACAGCTATTTGTAAGGCCTACTCAGACAACCATTTTGCTTTTTTGCATTTCTTTTTCTTGGGGATGCTCTTGATCCCTGTCTCCTGTACAATGTCATGAACCTCATTCCATAGTTCATCAGACACTCTGTCTATCAGATCTAGTCCCTTAAATCTATTTCTCATTTCCACTGTATAATCATAAGGGATTTGATTTAGGTCATACCTGAATGGTCTAGTGGTTTTCCCTACTTTCTTCAAATTAAGTCTGAATTTGGCAATAATAAGTTCACGATCTGAGCCACAGTCAGCTCCCAGTCTTGTTTTTGCTGACTATATAGAGCTTCTCCATTTTTGGCTGCAAAGAATAGAATCAACCTAATTTCAGTGTTGACTATCTGATCATGTCCATGTGTAGAGTCTTCTCTTTTGTTGTAAGAGGATGTTTGCTATAACCAGTTAATTCTCTTGGCAAAACTCTATTAGCCTTTACCCTGCTTCATTTTGTACTCAGCCAAGTTTGCCTATTACTCCAGGTGTTTCTTCACTTCCTACTTTTGCATTACAGTCCTCCATATTGAAAAGCACATCTTTTTTAGGTGTTAGTTCTAAAAGTTCTTGTAGATCTTCATAGAACCATTACTAAAATTCTTTTAAAAATTTTGGAAAAAAACATAGTGCAATAAAGACTCATGCTTAATGTGTATGCTCTGAGTCCCATGGACGTGTACAAGCACACACACACTCAAGTGTATGTACTCCCAATCTCCTGATTTTAAAACCAGTTTTACCTGGTTAAAAAGAGATTACAAAACCAGTTTACTTAGATGGACTGACAAAGACTGGTTAACCCTGACTTAAGCTTGTGTATTCTTCTCTAAACCATACACGAATAGAATTCTGTCTTATCTGAAATCAAGATAATAAACTAAATAACCTTGAAGGTACATTTTTGTCATGTTAAGACAATTTCTAGTACATGTAAGATATGGGAGGATTTTTGAACCCTCGTGACCTATGATATGAGAATTTTCATCACAACCTTGGTAAGTATCACCTATTGCTTCTCACTAAAAGAAAACATTATATTGTCTGTTTACAACATTGTAAAAGACTTAACACTAGAAAATTATGCCTGTATCACATTATCAGAAGTAAAGCATAACAAAGAAAATTAATTTGTGTGAAGTATGGGACCAAGGCTAGAAAGAATGGCTGCTGCTGCTGCTAAGTCGCTTCAGTCGTGTCCAACTCTGTGCAACCCCATAGACGGTAGCCCATCAGGCTCCCCCATCTCTGGGATTCTCCAGGCAAGAACACTGGAGTGGGTTGCCATTTCCTTCTCCAATGCGTGAAAGTGAAGTCGCTCAGTCATGTCCGACTCTTCATGACCCCATGGACTGCAGCCCACCAGGCTCCACCATCCATAGGATTTTCCAGGCAAGATTACTGGAGAGGGGTGCCATCACCTTCTCCAAGAAAGAATGGCAGGGGCTCCAAAATTCTGCATAACTTTCAAGATAGATTTCGAACACCCATTACCTAACAAAAGTATCCTGGGACTAAACCTCTTAGGGTTTCCTACATGTAAGGGAGTCATCAAAGTGTTAGGTTGGGTAACTTGATTATAAAAAGGGACATAAAACCCTAAAAACAACATCAGGTGCATGGTGCAAAACATGACTGAATAAACATTTGTATCACAATGGGTTAATCAGAAGGACCAAATTATACTGTACTTTATCAAGAAGTAAATATTAAAGAATAAGACATTGCCAAAACACAAAATGAAGAATGTTAGAGGAAATAATTTTGCTTTAAAAGTAAAGACAACAATGAGAAGGAAGCTAAGTTCTTAAATGTCAGGCTCCAGATACCTCACATTTCCAGCTACAAATGCCTATGTTGATACCATAGGGTTCATGTAGCTTTGTTGTCATCTTCTTAAATCAACCTGGGGAATGTTGATTTTTATGTATGGCTTTGAAAGTGGAAATTAAACACTAAGTTTTGAGGAAATAGCAGAGGAGTTTCAAGTATGCTCAGGATGAGCAAAGATGACAGCAGTGGCCTTGAGGCAATTTGTGAAATTCTGCAAACCCCATTTAATATATTCTTTGGTTAACCTCTAAACATATCTATGCAATGGCAGGTTAGTACAAGAAGGTAGCAAAGGGGAAATCTTCCAAAGATAATGGAGCTTAGTTATAAGAAAAAAGGAATCACAAAAGGGACCAACACCTCTGGTGAGAAGTTGAAGGTGAGAAGAGGTTCCCACACTCAGAAAAACCCTCTTGTAGTAGGGAAATTAGCTGGAACAGAAAGGGACCTTTGGAGAATCAAAGGAAAATGCAGTGCATGATCTGAGGAGGGCAGGACAAATTAAAAACTGGACTTATGGTCCATGTCTCAGCCTTGTGCATCCCAGCATGAATCCTGAGTCTCCTGTTGTGAAGGGGTATGGGTGTTGGAAAGTGGGGTTTGAAGTGCGAATCCAGTAAGGTGATAGCTGTTGGCTTTGAAAGGACACCTTGGAGGGACAGGAGTAAGAATCTCTGTAACTGGGAATGTTTGAAGAGGGAGCCCAGGATACCAGAGAAGTAAGGTGTCATTATTAAATGGTGCACAAGTTGCGGGGCAAGGCAGGCACCATTGCATCCCCTTCCCCACCCACTGTCATCTGCATCTGTAGGCCCTGGGAGGGGCACTCTTTTGAGCAGGATCACTCATGCTTCAAACCAAGGCCTCTTCTACCAGCATATGCTCGTGGATCCTGAGTGCTGCCCATGCCAAAATCTCCTTCAGAGTCAGCTCTGGGTGTCCTTGCCTGAGATGGGAAACTTCCAGTTCTGGCAGGGGCAAGGTGGTGAAGCATTGAGGTGGGAGAGTGCCTCTGGGGAGAGGACAATTGTTGGCTGTAAGGATACTACAAAGAGAATGGAAATGAGGGGGTCCATGGCCAGGAATGCCCTTAGAGGAAGTGTGGTTTATTGTTGAGTGGCATAGAAGGGACTCCCACCAAGGCCAGCATGTTCTAGTCAGTTGCAATTGCCTGTCAGTCTCTGCCACCACAGGCACTTCTCCTACTCCCAAATTGTGGCCATTGTACCCCTTCCAGGTTGAGTGAGTATCCATACCGACATGAAGAACTGGCTCTACCCAATGGCCCGGAGGCTTCAGTGCTGGACACCTCACAATAAGCAACAAGAAAAACAGGAACACAGCCTCACCCATGAGCAGATAGGCTGCCTAAAATCGTACTAAGCTGACAGATACTGCAAAATACATCACCTGGTGCAGCCCTCCCTATCAGACGGAAAAGACTCAGCTCCATTCATTAGAGTGTAGGCACCAGTCCTTCCCACCAGGAAGCCTACACAAGCCCTTGAACAAAATCCATCCACTAGGGAGCAGACAACAGAAACAAGATGAACTACAACCTTCAGACTATGGAAAGTAGACCAAAAACACATTGAATTAAACAAAATGAAATAACAGAAAAATCAGATCAGATCAGTTGCTCAGTCGTGTCCAACTCTTTGCAACCCCATGAATCCAGGCACACCAGGCCTCCCTGTCCATCACCAACTCCCGGTGTTTACTGAGACTCATGTCCATAGAGTCAGTGATGCCATCCAGCCATCTCATCCTCTGTTTTCCCCTTCTCCTCTTGCCCCCAATCCCTCTCAGCATCAGAGTCTTCTCCAATGAGGCAACTCTTCGCATGAGGTGGCCAAAATACTGGAGTTTCAGCTTTAGCATCATTCCTTCCAAAGAAATCCCAGGCTGATCTCCTTCAGAATGGACTGGTTGGATTTCCTTGCAGTCCAAGAGTTCAAGACTCTTGAACTCTTGGACTGCAAGAGTTCAAGACTCAGTTCAAGACTCTTCTCCGACACCACAGTTCAAAAGCATCAATTCTTCGGCGCTCAGCCTTCTTCACAGTCCAACTCTCACATCCATACATGACCACAGGAAAAACCATAGCCTTGATTAGATGAACCTTTGTTGGCAAAGTAACAGAAAAATAAGTTGCAGATAAAGAAGCAAGGTAAGCCCCACAAGACCAAATAAGTGAAGAAAAAATAAGCACTCTACTTGGGTCTTTTCTGGTGGCTCAGAGGATAAAGCACCTGCCTGCAATGCAGGAGACCTGGGTTTGATCGCTGGGTTGGGAAGATCCCCTGGAGAAGGAAATGGCAACCCACTCCATTATTCTTGCTTGGAGAATCCCATGGACAAAGGAGCCTGGCGGGCTACAGTCCATGGGGTCACAAAGAGTCAGACACGACTGAGCGACTTTACTTCTTCACTTCACCTGAAAAAGAATTCAAAGTAGCAATAAAAAAGATGATCTAAGATCCTGAGCTTGGCTTTGTTTCATGGATTTGCTCAAGTATAACTTTTGTCTAAATTAAAGAATTTTAAGGCCACCTGGGTTTTGCATTTTCTGTGCTGAGTCATGAAATGCAACCCTAGGGCCCTTTATGCACAGAGAGGATGATCTCCTAGCATCACAAAAGGCAATATATCCTGTGTGCACCAGGCATCTGATACTCCAGTAGAAAGAGTGCTCAGGCCACTGGTTTGGACACTCCTACCCACGGCTGCCCGTTTGTGCCCAGAGTCAGTGTGATGATCACGTTGTCACTGCCTGCAGTATTGACCCACTTCAGTTCCTAGAGCTGCTCCAGCAGGTCATGGTTCAGTGCTTGGCTGGCAGAGAGGCCATCCTGAGACATGTTTCATCAGCATCTCAGAGGACTCGCAGCTGCAGTGCTCACCCAGAGGGGACTGGCACCACTTGTTGAACTGAATACCTCTCTTGGAATAAGGATAAAACAAAGAAGGAGTTACTGGAATAATTCCTATCAAGGAAAATGATATTTTTTTGGAAAATTGAAATTGTGGATAGTCCTATTCATGGAGAATATCTCACATTTTTTTTAATGAGAAAGAATGATGAGACACACTGTCATCACAACATCAAGATGGACTGAGTGGTGGAATGCAATTGCCAACAAAGAGAGTGTACAGATAAACAAGCTTAATTCCAATTTGGCCAGGAAGAAGCATTTTAATCACATCTTCAAGGAAAGATTTTTGTCCTTGGTGGACATGGTGGAATAGAAGAACATATGTTCATCTTCTCCTGTGAGAACTCCAAAATTACAACTTGTTGCTGAACAACCATCAGTAGGAGAATGCTGGATACCACCAAAAAAATATACCCCACATCCAAGGGCAAAGTAGAAGCCCAGGCAAGATGGTAAGAGGGACAAAACTGCATTTAGAATCAAACTCAATACCCACCAGAGACGTTCAGAGGGCTCAAACAAAACCTTGTGCTCACCAGGAGATCCCACAGAGACTGAGCCAGACCTGCCTTTGAATGTTTGAGTGTCTCCTATGGAGGTACCAGTCAGCAGTGACCTGTCACAGGGGCAGGGGCTTTGAGTGTGGCATACCTGGGTGTGGAATAAGCTCTGTTGGAGGAGGTCACCATTAACCCCACCATTGAGTCACAGAGCAAAGGACCCACAAAGTGTAGAACAATTATACCAAATAAATTATTGTACTGTTAAGAAAGTTCTAGGATAGGCAAAAGATTTCCCAACCTGGGGATCTGGCAAAGGGACTAAGAATCACCCCCACTCCCCCACCCCCCCACCCCCCAGGGAGTTTGACTTTGGAGATCAGTGGGATTTGATTACAAAACTTACACAGGACTGGGGAAACAGACTCTTGGAGGGCATAAACAAAATCTTGTGAACACCAGGACCCAGGAGAAAGGAACAGTGACCCAAAACAGAAAGACCCATACTTGCTATGAATTTCCAGGAGTCTTCAGCGGTGGTGTGGGTCAGCAGGGTCCTACTGCATGGTCAGAGGCACTGAGTGTGGCAGTGCATGCACAGGACCTTTTGAAGGACATCACCATTATCTTCATTAACTCCACCATAGTTTGGTCTTAGGTCAAAGGACAGGGAGGGAACACAGCCCCAAACATCAACATAAAATTGGAGTAAAGATTTACTGAGCATGGCCCTTCCCATCAGAACAAGATCCAGTTTCCCCCAGTGTCAGTCACTCCCATCAGGAAGCTTCCATAAGCCTCTTATATTATTGTTCAGAGGGCAAACAGCATGGAAACCACAATGACAGAAAACTAATCAAACTGATCAAATGGACCATAGCCTTGGCTAACTCAATGAAAGTATGAGCCATGCCATGTAGGGCCACCCAAGACGGATGGGTCATGGTGGAGAGTTCTGACAAAACGTGGTCTACTAGAGAAGGGAATGGCAAATCACTTCAATATTCTTGCCTTGAGAACCCCATGAACAGTAAGAAAAGTCAAAAATATATGACACTGAAAGATGAACTCCCTGGGTCAGTAGGCGCCCAAAATGCTGCTGGGGAAGAATGGATAAATAACCGCAGAAAGAATGAAGAGACAGATCCAAAGCAAAAAGAATACCCAGTTATGGATGTGACTGATGATGGAAGTGACTGATGATGGAAGTAAAGTCCAATGCTATAAGATCAATATTGCATAGAACATGAAATGTTATGTCCGTACTGTTACTGTACTGTTGATGTGTGCAATCAGTCATGTGCAACTTTTTGCCACCCCATGGACAGGGACTCACCAGGCTTCTCTGCCCATGGGATTCTCTAGGAAAGAATACGGGAATGGGTTGCCATTTCCTTCTCCAGAGGATCTTCCCAACCCAGGGAGCGAACCCATGTCTCCTGTGGCTCTTGCATTGGCAGGCAGACTCTTTACCACTGAGCCACCATGGAGAAACAAAATTTGCTGAACCTCACAAGGGGATGGAGAGTGAAGTTGCTCAGTTGTGTCAGACTCTTTGCTATCCCATGAACTGCAGCCTGCCAGGCTCCTCCATTCCTGAGATTTTCCAGGCAAAAAAACTGGAGTACATTGCCATTCCATTCTCCAGCTGGTCTTCCTGACCCAGGTCTCGAATCCAAGTCTCCTGCACTGCAGGCAGACTCTTTACCAGCTGAGCCACCAGGAAAGTGCTACGTCCGTGAATCAAGGTAAATTGCAAGTGGTCAAACAGGAGATGGGAAGAGTGAACATTGACATTTTAGGATTCAGTGAACTAAAATGGCCTGGAATGGGTGAATTTAATTCAGATGACCACTATGTCCACTATTGTGGACAAAAATCCCTTAGAAGAAATGGAGTACCCCTCACAGCCAACAAAATAGTCCAAAATGCAGTACTTGTGTGCAATCTCAAAATACAACAGAATAATCTCTGTTTCCAAGGCAAACCATTCAATATGTGAATAATCCAAGTCTATACCCAAACCAGTAATGCTGAAGAACTTGAAGTTGAATGGTTCTATGAAGATCTTCTAGAAATCAGATCAGATCAGATCAGTCGCTCAGTCGTGTCCGACTCCTTGCAACCCCATGAATCGCAGTACGCCAGGCCTCCCTATCCATCACCAACTCCCGGAGGTCACTCAGACTCACATTCATCGAGTCAGTGATGCAATCCAGTCATCTCATCCTCTGTCTTCCCCTTATCCTCCTGCCCCTAATCCCTCCCAGCATCAGAGTCTTCTCCAATGAGTCAACTCTTCGCATGAGGTGGCCAAAATACTGGAGTTTCAGCTTCAGCATCATTCCTTCCAAAGAAATCCCAGGGCTGATCTCCTTCAGAATGGACTGGTTGGATCTTCTTGCAGTCCAAGGGACTCTCAAGAGTCTTCTCCAACACCACAGTTCAAAAGCATCAATTCTTCAGTGCTCAGCCTTCTTCACAGTCCAGCTCTCACATCCATACGTGACCATAGGAAAGACCATAGCCTTGACTAGGTGAACCTTTGTTGGCAAAGTAATCTCTGCTTTTGAATATGCTATCTAGGTTTGTCATAACTTTCCTTCCAAGGAATAAGCATCTTTAAAATGTCCTTTTCATTATTGGGGACTGGAATGCAAAAGTAGGATGTCAAGAAATGTCTGGAGTAAAAGGCAAACTTGGCCTTGGAGTACAAAATGAAGCAGGGAAAAATCTAGCAGAGTCATGCCAAGAAAATGCACTGGTCATAGCAAACACCCTCTTCCAATAACACAAGAGAATACTTTATGCATGGGCATCACCAGATGGCCAGTACTGAAAGCATATTGATTATATTCTTTGCAGCCAAAGATGTAGAAGCTCTATATAGTCAGATAAAACAAGACTGGGAGCTGACTGTGCTTACATCATGAACTCCTTTTTGCAAAATTAAGACTTGAGTTGAAGAAAGTAGGGAAAATCTCTAGACCATTCAGTTATGACCTAAATAAAACCCCTTACAATTATACAGTGGAAGTGACAAATAGATTCAAGAAATTAGATCTCATAGAGAGCCTGAAGAACTATGGACAAAATTTTGTGACATTATACAGTAGGCAGTAATCAAGACCATCCCCAAGAAAAAGAAATGCAAAAAGACAAAATGGTTATCTGAGGAGGCCTTAAAATAGCTGATAAAAGAAGAGAAGCAAAAGGCAAAGGGAAAAGGAAAGATGTACCCATTTGAATGCAGAGTTCCAAAGAACAAGTAGAGATAAGAAATCCTTTCTCAGTGATCAATGAAAAGAAATAGAGGAAAAAATAGAATGGGAAATACTAGATATCTCTTCAAGAAAATTAGAGATACCACAGTAAAGGATAGAACTGGTATGGACTTAACAGAAGCAGAAGATATTAAGAGATGGCAAGAATACACAGAAGACTACACAAATAACCACGATGCTGTGATCACTCACCTAGAACCAGATATCAAGGAATGCAAAGTCAAGTGGGACTTAGGAAGCATCAATGAAAGCAAATTGAAGGCCATTCCTCTAACTAGCTCAAATGGAATTCCAGTGAAGCTATTTTCAAATCCTAAAAGTGCTGCTCTCAATATGCCAGCAAATTTGGAAAACTCAACAGTGGCCATAGGGATGGAAAAGGTCTGTTTTCATTTCAATCCCAAAGCAAGGCAGTGTCAAAGAATGTTCAATCTACCACACAACTGCACTCATCTCACATGCTAGCAAAGTAGTGTTCAAAATTCTCCAAGCCAGGCTTCAACAGTACGTGAACTGTGAACTTCCAGATATTCAAGCTGGATTTAGAAAATGCAGAGGAACAAGAGGTCAAATTTCAAACATATGTTGGATCATAGAAAAAGCAAGAGAGTTACAGAAAAACATATATTTCTGCTTTATTGACTACACCAGTACCTTTGACTATGTGGGTCACAAAAAACTGTGGAAAATCCTTAAAGACATGGAAATAGCAGACCACCTTACCTGACTCCTGAGAAACCTGTATGCTGGTCAAGAAGCAACAGCTAGTACTGGACATGGAAAAATAGACTGGTTCCAAATAGGGAAAGGAGTACAACAAGACTGTAAATTGTCACCCTGCTTATTTAACTTATATGCAGACTTTATCATGTGAAATGCCAGGGTGGATGAAGCATAAGCTGGATTCAAGATTTCCAAGAGCAATATCAGTAATCTCAAATACGCAGATGATACCACCCTTATAGCAGAAATTGAAGAAGAACTAAAGAGCCTCTTGATGAAATTGAAAGAGGAGAGTAAAAATGTTGGCTTAAACTCAACACTCAGAAAACTAAGATCATAACATCCAGTCTCATCACTTCATGGCAAATCAATGGGGAAATGATGGAAACAGTGACAAACTTCATTTTTTGGGACTCCAAAATCACTGCAGATGGGGACTTCAGCCATGAAATTTAAAAAAATGTGTGCTCTTTGCAAGAAAAGCTGTGACCAACCTAGATAATGCATTAAAAAGCAGAGACATTACTTTGCTGACAAAGGTCCATTTAGTCAAAGCTGTGGTTTTTCCAGTAGTCACGTATATATGGGAGAGTTGGACTATAAAGAAAGCTGAGCACCGAATAATTGATGCTTTTGAACTGCAGTGTTGAAGACTCTTGAGAGTCTCTTGAACTGCAAGGAGATCAAACCAGTCAATCCTAAAGTAAATCAGTCCTGAATATCCATTGGAAGGACTGATGCTGAAGCTGAAACTCCAATACTTTGGCCACCTGATGCAAAGAACTGACTCATTGGAAAAGACCCTGATGCAGGAAAATATAGAAGGCAGGTGGAGGCAGGGAAAACAGAGGACGAGATGATTGGAAGGCATGAATTTGATCTGGCTCCAGGCTTTGATGATAGACAGGGAAGCCTGATGTGCTGCAGTCCATGGGATCCCAAAGATTCAGGCACAACTGAGTGACTGAACTGACTGAAGATCTTGAAAATTGAATAAAGGCAGAGATCAAGAAAATAGAGAAATGTTTAACAAGGACCTAGAGGAACTAAAGTACAAATAATCAGTGATGAACAACACAATAAACTGAAATTAAAATGCAGTTGAAGAAATCAATTGCAGAATAACTGAGGCAGAAACAATAGGAAAGTGAGCTGGAAGACTGAATGTTTAAAATCACTGCTGTGGTGCAGAATAAAGAAAAAAAAATACAAAGAAATTAATACAGTCTCAGATACTTGTGAGACAACTTTAAACAAGCTGAAATTTGAATTATAGGGGTCATAGAAGAAGACAATAGAAAGGATCTGAGATATATTTGAAGAGATTATAGTTAAAAATGTCCTTAATATGAAAATGGAAATTTTCACCCACATTGAAGAAGCATAGAGAGTCCCATATAGGATAAACCCAAAGGAAAACATGCAAAACCTATATTAATCAAACTAACCAATGAGTAATATTAAAAGTAGCAAAGGAAAACAGAAAGTAACAAAGAAGAATCTCCATAATTCATCAGCTGATTTTTATTTCCCCAGCAGAAATTTTGCAGGCCAGAAAGGAGTGGCAGAATATATAAAAAGTGATAAAAAGAAAAATCTAGAGTCAAAATTACTCCACTCAGCAAGGATCTCATTCGGATTTGATGAAGAAATAAAAAACTTTCAGACAAGCAAATTCTAAGAGAATTCAGCACCACCAAACTAGCTTTACAACAAATGATAAAGTAACTTCTCTAGGCAGGAAACACAAGAGAAGAAAAACATACCTAAAAAGCAAGCCCAAAACAATTAAGAAAATGGTAATAGGATGTGCATTGATAATTACCTAAGTGTAAATGGATTAAATGCTCCAACCAAAAGACACAGACCAGCTGAATGGATGCAAAAACAAGATCTATATATATGCTGTCTATAAAAGGCCCACTTCAGACTTAGGGGTACATACAGACTAAAAGTGAGCACATGAGTAAAGATATTCCATCCAAATGGAAATCAAAAGAAAGTAGGAATAGCAATACTCATATCAGACAAATTAAATTTTAAAATAAAGACTATTATAAGAGAAAAATAAGGATACTACATGATGATCTTCTACATCAACTGAAGAAGATTATCAATTTAAATATTCATGCACCTAACATGGGAGGACCTCAATACATAATGCAAATGATAACAACTATAAAAAGAGAAATCAACAGTAACACAATAATAGTGGGAGACTTCAACACCTGACTTACACCAATGTGCAGGTCATTCATACAGAAAATTAATAAAGAAACACAAACCTTAAATGATACATTAGTTTCAGATCAGATCAGATCAGATCAGTCGCTCAGTCGTGTCCGACTCTTTGCGACCCCATGAACCGCAGCACGCCAGGCCTCCCTGTCCATCACCAGCTCCCGGAGGTCACTCAGACTCGCATCCATCGAGTCAGTGATGCCATCCAGCCATCTCATCCTCTGTCGTCCCCTTCTCCTCCTGCCCTCAATCCCTCCCAGCATCAGAGTCTTCTCCAATGAGTCAACTCTTCGCATGAGGTGGCCAAAATACTGGAGTTTCAGCTTGAGCATCATTCCTTCCAAAGAAATTCCAGGATTGATCTCCTTCAGAATGGACTGGTTGGATCTCCTTGCAGTCCAAGGGACTGTCAAGAGTCTTCTCCAACACCACAGTTCAAAAGCATCAATTCTTCGGCGTTCAGCCTTCCTCACATTAGTTTAGATAGAGTTAATTGATATTTATAGGACATTCCATACAAAAGCACAAAATACAATTTCTTCTCAAGTGTATATGGAATATTCTCCAGGATAAAGGACATCTTCGCTCACAAATCAAATCTTGATAAGTTTTAGAAAATTGAAATTGTATCAAGCATATTCTCTGATCACAACTCTATGAGATTAATAATTAATTACAAGAAAAAAGACTGTAATAAATGTCAATACATGGAGGCTAAATGATACGCTACTAAATAGCCAAGAGATAACTGAAGAAATCAAAGGGGAAACCAAAAAAAACATCTAGAAATAAATGACAATAAAAATAGGACAACCCAAAACCAGGGCATGCAGAACAACCAGTTCTAAGGGGGAAGTTTATAGCAATACAATCCTACTCCAAGAAACAAGGCAACAAAAATAAACAACCTAATATTTTACTAAAATCAACTAGAGAAAGAACAAAACAACCCCAATGTTAGTAAAAGGAAAGAAATTATAAATATCATAGCAGAAATAAATGAAATAGAAGCAAAGAAAACAATAGCTAAGATCAATGAAATTAAAATCTTATTCTCTGAGAAGATAAAATTGATAAATCTTTAGTGAGATTCATCAAGAAGAAAAGGTGGAGGATCAAATAAATAAAATTAGAAACAAAAAAATTAGTTACAATGAACACCACAGTAATACAAAGGACAATATGAGACTCCTACAAGAAACTATATAAAAATAAAATGAATGCCCTGGAAAAAAATGGAAAAATTCTTTGAAAAGTACAACTTTCCAAGAGTGAAACTGAAAGAAATAGAAACTATGAGCAGATGAATCACAAGTAATGAAACTGAAGCTGAATAAAACATTCCAGGAAACAAAATTCCTGAATCAGATGACTTTGCAGGTGAATTCTATCAAATATTTAGAGAGGAGTTAACACCTATTTTCCTCAGATTCTTCCAAAAAGTTGCAGAGAGAGGAATAGTCCCATCCTCATTTAATTAGATCATCATCATCCTGATAACAAAAGCAGACAAAGATATCACACACAAAAACAAAATGACAGACCAATATCACTGGTCTGTCAGTGATTTTACATCTGATGAACACAGATATAAAAACGGTCAACAAAATAATAGCAGACAGAATCCAACAATACATTAAAAGGATAATAAACCATGATCAAGTGGAATTTATCCAGGGATGCACAGATTCTTAAATATGCACAAATCAATCATTGTGATACACCATATTCACAATAAGAAAGAATAAAATCTGTGTGATCATCTCAATAGAGGCAGAAAAATCTTTTGACAGAATTTAACACCCATTTATGATTAAAAAACTCTCCAAAGAACAGAAACAGAGGGAAAGTACCTCAACATAATAAACACACAATCCAGTCAAAAAATAAACAGAGGACCTAAACAGATCTTTCTCCAAAGAAGACGTACAGATGCCCAAAATACAGGAGAAAAAATTGTTCAAAATAACTAATTATTCGGTTCAATCGCTCAGTTGTGTCCAACTCTTTGTGACCCCATGACTAGCAGCACGCCAGGCTACCTGTCCATCACCAACTCCCGGGGTTCACTCAAACTCACGTCCATCAAGTCAGTGATGCCATCCAGCCATCTCAGCCTCTGTTGTCCCCTTCTCCTCCTGCCCCCAATTCCTCCCAGCATCAGAGTCTTCCAATGAGTCAACTCTTCTCATGAGGTGGCCAAAGTACTGGAGTTTCAGCTTTAACATTATTCTTTCCAAAGAACACCCAGGACGGATTTCCTTTAGAATGCATTAAAAGGATAATAAACCTTTTATTTGCATGGGTGGACCCCTTGCAGTCCAAGGGACTCTCAAGAGTCTTCTCCAACACCACAGTTCAAAAGCATCAATTCTTCAGCGGTCAGCCTTCTTCACAGTCCAACTCGTATATCCATACATGACCACTGGAAAAACCATAGCCTTGACTAGATGGACTTTTGTTGGCAAAGTAATGTCTCTGCTTTTAAATATGCTGTCTAGGTTGTTCATAACTTTCCTTCCAAGGAGTAAGCGTCTTTTAATTCCGTGGCTGCAGTCACCATCTGCAGTGATTTTGGAGCCAAAAAATAATAATAATAATAATAAAGTCTGATACTGTTTCTACTGTTTCCCCATCTATTTCCCATGAAGTAATGGGACCAGATGCCATGATCTTAGTTTTCTGAATGTTGAGCTTTATGCTAACTTTTTCACTCTCCTTTTTACTTTCATCAAGAGGCTTTTTAGTTCCTCTTCACTTTCTGCCCTAAGGGTGGTGTCATCTGCATATCTGAGGTTATTGATATTTCTCCCGACAATCTTGATTTCAGCTTGTGCTTCTTCCAGTCCAGCATTTCTCATGATGCACTCTGCATAGAAGTTCAATAAGCAGGGTGACAATATACAGCCTTGACGAACTCCTTTTCCTATTTGGAACTAGTCTGTTGTTCCATGTCCAGTTCTAACTGTTGCTTCATGACCTGCATATAGGTTTCTCAAGAGGTAGATCAGGTCGTCTGATATTTCCATCTCTTTCAGAATTTTACACAGTTTATTTTGATCTACACAGTCAAAGGCTTTGGCATAGTCAATAAAGCAGAAATAGATGTTTTTCTGGAACTCTCTTGCTTTTTCCATGATCCAACAGATGTTGGCAATTTGATCTCTGGTTCCTCTGCCTTTTCTCAAACCAGCTTGAACATCAGGAAGTTCACTGTTTACATATTGCTAAAGCCTACCTTGGAGAATTTTAAGCATCACTTTACTAGCATGTGAGATGAGTGCAATTGTGCAGTAGTTTGAGCATTCTTTGACATTGCCTTTCTTTGGGACTGGAATGAAAACTGACCTTTTCCAGTCCTGTGGCCACGGCTGAGTTTTCCAAATTTGCTGGCATATTGAGTGCAGCACTTTCACAACATCATCTTTCAGGATTTGGAATAGCTCCACTGGAGTTCCATCACCTCCACTAGCTTTGTTCGTAGTGATGCTTTCTAAGGCCCACTTGACTTCACATTCCAGGATGTCTGGTTCTAGGTGAGTGATCACACCATCGTAATTATCTTGGTTGTGAAGCTATTTTTGGTACAGTTCTTCTGTGTATTCTTGCCACCTCTTCTTAATATCTTCTGCTTCTGTTAGGTCCATACCATTTCTGTCCTTTATCGTGCCAATCTTTGCATGAAATGTTCCTTTGGTAGCTCTAATTTTCTTGAAGAGATCTCTAGTCTTTCCTATTCTGTTGTTTTCCTCTATTTCTTTGCATTGAATGCTGAGGAAGGCTTTCTTATCTCTTCTTGCTATTGTTTGGAACTCTGCATTCAGATGCTTATATATTTCCTTTTCTCCTTTCCTTTTTGCTTCTCTTCTTTTCACAGCTATTTGTAAGGCCTCCCCCAGACAGCCATTTTGTTTTTTTGCATTTCTTTTCCATGGGAATGTTCTTGGTCCCTGTTTCCTGTACAATGTCAGAACCTCATTCCATAGTTCATCAGGCACTCTATCTATCAGATCTAGTCCCTTAAATCTATTTCTCACTTCTACTATATAATCATAAAGGATTTGATTTAGGTCATATCTGAATGGTCTAGTGGTTTTCCCTACTTTCTTCAATTTAAGTCTGAATTTGGCAATAAGGAGTTCATGATCTGAGCCACAGTCAGCTCCCGGCCTTGTTTTTGCTGACTGTATAGAGCTTCTCCATCTTTGGCTGCAAAGAATGTAATCAATTTTTTTAGAGAAATGCAAATCAAAACTACAATGACTTATCACCACATATCAATCAGAATGGCCATTAAACAAAAACTACAAAAAATAAATATTGGAGAAGGTGTGGAGAAAATGCACCCCCCTTTCACTGTTTTTAGGAGTATAAATGGGATACAACCATCATGAAGAGTAGAATGGAAGCTCCTTGCTGCTGCTGCTGCTAAGTCGCTTCAGTCGTGTCCAACTCTGTGCGACCCCCATATACGGAAGCTCACCAGGCTCCCCTGTCCCTGGGATTCTCCAGGCAAGAACACTGGAGTGGGTTGCCATTTCTTTCTCCAATGCATGAAAGCGAAAAGTGAAAGTGAAGCCACTCAGTCGTGTCCGACTCTTAGCGACCCCATGGACTGGAGCCTACCAGGCTCCTCTGTCCATGGGATTTTCCAGGCAAAAGTACTGGGGTGGGGTGCCATTGCCTTCCCTGGGAAGCTCCTTAAAATGCTAAAAATAAAGTTACCACAAAATTAATCCCACACCTGGACATATACCCAAAGAAAACCATAATTCAAAAAGATATATGCACCTCATTTTTCATTGCAGCACTATTTACAATAGCCAGGACATGTAAGCAACCATGGACACAACCATTACACAACAGAGTAATGGATCAAGATGTGGTACACATATATAATGCAATATTGTATATATGTTAGTCAATCATAAAAAGAAACAAAATTGTGTCATTTGCAGAGATGTGGATGAACCTAGAGAATGTCATATAAAGTGAAGTAAGTCAGGAAGAGAAAAACAAATATCATATATTAACACATATATGTGGAACCTAGAAAAATGATTAGATGATATTGTGTCATAAGTTATAATGTCTATTCTTTCACTTTCTAATAAATTTTTTCAACAAATTAAGTATAGAAGGATAGTATCTCAACATAATAAAGTCCATATAAGAAAGCTCAAGAGCTAGCATCACACTCAATATTGAAAACACTGAAAGCCTTACTTTTAAGATCAGAAACAAGACTAAAATACCCAAGCCTACCACCACTCTGTTCAATGTAGTACTGGAAATCCTAATCAGAGCAGTTAGGCATTAAAAAAAAAAAAAATCCAAATCAGAAAAGAAGAGATAAAATTATTACTGCTTATATATGACATGAACTTACATGTCCTAGCAATCTATGAATAAAGTATTAGAACTAATAAACAAATTCAGTAACATTATAGGATACAAAAGAAACAAATAAAGATCAGCTGCATTTTATACACTAACAGCAAACTAACTGAAAAATAGATTAGGAAAACAATCTAACTTACAATAGCATCAAAAAGAATAAAATATCCAAGAATAAACTCTAAACATGTGAAAGACCTATGTACTGAAAACTAAAAAATATTGATGAAAAAAATTTAAAAAGACACAAACAAATAGAAAGAAAACCTGTGTTTATGGATTAGAAGACTTACTACAACTAAAATATCTATAATCCCCAAGCCAATCTGCAGATTCAATGCAGTTTCTAAATCCTAATGACAGTTTTTACAGAAATAAAGAAACCAACTCTAAAATTAATATGAAACTACAAAAGACCTTAAGTTATTAAATCAATTTTTGAAATGAAGAGCAAATCAGGACGCCTTACACTTCTTGATTTTGTAATACACTAGAAAACTAAAATAATCAAAACAATATGGTACTGTCTTAAATACAGCCATTTAGACCAGTAAAACATAATAGAAAGTCTTGGAAATAAGTTCACATTTTTATAATCCATTTTTCTTTAACAAAGATGCAAAGAATAGCCAATGAAAAAGCAGTAGTTTTTTCAATAAATGGTGTTGGCAAATCTAGATATCCAGGTGCAGAATTACGAGATATAATTTGTTTATATCTTGCACTATAAGCAAATCAATTCAAAACAGATTTAACCTAAATATAAGATCTTAAACTGTAAAGCTCTTAGAAGGAAAAATAGGGGAAAGATTTATGACATTGGTCTTGACAACAATTTTATGGCTATGACATCAACAACACAGGCAACAGAAGCAAAAGTAAATAAGTAGGAAGCCATCAGTTAAAAATCCTCTTCACAGCAAAAAAAAAAAAAAACAACCAACAGAGTAAAAAATTAAACAACAGAATGGGAGAAAATATATACAAATTATATGTATATATATATATATATGAGAACATCTAAGAAACTCAAAAGCAATTAAAATTTATTAATACAATTAATGCAATTTTAAAAAAGGCTAAAGACTTGCATAGACATTAAGAAGATATGTAGTTTTCAGTGTAGCCAATCATCAGGGAAATATGAATTAAAACTAGATAAGATGTTACCTCATACCTGTTAGGATATCTATTATTAAAATAACTACAATTACAATCACAAAAGACAAGTGGTGATGAGGATGTGGAGAAATTGGAGCCCTGCAGTGCAAAATAGTGACGTTGCTATGGAAAATAGTATAGCTTTCTCAAAAACTTAAAATTTGAACTATTATATGATCTAGCAATCCCTTTTTGGGTATTTATCTAAACAAATTGAAACCAGGGACTTGAGGAGATATTGACAGTCCTTTGTTCATTGCAACCCTATTCACAATAGCCCAAATGTGGAAATAAATGAAATGTCCATAGACAGATGATTGTATCAAGAAAATGGGGCATATACATACAGAAAAAAAAAAACCACTATTAAGCCTTTAAAGGGCTTCCCTGGTGGTTCACATGGTAAAGAATCAGCCTGTAACGTGGGATACCTGGGTTTGATCCCTGGGTTAGGAAGATCCTGGAGGATCTCCAGGACGATCTCATTCCTGGAGAAGGAACTGGCAACCCACTGCAGTATTCTTGCGTGGAAAATCCCATGGATCCTCTTAACTTGGTGGGCTACAGTCCACGAGATCATAAGTCAGACATAACATAGAGAGAAGAGCCTGGCAAACTATAGTCCAAGGGGTCACAAAGAGTTGGACATGCCTGAGTGACTAATACACACAAGCCTTTAAAAAGAAGTAATTCTGTATTATGAGACAACACAGGTGAACCTTCAGGATATTATGCTACATAAAATAAGTCAGGAACTGTAGACAAATATTGTATGATTCTACTTTTATAAAGTACATAAAATCATCAAATTCACAGAATCAAAGAGTGGAATGGAGGTTGCCAGGAGTAGAGGGGAGGTTAAAATGTGGAGCTGCTAATCAACGAGAATAGTTTTGTTCAGTTAAGCAAGATGATTAAACTCTAGAGATCTACTTTGAAATTTTGTACCTATCGTCTACAGTAACAGATTGCATACTTGAAAATTTGTTTAAAGGGTATACCTCATGTGAAGTGTTTTTGCCACAATAAAACAATCAAAATAAAATTCCACAAAGGTGATTTGGAGACATGAACAAGTTTATTCTAAAATTTATGGGAAAAATAAAGCCACTTTGAAAAAGAATAATAAAGTGAAAGATTTACTCCATGTAGAATTAAGCCTTATTTTATTGCTTCAGTAATCAAGGCAGTGTGATACTGGCAAAGATAAGGACACATAAATTAATGGAACAGAATAAAGAACTCAGAAGCACACCCACACTAATTCACACAGTGAAATTTTATATGAACTTTGCATAACAGCTTAACTGAAATATAATTTACATACCATAAATTCATCCTTTAAAGTTTATAATTAAGTGATTTTACTCTATTCACCGAGTTTGCAATTATTACCACTAATTTTAGAACAAGTGACTTTTGACAAAGATGGAAAAGCAATGCAGCAGAGGAAGTACAGCCATTTCAACGAATAAACCTCAAGTTGAACATCTTACCTATGTGAAAGTTAGCTTGAGTCAGATCATGGACTTAAATGTAAAATGGGAAATTATGAAATTTTAGAAAAAGAAAAACACAGAAAAAATCTTCAGAATTTAAGACTAGGAAAATATTTATTAAATTTGACAGTAAAAGCATGAGCTATTAAATTAGACAATCTAAATTAAAAAGTTTTGCTTGGTGAAAGATCTTAAGAGAATTAAAAAAAAAAAAAAAAAAAACTACAGATGGGGAGAAAAGATTTGCAAACCACATGCCCGATGAAGGACTAATATCTAGAATACATAAAAAAATCAAGATTCAATTAAAAATTATTTAATTAGAAAAATTGTTAAAATGTATGAGCATTTCAGTGGCAAATAGGCATGTGAAAATATGTTTGATATTATTAGTCATTAGGGAAATGGAAATTATAATAATGATGAGATATCACTACAAGGTTATCATATTTGCTAAAATGAAAAATAATTATAATATCAAATGCTGGTGATTATGCATATAAATTGTTTCATTAGCACATTATTGATTGAAATGTGAAATGGTACAACCTCTCAGGTACAATATCTTATAAAACTAATATATAATTAACACATGAAATAGAAAATATGATCATTTATTTCAGAGAAATAAAAATTTCTTTTATGTTCATATTCAAACCTCTACACAAATGTTCACAGCAGGTTTATTCATATTACAAATAAATGAAACAGTTCAGATGGTCTTCTGTTAAAGAAACTTTAAAAACTTCAACCTCCATAAAATGAATAATACTCAAAAATAGAAAAAACATCACTTAATAACTTGATGAAATACGCAAGTGAAAAAAGCCAGTCCCAAAATGCACATCTCATATGATTCATCAAATAGTGAAAAAGAAGAAGAAATTGGTGATTGTCAGCAGTTAAGAAAGCAGTCAGGAAAGGAAAGTGGGTGTGGCTATAAAAGGTTTATGTGAAAGAGTCTGGTTGTGAAACAATTTTCTATTCTGACTGCAACATTATCATTATTTACAATAGTCAGGACATGGAAGAAACCTAAATTTCCATTGACAGATGAATGTAAAACAACTAGTGGGAAGCTGCTGTATAACACAAGGAGCTCAGCTAGGGGCTTTGTGACGACTTAGAGGGGTAGGATGGGGTGGACAAGAAGGACGTCCAAGAGGGGACTGATACACCTGTGTGCTGTACTGTGCTGTGCTCAGTCGCTCAGTCGTGTCTGACTCTTTGCGACCCCATTGACTATAGCCCTCAGACTCCTCTGTCCATGGAATTTTTCAGGCAAGAATACTGGAGTGAGTTGCCATTTCTTCCTCCAGGGGATCTTCTCAACTCAGACACAGAACACATGCCTTTGTGCCTCTCGTATACATATAGCTTATTCTTATACAGCAGAAGCTAACACAGAACTGTAAAGCAACTATGTTCCAATTAAAAAAAATATATATATATATATATCACTGGGTAAATTTCTTAAAAGGAGCATGTGATCTCTTTGTATTATTTCTGACAATTTTATAAAACCTACAGTTATCTCAAAATAAATAGTTTAATAATAATGATGATGATGATACTACTTACCACCACTGTTACTATTAATAAAAATACAAGATAAGAGAAAATGCAGTTCTGGTCATTTCATTCTGGAGTGTGCAGTAAACTGGAAGGAGGATCAACATGCATAAAAGATAATAAAGCAAATAAATCTGAGGTGAGATACTACAGTAACACAAACCATTCTGTGAAGTAATCAAGGCTCTTTGGCACTCAGGAGCCAGGATACACATTATGATTCATCCTTTACAAATTGGAAAATCCTGATTGAATCCTCTAGCCTACCTGGAACTTATTTTCTTCATATGTGGAAGAATCATCCACGTGCTCTTCAGTTAAATGCATAACACAAGATGAGTTATATCAGTACTAAACACTTCAGTTTTTCTTGACAGTTAACTGTAGCATCTTCTTACTTTTCTAATGATATGTGCCTACTTGCAATGCAGCAGTATCTCAAGGCAATATACATGTATTCTGAGACTAATGCTCTAAATTATTTGATTATTTGGATATTTAATCTCCAGTCCAATATTATGTCTATGTAAAGCCAAGTGTTTCAGTAGAAAGTTGTAAAAAGGATCAACTTCTCATTGTTAATAGTCATTTTAGAATGTTGGCATTGAATAAGATATGAAAAATCATTTACCTTAAATTCTTCATTTTAAATGTGTGGCAAAAAATCCAGATAGAGGAATAACTGATGTCATAACCTATATATTTAATGGTCTGGGAAGATAGAATGAGGCATGCTCCTGTGTTAGGAAGCTCCACTCTCTCATACCTGAAACATCTAGAAAGGATACCTATCCATGCCACATGGCAAAAAAAAAAAAAAAAGAGAGTGCATGAGAAATTGTATAACAGCACTTATATGCAGGCACACCTCACTGTGCTCACATTCCATTGGATAAAACAAATAACAATGCCACTGTGTCTAACCCAAGAGGATATACAATTGTAGCCCTTCATGTGCCCTACTCTGAATGAATAATGAAATCTTACTGGAAATGAGGGTGATGAGAAAGACTGTTTGAGACCCACTGTGAGTGACAAAATGTTACAGAGATGTCGTGAATCAACTTAAATTTGTTTTGTATCTTTATATTTAGTCTGGTATAAACAATTGCATGTGTGATTTGCTAAATTATACCCACATGATTATATTCATGATGATTGTCTTTCATTGCCAAGCAAAATTTATCACTTCTTGACAAGTAAATTTCTTTTCTCACTGCACACAGAAGTCTCTGTTCCCCATTCTTGCATTTGTAATCCACCAATATTTTCTGGCTGAACTTCTATGTCTTTGATGCTAGTGGTTTATCTGTCTATAGCAAGTTTTCTCAACCTCACCAGTATTAACATTGGGGCATGGATAATTTTACTTTGGGGAGGGCTGTTTTCCACATTGCAGAATGTTTATTAACCTCCATGGCCTTGACCCAGGAAGTGTCAGTTACTACTTCTCACCAGTTATGAGAACAAAAAGTCTCCAACATTGCCAAAATACTCTGGGGTCAAAAACCTTTACACATTCAAAGACTGAGAACTACTGATCTACAACTTATGAACTGCCAGTTTCTTTTCTTTCTATTGCCATTGAAAGCTGCTTTTTCTTCAATGCCTACCTGAAATCTTACTTTCTAAATAGATATTAAGATGTCTCCTGCTTTCTTACTTTTTTTCTTTTGAGAAAGTTTTGATTTGTAAAATTTTTCTCATTTAAAGTACTTCAACTTGTTGACTCATGATACAATACTTCTACAAAATTTATTCACTGCAGCACTATTTATAATAGCCAAGACATGGAAGCATGTCTTGACACATTAATGGATAAAGAAGATGTGGTACATATACACAATAAAATATTACTCAGCTATAAAAAAGAATGAAATAATGCCATTTGCAACAACATAGATAGATTTAGAGATTAATATACAAAGTGAAGTAAGCCAGATAAAGACAAATATCAATATCATATATTTGTGGAGCTTTAAAAAAGATACAGATGAACTTACTTACAAAGTAAATAAACTAGCAGACAGAGATAACAAACTTATTGTTATCAAAGAGGAAAAGGGGGATACATTAGGAGTTTGGGATCAATTATATACACATGATTATATATAAAATAGATGACCAATAAGGATTTTCTATCTAGCACAAGGAACTATACTCAGTATTTTACAATAACACATAAGGAAAAAGAATCTGATATATATTTATATATATATATATATGTATGTATATGTATATATACATATGCATATAACTGAAACACTTGGCTGTATACCTGAAATTAATACAATATTGTAAATAAAGTATACTCCAACTAAGAAAAAAAAAAAAACAAAGAAAGCAATACCCAGAAAAAGTAAAGAACTACATCATTATTACATAAACTGTAAGTGACAAATTATGCTTTGTAATGTGGCACCAATGCATTAGCTGCAATGATAAAGTAAACTGCTAACTTCATGGAATTTTTTCTAGTATATTTGTTACCTTAGTCTTATTTTCACTGATTTTGTTTTTATGGATGCTTATTCTGCTTCTGTCAGAAAATAGTACCAGAATTGCATTAGGATTTTTTTATATAATATTTTATGTCATATAAAGTATTTTTTTATGAATTGAATATTTATTTGGGGTCTGAAAGACATTTACAAGGGGAAGTTTAGTTCTTATGGCAAAACTCTATGTTTTAACAACTAGTATTAGCCTTATTTTAGATATGAAGAAGGACTTCCCTGGTGGCTCAGACAGTAAAGTGTCTGTCTACGATGAGGGAGACCTGGGTTCAATCCCTGGATTGGGAAGATCCGTTGGAGAAGGAAATGGCAATCCACTCCAATACTATTGCCTGGAAAATCCACAGAGGAGCCTGGAAGGCTACAGTCCATGGGGTCGCAAATAGTCGGACACGACTGAGCGACTTCACGATGACGAGATATGAAGAAATTGAGTGTCAAAGATTTAATGGTAGGTATTTGACAGGGTCTGTACTATAGTCCAGGCTGATTGAATTTGTAGCACATATTCTGTAACTGCTACCATTAAACAAATAAAAACTATTGCATTATTTTCACTCCTATTGTCTTAATTTGTGGGTGATTGCACAAGGCCAAGTATACCTGGTGGTCATACACAAATCAGCAGAGGTCATCACGATATGGCAGACTCACCTTCTCATGCCAAACTGTCATGGTCCAGTAGGAACTTTCAGGCCCCAGCATTGTCCATCAGTGGCCCTTTGAAACACTTTTCTTAACCTTTACTCCAATGAAGGAATTCTACTCGACGCCTAGAAAAATGAAATAAGCAAATAAGAAATCATTCTCAAGTATATATATTAGGATGTGAGTTTAGTCCTTTTTAATTGACTGGATATATGTCACTTTTTATTATGGGCCATTCTGTAGTGAATTGTGACTCAACGTTCTTTATTTCTTGAAACCCCATAAGCACAGGACAATTTGTTTTTCCTGCATTATACAAAGGTTCTATATTCTTTTCAAAAGTTGGACTTATTAATTTAGCAAAACCAACATGTTCCTCTGACTTCAAAATCAGAACATATTATCTGATATGTGTGATAACAAGACAGAAAGTTTGAAACTAGAACTTTCCTGAAAGAATAATTTACAAGAACAGTTGCTATAATTACAGATGTTTGTTTTACAGGGTTAAGTTAAGCTAATCTATTCAAAACATAAATTCAATTTAGAAACCAAAACTATCTTAAAGGGCTTTGCTTTTTATCCTATAGTTCCCAATCCCAGACTACTTGATATTTCCAAATGACTGAAGCTGTCTGTGATCCTTTTCTGTTATTCATTCTGCACATGGCACAGATACACATTTAGAGTTAATAAGCCAGGGAAGAGCCTGCACTTTCACTTCTAAAACAGTCCTTTCTGTTCTGATGGAACCATTTGAATAATCTCAAAGTCCGTTCACAGTGTGAATTCATCCGAAACTCCAGGACGTTTTCCTTCTGAGGATAAATCAGGACCAACCTGTAACACCTCTCCTTCCCTTTACACTAGATCAAAGAGTTCCTCAATTTGTTCACAAAAGAAAGTTTTGTAATGTAGGGAGATAATGAGACTTGTTCCCTAAGACTCTGGTACCCAGTCTCACCCAGGGCCCCTCTCCCTCCCTCTTGTTCCTCAAGTGCAGTCCTAGACCTTGCATCCAGGAAGGGAAGAGCTTGCAGTTCTTTCCTAGACCGTGTGTTGGCCACTGCCAGCACACAGGTGGCAGTAGAGGACTGAGCTGAAGCCAGCAGCCTTTGCTGTTCCATTTCTACAAGCCTGCTGCTACAGCCCTGTGAGCCCCACTGTAGCAGAATCACTCAAACAGCCCTGCTACCTGAACATGGGCTCCATCATGCTCATGCTAGCCCAGCCTGGAGTAGTTCCAAAGGCAAATAAATTGCCAGACTCAATGTGACCTGTTGAGCCAATTCTGCCTCTGTGGCTTCAGCAAGCATCTGTTTTCTTTTCTATATCTTAACAATTCGCTTCAATTTCTATCTAAATAATTTTTCACTCCACTACATTTTCTTACCTCTTAAAGAAACATCATCATTATTTTAGGGGAATTGCCTTTTCAAGTGGAAGGAAAGGAAGAAGGAAGGGGAGATGGAAGAAAGGGAGAGAAGGAGGCAGAGAGGGAGGGAAGGAGGGAATAACCATTTATTTATAAAGTAAATAATATAGCTCAACAATATAATGTTCTTAAAACATTAACAGTGAAGATAAATACATTCTGTTAGTCTATTATCTACAAAATAAATGTTAAATATCTTGTCAAAGAAGGAGGTATATATTAAATTTACAATAAATAGGGTTTATCTCTGGTTCCAGCCCTTCCCACAAATACTGCATCACCCAGACTTCAGGACGAAGCACTTCTCCATGTGTCTCATCCCAATGCTCCCTTCTATGCCTGTGAATAGTAAGCTTTGTTCCTACAATGTGCTCCTCTGCCTACAATACCTAGCAAATCACTCATCCTAAAAAGTCAATCATAAAGCCATCTTTTCTATGAAGAGCTTTTTCCTAGTACAAGTTATTTTTGTATTTTCCTTATATCTCTTCTCAGACAATTACTGGCATGGCCATGATGGATTGAATTATTGATCCAAATTCATTACTCCATTGTAACATTATACTTTCACAGCCTTGCCAAGTGGTGGTGTTATTCCCCAGTACCTTTACTTTATGAGTCCAGGTAACTTAATTTTTTCAATAGGATATTATTAACACAAGCAGAATCTTGGGATGTGCTTGTGTGGCTGGGTTTGCCCTCTCATGCTCTGTTATCACCATGACAAGACATACCCTGGATTACGGCTTGCCTTTCAGCCCGGATCTCAAGTAAGACACATAAAGCACATAAAAATCTGATGTGCAGTCTGGAGCCAAGATTCTGGATCAAGCCTAGATTATCTAACCCCAACTAATGCACACACTGAGGAGTGAGAAAAATAAATATAGGTTGTGATAATTTTGGGATATTTAGTGGTTATTTAAAGTTAGCATTATTGTGGCAACATCTCACTGATAAAATATTCCTCCTCTATTAAGAACTCAAGGTCAAAAACTTATTTCCCTATATCTGGAGAAATTCTTATTATTTTAACTACATAAAATAATGATGCTCCTATTGTGATTGATATAAAGTTGACTGGCCTAAGTGTTATGTCTTCACAAAACGTAATTGTCAGGTAGGACAGATAAGACACACATATATGTAGATAAAATGCAGAAGAATGTAAAATGTCATGAGACTCCTCACAGTCAAATTTTACAGTGTGACTAAGGAAGTTTTTGTGACTATATGAAAGTATCTGGGTGGAATTTTGAAAGCAGACAGAATTTTAGCAATCAGAAATAAAATGAATATTGTAAAAGAATGTGTCTAGATTTTCATGGGGAAAATGGAAGGGCTTTCATAGACAGATATCTCAACAAAAACACAAGGAAATTCACTCGTTGAAAATTATAGTTGGGTTAGTGTGTGGAATAAATAAAAGTATCATGGAACCAAGATGGAAATATATCTTGAATGGCAATCCCAGAATTGTTAATTTTAAACTTAAAAATACATATTTCCTTCATTAGGCAATGAAGAACCATTTCAGCTTTCTGAGAAGGTGAGTGAATTCATTCTTTATGTATTAAATGAAAGAGTTTTAGGCATGACACATGATATTAGGATAAAATTCTGTGTGGAAAGTAGAACAGAAGTAAAAATTCGAAGACATCAAGGTATTTAAAATTTCTAACAGTTAATGAAGATAAGTATATTCATGTATATTTTAAATGTATAGGTAGAAAATCACTATGATATTCAGACTCTATGACATGAATTTTAGAAAATGATATAACACCTTTTAATTTTTCAGTGTCAGCTTTTACAGTGTGGATTTTTTTTTTCCTTGCAACTAATTATAATTGAAGCATTTTAGGTGTAAACTTCCTTTGTGAAAGGAAATACTACTGCTACTGCTAAGTCACTTCAGTCGTGTCTGACTCTGTGTGACCCCATAGACGGCAGCCCACCAGGCTCCTCCGTCCCTGGGATTCTCCAGGCAAGAACACTGGAGTGGGTTGCCATTTCCTTCTCCAATGCATGAAAGTGAAAGTGAAGTCGCTCAGTCGGATCTGACTCTTAGCAACCCCATGGACTGCAGCCTACAGGCTCCTCCATCCATGGGATTTTTCCAGGCAAGAGTACTGGAGTGGGGTGCCATTGCCTTCTCCTGAAAGGAAATACAGTACCTATCAAAAAATTAGGAAGTAGTAGAACAAAAAGATTTGAAGACTACCACTTTTCCCCATTTGCTAAGGGATGAAAAGAAATGAAACTATGTTCCTTGCCTTATAAATTTTGGAAATCCTATGTGAACAATGCATCCCCTGCCTGTACAATGTACATTAGCATTTTTTAAGGTTATGAAGTTACTAAATGTACTTGACCACAGACCTTTCTCCTGTATTTTTTGTTGTTGTTGTTCAAATGATGATTATTAATAATTAATGCAGGTGGTTTTCTGTTGGGTACAATCCAAAGAAACATTTTAAAGTGGAAAGAATTAACAGTTACTTAATCTGGCTACATACAGACAAAGATTACTTTGGGGATTTAGGACAAAAACACATTTCTAACTCCTACAATGCTTAGAAGTTCATTCTAGCCCCAGTTAAGAATGGGCTTTATGAAGTAGAAACAGAGGAGCTACATGCTTCAGGGCCGTAACAATAAGATTAATTTGATCAGTAAAGAGAAAACAGAGGAGAATGACTGAGGAAGGGAAACAAAGGAAATTCCTGTAATAAATATATTGATAAATAATTATTTGAAATAATAATGATTTTAGAGAAAGCACAGGTAAAAATTAGGATTGCTCTTGAGTTACTGATATTTTTAAAGGAGATAAGATTTATTTATTTATTTTTTTTGTTTGTTTTCAGTTGATGTGTGAGCCAAAGCAATTCTATTTCTCCCTTTAGCTTAAGACTCCAGTTGTTACAGAACAACTGGCTGCTCACTGCTCGAAAATCAATACTGGAGAAAAAGAAAAGCTGCTTTTAATCATAATGCTGCTAATCTGAGGAGTTGGTGGACTCAGTGTCCCCCAAAAACCATCTCCAAAGATTCTACTCAGCCATTAATTTTTTTTAAAGGGAAAAATAGATGTCACTTTAGTTAATCATTAAGATAAGGAGTCAGAGTCATCACCATTTCCCACTGCATGCAGGTTTGTTGACTTTTTGTTATCTTTCTTTAGATCCTATCTTACTCTCTGTGCACTGTTTATTCTGAAGGGAAAGCTAGGGAAGAGATCTGATCATTTTGTTAATTAATTTTTTCTTTCATTTATCCTCCTTTGATCTATAGAACTAACCAATAGGTTAGGCAAAGTATTGTGTGATTAAAAGATTTAAAAGGTGTGCTAGGGTAGAGATGAGTAGCCCAGGAGGGTGCCTGATCTAAGTTAGTTACAGTGTATCTTTGCTTAAAGTGACAAGAAAAGGAGTTTCCTGCTGAGAACCATTTCCTTCAAAGAGCTGCTTCCACAGATTTTGGGTAACTAAAATACTCCTTAGTTAATATCATTGAAACGTAGTTTCAGAGTAATTTTTCTAATGAAGGAGATACAAATCATATGTATGTGCTTTAATATAAAATATTATGTTCCAAACTATTAAAAATATATTTATTTTTTATCATAGAACTACAGAAACATGCAGATATGGAAAATCATAATTGAAACAACAGAACAGATAAACATAACAAGAATGAAAAAGAAAATCCAGGGAGCATAAGAACCCTAACCCTAACTTAAAAATATCAATTAGTACCTTCAGAAAGGTTTAAAAGGCTAACTACAGAGAGTAAAATAAAATCTTTAAGACAGTAGAAAAATAATCTGCTATGAAAAATCAGAGACTGAGAGTCTTGGAAATTAAAATCAAGATTTAGTTGAGTTCAATTCAGTCTCTCAGTCTTGTCCAACTCTGGACCCCAATGAACTGCAGCCCACCAGGCTTCCATCACCAACTCCTGGAGTTTACCCAAATTCATGTCCATTGAGTTGGTGATGCCATCCAACCATCTCATCCTCTGTCATCCCCTTCTCCTCCCACCTTTAATCTTTTCCAGCATCACTGTCTTTTCAAATGAGTCAGTTCTTCGCATCAGGTGGCCAAAGTATTGGAGTTTCAGCTTCAACATTAGTCCTTCCAATGAACACTCAGGACTTATCTCCTTTAGGATGGACTGTTTGGATCTTCTTGCCATCTAAGAAACTCTCAAAAGTCTTCTCCAACACCACAGTTCAAAAGCATCAATTCTTCGATGCTCAGCTTTCTTTATAGTCCAACTCTCACATACATACATGGCTAATGGAAAAACCATAGCCTTGACTAGATGGACCTTCGTTGGCAAAGTAATGTCTCTGCTTTTTAACATGCTGTCTAGGTTATTTGCATTAAAAACTTTGTTAAGTTTCTTTTTCATCAACTAACTCTCAAATTTTTTAGACCATCTACTGGTCACAAGATACCTCACCACCCCCCACTCACCCACTAACAGCCCCCTTCAAACACCAAAGTACTTGTTTATACCTCTGTTGATATTTTTACACTCCTACATTTTATAAAGCAGCATTCTCTTAGGTTTCCTTCTGTTTCTTCAATATCTCAGGCTCTTCCCCTTCAGTAATTCAACCTTATTTTCCCTGCCCTGTATAAGTGTTAACATTCTGTAACTTTTTTTTTTAATCTCTTTCAGTAGTATCTTTTACTCTTTAGCTCTCAAACTTTCTACCTTACAGTATATCAACTCATGAGACCTCAGTAATAACAAAGTCCACAAAAGTTTGATTTCCATTTCCTTCCACAAGACATCATTCTCATAATACCAATGAGGTATTATGCTGAATGACTTTTTGAGTAAAAAGCAGTGACACATAAACACAGTTGTAAGATATTTGATTCTCAGAAAGTGGGGAATAAATCTACTAAAATTCAGAGGCCTTCCACCTCACTGAAACTTCTGAGAATCCAGTGATATACAGCATGCCAAGATATTTCTTCTAAGGTGAAGGTCAAGTTGTTGTATCTGGCTCCTCCTGAAAGCCAAACAAGGCATGATGTCTAGTGGAACTCCTGAGATTTTAGAGGCAATGTATTTCTCATTTGAATATAACACTCCAGCACATCTACCAAGTAACTCAATAAAGTTGATACTGGAACTTTCCTGGCAGCCATCTGTCAGGATTCTTCACTTCTACTGCAGGAGACATGGGTTCCAGCCCTGGACAGAGAACTAAGATCCCCCATATTGCAAGAGTAAAAATCAAACAAACAAAAAAAAGCTGCTACTTTTTAATGTGGCCCACTTGATACCTGATAGAGATGGTGTCCACTTGAGTAATATCATCCAGCAGATTGTATGGCCATATGGCAATTGAAATGTCAATGGCAGATACAGATAAAGTTTTTTGCAGCAAGATTTTGGAGTAAAGCCCTGACATACTCTATGGATAACTACTCTCCTTTTTCTCAAAAAGCTCTTGAGTTTCTACTAGGCCTTTGTAAGACTGAACACTTAACCATGGACCACCAAGTAATCATGTTATCTGAGCTGCCCATCATGAGCAGGGTCTTATATGAATCACCAAACTATTAAGTTGAGCATGCACATTAATACTCCAACTGCACTTGAACAAGCATTGAGATACCCTTTAAATTACGGGGAAGTGGCACAATTTCCCCTTGTCTTCTCTCTCCAGCCTCTCTCTCATGAAGCGTTTGGACTCATGAGGAGTTTCCTATAATCTGGTGACAGAGGAAGAGAAAACTTTGGTTTTATTTGCAGATGGTTCCTCCAGTATTCTTATCTGGAGAATCCCATGGACAGAGGAGACTGGCGGACTACAGTCCATAGGATTGCAAAGAGTTGGACATGACTGAAGTGACTTAGCACACACGCACTGCAGGATAGGCAGAAACCTCCCCAAAGTGGAGCCCCTTTCTTATACATCCCTAGAGGACAAAGGATCATATAGTCACAGCTATGTTTGTTTGTTTGTTTGTTTTTTTTTTCCAGTAGTCATGTGCTGAGGTGAGAGTTGGACCATAAAGAAGGCTGAGCACCAAAGAATTGATATTTTCCAACTGTGGTGCTAGAAAACTCTAAGAGTCCCTTGGACAGCAAGGAGATCAATCCCGGCAATCCTAAAGGAAATCAACCCTGAATATTCACTGGAAGGACTGGTGCTGAAGCTGAAGCTCCAATACTTTGGTCACCTGATGTGAAGAGTTGACACATTGGAAAGACCCTGATGTTGGGTAAGATTGAGGACAGGAGAAGGGGATGGTGGAGGATAAGATTGTTGGATGGCATTGTTGACACAATGAACATGAGTTTGAGCAAACTCCAGAAGATAGTGAAGGACAGAAAAGCCTGGCATGCTGCAATCCATGGGGTTGCAAAGAGTCAGATACAACTTAATGACTGAACAACAAACAAGGGACAGTAGTGAAGAGAAATCCTCTTAGTAGGTATGATTTTAAGCACACTTGTTTTTGTTTTTGCTTTTGCCTCAAAGGATAAAAGGCCAGAGGTATAATTTTAAGTTGTGGGAGGAGGTGAAAAAGGCAATGCAGATTCAGAGGTCAAGATCAGTGCACCTAGTATAGTCATAGAAACAAAAGTACACAGGCACTCAGGAGGAATGTACAGAAATGATAAAAGAGATCCTAGGGGATTTGGGCAGAGTAATGGCAGCATCTTCACCAAATACAATTCTTATTTTATTAGTTTTCCTGAATGTAGCACCATCTACAGGGCTTAGTCTATTGAATAAAAATTTAAGTTGCTGATTTGATATATGGTTCTATCATATACCAAGCTCCCATTTATGTGTGGATCCATCTATCTAAATGTTTTCACTGTATCAAATGCAGCACTGTTTTAATTACTGTAAGTTTAAAATGCCTGATAGCATATATCATCAATAAATAGTCTTCAGCTTCAAAATTATCATGTTAATTCTTAAGCCTTTAATTTTTCATATGAATGAAAAGGTCAATTTCTTATTTTCACTTCATCATTACTGTTAGGATTTTAATAGGAATGCCACTGGATTTGTAGATTAACTGACATATTTGTAACACTGAGCCTTCTAATTCATATACATTCCTTACTGTTTCATTTATGAAGGTGCTTTATTTTTTCAATAGGTTGTATCATCATCTCTAAGAACATTTTGTTTATATCTTTTTTATTTATTTTAAGTACTAAAGTTTTGTTGCTATTTTGAACAGTTTATCTTTTTAAAATGAGATTTTACTTTCATTGTATAAATATGGCATTAATTTTTATACATGGATTTTATACAGCAACCTTGATGAACTCCTTGATTAGTTCTAATGTATTATAAATTCTATCATATTTTAATGTAAATAATGATATTATCTGCACATAAAGTATTATAGCTATTGTTTTTTTTATATCTATTGTTTTTCCTCATTTACTTTCTCAATGAACATTCATAAGTTTGCAGTTAAATAGATTTAACTTATTCCTTTCTCTTCCTATGTAGATAAGGATCATTTTTATTGTGACAGGGTGTTGATTCTTACTTATTTTTATTTCTCCATTGAGATATTTGCATAAGTATTCCTTCTAAGTATGGTAATGAGGTTTTACATTAATATGTTTTTAAAAAAATATTTATTGAAAAGATAATTGCTTTAAAGAATTTTGTTTTCTGTCAAACCTCAACATGAATCAGCCATAGGTATACATATATTCCCTTCTTTTTGACCTTTCCTCCCATTTCCCTCCCCATCCCCCCTCTCTAGGTTGATGCAGAGCCCCTGTTTGAGTTTCCTAAGACATACAGCAAATTCCCATTGGCTATCTATTTTACATATGGTAATGTAAGTTTCTATGTTACTCTTGGAGAAGGCAATGGCACACCATTCCAGTACTCTTGCCTGGAAAATCCCACGGACGGAGGAGCCTGGAAGGCTGCAATCCATGCATTTCATCCTCTCCTCCCTTCTCCCATGTCCATAAGTCTATTCTCTATGTCTATTTCTCCATTGCTGCCCTGTAAATAAATTCTTCAGTACCATTTTTCTGGATTCCATACTTACCCCTCAGAATATGATATTTATCTTTCTCTTTCTGACTTACTTTACTCTGTGTAATAGGTTCTAGGTTCATCCACCTCATTAGAACTGATTCAAATGTGTTCCTTTTTATAGCTGAGTAATTCCATTATGTATGTACCACAACTTCTTTATCCATTCATCTGTCGATGGACACCTAGGTTGCTTCCATGTTCTAGCTGTTGTAAATAGTGCTGCAATGAACAATGGGATACATGTGCCTTTTTCAATTTTGGTTTCCTCAGGGTATATGATTAAGCATGAGGTTGCTGGGTCATATGGTGGTTTTATTTCTAGTTTTCTTAAGGAATCTCCATACTGTCTTCCATAGTGGCTGTATCAGTTTACATTCCCACAAACAGTACAAGAGCATCCCCTTTTATCCACACCCTCTTCAGCATTAATTGTTTGTAGACTTTTTGATGATGGCCATTCTGACCGGTGTGAAGTGATATCTCATTGTAATTTTGATTTACATTTCTCTAATAATGAGTAGTGTTGTGCATCTTTTCATGTGTTTTTTAGCCATCTGTATATCTTCTTTTGGAGAAGGCAATGGCACCCCACTCCAGTACTCTTGCCTGGAAAATCCCATAGACGGAGGAGCCTGGTAGGCTGCAGTCCATGGGGTCGCTGAGAGTCAGACATGACCGAGCGACTTCACTTTCTCTTTTCACTTTCATGCATTGGAGAAGGAAATGGCAACCCACTCCAGTGTTCTTGCCTGGAGAATCCCAGGGACGGGGAAGCCTGGTGGGCTGCCGTCTATGGGGTCACACAGAGTCGGACACGACTGAAGTGACTTAGCATAGCATAGCATAGCATATCTTCTTTGGAGAAATGTCTGTTTAGGTCCTTTTCTCACTTTTTTTATTGGGCTTCCCTGGTGGCTCAGATGATAAAGTGCCTGCCTGCAATGCGGGAGACCTGGGTGTGATCCCTGGGTTGGGAAGATCCCCTGGAGAAGGAAATGGCAACCTGCTCCAGTATTCTTGCCTGGAGAATCCCATGGACAGAGGACCCTTTTAGGCTACAGTCCATGGGGTCGCAAAGAGTCGGACACAACTGAGCGACTTCACTTTCACTTTTTTATTGGGCTGTCTGTTTTTTTGGTATTGAGTTGTATGAGCTGCTTGTGTATTTTGGAAATTAATCCTGTGTCAATTGTTTAATTTGCTATTATTTTCTCCCATTCTGACGGTTGTTTTTTCACCTTGCTTATAGGTTTTTTGCTGTGTAAAAGCTTTTAAGCTTAATTAAGTCCCGTTTGTTCACTTCTGCTATATTTCCAATACTCTAGGAGGAGGGTAATGAAGGATCTGGCTTTGATTTATGTCGAGTGTTTTGCTTATATTTTCCTCTAAGAGTTTTACAGTTTGGGGTCTTGCATTTAGGTATATATTCCATTTTGAGTTTATCTTTGTGCATGGTGTTAGGAAGTGTTCTAATTTCATACTTTTACAAGTAGCTGTCTAGTTTTCCCAGCACCATTTATTGAAGAGAATCTCTTTGCCCCATTATATATTCTCACCTCCTCTGTAAAAATAAGGTACCCATAGGTGCATGGGCTTACTTCTGGGCCTTCTATCTTATTCTTTTGGTCTATATTTCTGTTTTTGCACCAGTACCATGCTGTCTTCATTACTATAGCTTTGTAGTATAATCTGAGGTCAGGAAGGTTTATTCCTCCAGCTCCATTATTTCTTAAGACTGCTTTGGATATTCAGGGTCTTTTGTGTTTCCATATAAATTGTGAAATATTTTGTTCTAGTTCTGTGAAAAATGTCATTGGTACTTTGGTAGGGTTCACACTGAATCTGTAAATTGCATTTGGTAGTACATTCATTTTCACAATAATGATTCTTCCTACCCAGGAACATGGATTATCTCCCGTCTGTCTATGTCGTTTTTTTATTTTTTCATTAGTGTCTTATAATTTTTTGTATATAGTTCTTTTGTCTCCTTATGTAAGTTTATTCCTAGATATTTAATTATTTTTGTTCCAAGGGTGAATGGAGTTGATTTCTTAATTTCACTTTCTGATTATTCATTGTTAGCATATAGAAATGCAAGTGATTTCTGTATATTGGTTTTGTATCCTGCCACTTTGCTAAATTCACTGATTAGCTCTAGTAAGTATCTGTTATTATTTCTAGGGTTTTCTACGTACAGCATCATATCATCTACAAACAGTGAGAGCTTTGCTTCTTCTTTCCTGATCTGGATTCTTTTCATTTATTTATTTATTTATTTATTTATTTTCTTCTCTGATTGCTGTAGCTAGGACTTAGAGAACTATGTTGAGTAATAGTGATGAAAGTGGACACCCTTTTCTTGTTCCTGGTCTTAGTGGGAATGCTTTCAGTTTCACACCATTGAGGATAAAGTTTGTTGTTCAGTTCAGTTCAGTTCAGTCCCTCAGTCGTATCTGACTCTTTGTGAACCCATGGAACACAGCACGCCAGGCCTCCCTGTCCATCACCAATTCCCAGAGTTTACTCAAATCCATCTCCATCAAGTCAGTGATGCCATCCAACCATCTCATCCTCTGTTGTCCCTTTCTCCTCCTTCCTTCCATCTTTCCCAGCATCAGGGTATTTCCCAATGAGTCAGTTCTTCACATCAGGTGGCTGAAGTATTGGAGTTTCAGCTTCAGCATCCATCCTTTCAATGAACACCCAGGACTGATCTCCTCTAGGATGGACTGGTTGTATTTCCTTGCAGTCCAAGGGACTCTCAAGAGTCTTCTCCAACATCACAGTTCAAAAGCATCAATTCTTTGGTGCTCAGCTTTATTTATAGTCCAACTATCACATCCATACACAACTACTAGAAAAACCATAGCCTTGACTAGACAGACCTTTGTTGGCAAAGTAATGTCTCTGTTTTTTAATATGCTGTCTATGTTGGTCATAACTTTTCTTCCAAGGGGTAAGGGTCTTTTAACTTCATGGCTGCAGTCTCACCATCTGCAGTGATTTTGGAGCCCCCCAAAATAAAGTCTGACACTGTTTCCACTGTTTCCCCATCTATTTGCCATGAAGTGATGGGACAAGATGCCATGATTTTCGTTTTCTGAATGTTGAGCTTTAAGCCAACTTTTTCACTCTCCTCTTTCACTTTCATCAACAGGCTCTTTAGTTCTTCTTCACTTTCTGCCATAAGGCTGATGTCATCTGCATATCTGAGGTTATTGATATTTCTCCTAGCAATCTTGATTCCAGCTTGTGTTTCATCCAGCCCAGCATTTTTCATGATGTACCCTGCATATAAGTTAAATAAGCAGGGTGACAGTATACAGCCTTGATGTATTCTTTTTCCTATTTGGAATCAGTCTCTTGTTCCATATCTAGTTCTAACTCTTTCTTCCTGACCTGCATACAGGCTTCTCAAGAGGCAAGTCAGGTGGTCTGGTATTCCCATCTCTTTCAGAATTTTCCACAGTTTATTGTGATCCACACAGTCAAAGGCTTTGGCATAGAAAATAAACCAGAGAAAGTTTGCTGTAGCCTTATCATATATGGCCTTTACTATGTTGAAGTAGGTTCTTTCTATGTGCATTTTTTGAAGAGTTTTAATCATAAATGGGTGCTGAATTTTGTCAAAGGCTTTTTCTGTATCTAATGAAATGATCATATGGTTTTCATCTCTCAATTTTTTAATGAGGTGTATCACATTGATTGATTTGCATATATTCAAGAATCCTTGCATACCTGGAATAAACCCAACTTGATCATGATGCATGAGCTTTTTGATGTGTTGTTGAATTCTGTGCTAAAATTGTTTGAGGATTTTTGCATCTTTGTTCAATGGTGATATTGGTCTGTAATTTTCTTTTTCTGTGTTGTCTGTCTGGTTTTAGTATCAGGATGATGGTGGCCTCATAGAATGAGTTTGGAAGTATTCTTTCCTCTGCAATTTTTTGAAAGAGTTTCAGAAGGATAGGTATTAGCTCTTCTCTAAATGTTTGATAGAATTCTCCTGTGAAGCCACTTGGTCCTGGGCTTTTGTGTTTTGGGAGATTTTTGATCAGCTTCAATTGCAGTGTTTGAAATTGGGTTGTTCATAATTTCTATTTCTTCCTGGTTCAGTCTTGGAAGATTGAACTTTGCTAAGAATCTGTTCATTTCTTTTAGGTTATCCATTTTATTGATCCATTTTATTGCCATATAGTTGTTCATAACAGTCTCTTATAATCCTTTGTATTTCTGTATTATCTGTTGTAATCTCTCCTTTTTCATTTCTAATTTGGTTGATTTGTTTCCTTTCTCTTTTTTTCTTGATGAATCTGGCTAAAGTTTTGTCAATTTTGTTTATCTTCTCAAAGAACCAGCTTTTAGTTTTATTTATTTTTACTAATGTTTGTTTCATTTCTCTTTCATTTATTTCTCCTCAGATCTTTATGATTTCTTTCCTTCTACCAGTTTTGGCATTTTTTTTTTGTTGTTGTTGTTGTTCTTTATCCACTTGTTTTATGTGTACAGTTATGTTGTCTGTTCAATGTTTTTCTTGTTTCTTGAGGTAGGATTTTATTGCTATAAACTTTCCTCTTATAACTGCTTTTGCTGCATCCCATAGGTTTTAAGCTGTTGTGTTTTCATTGTCAGTTGTTTCTAAAATTTTTTTATTTCTCTTTTGATTTCTTCAGTAACCTGTTGGTTATTTAGAAATGTGTTGTTTAATATCCATATGTTTGTGTATCTTATAGTTTTGTTTTTTTTTTTTTTTTCTCTTGTAATGGATATCTAGCCTCATAGCATTGTGGTCAGAGAAGATGCTTGATATTATTTCAGTTTTCTTAAATTCACTGAGGTTTGATTTGTCACCCAATATGTGTTCTATCCTGGAGAATGTTCCATGTGCACTTGAGAAGAAAGTGTAGTCTTCTGTATTTGTATGGAATGTCCTGAAGATACCAGTGAGATCCATGTCATCTAATGTATCACTTAAGATGTGTTTCCTTATTCATTTTCTGTTTTGATGATCCATCCATTGTTGTGAGTGGGGTGTTATACTCTCCTACTATTATTGTGCTACTGTAAATTTCTCCTTTTATGTCTGTTAGTGTTTGTCTTATGTATTGAGGTGCTTCTATGTTTGGTGCATAGATATTTACAATTGTTATGTCTTCCTTTAAGATTGATCCTTTGATCATTATGTAGTGTCCTTCCTAATTTCTTGTAATATTCTTTATCTTAAGGTCTATTTTGTCTGGTATGAGGATTGCTACTCGAGCTTTCTTTTGCTTTCCATTTGCATGGAATACATTTTCCATTCATTCACTTTCAGTCTATATGTGTTTTGAGGTCTGAAGTGGGTTTCTTGTTGATAGGATACATATGGGTCTTGCATTTGTATCCATTCAGCCAGTCTGTGTCTTTTGGTTGCAGCATTTAACCCATTTACATTTTAAGTAATTATTGGTATATGTGTTTCTATTGCCATGTTCTTAATTATTTGGGGTTGATTTTGTAGATCTTTTTTCTTCTCTGGTATTTCTTGACCATATAAGTCCTTTATATTTGTTGTAAAGCTGATTTGCTGGTGTAGAATTCTCTTAATTTTTGCTTGTCTGAAAAGCTTTTTATTTCTCCACCAATTTTGAATGAGATCTCTGGGGTATAGTAATCTTGGTTATAGTTTTTTTTTTTTTTTTTTTTTTTTCCCTTTCAGTACTTAAATATATCCTGTCATTCCCTCTGGCCTGCAGAGTTTCTGCTGAAAGATCAGCTGTTAAGTGTATGGGGTTTTCCTTGTATGTTACTTGTTGCTTTTCCCTTGCTGCTTTTAATAGTCTTTCTTTGTGTTTAGTCTTTGTTAGTTTGATTACTGTGTGTCTTGGTATGTTTCTCCTTGGGTTTATCCTGTATGGGACTCTTGTGCCTCTGGACTTGATTGACTATTTCCTTTTCCATGTAGTGGAAATTTTCATCTATAATCTCTTCAAAAATTTTCTTTTCCTCTTCTTCTGGGTCCCCTATAATTCAAATGTTGGTGCATTTTTTATTGTCCCAGAGGTCTCTGAGACTATTCTCAGTTCTTCTTCTTTTTTTTTTTTTTTTTACTTTGCTCTTCAGAAGTTATTTCCAGCATTTTGTCTTCCAACTCTCTGATCCATTTTTCTGCTTCTGATATTCTGCTACTGATTCCTTATAGAGTATTTTTAATTTCAGTAATTGTGGCATTTGTCTCTGTATGTTTATTCTTTAGTTCTTCTAAGTCTTTGTTAATTGATTCTTGCATTTTCTCCATTCTGTTTTCAAAGTTTTTGATCATCTTTACTACCATTATTCTGAATTCCTTTTCAGGTAGCTTGTCTATTTCCTCTTCATTCATTTGGACTTTTGTGTTTCTAGTTTGTTCCTTAATTTGTGTAGTATTTCCTGCCTTTGTATTATTATTTTTTAACTTATTGTGTTTGAGGTCTCCTTTCCTCAGGCTTCAAGGATAGTTGAATTCTTTCCTTGAAGAAGATTGGATCATTTCTTCCTTTTGGTTTCTGCCCTTCTAATGTTGGTAGAGTGGTATGTGTAAGCTTCATATTGGGTGAGATTAGTGCTGAGTTTTTGGTTTGTTTGTTTTTCCTCTGATGGGCTAGGCTGAGTGAGGTGGTAATCCTGTCTGCTGATGATTGGGTTTGTATTTTTGTTTTGTTTGTTGTTTAGATTAGGCATCCTGCATGGGGTGCTACTGGTGGTTCAGTGATGCTGGGTCTTGTATTCAAGTGGTTTTGTTTGTGTGAGTTCTCTTTGGTAGTCTAGGGTCTTGGAGTCAGTGCTCCCACTCAAAAGGCTCAGGGCTTGATCTCTGGTCAAGAACAAAGGTTCCACAAGTGGTTTGTGATGGCATTAGGTGAGATTAAAACCATTATCCAAAAATAAGAAACCAAAGATGAACTGGGCAGTTACAAAATCAAGCAGAGAATAATTAAAATAATGGAATATACACATATATATGTACACCCATGAGCAAAATCAAAACAGTCCAACAAAAATAAAGTACAGTAGATTGACCCAGCAAGCAAAGGAAATTGAAAATTATATTTACCAGTTAAGAAGAAGACTAGCTAAAGTACAAACTGGAAAACAAAATTAAAGCAAGGTGCCAAGTGGGAAATAAAGCAATGAAAACAAAACTAACAAATATGTTGATGGGAAAGGAAAGAAAGAGAAGAAAGAATAGATATGCAAAGTTAAATAGAGGTAGATGAAGATTTATATACATTAAAGATTAACTGCAAGGGAAAAGAACAGTAGGAAAGGTAAACAAAGGAATAAATGTAGAAAAAGTATAGTAAGTTTAAAAAATTAATATAATAAAAAAGAGGAAAGAAGAAAAAAGGAAAAAAATAAATAAATAAAAGGAAAAGCTCCTCGGAACTGCAGAAGCCCAATGTAGAGGCAGAGGTTTATAACAATAAAAACTGTGACTGAATATACACATATACATATACACTCATAAGCAAAATCAAAAGAGTCCAACAAAAATAAAGTACAATAGATTGATCTAGCAAACAAAGGAAATCAGAAATTATGTTCAGCAGTTAAGAACAAAACTAACTAAAGCACAAAATAAAAAAACAAAACTAAAACAAGGTGCCGACTGGGGAATAAAGAAATGAAAAGAAAACTAACAAATATATTGAGAGGAAAGAAGAGAAAGAAAAGAAAGACTAGATATGTGGAGTTAAATAAAGGTAAATAAAGAAGATTTATATACATTAAAGATTAACTTCAAGGGGAAAAGAAGAGTAGGAAAAGCAAACAAAGGAATACATGTAGAAAAAATAATAATAGGCTTAAAAAATCAAAATTGAAAAAAAAAAGAAAAGAAAGAAAAAAATGAAAACTCCACAGAACTGAAAAAAACCCAATGTAGATGCAAAGGTTTATAAAAACAATAAAATATGTGACAAGGAAAAAAATAAAGGCTCAAAAGCTTAATTGGATTTCATAAACTTGACAACTACAACAAAGGGGGAAAAAAAGAAAAATCCAAAAGAATCTGCATAACAAGTCAAAACATGAGAATAATAATTTTTTTTTCTAGTCACTGCTGTCAGAGTCCTTTCCCTCGCTGAGAGTCACAGTCCACCTCACGGCCCTAGGATGCCCTCCTACACTGTGCTGATATCTGGACCTACTGTGGAAGCAACTCAGATTCTAATCTGGTCCTACTTCTGTGTGTTCTTGCCTCCAATGTCCACAGCTATCAGAACTAGTGCGTTTTCTTTTGTGGGAGCTCTCAATGACCTTCTATATATTCCATAGACACAGAATCTGCCTAGTTGATCATGTGGATTTAATCTGCATCTTGTACAGCTGATGGGAAGGTTTTGGGTCTTCTTCCTTAACCACACTGCCCCTGGGTTTCAATTGTGACATTATTTCCACCTCTGCATGTGGGTTGTCCACTGTGGTTTGCTCCTGAGGCTTCCCTGGAGGACTTGGGTTTCCCAAGTGGCAGCTCTGCTCCAGTGAGAGTTGAATGTGAGAGTTTCACAGCTGCTTGGCCTCCAGGGACCCTGGCAGCACCAAGTGTGCAGGGTTCAGCTGCCGATGCTGGCATGTGGAAAGAGAGAGGCTATGGTAATGACTCCACCCTCTGTGTGTGATTTAGCAGTATCACCTTGCTTCCATGGCTGCCTGGCTTTCCTCTACCAGCATTTCCCACCACTATCTCTTCCCTCACATCCCCTCAATATGTCTCTGCAGTCAACAGCAGTCCTTGCCCTAGGATTGCTCCACAATCCCTAAACACCAGCTCTCAGATGCTGCACCTACCAGGGGACCTGTGTTCCTGTCTGGGCCTTGTATGGCTACAGCAAGGACTGTCTGATTCTCATTCCATTTAGGCCTCCACAGATCAGCTGTTTCACTGTCAACCTTATTTGTTTCTCCTCTGACTCAGACAATTGCCCCAATATGGGGATCAGACCACTGCTTTACCCACCTGCAGAGGGCAGGTCCAGTCCTACCAACACTCCTGATTTTCCCCCTAGTTCCCTCATCTTACCAAGTTTTGCATGGTTCTGTATATTCTTTTCCACTGGTCAGGTACCCCTGTCCACTCTCAACTGGTGTTCTGCATGCACTTCTGTGTCTGAAGGTGCATTCCTGATGTATCCATAGAGATGTACTCCATGTCTACCGACTCCTCCACCATCCATTATTATGTTTTTAAATGGTAAGCCACGATTTTCTGTTTCTTCAGTGAATTTTACTTGGCTTTTGTAAAGTTAATTAAGTTTCATGACCTTATTTACTACTATGTCATTGCTCTTTAAATTAGAAAATAAATATTTATTGTTCTTTTTTCAAAGTAAACTGATTTTGAAGGATAACTAGCATACGGAAAATTATTCAAAATATTAGTATACATATTTAATTAAATTTCCATAAAGAAAACACACATTTTTTTTACTTAATAAAATTATATCCATAACAAATTTTATTTTATTTCTGGCTTTTTTTATTCACCCTTATAAAGACTCATTCATCCCTATAGTTTGGAGATTTGATTGTTGACTCTTGTTTTATATGAATATATGTTGAATAAGTATATTTCAGTTTATTGATTTTACTGTGATAAACATCTGAATTACATCGAATTTATGGTCATTATTACAATATAAATATTGCTGCCATACCTTTGTTTATTTTTCCTTAAAGGTAAAATTGATTTAGTGAAATGAACAGATCTTATGTTTAATACTCAAATAGCTATGAAAAATGTTCAACATCTCAGTTGTAATATAGAACATTTTCATCACTCTTGAAAGTTCCATGTGTATCCTTTTCAGTCATTTCCCCTTTTGAAGAGGAAGCTTCTGTTAGTCATGAGAAATAGTCATCACCATGAAGGCTCTTAGTGTTTTTCTAGAAATAAAAAGATAGAAAAATTGGATGATTTGGGAGAATGGCATTGAAATATGTATAATATCATATATGAAATGAGTCACAAGTCCATGTTCGATGCCTGATACCAGATGCCTGGGGCTGGTGCACTGGGACAACCCAGAAGGATGGTATGGGGAGGGAGGAGGGAGGAGGGTTCAGGATGGGGAACACATGTATACCTGTGGTGGATTCATTTTGATATATGGCAAAATCAATACAATATTGTAAAGTTAAATAAAATTAAATTAAAAATAAAGGAAAATTGGACTCATAAAATCAGCTCCTGAGAATATCTATCTGAAGATCTGTTCTGCCAGTTTTCTGAGTACATGTGCTATGTGCTAAGTCACTTCAGTCCTGTGACCTCATGACATAGACTATCTCAGTTCTGCTCTATGCCCTGAACTCCTTCAGGAGGTGTTGGAGGTCAGCAGCTACAGCAGCACATGACTTAATCCCTGTTGAAGCAGATGGCAAGTGACCATAGCAAGTGCCAGTTTGTGGTTGACACAACAGTAATGTGTTCTTCCAGATATGGAAGAGAACACAGAAGATCAATTATAAATATTTAATTATATTTATAAGAAGATCAATTATATCTTCAAATGTTTTGCCTAGAAAGAAATTGAACTACCAATCAAATCATTAGGATTGAAGCTAGAGCAATCAAGGAAATATTTGAGCTCTCTTTGTCATTAGAGTTGATCTTTTAGTATAAGGTTTACACTTCTTGAAAAATATTTTAATCCTTTGTATCTTGTTTATATCCTAGAATAGAATGTTAAATTCTTAAGGGTAAGGCCTAGGTCACATATATGAATAGTTTATCTTCTGCCTACCACAGTGCTTAGTACAATTTAGGAAAACAGTAAATCTCTATTTCTATATTTTAGTTATAATTTTAGTTAAATATGCATTGGCTACTTCCAAGTATAGTATAAGTGCTTTAAATACCAGAATAATCTGCTAAGATTTTTAGCACATAATGCAAAGGGCTATTTTTCAGAGACCAATAAATTGTCCTGACAGATGATATATTTCTATAGAGTTGCATGATATAATTTGATGTCATGACTAATGTAACTGAATTGACAATATTTGACTGAAACTAAAAGAATTAGAAACTAAAAATGGTTAATTCTTTATTTATAATTTCCTTAGAAAAATTGTTAAGCATCTATATGTATCACACACTGCACTAGGAGTTATCACTTAAGAATGCAACCACAAGTAGAATCATCCCTGTGTTCAAAGGGCTATGTATTATGTATCATTTTATTTGGAAGTGAGGGATAAGCAAGGAAACAAATAATCACAACAATAATATATGTTAAAATATAGGTAGGAACACATTTCTATGGGAGGAAGGAGAATAAATAGTTTTTTTAACCCAAGAAAGTGGAGGAGTATCAAACAAGAAATGCCTTTTAGGGATATTAACACATTAGCTGAATTATAGAGGCTTATTATGATTATACAGTGGAAGTGAGAAATAGATTTAAGGCCTAGATCTGATAGAAAGAGTGACTGATGAACTATGGAATGAGGTTTGTGACATTGTACAGGACTCAGGGATCAAGACCATTCCCATAGAAAAGAAATGAAAAAGCAAAATGGCTGTCTGGGGAGGCCTTACAAATAGCTGTGAAAAATAGAGAAGTGAAAAGCAAAGGAGAAAAGAAAAGATATAAACATCTGAATGCAGAATTCCAAAGAATAGCAAGAAGAGATAAGAAAGCCTTCTTCAGTGATTAATGCAAAGAAATAGAGGAAAACAACAGAATGGGAAAGACTAGGGATCTGTTCAAGAAAATTAGAGATAACCAAGGGAACATTTCATGCAAAGATGGGCTCCATAAAGAACAGAAATGGTATGGACCTAACAGAAGCAGAAGATATTAAGAAGAAGTGGCAAGAATACACAGAAGAACTGTACAAAAAAGATCTTCATGACCCAGATAATCATGATGGTGTGATCATTGACCTAGAGCCAGACATCCTGGAATGTGAAGTCAAGTGGGCCTTGGAGGGCATCACCATGAACAAAGTTAGTGGAGGTGATGAAATTCCAGATGAGCTATTCCAAATCCTGAAAGATAATGCTGTGAAAGTGCTGCACTCAATATGCCAGCAAATTTGGAAAACTCAGCAGTGGCCACAGGACTGGAAAATGTCAGTTTTCATTCCAATCCCAAAGAAAGGCAATGTCAAAGAATGCTTAAACTACTGCACAATTGCACGCATCTCACAGGCTAGTAAAATAATGCTCAAACTTCTCCAAGCCAGGCTTCAGCAATACATGAACTGTGAACTTCCTGATGTTCAAGCTGGTTTTAGAAAAGGCAGAGGAACCAGAAATCAAATTGCCAGCATCCTCTGGATCATGGAAAAAGCAAGAGAGTTGCAGGAAAACATCTATTTCTGCTTTATTGACAATGCCAAAGCCCTTGACTTTGTGGATCACAATAAACTGTGGATAATTCTGAAAGAGATGGGAATACCAGACCACCTGACCTGCATCCTGAGAAATTTGTATGCAGGTCAGGAAGCAACAGTTAGAACTGGACATGGAACAACAGACTGGTTCCAAATAGGAAAAAGATTTCGTCAAGGCTGTATACTGTCACCCTGTTAATTTAACTTATATACAGAGTACATCATAAGAAATGCTGGACTGGAAGAAACACAAGTTGGAATCAAGATTGCTGGGAGAAAGATCAATAACCTCAGATATGCAGATGACACCACCCTTATGGCAGAAAGTGAAGAGGGGCTAAAAAGCCTCTTGATCAAAGTAAAAGAAGAGATTGAAAAAGTTGGCTTAAATCTCAACATTCAGAAAATGAAGATCATGGCATCTGGCCCATCACTTCATGGGAAATAGATGGGGAAACAGTGGAAATGGTGTCAGACTTTGTTTTTCTGGGCTCCAAAATCACTACAGATGGTGACTGCAGCCATGAAATTAAAAGGCGCTTACTCCTTGGAAGGAAAGTTATGACCAACCTAGACAGCATATTCAAAAGCAGAGACATCACTTTGCCAACAAAGGTTCATCTAGTTAAGGCTATGGTTTATCCTGTGGTCATGTATGGATGTGAGAGCTGAACTGTGAAGAAGGCTGAGCACTGAAGAATTGATGCTTTTGAACTGTGGTGTTGGAGAAGACTCTTGAGAGTCCCTTGGACTGCAAGGAGATCCAACCAGTCCATTCTGAAGGAGATCAGTCCTGGAATTTCTTTGGAAGAAATGATGCTAAAGCTGAAACTCCAGTACTTTGGCCCCCTCATGTGAAGATTTGACTCATTGAAGAAGACTCTGATGCTGAGAGAGATTGAGGGCAAGAGGAGGAGGGGACAACAGAAGATGAGATGGCTGGATGGCATTATTGACTCGATGGATGTGAGTCTCAGTGACCTCCGGGAGTTGGTGATGGACAGGGAGGCCTGGCGTGCTGTGATTCGTGGGGTTGTGAAGAGTCAGACATGATTGAGCGACTGATCTGATCTAATCTACTCCTTGGAAGGAAGGTTATGACCAACCTAGACAGCATATTCAAGAGCAGAGACATTACTTTGCCAACAAAGTTTCGTCTAGTCAAGGCTATGGTTTTTCCTGTGGTCATGTATGGATGTGAGAGCTGGACTGTGAAGAAGGCTGAGCAGTAAAGAATTGATGCTTTTGAACTGTGGTGTTGGAGAAGACTCTTGAGAGTCCCTTGAACTTCAAGGAGCTCCAACCAGTCCATTCTGAAGGAGATCAGCCCTGGGATTTCTTTGGAAGGAATGATGCTAAAGCTGAAACTCCAGTACTTTGGCCACCTCATGTGAAGAGGTGGCTTATTGGAAAAGACTCTGATGCTGGGGGGATTGAGGGCAAGAGAAGAAGGGGACGCCAGAGGATGAGATGGCTGGATGGCATCATTGACTCGATGGATGTGAGTCTCATTGACCTCCGGGAGTTGATGATGGACAGGGAGGCCTGGCATGCTGCAATTCATGGGGTCCCAAAGACTCGGACACGACTGAGGGACTGATCTGATCTGATCTGATTCAGAGTCAGCCAATTAAAAAGGAGCTGTGCATTCCTAGCAATGAAAAGTTATCTTCAAAGCATGGCTGTGCAAATTAGTGTATGGTACTTTCAGAAAATAACTAACAACATATTTAAGTTTGAAACATAAGGAAAATAACTGGAGAGTTAGCTGACATCATTATGGACTGGCTATGCATCATCTCAAGTATGGAATTATATCCTAAAAGAGAACTTTACCCACTTAATTGTATGGTTTTTCAAAGTCTCATGAGATCCCACTCTCTAAACCCAATAGATGAGACCCCCTACGCTTACTATTCTTTATTCTTTCCTGGAAGTGTTTATTCAGCTTCTGAATTTTCCCCAATTCTTTCTAGATTGCCAGAGGGAATGAAACCCTGAGTTTCTTTCAGAATAATATGCCAGGCATGCAGTTAACATTCATAGTAAATGTTCCATTTGGAGTTTCAGCCAAGAGAAAGCATTACTCCAGGAGGCTTTGCCTAAAAAGATGTTAATTTGCTATATTTAAATAAGGGGAGGGGATAAAAAAAAAAGTGGCTTATATCAGATTCAGCAGTGAGGGACTGAGAGAACAATGTTGATAGACCTTCCTGAATCCCAATTCCTGCCAATAAGCTTATGATATTAAACACCCTTAGGTGTAAACCAAAATTCTCTAACTCCCTACTCAAGCAATATCACTTTATACTTCTGTTTTGTATGCTAGCTTTATTACAGAGTTCCTAAGGGAGTGCTAAATTGCTGGGAGTTTTCTTCGTGCCTGACTTTCAACATTAACCTTTAGGCTATCAAATTGCCTAAATTAAATGTCATAAAAATACCTTTAGGTTATCGTATTGCATAAATTATGCATCATAAAATATAAATAAACAGACTTTAAACATGATTGCATCCCTTGTGAAGCATGCAGAGAGAATTCTCCACAAACATGCTGTATTTTGCATCGCTGCTAATATATATTTCATATGATTTCTGTTTAGGCTTGATTGGAGGCAAAAGGAAAGCTAAAGGTGCTTTTTCTATATTGCAGCCTCCATGCCCAGAATGAGGAGAGGAAACACTTTCTGTTTTTAAATAGTGATATGGGTTGGGCTGTGACATTTCAGCCTGAGCCACACTGATTTGTCCTATTGTTGTGAAAGACACTATTATAGCCTGAACTGTACATGTCAGATTCATATGTTGAAACTTTTATCCCCCAGAGGTTGTATTGATATTTCAAGATAGGGTCTTTAGGGAAGTCATTAAGATTAAATGAAGTCATAAGTGTGTGGAAGGTCCATGTGAAAACCCAGGAAGAAAAGGATTGTTGACAGGCTAGGAAAAGGAAATCCACCAGAAACCAACCTCATTGGCACCTTGACCTTGGACTTCAAGCCTTTTGTACTGTGAGAAAATAAATGTCTGTTATTTAAGCCTTCTAAACTGTGGTGTTTTTTAATGGCATTCCTAGCAGACTAATATAAACCTCTTAGATGGAGGCACTTGGGCGAAAGTATAGGAAGTCCCCTACATATGAACCTTCAAGTTGAGAACTTTGAAAGATGTGAATGTGTGTATCAGGTGTGAGTGAAATTGCAGCTTCCCCTATTACTATTACTGAAGATCCTCTATTACTGAAGATCTTTCAATTCTACCTTCCCCCTCCCCTCCCTCCTTGAATCAATACATCGTTCCCTGTTCACTCAATGCCAGACCTTGTATGCAAGCTGTTGTACTCTATTACTCTACATTTCAAGGCACTGTATTATAAGATTTTAAATGTTTTATTTATTTTTGTTTTTATGTATTATAAACCTATTACAGTACTGTATTATGTAGCTGATTGTGTAAGCTGAGTATCTAGCCTAACTTTGCTTGACTTATGAACAAAGTGGATTTATGAACATGCTCTCAGAACAGAACTCATTTTCATGTAGGGGACTTAATGTACAAGACAGTTTAGGGAAAATATACTGGAATGCATCTACAAAAGCTCAGAAAGTACCTTAAAGGATATAATTAAACACCTTTCTTTAGTTGCTGTTGTTTGCAGCCTCTAAAATGTTCTCCAATGAACCAAACATACTCATTTTCATGCTCTTCTATATTTCTCCACCCCTTTGAGTGTGAGTTGAGACTAGGGATTAGCTTCTAGTGAATAGAATGTGACAGAAGTCACGTTGTTGTTGTTTAGTCCCTAAGTGATGTCCCAATCTTTTGTGACCTTACGGATTGTAGCCTGCTAGGTTCCTCTGTCCTTGGGGATTCCCAGGGAAGAATACTGGGTGGATTGCCATTTTATTCTCCAAGGGATCTTCCCAACTCAGGAGCTGAACACACATTTCCTTCACTGCAGGTGGATTCGTTTTCACTGAGCCACCTGGAAGCCTGATAAAAGTCATAAGATGTTATTAAATTCACTTTTCCAGAATTTGCAAGCAAAAATTCAGGATGCCCAATTAATTTTAACTTTCAGATAAATATTTTTTTTAGTATATACTTGCCACATGTAATGTTCAAATATTCTAAATTTTAAACATTCTAAATATTTAAATATTATTCATCTAAAATTTAAATTTAACTGGGTATATTGTATTTGGGAGGCTTCCCTGGTGGCTCAGAGGTAAAGAATCTGCCTGAAATGCAGGAGACCTGGGTTCCATCCCTGGGTCAGTAAGATCCCCTGGAAGAGGGCATGGTAACCCACTCCAGTACTCTTGCCTAGAGAATCCCATGGACAGAGGGGCCTGGTGGGCTGTAGTCCATAGGACTGTACAGAGTCAGACACGACCGACGTGACTAAGCAGCAGCAGCAGCATGCCGTTTTTTATCTGACAATACTAGACTAGTTCAAATGGAATGTGAAAGAAATGAAGGAATATCACTCCCAACATTATGTTAAAAAAATCTGGTTTCCACCCTGGGTGCTCCCACCTCTCTCTTTTTACAGAAAAGAAAAAAAGTGAAACACTTTTCTTTATCACAATGAAGAGCAATAGAAAAATTAAATCATTTCCCATATACCATTTTCTTAAAACAAATCTGCAAGGACATATTTAGCACTAAATGAAAAAAAAGAAAAAAGAGAAACTACAAACAACCATAGAATGTAATCTATAAAGCAAACATTTAATGATGTACTTTGTTTTGCTAACCTTTTGGATTTTACTTTTCCTAATTGAAAAATCAGGTATCTGTCTTGAATACTGGAATACACCTGTGAACCTCATTCTTATATCAGAAATAGACCAATATTTAGAAGGAAGTCAACTTTGGTGCCCTCTGGATGTTCTTTTTCCTAGTTTTCCCAGGAAAACTAAGGAAGGCAGTTTTTCTATTCTGAACTCTTTTTGGAAAGTAACCAAGTGTTGTCTCTGCCCAAGAAAGAGAGGTCTGGAAACAGTCATGAGAGTGAGTTTGGAAGTTGATACTTCCACACAAAAGCCTTAAGATGATTGCATCCCTGATCAATACCTTCATTATAACCTTTCTGATTCAGAGAGATCAACTAAATTGTGCCCATTTTGTTAATCCATAGAACAGTGATGTGAGAATTATTTAAAGCTGCCAAGCTTTGAGAATTTTGCCATGCAGTAATAGGCTTCCCTCATACCTCAGTCAATAAAGAATCTGCTTGCAATGCAGGAGATCCTGGGTTGATCCAGGTTCGATTCCTGGGTTGAGAAGATTCCCTGGAGAAGGAAATGACAATCCACTCCAGTATTCTTGCATGGAAAACCCCATGGACAGAGGAGCCTGGAGGGCTATAGTCACGGGGTTGCAAGAGTCGTACACAACTTAGTGACTAAACTACCACAATAGGTAATTATTACAGAAGTTGAGACCTACCCAAGTCAGTTCCTTCTTCAGTCTTCACTGTTCTTTACTTGTCAGTACACCTGGTTATCCTGTAGTGCAGGGATTCCCACCTTCCAGGATCTAAAGTCTGAGGATTTGAGGTGGAGCTGATGTAATAATAATAATAGAAATAATGTGTACCACAAATGTAATGTTCTTGAGTCATCCTGAAAACACCCCCCATGTCTCAGACCATGGAAAAATTGTCTTCCATAAAACTAGTGCCAAAAATGTTGGGGATCTCTGCTTGGATATATAGTTTAATGATCACCTCTTCTAAGAATCTTTCCCTGCATTTGAAGGATCTTCTTATACACATCCATAATATATTCAAAGTTCAAAGTAGTCTTACTGTATTTACTACCACACTATACTTCAATTGATGAAGGTGAAAGAGGAGAGTGAAAAAGTTGGCTTAAAGCTCAACATACATTCAGAAAATGGTGCTGGAGAAGACAATCAAGAGTCCCTTGAACTGCAAGGAGATCAACCAGTCAATCCTAAAAGAAATCAACACTGAATATTCTTTGGAAGGACTGATGCTGAAGCTGAAGCCCCAATTCTTTGGTCACTTGATGTGAAGAGCCTACTAAATGGAAAAGACCCTAATGCTGGGAAAGATTGCTGACAGGAGGGGAAGAGGGCAAAAGAAGATGAGACAGTTGAATGTCACCACCGACTTAATGGACATGAGTTTAAGCAGACTCCAGGAGATAGTATAAAACAGGGAAGCCTGTGTGCTGCAGTTCATAGGCATGCAAAGAGTCAGGCATGACTTAGCAACTGAGCAACAATGGCAACAGTAAAGAAAAGTTGATGTGTGGTAAGTGTTAAGAGTAGGCTATAAAAATGGCCCCATTGTAATAAATATTTCTATGATAATGTATATATGCATTATAAGAAAAAGCATAAGCATATAGACACTATATAACACAGTATGGCTTTTCCTCAAAAAAGTAAAAACAGTTGCCATATAACCCAGAAATGCCACTCTTGGTCACCTGACTTGAGAAAACCATACTTTAAAAAAAAAAAAACCTGCACACCAATGTTCATAAAAGCAATATTTGCAATAGCCAAGACATGGAAACAATTTCAATGTCCATCAACAGATGAATGGATAAAGAAAAGTTGGTACATATATACAATGAAATATTATTCAGCAATAAAAAGGGAGAAAATAATGCCATTTTGGAGTGTTTTTTTAATAAATAAGTCAGATGGTGACTGCAGCCATGAAATTAAAAGATGCTTGTTCCTTGGAAAAGCTATGACCAACCTAGATAGCATATTAAAATGCAGAGACATTACTTTGCCAAAAAAGGTCCATTTAGCCAAAGCTATGGTTTTTCCAGTAGTCATATATGGATGTGAGAGTTGGACTATAAAGAAAGCTGAATGCCAACGAATTGATGCTTTTGAACTGTGGTGTTGGAGAAGACTCTTGAGAGTCCCTTAGACTGCAAGAAGATCCAGCCCGTCCATTCTAAAGGAAATCATTCCTGAATATTCATTGGAAAGACTGATGCTGAAGCTGAAACTCCAATACTTTGGCCACCAGATGCGAAGAACTGACTCATTGGAAAAGACTTGATGCTGGGAAAGATTGAAGGCAGGAGGAGAAGGGGCTGACAGAGGATGGATGTGGTTGGATGGTATCACCAGCTCGATGGACAAGAGTTTGAGTAAGCTCCCAGAGTTGGTGATTGACAGGAAAGCCTGGCATGCTGCAGTCCATGGGGTTGCAAAGAGTTGAACACAACTGAGTGACTGAAATGACTGATAATTGTTTTACCTCACTCATCCATTTTCTATTTTATTCATATAATTACTTTAAAAAGGCAATTTGAGTTGGTTTTTTTTTTTTAATGAGAAAGCACTGTGGAAAATAAAGTTATGTTTCTGTTCAGCTTGAATTTGTTTTCTTTGTGGTCTAGAAAAGAAAGGCAATGCATTTTGACAGTATAATGTATTTATTCTTTTTGTTGAGGGTTGGAAACAAAGTATAGTCCCATCTTAGCTATCAAGTTTTATTGTCTAAGTAATAGTGAAAGGATGGTGTGGACATTAAGTGCAGTTGTTCCCTGTTGTGATGGGAGGAATGCAAAGCCAGAGACATCCGAAGAGAATAGTGAATCAAAAAGGTATAGGCAACTGAGTCTAGAGTGTCAGTAGATTATGAATCATATTTAAGGCATCCTGGTGTCACTTTTCTATGAGTGAAGGGTTTAAAGTGGCATAGCCTCATGAAAAATCATAGCTTATTGCTGTGATTGAGCTATGGACCAAGGATTGAATATGCTTGTTATATAAGCATTGAACATCTATCACCTGGGAGGCAGAGTGGTGCATAGTAAGAATACTGGAGATAAATGTGCACCATATACCTGATGATTTGGAAATGGACATAACACATAGACACACCTCAGGCACATAGAAGATTCAATTGCAGACCGCTGTGATAAAGCAAATATCACAGTAAAGTGAGTCACACAAGTTTTTTTGTTTCTCAGTACATATAAAAGGTGAAAAGTGAAAATATTAGTCAATCAGTCATGTCGGACTCTTTGCAACCCCATGGACTATAATCCACCAGGCTCCTCTGCCATAGAATTCTCCAGGAAAGGATATTAGAGTGGGTAGCCATACCCTTTTCCAGGGGATCTTACCAACCCAGGGATAAAACCTGAGTCTCTGATATTTCAGGCATATCCTTTACCATCTGGGCCACCAAAGAAGCTTACACTCTACTGTAGTCTATTGAATATACAATAGTATTATGAGTATACATACATTAACATAAGTATACATAAATATGTATATATACACAAAAATAGTATACATAAATTAACTTAAAAATACCTTATTGTTGAGAAAAAAAGGTAACCATCATCTGAGTCTTCAGCAAGTTATAATCTTTTGCTGCTGGATGTTGATGGTCAGGGTAGTGATTACTGAAGCTTAGGGTGGTTGTAGAAATTTTTTAAAATACAAAAATAACAAAGTTTGTCACATTTATTGACTTTTTCTCTCATGAACAATTTCTCTGTAGCATGCAACATTGTTTGATAGGATAGTACCCAAGTAAGAACTTTTTTTTCAAATTGAAGTCAATTCTCCTAAACTCTGTTGCTGCTTTTTCAACTAAGTCTATGCTATAGTCTCAACTTTGTTATCATTTCAAAAATCTTTTCAACATTTTCAGCAAGAGCAGTTTCCATCACCAGAAACAAATTTATTGTCTCATTAATAATAATTAGCTCCTCTTCTGTTAAAGCTTTATCATTAAATTTAGTCATATCTTTAGGTCCCACTTCTAGTTATAGTTCTCCTCCTAGTTTCCCCATATCTGCAATTATTTCCTCCACTGAAGCCTTGAACCTTCAATCCATTCATGAGAGTTAGGATCAGTTTCTTCCAAAATCCTGTTAATATGCTCACCTCTTCCCAAGAATCACAAATGTCCTTAATAACACCTAGAATGCAGAATCCTTTCTAGAAGTTCTTCCATTTACTTTGCCAATATCCATTAGAGGAATACCTATATTTGGCAACTAAGTCCTTGTGAAATGTATTTCTTAAATAAGAAATAAGACTTGAAAGTAAATATTACTGCTTTATCCATTGGCTGCAGAATGAATGCTGTGTTAACATGCATGAAAATAATAAGAATCTTTTGCATCTCCACTGGAGATTTTGGGTTGCCAGGTATAATATATAATATTTTGAAAATGATATTTTTTTCCCTGAGAATCAGATCTCAATAGTGGGCTTAAAACTTTCAGGAAACCATGTTGTCAACAGATATGGTATTGTCCTGAATTTTTTCTTCTATTTATAGAACACTGCCAGAGTAGTTTAAGCATAGTTCTTAGGGGTTCTAGAATTTTCAGAAAGCTAAATGATCGTTGGGCTCCATTTAAAGTCATCAGCTGCATCAGCCCCTAACAAAAGAATTAGCCTGTCCTTTGAAGCTTTGAAGTCAGGCATTAACTTCTCTATAGCAATGAAAGTCCTAGACATCATCTTATTCCAGTATAAGAAAATTAAGTCCTACTTCAGTGAACACATGAATGATAAGAAAGGAAAACTGATTACTGATGTAGAAGATGCTTTAGTGGTCCAGATAGAAGCTCAAACTGGCCACATTATTTCCTATTTTGTCTATACTGAAAATCTGTTTGTAGTGTAGCACCATTCATTAGATATCTTAGCTGAATCTTCTGGATAACTTGCTACAGCTTCTATTAATACATCAGCACTTGCTGCTTCACCTTGTACTTTTGTTTCAGAGACAGCTTCTTTCCTTAAATCTCATGAACCAACATTTGCTAGTTTCAAATTTACTTCTGCAGCTTCCTGCTATTTTTCAGTCTTCATTGAGTTAAAGAGTGTTAGGGCCTTGCTCTGAATTAGGCTTTGGCTTATGGGAATCTTGTGGCTTGATCTATTCAGACTTCTAATACTTTCTCCATATCAGTAATGAGGTTTTATGCTCTCTTATTTTTGTGTTCACTGGAGTAGCACTTTTAGTTTACTTTAAGAACTTTTCCATTACATTCACAACTTGGCTAGCTGTTTGGTACAAGAGGCCAAGTTTTGAGCCTGTCTCAACTTTTGGAGAAGGCAATGGCACCCCACTCCAGTACTCTTGCCTGGAAAATCTCATGGACAGAGGAGCCTGGTGAAAGGTTGTTGTTGAATCACGCTAAGACACTGGGATTCTTGGCTCCCGGAGGAGAAGAATTCAATCCGGGGCCAGAGACGAGGCTTGATCGCTCAGAGCTTTTGTGTAATAAAGTTTTATTAAAGTATAAAGAAGATAGAGAAAGCTTCTGACATAGGCATCAGAAGGGAGTAGAAAGAGTACCCCCTTGCTAGTGTTAACAATGAAATTATATACTCTAAAGAATGTCTCAGGTTGTAAAGACCTAATTTACATTTGAAGATTTTTTTTTAGGCAGGATGTATCCTGGAAAAGACCAGGTCTACCCCCCTAATTTACATTTTAAGATAACACTGTCTTCAGGCAGGATACATTATTGTTGTATAATCCTAAGGAATGTGGAGAAAGAAAAAATGTTTGTCCTTTCTTCCTCCTTGAGAATTCCAGATCCCTCTCTCCTTGGGGACCCCTAGACTCCTTATCAATCTGCCTAGGACATGACTCTCTCACTGGTAGGCTGCAGTCCATGGGGTCGCAAAGAGTCAGACACAACTGAGCAACTTCATTTTCATTTTTCACTTTCATGCATTGGAGAAGGAAATGGCAACCCACTCCAGTGTTCTTGCCTGGAGAATCCCAGGGACGGGGGAGCCTGGTGGGCTGCCGTCTATGGGGTCGCACAGAGTTGGATATGACTGAAGCAACTTAGCAGCAGCAGCAGCAACTTTTGGCATCCCTTCCTCACTAAGCTTAATAAAATCTTTTGATTTAAAATGAGACAAGTGTGACCCCTTCCTTTCACTTGAGCACTTGGAGGCCATCATAGGGTTATTAACTGGCCCAATATCAGTGTCCGGGGAAGGCAATGGCACCCCACCCCAGTACTTCTGCCTGGAAAATCCCATGGACGGAGGAGCCTGGTAGGCTCCAGTCCATGGGGTCGCTAAGAGTCGGACATGACTGAGCAGCTTCACTTTCACTTTTCACCTTCATGCACTGGAGAAGGAAATGGCAACCCACTCCAGGGTTCTTGCCTGGAGAATCCCAGGGACGGCGGAGCCTGGTGGGCTGCCGTCTATGGGGTCGCACAGAGTCGGACACGACTGAAGCGACTTAGCAGCAGCATTATCAGTGTCATTTTGTCTCCGGAAATAAGGATGCCAGAGCAGAGGGAGATAAATGGGAAACTGCTTGTTGTTGAAGCAGTCAAAATAAATACATTCATAGATTTAAGTTTCCCATCTTACGTGAATGTGGCTCATAGGGCCTGAAAACAATTACAGTAGAGACATCAAAAATCACTGGTCATAGATATCCATAAGAAATACAATAATAATGAAAAAACTTGAGCTATTACAAGGATTATCAAAATGTGATACAGAGACATGAAGTGAGCAAATGCTATTGAAAAAATGGCACCAATAGACTTGCTTGTGGTAGGGTTGCCACAAACATTTAATTTACTAAAATACGAATCTGTGGAATGCAATAAAGCAATGTGCAACAAAAGGAGGTATGCCTTTAATTAGTGTGATAATGGAGATATGTAAAAGTTGCCAGGGAATAGACAAAATGTAGTATATTATAGGGTGGGTATTTTTTTTCTTGGACATTTGAGGGTAATCTGTCAGATTGGAGAGAGCATTCCAGGCAAAGAGCACAATTTAGGCAAAGACATCACCTTATGAAAGAAAGAAAATTGTACATTCTGGAAACAGCAAGTGCTTCTATGTGGATGGGATGGGGAAAAAAGTGAGTCTTTCTAGAAGATGAACACACACTGGCTTATCTAAGGGCCAGTTTAAGAAAAGCATTCTATGTCATGATCAGGAATCTAGATTTATACTACAGAAGTCAATTAAAAATTATCCACAGGCATAAAAATTTTTATTTCATACATTTGGCTGTGTTGTTGGTGGGGGTATTTAGAATCAACAGGAGTGTAAAGAAAGTTATTGATATAGTCAAGTGAGAAATGATATTAACTCTAAAAATGGGAATGGCTTAAAGTCAGTTTAACAATAGAAAAGAGTAACTTGTTGATCAGTTGGGTAATGTGAGTGAAGGATAGAAAATAATCAGTGTTGACTCTAGATTTCTGGCTTGGATAGCAGTGTGAAATCTTTAATACTTTTAGGTATCTACTAGGCTGCAGTCCATGGGGTCATGAAGAGCTGGACATGGCTGAGTGACTTCACTTTTGCTTTTATGTATTGGAGAAGGAAGTGGCAACCCAATCCAGTGTTCTTGCCTGGAGAATCCCAGGGACAGCGGAGCCTGGTGGGCTGCCATCTATGGGGTCGCACAGAATCAGACACGACTGAAGTGACTCAGCAGCAGCAGGAAAGTATCACATTCATCTTCTTTGAAATAAATACTTGAGGATATTGGCAAAGAGATTGTTTTCTATTTGCACAAGAAGTTTCAAAATTAGAGTTCATAACTAGCATAATAGATTCAAGAAGTTGTAACCAAGCAAGACTCTATGAAGCCTTCCAAGGAAAGGCCTCTAGATGTCCTTTGCCTGCTTCTTGCTTGTAGAACATCTTTAGCTTTGCAGGCCTCCCCTGAGCCTGGCTCAAGAGTTAATAATTGAAAAAAAGTGAATATGTGGTCAAAAAAATAGCAGTTGGGCCAGGAAAACTAGTAAAATTTTTAATGTTATTTTTTAAAATAATTACTAAATCAGCTATATAATAACTACAGAGTCTTTAGCTCCTCTCTGAAGGACATAGATAACAATTTATGAACCACATACCTGAGTTATTTTGCCAATACTAAAATCCTCAGCAGATGGAAAAAGTTAACTACATGATGACCATGAGATGTAGTACTCAGACTGGTTGGAACCAGAGGGCTGATGATTGAGATTCATATAGGACCATCCTGTTACTTCACCACCAACCAATTAGAAGAAAGTCACATATCCTGCAGCCTTTCCCCCCAAGTTGCCTTTAAAAACTCTTCCTTGAAACCCATCAGGGAGTTCAGGTCTTCTGAGTGCAAGCCACCACTTCTCCTTATTTGGTCTTGCATTAAACCTGTCTGTGCTTCAAACTCTAACATTTCAGATTGTTTGGCCTCACTGTGGATCTCGCACACAAACTTGGGTTTAACAATGATTTCATCAGAGATCTATTCCTTTTCTCTTTCTCTTAGCCATTCTGTAGGCTGTTTCCAGCTATGGAAATGAGAAGAAAGGGGGGAAAAACCAACTATGCACCATTCTTACTCTTTTTAAGGAGCCTTCTTGAGAACTTTATATAACTCTCTAGTTATATATCTCATCCATCAGACCTGATTCATAGCACCACACCTAGGTATACTATAGGTGTGTATGTGTGTGCTAAGTCAGTGCTTCAGTCATGTCCCACTCTTTGTAACCCTCAGGACTGTAACCCACCAGGCTCCTCTGTCCATGGGATTCTCCAGGCAAGAATACTGGAGTGGGTTGCCATGCTCTCCTCCAGATGCTGAGTTCTTATTTGGTAAGAATGTGCATACATTCAATTTAGAGTCCTGCTCCTCAAACAGAAGAAGAGAATGTGGGGACAACTGTTGGTCTCAGTAACAAAGAAAGAAAACTTGGGCATGAAAGAAAATAATATCTTATCCAGATATTTAAACTGTACAAATCCTACTAAATGTCACGCACAGAAGAAAGCCTCAGTAAAAGATTTGTTTTGAGCCATTTTTACCACATGAATTTTTCCTTTATCATCCTTGAGTCTTCATTTGTTTTGTGAAGTGAAGTCAAGTCACTCAGTTGTGTATGACTCTTTGCAACCCTAGACTTTAGCCCTCTAGGCTCCTTTGTCCATGGAATTCTCTATGCAAGAATACTGGAGTGGGTTGCCATTTCCTACTCCAGGGGTCTTCCCAACCCAGGGATTGAACCTGAGTCTCCTGCATTTCAGGCAAGTTCTTTACCCTCTGAGCCACCAGGGAAGCCCGTTTTGTAAATGCTACCAAATATTTAAATCAAGATCACATTTTTTAAAAAAAAAAAAAAACTGGGATACTTTACCTTTGTTTCTTGGTTGTTCCAAGGTAAAATATTTAGTTTGGACTTTTATGTATGTTTTGAGGGGCATTGAAAGAACTATAAAGTTGGGCATAGAGTTAAGGATGAGACTACTTCATTCTACTTAATTTTTGAAATATGTTCCCTACCACTAGCACCACAGAGACACAAATCAAATACTACTTTTTTGCTTTACTAAATTATATCTTCATTCTTTATTGTAAATAGAGCTGTTTGACTTTTGTTGCGATCTTCATGTTTTCTGTTTGTTTGTTATGTTTTATTTCCACTTCTAAGAAAGAAAATAACTTTATCTCTTTCTCAGAGGAGGAAATATTATAGCATTTTCTGCATAAAAAGGTTTATGGTTTAAATCCTTGTCTACATTGGTGAAAATGTACAGATACATATTTGTTGAACAGATGTTAAATTCTCAGCAATAGTAAACAAAGGATTTCAATGTTTAAGCTGTCAGTAAATTTCCCCATAGAACGTGTCCCAGAGGTGTAATAGGAATAAAAGTATCAAGGCGATCTGTTTTACCATAGTCATTATTATAATGTTAACATAAGAGTCTTGCTAAAATCAGTGCCTGGACATGTGCATGCCTGAGAAGCTTGTGGTAACTACATTGGACAATCTCTCTGTCTCCCTGGTAAATGATAGCATTGCATGACTCAGAAGGCATGTAAGGGTGAAACTATGTGACCAGTTTGGGTCAAAGTGTTTTCACTGACTGTGACAAACATCATATAATTACTGGTGAAAGGCTCTCTGGAGAGCTCTCTTCTCACTATAGAAGAAACTGAAGAACTTCAAGATGATAGCAAAACGGACTTCCTAAATCATGAGGGTCATATAACATGAATAAGGATCAGATTGTTAGGTAGTTAAAATAGGAAAAAGGAGTCCAGAATGGCTGTGGCTAAAAGACAAGAAAAGGAAAAGCCTGTGAAAATAGAACAAAGGAATTTCCAAGGACCAGAGTGAGGACCTCAGGTAAAGCAAACAGCACTCCTAGCTAGTCCAGTTTACATAGGGCAGGTCCAGGGAGAGGAGAAAAAAACATATAAAAAGAGGAGCCAAAGGGCCAGAGGTCTCTCTCTGTCTCTCTCTCTCTCTCTCTCCTCTTTGCATCTTTTGTATCTGCATGCCCTCACTCCTCGAGGTTGTATTTTCCTTCATTTTCTAAATAAAACTGAGCTGTGATATGGAACTGTAACACTGGCCCATCCAAGAGCTGTAACACTGGTCCATCCAAGAGCTGTAACGCTGGTCTGTTGCTTCACATTTTTGTTGTGATGAGACAGAACCAAAGAAATTACATACTCCCCCGACAAAATTAAATTTCATCTTTTTACTATTGTTGTTGCTATTGTTACTGTTACCTCAATATAACCTGTCCATCTTGAATAAAACAGATCTCAATGATCCTTGTTTTTAACAAACATGAGGAAACAACCATGGAAGAATAGATGGTATTTTGCTATTAGTTTACCAAGAAAGCCTGTTTGCTGAAAGTGACCTAATTCACTACGTGTGAGAGATTAGATGTTGGGATTTCATAATGGGATTGCTTGACTGGGATTCTTATAAACAAAAAAAGAGATTCCTATTGTCTTTGTATGATAACCAGACTCCCCATCTTGTTTTTCAAAACCCTCAACACTGGCTACAGCCAACTTACCCTAATTACACCACAAATTCCCACTGCTTCTGCTCAACTAATTGCTACATTAATTAGCATATTCTATGTTAATTCCCACTTTTATGCTTACACCTGGGCAGATGCCTTCACCTTTATTGCTTTCTCTTTTCCCTTCTTTATAATTATATCCTGCAGGAAAATAAGTGGAAATGATAAAGACCTCTAGAAAATCTCTTATTCTTAAAAACAATGAAGAAAATCCAAAATGGTAAACAGCATTTAGGCAATCTAACATTCTGACATTTGTCTGATTTTTTGCCCATCTCAGGGTACTCATGGGCTAAAGTTTAGACTTTCCCTAACCAGTTGAGGTTCAGGCTTTTCCTAACCACTTGAAGTCTGAGACTTAAACATGAATTGCCCATTTGGCCTCAGCTTCTATTTCCTCAGTAAAGGATATTATCCTTGGAGGCCATTGAGTAAAAGCTAAAGCCTAAATTCTGGGACACTGGAAGCCCAGGCCCCCTTGCTGTGAACCTGGGGCCTGGCTGATCAGATTCTGCTGTTGTTTTGTTGTAAAAAAGAAGAACCAGTGGATGAGATGGATAGATGGAGAACCATGAATGTGCAGTACTGTGCACATATGTGTGCACACAGATCCCTGGGTGGAAACATTTCATGAGCATGAGAGCCTACAGAATATTAACTGAAAAATGTCAACTACAGGCTTGCAGCATTTGTTCAAGAAAAACAGCTAAATCTTGATAAGGAGAGTAGGGTAATAGTATTTTAACTTGTCTTTCCATACTCCTCTTTTCAACTGCAGAGTAACCTTATGCACCAACAATTGCATCCATGTTAAAACCAGCAGCAGCGAACCAGAACAAGAAAAGGTGAATTTGGAGCCCCTTTATAGCCTCATCTCAGAGAATTGTCATTATTTAGCCTGGGTGGTGATTCATTGGAAGAGCACATTTTCAAGATTTCCTTTATCAGGCCTTACTTGGAATTTGCTCAATGAGAAAAGTCTTTTCCCAGGAATGTTTGTCAGCAATTATAAAAGAAATCTTAACTTCACTCATGTGTGAGGCAAGGCATAACAGTTGAGAAAAACCATAGGTTAACCAAAATGCTTAAAACTTGAGCAAGTAGCTATTCATATGAAGTTTGAATGTTTGTGATGAATTCCATATAATCTAGAAAGCCATATACATGTATAGGACTATATGCCTATCAACTAAACAACTAGGAGAGATCTAAGCATTTGCTTTCACTGTGATGCTGAGTTTCTGTGCAAATAGAGAGTGAAGGTTGAGGCTGAGTGGTAAACTGCCTCTATCTTTGGTGAAGGTGTGTCCCAGCATGCACTCAGAACTCCTCATCAATGGCAAGGAAACTCACTGCTTCCACAGTTTAAGGAAATCTGTCTCTGACCATTAAGATAACTGAGCAGAAATTTCAATGGCCACACATGTTTAAGACTACATGTATTATATAATTGAATCAGTATATCCACTAAACTTGAGAAGAACAGAGAAATAACTCCAGGAAGAATAAAGAGATGGAACCAAAGCAAAAACAATGCCCAGCTGTGGATGTGACTGATGATGGAAGAACAATATTGCATAGGAATCTGGAATATTAGGTCCCTGAATCAAGGCATATTGGAAGTGGTCAGACATAAGATGGCAAGAATGAACATTAACATTTTCAGAACCAGTGAACTAAAATTGACTGCAGTGGATGAATTTAATTCAGATGGCTATTATATATACTACTGAGGATAAGAATCCCTTAGAAGAAGTAAAATAGCCCTCATAGTAAACCAAAGAGACCAAGATTAAGTACTTGGGTGCAATCTCAAAAATGACAGAATGTTCTCTCTTCATTTCCAAAGCAAACCATTCAATATTACAGTAATCCTAGCCTATGCCACAACCACTAATGTTGAAGAAGCTGAAGTTGAATGGTTCAATGAATACCTACAAGACTTTCTAGAACTAACATAAAAAAAAAAGTTGACCTTTTCATCATAGGAGAGTGAAATGAAAAAGTAGGAAGTCAAGAAGTACCTGGAATAACAGCAAATTTGGACGTGGAGTACAAAATGAAGCAGGGCAAAGGCTAACAGAGTTTTGCCAAGAGAACACACTAGTCACAGCAAACATCGTCATCCAGGAACACAAGAGAAGATGCTAAACATGAACATCACCAGATGGTCAATACTGAAATCAGATTGACTATAGTCTTTGCAGCCAAATGTGGAGAAGATCCATAGAGTCAGCAAAACAAGACTGGGAGCTGACCGTGACTCAGATCATGAACTCCTTAATGCCAAATTCAGACTGAAATAGAAGAAAGTAAGGAAAACCACTAGACCATTCAGGTATAACCTAAATCAAATCCCTTATGAATATACAGTGGATTCAAGGAATTAGATCTGATAGAGTGCCAAAAGATCTATGGGTGGAGGTTCATGACACTGTACAGGAGTCAGGGATCAAACCAAGCCCAATAAAAAGAAATGCAAAAAGGCAAACAGTTGTATGACAAGGCTTTACAAATCATTGAGAAAAGAAGAGAAGCTAAAAGCAAAGGAGAAAAGGAAAGATATACCCATTTCAATGCAGAGTTCCAAAGAAGAGCAAGGAGAGAGAAGAAAGACTTCCTTCCACAGTGATCAATGCAAAGAAATAGAGGAAAACAATAGAATGGGAAAAACTAGAGATCTCTTCAGGAAAATTAGAGACACCAAGGAAAGGTTTCATGCACAGATGAGAACAATAAGGGACAGAAATGGCATTGATATAACAGAAGTGGGAGATATTAAGAAGAGGTTGCAAGAATACACAGAAGAACTATACGAAAAAGATCTTCATGACCCAGATAACCACGATGATGTGATCACTCACCTAGAGCCAGATATCCTGGAGTGCGAAGCCAAATGGCTTTAGGTAGCATCACAACAAACAAAGCTAGTGAAAGTGATGAAATTCCAGCTGAGCTATTTCAAGTCCTAAAAGATGATGCTGTGAAAGTGCTATACTCAATATGCTAGCAAATTTGGCAAACTCAGCAGTGGCCACAGGATTGGAAATGGACAGTTTTCATTCTGGTCCCAAATAAAGGCAATGCCAAAGAATGTTTAAACTACCACACAATTGCACTCACTAGCACACTAGCACAGTACTGCTCAAAATTCCACAAGTGAGGCTTCAACAGTATATGAACCAAGAATTTCCAGATGTTCAAGCTAGATTTAGAAAAGATAGAGGAATGAGAGATCAAATTGCCAACATCCATTGGATCATAGAAAAAGCAGGAGAGTTCTAGAAAAACATCTGCTTCTGCTTTGACTGTGTGGATCACAATGAACTGTGGAAAATCCTAAAAGAGGTGGGAATAACAGACCACTTTGCCTGCCTCATGAGAAATCTATATGCAGGTCAAGGAGCAAAAGTTAGAACCGGACATGGAACAACAGACTGGTTCCAAATTGGGAAACAATTACAACAAGGCTGTATATTGTCACCCTGCTTATTTTACTTATTTGCAGAGCACATCATGTGAAAAGCAGGGCTGGATGAAGCACAAACTGGATTCAAGATTGCCAAGAGAAATATCAATAACCTCACGATGACACTACCCTTATGGCAGAAAGTGAAGAGAAACTGAAAAGCCTCTTGATGAAAGTGAAAGAGGAGAGTGAAGAAGCTGGCTTGAAACTCAACACCCAAAAAACACAGATCATGGTGTCTGGTCCCATCACGTAATGGCAAATAGATGGGGAAACAATGGAAACAATGAGAGACTTTATTTTCTTGGGCTTCAAAATCACTGCAGATGGTAACTACAGCCATGAAATTAAAAGCACTTGCTTCTTAGAATAAAAGCTCTGTCAACCTACACAGCATATTAAAAGCAGAGACATTACTTTGCTGGCAAAAGTCCATGTAGTCAAAGCTATGGTTTTTCCAGTAGTCATGTATGGATGTAAGAGTTGGATCATAAAGAAAGTAGAGCATGGAAGAACTGATGCTTTTGAACTGCAGTGTTGGAGAAAATTCCTGAGAGTCCCTTGGACTGCAAGGAGATCCAACCAGTCAATCCTAAAGGAAATCAGTCCTGAATATTCATTGGAAGGACTGATGCTGAAGCTGAAACCAATACTTTGGCCATCTGATGTAAACAACTGTCTCATTGGAAAAGACCCAGATGCTGGGAAAGATTGAAGGCAGGAGAAGAAGGGGATGACAGAGGATGAGATGGTTGGATGGTATCACTGATTTGATGGACATGAGTTTGAGCAATCTCCCGGAGTTAATGATAAACAGGAAAGCCTGGTATGTTGCAGTCCATGGAGTGGCAAAAAGTCAGACATGACTGGCCAACTTAACTCAACTGAACTGATCCACTAAACAAACTACAGTGTCAATAACAGCATAAACAGCAAAGGGTAACAGGAATAATTCATAGGGTGAATGAAGAACTTTATTTCCATATTTAATTCACAATATTTTATAGAAGGTTTAGTTTTCAACAAAAGTTATGAGATATGCAAATACACATAGAGAACTGCAAGTCATAGATCAAACAGAAAAAAACAAAATCTATTAACAGAAATTGTCCCTGAAAAAGTAAAAACAAACAAAAAAATGAACTTTATAGAAAAAGCCTATAAATGAATTATATTAGTCAGTTCAGTTGCTAGTCATGTCCAACTCGTTGCGACCCCATGGCGCCCCCCAAGATAAAGTCAGCCACTCTTTCTGCTCTTTCCCCATCTATTTGCCATGAAGTGATAGGACCAGACGACATGACCTTAATTTTCTGAATGTTGGGCTTTAAGCCAGCTTTTTCACTCTCCTCTTTCACTTTCATCAACAGGCTCTTTAGTTCCTCTTCACTTTCTGCCATAAGGGTGGTGTCATCTGCATATCTGAGGTTATTGATATTTCTCCTGGCAATCTTGATTCCAGCTTGTGCTTCATCCAGCCCAGCATTTCTCATGATGTACTCTGCATATAAGTTAAATAAGGAGGGTTGTTGGGGGCAAGCATGAGGCACTCTGCCCGTGACAAAGGTCATGAGGAAGGAGACTTGATATACGCAAAGGCAGGATCTAGCCTCAGGAGTCCCCCTGGAAATCCTCAAGCATCTACCCCCATAACCAGAGCCTGCCTACTTTACTACTTTGTGCTCTCACCTACACCTCTGACTTTACAGGGGGCTGTCCACTACCACCTCTTTCAGAGAAGGAGTTAACTTAGAGCTCCAGTTAATAAAAATTCCTGTGAGTGACAAGAGTATTTTAACCTACAAACTCCTCTGAAGGTTCTCTAGCCTGCCTGACAGGCTTGTCCGGCCACATGTGATTACTCACAGCCTCCCAACCGTGAGAGGCACAAGATGCTTAACCTTCTAAAAACAGGTTCTTTCGAGAAGTTAGAAAACTAGTAGTATAAGTATAGTGGGCTGATTAGAAATTGTATTGGATAAGGGTTTTTCATTTGTTGAGCTAATGTTTGCTGCTAAGTCTCCACATTCCCGCCTTTACACACATTAATGAATATATAGAAGAAATAAGTATTAACCTTTGATATTAATCACGTTAGACCTTAGGCTAAGTTCTTTCTTTAATTAAAACCCACTACACCCTCACCCTTTAGGATTGCAACTTTATCTGGTACCTTCGGAAGGTGGAGTTTGTTTTAAGAATAATCACCCCTGGAGAAATAAGTGTTCTGGTTGACTGACCACTGTCACAAGGAGAGGGTCATAAATTGTCAGCAGGCCCCCTGGCCAGAAGATGATGTAACACCCCTAAGACCTCTGTATACATTTGTATGAAGCACCTGACTTTGATAAAAGTCAGAACTGCTGACCCCACGTGACTTTTGTATAACATCTCAGTGTATAAAAGTAGACCCTGGAAAATAAAGAATTGGGATCAGTTCCTCTAAAGACTGGTCTCCCCATGTCGCTCTCTCTCTCAAACTCTGGCTGAGTCTCCATCTGGAGTGTGGAACCCACCAAACTTGCTAATCATGCCTGGTCTTCTAATATCTGACCGGTGAGGCCTCAGTGTCTCCTCTCCTTCAGGAGAATGGAAGGATGCCTGAGGCCTACGCAAGTGGTGGAAACTTCTTGTCTCGAAATTTTATTGGTCTACTGCGTAAACCAAGCTACTCAGCCTCTTTTCTTCACTGAATTTTCCTACTGAGCAATCCTCATTCTATTACTCTTTATATCTTTAATTAATACTTAATTAAGCAATTGTTTCCTGACCCTCGCTGACGCCATCCCCGCTTCGAATACCCTGGATCAGCTGGGGCTGGACCTCGGCAGAGGGTGACAATATATAGCCTTGACACACTCTTTTTCCTATTTGGAACCAGTCTGTTGTTCCATGTCCAGTTCTAACTGTTGCTTCCTGACCTACATACAGGTTTCTCAAGAGACATGTCAAATGGTGTGATATTCCCATGTCTTTCAGAATTTTCCACAGTTTATTGTGATCCACACAGTCAAAGGCTTTGGCATAGTCAATAAAGGAGAAATAGATGTTTTTCTGGAACTCTCTTCCTTTTTCGATGATCCAGTGGATGATAGTTCCTCTGCCTTTTCTAAAACCATCTTGAATATTTGGAAGTTCACAGTTCATGTATTGCTGAAGCCTGGCTTGGAGAATTTTGAGCATTACTTTACTAACCTGTGAGATTAGTGCAATTGTGTGGTAGTTTGAGCATTCTTTGTCATTGTCTTTCTTTGGGATTGGAATGAAAACTGACCTTTTCCAATCCTGTGGGCACTGCTGGCATATTGAGTGCAGCACTTGCACAGCATCATCTTTTAGGATTTGAAATAGCTCAACTGGAATTCGAGCACCTCCACTAACTTTTTTCATATTGATGCTTTCTAAGGCCCACTTGACTTCATATTCCACGATATCTGGCTCTAGGTGAGGTCAGGAGCAGCAGCTGCCCGATAGCACAGGAGCGACCAAGAGGAGCTACCCCATGTCCAAGAAGCAGCAGGGAGGATCTACCCCACGTCCAAGGCTAGGGCGGCCAAGAGGAGCTACTCAATGCCCAATTTCAGGGGCGATGGCCGAAAGGAGCTACCCCATGCCCAAGCTCAGGGACTGAGGTGGAGAGGAGCTATCCTACATCCAAGGACAGGGGCATTGGCCGAGAGGAGCTTCCCCACATCCAAGGTAAGGAGCAGTGGCTATGCTTTGCTGGAGCAGCAGTGAAGAGATACCCAATTTCCAAGGTAGAGAAATCCAAGTAAGACGGTAGGTGCTGAGAGAGGGCATCAGAGGGCAGACAGACTTCGACCACAATCACAGACAACTAGCCAATCTAATCAAACGGACCACAGCTTGTCTAACTCAATGAAACTAAGCCATGCCATGTGGGGCCACCAAAGACAGAGGGATCATGCTGGAGAGGTCTGACAGAATGTGGGCCACTGGAGAAGGGAATGGCAAACCACTTCAGTATTCTTGCCTTGAGAACCCCATGAACAGTATGAAAAATTAATTATATTAAATACATCCAAATAGCCAAAGGAAATCGTGTCTAACTAACCAGAGAAATATAAAAATAAAAATAGTGTCCCCAATAAAAAAGTGTCCCCAAATAGATAATATAAATAAAATTATAGAGATTACTCTGAAAATAAACAAACAGAAATTCTAAATTTGAAATATACGATACTGAAAAAAAATCACAATAGGGGCTTTGACCAATCAGAAGAAGAAAAATCAGTGAACTTGAAGCTACATCAACAGAGATCAAGCAATCTGAAAAATATAAGGGAAAGGCAATAAAGGAAAATGAACACAACAGAGTTCTGTGGGATGCCATCAAGCATATCATAGTACCATAATGGGAGCCTGAGAAGAGGAAAAACAGGAAAAGACAAAAAGAATATATAGGAATAGACTGGTTGTTTAATTTCTCTAGGAGTTCTTCCCCAGTTCAGGGTCTCTCAGCAAAGAAAACATAGAAGAGATTCATGGTGAAATTTGGAAGGTTGAGTAGAAGAGGCTATATTGGAACCCAGGATGAGCTGTTATTGAGTATAAAAGAGGGCAGCTAAGAAACTTGAATCAGAAGTGTTTCTAGTTTATTTGCAAAGTTGGATTCTACTTATTGTTGTTTATATACAATACATAGAATTACTGCTTTGAGAAAACAGTAAACAGGAGTTTTGTACCTTATGAAAAGTAGAATAATCCACTTATTTCACTCTTATTTAACTAGGTAAACCCATCATGCAATGAGGAAAAGCTGTGAATAACCATAGTAACCAACACTGGAGATTTTGATAGTCAAGATATTCTCTTTCCAACTTTTAAACATAGTCAAGTCTTCCCACTTTTTGGTAACCCACTAATGCCTTAAATCCTAAGTTTATAAAATAGTAAGATTTTAAAAACCTATTTTATTGTGTGATATAGGAAAAAAATTGAACTTTTAAATGATTGCCTCTAATACTGAGAGCCATTAAAAATGTGGTAGAGTTATACTCATATTTTCCCAAAGGACATTTAAAAGTAGATAATTTTATTACCCCCCCCCCCCGGATGAGCTAGATAATTAATTAGGTATCCTAATGTGATTTATTAATAGGTGCTCAGTATTAAATAACATCAGGCTTTTTCCATAGGGAATTAGAGCAACCAGGAATGAGCAAGATATGAAACAAATGATGTTTTGGTAGCAAATGAAATCAGTTATAATAACTTTACATAAATAAAACTACTTTTAAGCCTTTCCTTGAGTTGTATTTGTGTCTCTCCAAGGCAGGTTTGTAGTGCTCTGCTCTTGTGGAAGGCCAGGGGCAAGAAAACACTCATTACATTTTCAATAATCTTGAATGCTTCATATGCATCTTATTATATGTTACACTTTGGTAATTGAGATAAAAACCAACGTAGTAAAAGTCATCATTTAGCACAAAATATTAACTGATACTAAAAAAAAAAAAAAAAAAAAATAGCCTGGTAAAAGCCATAATTATCAGAGAGGGACCAGAGTCTGCAGACTCCTTCTCAAAACCATGTTTTATTATAAGAGACTTTAACACTTCATAGGGAGAAAAATAAGTCATAGAGATGGCATTTATTTTTTGGGTATAAATGTTATTTTTTATTTTTATTTTATGCACATGTACTATTTATGGAAATATATTTCCTTGTGTTTTCCTACTAGTGAATAGTTTTTGTTAGAGCAGTGATTTTTTTTTAATTAATTTTTACTGGATTACAAGATATGCAGCTGTGATCCCTGGGTTGGGAAGATCCCCTGGAGGAGCAAATGGCAATGCACTCTAGTATTCTTGCTTGGAGAATTCCCCACGGACAGAGGAGTCTGGCAGGCTATAGACCATAGGGTTGCACAGAGTCAGACACCACTGAAGCAGCTTAGTATGTAATACACGGTTGTTTTCCAATGTTGTGTTAGTTTCTGCTGTACAGCAGAGTGAATCAGGCATTGTTGTTTTTAGTCTCTAAGTCCTGTCCAACATTTTGGGACCTCGTGAACTGTAGCACACCTGACTCCTCTTTCTCCACAATCACCCAGAGTTTGCTCAAATTCATGTACTTTGAGTCAGTGATGTTATTTAATCATCTCATCCTCTGCTGTCTCCTTCTCCTTTTGACGTCAATCTTTCCCACCATCAGGGTCTTTCCCAATAAATTGGCTCTTTGCATCAGGGGGCCAAAGTATTGGAATTTCAGATTCAGCATCAGTCTGTTCATTGAATACTCAGAGTTGATTTCCTTTATGATTGACTGGTTTGATCTTTGCAATCTAAGGAACTCTTAAGAGTTTTCAAGCACCACAATTCAAAAGCATTGATTCTTTGGTGCCCAGCTTTCTTTATGGTCCATCTCTGATATCTGTATGTGACTACTGGAAAAACCATATTCTTGACTATAGGGAACTTTGTCAGCAAAGTGATGCCTCTGCTTTTTAATATTCTGTCTCAGTTTGTCCTAGCTTTCCTTCCAAGGAGCAAGCAGTCACAGCAAGCTTAATTTCATGGCTGCAGTCACCATCCAGTGATTGTGGCCACGAAAATAAAATCTCTCACTGCTTCCACTCGTTGTCCTTCTATTTGCCATGAAGTGGTGGGGCTGGGGGTCTTGATCTTACTTTTGTGAATGTTGAGTTTCAAGCCAGCTTTTTTACACTCCTCTTTCATCTTTATTAAGAAGCTCTTTAGTTCCTCTTCACCTTCTGGCATTAAAATGATACCATCTGCATATCTAAGGTTGTTGATATTTCTCCCAGTAATACTGATTCCAGCTTGTGATTCATCCAGTCTGGCATTTTACATGAGGTACTCTGCATAAAATTTAAATAAACAGGGTGACAATATACAGCCTTGTACTCCTTTCCCAATTTTGAACCAGTCAGTTGCTGGTTCTTGACCTGCATGCAGTTTTCTCAGGAGACAGGTGGAGTGGTCTGGTCTTCCCATCTCTTTAAGAATTTTCCACAGTTTATTGTGATCCACCCTGTCAAAGGCTATAGTGTAGTCAGTGAGGCAGAAATGTATGTTTTTCTGGAGTTCCTTTGCTTTCTCCTTGATCCAATGATTGTTTACAACTTGATATCTGGTTACTCTGCCTCTTTGAAAGCCAGCTTATACACCTGGAATTTCATGGTTTACATACTACTGAAGCCTAGATTTAAGGATTTTGAACATAACCTTACAAGCATGTGAAATAAGTGCAATTGTATGGTAGTTTGAACATTCTTTGGCATTGCCTTTCTTTGGAATTGGAATAAAAACTGACCTTTTCCAGTGCAGCGGCCACTCATGAGTTCTCCAAATTTGCTGAAATATTGAGTGCAACACTTTAATATCATCATCTTTTAGGATTTGAAATACCTCAGAGGGGATTCCATCACTTCCAGTAGCTTTATTGATAGTAATGCTTTTTAAGATCCACTTGATTTCACATTCCAGGATGTTCAGTACTAGATGTGTGCACACATGTTCATGGTTATCTGGGTCATTGAGACCCAGATTTCTGTATAGTCTTCTGTGTATTCTTGCCACCTCTTCTTAATCCCTTATGCTTCTCTTAGGACCTTACCATGTCTGTTCTTTATAATGCCCATCTTTGCATGAAATGTTCCCTTGATATCTCCAAGTTTCTTGAACAGATTTCTAGTTTTACCAATTCTGTTGTTTTCTCATATTTCTTTGCATTAGCCACTTTGAAGTCTTTCTTATTTTTCTGGGCTCTTCTCTGTAACTTTGAATTCAGTTGGCTATATCTTTTCCTTTCTTTCTTCCCTTTTCCTTCTCTTCTTTCCTCAGCTAGTTATAAAAGCTCCTTAGAATCACTTTGCCTTCTTGCATTTCTTTTTCTTTGGAATTGTTTTAGTCAGTGCCTTTTATACAATGTTACCAACCTCTGTCTATAATTTCTCAGGATTTCTGTATACTATATTTAATACCTTAAATCAATTTGTCACCTCCATTGTATAATCATAAAGGATTTGATTTAAGTTGCCCCTCAATGGCCAAGTGATTTCCCCTAGTTTCTTCAATTTAAGTCTGAATTTTGCAATTAGGAGCTCATAATCTGAGCCACAGTCAATTCCAGGTGTTTTTCTTTTTTTTGCTTATAGTATAAAGCTTCTCCATCTTTCAGTTCAGTTCAGTTGCTCAGTCATGTATGACTCTTTGCGATCCCATGAATCACAGCATGCCAGGCCTCCCTGTCCATCACCAACTCCTGGAGTTCACTCAAACTCATGTACATCAAGTCAGTGATGCCATCCAGCCATCTCATCCTCTGTCGTCCCCTTCTCCTCCTGCCTCCAATCCTTACCAGCATCAAGATTTTTTCCAATGAATCAGCTCTTCACATGAGGTGGCCAAAGTATTGGAATTTCAGCTTCAGCATCAGTCCTTCCAATGAAAAACCCTCGACTGATCTCCTTTAGAATGGACTGGTTGGATCTCCTTGCAGTCCAAGGGACTCTCAAGAGTCTTCTCCAACACCACAGTTCAAAAGCATCAATTCTTCGGCGCTCATCTTTCTTCACAGTCCAACTCTCACATCCATACATGACCAATGGAAAAACCATAACCTTGACTAGATGGACCTTTGTTGGCAAAGTAATATTTCTGCTTTTGAATATGCTATCTAGGTTGGTCATAACTTTCCTTCCAAGGAGTAAGAATCTTTAAATTTCATGACTGCAATTACCATCTGCAGTGATTTTGGAGCCCTCAAAAAATAAAATCTGACATTGTTTCCACTGTTTCCCCATCTATTTCCCGTGAAGTGATGGAACCAGATGCCATGATCTTAGTATTCTGAATATTGAGCTTTAAGCCACTTTTTTCACTCTCCCCTTTCACTTTCATCAAGAGGCTTTTTAGTTCCTCTTCACTTTCTGCCATAAGGGTGGTGTCATCTGCATATCTGAGGTTATTGATATTTCTCCCAGCAATCTTGATTCCAACTTGTGTTTCTTCCAGTCCAGCATTTCTCATGATGTACTCTGCATATAAGTTAAATAAACAGAGTGACAATATGCAGCCTTGACATACTCCTTTTCCTATTTGGAACCAGTCTGTTGTTCCATGACCAGTTCTAACTGTTGCTTCCTGACCCGCATACAAATTTCTCAAGAGGCAGATCAGGTGGTCTGGTATTTCCATCTCTTTCAGAATTTTCCACAGTTTATTGTGATCCACACAGTCAAAGGCTTTGGCATAGCCAATAAAGCAGAAATAGATGTTTTTCTGGAACTCTCTTGCTTTTTCCATGATCCAGAGGATGTTGGCAATTTGATCTCTGGTTCCTCTGCCTTTTCCAAAACCAGCTTGAACATCAGGAAGTTCATGGTTCACATATTGCTGAAGCGTGGCTTGGAGAAGTTTGAGCATTACTTTACTAGCGTGTGAGATGAGTGCAATTGTGTGGTAGTTTGAGCATTCTTTGGCATTACCACCAGTGTATATATGTCAGTTACAATCTCCCAATTCATCCTACCCCCTACCTTTCCCCCTTGGTGTACATACATTTAACGTTTATGTCTTTGTCTCTATTTTTGCTTTGAAAGAGGTTCATATGTATCATTTTTCTAGATTCCACATATAAGTGGTATCATGCAGTATTTGTTTTTCCCTTTCTGACTTCATGCTTCCATGTCTTGGCCATTGTAAATAGTGCAGCAATAGTGTATGTATCTTTAAATTATGGATATTTTTTTAGGTATAATCCTAGAAGTGGGATTGCTGGGTCATATTGTAGTTCTATTTTTAGTTTTCTAAGGAAAGTCCATACTGTTCTCTATAGTGGCTGTGCCAGTTTACATTCCCACCAACAGTGTAAGAGTTTTCCCTTTTCTCCACATCCTTTCCAGCATTTATTGTTTATAGACTATTTTATGATGGCCATTCTGGCTGGTGTGAGGTGATATCTCACTGTAATAATTCTCTAATAATTAGTGATATTGAACAGCTTTTCACGTGTTTGTTGACAGCATCAAAATTCTTAGTGAAAGGTTTTGTGTATCTTCAGTTGGTAAATGGATGACAACTATATGTTGAGATATGTTTTCACAAAACAGGCTGTTACGGGTCTCCTAATGAGAATGCAAATCTCAACATTCCAGAGTTAGCCTTTGGCAAAGTTACAGTAACAAAGATAAAGAAAATAATCTTTTTTTGGCAACTGTTCATCTCTCTTTTATCTCTCCCCTCTTTTTTCATACCACATTCTCAAATTCCATGTACTTTTTCCTACAGATTACCTAGCCTGCTATTTTATTTACTTTTCTTTTTTTCTTTCTTGTTTTTCCTCAGTTAGCTATCTTCACTTACCTCGAAAAAAATTTACAAGTTTACGTCTTTTCAGTGTACTTTACTTTTCTGATATTTTGCAGATACTGAGGTGTTTTAAACAAACTGAGGACATGTGGCAACATTTCCTCTGGGAAGTCTGCGGTTGTCATTGCTTCAGTGGCATTTGTTCACTTTGTGTCTCTGTGCCATAGTTTGATTATTCGGACAACATTTCAAAATTTTCCATTATTTTTATATTATTGTTATGATCAGTGATCTTTGATGTTACTGTTGCAATTATTTGGGGCCCCACAAACCACACTCATATAAGACAGCAAAGAGTTGATAAATATTGTGTGTGTGTATCCATATTCATCTCTTAGATGCTACTTTAAAAAATGATGACTTTAGTTTATGGAAACAAAAAATTACTGGTGGGTTCCTATTTCACACAAGTCAGGTGAAAGTATCTTTGATTAAAGAGTCCTTTCCAAAATACATTTATATCTAAATTACAAAATGTGTGTGTGTGCAGTTTCTCAGTTATGTCTGGCTCTTTGTGATCCCATGAACTGTAGTCCACCAGGCTCCTCTGTCCATTGAAATTCTCCAAGCAAGAATACTGGAATGAGTTGCCATGCTGTCCTCCATGGGATCTTCCTAACATAGGAATTGAACCCATGTCTACCACATTGCAGGCAGATTCTTTACCATCTGAGCCACCAGCCAAACACATATTACAAAATAGATACTCACAAAATATACATTCTCTTTATTATTCTGAGGCTATAACTAAATTTACCTTTTTATTTTATAAATTATGTATCTCAGCAGATAGAGGTGTCTTGACCTGCAGTTATTCCCAAATGCTTTACCACTTGGTAAGGCCACAGCACCAAAATATTCCATTTCATTTCACAATCTAAAATTTCACTGTCTACTCAACTGGACTAAATTATTCTCTATTTTGTTCTATTTAATTCAACAAATAATTGCTGAGGTTGTCCTAAGACCTACAATATATGCTGGAATACTAGTAAAGAAGAGGCATTCTGTTTCCTGCCAATGCTCAAGTTCACTGGTAGAGACAAACAGGTAAACATATTTATGGTGTGATGTGCTTTTGAAGACAAGTGAGTGCAGAGTGCAGTTGCTAAACACAGAGGGTGTGGCTACATATGTTGGTTCAGAGGAGAATTAGTCATTTCAGTGAAGGTTTCAGAGGGAAGATTCTATACTCAGGATCATTCATGGTGGATGTGACATTTACACTCTGGGTATATCAGTGTGTCAATATATCAGCAATATCAGGCTTCCAAAATACAGGATAACTTCTACCTTCTATTAGACTGCTTTTTTTCAAAACATATAAGTTAAACCTTTTTCCATGTTCTGACTTTTCAAGAAAACGAGTATGTATAAGAAGAGAAGCAAAGACATAAAACTTTCATAAAGATTCTTTTGGATCTTCTAAAAATCCACACTTTGTTAATGCATTGTGATGCTCTCAAAGAAACTGATCACAAGGTAGAATTTGGAACAATTTTTTACTTTAATTTATATTGTGTGAGTCATCTTTTTTTTTTTTTTTTTCAAAACTAAATAAATTTCAAAAGGGAAAAAGCCATTTACTAGCACACAGAGTAGGAAACTCATTTTTTGTATTTGGGTTTTCTTTCAAAAGGAAAAAAATAACTAAATGCAATTTTTAAGTTCTTCTAAGTGACATTCAGAGGTCTTTCTGAATTCAAAAGATGTAGAAACCATCATGGAGTTCATTTAGAAATGTAATCAATCCAGCTCTCCTATTACCTGATTACATTTGAAATGCCATTTTACACTTGTTTCTCTTCTGTTCCACAGTTTTTGTCCAATATGGTTTCTCTTAGGTGCCAGTAGTGAATTCAAAATTTTTGTACATGATGTGATGTAAGTAATGTTTTGCTCACTATTTATTACACTTTTCTTATTTTTTAAATGTGCTGATATTTGTATTTTAGTTTTTCATCTTTTTAAGTCATAATTCTCACTTGGAATATTTATTAAAAAGTTGTAAAGAACATTTATAATATTTAAGTAATATTTTTGAAAAAAGTCATCCTTTACATGATACATAACAGTACATGCAAAAAGGTAAAACTAATACATAGATAACATCTTAAGATTAGTAAGATGAGTAACTTAAGATTAGTAAGTTAATATAGTGAGGTCACTGATAAAAGATTAATATAAAGTTCCTCACTTTTAGTAAATAAGCAACTAGAAAATGAAAAAGGAAAATATAATTTACAATAATAACAAAACTCTAATTACTGAGAATAAATTTAAAGATAAGTATTCTAAATCTCTACACACAAAACTAACCATGCAATTGAAGTGAAAGATATTTAAAAAAACCTAAGTAGGTAAAGTTTTATACAATGTTAAGGTATTGAGGGAATGAATAGTAGAAAAATATTAATTCTACATAAAATAAGATATGAATTCCATATACAGATAAATTGCAACATATTTTTAATGAAAATTAGCAAATATGTTAAAATTTATGTAGAATATGTAAACTTTTGTGTCTGGATTTTTTCACTTAGCCTAATGTTTATGAGTTTCATCCAAGTTGTAGCATGCATAGTATTTCATTCATTTTAAAATTTTAAAAAGTATTCCATATATGTATATATTACAATTTAAAAAAATCAGTTCATCAGTTGATAAGTGTTTTGACTGTTTCCAATTTAGACTATCATAAGTAGTCCTTCTATGAACATACATACATCTATTTACCTATATTTCTTTGAATATGTTCTCCATTTATTTGGATATAGATATAGGAGGGGAATTAATGAGTCTTATGGTTATTTTATGATTACATTTTTGAGTCATCAATAGTCACCAAACTCTTTTCAACAGATGTGGAGCCATTTTAGATTCCTAACAGCAATATTCAAGGGTACTCATGCCCACCTTTCTTCTCACTCTCTCTCTCTCTTTCTCTTTATAGCTACCCTAGTAAGCATAAAGTTGTACCTCATTGTTGTATTCATTTTCTTTTGCTTAATGATTAATAATATTGAGAAGATTTTCATATTCCTATAAGGCATTTGGTAAATTTTAATTGTATTGTTTATCTTTATATTGTTCAATTTTAAGAGTTCTTTACATATTCTGGATATTATATATACACATATACACACACATAATTTCAAAATATTTTCTCATATTCTGTAAGCTGTATTTTCACTTTCTTGATAATGTCATTTGGTAAACAAAAGTTGTTTAATTTGGATGTTGCCCACTTTATCTCTTTTTGGTTTTGCTTCTCATGTTTTTGGCCTTAGTATCCACAAATTCATTGCCAATTCCAAGGTCATGGGTGTTTATTTCTATGCTTGTTGTCTTCTTCATCAATGTTTTGACTATTCAAGGCTCCTTGACACTCCATATTAATTTGAGAATCAATTCAATTCATCAAAAGGCCACTAGAATTTTGATTGGGATGAATATTCCCATGCATTGTTCAGAACAGATAAGTAAATAAAGACAGAATATGAACTCATGGTTGCCAGGGGATTGGGAGAGGGTAGGATGGGGAGAAACTGCTTGCTAGAAATCAATGGAATTTAATTGTGGAGTTAGAAAAATGTAGTTGTACAATGTTGTCAGTGTGTTATACATCACTGAATTATTCACTTTAAAATGATTATTTTATGTTATATGAATTTTACCTCAATACATTAAAAATTATATAGAAAAACCAAGATGAAGAGCAATCAGTGTAATCTAGAAAAAGTAGAACTAAATTGAAAGAAATATACACTATAAGATATTGAAACCTATTACAAAGCTATATAATGTAAAGTGTGCTTAAAAACACAAGGATTAAAATACAAATGAATGGTATAGAATTGTGTGGAACAAGAATTCATATATATATTTATTCAAAAGCATTGGGAAAAGACTAAACTTTTCACTTAATAAGCTTGTCATTTGGAGGCATTTATTGGGAAGAAAATAAACAAATGAATGACCTTCATTATATAATATACTATATATTACATATATTACACTTATTAATGTGCATGCACCTAATACAAGAGCCCTTAAACATATCAGATCAGATCAGTAGCTCAGTCGTGTCCGACTCTTTGCGACCCCATGAACCGCAGCACGCCAGGCCTCCCTATCCATCACCAGCTCCCAGAGGTCACTCAGACTCGCATCCATCGAGTCAGTGATGCCATCCAGCCATCTCATCCTCTGTCGTCCCCTTCTCCTCCTGCCCTCAATCCCTCCCAGCATCAGAGTCTTCTCCAATGAGTCAACTCTTCGCATGACGTGGCCAAAATACTGAGTTTCAGCTTTAGCATCATTCCTTCTAAAGAAATTCCAGGATTGATCTCCTTCAGAATGGACTGATTGGATCTTCTTGCAGTCCAAGGGACTCTCAAGAGTCTTCTCCAACACCACATTTCAAAAGCATCAATTCTTCGGCGCTCAGCCTCTTCACATCCAGCTCTCACATCTATACATGACCACAGGAAAGACCATAGCCTTGACTAGGCGAACCTTTGTTGGTAAGTAATGTCTCTCTTTTGAATATGCTATCTAGGTTGGTCATAACTTTCCTTCCAAGGAGTAAGCGCCTTTATTTCATGGCTGCAGTCACCATCTGCAGTGATTTTGGAGCCCAGAAAAACAAAGTCTGACACTGTTTCCACTGTTTCCCCATCTATTTCCCATGTAGTGATGGGACCAGATGCCATGATCTTCGTTTTCTGAATGTTGAGCTTTAAGCCAACCTTCACTCTCCACTTTCACTTTCATCAAGAGGCTTTTAGCCCCTCTTCACTTTCTGCCATAAGGGTGGTGTCATCTGCATATCTGAGGTTATTGATATTTCTCCCAGCAATCTTGATTCCAACTTGTGTTTCTTCCAGTCCAGCATTTCTCATGATGTACTCTGCATATAAGTTAAATAAACATGGTGACAATATGCAGCCTTGACGTACTCCTTTTCCTATTTGGAACCAGTCTGTTGTTCCATGACCAGTTCTAACTGTTGCTTCCTGACCTGCATACAGATTTCTTAAGAGGCAGATCAGGTGATCTGTATTCCCATCTCTTTCAGAATTTTCCATAGTTTATTGTGATCCACACAGTCAAAGGCTTTGGCATAGTCAATAAAGCAGAAATAGATGTTTTTCTGGAACTCTCTTGCTTTTTCCGTGATCCAGCGGATGTTGGCAATTTGATCTCTGGTTCCTCTGCCTTTTCTAAAACCAGCTTGAACATCAGGAAGTTCACGGTTCACATATTGCTGAAGCCTGGCTTGGAGAATTTTGAGCATTACTTTACTAGCATGTGAGATGAATGCAATTGTTCGGTAGTTTGAGCACTCCTTGGCATTGCCTTTCTTTGGGATTGGGATGAAAACTGACCTTTTCCAATTAAACATATAGGAAGAACTTAAATATATTCTTTCTTCATGTATAGGAAGAAAAATGAGAAAAGTACAAACACATGGAGTCTAGAGAACATGCTTATAGAAAACCAGTGGGAAGAAATCAAAGGAGAATCAAAGCAATCTGTTAATATTATCTACTAAATTTGAACAAAAGTGTTACTTATTTTCCAGCAATTTTACTTTAGGTATATTAATGTAATAGATGAAAATACGCTCATCAACAGACATGTACAAGGATGTTCACAACAGTGTTACTTTATTTTAGTCAAAAATTAGCAACAAACAGAGTATTCAACATTGATGAAAAGAATAGTTTGTAACACACTAACCTGAGTTTCATATAATATTGAAAATAAATTCCTTGTTATTCTAAACCATATGGATGATTATTGCAACATACTTTTGAGTGAACAAAGCCAAAAACCAAAAGTGCATGGTAAAGTATTTAGTTTCTATAAAGTTCAATAGTAAGTTGATCTAGTCTAGACTGTTAGAAGCAAGGATGATATTTAATCATGGGTTGTAGAAACTAGAGGGGCTGCCCTTAGGATGTTGGAAAAAAGATTCTGTTTCAAGTGATGGTTGTGTGTGTGTGGTTACATTGTGATAATCTATAGATCTCTATACTTATGATATCTTTATTTTTGACCAAATGTGCCGTATTTCAATTAAGTGGCTTATTTCAAAATGTTAATTATTGATAAATATACTGAGATATTTTTAGTAAAAGTAGTATTAACTAAATAGGCAATGGAATGAAGGTCAACAGTCATGTAAATGTCACAGTAATCTGACAGAATTTGGAAATTTAACAGATACTGTAAACTGCTTTATTGGATTCTAACTTGATGCATATCATAGCATATAGTACTCATACAAGTAAACTAATTGGAATATCTTATTATTTTTTTTTGCTCATTTAAACTGCTTTGTTGTCAGCATTTTCTTGTTGATCTGTTCTTGATTCATAACTATGCCTTAAGAATTATGCTTGAACCTGAAATTAAATAGATTAAAAGAGTATATTACTGTTCTTTGTTTTCTTAGAATTATGTTTCTGTTGGAGAAACATAATTCTAAGTTTATAAATAGGCAACTGCTACAAAGTATAATAAGAAAAGTTGTAAGATCAAGCATATTATACAATAAAGAAATGGGAAACTTATTTGTAAATTGATGATGTGATAATTAATTTATTAAGGTGCTCAGACAGCTGTGTCTGAGAAGATAAATGAGGAAATGTTGTTGTTGACTTAGAAAAGCAACACAACTAGGTCATTCTCAAACCAGTGAGCTCCTGCGAAGACATGTGAGTACCAACATGAGGATTCAACACGTTACACAGACAAGGATTCTCTTCCTGTCTCGGTGAAATTGCTAATTCTCTCGACCATAGGATTATTTACTTATATTAGAGACTGCTAGGTATTTTAAAGTAGCACTAAAACACCTAAATTCTGTGATATTGGAAATTTCAATCCATTTGGAATCAAATTCATATTCACACTTAGCTTGATGAGTAGTTTTTAGTTCACTAAGGAGGAATTGCAAAAGAAGAAAGTCATTGCAAAATGGAAATGTTGAAGGACTTGTCTTCATATATTTAAGTAGGAAACCGTATGAATTGTCACTTTATATGTGTGTTTAACCCTAGAAATATGATTTCATTAATTGTTTCTAAAACTACAGGTATCGTACTAATTTGCACTGTTATTTAGAAATTTTCAGAATTATGCATAGATGGGGAAACAGTGGAAACAGTGGCAGATTTTATTTTTCTAGGCTTCAAAATCACTGCCAATGGTGATGGCAGCCATGAAATTAAAAGATGCTTGCTCCTTGGAAGGAAAGTTATGACCAATCTAGACAGCATATTAAAAAGCAATACAATATTGTAAAGTTAAGCAAAAAATAAAATAAAATATTAAAAAAAAAAAAAAAAAAAGCAGAGACTTTACTTTGCCAACACAAGTCCATCTAGTCAAGGCTATGGTTTTTGCAGTACTTATGTATGGATGTGAGAGTTGGATTATAAAGAAAGCTGAGTGCCAAAGAATTGATGCTTTTGAACTGTGGTATTGGAGAAGACTCTTGAGAGTCCCTTGGACTGCAAGGAGATCCAACCACTCCATCCTAAAGGAGATCAATCTCGGGTGTTCATTGGAAGGACTGATGTTGAAGCTGAAACTCCAATACTTTGGCCACCTGATGTGAAGAGCTGACTCATTTGAAAAGGCCTTGATGCTGGGAAAGACTGAGGGCAGGAGGAGAAGGGGATGACAGAGGATGAGATGGTTCGATGGCATCACTGACTCAATGGCATGGGTTTGAGTGGACTCCGGGAGTTGGTGATAGACAGGGAGGCCTGGTGTGCTGTGGTTCATGGGGTAGCAAAGAGTCAGACATGACTGAGCATCTAAACTGAACTGAACTGAGTTAAAGCTTACTGATTTTTAAAAAGATTTTTAAAGAGAAACAATTTCGCTAAAAGTAAATTTTTAACCTCCTAACGTAGTGTCGCTTAAAGTAGAATGCTGAAGAATTGATGCTTTTGAACTGTGATGTTGGAGAAGACTCTTCAGAGCCTCTTAGACTGCAAGGAGATCAAAACAGTCAATCCTAAAGGAAATTGGTCTTGAATATTCATTGAAAGGATTGATGCTGAAGCTGAAATTCCAATACTTTGACCACATGATGCAAAGAACTGACTCATTGAAAAAGACCCTGATGCTGGGAATGACTGAAGGTGGAAGAAGAAAGGGATGACAGAGGATGAGATGGTTGAATGGCATCACAGAATCAATGGACATGAGTTTGAGCAAGCTCCGGGAGTTGGTGATGGACAGGGAAGCCTGGTGTGCTGCAGTCCATGGGGTCACAAACAGTCGGACATGACTGACTGAATTGAACTGAAAGTACTGCACAAGTATTTCTGTTCAATTAACTATATATAAAATGATATTATGTTCCAGGCCATGATCAGGGGTGAGGAAAGAAATAGATAATGGCCTCAGGATATTCATTATAATAATGAAGACATTTATGTATGTCATCATGAGGAATGCTGAACTGGAAGAAACACAAGTTGGAATCAAGATTGCTGGGAGAAATATTAATAACCTCAGATATGCAGATGACACCACCCTTATGGCAGAAAGTGAAGAGGAACTCAAAAGCCTCTTGATGAAAGTGAAAGTGGAGAGTGAAAAGGTTGGCTTAAAGCTCAACATTCAGAAAACGAAGATCATGGCATCTGGTCCCATCACTACATGGGAAATAGATGGGGAAACAGTGGAAACAGTGTCAGACGTTATTTTTCTGGGCTCCAAAGTCACTGCAGATGGTGACTGCAACCATGAAATTAAAAGGCACTTACTCCTTGGAAGGAAGGTTATGACCAACCTAGATAGCATATTCAAAAGCAGAGACATCACTTTGCCAACCAAGGTTCGCCTAGTCAAGGCTGTGGTCTTTCCTGTGGTCATGTATGGATGTGAGAGTTGGACTGTGAAGAAGGCTGAGTGCCTAAGTATTGATGCTTTTGAACTGTGGTGTTGGAGAAGACTCTTGAGAGTCCCTTGGACTGCAAGGAGATCCAACCAGTCCATTCTGAAGGAGATCAGCCCTGGGATTTCTTTGGAAGGAATGATGCTAAAGCTGAAACTCCAGAACTTTGGCCACCTCATGCGAAGAGTTGACTCATTGGAGAAGACTCTGATGCTGGGAGGGATTGGGGGCAGGAGGAGAAGGGGACGACAGAGGATGAGATGGCTGGATGGCATCACTGACTCGATGGATGTGAGTCTGGGTGACCTCTGGGAGTTGGTGATGGATAGGGAGGCCTGGCATGCTGCGGTTCATGGGGTCACAAAGAGTCGGACACAACTGAGCATCTGATATGATACATTGCATGTGCTGAGAATTGATGCTTTTGAACTGTGGTGCTGGAGAAGACTCTTGAGAGTGTCTTAGACTGCAAGGAGATCCAACTAGTCCATTTTGAAGGAGATCAGCCCTGGGATTTCTTTGGAAGGAATGATGCTGAAGCTGAAACTCCAGTACTTTGGCCACCTCATGTGAAGAGTTGACTCACTGGAAAAGACTCTGATGCTGGGAGGGATTGGGGGCAAGAGGAGAAGGGGAAGACAAAGGATGAGATGGCTGGATGGCATCACCAACTCAATGGATGTCTCAGTGAACTCTGAGAGTTGGTGATGGACAGGAAGGCCTGGCGTACTGTGATTCATGGGGTTGCAAAGAGTCGGACACGACTGAGTGACTGATCTGATCTGATGGATATATATGACATTTGTGTGTATACACATAGATATACATATGTGTAATATGCCAAATATATTCAGTATTAGAAGAGATGATTAGAAGTAAAGATTGGCTTAACTGTTTGAACCATCATTTCTAAATAATGATTTACTTGAATTTATTATAATGATATCTGTTCTTTAAAAAGTTAAAACCTGTCAAAGCATAATATAAAAAAGAAACAAAATTAGCCAGGATATGGAATCAACCTAGATGTCCATCAGCAGATGAATGGATAAGAAAGCTGTGGTACATATACACAATTGAGTATTACTCAGCCATTAAAAAGAATACATTTGAATCAGTTCTAATGAGGCGGATGAAACTGGAGCCTATTATACAGAGTGAAGTAAGCCAGAAAGAAAAATACCAATGCAGTATACTAATGCATATATATGGAATTTAGAAAGATGGTAACAATAACCCTGTATGCAAGACCGCAAAAGAGACACTGATGTATAGAACAGTCTTTTGGACTCTGTGGGAGAGGGAGAGGGTGGGATGATATGGGAGAATGGCATTGAAATATGTATAATATCATATATGAAACGAGTTGCCAGTCCAGGTTCGATACACGATACTGGATGCTTGGGGCTGGTGCACTAGGGACCCATAGGGATGGTATGGGGAGGGAGGAGGGAGAAGGGTTCAGGATGGGGAACACATGTATACCTGTGGCAGATTCATTTCGATATATGGCAAAACAAATACAATATAGTAAAGTTAAAAAATAAAATAAAATTTTTAAAAAAAGAAAGAAACAAATTACTTCAAATGGATCCATGTAAAAATGCCCAGTGTCAAAATGTGTAGTGATACAAGTAAGAAACATAATCCATTCCAGAGAGTTTAAGAAAAAAAGGAGTTTATTAAAAATATTTGAGAAGGCTAAAAAACAATTCTAGGATAAATATTCAGCCACAAATATATTGAGTGAACAAAGGGGTTGCTGCATTTGCCAATAGCAAGAAAAAGCAAATCAGTGAGCCACCACTGTAGGTACTTCCATTATAACCAGGTCCCTTATATCAAGGTAGGCATCAACACAACAGGTGACCTGCTTTCTACCTCTCTCTCCCACACAACTTCAGTCAGTCAGTTCAGCCCCTAAGTCATGTCTGACTCTTCGCTACCCCATGGATTGCAGCACACTAGGCTTCTTTGTCCATCACCAACTCCTGGAGCTTATTCAAACTCATGTCCTTCTAGTTGGTGATGCCATCCAACCATCTCATCCTCTGTCGTCCCCTTCTCCTCCCACCTTCAATTTTTCCCACCATCAGGGTCTTTTCAAATAAGTCAGTTCTTTGTATCAGGTGGCCAAAGTATGATATATCATAGTAGTCCCTATAACTACTTATTTTTCCAAATATAGGCAACCTTCTGAATTGGGTAACTTAAGTTTGCAATGAAACTTAGATCAGATCAGTCACTCAGTGGTGTCCAACTCTTTGCGACCCCATGAACTGCACCACCCCAGGCCTCCCTGTCCATCACCAACTCCCAGAGGTCACTCAGACTCACATCCATCAAGTCAGTGATGCCATCCAGCCATCTCATCCTCTGTCGTCCCCTTCTCCTCCTGCCCCCAATCCCTCCCAGCATCAGAGTCTTCTCCAATGAGTCAACTCTTCACATGAGGTGGCCAAAATACTGGAGTTTCAGCTTTAGCATCATTCCTTCCAAAGAAATCCCAGGGTTGATCTCCTTCAGAATGGACTGGTTGGATCTCCTTGCAGTCCAAGGGACTCTCAAGAGTCTTCTCCAACACCACAGTTCAAAAGCATCAATTCTTCGGCACTCAGCCTTCTTCACAGTTCAGCTCTCACATCCATACATGACCACAGGAAAGACCCTAGCCTTGACTAGACGAATCTTTGTTGGCAAAGTGATGTCTCTGCTTTTGAATATGCTATCTAGGTTGGGCATTGGAATTGTGATTTTTCAATATAACTATTGTACTTTGTATTGGCATGTGGAAATGGAAGTGTTATTTGCTCACTTGTGTCTGACTCTTTGCAACCCCATGAAATGTTGCCCACCAGATCCTTCTGTTCATGGTATTTTCCAGGCAAGAATACTGGAGTGGATAGCCATTCCCTTCTACAGGGGATTTTCCTGACTTAGGGATCGAACCCGAGTCTACTGCACTGGCAGGCAGATTCTTTACCATTTGAGCCACCAGGTAAAAACAGCTTGTAGCCCACCATTCAGAGTCAAATTACTGCCTTGAAGGTCCTCCTAAATAGTGGTTGGGGAATCACTGCCATCAGATCAGATCAGTCACTCAGTCGTGTCCGACTCTTTGTGACCCCATGAATTGCAGCATGCCAGGCCTCCCTGTCCATGACCAACTCCCGTAGTTCACTCGGACTCATGTCCATCGAGTCAGTGATGCCATGCAGCCATCTCATCCTCTGTCATCCCTTTCTTCTCTTGCACCCAATCCCTCCCAGCATCAGAGTCTTTTCCAATGAGCAACTCTTCGCATGAGGTGGCCAAAAGACTGGAGTTTCAGCTTTAGCATCATTCCTTCCAAAGAAATCCCACGGCTGATCTCCTTCAGAATGGACTGGTTGGATCTCCTTGAAGCCCAAGGGACTCTCAAGAGTCTTCTCCAACACCACAGTTCAAAAGCATCAATTCTTTGGCCCTCAGCCTTCTTCACAGTCCAACTCTTACATCCATACATGACCACAGGAAAAACCATAGCCTTGACTAGATGAATTTTTGTTGGCAAAGTAATGTCTCTGCTTTTGAACATGCTATCTAGGTTGGTCATAACTTTCCTTCCAAGGAGTAAACGTCTTTTAATTTCATGGCTGCAGGAACCATCTGTAGTGATTTTGGAGCCCAGAAAAATAAAGTCTGACACTGTTTCCACTCTTTCCCCATCTATTTCCCATGAAGTGATGGGACCAGATACCATGATCTTCATTTTCTGAATGTTGAGCTTTAAGCCAAATTTTTCACTCTCCACTTTCACTTTCATCATTGCCATAGAGCTAGTATAAATTTTTTTTTTTAACTCTGGAATATTGTGAATACAATTGTATCACCACCACAAACATGATAATAGAAAGTGAAACAAATGGATTAGTGTGACAATAAAACAGAGAAAGAGAACTCTTTTAAAAACTACCCTACAAGAAGACTGTCATTGTTGCTAGTCATAGGGATGTTGTTAAAATGTTAAATTGCCATAAAATAGTATTTTGTATATGTGGGACAAAAAGAATGCCCTTCTCTGATTTGGAAATTTATTGAGGATATAAATACAGAAAAAGGATAATAGTAAATACAGAAATGTATGTGCTGTTTTTCAGAACATACATGATGATCTTAAATAGACTACACATTAGTTGTTCAGTTTTACGTGTAGTTTGCAACAAAAACAACCTTTTCTATTGGAAATAAAACTTCAGAACTCAAAAATACATCTCTAGGAAAGGGCAGCCAACTTATGCAGAATTGTCTACATTTCTTTAGTAAAACTGTAACATTTAAATTCCAGCCTCAATTTCACAAATTCAAATTATTTCTTTGCTTTAAAAAGTTTACTTGAGGAAGGTTAATCTATGACACTTAATGTCTTTCAGAGGAGGATTTCTTAAATTTTATTGATATATCAAAGATATATTATTAGAAAGAAAAAAGGTAGAAAAATACTGTATCATGAGGCAGAAAAACTGTTCAATACTTTTTTTGTTAATATATATAATCTCTGTTTACTTAGTTTTGTTGTAATGATGATTTCTCTATAAAAAGTCAAACACCTTGATAGTTTAAGAATACATGATAATAAAACATACAAAGTTTAAATATCCAATGAAGAATTGAAATATAAATAAAGTAATATGAAAATAAGTGTTAGAGAAGAGAAAAAAATTTACAAGATATTGTTATGTTTCTCTAACATATTGTTGTAGTACACTCAGTATGACTTTTTGCAACCCTATGATCTGTAGATTGTCAGGCTTCCCTTTCTTTCACCATCTCCCATATCTTGCTCAAAGTCATGTCCATTGAGTTTAATCATCTCATCCTCTGTCATCCCTTTCTTTTCCTGTCTTCAATCTTTCCCAGCATCAAGGTCGTTTTCAGCTAGTTGGCTCTTCTATCAGTTGGCCAGAGTACTGTAGCTTCAGCTTCAGCATCAGTCCTTCCAATGAATATCCAGGGTTGATTTTCTTCAGGATTGACTAGTCTAATCTCCTTGTAGTCCACGGGACTCTCAAGAGTCTTCTCCAACTGCACAGGTTGAAAGCATCAGTTCTTCAGTGCTCAATCTTCCTATGGTCCAACTCTCACATCCATATGTAATTATTAGAAAAGCCATAGCTTTAACTATACAAACATTTGTCAGCCAAATAATGTCTCTGCTTTTTAACACTGCTTAGGTTTGTCATAGCTTTTCTTAGAAGGAGCATGCTAGTAAATACTATTTGTTTCAGACCAGATCACATCAGTCACTCAGTCATGTCCAACTCTTTGCGACTCCATGAATTTCAGCACGCCAGGCCTCCCTGTCCAACAGCAGCTCCCGGAGTTCACCCAGATTCACATCCACCGAGTCAGTGATGGCATCTAGCCATCTCATCCTCTGTCAGTCCCCTTCTCCTCCTGCCCCAATCCCTCCCAGCATCAGAGTCTTCTCCAATGAGTCAACTCTTCGCATGAGGTGGCCAAAGTTCTGGAGTTTCAGCTTTAGCATCATTCCTTCCAAAGAAATCCCAGGGCTGATCTCCTTTAGAATGGACTGGTTGGATCTCCTTACAGTCTAAGGGACTCTCAAGAGTCTTCTCCAACACCACAGTTCAAAAGCATCAATGCTTAGGCACTCAGTCTTCTTCACAGTCCAGTTCTCACATCCATACATGACCACAGAAAGACCATAGCCTTGACTAGGTGAACCTTGGTTGGCAAAGTAATGTCTCTACTTTTGAATATGGTCTCTAGGTTGGTCATAACTTTCCTTCCAAGGAGTAAGCATCTTTTAGTTTCATGGCTGCAGTCACCATCTGCAGTGATTTTGGAGCCCAGAAAAATAAAGTCTGACACTGTTTCCACTCTTTCCCCATCTATTTCCCATGAAGTGATGGGACTGGATGCCATGATCTGCGTTTTCTGAATGTTGAGCTTTAAGCCAACTTTTTCACTCTCTTCTTTCACTTTCATCAATAGGCTTTTGAGTTCCTCTTCACTTTCTGCCATAAGGGTGGTGTCATCTGCATATCTGAGGTTATTGATATTTCTCCCAGCAATCTTGATTCCAACTTGTGTTTCTTCCAGTCCAGTGTTTCTCATGATGTACTCTGCATATAAGTTAAATAAGCAGGGTGACAATATACAGCCTTGATGTACTCCTTTTCCTATTTGGAACCAGTCTGTTGTTCCATGTCGAGTTCTAACTGTTGCTTCCTGACCTGCATACAGATTTCTCAAGAGACAGGTCAGGTGGTCTGGTATTCCCATCTCTTTCAGAATTTTCCACAGTTTATTGTGATCCACACAGTCAAAGACTTTGGCATAGTCAATAAAACAGAAATAGATGTTTTTCTGGAACTCTCTTGCTTTTTCCATGATCCAGCAGATGTTGGCAATTTGATCTCTGGTTCCTCTGCCTTTTCTAAAATCAGCTTGAACATCAGGAAGTTCATGGTTCACATATTGCTGAAGCCTATTTGTTTAACTAACCCTAATATTAATTACTACTAATAGACACTAATAACTAAGTTTAAGGTTGTTTTATTTCATTAACATGATTTTTGTAACAAAAATAAACATAATATTATATAATTTTAAATAAATGCCTACTTTGTTTTTAGCACATATATATATAAATATATATATATATATGTGTGTGCATGTGTATACAATATTTTCCCTTGGTATGGCTGTTCTTATTATTGGCTCTTTAAAGAGCTGGTTACTGTATGATATCATGAGAAATGTTGGGCTGGATGAAGCACAAGCTGGAATCAAGATGGCTGGGAGAAATATAAAAAACCTAAGATATTCAGATGACACCACCATTATGCAGAAAATGAAGAAGAACTAAAGAGCCTCTTGATGAAAGTGAAAGAGGATAGTGAAAAAGTTGACTTAAAGCTCAACATTCAAAGAACCAAGATCATGGCACCCGGTCCCATCACTTCATGGCAAATAGATGGAGAAACAGTGGAAACAATGCAGATTTTATTTTGTAGGGCTCTAAAATTACTGCAGATAGTGACTGCAGCCATGAAACAAAAAGACGCTTACTCCTTGCAAGAAAATTTACAACCAACCTAGATAGCATATTAAAAATCACAGACATTACTTTACCAGCAAAGTAATGTCAGCAAAGTAATGTCTAGTCAAAGGTCTGTCTAGTCAAGGATATAGTTTTTCCAGTAGTCATGTGTGGATGTGAGAGTTGGACTATAAAGAAAGCTGAGTGCCAAAGAATTGATGCTTTTGAACTGTAGTGTTAGAGAAGACACCCTTTATTTATTTATTTATTTATTAATTGGAGGCTAATTACTTTCAATATTATAGTGGTTTTTGCCATACATTGACATGAATCAGCCATGGGTTTACATGTGTTCCATCCCTTGAACAGCAAGGAGATACAGCTAGTCCATCCTAAAGGAAATCAGTCCTGAATATTCATTGGAAGGACTGGTGTTGAAGCTGAAACTCCAATACTTTGGCCACCTGATGTGAAGAGCTGACTTATTTGAAAAGACCCTGATGTTGGGAAAGATTGAAGGCAGGAGGAGAAGGGGACAACAGAGGATGAGATGGTTGGATATCATCACTGACTCAATGGAGATGAGTTTGAGTAAACTCTGGGAGTTGGTGATGAACAGGCAGGCCTGGCATACTGTGGTCCATGGGTCACAAAGAGTCAGCTGGGACTGAGGGACTGAACTGAACTGAACCGAATTGTATGACTTGCCTCACAAATCAATTAGGAAGTGTTCAGTTCTCTGTTATAGTCTTAAAACATTAACAAATAATTGGTATTCTCTCAGGCTTCCCAGGTGGCACTAGTTGTAAAGAACCTTCCTTCCATTGCAGGAGACTTAAGAGGTTGTGGTTCGATCCCTCTTAGGTGGGGAAGATGCCTAGGAATAGGATATGACAAACTACTCCAGTATTCTGGGCAAAGGAGGCTGGTGGGGTACAGTTCATAGGGTTGCAAAGATTTGGACATGACTAAAAGCGACTTTATTCCCATGCACACAAGATTTGGTAGAATTCACCAGTGAAACTATTTGGACCAGAAGTTTTCTTCAGCAAAATTTTTATTGCAAAAGGAGTTCCTTTAGTAGATATGAGCTCTTTGATTTCTAGGTTTTTGTTTTCTTGTGTGTATTTTTTGTTTGTTTGTTTTTGGCTGAACTATACGGATTTCAGGAGCTCCCCTGATGAGATATGGAACCCAGACTCCCTGCAGTGGAAGCCTAGAGCCCTAACCACTGGACAACCAGTGAATTCCCTTCTTATGTCAGTTTTGATAGTTTGTTTTGTTTGTTTGTTTTAGAAATTTGTCGTTTTTTGTTATAAATTACCTTATTTATCAGCAAGAATTTGTTCATAATAAATCTTTATGATTTTAATATGCACTAATTTTAATAATGCTCCCCTTTTATTCTTAACATTGGTAATTTTCAATGCTTCTACTAAATTTTGTCTGCTGGATTTTAATGACTAATAAATATGTCAAAATATTCAGCTTTCATTGTGGATTTGTAGCTCTCTGTCTTGAGACCTGTAAATTTGTATTTAATAATTTGTAAGCTTTTGTGACATTGTAAAGGAGACAGGGATCAAGACCATCCCCATGGAAAAGAAATGCAAAAAAGCAAAATGGCTGTCTGCAGAGGCCTTACAAATAGCTGTGAAAAGAAGAGAAGCAAAAAGAAAAGGAGAAAAGGAAAGATTTAAGCATCTGAATGCAGAGTTCCAAAGAAGAGCAAGCAAGAAGAGATAAGAAAGCCTTCCTCAGCGATCAATGCAAAGAAATAGAGGAAAGCAACAGAATGGGAAAGACTAGAGATCTCTTCAAGAAAATTAGAGATAACCAAGGGAACATTTCATGCGAAGATGGACTCGATAAAGGACAAAAATGGTATGGACTTAACAGAAGCAGAAGATATTAAGAAGAGGTGGCAAGAATACACAGAAGAACTGTACAAAAAAGATCTTCATGACTCAGATAATCACGATGGTGTGAACACTGACCTAGAGCCAGACATCCTGGAATGTGAAATCAAGTGGGCCTTGGAAGGCATCACTGCGAACAAGGCTAATGGAGGTGATGGAATTCCAGTTGAACTATTTCAAATCCTGAAAGATGATACTGTGAAAGTGCTGCACTCAATATGCCAGCAAATTTGGAAAACTCAGCAGTGGCCACAGGACTGCAAAAGATCAGTTTTCATTCCAATCCCAAAGAAAGGCAATGCCAAAGAATGCTTAAACTACCACACAATTGCACTGATCTCACATGCTAGTAAAGTAATGCTCAAACTTCTCCAAGGCAGGCTTCAGCAATATGTGAAGCGTGAACTTCCTGATGTTCAAGCAGGTTTTAGAAAAGGCAGAGGAATCAGAGATCAAATTGCCAACATCCGCTGGATCATGGAAAAAGCAAGAGAGTTCCAGAAAAACATCTATTTCTGCTTTATTGACTATGCCAAAGCCTTTGACTGTGTGGATCACAATAAATTGTGGGAAATTCTGAGAGAGATGGGAATACCAGCCCACCTGACCTGTCTCTTGAGAAATCTGTATGCAGGTCAGGAAGCAACAGTTAGAACTTGACATGGAACAACAGACTGGTTCCAAATAGGAAAAGGAGTACGTCAAGGCTGTATATTGTCACTCTGCTTATTTAACTTATATGCAGAATACATCATGAGAAACGCTGGACTGGAAGAAACACAAGCTGGAATCAAGATTGCTGGGAGAAATATCAATAACCTCAGATATGCAGATGACACCACCCTTATGGCAGAAAGTGAAGAGGGGCTAAAAAGCCTCTTGATGAAAGTGAAAGTGGAGAGTGAAAAAGTTGGCTTAAAGCTCAACATTCAGAAAACGAAGATCATGGCATCCGGTCCCATCACTTCTTGGGAAATAGATGAGGAAAAAGTGGAAACAGTGTCAGACCTTATTTTGGGGGGCTCCAAAATCACTGCAGATGGTGACTGCTGCCATGAAATTAAAAGATGCTTACTCTTTGGAAGGAAAGTTATGTCCAACCTAGATAGCATATTCAAAAGCAGAGACATTATTTTGCCAACAGAGATCCATCTAGTCAAGGCTATGATTTATCCTGTGGTCATGTATGGATGTGAGAGTTGAACTGTGAAGAAGGCTGAGTGCCGAAGAATTGATGCTTTTGAACTGTGGTGTTGGAGAAGACTCTTGAGAGTCCCTTGGACTGTAAGGAGATCCAACCAGTCCATTCTGAAGGAGATCAGCCCTGGGATTTCTTTGGAGGGAATGATGCTAAAGCTGAAACGCCAGTATTTTGGCCACCTCATGCAAAAAGTTGACTCATTGGAAAAGACTCTGACGCTAGGAGGGATTGGGGGCAGGAGGAGAAGGGGATGACAGAGGATGAGATGGCTGGATGGCATCACTGACTCAATGGACGTGAGTCCGAATGAACTCCGGGTATTGGTGATGAACAGGGAGGCCTGGCGTGCTGCGATTCATGGGGTCGCAAAGAGTCAGACACGACTGAGCGACTGAACTGATGCTTTTTAATATTTTTATATATTTATATTGCACATTATTGATCTCATAACTTAAAAAAAAATCTTTCTGTGTTTTTAATAGAGTCATTCCATCTTTTTTTATGTTTATGACAGAACTTCTACCAACATTTTCTTTCAAATATTTTGGGTCTTTATGTTTCATATAAATAGTACATAGCTTAGTCTTATGATTTATTTTGATTTGTATTCTTATTCATTTTGGTTTTCTTTAATCCAGTTAATTATTTATGCCTTTTAATTTTCATATAATACAATTATGTATAATGTAACCATTGATGTGATTGTCTTTACATTTCTCATATTTGTATTCCTGTAGATTTTTTTTTTTTTTTTTAATCCCTGGAGAAAGGAATGGCAATCCACTCCAGTATCATTGCCTGAGTTTCTCTGTTGAGTTTTTGTTACATATTAATGCACTATAACTTTATTAATTGTTTTAGAACTTATCTTCAAATTATGAAAGTACATCTTTAAATAATACACTGCATTATACAAAATGTAAAAAGCTTATGTGACTATAACTTTGTTGATCTCCTTTAATCTTTTCAATTCTCTTGCCTTAAATTTTATTTCTATAACTACACTACAAACGTTAGTATTTTTAGATTATTTTTGCTTTACTCAATAGTTGTTTTCAAATATGAACATAATTATTTAAAAGGACACTAAATATTTACCAAAATATTTCTGCCTTCTGTTTTCTTTATTTATTCCTAAACATCTGGGCTTATTCCTGGTATCATTTCCTTTTAGTCTGAAAAATATTTGTTAAAATTTTATGTTCAACAAATCTGCTTGAAAAATTTTATTCCAAATATTAACTTTATACGAATAGCTTCATTTTAACTTCAGTTTTGAAGAATAGTTTAACCAGATTCAAATTTCTACTTTGATAGTTTTTTTCTCTCTTATTCATTACCTTCAGTATTCCATTCTGTAATCTTCTAACCACCTTTGTTAATTGTGAGAAGTCAGCTTTCTTACCATTGCTTTTAATATCTGATCTTTACCTTTGTGGCTATCTTTTTTTTTTTTTTTTTTTCTTTTGCAATTCACAGAGCTCTTTGAATTTATGGATGAATTTCTTTTCATGAATTTTGGAAAGTTCTTCATCATTTTTTCCTCAAATTGTATTTCTATCCATTATCTCTCATTTCCCTTTTTGGAATTCCAATTATATATACATATTTATGCTAATTTTTATTAAAACACAAATGTCAATTTTCTGCTTTTTTTTTCCCTTTACAGGTGGTTGTTTGTTTCAGTTAGGGTTTTATATTTCAATCTGTCTTCAGTGTGAAGACTCATAGACTCTTCCCTCTGTGCTCTTCATTCTGTTATTAAGCTCAAGTCAGAATTTGTAATACTGTATTTTCATTTCCAGCATTTCTAGTTGGACCCTTCTAACATTTTTGTGCCTCTACTGAAATGACCCATTTCTTCACACATCATTCACATTTTCTATTATATTCTTTATCATATTTCTAAAAATTATTTTAAATCTTGTTAAGAATTCTAACTTTTGAATCTTTATTTATTGATTATTTTCTCTTTTAATCATGGGCATTTTTCTTTGCCCATTCTGGAACTTGTATTTTGATATTTTGATATATACAACTATACAGTACATACATATGTGTATACATACATATATAAATCTATAAATAAGTAGATGGGTTTATAAATGGCTGCCAAGCTTTTAGGTCACTGAGATACTTTGTTTTCCAGCCTTGTCCACTGTTTCCCACATAATCACTTACAGAGCCTTACTTCTCCTTCCAAACATTTTGAAAGTCATATGGCAGATATAATAGTCTCCATAAAGTTCGTGAAGCCTCTGAAACAGTGCTTTTTTTCTTTGCTCTTCTGTCCCATATTCATCCTTTAGTGATTCAACACTGGAATGCTGGACAGCTTACCTCAGCTTTCCTTTCCAACCCTCAGCTTTCTTCAGCTGAAAGCAGAAATACTTTCAATGGACTTTTTTTTTTTTTTCCATTCTCTAGCTCTCCTCCAACCTTATTTGGGACATCATACCTAGGAGAGATTCCACATCCTCAGGGGAGATGTTTCTTAACTATTCTCTGTAGCTCATCCACTTTGATTGCCCTCTGTCAATTCATTAATTGAAAATGACTGGGGAATGCAAACTTGTTCTGAGGTTAGGACTTTTCTAAATTCTTATCTGTCAGTTCTACAAACATGATTGTTAAAATTTGTTTAAAAGATATAGTTCCTTTGGGTTTTTACACTTCTTCTCATTCATTCATTCATTCATTCATGCAACACATACTTCTTGAGCAACCGCCATGTGTCTCAGATGACTCTGTTGACATAAAGTACAAAATAGAAATAACCCTGGCCTCTTAAGGGATAAAGAAAACTGGAGAATAATAACATTCAACTTAACACTTTTTTCAAGATACTTTTCAAAGAATAGTGAAACAAGGTAGAAATGAGTATTCTGAAATTCTTCATACATGGTGGTGTCTACAACAATTTGTTTCCAGAAAGAGGCAACACATAAATATTCATAGGTTTGTTTGAACTATGTACTCATACTGTGAATAATTCAAATATATTTTCAACTATGAGTAAATATTCAATTCACATTGTGTTTACTTATTCACAAGGAATTGTGTATTACATAATGGTACAATATTTTTGTGCTGTACTTTTGAAAACTGTCAGTTCTAGTGAGGTGGATGAACCTAGAGCCTGTTATACACAGTGAAGTAAGTCAGAAAGAGAAAAACAAATATCATATATTAACATGTATGTATGGTATCTAGAAAAGTGGTATTGATGAACCTATTTGCAGGGAAGGAATGGAGATGCGAATGTAGAGAATGAATTTGTGGTCACAGAGGAGAGAGTGGGAGGAATGGAGAAAGTAGCATCGACATATATACACTGCTGCTGCTGCTGCTGCTAAGTCGCTTCAGTCGTGTCCGACTCTGTGCGACCCCAGAGACGGCAGCCCACCAGGTCTGCCATCCCTGGGATTCTCCAGGTAAGAACACTGGAGTGGGTTGCCATTTCCTTCTCCATACCGTGTGTAAAATAGATAGCTGCTGAGAAGTTGTTATGTAACACAGGGAACTCAGCCTGGCACTCTGTGATGACCTAGAGGGGTGGCATGGAGGGCAGGGAGGGAGGCCCAAGAGGGAGGTGATATGTATATAACTATGACTGACATGACTGAGTGACTGATCTGATCTGATCTGATGACTGATTCACGTTGTTGTATGCAGAAACCAGCAAAACATTGTAAAGCAAACTTCCTCCAATTAAAAAAAAAAAAAAAAAAAAAAAGAACTCTCAGGATTTAATTCCATTGTGGAGTTTCTTAGTGTACACCCTTCACACTCATTCAGTTATGATCGATGGCTTATGGTAATTGAGATAACTAGCCATGGTTCATACTGTCATCTCTATTCATCAGCAGACTTCTTCACAAATTCTCTGTAACATTACCTTAATAGACTATAGAGATACCAGAATATAACAAAAATAATTCCTCCCAATTATTTTGTTTCTTAATATAATTAAATTCTAATATATCTGGTAAATCATGACAAATGAAAGAATGGAGCTTGGTGCATAAAACAGAGGTTGTGAACTTCATAAACAGTAACTGTGTGATGTTGGCAAAATGGTAGAGCAGGCAGCTTCAAGCTCTAGTCCCCCTTGCAGTAACAATGAGAAGAAAGCAGAAACTGTCAGAACCAACTTTGTCAGAACTCTGGAAAACAACTAAAGCATACAGGGGAATGCTGCATCAAGAAAAAGGCAACTTGATGAGACTACACTCCTGGTCCAATAGCTAAGACGTTTCATCCAAAGCAGAGTCTTAGGTCTGGTCTCTGGCTTGGGCTTCCCTTGTGGCTCAGGGGCAACAGCCGAGAGGAGCTACCCCGCATCCGAGGTCAGGGGTGATGGCTGAGAGGAGCTGCTGCTGCTACTGCTGCTGCTAAGTCGCTTCAGTCGTGTCCGACTCTGTGCGACCCCATAGACGGAAGCTCACCAGGCTCCCCCGCCCCTGGGATTCTCCAGGCAAGAATACTGGAGTGGGTTGCCATTTCCTTCTCCAATGCATGAAAGTGAAAAGTGAAAGTGAAGTCGCTCAGTCGTGTCCGACTCTTAGCGACCCCATGGACTGGAGCCTACCAGGATCCTCCGTCCATGGGATTTTTCAAGCAAAAGTACTGGGGTGGGGTGCCATTGCCTTCCCCGCGTCTGAAGCCCCAAGTCCAAGAAGCGGTGGCTGTGTGGGCACAGCAGGGCCTAGAGGAGCTATCCCACATTGAAGGTCAGGAAGGATGGTGGTGAGGAAATACCCCTTGTCCAAGGTAAGGAGCAGCAGCTGCATGTGGCTGGAGTAGATGTGAAGAGATATCCCATGCCCAAGGTAAGAGAAACCCAAGTGGGATGGTGGATGTTGCAGGAGGGCATCAGAGGGCAAATACACTGAAAACATACTCACAGGAAACTAGTCAATCTAATCACACTAGGACCACAGCCTTGTCTAACTAAATGAAACTAAGCCATGCCCGTGGGGCAACCCAGGATGGGCAGGTCATGGTGGAGAGATCTGACAGAATGTGGTCCACTGGAGAAGGGAATGGCAAACCACTTCAGAATTCTTGCCTTGAGAACCCCATGAACAGTATGAAAAGGCAAAATGATAAGATACTGAAAGAGCAACTCCCCAGGTTAGTAGGTGCCCAATATGCTACTGGAGATCAGTAGATAAATAACTCCAGAAAAAATGAAGGGATGGAGGCAAAGCAAAAACAATACCCAGTTGTGGATGTGACTGGTGATAGAAGCAAGGTCCGATGCTATAAAGAGCAATATTGCATAGGAAACTGGAATGTCAGGTCCATGAATCACGGCAAATTGGAAGTGGTCAAACAAGAGATGGTAAGAGTGAATGTCAAATTCTAGGAATCAGTGAACTGAAATGGACTGGAATGGGTGAATTTAACTCAGATGACCATTATATCTACTACTGCGGACAGGAATCCCTCAGAAGAAATGGAGTAGCCATCATGGTCAAAAAAGAGTCTGAAATGCAGTACTTGGATGCAATCTCAAAAATGACAGAATGGTCTCTGTTCGTTTCCAAGGCAAATCATTCAATATCACAGTAAGACAAGTCTATGCCCCAACCAGTAATGCTGAAGAAGCTGAAGTTGAACGGTTCTATGAAGACCTACAAGACTTTTTAGAACTAACACCCAAAAAAGATGTCCTTTTCATTATAGTGGGCTGGAATGCAAAAGTAGGAAGTCAAGAAACACTTGGAGTAACAGGCAAATTTGGCCTTGGATTACAGAATGAAGCAGGGCAAAGACTAATAGAGTTTTGCCAAGAGAACACACAGGTCATAGCAAACACCCACTTCCAACAACACAAGAGAAGACTCTATACATGGGCATCACCAGATGGCCAACACCGAAATCAGATTTATTATGTTCTTTGCAGACAAAGATGGAGAAGCTCTAAAAGTCAGCAAAAACAAGACCAGGAGCTGACTGTGGCTCAGACCATGAACTCCTTATTACGAAATTCAGACTTGAATTGAAGAAAGTAGAGCAAACCACTAGACCATTCAGGTATGACCAAAATCAAGTCCCTTATGATTATATAGTGGAAGTGAGAAATAGATTTAAGGGCCTAGATCTGATAGATAGAGTGCCTGATGAACTATGGAATGAGGTTCGTGACATTGTACAGGAGACAGGGATCAAGAACATCCCCATGGAAAAGAAATGCAAAAAAAGCAAAATGGCTGTCTGGGGAGGCCTTACAAATAGCTGTGAAAAGAAGAGAAGCAAAAAGCAAAGGAGAAAAGGAAAGATATAAGCATGTGAATGCAGAGTTCCAAAGAATAGCAAGAAGAGATAGGAAAGCCTACCTCAGTGATCAATGCAAAGAAATAGAGGAAAACAACAGAATGGGAAAGACTAGAGATCTCTTCAAGAAAATTAGAGATACCAAGGGAACATTTCATGCAAAGATGGGCTCGATAAAGGAAAAAAATGGTATGGACCTAACAGAAGCAGAAGATATTAAGAAGAGGTGGCAAGATACATAGAAGAACTGTATAAAAAAGATCTTCATGACCCAGATAATCACAATGATGTGATCACTGACCTAGAGCCAGACATCCTGGAATGTGAAGTCAAGTGGGCCTTGGAGGGCATCACCATGAACAAAGCTAGTGGAGGTAATTCAATTCCAGTTGAGCTATTTCAAATTCTGAAAGATGATGCTGTTAAAGTACTGCATGCAATATGCCAACAAATTTGGAAAACTCAGCAGTGGCCACAGGACTGGAAAAGATCAGTTTTCATTTCAATCCCAAAGAAAGGCAATGCCAAAGAATGCTCAAACTACCACACAATTGCACTCATCTCAAATGCTAGTAAAGTAATGCTCAAACTACTCCAAGCAAGGCTTCAGCAATATGTGTACCGTGAACTTCCTGATGTTCAAGCTGGTTTTAGAAAAGGCAGAAGAACCAAAGATCAAATTGCCAACATCTGCTGGATCATGGAAAAAGCAAGAGAGTTCCAGAAAAACATCTATTTCTGCTTTATTGACTATGCCAAAGCCTTTGACTGTGTGGATCACAATAAACTATGGACAATTCTGAAAGAGTTGGGAATACCAGGCCACCTGAACTGCCTCTTGAGAAATCTGTATGCAAGTCAGGAAGCAACAGTTAGAACTCGACATGGAACAACAGACTGGTTCCAAATAGGAAAAGGAGTACATAAAGGCTGTATATTGTCACTCTGCTTATTTAACTTATATGCAGAGTACATCATGAGAAATGCTGGACTGGAAGAAACACAAGCTGGAATCAAGATTGCTGGGAGAAATATCAATAACCTCAGATATGCAGATGACACCACCTTATGGCAGAAAGTGAAGAGGAACTCAAAAGCCTCTTGATGAAAGTGAAAGTGGAGAGTGAAAAAGTTGGCTTTAATCTCAACATTCAGAAAACTAAGATCATGGCATCTGGTCCCATCACTTCATGGGTAATAGATGGGGAAACAGTAGAAACAGTGTCAGACCTTATTTTTCTGGGCTCCAAAATCACTGCAGATGGTGACTGCAGCCATGAAATGAAAAGACGCTTACTCCTTGGAAGGAAAGTTATGTCCAACCTAGATAGTATATTGAAAAGCAGAAACATTACTTTGCCAACAAAGGTCCATCTAGTCAAAGCTATGGTTTTTCCTGTGGTCATGTATGGATGTGAGAGTTGGACTATGAAGAAAGCTGAGCGCCAAAGAATTGATGCTTTTGAACTGTGGTGTTGGAGAAGACTCTTGAGAGTCCCTTGGACTGCAAGGAGATCCAACCAGTCCATTCTGAAGGAGATCAGCCCTGGGATTTCTTTGGAAGGAATGATGCTAAAGCTGAGACTCCAGTACTTTGGCCACCTCTTGCAAAGAGTTGACTCATTGGAGAAGACTCTGATGCTGGGAGGGATTGGAGGCAAGAAGAGAAGGGGACGACAGAGGATGAGATGGCTGGATGGCATCACTGACTCAATGGGCGTGAGTCTGAGTGAACTCTGGGAGTTGGTGATGGATGGGGAGGTTGGGCGTAATGCGATTCATGGGGTTGCAAAGAGTCAGACACGACTCAGTGACTGAAATGTGGCGCAGCTGGTAAAAAATCCACCTGCAAACGCATGGGACCTGGTTCAGTCCCTGGGTTGAGAAGATCCCCTGGAGAAGGGAAAGGATACCCACTCCAGTATTCTGGCCTGGAGAATTCCATGGACTGTATAGTCCATGCGGTCACAAAGAGTCAGACACCGACTGAGAGACTTTCACTTTCACATTTTCACTTTGGGAATTAGATTCCACACATTGCAACTGATTTCCCAGGTGACACTAGCAGTAAAGAAAATGCCTGTCAGTGAAGGAGATATAAGAGAAGTTGGCTCAATCCCTGGATCGGGAAGATCATCTGCAGGAGGGCATGGCAACCCACTTTGTATTCTTAACTGGTGAATCCCATGAACAGAGGAGCCTGGCAGGCTACAGTCCTCGGGGTCGCAAATAGTTGGATACAACTGAAGAGCCTTAGCACACACGCACGAACGCACGCAGCAACTAAAAGATATGGCATTCAGCAGCACAGTGAAGGTCCAGGGAGCTGCAACTAAGACCCAGTGCAGCCAAATAAAAATTTTTAAAACGAAAAAGGCAACTTGAAAATGGCAAGAAAGCCTTGTGTCATTTCACTTGCCCTTGCCCTATGCTCTCTCCAGTTTGTGACTGACTTTCTTGAAACAACATCCATATCCTGGGTTCCCAGCATGGAATCCTTCTCTCTGGCTTCAGAGTTAGTGAAATAGACCACATTTGCAAATTATTATATATGTCTGTTTTAATCTGTCTGGGGGCTAATTAAAAACACTGACAAATGTAGATAAACAGCACAGTCCTACTGTACAGAACAGGGAGATATATTCAATATTTTGAAATAACATTTTATTGGAAAATAATCTCAAAATGAGTATGTATATATAGATATAGATCTATATATACATATATGTGAATCAAAGTACTATACACCAGCAAACTGACAAAACATTGTCAATCAACTGTAGTTCAATCATAAAACAGAAATAAAAACAAAAACCTGACACAGGCACTCTTGTCTGTTTCACCTAAGTAGGAACCTAGATCATATATAAATAAGTATATGTATGTGTTCTTGTGTAGCCTCTCAGTTGTGTTCAATTCTTTGTGACCTTTTGGATTGTAGCCCACAAGGCTCCTTAGTCAGTGGGATTTCCAGGGAAGAATATGGGGTGGTTTGACATTTCCTTCTCCAATAAATATATATATATATATATATGTATATATACAAAATATGTATCCATCTACAATGCAAGTGATGCAGAAGATGACAGTTCAGTTCTGGGTTGAGAAAATCCCCTTGTGGAAGGCTTGGCAACCCACTCCAGTATTCTTGCCTGGAGAGTTCCATGGACAGAGGAACCTTGTGGGCTATAGTCCATGGGATCACAAGGAGTCAGACAAGACTGACTAACTAACACTAAATAATTTACATATGTGTGTGTGTGTATATATATATATATATATAATCACAATACAACAATTCAAAATTAAATAAGTAAGGTATCTGCTTGCTTAAGGATAACTATCAGCTCTGCTCTATGCAGTTTTGTATGACTACATTTTGGCAAAGTGTTTTTCAGGGTAGTCATCATTTTGATAGCTCTGCTATATTCAAATTTTATTCAGTAATTCATTCATTAATTTAATCATTAATGAAACATTCATCAGTTACCAGTACTTTTATAAACATGTCTCTAGAAGATGATCATAAAATGATAGATAAGATACCACTTCTTTTCTCACAGTACTTATGGTTACTATGGGAAGTTCAATAAATAAGCCAGCTGTTACCAAGAAATATCCTAAGTGAAAGATACAGGGGAGATAAAATAACCAACAGTATAGCACAGGACTGACTATAGAGAATTACCACCAGGTATAGTACTAGAATATGACCATGTAGGTCTTGTTTAGTTGTTGAATTTGGGGGCAGTGTGTCATATGTGAGGAGAGACATGTCCTCCTTCACTTGGCCAGGGAGATATAGGTGATCATAGTGGGTCACTTGTAGGCCATAAGACAACAGCTGTTTACCAACTGGTATAGAATTCTCTAGATAGTTTTTCCATCAGTACGTCTCTTGCAGGGTGCACTGTCTGACTATCAACACAGGGGAATACTAAGCAAGATTCCCCTAGGATATAGAGCTAAGACACTTAGTTCAGAGTTTAGGTGTTAGCTCAGCAGGTTTTGATAGGAGTATGACATTTATAGTAAGGCATGGGTAAAAATTATTCACGTGGAAAAAGAAAAGAAGGGTGACCAAATGCACTGGGCTAGTGGAGTGCAAGTGCAAACAAGCTTCAGAGCATGTGGTGGTTAAATTCAGCTGGTATAAAGTACACTATGTTTGAGGATGGTGAGCAGAAGTTCATAAAGCTTTATAAAGGTCTTGTATATAATGTCAATTTTTTCTTACAGGAATCAGCGAGTGTTCATGAATTGTATGAGGAACTAAAATATAGCATTGGCCTCTCAAAACCTCACTCTTTTTATTTTTTAATATCTTTTTATGTGAACCATTTTTTAAAGCCTTGGTTGAATTTTTTTACAATATTGTTTCTTTTTTTATGTGTTGGTTTTTTGGCCATCAAGCATTGTGGGATCTTAGCTCCCTGACCAAGGATTGAACCCGCACCCCCTTCATTGGAAGGAGATATATTAGCCACTGGACCACCAAGGAAGTCCCAGAACTCTCACTTTGAAGCCATTTACAGGATAGTTTGAAAGGAAGAAAGGAAAAAACATGGAAGCTAGAGATCTATTATGAAAGTCTAAGTAATGTTTGTCATATTACAATATATAAGTGTGTCAGGAAACATGCTATACAGCTTAAGCATACAACGTGTTATGTTTTGCTTATTCAATAAAAATATATTTCATACAAAAAAACCTACGTGATAAAGGTTGAGGACCTGTACATTAAGATTGGTAATGAAAAAGAGAGAATAGAGTTGAATAACATGTAAAGTGTTAAAATACATTATTTTGGTCAAAAAAGTTATGTGACCTCCAATGAATGAGACAAAATGTATTATTTAGCTCTATGCCATTCTTGTGCTAACATAGCTCCCTGATGGCTTCTATAATGACCCTAACAAATAGCATAGGTTTAAGAATTGCTTAATGAGAAATGTTTTTTGAGACTTGATGAGATGGTATAATACACAAAATCTTAGCATGGATAAGTGGATTTAACGATAGGAAAGTGAGAGTATAACATCCTGTTTGGGATTATGAATCTGAGATTCACAATGCTGCATCTCTTCAGATAGACTACAGAGCTATATATCTAGTAAATAGGAAAAAACCTCATAAGAAGACAGGTCTGAAAATTCAGCCTGTGTGTTACGATATGTGGGTGAAGTGAAAGTGAAAGTGAATTTGCTCAGTTGTGTCCGACTCTTTGTGACCCCATGGACTGTAGCCTACCAGGCTCCTCTGTCCATGGGATTTTCCAGGCAATAGTACTGGAGTGGATTGCCATTTCCTTCTCCAGGGGATCTTCCCAACCCAGGGATCGAACCCAGGTCTCCCACATTGTAGACAGATCTGGGTGAAGTTAGCTTCAAATAGGAGTATTCAGCAAAGGAAAAGCAATCAGTATAGTCAAGGAAATATTCAAAGAGTTTCTCATGAAGACAAGCTCCTTACTGTGCAGATTCTAAAGTATTGTACATAAACTTAGAAATTGAGGTATACTGACTAGTTTTATCTTTCAGGTTTTGTTACTTATTGTGTAAGCAAGCCTTATTTACTTAATCTCTGTAACTCTTACTTTCTCATTTTCAAAATGGGTAAATCTACTGAAAAGCTATGACGAACCAAGACAGCATATTAAAAAGCAGAGACATTACTTTGCCAATAAAGATCCATCTAGTCAAAGCTTTGGTTTTTCCTATAGTCAAGTATGTATGTGAGAATTGAACTATAAAGAAAGCTGAGTGCAGAAGAATTGATGCTTTTGAACTGTGGTGTTGGAGAAAACTCTTGAGAGTCCCTTGGACTGCAAGGAGATCCAACCAGTCCATCCTAAGGGAAATCAGTCCTGAATATTCATTAGAAGGACTGATGCTGAAGCTAAAACTTCAATACTTTGACCATTTGATGCGAAGAACTGACTCATTGGAAAAGACCCTGATGCTGGGAAAGATTGAAGGCAGGAGGAGAAGGGGACGACAGTGGATGAGATGGTTGGATGGTATCACCAACTTGATGGACATGAGTTTGAGTAAGCTCCAGGAGTTGGTGATGGACAAGTACACCTGGGGTGCTGCAGTCTATGGGGTCACAAAGAGTTGGACACAACTGAGTGACTGAACTGACTATGTCTCATTATTGTAAACATGGAATAAAATGTATATAGGATTCAAAATTTGCACTAGTGACACAGAGTTCATCAATGTTCATGTCCTCTCTCCTCCAGCTCATCTCAAGACCAACACACCCAACGTCTAGTTAAAGAATGCCTCCTCCTGCTGTCATATTGGGTTAAGTTTCTTGTACAGTCTTACCTAAGTCTGTGTATTTGTCATCATATTTTAGATGGTGAAACTAAAATATAGGGATGCTACTTAAATTTACAAATAGCGTTTGAATTTACAACGAGTTTTGCCTCTCATCTTTGAGTCCACTCTTTTTGCAATGTTAGCCCCTTCCTTCTGAGAGCTGATGGGAATTCTGTTAGTACTTTATTGGGAATTCTCTATTTTCTGTCTCTGGTGGCACTTACATGTCTTCCTATCTTCAAAATATATATGTGACTTTCACAAGAGAAACTCAGAGCCTCCTGGGCTCCACAAAGGGGGTATATTTACCCCTGATCAATCTCATGGTCTGTGGAAAAAATACATACACAACAAAATGTGCCAGAAATCCTTACTTATCCTGTTTAAGCTTTATAATTAACCAATTAATTTTAAGATAATGATTAGTAAACCAAGTTACTTAATATAATGCAAAGGAGTTGAACTTATATCTCTCTGATTATAAAGTCTATAGCAATAGACCTGATCTTTGGGTAAATTGGATTTGTGCTGAAGAGACAAACTTTCTTAGTTTCTAAGAAATAATAATGAATACATTGTTCATAAGAAATCTGATTTATCAAGGCTCACAGTAAAGTATAGATCAGTTCAGTTCAGTTGCTCAGTCGTGTCCAGCTCTTTGCAACCCCATGAATCGGCAGCACGCCAGGCCTCCCTGTCCATCACCATCTCCCGGAGTTCACTCAAAACTCACGTCCATCAAGTCAGTGATACCATCCAACCATCTCATCCTCTGTCGTCCACTTCTCCTCCTGTCCCCAATCCCTCCCAGCATCAGAGTCTTTTCCAATGAGTCAATTTATCACATGAGGTGGCCAAAGTATTGGAGTTTCAGCTTTAGCATCAGTCCTTCCAAAGAACACCCAGGACTGATGTCCTTTAGAATGGACTGGTTGGATCTCCTTGCAGTCTGAGGGACTCTCAAGAGTCTTCTCTAACACCATGGTTCAAAAGCATCAGTTCTTCGGTGCTCAGCTTTCCTCACAGTCCAAATCTCACATCCATACATGACTACTGGAAAAATCATAGCCTTGACTAGACAGATCTTTGTTGGCAAAGTAATTTCTCTGCTTTTTAATAGGCTGTGTAGGTTGGTCATAACTTTCCTTCTAAGGAGTAAGTGACTTTTAATATCATGGTTGCAATCACCAACTACAATGAGTTTGGACCCCCCAAAATAAAGTCTGATACTGTTTCCAGTTTCCCCATCTATTTCCCATGAAATGATGGGACCAGATGCCATGATCTTCAATTCAGTTCAGTTCAGTTCAGTCGCTCAGTCATGTCCGACCCTCTGCAACCCCATGAATTGCAGCATGCCAGGCCTCCCTGTCCATCACCAATTTGTGGGGTTCACTCAGACTCACGTCCATTGAGTTAGTGATGCCATTCAGCCATCTCATCCTGTCATCCCCTTCTCCTCTTGCCCACCTGCGATCCCTCCCAGCATCAGAGTCTTTTCCAGTGAGTCTTTGCATAAGCTCTTTGCATGAGGTGGCCAAAGTACTGGGATTTCAGCTTTAGCATCATTCCTTCCAAAGAAATCCCAGGGCTGATCTCCTTCAGAATGGACTGGTTGGATCTCCTTGCAGTCCAAGGGACTCTCAAGAGTCTTCTCCAACACCACAGTTCAAAAGCATCAATTCTTCAGCACTCAGCCTTCTTCACAGTCCAGCTCTCACATCCACATATGACCATTGGAAAAACCATAGCCTTGACTAGATGGACCTTTGTTGGCAAAGTAATGTCTCTGCTTTTGAATATGCTATCTAGGTTGGTCATAACTTTCCTTCCAAGGAGTAAGCGTCTTTTAATTTCATGGCTGCAATCACCATCTGCAGTGATTTTGGATCCCCCCAAAATAAGATCTGACACTGTTTCTACTGTTTCCCCATCTATTTCCCATGAAGTGATGGGACCAGATGCCATGATCTTCATTTTCTGATTGTTGAATTTTAAGCCAACTTTTTCACTCTTCTTTCACTTTCATCAAGAGGCTTTTTAGTTCCTCTTCACTTTCTGCCATAAGGGTGGTGTCATCTGCATATCTGAGGTTATTGAGATTTCTCCCAGCAATCTTGATTCCAACTTGTGTTTCTTCCAGTCCAGCATTTCTCATGATGTACTCTGCATGTAAGTTAAATAAGCAGGGTGACAATATACAGACTTGACATACTCCTTTTCCTATTTGGAACAACTCTGAATGTTGAGCTTTAAATTAACTTTTTCACTCTCCTCTTTTATTTTCATCAAAGTTAGATACCGAAAGTTTAAAAATGTGAATCATATTTTTTCGGTTAGTGATCCAATATATGAATTGCAGGAATAGAACAGGAATTATATAGACATGTACGTTGTATCTTAAATAGATATTTATATTTATAATTTAAGTAGATATCTATATCCATAAGATTATATAGATATCTAGGCCTTTAAATTTATGTAGACATCTATGTTCCAAAACATATAAACGTCTATGCCCCTAACTTATGCAGCTATCTGTTTCCCTAAACTTATACAGAAGGATTATACCTCAAGTTTATGTAGATATATATGCCTTTAACTTATATAGCAATCCACTATCTTAAACTTATAAAGATATTTATAACTTTAAATTTATATAGAGAGCTATGATCCTATAGCTATGATCCCTTACATGGATCTCAATGCTCTTAAATATATAGATATTAATATAACAAATGAATTTGTTTACACTTCTCAAATTGTATAGATGTTCGTATCTGTAAACTTGAATAAATATTTACATATCTAATTTATATTGATAGCTAGGCCTCCAAAGCTGTATTAGTAATAGTTGTAGTAACAGTAGCAGTAGTAGTAATAGTATTGAAGTCTTAATAATCTACAATTGGGAGCAAATTTAGTGACAGAGCTAGGTTTCTCTCCTGTAATGTTCTTATATTAGAAGACAGACATCATGCTTGATGAGTGGCTATGCTGTCATTTAAGAAAAAAATAAAAAGTCAGGACTTTTTTCCCTAAAGCTCATAATTTCCATCTGCATAACTTTAATCCCATTTGCCCATCTGGCTAGTCCAGATGGAATATGTTGCTCTTATACCACCATCTGTTTAGAGATTGACTGATATTACTTAGATTAATAATTAGATGAAGATATATAAGAGGCTTTGAAAAATCACCTTGTGGTTATAATGGCTCTGTTTGGAATAAGTTTTGATTTGTGACTTAATTAAATACAGCACAGACTCTCCATTGAATTTGAATAATTACTTATCAGAGAAGGAAGACAAAGAGAAATGGTCTCATGTCTCTTAGAACAGAGGGAGAAAAATTCAAAAGTCTCTCCTGGCTACAGAGCTCCCCTCCCTCTTCTCCACTCCCCACGCAGTCTCCATCAAAATAAGAGTATTAGCAGACTGAGCTGACTCTTTAATCTTAAAAGCCATGGTCTTCAGAACTGAGCATAACTGTCCCGACCATTGATATACTGAAGAGTGAGGTTAAAAAAAAAAAAAAAAAACCTGGGATGAATGGATGCATTAATGTAGCACGTTTGGCAAAAACAAACAGCAAAGTAGCTAACTGTCCCTTAAAGTCTGGTCTGGGTATTTAGTAAAAGTTCTAAAGTTAGCCTTCCTGGGACGTGCTAGGAAAGAAGTAACAACATTAGGAGCCGAGGTTCCCCGTGTATCTACTCAGCCATCAGAGTATACCTGCCTTTTATTTCTAAGCTTAAGTCCTCAAGGTGGCCACTGCCAATGTCTGCCTTACATGTTCTCTTAACAGAATTGCATAAGGAAATATTATTTCCAGATTCTATTTTCACTTTTCATCCTGGGGGGAAAGGTTAAATCCTTTTCCAGAATCATGTCAGGATACTCACCCTACACTTCACTGTCCAGAGGGGTTGCATGCTTACTGTTAAGCCTAATACTAGGATTGATCAGATTGGTCTGGACCAATCAGGATTCACCTCAAATTTAATGGAAACAGTCACACTAAAACTGAAACAACATACCTTTAGAGTAACTGCAAAATGAGCTCAGAAAAATTAACATCTAAGATAATACAAAGATAAACCCTTTCTTTAATGTTTAAGAAATTAGAACATGCTTAGTCCTTGGAAGGAAAACTATGACCAACCTAGACAGCATATTAAAAAACAGAGACATTACTTTGCCAACAAAGGTCTGTCTAGTCAAGGGTATAATTTTTCCAGTAGTCATGCATGGATGTGAGAGTTGGACTATAAAGAAAGCTGAGTGCCTAAGAATTGATGTGTTTGTACTGTCATGTTGGAGAAGACTTTTGAGAGTCCCTTGGACTGCAAGGAGATCCAACCAGTCCATCCTAAAGGAGATCAGTCCTGAGTGTTCATTGGAAGGACTGATGTTGAAGCTGAAACTCCAATACTTTGGCCACCTGATGTGAAGAACTGACTCATTGGAAAAGACCCTGGTGCTGAAAGGAGAAGGGGACAACAGAGGCTGAGATGGTTGGAGGCATCACTGACTCAATGGACATGAGTTTAGGTAGATTCCAGAAGTTGGCGATAGACAGGAAGGCCCGGTGTGCTGCAGTCCATAGGGTTGCTAAGAGTTGGACACAACTGAGTGACTGAACTGAACTGAAGATGATACAACTTTTATCTTGGAAGACTGATACTCAAAAACTAATGTTTATTTTCACAAAACTCTTTTATATTTTCTGTATAACATACTCTTCTACAGCATCTTTAAATAGCTAAAATTTGGGTGGCCTCTTCTAAGTTGTGAACCATGTCATGACAATGGGACCTCTGATCAGCATAAAAATAAAAATCAAAAATAGGTAAAAATGATTTTTAATACACAAAAATCTGAAAGATTCTGAAAAAATTCTGGATACTTTGAGTTTTGACCTGTCTGGGAGAGAAGAGAACATTTCTGTGGCTAACCACAGTACTATAGATTGAATGTTTGTGTTCCTCCAAAATTCATATCTTGAAGTTCAACCCCTAATGTGATGGTGTTAAAGGGCAAGACTTTTGGCAGGTGCTTAGGTCTTAAGAATGAAGTCTTCATGAGTAAAATCAGTGTTCTTATAAGAAAAGATAAGCCACCTGAGCATACAGTGAAAAGGTGACTATGTCCAAAACAGGAAGTTGGATCTCCACAGGAGCCCTAACTGCTGGCACCTTGGCCCTGTACTTCTCAGTTTCAGAATAAAAAGAAATATGTGCTTGTTGTTTAAGTACCCTTAATCTATAAAAAATCTATTTCTTAGATAACTATTCAAACTGACGAAAATGCATGACTTGAACAACCAGAAAGAAGGCTGGGTGGTTACTCTACACCCTAAGAGGCACATGTGTCACTTTCCCTCTACTTTAACCTGGCCCTTTAGATCCCCAAGCATTACATCTGGCTGTCCATTACTTCTCAACTAGGTTCCAAAACCCATGTTTCAGTTCCAACACTTCTATTTGTATAAGGCAAAGCCAGCTATACAGAAAAATTCTGGACCTTGGTTGACATTCAACTTTAAGCTGTTTTCTTAAAGTTCTGGATTTCTGACTTCTTTTCAAGGGCCAATATATATGTTAAAGAAAAACTTATAGATTGAAAGGTGAAAGTAGAAAAGCCTCTACTACTTCCAATGGTGACATACATTGTCTCTCCTTTTTAAGTTACATAACTCGAAGCTAATGAAAGATGTGAAGAAAGCTCTACGACGATCACTTGATTTTCAGGTGGCCTTGTATGAAGGAAATCAATTCAGTACTTTGAAAACTTATATAAAATCAGGGCTAAATGATTTCTATCTTAATTTCTTTTTTTATTTTTTTAATGCAATGCATGTTAAAGGGAGACTTTTTTAGTCATTGACTGTAACTCTGGAAGACCCCATAAATAAGTCAGTGAGGTAAAGTGAAAGTCACTCAGTCGTGTCTGACTCTTCACAACCCCATGGCCTATACAGTCCGTGGAATTCTCCAGGCAAGAATATTGGAGTGGGTAGCTTTTCTCTTCTCCAGGAAATAAGTCAGTATTTCATGCCACAAAACATTATTTGACAGATTCACACTTTCAGTCTCTTCCTATTTAAATGTCCTTTCATGTATTCTGATTCCATCAAGGAGAAGGTTTCAGTTGGGCACTAATGATTATAATTAGCCTGTTCAACACCTGTTAATCTTTTAAAGGGAGAAAATACAAGCAAGAAAAAGGTAGTACAAAACACAGAAGATGCAGGATGTGAGAGGTGATGCTGGAGTAACTCCAGAAAGTGATTTTGTTAAATATTTGAAAGCAAATTATTGTACCTGATCTATAGAATAAGACTCTGTGAATGAATACATGACCTACACCAATTACAAATTTTTGGAACTGGAATCTGAGAACTCATGTCTTTGATTTTCCTTTCTTTTATAAATTAATAAATTGAAGTATATTTTATAGATTAATAAATTGAGACACAGAGTTCTTAGATAAATTATAAGAGAAGGTTCAGGCATTTTCTGATAAATTGTAAGAGACGGTTCAGGCATTTTCTGATAGACCGTGCCTAGAAACTTGAAGACTCAATTCAGCATTCTTTCCACAATACTACATTACATCTGATACAGAAAAATTGATGGACCACTAAATAGATTTTGTATCTCCCCTTGTTATGATATTCTGCAGCACTTGCAGAAATGATGAACTTTTTCACATAGCCTTTGCTTAGTCTTACTGATACACCAAGTCCACTCACTTGAAACAGCGTTAGTGATATGAGGATAGTTAAGATTTCATACTCATCCACCTTTTCTCTAAGCTAAATCACCCCAATAAATCATTGCCACAGACAATATCTGTATTTCTTCATTTTTCTTATTCTATGCAAATGGTGTCATTATTTTACAAGATACAAAAATAGTCACCTCCCTTACAGAATTCAGTTGGTATCCAACAGGGCAAAATCTGGTTTCCCACAGTGGATTCATAATACTATATTTTCTGCTTATATGCATATCTATTTCTTCCTTCTTGTAGTTTGATTTAGCCATGTGACTATTTCCAGTTTATGGGATTAAGTAGGGCCTCCCAGGTGGCTCAGTGGTAAAGAATCTGCCTGCCAATGCAGGAAACACAAGAGACATGGATTCAATTCCTGGGTTGGAATGATTCCCTGGAGGAGGAAATGGTTACTCATTCTAGTATTCTTACCAGGAGAATTCCATGGATAGAGGAGCCTGGCAGGCTACAGTCCACAGAGTTGCAAAGAGTTGGACACAACTGAGCACACAATGAACACAACACAATGCATGGGTTAAATGGGCCTGTGCGATATCATTTCTAGATGCAAACATTCTTAATACAGTATCCTTCTACACTATTTTCCCATGTCAGCTGAGCAGACCACAGATTCCAGATGGTAACCTGTACATAATCCTGTAGGCTGAAGGAGCTACTATCAGCCTGGATCTCAAAGAAGAAAAGTGGTTCCAGAGAGCTGCTTCACAGGAGTGGAAAGGAAAGCTCTGAGATTTGAGGTTCTTTGTTACTAGAGCTTTATATAACTTATCCTAGATAAAAGTTTTATTCCAAATGCTTTCCTTTTCTCCTGAATGTTTTTAATATTTAAACTTCAGAGAATAAAGTTTGATCATTACTTTACCTAGTCATTCATTTATGATATCTGTTTGATTCTATGAATTTTGTTAAGCAGTAAGAACCTCAAAAAGAGCATAACCCAACTATGACTGGGGTGCTTCACAATCTGAGGAAGAAAACAAACAAAAGTATAATAGAGAGATAGATACTAAATATGAGGCAGATATTCAGCAATCTGGATGAAACTAGAAGAGAGGATTTGACACTTTCTGGAAAGTCACTGTGGCTTTATGAAAGATTTTGCATGAGAGCGAAAAAGGTACGAACACAAGTTCTGCTGCTGCTGCTGCTAAATCGCTTCAGTCGTGCCCCACTCTGTGTGGCCCCATAGACAGCAGCCCACCAGGCTTCCTCGTCCCTGGGATTCTCCAGGCAAGAACACTGGAGTGGGTTGCCATTTCCTTCTCCAATGCATGAAAGTGAAAAGTGAAAGTGAGGTCGTTCAGTCATGTCCAACTCCTAGCGACCCCATGGACTGCAGCCCAGCAGGCTCCTCTGTCCATGGGATTTTCCAGGCAAGAGTACTGGAGTGGGGTGTCATTGCCTCCTCTGGAACACAAGTTCACTTATTGGGTAAAAGTTGCCAGAGGACAAAGCAAAGGAAGGAAAGAACAAGTGCACTAGAGGCTCAGGGTGAGAAAGAAAGGTATTTTGATAAAGTTTTTTGGCATAGCTAAAATGAAGGGCTACCATTAGAGATTGGTATGTTATGACCAACCTAGATAGCATATTCAAAAGCAGAGACATCACTTTGCCAACAAAGGTTCACCTAGTCAAGGCTATGGTCTTTCCTGTGGTCATGTATGGATGTGAGAGCTGGACTGTGAAGAAGGCTGAGCGCCGAAGAATTGATGCTTTTGAACTGTGGTGTTGGAGAAGACTCTTGAGAGTCCCTTGGACTGCAAGGAGATCCAACCAGTCCATTCTGAAGGAGATCAGCCCTGGGATTTCTTTGGAAGGAATGATGTTAAAGCTGAAACTCCAGTATTTTGGCCACCTCATGCGAAGAGTTGACTCATTGGAGAAGACTCTGATGCTGGGAGGGATTGGGGGCAGGAGGAGAAGGGGACGACAGAGGATGAGATGGCTGGATGGCATCACTGACTCGATGGATGTGAGTCTGAGTGACCTCCAGGAGTTGGTGATGGACAGGGATGCCTGGCATGCTGCAGTTCATGGGGTCACAAAGAGTTGGACATGACTGAGCGACTGATCTGATCTGATCTGACCATTAGAGATTAAGTTTGAGTAGTAAGTAGGTTGTCCAGTTATGGAGAGCTCACACACTACTCAAGGGGTTTTGTTTTTTTTTTAATTTATTTTGGTAACTAAGCTTTACCTTGACTGCCATCAGTCAGATTTGCAGTTGGTATCTGAAGCTCTGTGCTAAGATGAAGTCTGACTGTGTTTATATTAATGCTTAATTTGTAAAGTCCATCATGGGAGTGGGGTATAGCAACAACATATATGATCAGATCTTTGCAACAAATTAGCATCAACCCAGTACACCTAGTGGTTCTTTTTCTGAAGACTACACAAATATTCAGGGTTTTATTTCTTTGTTTTGTTAAAACAAACAAACAACAATGACCAAATATATATGCACACACAAGTTCTATTTCTCCTAGATTATTAAGAGAATGAGACAGAATTCTGAATACATTTTTTTTAGAAACAATAAACAAAAGGAATACAATTTTTGAGTAATCTATCAGAGTTTCTTCCTTCCTTCATTTTGGCACTACAAAGAGAAAGTATAATTATTCCCCCCATCAAAAAAGTAAAACAGGGAAGATCAAATAAGAACTTGGAAAAGCATACATGGTCTCCAAATACTACTGTTCAGAAATGAATGTCATTAACTATTGAGGGGTCCTCATTCTAGACAGCATTTCATGTGCAAACACCCATAAAATATTAAGAGATGATTTGTCTGGAAATCTATAAGATGAGCATGCAAAGTTTATGTGTGTGAAATTCTATTGCTGACAATTGTGTATTTATTTACTGGAATTGATACTATTTTATGAGACATTCCTAGGTGGAAAAACCTAATGACTGTAATGGAAGCAAGTAAACTAATCTCCACAGGCTTAAACTGTGGTCCACACAATATATCCATTCTACTGATTTAAAAACTGAGGTAATTAAGATGAGCTTTTAGTTCAAGGTCATGCAACTGGTGGAAACAATTATAAAATTCATGCCTCACCCAATATAAAATTTTACTTGCCCATGCTGACTGTGTGGAGCAGATCTTTATCAAAACCACTGGTTTGAGATTTATCTCCACCTATAAAGAATTTGCTTGTGAAAACATGTCTTTCTCAACAGGTTGTTAAACCCTCAGAATATGAGACACCATATCCTTATCATGTGCTTCCTTCTAAGAACACAGTCTATAAATATTGTATGTAAAAAAAGAACATATGGATTGCCTGAGCAGACCACTATTTATTATTAAATTACAGTATAGACAGACTTCTCTGATTTTTATATTTGTAAATTATTTGGGAAGTGATTGTTCTCATTGCATTTCAGTAAGTGTGTTACTTGTTTCCCAATTTAACCTTGTCTTCATTAAAACCAGCAGCTTCCAATTCTTCTTGTAGATCTGGAGATCTGAGTGTGGTGTGTACAATAATCAAGAAAAAATTATAAACAATAATGAAGAAAAGGAAAATAATGCTCCAGGATCTAACTTGGCAACCAAAAAGCTCAAAGTCTATTGATTTTATATATAAAACTGCTATTGAAAAGTGTTTCCCACCAGAGTATAAAAGCACTCAAAGTAAAAAAGAAATCCAGTGTTTAGAAATTTCAAAGAAAATTATATTTAATTGACAAAAACTTCCAAACAACCCATAGTTTATTGTCTTAATTTACTGTTCAGATTTATATGACTCTAAGAAGACCACAGTCAATAGACTGATGCTATTACATAAAGAAGTAATGAAATAAATTATTATCTGACTGTTTTAATATGGAATGATGAAGTCAAATAGATTTAAGAATATCTAATAGTTCATATTTTAAGACTATCAGAGGAAGTATAAGAGCAAAGGTGCCAGAAGAAAGTGTCAAGGTGAATACCTGCTTTTCAGATGATGGAAAGGAGGTGCCAAAGGCTACATTGCTTTTGGTATGACATTTCCCTTAAGAGAATAAGTTTGCATTACTTTAAAGGGATATCCACTAATATCCACTAACCAATAAAAAGGTGATACCCTATTATATATTTTATGATTTAACACAAAAACCTGGCAGTTTCTTGACATGGATTTATAGCTTCTAGCATCTCTTATAGTCCACAATATGAAACAAGTTTACTTTTCTGATGCAACTTGAGTAAATATATATATGGTGAGAAATATTTTATTTGATAGACATTTGAATGAAAAAATTTTATTTCTAAGATGGGAGGAACTTAAAGTGGTCATAGAAACATAGTCATAATAAAATATATGTATTCTAGGGAAACTGAAGAAATAGCAGCAGCCAAGAGAAAATCCAGAATAGAATAAATTGTTTGTAAATAAAAAACATGATGAGAGTCTTAATAGACTCATTTATTTGAAAACTGTAAATGCCAAGAGAGGTGTTTTGACACTTCTATATTTTTGTTTGGGTTTAGAAATATTAACAGGAATTGGGTGAGCAACAGAGGTAAGACAAATGTACAGTAAGGGACACATGAACTGTATAAAAGCAGATTAACGTCACACTAAAAATTCAAGGGATATGTAGTCATAGATGGAAAATGATATATTTAATCTCAAGGTTTGATTGGCTTCAAATTGATAGGATGAGAGAAAAAAGAAACACTGTAACGGAGACAAGATACAAAGTCACAGCCTTCTAATCCTTAATTCAAACGCCTGGGAAATTGACACTTCAGATTCACAGCACTCAGTTCAGTTCAGTTCAGTCACTCAGTCATGTTCGACACTTTGTGCTCACAGGAATGAAATTATTTTGTAGACTGGCCGCACCCTATAGGGTAGGTCCAGGTCGCTGACTCGATGGACATGAGTCTGAATGAACTCCAGGACTTGGTGATGGACAGGGAGGCCTAGGGTGCTGCGATTCATGGGGTCGCAAAGAGTCGGACACGACTGAACGACTGATGTGATCTGATCTGATCTGAGGTCTACTTTATCTCAAGCCAAGTTTCTCATTCAAAAGAATCTTTGTAGCTGCAAAAGCTTTACTCCTGTACTGAAAAAGAAATTAGACAAGCACTCAGCGGATAAAGTAAAGCAGTAGAGAAAAATAACACATATCCTTCCAAACAACTGAGTTCCAATCAGTTTCAGCTTTTGTTGCTATTCAACCTCCTATTCACATTCTTAAACACATTTCACAGAAGCACTAGCCATCAAACTCAATAGAACTATTTAAATAGAATGTGATACTGATGATGATGACAATAATGGTGAAAAGATTAATGTGATACCACTCAAAATTTTATATTTTCATAGAACTTTTGGTATTCAAGGCAAATTTTGAATTTATGACTTTACTTCATTTTATAAGTTGTATTTCAGAGGTAACCTCCAAATTATTCTAGGGAATCAACTTACTGAAAACCAAATAATTAAGTGTGAAATCCGAAACTATGGAAGAGTACAGTAGCTTATATCTTGTTGAAATGGCTCTTTTTAGAAGAGATAAAATGACCGAATTATCAATTTAAACAAACAATTTGAATAGTGTATAATATACTGTTCTAGATCATGGATAAAAAAAAAAAAATAGTTCCTCTCACCAAACTCAATAAGGATATAGAAATTGGAATATATGAGTTAATATGCAACATTATTTTTTTGTGTGTGCAATAACTGAGGTTGACCATGATGGCCACTCCATTTCTTCTGAGGGATTCCTGCCCACAGTAGTAGATATAATGGTGCTCTGAGTTAAATTCACCCATTCCAGTCCATTTTAGTTCGCTAATTCCTAGAATGTTGACATTCACTCTTGCCATCTCTTGTTTGACCACTTCCAATTTGCCTTTAATTCATGGACCTGACATTCCAGGTTCCTATGCAATATTGCTCTTTACAGCATCGGACTTTGCTTCTATCATCAGACACATCCACAGCTGGGTATTCTTTTTGTTTTGGCTCCATCCCTTCATTCTTTCTGGAGTTATTTCTCCACTGATCTCCAGTAGCATATTGGGCCCCTACTGACCTAGGGAGTTTCTCTTTCAGTATCCTATCATTTTGTCTTTTCATACTGTTCATGGGGTTCTCAAGGCAAGAATACTGAAGTGGTTTGCCGTTCCCTTCTCCAGCGGAGAAAAGTCCGAATAGCAGTACTTGGATGCTATCTCAAAAATGACAGAATGACCTCTGTCCGTTTCCAAGGCAAACCATTCAATGTCACAGTAATCCAAATCTATGCCCCAACCAGTAACGCCGAAGAAGCTGAAGTTGAAAGGTTCTATGAAGACCTACAAGACCTTTTAGAACTAACACCCAAAAAAGATGTCATTTTCATTATAGGGGACTGGAATGCAAAAGTAGGAAGTCAAGAAACACCTGGAGTAACAGGCAAATTTGGCCTTGGAATACGAAATGAAGCAGGGCAAAGACTAATAGAGTTTTGCCAAGAAAATGCACTGGTCATAGCAAATACCCTCTTCCAACAACACAAGAGAAGACTCTATACATGGCCATCACCAGATGGTCAACACCGAAATCAGATCGATTATATTCTTTGCAGCCAAAGATGGAGAAGCTCTATACAATCAGCAAAAACAAGACCAGGAGCTGACTGTGGCTCGGACCATGAACTACTTATTGCCAAATTCAGACTTAAATTGAAGAAAGTAGGGAAAACTACTAGACCATTCAGGTATGACCTAAATCAAATCCCTTATGATTATACAGTGGAAGTGAGAAATAGATTTAAGGGCCTAGATCTGATAGATAGAGTGCCTGATGAACTATGGAATGAGGTTAGTGACATTGTACAGGAGACAGGGATCAAGACCATCCCCATGGAAAAGAAATGCAAAAAAGCAAAATGGCTGTCTGGGGAGGCCTTACAAATAGCTGTGAAAAGAAGAGAAGCGAAAAGCAAAGGAGAAAAGGAAAGATATAAGCATGTGAATGCAGAGTTCCAAAGAATAGCAAGAAGAGATAAGAAAGCCTTCTTCAGTGATCAATGCAAAGAAATAGAGGAAAACAACAGAATGGGAAAGACTAGGGATCTCTTCAAGAAAATCAGAGATACCAAAGGAACATTTCATGCCAAGATGGGCACGATAAAGGACAGAGATGGTGTGGACCTAACAGAAGCAGAAGATATTAAGAAGAGGTGGAAATAATACACAGAAGAACTGTACAAAAAAGAGCTTCACGACCTAGATAATCATGATGGTGTGATCACTGACCTAGAGCCAGACATCCTGGAATGTGAAGTCAAATGGGCTTTAGAAAGCATCACTAGGAACAAAGCTAGTGGAGGTGATGGAATTCCAGTGGAGCTATTCCAAGTCCTGAATGATGATGCTGTGAAAGTGCTGCACTCAATATGCCAGCAAATTTGGAAAACTCAGCAGTGGCCACAGGATTGGAAAAGGTCAGTTTTCATCCCAATCCCAAAGAAAGGCAATGGCAAGGAGTGCTCAAACTACCACACAATTGCACTCATCTCACACGCTAGTAAAGTAATGCTCAAAATTCTCCAAGCCAGGCCTCAGCAATATGTGAACCCTGAACTTCCTGATGTTCAAGCTGGTTTTAGAAAAGGCAGAGGAACCAGAGATCAAATTGCCAACATCTGCTGGATCATGGAAAAAGCAAGAGAGTTCCAGAAAAACATCTATTTCTGCTTTATTGACTATGCCAAAGCCTTTGACTGTGTGGATCACAATAAACTGTGGAAAATTCTGAAAGAGATGGGAATACCAGACCACCTGATCTGCCTCTTAAGAAATCTGTATGCAGGTCAGAAAGCAACAGTTAGAACTGGTCATGGAACAACAGACTGGTTCCAAATAGGAAAAGGAGTATGTCAAGGCTGCATATTGTCACCATGTTTATTTAACTTACATGCAGAGTACATCATGAGAAATGCTGGACTGGAAGAAACAGAAGTTGGAATCAAGATTGCTGGGAGAAATAGCAATAACCTCAGATATGCAGATGACACCACTCTTATGGCAGAAATTGAAGAGGAACTAAAAAGCCTCTTGATGAAAGTGAAAGTGGAGAGTGAAAAGGTTGGCTTAAAGCTCAACATTCAGAAAACGAAGATCATGGCATCTGGTCCCATCACTGCATGGGAAATTCATGGGGAAACAGTGGAAACAGTGTCAGACTTTGTTTTTCTGGGCTCCAAAATCACTGCAGATGGTGACTGCAGCCATGAAATTAAAAGGCACTTACTCCTTGGAAGGAAAGTTATGACCAACCTAGATAGCATATTCAAAAGCAGAAACATTACTTTACCAACAAATGTTCGCCTAGTCAAGGCTATGGTCTTTCCTGTGGTCATGTATGGATGTGAGAGCTGGACTATGAAGAAGGCTGAGCGTCGAAGAATTGATGCTTTTGAAGTGTGGTGTTGGAGAAGACTCTTGAGAGTCCCTTGGACTGCAAGAAGATCCAACCAGTCCATTCTGAAGGAGATCAATCCTGGAATTTCTTTAGAAGGAATGATGCTAAAGCTGAAACTCCAGTATTTTGGCCACCTCATGTGAAGAGTTGACTCATTGGAGAAGACTCTGATGCGGGGAGGGATTGAGGGCAGGAGGAGAAGGGGACGACAGAGGATGAGATGGCTGGATGGCATCACTGACTTGATGGGTGTGAGTCTGGGTGACCTCCGGGAGCTGGTGATGGACAGGGAGGCCTGGCGTGCTGCGGTTCATGGGGTTGCAAAGAGTCGGACATGACTGAGCGACTGATCTGAATAACTAAGGTATGTGATGTCAACTAAAAAAGATGCACAATTTGAGAATTGTAATTTAGTATTTTATTTGTGGGAAAATGAGGACTGCAGCCTGGGAGACTGAACCTCAGATAACTCTGAAAGACTGTTTCAAAGAGATAGTGGGGGAAGGTCAATATATAAGATTTTGGTGAAGGGGGAATTCAATGTAATCACGCACTTACTTTACAAAAGGTTTTCTGCTAGCACAAGGAGTTGATGTCAACATGAAGAGATTTGGTGATTTTCTAGATAAGAGGAAATGCAAAGATAAAGATCATGAAATCAGCTCCTGAAAATATGTAACTGTCTAAAGGCCTGTTCCATCAAGTTTCCCTGGAGCTGAGTGCCTCATTCTCCACCCTGAATTCCCCTCAGCGGGTGTTGAAGGTTGGCAACCGCAGCAGCACAGGGCTCAGTCTCCACAGAGGCAGACAGGAAGCAGGAAGCACTGCTGAAGTCACTGGTAAATGCTCTTGGCAAGTGTCAGTTTGTAGTTGACAAGGGTAGAAAGGTAATACAGGAGGGAGTGATGTCCATTTTGTTAGAAGGAGGAAGAATCAAATATTTTCTGGAGATAAGAATACTTTAAAATGGTATTTAGCACTTTGGAATCTTCATAAGAAGTGGACATTGAGTTTTCTGCTTGAGAACTCATTGAAGTTCAGTGAAAGTACAACTCAATTCAATAAACACAATGAATCCTCACTTTACAACAGACATACAGTATAAACACAAACATTGTGCATGCCCCCATGAATTTAATTAAGTGGAAAGAGATATAGCCATATAGGACAATGGTTTCAATATCACATGGCAATGATCTCATAAAAACTAGCATGGTAGTCTGTAAACTCCTTGACCTGAAAGATCATACAGAATGGAGCTCAGAGGAACTTCTAAGAAAATAATATCTGGGCTGGGTCCTGATTATTTAATAAGATTTAGCCAGGAAAAGAGAATAGTAGGATTGATGGGAAAATAAAGAAGAGTGTACAGTGGTTGTGAAGGATACATTCCAAAGAGAATAAATAGCATTAGAATAGAAACATGTCCTACCATGGGGAGTGCAAGGAAATATCAGTTCTGTGCATAGAGGGGCCTGGAGAAAGTAAAGACCTGATGGGTTGCCAGCAGCTGAAGGAAGTAGCCATCTTAGTATTTCAAATCAATCATACTTGCTGTTATATATATATATATATATATATTTTTTTTTTTTTGAAAGGAACAATATTTGAGGCAGAAGAGCAGATAGAAGGTATCTTAGTGATCCAGGTGAGAGTTATGAGGAAATGAGTAGGATTGTGAGAAAGAACAAGTTCAAGTTCAAGGCATATTTTGATGATAAATTAATGAAGAATCTTTATTTTTGTGGGAAGGTGGGAGTTTTTGGACTGGCCACTTTGGTGGTCCCACATGGAAGAAATTTAATGAAACAGTAGCATCATTTTCTTTTTTGTGTGTTTCTTTTTTGAATAATTTTCCACCCATAGAGCATGATTCTAAAGTTGCTGTTCCTTTCATCCCATGTAGCTAAAAATCCATATATGTGTGTGTATTTATGACTCTAAAAATCTATTTATTATCTATCTACATATCTATTAATATATCCATAAACCATTTATCTTTGTTTTAAAGCTTTTCTTTCCCCTCAAACAAAAATATAATTCTAACATATATCATCGTCAGTTTAAAGTACAGAGGAATAAAACGTAAGGTTTGCCGCTCCTTGATAATATAAGGTAGTCACAATTTCACAAGCATTTGCAGTTTTTGTCCCAATCATTTGAATATTTCTCCTTTTTCCTTAAAAAAAAAAAAATCTTTTTTTTTTTTTCTAGAAGGTCTTGAAGGGTGAAGTCTATGTATAAGGATAGGGAGTTTACTTGCTCATTATTGATCTCTTTAAAAATAGTTTCATGCATTTCACTGATATTTATTTTAAAGGTTATGCTAATTCACCTGCCCTGGGAAGCCAGTTATGAAGACAGAGTTAAGAGTGCAAGAAATGTATTGGTAAAAATACAGTGGGAGGAAGTATAACTGAGCATTTGCTTTCTAAATGCTGTGTAACTCTTATATTCATGAAATAAAAGGATTGAGAAAGCAGAAATTTGTCAGAACATCTCACTGTGCAGTGGAAGAGTTATACTTAGAGCAGAAATGGCCAGATCCTCCTGTCTTCATACTTTCATTGCTTAAGGGAATGTGTGTCCAGGAAGGGATTCCCTGGTAGATCAGCAGGTAAAGAATCCATCTGCAATGCAGGAGACCCCGTTTCAGTTCCTGTTTGGGAAGATCCCCTGGAGAAGGGATAGGCTACCCACTCCAGTATTCTTGGGCTTCCAAGAGAGTGTGTTCTCAGATTTAATGCTGTGGAAGAGTCTCACAGTTCAACAACAGACTCTCCCTCAAGGGAGAGTGGCTGGATTAAGGACTCCATTGGCTATGACTATTCATCCATATACTATGTGCATCCACATTTTTGACACACTTTGGGGAACACATTCCCTGGCATCCCAGTATGTATTTTTTAATTAAGAGGTTTTGAAAACAGAAGTATTGGGATAAATGGCATTTTGCCAACACTGCAGGTAGACACCAGGTAGTACTCATTTACTCCCTTCCTTACACTGTGCTCTAAATGCTCCTTGTTTTCACATATGCCTATTGGTCTTGGAGGTTTGCTGAAGGATGTGATCCATATCCTCATTTTGAGGAAGTCTGAAACTCTGATAACCACTTCCTTCTCATGAGCTAATTTCACAGTCTGGCAACAGAATTCTGGATGCCCTGAGTTACACACATTTCTTCCTGCCCTCATTGTGTATCAGCAGCCTTACCTCTTCTAGCTAATCATGGCTTATTACCCTGTCATGACAGTGACTCCTTTTCTTGCTTGCTGACCCATGGACACAGGAGTTCCGAAACATTGTCAGCTGTAATTTGTGGCTCTATGAGAGTCTAGTTTTGTCCCTTTGTATGAATGCACTATGTTTAGGGACCAGGACCTCTAACTTTGCAAGGCCCAGAGTTCAATAGATGGGAAGAAAAAGTTCCCCAGTGGCTCAATGGCAGTGATGTTAAATATGCTTCCAGTCACTTTTTCCCTATATTCATATTTCTTCCTGCTGGGACATGGTATGTTAAATATGTTGATTCCATGAGTATATCATAACCTGGAAGATGTTTCCTGTTCCTGTTTACTGTTCCTACAGCTGTGACTTTCAGAGACCATCCCATGTTCTGTTAGGCTGCTTTTGAACAAAACACTGTGAAATACAAATCAGTGGAACCTTTGGAAAAGGGCCCAATACTACAGCTTCTTACCTGTAAAATGTGTCCACTAGTCAGTAGCTATGCTACATGGGATTCAATGTCTGTGGACCAGGAACTTTGTCATTATTAATAGTGATGATGATTGAGGTTTCCTAGGTAAGAAAGGAAAACTTCAACAAATATAAGTTTCAATTCTAGGAAAAATAAACCTCAGACTGAAGAAGTGAAGTAAACTTACTACCAAGTGGCCATTAGGTCTTCCCAAGGGATGGTAACACCCTGGGAACTTGGTACTGGACTCTATGCTGGCACATTGGCCATTCAGAGGTGGTAACAGCTAGAAGACCCTTGAGAGTAGAACTGCATACTTCAGAGACTATATCTTCGCCCTTAGGCCACTCATTTTATATGTCTATATGTGCATAGCAGATGACCAAATACGATAATATAAAAAAGCCGAGTCTTTTCTGTTTTTCTTAGAGAGAGTTGTTAGAGGTTTATCAATTTATTATTCCTTTCAAAGAACCAATTGTTCTTGATTCATTTATTTTCTCTATTGTTTTCAATTTCATTTATTTTTGCTCTAATTTTTTTCCCTTTTTTCCTGCTTACTATAAGTTTAATTTGAACCTCTTTCCTTGGTTTTTAAACTGAAAGTTGGGATCTTGATTTGAGACCTTCTTGATTTTCTTATATGTGAAATTAAAACTATAAATCTCCCAATAAGCACTGCTTTAGATGCATATCACACATTTTTATTTTAATCTAATTTAGAATGCTGTTTAAATTTCTTCTGAAACAATTCTTTGGTCAACAGATTATTTAGGAAAGTTTCTAATTTCCAAATATTTGGGGATTTTCCAGCCATCTTTTTGTTATTGATGTCTAGTTTACTTCCACCATAGCTTGACAACATACTTTGTATTATTTCTATTCTTTTATTTTATTATTAAAATTTGCTTTATGTCTAGGATGTGGTCTATGTTGATGAATGTGTCCTATCTTGATGAACATGCCATGTAAGCTTGAGAAGGATGTATGTTCTGCTTGTTTTTGATGGAATATTCTACATATATCATTTGATTCAGTTGACTGATAATGTTGTTCAGGTCATCTATATACTGTTACTGAGTTTCTGTTTGTTTGATCTGTCAATTACTAATTGAGATGTGTTAAGGTTCACAACTGTAATAGTGATTTATTTATCTTTTCAGTTCTATCTTGTTTTGCCTTATGTATATTGATACTTTATGGTGAGTTATATATACCTTTAGGTCTTCATGTCTTCTTGGAGAAATTAATTATTTATGTTTATTATGTAATTCATCTTTATCTATTATAACTTTCCTTTAATGCTTCATAAGAAATTCATACAACTATTCAACCACTCATTGGATTAATATTAACATGATATATCTTTGCTGTTTCTTTACTTTTATCTTATTTGAGTCTTTATATTTTAAATTTCTTACAGACAATAACTATAACACATAGTTGATTTTTAATTTACTCTGATTATCTCTGTATTTTAATTGCTATGTTTAGACAATTATCCTTTAAAGTGATTATTCATGTAGTTGGATTAAAATATACTATCTTTGAAACTATTTTAAATTGTTCCTTTTGAAATCGCTGATAATTGTGCTGAAGACTTTATATTCAGAACATGTTAATTTCCCTTGAAGATGGGGCATTGCTTCTTTTATTTTTTTAATTTTTGGCATCATACAGTGTTGTAATTGATGCTTTGCAAATCTGTCTTTGGGAGCTGATGGTATCATGTCTGAACTATTTAGTATCAATGATACCTACATGAATATCTCTCCATTAGCAACTTCTTACAAAGCATTCATTGAATAAGAGATTAATATATGACAAGCAAATACTAGGGGATAATGAGAAAAAAGTAGCCCAAAATAAATATTAATAGCAATTATAATAACTTTTTAAAATGAGACACTTATTATATATTATACCTTATGATAAGTGGCCTACATGTATTACCATGTAATCCTCATAAAGTGTTCATATTTCAATATATATATTTTCATTTTTATATTTGAAGAATATATGCTTTTAAAAATAAAAGCTAACAGGTTGTAACTTTCAGTGTCAAGATCCACACTAAGGTTTTTAGATCTCCAAAGATCAAACTATCTGTACACCAAAGACATGCTGCCTAGATGCCAAATGTTGCTCAAGAGGCTATGAATAACCAAACATCTATAATTAAGCCCATTATTAACTAATCAGTTTAAACATACACATTTTGTAAAAAAGTTACTGTTAGCAAAACCAAGAATGCTTCATTTCCTAACTTGGGGATTTGTTGTCAAGACAACTTTTGCCTCAAATTATTAGTGGTTTTCTTGAGATCATCCTTTTCTTCATTTGTCACTGGAAACTTGCTTCCCCTTTGAAAAGTGACATAATGCCCCCCAAATATATTACAGTACATGAAATTCACACTTCTGATGCTATTTGAAAAGCATATATGTATAAATATTGTGTCAGGCAGAAAATGTTTGCTCAGATGGCCAAGTGAGTAAAAATTTATTTCTGGAGGGGAAAAACAGCAGGCAGGAAGACATACAGCAGCAATAAAAGGTGCCTCCCTTGAGAAGTTCCATTCACATCAGCATAAATGTGGCCAGAAACAGAATAAATTTTGTATAGAAATCAGAAGAGGTAAAAATGTGCTAATATATTTATCTGAGGGCAGTGTGCTTTAGCAATGGGCTGACATCTTCCTGTCCATCAGCAGATTTTGACTTTCGGGGGAAAACATCTGGATGTGTGGCAATGAGGACCACAAGAGAGAAGTAGCACAGCTGGGCTCTTCTAAACTTGGGACCGTGTCTATGATAACAGAGGGGGATAAATGAGCTGTGCTCAGTACAAAAGGCTTGGAGCTAAAGTATTGTCCACATTAGTTACAACTAACTAGTTGTTTTTGAGGGGTCAGCATTGCATTTCTTAGAGCTTCAACTTTCTCATCTGCAACATGGGGAAAATAACACTTTCAAGATGTCTGTGAGGATTGCAGGAGATAACACATGGGAAAACAGGTAGCATAGAGGCTGGTGCATAATGGATGCTCAACCATGCCAGTGTTTCTTCTTCTCAATTTTGGAGAAATCATCAAAGCAAAACCATATGTCATTAGTGCTGGAATAGTAAAATGTGAAACCTGAGTTTTTTTCACAGAGCTGAAGAAAGAATTCTGAAAACTTGCAAACACTCACACAGGCAAAGTTTATTTTAAAGGCTAGAGATAAAACATTCACAGCATAGACATTGAGAGGGGATGAAGAGCCCCCAAAAGGTGAGGATTATAGTAATTTTATATCTTTACTAGTATTGATCTGTATATTTTTGGTTGGCTTGTGACTTTAATATAGGTCATTTTTGACCAGTTGGTTTGAATGTCACATTATCCAGTTTGTCATTTTTATGTTTTCATTTTTTTTTTTTGATTCCCCAGTTTCTCTAGACATTGCCATGCCACCCCTTAACCTTTTCTCAAGACCGTAGGCCATTATTTAGGAACCAAATGTATGTTTAAGAGCTAATGGGCTTCTTGGAGTTTGGTGTTTGTTTTTTTTTTTTTTTTCTTGATAAACTATACAGAAGTTAATGATTGTCTTGTCCTGAGTCTGAATGATTTTATGATCCTCCAGACTAGAGAGAAATTCCACTGAATGTATGGAAACTGGAACAAAGAGTGAGATACTTATTTGAGAAGAGAAAAATAAAATTGAATTAAAAAAAGGAAACAAGGTCTTAGAGTCTTATACTGTCTAGCAATTTCTGCCTGATTAGCATATATTCTCTATTGATACTTTACAAAATTCTCCCAAATGACATCTCTTGTAACAGTTAGATTTCCCATCATTAGGTATCTGCAGCCAGTTTCAGAACTGTGGGAGGTCTGGGAAGCCATATGGGTTTCACACCCCTAAAAGCTTCTCTCTAAAAAAAAGGACCCCTTCTTGCCAACATAGTTCCTCTGTGAGATTGCTCAAGTGATCTTGCATCATTTCATACTATGTCCTGAAGTGTTTCTACCACCAGTTCTGGACTCACCAGCCCAGTCACTTGTCACTGCAAGTAAAAAACACAGTCAATGTACTTCAGAGAAATCTCCCAGTTTAATAAAATGTGTTTTGCTGAAACTTTCTCATATCTCCTGTTTGCTTCTAGATCCTATAATCCATCTCCCCTATCTATTCTTCCCCTCCCCCATCATGTCCATTGTTCTGCTTGATTTCTTATAGCTAATTCCTACAACAGTTCTAGTTATTTCAGACATGAATTGTGTTGTATTTCATTATAAGTTCCACCTTTAAGATACTAATGATGAGTTTTTAAATTTGTAACCACTAGGTCACCTGAACTTTTCCTGTTGTTCTACCCTGGCAGTTGCTGCCAACCCCAGATTGTATACCATTTTGAACTTCAATCTATCAATCTATTGCATTCTTTTGTCCAGTTCTGAAAGCATCTCTACTGCCCCTTTCCTGTTAGCCCATTTTTGTACCCCTCTAAAGCTGAAACTCCAGTACTTTGGCCACCTCATGTGAAGAGTTGACTCATTGGAAAAGACTCTGATGCTGGGAGGGATTGGGGGCAGGAGGAGAAGGGGATGACAGAGGATGAGATGGCTGGATGGCATCACTGACTCGATGGATGTGAGTCGGAGTGAACTCTGGGAGTTGGTGATGGACAGGGAGGCCTAGTGTGCTGCGATTCACGGGGTCACAAAAAGTCGGACACGACTGAGTGACTGAAGTGAACTGAACTGAACCATGAAAATACCTAATTATAGGAATGAGATCACCAGGCAATTTAACCTAACTCCTGACTTATGCTCTTCTGAATGCACACCATGCCTTGCCTAATCTGTTGATTCTTTTCCTGGATTGCTATGCTAAGTCACTTCAGTCGTGTCTGACTCTTCGTGACCCCATAGACGGTAGCCTACCAGGCTCCCCTGTCCCTGGGATTCTCCAGGCAAGAACACTGGAGTGGGTTGCCATTTCCTTCTCCAGTGCATGAAAGTGAAAAGTGAAAGTGAGGTCGCTCAGTCGTGTCCGACTCTTAGCGACCCCATGAACTGCAGCCTACCAGGCTCCTCCGTCCATGGGATTTTCCAGGCAAGAGTACTGGAGTGGGGTGCCATTGCCTTCTCCGAAAAAAAAAAAAATAATAAAGAATTAAATATTTAAAGAATGACCAACTCTGTACCCCTCATCAGCTTCCCTTAGCAATCCTGCAGGCAGAACACACAGGCAAGAAGGGAAGATAACATCTGAAGGGAGAGTGAGCAAGTGAGTCTACATGCAATGGAGAAGGATGCAGAACCCACTCCTTCGATGATTCACTGAGATTCTTCCCTTTTTTCTCTTAAAAACTTTCATGGCTGAGCAGAACCTTCAGATTAAAATATATTTAACAATAAATATACTAAAATGTTTATATTTGTCAATTCATTCTTTGGTAGTTGGTACTTTTTGAATCAGCAATGCTGATTAAGGAGCATATTCATATGTAGTTACTTGGTCTCAGAACATGAGTCCATCTTCTCCCCACACTGATAGCTTTTCTGATTAAAGCACCTTTCTTTTCTACTGACATTTGCCTCTCCAATTATTGACTTCTGAATGATGAACAGTCAGAATTGAGTTCAGTAACAGTTTTAGAAAGAGGAGACTAGAAAGATTATGCTGCTCCCATATTTATATATTTATACTAATGGTTATAATTATAATAATAAAACAAACAAATTTATCTTTTTATTCTTGTAAGTTATTTTTATAACATAATGTTCTTCAAATAATTTACACAATTATGCATTGTAGGTTGTCACTAATGGCTTTATTGTGTTTCACCAAATTTTTTCACTATTCGCACTATTCAAAGTAATTCTGCATTTTTTCAAGCTACCACCTCATCGTCTGCTTTTTCTCCTATTCCTTTTTACTTTTATTGACAAGATTCTACTCATATTTTTTACTTCATCATGCCCATGATTTATTTCTTATTATTCCTTTCCTGAAAATTCAATATATTTTAGTGGAGGATGAATGGGTGAGAGGAAGCCTGAGTCACTGCAGTAAATATTTTAACATGTTTATATTTGTCAATTCATTCTTCTTTGGTAGTTGATACTTTTTGAATAAGCAATGCTGATTAAGGAGCATATTAATATGCAGTTACTTGGTCATTCTGGTCTTGTTTATTCAATTACTGACAGTATTCAGACGAGATGTTGGCATATCCAATATTCTTAGCAGAGAACATCTGCAACCTTGATGTACATACTTTCTTTTAAAAGACACAGAAAATCAACTTTTACTAACAATAATTTAATCACAAATCCAAAGTTCTAAGAAATCCTAGGCTGTTTTTTTTTTTTTCCCCCCTCAGTCTGTTTAACTCAGTCCTTCAAAGACATCATCTGTATCTTTGCAATCTCTGTATCTCTGCAACTCTCTGTATTCATCTATAGCTTTTCAAACCGTTAATATTTTGCTCCATCCTCACGTGTCCCAGCTTTTTCTCCAATGGCCCCTCATGTGCCTCGCTGGATTAACTCTCATAAGGCTGCAAGGGAATGGAATACCCCTATCTTTCTTTAATATATTGCAATTTCTGTTCATCATTTTTTGTCTGCATATAAAGTTCCAAAATCATAGGAACATTATTAGCTTTAAATTTCCATCTAGTCTCACTTCATTTAATACTTTTTACCTCCCTCTTTGTAAACAATGCAGCCCTGCATGATTGCTCTCTAGTGGGAACATCTATCACCTATATTCTGAGTCAAGCTGTCGATGCTTACTTGTATTGTCAGTTCAGTTCAGGATTTTTTTTTTTTTTTTTTCTTTTGGTGCTTCATAAATGTTGACCACTGAATTAAGATACAAGAGTGACCAACGCATGAAAGGTGAAAGTGAAAATGAAGTTACTCAGTCCTGTCCTACTCTTTGCGACCCCATGGACTGTAGCTTACCAGGCTCCTCTGTCCATGGGATTTTCCAGGCAATAGTCCTGGAGTGGATTGCCATTTCCTTCGCCACGGGATCTTCCCAGCCCAGGGATCGAATCTGGGTCTACAGCATTGTAGACAGACGCTTTACCGTCTTAGACACCAGAGAAGTAGCTTCGTAAAAGAATTCCCATTTTGGGGGTGGAAACAGCTACTTTTAATTATCATGGACTCCTCTGGTTACAAGAAATGTGCCTAAAACTGGCTTGGATAAAAAATGGGAAATTAATAAATTACTAAATTAAAAGTTCTAAGGATCTTTCTAGTATCTTGCATGATAACATCAGGAACTTCTTTATCAAAAGAATATCATAGTAAGTTTGGTAATCAATATTTATACTTAGATTCCAAGGTGATCTGGTAGAAATAGTCTAAACTCCATATAAATTTTCAGGCATAACTTTGGCAATTGTTGAATTGCCAAATAATTTCTAAGTCCCCTCCCATTTTTTTTAACATCTTTAATCTACTCAGATTTATCATTTTATCATTGCAAGTAGATTGGAAGTGATTCAAGGTTAATAATTGTGTCTTATATTTCTATATTTAAACAGTTCACAACATGGGGCATGATATAGGAGTTCAGTGACTATTTGATATATTTACTAATATTTTGCCTACCTCATTGTTAGGAAAACTAAGAAAATAAATCAATATGTAGAAATGTCAATATACAAAGCAAACATATGTGTTTATTAGTGTAGGATATTTGGGCGTTGGTGGGAGAACACACACTTCTTGAGAAATATTTAATGGTAATGTCCAAAGTTTTACTAATGAGTATATTACTATCTAAGAGAAAATATTTTGTCTATAAATGGTTGGAATATTCATTATTTTTCATCTATCTGCCAGTCACTTTCACAGTTTTTCACATTTAAGTGAATTTATTTTAATCATATAAATGAAGTATTGAATAGATGTGAATTCCAAACTGATAACTGCACACAGCTTTTGTTAGCACATAAAAATACATCGCCTGACTCTTGTAGATATTTGCCTTAATTTTTTTCCCCAGTTTTCAGGAATATTTTCTAAGCGAAACCACTAGGTGGCATTTCAGGGTCTCCAAATAGCACCAGTCCTTTATGTCTCAATGCGGAGAAGGCAATGGCACCCCACTCCAGTACTCTGCTTGGAAAATCCCATGGGCGAAGGAGCCTGGTAGGCTGCAGTCCATGGGGTCGCTGGGAGTCGGACACGACTGAGCGATTTCACTTTCACCTTTCACTTTCATGCATTGGAGAAGGAAATGGCAACCCACTCCGGTGTTCTTGCCTGGAGAATCCCAGGGTTGGTGGAGCCTGGCCGGCTGCCGTCTATCAGGTCGCACAGAGTCGGACACGACTAAAGCGACTTAGCAGCAGCAACAGCAGCAGAAAGGTGGGAGCGGGGTTCAGGATGGGGAACATGTGTATACCAGTGGCGGATTCATGTTGATGTATGGCAAAACCAGTACAATATTGTAAAGTGTAAAAAAAAAAAAAAAGAATTCACTCAGTGCAGTGAAAGGCAAAATGGTAAACAAGAAGTGATTTATTAAAATAGGACTCTTGTGAGTCTTACAAGCAACTGAGAGAGAGGGTGCCACACTCCTAAAACTTAATTAGCTACAGTTTCCTATAATCAAAGGAAAGAGGGGAGGGTGAGAAATACACTCTTTTTCTCGTGAATAGACATCATGATTCCATCATCAACTTCTCCTCCAAGATGGGCAGGGGAGTTTTCTTGTCCCTGCCTGGTCAATCCAGAACTGTAAAATCTATTTCCATTCTCTGTGTAATGAGCACCCTTCAGTCCTAGAGATCATTAGCTTACTGAGCTCACTGGGAAGGATGTGGGTCTCATGCCACCACTGTTTATTATTTGGGGAAATGTTTAATGTTTCTGTTGCATAGTTTTGTGGTTCAGCCTGCTTGGTTTTGGCTTTAAGCAAACCTGCTTTCTTGAATAATCATTAACGTATACGGGTCTCCCATATTTTTTTCTATTTACAATTCCCTAGTCAGATTAACTGTTTAATCACCTAATCTGTCCCTTTACTCTGTCCTTATTATAAGCACTAGGCTGAACACTCTGAGTTTATGAGAAGAAAGATGGTAACCTGGGGATTTTCTTTCTCTTGTAACTCCATAGGATTGAGTAGTATTCCAAGAATACATCTAATTACCATTTAAATATTTTGAGATGATTTGTATGCATGAGAGATAAATTGCTTCAGTCATTCTGACTCTTTGTAACCCTATGGACTGTAACCCACCAGACATCTCTGTCCACAGGATTTTCCAAGCAAGGATACTGGAATGGATTGCCATGCCCTCCTCCAGGGAATCTTCCTGACCCAGGGATTGAGCTTGTGGCTCTTACGTTTTCTGCATTAGCAGGCAGGGTCTTTACCACTAGTGTACCTGGGAAGTATCCTTGAGTTGATTTCACTTTGAGATGATGTACTACCTATTTTTTGAGCATGCAACTCTCATAATAAGGAGTAAACAAGAATGTATTGAGGTCACATTATGTGTGAAGAGATAATCTTGAATAATTTTATTTAATCTAAGAAATCTGAATTCTAATATGCTTAAAGTCCAACTATTTATGGCTCAAATTAAAGTCACCAAAGACTTTTTATGTTACTATTTTTTAAAATTGTAATTTTGTTCTCTGTTTATTATGATAGAAAAATAGGTTGGTAATAATGAAAGAAATAACTAACAACCATTATACTATGTCCTAAATAGCTATTATTAACATTTTGTTGCATATTCTTTATGCATATTTATATATTAACTCTATTATATGCATGCTTTTTTATCCTTTTAATAATTAGAATTATGCCATCAGTATTATTCTATGCAAAATAATCTCATCATTATGTTTGACAGCAATCTACCTGTGTGTCCTAACTCTTTTTCAAGAATTTTTATCTAGTTCAAACTTGAAATATAACTTCTTTCTCTTCATAAGGAACTGAGGAGAAAGTCCAAACTATTTCCTCTTCAAGTTAATTCTAATTTATATAAGTGGCTCAGTTATCAAGTCAATCTACCCACCAGAATGAGATAGACAAAGAATGAGTCTTCATATGAAGTGATAGTGTAGGATTTAGAGAAGAAAATAGATTTAGCAAACAATCAAAGACAGATACTAATTTTTTTCTAACCAAATATATAACAGTCTATAATTCAAGAAAATATTGAATCTAAAAATTGGATGTCTTGTTCACTTGATTCCTGAGATTTTTCTTTTGGATAACAATGATTAGGATGATTTTAAAAGTATGTAACAAAACATATTTACTGTAGGAAAATGAAAATGAGAATTTTGAAATAACTTTGGGGATTGAAGTGATTAAATGAATCTCCTACTCTCTGTGCAATTGTTTAAGAACATTGAGGTACATTTTTTATTTGTTGCTAATAATAAGCTCTTATTTTTTGATGCTAACTGGATTTTAATATCTTTCTGGAATTGGAAAATGTTAAAATAATACTGTAAATGAAAAATAAATGTTAGCAAAAAATTTTTATCTATTTACCTACCACACTGAGTAGGCAGTTACCTTATTTTATTCATAGGGTCTAAAATTAAGCCAATTTGGAGTGTCTGAAAGCAGCAATTTTGCCTCTTTCCTGTTTGCCCATTTCTATTTCTCTATAGCCTTAAAAGAACCTAATTATAGGAAATAGATCACTAAGTAATTGAAAACAGCTTCTAATTTATGTGCTTCGAAATGTTTTCCTAGATAAAAAGAAGTAAGGATAAGAATTAAGCAGTCAAAAAATGACTGGCTCTCTACCCCTGACAGTCCCTTTAGCCAGTCACATAGGGAAATTAACATCTGGAGAAATCAACCAGTCTGCATGCAATGGAGAAGGATGCAGAACCCAATCTCTGGCTTCGATGATTCACTGAGATTCTTCCCATTTTTTTTTTTTCTTTAAATTTGTCACAGTCGAGCAGAATCTTGGGAGCTGATCTTTGGACACAAATCCACTATCTCCCCAGATTGTTTGCTTTTCTGATTAAAGAAACTTTCTTGACTACTGACTCTTGCCTCTCGGATGATTGACTTTCAAGTGCTGAGCAGCCAAACCCGAGTTTGGTAATATGCCCACGATATACACTCCTGCCATCCCTGACAAGAAGTTCTCAGCAGCCAAGTGACTCTCAGAGTCAAGTGTCCTCAGGACCAGTCTGTGTCACTACTACTGGATCCCAGCATGTCCACTGTCATGTCTCCAAAAGAGCAGATTTTGGCCCGCTGTCCTGGGATGTGATCTCTGCTTTGGCCCCTGTGGATTCGCTGTCTTTCTGAAACTCCCTGGAGATTTTGGCCATGCACCTGAAGTCCCAATTTCCTAAACTTCATGTTTTCCTTTGTCTCGTAGAGGTTCCTCTGTGGATATCCAGTCCTCTGGGGTCCTGCCCTTGTGCCAGTCACCACACCCTCTTCATGAAAAATTTTGGGAAAATATTATAAATCTCCTGTAAGAAATGATCAGATCAGATCAGATCAGTCGCTCAGTCCTGTCCAGCTCTTTGCGACCCCATGAACTGCAGCACGCCAGGCCTCCCTATCCATCACCAGCTCTCGGAGGTCACTCAGACTCACATTCATGGAGTCAGTGATGCCATCCAGCCATCTCATCCTCTGTCGTCCCCTTCTCCTCCTGCCCTCAATCCCTCCCAGCATCAGAGTCTTCTCCAATGAGTCAACTCTTCGCATGAGGTGGCCAAAATACTGGAGTTTGAGCTTTAGCATCATTCCTTCTAAAGAAATTCCAGGCCTGATCTCCTTCAGAATGGACTGGTTGGATCTCCTTGCAGTCCAAGGGACTCTCAAGAGTCTTCTCCAACACCACAGTTCAAAAGCATCAATTCTTCGGCGCTCAGCCTTCTTCACAGTCCAGCTCTCACATCCATACATGACCACAGGAAAGACCATAGCCTTGACTAGGCGAATCTTTGTTGGCAAAGTAATGTCTCTGCTTTTGAATATGCTATCTAGGTTGGTCATAACTTTCCTTCCAAGGAGTAAGCGTCTTTCAATTTCATGGCTGCAGTCACCATCTGCAGTGATTTTGGAGCCCCCCAAAATAAAGTCTGACACTGTTTCCACTGTTTCTCCATCTATTTCCCATGTAGTGATGGGGCCAGATGACATGATCTTCGTTTTCTGAATGTTGAGCTTTAAGCCAACCTTTTCACTCTCCACTTTCACTTTCATCAAGAGGCTTTTGAGTTCCTCTTCACTTTCTGCCATAAGGGTGGTATCATCTGCATATCTGAGGTTATTGATATTTCTCCCAGCAATCTTGATTCCAGCTTGTGTTTCCTCCAGTCCAGCATTTCTCATGATGTACTCTGCATATAAGTTAAATAAACATGGTGACAATATACAGCCTTGACGTACTCCTTTTCCTATTTGGAACCAGTCTGTTGTTCCATGACCAGTTCTAACTGTTGCTTCCTGACCTGCATACAGATTTCTCAAGAGGCAGATCAGGTGGTCTGGTATTCCCATCTCTCTCAGAATTTTCCACAGTTTATTGTGATCTACACAGTCAAAGGCTTTGGCATAGTCAATAAAGCAGAAATGGATGTTTTTCTGGAACTCTCTTGCTTTTTCCGTGATCCAGCGGATGTTGGCAATTTGATCTCTGGTTCCTCTGCCTTTTCTAAATCCAGCTTGAACATCAGGAAGTTCACGGTTCACATATTGCTGAAGCCTGGCTTGGAGAATTTTGAGCATTACTTTACTAGCGTGTGAGATGAGTGCAATTTTGTGGTAGTTTGAGCACTCCTTGGCATTGCCTTTCTTTGGGATTGGAATGAAAACTGACCTTTTCCAGTCCTGTGGCCATTGCTGAGTTTTCCAAATTTGCTGGCATATTGAGTGCAGCACTTTCACAGCATCATCTTTCAGGATTTGGAATAGCTCCCCTGGAATTCCATCACCTCCACTAGCTTTGTTCGTAGTGATGCTTTCTAAGGCCCACTTGACTTCACATTCCAGGATGTCTGGCTCTAGGTCAGTGATCACTCCATCATGATTATCTGGTTCTTGAAGCTCTTTTTTGTCCAGTTCTTCTGTGTATTCTTGCCACCTCTTTTTAATATCTTCTGCTTCTGTTAGGTCCATACCATTTCTGTCCTTTATTGAGCCCATTTTTGCATGAAATGTTCCTTTGGTATCTCTAATCAATGTAAATACTATTCCCTTTGCTTATTCTTTTTGGCTAGCAGTTGGTGAGGCTCATTACTTTCCTTCTCTGATTACATATAAGGTCACCTGAAATCAAACAACACCAGCACAGTCCCTTGCACAGATGATAATGTCATGACTTGCCAAGCATAATCCTCCCAAGGTACAGTTTTCTAGATTAAATGTACCTACTAATCCCTTTCTTGATTAATTATAACTTTCAGTTCAGCCCCTGATGTCCCTAAGGAATTTTGATTTTGATCTATGGAATTCTCCTCATATGCTTCATGGTGAATAGCCCTTATTCTTCCTCAAGATGGCCTTTTCAAGTCTGAGCATCATAACCTATATGACAAGATGACAGGGTGCAGAAGATAGGTCATTCTGGATCCACCTGAGTGCACAGCAGAATTTGACAGACTGGCTCCTCCTCAACACCCTTCCTTACCAAGCCTAGCCCAGGGGAGGCACAAATGAGACATCACATATCATCTTGCCTGGACATAATTGTAATAATGAAAATAACCAATAACATTCTCTGGACACTTGAGAGTAAGTTTCCAGAAGGTAGAACTTTCATTTTCTTGCAGAGACCATGGTCCTTGAGAACATAAGTTCTCTGTCCTTGAAGCATTTCAACCACCTGCCAGATTTGTTTCAGACCCCATCAAACTGAGTTGGAATAACTCTTTCTATGTAGTCCTCCCTACTCTGGGGGCTTTGGGATTTTAAGTGGGTATTGAAATACTGAGAGAAAGTGATCATTAAAAACATCCCAAGACATAGATAGTATTTTCAGGCATGATAGTTAACCTTGATATCTTGGCCCTTTTCCAATTTGAGTAATTGCATTCTGCCAAGCTCAAGCATATATTTTTAATTGAGGAAGTATCCTTCCTTCTTCTCTTAAAATCTGCTCATGAGTTTATTCATGTCAGCAAAGCAGACGGGCCATAGTGCCCCAAGGCACCCCCACCTGTGATTGGTGAGACAGTCAGAATTCTGAGAAGATAGTCTTTTCTTGAGGAATTGTAGTAGGGCTTTGAGAAGAGCAATTTCATACAACTCATTTGCATATTAGTATCTGATGTTTATGATACCAACAAAAATCAAAGAATTGAAAAGAAAATGAGTTCACGTTTAACATGAAGAAAAATTTAATTGCCTATAAGGCACAGACTAATAGCAGAATGGCCATCTCTGAAATAGAGTAATACAAAAGAAATGCAAACCATAGCTTCCGCCCAAATGCTTTTTGTAGGTTACTTTTCACAGGTTAAATAGTTTATCCATTTGTGTGTCTGTCACAGGGTCAATAAAACCTCATATACAAAAAGCTTCAATAAAATACTCTTTTCCTTATTCTAACATTTGCTTCAAGATGTTGAATGACCTGTAGATTGGCTAGATTAGTTTTATATTTCTCTTACTTCTTCTTTTGCTTCCACTGTCAATTTCATCTTTTAATCACAAACTTCATAGTAAAAATGTTAGAAATAGTGAATATCCTAGTAGTTGGGCAGTTATTATATTCTTACACTGAGCTAAAAATATTAAATGCCTCATCTCACTTGATCCATACAGAAATCCTCCTCAATAATCACTGTTATTGTATTCTACAGATAGGAAAACTGAGATTTCCATGTGGATAGATAACTTGCTTAAAGTTACCCAGTTATCAAGGAACCAACCAAGACTTCAGAATACATCTGACTACAAAACCTATACTCATTCTACTGTGCTTCCTGCTTCTCTTCTGCAGCTAGAGATAATTATATATGAACAAGATTAAATAAGCAAACAATAAAAAGAAAAAGTGCCAAAAGTTTCACTGTTTGTCCATGCTGGACTGAAGATTTTAGTTAGGATGTTTGGTTGTTATTACAATAGTGCTATACTTTAAAAATTTTCAAAAACTGTAAAATCTGATCTATTTTTATATTTATCAAACACCAAGACAGCATGAAACTATTTTTATAAACTCACAACACTCTTTTCCTAGAAATCAGTTTTATGACAATATTTGTGAATATTAATTATGATCAAGACTCTTAGTTGAATCAGCTGTCTAGCTTAAAAGAAATAGAGTGGAAGTTTTCACAGATGCTCACTTTAAAAGATATATCTAGAGAATGTCCTTTAGTATTTGTTGAGAGTGGTTTGTGGTGCTGAATTCTCTCAGCTTTTGCTTGTCTGTAAAGGTTTTGATTTCTCCTCATATTTGAATGAGATCCTGCTGTACAATAATCTGGGCTGTGTCTTTTCTTCTCACTATATGTCTTGCCATTCCCTCTGGCTAGGTTTCTTGAAAGATCACTGTTTCCTATGGAATTCCCTTTGTTTTTTTTTTTCCCTTGCTGCTTTTTTTTTTCTTTTTTTGATCTTTTATTTATTATATTGTTTGTGTTTCTCTTGGTTTCTTTTGGACTCTCTGTTCGACTAGTATTTTCCTCCCCATTTTGGAGTTTTCACTTTCTCCTCTAGTATCTCTCATGTCTCTTTTCCTGGACCCTATGATCATTTGTACGTTTTTCTAGTCCTAGATTGTCCTCATTTCTTTTATTCGTTTTCTTTTTCTCCTCTATTCCTTTCTCCTTTCTATCTTCTAATTCGCATTCTATCTTCTGCCTCTTTTACTTTTTTGCCCCAGAGTTTTTCTTATTGCTTTTCTTATTTTGACTCTTTTATTTCTTCTAGGTCCTTTAATCTTTCTGCATCTTCTCAATGCTTTTCTCCAGACTATTTATCCATGATTCCATTTTGCTTCCAGATTTGATTTCACTATCAATTCGAATTCTTATCAGGTAGGTTGCTTTCTTCCTCTTGTTTGTTTGGTGGGTTATCCTGTTCCTTACCAGGAAACAAAAAAGGATTATCAACCCAAAACAAAGAAATGCAACGGATCTTTCACCAATGTAAATGGGTGAAAGGGGAGAACAAAAACAAGACCCCCCATAGAAAATAGACACTTTCTAACACCATACAAAAAATACTCAAAATAAAAGAGTATGACCAGACATAAACCCTAAGGAAGAACACTCTCTGACACACACAGCAGGACCCATGACCCACCCCCAGAAATGAAAAAAATCAAAAATGAAAATGGGACCTATCAACTTAAAAGCTTTGCAAACAAAGGAATAGCAAGGTGAAAAGACCCAGAAGGGAGAAAAAAAGACTGACACACAACTCAAAAATAACAAGCAACTTCTACAGCTCAAAGAAAAAAATGACCCAATCAAAATGGGCAAGAAAAGACATCCCAAAGAAGACAACAGATGGCAACAAACACATGAAAAGATGCTCAACATCACTCATATCAGAGAAATGCAAATCAAAACCACTATGAGATACCATCACGCCAATCAGAAGGCGCTATCCAAAAGTCCACGCAATAAATGCTGGAGAGGGTGGGAGAGAAGGGAACCCTGCATGTTGGTGGGAAGCAAACTAGTACAGCCACTGGAGAACAGTATGGAGATTCCTCAAAAAACTCAAATAGAATGCCTATGATCCAGCAATCCCACTGCTGGGCAACACGAGAAAACCAGAAGAAAGAGACACCACCCCAATGTTCATAGCAGCACTGAGAGAAAGGAAGCCAGATGTCCACCACAGATGAATGGAAAGCAAGCTGTGGTACATAAAATGGAAACTCAGCAAAAAAGAAATGAAAAGGAGGTGGAGGAAGGAGACAGAGGAAGAAGCAAACAAAACAAAAAGTAACTAACGAATATGGATAGAAAGATGTAAAAATACCCTGAAAAAAGAGAAAGACAGATTTGGACCTGGGACAGGAGAGGGTGAGATGATTGGGGAGAATAGAGAAATATGTATAATATTATTCTAAATGTATTAATTGTTCACTAAACACTATCATGTTACAATTTGTTCAACTAGATGTTTGTATGTGATAATAATAAAAGAGATTTGATCAAAAAAAAAAAAAAAAATAAAAGATATATCTAACGCATTTGTCCATTTTGCAGGTGGAGGGTCAAAGGGCAGCTACCACTCAATGCATCTTTTATTTTATTTGCCTTTGTAATAATTCAATAAAATGAACATTTGATTATCCAGTAAAATGAGTTTCTTAATTCAATTTCTTCATGTGATAGCAGAAGCTGACATAAAATATAACACACACACACACACACACACACACACACAAATAACACAAGAAATAGTACCAGTGAGACAAGCTCAGCTTTTTAAGTTTCCAAAGGAGATAATTGTTCAGTTTTGAACTTTTATTAAGCCATACCACATAGATGTTATAGCAGTCGGGTAGTAGACACTGGCAGAGAAAGAGGGACACAGGCCTCATGGCAGGAAACCACACATCTTGTAAACAGTGAGGTTCCTTGGGCAGACAAAGGAAAGCAGGAACCTCCAAACTGACAAGAAATCAAACATATTGGTGTGATTAGTGTCCTGGAGGCAGACAAAGAAAGGTGGAAAAATGGTGAATCTTGAACTTCCAAATAAAATCTTTTGCACATTATGCTCTCACTACAATAAAATAAGCCTTGCAGGTAAGAAGTCTCCATCATCCACTGAGACTATGACAGTTCCCATCAGGACTAAATAAGGACAAAAATTCCTCCTCCTCTCAAGAAGGTGGAGCTAGGATGAAAATCAGGAAACACAACCCCCAAACCTCTCCCTCCACAATGAACACGTGTTCCATTTCTATGCCCCGCATAACTAGCTTGCCAAAGAAAGCCAGGGCAGCTACTTACCTGAGCCTCCTAGTCTCCCTTTGAGAGCAAACTATTGCTTAATTAAATCTTCAGTTTGCTTTGTTGTCCTCTCTGTCTCTTCTCTGAATTGTTTCTGCCAAGAGACAAGTAGAGATGTCAACAGAAGATCTCAACCAATGGTTGCCTATCTCCAAAGCTTGCATTCACTCCACTATCTTCTCAAGAGAAATCACTTTATAAATGATCTTCACAAAAAGTCTCTTCTTGTCTTCAAAGTGACCTTGAAGGAGCAAAGGATGAGGTGGCTTGAAGCAGGGCCTTGGTCCTTGTCTTATCTGAAGAAAGCATTCAGCGAACAGACAGATTGTGAAGTAGATAGAGGATTAATTAGAAGTGAAGTACCTGTGAAATAACACAAGAGTGGATTCAGAGTGAGTCGTGCATAATAGGGATAGCTTAAACACACTTATATGGGGACAGTTTTCTGGGCTCCCTTTTGGCCAATCATTTTGAGCTTTCTCACATTTTGTCTGACTCAGGGCCCTACCCAGTGTTCGCATGCATCCTTCCCCCAAGATGGAGTCTATCTTAAGGGCTTCTGGGAAGTTGGCAGCCTGGCAATGGGAGTAAACCTCTGATAGGGTAAAAATTTTTTTTTTTTTTTTGATGATAAAGGAGATTTCCCAACCCACACATGTTCATAGAAGTTCCTCGGATATCAAAGGAAGGAAGGAGATACTACCAAAATGAGAAAAATAAATAAATAAATAAATAAATGTAGTTTTTACCCTATCAGAGCTTTACTTCCACTGTTATCTTGATGAGTCAGCAGGATACTGGTTGCAGCTGCTCAGTCTGGGGCCCATGTATCTCCTACCTCAAAAAGATCAGATCAGATCAGATTAGTCGCTCAGTCGTGTCCGACTCTTTGCGACCCCATGAACTGCAGCACGCCAGGCCTCCCTGTCCATCACCAGCTCCCGGAGGTCACCCAGACTCGCATCCATCGAGTCAGTGATGCCATCCAGCCATCTCATCCTCTGTCGTCCCCTTCTCCTCCTGCCCTCAATCCCTCCCAGAATCAGAGTCTTCTCCAATGAGTCAACTCTTCGCATGAGGTGGCCAAAATACTGGGGTCTCAGCTTTAGCATCATTCCTTCTAAAGAAATTCCAGGATTGATCTCCTTCAGAATGGACCGGTTGGATCTTCTTGCAGTCCAAGGGACTCTCAAGAGTCTTCTCCAACACCACAGTTCAAAAGCATCAATTCTTTGGCGCTCAGCCTTCGATAATATTCTACAAAACATTGTTAATCCACAATGGCAGAATTTCTCCAACAATAAGTTGCAATTACTTTTCTACAAAATTATTGCCATAGGAAGTACTCTTAAAAAGGATACTCAGAGCAACTGGGCTCCCTCAATTCTGCAGCTTCAAAATAGGAATAAAATTTAACTCTTCATCAAGTAAAGAAGGATTTCAAGTAGAGTAAATTCCTGGTATCTTGCTTCAATATACTGAGTTCCATGAATCTCTCAACTTTTCAAAGATTTTCAGCTACTGCTCCAGGAAAAAGGAATGAGATGATTTCCCTCCTAATTTCTTAACATTAAGTAATGTTCAATCTGAAAAATTCTGCATATGTCCTAATAGTGAAGCAGAATATACAGCACAGATGGAATTCTGTAAATGAAAGATCTGTGCTGATAAAAATTCCTTCAGATTTGGAAAAGCACAGGGCAGAAAGACATCAGCACACCGCTTCATAGCTTTTAGTTTTCTTTTATGGAACTCTGCCTTTGGCTCTGAGGGATTCCACACATGTTTACTGAGTAGCATCTCTGTGTCAGACACTGTGATATATATTGGGAAATAATTGAAATGTAGTCCTGTCTTAAAACCTTCTTCACACTCATCTCAGGTGAGAAGCAATGTCTATGCATATATGTGAGGCATCCTGAGGTTCTTCCTAGAGAACCAGAGTGTCTTCACAAAGTTCAGTCACAGTGCTGGTCCTCAAGGAAAAGTTTTAATTTATCAGCAGAAAAGTAGATCATTAAATATATGAAGGCACAAGGGCCTTTACTCACAAATCTCTTATTCCTTGAAACTCTTCATTTCCAGGGGTGGCTCCTGGACATTTCTTCTCTTAACTTATAACTGCAAATGCTACTGGAAAACACCTTGTTTCAGGGCATGAATCTGAATTCCAGCTGTGATACCAACAATTTGTATAATCATAAACTGATTAAACTTTCTGAACCTTGCGGTTTTTATATGACTAATATATATATATATATATATATATATATATATATATATATATATTAGTTATATTATATATATATATATTGCTTACCTCATATGATTATGAGGTTATAAAGAAAAAAAATATTTATTAATGTCTGTGCAAAAGCAAAATTCAGTAGTTGGTATAGCCTTTGTTAAAAACAAACAATAGCAACAACAAAACTTCTAAATGAATGAGAGGGTAATCTGGGAAACATTTTAATTTGTTTCCAAGTCTGAGATCCTATGATTAAGCAAAGCACAGTCTTCTGGAGATTTGTATTTATTTGTATTTATTGATTTCAAATCTAGATAAATTCAATAAAAGGCCATTTTTACCCTTTTCCTTTTGACCCAAAATAAATGTTTTTGTTATATTTATCCATTTAACTTAGTTCAAAATTTGACTTAATACAAATTAATTAATTAATACAAACAGCTAATGCTTTACTTCATTAAACTGATATTGAAATATCTTGTAAAAAAGGCTTCAAATTGAGTTACTTTTATTCTCCATCTTAGAAAACCTTGCTTAATATGTATTTCAAATAAGGGAACTTCTTCCTAACTCCTGAATAAAAAATAAAATCTTATGTTCACAAATAAAGCTCATTTTATTTTTATGATGTTCACATTTTTCTAGGGATATTTTTTCCACTTTGAGATAGAAAATTAAATGCAAATATTTTTATGAGAGAAAAAAGTGGCTTAAATTCACACTAAAGATGGAATGTTTGTCATCAAATTCTTCTGTCTGAACGGAGCTTCTAGTGAAGGCAGGGAAAGTGTTCTCTGTACTAATGAGAAAGCAGGTGAGCATCTGAGTTTGAGAAAGCAGAAGATAGGATGGGAAACAGGTAGGATGAAGAGATTCTTAAGGGAAATTGAGCTAACTGAATGTTTTCACCAAAGGCTGTTTTTGCTCCTAAGGAAAGAGGCATTTCACTTGCACCCAGAGAAGAAGCTTCAAGTAGAGATGGAAACAATGTCAGTACTGAAAAAAGCCTTGAGAGGTCATCTGTCCAGAAAGCTCCAATTTAATTAACAATGTGAACCAAAATTTTTATTTTTGTTTGTTTTTAACAAAGGTTCTACCAACTAGTGAATTTTGTCATTGCCTAGACATTAATACTTACCTCATTTCTAGGATCTCTGCTCTCAATTTTACCTTAGACATTCCTGGACTAGGCACAAGATATTTATGTATGTGTCAATTATTATCCTCAGTTCCAAGTGGATAAAACCAACTTAGGTTGAATATATTAAAAGGGTAAATGAAAGTTCTTAGGTTCCCCAGGAAAGCTGGAGAACCAAATTTGGGAAGATTGGAATGATGTAAAGTGGGAAGGTAACCAGGACCACAGAGAATCCCCTCAGTTCCCCTTGCATCCAACCTGGGAGGCATTGCTCCTGAACCTCTACTGATGCTACAGCTGCTGCTTCCCCACAGCAGGGCAGACACCATGCTGCTGTAACTGAAGACTTCATGAATTCTCTCCTCTCTGCTTCTCTGTACTGCTAATTCCAGATTCAAGATCCAGGTGGCCAAATCTGGTTGGTGGCTTAGACTAGGTCATGCGTGTCCAGGCCCAATCAGTTAGGGGCACTTGAAAAAGTGAGATAAGTCTTTCCTTGATCTTGTAGAAGGAGCAGGTGACTGTAACGTAATTATATAGTAGATTGAGAAATAAACATAGCAGCTAATCTCAAATAAGTCTGAATGCAGGGTCTAGGGTTTGTTTGGTATTGTTTTTACTTTCCAAGTAGGGTGTCAAGGGCCAAGAAGACAAAGAAGCTGAGGACCTAAAAGATAAAATTGTGTCTGAAAAGGTGACTTTGGAGCAGAGGCCTTAAGGAAGTGGTGGAAAATCTTACACACGTCCTAGGGAAATGTGCTCTCAGCAAAGAACAGCAGATTCAAAGGCTCTGAGGCAAATGCATGCCTGACACAAGCAGTGAATAGTAAGATGGACTGCTTAATGGATGGAGAAAGAAAGAAAGAGAGAATCCTGGGAGGTAGGATGGAGGGCCTGGCACATTTCACCTGAGTCTTCTAAGCCATGAGGCTTTGTCTTTTATAAGGAATGAGATGGAGAGCCATGGAAGATTTGGGAGAGAGCAGGGATCTAGTGCTCAAACCTAGTGCAGCAGTTGTCTCTGTTTTATTATTCTAGCCTCCACAATCTTTTAACTAGTCACTCCTAAGTCTGATGTGGTTGGTATACTCCAGACAACATCTTCCCTAACTAATACCAATTTTGAGGCAAGAAACAAGATGGCAAGAGAAATTTTCCTCATAAAACTTCATTTCTTTCCAAGACAAAAATATTTCCCAGAACTTTCTCCCATCCTAAGTTCCAAGACTTCACCTCACATCTTCTTGTCTAGAGCTGATTTACTTGCTATTTCCTAAATCAATTACTGGCTAAATGGAATGGTGCAGATAGACCTATAATATTTATTTCAAGTTTGGAATAGGGATCCACTTTCTCTAGAGCATGCCAGGATCTGAGGAAAACCTAGTATGAGTTAATTGAAACAAATGCAGAATTGTAGGCAATAAATGGCATCTTCCCAGAGTCAGGAATAGCTTGAAAAGAAGAAAGACATTTGCAAGCTGAGTAGTCAAACAAGTACCTAATGGTGGGCATTCTATAGTCTTTAAATCCCTGGGGAGACTCTTGTAGTCAAGATCTACCTGTTTGGCACACTGTTGACCTTTGCAAGGACATATCAAAAACATTCTTCTTTTTGAAGAGAGAAAATACATCCTTGTACTGTATATATTTCAAAGAACATATGTATAACACAATAAGGAGAGATACTCAGTTCTTTTGATTTTTGGACTGACATAGTTTCCACGCCCTGCTAACAACAGCTACTACTTCTGGACCACATTTCAGTATCATGCTAATTAATGTGCATGCATTATCTACAGTTTTAATAACGACTCTATAATGTACCTGCCAACATGGAAAAATTGGCTAAGAGGCATTCAGCTGTGTTTTCCAAGACTAGAGTCAAGAAGTGGTTAACCTGGGGCTGCAAAGTCTATTTCTACTACAAAATACCTGTAATTTTAAAAAGCATCTGCACAGAGAAGTATTCTTCCTGTCTTATAGGATACCTTTTTTCTTACTTTGAAAAATCTGATTTTATTTTCTGAATTAAAAAAGAAAAATGTACTCATGTTAAGCTTAGAATGTTTAACTTTCCACTGATCTCTCAAAATACTGTCCAGATACTGTTGCTGCTAAGTCGCCTCAGTCGTGTCTGACTTTGTGCGACCCCATAGACGGCAGCCCACCAGGCTTCCCGTCCCCAGGATTCTCCAGGCAAGAACACCAGAGTGGGTTGCCATTTCCTTCTCCAATGCATGAAAGTGAAAAGTGAAAGTGAAGTCGCTCAGTCATATCCGACTCCCAGCGACCCCATGGACTGCAGCCCACCAGGCTCCTCCATCCATGGGATTTTCCAGGCAAGAGTACTGGAGTGGGGTGCCATTGTTAGCAGTACTCAGAACTGTGTCAAAGTTAACATCCAATACCACATTTTAAAGAAAAAAGATTAAAAGTAGGATTTATTTTTAAGAACCTTTTTCAAAGGTCAAGGAATTGATAATTCTAACTTTAAAAGAAATTTAATCATTATTGGAAATTTAAATGACAATGGTTTTGAAGTTCTATGATCGGATCTCTTTAAAACACAGAAAAGTTTTAATTTCTTAGGGACTCATACCTGATAACTTCAAATTAAACATAATACATCCAAAACTTCACTCCCAAATTACTAAATATGTTATTTCACCTTAAAATTGAAAAACACTCCCTGTCTCATAAGATATAAATGAGCTTATTTCAAAGAGTGCTGTGTGTGAGTGTGAGGTCTGTGTGTTTCTGGGTGATTTGACCACTGCTGACATTACCCCTCCAATTATGCTCAGTTACACAATGCCTGATTTTTGCGGATTTCAAGCCCTAATTTTCCAACGCCATCCTCCCTGCCCCATTACTTGATTTTGGACTTTTTTTTTCTCTTGGTCACGATCAAAGAGTGGGGTTCTAACACATTGGTGTCACGTCTGTTTTTGTGTTTGAAGGTGTGTCATGCTTTAACTTTATCATTATTTTTGTTAATCTATGAGGTGGTCTGATATCAAGGAGGAGCATATGTCTTGTGACCCAGAAAATTAACTGACTGGCCTTCATAGAATATTCACCATTTAGGCTTAATGCCCATCAAAGATGAGATACAAAGTAATCAAAGAAACCAGTCAAAAGAATTACCAGTTGCTTAATTCCCAACTCAAAAGCACTGATGCTGAGTTAATAATCAAGGGAAATTCTTACTTTTTACCAAAAGCTTCTTGAATTTTCACTAACTGATCAATTGTTTTTAATCACTGTTCATATTAATATTAATAATGGGTGAATTTAACTCAGAGGACCATTATATCTACTACTGTGGACAGGAATCCCTCAGAGGAAATGGAGTGGCCATCATGGTCAACAAAAGAGTCCGAAATGCAGTACTTGGATGCAATCTCAAAACTGACAGAATGATCTCTGTTCGTTTCCAAGGCAAACCATTCTATGTCACAGTAATCCAAGTCTATGCCCCAACCAGTAACGCTGAAGAAGCTGAAGTTGAACGGTTCTTTGAAGACCTACAAGACCTTTTAGAACTAACACCCAAAAAAGATGTCCTTTTCATTATAGGGGACTGGAATGCAAAAGTAGGAAGTCAAGAAACACCTGGAGTAACAGGCAAATTTGGCCTTGGAACACAGAATGAAGCAGGGCAAAGACTAACAGAGTTTTGCCAAGAAAATGCACTGGTCATAGCAAACACCCTCTTCCAACAACACAAGAGAAGACTCTATACATGGACATCACCAGATGGTCAACACCAAAATCAGATCGATTATATTCTTTGCAGCCAAAGATGGAGAAGCTCTATACAATCAGCAAAAACAAGACCAGGAGCTGACTGTGGCTCAGACCATGAACTCCTTATTGCCAAATTCAGACTGAAATTGAAGAAAGTAGGGAAAACCACTAGACCATTCAGGCATGACCTAAATCAAATCCCTTATGATTATACAGTGGAAGTGAGAAATAGATTTAAGGGCCTAGATCTGATAGAAAGAGTGCCTGATGAACTATGGAATGAGGTTCGTGACATTGTACAGGAGACAGGGATCAAGACCATCCCCAAGGAAAAGAAATACAAAAAAGCAAAATGGCTGTCTGGGGAGGCCTTGCAAATAGCTGCGAAAAGAAGAGAAGCGAAAAGCAAAGGAGAAAAGGAAAGATATAAACATCTGAATGCAGAGTTCCAAAGAATAGCAAGAAGAGATAAGAAAGCCTTCTTCAGTGATCAGTGCAAAGAAATAGAGGAAAACAACAGAATGGGAAAGACTAAGGATCTATTCAAGAAAATCAGAGATACCAAAGGAACATTTCATGTAAAAATGGGCTTGATAAAGGACAGAAATGGTCTGGACCTAACAGAAGCAGAAGATATTAAGAAGAGGTGGCAAGAACACACAGAAGAAATGTACAAAAAAGAGCTTCAAGAACCAGATAATCATGATGGTGTGATCGCTGACCTAGAGCCAGACATCCTGGAATGTGAAGTCAAGTGGGCCTTAGAAAGCATCACTAGGAACAAAGCTAGTGGAGGTGATGGAATTCCAGTGGAGCTATTCCAAATCCTGAAAGATGATGCTGTGAAAGTGCTGCACTCAATATGCCAGCAAATTTGGAAAACTCAGCAGTGGCTACAAGATTGGAAAAGGTCAGTTTTCATCCCTATCCCAAAGAAAGGCAATGCCAAGGAGTGCTCAAACTACCACACAATTGCACTCATCTCACACGCTAGTAAAGTAATGCTCAAAATTCTCCAAGCCAGGCTTCAGCAATATGTGAACCGTGAACTTCCTGATGTTCAAGCTGGTTTTAGAAAAGGCAGAGGAACCAGAGATCAAATTGCCAACATCCGCTGGATCATGGAAAAAGCAAGAGAGTTCCAGAAAAACATTTATTTCTGCTTTGTTGACTATGCCAAAGCCTTTGACTGTGTAGATCACAATAAACTGTGGAAAATTCTGAGAGAGATGGGAATACCAGACCACTTGATCTGCCTCTTGAGAAATCTGTATGCAGGTCAATGAGCAACAGTTAGAACTGGTCATGGAACAACAGACTGGTTCCAAATAGGAAAAGGAGTACGTCAAGGCTGTATATTGTCACCATGTTTATTTAACTTATATGCAGAGTACATCATGAGAAATGCTGGACTGGAGGAAACACAAGCTGGAATCAAGATTGCCGGGAGAAATATCAATAACCTCAGATATGCAGATGATACCACCCTTATGGCAGAAAGTGAAGAGGGGCTAAAAAGCCTCTTGATGAAAGTGAAAGTGGAGAGTGAAAAGGTTGGCTTAAAGCTCAACATTAAGAAAACGAAGATCATGGCATCTGGCCCCATCACTACATGGGAAATAGATGGAGAAACAGTGGAAACAGTGTCAGACTTTATTTTTCTGGGCTCCAAAATCACTGCAGATGGTGACTGCAGCCATGAAATTAAAAGACGCTTACTCCTTGGAAGGAAAGTTATGACCAACCTAGATAGCATATTCAAAAGCAGAGACATCACTTTACCAACAAAGGTTCGCCTAGTCAAGGCTATGGTCTTTCCTGTGGTCATGTATGGATGTGAGAGCTGGACTGTGAAGAAGGCTGAGCGCCGAACAATTGATGCTTTGGAAGTGTGGTGTTGGAGAAGACTCTTGAGAGTCCCTTGGACTGCAAGGAGATCCAACCAGTCCATTCTGAAGGAGATCAGCCCTGGGATTTCTTTGGAAGGAATGATGCTAAAGCTGAAACTCCAGTATTTTGGCCACCTCATGCAAAGAGTTGACTCATTGGAGAAGACTCTGATGCTGGGAGGGATTGAGGACAGGAGGAGAAGGGGACGACAGAGGATGAGATGGCTGGATGGCATCACTGACTCGATGAATGTGAGTCTGAGTGACCTCCGAGAGCTGGTGATGAATAGGGAGGCCTGGTGTGCTGCAGTTCATGGGGTCGCAAAGAGTTGGACGCGACTTAGCGACTGATCTGATCTGATCTGATGAATAATATTAATACTATAGTTTATCACTCACATACTAAAGGACTCATTGGTTACTTCCAACTGTTGGCAATTATGAATAAAACTGCTCTAAACATCTCTGTATCACTTTTGTGTGGATGGAACTTTTTAACTCCTTTGGATAAATACCAAGGAATGTTACTGCTGGATATTAGAGTAAAAGTGTGTTTAGTTTTGTACAAAACCACCACACTGTCTTCCAAAGGAGATGTAACAATTTACATTCCTGCCAGCAATGAATGAGTTCCTATTCCATGTTCATGCCAGCATTTGGAGATATCAGTGTTCTGAATTTTGGCCAATGTGTATTAGAATATTCTAATAAGTGAAGTTATAGTGGTATCACAATATTGTTTTAATTTGCATTTCCCTAATGATATCTGATGTGGTTATCTTTTTACGTGTTTATTTACTATCTTTATATATCTTTGATGTGGTTGGTGTCATTCAGGTCTTTGGCACTTTGTTTAATGGAATTGTTTTTTTTTACTTTTTCTACTTTTTATTTTTTAATTAGAACATCTTCCTTATTGATTTTGCTTCTTATGAGATGAGGAGTAACTAATCAAAAATCTATTTTGAACTTGTAACCCTTGATTCATAACTCACTCATAATATTAAATATGAATCTATAATGGAGTAATACCTAAAGAAAATAAGAACAATTTAAAATCCTTCCCTAGTCACCAACTTTGCTAGGAATTTAACAAGTTTCTTAAGGTGAAATTGCCCAATGGTCATACATTTGCTCATAGGTTTTCCTTTGTTCTATAATTTATATCTCTAGTGGGTTTGTAAGAAATCTCTTTATAAGATGTCCTTGATATAACTCTTGCTAATGTCCTTGAGAAATGGAATATTTCCTGCCATATCAGTAAAAAAGAATTTCACAGTCATCAGCATTTTCAGTCCTCCAATGTAAGCCACTGAGCCCTAAAAAAACTCAGGAAGATAAAGAATCCCTGCCATATAGTAGCCATCAGACTGCAGTCACTCTCCATAGTGAGTCCTGAGGAAACTCGGGATGTGAAAACACAGGCTACTGGCTCAAGATAGCTGAGGTGCATATCAAAGGAAGGAAAGATTTCAGTGAATCCAGACTCTTGCATCTTCCCATACATAGAAAAGCACTAAATTCTTTAACTTGGAACATCTGATTTTCTTTAATTTATAAAAAAAAAAAAAAAAAAAAAAAAACAAACTTCTGAAGTTCAGACTACCTGCCCTTTGTTACAAGACTTCTACATAACCTGGCTCCTTCCGTTGCTTCCTTGGACCAGTTCTCTCAGGGTCACTTGACATTCTGCCTCTCAAGCTTGAAGTCTTAAAAATTTCTACCTAATAAAACATAACTCTCAACTTTTAGGTTGCATATGTTTTCAGTCAACATACTTTTAAAGCCATCATAAGCTTTCATATTATTTTAAAAACTAAAAAACTTGGAATCTTCAAAAATGAGATGCTATTCATTGTTCCATAAATTCTGAGGTAGCTTGAAAATGTCAAGATGTGTTTGTCATGATTGAAAAGGCTGACATTAAAAGCCACACTTTCCACTCTTCCCTAGATTGAGGAACTGAGTTTCTGGAACTTTATAAACCTAGGACAAAGTGTACTTATTTAATATAAGTTACCTGTGATCGTGTCTTGACTTCTGAAGGATAACAACTTTCTCAAGTGTCTATGAATTGGCTGTTAATAACCATTTTTAGGTTACCTTGGGACTCTGTGGAAACCATGGCCTGTGCATAGAACAAATGCTAAGGAAAGATCAGCTAAAACTATAACTATTTTCTTTTCTTCCCAATTTTCCTATTGAGTCATTTCTCTGGCAAGTGTGTTTTTGTGTCTTGTAGCCATGAAAATTATTGGTTTAAAACCTAAAATTTGTGAGTAATTTTGCTGCTGTCAAACTTTGATAGAATGTTTAATAAATTAACAGATCTATTCTTAGTTAGAAGTATAGGTATGCCCAGTTTTGAATGTTTAAATTCAGTTAGAGATCAGACTATCTTTATTTAATTGATAAATAATTGAGATAAGACATTGTAGTAGTCTTAGGTATACAACTTAATGATTTGACACATGCATATATTGCCAACGATCACCACAAGTGGGTCTAGTTTACAACCATAACCACACACACCTCATCCTTGGGATGATACTATTTATGATATACTCATTTACAAACATTTAAATATTGTTATATTTTACATTACATCCCCATGACTGATTTATTTTATAACTTCCAGTTTCTACTTTTTGAACTCCCTTGCCCATTTTGAAGTCTGACACTGTTTCCACTGTTTCCCCATCTATTTCCCATGAAGTGATGGGACCAGATGCCATGATCTTCATCTTCTGAATGTTGAGCTTTAAGCCAACTTTTTCGCTCTCCTCTTTCACTTTCATCAAGAGGCTTTTTAGTTCCTCTTCACTTTCTGCCATAAGGATGGTGTCATCTGCATATCTGAGGTTATTGATATCACTATTAGGGAAATGCAAATCAAAATTACAATGAAGTATCACTTCATACTGGTCAGAATGGCTATTATAAAATGGCCACTAACAATAAATGCTGGAGAGGGTGTGGAGAAAAGGAAACCATCCTACACTATTGGTGGGAATGTAAACTGTTACAGTCATTATGGAGAATAGTATGGAGGTTCCTTAAAAAATTAAAAATATAACTACCTTATGACCCAGCAATTCTACTCCTGGGTATATTTCCTGAGAAAAACAGTTCAAAAAGACACATACACCCCAAGATTTCATTGTTTTTAATGGTCAAAAAATATTCCATTGCATACATGCAATGCATTTTCTTCATTGATTCATCCATTGATAGACATTTAGGTTGTTTCCATGTTTCTAGTATTGTTAACAATGCTTCAATTAATATAAGGATACACATATCTTTCCAAATTAGTGCATTTTCATTTTATTTGAATAAATACCTGAAAGTGGAATTGTTAGATCATGTGGTACTGTTATAATTTAATTTAATTTTAAAGAAACATTTATACTATTTTACATTGATGGTGTAATCAATTTACATTACCACAAATAGTGTTTGAGGTTTTCCTTTTTTCCATATTCTCACTAATGCTTATTATTATTTTTAGTTAGTTAGTTAGTTCAGTCACTCAATCAGGTCCTACTCTTTGCAACCTCATGGACTGCAGCACACCAGGCTTCCCTGATCATCACTGGCTCCCAGACATTGCTCAAACTCATGTCCATCAAGACAGTGATGCCATCCAACAATTTCATCTTCTGTCATCCCTTTATCCTCCTGCCTTCAATCTTTTCCAGCATCAGGTTCTTTTCAATGAGTCAGTTCTTCACATCAGGTGGCCAAAGTATTGGAGTTTCAGCCCCAGCATCAGTCCTTCCAATGAATATTTAGGACTGGTTTCCTTTAGGATTGACTGGTTTGTTCTCCTTGAAGTCCAAAGAACTCTCAAGAGTCCTCTCCAACACCACAGTTTGAAAGCATCAGTTCTTTGGAGCTCAGCTTTCTTTATAATCCAACTCTCACATCCATACATGACTACTAGAAAAACCATAGCTTTGACTAGATGGACCTTTGTCATCAATCTTTCTGCTTTTTAATATGCTGTCTAGGTTGGTCATAGTTCTTCCAAGGAGCAAGTGTCTTTTAGTTTCATGGCTGCAGTCACCATCTACAGTGATTTGGGAGCCCCCCAAAATAAAGTCAGCCACTGTTTCCATTGCTTCTGCATCTAACTGCCATAAAGTGATGGAACCAGATGCCATGATCTTAGTTTTCTGAATGTTGAGTTTTAATCTAACTTTTTCATTCTCCCCTTTTACTTTCATCAAGAGGTTCTTTAGTTCTTTCTCACTTTCTACCATAAGGGTGGTGTCATCTGCATGTCTGAGATTATTGATATTTCTCTCTGCAATTTTGATTCTAGCTTATACTTCATCCAACTCAGCATTTCACAAGATGTACTCTACATATAATTGAAATTAGCAGGGGGACAATATACACCCTTGACATACTCCTTTTCTGATTTGGAACCAGTCTATTGTTCCATGTCCAGTTCTAAGTGTTGCTTCTTGAACTGCATTCAGATCTTTCATGAGGCAGGTAAGGTGATCTGGGATTCATATCTCTTGAAGAATTTTCCACCATTTGTTGTGATCCACACAGTCAAAGGTTTTGGCATAATCAATAAAGAAGATATTTTCCTGGAATTCTCTTGCTTTTCTGATGATCCAACAAATGTTGGCAATTTGATCTTTGGTTTCTCTGTCTTTTCTAAATCCAGCTTGAATGTCTAAAAGTTCAGCTCTCATGTACTGTGAAGTCTGGCTTGGTGATATTTGAGCATTACTTTGCTAGTATGTAAGATGATTGCAATTGTGTTGTATTTTTAACATTCTTTGGCATTGCCTTTCTTTGGGATTGGAATGAAAACTGACCTTATCCAGTCCTGTGGCTACTGCTGAGTTTTCCAAATTTGCTGACATATTAAGTGCAGCACTTTCACAGCATCATCTTTTAGGATTTGAAATAGCTCAACTGGAATTCCATTTGAGCTAGTGGAGGAATTGCCTCCACTAGCTTTGTTTGTAGTGATGCTTGCTAAGGCCCACTTGACTTCACATTCCAGGATGTCTGACTCTAGGTGAGTGATCACACCATCATGGTTATCTGGGTCAGATCAGATCAGATCAGTCGCTCAGTCGTGTCCGACTCTAAGAAGGTCCTTTTTGCATAGTGCTTCTGTGTATTGTTCCCACCTTTTCTTAATATCTTCTACATCTGTTAGCTTCATAATGTTTCTGTTCTTTATTGTGCCCATCTTTGCATGAAGTGTTCCCTTGATATCTCTAATTTTCTTGAAGAGATCTCTAGTCTTTCCCATTCCATTTTTTTTCTCTCTCTCTCTCTTTCTTTGCATTGATCACTGAAGGCCTTCTTATCTCTCCTTGCTCTTCTTTGGAACTCTACATGCAGAGTTCTGAAGAAGAGCAAGGAAAGGTAGGTTAAAAGTAATTTCTTATGGTTTTTATTTACATTTCCCTCATGATTAGTGATGTTGAGCACCTATGTGTGTATATTGACCATCTGTGTGTATTCTTTGGATACATACCTTTTTGAATTCTCTGTCCATTATTTAATTGAAATAGTGAAAAGTGAATTTGATTATATAGATAGATAGATACATATGAAATTTGAAAATATTTTCTTCCATTTGGAAGGTTATATTTTTATTTTGTTGATTATCTTTCCTTTGTATAAGTTCTGTAGTTTGATGCAGTCGCACTAGTTTATTCTTGCTTGTATTGACTTTGACTTAGATGTCAAATCCAAAATTTCATTGCTAAGACTAATGTCAAAGACCTCATTACCTGTGTTTCCTTCTAGAAGTTTTATGGTCTTATGTCTTTAATCCAGTTTGAGTTAGCTTTGTGTATCATGCTAGATAGTAGTTCAAATTTATTATTTTGCATATTCAGCTTTCCCAACATAATTTACTGAGGAAGCTATCCCTTCCTCATTGTGTATTCTTAGCTCCTTTGTCATAAATTAACTTACAAAATATGCTTGAGTTTATTTCTGGACTCTCTTTATGTTACATTGATCTATGTGGCTCTTGCATACAAAAATCATACTGTTTTGAGTGCTAGACCTTTGTAATATAACTTGAAATCAGAAAATATGATGTTTCTAGCTTTACTTTTCTTTCTCAAGATTGCTTGAGCCATTTGTAGTCTTTGTGTTTTCATGAAGAAAGCCAAAGTGATAGTCGCTTAGTTGTGTGCATCTCTTTGTGCCCCCATGGACCGCAGTCCATTAAGCACTTTTTTTTTTCTTTTCTTGCTTAAAATGCATTTTCTTAAAATTGTAACAGTGATTGCATTTAATCTGTAGATTGATTTGGACAGTATGGGCATTGTAACACTCTTAACTTTTCCATCAATGAACAGGGAACATGTTCCACATCTTTTTCAAATTTTTTCATCAATATCTTATAGCTTTCATTGCATGAGTCTTTCAAATTCTGATAAAATTTATTATTAGGCATTTTATTCATTTTAATGTATTGAAAATTTAATTTAATGCACTAATATATCTTTCTAATAGCCTGTTATTAGAAATGCAGTGGATTTCTGTATATTGATTTTGTATCCTGCATCTATTTTGAATTTGTTAATTCTAACAGATTTTTGGTGGATTCTTTAAGGTTTTCTATAAATAATATTATGACTATTGCAAATAGTTACAGTTTACTTCTTACTTTGTAATTTATATGACTTTTCTTTCTTTCTTTTTTGCCTAATAGCTCTGGCTAAGATTTCAAATGTTATTTTAAATAAAAAGGTGAAAGTGGGAAGCTTTGTCTTGTGCTTGATACTAGGGGAAACATTTCAGATTTTTACCATAGCGTATGATGTTAACTCTCCATGTTATATATGGGTTTTATTAGGTTGAAGCATTTTGTTGAGCTTTTTATTTTTTTTTTTTTTTTTTTAAATCATACATGGATGTTAAATTGTACAATGACTTTTTCCTTATCTATTAGATGATTGATGGCGGTTTAGTCACTAAGTTGTGTCCAACTCTTGAGAACCCAGGTCTGTAGCCTTCAAGGCTCCTCTGTCCATGGGATTCTTCAGGCAAGAATCCTGGAGTGGATTGTTATTTCCTTCTCCAGGGGATCTTACCAACCCAGGAATTGAACCTGAGTCTCCTGCATTGCAGGCAGATTCTTTACTGACTGAGCTATGAACGAAACCCCATTAGATTATTAGTTATTAATATATAATTAACAAGAAGCATATTTCTTTTTTTTTATCAAAGACCATGAAGAATGTTCAAAAATTACAGAAAGACTTAAGCAAGTTTTTCATATTTATCTACATAAAGATAGTCAAAATCAATGATATGTTTAATATCTATGTATATTCAAGGCTCAACTAATTATGGAGGTAAGAGAATCACCTAAAAGTAACTTTTATTTGCTGCAATAGAAACTATAAGCATAACCATCTTATTTCAGATCTGTGAATAGTATGATTTGAGTAATACAAATGAAAATAAAACTTTCATGTATAAATATTTGGTTAATAATTATGGTGTAAATGAATAAAGTTTAATCAATAAAAAAATATACCTCGCCTTCCCGCGACCAGCGCACAATTAAGAGCACCCTGCCAGCTGCGTCGCACACTGGGAGCTACCCCACGACCTAGGAAGGATGGCGGTGAGGGCCAGCGCACTAAGCATGGCAGAGAAGAGCTACCCCACGACCGAGGTCAGGAGGGGCGGCGGTGAGGAGAGACCCCTCGTCCAAGGTAAGGTGCGATGGCTGTGCTTCGCTGGCCGGGAGCAGCCAGGAGCAGCCGGGACGAGATACCCCACGCCCAAGGTAAGAGAAACCCAAGTAACATAGTAGGTCTTGAAAGAGGGCATCAGAGGGCAAATACACTAAAACCATTCTCACAGAAAACTAGTCAATCTAATCACACAAGGACCACACCCGTGTCTAACTCAATGAAATTAAGCCGTGCCAGAGGGGCAACCTGGGATGGGTGGGTCATGGTGGAGAGAGATGACAGGGTGTGGTCCGCTGGAGAAGGGAATGGCAAACCACTTCAGTATTCTTGCCTTGAGAACCCCATGAACAGTATGAAAAGACAAAATGATAGGATACTGAAAGAGAAACTCCCCAGGTCAGTAGAGGCCCAATATGCTACTGGAGATCACTGGAGAAATAACTCCAGAAAGAATGAAGGGATGGAGCCAAAACAAAAAGAATACCCAGCTGTGGATGTGTCTGGTGATAGAAGCAAAGTCCGATGCTGTAAAGAGCAATACTGCATAGGAACCTGGAATGTCAGGTCCATGAATTAAAGGCAAATTGGAAGTGGTCAAACAAGAGATGGCAAGAGTGAATGTTGACATTCTAGGAAATAGCCAACTAAAATGGACTGAAATGGGTGAATTTAATTCAGATGACCATTATATCTACTACTGTGGGCAGGAATCCCTCAGAAGAAATGGAGTGGCCATCATGGTCAACAAAAGAGTCCGAAATGCAGTACTTGGATGCAATCTCAAAAATGACAGAATGATCTCTGTTCGTTTCCAAGGCAAACCATTCAATGTCACAGTAATCCAAATCTATGCCCCAACCAGTAACACCAAAGAAGCTGAAGTTGAACGGTTCTATGAAGACCTACAAGACCTTTTAGAACTAACACCCAAAAAAGATGTACTTTTCATTATAGGGGACTGGAATGCAAAAGTAGGAAGTCAAGAAACACCTGGAGTAACAGGCAAATTTGGCCTTGGAACACGGAATGAAGCAGGGCAAAGACTAACAGAGTTTTGCCAAGAAAATGCACTGGTCATAGCAAACACCCTCTTCCAACAACACAAGAGAAGACTCTATACATGGACATCACCAGATGTTCAACACCGAAATCAGATCGATTATATTCTTTGCAGCCAAAGATGGAGAAGCTCTATACAATCAGCAAAAACAAGACCAGGAGCTGACTGAGGCTCAGACCATGAACTCCTTATTGCCAAATTCAGACTGAAATTGGAGAAAGTAGGGAAAACTACTAGACCATTCAGGTATGACCTAAATCAAATCCCTTATGATTATACAGTGGAAGTGAGAAATAGATTTAAGGGCCTAGATCTGATAGAAAGAGTGCCTGATGAACTATGGAATGAGGTTCGTGACACTGTACAGGAGACAGGGATCAAGACCATCCCCATGGAAAAGAAATGCAAAAAAGCAAAATGGCTGTCTGGGGAGGCCTTACAAATAGCTGTGAAAAGAAGAGAAGCGAAAAGCAAAGGAGAAAAGGAAAGATATAAACATCTAAATGCAGAGTTCCAAAGAAAAGCAAGAAGAGATAAGAAAGCCTTCTTCAGTGATCAGTGCAAAGAAATAGAGGAAAACAACAGAATGGGAAAGACTAGGGATCTCTTCAAGAAAATCAGAGATACCAAAGGAACATTTCATGCAAAGATGGGCACGATAAAGGACAGAGATGGTGTGGCCCTAACAGAAGCAGAAGATATTAAGAAGAGGTGGTAGGAATACACAGATCAGATCAGATCAGCTCTCAGTCGTGTCCAACCCGCGACCCCATGAACTGCAGCACCCCAGGCCTCCCGTCCATCACCAGCTCCCTGAGGTCACCAGACCGCATCCATCGAGTCAGTGAGCCACCAGCCATCTCATCCTCGTCGTCCCCCTCCCCGCCCTCAATCCCCCCAGAATCAGAGCCCCGAGTCACCCGATGGGGGCCAAAAACTGAGTTTCAGCTAGCATCACCCAAGAAACCAGGTGATCCCCAGAGGACGATGACCGCAGTCCAAGGGACCTCAGAGTCCTCCAACACCACAGTTCAAAAGCATCAATTCTTCGGCAGAAGAACTGTACAAAAAAGAGCTTCAAGAACCAGACAATCATGATGATGTGATCACTGACCTAGAGCCAGACATCTTGGAATGTGAAGTCAAATGGGCCTTAGAAAGCATCACTATGAACAAAGCTAGTGGAGGTGATGGAATTCCAGTGGAGCTATTCCAAGTCCTGAAAGATGATGCTGTGAAAGTGCTGCACTCAACATGCCAGCAAATTTGGAAAACTCAGCAGTGGCCACAAGATTGGAAAAGGTCAGTTTTCATCCCAATCCCAAAGAAAGGCAATGCCAAAGAATGCTCAAACTACCGAACAATTGCACTCATCTCACACGCTAGTAAAGTAATGCTCAAAATTCTCCAGGCCAGGCTTCAGCAAAATGTGAACCGTGAACTTCCTGATGTTCAAGCTGGTTTTAGAAAAGGCAGAGGAACCAGAGATCAAATTGCCAACATCCGCTGGATCATGGAAAGAGCAAGAGAGTTCCAGAAAAACATCTATTTCTGCTTTATTGACTATGCCAAAGCCTTTGACTGTGTAGATCACAATAAACTATGGAAAATTCTGAAAGAGATGGGAATACCAGACCACCTGATCTGCCTCTTAAGAAATCTGTATGCAGGTCAGGAAGCAACAGTTAGAACTGGTCATGGAACAACAGACTGGTTCCAAATAGGAAAAGGAGTACGTCAAGGCTGCATATTGTCACCATGTTTATTTAACTTATATGCAGAGTACATCATGAGAAATGCTGGACTGGAAGAAACACAAGTTGGAATCAAGATTGCCGGGAGAAATATCAATGACCTCAGATATGCAGATGACACGACTCTTATGGCAGAAAGTGAAGAGGGGCTAAAAAGCCTCTTGATGAAGGTGAAAGTGGAGAGTGAAAAGGTTGGCTTAAAGCTCAACATTCAGAAAACGAAGATCATGGCATCTGGTCCCATCACTACATGGGAAATAGATGGGGAAACAGTGGAAACAGTGTCAGACTTTGTTTTTCTGGGCTCCAAAATCACTGCAGATGGTGACTGCAGCCATGAAATTAAAAGAAGCTTACTCCTTGGAAGGAAAGTTATGACCAACCTAGATAGCATATTCAAAAGCAGAGACATTACTTTACCAACAAAGGTTCACCTAATCAAGGCTATGGTCTTTCCTGTGGTCATGTATGGATGTGAGAGCTGGACTCTGAAGAAGGCTGAGAGCCGAAGAATTGATGCTTTTGAACTGTGGTGTTGGAGAAGACTCTTGAGAGTCCCTTGGATTGCAAGAAGATCCAACCAGTCCATTCTGAAGGAGATCAATCCTGGAATTTCTTTGGAAGTAATGATGCTAAAGCTGAAACTCCAGTATTTTGGCCACCTCATGCAAAGAGTTGACTCATTGGAGAAGACTCTGATGCTGGGAGGGGTTGAGGGCAGGAGGAGAAGGGGACGACAGAGGATGAGATGGATGGATGGCATCACTGACTTGATGGGTGTGAGTCTGGGTGACCCCCGGGAGCTGGTGATGGACAGGGAGGCCTGGCATGCTGCGGTTCATGGGGTTGCAAAGAGTCGGACACGACTGAGCGACTGATCTAATCTGATAATTAAAGAAAACTTATGACAAACCTAGACAGCATATTAAAAAGCAGACACATTACTTTGCCAACAAAGATCCATTTAGTCAAAGCTAGGGTTTTTCCAGTAGTCATGTATGGATGTGAGAGTTGAACCATAAAGAAAGCTGAGCACTGAAGAATCCTGCTTTTGAATTGTGGTGTTGGAGAAGACTCTTGAGAGTCCCCTGAACTGCAAGGAGATCCAACCAGTCAATCCTAAATGAGATCGGCCCTGAATATTCATCGGAAGGACTGATGCTGAAGCTCCAATTCTTTGGCCAACTGATGCGAAGAGCTGACTCATTGGAAAAGATCTTGATGCTGGGAAAGACTGAAGGCAGAAGAAGGGGACAGTAGAAGATGAGATGGTTGGATGGCATCCCTGATTCAATGGACTTGAGTTTGATCAATCTCTGGGAGTTGGTGAATTACAGGGCAGCCTGGAGTGCTGCAGTCCATGGGGTCACAAACAGTCAAACACAACTGACTGACTAAACTGAACTGAACTGAATAATTAGATCGTTTCATGGTTTTAATCTTCCATTTTGTTATTGTGATTTATCTCATTGATTGATTTGTGGATGTTGAATCATTTTTGCATCCCTGGAATAAATCTCACTGGATTATGATGTATAATTCTTTTAGAGTGTTTGACTTTGAGTTTGCTAGTAGGTTGTTTCCTTACTGTTGAGATTTATATTGTATATTTTGGAAAATGGCCCTTTATTGGATATAACTTTTACAAATATTTCTTCTTTTCTGTGGCTTGTCTTTTCACTTTCTTTCCAGTGTCTTTTGCATGTTAGAAAATTTTAATTTTAATGAAATCCAACATATCTAGGTTTCTTTCACGTATTATACTTTTGATGTTATACATAAAAATCATCATTAAAAGCAGTATCATCTAGATTTTATTCTGTGTTATGTTCTAGGAGATTTTTAGTTTCACGTTTTACAATAGGTCTAGAAATTGAGTTAATTTTTGTGAAGTGTGTAAAGTCTATGTCAATGTTGCTTTTCAAATTTTGTTTTACATGTGATATTCCGTTGTTCCAGTACCTTTCTTGGGGAAAAAAATACAGTTTCTCCGTTGAATTACCTTTCCTTCTGTCAGTGATAATTGAATACATTTTTATGGCTCTATATTTTGTCCCACTGATTTTCTTTGTTTGTATGTTAGTTAAATTTTGCTTTGCTCAAACCCACATTGTTTTGATATGGAAACTTTAGAAGAAGTCAATGTTGAGTAGAGCTAGTCCTCCAACTTATTTTTTTAAATATTTCATTGTCTATTTTGGATTTTACTTTTCGTATAACATTTAGCACTAGCTTATCAATATCCACAAGATAATTTGTTGGGATTTTGATTGAAATTTTACAGAATTACAGATAAAGTTGGGAAGAACTGGCATTGTGACAGTATCTGGTCTTTCTATCCAAGAACATGAAACATTCCTTCATTTGTTTAGTTCTTTAACATATTTCCTTTGAATTTTATAGTTTCCTTTACATTAATATTATACAAAGTTTGGCATATTTATAGCTTAACATTTCAAGTTTTGGATGGTAATGTAAATGGCATTGCAGTGTTGTTGTTGTTTTTTAATTTGCTTGTGAAGATTTATTGATTATAGTTTTGAATAGAGAAGACAGTGGGTTTTCCTATAAAGATGAGCTAAGAAAAGACATCATCACTTGGCAGAGTCTGGAGGAAAATACTTAAATGCATAACCAACATTGTTGACAGTAACTGCCTTATGTCTTTGAACAAGTTCTGACATCCTTAATCAAATGCATGTGTTAGCCTATAATGTCAGAACTCCTTCTCCTGTCTTAGCCTGCTACGGTTAAATGGTTCTATAAATAACCGTGAGGAATTGACTGTGTCTTTAAAGAATCCTGCTATTTTTTTAAACAATAACGCTTGTTAACAGCAGTCACAATACTATGATCATTTCCACCACACTTATGCATATGTTAACTAAATTTTGTTCTGTGCTTGGAAGCTATCAGAGTAGATGAGTTGATCAGTAAATTATCCTCAAGGATAGTTTCATGGTAAACTTCCTATTGAATATCTATATTCATTAACTTCTCCCACCAACATCGATCTCTTCCCATCCCAAAGTAATTGATTTTAATTTATACATGTGGAAGTTATATGCATGTGACTATCAAAAGAGGAGTGAATTTTGTTGTTTGATTTAATAGATACAATTCCATTATCTCCTTCAATTATGTAACTTTAACGATGGTTTTGTTTTATAGCCAAAATCATTCTGGTCAAACAGAAGAAATAAGAAAATATAAAGAATATCCTAATAAATATTTAATTACAGTTGTCCTTGTAACACCTTCAAAAAATGCCGTGTATAATTTTTCCACTCTTTGCTATCCTTTATCAAGTACATTTTTAAGTTTATCATGGGAAAAAAAGATAAAATTGATAGTTTTTTGTGATCAAACATATTTTCTAATTAATCTGGGCATCTCAATGTCATGATAATAAATATTATTAATTTAACTTCTTTTGCCTTATCAGGGGCATCTTTATAAAGAAATCTGTCATTTGGCAAAGTATTTTTTAGATCAAAAGATTGAACTTACTATCAGAGGTTTTTCAATTAAGGACTGCTATTAAGTCATTTATTTCATTATATTCATCTTTCCTCTTCATATTTAGTTTTGCTAATTCAGACAGTAGGCAGGGTATATATATTTAATTTTCCACAGAGATTTACTTTAAGCCATAAGTCACTTCCTTATGTGATCACAACTTGAATTGAGTCTTTGACATTGGTCATGGCTATACATTCATTTCGGTTAGAGGAAAGCACAGCTGGAAAATGAACAGAGTTCAGAAACATTCAAAACATTCAACAGCGTTTCAATGTAGAACCGGTTACAGACATTTAATATTGTGTGAATATAGATAGATAGATAGATAGATTTAAAGAGCATTTTTTACAGCAAAAATCCAACTGGTCTTTTACCTTTTTTTCTTTTTGTTTAAGTGAAGGATTACAATTGAGAAGGGGCCCGCAGCAAACACAATCAACTTCAGTTATTCCACATTAATGATCAGAAGAGATTTAGATACTGCCAAGTGCATGTATACTTGACTGTAATTTGGGGATTTCTATAGTTTTCTTAGACCCTTGTTTCTACCATTTCCTTTAAGAGGCCTTTGAGAAATCTCATGTTTAAAATCTCTTCACTATTCTCATGAAGCACTTGGATATAAAAGAGAAGAAAGAATCTAAATTAACTTTTAGGATGAAGCAGAAGGGAGAAGACATAATGAAAAGACATAAGCAGAACTATTCTGCTCAGAAGGCCCATAGTTAAATATATAAGTTATTTTTCTGGCTTCCCTTGGCTTCCAGTGGCAACAATATTAGCCTCAGAAAAAGTTAGGTGTTCAGAGATGAACTGCATCAGTGGCTAGTGAAAGTCTTTTTCTTTTTTACAGTAAATTGAACACAGGACTTATTTGTAAAACATATTATGGGCATTATTGAATTACTATTTATGTCTATTTCATCTTTGGAACTATAGTGAGTATAACAATCAGCAGAAATTTTTCAATTGTCTGAATGTTTCTTTCTGATATCTTACCTCTACTAACCAGATGATAAATTCTTTGGGACTCATAATAGTGTTTCAATCAAACACGTTGAAAGACCTGTTCTTTAGTATTCCATAATGTTTCTGTAAATAGATGATAAATCATCCAGGGCTCCTTTCCATTACTAATTTTCTAGTGAGAAAAATTGAAGGTAGCTAAAAATCAAAAGAATAAAGTTCAAGAGTGCCATAGGTCAAGCATTAGAGAACTATATCTTATCTGTATTCCTTATGACTCTTAAACAGATAACATATCTTGGGTAGTCACTCAGCCAAGCTTGGAAAATAAGATATCTTTTCAGAGGAAATAGCCTTTGGAGTTGAAGCCCAATTCTGTCTTTTAGTGGTCTTATGACTCTGGATAAATCACTTAAATCTTGGGATCTTGTCTTCATCTTTAAAACAAGGGAAATGGTGATCAATACAGAGGGTTATTATGAGTAATATACAAAAAGTGATGGATATGAAAGAATATTCTGTTAGTGGGAAGACATCTGAATATACCCCCAATATTCTCCTGGTAATTATGGTCATATATAATCCCTTTATATTGAGTAATTTGGTTCTAGGTAACAGAGTATGCATAGAATGATCCCCTTGTGATTAAGTTACCACAAACTCTTGTCTACTGACTCTCTATTGCTTGCTTTGATAAAGTAGGCTGTCTTGTTGCAGAGATACACATGAAAAGAAAATAAAGGTGGCTTTCATCCAACAATCTGCAAGCAACTACGATCTCCAATCCAATTGCAAGAAATTAAATCTTATTTATAACCACATATATGAGCTTAGAAGCAGATCCTTTCCCATTTGAACCTGGTACTAAAATCACAGCTCTATCTCAGACCAAGACAGCAGCCAGTCAGAGGCCTTGAAGTAGAGGACCCAGCTAAGCCATACCCAGATAAGTGATCCCAGAAACAACCATGAGATAATAAATATGTGCTATTTTAAGTCACTAAGCTTGTGGATAATTTAAGTGATAGGTAACTGATACAAAATACTAAATAATCAACACATCCATTACTATAGATGCTCAGCACAAGAACCTTAGTCTTTTTGTGTTCCATTCTTTCTATCATACCCTACATCTGATTTCTCAGTAATCTCTTTGACTCTTCCTTCAAAATATATCCAGAACTTACCACTTCCCTGCTACTCTCCTGAAACAAGTCACCATAATCTCTCTACTGGATCATCAGTTTAAGTGTCCTAAAATCACCCACTCACCACTGGGTTTCCTGCTCTGTCACTCCCCTATGTGATCTATTCCCTCCATATTACCAGACTGTGCTCCTTCTCTGGATGAAAACTACCAAGAGTCCCTCCCAAATGCTAATAAAAGACAAAATCCTTCTAACGACTTTTGTGTCTCTAAACTGGCCCCTGAACTATCAGAGCCTTCATTTTCTGTCACATTCTCTCTTCATCCAGCATCACTTCTTTTAAGGCTTTACCAGGAAACGCTGACTTCTACTGGATGAACTTTGCATCAGGACATTTGAGTTTGCTGTTTCACTGAATATATAATGACCTTCCCCCAGGTAATATGGCTCAGGCTCATTACCTCACCTTTTTCAGATCTTTGCTGCACTTCACTTTCTCAGCATGCCTGATCCTAATTACCTTATTTAAAATCCCATATATCATCATTCTCTGCTACCACTTCCCTGCTATATATTTCTCACTGTAAAGTCATCATCACTCTCTGAGATATTAAATGTTTTACTTATTTTTCTTCTCTTAGACATAAATGTTATGAGGGCAGCCATTTTCCTTTTTGAAAATTATCATTTTGCATACCTTCAGTTCCTAAAGGATGGATTGGCTGAATGAAGAAATGAGAAATAGTAAGAAAATAAAGCAACTAATTTGAAATGAGACTTTGAAGTGTCTTCTTGAACTTTCTAATAGTGAGGTCAGAGTCATATAAGTGGAGTTGTCTCTCAAGATCTATGCTGATAAACATGCAGGTATAATGTCCAGGAAAAGGAGGTTTTTTTTTGTTTTTGTTTTTCCTTTCACTATAGAGAGAATAACACCAATAACTAATATAACATATATAACTTGGAATAATGTCTGGCATAGAGAGATTATAGGCTTCCCTGGTAGCTCAGCTATTAAAGAATCTGCCTTCAATGCAGGAGACTGCAGTTTGACTCCTGGGTTGGGAAGATCCCCTGGAGAAGGGAAGGATACCCAGTCCAGTATTCGTGGGCTTACCTGGTGGCTCAGGTGGTAAGGAATCCACCTTCTGTGTGGGAGACCTGGGTTCGATTCCTGGGTTGGGAAAATCCCCTAGAGGAGGGCATGGCAACCCACTCCAGTATTCTTGCCTAAAGAACCCCCATGGACAGAGAATCCCGGCAGTCTACAGTCCATGGGGTTGCAAAGTGTCAGACATGACTGAGCAACTAAGTATAACAGCATATGGAGAGATTATGAGAATAATATTAGTTGATGTCATTACTATTATCAACATTCTTACATTCTCTTCATATTTCTGTATTATTTAGCCTTAATAAGAAACAAAATCTGGATGAATCTTGCAATGAGAGAGAAAGGAGAGAGTTGGGCAATGAATTAGATTCTCAGTTTTGTTCTATTAGTCTTTGCAAAGAAATTTCATAGAACAAATAGTAGTTTTGCTTGGGAAAATTAAAGTTTTAACATCTAATTCATAAGTAAAACTTTATGTTACTACTAAATGGTATAAGAACAACTTAAAATATTTGCTTATAAGAATGATTTGGTGACTTATGAAAGTCAGTGATTTTTAAAAATATAACCCTATCACAATCAAGAGCAACAACAACAACACTGGATCAAAACAAAAACAGTAACATCAAAATTGAAACCAAGTCACACAAAAATCAAATACGCGTACACAAACATGTAACATTATTAAAAATAAAGTTAGAAAATTTGAACTCAAGACTAGGATGGGTAAGTCATAAGGAAAATGAATTTATATTTTATTAAAAATCAGAAACATGCTTTTTATCTTTTGGATGAAAACAAGTATTTCTCAATTCTAAGTTAACAAACATTTATAAACACATATGGAAAATACTATAATTAAATATGAAGGATTTAAATTTTTTAAAAAAATATTTGGTGGTATTACCAATCTAAATTTTTTAATATACCCGAGTGCAATAATTTGCATAAACAACTGTTAGCCCTTACTTTCGTTTCATATTGGCATTTTTTCACAGCATGATGTTATCTTTATCTAAATCTTCTCCATTGGTCTATAATAAATCTTTGAGTTGGTATGTCATCATTCTGCTTAATTGCTCCATTTTCATAAGATGTCTCAGTATTTCCCCAAGATTTCAACGTGCACATTATAAAAATAATATTGTCTGCTAAATATAAGCCCAAGGAGTTGACTGTGGCTCAAATCGTGATCTCCTTATTGCCAAATTCAGACTTAAATTGAAGAAAGTAAGGGAAAACACTAGACCATTGAAGTATGACCTAAATTAAATCCCTTATGATTATACAGTGGAAGTGACAAATAGATTCAAGGGATTAGATCTGATAGAGTGCAAGAAGAACTATAGACAGAAGTTCATGACATTGTATAGGAGGCAATGATCAAGACCATCCCCAAGAAAAAGAAATGCAAAAAGGCAGAATAGTTGTCTGACGAGGCCTTATAAATAGCTGAAAAAAGAAGAGAAGCTAAAGGCAAAGGAGAAAAGGAAAGATATACCAGTTTGAATGCAGAGTTCCAAAGAACAACAAGGAGAAACAAGAAAGCCTTCCTCAGCAATCAATGAAAATAAACAGGGGAAACAATTAAATGCAAAGGACTAAAGATCTATTCAAGAATATTAGAGATACCAAAGGAATATTTCATGCAAAGATGAGCAGAATAAAGGACAGAAGATCCACACCTTTAATCCATACAGAATAAAGGTATGGGTGGATCTGAACAGAAGCAGAAGATATTAAGAAGAGGTGGCAAGAATACACAGAAGAATTATACAAAAAAGATCTTCATGACCCAGATAACCACGATGGTGTGATCACTCAGCTAGAACCAAACAGCATGGAATATGAATTCAAATGAGCCTTAGGAAGCATCACTTTGAACAAAGCTAGTGGAGGTGATGGAATTCCAGTTGGGCTATTTCAACTCCTAAAAGATGATGCTGTGAAAGGGCTTCACTTAACATGCCAGCAAATTTGGAAAACTCAGCAGTGGCCACAGGACTAGAAAAAGTCAGTTTTCATTCCAATCCCAAAGAAAGGCAATGTCGAAGAATGTTCAAACTACCGCACAATTGTACTCATCTCACAAGCTAGCAAAGTAATTCTCCATGCCAGGCTTCAACAGTATGAGAACCATGAGCCTCCGGATGTTCAAGCTGGATTTAGAAAAGGCAGAGGGACCAGAGATCATATTGCCAACATCTGCTGGATCATCAAAAAAACAAAAGAGTTACAGAAAAATACCTACTTTATTGACCACGCCAAAGCCTTTGACTGTGTGGATCACAACAAACTGTGGAAAATTCTTCAAGAGATGGGAATCCCAGGCCACCTGTCCTGCATCCTGATAAATCTATATGCAGATTAATAAGCAACAGTTGGAAGTGAATATGGAACAACAGACTGATTTCAAATTGAGAAAGGAGTACATCAAGGTACTTGCTTATTTAACCTATATGAAGAGTACATCATGTGAAATACCAGGCTGGATGAAGCACAAGCTGGAATCAAGATTGCTGGGAGAAATATCAATAACCTCAGATAAGCAGATGACACCACCTTTATGGCAGAAAGAACTGAAGAGCCTCTTGATGAACATGAAAGAGGAGAGTGAAAAAGCTCTTAAAACTCAACATTCAGAAAACTAAGATTATGGCATCTGGCCCCATCACTTCATGGCAAATAGATGGGGAAACAGTGAGAGACTTTATTTCGGGGGCTCCCAAATCACTGCAGATGGTGACTGCAGCCATGAAATTAAAAGACGCCTGTTCTTTGGAAGAACTATGACCAACCTAGGCAGCATATTAAAAGGCAGAGGCATTACTTTACCAACAAAGGTCTGTCTAGTCAAAGCTATAGTTTTTCTAGTAGTCATGTTTGGATGTGAGAGTTGGACTATAAATAAAGCTGAGCACCAAATAATCGATGCTTTTGAACTGTGGTGTTGGAGAAGACTCTTGAGAATCCCTTGAACCACAAGGAGATCCAACCAGTCCATCCTAAAGGAAATCTATCCTGAATATTCATCAGTGGAAGCACTGATGCTGAAGCTGAAACTCCAATACACTGGCCACCTGATGGGAAGAAATAACTTATTGGAAAGACCCTGATGTTGGGAAAGATTGAAGGTGGGATGTGAAGGGGATGACAGAGGATGAGATGGTTGGATGGCATCACCGACACAATAGAAATGAGACTGAGTAATCTCCAGGAGTTTGTGATGAACAGGGAAGCCTGACATGCTGCAGTCCATAGGGTCACAAGGAGTCAGACACAACTGAGTGACTGAACTGAACTGAACTATCTGGCAGAATGAAATAGAACTGCATAGGAAAGAAAAATTAACAGATTAATAAAATCATCCTTCAAAAGTTAATTATGGGATGTTTAATAGATATAGACATTGAAAAGTTCTACATTGATTTCCATTGATTAAGCGTGACCCTGTTCACCCCCAGGCTCCTCAGGAGTAGCCATAGACTCTTTATATAGTATATGCCATAACTATTTCATCTTCATTTCCACCAGCCAAACATTTTACAGACCCATAAAGTCACTCTTCAGCAAGGGGCAATAATAAGCATATCTTTGACATATTTACCACTGAGGTGCAGTGATAGAGCATGTTAATTCATAAAAGAAATATTGATGTGTGTTTGGTATTTTATTTTGGTAGGTGAATTTTTTGATTCTAAAGTGTGAAAGTATATAAATTTGCATTGTTTCAGCCAAGCCTCTGTAAGTTGTCTATCCTTCCTTTAAAGCCAGATCTAAAGAAATTTTTTTTTTTTTTTTTTAAAAATTGACCAGTCTAGTATGGAGATTTCTCCTCCTTTGGTTTTAGTGATGTGATTGTCTCTTCATTTATTTCCTACATAAATCAATATTTTACTCTTGACTTTACAAAATTAATGCATTTCTCTAAAATCATCTGTGACTTCCTACCTTTTTAAAAAATAATGCATAAGAAAAATATCCAGAATAAAACTGCATTCAGAAACACTGTACATGTCTCTTGGACACAAGACAATGCTGGTTACTTTGGAATAGTGAGCAGAAGAGATGGAAATGAATCCTAGAAGAGCTACTTAATATTAGATGTGTTCATATGCGAAAATAATATCTAGTCTCAAAAAAAAAAACTTTTTTGATGCTATTTAGGAAATGGATCCTTGAGTTGCATTACTTTGCAGCTCAGCTCTTAACTCTTCTGCCAATCTTTCTTTAATGATAGCAAATCTCTCCAGCATAATGAGGCTTACATGGGAGGAAGAAGACCATCAGCTAAGCAGGTACAGTGCTCTATCTATAGCAAGTAGTAGGATTTTAAAACAGCTCATTAAAAAGAACTCTGACCACCTGCTGAAATTATGCTAAATCTGTTTTAAAGGTACAGATGAAGAGATTGAAACACAAAGATATTTAATCTTGTTCAAGGCAGATAAAAGTAGTTTAACAAGGTTTTGGTAGCTAGTTGAAAAGCATCAAGGGAAACAAACATATTTAATTGTGCAGCAATTAGTTGATGAGCTCTTATGGTTGACAGCATTCTGTTAACCCTGCATCTGTAAATCTTACTCCACATTTAATGTTTTTGACATTGTATTTTATAGTTTTATGTGTTTATTTCTACCTACCTACTGCAGATGTAGATGATTTTATCTGTTTTGTCTTTTAAGCTTCTGAATAGCTTTATGAGTGATTGGTATAATTACTTATATTTTCCTTTACCAATGATAATTTTTCTTTCTTAATTTTCATATTTCTATTGGTAGTCTTTTATTTTCTGCTAAGTACCTGTAACATTTGTGTTAAGTCCCTTTAACGTTTTTTTTAAAGCTAGTTTAGTATTGTTGAACTCTTTTAGCTTTAGCTTTTCTATAAATTTCTTTATCTCTCCTTCAGTTCTGAACGATAAACTTGCTGGGTAATGTATACTTTGCCGAACGTTTGTTTTTTTCTTTCATCACTTTGAATATGTCTTGCCACTCTGACATTCATTATTTCTGCTGAAAAGTTAGTTTATATACTTATGGAAGGTTTGTGTGTGTGTGTGTGTGTATGTATTTAACATAGCCAGTGTATATGTGTGTATATGTATTTAATGCACATATGTGTACATGTATGCATATGTATTTAACATAACCAGTTGCTTTCTTTGCTGCATTTGATTTTCCTTTTATCTTTAAGTTTTGCCATTTTAATTCTGATGTGTTTGGTGTAGACTTCTTTGGTTTCATCTTGTTTGAGATTCTCTGTGTTTCCTGGACCTGGATGCCAGTTTCCTTCCCCAGATTAGGGAAGCTTTCAGCTATTGTTTCTTAAAATAAGTTCTGTGCTCTTTTCTTTCTTTTCTTCTCCTGCTGCTGCTGCTGCTGCTGCTAAGTCGCTTCAGTCGTGTCCGACTCTGTGCGACCCCGTACAAGGCAGCCCACCAGGCTACCCCATCCCTGGGATTCTCCAGGCAAGAATACTGGAATGGGTTGCCATTTAACCCCTATAATGTTAATGGTAGTACACTAGATATTGCCCTATGCTGCTGCTAAGTTGCTTCAGTTGTGTCCGACTCTGTGCAACCCCATAGATGGCAGCCCACCAGGCTCCCTCATCCCTGGGATTCAGCAGGCAGGAACACTGGAGTGGGTTGCCATTTCCTTCTCCAATGCAGGAAAGTGAAAGTGAAGTCACTCAGTCCTGTCTGACTGTTGAGGATCCCATGGACTGCAGCCTACCGTGCTTCTTTGCCCATGGGAGTTTCCAGGCGAGAGTACTGGAGTGGGGTGCCATTGCCTTCTCTGAGATATTGCCCTATAGGCCTCCTATTTAAATTTAAATTTAAAATATATCCTCATTTTAAATTTTTTGTATGTGTTCAGTTTTGTGATTTCCATTACTTTGCCCTCAAGTTCACTCATTTGTTTTTCTGTATACTCTAATCTATTTTTGATCCTACTAGTGCATTTTTAATTTCAGTTACTGTATTTCTACCTCTGCTTGGTTCTTCATCATATTTTCTAACTCTGTTAAATTTCTTACAATGCTCGTCCATTCTTTTCCCAAGTTTAGTGAGAGTCTTTATAATCATGTCTTGAAATCTTTATTGTGTAGATTGCTTATCTCTACTTCATTTAGTTCTTTTTCTGAGGTTATGTTTGATTTTTGTTTGAAATGCACTCCTTTGTTTCCTCACATTCCCCAATTTGTTTATTCCAACGTGCTAGGCAAGTCAGTTACATTTCCCAATCTTGGAGAAGTGGACTTATGTAGAAGCTGTTCTATGGCACCTAGTAATATCTCCTCTCTGACTACGAGAACTACGTGCTCTAGGAGTGCCCCCTCTGTGTGCTGTGTTAGTCTTCTGCTCTGGTGGGGCTGAATGCTGAGGGCACACTAGTGGGCAGGGCTCGTCTTTGGGCAAGTTGTCTGTGAGGCTGTCGTGGCTTCATGTAGTGATTGCAGTCCAGCTAGATGGCAATGTAGACTTCCTGAATGGCTGTCTGTGTGGGCATCTTTTTGTGAGGGAAGGAGTCTTGGGCTTGGTGCTGTCCAGCTGGAGCATGGGGCTAAGTCCCAGTATTTTTGTGTTGTACAACTCAAGGGGAACTGGGGTTGGTGCTCACCCACTGAATGGAGGGCCCAGATTCTTCCTGTACTGTCTGCATGTCCATGGGATTTTAGGGTTGGTGCCAAAGTGTTGGTGAGTAGGCTCTAATGGGCTCTAATAGGCTAGAGGGAGGATTCAGATCAGATCAGATCAGTTGCTCAGTCGTGTCCGACTCTTTGCGACCCCATGAACCGCAGCACGCCAGGCCTCCCTGTCCATCACCAGCTCCCGGAGGTCACCCAGACTCATACCCATCGAGTCAGTGATGCCATCCAGCCATCTCATCCTCTGTTGTCCCCTACTCCTCCTGCCCTCAATCCCTCCCAGCATCAGAGTCTTCTCCAATGAGTCAACTCTTCGCATGAGGTGGCCAAAATACGGGATTTTCAGCTTTAGCATCATTCCTTCTAAAGAAATTCCAGGATTGATCTCCTTCAGAATGGACTGGTTGGATCTTCTTGCAGTCCAAGGGACTCTCAAGAGTCTTCTCCAACACCACAGTTCAAAAGCATCAATTCTTCAGCACTCAGCCTTCTTCACAGTCCAGCTCTCACATCCATACATGACCACAGGAAAGACCATAGCCTTGACTAGGCGAACCTTTGTTGGTAAAGTAATGTCTCTGCTTTTGAATATGCTCTCTAGGTTGGTCATAACTTTCCTTCCAAGGAGCAAGCGTCTTTTAATTTCATGGCTGCAGTCACCATCTGCAGTGATTTTGGAGCCCAGAAAAACAAAGTCTGACACTGTTTCCCCATCTATTTCCCATGTAGTGATGGGACCAGATGCCATGATCTTCGTTTTCTGAATGTTGAGCTTTAAGCCAACCTTTTCACTCTCCACTTTCACTTTCATCAAGAGGCTTTTTAGCCCCTCTTCACTTTCTGCCATAAGAGTGGTGTCATCTGCATATCTGAGGTTATTGATATTTCTCCCAGCAATCTTGATTCCAACTTGTGTTTCTTCCAGTCCAGCATTTCTCATGATGTACTCTGCATATAAGTTAAATAAACATGGTGACAATATGCAGCCTTGACGTACTCCTTTTCCTATTTGGAACCAGTCTGTTGTTCCATGACCAGTTCTAACTGTTGCTTCCTGACCTGCATACAGATTTCTTAAGAGGCAGATCAGGTGGTCTGGTATTCCCATCTCTTTCAGAATTTTCCATAGTTTATTGTGATCCACACAGTCAAAGGCTTTGGCATAGTCAATAAAGCAGAAATAAATGTTTTTCTGGAACTCTCTTGCTTTTTCCATGATCCAGCGGATGTTGGCAATTTGATCTCTGATTCCTCTGCCTTTTCTAAAACCAGCTTGAACATCAGGAAGTTCACGGTTCACATATTGCTGAAGCCTGGCTTGGAGAATTTTGAGCATTACTTTACTAGCGTGTGAGATGAGTGCAATTGTTCGGTAGTTTCAGCCCCACCAGAGCAGAAGACTAACACAGCACACAGAGGGGGCACTCCTAGAGGGAGGATTAAATAATAGTAATTGCCAGCATCATTGTTATTGCAGTAGAATAGGCTTCGAAAAGTGACAGCTGCCAGCATCTATATCCCTGGGAGAGTCTTAGTTGTCTGCTTTCTCTTTAGGAGGTTCTCCAAGATCCACAAGCAGGCCTGACCTAAGCTCCTTTCCCTACTATCTCTGCTCTAGGTGTCAGAGTATGTGAGATTTTTCAGGTACTTTTTGAGTGTGAAGTCTGTGTTTCCTATAATCCTTTACCTCTCCTGAATATAAGCCCCACTGGTTCAAAGTCAGACTTATTAGGGGTTCATCTTCCCAGTGTAGGACTCCTAGGCTGAGGAGCTCAATGTTGGACTCAGTTCCTTTACTCCATGGAGATAACCTCTATAATTGTGATTATCCTTCCTGTTTGGGGTTTGCTAACTCAGGAATGTCAGTCCTGACTATACAGTGCTCTGCTCTTCCTACCCATTTTGTGGCTTCTTCTTTTTGTCTTCTGTTGTGTAAAACCTTTCCTGCTAGTCTTCAGGTTATTCTTAAAAATAGTACCTTTGTAAGTAGTTAGTTTTGATACATCTTTGGGAGGATTTGAGTTCAAGGTCTTTCTATGTTACCATCTTGGCTATCTCCTAAAAATTCTTAATAAGCACTTATTTGCTCCTGTGCTTACAAAAATGCTATAACCTTATGCTTACAAAAATGTTATTGATTTATTAATTAAAATCATTATTTTTAGATGTCATAAAATCATGTATTCAGTCATTTTATACCTATCAGTTTATAGTTTGGGGCCTCAGTTTCCTTAGTAATGAAAGTTAGGCTTTGGAACAGCTTGAAATTCCTCCAATCAGTCAAACACTATTTACATTTATGTACTGGACAGTATATGATTTTGTGTTTTCTATAAAGAATTTTTCTGAATAATATAATAAAGCAGGGGAAGGAGGATAGACATAACATCACAGACCCCTAATAAGCATAAGACAGCGAGCTGTGTGCATAAAAGCTTACTTCTACAAAACTCTGCAAAGCCAGTATTGCAGTGTTCATTTAATGGAAGAGAAATAGCAAGAAAATATTGTTGGGTCAGAATTTTAAAAGCTATGTTACAAAGCAGAAGAAAATTACTGGAATAATAGAGGTAGACAGGGACTTTTTAGATAACAGAAGACTGAGCAACCAACCTCTTTTCAGAAGTCTTTTTTAAAATTTTAGTGAATCTACCAAAATCTAGGCTATAAACATCAGAACTTTACAAAGTTCCTTCCTTGAAAATTAAATGGCTAAAAATATATCACAGTAATAGAAATTTTAAAAATGATTCTCATTCCAGATATCTTTGTTCATTCAGTTCCAAACTTGAAATGCATCCTTGGAACTTGAAATATCATTATGCAGCCATGGCCCTTTCTATAGTAGAACTTATTTGAATTACTCTTATTGATAGGCCATTCAATATTGAATGCTAGTCCTCAAGGTTTCCAACATGTCTGTTTTGGCCCTAATATCTTTGCATCAAAACTAATGATGTCCTCACTTCCACATTGAATTCATTATGTTTATACTCTACTTAACTTTTTGCCAGGTAGGAAATACCTGTTTCCTGGTACCAATCCTCCTACTAATTTGAAAGGTATATCCATTCATTACTTGCTTCAAGTTTATTAAACTTGATAACATTTTCTCACATATGAGATTTAATTGCTATTTTTAAAAGGAAACCTAAGTGATATAATCAGCAAAATATTAAAGACATTACTTGAAGCTGGAAAATGTCACCATCCAATAATTTTAACCAAGTATAGTATTATAAAATATAGTCAATTCTATAGTCTAATAGTGAGCTTTAAATGGCCTTAGCCATAAAATGAAATGTAAATAATAGAAGTTTAAAACTCTTTGCAAAAAAAAAAAAAAAAAATTGCCTTCATGCCTTTTGGTTCTATGAGCTGGAGAGAGTGTTTTGAGAGGCATTTATTTTGATAAATAAAGCAACAGTTATTTATGGTAGATGTTTCCAGAATATTGGTGTTATTCAGTCGTGTTCAATTCTCTGTGACCTCATGGATTGTAGTCCACCAGGTTCTCTGTTCCTGGAATTCTCCAAACAAGAATACTGGAGTCAGTAGCCATTTCCCTCTCCAGGGGATCTTCCTGACCCAGGGATTGAAGCCAGGTCTCCCTCATTGCAAGCAGATTCTTTACCAACTGAACCACCAGGGAAGTCCAAAATATGCTTAGAAGAAACTTTAGAAAGAATTAATTCTATCTTACTTCCTATAGAAGGAAGATTACCTCTCAGAATTAAACCACAAAATAATTGCTTGATTTTGGAATTTGAAGGTATGTGAGAAGATAGAGTGAGGAGATAAACATTGACAAAGGCACATGAAGACTTAAGGATCTGGCAAGTGACTGGAAAGTGTCAGAGAGTTATGAAGTTGCTTGCCTGTTGATGAAACACTGGAGAATCAATTCATGCATTCATTAATTCAAGTTTATATTAATTAGCTGCTCCTCCTTATTGGGAACTTCTTCCCAATTATGTATAGTGTTGGTGAGTGAAAACTACCCCCATATCTTTCAATAGAAGCAGACCCCTTTTGGCTTGAGCAAACAGGCTGATCATATTGGGGTTTTGATGGTCAATAAAAAAACATAAAGATAATGAGGTATTTGTGATTCACAGATACTATGTCACTCTCAAATATTACTGTCAGCTAGGTAGTAAAATACAAGTGATGATATACTAATTAGACATACTGTCATACTGGTTACCAGAAATGCAGTCAGGAGAATCCCGAAAAAAAAAAAAAAAAATCTAAACAATTTCTCAAAGAATGATTCAATGATTGCTTTACAGATGCACCCATGGCAGAATTATAACTCAGCAATGGTGATTCACCATTCCAACACAAGCCAGAATCAAGATTGCCGGACAAAATATCAATAACTTCAGATATGCAGATGACATCACATTTATGGCAGAAATCAAAGAGTAACTAAAAAGCCTCTTGATGAGAGTGAAAGAGCAGAGTGAAAAAGCTGACTTAAAATTCAACACTCAAAAACTAAGATGGTAGCATCCAGTTCCATCACTTCATGGCAAATAGATGGGGAAACAATGGAAACAGTGACAGAATTTCTTTTCTTAGGCTCCAAAATCACTGCAGGTGGTGACTACAGCCATGAAATTAAAACACACTTGCTCCTCAGAAAGAAAGCTATGGCAAACCTAGACAGCATGTTCAAAAGCAGAGGCATCATTTTATTGACAAACATCCATATAGTCAAAGCTATGGTTTTTGGTGGACCATAAAGAAAGCAAAGGACTGAAAAAATTGATGCTTTTGAACTGTGGTGTTGGAGAAGACTCTTGAGAGTCCCTTGGACTACCCATGGACTACAAGGAGATCAAACTAATCAATCCTAAAGATCAACCCTGAATATTCATTGGAAGGACTGATGCTGAAGCTGAAGCTCCAATACTTTGGACACCTGATGTGAAGAGCCGACTCATTAGAAAAGATGATAGATAGGGTAGAGATAGATAGATAAAGATAGATAAAATATGAGTTGTATCACAATGAAGTGACTAAGGAACACAGAATAGATTTTGTGTAGGTTTTCATCTCTCAAATGCGGATTCAGAACATGCTAGTGCATTATCAGGTCTCAGATGAATCATAAACCTTTACTTGCTAAGAACAGTTAACATACTGATATTTTTGACAATTCACTTAAAAAGTGAGAAAATTATGTTCAAAAGGGAGGAATTTGTCCCTTTTGATAATCCTACAAATTACTGTTGAAATTATGCAGAGGAAATAAAAAAGAATAAATAAGAGATATTTGAATGCAAAATTGACTTTAGACATAGAAATTGGTAGCTTAGAGGTGTGGGCATGGGAGCACTACTATTTATTAATAAAAAAACAGTCTGCTTTGTTTGAATATCAAAGGAATATATCATTGCTAAAAAGGTGAAAGAAATAAAGAAATGAATACATAAACACATTTTCCCATAGTAATGTAACTCTCAGCAATGTGTACTTAGATATAGTTTTTTTGGTAAAGATTTATATTCAGTTATGAAATATAGTCCATAAACCTGAATATTCCCTTCGAAGAAGGTCTACTTCTGTTCACCATCCCTGGTGTGTTACAAAAAAAAAAAAAAGGGCAACCACAATTCTGGTTTATAGCAATACCACATTCAATCAGCATTTATACAGAAAGCATAAAAAATGCATTTTCTTTAGTATACAAAAATTTCCCACTGTAGCCACGAAGAGCATTATGTTAGGATATTCTTGGTAAGAAAATTTCCAGACTTCGTGGTCTTATATTGCTTTTTGGGAACTGAATGATTTACTTGTCACTATTCCTAAGTCCTTGAAAACTCTTTTCCTTTCAAATGCTTCTATTTCCACAACATGATATTAGTGATTATCTATACACATGGCACCCCACTCCAGTACTCTTGCCTGGAAATTCCCATGGATGGAGGAGCCTGGTGGGCTGCAGTCCATGGGGTCGCTAAGAGTCGGACACGACTAAGTGACCTCACTTTCACTCTTCACTTTCATGCATTGGAGAAGGAAATGGAAACCCACTCCAGTTTTCTTGCCTGGAGAATCCCAGGGACGAGGGAGCCTGGTGGGCTGCCGTCTATGGGGTCGCACAGAGTCGGACACGACTGAAGCGACTTAGCAGCAGCAGCAGCATACACACATAACACACACACACACACACAGATCTGTTTTAAAAGAAAAATTAAACCTCGGTCCCTAAAATCATAGAAAGTGAAGTCGCTCAGAGGGACCCTTATATCATACATTTATGGATATGGCTTCACAAACTGTGTACCAGTGATATGTGAGGTCTTTATTAATCCAATAAATCAATAAGTATGTAAAAAATAATCTTTAAGTGCATGCCTGAATGTGCAATGCATTGTACCAAATGCTTCACCTTTGACCAGATTCGATTGATGATTGACTGCAAAGAACATTTCCAAGTTGAAAATCCAATAAAATTTATTTGAGAAGAATCATTATACAATCGCCCAATAATTAATCCTTTCCACCCTTTTCAAATGCCAGTTCCTTTGTGCTGGTGTCATAAACCTGCCTTAATTCCAATTCAGTCCTAAGTGCAAAACTTCTTAAATTCAAATTTGGTGAGACCCTTTCTCAAAACCTTCAATCATCTACTATTCTTAATTGTGTGAATCTGGTTAGCTAAAACAGAAAATAATTGAATATAAGCACATTGTACTTCCTTGGTGGCTCAGTGGTACACATTCTGTTTGCCAATGCAGGAGACACAAATTTGATCCCTTGGTCAGGAAGATCCTTTGAAGATGGAAATGGCAACCCATTTCAGTGCTCTTACCTGGGAAATCCCATGGACAGAGAAGTCTGACAGGCTACAGTCCATGGGGTTGCAATAGTGTCAGACACAACTTACTGACTAAACAACAGCAGTATACATTACAAAATAAATGGAAAATTTTGAAGAAGATAGCTAGAAAAATGGGTGAAATCCAAAACTACTCTGTGGGACAAGATACAGGCAATGTCATATATACTTGCTTAAGAATGGTATGGAGATGGATATTATTATTCTGTACATATATACTCTGCTGCTGCTGCTGCTAAGTCTCTTCAGTTGTGTTCAACTCTTCGTGACCCCATGGACTGCAGCCTACCAGGCTCCTCTATCCATGGGATTTTCCAGGCAAGAGTACCAGAGTGGGTTGCCATTGCCTTCTCTGACATATATACTCTAGTCACCTGCTATGTATTAAGTAGAACCAAGGGAAGGGGATGAATCATTTTCAGACCAGGCCTTCTGACCTACAGTCCAGTTCCAGAGAAAACACACTTCTTGACTTGTCTCTCAGTGTGGAATAAATCTCCTTCTTCAGTGGGTGAAATTTTCTTACCTATAGGTAAGTAGAGACAGCTATTCTTTTGTGGTTTCCCAGGGTATCTGGAGCATAATTGGTTTTAGTGGGATCTTCACAAAGGCACTGAGATCCAAGAATTCCAAGATGATGTCCCAAGGGCAGTAAATCACATGCCTGTCAATGAAGGTTTATATAGCATTGCCAAGACTAAACTACAACTCACCTTGAATTTGTTGACTACAACAGGTTGGTTCCAAATAGGAAAAGGAGTACATCAAGGCTGTATATTGTCATCCTGCTTATTTAACTTATATGCAGAGTACATCATGAGAAACACTGGGCTGGAAGAAGCACAAGCTGAAATCAAGATTGCTGGGAGAAATATCAATAACCTCAGATATGCAGATGACATCACCCTTATGGCAGAAAGTGAAGAGGAACTAAAAAGCCTCTTGATGAAAGTTAAAGAGGAGAGTGAAAAAGGTGTCTTAAAGCTCAACATTTAGAAAACTAAGATCATGGCATCCAGTCCCATCACTTCATGGGAAATAGATGGGCAAACAGCGGAAACAGTGGCAGACTTTTTTTTTTTTTTTTTTTTTTTAGCTCCAAAATCACTGCAGATGGTGACTGCAACCATGAAATTAAAAGACACTTACTCCTTGGAAGGAAAGTTATGACCAACCTAGATAGCATATTCAAAAGCAGAGACATTACTTTGCCAACACAGGTTCGTCTAGTCAAGGCTATGGTTTTTCCAATAGTCATGTATGGATGTGAGAGTTGGATTGTGAAGAAAGCTGAGTGCCGAAGAATTGATGCTTTTTAAGTGTGGTGTTGGAGAAGACTCTTGAGAGTCCCTTGGACTGCAAGGAGATCCAACCAGTCCATTCTGAAGGAGATCAGCCCTGGGATTTCTTTGGAAGGAATGATGCTAAAGCTGAAACTCCAGTACTTTGGCCACCTCATGCGAAGAGTTGACTCATTGGAAAAGACTGTGATGCTGGGAGGGATTGGGGGCAGGAGGAGAAGGGGACACCAGAGGATGAGATGGCTGGATGGCATGACTCAATGGACATGAGTTTGAATGAACTCTGGGAGTTGGTGATGGACAGGGAGGCCTGGCGTGCTGCGATTCATGTGGTCGCAAAGAATCGGACACAACTGGGTGACTGAACTGAACTGAACTGAGGGCTGCAATATTTACCAGAAGCCCCATCAGACTCTGAAAAGCATTCTTCTTAGCAGCATGTGCTCCTGGATCTTTACAAAGGAAATATACTTAGCAAAACTGCCCCAGACCACATGGATTCCTGAAGAAGCCAGAGGTACTGCATCTTATACTGTGCATGTGTTAGATTAGTTGCTTGTGTCTCTAGTCACCTCTGAATGAGGGAACCGATGATAAAATATAGATGCTTTTGCCTGTTCTCTGCACATAGCCATCTACACTGTTACATCAGCCCCAAGAGAAACAGATCCAAGTCTGTATCAGCTCACCATGCCCTGTTCTTGAACCACCATTGTTGTCATTCAGTCACTCAGTCCTGTCCAACTCTGCAGTTCCATGGACTGCAGCACATCAGGCTTCCCTGTATTCTGACATATTCAGGACCACTTTCCTTTAAGGTGGACTGGTTTGATCTCCTTGCAGCCCAAGTGACTCTCAAGAGTCTTCTTCAACACCACAGTTCAAAAGCAGCAATTCTTCAGTGCTCAGCTTTATTTATTGTCCAACTCTCATGTCTATACATGACTACTGGAAAAACCATAGCTTTGGCTAGACTGACCTCTGTTGGCAAAGTAATGTCTCTAGTTTTTATTATGCTGTCTAGGTTTGCCATAGCTTTTCTTCAAAGGAGGAAGCATCTTTTAATTTCATGGCTGCAGTCACCATCTGTAGTAATTTTGGAGTCCAATAAAAGAAAATTTCACTGTTTCCATTGTTTCCTCATCTATTGCATTAGACTGCAAGCCATGATCTTAGTTTTTTTGAATGATGAGTTTTAAGCCAACTGTTTCACTCTCCTCTTTCACTTTAATCAAGAAGCTCTTTAGTGTTTTTTTTTTTTTTTTTTTTCCTGGTTGCTGTAAGGGTGGTGTCATCTGTGTATCTGAGGTTATTGATGTTTCTCCCAGAAATCTTGATTCCAGCTTGTGCTTCACCCAACTAGGCATTTTGCGTGATGTACTCTGTATATATGAAGAAGGAAATGGCAACCCACTCCAGTATTCTTGCCTAGAGAATCCTGTGGATGGAGGAGCCTGGTGGGCTGCTGTCCATAGGGTCGCACAGAGTTGGACATGACTGAAGCGACTTAGCATGAAGGCATGCATTGGAGAAGGAAATGGCAACCCACTCCAGTAATCTTGTCTGGAGAATCCCAGAGACAGAGGAGCTTGGTGGGCTGCCGTCTATGGGTCACACAGAGTCAGACACGACTGAAACGACGTAGCAGCAGCAGCAACAGCAGCACTCTGCATATAAGTTAAAATAGTAGGGTGACAATATACTGCCTTGAAATATTCCTTTCCCAATTTGGAACCATTATATAACCAGTATCTGTCTTATTCTCAACTCATCACAACAATCCATAAGTTCAACATGAGTGATTCAATGCACAGAGAAGGAAATGTCATAAAGAGACTTAAAAATCTTGCTCTGGTTCACATAACTCTGTGATTCCAGGGCTGAAATTAGCGTAAGTCTTAACCTAAACTCAAAGTCTACAGTGGATACAATCTGTATCCCTGTACTGATATTAATTTTTCTCAAGTTAAGTGTTAACTTTTTTACTGCACTAAATGTGAAAAATTCATACTCTGACTTCTGATAAATTGTTTCTCAACTTTTTCTGTGCATTGTCCAACCACTGCCTTGAGGGCACTGCATTCAACCAAATGATTAATACGTAGCAGGGAGCTCAAAAAGTGTCTCTTGAATAAATATGTATGCATACACTTAGGTCATCCTTCGGATGATTGACCTATAAGATTGTATGTGTGTGTTAGTTGCTTAGTCATGTCCAACTTTTTGCAACCGCATAGACTGTAACCTACAAAACTGTGTTATTCCAGACTAAGATGACTAGAGAAAATTCAAAATTATAATAGATGTGTCATTAGGAAAATAGAAGTCAAATAATCTATTTTTTCTCCTTTTTTATTGTGTATTTACTGAATTTATCTGGCAGTATATTGAAGATAGTCAATACAGCTAATGATAGTATAAATGTAGCACTTAGAATCTTCTAAATTCTGTTCTGAGGATTTTAAGTTTTTTCTTCTTTGTAACTGTCAGTTTCTGAAGACTTCTTTATTTAGCGTAACTTGGGTTGGATTTGAGATATGATATTTTTAAAAAGGAAAAATATATACACTTTCCAAAGGATCTTCAAATAGTATCCATTTTACCTTTAAGAAGATTTTGCTTCAATTTAAGGTGTAAAAGTAGAAGAAAGAAAGTTATTTTATAATAGAAACACACAAGGAGTCTAAGTTTCTTTCAGCAGAGAAAGCTTTGTGATTAGTGGAATGTATACAATTATAAACTTAATTGTTAAATCAAAACACATCCCAATCACAATAGCATGTCACTTTTAATGGGCAAAACATTCCCTAAGAAGTCAAGTTCTCTGCTAACAATATTGAACCAAATCATCAAAATTCAAAGATGGGTCTATAAAATGCAAAATTACTTCAGCCAAGTGCACAGTGGGCTGTAACATGTAGATTAATGGGAAGCCTGTCAAGTATTTTAATATATGCCTCAATCGTTGAAACACATGTGATGATTAGTAGAGTATTTGGTCTGAGCAGTAAAAGATATAAAATAAATTAAAGTCCTGACACCTTCTGAATTAATGAAGCATTTGGTTAGACTGTATTGACAAATTTCTAGTACAGATGAAAAAAAAAACAACAACACATAACCTCATGCATTTTCCCCCAGGCATGCTGTGAACCCACACTGGCCTCTTCCAATGGCATCTTTCTAAATGAGGATCTCTGTGAAAGCACCAGTGCTGTCTCTGAAGAATCTCAGAATTCGAACACTCACCAGTTTGAATGTAAACATATATTTATAACTGGCATCTCTCATATTTCTTTTGAGTTCCATAAATGAGATTTCTTTTTCTTAAGTCTGTTTCAGAACTACTCTCACCTCAAAAGCAATTTTCATTATTTTCTTTGAAGTATATCCCTGGAAACACTGAAGCTGAAAAATACACACCAGAGCAGAAGCGACGGACTAAATAAATCTACTGTCACTTTGGTTAGTGGTATACATTAAGGGAGATGGAGGAGGTGAAATGTTGAAGTTTTATTGAGGCAGATTCATCAGAGTGGTCAAGACAATGAAATTCAAAGGGTCAAAGAGATTCACCTGGTTCTTTCATGTCAGGTTTGGGAAGTGAAGCTGCTATGATAATTTGGTTAGTACTTAGTGCTCAATACCAGCTTTGCCCAGTAGGAACACTCATGACTTGGAGGAGAGAGAAAAAAAATCTTAATTTTTAAATGGTGTCTTTTGGAGACAGGGATATCCAGATGGAAAGGAACATTACTTTTATTGAGGGATTAAATTATATGCATGGATTGCTTTTCCAGGTTTACTATGCATTTCAAAGGTCTATTCAATCTGGCATGAGAAGTTGAAGCACATGTAGATATTTTGCACTGAACATAAGCACAAACTCAAGGATATTGCATTTTATCACCTTGAAGTTTGAAACTTGATAGTTATTTACAATAATAGTACAAAATGGAAATGTTATGAAAGGACAAAGAAATGGATGGTATGTAAATTATATGGCATCCCACTGAATCCCAGTGGTTTGTGAAAACTGAGAAAATTTCTTTATAGAATCAGTACAAGAGGTTCATCTTGGACAGTGAAGATATTTCTGGACAATGATATTGAATAAACAAATTGCTGTCACATGGGATGGAGGGTATTTATGTTGAGGAGAAGACACCCAGAGTGACAAGTAGAAAAAACTTTACACCATAACTTTTAAAAATTATTTCAAATTGGATGAATGTTTTCCCAATGATAAAAAGATGAGATATTGATCATGAGACACATTTTGCCTATAATATTTCTGTAACGGCTTTAAGAAAGTAAAAAAAAAAAAAAAAAAATTAAGCAATGAGCTCCCCATCAATAAAGATGTTCAAGTGTTGAATGACAGCTTGAGAAAGCTGTTGAGGTTTTTCTAACTTACCAGTTTATATTCCTATGAAATATAAATAGCCTGTTTCAAAAGGGAAAGCTATTCACAGAACAGTCATATTTAGGGCAGTTAGAATCCACTATACTCATTGTGACTCTAACAATTTTTTTTTTTTTTTTTTTTTTGCCAGAAAAAAATTATCTTTATGCAGGAGATATAAACACCTTGTCATATAGTCAAACACTTTGTCAGATACGTAAATACCTTGATTTTGACATGGAGTATGAAATATATGTTTACAAACTTAATTTTTCATTTAACAAATTTTAATAGATTATAGAAGTTCAAATAATATTTTAGATGACCCATAGCTTGGGTAAAAGAGATTTTTGGATCTAAATAAGAAAGCGAACAACTGTCAAAATCATATCAAATATTTTTTGAATGATTGAATAAGAAATAAATGACTACTACAGAAAATGTTGGAAAATAAGAAAAGTATAAAGCACACCAAAATTATTCATTTTACTCTGGATTATTGGCTGCTTTTTTCCCAAGATATATATTTTAGTTTGGAATTGTCTAGTTTCTATGTTGTTCGTGTACTGCTTTTTAATTTCATTGTGTATACTGTCTTCCATATAATTAAGCATTACTGAAATGGGTATGTTTAAAATACATTCAATAATTTATCTCACATTTATGACACAATTTATTTAATCAGTCCCCACTGTTAAAGATTTGACCTATTAACCACAATGTAATCAAATTCTCTTTTCAAATGGTATTTTCTAAGCACAGCCAGTGAAAACATCTGCTTCACTGAATATGCTTAAGTCTTTGACTGTATGGCTCACAACAAACTGTGGGAAATTCTTTAAGAAATGAGGATATGAGACCACTTAACTTGTCTCCTGAGAAACCTGTATGCAGGTCAAGAAGCAACAGTTAGAACCAGACATGGAACAAAAGACTGGTTCAAAATTGGGAAAGGAGTATGTCAAGGCTGTATATTACCACCTTGCTTAGTCAATGTCTATGCAGAGTACATCATGCAAAATGCTGGGCTGGATGGATCACAAGTTGGAATCAAGATATGCAGATGATACACTCTTAAGGCAGAAAGTAAACAGGAACTAAAGAGCCTCTTGAGGAGGTTGAAAAAGCTGGGTAAAAACTCAACATTCAAAAAATCTAAGATCATGGTATCAAGGCCCACCATTTCACAGCAAATAGGTTGGGAAAATGTAGAAACAGTGACAAATTTTGGGGGCTGCAAAATCACTGTGGAGAGTGACTATAGACATGAAATGAAAAGATGCTTGCTACTGGAAGTAAAGTGATAAACCTAGACAACATACTAAAAAGCAGAGACATTACTTTGCCAACAAAGTCCATCTAGTCAAAGCTATGGTTTTTCCACTAGTCATGTACAGATGTGAGGGTTGGACCATAAAGAAGGCTGAACACTAAAGAATCGATGTTTTCAAACTGTGGTGCTGGAGAAGATTCTTGAGAGTCCCTTGGACTTCTAGGAGATCAAACTAGTCAATCCTAAAATGAATCAAGCCTGAATATTTATTTGAAGGACTGGTGCTGATGCTGAAGCTCCAATACTTTGACCACCTGATGTGAAGAGCCAACTAATTGGTAAAGACCCTGAGGCTGGGAAAGATTGAGGGTAGGAGGCAGTAGAGGATGAGATGGCTGGATGGCATCACCAATTCAATGGACATGTGTTTGAATAATCTCCAGGAGACCGTGAAGGACAGGGAAGTCTGATGTGCTGCAGTCTATGGGGTCACAAAGAGTTGGACATGACTTAGCAACTGAACAACAGTTAAAAACGTTTTTATTTTATATAAAAATGTAGAAAAATAAATGACTACATTCTTATATATTTTTTAAAATATTGACATGACTAGGGACTAGGAATAAATTATCTTTCAGAGAAGTAACAATTCTTAGGAACCAAGTGGCCATACATGCCAATTTATACCTGCTGGTCTTTGGTAACTGTGATTGTTAAAGTAGTGGCAACATTTTCCATTCATTGAAATGTATAAGTTTGACTGATAAATCATATAATCAATTATATTAACAGTTAACAGTTAGCAGTGAAAATGCATTTCTTCTACATATTTAAATTTGTATACCTTGTACATATGCAAATTTTAAATTTTTGCATACATTGTAGCAACTTATTTAATAATAGTATTCCTTAAAGAATTTTTCATAACAATATAACTCAGGCTCATTTCTTTAATTTATGTAGTATTCCTTCCTCAAAAGATGAACAAACATTTATTAATATAGATGATAATAATTTCCTTATTATGATGCTAAAGGATAATTTTTTAAAAAATATATGACCATAAATAGAAAACATTTCAAAGACTTTCTTTAGTTCATCAGTTAATTAAACCAGTAAGATGTTTCAACTGGTTCAAAGAATTCCGCACAGACACACACACACACACAAAGATACACAAATATGATCTTGTGTTTGTATGTGCACCAGTCATTCGGTCTTGTCCTACTCTTTGTGACCCACAGACAATAGCCTGCCCGGCTACTCTCCATATTTTCATGGCAAGAATACTGGAGAGGGTTCCCACTTCCTTCTTCAGGGGAATGTACCTAAATAAATTTATAGATACGTACAAAATTACCAATTCAGATCGAATGGATTAAATTGATTTGCATTTATATATAAATGAACCTACTATTAGTTCACCACAGAATTGTTCAAAGACTATGACAGGCAGAGACAACTTAGAGGGTGTGCTTGACAAGCCAACAGCTTTCTTTTTTGCCAATTTTAGAGTCCTGAACAGTTTCTTATGCCAATGGAATTTTAGATGGTATTCAGAATATTTGTCATTGTAAAGATGCTACAATAAACATTTGTCAGAATATAACATTTTCTCATGTGGACATATGTTTTTAAGATAATTATCTAGAAACTGCTGGGTTAAAGATCCAGATTGATGTTTTTTTTTTTTTTTTCTCTTCCTATAAGATGTATTCATATATTTTTAGAATAGCTGCTGAACTGCATTTACAAGTGCTATTTCAATGTATTCTATCATGAACTATCTATAAATGCACTGTTTTTCCTACATTAAAAAATATCAGATTATTTCACTTTTTTATTTAATCAGATCATTGTTTTGATTTTTACTGACTCAATTACTGATGAGACTGACATATTTTCATGTATCTATCAGTAATTAGTATTTCTTCTAAATTCAATTAACTATTCACATAATTTTTATTTTTTATTATTTGTTTTATTCATGTAAGAGAATACATTACATGTTTTTATAATAGTTATTACCTTGTAGGAGTTTAATTTTTTTTGTAGTTTGTCAATTATCTTTTAAAAAATGTTTAAGTTATATTTTTGAATTTTGGTAAATACATATATTTATGTTTATCATTTAAATGATATCCAAGTTTATAACCCAGAGCCATTGTGTACATTCACATTGTGTAATCATCATTATCTATATCAAAATTTTTATTTTATTCCCAATAAAAATACTATCTATTAAAATTATAAGGTCCCATCTCTCTCTCTTCTCAACCTCTACACTACTTTCTGTCCCTGTGAATTTGCTTATCCTACATACCCCATATAGTTAGAGTTGTACCATGTGTGTCCTTATTGTATATGTCTGCCTTTTGCCTACAAAGCAGAAGAGCTGGTTTGGGAAGATCTCCTGGAGGAGGATATGGCAACCCATACCAGTATTCTTGCCTGGAGAATCCTGATGGACACAGGAGCCTGGTGGGTTACAGTCTATGGGGTCGGAAAGAGTTGGAAAGACTGAACAACTAAGCAAGCACACAGCACATTGCATTTAGCATGTTTTCAAGATTTACCCATATTGTAACATGTACATTTCATGCAAGTTCAGTTCAGTTGCTCAGTTGTGTCCCGTGGTCTGCAGCATGCCAGGCTTCCTTGTCCATCACCATCTCTAGGAGCTTACTCAAACTCCTATCCATTGAGTTGGTGATGATATCCTACTATTTCATCCTCTGTCCTCCACTTCTTCAACAGTCAATCTCTCCCAGAATCAAGATTATTTCCAATGAGTCAAAACTTCGCTTCAGGTGACCAAAGTATTAGAGTTTCTGCTTCAGCATCAGTCCTTCCAATGAATATTCAGGACTAATTTCCTTTAGGATGGACTGGTTGGATCTCCTTGCAGTCCAAGACTCAAGAGTTTTTCCCAACACCACAGTTCAAAAGCATCAATTCTTCAGTGCTCAGCACTTTATAGTCCAACTCTCACATCCATACACGACTACTGGAAAAATCACATCTTTGACTAGATGGACCTTTGTAGGCAAAGTAATATCTCTGCTTTTTATTATGCTGTCTAGGTTTGCATTAGCTTTTCTTCAAAGGAGGAAGCATCTTTTAATTTCATGGCTGCAGTCACCATCTGCAATGATTTTGGTGCCCAAGAAAATAAATTTTCACACTATTTCAATTGTTTCTCCATTTATTTGCCATGATGTGATGGGACCAATGCCATGATCTCAGTTTTCTGATGTTGAGTTTTAATCCAAATTTTTAACTCTCCTCTTTCATGTTCATCAAGAGGCTCTTAGGTTCTTTTTCGCTTATTGCCATAAGGGTTGTGTCATCTGCATATCTGAGGTTATTGATATTTCTCCTGGCAATCTTGACTCCAGCTTGTGCTTCATCCAGCCTGGCATTTCTCAAGATGTACTCTGCAGGTAAGTTAAATAAGCAGAGTGACAATATACAGCCTTAAGGTACTCCTTTCCCGATTTGGAACCAGTCTCTTTTTCCATGTCCAGTTGTAACTGTTGCTTATTGACCTACTAACACATTTCTCAGGACACAGGTCAGGTGGTCTGGTATTTCCAACTCTTGAAGAATTTTCCACAACTTGTTGTGATCCACACAATCAAAGGCTTTGGTATAGTCAGTGAAGCAGAAATAGACGTTTTTATGAAATTCTCTTGATTTTCCTATCATGTGATGGATGTTGGCAATCTGATCTCTGATTCCTCTGCCTTTTCTAAATCCATCTTGAACATCTGGAAATTCATGGTTCACATATGTTAAAACCTGGATTGGAGAATTTTGAGCATTACTTTGCTAGCTTGTGAGATGAGTGCAATTGTGCAGTAGTTTGAACATTCTTTGGCATTGCCGTTCTTAGGGATTGGAATGAAAAGTTACATTTTCCAGTCCTCTGATCTCTGCTGAGTTTTTCAAATTTACTGGCATATTGAGTGCAGCACTTTCACAGCATCATCTTTCAGGATTTGAAATAGCTCCACTGGAATTCCATCGCCTCCACTAGCTTTGTTCGTAGTGATGCTTCCCAAAGGCCACTTGACTTTAGATTCCAGAATATCTCACTCTAGGCAAGTGATAACACCATTCCAGAATATCTCACTCTAGGCAAGTGATAACACCATCATGGTTATCTGGGTCATTAAGATCTTTTTTGTATAGTTCTTTGTACTCTTGCCACCTCTTCTTAATATCTTCCACGTCTATTAGGTCCATGCCATTTCTGTCCTTTATTGTGCCCATCTTTGCATGAAATGTTCCCTTGGTATCTCTAATTTTCTTCAAGAGATCTCTAGTTTTTCCTATTCTACTGTTTCCTTCTTATTTCTTTGCACTGATCACCGAGGAAGGCTTTCTTATCTCTCCTTGCTCTTCTTTGGAACTCTACATTCAAATAGGCATATCTTTCCTTTCCTTTGCCTTTAGCTCCTCTTCTTTTCTCAGCTATTTGTAAGCCTTCATCAAACAACCAATTTGTCTTTTTGTATTTCTTTTTCTTGGAAATTGTCTGGATCTCTGCCTCCTGTATAGTGTCACAAGCCTCTTTCATACTTTTTTCAGGCACTCTATCAAATCTAATCCCTCGAATCAATTTTTCACTTCTGCTGTATAATCGTAAGAAGTTCAATTTAGGTCATACCTGAAAGGTCTAGTGGTTTTCCCTACTTTCTTCAATTTACATATGAATTTGGCAATAAGGAGTTCATGTTCTGAATCACTGTCAGCTCCCAGTCTTGTTCTTGCTAACTGTATATAGCTTCTCCATCTTTGGCTGCAAATATTATAATCAATCTGATTTCGGTATTGACCATGTAATGATGTCCATGTGTAGAGTCTCCTCTTGTGTTGTTGGAAAAAGGTATTTGCTATGACCAGTGTGTTCTCTTGGCAAAACTCTTTTGAACTGCTTTGTTTTGTATTCCAAGACCAAATTTGCCTGTTACTCCAGGTATCTCTTGACTTTCTACCTTGTATTCCATCCCCTATAATTAAAAGGACATTTTTTTTGGGGGGGAGGGGGGTGGTGTTAGTTCTAGAAGGTTCTTCATAGAACCGTTCAGCTTCTTCAGCTTTACTGGTCAGGACATAGAATTGGCTTATTTTGATATTGAATGGTCTGCCTTGGAAATGAACAGAGATCATTCTGTCTTTTTTTTTGTTTGTTTTTAGGTATCAAGAATCTCTTTTATTGATTATCAGAAACATTACCAAGTTCTGCATTTCAGACTCTTGTTTACTATGATATATACTCCATTTCTTCTCCATACTCATTTACTACGATATATACTCCATTTTCTTCTTCATACTATGATATATACTCTATGATATATATTCCATTTCTTCATGTGGGGATTCTTGCCCACAGTAGTAGATATATTGATCATCTGAGTTAAATTCACCCATTCTAGTCCACTTTATTTCACTCATTCCTAAAATGTTGATGTTCATTCTTGCCATCTCCTATTTGACCACTTTCAATTTGCCTTGGTTCGTATACCTAACATTTCAGGTTTCTATGCAATATTGCTCTTTACAGCACTGGACTTTGCTTTTATTATGAGTTAAATCCAGAACTGGCCTTTTTGTTTGTTTGTTTGTTTGTTTGTTTTGTTTTTTCCTTTGGCTCTATCTCTTCATTCTTTCTGGAGTTATTTCTCCACTGATCTCCCGTAACATATTGGTTACCTATGAACCTAGAGAGTTCATCTTTCAGTGTCCTATCTTTTTGCCTTTTTATGATATTCACAGGGTTCTCAAGGCAAGAATACTGAAGTGGTTTGCCATTCTCTTCTCTAGTGGACCACTTTTTGTCAGAACTCTCCACTATGACCTGTCCATCTTGGGTGGCCTTACATGACATGGCTCATGGTTTCATTGAGTTAGACAAGGCTATGGTCCATGTGGTCAGTTTGGTTAGTTTTTGTGGGTTTCATTCTGTCTGCCCTCTGAAGGATAAGGAAAAGAGGCTTATGTAAGCTTCCTGAAGGGAGAAACTGACAGTGGGGGACACTGGGTCTGTTCTGATGGGCAGGGCCATGCTCAATAAATCTTTAGTCCAATTTCCAGTTGATTGGTAGGTCTGTGTGCCCTCCCTGTTTTTTGACCTGAGACCAAACTATGGTGGAGGTAATGAAGATAATGGCGACCTCCTTCAAAATGTCTCATGCATGCACTGTCGCACTCAGTGCCCCCAAACCTGTAGCAGGCCACCATCGACCCATGCCTCCTTTGGAGACTCCTGAGCACTTTTGGGAAAATCTGAATCAGTCTCTTGTGGGGTCAATGCTCTTTTCACCTTGGTCCTGGTGCACACAAGGTTTTGTTTTTGCCCTCCAAGAGTCTTTTCCCCCAGTCCTGCATAAGTTCTGGTGACTCTGTGGTGAGGTTAATGGTGACCTCCTCCAAGAGGGCTTATGTCATTCCTATGTCTACTGCACCCAGATCCCCTGCCCCTGCAGCAGGCCACTGCTAGTCCATACCTTCTCAGGAGACACTCAGACACAATTCTGGCTCGGTCTCTCTGGGGTCTCTGGGTCCTGGTGTGCACAAGTTTGTTTGAGCCTTCTGAGAGTCTCTGGCAAATAAGGGATTGATTCTTCACATGATTCCACTCTTCCTACTGTCTTGCTATTGCTTCTCCTTTGCCCCTGAATGTGTGGTATCTTTTTTTTTTTTTTTTTTTGCAGGAACCAACATTCTCCAGCCCAAGTTTGTTCAGCAGCGAATTGTGGTTCTAGAGTTATTGCAGGAGAAGATGAGCACATGTTCTTACATCCCACTATGTGATGCCACAAATCATTTCATGCAAAGATGGGCACAATAAAAGACAGAAATGATATGTACCTAATAGAAGCAGAAGATATTAACAAAAGGTGGCAAAAATGCACAGAACAATGCAAAAATGATTGTAGTGATGCAGATAACTATCATGATGTGATCACTCACCTAGAGTCAAACATTCTGGAATGCAAAGTCAAATGGGCCTTAGGAAGAATCACTATGAACAAAGCTAATGTAGGTGATGAGATTCCAGTTGAGCTATTTCAAATCCTAAAAGATGATGCTGTTAAAGTGTTGCACTCAATATGCCAGCAAATTTGGAAAACTCAGCATTAGCCACAGAACTGTAAAAAGCCCAGTTTTCATTTCAATTCTAAAGAAAGAAAATGCCAAAGAATGTACAAACTACGACACAATTGCACTCATCTCACCAGCTAGCAAAGCAGTGCTCAAAATTCTTCAAGCCAGGCTTCAACATTATGTGAACTAAGAACTTCCAGATGTTCAAGTAGGATTTAGAAAAGGCAGTGAAGTCAGAGATCAAATTGCCAACATCCATTGGATCATAGAAAAAGCAAGAGCATTCCAGAAGAACATCTGCTTATACTTCATTGACTATGCCAATTTCTTTGATTGTGTGGATCACAACAAACTGTGGAAAATTCTTCAAGAGTTGGGGATACCAGACCACCTGACCTGCCTTCTGAGAAGTCTGTATGCAGGTCAAGAAGCAAGAGTTAAAACAGACATGGACTGGTTCCAAATTGGGAAAAGAATATATCAGTGCTGTATATTGTCAACCTGCTTATTTAACTTATATGCCTGAAACATCATGGGAAATGCCAGGCTGGATGAAGCACAAGCTGGAATCAAGATTGCCAGGAGAAATATCAATAACCTCAGATACACAGATGACACCACCCTTTTGCAGAAAGTGAAGAGGAACTATAGAGCATCTTGAAAGTGAAAGAGGAGAGTAAAAAGCCTATCTTGAAACCCAACATTCAAAAAAGTAAGTAAATGGCATCCAGTCTCATCATTTCATGACAAATAAATGGGGAAACAATGGAAACAGTGAGAGACTTTATTTCCTTGGGCTCCAAAATCACTGCAGATGGTGACTGCAGCCATGAAATTAAGACACTTGCTCCTTGGAAGAAGAACTATGACCAACCTAGACAGCATACTAAAAGTAGAGACATTATTTTGCCAACAAAGGTCCATCTAGTCAAATTATGTTTTTTTTAGTAGTCATGCACAACTGTGAGAGTTGGACCGTAGAGAAACCTGAGTACTGAAAAATTGATGATTTTGAACTGTGGTGTTGGAAGAGACTCTCGAGAGTTCCTTGGGCTTCAAGGAGAGCAAAGCAGTCAATCCTAAAGGAAATCAGTCCTGAATATTTATTGGAAGGACTAATGTTGAAGCTGAAGCTCCAATATTTTGGCCACCTATGCTAAGTACTGATTCATTGCAAAAGCCCCTGATACTGGGAAAGATTGAAAGCAGGAGAAAGGGATGACAGAGAATGAGATGTTGGATGATATTTCCGACTCGATGGACATGAGTTTGAACATTCTCAGAGAGTTGGTAATGGACAGGGAAGCCTGGCGTGCTGTAGTCCATGATGAAGCAGAGAGTTAGATATGACTGCATGACTGAACTGAACTGAGCTGAATATGTACCAAAATTCTATTCCATTTTAAGGTTGAGTAGATGGAGAAACAGTGGAAACAGCGTCAGAATTTATTTTCTGGTCTCCAAAATCACTGCAGATGGTGACTGTAGCCATGAAATTAAAAGACGCTTACTCCTTGGAAGGAAAGTTATGACCAACCTAGATAGCATATTCAAAAGCAGAGACATTACTTTACCAACAAAGGTTCGCCTAGTCAAGGCTATGGTCTTTCCTGTGGTCATGTATGGATGTGAGAGCTGGACTGTGAAGAAGGCTGAGTGCTGAAGAATTGATGCTTTTGAAGTGTGGTGCTGGAGAAGACTCTTGAGAGTCCCTTGGACTGCAAGAAGATCCAATTAGTCCATTCTGAAGGAGATCAGCCCTGAGATTTCTTTGGAAGGAATGATGCTAAAGCTGAAACTCCAGTATTTTGGCCACCTCATGCGAAGAGTTGACTCATTGGAGAAGACTCTGATGCTGGGAAGGATTGAGGGCAGGAGGAGAAGGGGACGACAGAGGATGAGATGGCTGGATGGCATCACTGACTTGATGGGTGTGAGTCTGAGTGACCTCCGGGAGCTGGTGATGGACAGGGACGCCTGAGTTGGTGATGGACAGGGAGGCCTGGCGTGCTGCGGTTCATGGGGTCGCAAAGAGTCGGACACGACTGAGCGACTGATCTGATCTGATCTGATCTGAATAGTATTTCATTTTATTATATACAACATTTTGTTTACCCATTCATCTATTGATGCAGTTAAATTATTTCTACCTTTTGGCTGTTGTGAATAATGCTAGTATGAACATTTTTATAAAAATACATTCACTGCTTTTAATTCTGCTTATATAATTCTGGTTATAGTTCATTGCTCTATACCTAAGACTGGCATTACCAGATCATGTGGCAATTTTATGTACAATTTTATTACTTTTTGAGTAATGGGCAGCTTTTGACAGTGCCTACCTAACTTTACATTTCCATCTTAAATGCACATGCTCTAATGTCTTCATGTTCTTGGCAAAAAATATTATTTATTTTTAGTAAGTGTGTGTGTGTGTGTGTGTGTGTGTGTGTGTGTTGTTTTTGAATTTGGTCTGGTCCAACCCTTTTGGATCTTATGGACTATAGCCCACCAGGCTCCTCTTTCTATGGAATTTTCCAAGCAAGAATACTGGAACAGGTTTCCTTTTCCTTCTCCAGGGGATCTTCCCTACCCAGGAACCCAACCTGCATCTCCAGCGTCTCCTGCATTGGCAAGCATATTCTTTACCACTGTACCACATGGGATGCCCCTTAATAGCACTTTAATGGGTATAAAATGGAATTTCATTGTGATTTTTATTTGCATTTCCCTGATGACTAGTGATGTTGAGCATCTTTTCATGTGGTTGGCATTTGCATATCTTCTATAGAAAAGTTCTACACAAACACTTTGCCTATTTTTATCTTCTTTTATTTGCTTAGTTTTATTTTTGTTGTCATTGAGTTTGAAGTTTTTATATACTCTGTATTTTACATTCTTTTCATACATGTGATTTGTACATATAGTTTGTAGAATGCCTTTTAATTTTCTTGATAGTATCCTTTGATACACAAAAGTTCTTATTTTCGTTGAAGTCTAATTTATTTACTTTTTATTTTGTTGTTTGGGATTTTTGTCTCACATCAATGAAATCGTTGTCAGAGTCATGTCCTGAATTCCACCCTCCCACATTGTTTTGTTGCAAGGGTTTTATACTTTCAGTTTTTAAGTTTTGATTCATTTGAGGTATATTTTTAGATATGATGTGAAATAATGGTCCAAATTCATTATTTTGGAAATGGGTTTTCAGTTTTCTTAGCACCATTTGTTGAAAAGAATGCCCTTTATCTATGGAATAGCCTTGGTATTCTTGTCAATAATCAGTTTGCCATATGTGAGGATTTATCTCTGGGATTTCTGTTCTATTGCATTGTTCTATATATGTCCTTATGTAAGTACCATATCCTCTTAATTTTTGTGGTAACATTTGAAATCAGGAAGTGTAAGTCCTTCCAGTTTGTTCTTTTTCTAGCATAATTTGACTCTTTAGGGCGTCTTGCAATTCTATATCAATTTGAAGATCCAAAGCAAAAACTTTGGAGAGTATTGGCATCTTAACAATGTTGAAACTTCAATTCATGAGCATGGAAAATATCTTTCCATTTATTTATTTTTATTTATTTAGTATTTTCACCAGTAAAATATGTTTTTTTTTTAAATTTTGGAAGTCACATACATTTTTTTCTTTATTTTTTAAATGCTGTTTTGTTCTCATAATGTCCCTCTTTAATCCATTCTTTATAGTATAAACTTTGTATTTAATAATTCCTTATTATTAAAAATACATTATTTACTGTATCTCAATTTGTGAGGTATAATTAATTTATGCAATGGATATGCTTTTCTCAAACCCATACTAATCAATATTTGACTGATTTATTGTATACTTACCACTTTGAAATATAACACAATACATGTGTCAACTTAAAAAAATACTCACAACCTAAAAGTTGAGAGTTACATTTTATTTGGTTGGAATTTTTAGGACTTCAAGCCCAGGAAAAAGCATCTCAAGTAACTCTAAGGGGACTGTCCAAGGAGCTGAGGGAAGGATCCAGGTTAGAGAAGTTTTGCAACAAAGGGCAAGGAATCTGAATTTTTAAAGCTTATTTTTAATTAAAGAAAAGCAGATATTTTAAGTTAAGGAATTTAGCACTTTCCTATGTATGGAAAGTTTCAAAAGTCTGGGTTCACTGATATAATTCCTTTCATAGGCTTCTCAGCTGTCTGAGGCTAGTATCCTGCATATTTCACATCCTTAATTCTTGAATGCTCAACAAAGGGAGTGGCTGCAGCCTTGTGGCTGCCAGATTGTGCAGGTATTCTTCTTTCCAAGTGGCCTTAGGGCTCAGGAATTCACACTTAAAGGGCCAGAATCGCCGAAAGCTTGACATCCTTGTTTACTGATATGGCAGGAAATATTCCACTTCTCTGGGCTTCCCTGGTGGCTCAGATGGTAAAGAATCCACCTGCAATGTGGAATACCTGGGTTCGATCCCTGGGTTGGGAAGATCCCTGGAGAAGGGAATGGCAACCCACTCCAGTATTCTTCCTAGAGAATCTCCATGGATAAAGAAGCCTTGGTGAGCTATAGTCCATGGGTCACAAAGAGTCAGACACAATTGAGAGACTAAGCATGGCACACAGCAATCCATTTCTTACATGCTATATTGCTGTATCCCTTGGACTGCATGGAGATCCAACCAGTCCATCCTAAAGGAAATCAGTCCTGAATATGCACTGGAAGGACTGATGTTGAAGCTGAAACTCCAATACTTTGGCCACCTAATGTGAAGAAATGACTCATTTGAAAAGACCCTGATGCTGGGAAAGATTGAGGGGAGGAGGAGAAGGGGACAACAGAGGATGAGATGGTTGGATGGCATCACTGACTCAATGGACATGAGTTTGAGTAAACTCCAGGAGTTGGTGATGAACAGGGAGGCTTGGCGTGCTGTAGTTCATGGGGTTGCAAAGAGTCAGACATGACTGAGCAACTGAACTGAACTGATATTGCTGTATGTTCAGTTTGATTTCTGGACCCTGAAACAGTTTGATCTACTTGCACATTCTGGGTGAACACTATAAGGTCTGAATCTCTTTGGTTTAACAGTAAGCTTTCATTTCTGATAAAATAATTCACATTATTCTTAATTATTATTCCCTCTTACGTTTTTGTTTGTTTGTTTGTTTCTCCTTTGGATTACTTTTGCAGTAAATTAAGCTACTTTAGGATTTCTGATACTGTTATAAATAAGACTTTGTTAAATTTTTAAATCAATTTTTGGACTAATAACATCTTTTATTATAGTGTTTCTGTCTGCTTAGGAACAATGTAAGTTTCTTCATTAATTAGTGTTCTCTTTGCCTTAGTTTATACACACACACTGGCTTTTCACAATTTAGTGGCAATGCATAATTTTATTAATTTTTTTCTTCTGCAGTTGATTTGTGTCTTGATTTGAAAATTGGATATTTAAGATATTATAAAAAGATATTTAGGAAATTATAAAATGGATAAAATAAGACTGCCAGAGTTTGTTGTTATAGTTATTTGCATGTTTAGTCACTTTTCTGAATCTTATTATTATTATTATTGGTTATATTCTATCTCTATTCCATGTAGCATGCTGCCACTGAAGTCTCTGTTTTGTTAGCTTACTTATCAACAAAAGATTGTTCACAATATTTTCCTTAACCGTTTTGAATCATTAAATTCCAACTTTCGTTGAGAGGTACTGTGTGTTTGAGGAGGCACATCTTCAACTCTCTGGATGCTGACACTTTTTTAACATTCACATCTTGCTTGGAGTCAACTCTAACTTAGATTGAAAAATCACAATGCTATAAGAAAAAGACTTCCAGAAAGCTGCAAAACATGCTGACATTTTAAAAGAGTCCTAAACCGTATTAACTCTTCTGCTGGTTTCAAGGCTTCTGATTTTCAAGACTAGCATGAATCTTGGAGAGGGTCAGGGCATTGACAATGCTGCATTCTTTCTAGTAGGTTCTAGAGAAAAAAATCATATTCTTTGCTTTTGAATCATGTAGAAGCTACCTACATTTCTTCTCACAGCTTCTCTCCTCCATCTTGAAAACTAACAAAGGCAAATCAATTGCTTCTCACATAGCAAAATCCATCACATTCACAGTTCTGGAGTTTTGATGTGTATGTACTTAGGAATGGGGGGTTTTGGAGGCATTCTTAGAAGTCTAACAACATTGCATTATCAAGAAATGTATCACCATTATATTTTAAAATTTAAAATCAATGCTTTAAAGGTAAAGATAAAAGATAACCAAAATTTAGAAATTAATGGACAGATGTACTAACTGCTTAGTCACAATTCAAGAAAGAATTAGCAGACTATTATACACCAGCAGAGAGCATCTATAATAAATCAAAGAAAGATAAAAAAAATATATAAAATATAGGATATAAGATAAAAACAAATCAGGATATAGTGGAATAAATCAGACAGTGAAAGATAAATACCATATGATTTTGTTCATGTGTGGAATCTAATAAAACTAAATTTATAGAAATAAAAAGCACATTAGTGTTTGCAAGAGGTGGAGGATTGTGGGGAGGGCAGTTGGAAATTGGTGAGGATGATCAAGAGGTACAAATACCCAGTTATGTGTCGAATGAAAAAAACTGCACAACTTAGAAAGTGAGAATTATATTTTTATTCAAAAGATATCCTGAGTACTTAAGCCTGGAAGACAGCCTCACAGATGCTCTGAGGGACTGTTCTGAAGAGGTAAGGAAAGCGCCAGTGTATATAGAGGTTTTTGCAACAAAAACCAGGTAAGGAGAATGTTTTTAAAAAAAAAAAAAAAAAAAAAAAAAAACTGTTAAATAAGAAAATCAGACATCTCTAGTTAAAAAATTTAGCACTTTGTACTGTTGTTGTTTGGTAACTAAGTTGTGTTCGACTCTATGACCTCATGAACTGTAGTGCAGTAGGCTTTCCTGTCCTTCACTATCTCCAGGAGTTTGTTCACACCCATATCCATTGATTTCAGTGATGCCATCCAACCATCTCATTCTCTGCTCCCTAATTCTCCTGTCCTCAATCTTTCCAAGCATCCAAGTCTTTTCCAAAGAGTTGGCTCTTTGCAAGAGGTTGATGTAGGAGATAAATGGGGTTCAGGATAAAAATTTACAACTAGCCCCTGTCTTCATTTCCCAAGGCAAGAGATAGGTGAGCTCCAGGTGGGGCATTTACAATCAACCTCTTGTCCACCCTCTAAAATGAAAATAATAGTAGAAACAAGGCAAATAGCCAGTGTTTATCTCTTCAGTTAGCACAGTCATATCCCACTCACTGCAACCCTATGTACTGCAGCACTCCAGGTTTCCCTGTCCATCATCAACTCCCGGAGCTTGCTCAAACTCCTGTCAATTGAGTCCGTGATGCTATCCAACCATCTCATCCTCTGTCATCCCCTTCCACTCCTGCCTTCAACCTTTCCCAGCATCAGGGGTCTTTTCCAATGAGTTAGCTCTTCACATTAGGTGGCCAAAGTATTGGTGTTTCAGCTTCACCATCAGTCCTTCCAATGAATTTTTAGGACTGATTTCCTTTAAGATTGATTGGTTTGATCTCCCTGAAGCCCAAGGGACTCTCAAGTCTTCTCCAACACCATAGTTCAAAAGCATCAATACTTTGGCACTCAGCTTTCTTTATAGTCCAACTCTCACATCCATACATGACTACTGTAAAAACCCTACTTTTGACTAGCTGGACCTTTGTCAGCAAAGTACTGTCTCTGCTTTTTAATATGTTGTCAAGGTTGGTCATAGCTTTTCTTCAAAGGAGCAAGTGTCTTTTAATTTCATGGCTGCAGTCACCATCTGCAGTAGTTTTGGAGCCCATGAAAATAAAGTCCGTTACTGTTTCCATGACTTCCCCATCTATTTGCCATGAAGTGATAGGACTGGATGCCATGATCTTAGTTTTTTGAAAGTTGAGGTTTTTTTTTTTTTTTTTTGTCATTTCATATATGATATTATACATGTTTCAATGCTATTCTCCCAAGTCATCCCACCATCTCCCTCTTCCACAGAGTCCAACAGACTGTTTTAAGCCAGCTTTTTGACTCTCCTCTTGCATTTTCATCAAGAGGTTCTTCAGTTCCTTTTCACTTTCTGCCATAGGGTGGTGTCATCTGCATATCTGAGGTTACTGATATTTCTCCCTGCAATCTTGATTCCAGTTTGAACTTCATCCAACTTGGCATTTTGCATGATGCACTTTGGATATAAGTTAAATAAGCAGGTTGACAAAATACAGCCTTGACTTACTCATTTCTCAATTTTGAAACAGTATGTTGCTTCAAATCCAGTTCTAACTGCTGCTTCTTGACCTGCATACAATCATGATGTCCTGTTTCTCAGAAAGCAAATAAGGTCCTCTGGTATTCCCATCTCTTGAAGAATTTTTCACTATTTGTTGTGATCTACAGTCAAAGGCTTTGGCATAATCAATAAAGCAGAAGTAGATGTTTTTTCTGGAATTATCTTCCTTTTTATATGATCTAACAGAAGTTGTCAATTTAATCTTTGGTTTCTCTACCTTTTCTAAATCCAGCTTGAACGTCTGGAAGTTCACACTTCAATAGAAGCCTGGCTGGGAGAATTTTTAGCATTACTTTGCTAGAGTGTGAGATGAGTGCAATTGTGCTGTAGCTTGAACACTCTTTTACATTGCCCTTCTTTGAGATTGGAATTAAAATTGACATTTCCAGTCCTGTAGCCCCTGCTGAGTTTTCCAAATTTGCTGGATACTGAGTGCAGCACTTTAACAGCAGCATCTTTTAGGATTTGAAAGAGCTCATTTGAAATTTCATCATCTCCACTAGCTTTGTTTGTAGTTGTGCTTCCTAAGGCACACTTGACTTCAGATTCCAGAATATCTAGCTCTAGGTGAGTGATAACACCATCATGGTTACTTTATGAAAATCTTTTTTGTATAATTCTTCTTTATATTCTTGCCAATTCTTCTTAATATCTTCTTCTGTTAGATCCATTCATTTTCTGTTCTTTATCATGCCCATCTTTTCATGAAATGTTTGTCTTTTATAAATATCTTAAGGTAATAGTCATGGCAAGAGCAAAGAGGGGCAAAACTCTATTTGAGCAAGGGATTACGGAATCTCCTTCCCTCCTCTTTTGGGACAAGGGAGACACTACACATAGGCAGAAAGTCTCCTTGTGGGTTAAAAGTCAAGTGATAATCCCAGGCCATAATAAGTCTCTTCCCAGAAGCCTTCACTTCATGGTCCATCTTGGCTGAGGGGTGCATGTCCATCCCAAGGGAGGGTCTCAGGACAAGTCAGGTATAGAAAAACAAACCAGATAATTGACCAGAAGCAAGGCAAAGACACAGAAAAACTGACCTATATAAATGCCTTAACTGCCTCTTTACTGATTTCCTCCTCACGGAGGGGACACCTACACCCTTTTATTGAGGATATGCATCACTGCCTTGCCTCCATCTCAGCTAAACAAACCCTTTCTCTATGTGCTTTCCTGCTTTTTGTTGTGCTATGTTTCTAGCAATAAACTTTGTACCTGTGTTTACACTTTATGCTTCCATGATAAATGCATTTTTCACTGTGAGGAAAATACAGAGAAAATTAGCTTCTAGCCTCTAGCCATTTCTGGTCTGATGGCTAAGATTTCTGGTTTTCATCCAGTCTACCCAGCTTCAATTACTGGGCAGGAAATAAGACCTCACTTCAGGCCATCATTTGGTGCTGTCTTGTCAAGATTTAGGTGGCCAAAGTATTGGAGCTTCAGCTTCAGCATCAGTCCTTCAAATGAATATTCAGAGTTGATTTCATTTAGGATTGATAGGTCTGGTCTCCTTGCTATCCAAGAGAGTCTCAAGTGTCTTTTCCAGTACCACAATTCAAAAACATCAATTCTTCAGCATTCAGCCTTCTTTATGGTCCAACTCTCACATTTGAAAGAAAAGTTATGACCAATCTAGATAGCATATTGAAAAGCAGAGACAGTACTTTGCCAACAAAGGTCCATCTATAATCAAGGCTATAGTTTTTCCTGTGGTCATGTATGGATGTGAGAGTTGGACTGTGAAGAAGGCTGAGCGCTGAAGAATTGATGCTTTTGAACTGTGGTGTTGGAGAAGACTCTTGAGAGTCCCTTGGACTGCAAGGAGATCCAACCAGTCCATTCTGAAGGAGATCAGCCCTGGGATTTCTTTGGCAGGAATGATGCTAAAGCTGAAACTCCAGTACTTTGACCACCTCATGCGAAGAGTTGACTCATTGGAGAAGACTCTGATACTGGGAGGGATTGAGGACAAGAGGAGAAGGGGACAACAGACGATGAGATGGCTGAATGGCATCACTGGCTCAATGGACGTGAGTCTGAGTGAACTCCAGGAGTTGGTGATGGACAGGGAGACCTGGTGCGCTGTGATTCATGGGGTCACAAAGAGTCTGACATGACTGAGCGACTGAACTGGGAAAACCATAGCTTTGACTATATGGACCTTTGATGACAAGGTGATATCTCTTCTTTTTAATAGGTTGTCCAGTTTTGTCACAGCTTTTTTTTTTCCAAAAAGCAAGTGTCTTTTCATTTTCCATCAAGATTAAATAAAGACAACTGCCCTGTCTCCTAGGGAAGATAGAGCTGGAATGAAAATCAGATAAGTCAAGCATTTAACACCTCTCTCTCCAGTGAACACTCCAGCCCTTTATTTTATGCTCTACAAAACAGTTTCTATGCCAAGAAACTCAGGGAAGCTTCTCACCTCAGTGTGTCCACTCTCCCCTTGAGTGCGCACTTACCCCTTAGTCAAGTTTGCTTTCTAGACCTTCCTGTAACATATCTGAATTCCCTCTGCCTTGAGATAAGAACCTGCCCTCTGAGAACATAAATATGTGATATAATTCTGGAAGTAATTAAATAAAATTAAATGTTTTACTTTTTTTTTCCATTTTCTGAGAAAAGGAAAAATTTACCAGATAATTTGGATGTTGATAAGACTTTAACAAAATTCTATGTTTTAATTCTTAGAATAATCAATAAAAGATTAGAAAACTGCGGACATATTTCTAAATTTATAGAAAATAGTTAAATAAAAATAATTTATCCAAAAAATAATAAAAGAGCTACATGACATAGAAGAGGCTACCATATAGAAAGTTTAGGATACAATCATATATTTAAAACTATATACCAGTATTATATTTAATATAATTTGCATAAATAATATAATTAAAAGGAAAAATTTTTAGATTAAACTTTAAAAAGCATTATATGTGGCTATCAAAAGACATCTAAGATAAAGTAATGAGAAGATTGATAATATAAAATAAGAAAAGAGTTCTAAGTAAACAAATACAGCTGGTGTATTTGAATCCATCTAGAAGAAAGAGATTCTAAAGAAAAAATTTCTACTATAGACACCTGGCCTCATAAATATCAAATGTTTCACTTGATCTAGTGGTATAATAATTCTAAATATGTAACCTTTGCATATTGCCACACAATAGACACAATTTCTTATGCCAAATACATGCTGAAAGTATCAATAAAATTCATACACATTAATTAAGAAGAAAGCAAACTTTGGATAGAATTAAACTTTCTTAAAAGATATCTAAATTTTATCTTTTATCAATACTAAACATCATTTTTGATAAAACATTAAAATTTGCATTGCTTTATTGGGAAGAAAGTAAGGAGACTGTTCTCATGTCTTCTATTGATTTTTGGACAAAAGTTCCTCAGCAATGTAACAAAGCAGAAAAATGTGGGAAAAGAGAGAAAATTGGAAAGAATAAAAAATGTTACTATTTTTGGTTGATAAAATTATGACAAAGAAAAGAGAACTTAAGAGACACCTAGAAAACTATTTGAATTAAGAAGGTATTTTAATGTTTGTTGAATTAAAAATTGATGTAAAATAATGTTTTATATATAGCATTGAGCTTAGAACTAGACATGGAACGACAGACTGGTTCCAAATAGGAAAAGGAGGACGTCAAGGCTGTATAATGTCACCCTGTTTATTTAACTTATATGCAGAGTATATCATGAGAAATGCTGCACTGGAAGAAACACAAGTTGGAATCAAGATTGCTGGGAGAAATATCAATAACCTCAGATATGCAAATGACACCACCCTTATGGCAGAAAGTGAAGAGGAACTCAAAAGCCTCTTGATGAAAGTGAAAGTAGAGAGTGCAAAAGTTGGCTTAAAGCTCAACATTCAGAAAACGAAGATCATGGCATCCATTCCCATCACTTCATGGGAAATGGATGGGGAAACAGTGGAAACAGTGTCAGACTTTCTTTTTCTGGGCTCCAAATCAACTGCAGATGGTGACTGCAGCCATGAAATTAAAAGACGCTTATTCCCTGGAAGGAAAGTTATGACCAACCTAGATAGCATATTCAAAAGCAGAGACATTACTTTGCAAACAAAGGTTAGCCTAGTCAAGGCTATGGTTTTTCCTGTGGTCATGTATGGATGTGAGAGCTGGACTGTGAAGAAGGCTGAGCGCCGAAGAATTGATGCTTTTGAACTGTGGTGTTGAAGAAGATTCTTGAGAGTCCCTTGGACTGCAAGGAAAACCCACCAGTCCATTCTGAAGGTGATCAGCCCTGGCATTTCTTTGGAAGGAATGATGCTAAAGCTGAAATCGCAGTACTTTGGCCACCTCATGCGAAGAGTTGACTCATTGGAGAAGACTCTGATGCTGGGAGGGATTGGGGGCAGGAGGAGAAGGGAACGACAGAGGATGAGATGGCTGGATGGCATCACTGACTCGATGGATGTGAGTCTGAGTGACCTCCGGGAGTTGGTGATGGACAGGGAGGCCTGGCATGCTGCGATTCATGGAGTTGCAAAGAGTCAGACACAACTGAGCGATTGATCTGATCTGATCTGATTTGAGCATCATAAGGCCAAGTGAACTACTATTGACATTAAAAGATGGAGTTAACAATGGCCTGTAGGATAGGATAGCACCAGATAAAAACTTCCCATAGGTTCTATAGTTGTTGGGGTCTGCTCCCTGATGTGTGCTCAGGAAAGCCTGTAAGTGTAGAGTACATCTCTCTGTTCTTCCGCAGAGGGATAGAAGGTTTGAGAAAGTGTGGGGTCTTAGTTATGCAGTTTGGTTACCTTGGAACAGTCAGAACCAAAATCCTTAGTGTTTACCACCAAAGATTTTGGGGCATTTCTTGTAATACCCAAGTAACTTGACATAATGAGACCCATAATCAAGATTAATAAGAATTAGTAAACTGAGGAGAGTCACAGTGATTAAAAAAAAAAAAAAAATTACTGAAGAGAATTTCAACAAAAACAGCAACAAAAAAAAGTAAGCATCATTCTTGGGAACAGCTTTATATTTAGAGATTTAGAGTATATTTTAACAAATATGCAGAAAAAATATATATAAAAGTTATTTTCAAACACACAACATGAGGCAAAGTAAAACACAAAGAATAGGAACTGTTGTCACCTGAATTAGTATTCTAAAAGATGAACTGAAAGAAAAGAATCTTAAAACCCCACATATAAGGAAAAGCTGAGAGAACAGACTGGAGACTTGACTAACAGATACTGAGACACAGTAGGGTGGTTCAGGTGGTAAAGAATCTGCCTTCAATGCAGGAGACCCAGGTTTGATCCTTAAGTGGGGAAGATCCCCTGGGGAAGGAAATGGCTGCCCACTCTAGTATTCTTATCTGGAGAATCCTGTGGACAGAGAAGCCTGGCAAGCTACAGTCCATGGGGTCACAGGGTTGGACACAACTGAAGTGATTTAGCACACACAGCACAGCATTTCTAAGAGAAGAAATTTCTTCTAAAAGAATAAATTTTTGAAGAATCTTTGTGGCTTCTCTTGTCATATTGTACCCATTCCAGGGAGGAGATTATATATTATATGATTTATTTTTGATATATATATATATATATATATATATATATATATATATATATATATATGTATATGCATAATGTTGGTGGTTTAGTCTCTAAGTCGTTTCCAACTCTTGTGACCCTGTGGACTGTAGCCCACCAGGCTCCTCCGTTCATGGGATTTCCCTGACAAGAATACTGGAGTAGGTTGACATTTCCTTTTCCAGGGGAACTTTCCACCCAGGGATTGAACCTGCATTTCCTGCATTGACAGAAGGACTCTGTACTGCTGAGCCACCAGGGAAGGCCCATGTACACATATATGTATCATATATGTATGATATGATACACACATGTATCATATCACACACCTATATGTATCATATATGCATGAAATTTTCTGATGAAATTTTTTAATCGCCAGGATATATATTAAATTTACAAACTTACACACAGAAATACTTCTTGCATGAAAAAAGTAGTAACAAGAGCATCACTCTAGAATTTTATAATCATATATCCACAAAACAGAAAATACATGAACTTTGTACCTTAAATGGCAAAAATAATTGCTCAACTATTAGAACTGAATGAAAACAATTAAACTAGAATACTTATCTCAAAGTTTTAAAAAAAGAGTAGAAAAAACAGAAGTAAATACTTTCATAATAAATAGAATGTCTTAAAATGATAAATAATAATAAGTAATAATAATGATAAATAATATATAAGTGAGAATTTATAAGAGATTAATATTTTATTGGAGTGGATACTGTATATTAAAAGGAAAATTGAAAACATAGCGGGAAAACATAATTACAAACTTGTAGAAAGAACAATAGAAAATAGAGATTTTCAGAAAATTATAACTCTTAGGTGAAGGAAAAGGTATAGGAAATGAAGCTGTTTGACTGGAAGCAGCAATATTATGTAGTGTAGATACACTACCAAGGAAATGGCAATTTGTATAGATCAGTTAAAGACAAGACATCAAATACTAGGAGAATTAAAAAATCATAACTACCAAACTCCCAGACAAGGACACAGATCAGGAAGAGAAATACAGAAAGGCAAGGACAACTCTGTGAAAGTATGACAAAGACAGGGTAGGAGGGGCGAAGGTAAGTCAACAATCAAATGTAGAAAATTGTACATTTAAAGCACAGAAGCATAAAAGATACCAGTTAAAACATGAAAATATGAAATTATTTTATCAAAAGACAAATATTGTGAGGCTCATCAAGAACAAATAAAAGCATTTATTTTCAAAACAATGATGCTAAATGTTTAATAAAATGGGAAGACTTACGACTCATAAAGAAAATGAATTCTCCTCCACCTTCCCCAATAAATATATTAAAAAAAATCAGTATCTAAAATGGAAGAGTTAGAAATTAAGGCAAAAATTTTAAATGGTACAATAAAAGATTTTCTAAAATGGTGTAAAGGATGATGTTACAAAATTTTAAAATTAACACACATTAATTCAAACTAATGTAGTCAGGCAAGAGGTCTCAGGAAAACTGAAAGAGACGAAAAGTTAAAATAATGGCATGTCGTAAAAATAGCAACATTGATATTTTTACAATAAAAATCACCAAAGGACAGACAAATAAGTAAACAAAGGAGATTTTTTTTTTCAAGGAAATAACTGTTAAAACATGAAAAGCCAAAACAGGTTGGTAAATATCACATGAGAGAAATTTAAGGATAATCACAAAAGAAGGAATGATAAAAGAAACCACAATATTCTAACATTGTATTAATGAGAGTAAAATTGGTATGTCTCCCCAAAAGTAAATGAATACAGTCCACACTCTTATATTGTAAACTTAAAAATGGATAAGATGATAAAAAAAACTCCTCAAAAAAGTCACTATTTTACATGAAAATAAAAGAAAGTTTTCTTTGTTTTTTTTTTTAAAGAAATAACACTTCAAAAAATAATCTTGACTGCAAAAATAAACAATAATATATGGACTCAGAATAGTAAAGCACAAGTTTATTTCCTGAAAAGTGGTCTGCAAGAATAGCTCCATTCAGTAGAAAAACAACTCAGGAGGATATGTCAAAATAAATGGTATGTAAAGATAAGTAATGAATTTAGGAAAGCATTGGGTTTGCAAAGCTGCAAAAACAAGAAAAGAATATGTTTACAACAATCTTAAACTAAAACTCTAGATCTAGATACCCACAAGGCATGAAATAAGGGAGGTGACAAATAACTAAGACACTTCCTCTGAAGAGGAAGATATACCTATTGCTACATTTAGAAATTGACAGAGAAAAAAGTGGATGCAAGTAGGGTTAATTAGTAGATTCAAAATAGAATTATGATGTTAACCTGAAGATAATTCTGTATATTCAATGGAAAATAGAGAAAGAAATAAAGAATGAGAGTAGATGAAAAATGATCTAGCAATAGTTCACAACACACACACACACACACACACACAGAAAAAGAGAAGACAAAGGAAGGTATAATGAAATATCAGGAGGATATGACCAGTTTCTTGCTCCACATGTAAAGAGTTTGGAAAGCACTGCTCCATTCGGACAAAAAGTTTAACAGACTAAAAGTCAACAATTCTTTCTGGAACTATAAAGAAGGGAGGAAATAGTGCAGCCACTACTCCTGAGATTGGAGAGAGAAGTGATTACAGGAAATCACAGCTGATTGGAGCAGACTCAACAGCAGAAAACTCCTGAAAAATTTATATCAGGGTAAGAAAACCTAACTGTAATTGACTATTGAGGCTGAAACTGAGGTATGGATCATTCTATGAGTTAAAACCTCCAAAGGGCCCCAGTCATTCAGGGGACTCTGCCACTTTGTGAGATTTACCACAAGCTTAACAAGGTTCCTACAATAAATATTATAGATAAATTGCTTTCAGTACCTAGCAGAGGAAAATCATACTGTCTCCTATCAGACTAAATTGGAATTAAACTAGATATCAATAACAAAAAAGATAACTAGAAAATCTTGCAACATGTAGAGACAAACAACAAAATTTAAATAACATATGGATCAATTAAGACTTCTCAAGAGACATTTTAAATGGTTTTGAACTAAATTAAAATGTGAACAATTTATCAAAGTTTGTGAGATGCAGAGAAAATAGTGCTTAGAAGGAAATTTATAGCTTTGAATGCATATATTAGAAAAGAAGAAAGATCTAAAATCAGTCACCAAAACTTCTACTTTTGGCAACTAAAAAAAAAGAAAAAAAGTAATTAGAACAGAATACGTAACAAAAATGAGAGCAAGAATAAATGAAAATAAAATAGGAAATCAATAGAGAAAATCAACAAAACCAAAAGGTGTTTCTTTGAAGAGATTAGTAAAATCAATAAATTTCTGTCTAGACTAAAGAGAGAGAGAGAGAGAGAATGAGAACACACATTACTAATATCAGAAATAAAATATCACATCACTACAGTTCCCATGTAAATTAAAATAACAACAAAAATACTATAAACAAGTATATGTTTATAAATTAGAAAGCCTAAGATGAAACAGACAGATTTCTTGAACGACATGATCTGCCATAATTTATACAAGAAGGAATAGACAACCTGCTAGATCTATATCTATTAAAGAAATTGAATCAATAATTATTGATTGAAAACAGAAAGCACCAGGTCCAGGTAGGTCCAATGGTGACTCTACCAACCATTTAAGGAAGAATTTATACCAATTCTCTATAATCTCTTTCTGAGGATAGTGCTGAGGGAATCAGTCACTCAGTTGTGTCCTACTTTTTGCAACCCCATGGACTGCAGTACACCAGGCTTCCCTGTCCATCATCAACTCCAGGAGCTTACTCAAACTAATGTCCATTGAGTTGGTGATGCCATCCAATCATCTCACCCTCTGTCCTCCCCTTCTCCTTTCACCTTCAATATCTCCTGGCATCAGGGTCTTTTCAAATGAGTTAGTACTTCATATCAGGTGTCCACAGTATTGGAGTTTCAGCTTCAGTACCAGTCCTTCCAATGAATATTCAGGACTGATTTGCTTTAGGATGGACTGGTTGGCTCTCTTTGCTGTCCAAGGGATGGACTTTCAAGAGTCTTCTCTAATACCAAGGTTCAAAAGAATCAATTCTTTGGTGCTCAGCTTTCCTTACAGGCAAATCTCACATCCATACATGACTACTGGAAAAACCAAAGCTTTGACTAAACAGACTTTTGTCGGCAAAGTAATGTCTCTGCTTTTTAATATGCTATCTAGATTGGTCATAACTTTTCTTCCAAGGAGGAAACATCTTTTAATTTCATGGCTGCAGTCACCATCTGCAGTAATTTTTGGAGGCCAACAAAATTTAGTCTGTCACTCTTTCCATTGTTTCCCCATCTATTTGACATGAAGTGATGGAACCAGATGCCATGATCTTAGTTTTCTGAATGTTAAGTTTTAAGTCAACGTTTTTACTCTTCTCTTTCATTTTCATCAAGAGTCTCTCTGAGAGAATAGCCCACATTGAAAAGTTTAAATTTGACAAAATCACACTTACAATTTAAGATACAGTCATTACTATCTAAATATCACAACATTTTTCAGTGTTCAGATATTAAGAAAAGCCCATCACCACAGTCCAAAATAGTAAGAAGTATTATTCTCAAGAAGTTTAAAGAATATATTAGTCCTTAATTAACATAACTGAGAGTCTATAAAAAGACATTTATTCTGCCTTCTGAGCCTATATCGCCAGCTCTGATGTATAGTGTCTCACTCGCAATTATTCTATGATCCTCAAAGGCCAGTTAAATATCCTTCAGCACAATGTCAAAGCTGAGTGAATCTAAATTCTAGTTTAAATGCAACCATTAGCCTTCATCAGTTACTAAAGAAAAGAAAGTGTTCCTGTCTGCTATCTACAAATAGTTCTAGAACCTCTCCCAAGGATATTATTGTCAATCCTTTAAGTGTGGTATATTAAGAATATTTGACATCATTTTTATCAGAAAAAAATATCACACAATGGAGAAAAATGTGTGGGATTTAGTGGAAATAAATGAAGAAATACTGCTCTTCTGAGGTCTTTGACATATAGACACCTAAAATTCATATAATGGACTCCCTCACATCTTCTTGATTTTCCTTCACATGTAAATATTCAGTAAGTAAATAGCTGATTAGTTTGGCCTTTGTTTGATCTGTGTATGTCAGTCAGAGTCCATGAAACAATAAATGTTTTAAAATTTAAAGCAAAAATTAATACGGTATCCATAGAAGCTATCTTTCATAATAAGAATCTATATTGAGATCTAAGATCATGGCATCTGGTCCTATCACTTCATTGCAAATAGATGGGGAAACAGTGTCAGATCTTACTTTGGGGGCTCCAAAATCACCGAAGATGGTGATTGCAGTCATGAAATTAAAGGACGTTTACTCCTTGGAAGGAAAGTTATGACCAACCTAGAGAGCATATTCAAAAGCAGAGATATTACTTTGCCAACAAAGGTCCATCTAGTCAAGGTTATGGTTTTTCCAGTAGTCATGTATGGATGTGAGAGTTGGACTGTGAAAAAAGCTGAGCACCGAAGAATTGATGCTTTTGAATTGTGGTTTTGGAGAAGACTCTTGAGAGTCCCTTGGACTGCAGGGACATCCAACCAGTCCATGGTGAAGGAGATCAGCCCTGGGATTTCTTTGGAAGGAATGATGCTAAAGCTGAAACTCCAGTATTTTGGCCACCTCATGCGAAGAGTTGACTCATGGGAAAAGACTTTGATGCTGGGAGGGATTGGGGGCAGGAGAAGAAGAGGATGACAGAGGATGAGATGGCTGGATGGCATCACTGACTCAATGGATGTGAGTCTGAGTGAACTCTGGGAGTTGGTGATGGACAGGGAGGCCTGGCGTGCTGCAATTCATGGGGTCGCAGAGTCAGACAGGACTGAGCAACTGAACTGAAGATGGTCAAAGTATGTTGAGGACTGGAAATATACCCAAAGCACTGATGGGAAGGACATGTGCACTTTCTAACTAACCAGGCTCACTGCCATATTTACTGAGATTTATGGACCTGAAGGTAGATCAGCCTGATTAATTTTTACCTAGAAGTTTCCTGAGGTGTAGCAGTTATTCTCTGTTTTATAAGGAGCAATATGAGTGCTTTTCTGAAACCATTTTGCTTCTTATCTACCCAAACAAGCATTATTTCCTTTATCCTCTTTTCTCTCTTACTCCACACAGTGATCCTACTAGAATGTGAAATGTATAAGTGAATTACTACTGACATATTTTTTGAGCTTTTTAAGATATGACTGGACCTTAGCTTTCTGAACCTTTATTTCACAAAGCTTTGCTAATGACATAATTTTAATATTGTATATAAGATGCCAATTATTGGAGTTATTCAATATTTAATTTTCAAGTATTTGATAAATTAATTTTCAAGATATCATGTAATGATACACTATTACACATAATATAACCTAACAAATAAAGACCATTTACAGATGCCTTACCTAGATCTTGCAAAGTATAAGTAAAATTATAAAAAAACAAGAGTGAATAAGCAATTCTATATGAACAAGGATTAATTGAGTCTGCTAAAATGTTTTGTGTAATCTGCTCTAATCCATTTTCACATTTGCTGAAATTTTCTTTCCTATTTCTGCCTCCTTCCCTCCTATTTCCTGCTCTCCATAATGTTGATACAGTTCTGTTTTGATACAGTTCTGTTTATATACCATCTTCCAAACTCCAACACTGGTGTCTCTCCCTCTAGGACTTTTCTTTTCTATGCATGTACTATATTAAGGAACAGCACCAATTTTTCCTATTACTTCTTTATGACTTTCTGCTTTCCACACCATCACTAACTCTTGAGAGAGAAGCTTTATGACCTGTATCAGCAATGAAGCAAATAGAACTGCTAAATGCTTCATATTTTTACATGAGTATCGAATGATTATCACTATACATTTCTTCTGAACATTCTAAGTTCAGATATCTCTAAGAGTTTAATATCACTGGAGTAAAGTGAGTCACTTCAATACTATCTGTTAGAAAAACATGCTTGTTCACTCTTAATTAGGAGTGCAGGTAAACTGAAATGAAATTTCCCAAGGATTTATTATAAATAAGCCTGTGAAGACAGAGAATTTGTTGTACTTTATTTTATCTCCCTCTAATATTAAAATAATGTCCTGTCAAAAAGTCTCCACTCTTAAACCATTCATTACATTTAAACTATAGCTGAACTTTAATTGAACTGTTTCATCAAGCAAGGTAAATCTATGGCTTTTGTTAATTAGTGTTTGAAGGATATATGGAGGAGTGAACCATAGAAAGAAATTATTGCTCACTCACTGTTTTCACTTTTAACTACAGTACCTTACCCTTATCTCTTAATTTATTGCTAAAACAATATATAGTTTAACTCCTAATGCATATCCTGAAGGTCAGGGAAGAGATAGAAATTGGATTCCAGGTCCCCCCACCCCCAAGGAAAATTATTAAAGTATCATACAGGAAACTTCCTACTATAATGTCAAAGATTAGAGCTGCATATTAACCTAAATATGGCAAAGTCAATTCTCTTCTGTCACTATAGGGGACAGTTGTAGTCCAAGGTAAAATTGAAAGAAATACATAGAAGAGTGCCCACAAGTTTGAAAGTCACAGTGAATAAATTTTAAGCCTGATGCCAAAACTTGACCTCTGTGCACCAGTGTTGAATCTTGGAGACAGAGTTTTTGGTGATGTAGAAAAGAATAGTCTTATTGTGTTGCCAGCAAATGTGGATACAATGGGCTTAGGCATTCAAAAAAATGTGTGTTCCACATTAGGGAGGATTTGGTGAGGGCACAGGAGGGCCTAGAGGAGCTATCCAGCGTTGAAGGTCAAGAAGGGCGGTGGTGAGGAGATACCCTCTTCCAAGGTAAGGAAGAGCGTCTGTGCTTTGCTGGAGCAGCCGTGAAGAGATACCCCAAGCCCAAGGTAAGAGAAACCCGAGTAAGATGGTAGGTGTTGCAAGAGGGCATCAGAGGGCAGACACATTGAAACCATATTCACAGAAAACTACTCAATCTAATCACACTAGGACCACAGCCTTGTCTAAATCAATGAAACTAAGCCATGTCTGTGGGGCAACCCAGGATGGGTGGGTCATGGTGGAGAGATCTGACAGGATATGGTCTGCTGGAGAAGGGAATGGCAAACCACTTCAGTATTCTTGCCTTGAGAACACCATGAACAGTATGAAAAGGCAAAATGATAGGATACTGAAAGAGAAACTCCCCAGGTAGGGGCCCAATATGCTACTTGAGATCAGTGGAGAAATAACTCCAGAGAGAATGAAGGGATGGAGCCAAAGCAAAAACAATACCCAGTTGTGCATGTGACTGGTGATAGAAGCAAGGTCTGATGCTGTAAAGAGCAATATTGCATAAGAACCTGCAATGTCACATCCATGAATTAAGGCTAATTGGAGGTGGTCAAACAAGAGATGACAAGAGTGAATGTCAACATTCTAGGAATCAGCAAACTGAAATGGACTGGAATGGGAGAATTTAATTCAGATGACCATTATATCTACTACTGAGGACAGGACTCCCTCAGAAGAAATGGAGTAGCCATTCTGGCCAACAAAAGAGTCTGAAATGCAGTACTTGGATGCAATCTCAAAAATGACAGAATGTTCTCTGTTCGTTTCCAAGGCAGAGCATTCAATATCACAGTAATCCAAGTCTATGCCCCGACCAGTAACGCTGAAGAAGCTGAAGTTGAATGGTTCTATGAAGACCTACAAGACCTTTTAGTACTAACACCCAAAAAAGATGTCCTTTTCATTATAGGGGACTGGAATGCAAAAGTAGAAAGTCAAGAAACACCTGGAGTAACAGGCAAATTTGGCCTTGGAATACGGAATGAATCAGGGCAAAGACTAATAGAGTTTTGCCAAGAGAACACACTGGTCATAGCAAACACACTCTTCTAACAACACAAGAGAAGACTCTATACATGGACATCACCAGATGGTCAACACCGAAATCAGACTGATTATATTCTTTGCAGGCAAAGATGGAGAAGCTCTATACAGTCAACAAAAACAAGATTAGGAGCTGACTGTGGCTCAGATCATGAACTCCTTATTACCAAATTCAGACTGAAATTGAAGAAAGTAGGGAAAACCACTAGACCACTCAGGTATGACCTAAATCAAATCCCTTATGATTATACAGTGGAAGTGAGAAATAGATTTAAGGGACTAGATCTGATAGATAGAGTGCCTGATGAACTATGGACTGAGGTTCGTGACATTGTACAGGAGACAGGGATCAAGACCATCCCCATGGAAAAGATATGCAAAAAAGCAAAATGGCTGTCTGGGGAGGCCTTACAAATAGCTGTAAAAAGAAGAGAAGCAAAAAGCAAAGTAGAAAAGGAAAGATATAAACATCTGAATGCATAGTTCCAAAGAATAACAAGAGATAAGAAAGACTTCCTCAGCAATCAAAGCAAAGAAATAGAGGAAAACACCAGAATGGGAAAGACTAGAGATCTCTTCAAGAAAACTAAAGATACCAAGGGGACATTTCATGCAAAGATGGGCTCCATAAAGGACAGAAATGGTATGGACCTAACAGAAGCAGAAGATATTAAGAAGAGGTGGCAAGAATACACAGAAGAACTGTACAAAAAAGATCTTCACGACCAAGATAATCATGATGGTGTGATAACTGACCTAGAGCCAGCCGTCCCAGAATGTGAAGTCAAGTGGGCCTTAGAAAGCAACACTACAAACAAAGCTAGTGGAGGTGATGGAATTCCAGTTGAGCTATTTCAAATCCTGAAAGATGATGCTGTGAAAGTGCTGCACTTAATATGCCAGAAAATTTGGAAAACTCAGCAGTGGCCACAGGACTGGAAAAGGTCAGTTTTCATTTCAATCCCAAAGAAAGGCAATGCTAAAGAATGTGCAAATTACTGCACAATTGCACTCATCTCACATGTGAGTAAAGTAATGCTCAAAATTCTCCAAGACAGGCTTCAGCAATACTTGAATCATGAACTTCCTGATGTTCAGCTGGTTTTTGAAAAGGCAGAAGAACCAGAGATCAAATTTTCAACATTCGCTGGATCATGGGGAAAGCAAGAGAGTCTAAAAAAAAATCTATTTCTGCTTTATTGACTATGCCATAGCCTTTGACTGTGTGGATCACAATAAACTGTGGGAAATTCTGAAAACGATGGCAATACCAGACCACCTGACCTGCCTCTTGAGAAAACTGTATGCAGGTCAGGAAGCAAGAGTTAGAACTGAACATGGAACAACAGACTGGTTCCAAATAGAAAAAGGAGTACATCTTGAAAAACGCTGGACTGGAAGAAACACAAGCCGTAATCAAGACTGCTGGGAGAAATATCAATAACCTCAGATATGCAGATGACACCACCCTTATGGCAGAAAGTGAAGAAGAACTAAAAAGACTCTTGATGAAAATGAAAGTGGAGAGTGAAAACGTTGGCTTAAAGTTCAACATTCAGAAAACGATGATCATGGCATCTGGTCCCATCACTTCATGGGAAATAGATGGGGAAACAGTGGAAACAGGTTCAGACTTTATTCAAAATCACTGCAGATGTTGACTGCAGCCATGAAATTAAAAGACGCTTACTCCTTGGAAGGAAAGTTATGACCAACCTAGATAGCATATTCAAAAGCAGAGACATCACTTTGCCAACAAAGGTCTGTCTAGTCAAGGCTATGGTTTTTCCTGTGCTCATGTATGGATGTGAGAGGTAGACTGTGAGAAGCCTCAGCTCAGAAGAATTGATGCTTTTGAACTGTGGTGTTGGAGAAGACTCTTGAGAGTCCTTTGGACTGCAAAGAGATCCAACCAGTCCATTCTGAAGATCAGCCCTGGGATTTCTTTGGAGGGAATGATGCTAAAGCTGAAACTCCAGTACTTTGGTCACCTCATTCGAAGAGTTGACTCACTGGCAAAGACTCTGATGCTGGGAGGGTCTGGGGGCAGGAGGAGAAGGGGACGACAGAGGTTGAGATGGCTGGATGGCATCACTGACTCGATGGACATGAGTCTCAGTGACCCCCGGGAGTTGGTGATGGACAGGGAGGCCTTGTGTGTTGTGATTCATGGGGTCACGAAGAGTCAGACACAACTGAAGGACTGAACTGAACTGATTATAGCAATAGTTTAAGGGCTTAATTGATAATAAGGATCAGGGTGTGTGCAGAGCCTGCATTCCTTTAATCTGGCCTCAGGTGATCTCCTGATGAGCTTCTGTGTTCTTGTGTTGTTGCTCAAGTCCTGTCAGACTGTGCAAACCCATGGACTGCAGCATACCAAGCTTCCCTGTCCTTCAGTTCAGTTTGGTTCAGTCACTCAGTCATGTCCAACTCTTTGCAACCCCATAAATAGCAGCACACCAGGCCTCCCTGATCATTACCAACTCCCAGAGTTTACTCAAACTCATGTCCATCGAGTCAGTGATACCATCCAGCCATCTCATCCTCTGTCATCCCCTTCTTCTCCTGCCCCCAATCCTTCCCAGCATCAGAGTCTTTGTCAGTGAGTGAAGTGGCTGAAATATTGGAGTTTCAGCTTTAGCATCAGTTCTTCCAATGAACACCCAGGACTGATCTCCTTTAGAATGAATTGGTTGGAAGTCCTTGCAGTTCAAAGGACTCTCAGGAGTCTTCTCTAACACCACAGTTCAAAAGCATCAGTTCTTCAGCACTCAGCATTCTTACAGTCCAACTTTCTCATCCATACATGACCACAGGAAAAAGCATAGCCTTGACTAGATGAACCTTTGTTGGCAAAGTAATGTCTCTGCTTTTGAATATGCTATCTAGGTTGGTCATAACTTTTCTTCCAAGGAGTGTCTTTTAATATCATGGCTGCTATTACCATCTACAGTGATTTTGGAGGCCCCAAAAATAAAGTCTGACACTGGTTCCACTTTTTGCCCATCTATTTGCCATGAAGTGATGGGACCAGATGCCATGATATTTGTTTTCTGAATGTTTAGCTTTAAGCCACCTTTTTCACACTCATCTTTCACTTTCATCAAGAGGCTTTTGAGTTCCTCTTCACTTTCTGCCATAATGGTGGTGTCATCTGCATATCTGAGGTGATTGATATTTTCCCCGGCAATCTTGATTCCAGCTTGTGCTTCTTCCAGTCCAGCGTTTTTCATGATGGACTCTGCATATAAGTTAAATAAGCAGGGTGATAATATACAACCTTGACATCCTCCTTTTCCTATTTGGAACCAGTCTGTTGTTCCATGTCCAGTTCTAACTGTTGCTTCCTGACCTGCATATAGGTTTCTCAAGAGGCATGTCAGGCGGTCTGGTATTCCCATCTCATACTGAATTTCCCACAGTTTATTGTGATCCACACAGTCAAAGGCTTTGGCATAGTCAATAAAGCAGAAATAGATGTTTTTCTGAAACTCTCTTGCTTTTTCAATGATCTAATGGATGTTGGCAATTTGATTTCTGGTTCCTCTGCCTTTTCAAAAACCAGCTTGAACATCAGGAAGTTCACGGTTCACATATTGCTGAAGCCTGTCTTGGAGGATTTTGAGCATTACTTTACTAGCGTGTGAGATGAGTGCAATTGTGCAGTAGTTTAAGCATTCTTATGTATTGCCTTTCTTTAGGATTGAAATGAAAACTGACCTTTTCCCATCCTGTGGCCACTGCTGAGTTTTCTATATTTTCTGGCATATTGAGTGTAGCACTTTCATAGCATCATCTTTCAGGATTTTAAAATAGCTCAACTTGAATTCCATCACCTCCAGTAGCTTTGTTTGTAGTGATGCTGTAAGGCCCACTTGACTTCACATTCTTTCCTTCACTATCTTGTCCTTCACTATCTCCCAAAGTTTGCTCAAATCATGTCCATTGAGTCAATGATGCCATACAACCAACTTTTTCTCTTTCACCCCTTTCTCTTTCTCCCTCAGTCTTTCCCAGCATCAGGATATTTTCCAATGAGTCAGCTCTTCACATCAAGAGGACATGGTACTGGAGCTTCAGATTGACCATCATTTATTCCAATGAATATTCAGGGTTGATGTCCTTTAGGATTGACCTGTTTGACCTTGTTGTCCATGGGGCTCTCAAGAGTCTTTAGTTCCAAAATTTGAAAGCATCAATTCTTTGGTGCTCAACATTCTGTATGGTCCAACTCTCAAATGTATACATGACTACTGGAAAAACCATAATCCCTATAGCTTAGATGGTGAAAAATCTGCCCGCAATGCAGGAGACCTGGGTTTGATACTGTGTCAGGAATGTACCCTGGAGGAGGAAATGCAACAGACTCCACCATTCTTGACTGGAGATTCCATGGACGGGGAGCCTAGTGAACCACAGTCCATGACATCACAAAGAGTTGAACATGACTGAGCAACTAACACACACACAGAAGAACCATGGCTGTGACTATATGGCTTCCCTGGTGGCTCATATGGTAAATATTCTGCTTGTAATGTGGGAGACCTGAGTCTGATCCCCTAGGACAGGAAGATACCCTGGAGAAGGGAATGGTAACCTACTCCAGTATTCTTGCTGGAGAATTTAATGGAAAAAGGAGTCTAGCAGGATATCGTCCATATGGTCACAAAGAGTGGGACACAATGGAAAGATTAACACTTACTTTTATTGGACCTAAGTTGGCAAAGTGATGAATCTGCTTTTTAATACCCTGTCTGAGTTTGTCATAGCTCTTCTATCAAGGAGCACATGTATTTTAATTTGATGGCTGTAGTCACTGCAGCGAATTTGGAGCCCAAGAAAATAATGTCTGTCTCTGTTTCCTTTGTTTCCCCATATATTTGCCATGAAATGATGGGACCAGGTGCCATGATCTTAGTTTTCTGACTCTTGAGTTTTAAGCCAGCTTTTTGACTCTCAATTTTCACCTTCAACAGGAGGCTCTTTAATTCCTCTTCAATTTCTGCAATTAAGGTGGGATCATCTGTATATCTGTAGTTATTGATATTTATCCTGGTAATCTTGATTCCAGCATGTGATTCATTCAGCCCAGCATTTCTCATGATGTACTCTGTATATAAGTAAATAAGCAGGGTGACAATGTTAAAGTTCTGTCATACTCCTTTCCCAATTTTGAATCAGTCCATTGCTCCATATCTGGTTCTAACTGTTTCTTCCTGACCTGCATATAGGTTTCTCAGGAGGAAGGTAAGATGGCCTGATAGTCCCATCTCTTTCAGAATTTTCCAAGTTATTGTGATCCACACAGTCCAGGGCTTTAGCATAGTCAATGAAGCAAAATAGATGTTTTTTTTTTTTTCTGGATTTCTCTTGCTTTTTCTATGATTCAGTGATGTTGGCAGTCTGATCTCTGGCTTCTATGCCTTTTCTAAATCCAACTTGTACATTTGAAATTTCTTGGTTCATGTATTGCTGAAGCCTACCTTAAAGGATTTTGAGCATTATCTTGATATCACATGAAATGAGCCAAATTGTGTGGTAATTTGAACATTCTTTGGCAATGGAATGCAATGTCCTTCTTTGGAGTTGGAATAAAAACTGACCTTTTACACTCCTGTAGCCACTGATGAGTTTTCCAAATTTGCTGGCACTTTGAGTGCAACACTTTAACAGCATTATCTTTTAGGATTTGAAATAGCTCAGCTGGAATTCCATCACCTTCACTAGTTTTGTTCATAGTAACTCTTCCTAAAGCCCAATTGACTTCACACTGCATGATGTTTGGCTGTAGGAAAGTGACCACACCATTGTGACTCTTTCGGTCATTAAGATCTTTTTTTGTACAATTATTCTGTGTATTCTTACCACCTCTTCTTAATCCGTTCTGCTTCTGTTTGGTCCTTACCCTTTCTGCCCTTCATTGTGCCCATCTTTGCATGGCTCAGCCTCTTCATTCCTTATGGAACTATTCCTCTGCTCTTTCCCAGTAGCATATTGGACACCTACTAACCTGGGGGCTCATCTTTTAGTGATATATATATATATATATATATATATATATATATATATTTTTTTGCTTTTTCATAATGTTCATGGGGTTCTCAGAGCATGAATGCTGAAGTGGCCTGCCATTCCTTTCTCCAGTGGACCACTTGTCAGAACTCTCCACAGTGACCCATAAGTCTTGGGTAGTCCTGCATGGCATGGCTTATAGTTTCATTGAGTTATACAAGGCTGTGATCCATGTGATCATTTTGGTTAGTTTTCTGTGATTGTGGTTTTCATTCTGCCTGCCCTCTGATGGATGAGGATAAGAGGTTTGTGCAAGCTTCTTGATGGGAGTGACTGGCTGCGAGGAAAACTTGCTCTGGTTGGCAGGACCATGCTCAGTAAATCTTTAGTCTAATTTTCTGCTGATGATGGAGTTGTGCCCCCAGATAGTTTTCCCTGAGGTGGCTCAGTCCTAGAGTCTGCACTCTCTGTGGTAAGGCTATAGGCTCTATGGTAGAGCCAATGGTGACCTCCTCCAAGAGGGCCTAAGCCAATACATTGCATCTCTAAGGACTGTGCTGCCAGTATCCCTAATCCTGCCACATGCCACTGTCAGCCCATCTGATCCCATAAGAGACTGAGCCAGACTTGCCTATGAGTGTTTTGGAGTCTATTTTTCTAGAGTTTATCAAATTGTGATCTTCTCTGGAATGAAGAATGCTTCGTCAAGTAGTTAAATTACCATTTTGGGGGGATTTTGGTTCTGCAGAACTGTTCAAACTTATATGCAGAGTACATCATGAGAAATGCTGGACTGGAAGAAACACAAGTTGGAATCAAGATTGCTGGGAGAAATATCAATAACCTCAGATATGTGGATGACACCACCCTTATGGCAGAAAGTGAAGAGGAACTAAAAAGCCTCTTGATGAAAGTGAAAGTGGAGAGTGAAAAGGTTGGCTTAAAGCTCAACATTCAGAAAACGAAGATCAGGGCATCTGGTCCCATCAGTATGTGGGAAATAGATGGAGAAACAGTGGAAACAGTGGAAACAGTGTCAGACTTTATTTTTCTGGGCTCCAAAATCACTACAGATGGTGACTGCAGCCATGAAATTAAAAGACACTTACTCCTTTGAAGGAAAGTTATGACCAACCTAGATAGCATATTCAAAAGCAGAGACATCACTTTGCCAACAAAGGTTCGCCTAGTCAAGGCTATGGTCTTTCCTGTGGTCATGTATGGATGTGAGAGTTGGACTGTGAAGAAGGCTGAGCACCGAAGAATTGATGCTTTTGAAGTGTGGTGTTGGAGAAGACTCTTGAGAGTCCCTTGGACTGCAAGGAGATCCAACCAGTCCATTTTGAAGGAGATCAACCCTGGGATTTCTTTGGAAGGAATGATACTAAAGCTGAAACTCCAGTATTTTGGCCACCTCATGCGAAGAGTTGACTCAATGGAGAAGACTCTGATGCTGGGAGGGATTGAGGGCAAGAGGAGAAGGGGACGACAGAGGATGAGATGGCTGGATGGCATCACTGACTCGATGGATGTGAGTCTGAGTGACCTCCAGGAGTTGGTGATGGACAGGGAAGCCTGGCGTGCTGCGGTTCATGGGGTCGCAAAGAGTCGGACACGACTGAGCGACTGATCTGATCTGATCTGATCTGATCCTTTGAGATAGGATCCTGCCTGAAGGCTACTCTATTCTAGTCTGCTTCTCCCCTGTCTTTGCATCCTTTCCCTTCTCTAGTTAGCAACTGTTTGAACCTACCCTTTGGAACTCAGGGAATGTCAATGAGGCTCCAGTCCATTTCAGTCACTCAGTTGTGTCTGACTTTTGCGACCCCGTGAACTTCAGCATGCCAGGCTTCCCTGTCCATCACCAACTCCCAGAGCCTACTCAAACTCATGTCCATCACGTTGGTGATGCCATCCCACTGTCTCATCCTCTGTTGTCCCCTTCTCCCACCTTCAAGGCGGCTCAATAAAACCTATTTTTACAAACAAAAAAGGGGATACAAAGTAGGTTTCATACCCAGGAGCCACATAGGTTCCTGCTTGTTTTAAAGGACTCATTTGGTGCATTTTCTTGGCACATCTCTGGTCTCCAACTGGCCATCTTGTATTCTAGCCAGCTAGCTAGCTCCTGGCTACAGTAATATACCCTCTTTTTTACCCAACCATTGTCTTGTCCTGTATAATCATAGTGTTACCAAAAGGTATGCATGGGGGTCAGACTGCTTGCTACTCAAAAGCCAGTAAACACGCCAGGTTGTTGGAAAGGGAAGTTTGCTTTATTTCAGATGACAGCAACTGGAGGGGAGGGTGGAAGACATCTGTCCAAAGGCAGACTTCCCCACCCCTGACAAACAGGGGGTGAGAGCTTTTATAGACAGAGTTTCAGGGGGGAGGTTACATGTAGAAATGTTAAGAGTCATCTCTAACAGTCACCTTCAAATTGGTCATCAATGGTCTGGCTAGCATCATCTTGGTTGTTTTAGGTATAGTTAATCACATAGAACAACAGACTGGTTCCAAATAGGAAGAGTATGTGAGGGCTGTATACTGTCACCCTGCTTATTTAACTTATATGCAGAGTACATCATGAGAAACGCTGGGCTGCAAGGAGATCCAACCAGTCCATTCTGAAGGAGATCAGTCCTGGTTGTTCATTGGAAGAACTGATGCTGAAGCTGGAACTCCAATACTTTGGTCACCTCATGTGAAGAGTTGACTCACTGGAAAAGACTCTGATGCTGAGAGGGATTGGGGGCAGGAGGGGAAGGGGACAACAGAGGATGAGATGGCTGGATAGCATTACTGACTCTATAGACATGAGTTTGGGTGGACTCTAGGAGTTGGTGATGGACAGGGAGGCCTGGCGTGCTGCGATCCATGAGGTTTCAAAGAGTCGGACATGACTAAGCAACTGAACTGAACTGAATTGCCACATTTAGTCCCTTTGTTCAAACTTTTATTTTTAAGAATACTGGTTTATTTCCTCTATTAATAAAAGTAATAAAATTCTATTCAGTCAATGGACGAGTTAACTAGTGAATGCTTTCTCGTTAATCAGTCAGTAAAATATGCTCAATATAACTAGAATTCTTACTGACTTCAGTGTTTAAAAACAGTCAGATTTTGCTCTTTCAACCTTTATTTTCATGATTTTTAAACAGAAATGAGACATTGTTGTGGCTTTATAAAGATGAAACCTGGAGAAGTGCAAAGGAAATAACAAATATACAAATGCTTAAAAAAGATGGTGTAGTTCATGATGGCAAATTTTCTGACAGAAAATAGGATGGGGATAAAAATTTAATAAGATGTTTTAAAATGTATTGCTTAGTATTCAGAGTCTTCACTTATTCTTTTTTATCTTTAAGATTAAATCTAACAAAAATGGCACTTTAAATTTTAAGATGGATCTAAACTTTGCTGGATAAACCATGATTTATATCTTAAAATTACCTCATACTTTATGAAAATAATACAACTTCAAATACTCCTACCATTAAAATTTACTGGTAAAGCCTGAAAACTTATCCATTCCACTTAAACAGTTGAGAAGTTTTGTGATTTTAGGCTCTAAATCGACTATTGACTAGTTTATGAAGTGGGAGCATAGCAAGTTGGTATGGAGTGGAGGGATGTAACTTTAAAAGAGTAACACATTAGGAATTTCCTGAAGATCCAGTGGTTAGGAATCAGTGCTGTTACTGCTGATACTGGGTTTGATCCCTGGACAGGGAACTATGATCCTGCAAGCCACACAGACATGACCAAAAAAAAAAAAAAAGTGGGAGAGAATAGTCCATTCAATAGAGACATGGGCATAGAGTAAAAACTTATAGACACCAAAGGGGAAGGGAGGGGATGAAATGGGAGACTAAGACTGACATATGAACACTATTGATCAGATCAGATCAGATCAGATCAGTCACTCAGTCGTGTTCGACTCTTTGCGACCCCATGAACTGCAGCACGCCAGGCCTCTCTGTCCATCACCAGCTCTCGGAGGTCACTCAGACTCACATTCATCGAGTCAGTGATGCCATCCAGCCATCTCATCCTCTGCCATCCCCTTCTCCTCCTGCCCTCAATCCCTCCCAGCATCAGAGTCTTCTCCAATGAGTCAACTCTTCGCATGAGGTGGCCAAAATACTGGAGTTTCAGCTTTAGCATCATTCCTTCCAAAGAAATCCCAGGGCTGATCTCCTTCAGAATGGACTGGTTGGATCTCCTTGCAGTCCAAGGGACTCTCAAGAGTCTTCTCCAACACCACACTTCAAAAGCATCAATTCTTCGGTGCTCAGCCTTCTTCACAGTCCAACTCTCACATCCATACATGACCACAGGAAAGACCATAGCCTTGACTAGGCGAACCTTTGTTGGCAAAGTGATGTCTCTGCTTTTGAATATTGTTATCTAGGTTGGTCATAACTTTCCTTCCAAGGAGTAAGCGTCTTTTAATTTCATGGCTGCAGTCACCATCTGCAGTGACCTTGGAGCCCAGAAAAAGAAAGTCTGACACTGTCTCCACTGTTTCTCCATCTATTTCCCATGTAGTGATGGGACCACTATTGATGGGAACACTATTGATACTATTTATAAAACAGATAACTGAAAAGAACCTACTGTATAGCACAGGGAAATCTACTCAGTGCTCTGTGGTGACCTAAATGTGAAGGATATCCAAGAAAAGAGAGGATATATGTATACATATAGCTGATTGACTTTGATGTATAACAGAAACTAATACAACATTGTAAAGCAACTATATGCCAATAACAATTAATTTAAAAAAGAGTACCCCATTAAATAGTCTAATCATTTAACATTTTCCTGAATGTTAAGATATTAACATTATATTAATTTTTCCTAAATATTGCTTGCCATTTATTTCACATAAAATATTCCAAAATAACAATGAACCCATATTTAATAGTCACTTATATGCAAGAGACTCATCTCATTTCACCTTCATTCAGAAATTAGGGCAAATATTATACTCATTAATTTAATCTAAGAAATAAAATTATCTGCTTTATTTTATGAGGACTTCAAAACATAAAAATTAATCTAATTTCCTTGGTTTGCCTGACACGAAAATCACATTGTTTTTGCTTGATCTCTCTGCTGCCATCAACTTCTTACTTCTAGAAACAAGAAGTATTTTCATGCATTAGCCATTAATCACTAATTGGTTCCAAGATTTTAATAGTAAATTCATTATTAAATTTTAGCAGATATACTATAATTGTGTACATATTTTTAAAATTAAAATTTCTAGATTCCATCCCAAGAGATGCTGGTTTAGATTGGAGTTCCCAAATCTGCATTTTACCAATCTCCTCATGCTGGAGACCCAGCACACTTTACTGCCCCCAAACTTCAGTAGAGTTGATGTAAATTATATAACTAATGTTCATACATGAACATTATATGACTAACATCTGATGTTCAAAGTACCACACAAAAGCACACTTCTCACAAGTTAGCAAAATAATTCTCAAAATTCTCCAACCTAGCCTTCAACAGTGAACTGTGAATTTGCAGATGTTCAAGCTGGATTTAGAAAAAGGAGAAGAGCCCGATCAAATAGCCAATCAACATCCACTGCATCATTGAAAAAGCAAGAGAGCTCCAATAAAACATTTACTTCTGCTTTATTGACTAAGGCAAAGTTTTGACTGTGTGTATCACAACTGACTGTGTGAATCACAACAAACTGTGGAAAATTCTGAAAGATATTGGAATACCAGGCCACCTTACCTGCCTCCTGAGAAATCAGTATGCAGGTCAAGAAGCAACAGTTAGAACCAGACATCGAACAATGGACTGATTCCAAATTGGGAAAGGAATATGTCAAGGCTGTATATTGTCACCTTGCTTATTTAACGTATATGGAGAGTATATCATGAAAAATCCTGGGCTTGATGAAGCACAACCTGGAATCAAGATTACTAGGAGAAATATCAATAACCTCAGATATGCAAATGACACCACCTTTATGAAAGAAATTGAAGAAAAACTAAAGAGCCTCTTGATAAAAGTGAATAAAGAGAGTGAAAAAGCTCACTCAAATCTCAACATTTAGAAAATGAAGATCATGGCATCTGGTCCCATAACTTTATGGCAAATAGATGGGGAAACAATGGAAACAGTGACAGACTTTATTTTTGTTGCTCCAAAATCACTGTAGATAGTGACTGCAGCCATGAAATTAAAAGACACTTGCTCCTTGGAAGAAAAGCTATGACCAACCTAGACAGCATATTAAAAAGTAGAGTCATTACTTTGCCAAAAAGGTCCATCTAGTCAAAGCTATGGTTTTTACAGGGTTATGTATGGATGTGAGAGTTGGACTATAAAGAAAGCTGAGTGCCTAAGAATTAATGCTTTTGAACTGTGGTGTTGGAGAAGACCCCTGGACTGCAAGGATGTCCAACCAGTCCATCCTAAAGAACATCAGTCCTGGGTGTTCAATGGAAGGACTGATGTTGAAGCTGAAACTCCAATACTTTGGCCACCTCATTTGAAGAGTTGACTCTTCAAATTGGAAAAGACCTTGATGCTGGGAAAGATTGAAGACAGGAGGAGGAGAGGATGATGGAGGTTGAGGCTGTTGGATTGCATCTCCTAGTCAATGGACATGAGTTTGAGTGGGCTTCAGGAGTTGGTGATGGACAGGGAAGTCTGGTGTGCTGCAGTCCATTGGGTTGCAAAGAGTCAGACACATCTGAGGAACTGAACTGAACTGATATGACTAATATTATTGAATACATTAAATGCTCTGGTCACTCTCCTAAGAATCTTATGTATCTTCTCCCTGTACCTGCTCAAACCCCACTCCAAATTTTTCTTTGAAAATTATTTCACTCTCATTCAGTTATTTTTGTCTTATTCTGTAAGCTCCGTTTCACTTCTGAAGACTGAAGAAGTGAAAATCTTGTTTGCCTGAGAAGACTTCTCAAACCATGCTGCTGCTGCTGCTGCTAAGTCACGCCAGTTGTGTCCAATTCTGTATGACCCTATAGATGGCAGCCCCCCAGGCTCCCCAGTCCCTGGGATTCTCCAGGAAAGAACTCTGGAGTGGGTTGCCATTTCCTTCTCCAATGTATGAAAGTGGAAAGTGAAAGTGAAGTTGTTCAGTTGTGCCTGACTCTTAGCGACACCATGGACCATAGCCTACAAGCCTCCTCCGTCCATGGGATTGTCTAGGCAAGAGTACTGGAGTGGGTTGCCATTGCCTTCTCCGCAAACCATGCTAACCTACACCTATTTTTCTGTCCTACTTTACAAGAAAGGTCTTTTGCTAACACATTTCACTATTTCACCACGGAAAAAGTGTCATACTTTGAATAATTTACTCCATATGTTTGTGTCTCTGTGTATATGTGTGTTGTTCATAAAGAAAGTCATCTTGAAAAGGACTAGGATTTGGCTACACATCACAGGACTCACTCAGAACTAGAACATGTTGAGATGACATAGATAAAGGGACTTTGAGTGAATAGATTTTATTGAAATAAGAATGCAATTTGTCCTATTTCCTATAGGAATCAGAGACAAGAGTCTGGGGAACTAGATGAATTTGTGTATCCTTGAAGAATATTTAAAGCTGTCATGCCATTCAGATCTAAATGAGTTTATCTATATTAGCATGCTCACCTTGGGATATTTTATACATATAATGCTGCAGATTAGCTCTTTTCTAAAATGTAAACTGATTGCTAGAAATCTGCTTCAGGATGAAACCAAACTCCTAATCATGACCCAGGCTTGCCTTCTGTGTTGAATTTTTTATAAACTCATTGCAGCCTTATTGAAATATTTACATTTTATAATTATTACAGTAGTTAAATACCCAGGCCTTAAGATATGTTGTTCACTGGGCTTTTAATGCCTTCTTCCTCAAATATTGGCTGGATTTCTTTATAAATGACTTCCTTTTATTCTTCCACGAAGGTGGAGATGGAATGTACACCTTACTATTTAAAGGAATGAGAAAGTAGTATGCATTGTTTTTTAATATTTGCTCCCTGTCTTCTCCACCCCCATAAACAGACTTTCAAATTCAACAAATATAATATATTCTTTACTGTTCTCTATTCTGCTCTGTGCCCCCTGAAGACTCTACTCTCCAAGCTATATCACTTGGAATTTTGCAATACTTTACATAAAATTAAAATTTCTGACTTTCATAAAAAGAAGAAAAAATATGTGATAATGTGGAATATGGACTCATACTTATTTGGTAACAGTGGGCAGGAGCTGAGAAGCAATTGCATGCCTTAAAGGAGTAAATACCATTCCCAAGGATCTCTTCATTTACATCTAGGTATATATTCTTGGGTTGCTTAAACCATTTATATTGGCTTCAGGATCCCTTTGGATATATGCCACTTTAACTGCTGCTATGTGGTCACTGATGAAGGACTTGCGCTTTTGAAATTTCATTAAAGGTAACCTACCCTTAGGAGAAGGCGATGGCCACCCCACTCAAGTACTCTTGCCTGGAAAATCCCATGGATGGAGGAGCCTAGTAGGGTGCAGTCCATAGGGTCGCAATAGTCGGACATGATTAAGCAACTTCACTTTCACTTTTCACCTTCATGCATTGGAGAAGAAAATGGCAATCCACTCCAGTGCATTGCCTGGAGAATCCCAGGGAGGGGAGAGCCTGGTGGGCTGCCATCTATGGGGTCGCACAGAGTCGGAGATGATTGAAGTTACTTAGCAACCTACCCTTGCTTTTTTTTTTTCCCATCATTCCCTCCAAATAATATCAAGATGTCTTGGTATATGGAGAAAACATTTCTTTTTCATACAAGAATTTCCTCACACCAGATTAACTTGGAGGCTTCTTAAGCACTTTCTTGCTGACATCCTAGTCTATCAGCTCCAAGTTTTGCAATGAAATATTGCCTGCAAAATGGCATAGAAACAGCTGAATTGGCATTAAGGCATTTCCATTTTACACTACATTTTCTATCCCTGGGCCTGTTTCTATCTGCAAACTCTCCAAACCTTACGTTTTCCAGTAGCTGCTCTCTATGTGAACCACAGGAAAATGAGCTTTCCAAAGAGGATCACTTTTCTGTTTGCTCCATGCCTTGGTGAAATCAATCAAGGAGAATAATGCCAGGAAGGTTGAGAGATAGCAAAGGAGAACTAGTAAATTCAGTCTTATTCCAACAAAGCACTTAACCTAAGAAAATGATTTGTGGATCCGACAGTAGATATTGCAAATGAATGTTATTTTGCAGGAGCAGAATTGCTGTTATTGCTGTCAGTAAACAGCAGGTGGTTGGAAGTTGGCAACTTTTATGAAAACCATTTATATCACAGTACATTTCAAATAAACAGTGTTAATAAAAAGCTAAATTGTTCCAGGAATAGGATGCAAATATTACAAATGTGTTTTTTTCAATAAGAATTTGGCATCTTATTTGAATTAAAATAAAGAATAAATTTAAGATACCGTTGACATATTCAATATATATTTGGCTCTGAGTGTCACTGGTAAATTATTCCCCACAGTCATCCTATAGAGATTCTTGTTAATCTTGCTGAATCTGCTGTTTTGGAGGCTATTAACAATATTATTTCACTACTTGAAGTTACCAGTCAGGTCACTGCTTTTGAGTTTTGGAAGATACAGTTGTATATACATATCTATATATTATCTCTGTATTTTCAATGAAAGTAACAGTACTACAGTACTATATTGGTCTTAGGAATATTCAAATCCTTTTCTGTTCATCTTTGGGAGTCTTCAGTTATAGTGCTTACATAACTTTGGGGAGATTAGAATCTTCTCAAAGACTTTTTTTTAAGTTTATTAAACTGAAACCTAGAAATATATAATGTAGCAATAATTTGAATTCCCTAGATCATTTCTAAACTTCTTTTTGTTTCAGTTAGTAAAACAGTAAATCAATCTGGATCAAATAAAATTCAAAACACCCAGATATCAGTATCAACTGCACTGTTACAAAAGAAAATATGCAATGTATTCCCTTTATCAAGCTATGTATAATCTTGTAAACACATAAATATATATGTGTAATTTTACAGTGTCAACTTATATTTATAAATTACCACAAAATTTACTTGAAATAACTGATTTCATTTAGAATGATGACTGACAAATTGCATGTTTATTTAATACAAGAATTAAGCAAACCTAAAAACTAGATATTTAGTCTATAATTAAAATAAATAACAAACCTAAAAACTAGATATTTAGGCTCTAATTAACGTAAGGTGAAAAGACAGCCTTCAGAATGGGAGAAAATAATAGCAAATGAAGCAACAGACAAACAACTAATCTCAAAAATATACAAGCAACTCCTACAGCTCAATTCCAGAAAAATAAATGACCCAATCAAAAAATGGGCCAAAGAACTAAATAGACATTTCTCCAAAGAAGACATACAGATGGCTAACAAACATGAAAAGATGCTCAACATCACTCATTATCAGAGAAATGCAAATCAAAACCACTATGAGGTACCATTTCACGCCAGTCAGAATGGCTGCAATCCAAAAGTTTACAAGCAATAAATGCTAGATAGAGTGTGGAGAAAAGGGAACCCACTTACACTGTTGGTGGGAATGCAAAGTAGGACAGCCACTATGGAGAACAGTATGAAGATTCCTTAAAAAACCTGAAATAGAACTGCCATCAGATCAGATCAGATCAGTCGCTCAGTCGTGTCCGACTCTTTGCGACCCCATGAACCACAGCACGCCAGGCCTCCCTGTCCATCACCAGCTCCCGGGGGTCACTCAGATTCACACCCATCTAGTCAGTGATGCGATCCAGCCATCTCATCCTCTGTCGTCCCCTTCATCTCCTGCCCTCAATCCCTCCCAGCATCAGAGTCTTCTCCAATGAGTCAACTCTTCGCATGAGGTGGCCAAAATACTGGAGTTTCAGCTTTAGCATCATTCCTTCTAAAGAAATTCCAGGATTGATCTTCTTCAGAATGGACTGGTTGGATCTCCTTGCAGTCCAAGGGACTCTCAAGAGTCTTCTCCAACACCACAGTTCAAAAGCATCAATTCTTCGGCACTCAGCCTTCTTCACAGTCCAGATCTCACATCCATACATGACCACAGGAAAGACCATAGCCTTGACTAGGCGAACCTTTGTTGGTAAAGTGATGTCTCTGCTTTTGAATATGCTATCTAGGTTGGTCATAACTTTCCTTCCAAGGAGTAAGCGTCTTTTAATTTCATGGCTGCAGTCACCATCTGCAGTGATTTTGGAGCCCAGAAAAATAAAGTCTGACACTGTTTCTCCAACTATTTCCCATGTAGTGATGGGACCAGATGCCATGATCTTTGTTTTCTGAATGTTGAGCTTTAAGCCAACCTTTTCACTCTCCACTTTCACTTTCATCAAGAGGCTTTTTAGCCCCTCTTCACTTTCTGCCATAAGGGTGGTATCATCTGCATATCTGAGATTATTGATATTTCTCCCAGCAATTTTGATTCCAACTTGTGTTTCTTCCAGTCCAGCATTTCTCATGATGTACTCTGCATATAAGTTAAATAAACATGGTGACAATATGCAGCCTTGACGTACTCCTTTTCCTATTTGGAACCAGTCTGTTGTTCCATGACCAGTTCTAACTGTTGCTTCCTGACCTGCATACAGATTTCTCAAGAGGCAGATCAGGTGGTCTGATATTCCCATCTCTTTCAGAATTTTCCATAGTTTATTGTGATCTACACAGTCAAAGGCTTTGGCATAGTCAATAAAGCAGAAATAGATGTTTTTCTGGAACTCTCTTGCTTTTTCCATGATCCAGCGGATGTTGGCAATTTGATCTCTTGTTCCTCTGCCTTTTCTAAAACCAGCTTGAACATCAGGAAGTTCACGATTCACATACTGTTCGTTTCCAAGGCAAACCATTCAATGTCACAGTGATCCAAATCTATGCCCCAACCAGTAACGCCGAAGAAGCTGAAGTTGAACGGGTCTATGAAGACCTACAAGACCTTTTAGAACCAACACCCAAAAAAGATGTCCTTTTCATTATAGGGGACTGGAATGCAAAAGTAGGAAGTCAAGAAACACCTGAAGTAACAGGCAAATTTGGCCTTGGAATACGGAATGAAGCAGGGCAAAGACTAATAGAGTTTTGCCAAGAAAATGCACTGGTCATAGCAAATACCCTCTTCCAACAACACAAGAGAAGACTCTATACATTGACATCACCAGATGGTCAACACCGAAATCAGATAGATTATATTCTTTGCAGCCAAAGATGGAGAAGCTCTACACAGTCAACAAAAACAAGACCAGGTGCTGACTGTGGCTCAGACCATGAACTCCTTATTGGCAAATTCAGACTGAAATTGAAGAAAGTAGGGAAAACCACTAGACCATTCAGGTATGACCTAAGTCAAATCCCTTATGATTATACAGTGGAAGTGAGAAATAGATTTAAGGGCCTAGATCTGATAGATAGAGTGCTTGATGATCTATGGAATGAGGTTCGTGACATTGTACAGGAGACAGGGATCAAGACCATCCCCATGGAAAAGAAATGCAGAAAAGCAAAATGGCTGTCTGGGGAGGCCTTGCAAATAGCTGTGAAAAGAAGAGAAGCGAAAAGCAAAGGAGAAAAGGAAAGATATAAACATCTGAATGCAGAGTTCCAAAGAATAGCAAGAAGAGATAAGAAAGCCTTCTTCAGTGATCAATGCAAAGAAATAGAGGAAAACAACCTAATGGGAAAGTCTAGGGATCTCTTCAAGAAAATCAGAGATACCAAAGCAACATTTCATGCAAAGATGGGCACGATAAAAAACTGCCAGATGACCCAGCAATCCCACTGCTGGGCATACACACTGAGGAAACCAAAACTGAAAGAGACACGTGTACCCCAGTGTTTATTGCAGCACTGTTTATAATAGCCAGGACATGGAAGCAACTTAGATGTCCATCAGCAGATGAATGGATAAGAAAGCAGTGGTACATATACACAATGGAGTATTCCTCAGCCATTAAAAGGAATACATTTGAATCTATTCTAATGAGGTGGATAAAACTGGAGCCTATTATACAGAAGTGAAGTAAGCCAGAAAGAAAAACACTTATACAGTATACTAACACATATATATGGAATTTAGAAAGATGATAGCAATAACCCTGTATATGAGACAGCAAAAGAGACACAGATGTATAGAACAATCTTTTGACTCTGTGGGAGAGGGAGAGGGTGGGATGTTTTGGGAGAATGGCATTGAAACATGTATAATATATATTAAACTAGTTGCCAGTCCAGGTCCAATGAATGATACTGGATGCTTGGGGCTGGTGCACTGGGACCACCCAGAGGATGGTATGGGGAAGGAGGAGGGAGGAGGGCTCAGGATCGGGAACACGTGTATACCTGTGGTGGATTCATGTTGATATATGGCAAACCAATACAATATTGTAAAATTTAAAAAAAAAATAAAAAAATAATAAAATTATCATCAAATAAAATGAGACTGGAAAAGCTCAAGTAACTTTCTAAAAACTTGCATATAATGTGTAGCCTAACTAGGATTAGCCAGGAAGTCTCCTCCTTTCTGTCTTTTCTCCTTTTTCCCTCTACTCCACTTCTTTTCCTCCTCCTTTCCTCTTCTTCCCTTCCTTTTCATTTTCTCTCCTTCATTTAATTTTTCATTATGGTAAGATATACATAAGATAAAATTTACCATTATATCATTATAAGTGTCAAACTTACTACATTGATTTCATTCATTTGGTGCACAAATGTCACCACTAACCATTCCCAGAAATGTTTCATCAACTTAAGCAGTAACTGTACTGGTTAAATAGCCACTCTCCATTTCTTTTAATGTCTTCCTCCTCTTTTACTTTCTGTGTCATATTTTAACTGTTCTATGTACCTCATGTAAATGGAATCATCAGTATTTGTCTTTCTGTAATGAGCTTATTTCAATTAACAATGTCCTTAACTTTACACTGTGGCATGTGTCAGAATTCCCATCCTTTTAAAACTTGAATATCCCATTGTATATATATGTACACTATCAAAAATCTATTCACTTGTTGAAAAAACCTTGACAATCTATTAAAAAGCAGAGACATAGCTTTTCCAACAAAGGTCCATAGAGTCAAAGATATGTTTTTTCCAGTAGTCATGTATGGATGTGAGAGTTGGATCATAAAGAAGTCTGAGTGCTGAAGGACTGATACTCTTGAATTGTGGTGTTGGAGAAGACTCTTGAGAGTCCCTTGGACTAAAAATCAATTCTAAAGGAAATCAATCCTGAATATTCATTGGAAGGAATGATGCTGAAGCTGCTAAACCTTTGCCACCTGATGCGAAGAGCTGATTCATTAGAAGATGCTGATGCTGGGAAAGATTGAAGGCAGGAGAAGAAAGGGATGACAAAAAATGAGACAATTGGATGGCATTACCGACTCAATAGACATGAGTTTGAGCAAGCTCCTGGAGATAGTGAAGGACTGGAAAGACTGGTGTTTTTCAGTCCATGGGTTTGCAAAGAGTCAGACACAACTCAGTGACCAAACAACAACAACAAATGCACGTATTGATGAACACTCAGTTTACTTTCACCTTTTGGCTATTGTGAATAATACTGGTATAGATATGGTTGTACAGATAACTTTTCAAGACACTGGTTTTCATTTTTTAGGTGTACATGTATGTAGAAGTAGAATTATTGATTAGTAGAATTATGTGGTAATTGTATTTTAATTGAGGAAGCATCACATTATTTAGTGTTTAATTCTTTCTTGATAGTAGCCATTCTAATGTGTGTGAGGTGGTATTCCTATTTTTTTTTAAATTGGTACATTGTTAATGTTTAGAAGTATGATTTTTTTTTTTTTTAATTCAGGTGCATTGATTTTGTGTCCTGCAGCTAAACTGTATTTTTAATTATTTCTAGCATTATTTTGTGGAACCTTTACTGTTTTCTACATAAAAAAATCATGTGGTCTGTGAAGAGATAATTTTGCTCTATTTTTTTCAACCTGGTTAGTTTTTATTTATTTTTCTTGTCTATTTGTTCTGGATAGAACTTTCAGTATTACACTGAGTAGAAATGGTGAAAGTTGGAATCCTCTTGTTCCAAATTTAAGAGAAAAAGTATTCAGTCTTCCATCATAAAAAATATTGAATATGGGCTTTTCATGTATGACTACCTTTATGGCAAGGTTTTTACTTCTATAGCTAGTTTATTGAGTGCTTTTTTGCCATGAAAACTTATTGAATTTTTTCAAATGCCTTTATTGTATCAAACATGTATGTATTTTTCTTCATATTGCTAATAAGATATTTTAATTTAATTAATCTTTATTTGTTGAATTATTCTTATTTTACAGAAATAAATCACACTTGGTCATGACGTGTAATCCTCTCAAAGTGTTGCTGATTTCTATTTATTAGCATTCTGTTGAGGAAATTTGCATAAATATTCATCAGAAATAATGGTTTTATACTTTTATTTTCTTATAGTTCATCAGGCACTCTATCAGATCTAGTGTCTTAAATCAATTTCTCATTTCCACTGTATAATCTTAAGGGATTTGATTTAGGTCATACCTGAATGGTCTAGTGTTTTTCCCAACTTTCTTCAATTTAAGTCTGAATTTGGCAATAAGAAGCTCACGATCTGAGCTGGTCAGTTCCTGGTCTTGTTTTGCTGACTGTATAGAACTCCCTTTTTGGCTACAAAGTATAAAATCAATTGACTATCTGGTGATGTCCATGCGTAGAGTCTTCTCTTGTGTTATTGGAAGAGGATGTTTGCTATGACCAGTGCATTTTCTTGGCAAAACTCTATTAGTCTTTGCCCTGCTTCATTCTGTATTCCAAGACCAAATTTGCCTGTTACTCCAGGTGTTTCTTGACTTCCTACTTTTGCATTCCAGTCCCCTATAATGAAAAGGACATCTTTTTTGGGTGTTAGTTCTAAAACGTCCTGTAGGGCTTAATAGAACCGTTCAACTTCAGCTTCTTTAGCTTTACTGGTTGAGGCATAGACTTGGATTACTGTGATATTGAATGGTTTGCCTTGGAAATGAACAGAGATCATCCCAAGGAAAAGAAATGCAATAAAGCAAAATGGCTATCTGGGGAGGCCTTACAAATAGCTGTGAAAAGAAGAAAGTGAAAAACAAAGGAGAAAAGGAAAGATATAAGCATCTGAATGCATAGTTCCAAAGACTAGCAAGAAGAGATAAGAAAGCCTTCCTCAGTGATCAATGCAAAGAAATAGAGGAAAACAACAGAATGGGAAAGACTAGAGACCTCATCAAGAAAATTAGAGATACCAAGGGAACACTTCATGCAAAGATGGGCTCAACAAAGGACAGAAATGGTATGGACCTAACAGAAGCAGAAGATATTAGGAAGATGTGGCAAAAATACACAGAAGAACTTTCCAAAAAAATTTTCACGACCAAGATAATCACAATGGTATGATCACTCACCTAGAGCCAGACATCCTGGAATGTGAAGTCAAGTGGGCCTTAGAAAGCATCACTACGGACAAAGCTAGTGGAGGTGATGGAATTCCAGTTGAGCTATTTCAAATCCTGAAAGATGATGCTGTGAAAGTGCTGCAGTCAATATGCCAGCAAATTTGGAAAACTCAGCAGTGATCACAGGACTGAGAAAGATCAGTTTTCATCCCAATCCCAAAGAAAGGCAATGCCACAGAATGCTCAAACTACCGCACAATTGCACTCATCTCACATTCTAGTAAAGTAATGCTCAAAATTCTTCAAGCCAGGCTTCAGCAATACCTGAACTGTGAACTTCCAGATGTTCAAGCTGGTTTTAGAAAACACAGAGGAACCAGAAATCAAATTGACAATATCCACTGGATCATGGAAAAAGCAAGAGAGTTACAGAAAAACATCTATTTCTGCTTTATTGACTATGCCAAAGCCTTTGACTGTGTAGATCACAATAAACTGTGGAAAATTCTGAAAGAGATGGGAATGCCAGACCACCTGACCTGCCTCTTGAAAAATTTGTATGCAGGTCAGGAAGCAACAGTTAGAACTGGACATGGAACAACAGACTGGTTCCAAATAGGAAAAATATTATGTCGAGGCTGTATATTGCCACCCTGCTTATTTAACTTATATGCAGAGTACATCATGAGAAACGCTGGGCTGGTAAAAGCACAAACTGGAATCAAGATGGCTGGGAGAAATATCAATAACCTCAGATATGCAGATGACACCACCCTTATGGCAGAAAGTGAGGAGGAACTAAAAAGCCTCTTGATGAAAGTGAAAGAGGAGAGTGAAAAAGTTGGCTTAAAGCTCAACATTCAGAAAACAAAGATCATGGCATCCGGTCCCATCACTTCATGGGAAATAGATGGGGAAACAGTGGAAACAGTGTCAGACTTTATTTTTCTGGGCTCCAATATCACTACAGATGGTGACTGCAGCCATGAAATTGAAAGATGCTTATTTTTTGGAAGAAAAGTTATGACCAACCTAGATAGCATATTCAAAAGCAGAGACATTACTTTGCCAACAAAGGTTCGTCTAGTCAAGGCTCTGGTTTATCCTGTGGTCATGTATGGATGTGAGAGTTGGACTGGGAAGAAAGCTGAGTGCTGAAGAATTGATGCTTTTGAACTGTGGTGTTGGAGAAGACTCTTGAGAGTCCCTTGGACTGCAAGGAGATCCAGTCCATTCTAAAGGAGATCAGCCCTTGTTGTTCTTTGGAAGGAATGATGCTAGAGCTGAAGCTCCAGTACTTTGGCCACCTCATGCGAAGAGTTGACTCACTGGAAACACTCTGATGCTGGGAGGGATTTGGGGCAGGAGGAAAAGGGGACGACAGAGGATGAGATGGCTGGATGGCATCACTTACTCGATGGACGTGAGTCTGATTGAACTCTGGGATTTGGTGATGGACAGGGAGGCCTGGCGTGCTGCAATTCATGGGGTTGCAAAGAGTCGAATGCGACTGAGCAGCTGAACTGAACTGAACTGAACTGATTTTCTTATAATACTTCTGTCTGGCTTTGATATCAGGAAAGTCCGGTCTCACTGAATGAGTTTGGGAGTGTTCACTTCTTTTCAAATTTTTACAAAAATTTAAGAGAATAGGTGTTTCTTGATTGTTTTTTATTCTTTACATGTTTTGCAGAGTTCACTAGTCAAGATTTCTGGTACTTGGCTTTTCCTTATTTGAGAAATTTGATTATAGTTTCAGTCTCCTTACTAGTTATAGATATCCTAAATTTTCTATATTTTTCATAATTCAGTCTGGAAAACCACCCTTTTCCATAGAGTTATCCATTTCATTTAGATTTTCCAGTTTTTCAGTGTGTAGCTCTTCAGGGGAAGGCAATGGCACCCCACCCCAGTACTTTTGCCTGGAAAATCCCATGGACGGAGGAGCCTGGTAGGCTCCAGTCCGTGGGGTCGCTAAGAGTCCGACACGACTCAGCCACTTCACTTTTGACTTTTCACTTTCATGCATTGGAGAAGGAAATGGCAACCCACTCCAGTGTTCTTGCCTGGAGAATCCTAGGGACAGGGGAGCCTGGTGAGCTTCCGTCTATGGGGTCGCACAGAGTCGGACACGACTGAAGCGACTTAGCAGCTTAGCAGCAGCTCTTCACACTGAAAGAACTCTTCATATATATATATATATATATATATATATATATATATAATTTTTTTCTTGTTAAATCAGTTGTAAATGTTTCCTTTCTTATTTTTGATTTTACTTCTTTGTGCCTTTTTTTTTCCTTAGTGAACCTCCAATTTGTTTGTTTGCCAATTTAGCTGATCTTTTTGAATAACCAACACTTAGGGTTCCCCCACATACTTTTTATTCTGTGTTGTTTCTCTCTTATCTAATCTTTATTGTTTCCTTCTTTCTAAGAGTTTGGGATTATTTATTTTTTTTTAGTTCTTTAAACTGAAAATTTCAATTTTTGCTTTTACATCTTTTTTACTCTAAGTATTTACAGCTATAAATTTTCCTTATCAGTACTGCTTTTGCTACATCCCGTACATTTTATATTTGTTTTCATATTCATTTATTTCAAGACATTTTCTAATTCTCTTGTGATACTTCTTTTTAGAATTGATTGCTAAGGGTGTGCTTCTTAACTGCAAGTTATTTTTGGATTTTTAAAATTCTCCTCTTACTATCAATTTCAAATTTTATCCCACTGTAATTAGAAAGATACTCTACCTTATAAATGTTTTCAAATTTTAAAGAATTTAAACCTCATATACGGTCTGTTTTAGAGAATATTCTATGTCTATTTGAGAGCAATATTATAATCTGCTCTTGTTGACTACAGCATTCCAAAAATGTTTTTAGGTTCATCTGAACTGTAGTATTGTTGATGTGCTATATTTCCTTATTAACCTGCTATTATAGTTCTATGTGTTATCCAAAATAAGCTGTTGAAATATTCTATTACAGGAAAACTATTGATATTTACCTTCAATCTGTTAATGTTTGCTTCATATATTTACGGGATTTTCCTGGTGGCTTGGATGGTAAGGAATCCTCCTGCAATGCAAGAGACCAAAGTTTCATTCCTGGGTTGGGAAGACCCCCTGGAGAAAGGAAGAACAGCCCAGTCTAGAATTCTGTCCTGGAAAATCCCTTAGACAGAGGAGCCAGGCGGGATATAGTTCATGGAGTTGCAGACAGTCTGACACTACTGAGTGACTAAACACTGATCATATATTTAGAAGTTCATATATCTCATGAACATTAATTCATAATTGCTGTATCTTTTGATGAAATTACACATCATTAATTTGGAGAACTCAGCAGTGGCCACAGGACTGGAAAAGTTCCGTTTTCATTCCAATCCCAAAGAAAGGCAATGCCAAAGAATGCTCAAACTACCGCACAATTGCACTCATCTCACATTCTAGTAAAGTAATGCTCAAAATTCTTCAAGCCAGGCTTCAGCAATATGTGAACCATGAACTTCCTGATGTTCAACCAGAGATCAAATTGCTAACATATGCTGGATCATGGAAAAAGCAAGAGAGTTCCAGAAAAACATCTATTTCTGCTTTATTGGCTATGCCAAAGGTTTTGACTGTGTGGATCACAATCAACTGTGGAAAATTCTGAAAGAGATGGGAATACCAGACCACCTGATCTGCCTCTTGAGAAATTTGTATGCGAATCAGGAAGCAACAGTTAGAACTGGACATGGAACAGACTGGTTCCAAATAGGAAAAGGAGGACGTCAAGGCTGTACACCATCACCCTGTTTATTTAACTTATATGCAGAGTACATCATGAGAAACACTGGACTGGAAGAAACACAAGCTGGAATCAAGATTGCTGGGAGAAATATCAATAACCTGAGATATGCAGATGACACCACCCTTATGGCAGAAAGTGAAGAGGAACTCAAGAGCCTCTTGATGAAGGTGAAAGTAGAGAGTGAAAAAGTTGGCTTAAAGCTCAACATTCAGAAAACAAAGATCAGGGCATCTGGTCCCATCACTTTATGGCAAATAGATGGGGAAACAGTGGAAACAGTGTCAGACTTTCTTTTCCTGGGCTTCAAAATCACTGCAGATGGTGACTGCAGCCATGAAATTAAAAGACGCTTACTCCTTGGAAGGAAAGTTATGACCAACCTAGATAGCATATTCAAAAGCAGAGACATTACTTTGCCAACAAAGGTTCGCCTAGTCAAGGCTATGATCTTTCCTGTGGTCATGTATGGATGTGAGAGCTGGACTGTGAAGAAGGCTGAGCGCCAAAGAATTGATGCTTTTGAACTGTGGTGTTGGAGAAGACTCTTGAGAGTCCCTTGGACTGCAAGGAGATCCAACTAGTCCATTCTGAAGATCAGCCCTGGGATTTCTTTGGAAGGAATGATGCTAAAGCTGAAGCTCCAGTACTTTGGTCACCTCATGCGAAGAGTTGACTCATTGGAGAAGACTCTGATGCTGGGAGGGATTGAGGGCAAGAGGAATAGGGGACAACAGAGGATGAGATGGCTGGATGGCATCACTGACTCGATGGATGTGAGTCTCAGTGACCTCCGGGAGTTGGTGATGGACAGGGAGGCCTGGCACGCTGCAATTCATGTGGTTGCAAAGAGTAGGACATGACTGAGCGACTGATCTGATCTGATACAGTTTCTTATCATTTGTAACTGTTTATTACCTCACGTTTATTTGTTAAATTTTGTTTTATTCGCCTTTGTATTGTTTGTTTGTTTTTGGTTACAAATTGCATGCCCTCTTTTTCCATCTTTTCATTTTCAACCAATGCTTGCTTGCCCTTTTATCAAAAGTGAATTTCTTATAAATAATATAGAGCATGATACTTTTTTTCTTATCCATTCTACTAAGCCAGGTCTGTTGATTAATCCACTTTTTTTTAAAGTAATTGATGATAGGGGAGGACTTACACTGCTATTTTGATTCTGTTTCTTTTTATGCCTTAGAGCTTTATTGTCCTTTGTTTTTATTATGTCTTCCTTTGTTTTCAGATTTTCTGTGCGTGTGATATAGTCTATGTTTGTTTTCCTATAGCTGATTACATATAATATCTTAAAGTTATAACAGTCCATTTTAGCTGATAGAAACTTCAATCACACGAAAATTCTCTATCCTTTCACTGCCTTTTCCCTTCCTTATTTAATATCATTTGTGTCACAAGTAATATCTTTATGTACTATTTATCCTTTAATATGAGCTTTACTGGTGGCTCATACTGTAAAGAATCTGCCTGCAAAATGGGAGACCTGGGTTTCATTCCAGGGTTGGGGAGATCCCCTGGAGATCTTGAGAGCATACCAACACTATCTGTGAGTGGAGAATCCCCATGGACAAAAGAGGCTGATTGGCTATAGTCCATGGGGTTGCAAAGAGTCAGACAAGACTAAAGATTAAAGCAAGACTAAAGCATATCCTTTAATATAGATCTAAAATCATCATGTATACTTTTGTCTTTTAACTTACATAAAAGAATGAAAAATATAGCTAGCAACAAATTTATAGTATGACAAGATTTTGTCTAACTACCTTTATCTGCTGCTGCTAAGTCTCTTCAGTCATGTCCGACTCTGTGCGACCCCATAGACGGCAGCCCACCAGGCTTCTCCGTCCCTGTGATTCTCCAGGCAAGAACGCTGGAGTGGGTTGCCATTTCCTTCTCCAATGCATGAAAGTGAAAAGTGAAAGTGAAGTTGCTCAGTCGTATCCAACTCTTTGAGACCCCATGGACTGCAGCCTACCAGGCTCCTCTGTCCATGGGATTTTCTGAGAACTTTATATTTTATTATACATTCTGGAAGTGGGGGTGTGCTTTCCAGGTGGCGCTAGTGTTAAGTAACCCACTTGCCAAAATGCAGGAGATGTAAGAGATGTTGGTTTGATCCCTGGTCAGGAAGATCTCCTGGATGAGTGCATGGCAATCCAATATTCTTACCTGGAGAATCTCATGGACAGAGGATCCTGCTGGGCTACAGTTCACAAGTTCACAAAGAGTTGGACAGGACTGAAGCAACATAGCATGCAAGCATTCTAGATATTGTCTACTATCTTTTGTTTTAACTTAAATGACTCCCATTAATGGAAATCATGCAGTGTATTTCCTCAGGTTTTATTTACCTGGGGAATTCATAAATTATCTACCATTTTCGAAGGGCAGTTTTGTTATATGTGGAATTGTTTTATATTACTTTCTTTCCTTTAGCACAAAATATTTCATTCCATTGTATTCTGCCCTGCAAAGTTTCTGCTGAGAAATCAGTTGATAAGTTTATAGAGGTCCCCATATATATGACAAGTCACTTTTCTACTATATTTTCAAGATTTTCTGTCATTGACTTTGAAAAGTTTGATCATAATATGTTCCAATGTGAATCTCTTTGGATTTTTTTTCCTCCTTGCATTGTGTTAGCTTCTTGCATTTGCATTTGCATTTTCATATTTTACTTTTTCCAAATTTGGAAAAATGTTGGTCAATTTTTTTTTTTTTTTTTTTTTAAATAAGATCTCTGCACTTTTCACACTCTATCCACCTTCTGGAATACCTATATTCATATGCTGTTCTGCATAATGGTGTCTCATAAGTGCCTTAGTCTCTGTTCAGTTATTATTTTCTCCTCAGATTCAATAATTTCAAATGACTTGAGTTCAGTTCCCTAATTATTACTTCTAAGTGTTCTACTCTTGTTGGACCCTCTGAAGTAAACTTTTCAATTCAGTTATTGTGTTTTTCAACTTCAGAATTTGGGGGTTATTTCTTTCTTTTTATCTCTTGTTTATATTCTCATTTTGTTTATATATTAAAGATTTATTTATTTTTTTTTTGAATGGGTCTTTTTTCCTTGTTTATATTTTTGTGTGTTTCTTTCTGATGTCCTGTGATATTTTGTTGAAAATTGGGCCTTTGAGAAAACAATTACTTCTCTCATTCTTTGTGGTCTGGCCATTGCTTTTAGAACAGAAATCAGCCTGTTCTAAAAGCTCAAGCATTTTCTGGGGGTGTATCTTCTCTGAGTCTGTGTATGAATTGATATTCTAGTTCCATTGTATACATTGTTATGTTTAAAGGCCTTAATTTTCTGACAATCTTATCCTTGTTTCTTCTGAGAGTCTTAGCTATTTCTTCTATAGCATTTCCTTGTGGATACTTTCTTGGCCCCAGGCAAGCCACACTGAGCAATCTTGTGGCTCAGTGGCTTGCACTGGCCTCTATCTTGATAACCACCTTTCTTGTTAGCCCTCTAGGTTAGGAGAGACAGACACACTTAGGCAGTTCCTTTACCAATTCTTGAGATGAAACATGAAAGAAAGTTTCTGCTTCAGTTTCCAACATGAAGGAGGAGACAGGAACTACATGGCTTTTTTCTGACCGTGTCCCATTGTCTTGGGTATGGAGTTGGGCTAAAGGTAAGGAAAAATATCACAGCATTTTCTCTAATTTTGAATGTGCTTTTCTCAGTTAGGCATTTGTTTGATTGCTACAGAACCTTAATTGGATTCCAGTGTTCTACAAAGCTACTTTTGTCTCTATATTATTGTTTTTTATTTTTATGGAGAAATAAGCAATGAAGGCCTGGAGCTTCCTAGTCTAGTCTTTTGCTGATGTCCTGTGGTGATACATTTTGATTCCAGTTTTGTTACAGGGAAGAGCAAAATTTAACTCCATGCTGGAACTGTTTCCTTTTATTTTCAATGCTTTTGTTATTATAAACATACATAATGGCCTGTCTCAGAAAACCCCACTCCTCAGCCTGACTGTTAAATTAAAGTGCCTTTGTTCAGCTCACAGAGAAATAATCTCACCTTGTGAAAGGCTGCAAGAAAGAAGAGATTAACACCTCCCTTCCATGGCCCTTTTCACTTTATTTCTTCATCTCTTCTCCCTCTCCATTTTGCCTTTTTTTACTTTATTGCCTCACCTTTCCCACATCTCTCTTCTATAAAACAACCTGGCATCCAGATGCCAAAAAGATGGTTATTTTGAAACATAAGTTCACCATCTTCTTGGTCAGCTGGCTTTCTGAATAAAGTCATGCCCCTTTTTTACCACCTTGTCTCTTGGATTTATTGGCCTGTTATGTGGCAAGCAGAGTGAGCTTGAACTTGGTAACAATTTCACCTCCTTTCATGTGTATTCTATTGATATTTTAATTGTAGTTAACATGGGGATTACATATGACATCCTAAATGTTAAAACTATCTAATTTGAATTGATATAAACTGAAGTTCAATCTCATACCAAAACTGTACTCTTGTACAACTTCATTCCCCTTTTTCTGTTATTGATGTCACAAATTACACATTCATACATTAAGTCTATAGAAAGAAATCTGGAGTGACAAATCATAATTACTTAGAATAATAGTGATTTTTATATTTGCCCATGTATTTACCTTCACTGGAAATTTTATAACTTCATATTTTTGAAGTTACTTATCAGCATTCTTTTATTGCAACCCAATGGATTATTTTTTCTTTTCTTTCTAATTTTTTTTCTTTCTGTATAACAAGCCTATAGGTAGTAAACTACCTCAGCTTTTCAAATATCTTGGTATATCTTACATTCTTCCTTACTTTGAAGGACACTTTTTCCAGATATACAATTCTTTGTGGGTTCCTTTTTTTTTTTTTTTTGGAATTTTTCCCCTCAGTACTTTAAACAGATCATTTCACTGCCTTACTTCTACAGTTTCTCATGAGATATTAGCTGATAATATTATGGAGAAACTCTTATACATAACAAATTGTTCCTCTCTTGCTATTTTTAGATGTGTCTTTTTTTTTTTTCCCAATCTTGAGCCATTTGTGTCTCCAAGTGGTCTGTTTGGGTTTTTCCCACTTAAAGTTTATTGCATGACTTAGATTTGTCAATTTAGTTGTTTCATAAAATTAGGGAAGTTGTGTCTATTATTTTTTTTAACTTTTTAAATTTATTTTTGAGATTTTTTTAAATTTTTGATGGAGGATAATTGCTTTACAGTATTGTTTTGGTCTCTGCCATATATCAACATCCAGCCACAGGTATATATACATATATATACACACATATTCCATCCCTCTTGAACCTCCCTCCCACTCCCACCCTATCCCACCCCTCTAGGTTGTCACAGAGCACCTAATCTGAGCTCTCTGCATCATTCAGCAAATTTCCACTGACGATCTATTTTACATATGGTAATGCATACATTTCCATGCTACTCTACAATCTTTAGCCTCATTTTCTTTCTTCTGTAGTGTCCACAATAATTATACTGGTCTGTTTGATGATGTCCCTCCCAGCAATTCACTAGATGCTTCACTTTCATTTTTTTTTTCTTTTTTCCTTCAGACTTGGTAACTTCAGTCATCTTATCTTCCGAGTTTGCTGATTCTTTCTTCTGCTTGTATAAACTTGTTGTCAGATACATATAATAACTGTTTGTTTTTGTTATTGTGCATATCCACTTCAGAAATACTGTAGAAATACTTATTGTAATTTCTTTCTATTGATATTTCCTTTTTAAAACCATACACTTTTTTTTTTTTTTTGCTTTTTCCCCCTTTGTTGTTGTTTTTAGCTCTTTGTACATTTTTGTTTTTTCCTTAGCTCTTTGAATATACTTAAGACAATTATTTTAAAATATTTGATTAGTAGTTTCAATATCCAGGCTCACTTTATATATGCATATCTATCTATCTGTAGCCTACAGATAGATGTCAATTTAGTTGTCCCTTTGAATTAAGCAATTTTTTCTATTGTTTTGCATTTATTGTAATTTTTTGCTCTTGTTGAGATTTGATTATTTGACTATTTTAACATGATTACTCTAGCAATCAGATTTTCCATATTCCCCAGGACTTGCTGATTGGATTTTATTGATTTTTGTCTTGATTTTTGTTTGAGCTTTTAAAGACTGTTGTAGTCTTTTCTTTTTAAGAAACTTCCAAGTTATTTTTACAGAGACTTTCCTCTTCATGAGGAACTCTTAAGTTTGATCCTTTAGCTTGTGTTCAGTTAAACTTTTGATAGTGATTTCCTGGAATGCCAAGAGATGAAATAAACAAACACATAGATGAAGTTCCCAAAATGTATTTATAAGAGGGATATCAGCCACTTCTCCCAGTGTTTGCAGATGGGCACTGTGCTGATTCTTCATTTAACTAAGCTTTCTCTGAGTCTGTGGATTGGTCAAGATGAAACCCTAAGCCATTCTCAGGGCTTTGCTGAGCATGTACCTTCCTTGGGCGTGCAGACACTTGTATGTACAATCACTTTGGAATGTTAACCCCTTCTTTTCCTTCCTTAGATCTTCCTTCCTGGACCTTCCTTAGTTGGTCTGTTATATTTTTCCACCCACAATCTCTTGCCCGAGCCATTTTGGTTTTGCAGTCTTCTTGTAGTTTTTAAAAGCAGTGTCCATCTTTTTCTTCCCTTGCCTTCCATGTTATGCAAAACAGATACATATATTGTACCAATCTTTTGAATGCCCCTCAAGCAAGTTAGGACAATTATACACAATAATTTACCAATAAAGTTTGTCCTGCTTTCTTCAGTTTTGAGGGATACAGGACTTAGAACTGAGTTTGCACCTGCTCAAGGTGAAGACCACTGCTATGCTATGGAAGGACTGATGCCAGGACAGATATGAATACCACAATACATTCCTATGATTTTAAAGAAAAACCTTGATTGGGATTTGATTAATTGTTGTAAACTTTTGACTATTTTCAGAGCTCTAAGTTGGTTTAGACATCAGTTTTTTGTTTGTTTGTTTGTTTGTTTTCAATGTTTCTGTGGAGAAACAAGAGTTTGGGGCTTCCTGGTCCACCATTTTGCTAACAAAAATAAATATATATACTTTTAAGTGTGTTAAAGATTCAATTATCTTTTTAAATATACTTAAATTTCATATATGAGGCCATGACTGATACAGATATTTAAGGTGATTGAAAGGTAAGCAGTGTGCAGTAAATAGGATTTGAAATTGTAACTTAAAGAGTAGCATGTGTGAGGTTCAAAAAATGTTTAAAAATGTTCAGAAATTGAATTAATCATTAGCAAACTTAAAAATAAATCACAGCTCATGCTTGCAGGTTGAAATATCTTCACTCCAAAATTTACTATCTCTCAGTATCAAGATTACTCCAGGAAATAAGCACAAAGTCAGTCCACTACCCACTCTAAAATTATTTTCCTTCTTTTTTCAAGATAGAACTATGAACATCTAAATCCTTTCAGAGTCAACCTAACTTTCAAGTAACAGCTGGACAGATGGCAGAAAATATGTACAGAAGCTCACCTGGTCAGTTATTTTACCATCAGATGGGGGAGGCTATCTTTATGCACATTTTAATTCATTTAGGTCCTGGCATTGGAAACTTTCATTTAGTGTTCATGGCAATGGAAGCTTTCCCAAAGGCCTGAATGGAAACAAGTGTCTCTAAGGTTGTAGTATTTCATTTTTTGATAGGAATAGTATTTGACAATATTCTTTACATGAGCCTGAATACCTAATTCAAATATATTTCAGGATTTTAACCCAGGAGTCAGCAAACTTTTTCTACAAAACACCAGAGAGTAAGTACGTTGTTTCACAGTCCATAAAGATCTATTGCAAGTACTCAACTTTCCTTGGAGTATGAATAAAGCCATAAACAACATGTAAACAAATGAACTTGGCAGTGTTCCCATGAAATTTAACAAAACAAGCATCAGGCTAGATTTTTCTCATTGGTCATATTTTGTCAACCCCAGCTTTAGATGATTGATTTGGTGTGCTTCCCTCAAACAGTACATGAAACTCATCTGAGTTAAAAGGTCCCTGGGCACTATCCTGAGGACCTATTCAGAATAATCTGGATTGCATTGTAATCATAGGCTCTAGGTGATTTTTATGTATATTGAAGTTTCTAAACCACTGCACAATTCCATGCTCCAAAGAGAAAATATGTAGGAAAATGATTTTTATTCAAAATAGAAAGAGAAAGCATTTCTTGGGATTGGAGGTTAGAGGCAGAATTCAGAAGCTTAGTCCCACAATCTTGCTACAAGAAGAGAATTAATGAAAAGATAAAGTCAAGAGAAAAAGCAAATTGAAAGAAAAGTTTCCCACATCATAAGTGACACAAACTCTGTTCTTTTTATAAATTTCACAAAGTGTGTTTGACTTAAAAGATGTATAATCAGATCAGATCAGATCAGATCAGTCGCTCAGTCGTGTCTGACTCTTTGCGACCCCATGAACCGCAGCACGCCAGGCCTCCCTGTCCATCACCAGCTCCCGGAGGTCACCCAGACTCATACCCATCGAGTCAGTGATGCCATCCAGCCATCTCATCCTCTGTCGTCCCCTTCTCCTCCTGCCCTCAAACCCTCCCAGCATCAGAGTCTTCTCCAATGAGTCAAGTCTTTGCATGAGGTGGCCAAAATACTGGAGTTTCAGCTTTAGCATCATTCCTTCTAAAGAAATTCCAGGATTGATTTCCTTCAGAATGGACTGGTTGGATCTCCTTGCAGTCCAAGGGACTCTCAAGAGTCTTCTCCAACACCACAGTTCAAAAGCATCAATTCTTTGGCGCTCAGCCTTCTTCACAGTCCAGCTCTCACATCCATACATGACCACAGGAAAGACCATAGCCTTGACTAGGATGGACCTTTGTTGGTAAAGTAATGTCTCTGCTTTTGAATATGCTATCTAGGTTGGTCATAACCTTCCTTCCAAGGAGTAAGAGTCTTTTAATTTCATGAATGTAGTCACCATTTGCAGTGATTTTGGAGCCCAGAAAAACAAAGTCTGACACTGTTTCCACTGTTTCCCCATCTATTTCCCATGAAGTGATGGGACCAGATGCGATGAATGTTGAATGTTGAATGTTTCTGCCATTTTGAATGCCAAAATGTCTTCGTTTTCTGAATGTTAAGCTTTAAGCCAACCTTTTCACTCTCCACTTTCACTTTGATCAAGAGGCTTTTTAGCCCCTCTTCACTTTCTGCCATAAGAGTTGTGTCATCTGCATATCTGAGGTTATTGATATTTCTCCCAGCAATCTTGATTCCAACTTGTGTTTCTTCCAGTCCAGCATTTCTCATGATGTACTCTGCATATAAGTTAAATAAACATGGTAACAATATGCAGCCTTGACGTACTCCTTTTCCTATTTGGAACCAGTCTGTTGTTCCATGACCAGTTCTAACTGTTGCTTCCTGACCTGCATACAGATTTCTTAAGAGGCAGATCAGGTGGTCTGGTATTCCCATCTCTTTCAGAATTTTCCATAGTTTATTGTGATCCACACAGTCAAAGGCTTTGGCATAGTCAATAAAGCAGAAATAGATGTTTTTCTGGAACTCTCTTGCTTTTTCCATGATCCAGCGGATGTTTGCAATTTGATCTCTGGTTCCTCTGCCTTTTCTAAAACCAGCTTGAACATCAGGAAGTTCACGGTTCACATATTGCTGAAGCCTGGCTTGGAGAATTTTGAGCATTACTTTACTAGCGTGTGAGATGAGTGCAATTGTTCAGTAGTTTGAGCATTCTTTGGCATTGCCTTTCTTTGGGATTGGGATGAAAAGCCTTCAACAACTTTTCACCGGAAAGATTTAGGTGTCAGAATTTCTGGAGGCTCCCTCCTAGTCGTTTTCTGGAATTATTTCATCTCTTTACAAAAAAATTCACAGTATGAGGTAAACTACAGGCCCATGTCTGAGAGAGAGGTTTGCCTGTCTAATTGAAATAAATAATAGCAGTATTCAAAAAGTTCATCTTCTTCCCTGCACAATCGGTTGGGTTGTATCTCTGACATAACAGACAATGAGCACAAAATCCCAGAGGAATCCTTAAGGGAATGTAAATAAGCATTACAGTAAACAATAATAACCAGCACCCAAGTGAATTTCCTCAATCCAAGAAGAAAAAAAAAATTATCAGTTTGTGTTTTGCTTTGTTTTAAATGAATTATGTTTAGCCATTGGGAAAAATTAGAGCCTAATGATCATTGACCACTTCACATGGGTAAATTCTACAGATACAAGGGGTATCTTATTAAGGAACCCATTCCTTAATGGGTTCCTCTCTATAATTAAGAGTTATATTAAGTAGCTAATAAACTCTATGCACTGGTTTAATTACCATGATTTCCACAGAATAAAATATTAATCTTCATTCAAATGACATATAACACTATACCAATTGCTATGCATGAAGTTGTAACAGAATCAACATTCCTCTTTGTAAGTGATTGTTAATGATGGAGGTAACAGAGGTGAACCTACCAATGTTCTATAATTTTTTTTATATGTAATTCACAGAAAATAGTATCAACTCTATCTAGTTGTGATGTTTAAATGAGGCAGTGCGTATGCAGTCTATAATTAAGCAGTTGCCTAACAAATATTGTGACTGTGTTCAATAATCAGCTATTATTGGCAGATAATATATGTATTAATAGGGACCATGGATGTTTAGTCAATAAATGCAGAGATGGAAGGAATAGAAAACTGGAATTGTGCATTAGAATTCATTAGAACTCTGCTGCTGCTGCTGCTGCTGCTAAGTTGCTTCAATCCTATCCGATTCTGAGCGACCCCATAGACAACACCCCACCAGGCTCCCCCTTCCCTGGGATTCTCTAGGTAAGGACACTGGAGTGGGTTGCGATTTCCTTCTCCAGTGCATGCGAGTGAAAAGTGAAAGTGAAGTCACTCAGTCGTGTCCAACTCTTAGCGACCCCAGGGACTGCAGTCCACCAGGCTCCTCCATCCATGGGATTTTCTAGGCAAGAGTACTGGAGTGGGGTGCCATTACCTTCTCGACATTAGATCTCTAATTCTGAGCAAATACGGCTCCTTGCATATATGTTTCTCAACTGACAAAGAGGGAACAGAACCTGTCCTACCATTGATTGGCTTTATTATGAGGCTCAAATAAAACTATGTGAAGATTCTTAGACAAAATGTGTTATTTCAGAAATTTATTATAAAGATATCTGACATCAGGTAGTTGGAATGGATATGTTTTGCAAGCAAGTCTAAAAATGTCTAGCACTTAGCCCAGCTGTTTTTCTGTTAAGATTTTTTTTTAAGATATCATCTCATCTGAGGGAAATTTATAAAGAATATAAGATGGATCCAAATCATGACAATGACCCTTTATAGAAATTCATGTATTTAAAAAATACATTTGCATCTTATTTCAGTATGTTGTATGTAAAATTCATCTCCACTGTAGCAAAACATCTAAGGAAAATATGAAAGCATTTTAATAGAGAGATAATTTGTCCAACATTCAAAGAACTTTGGAAATTATCTTAGCCTTCATATACACATATGCGAGTCAGTTCTGTTCTCAAAACAAACTTGCTTGTAATGAAAACACTGCTGCTACATATCAGAAAAACTTCAAGACTGTGTTATACTAGCCCCAGGCTATGGTCTTTCCTGTGGTCATGTATGGATGTTAGAGTTGGACTGTGAAGAAGGCTGAGTGCCGAAGAATTGATGCTTTTGAACTATGGTGCTGGAGAAGACACTTGAGAGTCTCTTGGACTGCAAGGAGATCCAACCAGTCCATTCTGAAGGAGATCAATCCTGGAATTTCTTTAGAAGGAATGATGCTAAAGCTGAAACTCCAGTATTTTGGCCACCTCATGATAAGAGTTGACTCATTGGAGGAGACTCTGATGCTGGAGGGATTGGGGGCAGGAGGAGAAGGGGGCGACAGAGGATGAGATGGCTGGATGGCATCACTGACTCGATGGATGTGAGTCTGAGTGACCTCTGGGAGTTAGTGATGGACAGGGAGGCCTGGTGTGCTGTGATTCATGGGGTCACAAAGAGTCGGACACGACTGAGCGACTGATCTGATCTGATCTGATCTGAAGGACAGGTGGCTATTTCTTGGTGCTGTGTTGCTCTCAGTCATGTCTGTTTCTTTGTAATCCTTTGTCCTGTAGCCTGCCAAGCTTCTCTGCCTATGGGAATTTTTAGGCAAACATATTGGAATGGGTTGACATTTCCTCCTCCAGAGACTCTCCTCTACCCAGGGATCAAACCCACATCTCCTCTGTCTTCTGTACTGCAGATGGATTCTTTAACTACTGAGCCATCAGGGAAGCCCAGCTATTTCTTATAGGGGGCACACTTTTTACAGAATAACAAAGGGAAAAAAATGTTAAAAGTAATAACTTTTTTATATGAAAGGGAAAAAAATTTGTAGGAAGCGTCCTAAAGTATGGGCATGCCCATCAAGGAAAGAGTAATTGGCATCTGCAAACTCATATGATAAAACAAATGCTACAATAAAAGGTGTTTTTACATCATTCATGTTTAAAAATCACCATGAAATGTGATTTTACTGTAGTAAATTGAATTTAAATATATATATATTTTCTAATGAAACTTTAAGTAAAATTAATGTTAATTAATTACACTTGTACAAGAGCTTCAATCTATTACAGTGTGAAAAATTTAGTTTCATATACATATATTCATAAGATCTATTTTATAAAATTTGATATTATCTTTGAAAATCTGATCATGTTTTGCTAAAGAAATCTGTTTCTGATTTGCTAAAGAAAAGAAGGTATCAGAAAGGTTTCCTTCTCCTCTTTCAGAGTCCCACATGAGTATCAAAACAGAGGTCTTGGGAATGAGGAGACTTTATATGGCACATGCAAGAAAAGAGTACTATAATTAAATTATAGCTTCTTAAACTTGTCCATGTTCAAAAAGAAAAATCTTATGATAGCATTTGGGTGATGCTACATTCTTCTTTGCTTCTCTGATAACTCAGGTGGTAAAGAATCTGCCTGCAATTCAGGAGACTCTGGTTCTGTTCCTGGGTAGGAAAGATCTGCTGGAAAAGGGATAGGCTACCACTCCAGTATTCTTGGGCTTCCCTGGTGGCTCAGTTGATAAAGAATCCATCTGCAATGCAGGAGACCTGGGTTCAGTTCGTGGGTTGGGACGATCCCCTGGAGAAGGGAAAGGCTACCCACTCCAGTATCCTGGCCTAAAGATCATGGACTGTATATTCCATGGAGTCGCAAAGTCAGAAATGACTGAGTGACTTTCACTTTCACATCCTTCTACATACATTTATACAGTTTTTTCTCATAACCTAAACTTTATCAAGTTACACCTAATGTACTCTAATTAATGAGAATATGTTTAGATGTCTTTATGTTTCATGTTAATCTACATTTTACTACTTCATGGAATTATTTTGTTTTAGTCTCACAACAGATACATGGGTCAGATGACATGAACCATGTATTCAACCAGATGTTGCTCCAACTGCTCTAAAACACAAGAAATAAAACAGGATCCTGGGTCAGGCTTTTGGAATTTTTGACATTTATTTCCAATGTGATCTCAGATAACACCTCTAAGGCACTGCTACTCATCCGTGAGTAGTAATAATTAGTGTATTGAAATCTCATTAGGTCAAAGTGAACATTAATTGAGAAAAATCCAAGTAAACCCCTCTAGCACATTTCATAATCATCAAAATAGAATCAACAACTGATGAAGTCGAATAATGCTGCTCATAATAGTGATGGTACTGTTGCTGTTGCTGCTGCTGTTTCTGAAGGTGGTGAGGGTGGTGATGATGATGATGGTGAGGATAATGGGAACAAAAGTGACACAGTGATAATAGCTACACATGTGATTCTCAACTGCTAATGACTAGTGGTTGAATATGACAGTTTTTTTTTTTTTAATAGAATATCCATAGAAATAAATTTTTGACTTGCGCAATCAGGGTTCAAAAATGTTCAGGCTTAGACATCAGTGGTCTCAAAGTTCTTGCTCAGAATACACAAAATTGAAGGAAATGTTAGAACATTGCTTTATCTTAGTCATATTTTACATGTAAAATAAGAATTTTGAAAAAATTATGTTCAAAATAAAGTGTGAGATCCAGTAAGGTAATAATTCATTTGAATTATTCTATGTCTCATGTTGAGTATGAACTTTCAAATTAGCAAATTTTACAAAAAGGAAACAATTTTATTAAATTCTGTATCAATTAAGCAATTTGATAAATGTAAAATGCTTTTATATTTAATGTTTATTTAAATCTCTTTACATTCCAACAGTAAAATTTGATAACTCTATTTTAACCAGTCTAATATTTTTTATTTCATTCTCTCATGAAATCTGAATTTCTGGGAGCAAAAGTCAGCATTTTAACAACAAGGAAGTGCTTCACTTTGTACTTTATTGTTAAGATGATCTTGCTTTCTGTTGACACAATCATGGATAGGAGTTACTGCAGAACAAGAATTATTAACTTTCTGTCTTCTGCATTCCCCAACACTGTAATGGCAGAAAATAAAGAGAAGCTAAAGAGCCCCTTGATGCAGGTGAAGGAGGAGAGTAAAAGATCCAGCTTAAACTAAATAGTAAAAAAAAAAAAAAAAAAACCAACTAAGATAATAAATAACATGTGGCCTCATTCAGTTCAGTTCAGTTCAGTTCAGTTCAGCCTCCAGTCGTGTCCAACTCTTTGCAACCCCATGAATTGCAGCACGCCAGTCCTCCATGTCCATGACCAACTCCCGAAATTCACTCAAACTCACGTCCATCGAGTTGGTGTTGCCATCCAGCCATCTCATGCTCTGCCGTCCCCCTTTCCTCCTGCTCCCAATCCCTCCCAGCATCAGAGTCTTTTCCAATGAATCAACTCTCTTCACATGAGGTGGCCAAAGAACTGGAGTTTCAACTTTAGCATCATTCCATTCAAAAAACACCAAGGGCTAATCTCCTTTAGAACTGTCTGGTTGGATCTCCTTGCAGTCCAAGGGACTCTCAAGAGTCTTCTCCAACACCATCAATTCACCATCAGTTCAAAAGCTTCAATTCTTCGGCGTTTACCTTTCTTCAAGGTCTAACTCACATCCATACATGACCACTGGAAACATTATAGCCTTGACTAGACAGACAGCTGTTAGCAAAATAATGTCTCTGCTTTTGAATATGCTATCTAGGTTGGTCATAATTTTCCTTCTAAGGAGTAAGCGTTTTTTAATTTCATGGCTGTAATCACCATCTGGAATGGGTGAATTTAACTCAGATGACCATTATATCTACTACTGCGGGCAAGAATCCCTCAGAAGAAATGGAGTAGCCATCATGATCAACAAAAGAGTCTGAAATGCAGTACTTAGAGGCAATCTCAAAACTGACAGAATGATCTCTGTTCATTTCCAGGACAAATCATTCAATATCACAGTAATCCAAGACTATGCCCCAACCAGTAATGCTGAAGAGGCTGAAATTGAACAGCTCTATGAAGACCTACAAGACCTTTTAGAACTAACACCCAAAAAAGATGTCTTATTCATCATAGGGGACTGGAATGCAAAAGTAGGAAGTCAAGAAACACCTGAAGTAAAAGGCAAATTTGGCCTTGGAATACGGAATGAAGCAGGGCAAATACTAATAGAGTTTTGCCAAGAAAATTCACTGGTCATAACAAACACCCTTTTCCAATAACACAAGAGAAGACATTATACATGGACATCACCAGATGGTCAACACCAAAATCAGATAATTATTCTTTGCAGCCAAAGATGGAGAAGTTCTATACAATCAGCAAATACAAGACCAGGAGCTGACACTGGCTCAGACCATGAATTCTTATTGCCAGATTCAGACTTAAATTGAAGAAAGTAGGGAAAACCACTAGACTGTTCATGTATGACCTAAATCAAATCCCTTATGATTATACAGTGGAAGTCAGAAATAGATTTAAGGGCCTAGATCTGATAGATAGAGTGCCTGATTAAATATGGAATGAGGTTTGTGACATTGTACAGGAGACAGGGGTCAAGACCATCCTCATAGAAAGGAAATGCAAAAAAAGCAAAATGGCTGTCTGGGGAGGCCTTACAAATAGCTGTGAAAAGAAGATAAGCAAAAAGCAAAGGTTAAAAGGAAAAATATAAACATCTGAATGCAGAGTTCCAAAGAATAGCAAGAAGAGAAAAGAAAGCCTTCTTTGGTGATCAATGCAAAAAAATAGAGGAAAACAACAGAATGGGAAAGACTAGAGATCTCTTCAAGAAAATCAGAGATACCAAAGGAATATTTCATGCAAAGATGGGCTTGATAAAGGACAGAAATTGTATGGACCTGATAGAAGCAGAAGCTATTAAGAAGAGGTGGCAAGAATACACAGAAGAAATGTACAAAAAAGATCTTCATGACCCAGATAATCACCATGATGTGATCCCTGACCTAGAGCCGGACATCCTGGAATGTGAAGTCAAGTGGGCCTTAGAAAGCATCACTATGAACAAAGCTAGTGGAGGTGATAGAATTCCAGTTAAGCTATTCTAAATCATGAAACATGATGCTGTGAAAGTGCTGCACTCAATACGCCAGCAAATTTCGAAAATTCAGCAGTGGCCACAGGACTGGAAAATGTCAGTTTTCATTCCAATCCCAAAGAAAGGCAATGCCAAAGAATGCTCAAAGTACAGCACAATTGCACTCATCTCACATGCTAGTAAATTAATGCTCAAAATTCTCCAAGCCAGGCTTCAGCAATATGTGAACCGTGAAATTCCTGATGTTCAAGCTGGTTTTAGAAAAGGCAGTGGAACCAGAGATCAAATTGCCAACATCTGCTGGATCATGGAAAAAGCAAGAGAGTTCCAGAAAAACATCTATTGTGCTTTATTGACTATGTCAAAGCCTTTTACTGTGTAGATCACAATAAACTGTGGGAAATTCTGAAAGAGATGGGAATAGCAAACCACCTGATCTGCCTCTTGAGAAATTTGTATGCAGGTCAGGAAGCAACAGTTAGAACTGGTCATGGAACAACAGACTGGTTCCAAATAGGAAAAGGAGTACATCAAGGCTGTATACTGTCACCGTGTTTATTTAACTTATATGCAAACTACATCATGAGAAATGTCGGATTGAAAGAAACACAAGCTGGAATCAAGATTGCTGGGAGAAATATCAATAACCTCAGATATGCAGATGACACCACCCTTATGGCAGAAAGTGAAGAGGAACTAAAAAGCCTCTTGATCAAAGTGAAAGTGGAGAGTGAAAAAGTTGGCTTAAAACTCAACATTCAGAAAATGAAGATCATGGCATCCGGTCCCATCACTTCATGGCAAATAGATGGGGAAACAGTGGAAACAGTGTCAGACCTTATTTTTCTGGGCTCCAAAATCAACTGCAGATGGTGACTGCAGCCATGAAATTCAAAGATGCTTACTCCTTGGAAGGAAAGTTATGACCAACCTAGATAGCATATTCAAAAGCACACGCATTACTTTGCCAACAAAGGTCCGTCTAGTTAAGGCTATGGTTTTTCCTATGGTCATGTATGGATGTGAGAGTTGGACTGTGAAGAAGGCTGAGCACCAAAGAATTGATGCTTTTGAACTGTGGTGTTGGAGAAGACTCTTGAGAGTCCCTTGGACTGCAAGGAGATCCAACCAGTCCATTGTGAAGGAGATCAGCCCTGGAATTTCTTTGGAAGGAATGATGCTAAAGCTGAAACTCCATTACTTTGGCCACCTCATGTGAGGAGTTGATTCACTGGAAAAGACTGTGATGCTTGGAGGGATTGGGGGCAGGAGGAGAAGGGGACGACAGAGGATGAGATGGCTGGATGGCATCACTGACTCGATGGACATGAGTCAGAGTGAACTCCAGGAGTGGGTGATGGACAGGGAGGCCTGGCATGCTGCGATTCATGGGGTCGCAGAGTCGGACACGACTCAGCAGCTGATCTGATCTGATCTGAATCACCATCCACAGTGATTCTGGAGCCCAAAAAATAAAGTCAGCCACTGTTTCCATTTTTTCCCCATCTGTTTCCCATGAAGTGATGGGACCAGATGCCATGATCTTCGTTTTCTGAATGTTGAGTTTTAAGCCAACTTTTTCATTTTCCTCTTTCACTTTCATCAAGAGGCCTTTTAGTTCCTCTTCACTTTCTGCCATAAGGGTGGTGTCATCTGCATATCAGAGGTTATTGAGATTTCTCACGTCAATCTTGATTCCAGCTTGTGCTTCTTCTAGCTCAGCGTTTCTCATGATGTACTCTGCATATAAGTTAAATAAGCAGGGTGACAGTGTACAGCCTTGACGTCCTCCTTTTCCTATTTGAAATCAGTCTGTTGTTCCATGTCCAGTTCTAACTGTTGTTTCCTGACCTGCATATAGGTTTCTTAAGAATCAGGTCAATTGATCTGGTATTCCCATCTCTTTCATAATTTTCCACAGTTTATTGTGATCCACACAGTCAAAGGCTTTGGCATTGTCAATAAAGCAGAGTTAAATGTTTTTCTGGAACTCTTTTGCTTTTTCCATGGTCGAATATATGTTGGCAATTTGATCTCTGGTTCCTCTGCCTTTTCTAAAACCAGCTTGAACATCTGGAAGTTCACATTTTATATATTGTTGAAGCCTTGCTTGTAGAATCATGATTGTGTGATCACTCACCTAGAACCAAACATCCTGGAATGTGAAGTCAAGTGGGCCTTAGAAAGCATCACTACAAACAAAGCTGGTGGAGATGATGGAATTCCAGTTGAGCTATTTCAAATCCTGAAAGTTGATGCTGTGAAACTGCTACACTCAGTATGCCAGCAAATTTGGAAAACTCAGCAGTGGCCACAGGAATGGAAAAGGTCAGTTTTCATTCCAATCCCGAAGAAGGGCAATGTCAAAGAATGCTCAAACCATCACACAATTGCACTCACCTCACACCATGATAAAGTAATGCTCAAAACTCTCTAAGCCAGGCTTCAGCAATACGTAAACCATGAACTGGCCTCATTCAGATCAGATCAGATCAGTCGCTCAGTCGTGTCTGACTCTTTGCGACCCCATGAACCGCAGCACGCCAGGCCTCCCTGTCCATCACCAGCTCCCGGAGGTCACCCAGACTCATATCCATCGAGTCAGTGATGCCATCCAGCCATCTCATCCTCTGTCGTCCCCTTCTCCTCCTGCCCTCAATCCCTCCCAGCATCAGAGTCTTCTCCAATGAGTCAACTCTTCGCATGAGGTGGCCAAAATACTGGAGTTTCAGCTTTAGCATCATTCCTTCTAAAGAAATTCCCAGATTGATCTCCTTCAGAATGGACTGGTTGGATCTCCTTGCAGTCCAAGGGACTCTCAAGAGTCTTCTCCAACACCACAGTTCAAAAGCATCAATTCTTGGGCGCTCAGCCTTCTTCACAGTCCAGCTCTCACATCCATACATGACCACAGGAAAGACCATAGCCTTGACTAGGCGAACCTTTGTTGGCAAAGTAATGTCTCTGCTTTTGAATATGCTATCTAGGTTGGTCATAACTTTCCTTCCAAGGAGTAAGCGTCTTTTAATTTCATGGCTGCAGTCACCATCTGCAGTGATTTTGGAGCCCAGAAAAACAAAGTCTGACACTGTTTCCACTGTGCATGGCAAATAGAACGGGAAAATGTAGAAGTAATGACAAATTTCTTCTTCTTGGGCTCCAAAATCACTGTAGATGGTGACTGCAGCTATGAAATCAGAAGATGATTGCTTTTTGGCAGGAAAATGAGGACAAACCTAGACAGTGTGTTGAAAAGCAGAGACGTTACTCTGCCAACAAATGTCCATATAGTAAATGTTATGGTTTTCCCAGCGATCACATCTGGTTGTGACAGCTGGACCATAAAAAAGGCAGAATTCCCAAGAATTGATGCCTTCAAATTGTGGTGCTGGAGAAGACCTCTGAAAGTCCCTTGGTCAGCAAGGAGATCAAGCCAGTCAATCTTAAGGGAGATCAACCCTGAATATTCACTGGAAGGACTGACCCTGAAGCTAAAGCTCCAGTATTTTGATCACCTGATGCAAACAGACAACTCATTGGAAAATTCCCTGATTCTGGGAAAGACTGAGGGTAGAAGAGAAGAAGGCATCAGAAGATGAGATGATTGGATGGCATCACCAATGCAATGAACATGAACCTGGGCCAACTCAAGAGATGATGAGAAACAGGGAGGCCTGGCATGCTGCAGTACATGGGGTCTCGAAGAGTTGGCACATATATATGTGTGTGTGTGTGTGTGTATGTATGAATGAATGGATGATCTTTTCTCAGATGATTAGATAAATTAAGAATGAATAAAATTTTCTTTTTCTGACTACAAGAACAATATATTTTATTTATGAAAAATTAGACACTGAAAATGTAAATGAAGAAAGAAAATATTACTCAAATTTGCAATGTTAACATCAGGTTTTATTTTGTGTTTTTCTATACATATTATAGACTGGTTTACTTTGTGTGTGTAGATGTGTGTTCATATATAATTAACATTTAGTTACAACATTTTACTTTATTTTTTTTGTTTATATAGTTTCTTTAAGATTGGTATAGGTAGGACATTGAGAATGTTTTAAATTTTTATGATCATACAGAATTTTAAATAAAATACTTTTGTATATCTTGCATAAATTCTCAGAACTGAAATTTTGAGGAAAATTATTTCAAATATGTATATTCATATAGACTTATCATCTATCTCTCTAAATTTTGTCCAAGATATTTACATCAACTTAAACTACCATACCACCAGCAGCCTATGAGATTAAACATATTCAAAATTTCTTATGTGCATTTCATCAATTTAAAAAGAAAGAAAGAAAAGCTGTCAGCTTGATTTCTTGTTTCTAAGCTCTGAAAAGTTGGAGGAAGATTAGGAGAGAATAAGTGAGAGAGAGATTGCAAGTTCTCTGGGATTGATATATGATTGCTAGTTTTCTTCACTTTCTTTTACAATTTTCCTCATTTTACCCTTATTCATTTGTACATTGGAAATCTATTTCCAAGTAACTTCATTATGTGACAATTTGTGTTTCAGATGTGTATATGTTTGCGTTTATAAACTTTTATATTGCATTTTCAGAAATGCTGCATTTATCTTCTGATGCACTGCTGTGTTAATTTTTACAAATAGCATTTCAGCCAATAATGTGACAGTCTTTGTTTCATTTAGCTTTAATTGAATCTAAGTAAGTATAGAATCTGTTGTATAAATATATGGATGCAAACATTTTCTTAATGCTGTCAATGTTGAATTTATTTTACACTAGAACAATTTGAAGTTACCATTCTCAGATGTAAAATTAAATTGATATGAATCTTCATCAAGCAAAGAAGAGTCTTAAGTTTTAAAAGCAAGTTCACATGTAACATTTGGTGTTTTATCAATCATTTTATTCTTTTTCTCAGTCATAGCAATGCCTCACTTATTCAGTGGTGTTAAAGAGAATGATATGTTCCATAAAAGTTAATTTTTCAGATAACTGAGGTTTCTTATCTTAGATTATAGAGCTTTTAATATTCTCATTATTTTTATGAAAATATTTATGAATACATTTCACATATCTCTATTTTTTATTTTATAAATGTATTCTTTGTTTTTCATTGAAACATATTTTATTTACAATGTTTTGTTATTTTCTGGCATACAACAAACTGATTTAGTTAAATATATAATATATAATTATATTTATATTATTTTTCAAATTATGTCCCATTATCACTTATTATAGAATATCTCTTTGCTTTAATAAGAAGTGTATTTTTTCCTAGAAGGACAGCAGATGATTATAAAAACTGTTCAGACTTAGAATTAATTACACATGAATATTGATTTCAATTTTTTAATTTACCAACCTATGTATTTGGTAACTTGTTCAATCTCTATAGTGCTTTGGTTTCTTTATCTGTTAAAAGGACAAATAATCATTACTTTTAACAATGTAGTAAATATTTACTGAGATAGTAAATGTAGGAGACAATGTGGTCATTGTCAATGTAGTGGATGCTCAGTAAGGACCAGTTACTTTACACATTGATTCATCTCTTTTTGTCTCTCAACATTAGAACTGTTAAAACACAAAAGGAGTTTTGCCTGGCACTGTGAAAATGAAGAATATGTAAATTCAGTATAGCATAGCCAGAATGCATAAGCAAGACAGTGGCAAATGCATAAGCAAACAGAAATGTAATTTTAACTCAGGCACTTGCAAAGGAGATGAAAAATTTACCTCTATCCTCTTTGAGCTTTTGCCTGGGACTAAAACCATTAGACAGATTAATAAGAGGCAAACACATGAATTTATTTATTGAGTTTTTTTATGATATGAGAGTTTTCATAAGGAAAACTCAAAGTGGCAAGACTTCTTCTTTTATTTGAACAAAGAGAAGCAATTTGGGGGAAGTAACAAAATCATATGGAGTGGCTAAAAGAAAATAAAAACTATTTTAATAAATTCTATTTTTACAGAATTTTCTCAGCTTTAACTCTGTCAAAGAATGTTTGTTTGATACAGGGAGAACATATTTCACAGGAGCATTTTATCTTTCAATTTCAGGAAAAAAAAAGGAGGTTAGGACACCCTTATTGCATCTGTTGTTTCTCAAGTGCCTTTAGACCAAAATAACCCTTATGCCCAAGTGGCATATATTGGAGTGGCATATTTTGCCACCATTGACCATATTATAGTAATGTTCTTAGTTGTCAAGAAGTATGATCTCTGGACTCAGATTACCCCTGAAAGACAAATCCTAGCTCCCTGAGAGAGTAGTTTGTTAAAGGGTGACACACTTCACCTTTTCATGATCTCAAACATCCTTTGAAAACAGTGGATTTTTTAATCAGCCTCTGTAGTATTTTGAAAACTATGGCATCATAATGAATATGAAATGTGAGATAGGAGAAGGCACTGGCTGAAACATCTGGCAAACCTTGATGTATGTTTTCAGTTGCTATGGCTGGATGGATGCTGAACCTCCACTCTCTGTTTATGTCTCCACAGAGATACATTATTAATAACATCACCTTTCAAGTTATCCAAAGCAGTGCTATCCTTGGGGATTGCCCTAACTGTGAAATCCTATCCTATGAAACCTAAAAATATATCAAATGCTGTGGTGTGAGTTAGGGATGGAACAAGAAGAAAGGTATGATAGAGGATGTCAGTTGCTCATATCATTTGGTACTAGAAATTCTACAATATTTATGTAGCTTTTGTGCCAAAACAACTACATCAATATGGCTTGTCATCTAAGTGTTCTTGTCAAACATGCATAGTTAGTTGCTTTCTCTCTTCATGTATATAGCAGTTCACAATGAATAAGTGAAGTCTTAAGCCAAGCCAGACAGATATTTTGAAATGTGGGTTCCTTAAATTAGTCAGAAACCAACATACTTAACATAAAATATCCTGCTCATTTAACTTTTCACATTTTAAAAAGTAATAATTGCTAATATGTTCTTTCATCTATGACTTCCCTGGTGGCTCAGATGGTAAAGTGTCTGCCTACAATGCGGGAGACCCGGGTTTGACCCCTGGGTCAGGAAGATCGCCTGCAGAAAGAAATGGCAACCCACTCCAGTACTTGTCTGGAAAATCCCATGGATAGAGGAGCCTGGTATGCTACAGTCCATAGGGTCACAAAGAATTGGACAAGACAGCAACTTCACTTCTCTTCTTTCGGCTATCTTGATGCAGACACTGTATTATATGGTTTACATGCATTAATTATCTCTTTTCATCCACACAAATGATCTTGGAAAATAATAATAACAGTAAAAATATCCTACTTTGCACATGAGAGAAAAACTGAATCTTGGAGAAGCTCGTTTCTTGTCCAAGGTCACAGAGATATTTATTTGTGTTGAGATTCTCATATTTTTCTGAATCTTTCTGTGTTCTTGAGATAAGATAGCAAATGAGCTGACAAATTATTAAAAAAAAAAAAAAAAAAAACGCTGATCAACAAACCAAAGAAATCCATTTTAAAATTTATTGTTTTTATTGAACAGAGGGCTTCCCTGGTGGCTCAGATGGTAAAGAATCCACCTGCAATTTGGGAGATCTGGGTTTGATCCCTGGGTTGGGAAGATCCCTGGAGGAGGGCATGACAACCCACTCCAGTATTCCTGCCTGGAGAATCCCCATGGACAAGAGGAGCCTGGCAGGGCCCATGGACAAAAGGAGTCTGGCAGGCTACAGTCAATGGGGTTGCAAAGAGTTGGACAGGACTGAGCAATTAACCACATACATTGAACAGAATATTTATGATTTTGATGGTATCAAAGAGTCTTAGGTTTTAAGGAACTCTGAAGAAAACCTTTCAGTTTGAGGAAATCAAATTCTTTTCTCCTTTTACCACCCCTAATCATCATGGTGGGCTTCCCTGGTAGCTCAGTTGGTAAAGAATCTGCCTGCAGTGCAAGAGATCCTGGTTCGATTCCTGGGTCAGGAAGACCCCCTGGAGAAGGAAATGGCAACTCATTCCAGTATTCTTGCCTGGAAAAGTCCTATGGACAGAGGAGCCTGGCAGGCTACAGTCCACGGGGTTGCAAGAGTTGGACACAACTTAGCGACTAAACCATCAATCATTGTGGCAACAATTTAAATTGAGGAGACTTAGGAATGACATTTGGATATCACTGGGTAAAAAAATTTAAAAATCTCAACTTATGAAATACCTGTCATATACATTTTTTATAAGAAAAACACAAAGAAATCTTGGGCACAGAAAAGAAATGAAAGCACAGATTATTAAAAGGGGAATCAGTTTTTAAGTTAACTGAAGTTATTATTACACATAAAAGGAAATAAATTGTATTTGTATGAACATTTTAATGAAACATTGTCATTGAATATGCATTAGCTAGACTTATCTGGAATATGGTGATTACTTCTGAACTTAAACTTAATGTAACACACAAAAAATATGTTATTTTAAAAAAGCTATATTTTGAAAACAATTTTCCTTATGATCAGACTATAAAGAGTGATCTCACGGAGCACATGATAACCATACGTATATGTTAAAGGATTATTATATGTTTCAAAATATATCCCAAGCTGCTGGTCTAGATTTTAACAGGTAGAGTAGCATCACTGGAAGAAAGGCAAACTTGAGTTCAGTATATTCAATTTCGGTTTAGGATGATCTGAAGTTGTCCTGTCTCAGATGCTTGTCCTGTCTGGGTGATATCAGCTTCTCAATGCTGGATGATGTTGAAGAACAGATTGGATAAATGTTGGATAAATAGTAACGGACAAAATAAACTTCAAGTTTCCTTCTATTTCCAATAGCCTATTCATTTTATGTAGATGTTTTTGATACATGCTTTCTGAGTAGTCAACAGGGAAGAAAGAGAAATATTTGGACTGGATCACAGGTTTGCTGAAAAGTTAAATTATTGCCATGACTAACATGCTAGTTGCTGAATGTAATTAATACCAGGATGAATAGAGTAACACTTCAGTCAGTTGGAGCCTTCAACCTTGATAATTTGTCTATTCAAGATATGACTTTTTCCATTGAGCTGTACTCTTCTAATTGATTATCAACATATCCAAAATTATTAACCTAATTAAAACAATAGCACCTTTCATTAAGTGGGCTAAAGATGCACAATACTAGATCTGCATATGAATCCATTTTTAATTTCTCTCTCAAGCATTAGTTTGCCACCTGCTTATCAAGAAGTGATTCCTGAATTTAATCTTGAATATTATATTAGAGCAATAATTAATCCATTGCTCCCTTTCATATGGTAAAAAATAGAGCTTGGATTTAAATAACATAAGGAAATAAAGGCAGAAGGAGGTCATATGGAAGGTGGTTTTTAAAAAGAACTATTTCTAGCATAATCTTAATTAAAGTGAGATAAATAAGGATTAGATGATGAAAAATTGAAATAGATTGTCATGTATAGTGATATGAAAGATTTATGAAGTTTTTATTTAGTTGTTCAAAAAATACTGCCCTTATAGGATGAAGAAGGAAAGAGCAACCCACTCCAGTATGGGAAATCCTATGAACAGAGGACCTTGGTGGGCTATAGTCCATAGGGTCACAAGAGTCAGAAACAACTTAGCAACTAACAGATGAGCCCTATAGGAAGACAGAGTTTGGCACAATTATCAACAATGAAACACTAAAGATCCTTAGCAGAATGTAAGAAAATAAAGACACTTAATTGAGACTCAGGCAAGCTAATGAGTAAAAGAAACAATTATTATGCTAAAAAAGAAAAAAAGGAAAACAGAGTTAAATAAAACAAAGAAAGTTTTGAATTTAGAAGACTGGAAATTCAATTCTTAAGATGATATATAGTATATACATATTAATTTACAAAGTGACAAAATATAGAGATTCTGCCTTAATACAACATTACAACTGAAATTCAGGGCTTTCTGTCATTGAGAGTCCAAAGGTTATCTATACAAAAGCATTATAATAAGACAGCTTTATAGAACGTTTTTTGTTTGATTTTGTTTTGTTTTGGTTAAGATGAAGAAATATGACACATCTTTCAGTCTCTCAACTCTTTTTGGTCTTTATGCTTGTCTATAACATATAAACACACTCTACTGCAATAAGAATATAATCAATCTGATTTCGGTGTTGACCATCTGGTGACTTGCTGGAAGAGGGTGTTTGTTATAACCAGTGCATTTTCTTGGCAAAACTCTATTAGTCTTTGCCCTGCTTCATTCTGTATTCCAAGGCCAAATTTGCCTGTTACTCCAGGTGTTTCTTGACTTCCTACTTTTGCATACAAGTCCCCTATAATGAAAAGGACATCTTTTTGGGGTGTTAGTTCTAAAAGGTCTTGTAGGTCTTCATACAACCATTCAACTTCAACTTCTTCAGTGTTACTGGTTGAGGCATAGACTTGGATGACTGTGATATTGAATGGTTTGCCTTGGAAACGAACAGAGATCATTCTGTTGTTTTTGAGATTGCCTCCAAGTAGTGCATTTTGGACTCCTTTGTTGACCATGATGGCCACTCCATTTCTTCTGAGGGATTCCTGCCCGCAGTAGTAGATATAATGGTCACCTGAGTTAAATTCACCCATTCCAGTCATTTGAGTTAACTGATTCCTAGAATGTTGACATTCACTCTTGCCATCACTTGTTTGACCACTTCCAATTTGCATTGATTCATGGACCTGACATTCCAGGTTTCTATGCAATATTGCTCTTTACAGCATTGGACCTTGCTTCTATCAGCAGTCACAGCCAAAGATGGAGAAGCTCTGTACAGTAAGCAAAAAAAAAAAAAGACCAGGAGATGACTCTGGCTCAGATCATGAACTCCCTATTGCCGAATTCAGACTTAAATTGAAGAAAGTAGGGAAAATCACTAGAACATTCAGGTATGATCTAAATAAAATCCTTATGATTTTACAGTGTAGAAATAGATTTAAGGGCCTAAATCTGATAGATAGAGTGCCTGATGAACTATGGACTGAGGTTCATGACATTGTACAGGAGACAGGGATCAAGATCATCTCCATGGAAAAGAAATGCAAAAAAGCAAAATGGCTGTCTGGGGAGGCCTTACAAATAGCTGTGAAAAGAAGAGAAGCAAAAAGCAAAGGAGAAAAGGAAAGATATAAACATCTGAATGCAGAGTTCCAAAGAATAGCAAGAAGAGATAAGAAAGCCTTTTTCAGCGATCAATGCAAAGAAATAGAGGAAAACAACAGAATGGGAAAGACTAGGGGTCTCTTCAAGAAAATTAGAGGTACCAAAGGAACATTTCATGCAAAGATGGGCTCGATAAAGGACAGAAATGGTATAGACCTAACAGAAGCAGAAGATATTAAGAAGAGATGGCAAGAATACACAGAACAGCTGTACAAAAAAGATCTTCATGACCCAGATAATCATGATGGTGTGATCACTGACCTAGAGCCAGACATCCTGGAATGTGAAGTCAAATGGGCCTTAGGAAGCATCACTATGAACAAAGCTAGTGGAGGTGATGGAATTCCAGTTGAGCTATTCCAAATCCTGAAAGATGATGCTATGAAAGTGCTGCACTCAACATGCCAGCAAATTTGGAAAACTCAGCAGTGGCCACAGGACTGAAAAAGATCAGTTTTCATTCCAATCCCAAAGAAAGGCAATGCCAAAGAATGCTCAAACTACTGCACAATTGCACTCATCTCACACGCTAGTAAAGTAATGCTCAAAATTCTCCAAGCCAGGCTTCAGCAATATGTGAACCGTGAACTTCCTGATGTTCAAGCTGGTTTTAGAAAAGACAGAGGAGCCAGAGTTCAAATTGCCAACATCTGGTGGATCATGGAAAAAGCAAAAGAGTTCCAGAAAAAACATCTATTTCTGCTTTATTGACTATGCCAAAGCCTTGTGTGGATCACAATCAACTGTGGCAAATTCTGAAAGAGATGGGAATACCAGACCACCTGATCTGCCTGTTGAGAAATTTGTATGCAGGTCAGGAAGCAACAGTTAGAACTGGACATGGAAAAACAGACTGGTTCCAAATAGGAAAAGGAGCACGTCAATGCTGTATATTGTCACCCTGTTTATTTAACTTATATGCAGAGTACATCATGAGAAATGCTGGACTGAAAATAACACAAGCTGGAATCAAGATTGCTGGGAGAAATCTCAATAACCTCAGATATGCAGATGACACCACCCTTATGGCAGAAAGTGAAGAGGAACTCAAAAGCCTCTTGATGAAAGTGAAAGTGGAGAGTGAAAAAGTTGGCTTAAAGTTCAACATTCAGAAGATGAAGATCATGGCATCCAGTCCCATCACTTCATAGGAAATAGATGGGGAAACAGTGGAAACAGTGTCAGACTTTATTTTCTGGGCTCCAAAATCACTACAGATGGTGACTGCAGCCATGAAATTAAAAGACGCTTACTCCTTGAAAGGAAAGTTATGACCAACCTAGATAGCATATTCAAAAGCAGAGGCATTACTTTGCCAACAAAGATTCGTCTAGTCAAGGCTATGGTTTTTCCTGTGGTCATGTATAGATGTGAGAGTTGGACTATGAAGAAGACTGAGCTCTGAAGAATTGATGCTTTTGAACTGTGGTGTTGGAGAAGACTCTTGAGAATCCCTTGGACTGCAAGGAGATCCAACCAGTCCATTCTAAAGGGGATGACACCTGGGATTTCTTTGGAAGGACTGATGCTAAAGCTGAAACTCCAGTACTTTGGTCACCTCATGCAAAGAATTGATTCATTAGAAAAGACTCTGATGCTGGGAGGGATGAGGGCAAGAGGAGAAGGGGACGACAGAGGATCAGATGGCTGAATGGCATCATCAGCTCGATGGATGTGAGCCTGAGTGAACTCTGTGAGTTGCTGATGGACAGGGAGGCCTGGGGTGCTGCAATTCATGCGGTTGCAAAGAGTCGGACATGACTCAGGGACTGATCTGATCTGATCTGACTGCAATAAATCCATTATGCCAGAGTTTGTTGGTTGTCTATTCTAAGCATTACTGATTCAAGTTATTGCATTTACTTCATTGACAACTTGAAGAGAAGGTGCTGTGAACATCAAGTCAGAGTGTGTAGGGTGATAAGGAAGAAAATATGACATATATCTATGGGAGAAAATAGCAAATGATCAAAAAGTATATAGGCTATACTGTTATAAAGTAAAACACTACCAGCAAGTTAATATGACAGTAAAGAACACATTGCTATGTAGAATTCTGTGGGTAGCAAAAGAGTAGACACTGGAGTTTGATTACAGGTTTTATATCAGCATCTGCGAGGCACTGATGAGAGTTCTGGCATGCTTTGCCACATGTATTTCTGAATTCAAAGAGAAAAATGTCAAATGTTTCTGGAAGTGCCAATTGTAGGCTCTGATTGATGCGTTCTTATTGCTATTATTGCTGCTGAAACTGTTTCATTATTGCTTTGAAACTAAACCTGTTTCAAAGCCTCATTTAACAGAATGCACCTCCTGCCTCCAAGAAGAAAAATGTGTGTCCAACAGCTGGTCCAACCCATGTTAGTTGGAGACAGTAATAGGAGGAGTGTAGCATCTTGAAATTGTCTCATTAAAGTGTGTTAAGTTTACACTGCATCTCCTTAATGAAAATTTCGTGGTATCTTTATTTTTATTTATCCAGCTGGTTTCCCAACTTTAGTGACCAGTGTTTGTGAACAAAGCATAAAGTATAGTTTATGACAGTTGTACAAAATCAGAGGTTGAGACACAAAGATAACTGACTTGCTGATTGGAGAATGATTGTTTAGTGAAAATTCCTGTTATTTACCTTATAAAATTACCTGGTTTCTTCCTGTAGTTACAATTGTATTTCTAATAAACTCCTGAACAAGAGAGTTTATGTAGATTAAACAAGAGTTTAATCTACTACAAGAGTTTAATGTAGATTAAAGTCAGTGTTGGTGGTTAGAGGACGAAGGTATTGCTTCCTGAATTTCTATATGTATTGACCTATCTTTGCTCCAATAATAATATAAAAAATTGAATATTAATATATATTTGTCATTATTTAAATTTGATTATATTTATTAAATGCCAAGAGTACCAGACTGCAACGGCGCAAGAATGGCCAAGAGGAGCTATCCCGCGTCCGAGGTCAGTGGCAGCATAAGAGGAGTTAACCCACGTCCCCATGCCTGAGGACAAGGGCAGGGGCCGGGAGGAGCAACCCCACGCCCGAGGAACCATGGCTGCACAGGTGCAGGAGGGCCTAGAAGAGCTATCCCACGTTGAAGGTCAGGAAGGGCAGCAGTGAGAAGATAACCCTAGTCCAGGGTAAGGAGCAATGGCTGCACTTTGCTAGAGCAGCCGTGAAGAGATACCCCACACCCAAGGTAAGAGAAACCCAAGTAAGAGGGTAGGTGTTGCAAGAGGGCATCAGAGGGCAAACACACTGAAACCATACTCACAGAAAACTAGTCAATCTAATTACATTAGGACCACAGCCTTGTCTAAGTCAATGAAACTAAGCCATGCCCCTGGGGCAACACAAGATGGGCTGGTCATGGTGAAGAGATCTGACAGAATGTGGTCCACTGGAGAAGGGCATGGCAAACCACTTCAGTATTCTTGCCTTGAGAACCCCATGAACAGTATGAAAAGGCAAAATGATAGGATACTGAAAGAGAAACTCCCCAGGTCAGTAGAGGCCCAATACACTACTGGAGATCAGTAGAGAAATAACTCCAGAAAGAATGAAGGGATGGAGCCAAAGCAAAAAGAATATCCAGCTGTGGGTGTTACGGGTGATAGAAGCAAGTTCAGATGCTGTAAAGAGCAATATTGCATAAGAACCTGGAATGTCAGGTCCATGAACCAAGGCAAATTGGGAGTGGTCAAACAAGAGATGGCAATAGTGAATGTCAACATTCTAGGAATCAGCAAACTCAAATGGACTGGAATGGGCAAATATAACTCAGATGACCATGATATCTACTACTGCAGGCAGGAATCCCTCAGAAGAAATGAGGTGGCCATCATGGTCAACAAAATAGTCCGAAATGCACTACTTGAAGGCAATATCAAAAATGACAGAATGATCTCTGTTTCCAAGGCAAATCATTCAATATCACAGTAATCCAAAGTCTATGCCTCAACCAGTAACCCTGAAGAGGCTGAAGTTGAACGGCTCTGTGAAGACCTACAAGACCTTTAAGAATTAACATGCAAAAAAGATATCATTTTCATTATAGGGGACTGGAATGCAAAAATAGGAAGTCAAGAAACACCTGGAGTAACAGGCAAATTTGGCCTTGGAATACGGAATGAAGCAGGGCAAAGACTAATAGAGTTTTGCCAAGAAAATGCACTGGTCATAACAAACATCCTCTTTCAACAACACAAGAGAAGACTCTATACATGGACATCACCAGATGGTCAATGCCGAAATCAGATCGATTATATTTTTTCCAGCCAAAGATGGAGAAGCTCTACACAGTCAACAAAAACAAGACCGGGAGCTGACTGTGGCTCAGACCATGAACTCCTTATTGGCAAATTCAGACTGAAATTGAAGAAAGTAGGGAAAACCACTAGACCAGTCATGTATGATCTAAATCAAATCCCTTATGATTATACAGTGGAAGTGAGAAATAGATTTAAGGGCCTAGATCTGATAGATAGAGTGCCTGATGAAATATGGAATGAGGTTCGTGACATTGTACAGGAGACAGGGATCAAGATCATCTCCATGGAAAAGAAATGCAAAAAAGCAAAATGGCTGTCTGGGGAGGCCTTACAAATAGCTGTGAAAAGAAGAGAAGCAAAAAGCAAAGGAGAAAAGGAAAGATATACACATCTGAATGCAGAGTTCCAAAGAATAGCAAAAAGAGATAAGAAAGCCTTCTTCAGCGATCAATGCAAAGAAATAGAGGAAAACAACAGAATGGGAAAGACTAGGGATCTCTTCAAGAAAATTAGAGGTACCAAACGAACATTTCATGCAAAGATGGGCTGGATAAAGAACAGAAATGGTATGGACCTAACAGAAGCAGAAGATATTAAGAGAGATGGCAAGAATACACAGAACAGCTGTACAAAAAAGATCTTCATGACCCACATAATCAGGATGGTGTGATCACTGACCTAGAGCCAGATATCCTGGAATGTGAAGTCAAGTGGACCATAGAAAGCACCACTACAAACAAAGCTAGTGGAGGTGATGGAATTCCAGTTGAGCTATTCCAAATCCTGAAAGATGATGCTATGAAAGTGCTGCACTCAACATGCCAGCAAATTTGGAAAACTCAGCAGTGGCCACAGGACTGGAAAAGGTCAGTTTTCATTCCAATCCCAAAGAAAGGCAATGCCAAAGAATGCTCAAACTACCGCACAACCGCACTCATCTCACATGCTAGTAAAGTGATGCTTAAAATTCTCCAAGCCAGGCTTCAGCAATATGTGAACCGTGAACTTCCTGATGTTCAAGCTGGTTTTAGAAAAGGCAGTGGAACCAGAGATCAAATTGCCAACATCTGCTGGATGATGAATAAGGGAAAAAGAGAGTTCCAGGAAAGCATCTATTTCTGCTTTATTGACTATGCCAAAGCCTTTGACTGTGTGGTTCACAATAAACTGTGGGAAATTCTGAAAGAGATAGGAATACCTGCTCTGCCTCTTGAGAAATTTGTATGCAGGTCAGGAAGCAACAGTTAGAACTGGACATGGAACAACAGACTGGTTCCAACTAGGAAAAGGAGTTCCTCAATGCTGTATATTGTCACCCTGTTTATTTACCTTATATGCAGTGTACATCATGAAAAACGCTGGACTGGAATTAACACAAACTGGAATCAAGATTGCTGGGAGAAATCTCAATAACCTCAGATATGCAGATGATACCACCCTTATGGAAGAAAGTGAAGAGGAACTAAAATCCTCTTGATCAAAGGGAAAGTGGAGAGTGAAAAAGTTGGCTTAAAGCTCAACATTCAGAAAACGAAGATCATGGCATACGGTCCCATCACTTCATGGCAAATAGATGGGGACACAGTGGAAACAGTGTCAGACTTTATTTTTCTGGGCTCCAAAATCACTGAAGATGATGACTGCAGCCATGAAATTAAAAGACGCTTACTCCTTGGAAGGAAAGTTATGACCAACCTAGATGGCATATTCAAAAGCAGAGACATTACTTTGCCAACAAAGGTTCGTCTAGTCAAGACTATGGTTTTTCCTGTGGTCATGTGTGGATGTGAGAGTTGGACTATGAAGAAGACTGAGTGCTGAAGAATTGATGCTTTTGAACTGTGGTGTTGGAGAAGACTCTTGAGAGTCCTTTGGACTGCAAGGAGATCCAGCCATTCCATTCTGAAGGAGATTAGCCCTGGGATTTCTTTGGAAGGAATGATGCTAAAGCTGAAACTCCAGCACTTTGGCCATCTCATGCAAAGAGTTGAGTCATTGGAAAAGCCTCTGATGCTGGAAGGGATTTGGGGCAAGAGGAGAAGGGGACAACAGAGGATGAGATGGCTGAATGGCATCACTGACTGGATGGACATGAGTCTGAGTGACCTCTGGGAGTTGGTGATGGACAGGGAGGCCTGGCGTGCTGCAATTCATGGGATCGCAAAGAGTCAGATACAACTGAGCAACTGATCTGATCCGATCTGATCTGTTTAAATGTTTTTTTATGTCTTCTACATACTAAAAATACTTATTTGATTAAACGATGCTTTCAACTTTTGAAAGAGGCCGAAACCCATGAATTTCATTATTCTACACATAGTGGTTTATTTACAATATGATTCAGGCACTGAAAACATTGTTTAACAAAAATGACCTGCCCCTTTCCTAAATTCACCTGTGATCTGAGACATTACATTTACACATATGAAACATGAGAATGCAAATACATTTATTAAGATATGTGTTGTTTGGACAAAAGTCATGACCCTGTATTCAGTTGTCTAGGAAAGGTATTCTCTCAGAATGAATGTCACTTCACAGGGCACATTCATACATTCCTATAATCACAAGCTTCACCATCTACCTCCAGCCAGAACAGTGACATTAGTATGGCTTTTACTGAGGTATTTACACACCCATATCTGAACTGGAAAGCTTTAAGAACTCAGAAAAGTAAAAGTTCACTATGTACCTGAGTCATGTTCTGGAAGGAATAGGATCTGTGATGAGCAGTAAAGGATGGATAAGGCCTGGAAAGGTGTTGTTGTTGTTCAGTCGCCAAGTTATGTCTGACTCTTCACAACCCCATGAACTGCAGCACACCAGACTCTCCTGTCCCTCAGAATTTCCCAGAGTTTGCCCAAATTCATGTCCATAAGTGGAGAGAGGTTTTTTATGCTCCAGAAGGAGATATCAAACCATAGATGGAGGAGAAAGAGAGAGGAGAGCAGCTTCCACCAGTAGATATTTCCACCTGGAAGATGGAGCTGAGTAGGTGGACCAGCTTGGAATAAGGAAGACCTTGAACCCTCAGAGACCATAAAATTGTCTACACAGAGAGAGTATCCATTCTGAGGTTTTCTTGAATGCTTGATCTTTCATCACAAATTTTACCGATGGGGAATTGTCATATAGAAAACCAAATAATGTGAACTATGAGAAACACAAAAGTGAAAAGTAAAGTGTTAGTCACTCTTTATGACCCCATGGGCTGTAGCTCACCAGACTCCTCTGTCCATGGAATTTTTCAGGCAAGAATATTGGAGTAGCCAGCCATTCCTTTCTCCAGGGGATCTTCCTGGATAAGGGATCAAACCTGGGTCTCCTTCATGGCAGACAGAGTCTTTACCATCTGAGCCACTGGGGAAGCCGCAAGCCAGATGCTATTTCACAATTTCTAGAAAGATGATAGATGATTGATTGATAAGTATATAGATTGATAAATAAATAGAAATGGATATATATGTAATAAATACTTAAATAAATAAGACCACAATAGTCTTATGCTTGTTTGCTAGTGGCAGAAAATAGTTGGTGCTCCAGTCAAAATTAAGTTTAGGTTCTGAATGTCTTCCTAGTCTGTGTTTGATTCATAAGGTTTAGACCTATTTGTTAAATATTTTACTGTGCAATGTTTTCATGATTATAGATCATAGTCCTGCTAACATCCATAGCTTCTCCCTTCCATGAAAGCTCACTTAGCACATTTCCAAATACACAAGGAATATGTTACAGGAATTGGGATGCACATCTTAACACACTGCAGCAATTTTCCAAGAGAGTAAAATTAAATTATTGCAATTTGATGGTCAAAAGTTCATGGAGGAGACTAAATAAATTATGAAATAAGACTCCAACATAATTTATTTTCATGTGAAATGTATATGTTTTAAATAAAAAGCAGAGATTGATGTCTCAGCTACCTGCTTCCAACCCAAACTTCCTAATCCCTACACCTCTGTTCTCACATATCTTTAATTGCACAAAGGACACTTATTAAAGTGGGAAAGGTGCAGTTCATGCTAGCTCTTGTTTTGGAAAAGCACTATTCAGTACACATTGATTTGATTATTTCTTATCCAAATTGTGATGATTAATTGAATTAAAAAATAAAAGAATTTTAGTAAGAAAAAAGAAAGACTCCAGAAATTTTAAGTCTCTATTACATCATTTTCTTCTTTATATTATAATCTTCCTAGGTGACATACTATGGTTTTGCTAAGTCTGATGATGCCAAAACATTACTATTAGTACTATATATAAACATCAAACTCTTTTTGGTTAGTGAACAAAATCAGGTAGCTTTTTTTTTTTCCTCTCTTTCCATATAGTACAAGAATCCAAAAATTAAAATTTGCATAATAAAGAAGTTAATAGAACTTTGATTCTCTCCCAAAGAGTACATGCAGTGGCCAACATGAGTATTTTGTCCTCAATTAGATAATTTGATGTGGTGGCTTAGATTTCATTTGTCCTAAGTACGAAGGCATAATCAATCCTTGACTCCTCTGAGTTCCTAGTCTCTCCATTTCTAAAATGAACATACAATTTACCCTACCTGGTTATGATATTGTTTAAATGAGGTGCATAAACAAAGATGTTAGCACTGTCCTTGGCATAGAGCAAGCTTTTTTTATAAATGCTAGTCCTCCCACAAAGAGTGCTGTATGGTCACCAAACTGTCCAATAAACATAATGTTTTAATAATTGCCATGTCTTAATCATTAAACTATGATCATCAAGGGCTTGAGCTAAAATGATCATTTCAAGATTCCTTTTAGCATCTTCATGGTACATTTAGACAATCATTCTGGTCTGTTTAGGTAAGGTAAGGTAAGTCACTTCAGTCATGTCCAACTCTGTGCGAACCCATAGATGGCAGCCCACCAGGCTCCCCCGTCCCTGGGATTCTCCAGGCAAGAACACTGGAGTGGATTGCCATTTCCTTCTCCAATGCATGAAAGTGAAAAGTGAAAGTGAAGCCTCTCAGTCCTGTCTGACTCTTCGCGACCCCATAGACTGCAGCCCACTAGGCTACTCTGCCCATGGGATTTTCCAGGCAAGAGTACTGGCGTGGGGTATCATTGCCTTCTCCGCTGGTTGGTTTAGAGCCATAAATATTTCTGTACAAGAAACTAGTTGTGCTTCACCAAACTGATAATCACATTGAACTTTACAAAATTGAGACAAAATACACAAAGAACACTTCTTGCTAGATAGCTTTCAGCCTGAGCTGAACAGGCATGTCACAATTTACCTTGTCAATAACCTTGACAAGTGTTGATTGTGCCAAATTGCAACTTATGGTAAAATTTCAATCACTGTCATAAGAAGTGGCTGAAAGATTTTTGGAGCAGGAGGAATTTCCTGTTGGTTCTGAAATCATGTCCTGTCCCTGTTATAGCAGCAGCTTAAGAGTTGAAGCTGACTTGCTCTGGGCCTCTCAGGGCACCAGTTCTTAGATGGAAATACTTTTTTTGAGGTCTACAAAACATAACACAACTAGAAAAGATCAGATTTGCCAGCCAATTCTTGACAACTGGGTTTATGTGATGGTCTTATTACTTTAGCCAGAATCCTCCTTGAATAATGTTGAATAGATATATTATTTTCCAGTGACTGCTTCATTGGTGCACCCTCTCCAACTATCTCTTACCCTGTTAAATGCATAAAACCTCTAAAGGTGATTTACTAACAAGAAAGCTGCTTGACATTCTTGGTAAATTTGGCAAAAGAAAGTGAATAGCTCGGAAAAATATTTGCTCTTGTTGTGGAGAGATCAAGGGAACCTCTTCTAGGGACTGTGTCTCAAGCTCTTCAATACATATATAACTTCCAGATTCTTTGTATGTGTTTTTTGTTTGTTTGTCTTGTTCTTAAATGAAGGGAAATTGTTTTACAATGTGTTAATTTCTGCTGTGTAGCAAAATGATTCACTTGTACATACACACACACATGCACATACACACACACACACACACATATATATATATATATTCTTTGCTATTGTGATTTAATCACAGTATAATGAATATAGTTACCTGTTCTATAAGTAGGACCTTGCTGTTTATCCATTCTCTAAATAATAGATTCTGATTTTCCAACCATCCATTTTAATAACAAATGCCCCAGTCAAAGCTAATTTTTGCCTCTGGGAGTTTTCCTAGTCTAGGTTCCATTAAAGACCATGCCCTCTTCTAATGATGCATTCTAGGAAGTGTCAGTTTCAGTCAACTGAATAGATTTAAGTAACTGTCCCTTGTTTAGAAAGCATCAAGGAAGGGGACACCATATTCATAGCCATCAAGCTTTGACTTATTAAGTATGACTCACAGAAGCAGTCTTATTTTCCACTTCTTGAAACTGATCTATGGTGGCCTCAGCCTGTAGCATCTTGAAGAAGGGTTTCAGTTCCTGGCCAGAGATTGAGGACAGGTTGTGGCAGTAAGAACGTTGAATCCTAGTCACTAGACCAGTGTTCAGTGATAAGGCCCTGGCCCTTTGGCTTTGCAGAAAAGAATCCCCACAAAGATGGAAAGTGGTGAAACAAATAAAGTGTTTATTAGGAGGAAAAAGAGTACATGCATATAGACACTATACAAAGGCAGACTAAGAGAGAGTAGTGCCCTCTTGGTAGTTTGAATCACCTTTATGGGGCATATCTTCCAGATTTCCTTTAGCCAATCATTTTGCTTTGCCTATTTCTGAGTCCATATTTGGTTTATTTCAGGATCCTCCCATGAATGTGCACATGCATCTCCTACCCAAGATAGATTCTAGCAAAGAGGTCAATGGGTAGTGACATCACCTGTTATAGTTTGGCCCCTCTCCCTTTTTGACCTATAAGGAGCGTTATAGTTGGGAAGGTCTCCTTGACATTGAGAATGAGAAATACACAGTCTCTATCTTTCATATGGGCAAGCCTCAGCCTCTCCTATCTTCTTCTTGGAGTACAAACTCCAGCTACTTAGCCTGGGGCCCAACTATCTCCTGCCTCAAAACTACATTGCATAGAAAATGCTACATTTTAATAGAATAGTAACTTGGGATAGCTTCTGGGGACTAATGGAAGTTATGAAGGATCTAAAGTCACACCTTGAAACAGCACGCTCCTCCTAAGTCACTCTTGCAGGAGATATTAGTTCTGAGAATGATTCCTGATTAGCAAAGTTTATGTGGACTAAGCCTGGGCCCCTAGGCTAAACTGGTTATATCAACAGCTGGAAACTAATCTGGATCCAGATATTTCATGTGCCCAGTCACATGGTAGGTGGTGCAATGGTGAAGAATCCACCTGTCAATGCAGATGTGAATTCGTTCCCTGGTGGGAACATCACCTGGCAACACACTCCAGTATTCTTGGAGAAGTCCAGTATTCTTGCTTGAAGAAGTCCACAGACAGAGGAATATGGTGGGATAGAGTCCATGGGGTCACAAAGAGTTGGACATGACTGAGCAAACATGCACAAAAGCAACTGTTCCATATTGTTTATCTAGGAGAACAAGTGGGAACTGAGGACTTAAACACAACTTCTTATAAAAATGACACCCTTCAAGAATAACTTTTAAACACACATCCTTAGTGCCAAAGGAAAGATATGGGTTTGCACATTTTTGAGGGGAGGAGGTGATATAAATTAGCTGGTGATATAATGGTGGTGAATTTTACACAAGAGGACTTTAAATGAGTAGGAATTGACCTGTGTGCATTTCCAGAAAAGGATTTCCTAAGTTGCTTAAAAATATTAAAAATAATAAATAAGAATTTTATTTTCCCTCTCTCCCTTCTGAGAGACCTGGAAATTAGGAAGAACAGTTTATCTTTCCCCATTTTCCTTGGCTGATGTGCCCACTGGAAAAATAAATGAATAATGTGACAGTTGTGAGTCAAGCTTTCTTTGGGGCAAACAAAGGCTACAACCTGGGAGACAACATTTCAGCTATCTCTGAGAAAATGCTCTGGAGATGTAGGAGGGAAGGTCATGATATATGTGACTATGGTGAAGGTGGGTATGTGTAGTCAAGCACACATTTTTGCAGAAGATTGCTGCTAGCCATGAGGAACAGATGTCACCATTAATGATTTTATTGCTTTACAAGATACAAGGAGATGAAAGAATTGGACTCATAAAATCTCCTGAAAATATCTAACTATATAAAGGCCTGCCCTGCCACTTTTGCCCAGAGCACAGAATGCCTCATTCCTGATCTCCACCCTGAATTCCTTTCAATGGATGTTGAAGGTCAGTACCCATAGCAGTTTGTGACTTAGTTCTTGTAGAGGCAGATGGCAAGTGCCCATTTTTAGTTGGCAGATGTTATAGCCAATATTTCCAAAGTCAAAGGTACTTAGAGAATGGCTTTGAGGAATTCAGGGCATAAGATCTTGGTTCTCTTTATCTGGTTATTGCTGAAGAGTATCTACATAGTGATTTATGATGTTAGATCCATTACTGCTTAGGGGGGTAGATTTTTCTACCTTCACATATGTCACTTCGTTATGAGAATTATTTTGATACAAAAGGCAATCAAAAACCTAGTCCATTCAAGAAAAGCTATTTACCTCTTCATCAACTGCTGATTTAATTTAACGGATTTCCCTGGTGGTGCTAGTGATGAAGAATCTGCCTGCCAACCAGGAGACCCAGGTTTTATTCCTAGGTTGGGAAAATCCCCTGGAGAAGAAAATGACAACCCATTCCAGGATTCCTTCTTTGAAATCCCATGGACAGAGGAGCCTGGTGGGCTTCAGTCCATGAGGTCTCAAACAGACAGACATAACCAAGCAGTTAAACAACAAAAGCAACTGCTGAAAGGCATAGCAACCTATTCCAGTATTCTTGCCTGGAGAACCCCACAGAGAGAGGAGCCTGGAGGGTTACAGTCCATAGGGTCACAAAAAATAAGACATGACTGAAGAGACTTAGCACACACTCAACTGCTGATATTTACATTGGAAGGAGTGCTATTACCATTGATGTGTTATTACTTGAGAAACATCTGCCTAACAGAGCAATCTTTGTTTTCTAAACATGTCCCCTGCCTACCTGTGAAAACTCTCATCCTCTTTGAATCCCTTGATGTTATTCAGTTGCTCAGTCAAGTCCAACTCTTTGCAACTCCATGAACTGCAGCATGCCGGGTTTCCCTGTCCTTCACTATCTCTCAGAGCTTGTTCAAAATCATGTCCCCATGAGTTGGCAGTGCTATGTAATCATCTTATCCTCTGTTTCCCCCTTCTCCTCCTATCCTCGGTCTTTCCCAGTATCAGGAACTTTTCCAATGTGTTGGCTCTTCACATCAGTTGGCCAAAGTATTGGAGCTTCAGCATCGGTCCTTCCAATGAATAGTCAGGGTTGATTTCCTTTAGTGTTGACTGGTTTAATATCCATGACGCTTCCCCTTTCCTTAGCTCAGGGCATTATATAAGCTTCAATTAATTGGCTGTACTTCTGAGACTCAAATATATGTATAATTTTTTTCCCTGTTAATCATCTTACGTCATTTTAAATATTAAACTGGCTGAAGAATCTAGAAGGGAAGAAAGAAAACATTTTTTGTTTGCTTCTTCTTAATGACAACAAGAAATTGGCACTGGCATTTGTCTCTAAAAGGATTAAATCATGAGGTATGTAGTCACTGACCTTCAGCATCCTTGAAAGAAGTTCATGGTGGAGATCAGGAATGTGGCACTCTGTGCTCTGGGAAAAACTGGCAGAACAGGTTTTTAGATGGGTATTTTTAGGAGATTTTAACTTCTTTAGGAGCCCAACTTCTTGTGTCTCGTCACATCTAGAAAAGCACTAAAATCTTTAACAGTGACATCTGCTTCTTGTGATAAACCTCTGCCAAAATATGTGCTTGACTGCACATACCCTGCTTGACTAAAATTGTATATAATACTGACTTTCCCCTTGTTGACTTAAAAAAATGCACAGTGTGAGAGTTACAAGTTAAGTCTTATTTGGGACAAAATGAGGGCTGCACCCGAAGAGACAGCACCTCAGATAGCTCTGAGAAGTTGCTCTGAGGAGGGAGAGGGAAGGTCAATATATATGTGATTTTGGTGAAGGTGGAGTACATGCAATCAAGCACTTTGTTTTGTTTTGTTTTTGCACATTTCTACAATTCACAAGAAACAGACATCACCCTGAAAGATTTAGCACTTTTTTAAGATATGAGGAGATATAAGAATTGGGCTCATAAAATTAACTCCTGAAAATATTTATCTGAAGACTTGTCCTGCCAGTTTTCCCCCAAGCACAGAGTGCCTCATTTCTGCTCTCCACCCAGAACTCCTTTCAGGGGGTGTTGAAAACCAGCAGCTACAGTAACATGTGATTTAATCCTTGTACAAGTGGACAGCTAATGCCAATGGCAAGAGCCAATTTGTAGTTGACAGATCTGTAAACAAAAAATTAGTTAGTTGATCGAAGAAAGAATGAGAAAATTTTGAGTCAAATTTGAGGATTATAACCTAGGAAGAGATTCTCAGAAAGCTCTGAGAATTGTTCTACCCACTGGAAATCAAGACACAGTTTACATGTTTCTGAGGCAAAGGGTTGTACATTAAATGATGTATTAGAGACAGTTTACACAATCCAGATTTAAGCACCATTGTGGTAGACCTTTCAAGGTCTTCCCTGTTGGTCAAATGATAAGGAATCTCCCTGCACCTCAGGAGACCCAAGTTCAACCCCTGGGTCAGGAAGATCCTCTGGAGAAGGAAATGGCAAGCCACTTCAGTATTCTTGCCTGGAGAATCCCATGGACAGAGGAGCCTGGTGGGCTACACAGTCAGTGGGATTACAAAAAGTCTAACACGACTGAGCTTCTTCATTCAGTGGTAGACTTTGTGACCCTTTACAAGATTGAGAAGACATGCCATCTTTTATGAAGTTGTTTTGCCGATGCTAGGAGAAGATTGCTGTTGATGGTTGGGCAGGTATTCTTGCTGATGGGGGAATGTTTTGTCAATGCATAGTGTGGATATACAATTCACAGTGAGGGAAGAGGGACTGCAAAGGACAGAGAAGAATTTTAATTTTTCCTGTCTTGCCAAACAATGTGAATTTTATTTCAGAACCCCTTTTTTGGAGCAGTTCCTCAGAGTTATCTGAGGTCCTGTCTCCTGGGCTATAGTTCTCATTTTGCCCCAAATAAAACTTAACTCATAACTCATATTGTGCTTTCTTTTTTTGTTTGTTTGTTTATTTGTTTTTGTTTGCTTGTCTGTTTATATTTTTCAGTCAACAACCACCATAGTCCAAACTGCCCAAGAGGCACCCTGACCCTCAGCTTCTGCTGGTGTCAAGAAGTGGAATGGAGCAGCACAAAAACTCATGAAGTCTTGCAATAAAAGATTCATTTTTTGTTCAGACCCTAATAAAAATATGATGTTTCCAATCTGCATCTCTTCCCATTGACCTTGAATGTGGTGACAGAAGTGTATCAGTACCCACTCTAATAATTAACATCTGTTATTGTGGATACAAAATAATTTACATGTAAAAACTCCATATATAGACACAAAGCCACATAAAGAAGGCATCAATTTTACTCTTGCCTACTGCACACATGAGGAAACTAAAGTTTTGAAAATTTAAGTAAGTTGGTTGGAAACTTGGTTAAAGGCAAGAAAACCACAGTATTTCACAACCACATTTGGTACAAACATGGTATTTCACAACCACAAGTGAAACAAGCAAGTGGGTTTATAATATGGAAGAACTTTATTTCCTTAGCACTTAGGTGTGAGCTGCAAGCAAAATGGAGCACTGTCTAGACCAGGTGAAGAAGCAGATATTCCAGTAAATACACTGAGGGTATCAGGTACCTGGACCGGACACTGATAGGAGACACTCAACACCCTTAATGTGAGTTGAATACAGTTATGTAGAAAACACATGTTATTTTTATTCTAGAGTGTGGAAGCCACAATTCTTATGTTATTTCTGATACCTTGCATTAGGTTAGGGGTAGAAACTTTTAGGAATTTCTCTGTATCAGTCCATTATTTGGATAAGCATATTTCCAGAGGTAGACTAGCACAATGATTAAATGAAGGGTCTGGGATAAATAAGCAGGATATTAGTTGCTCGATTTTAGACAAATTACTTAAACTCTTCATGTTTTAGTTTCCTCAGCTATAAAGTAAGGACAAAAGTTTATACCTTCTAAGATGGTTGTGATAATTCCGTGAGTCGATACACAGAAAACCTTTGAAACACTGACTGACAGAGGTGAAACAAAATAAATCCAACTATTGTATAGCCAATAATTGTGATGCCCATCATGAGTAAGTAATACTCCTCTGCCTGCCTCAAAGTAATATGTCTTAATCAATTCATCACTATCGATACCATGTCACATTAGCTCTTTAAGGACACCTTCTCAAGTAGCCAAAGCTTTCAGGTAAATTAGAGACTGATGTGAAATAAATCACAACATAAGTACTTGCTTCATTAAAATCAAATATGCTTGGAGGAGGAAGATATCTATCTCAGTTTTAATACATTCATTGCTATCTACCTTTTGGCAAAATGATTTCCAGCTATGACATAGAATGACTTCAGCAACTCTGTTCAGATTGAAGTTACAAAAAATGAAGAAGGATCTATTGAATAGGGATATAATGGAAAGACACATCTATGTGACTTGGAAAGACACATCTATGGCTTTGGAGCAAGGTCTTTGATGGAAACTTCACTCATTGTCTTTCAACCATAATTTTTTGTCAACCCTCCAAATGTTTAGATTTTTTATGTATGTCTTCATCTCTTAAACACACACATGTGGGCACACACACACACACACACACACACACACCTTTCCAATATTGAGTTAACACTTCCTAAAAAAAAATTCAATTTCAACAATTCTATCTTTCAGTGTAAATTAAGAACCTTCAGGAAATTATACAAGTACTCTTTGTATTTTGGAGTAAATCATGAAAAAGTCCAAGCTCTCCTTTATGTGATAAAAAGATTAAGCTTGTATTTATTATGGTTCAACTGATGCAAATGTAACCCAAGAGCATGGCAGAAATAGCAAAATTAACATATAGAACCAGACAGAGAGTAAACTGGAGTCAACAGGGAGCTAAAAGGCAACCAAAAAGAGAGTGAATTATCTTGTCAAATGGGCAAGTTTGAGAAGCAGAAATAAAATATGCAATGAGGGCATATTGAAGTCCAGCATAAGATCAAGAGACAATATTTGCTCAGTTCTTCCATGTAACCTAAACTTAACCATAATGATTAGCTTAGCTGAGATTTAAGTAGCTTAAAACAGAATAAAACAAACATATCCACTCACAGTCATAATTCAAAACTCTCTCTGCCTGTAGAGTGAGACTTGACTTACATCAAATGACACAAGAAGTATACTGATTTTATTCCTTTTACTACAAGTACAACTCCCTGGGGCAGGACTAGTTGCTGAAAATTCATGTAAGCTGGTACATTGTGAGCCCTTATTTACACGGCATTAATAATGCATCAGGAAGACAAAGGAATACTCCAAATAATAAACTCTCCTAACAGCCCTGAACCACATTGAAATGCAGTTGTTTCCTCAGTCCAGTTCACAACACAATTTCCTCTTGCTGAACTTTGTTCCCTTTATTCTTAGTGAGCTTCTGGTGAGGAAGGACTGTCTTCAAGATATAGATTATATTTCAAGATCGTAATTGTCTTGATGAGAGGGTCTAAAGATTGTGTGATTTTTTTTTCCCCACTTTGGAAGCATTTAATATGGATCATTCTTGTGACTAGAGGGAGGGTTTTAAGATGACTCAAGAGAGCATGGACTAAATCATCCGGATTTTTTCTGTTCTCAGAAATTTTGGGTGTTCGGGGACATTGATTTGTTACCCAAATGATGTGCAGATTTGCAAAGAAAATGAGAAAAGGCAGAAAATTAGATCTAAACTGACACTACCATCAAAAATAAATATTTTGAGGAAACAATGGGGCATTTTATATGCATATGAACATTTTTATTTTTTAAGAGAACATTTTAAAAACACAGCTGCTTTATGGACTGTAAAAATGCCTAGGTGGTAGGCATCTATGGAAATATTTCTAGAACATTGCATGATGGTTAACCACAGGAGTTTTTTCACTATGACTCCTACTTTCAAATCACGATTCCAAGTTGGTTGATGCTTCTGTGCCTATTGTCTCATCTAATGCAAGAATATCTAATTTATAGTTGTGTTTTGCTTGGCAAATTGTATGTATCCAGTATATTTCAGATATTGTTATTGTTGTGATTTTAAATTTTACTATTATTTTTATTAGTATTAGGATGGCTTATAATCACATTTAAACTTAAATGATCTATTACTATTCTGCCTGAATAGTTCAAGCATCTCTATAGAATTATGCACTCACCAGTGGGGAGGAATTGGTAAACACTGAACCAACTAGTTGCTATGGCAACTATTTTGCCCCTATGGCAAAATAGGGGGAAGCTTTGAAGACAAGATTGAGTGGGAGCAATACATTTTCCATTACCAATTCTGTGATGTCAGAAAGTTGTTCTACTTCTCCTGGGGTGGGGTAACAAAGGCAGACAAGGCCTACCTCATCCCAAGAAAAACAATGGTAATAAAGATCAGCAAACCCATTTATTTATCTTAAGTTATGAGACTTGATGAATAAAGACTTTCTCTACAGTCTTTTTGAAGCGTCACATTTTCTTTATTTCAGTTCAATTCAGTCACTCAGTCGTGTTCAACTCTTTGCAACACTATGGACTACAGGACGCCAGGCCTCCCTGTACACCACCAAATCCTGGAGCTTGCTCAAACTCATGTCCATCAAGTTGGTGATGCCACCCAACCATCTCATCCACTGTCAAACCCATCTGTTCTTGCCTTCAATCTCTCCCAACACCAGGGTCTTTTTCAATGAGTCAGTTTTTCGCATTAGGTGGCCAAAGTATTGGAGCTTCAGCTTTAGCATCAGTCCTTCCAATGAATATTCAGGACTGATTTCCTTTAGGATCAACTGGCTTGATTTCCTTGCAGTCCAAGGGACTCTCAAGAGTCTTCTCCAAAACCACAGTTCAAAAGCATCAATTCTTTGGCACTCAGCTTTCTCTATAGTCTAACTCTCATATCCATACATGACTACTGGCAAAACCACAGCTCTCACTAGATGGACCTTTGTCAGCAAAGTAATATCTCTGCTTTAGAATATGCTGTTTAGGTTGGTCATAGCTTTTCTTCCAAGGAACAAGTGTCTTTTAATATCATGGCTGCAGTCACAATCTGTACTAATTTTGGAGCCCAAGGAAAGAAAGTTTGGCACTCTGTCCCCTGTTTCCCACTCTATTTGCCATGAAGTGGTGTGACCAGTTGCCATGATCTTTGTTTTTTGAATACTGAGTTTTATGCCAGCTTTTTCACTCTCCTCTGTCACTTTCACCAAGAAGCTGTTCAGTTCCTCTTCACTTTCTGCCATAAGGGTGGTGTCATCTGCATATCTGAGGTTATTGATATTTCTCCCAGAAATCTTGATTCCAGTCTGTGCTTCATTCAGCCTAATATTTCTCACGATGTACTCTGCATATAAGTTAAATGAGCAGGGTGACAATATACAACCTTGATGTATTGTTTTCCCAATTTGGAACCAGTCTGTTGTTCCATGTCTAGTTTTAACTCTGGGTTCTTGACATGCATACAGATTTCTCAAGAGGCAGGTAAGGTGGTTTGGTAGTCCCATATCTTTAAGAATTTTCCATTGTTGTGATCTACACAGTCCAGGACTTTGGTATAAACAATAAGCAGAAGTAAATGTCTTTCTGGAGCTCTCTTGCTTTTTCTGTGAGCCAACAGATATTGGCAAATTGACCTCTGGTTCCACTGCCTTTTCTAAATCCAAATTGAACATCTGGAAGTTCACATACTGTTAAAGCCTGGCTTGGAGAATTTCTTTACTTAGCCTTGGATTAACCTTAGTGATGTTCAAGGGATTCTGAAAAAGTTTTCCAGGATCCTCATTGATCCTTCTCTCTCTCCCCCTCAATTCTATGACTATTCAATATTTTTCTCCTTTCAGTAACCTGATTCTGTGAAAAACACAGTGACAAATAGTAAGCTTACTTAATTAATATCTGATCAGTAATTCTAACTCCATGAAAATACCTTTCATTGTGTATTCAGTTATGTATTTAAACTTTTTTTATCATCCCCTAGAATTTGATGCACTTCTCTGCACACAATCCATGGCATTTAACACAGAGACGGCCACACAGTAAAAAATTCCACAATACATATATTTATTGAAAAAAAAATTATTAATTATACTAATATCTAAGGGAAAAAAAAGAACTCCCCACAGTGATTATTTGGGACATGACATGTTAGTTATTGATATATTAATTTCAGCTTATTGCATAGCATAAATGATTTCAGTAACTAGATCTGATTCTATGAAGAGTTGTAGTCAAATACACGTGAAGGAGCTATTAAATTCTAAGCTTTTGGGTAAATTCAAAACTCAAAATAGCATCTTTGCTGATAAGCAGATGGCAGTAGTTTGCCAAGACAGAAATGGTCCTATTTTGTACAAAGATTAAGGCAGAAATTGAATAAAAACTGTTAATATTAGCCCAACAGATAAGTGATCATGATAAAAATAGAATATATAAGCATCAAAGCTCTCCTGTTTAGATTCAAAGCCTGGATGAAGTAGGTAAGATGTGAGACATTCATGAGTTTCATAGATTATTAAAGCAAAGAGTAGAAGCCTCATGCTCAGGTTCTGAAACACACTCATGAAAATACCATTAATGATCTTTGGCACTGGGGGCCCAATTATTGTTTTGCTTCATTGCCTTTATTTTTTTTTTTTAATTGTCTTCATTCCTAGGACTGTAACTCAGGAGGGAAATAAGAGATACACTTTTAAAGTACTTTTTATTAGCTTTTAAAACATTTTATCAAATGAAAAAGAAAACCTACATAATTAATCCCTTGTAAGATCAGCAAGGGGGAAGGCAGTGGCACCCCACCCCAGTACTTTTGCCTGGAAAATCCCATGGACAGAGGAGCCTGGTAAGCTCCAGTCCATGAGGTCGCTAAGAGTCGGACACGACTGAGCGACTTCACTTTCACTTTTCAGTTTCATGCATTGGAGAAGGAAATGGCAACCCACTCCAGTATTCTTGCCTGGAGAATCCCAGGGACAGAGCCTAGTGGGCTGCCGTCTATGGGATCGCACAGAGTCGAACACAACTGAAGCGACTTAGCAGCAGTAGCAGCAGCAAGATCAGCAAAGGAGAAAAGGAAAGATATAAACATCTGAATGCAGAGTTCCAAAGAATAGCAAGAAGAGATAAGAAAGCCTTCTTCAGCAATCAATGCAAAGAAATAGAGGAAAACAACAGAATGGGAAAGACTAGGGATCTCTTCAAGAAAATCAGAGATACCAAAGGAACATTGCATGCAAAGATGGGCTCGATAAAGGACAGAAATGGTATGGACCTAACAGAAGCAGAAGATATTAAGAAGAGGTGGTAAGAATGCACAGAAGAACTGTACAAAAAAATCTTCACGACCCAGATAATCATGATGGTGTGACCATTGACCTAGAGCCGGACATCCTGGAATGTGAAGTCAAGTGGGCCTTAGAAAGCATCACTACAAACAGAGTTAGTGAAGGTGATGAAATTACAGTTGAGCTCTTCCAAATCCTCAAAGATGATGCTGTGAAAGTGCTGCACTCAATATGCCAGCAAATTTGGAAAACTCAACAGTGGCCACAGGACTGGAAAAGGTCAGTTTTCATTCCAATCCCAAAGAAAGGCAATGCCAAAGAATGCTCAAAGTACAGCACAACCACACTCATCTCACATGCTAGTAAAGTAATGCTCAAATTCTTCAAGCCAGGCTTCAGCAAAATGTGAACCATGAACTTCCTGATGTTCAAGCTGGTTTTAGAAAAGGCAGAGGAACCAGAGATCAAATTGCCAACATCTGGTGGATCATGGAAAAAGCAAGAGAGTTCCAGAAAAACATCTATTTCTGCTTTATTGACTGTGCCAAAGCCTTTGACTGTGTGGATCACAATAAACTGTGGAAAATTCTGAAAGAGATGGGAATACCAGACCACCTGATCTGCCTCTTGAGAAATTTGTATGCAGATCAGGAAGCAACAGTTAGAACTGGACATAGAACAAGACTGGTTCCAAATAGGAAAAGGAGTTCATCAAGGCTGTATATTGTCACCCTGTTTATTTAACCTATATGCAGAGTACATCATGAGAAATGCTGGACTGGAAGTAACACAAGCTGGAATCAAGATTGCCGGGAGAAATATCAATAACCTCAGATATGCAGATGACACCACCCTTATGGCAGAAAGTGAAGAGGAACTCAAAAGCCTCTTGATCAAAGTGAAAGTGGAGAGTGAAAAAGTTGGCTTAAAGCTCAACATTCAGAAAATGAAGATCATGGCATCCGGTCCCATCACTTCATGGGAAATAGATGGGCAAACAGTGGAAACAGTGGCAGACTTTATTTTTCTGGGCTCCAAAATCACTGCAGATGGTGACTGCAGCCATGAAATTAAAAGATGCTTACTCCTTGGAAGGAAAGTTATGACCAACCTAGATAGCATATTCAAAAGCAGAGACATCACTTTGCCAACAAAGTTTCACCTAGTCAAGGCTATGGTTTTCCCAGTGGTCATGTATGGATGTGAGAGTTGGACTGTGAAGAAAGCTCAGCACCCAAGAATTGATGCTTTTGATCTGTGGTGTTGGAGAAGACTCTTGAGAGTCCCTTGGACTGCAAGGAGATCCCACCAGTCCACTCTGAAGGAGATCAGCCCTGGGATTTCTTTGGAGGGAATGATGCTAAAGCTGAAACTCCAGTACTTTGGCCACCTCATGCGAAGAGTTGACTCATTGGAGAAGACTCTGATGCTGGGAGGGATTGGAGGCAAGAGGAAAAGGGGACGACAGAGGATGAGATGGCTGGATGGCATCACTGACTTGATGGATGTGAGTCTGAGTGACCTCCGGGAGTTGGTGATGAACACGGAGGCCTGGCGTGCTGTGATTCATGGGGTCACAAAGAGTCGGACATGACTGAGCAACTGATCTGATCTGATCTGAAGATCAGCATGGGCTTTGATCACATAAAATTGGTTTTCAATAGAGATTCAACCACTTTATAGCTGCTACACATTGAGCTTATTAAATAGCTTCCCTTTTCTCACTCCTCTATTACAGTGTTTAACACAGAACAGAGGAGAAACACATAACTTTGGATTAAGATAAACTAGATTTTAAGCCTGTTTGACTCATGACTTGAGAAAAGGATGCATTTTGTTGAGCCTCTGTTGTAAAAGGAGAAAAAACAATGTGGTAGGACTGTTTTGCGAAAAGAGTAAAATGTAGGATCGCAGGAATGGTCCATGGAGGTTACACCATACATGCCAATGAATTGTCGTTCTCGCCCTCTCCCCTACTGCTCTTCCCCTATCCAAACTATACCATTCCCAGGGTGAGTATTTAATCAAAGAGGGATAAAATGATATATGTAAATGTCCATTCCACAAGCATGGATTTCTCTGCTCTTCTGCTATAGAAGATCTGTCAGTTAATTCTGCATTGGTGTCTAGAGATGAGATAATCATCTGTCCATGAATGTTTTTGCAAAGGAAGATATGACTGAAAATGAGACTGGCACAAGAAGACATGTGTTACTTTGAAGAGAGCTTTGTGTTCATAACCACAGCCACATAGTCACACAAAATTTAGGAAGAGGACAGCTAAGCTGACACAAACACACACACAAGTAGGCAGTGTAGATGGCAGAAATGTATGAGTGAACAAAGAAAAAAGAGCCAGTAGAAGAAAGATCTGCAGGTTTGAGATATTACATCTTCCCCATGGTCTATTGAAGGGCCTTTCTCTTCTATACTGAGATTACATAATGGAATTGACAATCTACCACCAAGCTGTTCTAACTTTCTTTGTGCTATTTCTATGCTTAGGTGTCTTCTTTGAAACCTTCTTTCTTCCAGCTCAAATCTGTATTATTATTATTATAAAATAATCTATACAGGAGATATTTGCTCAGTGAGACTCTCACCATTCAACACCAAGAAATGGTAATGAAGAAGAAATAATTTTCTTTCAGTTATTATTGCCAATCAGTACAAAATATTGAGTTACAGATGACTGGGCTGCAGGAAAAAATGAAATAAGAATCCTTACCTTCATTATGATTCAAAGTATTCACACAAAAGAAAGTAAAGTAATAATACCAGATGATGTCATGGGAGGGGTCCAGGATGATCCATGAGTAACTATTAGATAATTGGCATAGAAATAGTGCCTGCTTTGGAAATCCATAAAAGAACAAAGCCTGACATGGCACATACTAGTACAAATAGATTAAATTTGGACAGCAATTCTTGGGTGATTTGCACAATGGAGAAAAGTGAAGAGGTGTCTCAGTTGGTAAAATTGCATAGACAAAGTTATAGTAGTCAGGAAGAACCATTGTCTCCATGGCAATGAATAAACAAATTTGCTTTTAAGAAAAACAAGTTTGAGTAAATCAGAGGAAAATGACATGCTGGTGTAGCATCCTAGAAGGATTTGTCTGTCAAGCAAAATAATTTGTTGTAAATAAGAAAAAAAATATAAAATAATGGAAGAAAATAATATATTAATATTTTGTGCATGCATGCTAACTCATTTCAGTCTTATTTAACTCTTTGCAACTCTATGGACTAGAGCTGGCATGGTTCCTCTGTTCATGGGATTCTCCAGGCAAGAGTACTGGAGTGAGGTGCCATGACCTCCTCCAGGGGATCTTCCTGACTCAGGGATCAAACCTGTGTCTCTTTCCTCTCCTCCATTGGCAGCTGGGTTCTTTACCATTAGTGCCACCTGGGAAGCCCAATATTAACATATAGGTATATTTTTTAAAAATGGTTTAGGTCAGTGAAACTGTGAGATATGTAATGGTGAACACGACACTATTCATCTGTCAAAATATGTAGAGCTGCACAACATTAAAGTGTGAAACTCTACATAGCTATGGATTTTATTTAACAATAATGTTTCTATGTTGATTTATTCATCTGTGATAAATATACCACATCAAGTAACATGTTAATAATGGTAAATAAAAGGGGAAAGGAGTGAGACAGCATATAAGGGAACTATCTCTACTATCTTTTCAACTATTTATAAACCTAAAACTTCTCTAAAAATAATTCTCAATAATTAAAAAATATATTTACAGAGAGAAGGCAACAGCTAACAATGCATGTAATGGCCCAGAACATTATATTTCATATATCTCCAAAATCTAACCAGAGTCATGTGATCCTTCTCTAACTTCAAAATTACCCATAGGCTGCTCCAGATTTTTTTTTCTCCATCAGAGTTTTTGCAGACCCTTAATTTACTTTTGAAAATTACCTTGTCTTTTAGACTAAGACCCTGTACTTTACTGTTCATCTTGTTGGCTTTCAAGAGTTGCTTTCTTGCTTGAGCTACTAGACTATATGCTGTTCTATCTGGAGGGAGGTCATAAGAATGTGTGGCATTTTCCTGATTTTAATAGGAATATTACAGAATAGTCGTGTGATTTGGTAGATATTTGGAAGATTTCTTGAGTAGAATAAAAAAATGAACCTATAACCACACATTTAAGGCATTGTTTAAATATATATATATATATATATATATATATATATATAAAATAATTTTTGGTGTTAAGCTGTTTAATACTATGATGTTTTAAAAACACACCTTTCCTTGAATTCTAAAAATAAGGCATTGTCTAAATCTTGCTGAGGGACTTCTGGAACAGATTGCTCTCCACATGAACTTTGTAAAGGCCTTTAAAAAAAATATTGTGGAATTGGTGATAAAGAGAAGAGTGGGGAGACGGTATTAGTTTTATTTGAATGCTGTAATAAATCACCTGGACTGCAAGAAGATCCAACCAGTCCATTCTGAAGGAGATCAATCCTGGAATTTCTTTAGAAGGAATGATGCTAAAGCTGAAACTCCAATATTTTGGCCACCTCATGCGAAGAGTTGACTCATTGGAGAAGACTCTGATGCTGGGAGGGATTGAGGGCAGGAGGAGAAGGGGACGACAGAGGATGAGATGGCTGGATGGCATCACTGACTTGATGGTTGTGAGTCTGGGTGACCTCCGGGAGCTGGTGATGGACAGGGAGGCCTGGCGTGCTGCGGTTCATGGGGTCGCAAAGAGTCGGACACGACTGAGTGACTGATCTGATCTGATCTGATCTGAATAAATCACCACAAACCAAACAGTTCATAACAACACAAACTATTATCTGAAGGTTTAAAGCCCAAAGTGAGTCTTACTACAGGGCTAAAATCAAGGCATTGGCAGAGTCTCATGTCTCCTAGAAGTTCCAGGGGAGAAACGATTGTCTTGTTTGTCCTATAAACACAACTCACATTCCTTGGCTTGTAGCCCCTTCTTCTGCCTCCAGCTCACATCACTTCAATCCATGCTTCCATCATCACACTACCCTGACTCTAATCCACCTGCTCTGTTAATATGAAGACCCATGTGACTACATTGGGTGAATTTCATTAATGTAGCATAATCTCCCCCTGTCAAGATCTTTAACTTAATCATATCTGCAAAGTCCCCATTTCTAAGTCTCTTTCTATGGATAAGGATATGGACATCTGTAAGGATCCATTATTTCACTGACCATAAGGAGCTAGATCAGAATGTGAGTACAGATGGTTTATCTGGTTAAGAAATGGAGATAAAATCACAGGTGATAAGGGAGTTAAAATATAAGTAATGCAATCCTGAAAATGGGAAAAAGGGAGAACCAAATGTGTATCTTTCTATGTACACACTTAACATGGAAGGTTATTTTACAATGAAATTCATTTTTAAGAATTTTCTTGTAGACATACTGTTTAAAATTTACAAAATATGGATTTTTGACAAACTCCATTTTGCTTCCCTGGAAATTATAACTAATGTGGAAATTCATTTTCAATATTAGTTTGTCAGGAAGCTCTATAATGTGTGGAAGATTTGCAGGGGAAGGGACTAGATAATGTGATTTGACTGCATTATGCAAATTAGTCTTCCATTTCCTGTCTCAGTTCAATTTATGAACAGAAAACTTATACATTACTTCAAAAGATTTAATGTCAATTTTTTTCTTTTCATTTTCCCCAATAAAGAGATGATTATAATAAACATGATGTAAATGAAGTTTCTATTCCAAAATATCAGGGTTACCAAGAAGTTGCTGTTTTAAACAAACTGTGCTGTTGTTTTACCTTGATGAGTTTGAGCAGAGAGACAAACCTAGTTGGAACCATGCTTCTGCTACTTAGTAGTAATTCAGTCTGAGTCTCAGTTTTCTCATCTGACACATGGGTACACTAATGTCTTCCTCAATGGCCATTTTTTATTGACTGACTCGTCATGGCTCAATAAATGGTGATCATATTATATATTATGCATCATTCTTTGATCTATGATCATCCAAAATCACTGCAGATGGTGACTGCAGCCATGAAATTAAAAGACACTTACTCCTTGGAAGGAAAGTTATGACCAACCTACATAGCATATTCAAAAGCAGAGACATTACTTTGCCATCAAAGGTTCACCTAGTCAAGGCTATGGTCTTTCCTGTGGTCATGTATAGATGTGAGAGCTGGACTGTGAAGAAGGCTGAGTGCCGAAGAATTGATGCTTTTGAACTGTGGTGTTGGAGAAGACTCTTGAGAGTCCCTTGGACTGCAAGGAGATCCAACAGGTCCATTCTGAAGGAGATCAGCCCTGGGATTTCTTTAGAAGGAATGATGCTAAAGCTGAAACTCCAGTATTTTGGCCACCTCATGCAAAGAGTTGACTCATTGGAGAAGACTCTGATGCTGGGAGGGATAGCGGGCAGAAGGAGAAGGGGATGACAGAGGATGAGATGGCTGGATGGCATCACTGACTCGATGGATGTGAGTCTGAGTGACCTCCAGGAGTTGGTGATGGACAGGGAGGCCTGGCATTCTGTGAATCATGGGGTCGCAAAGAGTCAGACACGACTGAGCGACTGATCTGATCTGATCTGATCATTCTTTAGTCCTTTGCTCCGAAGTATATTATTGAATATTTAATTTTCTGTAACTTCACACAAAGTAGATAAATATCTGTATCTGCATAGAGTGTGCATGCTAGCAGACAGAGGCAGACAATAAAATAATGAGTATTGTAGCTGGTTTAACAGTGATAAGTACAGTACAAAATACAATAAAACAAAGAGTTTAGGGATGTATGGGAGTACTGTCTGTAATAATAATTATGTTATCGAATGCACTGGTGGCAGTGGTGGGGAGTACAGGGAGGGAGGTAGGAGTGGGGTTCAGGATGGGGAACACATATACACCCGTGGTGGATTCATGTTGATGTATGGCAAAACCAATACAATATTGTAAAGCAATTAGCCTCCAATTAAAATAAATAAATTTAAATTTAAAAAAAAAAAAAGAAAGGAAAGGTACCTTTCATTAGAATGCCAGCAATCTGGGGAGATGGTGGACTCAATATCTGTCCAAACCAACCTCAAAAGATTCTACTCAGCCACGAAAGCTATGGGAAACACGGAAGGAATCTCAGTTAATCACTGAGATGGGGGACTAGAGTTGTTGCTATCCCCACTGTATGCAGGCTTGTCAACTCCTGGTGATCTTCCTCTAGATGCTGTATTGGTCATACAGTTAGTCTGCAAGATTCTGAAGGGAAAACTAAGGAAGAGCTCAGTCATCTATTATTTATTTTCATTTCTACTTCTTTGATCTATGGAAAGAATCAACAGGTTAGACAAGGTGTGTGTGTGTGCTCAATTGCTCAATTGTGGCCAAACTCTTGGAGACCCTATAGACGTAGCCCCCCAAGCTCCTCTGTCCATGGGATTTACCAGGGAAGAATTCTGGAGTGGACTGCCATTTACTCCTCCAGGGAATCTTCCAGATCCAGGAATTAAACCTGGATCTTCTGCATCTCCTTCGTTGAGGTCTGGTTCTTTACCACGGGAGCCACCGGGAATTTAAAAGATTTGAAAGGTGTGCTAGGGCTGGAGATGAGGAGACATATGGTTGCCTGGTTAAAAGTAAGTTACAATATAGCTTTGCTAAAGTGACAAGAAAAGGGGTTTCCTGCTGAGGGTGGTTTCCTACAAAAAACTGCTTATACTTGGAGTGGTAATGACAAATATCATTGTGAAATTGAAATTTAAGTAAAAGAGTTAAAGGAAGCAAAGAGTTATCTAAAGAGTTTTATGGCAAATGAGTGTTTCAGGCAGAACAAACAGAAGGGCAGAGGCAGGGATGTTGAAGGAGTGGCCTGCAGATGAGGTGCTGGAGCATCAGGAGAATCCTAGGAAAGGAGACCAGAGAAAAAGTAGGACTATGCCTATAAGAACTTGAAGGCACTGTAATACCACTAGCTTGTACCCTGTGAAATGGAGAGAAATATCAGTGGTCTATTCATACAGGTGAGATGACCTTACTTCTGTTATAAATAATTATCTTTCTGCTATGTTAGAAATGCACTTTTAAAAGGCAAGAGTGTAAATTAGCAGTGTTGATAAGCATACTTGGTGGAAGTTGATGATGGCTGAGACCATGACAGAAGGAACGGAGGTAGCAAGAAATGTTTGGGTTCTGAGTCAAGTATAAAGGTAGATATGGGGACTTCTCTGGTTGTCCAGTGGTTAAGATCTACCTTTCAATGTAGGGAATGAGGTTTCAATCTCTGGTCAGGGAACTAATATCCCACATGTTATGGGGTAACTAAGCCTATGCACCACAACTAGAGAGAAGCCATTATTTGCAACTAAGAGCCAGTTCAAAACAATGAGGATCTCACATGCTATATGGAAGATATGCAATTGGGACTTGATGCAAAATATATAAATAAATGTTTTAAAAAATAAATACAGAAGTGCTCACAAAATATGATCTATATTAAATTTGATACAGGTCAAAATTAATAAACAGGTGTTTAAAATTTCCAAAATTAATAAACAGTTGTTTGATGAATAGTTTGCAATAAAAGTTTTATTAACCCATGAAAATGTGAATCTATATTGATAAGATATATAATTTTAAAATGTCCTTCATTATACTATTATTTACATAATACAAATTCTCTGTGACTATATTTAACTAGTGTCTCCTTGGTTTGTCATAAACTACAGGTTATATATTAAACACTCTACTGTGTAGCCATCTTGTTGCATTCTCTCTGCATTTTAAACTGTTTTGCTTTATAAATTTTGATGCTATCTAATACAAAAAAATAATGAGTTATATTTTCTTTGTAGTTTCTAATTCTTATTAATATAAAATGAACATCCTTCAATATTCAATGTTCCTTCAGATACCAATTCTGCTATCTGCTATACACATTTTCATACTTGTTTTGAGGACTTTGTTTTTTCATTTCATTTGATTTATTTTCCAATTCTTTGATTTTAACACTTTTTTTTTTTTAATTTTAGGTACAGCAGTAAAAAGAAACACATAGATTATCTCATTTCAAATCTTCCTTAGATGTGCTCCTTTCCTACAAAATAAGAGATACAGAAATGTTTAATAATGTGCCCATGAGTACCTGGGCTTTAAAAAATATATATTGTAGGAAATTCTACTTTGCAACAAGTTGTCCACTACACGAGATATAATTAATATAACTGTTGACATTATAGAACAGTGTGAAAAATCAAGTTAATCACCTCCCTAAACAGTCCCAGAAACCAGTTGCAATGTTTACATCGCTGCAACATCACTCAAAAAAATAATAATCTTTGAATTTCATCCACAATTTGATTCAGTAGTATGTTCCAAATTCGAAGAATATTTCAAGAAAGGGCAATCATTAGTGGACCATTTTAGAGGAATTCCACTCTGTTCAAATTGATATATGTTTTTGTATTTTAGATATAATGAGCTCATTTGTACTCAGATCACAAATAATGTTTGCTTTGTTTTGATTGTCTTAATATCCTTTATAAATACACTATTGTAATTCCCCATCTAAGAATCATATTATTTTGGTCTGGTTAAATTATACGTGGACATGCAATTTGGTTTAGCGCTCTCTCTCTCTCTCTCTCTCTCTCTCTCTCTCTCTATATATATATATATATATATATATATATATGCTAAAGGTAAAGTTGAAAAGGAAAGATATACCCATCTGAATGCAGAACGCCAATGAATAGCAAGAAGAGATAAGAAAGCCTTCTTCAGTGATCAATGCAAAGAAATAGAAGAAAAGCCTCTTGATGAAAGTAAAAGAGGTGAGTGAAAAAGTTGGCTTAAAGCTCAACATTCAGAAAACTAAGATCATGGCATCTGGTCCCATCACTTCATGGGAAATAGTGGAAACAGTGTCAGACTTTATTTTGAGGGGCTCCAAAATCACTGCAGATGGTGACTGCAGCCATAAAATTAAAAGACGCTTCACTCCTTGGAAAAAAAGTTATGACCAACTTAGATAGCATATTGAAAAGCAGAGACATTATTCTGCCAAAGGTCCATCTAGTCAAGGCTATGGTTTTTCCAGTGGTCATGTATGGATGTGAGAGTTCGACTGTGAAGAAAGTTGAGTGCCGAAGAATTGATGCTTTTGAACTATGGTGTTGGAGAAGACTCTTGAGAGTCCCTTGGACTGCAAGGAGGTCCATTCTAAAGGAGATCAGCCCTGGGATTTCTTTGGAAAGAATGGTGCTAAAGCTGAAACTCCAGTACTTTGGCCACCTAATGTGAAGAGTTGACTCATTGGAAAAGACTCTGATGCTGGGAGGGATTGGGGACAGGAGGAGAAGGGGATGACAGAGGATGAAATGGCTGGATGGCATCACTGACTCAATGAACGTGAGTTGAGTGAACTCCAGGAGTTAGTGATGGACAGGGAGGCCTGGCGTGCTGTGAATCATGGGGTCGCAAAGAGTCGGACATGTTGAGTGACTGAACTGAACTGAACTGAACTTAATAGAATGGGAAAGACTAGAGATCTCATCAAGAAAGCTAGAGATGCCAAGGGAAGATTTCATGCATAGATGGGCACAATAAATTACAGAAAGTTAACAGAAGCAGAGGATATAAACAAAACAAGGCAAGAATACACGAAAGAACTATACAAAAAAGATCTCCTCCTAGAGCCAGACATCCTTGAGTGTGAAGTCAAATGGGTCTAAGGAAGCATCACTATGAACAAAATTAGTGAAAGTGATGGAATTCCAACTAAGCTAATTCACATCCTAAAAGTTGATGCTGTCAAAGTACTGCATTCAATATGCCAGCAAATTTAGGAAACTCAGGACTGAAAAAGATCATTTTCATTCCAAATCCTGAAGAAAGGCAATGTCAAAGGTTATTCAAACTACCACACAATTGCATTCATCTCACACGTTAGCAAAGAAATACTCAAAATTCCCCAAGACAGGCTTCAATAGTACGAGAATTGTGAACTTCTAGATGTTCAAGCTGGTTTTAGAAAAGGCAGAGGAACCACATACCAAATTGTCAACATCCATTGGATAATCGAAAAAGTAAGAGAGTTCCAGAAAAAAAAATCTACTTTTGCTCTATGGACTATGCCAAAGACTTTGACTGTGTGGAACACAATAAACTGTGGAAAATTCTTAAAGGGTTGGGAATACCAGACCACCTGATCTGCCTCTTAAGAAATCTGTATGCAGGTCAGGAAGCAACAGTTAGAACTGGACATGGAACAACAGACTGGCTCCAAATTGGGAAAGGAGCACATCAAGGCTATATATTGTCACCCTGCTTATTTAATTTATATGCAGAGTTAAATGTGAAATGCCAAGCTGGATGAAGCACAAGATGGAGTCAAGATTGCTGGGAGAAATATCAATAATCTCAGATAGGCAGATGACACCACCTTTATGGCAGAAAGTGAAGAGGAACTGAAGAGCCTCTTGATGAAAGTGAAAAAGGAGAGTGAAAAAGCTGACTTAAAACTCAACATTCAGAAAACTAACATCATGGTATCTGGTCCCATCACTTTATAGCAAATAGATAGGGAAACAATGGAAACAGTGAGAGACTATTAAATTGGGCTGCAAAATCACTGCAGATAGTGACTGCAGCCATGAAATTAAAGCTATGACTTGGAATAAAAGCTATGACTAATCTAGACAGCATACTAAAAAGCAGAGACATTACTTTGCTGACAAAGGTCTCTCTAGTCACAGCTATGTTTTTTCCAGTAATCATGTATGGATGTGAGAGTTGTACCATAAAAAAGCTGAGCGCAAAAGGATTGATGCTTTTGAACTGTGGTGTTGGAGAAGACTGTTGAGAGTCCCTTGGACTGTAAGAAGGTCAAACCAGTCCATCCTAAAAGAAATTAGTCCTGAATATTCATTGGAAGGACTGATGGTAAAGCTGAAACTCCAATATTTTGGCCACATGATGCGAAGAACTGACTCTGGAAAAGACCGTGATGCTGGGAAAAATTGAAGGCCGAAGGGGAAGGGGATAACAAAAGATGAGATCATTGGATGGCATCATTGACTTGATGTACATGAGTTTGAGCAGGTTCCAGGATTTAGTGACAGGCATGGAAGCCTGGCACTCTGCAGTCCATGGAGTCACAAAGAGTCGGACCAAACTGAGTGACTTAACTGAACTGACAGATTGGAAAAAAGACAACTCTCATTAGTGGTGTCAAAAGATCTGGATGTCACTAGCACTATTGTGGAAACTATGTAATGTACTCAGGGAAGGCGATGGCACCCCACTCCAGTACTCTTGCCTGGAAAATCCAATGGGCAGAGGAGCGTGGTAGGCTGCAGTCCATGGGGTCGCTGAGGGTCGGACATGACTGAGCTACTTCACTTTCACTTTTCACTTTCATCGACTGGAGAAGGAAATGGTAACCCACTCCAGTGTTCTTATCTGGAGAATCCCAGGGCCTGGGGAGCCTGGTGGGCTGCCGTCTATGGGGTCGCACAGAGTCGGACAGGACTGAATTGACTTAGCAGCAGCAGCAGCTTAACATGTGACGTACTAAATGATGTACAGCACACTTAGCATGTGATGTACTAAATGATTATGAGCTTCTGGTGAAGAGCTGAAGGGATAATTGACATGACTTGGATACTATTTTCTCACTTGATATTATTTTCCAAGAAATAGAAAAACTCAGGACACGTAGAAAAACCCCTGGCACATAATTAGGCAAACATTAAAGAGAACAAGGACTCTGGAACTGATTTTTATTTATAACTGGAAAAGATAAAAATAGGAATTCCTTTAAGGAACTAAGCATTATTAAAACCCAGCATTATATAAAGGGTTCACATCAGATCAGATCAGTCGCTCAGTTGTGTCCGATTCTTTGCGAACCCATGAACTGCAGCACGCCAGGCCTCCCTATCCATCACCAGCTCTCGGAGGTCACTCAGACTCACATTCATCGAGTCAGTGATACCATCCAGCCACCTCATCCTCTGTCGTCCCCTTCTCCTCCTGCCCTCAATCCCTCCCAGCATCAGAGTTTTCTCCAATGAGTCAACTCTTTGCATGAGGTGGCCAAAATACTGGAGTTTCAGCTTTAGCATCATTCCTTCCAAAGAAATCCCAGGGCTGATCTCCTTCAGAATGGACTGGTTGGATCTCCTTGCAGTCCAAGGGACTCTCAAGAGTCTTCTCCAACACCACAGTTCAAAAGCATCAATTCTTCGGCGCTCAGCCTGCTTCACAGTCCAGCTCTCACATCCATACATGACTACAGGAAAGACCATAGCCTTGACTAGGCGAACCTTTGTTGGTAAAGTAATGTCTCTGCTTTTGAATATACTATCTAGGTTGGTCATAACTTTCCTTCCAAGGAGTAAGCGTCTTTTAATTTCATGGCTGCAGTCACCATCTGCAGTGATTTTGGAACCCCTCAAAATAAAGTCTGACACTGTTTCCATTATTTCCCATGAAGTGATGGGACCAGATGCCATGATCTAAGTTTTCTGAATGTTGAGCTTTAAGCCAACCTTTTCACTCTCCACTTTCACTTTCATCAAGAGGCTTTTTAGTTCCTCTTCACTTTCTGCCATAGGGGTGGTATCATCTGCATATCTGAGGTTATTGATATTTCTCCCGGCAATCTTGATTCCAGCTTGTGTTTCCTCCAGTCCAGCATTTCTCATGATGTACTCTGCATATAAGTTAAATAAACATGGTGACAATATACAGCCTTGACGTACTCCTTTTCCTATTTGGAACCAGTCTGTTGTTCCATGACCAGTTCTAACTGTTGCTTCCTGACCTGCATACAGATTTCTCAAGAGGCAGATCAGGTGGTCTGGTATTCCCATCTCTCTCAGAATTTTCCACAGTTTATTGTGATCTACACAGTCAAAGGCTTTGGCATAGTCAATAAAGCAGAAATAGATGCTTTTCTGGAACTCTCTTGCTTTTTCCGTGATCCAGCGGATGTTGGCAATTTGATCTCTGGTTCCTCTGCCTTTTCTAAATCCAGCTTGAACATCAGGAAGTTCACGGTTCACATATTGCTGAAGCCTGGCTTGGAGAATTTTGAGCATTACTTTACTAGCATGTGAGATGAGTGCAATTGTGCGGTAGTTTGAGCACTCTTTGGTATTGCCTTCAGTCAACTGTATTGCAGGCACAATGGTTGTTAAAATGTCTGAGTTGATTAAAATGTGGGGAAAAAAATCACTCAGAGAAGATATCTAAGATGTGGCTTTCCCATGGAACAGGTATATGTTCAATATCAGTTCAGTTCCATTCACTTCAGTCACTCAGTCGTGTCTGACTCTGTGACCCAATAAATTGCAGCACACCAGGCCTCTCGGTCCATCACCAACTCCCAGAGTTTACCCAAACCCATGTCCATGCAGTCAGTGATGCAATCCAGACATCTCACGTTCTGTCGTCCCCTTCTTCTCCTGCCCTCAATCTTTCCTAGCATCAGGGTCTTTTCAAATGCGTCAGCACTTTGCATTAGGTGGCCTAAGTATTGGAGTTTCAGCTTCAACATCAGTCCTTCCAATTAACACCCAGGACTGATCTCCTTTAGGATGGACTGGTTGGATCTCCCTGCAGCCCAAGAGACTCTCAAGAGTCTTCTCCAATACCACAGTTCAAAAGCAACAATTCTTCTGTGCTCAGCTTTCTTCACAGTCCAACTCTCACATCCATACATGACCACTGGAAAAACCATAGCCTTGACTAGATGGACCTTTGTTGACAAAGTAATGTATCTGCTTTTTAATATACTGTCTAGGTTGGGCCTAACTTTCCTTCCAAGGAGTAAGTGTCTTTTAATTTCATGGTTGCAATCACCATCTGGAGTGATTTTGGAGCCCCAAAAAATAAAGTCTGACACTGTATCCACTGTTTCCCCATCTATTTCCCATGAAGTGATGGGACCGGATGCCAAGATCTTAGTTTTCTGAATGTTGAGCTTTAAGCCAACTTTTTCACTCTCCTCATTCTCTTTAATGAAGAGACTCTTCATTTCCTCTTCACTTTTAGCCATAAGGGTGGTGTCATCTGCATATCTGAGGTTATTGATATTTCTCCTGGCAATTTTGATTCCATCTTGTGCTTCTTCCAGCCCAGCGTTTCTCATGATGTACTCTGCATATAAGTTAAATAAGCAGGGTGACAATATACAGCCTTGGCACACACCTTTTCTTATTTGGAAACAGTCATTTGCTCCATGTCCAGTTCTAACTGTTGCTTCCTGACCTGCATACAGTTTTCTCAAGAGGCAAGTCAGGTGGTCTGGTATTCCCATCTCTCTCAGAATTTTCCAAAGTTTATTGTGATCTACAAAGTCAAAGGCTTTGGCATAGTCAATAAAGCAGAAATAGATGTTTTTCTGGAACTCTCTTTTTTTTTTGATGATCCAGCAGATGTTGGCAATTTGATCTCTTGTTCCTCTGTCTTTTCTAAAACCAGCTTGAACATCTAGAAGTTCATGGTTCATGAACTGCTGAAGCCTTTCTTGGAGAATTTTGAGTATTACTTTGCTAGTATGTGAGATGAGTGCAATTGTGCAGTAGTTTGAACATTCCTTGGCATTGCCTTTCTTTGTGATTAGAATGAAAATTGACTTTTGCCAGTCCTGTGGCCACTGCTAAGTTTTCCAAATTTGCTGACATTTGAGTGCAGCACTTTCACAGCATCATCTTTCAGGATTTGAAATAGCTCAACTGGAATTTCATCACCTCCCCTAGCTTTGTTTGTAGTGATTCATCCTAAGGCCCACTTGACTTCACATTCCAGTATGTCTGGCTCTAGGTGAGTGTGAGTGATCACACCTTGGTTATCACAAGATAACCAAGTGATTATCTTGGTTGTGAAGATCCTTTTTGTACAGTTCTTCTGTGTATTCTTGCCACCTCTTCTTAATATCTTCTGCTTCTGTTAGGTCTCTACCATTTCTGTCTCTTATTGAGCCCATCTTTGCATGAAATATTCCCTTGGTATCTCTAATTTTCTTGAAGAGATCTCTAGTCTTTCACATTCTATTGTTTTCCTCCATTTCTTTGCTTGATCACTGAGGAAGTCTTTCTTATCTCTCCTTGCTATTCTTTGGAACTCTGCATTCAAATGGGTATATCTTTTCTCCTTTGCTTTTCACTTCTCTTCTTTACACAGCTATTTGTAAGACAGCCATTTTACTTTTTTGCATTTCTTTCTCTTGGGGATAGTCTTGATTCCTGTCTCCTGTACAGTGTCATGAACCTCCATCCATAGTTTATCAGGCTCTCTCTCTATCAGTTCTAGTCCCCTAAATATGTTCAATATTCCTGTTACTAAACGTAAAGTGAAAGGCCTATCTAGAAAATAATTTTCAGTACAATACTTGTCACACAGAACTAACTGGAAGTGAATGCAGTAGAGAGAGGATCAAATAAGGTTTGAAGAAAATTGTACTGCTCAATGAACTACAAGTTTGAATCAAAAGATACAGTAACAGTTTAAGATATCAATTGTTCATTAAGTTATCAACTTTCTCATAGAGAAGAAGCAGGCTGAAAAATCCCTCTTAAAGAGGGCCTAGAAGGATGGCAAAAAAGGAGGTCCTCAGAGATAGCACAGCCAGGATCCCTGAAGTACAACAGGCTGGAGAGATATGAGACTTAAGACACATAACCAATCTTGGGTACCTCTCAACTTTTCCTTGTCAAGATTTCATAAATAATATGGACCAGTATTTTTCATGTGGTCCTTTTTCTTTATTTTTACAATGAATGTGGTAAATATAATCAAGCTAGCCCGATGTTACCACCCTGTGTTAGATGAATGAGGACATTAAAACTAAGAAGTACAACTGTGGTTGAATGATGTTGTTGTGTTGGGAAGAAAGGCTGAGTTAAATGTTCTTGTGAATTAAAGGTGAATACTTAGGATTCAGAAGATGGTTGTATTTAGATTTCTTTATAAATCTCAAGTACTCTTTTTTCCTCCCTATAGTTATATGTTAACTGTTAGCCACTATACATTTAAAGTCACACTTTATCACATGTCTTTCTTTGGGTCTCTGACTATGATCAGCAGAGAAACATTCCTCTTTCCAGCAGAAACTTTAAGAGCCATTCTGTGGTATCTTTCATCATCATAATAGTAATTTCCAGAAACTGGTTATTTCATTACCCTGCATTTCAAAATGAACACAACGATGATGGAGATTGAGCATGAGAAGTAAATAAACCTTTGTTTGTGCAAGTCAGAGAAATTTGGGGGCTACTGGTAACCAGAGTGAAATCAAATGAAAGATGACCAAGACAAATCCACCACTGACTCCGATTTATTTGACTCATCCCAGGTGAAAATGTCTTTGTGATTACTAATAAAAAAGATGGTTGTAATGAGATACCTTTATTTCCACTTTTTCTTGAAATATTCTGAAAGAGAAGGAAATTAACAAAATTAAAAAAAAATATGAAACCAATTACAGGGTTAAACTATGTGTTAAAAGTAAGTACTACATTTTTCATTTCATTTTTTTAATTTAATTTAATTTTATTTAACTTTACAATATTGTATTGGTTTTGCCATATATCAAAATGAATCTGCCACAGGTACACATGGGTTCCCCATCCTGAACCCTCCTCCCTCCTCCCTCCCCATACCATCCCTCTGGGTCGTCCCAGTGCACCAGCCCCAAGCATCCAGTATTGTGCAACGAACCTGGACTGGCGACTCGTTTCATATATGATATTATACATATTTCAATGCCATTCTCCCAAATCATCCCACCCTCTCCCTCTCCCACAGAGTCCAAAAGACTGTTCTATACATAAGTGTCTCTCTTGCTGTCTCGTATACAGGGTTATTGTTATCATCTTTCTAAATTCCATATATATGTGTTAGTATGGAAGAAATGATGCTAAAGCTGAAACTCCAGTATTTTGGCCACCTCATGCGAAGAGTTGACTCATTGGAGAAGACTCTGATGCTGGGAGGGATTGGGGGCATGAGGAGAAGGGGACGACAGAGGATGAGATGGCTGGATGGCATCACTGACTCGATGAATATGAGTCTGAGTGACCTCTGGGAGTTGGTGATGGACAGGAAGTCCTGGCGTGCTGCAGTTCATGGGGTCGCAAAGAGTCGGACATGACTGAGTGACTGATCTGATCTGATCTGATACTGTATTTGTGTTTTTCTTTCTGGCTTACTTCACTCTGTATAATAGGCTCCAGTTTCATCCACCTCAATAGAACTAATTCAAATGTATTCTTTTTAATGGCTGAGTAACACTCCATTGTGTACATATACCACAGCTTTCTTATCCATTCATTGGCTGATGGACATCTAGGTTGCTTCCACGTCCTCGCTATTATAAACAGTGCTGCAATGAACATTGTAAGTCAATTCACTGACTTGAGTAAGTTTCTAGGCCAAGGGAAATGGGGACACTGTCTGTATGTAGTGGAAGACCTCATGGGGGTTGAAACTGGAGGAAAAAATCATACACTGACAGTGATGTCATATTTGACTGTCACCAAACCACCCTTATGGCAGAAAGTGAAGAGGAACTCAAAAGCCTCTGATCAAAGTGAAAGTGGAGAGTGAAAAAGTTGGCTTAAAGCTCAACACTCAGAAAACAAAGATCATGGCATCCGGTCCCATCACTTCATGGGAAATAGATGGGGAAACAGTGGAAACAGTGTCAGAATTTATTTTTCTGGGCTCCAAAATCACTGCAGGTGGTGACTGCAGCCATGAAATTAAAAGATGCTTACTCCTTGGAAGGAAAGTTATGACCAAACTAGATAGCATGTTCAAAAGCAGAGACATTACTTAGCCAACAAAGGTTCATCTAGTCTAGGCTATGGTTTTCCTGTGGTCATATATGGATGTGAGAGTTGGACTGTGAAGAAGGCTGAGCACCAAAGAATCGATGCTTTTTAACTGTGGTGTTGGAGAAGACTATCGAGAGTCCCTTGGACTGCAAGGAGATCCAACCAGTCCATTCTGAAGGAGATCAGCCCTGGGATTTCTTTGGAAGGAATGATGCTGAAGCTGAAACTCCAGTACTTTGGCTACCTCATGTGAAGAGTTGACTCATTGGAAGAGACTCTGATGCTGGGAGGGATTGGGGACAGGAGGAAAAGGGGACGACAGAGGATGAGATGGTTGGATGGCATCACTGACTCAATGGACGTGAGTCTCGGTGAACTCTGGGAGTTGGTGATGGACAGGGAGGCCTGGCATGCTACGATTCATGGGGTCGCAAAGAGTTGGACATGACTGAGCAACTGATCTGACCTGATATGATCTCATAACTTCTTAGTTGAGAGAGAATGGCAGAAGAAATCCTTGATGTAGAAAAGAATCCCAATGGTCAGAATGAAATGCAGAGATTCTGAAATTAAAAAATCACAGGTGAAAAATAACACCAGAATAAATACAGTGGGCAGTAAATTTAGAGGCACAGTGAAAATGAAAAGTACAAAATATGTAAAATTAAAGTTAGAAAAATAAAAGATACAAAAGACAGAGCAAGAGGATTTAAAACACTTGCAATTAGTGCTTTTGATTAAAAGAACAAAGAGAAGAAAAAATACATCTAATTAAATCATTGCTAAATGAACAATTCTGTTTATGGCTTCAAGGGACATTCTGTGTGTCAAAAATCATTTCAGAAAAATGAGCAATGAATTGTCAACAATTCCAAACATAACAGGGATCCCAGTGGTAAAAGCAATGCAGGTGGAAATTCAGGCTGCTCTCAGATAGCCACAGAGAAGCAGTTTATATTTCTGGAGTAAATTGTGGAGATGGTCATAAAGGGTAGAGTTGTCTTTAAGCTCATCAGGTTGTATACAATAAATAAATACAGTTTTGGAACTTCCCTGGTGTTAAGATGATAAAGAGTCTACCTGTAATGCGGGACACCTGGGTTTGATCCCTGAGTCAGGAAGATCCTCTGGAAAAGGAAATGGCAACCCACTCCAGTATTCTTGCCTGGAAAATCCCATGGATGGGGGATGCTCGCATGCTACAGTCAATAGACTCTCAAAAAGTCAGACATGACTGAGCGACTTCACTTTCTTTCACTTTGGCATGTCAATTATACCTCGATAAATTGGTTTAAAAAATAATACAATGGAGCAATTTCTACAATATTCTGAAGAAAAGTAAGCAAGTGATTCTCTAGCAGTATGTCCAAGTAAGTTATTTTGTTTTATTTTTAATTTTGTTGCTCATCATGTATTTATTCTTGTATCAGATTTTAATGTTATTTTCTTTTGACTGTGCTTTGGAGCATGTGGGATCTTCATTTCCCAATCAGGCACTCAACCCATACCCTCTGCAGTGGAAGCTCAGAATCTTAACCACTGGGTTGCCAGGGAAGTCTCAAGTTGCCATTTTAATTTGCAGGTTATAGACATACCTATACAATCATTTAAAGTTTGGAGAAACTATGTCAAAGTTTCCTACTTGAGAACTACTTGAAAACGAGTAGTTTCCTACTCCTACTTGAGAACAAAAATGGAAACTCAATCCAACTAAGAAATGAGTCCAAAAAAAGTAACTTGAAAATAAAATGCACTGTTAAAAATATTTGGCAGTGAGAATTTACTTCCATTAAAGTGGAATGGATTTGTTGTTATTCCGTCCCTCAGTAATGTCTAATTTCGACCTCATGGACTACAGAATGCAAGGCTTCCCTGTCCTTCATTATCTCCCAAATTTGTTCAAACTCATGTCTATTGAGTCAGTGATGCCATCCAATCATCTCATCCTCTATTGTCACCTTCTTCTCTTGCCTTTGATCTTTCCCAATATCAGGTCTTTCCCAATGAGTTAGTTCTTTGTATCAGGTGGCCAAAGTATTGGAGCTTCCACTTTACCATCAGTCATTCCAATGAATACTAAGGATTGATTTCCTTTAGGAATGACTGGTTTGATCTTCTTGCAGTCCAAGAGTCTCTCAAGAGTCTTCTTCAACACCACAGTTCAAAAGCATCAATTATTTGGTGTCCATATTTCTTTGTAGTCCAACTCTCACATCCATACATGACTACTGGAAAAACCATAGCTTTTGACTAGATGGATTTTTGTCAGCAAAGTGGTGTCTCTGCTTTTTAATACACTGCCTAGGTTTGCCATAGCTTTCCTTCCAAGGAGCAAGCATCTTTTAATTTCAATGCTGCAGTCACCATCTGCAGTGATTTTGCAGCCCAAGAAAATAAAGCCTGTCACTCTTTTCATTGTTTTCCCATCTATTTGCCATGAAGTGATGGGACTAGATGCCATGATACCAGTTTTTTGAATGTTGAGTTTTAAGCCAGCTTTTTTACATTCCTCTTTCACCTTCATCAAGAAGCATTTTAGTTCTTTGCTTTATGCCTTAAGGTGGTGTCATCTGCATATCTGAGGTTATTGATGTTTCTCTGAGCAATCTTGATTCCAGCTTGTGCTTCTTCCAACCCAGCATTTCTCATGATGTACTCTGCATATAAGTTAAATAAGCAGGGTGACAATATACAGCCTTGATGTAACCCTTTCCCAATTTTGAACCAGTCATTTGCTCCATGTCCAGTTCTAACTGTTGCTTCTTTACCTGCATAGAGGTTTCTCCGGAGGCAGGTAATGTAGTCTGGTATTCCCATCCATTTAAGAATTTTCCACAGTTTGGTGTGATCCACACAGTCAAAGACCCTAGCATAACCAATGAAACAGAAGTAGATGTTTTTCTGGAATTCTCTTGCTTTTTCTATGATCCACTGGATGTTAGTAATTTGATCTCTGGGTCCTCTGTCTTTTCTAAGTTCAGCTTGTACATCTTGAAATTCTCAGTTCACATTCTGTTGAAGCCTAGTTGAGTACTATTACATGGTAGATTATAAAATGTAGATTAGAAGATAAAAAAATCAACAAATTTTAACAATGTAGAAATCATAGTTTAAATTTAAAAAAATGGATATGAAGTAAGGGAAGACAGAGGTATTATATGTGTGCTAATATTTTTGCCTAAAGAAAAAATAAATGGATACTCAACATGGAGAAAATATGTTCTTTAAAATTAGGATGAACTTTAAATATTTATATCATTTCTTGAAAAATATTTTTGCATGTCTATATCTTGCAATAATATTCATCTGTACTTCAGATTCAGTACTTCACATTTTTTTCTTGAGCTAATTTAAGTGAGATGAAATGTATGCTTTATTTAAATAACATGCCTTCTATAATCCTGGCTTTTAACTATTTATTCTCTCTCTTTAAAAGTTAAATTTTCTCTGCCTCTTTTCTTTCTGTTTAAATACTTTTTCTCCTTTCTGCCCTCTATTTGTAGATATAAATGATATCTGGAATAATGTTCATAAAATATATGTAATGGTTGTTTCTGAAATAGGAAGTTGGGGTCATTTTTATTTGTATTCCTTTACTTTTCTGTAAAGGAAAAGTAAAAGCTTACTTAAAAGTTACATAAAAAAGTTACATAAAAGTTACTTTTATGACCTTTCCCCCCCTCATTTTTAATAAATATATATCATTTAAAAATTAAACTATACTTTTAAAATGAACTCACTCTTTTTACAATATGTGAAGCAGCAAGATTCTTCACAACACCTTAAGACTGTATGCTTACCAGTTCCCTTGTACTGGGTGACCTTCCAGTTAACAGTGGTTCATTCAGGTCCCCTTGGGACCTTGCATTCTTTATCTATACAGCAAATGGCTTGCACTAGGTGTTTTCTGAACTACCTTAAGGCTATGTGCTCTATGGTTCTAACTAGATCCCCAAGGACTCAGAAAATTAAATTGCGGTTGAAATAATAAATAGAAAATGTACTTTAAAAATTATGGAAGACAAAAATGAAGCTTAAATAACATTTTCTGGCCACATTCCAAAGTTTCCATTATTTTATTGATTGAGAGAACATATGAATTGCACTTTAATCAGTGCCCAGTGAACATTAAATTGACCTTGAATTCATGGCCAGTGTTGAAGTACAGGTCTTCATCAATTTGATGCAGCCACAGTGAAGAGCCAAATGGAGAAGCTCTGATTGTGCCTCAAGGCTAGAATTTATTATATTTTCAGTAAAAACAATTTTTGAAGATGACGGTTTTCCTCTGAATTGTTTCATTAAAATTTGATCAGAGAGAAGAATGCTTCTATTTAACTTCAGAAAATATAATTTTGGCTTCCACTCACAGCAAGAAGTTTTCCACAGTGTTGCTCATAGTGGTGGAGAGCACTAGGATGAATTATATTTCCTTGTGAAGTACTATTCCAAAAACACAGCCATCAGGAACAATACCATCTATTTGTCAAACTTGTCTTAGAAAAACTACGTACTTGTAAATATTGTCCATTTATAATATATGCTTGCATGGCCCTTGTGAATGTTCTTGAATATTTGGTTGCAATAAACAATAGCTGTGTTCACAGTTGGAACTTTCATCAGTTAAGAAATATCATTTACCAGCTAGTCTTTTTTGTCCATTAAATATTTAGGTTCTCCTTACTGGAAAGCAGAGGAATGAGAAAGGCAGAGCTACCTTGCTGGTCATGTGTGGGAGACACAATTTGACCATGGTTTTGGTATTCAGTTCTACTGCAACAAAAATGGTCTAACCTTTTTGATCTCCAGTATTATTTTATTTTATTTAATTTTTTTCTGTGCACCCATTTCTCCAGAGGAGAAAATTACAGTTTTTCCCTCCGTTTGTCAAAATTACAACCCAAACCTCCTGCACAAGCACATGACAACTCATATATATGGAAACCGGGAGGGGTGGTCCAGTGAACCATTCTTAGAAATTGCCAGACTCTAAAGTCTAGTTTGGGCACATTTGGAGAAGCCACTATGAACATGCACACACAAACGTGCCTGAGGGGATGTGTCCTGCACAGATGTTCAAGCCAGATATCAGCTATTGCCTTGTTCCTTGGCCACTTGGACAGTATGATTTTTCCCACTGGACTCCAGTCACAGAATTTCAAGCTGTCTCCAAAGAATTCAACCTCTCAGAAGTTCAACAAGCATTATAGACTGTGATGAAGACCTTTTAGGGGGAATGGGAGAGGGGATGTTTGAGATTTCTATCTATATACAGAAATTTGGTCTCCTTTTCATAGTTGGCAGGTCCTATGTCAGGATCTGATCTTTACCAGCTTCCAGGGTCTTTCATGAGGCTTGTTTTTGCCATTGGACTGTGTGTGGAAGTGATGTGTATCATCTCTGAGAATGAGTTTTTGAAAAGTCACTGTGTCAGCTAGCTGACTTGAGTTGGTGTCTGGCTGACTTTGTCACTTTGTGTCCATTCATAAATGGAATATTTCCTGCCATATCAGTAAACAAGGCTCTCATAGTCATCAGCAATTGCAGCTCTCCATGGAGAAGGCAATGGCACCCTACTCCAGTACTCTTGCCTGGAAACTCCCATGGACAGAGGAGCCTGGTAGGCTGCAGGCCATGGCGTCTCTGAGAGTTGGACACGACTCAGTGACTTCACTTTCACTTTTCACTTTCATGCATCGGAGAAGGAAATGGCAACCCACTCCAGTGTTCTTTTTTTTGGTGGGGAGGAGTATATGTAATTTCTTTTTTTTTAAATTTTTTTAAATATTTTTATTATTTTTTTTAAATTTTGCTTAACTTTACAATATTGTATTGCTTTTACCATACATATAGATGGATCCTCCACCAGTATACACGTACTCCCCATCCTGAACCCTCCTCCCTCCCCCTCCCCATACCATCCCTCCGGGTCGTCCCAGTGCGCCAGCCCCAGGCATCTGTTATCGGGCATCAATGGCTTTCTGTTTTTTTTTTTTTTTTTTTTTTAACTGTTCTATTTTTTTATTTTTTTGCAGGGGAAAATGGACAAAGGAAAGGATCAATAAGGGTGGGAGGGAAATGGGAAGAAAGAAGGGGAGTGATGGTGGGGAGGAGTATATGTAATTTCTTAACTAATGGCTTTCTGTTTTTAATCACACAGCACTTAAAAAAAAAAAAAAAAAACGATGAATTCATTCTATATTAGGAGGTTTGATCTGGAAATGAAAAGTTCAGGAAACTAAAAGTCCAGTTTGGGTGTCCTCATCTTAGGTACATCTTGGTATTTTGTATTGGTAAGTCTATCTTTACCACAATATATTATTTAGGACAGGATCACATTTGTCACTTCTTCCTCCCTACTACCCAAAGTGGTACCAGTCCCATAAAATAGTCAATAAAGCTTTACAGAGTGAACAAATAAGTCAATTTTTTTTTAACTCTCCTGAATGAACTGAATTTTTTGAGGCTCATAAGTGAGTATTTTTTTTTCTTTACTTTGTCTATTACAGCCAGATTGTATAAGTATGAGTGGGGTATTAAAGTCTCCCACTATTACTGTATTGTTGCATATTTCTTCTATCATATTAATTAATGTTTGTCTTAGATATAGCAATGCTCCAATGTTGGATGCATATATATTTATAATTGTTATAACTTCTTTTTGGATTGTTCCTTTAAGTCGTTATGTATAACCTTGATTGTCTCCTTTTCAGGATCTTTAAAGTCAATTTTATCTGATATGAGTATTGCTACTCCTGTTTTCTTTTGGTCCATAATTGCATAGAAAAATCTTTTTCCAGCCCTTCATTTCCAGTCAATATATATCCCCTATTTTAAGGTGGTTCTCTTGTAGACAACATATATAGGGGTCTAGTTTTTGTATCCATTTGACACATTTTAGTCTTTTGGTTATCTTTTGTAGACAAGGTATATAGGTGTCTTGTTTTTGTATCAATTTGGCCAGTCTTTGTCTGTTGATTAGGGCATTCAGCCCATTAACGTTTAAAGCAATTATTTCGGGAAGGCAATGGCACCCCACCCCAGTACTTTTGCCTGGAAAGTCGCATGGACGGAAGATTCTGGTAGGCTCCAGTCCATGGGGTCGCTAAGAGTCGGACACGACTGAGCTGACTTCACTTTCACTTTTCACTTTCATGCATTGGAGAAGAAAACGGCAACCCACTCCAGTGTTCTTGCCTTGAGAATCCCGGGGACAGGGGAGCCTGGTGAGCTTCTGTCTATGGGGTCGCACAGAGTCGGACACGACTGAAGTGACTTAGCAGCAGCAGCAGCAGGATTTACTTTATTGTTTTGGGTTCAAATTTATACACCCTTTTAATGATTCCTATCTAGAAAATGTCCTTTAGTTTTTGTTGGAGAAATGATTTAGTGGTGCTAAATTCTCTCAGCTTTTGCTTATCTGTGAAGCTTTTGATTTCTCCTTCATATTTGAATGAGATCCTTGCTGGATACAATAATCTAGGCTATAAATTATTTTCTTTCATCACTTTAATTATGTCTTGCCATTCCCTCCTGGCTTGGAGAGTTTCTATTGAAAGATCAGCTGTTATCCTTATGGGAATTCCCTTGTGAGTTATTTGATGTTTTTCCCTTGCTGCTTTTAATATTTGTTCTTTATATTTAATCTTTGTTAATTTGATTAATATGTGTCTTGGGGTGTTTCGCCTTGGGTTTATCCTGTTAGGGACTCTCTGGATTTCTTGAACTTGAGTGGTAATTTCCTTCTCCAATTTAGGGAAGTTTTCAACTATTATTTCCTCAAGTATTTCCTCATGGTCTTTCTTTTTATTTTCTTCTTCTGGAACTCCTATGATTCGAATGTTGTAGCATTTAATGTTATCCTGGAGGTCTCTGAGTTTGTCCTCATTTCTTTTGATGCGTTTTTCTTTTTTCTCTTCTAATTCATTTATTTCTAGGATTCTATCTTCTAATTCACTAATCCTATCTTCTGCCTCTGTTATTCTACTATTTGTTGCCTCCAGGGTGTTTTGGATCTCATTTATTGCATTATTCATTATGTGTTGACTCTTTTTTATTTCTTCTAGGTCCTTGTTAAACCTTTCTTGCATTTTCTCAATCCTTGTCTCCAGACTCTTTAACTGTGATTCCATTTTGATTTCGAGATTTTGGATTAATTTCACTATCACTATTTGCAATTCTTTATCAGGTAGATTCCCTATCTCTTCCTCTTTGGTTTGGTTTGGTGGGCATCTATCCTGTTCCTTTAGCTGCTGGGTATTCTTTTGTCTCTTCATTTTGTTAAAATTGCCAAGTTTAGAGTGTCCTTACTATATTCTGGTAGTTTGTTGAATTCTCTTTCTTGAGGCAGTTTACTGGTCTTTTCAATATCTGATCTCTGCCCTGTTACAGAGGGGGTGGAGATGAACATGCAAATTTAAGATGGCCAGGTTCAGGCACTCGGATAATCCTCAGAAGCACAGACTAGGTTGAGTCTGCGTTTTATGCCCTTCCCAGATCCGAGTAGCGCAGGTGAGGAAATGTTTAGCAAGCGCAGCTGCTGCGACTTATCGCCTCCCCGCCGCTTAGTTTTCTGGGTATACAACCGGCACACTTTCTCAGGCAGATGTTGACCATCCAGAGCCCCAAGAGGCGTGAGTCAGCACAGAAACCTACCTACAGTTCTGTAGACAGTGTCTCTCTAGGGCTGTGATTGCCCGCCTCTGGCCCTGGCTGCCTGTCACTGGAGTGGGACGGCCTGCAGCCGGCTATCTCCATGCAGTCCTTTGTTCCGTACATAGTCCTGGTGGTGTCTTAAGTTAGGGCTGGCTTTTGATTATATTCTTTGCAGCCAAAGATGGAGAAGCTCTACACAATCAGCAAAAACAAGACCAGGAGCTGACTGTGGCTCAGATAATGAACTCCTTATTGCCAAAGTCAGACTGAAATTGAAGAAAGTAGGGAAAACCACTAGACCATTCAGGTATGACCTAAATCAAATCACTTATGATTATACAGTGGAAGTGAGAAATAGATTTAAGGGCCTAGATATGATAGATAGACTGCCTGATGAACTATGGAATGAGGATCGTGACATTGTACAGGAGACAGGGATCAAACCATCCCCATGGAAAAGAAATGCAAAAAAGCAAAATGGCTGTCTGGGGAGGCCTTACAAATAGCTGTGAGAAGAAGAGAAGCGAAAAGCAAAGGAGAAAAGGAAAGATATAAACATCTGAATGCAGAGTTCCAAAGAATAGCAAGAAGAGATAAGAAAACGTTCTTCAACGATCAATGCAAAGAAATAGAGGAAAACAACAGAATGGGAAAGACTAGGGATCTCTTCAAGAAAATCAGAGATACCAAAGGAACATTTCATGCAAAGATGGGCTCGATAAAGGACACAAATGGTATGGACCTAACGGAAGCAGAAGATATTAAGAAGAGGTGGCAAGAATACACAGAAGAACTGCACAAAAAAGAGCTTCACGACCCAGATAATCATGATGGTGTGATCACTGACCTAGAGCCAGACATCTTGGAATGTGAAGTCAAGTGGGCGTTAGAAAGCATCACTACGAACAAAGCTAGTGGAGGTGATGGAATTCCAGTGGAGCTATTCCAAATCCTGAAAGATGATGCTGTGAAAGTGCTGCACTCAATATGCCAGCAAATTTGGAAAACTCAGCAGTGGCCACAAGATTGGAAAAGATCAGTTTTCATCGCAATCCCAAAGAAAGGCAATGCCAAAGAGTGCTCAAACTACCGCACAATTGCACTCATCTCACACGCTAGTAAAGTAATGCTCAAAATTCTCCAAGCCAGGCTTCAGCAATATGTGAACCGTGAACTTCCTGATGTTCAAGCTGGTTTTAGAAAAGGCAGAGGAACCAGAGATCAAATTGCCATCATCCGCTGGATCATCGAAAAAGCAAGAGAGTTCCAGTAAAACATCTATTTCTGCTTTATTGACTATGCCAAAGCCTTTGACTGTGTAGATCACAAGAAACTGTGGAAAATTCTGAAAGAGATGGGAATACCAGACCACCTGATCTGCCTCTTGAGAAATCTGTATGCAGGTCAGGAAGCAACAGTTAGAACTGGTCATGGAACAACAGACTGGTTCCAAATAGGAAAAAGAGTACATCAAGGCTGTATATTGTCACCATGTTTATTTAACTTATATGCAGAATACATCATGAGAATTGCTGGACTGGAAGAAACACAAGTTGGAATCAAGATTGCTGGGAGAAATATCAATAACCTCAGGTATGCAGATTACACCACCCTTATGGCAGAAAGTGAAGAGGATCTTAAAAGCCTCTTGATGAGAGTGAAAGTGGAGAGTGAAAAGTTTGACTTAAAGTTCAACATTCAGAAAACGAAGATCATGGCATCTGGTCCCATCACTACATGGGAAATAGATGGAGAAACAGTGGAAACAGTGTCAGACTTTGTTTTTCTGGGCTCCAAAATCGCTGCAGATGGTGACTGCAGCCATGAAATTAAAAGACGCTTACTCCTTGGAAGGAAAGTTATGACCAACCTAGATAGCATATTCAAAAGCAGAGACATCACTTTGCCAACAAAAGTTCGCCTAGTCAAGGCTATGGTCATTCCTGTAGTCATGTATGGATGTGAGAGCTGGACTGTGAAGAAGGCTGAGTGCCAAAGAATTGATGCTTTTGAACTGTGGTGTTGGAGAAGACTCTTGAGAGTCCCTTGGACTGCAAGGAGATCCAACCAGTCCATTCTGAAGGAGATCAGCCCTGGGATTTCTTTGGAAGGAATGATGCTAAAGCTGAAACTCTAGTATTTTGGCCACCTCATGCGAAGAGTTGACTCATTGAAGAAGACTCTGATGCTGGGAGGGATGAGGGCAAGAGGAGAAGGGGACGACAGAGGATGAGATGGCTGGATGGCATCACTGACTCGATGGATGTGAGTCTGAGTGACCTCCGGGAGCTGGTGATGGACAGGGAGGCCTGGCGTGCTGCAGTTCATGGGGTCGCAAAGAGTCGGACACGACTGAGCGAGTGATCTGATCTTTGATGTAGTAGGTAACGGACAGTCTGGTTATTTCACTCAGATAACGCTGGAGATAGCCAGGCCAAATCCTTTCTCAAAGCAATGCAGGCCGCGCTGCTCCTCTTATCCTAGCCCCCGCTTGCTAATAGCAAATGCTGGTGTCCGCGCTGCTTCTCTGCAAAAGGAGTTACCGCAGGGCTCGTTTTCTCGTTTTGAAGACAATGAATTGTCTTTCTAAGTGCCTGATGACCTCTGCTGGCATTCAGAAGTTGTTTTGTAGAATTTATTCAGCATTCAAATGTTCTTTTAATGGATTTGTGGAGGAGAAAGTATTCTCCCCGTCCTACTCGTCTGCCATCTTAGCTCCTCTTCCTGATCTCCGGTATTATTTTAAAATAAGCAGACTTTCTTTTAAAATTTCAATCCAGTTTTAAGCCCATTATCCTTTCTACCAATAAGCCATCATGGAGACTAAGGTTAATACCATTTTAAAATAACAGGAGATAATTTCACTGTTGGCACTATTATGAATAAAAGTTCCTATTTCTCCCTGAGGTATATCTCACAGAGCCTAGCAACAAATTACAGTGTATTTATAAAATAAATTTAATACATAAAATAAAACACTGCCTTGTTACTATATAGAAAGAACAAAAATGATTCCATTATAAATATAAGCAAACTTTCTGTTAGACACTTTTGTTAAGTCTAAGACAGAAGTTAGGGCTAAGGATTTGTTATTTGAAGTTTAACATTTTGTGAATCAATTGATCTTACTGGAAGCCAAAACACACACACACACACACACACACACACACACAAACACAGATACATAGACACACACACATATGAGTATAACAAACTTATCAACAAACAAAAAGTGGAGATTTTTGGCAGACAAATGTTAACTCTCATCATCCCCATCCTCTAGTGTCACTTGCAGCTTCCTTGATGGCTCAGTAGGTAAAGAATCCACCTGCAGTGCAGAGACACAGGATACCTGGGTCTGATCCTTGGGTCAAGAAGAACCTCTGGAGGAGGAAATAACAGACCACTCCAGAATACGTGCTGGGAAATCCCACAGACAGAGGATCCTGACAGGCTACAGTTCCTGGGGTTGCAAACAGTCAGACACAACTGAGCAGGCACATACTGCTGCTGCTGCTGCTGCTGCTGCTAAGTCACTTCAGTCATGTCCAACTCTGTGCAACTCCATAGATGGCAGCCCACTAGGCTCCTCTGTCCCTGGGATTCTCCAGGTGAGAACACTGGAGTGGGTTGCCATTCCTTCTCCAATGCATGAAAGTGAAAAGTGAAAGTGAAGTCACTCAGTAGTGCCCGACTCTTAGCGACGCCATGGACTGCAGCCTACTAGGCTCCTCCATCCATGGGATTTTCCAGGCAAGAGTACTGGAGTGGGTTGCCATTGCCTTCTCGGGCAGACATATACTACATAGATATAATTACATGAGCCCTTAAAAAGAGAAGCAGAAGATGAAATTATAAAAACCCAAAAGACAAGGAAAATTCTATGCACTACTATTGACTTCTGAGATGGACAGGGCTGTGAGCCAAGAGATGTGAGCAGATTTTACAAGCTAAGGGACACATCAGACCAATGGCTAGACCTTCCAGATAGCAAGGGAATGGAATCTTGGTCTTACAACAGCAGAGAACTGAATTCAACCTGAATGAAGCTGATGAATTATCTTCCAGAGGCTCCAGATAAGAGCCTGAAATGACCCATATCTTGGTTTCCGTCTGTGAGATCCTAACAGGGAAACCAGTTGTTCTTACTATGCCTGGACTTCTGACCCAGTCAGAAGATAAACTTTTTTTTTTTTTTTTTTGCTTTAGGCTCATTCATTTGTGATAACTGGTTACATATCAAGATGAAATAAATACAAGAGGCAAGTGAGTGGTTGCCAAAAGGACAAGGCCAGAGTTGGAAGTTAGGAATGTTGTCAACATAAACAGATAGCAGGAAGAGTTCCTTCATGGTGATGGAGCAATTCTGTACCTTGAATTTAGGAGTGGTTGCACTAATTTATAAGTGGAAAGCATTGCATATAACTGAACACTCCCCTATGTAATCAGGCACACACACACACGCACACACACACACACAAAAGGTTCATATAAATAATGGTGAAAAATGAATAAGGTCTATAGTCTAGTTAATGGTATTGCATTCATATCAGTCTTTTGGTTTTTATATTGAACTACAGTTAGGTCAGAGAAGGCAATGGCACCCCACTCCAGTACTCTTGCCTGGAAAATCCCATGGACGGAGGAGCCTGGTAGGCTGCAGTCCATGGGGTCGCTAAGAGTCGGACATGACTGAACGATTTCACTTTCTCTTTTCACTTTCATGCAACCCACTTCAGTATTCTGGCCTGGAGAATCCCATGGATGGGGGAGCCTAGTGGGCTTCCGTCTATGAGGTCGCACAGAGTCCAACACGACTGAAGCGACTTAGAAACAGCAGCAGAGTTATGTAAGTTGTCAGAACTGGAGAAGTTAGGTGAATGACAAATGGACTGTATGCTTTTTTTTTCATTCAGGTAGAGTTGATAGCATTATTGACTCAATACTAACATATTGGTATTATTGACAAAATGAATGTAAGTTTGAAAAGTATCTCCAGGAGATACTGGAGGACAGAAGAGTCTGGCATGCTATAGTCCATGAGGTCACAAAGAGTGAGACACACTTAGTAACTGAAGAACAAGAGTTGATTTACAATGTTATATTAATTATAGGTGTACAACAAAGTGATTCAATTATACATACATCTATATTTTTTTCTGATTATTTTGCCTGGAATCTGTACACTTTTGCAACTTCCCTATGAATCTCTAATGATTTCAGGGATTTTTAAAAAAATGAAAAAATGAAACTGACCATTACAGTGAAGACCATCCATCTCTTAGTAAATCTTTGAAGCAAAATGAATCCCAAAGTTGACCTCATCTCAGAGTTGTGAGATTCAACAATAGATTAAATTTTCATAATGAAATTCATCTCTTGAACACATACTTTATGAGGTACTTGAACTGTGTTCAGATCAGATCAGATCAGATCAATCACTCAGTCGTGTCCAACGCTTTGCGACCCCATGAACTGCAGCACGCCAGGCCTCCCTGTCCATCACCAACTCCCGGAGGTCACTCAGACTCACATCCATCGAGTCAGTGATGCCATCCAGCCATCTCATCCTCTGTCGTCCCCTTCTCCTCTTGCCCCCAATCCCTCCAAGCATCAGAGTCTTCTCCAATGAGTCAACTCTTCGCATGAGGTGGCCAAAATACTGGAGTTTCAGCTTTAGCATCATTCCTTCCAAAGAAATCCCAGGGCTGATCTCCTTCAGAATGGACTGGTTGGATCTCCTTGCAGTCCAAGGGACTCTCAAGAGTCTTTTCCAACACCACAGTTCAAAAGTATCAATTCTTTGGTGCTCAGTCTTCTTCACAGTCCAACTCTCACATCCATACAGGACCACAGGAAAGACCATAGCCTTGACTAGGTGAAATTTTGTTGGCAAAGTGATGTCTCTGCTTTTGAATATGCTATCTAGGTTGGTCATAACTTTCCTCCCAAGGAGTAAGCGTCTTTTAATTTCATGGCTGCAGTCACCATCTGCAGTGATTTTGGAGCCCAGAAAAATAAATTCTGATACTGTTTCCACTGTTTCTCCATCTATTTCCCATGTAGTGATGGGACCAGATGCCATGATCTTCGTTTTCTGAATGTTGAGCTTTAAGCCAACCTTTTCACTCTCCACTTTCACTTTGATCAAGAGGCTTTTTAGTTCCTCTTCACTTTCTGCCATAAGGGTGGTGTCATCTGCATACCTGAGGTTATTGATATTTCTCCGGGCAATCTGGATTTCAACTTGTGTTTCTTCCAGTCCAGCATTTCTCATGATGTGCTGTGCATATAAGTTAAATAAACATGGTGACAATATACAGCCTTGACGTACTCCTTTTCCTATTTGGAAACAGTCTGTTGTTCCATGACCAGTTCTAACTGTTGCTTCCTGACCTGCATACAGATTTCTCAAGAGGCAGACCAGGTGGTCTGGTATTCCCATCTCTTTCAGAATTTTCCACAGTTTCTTGTGATCTACACAGTCAAAGGCTTTGGCATAGTCAATAAAGCAGAAATAGATGCTTTTCTGGAACTCTCTTGCTTTTTCCATGATCCAGCGGATGTTGGCAATTTGATCTCTGGTTCCTCTGCCTTTTCTAAAACCAGCTTGAACATCAGGAAGTTCACAGTTCACATATTGCTGAAGCCCGGCTTGGAGAATTTTGAGCATTACTTTACTAGCGTGTGAGATGAGAGCAATTGTGCGGTAGTTTGAGCACTCTTTGGCATTGCCTTTCTTTGGGATTGAGATGAAAACTGATCTTTTCCAATCTTGTGGCCACTGCTGAGTTTTCCAAATTTGCTGGCATATTGAGTGCAGCACTTTCACAGCATCATCTTTCAGGATTTGGAATAGCTCCACTGGAATTCCATTACCTCCACTAGCTTTGTTCATAGTGATGCTTTCTAACGCCCACTTGACTTCACATTCCAGGATGTCTGGCTCTAGGTCAGTGTTCACACCATCATGATTATCTGGGTCGTGAAGCTCTTTTTTGTACAGTTCTTCTGTGTATTCTTGCCACCTCTTCTTAATATCTTCTGCTTCCGTTAGGTCCATACCATTTGTGTCCTTTATCGAGCCCATCTTTGCATGAAATGTTCCTTTGGTATCTCTGATTTTCTTGAAGAGATCCCTAGTCTTTCCCATTCTGTTGTTTTCCTCTATTTCTTTGCATTGATCACTGAAGAAGGCTGTCTTATCTCTTCTTGCTATTCTTTGGAACTCTGCATTCAGATGTTTATATCTTTCCTTTTCTCCTTTGCTTTTCGCTTCTCTTCTTCTCACAGCTATTTGTAAGGCCTCCCCAGACAGCCATTTTGCTTTTTTGCATTTCTTTTCCATGGGGATGGTTTGATCCCTGTCTCCTGTACAATGTCATGAACCTCATTCTATAGTTCATCAGGCAGTCTATCTATCAGATCTAGGCCCTTAAATCTATTTCTCACTTCCACTGTATAATCAAAAGGGATTTGATTTAGGTCCTACCTGAATGGTCTAGTGGTTTTCCCTACTTTTTTCAATTTCAGTCTGAATTTGGCAGTAAGGAGTTCATGGTCTGAACCACAGTCAGCTCCTGGTCTTGTTTTTGCTGATTGTATAGAGCTTCTCCATCTTTGGCTGCAAAGAATACAATCGATCTGATTTTGGAGTTGACCATCTGGTTATGTCCATGTATAGAGTCTTCTCTTGTGTTGTTGGAAGTGGGTATTTGCTATGACCAGTGCATTTTCTTGGCAAAACTCTGTTAGTCTTTGCCCTGCTTCATTCCATATTCCAAGGCCAAATTTGCCTGTTACTCCAGGTGTTTCTTGACTTCCTACTTTTGCATTCCAGTCCCCTATAATGAAAAGGACATCTTTTTTGTGTGTTAGTTCTAAAAGTTTTTGTAAGTCTTCATAGAACCATTCAACTTCAGCTTCTTCAGCATTACTGGTTGGGGCATAGTCTTGGATTACTGTGACATTGAATGGTTTGCCTTGGAAACGAACAAAGATCATTCTGTCGTTTTGGAGATTGCATCCAAGTACTGCATTTCGGACTCTTTTGTTGACCATGATGGCCACTCCATTTCTTCTGAGGGATTCTTGCCCGCAGTAGTAGATATAATGGTCCTCTGAGTTAAATTCACCCATTCTAGTCCATTTTAGTTCGCTAATTCTTAGAATGTCGACATTCACTCTTGCCATCTCTTGTTTGACCACTTCCAATTTGCCTTGATTCCTGGACCTGACATTTCAGGTTCCTATGCAATATTGCTCTTTACAGCATTGGACGTTGCTTCTATCACCAGACACATCCACAGCTGGGTATTCTTTTTGCTTCGGCTCCATCCCTTCATTCTTTCTGGAGTTATTTCTCCACTGATCTCCTGTAGCATATTGGGCCCCTACTGACCTGTGCAGTTTCTCTTTCAGTATCCTATCATTTTTCCTTTTCATACTGTTCATGAGGTTCTCAAGGCAAGAGTACTGAAGTGGTTTGCCATTCCCTTCTCCAGCAGACCACACCCTGTCAGATCTCTCCACCATGACCTGCCCATCCTGGGTTGCCCCACCGGGAATGGCTTAATTTCATTGAGTTAGACAAGGCTGTGGTCCTGGTGAGATTAGATTGACTAGTTTTCTGTGAGTATGGTTTCAGTGTAATTGCCCTCTGATGCCCTCTTCCAAGACCTGCCCTCTTACTTGCGTTTCTCTTACCTTGGGCGTGGGGTATCTCTTCCCGGCTGCTCCAGCAAAGCACAGTGTTACTGAATTTAATTCTCATACCAAATATCAGATCTGGTTACCAACACTTTCAGATTACAGACAAGTGTGTATGAACCTCATAGAAATGACTTATCTAGGATCACAGGTTTACCTTGAACCAAAGATAATTGACATAGGAATCTTCTTTGACAAATCACTGCTACTCCAAAAAGCTACAGAATAGAATTAAGGATAATGTAGGTAGACTGAGACATATGTAGATTTTTAGAATCCCAGAGTCTTAGTTACTATAGAGATAATTTTTTTTTCTTCCTCTCCCCAGAGTAGAGATGATGGAGAAAAGAACATTTACAGAAGTTTGTTGGTCACCCATAAATTTCTGATGCAGTTGGGCTTAAGGAAATAATTTGGGCTGGCACTAGAATATTGTATTTATTCATAAAAATGTCTAACTACCTCTAAGTAACCTTTGTATTTATTACTGAAAAGGTCCTCATAAGCTTCCTGTTGGAGAAGGAAATAGCAACACACTCCAGTATTCTTCCCTGAAGAACTCCATGGTCAGAGGAGCCTGGCGGGCTACAGTCCATGGAGTAACAAAGTGTCGAATACAACTGAATGACTAACAGACAAATTTCCTGAAGTCAATTAAAATTTTTTTTAAAGAAAGAATAGTATTTCAAAAATTACATTGTCTGCATTTTTTAATTAAATAAACAAGTTTAGAAAGACCACTTTTTCCTCCTTTATAAAAATAAACCAACTTTAGCAAGTTCCAGATGCAAAACAAGAGGTCCACAACAGACTTTTATCTCAACAAAGTTATTTAAGATTCTCCCTTTCTTAAAGTGTTCCAGGAATCAGATGGGCGACTATGGGTTAACACCACTTTTATCAAGTATTGGCAAAGGTTATAGCTGGGAAGGTAATGGCACCCTACTCCAGTACTCTTGGCTGGAAAATCCCATGGATGGAGAAGCCTGATAGGCTGCAGTCCATGGGGTCGCTGAGGGTTGGACAGGACTGAGCAACTTCACTCTCACTTTTCACTTTCATGCATTGGAGAAAGCAATGGCAACCCACTCCAGTATTCTTGCCTGGAGAATCCCAGGGATAGGGGAGCTTGGTGGGCTGCCATCTATGGGATCGCACAAAGTTGGACACGACTGAAGTTACTTAGCAGCATAGCTGGGGAAGCCTTTGTTTGTTGAATGAAAGAGGTATCACACAACTGAGTAATTGATATTACTTTGATCTTGAATTAGGTTAGGTTTTGAGATATGTTTCTAGCCAGTTGATCTCTTGAAATATGTGGGCTGTGCAATAATTTTTTTGATTGCTCTATGATTTTCTTCTTGCTTCTAGATTTCATATATTCTTAATTTGTTTTACAGATCATTTTTTCCCCTCTTTGGAATAAACCAATGTCGATAAGAGAGCCCAAAAGGGAATTAATCAGTTTTGGTGATTAATATTGTTCTGATATCAGGGTTAAACTAAAATTTTTCTTTAGGATAATACAGAGGACAACGTTCTCTGAGGATAAAGTAAGTATTCTAAGCTTTCCTCTCCTAGGCATCTTCCCTCAGGCACTGAGACTGTAGCCTTTCAATACATGGGGACAGGCAGAAAGAAGAGTCTTCAAAAGTCAAATATATTTCAACAGGCAATTTTTAACAAGTCTGGCAATGAGATATTTCCATTCTTCTCTCTTCTGTGTGATATATGTAGGAGTGAGTAGCTGCAGTAGTGATTCTGGCTGTTGTTTAAAGAAGTTCTGACACAAAGCCTCAGTGTTACAGATCACGTACATCCCACAGTCATAGCTGTTTTGTTGAGCAGGGGCTTTCTCTGCCACAAAGGCCAGTTTGTATCCTTTTCTGCCTAAGAAAGCTTCTAGTTTCTCTGCTACCTTCTTTGCACGGAATGAGTTACTACTACTATGAGAATCATAATGGAAAAAAAGCCATTTTTATCTTGCAGATAAACAAACAAGCTCCAGTGGGTTCCCCCAGCTGCATGTGTAGAATTATCATTGATGGCTAAAAATATAACTCTCTTTTTTGGGAGGTCCAACTGCTCAAGGAACATGGCCATCTCTGCTGGGTTGCCAGTGCACTTGATGAACTGAGTAACTTTGGGGCTGATGAAGCAGACATGGTCAGTGCAGTCATGAAATTGACTGTTGTCAAAGTACTCAAAGGCAAACCCAATATCATGGTCTTTGAGCCAACTTGGAGGACCCAGTAGTGAGACATCTAATTGCCGCAGTACATTGTCCATGTAACTCAAGACTACTGGATCCATCTTGTACTGACCAGGGGTGTTCAGAAATTCCAGAAGCTGCTTTGGACCTCACCACCACTTCCAGCCTCCAAGCAGATCTGTACAGGCTGGAAAAGTATCTAGAATTTTATTAAGAATTCTATAATATTCAGACCATTGATAGAAACAGTTTTCATGGTGAATATTCTCACTTGATCTTCATTATATTTTTCACATAGCTTTGCCCAGTTGAAGACAAGCTTTTGCAGGTTAAGCATAGCATTCTGTCTTTATTTATAGCCTGAACTAAGGTAAAAACCCTGCCTAATGCATAGCAGTGGAGCTTAATGATATGGAACATAAATAGTGAGGAAGTGTCCTACCCCACCAAGGACATAAGACTTTACTTTAGCATTGTTTTCAGTCAAATCTCTAATGGAGAATTAGGATTGCAACCTGTTGAAACATCTTTGAAAATACATGCAAATGTATTGCCAAATATATACCTAAAATTAAAGGAAGTTTGTGTTTAATTCTGTCCTTTCAAAAAGAAGAAGAAGAAGAAGAAAATGAGAGGAGAAAAGGAAAAATTTTAAAGTTGTGGAAAAAAAAAAAAAAACCCTCCCTTTTACTCAAGTTCACTCTGTCTTGATTTTCTAGACCAAGTCAGACCAAAATAAAGAAAAAAAGAAGCTACTTAAATATTTACCTTTGAAATTCATTAGTTCTAAAATAGGCTGATATATTGGGTTAGACAAAAAGTTGTTTCAGGTATCACTTCATGGAAAATAGATGGGGAAATAATGGAAACAGTGAGAGACTTTACCTTTTGGGGCTCCAAAACCACTGCAGATAATGACTGCAGCCAAGAAATTAAAAGACATTTGCTCCTTGGAAGAAAAGCTATGACCAACCTAGATAGCATATTAAAAAACAGAGACATTACTTTGCCAACAGAGGTCCATCTAGTCAGTTATGGTTTTTCCAGTGGTCATGTATGGATGTGAGCATTGGACTATAAACTTAGCACCAAAGAATTGATGCTTTTGAAATGTGGTGTTGGAGAAGACTCTTGAGAGTCCCTTGGACTGCAAAGAGATCAAACCAGTCAATCCTAAAGGAAATCAATCCTGAATATTCATTGGAAGGTCTGATGCTGAAGCTGAAACTCCAATACTTTGGCCACCTGATGTGGAGAGCTGACTCACTGGAAAAGACCCTGATGCTGGGAAATATTGAAGGCGGGAGGAGAAAGGGATGACAGAGGGTGAGATGGTTGGATGGCATCACCGACTGTATGGACATGGCTTTGAGCAAGTTGTGGCAGCTGGTTATGGACATGGAAGCCTGGCATGCTGCAGTCCATGGGATCTCAAAGAGTCGGACATGACTGAGCGACTGAACTGAACTACGGAAAATTCTGAACGAAGTTTTTGGCCAACCCAATACTTAGCTAGTTTAAGAATAATGCAAATTTATTAATGATAGTTAATAAATTAATTATATAAGTATTATTATTATGGGGCTTACCAGGTGGTGCTAATGGTAAAGAATCTGGCTGCCAATGCAGGAGACCTAAGAGATATGTGTTCAGTCCCTGGGTCAGGAAGATCCATTCCCTGGAAGAGAAAATGGCAATGCACTCCAGTATTCTTGCCTGGAAAATCCTATGAACAGAGGAGCCTGGCAGGCTACAGTTCATGGGGTCGCAAAGAGGCATACACAACTGAGCACACACACAATTGTTAGGGGAAGCCAAAGGGATTTTGGCATTAAAGCTATTAGTTTTTGAATTTGATATGATGGAATTTAAAAACTTGCCTTAAATTGCTTTTTTTTTTTTTTTTTTCTGAGACAGAATATTCAACCTCTGTTAAGAAAAGGACAGTCCAGCAATCACCTTTATAACAAAGGCAAAGAGATCTTAATGGGATGGAGACAATTCAACCACCAGAAAAGAGACTTGAAGTATCTGTTAAGATGAAGGCATGAGAGAAACTGGAAACCAAAACAAGGGTTAGAAAGATATCTATAGGACTAGTACCTATTCAGCTGGCAGTATACACCTCAGCAGATTTCTTTAAGATATAAAAAATGTGAGGATGCTCTTGAAAAGAATCACTGGATGAGGTTTAAATTAAAAAAAAAATATTGTTAAGAGTCAATCATTTTTGATTTTCAAAATATTAGTAATTTCATGTGGTTCAACCTATAGTACAAGACAGAAGATGAAACAGATTTAAGAGAGCAATGTTTTTTCCTTAAAGGGTGGTAGATACATATACAAAACTGTTTTATCATTCCTTATAAGTTGCAGGGCATGGGCATTTCAAAAAGAAGCATCTAAATTCATATATTGAATCAGTATGCCCTGCTTTCTGGGATCAGCAGCAGGGTTTGAGCCTTCAAAAAATTCTTCTTCATGCAGTATGCATATCGTGCATGAAAAATGAAGTCTCTGAACTTCCTCATGGGAGATCATTGTACCATTCACTAGTTCTCATTAAAATCTCTCTTGTCCTGATTCCCATCTTAAATTTTCCTTTCATTAATTTCTTCTATTATGTCCAGTCATGCCCAATTTTATGTGAATATATGTGCACTGGTCTTGAAAAATAATCTCACCAATTTTATTTTAGAGGAATATTTTATTATAACACTTGAGAAAGTGCAAGCTTGGTACTCATATTCAAGTGGCACATTCATCTTAATGTTTAACACATATTTGTCATTAAAAACATTTTTTTTTTGTTTTTAGTATGGCTCAAATTTGATTGTTAATTAAAATTTCATTGCATATATCTTGGGAACCTGCAATTCAAGAAGCCTGATGAAATGTAAATATTTTGATGTACATGTGAAAATAGGATAAGAGGTCAGACATAATTTATGATCAGATCAGATCAGTCACTCAGTCGTGCCCGACTCTTTGCGACACCATTGCGACTAGATGCCATGATCTTTGTTTTCTGAATGTTGAGCTTTAAGCCAACTTTTTCACTCTCCACTTTCACTTTCATCAAGAGGCTTTTTAGTTCCTTAATAATCACTTTTAATTATTGGGATTGTTCAATGAGTTATGAGAAAACTGGGGCCACTTTATTTACATGTATTAGAATAATAGCAAAGTTGATAAGCACAGGAATACATTTTTATTGCTCCCATCTCTCAAAAATAACCATCTTTGAAATTATTTTTCATTATAGGTTATTGCAAGATATTGACTGTAGTTTCCTGTGGAAGTGAAAGTCACTCAGTAGTGTCCGACTCTTTGAGACTCCATCGGCTATATAGTCCCTGGAATTCTCCAGGCCAGAATTCTGGAGTGTGTAGCCTTTCCCTTCTCCAGGGGATCTTCCCAACCCATGTCTCCTGCATTGCAGGCAGATTCTTTACCAGCTGAGCCATAAGGGAAGCCCTGTGCTATACAGTAAACCTTTGTTTCTTGTCGCATATCTATGTTTTTTAACTAGAAATGCAGCATTCTACTTATATTAAGTCAAACAAGTGGAATGAAAATGTCATAAACTTTTTAGTTGGGCAAAAATTCATGTTTTCTAAAATATATATTACATGTATTATTTACACATATGTATATAAAAGAGATGTTCTTGAGAAAGAACACCAAAAAAAAAAAAAAAAAAAAGGAGATGGAAAAGCTGGAAAACATAAGATAAATAAACTAATTTCAAAAATGATATATGTGCATTTGTATAACTGAATCACTTTGACGTGCACCTGAAATATTATAAGTCAACTATACTTCAGTAAAATATATATATATATATATTAAGAAAAAAAAATAGCTGTCTTTTTATCTCACTCTTTCTGGTTGCCACTCCATTCTTCTCCTTATCTTTCAGCAAAGTGTCTTCAAGTACACGTCCATACCTACTACCTCTAATTGTACTTCTGCTTTCTCTCTTGAAACCCCCTTAGTCAGGCGGTCATCTCTAGCAGTTCAGGGAAACTGTTTCTGTCAAGACGCGCATGGCCTCCACATTGCTAAATTCAGTGCTTACTCTCATTAGCTGTATTTGACACGATCCAACTTTCTCTCCCTCCAGGAACAACTTCTTTATTTAATTTTCACGACATGTTAATGGACAGCTCCCCCGCACCCTTCTGACAAAATTTAGCTACATCTTTTTAGTTTTCTTCCTTATCTCTGAACACTAAATGTTAGAATCCAAGACACAGGATTCAGTTCATGCCTCTTCCCCCTCTCCTTTCTATACTCACCACTGAACCACAGATGATTTTATGACTCTAAATACAAAATATATGTTCATATTTTCCAGATGTATCTCTCCAATCAGGCTTCTGCCTTGATGTCCAGACTCTTCTATAATATTTTTAAAACTGAGTTCATGTTATATCAGTTCAGTTCAGTTCAATTGCTCAGTCGTGTCCAACTCTTTGCGACCCCATGACCGCAGCATGCCAGGCCTCCCTGTCCATCACCAACTCTCAGAGTTTAACCAAACTCATATCCATTGAGTCGATGATGCTATACAATCATCTCATCCTCTGCCATCCTCTTCTCCTCCTGCCCTCAATCTTTTCCAACATCAGGATCTTTTCAAGTGAATCAGCTCTTCACATGAGGTGGACAAGATATTGGAGTTTCAGCTTCAACATCAGTCCTTCCAATGAACACCCAGGACTGATCTTTTTTAGGATGGACTGATTGGATCTATTGCAGTCCAAGGGACTCTCAAGAGTCTTTTCTAACACCATAGTTCAAAAGCATTAATTCTTCTGTGTTCAGCTTTCTTTATAGTCCAACTCTTACATCCTAAAGGAGATCAGTCCTGGGTGTTCATTGGAAGGACTGATGTTGAAGCTGAAACTCCAATACTTTGGCCACCTGATGCAAAGAGCTGACTCATTGGAAAAGACTCTGATGCTGGGAAGGATTGAGGGAAGAAAGAGAGGGGGACGACAGAGGATGAGATGGCTGGATGGAATCACTGACTCGATGGACATGAGTTTGTGCAGATTCCAGGAGTTGGTTTTGGACAGGGAGGCCTGGCGTGTTGCGGTTCATGGCGTCACAAAGAGTCGGACATGACTGAGTGACTAAACTGAACTGAACTCACATCCATACGTGACTACTGAACAAACCATAGCCTTGAGTAGACAGACCTTTGTTGACAAAGTGATGTCTTTGCTTTTCAATATGCTGTCTAGGTTGGGCATAACTTTCCTTCCAAGGAGTAAGCGTCTTTTAATTTCATGGCTGTAATCACCATCTGGAGTGATTTTGGAGCCCCAAAAATAAAGTCAGCCACTGTTTCCACTGTTTCCCCATCTATTTATCTGCATATGGTGACTGCAGCCATGACATTAAAAGACACTTACTCCTTGGAAGGAAAGTTATGACCAACCTAGATAGCATATTCAAAAGCAGAGACATTACTTTTCCAACCAAGGTTTGTCTAGTCAAGGCTATGGTTTCACCTGTGGTCATGTATGGTTGTGAGAGCTGGACTGTGAAGAAGGCTGAGCGCCGAAGAATTGATGCTTCTGAACTGTGGTGTTGGAGAAGACTCTTGAGGGTCCCTTGGACTGCAAGCAGATCCAACCAGCCCATTCTGAAGGAGATCAGCTCTGGGATTTCTTTGGAAGGAATGATGCTAAAGCTGAAACTCCAGTACTTTGGCCACCTCATGCGAAGAGTTGACTCATTGGAAAAGACTCTGATGCTGGGAGGAATTGGGGGCAAGAGGAGAAGGGGACAACAGAGGATGAGATGGCTGGATGGCATCACTGACTCAATTGATGTGAGTCTCAGTGACCTCCGGGAGTTGGTGATGGACAGGGAGGCCTGGCGTGCTGCAATTCATGGGATCGCAAAGAGTCAGACATGACTCAGCGACTGATCTGATCTCACCTGATCTGATGGAACCGGATGTCATGATCTTAGTTTTCTGAATATTGAGCTTTAAGCCAACTTTTTCACTCTCCTCTTTCACTTTCATCAAGAAGCTCTTTAGTACTTCTTCACTGTCTTCCATAAGGGTGGTGTCATTTGCATATCTGAGGTTATTGATATTTCTCCCAGCAATCTTGATTCCAACTTGTGTTTCTTCCAGTCCAGCGTTTCTCATGCTGTACTCTGCATATAAGTTAAATAAACAGGGTGACAATATACAGCCTTGACGTACTCTTTTTCCTATTTGGAACCAGTCTGCTGTTCCATGTCCAGTTCTAACTGTTGTTTCCTGACCTGCATACAGTTTTCTCAAGAGGCAGGTCAGGTGGTCTGGTATTCCCGTATCTTTCAGAATTTCCCACAGTTTATTGTGATCCACACAGTCAAAGGCTTAGGCATAGTCAATAAAGAAGAAATTGATGTTTTTTGGAACTCTCTTGCTTTTTTGATAATCCGGCTGATGTTGGTAATTTGGTCTCTGGTTCCTCTGCCTTTTCTAAAACCACTTTGAACATCTGGAAGTTCATGGTTCACATAATGTTGAAGCCTGGCTTGGAGAATTTTGAACATTACTTTGCATCCTCAAATGTGCCCTTCTCAGTCTTTACAGTCAACCTTCTACAGTCATCCTTTGGTATCTTCAGAGGGTTGGTTCCAGGACACCCATGGATAATAAAATCCTTAAATCTTCAATTTCCTTACATAAAATGTCATAATACAGTGGACCCTCTGTAACTCACTGAGGAAGCACCCACCAGAGAACCAACTGTAATCAATTTTGACTCCAATTTCTGTAATATTCCACTTCTAAATGTAACAGAAAAGTGCAAACCTGACTCCATGATGGATAGATTCCTTGAGCTCCAACCTTTGTACTCTGTTACCTATGCTTAGCCATGCTAGCTCTGCACCTTTTGTAAATGAACATTGTCTATAACCTGAAGCATACAAGATAGCCCATTCTCAAGGCTCTGTCTTTTAAATGTATAACACTTTCATTGGTATACAGATATAAAGTTGTAGAACATAGAATAATATTTATCTCCTTAGAGGTTTCTAGAAACATTGCAACCATACCTTTCTGAGCAGCTGCAGGAAAAACAGGATTCTGGCACCAAGATGTTTGCAACAACCAGCCACCTACAAGTATAAAAAAAGCCTGGACTCTAACTTGGGTAAAATGGGTGTTTTGGAAACTTGTTCACCATTTTATTAGTTTTCTGCTTTTCTGAACAAAGTCACTATTCATTGCCCCAAGACCTGGTCTCTCAATTTATTGGTCTGTCATGTGGTAAGCAGTATAACCTTGGACTTGATAACACAAACTGTTAGCAAATTACATAAGTTTACTTAAAAATTTCAGAAAAATAAATGACCCAATCAAAAAAATGGGCCAAAGAGCTAAATAGACATTTCTCCAAAGAAGACATACAGATGGCTAACAAACACATGAAAAGATGCTCAACATCACTCATTATCAGAGAAATGCAAATCAAAATCACTATGAGGTACCATTTCACGCCAGTCAGAATGGCTGCGATCCAAAAGTCCACAAGCAATAAATACTGGAGAGGGTATGGAGAAAAGGGAACCCTCTTACACTGTTGGTGGGAATGCAAACTAGTACAGCCACTATGGAGAACGGTATGGAGATTCCTCAAAAAACTGGGAATAGAACTGCCTTATGATCCAGCAATCCCACTGCTGGGCATATACACTGAGAAAACCAGAATTGAAAGAGACATGTGTACCCCAATGTTCATAGCAGCACCATTTACAATAGCCAGGACTTGGAAGCAACCTAGATGTCCATCCGCAGATGAATGGATAAAGAAAGCAGTGGTACATATACACAATGGGGTATTATTCAGCCATTAAAAATAATACATTTGAATCAGTTCTAATGAGGTGGATGGAACTGGAGCCTATTATACAGAATGAAGTAAGCCAGAAAGAAAAACACAAATACAGTATACTAATGCATATATATGGAATTTAGAAAGATGGTAACAATAACCCTGTTTATGAGACAGCAAAAGAGACACTGATGTATAGAACGGACTTTTGGACTCTGGGAATGGGAGAGGGTGGGATGATTTGGGAGAATAGCATTGAAATATGTATAATATCATATCTGAAACGAGTCGCCAGTCCAGGTACGATGCCTGATAATGGATGCCTGGGGCTGGTACACTGGGACAACCCAGAGGGATGGTATGGGGAGGGAGGAGGGAGAAGGGTTCAGGATGGGGAACACATGTATACTTGTGGTGGATTCATCTTGATGTATGGCAAAAGCAATACAATATTGTAAAGTTAAGCAAAATAAAATTAAAAAAAAATTTTGTATAGATTGTGATGATTTATCATCAGTTTCACTGCTCTCTCTGTAGTCCAAACCACCATTATCTGTATCTGGTTTGTTGTAAACAACTTTTTGCTATTGTCTGACTTTTCCATCTGTGCTTCTTAATCTATTTTTCAACACAACAACCAGATCTAACTTGTTAAAATATAAATAAGCTATTTTTCTTCTTTATTCAAAATCTTCAGATATTCTTCCTCCTTCATGGAATGAAAGCCAACATTCTAGCCCAGACCATCAAGGCCTCATTGAGCTTCTTTCCCCACTTTTGTATCTCTCTTGTTTTTTTTCTTCTTAGTCTGTCACTGATATTTTTGCCTCCTCCTCCATGAGAAAAGATTTTTCTACTGTTTTCACTGCCACAGTACACAGCATGATATTTAGTACATAATACAAAGTCAAGAATATTGATGGATTTGATTAAACTAATTAATAATTGTTTATTATTGTTATTATAAAAGAGTATCTAAGTCATAAGCTTATATCTACCATGATATCAAAATAAATATTGAACAATGGGAAGCATATTAATCAGCTGTTCAATTAACTAGCTTAACATACTTTTTAATTAGCAAAAGAAATTGATGCAGTCATTTTTTGAGTAGACAACCTTCATTCATTTATTTTAACACTTTTTAGGAAATGCGGACCACACCCTGTCATATCTCTCCACCATGACCCACCCATCCCAGGTTGCCCCCTGGGCATGGCTTAATCTCATTGAGTTAGACAAGGGTGTGGTCCTTGTGTGATTAGATTGACTAGTTATCTGTGAGAATGGTTTTAGTGTATTTGCCCTCTGATGCCCTCTTTCAAGACCTACTGTCTTACTTGGGTTTCTCTTACCTTGGGCGTGGGGTATCTCGTCCCGGCTGCTTCTGGCTGCTCCCGGCCAGCGAAGCACAGCCATCGCACCTTACCTTGGACGAGGGGTCTCTCCTCACCGCCGCCCTTCCTGACCTCGGTCGTGGGGTAGCTCTTCTCCGCCGTGCTTAGTGCGCTGGCCCTCACCGTTGTCCTTCCTCGGTCGTGGGGTAGCTCCTCTCCGCCGGGCTCTTAGTGCGCGACGCAGCCGGCGGGGCGCTCTTAGTGCGCGACGCAGCCGGCGGGGCGCTCTTGGTGCGCGACGCAGCCGGAGGGGTGCTCTTAAAAAAAAAAAGACAGGGTGTGGTCCGCTGGAGAAGGGAATGGCAAACCACTTCAGTATTCTTGCCTTGAGAACCCCATGAACAGTATGAAAAGACAAAATGATAGGATACTGAAAGAGAAGCTCCCCAGGTCGGTAGGGGCCCAATATGCTACTGGAGTTCAGTGGAGAAATAACTCCAGAAAGAATGTAAGGATGGAGCCAAAACGAAAAGAATACCCAGCTGTGGGTGTGTCTGGTGATAGAAGCAAAGTCCGATGCTGTAAAGAGCAATATTGCATAGGAACCTGGAATGTCAGGTCCATGAATCAAGGCAAATTGGAAGTGGTCAAACAAGAGATGGCAAGAGTGAATGTCGACATTCTAGGAATCAGTGAACTAAAATGGACTGGCATGGGTGAATTTAACTCAGAGGACCATTATATCTACTACTGTGGGCAGGAATCCCTCAGAAGAAATGGAGTGGCCATCATAGTCAACAAAAGAGTCCGAAATGCAGTACTTGGATGCAATCTCAAAAATGACAGAATGATTTCTGTTCGTTTCCAAGGCAAACCATTCAATGTCACAGTAATCCAAATCTATGCCCCAACCAGTAACGCCGAAGAAGCTGAAGTTGAAAGGTTCTATGAAGACCTACAAGACCTTTTAGAACTAACACCCAAAAAAGATGTCCTTTTCATTATAGGGGACTGGAATGCAAAAGTAGGAAGTCAAGAAACACCTGGAGTAACAGGCAAATTTGGCCTTGGAACACGGAATGAAGCAGGGCAAAGACTAATAGAGTTTTGCCAAGAAAATGCACTGGTCATAGCAAATACCCTCTTCCAACAACACAAGAGAAGACTCTATACATGGACATCACCAGATGGTCAACACCGAAATCAGATCGATTATATTCTTTGCAGCCAAAGATGGAGAAGCTCTATACAATCAGCAAAAACAAGACCAGGAGCTGACTGTGGCTCGGACCATGAACTCCTTATTACCAAATTCAGACTGAAATTGAAGAAAGTAGAGAAAACTACTAGACCATTCAGGTATGACCTAAATCAAATCCCTTATGATTATACAGTGGAAGTGAGAAATAGATTTAAGGGCCTAGATCTGATAGAGTGCCTGATGAACTATGGAATGAGGTTCGTGACATTGTACAGGAGACAGGGATCAAGACCATCCCCATGGAAAGGAAATGCAAAAAAGCAAAATGGCTGTCTGGGGAGGCCTTACAAATAGCTGTGAAAAGAAGAGAAGCGAAAAGCAAAGGAGAAAAGGAAAGATATAAACATCTAAATGCAGAGTTCCAAAGAATAGCAAGAAGAGATAAGAAAGCCTTCTTCAGTGATCAATGCAAAGAAATAGAGGAAAACAACAGAATGGGAAAGATTAGGGATCTCTTCAAGAAAATCAGAGATACCAAAGGAACATTTCATGCAAAGATGGGCTCGATAAAGGACAGAGATGGTGTGGACCTAACAGAAGCAGAAGATATTAAGAAGAGGTGGCAAGAATACACAGAAGAACTGTACAAAAAAGAGCTTCAAGACCTAGATAATCATGATGATGTGATCACTGACCTAGAGCCAGACATCTTGGAATGTGAAGTCAAATGGGCCTTAGAAAGCATCACTACGAACAAAGCTAGTGGATGATGGAATTCCAGTGGAGCTATTCCAAGTCCTGAATGATGATGCTGTGAAAGTGCTACACTCAATATGCCAGCAAATCTGGAAAACTCAGCAGTGGCCACAAGATTGGAAAAGGTCAGTTTTCATCCCAATCCCAAAGAAAGGCAATGCCAAGGAGTGCTCAAACTACCGAACAATTGCACTCATCTCACACGCTCGTAAAATAATGCTCAAAATTCTCCAAGCCAGGCTTCAGCAATATGTGAACCGTGAACTTCCTGATGTTCAAGCTGGTTTTAGAAAAGGCAGAGGAACCAGAGATCAAATTGCCAACATCCGCTGGATCATGGAAAAAGCAAGAGAGTTCCAGAAAAACATCTATTTCTGCTTTATTGACTATGCCAAAGCCTTTGACTGTGTGGATCACAGTAAACTATGGAAAATTCTGAAGGAGATGGGAATACCAGACCACCTGATCTGCCTCTTGAGAAATCTGTATGCAGGTCAGGAAGCAACAGTTAGAACTGGTCATGGAACAACAGACTGGTTCCAAATAGGAAAAGGAGTACGTCAAGGCTGCATATTGTCACCATGTTTATTTAACTTATATGCAGAGTACATCATGAGAAATGCTGGACTGGAAGAAACACAAGTTGGAATCAAGATTGCCGGGAGAAATATCAATAACCTCAGATATGCAGATGACACGACTCTTATGGCAGAAAGTGAAGAGGAACTAAAAAGCCTCTTGGTGAAAGTGAAAGTGGAGAGTGAAAAGGTTGGCTTAAAGCTCAACATTCAGAAAATGAAGATCATGGCATCTGGTCCCATCACTGCATGGGAAATAGATGGGGAAACAGTGGAAACAGTGTCAGACTTTGTTTTTCTGGGCTCCAAAATCACTGCAGATGGTGACTGCAGCCATGAAATTAAAAGACGCTTACTCCTTGGAAGGAAAGTTATGACCAACCTAGATAGCATATTCAAAAGCAGAGACATTACTTTACCAACAAAGGTTCGCCTAGTCAAGGCTATGGTCTTTCCTGTGGTCATGTATGGATGTGAGAGCTGGACTGTGAAGAAGGCTGAGCGCCAAAGAATTGATGCTTTTGAACTGTGGTGTTGGAGAAGACTCTTGAGAGTCCCTTGGACTGCAAGAAGATCCAACCAGTCCATTCTGAAGGAGATCAATCCTGGAATTTCTTTAGAAGGAATGATGCTAAAGCTGAAACTCCAGTATTTTGGCCACCTCATGCGAAGAGTTGACTCATTGGAGAAGACTCTGATGCTGGGAGGGATTGAGGGCAGGAGGAGAAGGGGACGACAGAGGATGAGATGGCTGGATGGCATCACTGACTCGATGGATGCGAGTCTGAGTGACCTCCGGGAGCTGGTGATGGACAGGGAGGCCTGGCCTGCTGCAATTCATGGGGTCGCAAAGAGTCGGACAAGACTGAGCGACTGATCTGATCTGATCTGACATTAATAAATTAAGTGCTATTATCTCTTCATTTATAATCACTATTTACATAAACACTAAGGAATTGGGTATAGCTATTTTTGGAATTACAACCTCTGTTGACATAAAATACTACACAAAGAAATTAGTCTAAGAAAGTACAGAGAGTACTTGAGATATTTGCTAATTTTTGAAATTTAGATAAATTTCTTAGAATTGTAAGTTAAACTGAAATTTCATAATACTTTAATATTTTAACTTCAACATACCATGTAGTTTTATTGAAAATTTATTTCAGGTTTTTTTTTTTTTTTTTTTTTTTTTTAAAGAACTCTCTCATTATTTAGATTATTTTTTTTTTCCCCTTTGGCCTACAATGTATGCTTGGTCAGTTTCCACATTAACTAATTAGTCATTTTTTCTTCTAGATGATACCAGTTACTATGAAAATTATTTTCTATGGCAAATTATATAGGAGAGAGAATGTTTTGGCTGCAAAGTTGGGACTCATATTCAAAGTTATGACAAAATAACTTGAATGGGAGCCTAATCTTTAACTTTGATATCAATCAAGTAATAGATTGAGACTTCCCTAAATTGGAAATCAACTTGGAAGCATTTTACCTTGAATCTGATTGAAACATTAAGGGAAGATATTTTATTTTCAAATTCTTATTGTAAGTTAATGTTATGTCATGAGAAGTGGTAATAATTATAAGAGAAACTCTGGCAATAGAAATTGTGTGAATAGGAAAACAACTGGAATTTGTTAGATCTGGTGTGTATAATTTGAGAGTACATAATATGTATTGTGTTTTTGTGGTAAACACATTAATAAGCCCCTTCTTTTCAGTTGCATGCCTCATTGAGACATCAAGATTTTATAAAAATATACATCACAAGTTTATAAAAAATCTACCACTGACAAATTGTATATGAAATATTTATTTATAATATTTATAGATAGTAATTTATATTTATAGATACTTACAGTATTTATAGAGAGGATTACATTAATTAACAATCCTTATTTAGCTAGTCTGCTCATTCAAATTTTCCTAAAAATGCTCTTTAGATCAACTTATTCAGAGTTATCTAAATGTCCTAATGCTTGCAGAGGATTAAACATGAATTTGTCCTGTTATGAAAGCATGAATAAAGTAGTACATACTCTACATACAGCATTTTTAAAACAGTATAACTTTTATATCTTAAAGCATTAATAAAGTAGTGCTAATACATATATGCATATATAGAATATATTATAAAATAATTTATTTAAATAGAATCACATTTTTATCTCTCTGTTACTCCATGTTTTAAAACTATTAATTTGCATTTTTCCACATTGAGAGAAATTTAGATACATATGATTTAAAGTCTAGGCCATATGATATTTATAAAATTAACTTCAGGGATTTGTGAGAGGCACCTCAAAGAGTCAATTGGTCAAAAGCTGAAACTGAGAAACAGTTACCATATGATGAAGCAATAAGCATGTTGTGAATAATATCGCACAGAGTCGGACATGACTGAAGCAACTTAGCAGCAGCAGCAGCAGCAGCAGCAAATCACTGCAGATGATGACTGAAGCCATGAAATTAAAAGATGCTTGCTCCTTGGAAGAAAAGGCATGGTAGGTAGAGAGCACAAAGAGATTTTCCATTGGAGCTCCAAATTTAAAGCCACAAAGATGAATGTAAATGGTAGCCATAAGTTGGGAATTCAGCTACCTCTTACCTAAGCAACTGTACTATTTAGGGTAAATGATTTCTTAGTAACACTGATTCACCTAAAGAATACTGGGAGTCTTACAATAGATCATACCTTAAAATCAAGTAGCCAGATTAAAATAAAACTTACATTTTCTACAGTAAAATTTTAAAATTACAGACTGTTGATTTAAAATCAGGAATTATTTTCATTTGCTATAGTTCCCAAATCTGTTTTTCTTTGCTATCAACTTTTATGGAATTGAGATATAATATTTAATTTTAAAATAACTTGGAATTTATGGTAGTAGACTTCCCTTTATTTCAATATCAGAAATTTCTAAGTTTTGATACTCATTTGTTATATAATGTGTTCTTTACTCTGTGATAAGAACATTTTTCCAGCTCATTTGTGCAAGCCTAGGACCCACCTACCAAATTGTTGAGAGTTATCATTATGGAGTCTGAACAATTGCTTTGATTCACCATATCTTAATAATTTCATTACATTGAAAGTCAAAGAAAATAAGTTCTTAATAAGCATTGATTATGAATATGCATTTAACAACTGGAAGGGAAAAGTTTAGCCTATTGCTCTTTTGATCTTCACATGTTTTTCAAATTTTATATAAAACAGAACCTCAAGTATTTAGCCAGTATTAGTTGCATTAGTTTTACCTATTGGAAGAGTTTGAATAGCACAGAGAAACATAGTTTTCGGAAAAAACAATTCTAGGTTTATTGACTATAGCAAGTTTTCCAAATGTTCTGCTGTTAAAGAGCCAATTCTTGTTTAGATGGAGACTTATTTTCTTCTGTATACCAGTAGAATTCTTTTGACCAGGACAGAGACAAAATTAATAAAGATATGTTGGTTTTAAATGCTTCAGAGCACTAGGATTAGGAGGATTCCACAAAAAGAAATATATACAATATTCTTTTGGTTTGTCCTATAATCAATATTCTTGCCAAGTAATAGGGCTTGTGTCAAAATGGACCTGTCTTCTTTGATTTGGCTTTGAACTAAGCCTCCAGTACAGCCTCAGCTGTTCACATTAAGGTTTGGAATCATATGGCTGACATTTTGAGTTGTCATCAACCATTTTGTTGTTAAACATGAAAAACAGACCTCTTCTAAGTAGTTAATTAATGCTCTCTGACAGTGTCTTATCACAGGCTAGTATTGGGTATTTGGAGGGTTTTTCCCTTTAAAATTTTGTTTCACTGCTGTTATAATGTGTGATTCTGCTTCTTAATTTCTCTTTATTAAGTACATGTTGGTTCTGATGTCAAGTGGAGTTTTCAGTGTTTCTATAAGTGTCTTCATTATATATTATATTAATTTGTTAAATTATTCCTAAACCCAGGAAGAAGCAATATTGCATTCTTTCTAAGATGTAGCAGTATTTTGTCTCAGATGGTAAAGAACCTGCCTGCAATGAAGAAGAGCCATTTCGATCCCTGGGTCCAGACGATTCCCTGGAGAGGGGAATGGTTACCCACTCCAGTATTCTTGCCTGGGAAATTCCATGGACAAAGGACCCTGGCAGGCAATAGCCCATGGGGTCACAAAGAGTCAGACATGACTGAGTGACTGACACTTTCCCCTTTTCCCAAATCTTTAAATGCTTCCAAATATTTAAAGACATGCAATTTCACTTTTAATAACCTAACCCAAAAAAAGGCATTAGAATAGAAATAAAGCCACATATATTCTGTCAGCTATTCAAGTCATCTCAATTGCAAACCACAATGATTAAAAAATATAGTAAAAATATGAAGGTACCACCACTCTTGCACAGATTTTTAAACCATATGGCTCTAGATATGTAGCCTGGATCTGCCTTTTACAAAGTCTGTGAGTAGAGCAGCCTACATAATCTGTCAATTTCATTTAAGTTACTTTTAAGATCCATGTTTTTACAAGTACTCAAACCTTAGGCATCATCTCCCCCAGAAAACCTTTCTAGTCCCTTGCCAATATAAGTTTGGCAATTTTTATAAATGTACTCCCTTGTGGCAGCCTGTTATTTTGTGTTGCAATTTACTGTTTGCTTATGTGCTTCTGCAACAAGATCAACATCTACTTAAACTAGAGGCTGAACCACTTCTCTTTATCTCAGTTTCTAACACTTGTTTAAACTATAATAAGGGCTTCATATATAATCACAATTCTTTCTTTTTCCTCATATTGCCCAATAAGGTTGAAAAAGATTATCTATATTTAACTAATCAAAGAGCATATATATTCAATGAGCCAAGACAAAATCAAGATTACCTGATTATGCTATTATTTTAATTTGAAGTAACTGGCACAAAGTTTAATGAAAAGTGTAAGAGAAAATTTTAATATGGAAATATATCCCTGGATGAGAAGATTCAATAACACAACACTGACGTACATGTGTGCCTACTCAGCAGTGTCCAACTCTGAGATCCCATGGTCTATAGCCCACTATGCTCCTCTGTCCATGGAATTTTCCAGGCACAAATATTAGAGTGGTTTCCATTTTCTTCTCCACAGAATCTTCCTAAACCAAGGATCTCTTGTGTCTCTTGCATTGTCAGGCAGATTCTTTACCACTGTGCTGCCTGGTTTCTCTCCAAATCACTGAGTCCAACTGCACCGTGTTGAAGGAGTTTCCTTGGAAAAGGAAAATGGACAAGAAAATGCACAAGGAGGGAGAATAATATTTGGAAAAGAAGAAAATGAGCATACCTAGTTTGCCAAACCATATGATAAAGCCATTATAATTAAGTCAGTGTGAGATTTATGCAAAAATAAACAAAAATATTTAAAAATAGAATCCATAAATAAGTCCATGCATATTACAATAACTTAGTTTACATAACATGTGACATTTCAAATCAGTGGGGAAAAGATAAGGTATTCAATTAAAAATATTTAAACAACTGGCTATTTGAACAAGAAAGTAAAGAGTCAGATACTTATTTTATACATTCTCCTATCTTTCGGCCTCTCGTACATACATGCTGCTGCTGCTGCTAAGTCTCTTCAGTCGTGTCCGACTCTGTGCGACCCCATAGACAGAAGCTCACCAGGCTCCCCCGTCCCTGGGATTCTCCAGGCAAGAACACTGGAGTGGGTTGCCATTTCCTTCTCCAATGCATGAAAGTGAAAAGTGAAAGTGAAGTCGCTCAGTCGTGTCCGACTCTCAGAGACCCCATGGACTGGAGCCTACCAGGATCCTCCGTCCATGGGATTTTCCAGGCAAAAGTACTGGGGTGGGGTGCCATTGCCTTCCCTTTCTTCCATACATACATATGTATAAATACATGCACACATATTTAATCAAGGCATATCAAAACATATTTTTTAAAAACCCTTAAATATTTAATGAAAATATAATATTTTCAACATTGGGAAAAATAAAACCTCTAAAACAAAACATAAAATATTAAAGAAAAATGCACAGATTTATCAAGGTTAAAATGTCAAACTTATGGTTAACAAAAAGTAAAATGTTGTAACAGTTTAAAAAAGATAAAAGAATAGAATGATAAAAATAATTTCAGCTATTCTCTATAGAGTATATAAGAATGCCTTAACATATATAAGAAAAGAATAAACAAAAGCCTAGCCAAACTGTATAAAGACAATTTATAGAGGAAATTCATATAGTTAATAACTCATGAATAGATGCTGTGTCACTAGTGACCCTATAAAGCACATTTTAAAAGACATTATAATGTGTTTTTACCCATAAGGCTGAGAATTATTTAACAATAGAATCAAATATTGAAGTATCTTCAGGGAACATATTGATGATAGTTTAATCTATATAGCAGTTTTGTAGGGCAATTTGGCACAATTAGCTAACATTTAATATGTACATGCTGTAGTGTATATGGAAATTGAAATATAAAGTAGTAGGCATGAAACACATATTGTTATAAGCCAATGGTACAACGGTAAATTTAAAACTTTTTAATAAAAAATAAAATGTGCATAATACATGGCTCAGTAATTTTAATCATGCATTAATATATACCTAAAGAAACTCTCCCATGTTAAAACTAGAAAGCAACTAAAAAGATATATATTGTAGCATTGTTTATAATAGCACAACAATAGAAAACAATCTACTGTTTGTGTGTGTGCTAAGTCGCTCCAGTCATGTCTGATTCTGCAACGCTATGGACCATAGCCCACCAGGTTTCTCTATCCATGGGATCCTCAAGGTAAGAATACTGCAGTGGGTTGCCATGCCCTCCTCCAGGGGGATCATCAAGACTCAAGTTTCAGACCAGTGTCTCTTAAGAATCTACTATATATCACAGGAAACTCTACTCAATATTCTGTAAAAACTTACATGGAAAAAGAGTATGAGAAAGAATTGATATATGAAATATGTTTATTTATAACTAAATCACTTTACATAGGAAGCTAACACAATTTTGTAAATCAACAATACTCCAAAATAAAATAAAAATTAAAGACAAACATAAAACAGTTATGATTCCAGATGGCACAATATTATCCAATAGGTTAAAAGAATAAAAATTACATTTTTGTTAACATACAGATATCTAAGGTTTATATGTTATAGCAGCTAGCATTATCATAATCAATATATAATTGGCAATGTAAGTTGGATTCTTCTATTTAAATAGTCTTATTTATGTATTTATGTAATTATGTAATTTATTACATGTATTAATTATGTATGTATTAATTATGTATTATGTATGTATGTATTATGTATGAATGTATGTATGTATTATGTATGTATGTATGTATTATTATTATTATTATGTATTATGTATGTATTATTTATAGACGCTTACTCCTTGGAAGGAAAGTTATGAGCAACCTAGATAGCATATTCAAAAGCAGAGACATTACTTTACCAACAAAGGTTCGCCTAGTCAAGGCTATGGTCTTTCCTGTGGTCATGTATGGATGTGAGAGCTGGACTGTGAGGAAGGCTGAACGCCGAAGAATTGATGCTTTTGAACTGTGGTGTTGGAGAAGACTCTTGAGAGTCCCTTGGACTGCAAGAAGATGCAACCAGTCCATTCTGAAGGAGATCAGCCCTGGAATTTCTTTGGAAGGAATGATGCTAAAACTGAAACTCCAGTATTTTGGCCACCTCATGCGAAGAGTTGACTCATTGGAGAAGACTCTGATGCTGGGAGGGATTGAAGGCAGGAGGAGAAGGGGACGACAGAGGATGAGATGGCTGGATGGCATCACTGACTCGATGGATGCGAGTCTGAGTGACCTCCGGGAGCTGGTGATGGCGGGGGGGGGGAGCCGTTGGACAGGGAGGCCTGGCGTGCTGCGGTTCATGGGGTCGCAAAGAGTCGGACACGACTGAGCGACTGATCTGATCTGATCTGATCTGATCTGATTTATGTAATTCAGTGATGGAGTGGCAAGGAAACCCGTGTTAGAGGTTGGAAAGAGGGAGTCTCATGTTACTGAGTTCTAGAAGACTTAGCTTCTGTCAGCAAGTCTGAGAAAGCAAACACATCTATCAAGTTTATGAATCCAGCAGAAGATTTTGGAAAATAGACTTTTAGTTGAATATTTGGTATGAACTGGCTTCATTTAGTAAGGTATTAGAAATAAGAGATGAACTTTAAAAAGCTGTCTGGTTGAAAAGCAGAGATGAAAGAAAAAAAAATAGAGAGGGTTGATAAATGTGGGGTCAAAACTGGTTGGAAAAGTCAACTTTCTAGATATAAAACAGAAAAAAAAATAAAAGTTTTAAAATGCCTCTGAGAAACAAAGTCTCTTTGACAGACCTATCCATTTGGCAAAGAATAATCTTTTTATAATATCAACAAGGCTATTAGGTGATATATTAGGTATTATATATATATAATATTTGCTATATTAGGATACAGACACCCAAGACTGGGAAAGATTATATTTTTATATATATATAATATTATAATATATAAATATTAGATAGACAGGTAGACAGTTCTGTCTCTATCTATCCAGAGAGAGAGAAGGCAAGGAAGGAAGGAAGAAAAGTAAGCCTGGGAAATAATTTGGATATGACTAAAGGCACATGACTTGATTAAGAAAGTGAGTAGCTCATTAAGTGGAAGGAATTGTATTCCCAGACAAACCATGAACTGGGGTCTAAGAAGAAGAAGAAGAAACCTTTACTCAGACATTAAGGAGGCAGCAAAAGCTATGTATGCACAATAAAGCACATTCCTCAACATCCACTTCAGATGTGCCCATGTTTGTAAACAGATGAGGAAAACTCTTATAACACAGGGCCAAGAGTAGTGGAAAATAATACATAGAAAACAAGTATCCCAGAAAACATAACTGAGGCCTAAGCAAAGACCTTCTCCAGTGTCAGATCAGAAAGTTCTCCCAATAATTTCACTGGATGATTTCAGGATCTTCAAGGATGAGTAACAGCTTTATGCCTTCTGTTTCTCTGTTTTACAATAAATGTGGTTTGATACTGTGGGTACTCGTTACAGCTTCACTACTGTATATAGAGTTTTTCTGTGAGGGAGGAAATAGTCTTTTGTTTCTTGGTTAGCAGACCTTGAAAAAAATACATAGTTTATTGTTGCTTGTTTTCACACTTCACTTTTAAAAAGATATTGTATTGCAGATAATTTTCTGGTATTTTCATTTTTTCACACAAAATGATTTTATAATTCATCTATATTGTTGCGTGTCATTGTATTTTATTCAGTTTAATTGTTGTAACATTAACATAACCTATTCCATGAATATACTACAAAACTTTATCTATTCAATATTGCTTATATGTGGAATCTGAAAAAATGGTACAGACGAGCATATTTACAAAAGAGTAATAGAGTCACATTGCAATAGTGTGATAGAGACTTTATTGCAAAATCTAGGCTTAAATTGAAGAAAGCAAGGAAAACCACTAGATTATTCAGGTATGACCTAAAGCAAATAACTTATGATTGTACAGTGGAGGTGATGAGATTAAAGGGATTAGATCGGGTGGTCAGATTGCCTGAAGAACTAGGAATGGATGTGTGTAACATTGTACAGAAGGTGGTGACCAAAATCATCCCAAAGAAAAAGAAATGTGAGAAAGCAAAATGGTTGTCTGATGAGGCCTTACACATAGCTGAGAAAAGAAGAGATGTGAAAGGCAAGGAAGAAAGGGAAAGATATATCAAACTGAATGTAGAATTCCAGAAAATAGCAAGGAAAAATAAGAAAGCCTTCTTAAGTGAACGGTGGAAAGAAATAGAGGAAAACAATAGAATGGCAAAGACTAGAGATCTCTTCAAGAAAACTGGAGATACCAACAGAATATTTCATGCAAAGATGGGCACAATAAAGGACAAAAACAGCAAGGAAGGACTTAACAGAAGCAAAAGAGATTAAAAAGAGATGGCAAGGCCCTCCTTCAGGGGATCTTCCTGACCCAGGGATCGAACTCACTCTCTTATGCCAGGGATCGAACTCACTCTCTTATGCCGCATGCATTGCAGGCAGATTCTTTACCACTGAGCCACTAGGGAAGCAAGAATACACAGGCGAACTGTACAAAAAAGGTCTTACTGACCTGGATAGAACAATGGAGTGTTCACTAACCTAAAGCCAGACATCCTGAGGCCTGAAGTAATGGGCCTTAGGAAGCATTATGATGAACAAAGCTAGTGAAGGTTGATAGCTTACAGTGAACAGTGTCAGATTCGTGATCTTCAAAGATTTAGTTTTGGGGCCAGGGACAAGGCTTGATCACTCAAGAGCTTTGGAGTAGCAGAGTTTTACTAAAGTATAAAAAAGACAGAAAGCTTCCGACACAGACATCAGAATGGGGATGGAGAGTGTCCCCCTCACTAGTCTTATCAAGGCCTTATATACTTTTACCAGACCTACTCCAGCAGCATACATCTTAAATTAACAAGATTAGAACTAACAATAGAATGATCTTACCAGACTCACTGCCACAATATACACCTTAGGATAACAAGATTAGTTAGAAGGTTCTTGTTAAAGAGAAACATGTCCTTGACCAAGATACATTCTTATATCAACTAAGGGGGGGGGGTGATGTTTGTCCTTTTCTCCTCCTTGAGAACTCCAGACTCCTATTTCCTCCTTGAGAGCTCCTCTCCTCCTCAGGTACCCTGGAATTCTTATCAACCTGCCTAGGAATTGACTCTCTCAAGGTATGGAATTTCAGCTGAAAACATTCCAAATCCTAAAAGATGATCCTGTTAAAGTGATGCACTCAATATGCCAGCAAACTTGGAAAATTTAGCAGCAGCCACAGGATTGGAAAGGTCAGTTTTCATTCCAAAGAAAGGCAATGGCAAAGAATGTTCAAACTACAATATAATTGTGCTCATTTTACATGCTAGCAATGTAATGCCTAAAATCCTTCACCCTAGGTTTCAGCAGTATCTGAACTGAAAACTTCCAGATGTACAAGCTGGGTTTAGAAAAGGCGAAGGAACTGGAGATCAAATTGCCAACATCCATTGGGTCATAGAAAAAGCAAGAGAATTTCAAAAAGCCATCTACTTCTGCTGCATAGACTACACGAAAGCATTTGACTGTGTGGATCACCACAGGGCTTCCCAGGTGGCACTAGTGATAAAGAAACTGCCTCTCAATGCAGAAGACAAAGAGACCTGGGTTTGATCCCTCAGTCAGGAAGATCCCTGAAGAAGGGAATGGCTACAACAAACTGGAAATTCTTCAAGATATGAGAATACCAGACCACCTTAACTGCCTCCTGAGAAGCCTGTATGCAGGACAAGAAGCAACATTTACAAGCAGATACGGACCAATGAACTGTCTCAAAATTGGAAAAGGAGTAAGGCAAGGTTGTTTGTATATTGCCACCCTGCTTATTTAACTTCTATTCAGAGCACATCATGCCAGGCTGGATGAAGCAAAGCTGGAATCAAGATTGCTGGATGAGATAGCAACAACCTAAGATATGCAGATGATACCACTCTAATGACAGAAGGTGTAAAGGAACTAAAGAGCCTCTTGATGAAGGTGAAAGAGGAGAATGAAAAAGCTGGCTTAAAACTCAACATTCAACAAACTAAAATCATGGCATCTGGTCCCATCACTTCATGGGAAATCGATGGGGAAACAGTGGAAACAGTGACAGACTTTATTTACTTGGGTTCCAAAATCACTGCAGATGGTGATTGCAGCCATGAAATTAAAAGACACTTGCTCCTTGGAACAAAATCTATGACAAATCTAGATAATGTATTAAGAAACAGAGACATCATTTTGCCAAGAAAGGTCCATATAATCAAAGCTCTGTTTTGTTCAGTAGTCTCATAAGGATGTGAGAGTTGGATCATAAAGAAGGCTGAGTGCTAAAGAACTGAGGTTTTCAAATTGTGATGCTAGAGAAGACTCTTAAGAATTCCTTGGACAGTAAGGATATCAAATCAGTCAATCTTAAAAGAAATCAACCCTGAATATTCACTGGAAGGGCTGATGCTGAAATGCCAATACTTTGGTCATCTGATATAAAGGACCAACTCATTGGAAAATACCCTGATACTGGGAAAGATTGACAGAAAAAAGGGAGCAACAAAGATGAGATGGTTGGATGGCATCGCCAACTCAATGGACATTAGTTTAAGCAAACTCTGAGAGATAGTGAAGAACATGGAAGTCTGGTTTGCTGCAGTTCATGGCGTCACAAAGAGTTGGAGATGAACTCTTTTTGCTCAGTTAGAAGCTGAGCAAAAACAACAGTAAAGTCACAGGTACAGAAAACCACCTTATGGTTACCAAGGTGGGCAAGTGGGGAAAGGATACACTGGGAGGTTGAGACTGACATCAGATTAGATCAGATCAGATCAGTTGCTCAGTCGTGTCTGACTCTTTGCGACCCCATGAACTGCAGCACGCCAGGCCTCCCTGTCCATCACCAATACCCGGAGGTCACTCAGACTCACATCCATCGAGTCAGTGATGCCATCCAGCCATCTCATCCTCTGTCGTCCCCTTCTCCTCCTGCCCCCAATACCTCCCAGCATCAGAGTCTTATCCAATGAGTCAACTCTTCACATGAGGTGGCCAAAATACTGGAGTTTCAGCTTAAGCATCATTCCTTCCAAAGAAATCCCAGGGCTGATCTCCTTCAGAATGGACTGGTTGGATCTCCTTGCAGTCCAAGGGACTCTCAAGAGTCTTTTCCAACACCACAGTTCAAAAGCATCAATTCTTCGGTGCTCAGCCGTCTTCACAGTCCAGGTCTCACATCCATACATGACCACAGGAAAGACCATAGCCTTGACTAGGCGAACCTTTGTTGGCAAAGTAATGCCTCTGCTTTTGAATATGGTATCTAGGTTGGTCATAACTTTCCTTTCAAGGAGTAAGCGTCTTTTAATTTCATGGCTGCAGTCACCATCTGCAGTGATTTTGGAGCCCAGAAAAATAAAGTCTGACACTGTTTCCACTGTTTCTCCATCTATTTCCCATGTAGTGATGGGACCAGATGCCATGATCTTCATTTTCTGAATGTTGAGCTTTAAGCCAACCTTTTCACTCTCCACTTTCACTTTCATCAAGAGGCTTTTTAGTTCCTCTTCACTTTCTACCATAAGGGTGGTATCATCTGCATATCTGAGGTTATTGATATTTCTCCCGGCAATCTTGATTCCAGCTTGTGTTTCTTCCAGTCCAGCATTTCTCATGATGTACTCTGCATATAAGTTAAATAAACATGGTGACAATATACAGCCTTGACGTACTCCTTTTCCTATTTGGAACCAGTTTGTTGTTCCATGACCAGCTCTAACTGTTGCTTCCTGACCTGCATAAAACACTACTATATTTAAAATAGATAATTAATAATAGCCCACTGTATAGAATAAGTAACTCTACTTGATACTCTGTAATAAACTAAATGGGAAAAGAATCTGAAAAATAGTAGATCTATAGATATATAGATAGGCAACTAATTCACTTTGCTGTACACCTGAAATCAATACAACATTGTAAATCAACTACACTATAATAAAACTTTTTAAAAATTAAAAAAAGTAATGAAAAGTTTTATCTTATTATCTTATCATGTTCATCTTATCATGGACACTTGGGTCATGTTCACTTTTGGTTTTACAATTATTCTTGCATATAATTCCCAGTCTTGGGTATATGATTAAGAATGGTATTGGTAGATCTAAGGGTGTGTAGATCTTCAACTTCATGAAATAAAATAAAATTCCCCAATGAGAATATACCTGATAGCAATTATTAAAGAGTCCTTATGATTCACTTTTTTTCCAACATGTGGGATTTTTAAACTGCTTAATTTTTGCCGGTTTTAAGGTTATCAAAAAAAACAAATTAGCATGGTTTTAATTTTTCACACCAAATTACTAGTGAGATGGAATAAATTGTCTATATATATATATATATATATATATATGCACTAAATAATTATATTTTCTCTTCTATGAAAGTGTTAGTGCTCAGTCATGTACAACTCTTTGCTACAACATGGATTATAGCCCACCAGGCTCCTCTCTCCATGGGATTCTCCAGGCAAGAATACTGGAGTGGGTTGCCATTCCTTTCTCCAGGGGATCTTCCCAAACCAGGGAGCAAACCCAGGTCTCCTGTGTTCGAGGAAGATTCTTTACCTGCTGCACTACCAGGGAAACCCAATATAATGTTCTCTTCTACATAATGTTCATTCTGTTCTAAGTTGTTTCATATTATTGATTTTGTGGTTTGTTATACATTCATAATGTTATTTATTAGTTATCTGGGTTCTAAAATTTTTCTGGAGATCTATAGCTTATCTTTCCACTTAGAGATTGGCAATTATATTTGGAAAATTTATGAACATGCTTATAGCTAACCCTTTTTATATTTTACTTAGGAAACTGTTCTCTAGCCAGAAGTTAGAAAGGCACTCATCTAGATTTTTGCTTATGAAACCAACCTTCTTAAACCATTAGGGGTTGATGTTTGTGTAACATGTTTACTATCATTATTTTTGTACAAAATGTTACATTTGTTGAAATCTGCCTCAGGTTCTTTGTTGGATATATTCTATAATCTATAAACAAATATATACAGAAATTGGCCACGTTATGGGTGGTGGGGTAGTGTACAGAATAAAAAGAGCTGACAATGTAGGAAATAGATCATTTAATTCTGCCAATGACTGACCACAAACAATAAAAAGACTGTTGAACAGCAAGTGTAAAGGAACAACTGTGGAATACAGAATGAGGTCCTAGAAGCTTATCTTGCTTGACATAATGCTAAAGATCTCAATTAACCTAACTTTATGATTGCTTCCTTTACTATGATAGTTTTTCACTGAGTTGAAATGGGCTTCAAGTTCAGATTTTCTTTTCTTTTCTTTTCCCTTGTGTTGAAATTTAATACTCTCTATCCTCAACCTGAGGTGGGTCAGCAATAAACATTTCATAAAATCATTGAATTATAAACAGAGAGATCTAAAGTTCTCAGTTTTATACGTATAAGTGATGGTAAGAAACACAGAGGAAAATTTTAAAGTATAAAATTCAGGACTCTAATATTGGGACTTGCTAATTAAGTAATTTTTTCTTTGGGCCAAGAAATAATTCCAAAATATTATACAGGTAATTTTAACAATTAAACAAACTTGGGAAGTGTCAAGACATTAGTTTCGGGTAAGACTGTTGAAGATGAAACTCCAATATTCTGGCTACCTGATCCAAAGAGCTGACCCATTTGAAGAGACCCCGATGTTGGGGAAAATTGAGGACAGAAGGAGAAGGGGATGACAGAGGATGAGATGCTTGGGTGGCACTGCCGACTCAAGGGACATGAGTTTGGTTGAACTCCAGGAGTTGGTGATGGACAGGAAGGCCTGGCGTGCTGTGGTTCATGGGGTCACAAAGAGTTGGACACAACTGAGCAAATGAACTGAACTTCACCACTTTTAGCAGTTTAATGTATAGAAGGTTCAAGACCCGAGGCTCAGTAATACAATAGAAGTTAGATTTCATATTTAACTACAGGTGATGTAAATATAAGTATAATGTATATATATGCATTTATAGACAGAACCTACATTTGTGAGATGTACATGCACCCTTATACCTTGATTTCTACTCTAGAGAAGGAAGCAGTAGAAATAAAATTCACTTGAAACCTAAAATAAGGAGGGTTTCCGATTTCCAATTCTGCATGTAAGGACCTTGGAAATTGCCAATCCATCCTAACAGCAAGTAAAAAGCCAAATACATTAGATCAAATGGACTTATTATAGGTAGATAGATAGATGATAGATAGATAGAGAACATTCCATCCAAAGCAGCGAATGTTTTCTCAAGTATACACTAAACTATTCAGAACATAGCACATGCTCAGCCAAAATTCAAATTTCAATGTTTAAAATTTAAATCATATTAGACATCTTTTCCAACAACAATGAAACAAGAAATCAATTACAAGAAGAAAACTAGAAAGTCACCAACATGTGATGATTAAACAACATGCTACTGAGTATCATTGGGTCAATGAAAAAATTAAAAACTGAAAATACACCGGTGCTATTATCAAAAAGTTTTACACCTCCTCTAGGGCTTATTTCTTTCCAAGCATTATAAAAATTAAGGATCAGCAAGTGTGAAAGAGGAAAGTGAAAAAGTTGGCTTAAAACTCAGCATTCAGAAAACTAATATCATGGCACCTGGTCCCATCACTTCATGGCAAATAGATGGGAAAGCAATGGAAACAGTAAGAAACTTTATTTGGGGGGGGCTTGAAAATCACTGCAGATGGTGATTGCAGTCATAAAATTGAAAGACGCTTACTCCTTGGAAGAAAAGTTATGACCAACCTAGACAGCATATTAAAAAGCAGAGACATTACTTTGCCAACAATGGTCTATCTAGTCAAAGCTATGGTTTTTCCAGTAGTCATGTATAGATGTGAGAGTTGAACTATAAAGAAAGCTGAGTGCCGAAGAACTGGTGCTTTTGAACTGTGGTGTTGGACAACACTTGAGAATCTCTTGGACTGCAAGGAGATCTAACCAGTCCATCTTAAAGGAAATAAGTCCTGAATATACATTGGAAGGACTGATGTTGAAGCTGAAACTTCAATTCTTTGGCCACCAGAGGGGAAGAACCGACTCATCTGAAAAGACCCTGATGCTGGGAAAAATTGAAGGCAGAAGGAGAAGGGGATGACAGAGGATGAGATGGTTGGATTGCATCACCGACTCAATGGACATGAGTTTGAGTAAACTCTGAGAGTTGGTGATGGACAGGGAGGCCTGGGATGCTGCAGTCCATGGAGTCACAAAACGTCAGACATGACTGAGCATCTGAATTGAAGTGAAATGTATCATTTTGCATTGAAGGAAGAGAGCACTAAGGATTCATCAGATTGTGACTACTTGCTTTTAAATCTATAACTTAAGGTCACTAATGAAAACTGGCCTAAAATTGGTCATCGAGGGCTCTTGTGATCATTTCAGATCTCTCTTTGATCATCAAGATCACTATGGAATGAAAATTTAACAGCTTTGGAAGCTGTTCCCTTTCATTTGTTTTCCCAGTCACACTGCTTAGTGCTCATCACTTTTAATCTCTCAGAGGACATTCAATGAATCCTGTGTCAGAAATGAATTTGGAAACACACAGAGATTTGTAATCATGGTCTATTTCCCTTCCATGCCTAAAGGTTGAAGCAGCCTTTCCTTCTTAACTCTTGAAGTGCCAAGTATTTGATGAGATCTACTCAAATATTAGATCATTACTAATTCCATGCTTTAAGGATAAATATTCTCAGTGGCAGCATAAAAACTCTTCACCTGTGGGAGCATAGAAAACTACCTGTTTTATCTCAAATAAGATATAACATATTCCCATAACCTCCTACTTAAACCATTTCTATTCTGCCTAAATTGTTTATTTTAGCTTTTCTTATAATGAGGATCTGCTGGTGATGAATTTTTACCTTTGTGTATCTGCAAAAAGCCATTTATTTTTTTAGTTTTCTTTTCCTGTTTTTTAAAAATGTGTGTTTATTTGGCTGTGGTAGGTCTTAATTGTGGCATGTGAGATCTATCTACTCTGTGGTATGCAGGATCTTTAAGTTGCAACATACAGTATCTAGTTCCTTGACCAGGGATCCAACCAGGAACCCTTGCATTGGCAGCATGGAGTCTTAGCCACTGGACCATTAGGGAAGTTCAAAGTCTTTATGTCAACTTACTTTTTGAAACTATATTCACAAAATGTAACATTCTAAATTTACAATTATTTTGTTGTTGTTTTTCATTTCTTTTCAGTTACTTAAAGAACTAGTCCGCTCTTCTCATTTATCTTGTGCTTGAGCTTCATTGAGTTTCTTAGATATGTGTGCTTATAATTTTAATCAAATTTGTGCATTTTTAATTTTTTTCATCTATTTTTGTTTTCAAAAACAAAACAAAACTAACTGGTGGTTAGTTTCCACCAGTATTTCAGCGCCATTTCTTCTAGTTAGTAAGTTTTTCCTTTGCACTGGCCTGAAAACTCTCTTTTTAGCCTGAATAAAGCTGTTAGATTCCTGCCTCTGATACTATAAAGCTCTGGGCCTCTCTAGTAGCTCAGCTGGTAAAGAATCCTCCTGCAATGCAGGAGACTTTGGTTCAATTCCTGGGTTGGGATGATCCCCTGGAGAAGGGATAGGCTACCCATTCCAGTATTCTTTGACTTCCCTGGTGGCTAAGATAGTAAAGAATCTGTCTTCAATGTGGGAGACCTGGTTTCAGTCCCTGGGTCAGGAAGATCCCCTGGAGGAGAGCTTGACAACCTACTCCAGTGTTTTTGCCTGGAGAATCCTCATCAACAGAGGAGTCTGGTTAGCTACAGTCCATGGGGTCACAAAGGGTAAGACATGACTAAGTACAGCACAGTGAGATTTTAGGCAGGCCATTTTACTGCTAGGGCATTACTTCCATCAACCAGAAAATGCTGAATTAGATGATATTTAAGGTCCATCTCAGATAAAACAGTGTACATTTTTTTCCTAAGACTATTTTCTTGTTGTAGCACAAAAACTGTTTCAAACCACTCACAAAGTACAAACAATGACATCTTTGTTTCTATGAGTACATGCAAAATAAGCACATGTGAGTATTATTTTTGATCAAAGGACATCAATTTGCAATGACTCACATCATGAATAAAGAAAGAACTAAACTAGGACATGCACAAAGATGACTAGCTAATGTTGTATGATAACAATTGTTGACCATGGGATAGGACATATGGTATTTTCTTCAAAAATTCTCAGTGATTCAAAATTAAACTAAATACGTATGATTTTAGGACTGAGTCAGCATTTTTAAAAATAATTATATGGTTTTAAACCATAAAACCACAAAGGTGTTAATTATTCTGTTAAGAAAATGATTTGGATGTTGGATAACAATGAGATTGAGGCTGATTAGTAAGGTAAATGAGTATAGAATGGTTAAAGTGTCAATTACCTGGTAGCTTAGTTGGTGAAAAATCTGCCTGCAGTGCAGGAGACCCAGGTTCAATCCCTGGGTTGGGAAGATGCCCTGGAGAAGGAAATGGCAACCCACTCCAGTATTATTGCCTGGAAAATTTCATGGACAGAGGAGCCTGATGGGCTACAGTCTGTGGGGTTGCAAGAGTCAGACACAACTTAGTGGCACAGTGGTAAAGAGCCAGTCTGCCAGTGCAAAAGACATGAGACACTGGTTCAGTCTTTGGGTTGGGAAGATCCACTGGAGGAAGATATGGCAATCCACTCCAGTATCCTTGCCTGTAGAATCCAATGGACAGAATAATCTGGAGGGCTAGGGTCAATAGGATCACAAAGAGTCAGACAAAACTGAAGCAACTTAGCACAAGCACACACATACAGACGGGACTATGATTAAAGTTTCTGAATATCAACACTTCTATGAGAAATGATCTGGTCATGAAAACCTGAGAGAGATAAATTAATATACAAAACTCCCAAGAAGCAACAATTCTTGAAGACAGATAGATTCACAGTATGGTCTACTTTGAGTGGATAAAATGGTATAGAGATGAAAGTTAGGAGTACATTATGCTAAAATGGATTTACCACAGGAGTCAGGCATTTACAATGATATGTATTTCAGTGGAACATAAAACCATGGTTCCCTAGAGCTCTTATTAATGAAAGTGTAATAGTGACTGAAAAGTAAATCGATGGCAAAACGAGGATTCAAGAGAAGTAAAATCTCATAGTTTATGGTTTAAAAAAAGAGGCTTTGAAAGAGAAAAGAACAAAATTCTTAGCATGAAAAGTAGAAATTGTGAAAGTAGCCTTCAGATCCAAGCCTTGTGGGCTTCCCAGGTGGTTCAGCGGTATAAAGAGTCCACCTGTCAATGCAGGAGATGTGAGTTTGATCCCTAGGACAGGAAGATTCCCTGGAGCTGGAAATGACAACCCACTCCAGTATTCCTGCCTGGAAAATCCCATGGACAGAGGAATCTTGTAGGCTATAGTCCATGAAGTAGCAAAGAGTTGGACACAATTAGTGACTGAGCATGCAGGAATAACTAGCCTTGTAGCATAAAAGTCTTAGGAAAGTGCTTACTGTTGGAGCAAGCTGCAAGAAATGCAGGTCAGGAGCAGCAAGAATGGGGAAAGAGTATCTGTGCAAAAATTTCAGAGGGTAAGTGTAAGAGTCCACAAGAAGACACATTTCCCACATGAACCACTTCTCTAGGTCTCATTGTTTGCCCATTATTTTTGATAAAGTGAGGATTTTGGCTTTGACAACTATGGAGAAGGCAATGGCAACCCACTCCAGTACACTTGCCTGGAAAATCCCATGGGCGGAGGAGCCTAGTAGGCTGCAGTCCATGGGGTCGCGAAGAGTCAGACATGACTGAGCGACTTCACTTTCACTTTTCACTTTCATGCATTGGAGAAGGAAATGGCAGCCCACTCCAGTGTTCTTGCCTGGAGAATCCCAGGGATGGGGGAGCCTGGGGGTCTATCATCTCTGGGGTCGCACAGAGTCGGACACGACTGAAATGACTTAGCAGCAGCAACAAAAGCAGAGCTTTTCCTAGTTCTAAGCTTTTCAATGTTTTGGTTCTCCAGGACAGACTTTTCCCCTCTTGAATGTCCTCAAGTGATAAAAGACATAGTCTGTTAAAGAGGTACTTGAACTCTCATGAATCACAGATGCCCTAGGTAGAGGTTTAGGAGAAGAAAGGACACAAATATTGTATTTATAAGCAGAAGAACAGAAAAACAATGTAATCAGTTTGCTTAAAAATATACCAATATGATCACACAATAGATTATGGATGAAGAGGCATGTTTTTGTATTTAATTAAATGCAAAAATTCTACTCCCCAAAGAATATCTCCCTCACCTAATCTGATCATCTTTTGATTTTCATTACTTGTGATTGTATCGCTCAATACATTTTCTTCTTGTAATGAATTCTTAGGAACATGAGCCCTCACTAAAGCCATGTTATATTAAATTTTTCATGATTAAAAAAAGGAGTTTCAAAATTCTGTATGTATGTTCAAATTTGAGGTTCAAAGCAAAAAGTAGTTTGTGAAACTGAAATATTATCAAAACTGAAAGCTGAAAAGTAATTTAATTTCAAAACCTTTCTTGGCTGAATATGTCAATCAAATCGGTAAATATTTTTGAACATTGACCTGAGTGTGGCAGGCAGGCATAACATCTGGCTTAAAGTTTAGAACTTCATTGTAAGATGGATTGTATAAATTAACTAGTCCATTTATACCATGGAATACAATATCACTGATTAAAACAATGCCAGTTCTACAAGCCCATATAATTATGTAATGACTAACTTACAATGTTCCACCAGACATATTTTGTATAAAAATAAGTATAATATGACAACATTTTGGTAGAAGAAAAGAAGTAAACCTAAATATATATATAATATATATATATATATTATGTGTATATATATATGTATGTAAGTATTTAGTTAAGATACATAACAGAACTAACATGTTCCTCTAGGAAACAAAATCGTAAAGAGTCAAGGATGGCTTAATTTTTTTCTTTATTTTTAATTTTTTGAACCCAATGTGTAGCACACGGAGTCTTAGTTCCCTGACTGAGGATGGAATCAATGCCCCCTTCAGTGGAAGCATGGAGTCTTAACCACTGGACCACCAGGGAAGTCCCAAGGGTGGCTTTATTTTTAATCCATTCTGTTGAAAATGGTTTCTACAGTGGTTGTGAAGCAATGTGGTTGTTATGTAATAATTATACAAAAATTTTGAATGAGATAAATGTAAATGTGCTAATATTGAAGGTTTCTCTTTCACACACACACACACACACACATATACACACACACACACACACACAGACATACAGTACAAATATATCCTTATATACACTATTAAAGAACCTAAGGAGCCAACTTGCACAGTGAATTCTCATATATATAGTGTGTGTGTGTGTGTGTGTGTGTGTGTGTGTGTACACATCCTACACATGCACAGACATTAGTCTACAGTTTAAAATTTCCAACTTTTCCTTTCACTGTTTCCCTTGTGAGTGTAATCTCCCACAACGTCCTTAAATAAGTTCCCTCTTGCCCCGTAACATTTAATTTTTTTCCTTCTCAGGTAAATGTTCTTATTCTCATGTTAAAAAAAAAAAATTAAGTGTAAATAAAGCATCCTTGCAGAGACTGGACTGTCTGGTATTCCATTATAATAAGAATTCTATCTTTGTAAATGTTAACAAAATCCAAGGACCATCACTACTCAAGTTTTAGCAATTTTCTGATCATTTTCTCTAGGTTGGCTATGAGGAGGAAGGACAAGTGAGAAAAATAAGTCCTCTTTGAACTGGACTACTTGGTACCCTTAGTATTCCAGCTCCACGCTCTTTGGATGTGGGAAACTATAAAAGGGACTTTCTTGTAAGGGGCTGTTTTGAAAAGGTTCACAGCCAGGATCCTCTCTTCTGCCTTGATGCATGTATTTCTCCTTTAGGTGGTTGTATCTATAGTTTCTTCCTTTGTTAATGATGCTAACTTGGAGCTTTCCATTGCTGTCATTCCTCAAATTCTCTGGATTGTCATATTTGTCATATTTTTCATATACAACATTGTTTGGTTGTATATGAAATTTCACATCTATATTATCTTTTCATTTTTCTATCTTAACCTCAATTCTCCAGAAAGAGAGGCATAATGCATAGACTTTTATATGAATACTATATTGGTTAGTGTTCCAAGGAGTTGGATTTCAGAGACATGAAGGGAAAGGAAAAAGAAGGGGAAACCTAACATAAGCGTTTATAACAGAGCTTGCCACCACCAGGCATTACTAGTTTCAGTTACTTCAGTGCCCAGCTGGTCAAAATTGTCAATATAAGGCTTTAACTCAGGAAAACAATTGGGTTTTCCAAGCAATGAATCCCCATAAAAGAACATAGGGCAGGAAGCAAGAGGGTGCTGTGCTGGCTTAGGAAATTATCTAAAAGTTTTTAGTCTGTGTCAAGTTGGCTATGCCTAAATGAATAGCCGGGAGAAAAGACAAATGAGAACAAGAGAAATCAAGTAGAGCATAGGAAGCTCCTCCACTCCCTCACAAGAATTCACTAGCACCACTCTGACTCCTGGGCAAGATCCCACAGAAGTAGAGGATGGAGTTCCTAGTCAAGCTTCCATGTCAATGCCTTATTACATATATATACATATGCTTAAATCAGAAAGGAAACCCAATCAACTATCAAGATGATTACATTTGAATTAAGGAATTGTACTCTTGGAATTAAAGCTCAACATTCAGAAAACGAAGATCATGGCATCTGGTCCCATCGCTTCATGGGAAATAGATGGGAAAACAGTGGAAACAGTGTCAGACTTTCTTTTTCTGGGCTCCAAAATCACTGCAGATGGTGACTGCAGCCATGAAATTAAAAGACACTTACTCCTTGGAAGGAAAGTTATGACCAACCTAGATAGCATATTCAAAAGCAGAGACATTACTTTGCCAACAAAGGTCCGTCTAGTCAAGGCTATGGTTTTTCCTGTGGTCATGTATGGATGTGAGAGCTGGACTGTGAAGCAGGCTGAGCACTGAAGAATTGATGCTTTTGAACTGTGGTGTTGGAGAAGACTCTTGAGAGTCCCTTGGACTGCAAGAAGATCCAACCAGTCTATTCTGAAGGAGATCGGCCCTGAGATTTCTTTGGAAGGAATGATGCTAAAGCTGAAACTCCAGTACTTTGGCCACCTCATGTGAAGAGTTGACTCATTGGAAAAGACTCTGATGCTTGGAGGGATTGGGGGCAAGAGGAGAAGGGGACGACAGAGGATGAGATGGCTGGATGGCATCACTGACTCGATGGACGTGAGTCCTAGTGAACTCCAGGAGTTTGTGATGGACAGGGAGGCCTGGCTTGCTGCAATTCATGGGGTCGCAAAGAGTCGGACACGACTGAGCAACTGATCTCATCTGATCTGACTCTTTGAATTGTACTCTAGGACTTCCCTGGTGACTCAGATGGAAAAGCTTCTTTCTACAATGCAGGAGACCTGAGTTCAATCCCTGGGTTGGGAAGATTCCGTGGAGAAAGGAATGGCAACCCACTCCAGTACTCTTGCCTAGAAAATCCCATGGATGGAGTAGCCTGGTGTCCATGGGGTCGCAAAAAGTTGGACACGACTGAGCAATTTTACTATCACTTTTGGAATGGGAGGCTCTTTACTTAAACATTTTTACCATTTAAAATTTGAGTCAAGTGTTTAGAAGAAAAGAAACAACTAGATGACAGTTGATTGAAGCATCTCATATACACCTTCTGAAGCCTATTGACCTTTTTATTTCTTCAAAAGAGACCATGTATCAAATTGGGTAAATATAATTCCTTCTCATCTAAATAAAAATTTTCTAAGTCTGTGTGTACCAAACAATATCTTATTTTGAAGAATTTTTAAATATGTATTTATTTATTTGGCAGCACTAGGTCTTCATTGTAGCATGCAGAAGCTTTAGCTACCCCATGTGGGATCTAGTTACCTGTTGCTGTTGTCCAGTCACTCAATCGTGTCCAACTTTTTGTGACCCCATGGACTGTAGCAAGTCAGACTTCCTTGTCCTCCACCATCTCCAGGAGTTTGCTCAAACTCATGTCCATTGAGTTAGTGATGTCATCCAACCATCTCATCCTCTGTTTTCCCTTTCTCCTCCTGCCCACAATCTTTCTTGTCATCAATTTCTTTCTGAATAAGTCAGCTCCTTGCATCAGGTGACCAAAGTACTGGAGCTTCAGCATCAGTCCTTCTGATGAATATCAAAGTTGATTCCTTTTAGGATTGACTGATTTGATCTTCCTGTTCAAGAGCTGTCAAAAATCTTCTCAGCACCACAATATGAAAGCATAAATTGTTTGGTGCTCAACCTTCTTTATGGTCCAACTCACACATGACCACTGGAAAAACCACAGCTTTGACTATATGGACTTATTCAGGAAAGTGATGTTTCTGCTTTTTTAATACACTGTTTCGGTTTGTCATTTTTTTCCCCCAAGGAGAAAGCATCTTTTAATTTCATGGCTGTAGTCACCATCCACAGAGTATTTGGAGCCCAAGAAAATAAAATCTGTCACTGTTTCCATTTTTCCACATCTATTTGCATAAAGTGATAGGACCAGATGCCATGATTTTAGTGTTTTGAATATTGGTTTTTTTTTTTTAAACTTTACAATATTGTATTGGTTTTGCCATATATCAAAATGAATCTGCCACAGGTATACATGTGTTCCCCATCCTGAACCCTCCTCCCTCCTCCCTTCCCATACCATCCCTCTGGGTCATCCCAGTGCACTAGCCCCAAGCATCCAGTATCATGCATCAAACTTGGACTGGCAACTCGTTTCATATATGATATTATACATGATTCAATACCATTCTCCCAAATCATCCCACCCTCTCCCTCTCCCACAGAGTCCAAAAGACTGTTCTATACATCAGTATCTCTTTTACTGTCTCGTATACAGGGTTATTGTTACCATCTTTCTAAATTCCATATATATGCATTAGTATACTGTATTTGTGTTTTTCTTTCTGGCTTACTTCACTCTGTTATTATCCAGTTATTAACTGTTATTAACTCCAGTTTCATCCACCTCATTAGAACTGATTCAAATGTATTCTTTTTAATGGCTGAGTAATACTCCATTGTGTATATGTACCACTGCTTTCTTATGCATTCATCTGCTGATGGACATCTAGGTTGCTTCCATGTCCTGGCTATTATAAACAGTGCTGCGATGAACACTGGGGTACACATGTCTCTTTCAATTCTGGTTTCCTCAGTGTGTATGCCCAGCAGTGGGATTGCTGGATCATAAGGCAGTTCTATTCCCAGTTTTTTAAGGAATCTCCACACTGTTCTCCATTGTGGCCATACTAGTTTGCATTCCCACCAACAGTGTAAGAGGGTTCCCTTTTCTCTACACCCTCTCCAGCATTTATTGCTTGTAGACTTTTGGATCTCAGCCATTCTGATTGGCATGAAATGGTACCTTATAGTGGTTTTGATTTGTATTTCTCTGATAATGAGTGATGTTGAGCATCTTTTCATGTGTTTGTTAGCCATCTGTATGTCTTCTTTGGAGAAATGTCTATTTAGTTCTTTGGCCCATTTTTTGATTGGGTCATTTATTTTTCTGGAATTGAGCTGTAGGAGTTGCTTGTATATTTTTGAGATTAGTTGTTTGTCAGTTGCTTCATTTGCTATTATTTTCTCCCATTCTGAAGGCTGTCTTTTCACCTTGCTTATAGTTTCCTTTGTTGTGCAGAAGCCTTTAAGTTTAATTAGGTCCCATTTGTTTATTTTTGCTTTTATTTCCAATATTCTGGAAGGTGGGTCGTAGAGGATCCTGCTGTGATGTATGTCAGTGTTTTGCCTATGTTCTCCTCTAGGAGTTTTATAGTTTCTGGTCTTATGTTTAGATCTTTAATTCATTTTGAGTTTATTTTTGTGTATGGTGTTAGAAGGGGTACTCTTTCTGCCCCCTTATGATGCCTATGTCAGAAGCTTTCTCTATCTCCTTTATACTTTAATAAAACTTTATTACACAAAAGCTCTGAGTGATCAAGCCTCGATTCTGGCCCCGGATTGAATTCTTCTCCTCCGGGGGCCAAGAATCCCTGTGTCTTCATGTGACACAACAACCTTTCATATTGGGGGCTTGTCCAGGATCCTTCAGGAGAAGATGGGAGCTAACAATTCCAGCCTCACTCCTTTGAACTGTATCCTGAAAAACTGGGATAGATTTGATCCCCAGGGTTTAAAGAAGACACACCTGGTCTTCCTATGTGATATTGCATGGCCACAGTATCCATTGGAGGATGGCGAACTGTAGCCAGTTGGAGGGTCTCTTAAGTATAATACTGTTCTACAATTAGACTGGTTCTGTAAGATACAAGGGAAATGGGTAGAAGTGGCATATGTGTTGCCCTTTTTCTCTCTGCGAAATTTTCCAGACTTATGTCCTAAGTGTATAGATTTGGGCGTGAAACTTTCAGCTCCCTCCTGTCCTCCTACTTTGCCCTCGTACCTGGGGGCTCCAAGCTGAGAAAACTGAAATCCAGAGAACCCCCCTCAGAAGGGTTGCTTTGGTCTCAGTGGAAATCCAAACTGAGATTCAAACTGCCCACATGGAGGTCCAAACAATTCCTGTCTCAGTATGACCTCAGACTACTCTGGTTTCAGTAGAAACTCAGACCATCGAAGTAAGAGATGAGATGGAGGACAGGAGACAAAGACAAGAGGAAAAACAGGTTTCTCCAATCTATCCCTGGGATCATATGCACAGAGCAGTCTGAGAGACTGAGGAACAGCCACACAAGCTGTTGCCTTTTTATGAAACACCCACCAGGAGAAATAATCAGTCTGTGACAGTTAATAAGCCTTTCTCTTATCAAAAAATACAAAGAATCAAGGAGGATCTGGGAGACTATTTAGAGGACCCAGAAAAATATATTAGAGCTTTTAAAGGTGTTACTCTGCTTTATGCAGAGAAGGCAATGGCACCCCACTCCAGTACTTTTGCCTGGAAAATCCCATGGATGGAGAAGACTGGTGGGCTGCAGTCCATGGGGTCGCTAAGAGTCAGACACGACTGAGCGACTTCACTTTCACTTTTCACTTTCCTGCATTGGAGAAGGCAATGGCAACCCACCCCAGTGTTCTTGCCTGGAGAATCCCAGGGATGTGGGAGCCTGGTTGGCTGCTGTCTATGGGGTCGCACAGGGTCAGACACGACTAAAGCGACTTAGCAGCAGCATGGTGTTAGAAAGTGTTCTAGTTTTATTCTTTTACAAGTGGTTGACCAGTTTTCCCAGCACCACTTGTTAAAGAGATTGTCTTTACTCCGTTGTATATTCTTGCTTCCTTTGTCAAAGATAAGGTGTCCTTATATGTGTGGATTTATCTCTGGGCTTTCTATTTTGTTCCATTGATCTATATTTCTGTCTTTGTGCCAGTACCATACTGTCTTGATGACTGTGGCTTTGTAGTGGAGCCTGAGGTCAGGCAGGTTGATTCCTCCAGTTCCATTTTTCTTTCTCAAGATTGCTTTGGCTATTCGAGGTTTTTTGTATTTCCATACAAATTGTGAAATTATTGAGTTTTAAGCCAGCTTTTTTATGCTACTCTTGCGCCCTCATCAAAAGGCTCTTTAGTTCCTCTTCACTTTCTGCCATTAAGGTGATGTGATTTGCATATTTGAGGTTGTTGATATTTCTCTTAAGAAACTTGATGGCAACTTGTGCTTCATCCAGCCTGGCTGTCATCCAGGTATTTCACATGATGTATTCTGCATATAAGTTAAATAAGCAGGGTGACCATATACAGCCTTACCACATTCTTTTCCCAATTTTTAACTCATCCATTGTTACCTGACTGGGATCAAACCTGAGCCCACTGCCTTGGGAGTGCAGAATCGTAGCCATTGAATCACCAGGGAAGCCCCTGTTTTAGTGTCAAATAAGTGATACCATCTTCTATCATCAATTAACTTCTTTCATATTCTTAGAATTATATTTTCAGTGATTACATATGTTGAGGGTCTTCCCTGATGGCTTAACAGTAAAGAATCTGCTTGCAATACAGAAGACACAGGCTTAATCCCTGTGTTGGGAAGATACCCAGGAGAAAGAAATGGCAACTCACTCCTGTATTCTAGCTGGGAAATCCCATGGTCAGAAAAGCCTCATCAGGCTCCATATAATCACAATGAGTCAGACACAACTGAGCAACTAAACAACAACAGTAATTAGTGCTGAGACTCAATGCTCTATTTCATTAGTGATGGTTACTGGTTTCCAAATTTGAATACATATCATTCTGTATTTAGTCTTTCCTACATGAGCACTAAAGTTTTCTCAGCCTTTGTCTATGACATTCAAGTTGTTAGAAATATTTTTTTTATATATATTTTCCTGGACATGTGGACAGGAAAGTCTCTATGGTTTATTAGAAAGTGAAAAGTGAAAGTGTTAGTCGTTCATTCATGTCTGACTCTTTGTAATCCCATGACATAGGCTGCCAGGCTCCTCCATCCATGGAATTCTTCAGCCAAGAATACTGGAGTGGGTTGACATTTCCCTCTCTGGGGAATCTTCCTGACCCAGGAATTAAACCTGTGTCTCCTGAACTGGCAAGTGGATTCTTTACTGCTGAGCCACAAGGGAAGCATGTGGTTTATATCTGAAGAAAAAAATTGTTGACTCAAAGTCAATGTATATTGAATTTTACTGTATATTGTCAAATTGCTCTACAAAGTGGTTGCATAAATTTATATCCCAACAACAGTGCCTACTCTTCTACCTCCTCACTGATGATATTGTCAAATTTCTTAAAACTTACCAGTGTAATGGACATGAAATGGCATCTCATTATAGTTTTATTAGGTATTTTTCTGGTTACTACTGAGGTTGAGCATCCTTTCAAACACTTATTGACTGTCTTGGTTTCCTCCATTCTGAATTGCCTGTTTAAAGTCATTGCAAATTTTTCTATTAGATTACTTGTTTTCCCCGATTTTTTGGAGTTATTTATATTTTTGGATACTTAACCACTAAGACAAATATATATTGCATATATCCTCTCTCAGGCTGGGGCTTGTCATTTAACTTTTTTCTCATAGTGACTTTTATTGATACAGAGTTTAAATTTTAATGTAGTCAAACTGCTCATGGTTGTGTGTGTGTGTGTGTGTGTGTGTGTGTGTGTGCATGCACGCACACACTTTTTACAGAGATATTCCCTATATCATAGCAAAAACCTGTGATAATACATAGTCTTTAAATATATAAAATACTTATTTTGCTCATTAATTTCTTCGTTCACTTGGGATTGACATGTGTATTGTGTGTGTGTGTGTTGTGTATAGATGCAAAGATTGGGCCATCAGGCCTAATTAGGTTTGAAATATTTGGGACTGAATTTCTTTTCCATGTGTATTAATTCATGCTTCACCATAATTTGTTAAATTTGTCTCCTCTAATTAATTTTGCCATTTCACTCATATATGACAATTCTATATTTAAAACTCTTTTTCTGGTTTCTTTTGTTTTAATGTTATTGTTGTTGTTGTTTAGTCACTGTCATATCTGACTCTTTGTGACCCCATGGACTGTAGCATGACAGGCTCCTCTGCCCTCCATTATTTCCTTAAGTTTGCTCAAATTCATGTCCATTATGTCAGAGATGCCATCCTAACATTTTGCCTTCTGTCTTCTCAATGTTTCCAGTATCAGGGTCTTTTTCAATGAGTCAGCTCATTCAAATCAGGTAGCCAACAAATTTAAAGCTCAGGTAGCCAAAGTATTGGAGCTTCAGAATCAGTCCTTCCAATGAATATTCAGAGTTGATTTCCTTTAGGATTAGCTGGTTTGATCCCCTTGCAGTTCAAGGGATTCTCAAGAGTCTTCTCTTGCACCACAGTTTGAAAGCATCTGTTCTTCAGCACTCAGCCTTCTTTAAGTTCCAGCTTTCACATCCCCACCTAACTACTGGAAAAACAATAGCTTGGACTACATGGACATTTGTCACCAAAGTGATGTCTCTGCTTTTTAATATGCTGTCTAGGTTTATCATATCTTTCCTTCCAAGGACTGTCTTTTAATTTCATAGCTTCATTCACCATCCACAGTGATTTTGGAGCCCAAGAAAATAAAATTTGTCACTGCTTCCAGTTTTCCCTTTCTATTTGTCATTAAGTGATGGCACTGGATGGCATGATCCAAGATTTTTGAATGGTGAGTTTTAAGTCAAGTTTTTCACTCTCCTCTTTCACCCTCATCAAGAAGATTTTAAATTCCTTTTCACTCTCTGCCATTAGGATGGTATCATCTGCACATCTGAGGTTATTGGTATTTCTTCCAGCAATCTTGATTCCAGTTTGTGATTCATCCAGCCCCATATGTAGCGTGATGTATTTGGTAGTTCATCTGGTAAAGACTATGTCTGCAATGCCAGAGACCCTAGTTCAATTCCTGGGTCAGAAAGATCCCCTGAAGAAGGGATAGGCTACTCATTTCAGTATTCTTGGACTTCCCTGGTGGCTCAGACAGTAAAGAATCTGCCTGCAATGCAGGAGATCTTGGTTTGACCCCTGGGTTGGAAAGATCCCCAGAGAGGGAAATGGCTACCCATTCCAGTGTTCTTCCCTGGAAAATTCCATGGATAGAGGAGCCAGGTGGGGTAGAGTCCATGGGGTTGCAAAGAGTCAGATATGAGTGAGCGACTTTCACTTTGACTCTGCATATAAGCTAAAGAAGCAAAGTAACAATATACAGTCCTGTTGTAGTCCTTTCTCAAATTTGAACCAATCCATTGTTCCATGCCCAGTTCTAACTGTTGCTTACTGACCCACATACAGGTTTCTCAGGCAATAAGTAAGGTGATCTGACACTCCTATCTCCTTAAGAATTTTCCACTCTGTCCTGTGATCCACAATATCAAAGGCTTAGGTGTCAATGAAGGAGAAGTAGATTTTTTTTTCTAGAATTCCTTTGCTTTCTCTATGTTTCAAAGAATGCTGGCAATTTGATCTCTGATTCCTTTTCTAAACCCAGCTTGAATATCTAGAAGTTTTCCAATTGTAATACCATGTATTTTTAATTCATACACTTTTATAATATGTTGTGAAATCTGGTAGGGCAAATTTCAAGTTCGTTATATTCACTTTAGTTACTTAAAATTGAGTTCGTCTGAATTTTAAGATCAAGTTGTCAATTTCAAAACCAAAATATACTTTTAGATTTTCCTTAAGAATTCATTAAATGTATTTTCTTGGGCTCCAAAATCACTACAGATGGTGACTGCAACCATGAAATTAAAAAACACTTGCTCCTTGGAAGAAAAACTATGACCAACCTAGACAGCATATTAAAAAGCAGAAACATTACTTTGCTGACAAAGATCCATCTAGTCAAACCTACAGTTTTCCTGGTAGTCATGGATGGATGTAAGAGTTGGACTATAAAGAAAGCTGAGCCCTGAAAAATTGATGCTTTTGAACTGTGGTGTTGGAGAAGACTCTTGACAGTCCCTTGGACAGCAAGAATATCAAACCAGTCAATCCTAAAGAAAGTCAGTCCTGAATATTCATTGGATGGACTGATGCTGAAGCTGAAACTCCAATACTTTGGCTACCTGATGCGAAGAACTGTCTCATTGGAAAAGACCCTGTTGCTGGGAAAGATTGAAAGCAGGAGGATAAGGGGACGACAGAGGATGAGATGGTTGGATGGCATCACTGACTTGATGGACATGAGTTTGAGCAAATTCTAAGAGTTGGTGATGGACAGGGAAGCCTGGCGTGCTGATGTCCATGGGGTCACAAGAGTCATGACTGAGTAACCAAACTGAACTAAACTGAACTGAAGTGGGCTTCTTCTATGTAAATGGCCTTATTTTTGTAATTCAATCCTGGAGTCACAAGGAAACCAGTGCTAGAGATTGGAAAAGGGAATCTTAAGTTATTGAGTTCTAGAAGACTTAGCTTCTGTCAGCAAGTCTGATAAAACAAATACATGTCTACCAAGTTTATGGATCCAGCAGAAGAGTTTGGAAAACAGACTTTGAGTTGAATATTTGCTATGAACTGGCTTCATTCAGTAACATATTAGAAATGAGATAAACTTTAAAAACCTGGCTGGTTCAAAAGCAGAGAATGAAAAAAAAAAAAAAATGGGTAAACGTGAGGAAGAGAGACTATACAAAGATAAATAAAACTAAAAGCTGATTCTTTGAGAAGATAAAATAGACAAACCAAACATGGACATGGGTTTGGGTGGACCTCGAGAGTTGGTGATGGACAGGGAGGCCTGGCGTGCTGCAGTTCATGGGGTCGAAAAGAGTCGGACACGACTGAGGGATTGAACTGAACTGAACTGTTGTGATCCACTTAGACAAAGACTTGGCATAGTCAATAAAGCAAAAGTAGGTGTTTTTCTTGAACTCTCTTACTTTTTGATGTTCCAATAGATGTTGGCAGTTTGATTTCTGGTTTGTCTGCCTTTTCCAAATTCAACTTGAATATCTGGAAGTTCACACTTCACCTACTCTTGAAGCCTGGCTTGGGGAATTTTGAACATTACTTTACTAGCATGTGAGATGAGTGCAATTGTGCAGGAGTGTGAAAATTCTTTGGCATTGCCTTTCTTTGGGACTGGAATGAAAACTGACCTTTTTCACTCCTGTAGCCACTGATGAGTTTTCCAAATTTGCTGACATATTGAGTGCAACACTTTAACATCATCATCTTTTAGGATTTGAAATAGCTCAGCTGGAATTCTGTCACCTCCACTAGTTCTGTTCATAGTGATACTTTCTAAGGTCCACTTGGCTTTGCATTCCAAGATGTCTGGCTCTAGGTGAGTGATCACACCACCATGATTATCAGGGTCGTGAAGAGCTTTTATGCATAGTTCTTCTGTGTATTCTTGCCATCAATGGGGAAACAGTGGAAACAGTGTCAAACTTTATTTATTTATTTTTGGCTCCAAAATCACTGCAGATGGTGACTACAGCCATGGAATTAAAAGACGCTTATTCCTTGGAAGGAAAGTTATGACCAACCTAGATAGCATATTCAAAAGCAGAGACATTACTTTGCCAACAAGGGTCCGTCTAGTCAAGGCTATGGTTTTTCCTGTGGTCATGTATAGATGTGAGAGTTGGACTGTGAAGAAAGCTGAGCACCAAAGAATTGATGCTTTTGAACTGTGGTGTTGGAGAAGACTCTTGAGAGTCCCTTGGACTGCAAGAAGATCCAACCAGTCTATTCTGAAGATCAGCCCTGGGATTTCTTTGGAAGGAATGATGCTAAAGCTGAAACTCCAGTACTTTGGCCACCTCATGTGAAGAGTTGACTGATTGGAAAAGACTCTGATGCCGGAAGGGATTGGGGGCAGAAGGAGAAGCGGATGACAGAGGATGAGATGGCTGGATGGCATCACTGACTCGATGGAAGTAAGTTTGAGTGAACTTCGGGAGATGGTGATGGACAGGGAGGCCTGGCGTGCTGCGACTCATGGGATCTCAAAGAGTCTCACGACAGCAACTGAACTGAACTGAACTGAACCTCTGTTAGGTCCATATCATGTCCGTACTTTATTGTGCCCATCTTTGCATGAAATTTTTCCTTGATACCTCTAATTTTCTTGAAAAGATCTCTAATCTTTCCCATTCTATTGTTTTCCTCTATTTCTTTGCATTGATCAGTGAGGAAGGCTTTCTTATCTCTCCTTGCTATTCTCTGCAATTCTGCATTCAAACGGGTATATCTTCCCTTATCTCCTGTACTTTTTGCTTCTCTTCTTTTCACAGCTATTTTTAAGGCTCCCTCAGACAACCATTTTGGCTTTCTGCATTTCTTTTTATTGGGGATGGTCTTGATCCCTGCTTCCTCATATACAATGTTGGGAACCTCTGTCCATAGTTCTTCAGACACTCTGTCTATCAGATCTAATCCCTGGAATCTATTTGTCACTTCCACTGTATAATTGTAAGCAATTTGATTTAGATCAAACCTGAATGGTCTGGTGGCTTTCCTTACTGTCTTCAATTTAAGTCTGCATTTGGCAGTAAGGAGTTCATGGTCTGAACCACAGTTCAGCTCCCAATCTTGTTTTTGCTGACTGTACAGAGCAAAAAGGAGGGTCAGAAAAGAAAAGAACAATCAAATCAATAATCAAATCTTAAGTGAAAATGGATACTAAAAATTAAACTCTCAAAGATACAAAAATGACCCAGAAGGATGGGAGGGAGGAGGGAGGAGGGAGGGGGTTTTGGATGGGGAACATGTGTATACCTATGGCAGATTCATGTTGATGTATGGCAAAACCAATACAATATTGTAAAGTAATTAACCTCCAATTAAAATAAATACATTTATATTAAAAATAAAATTTAAAAAAATTAATAAGAAAAGATCAAAAAGCAAAATTAAAAATTTAGAATAAAAATTAGACTCTCACAAGTTCAATATACAAAATAAAACATCAAAACAAAAAATTTTAAAATTATAAAGTTTATTTACAAAATAAAGTTTTCTTTAAATTTTAAAAGGTTAAAGTAGACTATAAAAATAAGAATTAAAAAATAATAAAGAATCTTATTAGGACAGTATGAAGGAAAATAATAGGGGGAAGAAGAAAATAAAAACAAAAATGGCAAAGAAAAAATTTAAGTAATAAAAATAAAAGAAAAAATATATAGAGGGAAAGGTATATATAATATAGGGGTGAGAGCAATGTTCATGTGATTCCTCATTTTTCCTGATCTAGTTAATTTGCCTACTGAGAATTTCCTCCAATATATCTAGGAAGGTCTCTGAAACTCTTGTGGGCAGTGTGGAGTCAATTCAAACTCAGATCTTCCCTTGTTTCAGCTTGTACTTGCTCTTAAAGTCTAGAGTTGTCTCTAAAGCAGACAGTCTCAAATTAACTGCAGGATTTTTAATCTGTTGTACCTGCCATTTTCAGGGGGCAGTTAGCCCTTCTTTGCTTTTCTCATGCTCCTGCTTGATTTTTTGGCCTTTCTCTGCTAGCAAGTCTCTCTCCAGTGTCTGATCTCTGCTCTGTCATAAGAGGGCAAAAGTGACCATTTATTCAGCTCACTAGCTCAGTTGTTCGAGGGAGAGGGAGGGATACTGCAAATGCCGCTGGCATGTGTGGGGAGTGTTTGTTGCAAGTACACCCAATGGGGAATTGTCACAGCCTGAAGCAAGCATGCTCCTCCCAGGCAAATTGATCCTGGGGGACAAACTGTGGGACCCTTGGTAGAGTCATCCCACTCAATATCCCAGCTGGACCATATGGACACTGTCTGAGGCAGATCGTGTGCTTTCCCAAGGGAGCTGGTTTCTGACTGTGACACTCTTAACTTGAGATCCATGTCACTCAGGACCCTAGGAAGATGTGGGCAGTGACTGCAGCTTCTCACAGCTTGGCAGTAGATACTATCTCTGGGCCAAGATTGGTAGTGACCCCTTGCTTTCTGCCCCTGGCAGTTATGTGCCTGCTTCCCTGGATCTGGTGCCATAGACTGCAGCCAGTTTGCCCACTTTTGGTATTCCTTAGGGCATGGTCCTTTATTCTGTGGGCAAGTCAGGAGTAAGAGGGCCACATTAGAGCTTTCCTGCAGGAATAATCTTTTGTTTCTCTAGCAGTCCCAGGGTTTTCCTTGTCCTGACTGTGGTGTGTCATACTAGCCCCCTCTGAGTGCCTTCATGGCATTCAAGCCTTGTCCTTTCTTTGAGGACTGACCCCTCCACAGCCTGATCCTCTGCACTGAGCCCCAACTCACTCAGTGAACATGAGCAGGTGTGAGTCACTTCTCGGCTAGATATTGTTTTTCAGCACAGTCTCTGTGGTGAATTTTCTCTATTTTGCCTCATTGCACTCTCTTCTGAGTTTCCTAAGCTCCTACCTGATATCCTCTGTGAGAAGGTTTCCTATTGTGTGGAAATTTCACCTTCAGGTCTCCCTTCTCAGGACAGGTTCTCCATCTCCAAATCCTTTGACTCTGTCAGCATTGAGAAGTTGTTCTGTGGGAATTGTTACAGGTGGAGGTGATCTTTTGATCTATTTGTGGAGGAAAAGATGGTCTCCCTGTCCTATTCCTCCTCCATCTTGAAGGTACCCTTCAATTTATTCTTTTAATCACATTTTCAGTTGAGCAACAAGGATAAACTAGACTGCCTTCAACATTTTTCTGAGAAATATTCTTAGCTTAATATCCAAGTTTGTCACTGAATAATGACAATTCAGTGAATAATCAATGTGTGTGCTTAGTCCCAGAGTTATGTCGAAGTCTTTGTGACCCGAAGGACTACAGCCCACCAGGCTCCTCTGTCAATAATAATAATAATGTAATAGCAATAATAATATCCAATGAATAATAATAATGTTCATCACAATAGAAAAAGATTCAGTCATATCTTTTTGCCATTTTTTAATAAGGTCTTTCTTCCAATGACCAATATCATGTTCCTCATTTCCTTCTGACACAACAATGGAAGAACTTTTAATCTCTTAATTTTTAATTTCTACCAAATTAATTTTTAATTTCTACCAACATTCTGTTCACATTAACATAACATACGTTATGAATTATCTACAATGAGAGAAACTTTCTTTACCATCCTCCCCACTGCCTTCTGAGACCACTTTAGAATCACTTTCAACATCCATTTTTCTACCAGCAGTCTTTTCAAGATAAGTTTTTCTTTTTTTTTTTTTTTTTTTTTTAATGTTTCTCAAAGTCCTTCCAGCCTTTTCCTGTTACTCAATTCCAAAACCACGTCTACATTTTTTTTTAGAAATTTACTACAGCAGCACCTACTTCCCAGTACCAAAATCTATTAGTCAGGTTTCTCTACAGTATTAGATCGATCGATCGATCTATCTAGATATAGATATAAATACATACATACTGAACTACTTTAATCTCATCTCAGATGGTCAGTCTTTAGGAGCTTCTTGTTATTCAGTTGTCCAATCATGTCCCCATGTAGACCCCATGGACAGAAGCGCTCCAGGCCTCCCCGTCCTTCACCATCTCCTGGAGTTTGCCCAAGTTCATGTTCATTGCAGTGGTGATACCATCCAACTATCTCACCCTCTGATGCCCTTCTCTCCTTCTGCCCTTGATCTGTCCCAGCATCAGGCACTTTTCCAATGAGCCATCTGTTCACATCAGATAACCAAAATATTGGAGCTTCAGCTTCAGCATCAGTCCTTCCAGTGAACATTCAGGGTTGATCTTGCTTAAGATTGACTAATTTGATTTCCTTGCTCTTTAAGGGATTTTCAGGAGTCTTCTCCAGCACCACAGTTCAAAGGCATAAATTCTTTGACATTCTTCCTACTTTACGGTCCAGCTCTCACAACTGTACATGACCACTGGGAAGACCACAACCTTGACTATACAGACCTTTGTTGGCAGAGCAATGTGTGCTTTTAAACAAGCTGTCTAAGTTTTTCATTGCTTTTCTGTCAAGAAGCAATCATCTTCTGATTTCATGGCTGTTGTCACAATCCATGGTGATTCTGAAGCCCAAGAAGAGGAAATCTATCACTGCTTCTATCTTCTGACATTCCTTTAATCTTGCCCAGGTGGTTTCTTGGCTACTTCTCCCTTTTCTCTGCATTCTCTCCCTTCACCAGTTAGCAATTAGTTTAACCTCCTTTGGAATGGAAGGAAGGTCATGGAGGCTGGAGTCTATTCCCTACAAACAAGAAATGGAAAACACAGAAACATTTCCATGCCCAGGAGCCTCACAAGTTTCTGCTTAGTAACACTCATTGAATTTAGGACTCATCCTAACTTTGCATAATCTCATCTAGATCCTTAATTATATCTGTAAGGACCTACTTTCCAAATAAAGTCACATTCTGAATTTGCAGGTGGATATGAATTTAAGGAAAGAGAGGTCGCTATTCAACCTATTATATGAAATCTATCAATAACTTCCTATGTGTGAAATTAGGAACTTTAATAACAACACATTAAAGTGGATTTTACTCTTGAAATAGTAAATATAAGTGATAAAATGCCAACTAATAAAATAGTAAGGGAAAATTTATTTTGAATTATATTTATGCTTAATTATATTTGCAAGTGACTATTTAGCTATTAAAAATGCATATAAATGACAGACCATGAGGGTATTTCTGATACTTTTAACACTGATATGTTGGCAAACTACATAATTGAAATGACATCACCAGTGAGAATTTGGCAATTTAGTGTGACTTCCAAAGGAGTTAAGAAAAAAATAGCAAATATCATTGCTACTGCTGCTGCTACTTCACTTCAGTCGTGTCCGACTCTGTGTGACCCCACAGATGGCAGCCCACCAGGCTCCCCCGGCCCTGGGATTCTCCAGGCAAGAACACTGGACTGGGTTGCCATTTCCTTCTCCAATGCAGGAAAGTGAAAAGTGAAAGTGAAGTCGCTCAGTCGTGTCCGACCCTCAGCGATCCCATGGACTGTAGGCAATAAAACTTCAGAGTGCTGCTAATGGAGGTGTGAATTAGACATTGAAAGTCCCAGACCTTGGATGGAAGGGGAATTTAGGGGAGAATGGATACATATTTGCATATGGCCAAATCCCTTCACTGTTCACTTGACACTCAGATCAGATGAGATCAGATCAGTCGCTCAGTCATGTCCGACTCTTTGCGACCCCATGAATCTCAGCACGCCAGGCCTCCCTGTCCATCACCAACCCCCGGAGGTCACTCAGACTCACATCCATCGAGTCAGTGATGCCATCCAGCCATCTCATCCTCTGTCGTCCCCCCGTCCTCCTGCCCTCAATCCCTCCCAGCATCGGAGTCTTCTCCAATGAGTCAACTCTTTGCATGAGGTGGCCAAAATACTGGAGTTTCAGCTTTAGCATCGTTCCTTCCAAAGAAATCCCAGGGCTGATCTCCTTCAGAATGGACTGGTTGAATCTCCTTGCAGTCCAAGTGACTCTCAAGAGTCTTCTCCAACACCACAGTTCAAAAGCATCAATTCTTCAGCGCTCAGCCTTCTTCACAGTCCAGCTCTCACATCCATACATGACCACAGGAAAGACCATAGCCTTGACTAGGCGAACCTTTGTTGACAAAGTAATGTCTCTGCTTTTGAATATGCTATCTAGGTTGGGCATAACTTTCCTTCCAAGGAGTAAGCGTCTTTTACTACCACAACATTAATTGACTACCATAACATTAATTAACAGTCAATTAAAGGGGCACAGTTGATGGGGGAAAGAAAGTACCAGGCCTGTTACAGTTTCTGCATGTCATTTAAGGTAATGAAAATATATTTCCATTAACAATTCACTATTCAGATTCTCATTTAAGAAGTTGAATTTCCAAATGTTTTGTATGAGTTATCTGTAAAGAGTCAGTACTTAAATTTTTTGACTATTTATTTAAAAGTTACAAATTATCAATGAAACAAAACTACAATTAGCAACTTGATACATCAAGTATAACTCTCAATTTGATACCATCCTTTATACACATGAGTATATCCATTGGTACATGTGCAATACATGTACTGTTTTTCACGTTAAAAACTAAATAATTATAAGAATATCAGAAGACATAGCTATGATTATTCCAGTAGTCATGTATGGATGTGAGATTTGGACCATAAAGAAGGCTGAGTGCTGAAGAACTGATGCTTTCAAATTGTGCAGTTGGAGAAGACTCTTGAGAGTCCCTTGGACACCAAGGAAATCAAAGCAGTCAGTCTTAAAGGAAATCAGTCCTGAATTTTCATTGGAAGGGCTGATGCTAAAGCTGAGGCTCCAATACTTTGGACACCTGATGTGAAGAGCCTAGTCATTGGAAAAGACCCTGATTCTGGGAAAGAATGAGGGCAGGAGGGGAAGGGAATGGCAGAGGATGAAATGGTTGGATGGCATCACTGAATCAATGGACATAAGTGTGAGCAAATTGCAGAAGATAGTGAAAGACAGGGAAGCCTGGCATGCTGCAGTTCATAGGATTGCAGAGTCAGATACAACTTAGCGACTGAACAACAACAATGCAATTCTATAGAAATAAGACTGATTTGAGATCATAGAGAGAATTAATGATTTCTCTAGAAATGCATTGAGCAATATGGTAGACATTAGCCCCAAGGGCCTATTTAAATTTAAATTAAGTAAATAGATAAACTTAAAAATACAGTTCCTTAGTCACAGTAACAATGTTTCAATGCTTTGTAGCCACAAATGGTTAGTGGCTGCCATATTCAACAGTGCAGATACAAAACATTTCCATTATAGCCACAAGTTGTTTTTGACACTACCCTCTAGTATCAAACTTTCAATGTTGTTCAAATATGCATATGTATGTATATATGTGTGTATTCACATGCATTTATGAATCAACGTATTTTACATGCTGATTAATATGTGCTAGCTTTTAATAATGAAATGTTCACATATTTAGTCCATCATGTTGCTGTGCCCACTTACTTTTGACTACAAGAGAATTGCATTACTGAACTAGTAACCTTACCCTTTCTAGGATATATGAATATAAATGTGGCTCCCTGAAACTTGATTACAAAAAACAGGAAGGCTGTTTTTTGTATAAGGCTGAGAAGAGAGAGAGACAGTCTACTCTATCACTGGAAATTTACACACAGATAAAGTGAAATATCCGTCAGAGTGATGAATGGGGTTTCTTGTTATCTTACTGTCTGTATCATTTCCAGTTCTGATTCCCCAGTGATGCCTGGATTGTATGGGGAAAGCAAAAGGAGAATTGTCCTGCATATTTTATTTCTGCTCAAGCAATGAAAGAAGATTTTCAGCTATATTTATATACAGGATTGGTCTCATTTTTACTTCATTAATCTTAGAATTTAGAGTAATTTTTGCCCCACATAATCCAAGCCTATTTCAGTAAGTCAGGAGATAGCATTTTCTTCCCTGCATTTCTGTTTGTGTTTTGTTTTGGAGTTCTTTTTTTTAGATTTATGTGGTATCTTTTCTCTACAAGACAAAAGAAAAGGTATTTTGAAATGTATATCTGTAGAGTCAGGCTAAATGAAATAAGAAACCCCAAGATATTTTGACAAAGCAAATTGAGAAATAACTGACCAATTGTAAGGCATATAGGAAGAAAAATCTTGGCATTTTTTCATGGATATCTGCATGTTCCCTGTTCGAACACATATACTGTATTAAGAGTCATACTATTGGACATGGATGACCCCACCTCTCCCACTCCATGGGTTTATCTGAGAGCAGGAGCAGCTTTAGATATAGAATCAGAGCAGTGATTTTTCATCTGAGCTCATTCATGAAACTTTGAATAAACTATTTGGTCGTTCTGAGCTTCAGGTCACTCTTCTAAAATATGTATTAATAAAATATTTCCTGCTTGATATTAAACAGTTAAATAATATGAAACTAATTATGAAAATAATATCATCTATATTTTTTGCTCACCAGGTATACACTGTTGTGCATGGATTCTTAGTAGACTCAGTTGCATCTGACTCTCCACAACCCCATGGACTATAGCCCATAAGACCCCTCTGTCCGTGGGATTTTCTAGACAAGAATACTGGAGTGAGTTGCCATTTCCTCCTCCAGGGGATCTTCCCAACCTAGGGATTGAAACTGCATGTCTTCACTTCCATTGGCAGGCAGATTCTTTATCACTGAGCCACTGGGAGGCCTGCAGGTGTACACTGGGTCCTAGACAAAGTTTGTAATAGTGTTATCTCATATAATCCCTGGAGAAGGTAATGGCACCCCACTCCAGTACACTTGCCTGGAAAATCCCATGGATGGAGGAGCCTGGTAGGCTGCGGTCCATGGTGTCATGAAGAGTCGGACATGACTGAGCGACTTCACTTTCACTTTTCACTTTCATGTATTGGACAAGGGAATGGCAACCCACTCCAGTGTTCTTGCCTGGAGAATCCCAGGGACGACAGTGGAGCCTGGTGGACTGCCATCTATGGAGTCGCACAGAGTTGGACATGACTGAAGTGACTTAGCAGCAGCAGCATATAATCCTCCTAACTCTACAAAGGTTTTGTGTAGTCAATAAAGCAAAAGTTGGTGTTTTTCTCGAACTCGCTTGCTTTTTCAATGATCCAACGGATGCTGTAAATTTGATCTCTGTTCCCTCTGTCTTTTTTAAATCCAGATTGAGGATTTGGAAATTTACAGTTCACGTACTACTGAAGCCTGGCTTGGAGAATTTTGAGCATTACTTTGCTAGCATGTGAGATGAGTGCAATTGTGTGGTAGTTTGAACATTTTTGACATTAGCTTTCTTTGCAATTGAAATGAAAACTGATTTTTCCAGTCCTGTGGCCACTGCTGAGTTTTCCAAATTTGCTGGTGTATTGAGTGTAGCACTTTCACAGCATCATCTTTTAGGATTTGAAATAGCTCAACTGGAGTTCCATCACCTCTGCTAGCTTTGTTGGTAGTGATGCTTCCTAAGGTCCACTTGACTTCACATTCCAGGATGTCTGTCTCTAGGTCAGTGATCACATCATCATGATTATCTGGGTTAAGAATAACTTTTTTGTATCATTCTTCTCTGTATCCCTGCCACCTCTTCTTAACATATTCTGTTTCTGTTAGGTCCATATCATTTCTGTCTTTTATTGTGCCATCTTTGCATGAAGTTTCCCCTTTGTTTCTCTAATTTTCTTGAAGAGATCTCTAGTCTTTCCCATTCTATCATTTTCCTCTATTTCTTTGCACTGATCACTAAGGAAGGTTTTCTTATCTCCCCTTGCTATTCTTTCGAACACTGCATTCAAATGGGTATATTTTTCCTTTTCTCCTTTACCTTTCACTTATCTTCTTTTCCCAGCTATTTGTAAGCCCTCCTCCGACTACCATTTTGCCTTTTTGCATTTCTTTTTCTTGGGGATGGTCTTGATCCCTGTCTCCTGTACAATGTCATTAACCTTCATCCATAGTTCTTCAGCCACTCTGTCTATCAGATCTAATCCCTTGAGTCTATTTGTTACTTCCACTTGTAAGGGATTTGATTTAGGTCATACCTGAATAGTCCCATGGCTTTCCCTACTTACTTCAATTTAAGTCTAAATTTGGCAGTAAGGAGTTCATGATCTGAGCCACAGTCAGCTCCTAGTCTTGTTTTTGTTGACTGTAGAGAGCACTCATCTCACACGCTAGTAAAGTAATGCTCAAAATTCTCCAAGCCAGGCTTCAGCAACATGTGAACTGTGAACTTCCTGATGTTCAAGCTGGATTTAGAAAAGGCAGAGGAACCAGAGATCAAATTGCCAACATCCACTGGATCATCGAAAAAGCAAGAGAGTTCCAGAAAAACATCTATTTCTGTTTTATTGACTATGCCAAAGCCTTTGACTGTGTAGATCACAATAAACTGTGGAAAATTCTGAGAGAGATGGGAATACCAGACCACCTGATCTGCCTCTTGAGAAATCTGTATGCAGGTCAGGAAGCAACAGTTAGAACTGGTCATGGACCAACAGACTGGTTCCAAATAGGAAAAGGAGTACGTCAAGGCTGTATATTGTCCCCATGTTTATTTAACTTATATGCAGAGTACATCATGAGAAATGCTGGACTGGAGGAAACACAAGCTGGAATCAAGATTGCTGGGAGAAATATCAATAACCTCAGATATGCAGATGACACCACCCTTATGGCAGAAAGCGAAGAGAAACTCAAAAGTCTCTTGATGAAAGTGAAAGTGGAGAGTGAAAAGGTTGGCTTAAAGCTCAACATTCAGAAAACGAAGATCATGGCATCTGGTCCCATCACTACATGGGAAATAGATGGGGAAACAGTGGAAACAGTGTCAGACTTTGTTTTTCTGGGCTCCAAAATCACTGCAGATGGTGACTGCAGCCATGAAATTAAAAGACGCTTACTCCTTGAAAGGAAAGTTATGAGCAACCTAGATAGCATATTCAAAAGCAGAGACATTACTTTGCCAACAAAGGTTTGCCTAGTCAAGGCTATGGTCTTTCCTGTGGTCATGTATGGATGTGAGAGCTGGACTGTTAAGAAAGCTGAGCGCCGAAGAATTGATGCTTTTGAACTGTGATGTTGGAGAAGACTCTTGAGAGTCCCCTGGACTGCAAGGAGATCCAACCAGTCCATTCTGAAGGAGATCAGCCCTGGGATTTCTTTGGAAGGAATGATGCTAAAGCTGAAACTCCTATACTTTGGCCACCTCATGCGAAGAGTTGACTCATTGGAGAAGACTCTCGTGCTGGGAGGGATTGAGGGCAGGAGGAGAAGGGGACGACAGAGGATGAGATGGCTGGATGGCATCACTGACTCGATGAATGTGAGTCTGAGTGACCTCCGAGAGCTGGTGATCGATAGGGAGGCCTGGCGTGCTGCGGTTCATGGGGTCGCAAAGAGTCGGACACGACTGAGCGACTGATCTGATCTGATCTGATCTGAGAGAGCTTCTCCATTTTTGGCTTCAAAAAATATAATCAATCAATCTGATTTGGTATTGGCCATCTGGTGAGATCCATGTGTAGAGTCTCCTCTTGTGTTATTCGAAGAGGGTGCTTGCTATGACCAGTGCATTCTCTTGGCAAAACTCTGTTAACCTTTGCCCTGCTTCATTCTGTACACCAAGGCCAAATTTTCCTGTTAATCCAGGTATTTCTTGACTTCATACTTTTGCATTCCAGTCCCCTATAATGTAAAGGACATCTTTTTTTGGGGGGTGGGGTGGGGTGTTAGTTCTAGAAGATCTTGTAGGTCTTCATAGTACCATTCAACTTCAGTTTCTTTAGCATTAGTAGTCAGGGCATAGACTTGGATTACTGTACTATTGAATGGTTTGCCCTGGAAATGAAAATATATCATTCTGTCATTTTTGAGATTGGACAAAAGAACTGCATTTCAGACTCTTCTGTAGACAACGAGGGCTACTCCATTTGTTCTAAGGAATTCTTGTCCTCAGTAGTAGATATAATGGTCATGTGAGTTAAACTCACCCATTTTAGTCCATTTTAGTTCCCTGATTCTTAAAATGTTGATGTGCACCCTTGCCATCTCGTGTTTGACCATTTCCAACTTACCTTGACTTCTACTTGTACTTTAAACATCTACTATAAATACCTACTTCTGCTTTATTGACTACATGAAAGCCTTTAACTGTGTGGATCACAAAAACTGTGGAAAATTCTTAAAGAGATGGAAATATCAGACCACCTTACCTGCCTCCCGAGACATCTGTATGCATGTCAAGAAGCAACAGTTAGAACCAGAGTTCTACTGTAGACAGCAGCAGTCGCCAGTCGTGTCCGACCTGCGACCCCGAACCGCAGCACGCCAGGCCTCCCGTCCCACCAGCCCCGGAGGCACCCAGACTCGCATCCATCGAGTCAGTGATGCCATCCGCCATCTCTCCCTGTCGTCCCCTTCCCTCCTGCCCCTCCCTCCCAGCATCAGAGCCCAGTCACAGACCAGAGTTCTTACTCCCCGCCCCCGTTTAGTAGTTAAGTCATGTTAAACTCTTTGTGGCCCATGGACTGCAACACACCAGACTTCCCTGTCCTTCACTATCTCCTGGAGTTTTCTCAAACTCTTGTTCATTGAGGCGGTGATGCCATTCAACCATCTTATTCTCTTCACTCTCATCTTTCTTCCCCTGACTTCAATCTTTCACAGCATCATGATCCTTTCCAATGTATCAGCTCTTTGAATCAGGTATCAAAACTATTTGAGCTTCAGCTTCAGCATCAGTCCTTACAATGTATATTTAGGGTTGACTTCCTTTAGGATTGACTGGTTTGATCTCCTTGCAGTCCAAGGGATGTTCAAGAGTCTTCTTCAACACCACAGTTCAAAACCATCAATTCTTCAGCACTTAGTCTTCTTTATGGTCCAAATCTCTCTTTAGTACATGATTACTGGGAAAACCACAGCTTTACCTTCATGGCAAAGTTATGTCTCTGCTTTTTAATATAATATCTAGGTTTATATTAACTTTCTTCCTTTCACGGAGCAAGTGTCTTTTAATTTCAGGGCTGCAGTCACCACCTGCAGTGATTTTTGGAGCTCAAGAAAATAGAATCTGTCACTGCTTTCACATTTTCCCCACCTATTTGCCATGAAGTAATGGGACCAGATGCCATTAAAACTCTAAATGTTGAGTTTTAAGCCAGCTTTTTCACTCTCTACTTTTGCCCTCATCAAGAGGCTCTTTAGTTCTTTTTCGCTTTCTGCCATAAGGGTGGTGTCATCTGCATATCTAAGGTTATTGATATTTCTTCTGGCAATCATGATTCCAGCTCGTACTTCATCCAGCCTGGCATTTTGCATGAAGTACTCTGTATATAAGTTAAATAAGCAAGGTGACAATATACAGCCCTGATGTACTCCTTTCCCTATTTTTAACCAGTCTGTTGTTCCATGTCCAGTTCTAACTGTTGCTTCTTGACTTGCATACAGGATTCTTATGAGACAGATAAGGTCTTCCGGTATTCACATCTCTTTAAGAATTTTCCACCATTTATTGTGATACACATGATTGAAAAAATAGATATTTTCTGGAATTCCTTACTTTCTAATAATCAAATATTAGCAATTTGATCTCTGGTTCCTCTGCCTTTCCAAAATTCAGTTTGTGCATCTGGATTAATAATAAGCTTGTGCAATATGCTTATACTTACTCATCCATCATTTGGCTACCAATTAAATATATCTCAACAGAGTTTAAGACCAACAAGATGCAAAGGACTTCTCCATACATGAGTCCAGGAGGATATAACCAAAATTCAGAGTTTACTCTCAAGGCCAAGTTTCCTAAAATGTGAACAGTCAAACACAGAGACACAGAACAATCTAGGAAGATCAGGTAGAACATTTACATCTCACAGTTAGAACTGGGCATGGCACAACAGACTGGTTCAAAATTGGGAAAGGAGTATGCCAAGGCTGTACATATATCTTTCTCTTTTTCTTTCTTTCTCTCTCTCTCTCTCTCTCTCTCTCTATATATATATATATATATATATATATATATATAAAATATACACACACACACACATAAACATACACATGTACTATATATATATGTATATATGTGTATCAGTTCAGAGAACACAATGGTACCCCACTCTAGTACTCTTGCCTGGAAATCCCATGGACGGAGGAGCCTGGTAGGCTGCAGTCCATGGAGTCGCTGGGAGTCGGACACGACTGAGCGACTTCACTTTCACTTTTCACTTTCATGCATTGGAGAAGGAAATGGCAACCCACTCCAGTGTTCTTGCCTGGAGAATCCCAAGGACAGGGAAGCTTAGTGGGCTGCCATCTATGGGGTCACACAGAGTCGGACACGACTGAAGTGACTTAGCATAGCATATGTGTATTAGTTCAGTTCAGTTCAGTTCAATCCCTCAGTCGTGTCCTACTCTTTGCGACCCCATGAATCGCAGCACCCCTGGCCTCCCTGTCCATCACCAACTCTCGGAGTTCACTCAACTCAGGTTCATTGAGTCAGTGATGCCATCCAGCCATCTCATCCTCTGTAATCCCCTTCTCCTCCTGCCCCCAATCCCTCCCAGCATCAGAGTCTTTTCCAATGAGTCAACTCTTTGCATGAGATGGCCAAACTTCTGGAGTTTCAGCTTTAGCATCATTTCTTCCAAAGAAATCCCAAAGCTGATCCCTTCAGAATGGACTTGTTGGATCTCCTTGCAGTCCAAGAGACTGGCAAGAGTCTTCTCCAACACCACAGTTCAAAAGCATCAATTCTTCAGCGCTCAGCCTTCTTCACAGTCCAATTCTCACATCCATACATGACCACTGGAAAAACCATAGCCTTGACTAGACGGACCTTTGTTGGCAAAGTAATGTCTCTGCTTTTGAATATGCTATCTAGGTTGGTCATAACTTTCCTTCCAAGGAGTAAGTGTCTTTTAATTTCATGGCTGCAGTCACCATGTGCAGTGATTTTGGAGCTCAAAATAAATAATGGTGCATATATGTACACTGTCACGGGTGGCTGTGATGGCACACAAGAGTGGCCGAGAGGAGCTACCCCATGTTCGAAGTCAGGGGCAGCGGCCAGGAGGAGCTACCCTATGTCTGAGGTCAGGTGCATAAGATGGGAAGACCCCATGCTCGAGGGGCAGCAGCCAAGACAAGCTACCCCACATCCAAGTTCAGGGGTGGCAGCAGGGAGGAGCAACCCCATGTCCGTGTTCAGGGCGGGTGGCCAAGAGTGCCAGGCTGCAACAAGGCAGGAGCAGCGGAGAGGAGCTACCCCACATCCGAGGTCAGGGGCGGCAGCTGAGAGGAGCAAACTTATGTCTAAGGAGCAGTGGCTGCATGGGCAGAGGAGGGCATAGAGAACCTACTCCACGTTGAAGTTCAGAAGAGGAGGTGGTGAGGAGATATTCCTTGTCCAAGGTAAGGAGCAGTGGCTGTGCTTTGCTGGAGCAGCCTTGAAGAGATACCACACGTCCAAGATAAGAGAAACACAAATAAGTTGGTAGGTGTTGCAAGAGGGCATCAGAGAGCAGACATACTAAAACCATACTCACAGAAAACTAGTCAATCTAATCACACTAAGACCATAGCCTTGTCTAATTCAATGAATCTAAGCCATGCCCTGTGGGGCCATCCAAGATGGGCGGGTCATGGTGGAGAGGTCTGACAGAATGTGGTCCACTAGAGAAGGGAATGGCAAACCACTTCAGTATTCTTGCCTTGAGAACCCCATGAACAGTATGAAAAGGCAAAATGATAGGATACTGAAAGAGGAATTCCCCAGGTCAGTAGATGCCCAATATGCTACTGGAGATCAGTGGAGAAATAACTCCAGAAAGAATGAAGGGATGGAGCCAAAGCAAAACAATAACCAGTTTTGGATGTGACTAGTGATAGAAGCAAGGGCCCATGCTGTAAAGAGCAATATGGCATAGAAATCTATAAAGTTAGGTCCATGAATCAAGGCAAATTGAAAGTGGTCAAACAGATGGCAAGAATGAACATCGACATTCTAGGAATCAGCGAATTAAAATGGACTGGAATGGGTGAATTTAACTCAGATGACCATTATATCTACTACTGTGGGCAGGAATATGTTAAAAGAAATGGAATAGCCATCATGGTCAACAAGAGTCCAAAATGCAATACTTGAATGCAATCTCAAAAACAACAGAATGATCTCTGTTCATTTCCAAGGCCAACCAGTCAATATCATAGTAATGCAAGTCTATGCCCCAACTAGTTACGCTGAAGAAGCTGAAGTTAAACAGTTCTCTGAAGACCTACAAGACCTTTTAGAACTAACACCCAAAAAAGGTGTCCTTTTCATTATAGGGGTGGGGAATACAAAAGTAGGAAGTTAAGAAACACCTGGAGTAACAGGTAAATTTGGCTTTGGTGTACCAAATGAAGCAGGGCAAAGGCTAACAGAGTTTTGCCAAGAAAACACCATGGTCATAGCAAACATTCTCTTCCAACAACAAAAGAGAAGACTCTACACATGGACCTCCCAAGATGGTCAACACCAAAATCAGATTGATTATATTCTTTGGAGCCAAAGATGGAGAAGCTCTATACAGTCAGACAAAACAAGACTGGGAGCTGTCTGTGGCTCATATCATGAGCTCCTTATTGCCAAATTCAGACTTAAATTGAAGAAAGTACAGAAAACCACTAGACCATTCAAATATGACCTAAATCAAATCCCTTATGATTATAGAGTGGAAGTAAGAAACAGATTTAAGGGACTAGATCTAATAAATAGAGTGCCTGATAACTATGGATGGAGGTTCGTGGCATTGTACAGGAGACAGGGATCAAGACCATCCCCATGGAAAAGAAATGCAAAAAAGCAAAATAACTGTCTGGGGAGGCCTTACAAATAGCTGTGAAAAGAAGAGAAGTGAAAAGAAAAGGAGAAAAGGAAAGATATAAACATCTGAATGCAGAGTTCCAAAGAATAGCAAGAAGAGATAAGAAAGCATTCTTCAGCGATCAATGCAAAGAAATAGAGGAAAACAACAGAATGGGAAAGACTAGAGATATCTTCAAGAAAATTAGAGATACCAAGGGAACATTTCATGCAAAGATGGGCTCTATAAAGGACAGAAATGGTATGGACCTAACAGAAGCAGAAGATATTAAGAAGAGGTAGCAAGAATACACAGAAGAACTGTACAAAAAAGAGCTTCACGACCAAGATAATCACAATGGTATGATCACTGACCTAGAGCCAGACATCCTGGAATGTGAAGTCAAGTGGGCCTTAGAAAGCATCACTATGAACAAAGCTAGTGGAGGTGATGGAATTCCAGTGTAACTATTTCAAATCCTGAAAGATGATGCTGTGAAAGTGCTGCACTCAATATGCCAGCAAATTTGGAAAACTCAGCAGTGGCCACAGGACTGGAGGAGGTCAGTTTTCATTCCAATTCCAAAGAAAGTCAATGCTGAAAATGCTCAAACTACCGCACACTTGCACTCATCTCACAGGTGAGTAAAGTAACGCTCAAGATTCTCCAAGCCAGGCTTCAGCAATACCTGAACTTCAAGATTTTCAAGCTGGTTTTAGAAAAGGCAGAGTGACCAGAGATCAAATTGCCAACATCCACTGGATCATGGAATAAGCAAGAGAGTTCCAGAAAAAAAAAAATCTATTTCTGATTTATTAACTATGCCGAAGCCTTTGACTGTGTGGATCACAATAAACTGGAAAATTCTGAAAGAGATGGGAATACCAGACCACCTGATCTGCCTCTTGAGAAACCTATATGCATGTCAGAAAGCAACAGTTAGAACTGGACATGGAACAGCAGAGTGGTTCCAAATAGGAATAGGAGTACGACAAGGCTGTATATTGTCACCCTGCTTATTTAACTTGTATGCAAAGTCCATCATGAGAAACGCTGGGCTGGAGGAAGCACAAGCTGAAATCAAGATTGCCAGGAGAAATATCAATAACCTCAGAAATGCAGATGACACTACCCTTATGGCAGAAAGTGAAGAGGAACTAAAAAGCTTCTTGGTGAATGTGAAAGTGGAGAGTGAAACAGTTGGCTTAAAGCTCAACATTCACAAAACCAAGATCATGGCATACAGTCCCATCACTTCATGGGAAATAGATGGGGAAACAGTGGAAACTGTCAGACTTTATTTTAGGGGGCTTCAAAATCACTGATGATGATGATTGCAGCCACGAAATTAAAAGACGTTTACTCCTAGGAAGGAAAGTTATGACCAACCTAGATAGCATATTCAAAGCAAAGACATTACTTTGCCAACAAAGGTTCATCTATTCAAGGCTATGGTTTTGCCAATGGTGATGTATGGATGTGAGAGTGCAACTTGAAGAAAGCTGAGCACCAAAGAACTGATGCTTTTCAACTGTGGTGTTGGAGAAGACTCTTGAGAGTCCCTTGGACTGCAAAGAGATCCAACTAGTCCATTCTGAAGGAGATCAGCCCTTGGATTTCTTTGGAAGGAATGAGGCTAAAACTGAAATTCCAGTACTTTGGCCACCTCATGTGAAGAGTTGACTCATTGGAAAAGACTGTGATGCTGGGAGGGATTGGGGGCAGGAGGAGAAGGGAATGACAGAGGATGAGATGGCTGGATGGCATCACTGACTTGATGGACATGGGTTTGAGTGAATTCCATGAGTTGGTGATGGACAGGGAGGCCTGGGTCCTGTGATTCATGGGGTGACAAAGAGTAGGACACGACTGAGCGACTGAATTGAACTGAACTGATATGTATATATATATATATATATATATATATATATATATATGTATATGTATATGTATATGTATATAGGTGTATGTATACACTATGGTCAGGAAGCCACAGTTAGAACTGGACATGAAACAGACTGGTTCCAAATAGGATAGGAGTACATCAAGGCTGTATATTGTCACCCTGCTTATTTAACTTGTATGCAGAGTACATCATGAGAAACGCTGGACTGTAAGAAACACAAATTGGAATCAAGATTGCCGGGAGAAATACCAATAACCTCAGATATGCAGATGACACCACCCTTATGGCAGAAAGTGAAGAGGAACTAAAAAGCCTCTTGATGAAAGTGGAAGTGAAAAAGTTGGCTTAAAACTCAACATTCAGAAAACAAAGATCATGGCATCCCGTCCCATCACTTCACTGGAAATAGATGGGGAAACAGTGGAAACAGTGTCAGACTTTATTTTTCTAGGCTCCAAAATCACTACAGATGATGACGGCAGCCATGAAATTAAAAGGCACTTACTCCTTGGAAGGAAAGTTATGACCAACCTAGATAGCATATTCAAAAGCAGAGACATTACTTTGCCAACAAAGGTTCATCTAGACAAGGCTATGGTTTTTCCTGTGGTTATGTATGGATGTGAGAGCTGGACTGTGAAGAAGGCTAAGCGCCCAAGAATTGATGCTTTTGAACTGTGGTGTTAGAGAAGACTCTTGAGAGTCCCTTGGACTGCAAGGAGATCCAACCAGTCCATTCTGAAGGAGATCAGCCCTGGGATTTCTTTGGAAGGAACGATGCTAAAGCTGAAACTCCAGTACTTGCCCACCTCATGCAAAGAGTTGGAGAAGACTCTGATGCTGGGAGGGATTGAGGGCAGGAGGAGGGGGGACGACAGAGGATGAGATGGCTGGATGGCATCACTGACTCGATGGATATGAGTCTCAGTGATCTCCGGGGGTTGGTGATGGACAGGGAGGCCTGGCGTGCTGCAATTCATGGGGGCACAAGGAGTCAGACACAACTGAGTGACTGATCTGATCTGATCTGATATATAGACATGTACTGCCTTGTGTCTATATATATATACATATATATATAGACGTGTACAGGTGAAACAGTGGGGTGAATGAAGCACAAGCTAAAATCAACATTGCTGGGAGAAATATCAATAACCTCACATATGCAGATGACACTACCCTTATGGCAGAAAGTGAAGAGGAATTAAAAAGCCTCTTGATGAAAGTGAAAGAAGAGAGTGAAAATGTTGGCTTAAAGCTCAACATTCAGAAAACAAAGATCATGGCATCTGGCCCTATCAATTCATGGCAAATAGATGGAGAAACAGTGGAAACAATGGCAGACTTTATTTTTGGGGGCTCCAAAATCACTGAAGATGGGGATTGCAGCCATGAAATAAAAAGACACTTACTCCTTTGTAGCTACTCATTGGCAGCCACATTAAATAAAAGACGCTACTCCTATGACCAACCTCTGTTCAGTTCAGTTTAGTTTAGTCGCTCAGTCGTGTCCTACTCTTTTTGACCCCATGAATCACAGCACGCCAGGCCTCCCTGTCCATCACCAACTCTTGGAGTTCACTCAGACTCACATCTATCGAGTCAGTGATGCCATCCAGCCATTTCATCCTCTGTCATCCCCTTCTCCTCCTGCCCCCAATCCCTCCCAGCATCAGAGTCTTCTCCAATGAGTCAACTCTTCGCATGAGATGGCCAAAGTACTGAAGTTTCAGCTTTAGCATCATTTCTTCCAAAGAAATCCCAGGGCTAATCTCAGACGGCATGTTAAAAAGCTGAGACATTACCTTGCCAACAAAAGTCCGTCTAGTCAAGGCTATGGTTTTTCCAGTAGTCACATATGGATGTGAGAGTTGCACTATAAAGAAAGCTGAGTGCCGAAGAACTAATGATTTTGAACTGTAGTGTTGGAGAAGATTCTTGAGAGTCCCTTGGACTGCAAGGGGATCCAACCAGTGCCTCCTAAAGGTCCTGGTTGTTCATCGGAAGGACTGATGTGGAAGCTGAAACTCCAGTACTTTGGACCCCTAATGCAAAGAGCTGACTCATTAAAAAAAAACCCTGATGCTCAGAAAGATTGAGGACAGGAGAAGAAGGCGAGGACAGAGGATGAGATTATTGAATGGCATCACTGATTCAATGGACATGAGCTTGAGTAAACTCCAGAAGTTGGTTATGGATATGGGGGCCTGGCATGCTGCAGTCCATGGGGTGGCAAAAAGTCAGACACAACTGAGCGACTGAACTTGAACTGAATTGATAGACATATACAGCCTTGTATATATGTGTGTGTACACATGTATGTATTAATTAGATCAACAAACTTATCAGGGCTTGCCAGAAGGCACTAGTGGTAAAAAGCCCAACTGTCAATGCAGAAGACATAAAAGACCACAGGTTTGATCCATGGGTCAGGAAGATGACTTGGAGGAGACAATGGCAACTCACACCAGTATTCATTCCTGGAGAATCCCATGAACAGACAAGCCTGACCACTGCAGTCCATAGGGTTGCAAGGAGTCGAAAAGGACTCAAGGAGTTAGCCCACACACACACATCAACTTAAAAATACTGAATATTTCCCCAGTCAAATGAACTTGAAATTCATTTTGGCCAGTCTCTTTAAGTGTAAATATTTTTTACTAAAACTAAATAGAGCTCATTATAAATTCTATTTATAGTATCTTTTAGAAGTAAAGATAACTCATATGTATAATGTGTACATAGGCATAAGCGGGCAAACTAGAGATCTCATGGCTTTACTTAAAAACTTAGTAATGAACTAGGTATTACAATATGAATTTACTAGTTTACAGAGTACATTAAGATTGCTTGCTCAGATAACTAAGGCTTACTCTCTATAAGGTTTGCCTGAGGGAGCATCCCCAGCAGTTTGAATTTTAAAACTGGCACATTTTCCCCTGGTTTCAGGTCTTGCTTGCTTGTATTTATTTACATTTTGGTTTGAGATTTTCAAGAGAAAGACAGTTGCTTTTAGCTCCCTAAAGAACAGTTCTGTCACCTAACAACAGGAAAATCAGTGACAAGATTTTTAACTAAACTGAAATTTGTTTTAGGAATTGTGTGTCCTAGAATTTTAGAGTTTAATTTATGTATCAAAGGTTTCTATGTGACATTCAGCAAAGGCGTTTCTAAGTTTCTAAACTAAACCCAAAGCAAAATCACTATTTTTATTTTGTTAACCCTTGTATGTTAGTTTTTATGTATTTAGTGTGACTCAGGTAGGCATTCCATGGTGGCTCAGAAGGTAAAAATCTGTCTGCAATTCAGGAGACCTGGATTTAATCCCTGAGTCAAGGAGTTCCCCAGGAGAAGGGAATAGCTGGCCATTCCAACATTCTTACCTGAAGAATTCCATGGACAGAGGAGCCTGGTGGGCTCGACTGAACGACTGAACTGATCTGAATTTTTCCTCCCTGGGTATCTTCTATTTCAATTAAACTTATTGAAAGGTATGTTTGAATTACTTCCTCTCACATGATTTTTCCAGTGCTCCTTTGGCAAAAAAAAAAAAAAAAAAAAAAACTGTGCTCACTCTTGCTATTACATTAAATACATATGTAATCATGTATTGTTATTTCTATTGAGGGCTCTGCATTTAAGGCAGAGGTGTTTTCTTATTAACCTTTGTAGTCAGCGAGATAGATAGCAGGATGCCTGATGCTTAGTGAATTGAATTTACTCACTTTATAGCTGCACACAAGGTATGTATAATTAAAAAAAAAAAAAACTTTTTAGTTATAAGTTATTTTCAACTTCTGTTGCTGCTGCTAAGTTGCTTCAGTCGTGTCCAACCCTGTGCAACCCCATAGTCTATGAGGGCAAGTTCTTTAAAGAGAATTCTATGTCTTTTCACTATGATGAGCTGGGAATGTTCTTTCAGGTCATATGTCTACTATTTAATTCCATTTTTATTTAGTATCATTATGTTATTTTACTTAGCTTCCTAAGTAGTTTTCCTACTTGCTTTCCTTAAAGAAGAAACATTCCTCAAAGAATTGGTTCAAAACTGTTGATAGCTACATTACTCAGAGTATATTAATTGATTTATGTGTACATATATATAGTTCATTCTCTTGGGAGAAACCTTAGTTTGAGTTTGTGAATGTAAGTTACCACCCAAACTTAAAGACAGTTCCACAAGATCCACCATCATAGTAAAATGATAATATATTCTTAAAAATCAGTTTTCTAGACCTGTCTGTTTTACCCAGATAAGAGAGTGTGAGGTGTGGTAGCCATGATGGCAAAGAATGTGACTTTTTATTTAAATTTACAAATTCTCAAACTATTAGGCTCTCAATAAATGTTTGTTTACTGCATTTCTTTGAACTGAATTAAATTATGCTAAATTTAGTTTAATTAATCCATGTAATTAGCCTGTGATGTACAGATGGTACAGATAATTAACATTTATTTAAAGAAATTTTGTATAAGAAAAGTTCTAAATAAATTGAGTCAAGTTGTAGAGTTAGAAGTAAGAGAGACAGAACTCAAATTCCGGTTTTCAACTGCAAAATCACTGCCAAGTCCTAATTTAAATGTCCTTCTGATTTCAGTAAGACACCTAAAAGAGAGAGGAAAAGACATTTGATATTTCAGAGTCTGTGTATAGGACTGTCATAAAAAGAAAAAAATTTCCAAAGTAACCATTTTTTTTGCTGCCTTTATATCAACCTGCTTTTCAACCCAACATATGAGGATGACAAAAATTAAGGGTATAGTTTTGTTTCAGTAGATGTTGCTGTTCAGTCTCTCAGTCATGTCCTACTCTTTGCAACCCCATGGACTGCAGGACACCAGGCTTGCCTGTCATCCATCATCTCCCAGAGATTGCTCAAACTCATGTCCATTGAAATAGTGATGCAATCCAACCATCTCATCCTCTGCAATCCCCTTCTCCTCCTGCCTTTAATCTTTCCCAGCATCAGGGTCTTTTCCAAAGAGTCAGTTCTTCGAATCCGGTGGTCAAAGTATTGGAGTTTCAGCTTCAACATCAGTCCTTCCACAGAATATTCAAGATTGATTTCCCTTAGAATTGACTGGTTTGATCTCCTTGCAGTCCAAGGAACTCTCAGAGTCTTCTCCAACCTCACTGTTCAGAAGTATCAGCTTTTCTGTGCTCAGCCTTCTTTTTGGTCCAACTCTCACATCATACATGACTACTGGAAAAACCATAGCTTTGACTTGGATGGACCTTTGTTGGCAAAATAATGTCTACTTTTTAATATGCTGTCTAGGTTGGTCATAGCTTTTCTTCCAAGGAGTAAGTGTCTTTTGATTTCATGGCTGGAGTCACCATCTGCAGTTTTTTTGGAGCCCAAGAAAATAAAGTCTATCACTGTTTTTATTGTTTCCCCATCTATTTGCCATGAAGTAATGGAACCCAATGCCAATGAGATTGTTTTTTTGAATGTTGAGTTTGAAGCCACCTTTTTCATTCTCTTCTTTCACTTTTATCAAGAGGCTCTTCAGCTCCTTTTCACTTTCTGCCATAAGGGTGGTGTCATCTGCATATCTGAGGTTATTGATATTTCTCCTGGCAATCTTGATTCCAGCTTGTGCTTTATCCAGCCTTGCATTTTGCATGATGTACTCTGCATATAAGTTAAATAAGCAGGGTGACAATATACAGCCTTGACATAAACCTTTTCCAGTTTGGAATCAGTCCATCATTCCAAGTCCGGTTCTAACTGTTGTTTCTTGACCTGAACACAGGTTTGACAAGAGGCAGTTAAGGTGGTCTGGTATTCTCATCTTGAAGAATTTCCAACAGTTTTTTGTGATCCACACAAAGGCTTTAACATAGTTAAGCAAGCAGAAGTGTGTGTATATATATATACACACACATATATATATATATATGTGTGTGTGTGTGTGTATAATATTCTCTTGCTTTTTCTATGATCCAACAGATGTTGGCAATTTGATCTCTGGTTCCTCTGCCTTTTTTTTTTAATTCTAGCTGTGTTTTGGAAGGTCTCGGTTCACATGCTGTTTAAGCCTGGCATGGAGAATTTTGAGTATTCCTTTAGTAGCATGTGAATTGAGTGCAAATGTACTGTAGCTTAAACATTCTTTGGTAATGCCCTTTTTTGGGATTGGGATGAAAACCTAACTTATTTTACATAGCATAATATCCTGAAGGTTCATCTGTGCTGTCTCATAATCCAGAATTATCTTCTTTTTGAAGACTTGTATGTTAGTCATTCAGTTGTGTCCAACACTTTGTGACTCCATGGACTGTATTCTGCCAGGTTCGTCTCTCCATGGTATTTCACAGGCAAGAATACTAGAGTGGGTTGCCAATTTTCAAACAAATCCAAAAAGCAGGCTTTTGTATTAATTTGGCTCTTCCAAAATACTATTTATTTCTCTTTATATTTGCATATTTTGACTATTTCTCTCTCTTCCAGTTTCTAGATCTTCGTTGTTCCTCCTCACTGCTGCCTGCCTTTTCTTTCTACAGTCTGGCTTGTGTCAAGTTCCCTAATCAAAACCTGCCAGTGTTTTCTATAATCCTTGCTACTGCTGCTGCTGCTAAGTCCCTTGAGTCGTATCCGACTCTGTGTGACCCCATAGACGGCAGCCCACCAGGCTCCCCCATCCCTGGGATTCTCCAGGCAAGAACACTAAAGTTGGTTGCCATTTCCTTCTCCGATGCATGAAAGTGAAAGTGAAGTTGCTCAGTCGTGTCTGACTCCTAGGGACCCCATGGACTGCAGCCCATCAGGCTCCTCTGTTCATGGGATTTTCCAGGCAAGAGTACTGGAGTGAGTTGCCATTGCCTTCTATAAGCCTTACATAAATACAAAACATTTTGGTCAGAATTCAAGGATAATAGAGTATTTTTATTACCTTTCCCTTGCAAGCTTCTGCCACCTTAAAAAGTCCACAATGTGAGAGTTGTGAGTCAAGTTTTATTTGGGGCAAAATGAGGACTATAGCAGGGAGACAGCATCTCAGATAGCTCTGAGACACTTCTCCAAAGAGGCAGGGGGAAGGTCGTATATATTTGATTTTCATGAAGGAGAAGTACATACAATCAAGTACATAATTTTTTGCAGATTTCTACAACTCATGAGGAGTAAGTAGATATCATGAAGGACTTTAATGCTTTTAAGATATAAGGAGATAAAGGAATTGAGTTTATAAAAATCAGCCCCTGAAAATATCTATCTGAAGACCCATTCTGTAAGTTTTTCCCAGAATACAGAGTGCCTTATTTGTGCTCTCCATCTTGATCTCCTTTCAGAGGGTTTTAAAAACCAGCAACTGAAGCAGCATATGATTTAATCCTTGTAGGGGTAGATGACAAATATCAATGGCAATTGACAATTTGTACTTGAAGTTCCAAAATCCTAATTTCACTCATTCAAATGAGTGAACCACTATTCCCAGTTGGTTATTTATATGTTTATATCTTAGAAAGATCATTCTTGATTCAGTAAGGAAAATAATTTAAGTGGTGGCAGAGAAGGTGCAAGAAGATACATAAAATCTTTAAATGAATTACTTTAGAAAGAAAGATAATAAGAATGAAAAATATAGTTAAATATGTACTAAGGATATTTTCTTTAAATAAAAGGAAAATATATAGCAATAAGTAGAATGAGAATATTGGGTCCCAGAGAGACAAATATTGAAGTTCAACAAAGTTTGGATGTACTATGGTGAAGGTGCCAGAATCACTGAGGCAAAAATTATGAGATAATATTTATTATAAAAATACTAACAAAGAAAGGAGAAAGAGTATTCAATAAGCCTGATTCTTATGTTTAAGAAATAGAATGAAATGAGAGAAAAGATGCTTATATTTTTTAAAATGGTGACAATATAAGATAGTCCAAGACATTACAAGTCTATCAATTGAAGTGATGATTTGACAATGATGATCAAAGAAGTATATATTATGTTGAAATAGCTGCTGGCATCTTAAGTAAAAGACATAAATTGAGAGATGTTAATAAATTGGGAAAGAGGGTAGAGAGTGAAAATACATAAACACACAAAAAATAGAAAGAAAGAGATGTGAGAACTGTAGAATATTCATGTTCATTTAATGGCAGGATTGAGAGGATCCATCTTTAAAAAAAATAAATGTCAAAATTAAATGAAAGCTTAATTGGACAAGTTTTCCTACCCATCACAGTGACAATAGGGCTTTCATCTTTTGATCATCAATTTTCCCATAACAAAATAATCTTTAAAATTGACTAGATACTGATTCAAGCAGAATTTGATGTCATCTAGCTAATGCTTTATAGGAGGGAAATCCTAGGAAAGACTTAAAATGAATTTGTGACAAAAAGGATTAAACTGTTAATTTTAATTGTACAAAACAATTGAGAAACTACTCAGTTCAATATGTATATGTTATTTGTGATGGGTTTAGCTGCAAATGCATGTTTTTGGAGATTTATATTACATATTTGTTCTACTAATCTATGTGACTAAAAAGTGACACCATCCCTCATCTGTGATATAGTTATAGTGATGCTTTCAGTCTGCTGTTTAAATTTATATCCTATGCTTTACCACAGGCTGTTAAAATTTAACTATAAGATAAGTTTTAATATAACTACATGCACAATATATTATAATACCATCTTTGTATACTACACAAGAAGAGCAAACTGAAATTAGAGCCAAAGATTCAATTTTCAGATCCATATAATATGAAAATTATTGAGTAGTTTAAATAAGTTTGGCTATGAAAGTGATTTACTTTTTGACTAGAGGCTCAGGCTTGTAAAGGTCAAAATTACTTCAAAATTACTCTGGGAATTCTGTAGGTTTTGAATAAACACATTAATAAGATTCACGGGAAAAAGGGGAGCATGGACAAAAATCAAAAGTTCATGTTAAAAAAAAATACAAAAACAGCCTGTTACTTTTGAAAAAGAAAAAGAGGAAATAACTTATTAAAAAGAAGAAGAGGAAATCTTAACTTATTGGATCATATTTTGAAAGAAAAGCTGATAATATATGCTATTCTCAGAAAAAAAAAAACAAATTATAGATGGTTCAATGGTTTAAATTTGAAAGATTATTACAAAGACATTTAAAAATAAATGTTTTTAAAATATACAAAATATAGAGGTTAAAAAAGTGTCAACTGCAAAAAGGGCACAATATGAGAGTTTAAGTTTTATTTGGGACAAAATGAGGACTATAACCTGGGAGACAGCATAGCTCTGAGGAACTACTCTGAAAAGGTAAGGGAAATATTGGTATATATGTGATTTTGATGAAGAGGAATACATACAATTTAGCACATAATTTTTGCAGAAGGTTTCTGCTAGTCAAGAGGAGCAGTTGTCACCATGAAGGACTTTAATGCTTTCCCAGATATGAGGAGATGAAAGAATTGGGCTCATAAAATCTCCTGAAAATATCTAACCATCTAAAAGAACTGTTCTGCCAGTTTTTCCCAGAGCACAGAATGCATTATTTCTGATCTTTACATAAAAAAATCTGTCAGAGTGTGTTGAAAGTCAGTGCCTGTAGCAGTTTGAGAGGCACTTAATCTTTGTACAGGGGATGACAACTGTCAATTTTCAGTTAGCAAAAGAAAAGATAGATATTTTGAAAATACAAAATTATAAAAGTTCCATGTAAAAAGTTACACTAAGTGAAAAAAAAATGTATAAATTAGTGAAATATTGAAGTACACATGACAAAGTAAATATTTATTTAACAAATAAATAAAATTATATTAATAAGTTAATAACAATATAAGTCATTAATTTATGACTGGATGTACAAACATATGTATAATAACAAAAATGCATTCTACAAGATGCAAATTAATTTTTACATGCAAAAAGATTAATATTTTTACCTAACTGTGGAAAAAATAAACATTTTTAAACACAAAATTCTAATGTTTGGAAAAATTAAGACTTCATTAAGTGGGGCAGAATAAATACTGCAATTTATACAGTTTCACAATTTTAATAAAAATTTCAACAGTATATATGTATTTTGATAATAAAGCTCTACTTATAGACAATTATAAGTGTCCTTTCACCTGTACATAAATATTTTATGAAAGAGTATTCATTTAAGCATTTCTTGTGCAAGGATTGTTCAGTTAACTTCACTTCAGTTGCTCAGTTGTGTCCAACTCTTTGTGACCCCATGACCACAGCACACCAGGCCACCCCGTCCATCACTAATTCCTGGAGTTTACCCAAACTCATATCCATTGAGTCGGTGATGCCATCCAACCATCTCATCCTCTGTTATCCCCTTATCCTCCCACCTTCAATCTTTCCCAGCATCAGGGTCTTTTCAAATGAGTCAGCTCTTAGCATCAGGTGGCCAAAGTATTGGAATTTCAGCTTCAGCATCAGTCCTTCCAATGAACACCCAGGACTGATCTCCTTTAGGATGGATTAATTGGATCTCCTTGTAGTCCAAAGGACTCTTAAAAGTCTTCTCCAACACCACAGTTCAAAAACATCAATTCTTCAGCAATCAGCTTTCTTTAAAGTCCAACTCTCACATCCATAAATGACTACTGGGAAAAAAATAGCCTTGACTAGATGGACCTTTGTTGGCAAATGTCTCTGCTTTTTAAAATGTTGTCTAGGTTGTCTATACACTTGTCCAAGGAGCAAGTGTCTTTTAATTTCATGGCTGTAGTCACCATCTGCAGTGATTTGGAGCCCCCCAAAATAAAGTCTGACACTGTTTCCACTGTTTCCTTATCTGTTTGACATGAAGTGATGGGACCGGATGCCATGATCTTAGTTTTCTGTATGTTGAGCTTTAAGCCAACTTTTTCACTCTCCTCTTTCACTTGCCTCAAGAAGTGCTCTAGCTCTTATTCACATTCTGCCATAAGGGTGGTTTCATCTGCATATCTGAGGTTATTGATATTTCTCTGGCAATGTTGATTCCAGCTTGTGCTACTTCCATCCCAGCGTTTCTCATGATATACTCTGCATATAAGTTAAATAAGCAGGGTGACAATACACAGCCTTGATGTACTCCTTTCCTGATTTGGAAAGTCTGTTGTTCCATGTCCAGTTCATACTGTTGCTTCCTGACCTGCATACAGGATCCCCAAGAGGCAGATCAGGTGGTCTGGTATTCCCATCTCTTTCAGAATTTTTCTCAGTTTATTGTGATCTTTGGCATAGTCAATAAAGCAGAAATAGATTTTTTTCTAGAACTCTCTTGCTGTTTCGATGATCCAGAAGATGATGGCATTTGATCTCGTGTTCCTCTGCCTTTTATAGATCCAGCTTGAACATCTGGAAGTTCATGGTTCATGTATTGCTGAAGCCTGGCTTGGAGAATTTTGAGCATTACTTTACTAGTGTGTGAGATGAGTGTAATTGTGCAGTAGTTTGAGCATTCTTTGGCATTGTCTTTCTTTGGAACTGAAATGAAAACTGACCTTTATCAGTCGTGTGGCCACTGCTGAGTTTTACAAATTTGCTGACATATTGAGGGCATCACATTCACTACATAATCTTTTAGGATTTGAAATAGCTCAACTGGAATTCCATCACCTCCACTAGCTTTGTTCCTAATGATGCTTCCTAAGGCCTACTTGACTTCACATTCCATGATGTCTGGCTCTAGGTGAGTGATCACATCATCATGATAATCTGGGTCGTGAAGATCTTTTTGTCCAGTTCTCCTGTGTATTCTTGCCACCTCTTGTTAATATCTTCTGCTCCTGTTAGGTCCATCCCATTTCTGTCCTTTATTGAGCCCATCTTTGCATGAAATATTCCCTTGCTATGCTATGCTAAGTCACTTCAGTCATGTCCGACTCTGTGTGACCCCATTGATGGCAGCCCACCAGGCCTCCCCATCCCTGGGATTCTCCAGGCAAAACACTGGAGTGGGTTGCCATTTCCTTCTCCAATGCATGAAAGTGAAAAGAGAAAGTGAAGTCGTTCAGTCATGTCCGACTCTTAGCGAACCCATGGACTGCAGCCTACCAGGCTCCTCCGTCCGTGGGATTTTCCAGGCAAGAGTACTGGGGTGGGGTGCCATTGCCTTCTCCGGAAATATTCCCTTGTTATCTCTAATTTTCTTGAAGAAATCTCTGTTATTTCCCATTCTATTGTTTTCCTCTATTTCTCTGCATTGATCAATGAGGAAGGCTTTCTTATCTCTCCTGCTATTCTTTGGAACTCTGCATTCAAATGGGTATATCTTTCCTTTTCTCCTTTGCTTTTTGCTTCCCTTCTTCTCACAGCTATTTTTAAGGCCTCCTCAGATAGCCATTTTGCTTTTTTTACATTTCTTTTTCTTGGGGCTGCTCTTGATCCCTATCTCTTGTACAATGTCATGAACCTCCATCCACAGTTCATCAGGCACTCTTCCTATCAGATCTAGTCCCTTAAATATATTTCTAACCTCCACTGTATGATTGTTAGGCATTTGATTGAGGTCATGCCTGAATGGTCTAGTGGTTTTCCCCACTTTCTTCAATTTCAGTCTGCATTTGGCAATAATGAGTTCCTGATCTCAGCCACAGTCAGCTCCCAATCCTTTTTTTCCTGAATTTAATGAGCTTCTCAATCTTTGCCTCCAAATAATATAATCAATCTGATTTCAGTATTGACCATCTGGTGATGTCCATGTGTAGAGTTTTCTCTTGTTTTGTTGGAAGAGGTTGTTTGCTATGACCAATGCATTCTCTTGGCAAAACTCTATTAGTCTTTGCCCTGCTTCATTCCGTACTGCAAAGCCAAATTTGTCTATTACCTAAGGTGTTCCTTGACTTCCTACTTTTGCATTCCAAAAGTAGGAATTTGCATTCCAGTCCCCTATAATTAAAGGGACATCTGTTTTGGGTGTTAGTTCTAAGAGGTCTTGTAAGTCTTCATAGAACTCTTCAGCTTCAGCTTCTTCAGCATTACAGGTCAGGGTATAGACTTGGATTATGATAATGAATGGTTTGCTTTGGAAGTGAATAGAGATCATCGTGTCTTCTTTGAGATTGCATCCAAGTACTGCATTTTGGACTGTTTTGTTGACTATGATGGCTACTCCATTTCTTCTGAGGGATTCCTGCCCACAGTAGTAGATACAATGGTTATCTGAGTTAAATTCACCCATTCCAGTCCATTTTAGTTCGCTGATTCCTAGAATGTCGACATTCACTCTTGCCATGTCCTGTTTGACCACTTCCAATTTGCCTTGATTCATGGATCTAACATTCCAGGTTCCTATGCAATATTGCTCTTTACAGCATTGGACCTTGCTTCTATCACCAGTCACATCCACAACTGTATGTTGTTTTTGATTTGGTTTTAACTCCTTCTTCTTTCTGGAGTTAGTTCTCCAGTGTTTTCTAGTAGCATATTGGGCACCTACCAACCTGGGGAGGTTATCTTTCAGTGTCCTATCTTTTTGCCTCTTCATACTGTTCATGGGGTTCTCTAGGCAAGAATACTGGAATGGGCTGCCAGGGTATCATCTGGAGTGCCCACCTCCAGAGGATCATCCCAACTCAGGGATTGAACCCAGGCTTTCCACATTGCAGGTGAATTCTTTACTGTCTGAGCACTAGGGAAGTGCCACCTGCCATATCAGTAAACAAAGGATGTTGCAGCCATCAAAATCTCAGCTACTGTAGCCACTTCCAAGGCTCCACCCTGAGGAGATGCAGAATGGAAAGTAAGTTAGAGAAGGAGAAATATTGTATGGCATTCTTTATATGTGGAATCTAAAAAGAAATAATACAGATAAACTTACAAAACAGAAAGAGACTCACAGACTTACAGAATGAACTTAATGATTGCCAAGAGGAAGGGTGGGGGGGATAGTTAGGGAGTTGGGGATGGACATGTACACACTACTATATTTAAAATGAATAACCAACGAAGACCTACTATATAGCAGGGTTATGTGGCAGCCTGAATGAGAGGGGAGTTTAGGGGAGAATGGATACATGTATATGTATGGCTGAGTCCCTTTGCTGTTCCCCTAAACTATCACAACATTTTAAATTGGCTGTACCCCAATACAAAATAAAAAGGTTTTTGTTTTTTATTAATATGCAGTATGAATAAAACAAACAGATAATGGCCCCAGATAGCTGAGGTGCATGTAAAAGGAATGATTTCAGTAAGCCCAAGCTTGTATATCTTCCTATAGGAAATGACAACCCACTCCCATGAAGTTCTATATATCCTGGCTCAGTGAAGAGAAACTAAAAAGCCTCTTGATGAAAGTGAAAGTGGAGAGTGAAAAGGTTGGCTTAAAGCTCAACATTCAGAAAACGAAGATCATGGCATCTGGTCCCATCACTACATGGGAAATAGATGGAGAAACAGTGAAAACAGTGTCAGACTTTCTTTTTCTGGGCTCCAAAATCACTGCAGATGGTGACTGCAGCCATGAAATTAAAAGATGCTTACTCCTTGGAAGGAAAGTTATGACCAACCTAGATAGCATATTCAAAAGCAGAGACATTACTTTGTCAACAAAGGTTCGCCTAGTCAAGGCTATGGTCTTTCCTGTGGTCTTCCTATGTATGGATGTGAGAGCTGGACTGTGAAGAAGGCTGAGCATTGAAGAATTGATGCTTTTGAACTGTGGTGTTGGAGAAGACTCTTGAGAGTCACTTGGACTGCAAGGAGATCCAACCAGTCCATTCAGAAGGAGATCAGCCCTGGGATTTCTTTGGAAGGTATGATGCTAAAGCTGAAACTCCTATACTTTGGCCACCTCATGCGAAGAGTTGACTCATTGGAGAAGACTCAGATGCTGGGAGGGATTGGGGGCAGGAGGAGAAGGGGACGCCAGAGGATGAGATGGCTGGATGGCATCACTGACTCGATGGATGTGAGTCTGAGTGACCTCCGGGAGTTGGTGATGGACAGGGAGGCCTGGTGTGCTGTGATTCACGGGGTGGCAAAGAGTCAGACATGACTGAGCGACTGATCTGATCTGATCCCTTACCTCTTTCGAGTGGTTTCTCAGGGAAATCTGAGAGTCCTGTGTTCTGGGATTGAAGTTCTCAGAAAATCTACCAAATATAATATCAACATAACTCTCAACTTTGAGGTTATTCACTTTTTTCAATCAGCATCTAAAAATATATTTTCCTAGTGTTATTACCTTTGTTATTAGTTATACTTAACTTACAATGTACTTACTTTTTATTAAATTATTAAGTTATTTCTAAACTACTTTATTAACAACTTCATTATGTATGAATTTAACTTTTATTTTTTTCCAAAACTATTGACTGCATTCTCTTAAGCACTGGAAAATCTATTTGAACCTTGGGATAATATAATAAATAAATAAAATTTCCATTTTGAGTATCTTAAGGAACTAAAAGCTATTTACATAACAAGGGGATGATAGTTCTCAAGAGGGTCACAAGGCTTCTTTAGGAGATGACAGAGGTGCTTTCTCCAAGAAGCTGAAATTTAAGCTATGAACTAAAGTATGAATGAGAAAAAGAGGGCAAATTCATCATGCAGAGTCATGAGAAGAATGCTCCAAAGGATAACACAGGATGAGCAAAGGCCTCACATGACCAAATAAAGGACAGTGTAAACTGGAAACTTCACTGTGGTTGCATGATTGTGTAGAAAGCGGAGAGGGCAGAGGAAAAAGGGTCTAAATCTAAAAGGCTTTTTGTGATCCCTTCTGGGAGGTTTTGGTTACTGCATGATGTCTGGCTACTCCACCAGCATGTGACTCACAAAGAAGTTTGACAATTAACTTGAAGCTTTCATTTATGTGTTCCTACCAGTGTGGAACAGGTTTTATTGGTGGTTCAGATGGTAAAAAATCCACCTACAATTTGGAAGACCTGGATTGCATCCCTGGTCGGGAAGATTCCCTAGAAAAGGGAATGGCTGCCCGTTCCAGTATTTTTGCCTGGAGAATTCAATGAACAGAGGAGCCTGGCGGGCTACCTACAGTCGCAAAAGAGCTGGACACAAATCTGCGGCTAACATTTTCATTTTCACTTTACCAGCAAGGAACAAATTTGCAGCAAAAACATACATGAGAGCACTGATCACATGAAAAATGCACTATACTTGAGATAATATTTTAATTCTATTTAAAAGAGATTAGTTACCATTTTCAATTAATGTGCTATTCCCATGGTTTGGATCCTGAGTCACAAAAAGCTTGAATGAAGTTCCTGATATTTCAAAACTCAACAGCAATTGAGCAACTGACACAGAAATGGCATTTATTTAACTCTTTCAAGGCAGTGTTAAGTAGTGGAAAGTACCTGAACTTCAGAATAGAGGGGCTAGGATTATAGGTCAATTAAATCTTGATAAAACTGGGGAAAATGTGTTGGGGTTCAGTCCTATCCTTTCACTTGCAACCTGTGTTACTTTGGGAATTTTTAAAAATTCTTTTAAGTTGATATGTTGTAGTTATCATTTTGATTCAGTTTTCTGTTTCTCTCTCTCTCTCTCTTTTATATATATATATATATATATATATATATATATATATATATATATAGGCAAAGAATACACCTCCAATACAGGAGCTGCAGGTTTGATCTTTGGTTCAGGAAGATCCTCTGGAGAAGGAACGGCCACCCACTCCAGTATTACTTCCTGGGAAATCCCATGGACAGAGGGGCCTGGAAAGATAAAGTCTGTGGAGTTGCAGAAGAGTTAGGCACAACTTAACAACTAAACAACAACAGTTTGAGATCTCACTTCCCCCAACAGGGATAAAACTTGTGCCCCCTGCAGTGGAAATGCAGAGTTTTAACCACTGGATTTCCAGGGAAGTTCCACTTTGGGATTTTTTTTTTTTTTTTTCTTGACTTTCACTTTTCCACCCTCCAAATTGTTCTCTTAAGAAATAGATATTATGAAACTGAGCTCTCATTCCCTCTCTTATTGTTTTAAAAACTGATATTACAAAAATTCTAGTTTTCTCTCTGAAGCTGTTTGTCTTTACCTACTGGATCGTGGGAGAAAAGTTTGCTTAGTCTATTGACATTTGAGTTTGCAAAGGAGAAAAAAAAAATGAATGCAGCATACATGATTAATATTAATAATAACAATAAAAGCTCCCAGAAAGGTTTCCCACTAATCTTTTATTATTCAGGCTCTGATGCATAATGAACATTCTGAATATTTAATAACTGAAAGAAAGAAAAGCCAACTGAACATCTTGAGCTGTCATATATATGCATGAGAAAGCTCCTTATCCCATGAAGAGAGAGAACAGACTGGATCTGTCAACGATAAAATATGACATTTTTACACCCCTAGTCAAATGTCACTACGGATTGCAAGTGACATCTTATAACCAAGAACAACTTCCTATAGAATATGAAAAATATAAGTGCTTCTTTCCTTGCTAAGAATTTATATTGAAAGGTCATTGCAGTGCATATAAAATCCCACTGAAGCTGCTTAATGCAATTTCTATTTTCATTCCAATATCATCAGGTGGTGAGTGTGGGCTTGGTCTAATTAAAAAGCAGATTGTAATTTGCATATGCAGAGACACTGGAAAAGCAGATAAGTGAGGATTTGCTTGGGGGGAAATGGTTGATCAAGCAAGAAATAATGGGGAAATGATGGAACGAAAATTTCTAGGCCTTTGCCCTTTGTAGAAAGGTTGTTTTCTTCTTTATTCTTCCTTTATTTCTAGATATTCATAGCAAGGTATCAGCATCTCCTTAGGGCAAAGGCATGTTCCTCCAAAACACATAAAGACTTTATGAGATACAAAGTTTTTTTAAGACAATAAGATTTTTCCAATTCAATTCACCCTGGAAATAAAATTAGTTTGGTGTATTATGTGAGTTGTGGCTTTTTTCTTTCTTTTTATATTCCATATTTTGAATATAACAGAGACTAAGAGAATAGTTGGGGGAAGAGTGTAGAACCCCAAAGCAATTGTTCGAGAATGAAGAAAGTATATATATATAAAAATTAGCCATTCTTTGTATTGGATAACCTGTCATACTACACTTTTCCTCTTTATTTGTAAACTGTCATGCTGTCAGATGAGTTCTTATTGTTGTATCTTCTTTGCTTCCACTGTGCTCTTATTCCTACCCTGCTGCTGCTGCTACTGCTGCTAAGTCGCGTCGTGTCCGACTCTGTGCGACCCCAGAGGAAGCCACCAGGCCCCCCGTCCCTGGGATTCTCCAGGCAAGAATACTGGAGTGGGTTGCCATTTCCTTCCCAATGCATGAAAGTGAAAAGTGAAAGTGAAGTCGCCAGCGGCCGCCGCGACCCCATGGACTGGAGCCACCAGGATCCTCCGTCCATGGGATTTCCAGGCAAAAGTACTGGGGTGGGGTGCCATTGCCGGCTGCTGCTAAATTGCTTCAGTCGTATCCGACTCTGTGCAGTCCCATAGACGGCAGCCCACCAAGCTCCCCGTCCCTGGGATTCTCCAAGCAAGAACACTGGAGTGGGTTGCCATTTCCTTCTCCAATGCATGAAAGTGAAAAGTGAAAGTGAAGTAGCTTAGTCGTATCCGACTCCTAGCGACCCCATGGACTGCAGCCTACCAGGCCCCTCCATCCATGGGATTTTCCAGGCAAGAGTACTGGAGTGGGTTGCCATTGCCTTCTCCGATTCCTACCCTAGAAAACAATAAAATTGGTTTCAATATTGTTTCCATTTTTGTCTTCAGTAATGTTTATCTATTTATATTTGGCATAATGAAGTTTTCACTAAAAGATTGACAAGCCCTGAAATCAAGGTTAGAAATCCTCTAAAAACTTACTGCCAAGGGGGATTTCCCAAATGTGCTTAAGTTCACATAACCACTGGGTGTTGAGAAAAACTCCTGTTTATCAATGTGCTGTGACAGACACCAACATCCCTGGACATTGCAAAATCTGCTGGCTAACAGGAACTTACTGAGTTGATCAGTCCATTCCCAGATATAAAGTAGTCATGAAACTAAAGTAGGAAAAATGGAAATCCATTCTATTATGAATGTTCAAAACTTATTAGGTATATAAAAAGTGCACTATATATTTGTCCACCCATTTTTAAAACCCTGGTACATTTTACCATGATTAAATGTATTTTCCTTCATTTAACATAAAATATGCCTTCCGTGAACTTCCTGATGTTCAAGCTGGTTTTAGAAAAGGCAGAGGAACCAGAGATCAAATTGCCAACATCCGCTGGATCATGGAAAAAGCAAGAGAGTTCCAGAAAAACATCTATTTCTGCTTTATTGACTATGCCAAAGCCTTTGACTGTGTAGATCACAATAAACTGTGGGAAATTCTGAAAGAGATGGGAATACCAGACCACCTAATCTGCCTCTTGAGAAATCTGTATGCAGTTCAGGAAGCAACAGTTAGAACTGGTCATGGAACAACAGACTGGTTCCAAATAGGAAAAGGAGTATATTGTCACCATGTTTATTTAACTTATATGCAGAGTACATCATGAGAAATGCTGGACTGGAGGAAACACAAGCTGGAATCAAGATTGCTGGGAGAAATACCAATAACCTCAGATATGCAGATGACACCACCCTTATGGTAGAAAGTGAAGAGGAACTAAAAAGCCTCTTGATGAAGGTGAAAGTGGAGAGTGAAAAGGTTGGCTTAAAGCTCAACATTCAGAAAACGAAGATCATGGCATCTGGTCCCATCACTACATGGGAAATAGATGGAGAAACAGTGGAAACAGTGTCAGACTTTGTTTTTCTGGGCTCCAAAATCACTGCAGATGGTGACTGCAGCCATGAAATTAAAAGACGCTTACTCCTTGGAAGGAAAGTTATGACCAACCTAGATAGCATATTCAAAAGCAGAGACATCACTTTGCCAACAAAGGTTCGCCTAGTCAAGGCTATGGTCTTTCCTGTGGTCATGTATGGATGTGAAAGCTGGACTGTGAAGAAGGCTGAGCACTGAAGAATTGATGCTTTTGAAGTGTGGTGTTGGAGAAGACTCTTGAGAGTCCCTTGGACTGCAAGGAGATCCAATCAGTCCATTGTGAAGGAGATCAGCCCTGGGATTTCTTTGGAAGGAATGATGCTAAAGCTGAAACTCCAGTATTGTGGCCACCTCATGCAAAGAGTTGACTCATTGGAGAAGACTCTGATGCTGGGAGGGATTGGGGGCAGGAGGAGAAGGGGACGACAGAGGATGAGATGGCTGGATGGCATCACTGACTCGATGGATGTGAGTCTGAGTGACCTCCGGGAGTTGGTGATGGACAGGGAGGCCTGGCGTGCTGCAGTTCATGGGGTTGCAAAGAGTCAGACACGACTGAGCGACTGATCTGATCTGATCTGATCTGATGCTTTCCAAAAAGTCATGAGATATTGAAACAAGGGCAAAAATATTACTTATATATTATGTTGATAACCATGACATCACAATGCACATATAAGAAATTACTTTAAATATTAACAGTGATTGTTTCTAGGTGTTAAAATGTGATTTTTTCCAGATTTCAGTTTTAATTTATTTGCTATATCCAATTGATTAGATTTTGTGATAATAGAAAAGTTTACCATTTAGAAGTGGCACACTGTAAAATATATTTCAAATCAAATCCTCTAACACTTTACATTATAAAATTTCTGTCTTCAAATATAATATTAACAAAATCTCCCTAAGTTGAACTAAGCTGAAGAGTTTTAATGACCAATACTGGTTTTATCATACACTGAGTGTCTGTTTATTCATTTGTTTGTTCAACACCATGTCTGAGTGCCTGCTAAATGCCTAGCAAGCTACCAGGCATACTGTAGATGCATCATGGATTTTTTTTTTTTTTTACACTAAGGTAAAAGAAGAAAAATATGTTAGGCACTCTGCTAGAGGATGAAATTATTGAGATGATCAAAAAAATCCCTCTTGCTTTATTTTGTATATATCTGTATATGTATTCTGATAGCTCAAGGGATTGAAAGTCCAGATATCATTGATTAACTTTGGAAAACTGCAAAATATATACAGACTACTATATATAAAATAGATTACTGATAAGAACCTACTGAATAGTACAGGGAACTCTACTTAATGCTCCATAATGATCTATATGGGAAAATAATCTGAAAAAGAATGGACACATCATATATAAAACAGACTCACTTTTCTGTACAGCTGAAACTAACATAACATTGTAAGTCAACTATAACCCAATTAATTTTCTTTTGAAAGTACCCCTTTTTCTTAAAAGATAGAAACTGCAGTTTTGTGGCATTTTTCTCTGTCATTTTAGCTGTTACTTCTAACCAATACCTTCATTATGACAGCCCATTGAAAAACAGTACACCAACAGATGCAACATAGCTGGGAAAAGGACATTTTTAGAGCAATAACAAAAATAATCATAGCCTCTTCTAATTTATATGCTAAAGTATGCAACGTTTTTGGCCACACCACACCAGATTTCAGGATCTTAGTTCCCAGACCAGAGATTGAACTCAGGCCACAGAGGTGGAAGTTTTGAGTCCTAACCACTATACCACCAGGGAATTCTTAAGACATGCATATGTCGTGTCCTCTCAGTAGGTATGTAGCATTATTTCATTTTACAGATAATTAAACTGAGATAAAGGGAAATTGAGCTTCTTCAGTGGCTCAGTGGTAAAGAATCCTCTTGCAGTGCAGGAGATATGGAGACATGGATTTGATCCCAGGGTTGGAAAGAATTCCTGGAGGAGGAATTCTGGGCAAGATTCCAGTAATCTTGCCCAGAAAATCCCATGGACGGAGGAGTCTGGAGGGCTACAGTCCATGGTGTCACAAAAGATTCAGACACAACTGAGCAACTAAATAACGGGAACAAAGAGAAATGATATTCTTTTCTAGGTCACATCTATATTAGACCTGTGGTGTGCCCATCAGTCAGCAGTCATCAACGCTGAGGTAAGACCTTCTACCAACAAAAAGATTACAGCTTGTTGATGGCTTAGATGATGGTTATCATGTTTTAGCCATAAATTATTTTTAAATTAAGGGTAAAAAATAGAACTGGAGTGTATAGGTCTCTGGAGTCTTTGCTGAGTCCATTTCAGCATCCTCAAGCACCTTTGATGCCATAGGATCTCACTAAATGGATTTTAAAGATATTTTTTGATGTTTAATATATTCTGAAGTGTACATGTAATGTATACCTAAGGTAGGAAGTATGAAAATAAAATGAACCCATATATCTCCAACATGTTAAAATCTAGACTAGTATCAACAGTTTTGATGTTTATCTGAAAGTCTGTAAAGATTCCTGTTATCTCAAATACTTTAAAAAATATAAATAGAATCTAGTTTCGGTTTTAGTCTTTGCTTTATTTTCTTTGTGAGTTGGAAGGTCCACAATATTGTTAAGAGTGGAGTTTGTTGTTGTTGCTATTGTTCAGTCTGTAAGTTGTCTCTTCGTAATCCCGTGGACTGCAGCACGCCAGGCTCCTCTGTCCTCCAAGATCTCCCAGAGATTGCTCAAATTTATGTACACTGAGTTGGTGATTCTCTCTAACCATCTCATCCTCTGCTTCCCCTTCACCTTTAGCCTTCAGTCTTTCCCAGCATCAGGGTCTTTTCCAATAAGTCAGCTCTTTGCATCAAGGGGCCTAAGTATTGCAGCTTCAGCATCAGTCCCTCCAATCAACATTCAGATTTAATTTTCTTTAGAATTGACTGGTTTGTTCTCCTTGCAGTCCAAGGGACTCTCAAGAGTCTTCAGCAGCACAATTCAAAAGCATCAATTCTTCAGCATTCAGTCTTCTTTGTGGTCCTATTCTCACATTATAGACTATTTTGAGCTTGAAAATGTATAATTTGCAATGTATGCATGAAAAAAGTTCTATAAAAATTGGGGTTTTAATCATGACTTAGTTTTAAACTCTGGGTTCCTTAATCTTAAGACAAGTCTTTGTTCTATAGGCAAAAATGCCAATGTCCATTATGAGAGAAATTAATAAAACATGTATTGTCAATGTTTTGTTCCTTCATGTGGCTTCATCCCATCTCTTCAAGATGTTAGGTGTTCTCAGAGATGATAGTTTCCTGAATGTATGCTTTTGATGAATTTAGCTGGGTTATAAGTTAAGCTATTGTGAGAGAGACTCAAAACAGCTAAGACTCAATGATTATGCATAGCAGTCCAAGACTTGTGTGGTGGTTCAACAGTGTCAGTGAGCTAGGCTCCTACCATCATGTGACTTCAGCATCTGAAATTTCCTTAATCCTATGGTCCAGGATGACTCATCATTGTTTCTCTAGTCCTCTAAGAGAGCAGAGGAATGAAAGAGGGAAAGCTCACCTGTCTTCATTCAAAAACAGGAGAAGCTACCTATCAAGTGCCCACATATCTTACCAGTAATCACATGGCACACCAAGCCACAGTGAACTTGGAAAATGTAGTAGTATACTTTCAGCAACATTTGGGAGATCTATTATTATGAAGAAGGAGGATCGAATAGTGGAGGGTAATCTGTTTTCTTTCTTTGTTTATTGCTACATTCTCTATGAGTTCTAAGACACCATGATGCAGAGAATGTAGTGATAAGCAGTAAAATATTACATAATATATGTGGAGCTTGAAATGCTACTCCATAACTAACAGGCAGAGGCTACGGAACTGTTCTTAGGGAATTTAAAGACACTGTGAGGCAAAGAACAGTTACACAACCTCTGTGCGTCAGCCATGGAGCAACATTTCAAGCTCCAAATATATTATGTAATATTTAATTTTTTAAAAGTCAGTTTGAGTTCCCCACCCTCCCATAAAAAAAGACTGAGTAAGGATTTGAGTGAATGTAGTTCATTACAAAATGATCCAGAAAGCATTATGAGAACATGGGAAAGTCAAGCAGGGAGATTATAAAAGCCAGTAAGTCACCACAGTGGATAATCAGGGTCTGATTCTATTGTGGACTTTCTGAAAAGCTGTGTGCTCTAAACCCTCAATTTGTCCAATAAGAACAAGGAATGTAGGGTCATTATTCACCATATTCATCAAATTCCTTTCTTCATTGGTTGAGGTTTGCTCCCAGGAGCTGACTATTAGACAACAGTGCTCTGCCTTGAGTATGAGCCAAACACACTCCCCTGGCCAAAGAACACCATACTGAGACACTGAAGAAGCTGTGTACATGCATATGCAGGTAACCTGGAAAAAAAAAGAAAAAAGGCTAAAGAATTATGAGCAGGGCACCAGCAGTGATTGCTAGAATCCTATAAGATAATATATCTCCATTTTCCCAGTAAGGACATTTGATGCTCTTAGAGGTTGTGAACACCTGCAATGTGGGATAACTGGGTTCAGTCCTTGGCTTGGGAAGATCCCCTGGAGGAAGGCATGGCAACCCACTCCAGTATTTTTGCCTGGAGAATCCCATGGACAGAGGAGTCTGGTGGGCTGCAGTCCATGGTGTCACAAAGAGTCAGACACAACTGAGCAACTAAGCACAGCACAGCACAGAGTTTTTGAAACTTGCCTTGTTAGGGTCCCTGTAAGACTTCTAACCCTTTCCAATTTACTACATATCCTATGCTTTATACGACTGATCAACTAGAGAATTCAAAGGCTCTCACTATAAAATCTCTACTCTTTTCTCAGAATTTTGATCCTTCAATATGACCGTGCTATAAACCCTTGTCTAAGTTTTTCCATTGATCCAAAGATGCTATTCAGTCTTCTTTTCACTCCAAAGCAGCTTCCAGTCCTTCTAAACCAGCTCTGACTCCATTTCTTCCAGTTCCAGAATCTGTTGGTGGTAATTGCTGCCATGGAATAATTGGTTAAATAATTTAGCATTGAGTTGGTTGCTTGCATTTCTTATCCTCTATGAATCTATACACTGCTATGGGAAAGACCGGTTTGACCTAGAAGAGGCTTAATATAATTTTGGTGCCGGATTTTCTCTGAATTTCTGTTTATAAGCAGAGAAAGGTAGTTGTCTCCATCTTGGGGAACATTCCCCTTAAAGCAGTTGAAGCTATTTGGATTTTATTTTTCAGAATCAAGGAATGAAGTATATGCATTTTGTGTGCATGTGTATGTTTTTGTATCTACTTCTAGGCTAAATGAAATGTGTGGGTCTGTTCCCATAAACTAATTCTTTTTTTCCCATTCAATATATGATGTTAACACAGAAGTAACTGAAAGATCGAAGAGAGAACAAAATTTAAACTTTTTCCCAACCAATGAATTTTATCTTTTCTTTCTTTCCTGGAAGACTGCTACCAAATTAGAGGGGGAGCGGAGGAATTTTTCCAAATAAGATATCAGATCAGATCAGATCAGTCGCTCAGTCGTGTCCGACTCTTTGCGACCCCATGAACCGCAGCACGCCAGGCCTCCCTATCCATCACCAGCTCCCGGAGGTCACCCAGACTCACATCCATCGAGTCAGTGATGCCATCCAGCCATCTCATCCTCTGTCGTCCCCTTCTCCTCCTGCCCCCAATCCCTCCCAGCATCAGAGTCTTCTCCAATGAGTCAACTCTTCACATGAGGTGGCCAAAATACTGGAGTTTCAGCTTTAGCATCATTCCTTCCAAAGAAATCCCAGGGCTGATCTCCTTCACAATGGACTGATTGGATCTCCTTGCAATCCAAGGGACTCTCAAGAGTCTTCTCCAAATAAGATATAATATTATAATATTCCTTCCTTCTTAAACAGAAAAAATACAACATATTGAAGACTTGCTTGATGACTCAGCTGCATTGTTATTTAACATCACATTCTCTGTAATTCTCTCTCTCTCCCAATCAATCTCTCTTTCTCTCTCCAATACAATCTGCCTGGAATGTATCCATTGTATTGTCACCCATGCCCCTTAACTTCGACCCAGCCCCTGGGCAACTTCGTTGGTTTGTCACATTCTCTGGGCGGTGCTTCTAACCCCTGGCATCACTTTCATAGGTTTACACTTTATTTCAACAGTATTTTTCCCAATTTTAAGTTTATAGTTATATAAATAATTATTTGTGTGACACAAGGTTCTCTCTATATATAAGTCCTATAAGGACAGAACCCATATACTCCATTTTCAACACTGTATTTTCAACAAAATGTATGATACAGGGCAACCAATAAATTTGGCTAGATAATGATTCTAAAATGTTTAGTCTAATTTAAAATAAAAGATAAGAAACTATTTTCATTCTTTCACATATTCTTCTATTCAAAAAGTACAGTTTTAAAAAGTTGTCATTTTAACTACAATGTAAACCATAATTCCAAATTCTTTTGGATTTGAGGTCTTGTCAAACTTGGGTTTTACATATATATCTTCACGTGTAAGTACTAAGTCACTTCAAATGTATCTGACTCTTTGAGATTCTACGATGATAGCCCACCAGGCTCTTCTGTGCATAGAATTCTCCACGCAAGAATACTGGAGTATATGTGCCACAGCTTCCTTATCCATTATCTGTGGATGTACAACTAGGTTGCCTCCATGTCCTAGTTATTGTAAATAGTGCCAATTTGTACTGATGTATGGCAAAAACCATCACGATACTTTAAAGTAGTTATCCTCCAGTTAAAATAAACAAATAAATAGAAACAAAACAAAACAAAACAAAACAAAACAGAATACTGGAGTGGGTTGCCGTGCCCTCCACCAGGGGATCTTCCCAACCCAGGGATTGAATTCTCTTCTTTTACATCTCCTATGTTTGGCCACCTGATGTAAAGAGCTGACTCATTTGAAAAGACCCTGATGCTGGCAACGATTGAGGGCAGGAGGAGAAGAGGACGACAGAGGATGAGATAGTTGGATGGCATTACCGACTCAGTGGACATGGGTTTGGGTGGACTCTGGAAGTTGGTGAAGGACAAGGAGGTCTGGTGTGCTGCGGTTCATGGGGTCGCAAAATGTCAGACACGAATGAGCGACTGAACTGACCTGAACATTGGCAGGCAGTTTCTTTACCATTAGTCCCACCATATCTTCATAATCTTATCTTATTTAATGATTTAAATAATGGTTTCACATTGACATTGGGTGATGACACCACTGTAGTGTTATTAATTCTTCCAAAATGGCTGGATTTTTACTATTTTGCATTTTTTATTATTGTGTCTTATCTTGCAATAAGCAATATTTATGTGCATAAAACTTTAAAATTTTTAATTATTTATTTAGGTCTATTCCTAGAAGCAGAGGTCTCTATATAGAGAGATATTTATGACTTTTTTAAGAATCCCATCACTTCATGGCAAATGAATGTGGAAACAATGGAAACAGTGAGAAACTTTATTTTCTTGAGCTCCAAAATCATTGAGATAGTGACTGCAGCCATGAAATTAAGACACTTGCTCCTTGGAAGAAAAGCTATGACAAACCTAGACAGTATACTAAAAATGAGAGACATTACTTTGCCAACAAATGTCACTCTAGTCAAAGGTTTTGTTTTTCTAGTAGTCAGGTATGGATGTGAGAGTTGGATTATTACAAAGAAAGCTGAGAGCTGAAGAATTGATGATTTTGAACTGTGATGTTGGAGAAGACTCTTGAGAGTCTCTTGGACTGCAAGGAGGTCAAACCAGTCAATCCTAAAGGAAATCATTTCAGTTCAGTTCAGTTCAGTTGCTCAGTCACGTCTAACCCCATCGACTGCAGCACATGAGTCTTCTCAGGTCCGTCACCAACTCCTGGGGCTTGCTCAAATTCATATCCACCAAGTCAATCTATTCATCTCATCCTCTGTTGTCCCCTTCTCCTTCTGCCTTCAATCCTTCCCAGCATCAATGTCTTTTCCAATGAGTTGGCTTTCCACATTGGGTAGCCAAAGTATTGGAGCTTCAGCATCAGTCCTTCTAACGAATATACAGGACTGATTCCCTTTTATTCTTAAAAAGCATATTAAAAGACATGATATTGAAGCTGAAACTTCAATACTTTGGCCACCTGATGCAAAGAGCTGATTCATTTGAAAAGACCCTGATGCTGGAAAAGAGTGAAGGTAGGACTAGAAGGGGACGGCAGAGGATGAGATGGTTAGATGGCATCAATGGACTCAATGGACGTGATTTTGGGTAAACTCTGGGATTTGGTGATGGACAGGGAGGCCTGATATGCTGCAGTTCATGGGGTCGCAAATAGTCACACACGACTAAGCTACAGAACTGAAAAACACCTTTTTAAAATAATCTCTAAAAGCAATGTATTGGATTTTATTACTCCCAACTATATGCTAAGTCACTTCAGTCTTGACCGACTATGTGCAACCCCATAGACGGAAGCTCACCAGGCTCCCCCACCCCTGGGATTCTCCAGGCAAGAACGCTGGAATGGGTTGCCATTGCCTTCTCCAATGCATGAAAGTGAAAAGTGAAAGTGAAGTCGCTCAGTCGTGTCCGACTCTTAGCGACCCCGTGGACTGGAGCCTACCAGGCTCCTCCGTCCATGGGATTTTCCAGGCAAAAGTACTGGGGTGGGGTGCCATTGCCTTCCCCGTCCCAACTATATAGGAGCCCCATTCTCCCTTTCCACTTCCAAGATAAATTTAAAAAAATTGGTCTGTATACCGTCACATTTTTCTCTATTTGTAGCAGTTTGAAAACATAAATATACATGAAAAGAAAGGTATGTTTGTTCATTTCTACTTTTCTTGATTTTTTTTTTTTTTTGCTCAATACTCCACCACATAAACTAAGGAAAATATAACATAATCTTTGAAATAACTACTATTTAATTGAATAGATTCTCAATATACAATATTCTATTAATAACTATTTTAGATTGTTTCCAAGAATACACAGAAGAACTGTACAAAAAAGATCTTCACTACCCATATAATCACGATGGTGTGATCACTGACCTAGAGCCAGAATTCCTGGCATGTGAAGTCAAGTGGGCCTTAGAAAGCATCACTACGAACAAAGCTAGCGGAGGTGATGGGATTCCAGTAGAGCTATTTCAAATCCTGAAAGATGATGCTGTGAAAGTGCTGAACTCAATATGCCAGCAAATTTGGAAAACTCAGCAGTGGCCACAGGACTGGAAAAGGTCAATTTTCATTCCAATCCCAAAGAAAGGCAATGCCAAAGAATGCTCAAACTACCGAACAATCGCATTCATCTCACATGCTAGTTAAGTAATGCTCAAAATTCTCAAAGCCAGGCTTCAGCAATACGTGAACCATGAACTTCCTGATGTTCAATCTAGTTTTAGAAAAGGCAGAGGAACCAGAGATCAAATTGCCAATATCCGCTGGATCATGGGAAAAGCAAGAGAGTTCCAGAAAAACATCTATTTCTGCTTTATGGACTATGCCAAAGCCTTTGACTGTGTGGATCACAATAGACTATGGAAAATTCTGAAAGAGATGGCAATACCAGAGCACCTGACCTGCCTCTTGAGAAATCTGTATGCAGGTCAGGAAGCAACAGTTAGAACTGGACATGGAACAACAGACTGGTTCCAAATAGGAACCAGAGTATGTCAAGGCTCTATACTGTCACCCTGCTTATTTAACTTATATGCAGAGCACATTATGAGAAACTGGGAGAAATGTCAATAACTTCAGATATGCAGATGACACCACTCTTATTGCAGAAAGTAAAGAGAAATTAAAAAGCCTCTTGATGAAAGTGAAAGTGGAGAGTGAAACAGTTGGCTTAAAGCTCCACATTCAGAAAACGAAGAGCATGGCATCCAGTCCCATCACTGCATGGGAAATAGATGAGGAATCAGTGGAAACAGTGTCAGACTTTCTTTTTCTGGGCTCCAAAATCACTGCAGATGGTGACTGCAGCCATGAAATTAAAAGACGCTTACTCCTTGGAAGGAAAGTTATGACCAACCTAGATAGCATATTCAAAAGCAGAGACATTACTTTGCCAACAAAGGTCCGTCTAGTCAAGGCTGTGGTTTTTCCTGTGGTCATGTGTGGATGAGAGAGCTGGACTGTGAAGAAGGCTGAGCGCTGAAGAATTGATGCTTTTGAACTGTGGTGTTGGAGAAGACTCTTGTGAGTCCCTTGGACTGCAGGGAGATCCAACCAGTCCATTCTGAAAGAGATCAGCCCTGGGATTTTCTTTGGAAGCTGCTGCTGCTACTGCTGCTAAGTCGCTTCAGTCATGTCCAACTCTGTGTGACCCCATAGACGGCAGCCCACCAGGCTCCCCCGTCCCTGGGATTCTCCAGGCAAGAACACTGGAGTGGGTTGCCATTTCCTTCTCCAATGCATGAAAGTGAAAAGTGAAAGTGAAGTCGCTCAGTCGTGTCCGACTTAGCGACCCCATGGACTGCAGCCTACCAGGCTCCTCCATCCATGGGATTTTCCAGGCAAGAGAACTGGAGTGGGGTGCCATGATGCTAAAGCTGAAGCTCCAGTACTTTGGCCACCTCATGCGAAGAGTTGACTCATTGTAAAAGACTCTGATACTGGGAGAGATTGGAGGCAGGAGGAGAAGGGGACGACAGAGGATGAGATGGCTGGATGGCATCACTGACTCGATGGAAGGGAGTCTGAGTGAACTCCGGGAGTTGGTGATGGACAGGGAGGCCTGGCGTGCTGCCCATTCATGGGGTCGCAAAGAGCCGGACACGACTGAGTGGCTGAACTGAAGTTTTCTTTTGTTTTTGCCAGTGCAAATAATACTGTATAGAACATTCTTGTACATAAACTGTACTTAACAAGTGAAACTTTGGAAGTTTCACTTCCAAAACCTCTAAAAAGAGATTTGCACAAGTGAGATAATTGAGTCAAAGGCTATCTGCCTGTAAATTTCAATAGTGTCAGATTTCTTTAAAAAAATACTATAAAATCCACCTCTTCACTACATGACATAAAAATAAAAGCAATCATTTTCTGTTTTCTTGGCAAGCCTAATTGGATGCTGGTAACTTGATTTTTTTTTTTTTTTTTTTTTCATTTCTGACTTGCCAGCTTCCAAATTCTGCCAGTTTTTCTGTGTGTAATTTATTTTTTTCTCATGAATTTTAGGAGCTGTTTTTGTAATTAATATATACCCTTTTTCTGTCATATGGATTGCAAAAAAGTTTATTCAAAATATACTGTTTATATATAGTTTTTCTTTTTAAATTTCTTGATGCAGTAAAATATGCTGATGGCCAAATCTTTAACAATCATGGATCTTATGGCATTGCACAAATGGAAGTCTGCATGTCTGTCTAAATTTATATATCCTATGTCTAAATATTTGACAGTTATAAAATATTATAAAATATGCTGCTAAATAAAATATATCCAATCTCTGAATAATATACCTACATAACTATATGGAAAGTCAATTCAAAATTTAATACATACAGTGGCATAAGAACCCCTGGACCACATTACCATGAGGATGGGTGTGATTTCTATTTGTTGGAGTTCTAACAGTCATCCTTTATCATTTTCATTATATAATTTTTGAAATTTTTGGAAGACAAACATTACCTACCAACAAGTAATAATGACTGATAAATTGTTGAATGTTTTTACTTTCTTCTCTCTCTACACCCTCATGCCCTTTCTTTCTTAATTTTTACTTCCATTTATCAGTTTCTTCTGAATAATATTGAATAGAGGCCATGATAGTAGTGACTCTAGTGTCTATTCTATTAGATATTAGTTATCTAATATTTCCTATAAAGTTCTCAACCTTATAAGAAATCATTTTAAAGTGCCATGACTAACACAATGATTGCTGTAGATTTCTGAGATAGACATTTGATCAAGTTAAAAAGAAGGCTTAAGATGTATTTATTTCCTAAAATTTTGAATGCTGAATGGCTGCTTACTTTATCAAAATATATTTTTGCACCTATTAAGATGATGGTAAAGTCCTGTTATTTTAATATTCTACTGTGATGTGTAACATTTCTGATTTTGAACATTTATTCACTCTTAAGATAATTATATATTTATACACATATGCATTTATTTTTACAAATTACATAAATGTTTTTTAATGCACTTTTTAAGTTAGTTCAGTAAATATTTCTAAGCTTGGCATGTTTTGTGTTTTTTTAATTTGCTCTTAAAGGTGTTTTATTGTCCCTTTCATAGATTTAATTTTGTGTGTCTGCCTTCAGTAACCGTGAACTCACTTCCTAACGTCGTAACCTCTATTAACACAAGTAGAAGTCATTGCTCTAGAGAGCATGGGGGAAATATTTTTTTGTATGCAAAGATCCCACTTTACTTGTGACTTAGTCATTCTGAATTTTACACGTTGTGTGTGTATGTGTATAATAACCTCATTTATGGAACTATACTATGTTTTTCCGGTATTAGCTGAAGCAGGAATTGTGACCAGTGATTGAGAACAGAAATTTGAGATTCATCTTGGCTCCACTTAACCCTTGCTCATGTTTCTAAATATACACACCATCTCATCACAGTAGAGAGTTATTTAGTTGACTCAAGCTCTTATTTTGTCAGTTTCTTTTTGTCTTCTCTGCATTGTTCAAGGTAAACTTTGCTTTGCAACTAGACATCACTGTTCTGTCTTAGCCATGATCTTTCTTCACAAATCTGATATAATGTATCAATGCCAAGAAACAAATATTAATATTTAGGCTTTATGAATCAGTTCATTGAACTGATTCTAAGTATTCCATTAGAAATAAAATACATATTTTAAAATAAGGGCACTAAGAAATTCTTTTTGGGTCCTCAGAGATTTTTCTTGCTTACTCATATTCTCCATATTTTTTCTTGTTGTTGTCCTATGTAGCTTTTATTTTCTAGAGTTTATGATAAAATAAGCACTACATGGATGAAGGCATACATTGACAGTCAAATAAATACTTGTTGTTCAGTGTCTCAGTCATGTCTGATTCTTTGTGACCCCGGGGACTGCAGCACGCCAGGCTTTCCTGTCCATCACGAACTCTTGGAGCTTACTCAAATTCATATCCATCAAGTTGGTGATGCAATCCAACCATCTCATCCTCTGTCATCCTCTTACCTCCTGCCTTCAATCTTTCCCATCATCAGGGTCTTTTCCAAAGAGTCACTTCTTCACATCAGGTGACCAAACTATTGGCCTTTCAGCTTCAGCATTGGACCTTCCAATGAGTATTCAGGACTAATTTCCTTTGGGATAGACTGGTTTGATCTCCTTTCATTCCAAGGACTAGCAAAGTCTTCTCCAACACCATAGTTTAAAACCATCAATCCTTTGGGGCTCAGCTTTCTTTATGATTCAATTCTCACATCCATATTTGACTACTGGGAAAACCATAGCTGTGACAGATGGACCTTTTTTGGGAAAGTAATGTCTCTGCTTTTAAATATGCTGTCTAGTTTGGTCACAGCTTTTTCTTTTCTTTTCTTTTCTCCAAGGAGCTGGTTTTGTTTAATTTCATGGCTGCAGTCCCCACCTGCAGTAATTTTGGAGGCCAATAAATAAATAAAGTCTCTCGCTGTTTCCATAGTTTCCCCACTTAATTGTTATGCCATGATGGGACCAGATGCCATGATCTTAGTTTTATCAATGTTGAGGTTTAAGCCAGCTTTTTCACTCTCCTCTTTTACTTTTATTAAGAGGCTCTTTAGTTCCTCTTCACTTTCTGCCATAAGGGTGATGTCATCTGCATATCTGAGGTTATTGGCACTTGTCCTGGCAATCTTGATTCCAGCTTGTGCTTCATCCAGCCAGGCATTTCCCATGATGTAATCTGCATATAAGTTAAATAAGCAGGGTGACATTATACAGCCTTGATGTACTGCTTTCCCAATTTTGAACCAGTTTGTCATTCCATGTATGGTTCTAAGTGTTGCTTCTTGATCTGTATACAGACTTCTCAGGAGGCAGGTAAGGTGGTCTGGTATTCCCATCTCTTGAAGAATTTTTCACAGTTTGTTGTGATCTACATAGTCAAAGGCTTTAATGTAGTCAGTGAAGCAGAAGTAGATGTTGTCCTGTAATTCTTTTGCTTTTTCTATGATCCATCGGATGTTGGCAATTTGATCTCTTGTTCTTCTGCCTTTCCTAATCCAACTCGAACATCTGGAAGTTCTCGGTTCACGTACTGTGATCGCCTAGCTTGGAGAATTTTGAGAATTACTTTGCTAGCATAGGAAATGAATGCAATTTTGTCATAGTTTTAAGATTCTTTGGTGTTGCATTTTTTTTGTTATTGGAATGAATATTTTTCCAGTTCTGTGACCACCACTGATTTTTTCAAATTTGCTGGCATATTGAGTGCTAGCCCCTTTGCTTTATAGGAGTTACAAATATATTAAAAAAAAAAAAAAAAAAACAATCATGAAATATTCACTTTGAGATAGAAATTCCTAATATTTAATTATATATAATAATATCTTTGGATGGATAAAATAAATATCTAGGAAAATGGCAGTGAACTAAGAGTTCATCAATCTGGACTTGGTTTGCACTCTGTCTGAGTACCCATTATGTATTGTAAAATTTGTAAATCCATTTTTATATTAAATTTTAAATAAAATAAACTTTCTAAATAGAACTTTCAGACACATAGATGAATAAACATTTCCAACAATTCTACTCCTTTTTCAAACTAACAATTAACAATTTGGACTATATTCTTTGACATTTTTGTGTAAACTGATATAACTGTTTAAACATGAAGAGTTCCGTTTCTTGTTAGTTTTTACTTTGCTAATAAAGAGTCACATTATTAAATAATCTCATTGCTTCATTGTTTTCTCTAATAATATACCAATGGATAATTTATAAGGTAATAGTTATTGATAGGTCTAAACCTTGTTAACTAAAAGACATTATAAAATTCAATATTCAAAAGACTTTTAAAATTTGTTGTTGGGTTTTAATACTCAATTTTTCCTACAAACTTACTCAAAATATATCTTTATATATAGCATGTGGTCTTTAGGATTGCCATATCAAAGTTTCTCATTATTATTATTTTATTTTAACTTTTCAGATACTGTGAGATAATATCCAAAGCATTGTGGTAGTTAACATTTCCACAAGCAGTGGATGAGAATAACAATATTATCAGCTGGTCCATGATCTGTCTAAATTGTTACAAACATGATGGATTAAAAATAATATAATTAATTTTAGTTGCTATTATGGAGATTTAATATCTTTATTAGTGATTTTGATACCTTCAAAAATCAACTGTCTTTCATGTATCTGTCAACAATATTGTGACATGAAGAAGAGTTGGCAATCCCCAGGGCAAGACAAAGTGTGTGCTGTCATCTTTTACACTTTCAATACAAATTTCTGTTGTAAAGAAGAACTAAACAGCCTCTTGACAAAAGTGAAAGAAGAGAGTAAAAAGTTGGCCTAAAGCTCAACATTCAGAAAATGAAGATCATGGCATCCGTCCCATCACTTCATGGCAAATATATGGGAAAACAGTGAAAACAGTGGCTGACTATTTTTCTGGGCTCCAAAATCACTGCAGATGGTGATTGCAGCAATGAAATTAAAAGATGCTTGCTCCTTGGAAGGAAAGTTATGACCAACCTAGATAGCATATTCAAAAGCAGAGGCCAACAAAGGTTCATCTAGTCAATTCTATGTTTTTCCAGTGGTCATGTATGGATGTGAGAGTTGAACTATAAAGAAAGCTGAGAACCAAAGAACTGATGCTTTTGAACTGTGATGTTGGAGAAGACTCTTTGAGAGTCCCTTGTACTGCAAGGAGATCCAACCAGTCCATCCTAAAGAATATCAGTTCAGGGTGTTCTTTGGAGGGACTGATGTTGAAGCTGAAACTCCAGTACTTTGGCCACAAGATGTGGAGAGCTGACTCATTTGAAAAGAGCCTGATGCTGGGAAAGACTGAAGGCAGGAGAAGAAATGGATGACAAAGGATGAGATGGTTGGATGGCATCACGGACACAATGGAGATGGGTTTGGGTGGATTCCGGGAGTTGGTGATAGACAGGGAGGCCTGGCATGTTGTGGTTCACAGGGTCAGAAAGTGTCGGACATGACTGTGTGACTGAACTGAACTGAACTGAATACTCTTTGATAATGATGATTGAAAAGGAAATGATTCTGCAATATCAGCAGTTATGGCCCAAATGCCAGATGCTATACTGATGTATTTCAGTACACTCATCCCAGGCTATAGATGTTACAACTTGTCAAGTTGTAGTTCTTTGTCATCATAATTTTGAAGGCAATAAAGGGAAATGGACTGTAGTTATAATGGAGTTCATCATAGTGCAATTTAAGTCTTTGGTGTTGGTATGTATTAATTCTTCCTGGGATAAAACATGGCTTTTCATTTATTCCATTAATCAGATAAGGACAGTTTCAGGAGTCTTTCCTTGATAATTCCTTGCATAATAACTCTTAACTTTCAGAAAATAATTATAAAGTGGAGATGGCAAAAAAAGCTAAAAGTTCTTATGTTTCTTTTAAAGACTAATAAAATAGCAAACTTCTGACACAATCAACGAAAGAACAATAGAGTTAGTTAGAGACAAAGAAACAGAATGTACACACACAAGCACATATGCAAATGTATTACATATAAAAAGAAGACATATGCTTAACTATGCTGGACATTAAAACAATACATATGTAATTTCAAAAATATACCAATACATTTGAAAACTCTTAGAACACTTTACTAAAAATACGTAGTAACCAAAATTTGCTCAAAGGGAAATAAACAATATGAATAAACCTAAATATATTAAAGATAATAAATTATCCCCTAAGTAACTCTATTTCTGGAGAAGGCAATGGCACCCCACTCCAGTACTTTTGCCTGGAAAATCCCATGGAGCCTGGTGGGCTGCAGTCCATAGGGTCGCTAGGAGTCAGACACGACCGAGCGACTTCACTTTCACTTTTCACTTGCATGCATTAGAGAAGGAAATGGCAACCCACTCCAGTGTTCTTGCCTGGAGAATCCCAGGGATGGGGGAGCCTGGTGGGCTGCCCGTCTGTGGGGTCGCACAGAGTCAGACACGACTGACGACTGACGCGACTTAGCAGCAGCAGCAACTCTATTTTACCAAGGTGCTTTACATATTGAAACTGAAAGTGAAAGTGTTAGTCACTCAGTCGTGTCAGACTCTGCGACCCTATGAACTGTAGCCCACCAGGCTCCTCTGTCCATGGGATACTCCAGGCAAGAATACTGGAGTGGGATTACCATTCCCTTCTCCAGGGGATTTTCCTGAACCAGGGATCAAAGCCAGGTCTCCTACATTGTAGGCAGATTCTTTACCATCTGAGCCACCAGGGAAGCTCACTTTGTATATTAGATAATACCAGTATTACTTGACCCATATCATCATAAGACAACTAAAAAAGAGGGAATTCTGACAAAATCTATTCTAAAGTCACTATAATCTTTATACCAAACCAGCTAAGGAGTGTATTTACAGACTACTTTCACTCATGAATATAGGTACCAAGACTCCTAAACAAAATCTAGTAATGTGTAAAATAATATCAAATGAAGTCAAGTTCCTAGGAATGCAATAATTATGTAATGTTATAAAATCTGTTAATTATTTTTTACTGAATTATGAGTTCATAATTATGAGTTCATGAAATAATCTGAATAAATATAAAAATGTGTTTGATCTATTTTTATAGCTATTTATTTTAAAACCCTTAGAAAACTAGGAATACTATGAAAATTATTTTACAAGATGATTATCTACAGATCAAATATCACACCTAATGGTAGAACATTAGAAATTGTTATTTTCATTTCAGAAATGAGTAAAATGTTAATTAATACTGTGTCTATCAATATAGAATTGGAGGCTTTAAACAGATCAACAGGAATAACAAATAAATAAAAACAAGAACATTTTGGAAGAAACAAACCCGTCATTAATTGAATACAGCAAGATTTCTCATAAACTTAGAGATTATAAAGGCAGATATAGAATACAATGTTTAGCAGGTTTTTTAGATATAAGGTTAATATATAAAGCTAATGAAATATATTTTTATCCATTTATACAACATATGTTATGAGTCATATATGTAAAATGGCCATAAAATGAAAGTCTTTAGGAATGAGTCTTATAAATCTTATAAATGATCCTTCAAGAGAAATTTAATTTTCCAGAGTGTTTTGTGGAAATTGACAGTTTCTTAATTTTATTTTAATAAAAGATAAAGATTAGCTAAGAAAGCAATATTGTACAGAATAACCCCCAAACAAAGACAACCCACATATTCATCAATCCAATAAATGATTTTATATATATATATATATATATATATATATCCGTATAATGGACTTGCTTGACTGTAATAATAACAATGAAGAATTGACATACATTACAATATGGATGGATGATCCTTGAAAACATTATGCTGAATGAAAGAAGCCAGTCACCAAACATAGATATTACATGATCCTACTTACATGAAATATCTGGCACAGGCACACCTACAGATACCAAAAGTAGATCAGTGTTTATGGCTCTGTGGATGATGGGGACAAGAAATTGACTGATGCTGGGGAACACGGTTTTATTACCAGGTGGTTAAAATGTTCTTAACTTAAACTGCAGTGATAGTTGTATAACCCTGGGAATATACTAAAAATATATTAAATTATACACTTTAAATGGATGGAGATTTTAGTACATAAATTATATCTCAAAAAGATGCAGAAAAATACTGGCTGTAATAGTTTGCAAAGGAACAGCTGTATATGTTAGGACACTTTTGACACTGATTGACAAACAATAGAGAGTGAAAAACAATAGACAAGCCAGAGATAGACAGAGGCATTGATAAAAGTTTTTTGAAATGGCTTTATAAATCATTGAGACAAAAGATGAAATAGTCAACAAATGGTTCTTGAAAAAATAAAATGGAATCCTTTGCATGATACACAAAAATAAATTAAAGATAAAAAGCAGGAGAGAAAAAGATTAAGTTTTTTGGAAGGAATACATAAAAATATGTTTTCTATGTTAATATAGGCAAATAATTATTAACATATAAGAAAATATAAGCCATGAAAGAAAATATTGATCTATATATATATATATATTAACATGTAAAAACTTTTGTGCATCAAAACAGTAATAAAAATGATATGATAAGCCACACTGTAGCAGAAATTATTTATAGCAAATATATTACATTTTTATCTAAAATAATCACAAATAAGTAGAAAAAGAAAACAGTCTAAGAGAAAAATTATGAATAGATAATTAACACAAAATGAAGTTCTAGTTTATAATGAGCTTATGAAAATTTGCTGAATCTCACAAAGAAATGGAGAGTGAAGCCATTCAGTTGTGTTGGACTCTTGGCAAACCCATGAACTGGAGCCTTCCAGGTTCCACCACCAATGAGATTTTCCAGGCAAGAATACTGGAGTGTGTTGCCATTTCCTTCTCCAGCTGATCTTCCCTACCCAGGTATCAAACCCAGGTTTCTTGCACTGCAAGCAGACTCTTTACCATCTGAGCCACCAGGGAGGTCCTCACAAGTAGATGGAGAAAGCTAGTTAAATCCACAGGGGAGCATCTTTCATAGTTCAGTTCAGTTCAGTTGTTCAGTCATGTCTGACTCTTTGTGACCCCATGAACTGCAGCACGCCAGGCCTCCCTGTCCATCACCAACTCCTGGAGCTTGTTCAGACTCATGTCCATCCATTCAGTGATGCCATCCAACCATCTCATCCTCTCTCATCTTCTTATTCTCTTGCCTTCAATCTTTTCCAGCATCAGGGTCTTTTTCAATGAGTCAGTTCTTCACATCAGGTGGCCAAAGTATTAGATAGTTTCAGCTTCAGCATCAGTCCTTCCAAAGCACACTCAAGACTTATTGTTTTTAGGATGCACTGGTTGGATCTCCTTGCAGTTCTAGGGACTCTTAAGAGTCTTCTCCAACACCACATTCAAACACAATTCTTTGGCACTCAGCTTTCTTTATAGTCCAACTCTCACATCCAAACATGACTACTGGAAAATCCATAGCTTTGACTGGATGGACCTTGGTTGGCAGAGTAATGTCTCTCTGCTTTTTAATATGCTGTCTAGGTTGGTCATAGCTTTTCTTCCAAAGAGCAAGCACCTTTTAATTTCATGGCTTCAGTCACCATCTGCAGTGATTTTGGAGCCCCCCAAATAAAGTCTCTCACTGTTTCCCTTGTTTCCCCATCTATTTGCCATGAAGTGATGGGACTAGATACCATGATCTTAGTTTTCTGAATGTTGAGGTTTAAGCCAACTTTTTCACTCTCCTCTTTCACTTTCATACAAGATGATGTAATCACTCTCCTAGAACCAGACATCCTGTAATGCAATTGCCTGGACACTCACAGGCAAGTCTGAGTTATTCTCTTGTGGGGTCACTGCTCCTTTCTCCTGGGTCCTGGGGTACACCTTTTGCATTCTTACTCTCTTTTTCTAAAAAGAACAGAGAATACTATGACTTGATGAAGACACAGATCAATGGGAGTGCTTTTGTAATTCCTTTGTTAATGGGATTATAGATGTTAATTGCTGCAATCTCTTTGAGTAACTTTTTTATATTAAAGTTGAAGATACGCATCTTCTGTTACCTAGCAATCCATTCCTAAACATATTTCTTACAGAATTTCATATATGTTTATAAATGAGATACATATCTTAATTGTTGTTACCAATAACAATGCTTAGAGTGTGTGTTTATATATGGAAATACATGTGTATACATTATGTACGTATACCCACAGTAACACAGTCATTTTCTTATCAACAGAAGAATGGGGTAAATAGGGGTTTATTTATACAATATGAATATAGTCAGTGAAACTAGAAACACTGAATTAACAAATGCCAACATGAAGAGTTTAACAAATTTATTGATTGACAAAACATACACAGTACATAACTACTTAGATAAACATGAAAGACAAGATATATATAATAAAATATAACATAATTTTATATAGATGTACATATTTACTAAGATAGTATATACATGCACATGTGAATAAAGAAATAAAATTCAGATTTTTGCTGATTATTAGAAATGAAAACAATTGTATTTGATGCAACCAGATGGGTATCAGGTACTACAACTGGATTGGAAGTATAATATTTACTTATAAACTGATGGTGAAACAGAACTTTTTTTTAATTTTATTCTTTATGAGTTTGCTGTATTTCAAAAAATTTTAAAAACAAAATAGGCTTATAACATATACTAGTAGTTTGTGCTGCTCAGTGTGTCCCTCAGTTATGTCCAACTCTTGTGATCCTTTGGACTGTAGCCCAACAGGCTCCTCTGTCTATGGGACTATTGAGGCAAAAATACTGAAGCAACTTGCCATTTCCTCCTTGAGGAGATCTTAGAGCACTTAAGAAATATATAATCTAATTTTTATTCTATTCATTCTTTTCAACAACATAGCAATTCTTCAAAGTTTAGAATTTTCAAATTACCCTTGTCAGTGTATAAATCACCCTGAATAGCTTCTGAATAGTGAAATAATTCTAATATATTTGCTGTCGCTACATATATGCTGGACAATTATATAGACCATGTTCTGGAATGTTTAGTCCACTGTGTTCAAAGAAAGCTACAAGGAACTAACAGGTGCAATAATGCTTATTAAATTAATTTTAATAAGAAGCCATAAATACTAATTTAAAATACATTGTAGAGTAGGAACATGGTTACAGGTATTGAATGCATTTTATTCAAATGGTTGTTGTTTATTTACTAAGTTGTATCCAACTATTTTGCAATCTCATGGGCAGTCTCCTCTGTCCATGAGATTTCCTGGGCAAGAATACTGGAACGAATGAACGAACGTCGCTCAGTCGTGTCCGACTCTTTGCGACCCCATGGACTGTAGCCTACCAGGCTCCTCTGTTCATGGGATTTTCCAGGCAATAGTACTGGAGTGGATTGCCATTTCCTTCTCCAAGGGATCTTCCCAACCCAGAGATCGAACCCAGGTCTCCCGCATCGTAGACAGACGCTTTACTGTCTGAGCCACCAGGGAAGCCTAAGAATACTGGAGTGGGTTGCTATTTCCTTCTCCAGGAGATGTTCTCATCCTAGGTATGGAACCCACAACTTCTGCATTGGCAGGCAGATTCTTTACCACTGAGCAACCAGAGAAGTCCCAAGATATAATCAAATTGAAAGTAAAGGTTAGCATCATGGTGGTATAAGTTGTCTCTCCTTTTTGTCTTCTCCTTTAAAATCTAAAATTTACCTTTCATTCATGAACAAAAAATGCCTCCTTGGGAGCTTTGAGACCAATACCATATGCCAAGCTTCTCAGAAGGAGCACTGACCATCCATGCAACAGGAAATAGGATAGACTTTGGTGCAAACTGTGGTACCAGCAGAAGCCTGTGAACCAGCCTCATCCCTCTTAGCTATATTCAGCAAACACCTGGGGAGCACTGACTTGAACAAATAGGGCAGCTTTTTTTTTTTTTTTTTTTAGTAGTCCCAGTGTCTAGAGGAGAGGTTCAAATATTCTGTTGGAGGGGTGAAAAAGCAAGCTTGGAGGCATAGGAAAGAGTAAGAGAAACTTTACCAGTGTGCCCCTTGCCTATGACAGAGCAATGTGGAACTGAACTAGCCTGCCGTGACCTCTCCTGTGAGGGAAATGAAGTGTGGTGAGTGCTCAGCTTCACCAGTGTCCATAATGCTGCAGGGGAAAACTTTTTTGGTACCACAGCACCCTGACTACAGAGACAAGACCTCCATGACTGGGGAGAGGATAGGTCAAGAAAGAGGCAAATGAGAACATGAGATGGCATTAAAAGGATCCAGCAGAAAGCATGCCCACAAACTGCTGGGTAAGCATAACTGTCTGAACCCCTTAACTGGCCCAAATTCATCAAGTATCATACCCCTACCTCTCCTCCTTACTACACTGCCAGTTCATGTCATGGTCATTCAAGAGAGACAGTGAGAGCAGGCCCCAGTAAATAGTAAGTACATGTAGAAAACAAGCTGAAGTCTTATGGCAAGAATATGTTTGTTTTCTTAGCCACTCAGTCCTGTCTGACTCTCTGTAGCCCCTGGATTATAGCCTGGAATTTGCCAGGCAAGAATACTGGGGTGGGTTGCCATTTCCTTCTCTGAGGGGATCTCTTAGACCCAGGAAGGGAACCTGTGTCTTTTGTGTTCCCTGCATTGGCAGGTGGGTTCATGAAGGAAAGAAACTATAAACCTCAGCTGCAATACCACCTTCAGGAAAACAAAACGGAGGTTTCCAGGAACCATCCTGATGAGCTATGAAATCAAGAAAAAACACTCAAGAATTCTGCCACAAGAAGAAGCAAGGGTCATAAAACAACTGTATTGATACAAAATCAGAGAATATCTCAGATAAAATCTGATGTAAGAAGTATCTCCCATCTGAAAAGCAGCTAGTAAACATTGTTGGATATGACAACTCTTTCAAAGGTAAAACAGCAAAGCAACATTCCAAGGAACATGAAGAATCAAGGAAATATGGAATCACTAAAAGGTATCAATAGTCTTCCAGTAATCAAACCAAATACATGGAAATCTGAGATTTACTCCAAAATAGATTTCTTTGGCCACACCACCTGCCTAACATTAGAGATCTTAGTTTCCTGACCAAGGATCAAACCTGTGCCCCCTTCAATGGAAGCTCAAAGACTTAACCACAGGACTGTCAGGAACATTTCAACTCAAAAATATTTAAAATAGCTATCTTGAGGAAAATCAGTGAGCTACAGAAACAAAGTTAAAAAAAATACAAACAAAAAACAGAGACACAAATTAAAGATAATAGAAAATTAATACATGAATAAAATAAGACATATAGTAAAGATATATAAATAAAAAACAGATTTTGAATAAAAAAAGAAATTCTGAAACTAAAGAATTTAGTGACTGAAATGATGAATGCAAAAGAGAACACAGACAGCAAAATAGACCAAACATAAAAGAGAATCAGTGAATTGGACTGTAAAAATTTTGAAACAATCCAGTAAGAGGAGAATAAAGAAAAAGAATGAAAAAGAAAACAGAAAGTCTTTGTGATCTATAAGATTCCAACAATAAAAAGCAAATATTAGAATCACTAAAGTCCCAGAAGGAAAGAAGATGGAGAAGGGTGTATAAAGTTTATTTAAACAAATAGTGGCTGAGCACTTCCCAAATAAGGAACTTAAACATTTATTTTCCTGAAGTTAATCGATCACTTATAATTTCAATCCAAAATGATCTCCCAGACATGATAATGAAACTTTCAAAAATCAAAGATTAACAGAATTCCTAAAAGGATCAAGAGAGGGGGAAAAAAAAGATTATAGCCTACAAAGGAACTGCAATAGACTATCAGAGTTCTCCGTAAAACACCTTACAGGTCAGGAAATAGTGAAATGAGTAAATACATATAGCAACCAAGAATACCCTATCTGGCAAAGTTAGCTTTTGGATATGAAGGAGAAATGAAGAATTTTCCAAATAAATAAAAGCTGAGGGAATTTATTACCACTAGACCTGCCTTACAAGAAATGCAGAAACGAGCTCTTCAAGCTAAAAAAGAACATATAATTGGTAATGTGAAAGATACACAATACACTAGTAAAGGTGAAAATATATAGTCATTTTGGAAAACTTTAATTCTATAATAGAATGATGAACTGACCACTTAGCTATAGTGCAAATGTTAAAGTATATTAAAAATAACAATGTGTGTGTGTGCTCAGTTATGTCTAACTCTGTGACCCATGGGCTGCAGACCACCAGGCTCCTCTGTTCATGGAATTTTCCAAGCAAGATTACTGACATGGGTTGCCATTTCTGTTTCCAGGGGATCTTCACAAACCAGGGATCAAACTCATGTCTCTTGTTTCCTCCTGCATTGGCAGGCTTTTTCTTTGCCACTACTGCCCCTCCCTCAAATAAAAACGTCTAAAATTTGATAATGAGCATTCAGTATAAATGAACAGATCATTCTGTCATTTTTGAGATTGCATACAAGTACTGTATTTTGGACTCTTTTATTGACCATGATGGCTATTCCATTTCTTCTAAGGGATTCCTGCCCACAGTAGTAGATATAATGGTCATCTGAGTTAAATTCACCCATTCCAGTTCATTTTATTTTGCTGATTCCTAGAATGTCGACATTCACTATTGCCATCTCCTGTTTGACTACTTTCAATTTGCCCTGATTCGTGGGCCTCCAGTACTCTTGCCTAGAAAGTCCCATGGACGGAGGAGCCTAGTAGGCTATAGTCCATGGGGTCGCTGAGGGTTGGACAAGACTGAGCGACTTCACTTTCATTTTCACTTTCATGCATTGGAGGAGGAAATGGCAACCCACTCCAGTGATCTTGCCTGGAGAATCCCAGGGATGGGGGAGCCTGGTGGGCTGCTGTCTAAGGGGTTGCACAGAGTCGGACATAACTGAAGCGACTTAACAGCAGCAGCAGCATGGACCTAACATTCCAAGTTCCTATGCAATATTGCTCTTTACAGCATTAAACCTTGCTTCTATCACCAGTCACATCCACAACTGGGTATTGTTTTGCTTTGGCTCCATCCCTTCATTCTTTCTGGAGTTATTTCTCCACTGATCTCCAGTAGCATATTTGGCACCTACTGACCTAGGGAGTTCCTCTTTCAGTATCCTATCATTTTGCCTTTTCATACTGTTCATGGGGTTCTCAAGGCAAGAATACTGAAGTGGTTTGCCATTCCCTTCTCCAGTGGACCACATTCAGTCAGACCTCTCCACCATGACCCATTCATCTTGGATGGCCCCACACATCATGGCTTAGTTTCACTGAGTTAGACAAGGCTGTGATCTGTGTGACTGGATTAACTAGTTTTCTGTGATTATGGTTTGTGTGTCTGCCCTCTGAGGCCTCTCACAACACCTACCATCTTACTTGGGTTTCTCTTACCTCGGACGTGGGCTATCTCTTCACAGCTGCTCCAGCAAAGCACAGCCTCTGCTCCTTACCTTGGACGAGGTGTATCTCCTCACAGCCGCCTCTCCTGACCTTGAACCTGGAGTAGCTCCTCTTGGCCATCCTGTGCCAGCACAGCCACCACTCCTTGGACCTGGGGTGGCTCGTCCCAGCTGCTGTCCCTGACCTTGGGCAAGGGGTAGCTCTTCCTGGCCGCCACATCTGACTTCAGGAGGTGGGTAGTTCCTCCTGTACCTCGCCCCTGACGTCGAATGTAGGGTAGCTCCCCTCTGCCATGCTTCTGAGCGGTCCATCACAGCCAGCGCACTTCTGCCACAGAGTCCATCATTACTGTGATGGTCAGTAATGCCCATCTGTGATGTCATGTACTGTGATTATTGTGATTCAATATCACAGTAATCCAAGTTTATGTCCCAAACAGTAATGCTCAAGAAGCTGAAGTTGAATGGTTCTATGAAGACCTATAAGACCTTTTAGAACTAACACCCAAAAAAGATGTCCTTTTCATTATAGGGGACTGGAATGCAAAAGTAGGAAGTCAAGAAACACCTGGAGTAATAGGCAAATTTGGCCTTGGAATACGGAATGAAGCAGGACAAAGCCTAATAGAGTTTTGCCAAGAGAATGTACTGGTCATAGCAAACACCCTCTTCCAACAAGACAAGAGAAGATTCTACACATGGACATCACCAGATGGTCGACACTGAAATCAGATTGATTTTATTCTTTGCAGCCAAAGATGGAGAAGCTCTACACAAGAGCTTTGTTTTGTCAGCAAAAACAAGACTGGGACCTTACTGTGGCTCATATCATGAACTCCTTATTGCCAAATTCAGACTTAAATTGAAGAAAGTGGGGAAGACCATTCAAGCATGACCTCAATCAAATGCCTAACAATCTTACAGTGGAAGTGAGGAATAGATTTAAGGGCCTAGATCTGATGGATAGAGTGCCTGATTAACCATGGACGGAGGTTTGTAACATTGTACAGGAGACAGGGATCAAAACCATTCCCATAGAAGAGAAATGCAAAAAAAGCAAAATGGCTGTCTGGGGAGGGCTTACAATTAGCTGTGAAAAGAAGAGAAGCAAAAAGCAACGGAGAAAAGGAAAGATATAAGCATGTGAATGCAGCATTCCAAAGAATAGCAAGGAGAGATAAGAAAGGCTTCCTTAGCTATCAGTGCAAAGAAATAGAAGAAAACAATAGAATGGGAAAGACTAGAGATCGCTTTAAGAAAATTAGAGATACCAAGGGAACACTTCATGCAAAGATCGGCTCAATAAAGGACAGAAATGGTATGGACCTAACAGAAGCAGAAGATATTAAGAAGAGGTGGCAAGAATACACAGAAGAACTGTACAAAAAAGATCTTCATGACCAAGATAATCACAATGGTGTGATCACTGACCTAGAGCCAGACTCCTGGAATATGAGGTCAAGTGGGCCTTAGAAAGCATCACTACGAACAAAGCTAGTGGAGATGATGGAATTCCAGTAAAGCTATTTCAAATCCTGGAAGATGTTACTGTGTAAGTGCTGCACTCAATATGCCAGGAATATGAAAAACTCAGCAGTGGCCATCGGAATGGACAAGGTCAGTTTTCATTCCAATCCCAAAGAAAGCCAATGCCAAAGAATGCTCAAAGTACCACACAATTGCACTCATCTCACACACTAGTCAGAGAAGGAAATAGCACCCCATTCCAGTACTGTTGCCCGGAAAATCCCATGGATGGAGGAGCCTGGTAGGCTACAGTCCATGAGGTCACTAAGAGTCGGGCACGACTGAGCGACTTCACTTTCACTTTTCATTTTCATGCATTGGAGAAGGAAATGGCAACCCACTCCAGTGTTCTTGCCTGGAGAACCCCAGGGACGGAGGAGCCTCGTGGGCTGCCCTCTATGGGGTTGCACAGAGTTTAAAATGACTGAAGCGACTTAGCTGCACATGCTAGTAAAGTAATGCTCAAAATTCTCCAAGTCAAGCTTCAGCAATACATGAACCGTGAATTTCCAGATCTTCAATCTGGTTTTACAAAAGGCAGAGAAACCAGAGATCAAATTGCCAACATTCACTGGATCATCAAAAAAGGAAGAGAGTTCCAGAAAAACATCTATTTCTGCTTTACTGACTATGCCAAGCCTTTGACTGTGTGGATCACAATAAACTGTGGAAAATACTGAAAGAGATGGGAATGCCAGATCACCTGATCTGTCTCTTGAGAAACCTGTATGCAGGTCAGGAAACAACAGTTAGAACTGGATATGGAACAACAGACTGGTTTCAAATAGGAAAAGGAGTACGTCAAGGCTGTATATTGTCACCTTGCTTATTTAACTTATATGCAGAGTACATCATGAGAAACACTGGGCTGGAAGAAACACAATCTGGAATCGAGATTGCCAGGAGAAATATCAATAACCTCAGATATTCAGATGACACCACCCTTATGGCAGAAAGTGAAGAGGACCTAAAAAGCCTCTTGATGAAAGTGAAAGAAGAGAGTGAAAAAGTTGGCTTACAACTCAACATTCAGAAAACAATGATCATGGCATTTGGTCCCATCACTTCATGGGAAATAGATGGGGAAACAGTGAAAATAGTGTCAAACTTTATTTTTTGGTCTCCAAAATCACTGTAGATGGTGATAGCAGCCATGATATTAAAAGACGGTTGCTCCTTGGAAGGAAAGTTATGACCAACCTAGATAGCATATTCAAAAGCAGAGACATTACTTTGCCAACAAAGGTTCGCCTAGTCAAGGCTATGGTCTTTCCTGTGGTCATGTATGGATGTGAGAGCTGGACTGTGAAGAAAGCTGAGCACCAAAGAACTGATGCTTTTGAACTGTGGTGTTGGAGAAGACTCTTGAGAGTCCCTTGGACTGCAAGGAGATCCAACCAGTCTATCATAAAGGAGATCAGTCCTGGGTGTTCATTGGAAGGACTGATATTGAAGCTGAAACTCCAATACTTTGGTCACCTAATGTGAAGAGTTGACTCATTGGAAAAGACCCTGATACTGGGATGGATTGGGAGCAGGAGGACAAGGGAATGATAGAGGATGAGATGGCTGAATGGCATCACTGACTCAATGGACATGAGTTTGAGTGAAGTCCATGAGTTGGTGATGGACAGGGAGGCCTGGCGTACTGTGATCCATGGGGTCACATGCTAAGTTGGACATACTAAACAACTGAACTGAACTTAACTGAATATCAGAGTACAGAAGTGTATTAAGAAAATGCTGTTAGATCTGAATGGAGAAGTAGCAATACAATGATATTAGAGAAATTCAATAGCCCACTTTCATTAATGGATAAATGACTGAAAATTAACTGGGAAACATTGAACTTGAACTATACTTTAAACCAAATGAACTGAACTGATTTATATAGAACATTCCACACAACAGCATAAGAATACAGATTTTTCTCAAATGCATTTGAAACATACTCTAAAACAGACCATATGATAAGCCACAAAAGAAGTCTTAACAAACTTGAGATTGATGTTACATCAAGTTTTTAATATTTTTTTTCTGACCACAATAGTAAAAATATAGAAATTAACAAAAGAAGGGAAAGGTAGAAAATTTCAAAAATTTTCAAATCAACAACGTATTCCTGAGCATCCAATGAGTTGAAGAAAAATTCAAAATGCAAATCAAAAACATGCTGAAAATGAAAACACAACACACTCAAAGCTATGGAACACTGACGAATTTGTACTTTGAGAAAATTTTATAGCAACAAAAGCATGTGTTAAAACTCCAGTCTAGGTTCGATGTAGGATACAGGATGCTTGGGGCTGGTGCACTGGGATAACCCAGAGGGATGGTACAGAGAGGGAGATGGGAGGGGTGTTCAGGATGGGGAACACATGTACACCTGTGGCGGATTCATGTTGGTGTATGGCAAAACCAATACAATATTGTAAAGTAAATAAATAAATAAATTATGATTCAACTCAAAAAAATAAAATAAAAAATAAATAAAAATGATCTCAATTGCACACATATGTTATATGTCAAGGAACTAAGGGAAAAAGAACAAATTGAGCTCAAAATAAGCAAAAATAAAGAAATAACAAAGATCAGAATGGAAATAAGTAAAACAGAGACAATAAAACAGAAAATAAAATGTATATAAAAATAATATTTCTAAAAATAGAAAATAATAAAGTTAAAGTCTGCTTTATTTAAAAGATAAACAAAACTAGACTACTAAATTTACAGGCAGATAGCCTTTGACTCAATTATCTCAACTAGACTAACTCCAAATATATTTGATAAAAATTTCAAATAAAATCAGGAATGAAAGAGAAGAAATTGAAATTTTAATTACACAAATACATAGGATCATAAGAGACTACTATGTACAATTGCAAGCCAACAAACTGGATAGACTAGAAGAAACAAATTCTTAGAAACACACACCTAAGAATGAATCATAAAGAAATAGGAAACAGACCAATAGAAAGTAAGGAGATATTGACTCAGAAATCAAAAACTTTCCAACACAGAAAAGCCTAGGTCCAGTTGGTTTCACTGGCAATTCTAGCAAACTTTTAAGGAAAATTTGTTAGTCATGATAGGAAATCATTCAGTTCAGTTCAGTTCAGTCTTTCAGTCATGTCCAACTCTTTGTGACCCCATGAATCGCAGCACACCAGGACTCCCTGTCCATCACCAACTCCTGGAGTTCACTCAGATTCACGTCCATAGAGTCAGTGATGCCATCCAGCCATCTCATCCTCTGTCATCCCCTTCTCCTTCTGCCCTCAATCCATCCCAGCATCAGAGTCTTTTTCAATGAGCCAACTCTTCACATGAGGTGGCCAAAGTACTGGAGTTTCAGCCTTAGCATCATTCCTTCCAAAGAAATCCCAGGGCTGATCTCCTTCAGAATGGACTGGTTGGATCTCCTTGCAGTCCAAGGGACTCTTAAGAGTTTTCATATACACGATGGAGTATCACTCAGCCATTAAAAAGAATACATTTGAATCAGTTCTAATGAGGTGGATGGAACTGGAGCCTATTATACAGAGTGAAGTAAGCCAGAAAGAAAAACACAAATACAGTATACTAACGCATATATATGGAATTTAGAAAGATGGTAACAATCACCCTGCTTATGAGACAGCAAAAGAGACACTGATGTATAGAACAGACTTTTGGACTCTGGGACTGGGAGAGGGTGGGACGATTAGGGAGAATAGCATTGAAATATGTATAATATCATATCTGAAACGAGTCAGTCCAGGTACGATGCCCTATAACAGATGCCTGGGACTGGAGCACTGGGATGACCTGGAGGGATGGTGTGGGAAGGGGGAGGGAGGAGGGTTCAGGATGGGGAACACGTGTATTCTGGTGGCGGATCCATCTCAATGTATAGTAAAAGTAATACAATATTGTAAAGTTAAGAAAAATCAAAAAAAAAATAATAATAATAATAAAATTTAAAAAAAAAAAAAAAAAAAAAAAAAAGGAGTTTTCAACACCACAGTTCAAAAGCATCAATTCTTCAGCACTCAGCCTTCTTCACAGTCCAAATCTCACATCCATACATGACCACAAGAAAAACCATAGCCTTGACTAGATGGACCTTTGTTGGCAAAGTAATGTCTCTGCTTTTGAATATGCTATCTAGGTTGGTCATAACTTTCCTTCCAAGGGGTAACCATCTTTTAATCTCGTGGTTACTGTCACCATCTGCAGTGATTTTGGAGCCCCCCCCAAAATAAAGTCAACTCAATAGATGCAAAAAACAGAGTATTTGACAGAGTTCAATATTCTTTTTTAATGAAAGTACTCAATGGATTGGATATAGAAGGAATATTCTATAAAAAATGAAAAAAAAAGACCATCTATGACATACTCAAAGCTAATATATACAATGAGGGAAGGTTAAAAGCTTTTCTCTTAAAATCACAGACAAGACTAGAGTGTCCACTCTACCACTCTTATTCTATATAGTTCTGGATGTCCTAGCTACAGCAATCATCAGGCAAGGTAAATAAATAAAATCCATCCACAATTGGAAAGGAAGAAATTAAATTTGTTATTTGCTGCAAAAGAAATAAAGTAAGCCCATTCTCAATAACACCAAAAACAATAAGGTATTTAGGAATAAAGTTAATGAAGAAAGGGATAATCTGTACAAAGAAAAACAAGACTATGTCATAAAAAATGAAGGGACAAAAAAATTGAGGATATTCCATTTTCATGGATCAAAATAATTAGTATTGTTAAAATGTCCATATTATTCAAAGCCAAATATAGATTCAATGCTATTTCTATCAAATATCAGTAACATTTTTTGTAGAAGTAGAACAAAATAAAATCTGTAAGAAACTGCAAAAACACAAAAACCAGAAACAGTCCTGAGAAAGCTGGAGGCATCACACTTCCCTGATTTCAATCTATACTACAAAGATATAGTAATTTAAACAATAACATACAAGCATAGAAATAGACACATAAATCAATGAAACACAACAGAGAGCCCACAAATAACCCCTACATATATGATCAGCTAACATTTTAACAAATAAGCCAAGAATATTCAATGCTCTGGACAACCTAGAGGGGTGGGGTGGAATGGGAGGTTGGGGGTGGGGGGATTCAAGAGGGAGGGGATATATGTATACCTGAGACAGTTAACTTTGGCAAGTTGATAAGGAGTCCAAGCTTAAGGCCTCTTTAAGGAGGAGATAAACGTTCTTTCTTTTTCACATTCTTTTGCCTTAGACAATAGGGCTGGCAGGCAGCAACATTTCTTCTTCAGGGGCATGCCTTTTTTTTGAGCTTCAGATGTATGTTATGGAAGAGGTCTGGCTAAAAACTCCCATAGCCTTAAATTCTGGGTTAACCTGTTCCTTCTGGCTAATCTCGTGCTGATGTTATCCCAGGGTGTATGTTATGGGAAAGGATCTGGGCAAAATTCTCACAGCCTTGAGGTATTTTTTATTTATTCTCAGTAGCTAATTGAGAAGAACAAGTGAAATTCGCTCAGTTGTGTCTGACTCTTTGCAACCCCGTGGACTATACAGGTCATGGCATTCTCCAGGCCAGAATACTGGAGTGAGTATCCTTTCCTTTCTCCAGGGCATCTTCCCAACCCAGGGATTGAACCCAGGTCTTCCACATCACAGGCGGATTCTTTACCAGCTGAGCCACAAGGGATGCCCGAGAAGTACATAAGACCACATTTAAACTAGTTAGGTGGGTACTCTCCTGCTCCCTTCTGATGTCTATGTGAGAAGCTTTTTCTGTCACTTTCACTTTAAATAAAATCTACACAAAGCTCTGAGTGACTGAAATTGTTTTTGGTCCTCAAGTTAAATCTCCTCCTTCAGAGACAACAAATGTGGCAGCATTGTTCACCATTCACTGCTAAGCTATTGTACCTATGGCTGATTCATGTCAATATATGGCAGAAACCAGCTCAGCTGGTAAAGAATCCGCCTTCAATCCAGGAGACCTGGGTTCAGTCCCTGGATTGGGAAGATCCCTTGGAAAAGGGAACAGCTACATGTTTCGGTATTCTGACCTGGAGAATTCCATGGACTATCTTAGTCCATGGGGTCACAAAGCGTCGAAGATAACTGAGCGACTTTCACTTTCACATGGCAGAAAACAACACAATATTGTAAATAAAGTGTCCTCCAATTAAAAAATAAATTAATTAAAAAAAAAAAACAATAAGCATGTGACTTGAGGGGGTATTAGCTAATGATATAAAAATAATCACACTGCAATATATAAATGTATCAAATCAACATGTGCGTCCTGAACTTAAACAACATAACATGAAGATGACTGGATGCCATAAACCTGGAAGAGCCAAAATACAAATGTCTAATGAATCCTAAAGTTCAAAGCAATGCATCCATGCCGCAAAGATAACGGATAATGGGAAAAGGTAAAAGATTATTTGAAAACTCATAGAAAAAGTGTTTTATTGTATGCCAGGTAGCAAACAAGCAGTAAATATAAATGGAGGAACAGAGATAAGTATGGGGGAAGTGAAAGTCATTCAGTCGTGTCTGACTCTTTGTGACCTGATGAACTATATAGTCCATGGAATTCTTCAGGCCAGAATACTGGAGTGGGTAGCCATTTCTTTCTCCAGGGACTCTTCCCAACCCAGGAATCTAACGCAGGTTTTCCATATTGCAGGCACATTCTTTACCAGCTGAGCCACGAGGGAAACCTGAATATGGGGAAGGAGGTGAGATATCCATCTAAAAATGTCCTTTAAAATCTAGTAAAGACTATGTCTGTGTGTAATTGAATCACTTTGCTGTAGATCTGAAATTAACACAATGTAAATCACCTATGTAACACTTTTTAAAAAATCCTTTAAATAATCTTATATTAAGATATCTTTAAATAGCCTATATATATTAAAGTATTTCTGGAAATATACATATCTATGCAGAAAGGAACTTAGACTAGAATAAAGGGATATGGGAGGAAAATTTTTCACTATATTAATTTTATCCTTTAATTTTAAATTTTGAATCCTGTGAATATATTGCCTACTCGAAAATTTTAGAACGCTAACACCAGGGGGATAAAAAGAAAGAAAATTAGAGCCTAACTGTTTACAAAATTTTAAGTACCCAAGCTCTAAACTACAAAGATCTTCAATTTCATGCACAGTTAAATAAAAATTTTCTATTAGGGAAAAAGCAAAATGTATTTAAATAACTAATTACAAGGCCAACAATGGACCCATGATAATTAAGCATACTTTTCTCATTGGTACTTCTCTGTCATTATAAAGATTATCCATAAAGAAGTGAATTCTGAGAGGGTAGTTATGTTTTTATGACTTGAAGCAAATTCTATAAGGCAATGATGCTTTTATATGTCTCATTTGTTCAGTTATCAATCCATCAAATGTTGAACTGATCACCTACTATGTGTTCAGTTCAGTTCAGTCGCTCAGTCATGTCCGACTCTTTGCAACCCCATGAATCGCAGCATCATTCCTTCCAAAGAAATCCCAGGGCTGATCTCCTTCAGAATGGACTGGTTGGATCTCCTTGCAGTCCAAGGGACTCTCAAGAGTCTTCTCAAACACCACAGTTCGATTCAATTCTTTGGCACTCAGCTTTCTTCACAGTCCAACTCTCACCTCCATACATGATACTGGAAAAACCATAGCTGTGACTAGACAGACCTTTGTTGGCAAAGTAATGTCTCTGCTTTTGAATATGCTATCTAGGTTGGCCATAACTTTCCTTCCAAGGAGTAAGCATCTTTTAATTTCATGGCTGCAATGACCATCTGCAATGATTTTGGAGCTCCCAAAAATAAAGTCTGACACTGTTTCCATTGTTTCCCCATCTATTTCCCATGAAGTGATGGCACCAAATGCCATGATCTTAGTTTTCTGAATGTTGAGCTTTAAGCCAACTTGTTCACTCTCCTCTTTCACTTTCACCAAGAGGCTTTTTAGTTCCTCTTCACTTTAGGGGAGAAAATATTCTTCCCTTAAGGGCTTTACTGGGTTGTTACACAGACAAATGGTAATACATACACATATACACACATGCATAAACTTTGGATTCAGAATAAACAATATCTAGTCTAGAAAGTTTTGTGTATGTGCCACAATTACTGGCTTCAGAAAGTAATATTCAGAGAAAATAGTTCATGAAATAATAAGGCTGGTAGTAATTTTCTAGAAACTATGGAGAGATGAGTAACATTATTTCTTAGAGGTTATAATGGCAAAGATTTATTTAAAAAATTTTAGGGTTCATGATCCACTGAACATCATTCTATTATGGAAAAAAGGGAATAGCACTATGGACAGAGGTTTATGACATTCTACAGGAGGCAGGGATCAAGACCATCCCCAAGAAAAAGAAGTGCAAAAAAGGCAGAATGGTTATCTGAGGAGTCCTTACAAATAGCTGAGAAAAGAAGAGAAGCTAAAGGAAAAGGAGAAAAGGAAAAATATACCCATTTGAATGCAGAGTTCCAAAAAATAGCAAGGAGAGAAAAGAAAGCCTTCCTCAGTGATAAATGCAAAGAAATGGAGGAAAACAATAGAATGCGAAAGACTAGAGATCACTTCAAGAAATTTAGAGATACCAAGGGAATATTTCATGCTGAGATGGACACAATAAAGGACAGAAACTGTATAAACTAAGAGAAGCAGATGATATTAAGAACAGGTGGCAAGAATACACAGAAGAACTATACAAAAAAAAAAAAAAGATCTTCACAACCCAGGTAAACACAGTGTTGTGATCACTCACCTAGAGCCAGATATCCTGGAATATGAAGTCAAGTGGGCCTTAGGAAGCATCACTACAGACAAAGCTAGTGGAGGTGATGGAATTCCAGTTGAGCTATTTAAATTCTTAAAAGATGATGCTGTGAAAATGCTGCACTCATATGCAAGCAAAATGCAAAACTAAGCAGTGGCCACAGGACCGGAAAAGGTCAGTTTTCATTCCAGTCCCAAAGATAGGCAATGCCAAAGAATGTTCAAACTACTGCAAAAATAACACTCATCTCACATGCTGACAAAGTAATGTTCAAAATTCTCCAAGCCAGGCTTCAACAGTACATGAACAGTGAACTTCTAGATGTTCAAGCTGGATTTAGAAAAGACAGAGGAAGCAGAGATCTAATTGACAGCATCTATTGGATCATTGATAAAGGAAGAGAGTTTCAGAAACAAACCATCTACTACTATTTCAAAGTCTTTGACTGTGTGGATCACAACAAACTGTGGAAAATTCTTAAAGAGATTGGAATGCCAGACCACCATACATTCCCCTGAGAAATCTGTATGCAGCTCAAGAAGCAACAGTTAGAACTTGACATGGAACAACAGATTGGTTACAAATCAGGAGAAGAATTTATCAAGGCTGTATATTGTCACCCTGTTTATTTAACCTATACACAGAACAGATCATGTGAAATGCTGGGCTGCATGAAGCACAAGATGGAATCAAGATTACTGGGAGAAATATCAATAATCTCAGATACACAGATGAAACCACTCTTATGGCAGAAAACAGAGAAGAACTTAAGAACCTCTTGATGAAAGTGAAAGAGGAGAGTGAAAATGTTGGCTTAACTGGAAATAGAACTGCCTTATGATCCAGCAATCCCACCGCTGGGCATGCACACTGAGGAAACCAGAATTGAAAGAGACACATGTACCCCCAGTGTTCATTGCAGCACTGTTTACAATAGCCAGGACATGGAAGCAACCTAGATGTCCATCAGCAAATGAATGGATAATAAAGCTGTGGTACATATACACCATGGAGTATTGCTGCTACTGCTGCTAAGTTGCCTCAGTCGTGTCCGACTCTGTGTGACCCCAGAGACGGCAGCCCACCAGGCTCACCCGTTCCTGGGATTCTCCAGGCAAGAACACTGGATTGGGTTGCCATTTCCTTCTCCAATGCATGAAAGTGAAAAGTGAAAGTGAAGTTGCTCAGTCGTGTCCGACTCTTAGCGACCCCATGGACTGCAGCCCACCAGGCTCCTCTGTCCATGGGATTTTCTAGGCAAAAGTACTGGAGTGGGTTGCCATTTCCTTCTCCACCATGGAGTATTAGTCATTAAAAAGAATAAATTTGAGTCAGTTCTAATGAGGTGGATGAAACTGGAGCCTATTATACAGAGTGAAGTAAGCCAGAAAGAAAAACACCAATACAGTATACTAACACATATATATGGAATTTAGAAAGATGGTAACAATAACCCTATATATGAGACAGCAAAAGAGACACTGATGTACAGAACAGTCTTTTGGACTCTGTGGGAGAGGGAGAGGGTGGGAAGATTTGGGGAGAATGGCATTGAAATATGTATATCATATATTAAACGAGTCGCCAGTCCATGTTCAATACACGATACTGGATGCTTGGGGCTGGTGCACTGGGATGACCCAGAGGGATGGTATGAGGAGGGAGGAGGGAGGAGGGTTCGAGGTGGGGAGCACGTGTATGCCTGTGGCGGATTCATTTTGATGTATGGCAAAACCAATACAATATTGTAAAGTTAAAATTTTTTTAAAAAGCAAAAAAAATTTAAAAAAATAAAATTCAACATTCAGAAAACTAAGATCATGACATCTGGTCCCATCACTTCATGGCAAATAGATGGGGAAACAGTGGAAACACTGGGAGAATTTATTTTTGGGAGCTCCAAAATCATTGCAGATGGTGAATGCAGCCATGAAATTAAAAGATGCTTACTCCTTGAAAGTAAAGCTATGACCAACCTAGACAGCATATTAAAAAGCAGAGACATTATTTTGCTGACAAAGGTTCGTCTAGTCCAAGCTATGGTTTTTCCAGTAGTTATGTATGGATGTGAGAGTTGTACTATAAAGAAAGCTGAGAGCCAAAGAATTGATGGTTTTGAGCTGTGGTGTTGGAGAACACTCTTAAGAGTCCCTTGGACTGCAAGGAGATCCAACCAGTCCCTCCTAAAGGAAATCCGTCCTGAATATTCATTGGATGGACTGATGCTGAAGCTCTAATACTTTGGCCACCTGATGCCTAGAACCGACCCATTAGAAAAGACCCTGATTCTGGGAAAGATTGAAGGTGAGAAGAGAAGGGGATGATAGAGGATGAGATGGTTGGATGGCATCACCGATTCAATGGACATGAGTTTGAGTAAGCTCTGGGAGTTGATGATGGACTGGGAGGCCTGGCATGCTGCACTCCATGATGTTGCAAAGAGTCGGACATGACTAACTAAACTGAACTTAAACAGGAACAACGTGGTGGCAGATTTTGTCTCCACACAGGAGCTGAACAATGAGTGTTATTTCCTTAGTCTCTGAAGCTCAGTCTGTTATCATTGTACAGAAATTACTCTCAGATTATCTAGAGAATCTCAACCACTGTGAATGAGTTCTGAGGAGAGGAAACTCAAAGGCGCCTGGGGCAGACCCAAAGACTTTGATGGAAAATAACTGGCAAATTTTTACAGGGAAAGAGGGTGGGAAAAGAAGGAAGGAGGAATTTCTCTGAGTAACTATTTTTCCCCCTTAGGTAGAATTTCTGTTCTTCTTTTTTTCCAAGAAATTCATTGTTTTATTGAATGTTTCTTATATATTTTCTCTTTCATATCTGTAATTTCTGTTCTTAAACAACCTCAAGTAATTTAGCCATTTAATTTCCAAGAAATCTTGCTACCCAAGCTGGTGCTAGAAGTCAAGTAAGCAAACACATTTAATATTCAGAGAGAGGCTGTATTTTGTCTTCCCTGCAGTGTTACATAATTAAAATAAGAGTTGAGATAAGAATAAAGATAAGAAAGTGTGTTGCTTTTGTTATTGTCCATTTAGGTAGTCTGAGAGGTTCTTCCAAACTAATCTGCATCGAGTTGCAATATTCTTTGAGTAATAATTCCTGAGATTAATGTAAAAACATTCTTCAAGGAGCTAAAGGATTTCTATGGACATTATCTAATTAGTCTTTTTAAAGCTTTGCATAAAAGAAGGTTGGTGCTTGTGACCCAATAAGCACAAAGGAGAAAATGTAGATGTGAAATTTTAACTAACATCACTTAGAAAAGCATTAGTGATGGCTACTTGAAGAGGCTCCTCATCCTTACCAAGTGTCTTTTTTTTTTTTTAATTTTTTTAAAGATCTTTCTTTCAAGACAGGGCACAGGGCTTGCAAATAAAGAAATTTGGTTTGAAATTCCATCTGCGCTAGTTATCAAACTGTGTGACCTTGGACATGTTAGACCTTTCTAAAGCTTCTAGAAAGATCTTCCTGAAAATCTTTCTAACCTGTAAAATGTTAACAGCCAGAATAGTGTCATTTTGAAGATTCAGTTAAATAATGTGTATAAAACTCTGGCATCTCCAAAGTGATGGACATGAACTTGGGCACACTCCAGGAAATGGTGACAGACAGGGATGCCTGGCATGCAGTTGCCAAAAATCAGACATGACTGGGTGACTAAACAAAAACAACATAAAGCTCTGAGAATTGATACTTACAGAGTGAATGTTCAACCAATGTTAGTTCCCTTATGCTCAGTCCTTCAATCATGTCTGACTCTTCGTAGCCTCATTGACTACAGTCTGTCAGGCTCCTCAGTCCATTGAATTCTCCAGGCCAGAATAGTGGAGTGGGTAATCATTCCCATCTCGAGGGGATCTTCTCTACCCAAGGATCCACCTCAGGCATCCTGCATTGCAGGCGGATTCCTTGCTATCTGAGCCACTAGGGAAACCCAGGGACATAATATTAGCTCTAAAATATCACATCCAATAATACAATACTCAAAGCCAGAGCCAATATTTATTTATTTAAATTCTTATTGAAAATATAGTTGATTAACAATTGTGTGTTAGTTTCTTATGTACAGCAAAATGATTGCTATTTATGTGTGTGTGTGTGTGTAAAACTGAATATACATGTATTTATTTATCCTTTTTACATTATTTTCCATTAACAGTTATTACAAGGTGCTAACTATAGTTCCCTGTGCTATGTAGTAGGTGCTTGTTGTTTATCTATTTTATATATGGTTGTATGTATATTTTAATCCCCAAAACATGATTTATCCATCCCCTTTTCCCTTTGGTAACCACCATGGAGAACAGTATGACAGTTTCCTATAAAATTAAAAATAGAGCAACTTTATGATCCAATGAGCCCACTTATGGTCATATATCTGAAGAAAACGCTAATCTGAAAAGATACATGCACCACGATGTTTATTGACACACTGTTTACAGTGGTCGAGACATGGAAGCACCCTAAGTGTTCATAAACAGATGAATTGGATAAAGCAGATATGATGCATAAATACAATGAGACACTACTTAGCCATAAAAAAGAATGAAATAATGCCATCTGGAGCAACATGGATGAACCTAGAAATGATCATAAAAAGTGAAATAAACCAGACAGAAGAAGATAAATATATGATATCGCTTATATGTGGAACCAGAAAAACTGATACAAATAGATTTATTTATAAAATAGAAATACTCATAGACATGGAAAACAGACTAATATTTATATGTATTACAATGTATTAAGTTAACTGAAAAGAGTCAGTATTCATCCTATTTCTTCAATAAAGCCTTGACAGAGTTCTGAACCCCATTTTAGGATCCTAACACATTAAGTTGCTCCATGCATCTCTCCACAGATGCACAACAGATTCTTAGACCCTCTTAATTCTTCAGCTTTCCCACTTTTCTCCCTGCTTGCTCAAAACACATGTTCTTCATTTTATGCCCCATTTCTAAGGAGATTTTCTAAGTGCTCTTTTAATAAATTCACTTATATTAAGTTATTAATGTCTTGAACAAACTGTCTTGGAAAAATCACAGAATTTTCTTTCTTTCTTTTTCTTTTTTTTTTGTATTTTGCTTAAGTGGAGCAACTTCCCAAGAGATGAATCCTATAATTTTACACATTACAAATATTCAAAGAAGGAAGTATGAATCATTGTCTATGAAAGTGAAGTTGCTCAGTCATGTCCAACTCTTTGCGCCCCCATGGACTGTAGCCTACCAGAGTTCTCCGTCAGGGGATTCTCCAGGGAAGAATACTGGAGTGAGTTACCATTTTCTTCTCCAGGGTGTCTTCCCGACCCGGGGATTGAACCTTAGTCTCCCGCATTGGAGGCAGACGCTTTAACCTCTGAGCCACCAGGGTCATGTGGGTGGATGGGATAGGAGTTCAAACAGCTACTCAAGTGCCAGGAACTTTATAAACATCTTTAATTAAAAATGATGGCAGTGTCTGTTGCACCAGTATGTTTCATTAAAAAGAAAAAAGTCCTTGCTCTTACTCTCAAAAGGATAACATTTAAGACAATTAATTATATGATAAACTTATCTTTCATCTGCATGTACACACAACCACATACATAAGCAAGTTAAATTTAAAAATAACATCAGTAATTCAAAAGAATTAAATAATTTTATCCTAAACATACATTTGCTATAGCTGGTGTACAAAATTTGGAGCATAATACTTATCGGTGAACATGAGTCTGAGCAAACTCCAGGAAATGGTGAAGGACTGGGAAGCCTGCGTGCTGCAGTCCGTGGGGTCACAAAGAGTTGGACACTACCGAGTGACTAAACAACAAGAACTTAGTATATGGCACTAATACAGATTATTTTCATGAACTGACTGACAAGATCTGTGGTCCCTCCTCTAATAAAACGTTATCATTTTGAGACTTCCCTGGTGGTCCAGAGATTCTTAATTCAAGGGGCTCAAGTTCTGTTTCTGGTTGGGGAAGTAGATCTCACATGCCACAACTAAAAGATTATGCATGACACAACTAAGACCTGACACAGCCCCCGAAAAAATAAATAAACAAATATTAAAGATATTATCACCTTGTATCACCAAGCCTAGATTTAAAATGTGATTTTATTTAAACCTAATTTATAATGTTTTATGTCCAAGTGACCTGGGAAAAGAAAGCAAAAAGAACTCAGACGTGTGTGTTTTCAGTGAAAAAGTTAAACGTAAGTTTAAGTTTCAGTTGAGTTTTTAACACTTAGTTGGAAATACAAGTGGCATATTATAGTGGACATGTTAAATTCAGAGTGAGGTTTATGTGTCTGGAACTTGTAAAGGTGTTCTGAAGTTATGAATTTCCGAGGCACTGATACATAAACAATATGTGAAACTATTCCACTAAAGTGAAAGTGTTAGTCACTCAGTTGTGTTGATTCTTTGTAACCCCATGGACTGTAGCCTCCAGGCCCCTATAACTGTGGGATTCTCCAGGAAAGAATACTGGAGTGGGTATTCCCTTCTCCAGGGGGATCTTCTCCAACCAGGGTTGAACCCAGATCTCCCGCATTGCAGGCAGATTCTTTACTGTCTGAGTCATCAGGGAATGAAAGCAATATAGAGACAATATATAAAACTATTCCAATAAGGCTATAATCAAATGCTACTCATTTTACATATTAGTTTACTGCATGTACATTGAGTAGATTATAAGCTTCTTAAAAGGTGTTAGGAAGCCAGACCACCAACACTGGAATAATCATGTAGAAATTATCAACAAATATTCAGTAAGTTGACTTGTTTTGGCACACATAAAATGCTGTGACCATGTTTCTTTCAACTCCTATGTGTTTCAATTTTACTCTATAAAATGGGGTTTCTGAAGTAGACACTATTTCCAATCCCTTCCAAGTCTAAATCTCTGATTTTATATATTGTTGAACACTACTATATAACTCTTGTTGGTAGTTTATTAAATGCCTATAGATAGATCTTCAAAAGCCCATGATTAAGTGAGATATCCTGGTTATCATTCTGGGTGAGCAAAGAAAGTCTTGACTTGTGCACTAAAAAAAAACTTTACAGTACAAAAGTCTATGTGGCCAGGAAATTTATTTGGTTCAAGTGGTTGGTTTTCTTATTGAAAGATAGCACTGAATGTTTCAGACTATTTTTCTATATGAGACAATTTATTTTAGGTGACTTTTATGAATGTGTGACTTTTCACCTATTATGTCTCAGAATGGAATACAATTGGAAAATACTTTTTGGTAGAGAAATTTTAAAGTTATGCACTCAAAGGAATTCTTTTAGGAATAAAGAGGTGATTTTTCCAAATAGGAAGCAACATTGTGAAAGTTGGGTATTTGTTATGTATTTGAGTACTGCAGAGATTTCAAAAGATTCTCTTTTTCTTTCATTTATTTCTCAAAATGTGTTTACTACATATAGAGTTTTATCAAGTAATTAATGTTCAATGAAACTCTGTTTTTCTCACATCAGAATATTGACATGGTCAAGAAATAATTCAAAAAGTTAAAATTAAATAGCATTAGATCAGATCAGATCAGTCTCTCAGTCGTGTCTGACTCTTCGCAACCCCATGAATAGCAGCACGCCAGGCCTCCCTGTCCATCACCAACTCCCGGAGGACACTCAGACTCACATACATTGAGTCAGTGATGCCATCCAGCCATCTCATCCTCTGTTGTCCCCTTTTCCTCCTGGCCCAATCCCTCCCAGCATCAGAGTCTTTTCCAATGAGTCAACTCTTCGCATAAGGTGGCCAAAATACTGGAGTTTCAGCTTTAGCATCATTCCTTCCAAAGAAATCCCAGGGCTGATCTCCTTCAGAATGGACTGGCTGGATCTCCTTGCAGTCCAAGGGATTCTCAAGAGTCTTCTCCAACACCACAGTTCAAAAGCATCAATTCTTTGGTGCTCAGCCTTCTTCACAGTCCAGCTCTCACATCCATACATGACCACAGGAAAGACCATAGCCTTGACTAGGCGAAGCTTTGTTGGCAAAGTAATGTGTCTGCTTTGGAATATGCTATCTAGGTTGGTCATAACTTTCCTTCCAAGGAGTAAGCGTCTTTTAATTTCATGGCTGCAGTCACCATCTGCAGTGATTTTGGAGCCCAGAAAAACAAAGTTTGACATTGTTTCCACTGTTTCCCCATCTATTTCCCATGAAGTGATGGGACCAAATGCCATGATCTTCGTTTTCTGAATGTTGAGCTTTAAGCCAACCTTTTCACTCTCCACTTTCACTTTCATCAAGAGGCTTTTTAGTTCCTCTTCACTTTCTGCCATAAGGGTGGTATCATCTGCATATCTGAGGTTATTGATATTTCTCCCAGCAATCTTGACTCCAACTTATGTTTCTTCCAGTCCAGCATTTCTCATGATGTACTCTGCATATAAGTTAAATAAACACGGTGACAATATACAGCCTTGACGTACTCCTTTTCCTATTTGGAACCAGTCTATTGTTCCATGTGCAGTTCTAACTGTAGCTTCCTGACCTGCATACAAATTTCTCAAGAGGCAGATCAGGTGGTCTGGTATTCCCATCTCTTTCAGAATTTCCCACAGTTTATTGTGATCTACACAGTCAAAGGCTTTGGCATAGTCAATAAAGCAGAAATAGATGTTTTTCTGGAACTCTCTTGCTTTTTCCATGATCCAGCGAATGTTGGCAATTTGATCTCTGGTTCCTCTGCCTTTTCTAAAACCAGCTTGAACATCTGGAAGTTCACGGTTCACATATTGCTGAAGCCTGGCTTGGAGAATTTTGAGCATTACTTTACTAGCATGTGAGATGAGTGCAATTGTGCAGTAGTTTGAGCATTCTTTGGCATTGCCTTTCTTTGGGATTGGGATGAAAACTGACCTTTTCCAATCTTGTGGCCACTGGTGAGTTTTCCAAATTTGCTGGCATATTGAGTGCAGCACTTTCACAGCATCATCTTTCAGGATTTGGAATAGCTCCACTGGAATTCCATCACCTCCACTAGCTTTGTTTGTAGTGATGCTTTCTAAGGCCCACTTGACTTCACATTCCAGGATGTCTGGCTCTAGGTCAGTGATCACACCATCATGATTATCTGGGTCATGAAGCTCTTTTTTGCACAGTTCTTCTGTGTATTCTTGCCACCTCTTCTTAATATCTTCTGCTTCTGTTAGGTACATACCATTTATGGCCTTTATCAAGCCCATCTTTGCATGAAATGTTCCTTTGGTATCTCTGATTTTCTTGAAGAGATCCCTAGTCTTTCCCATTCTGTTGTTTTCCTCTATTTCTTTGCATTGATCACTGAAGAAGGCTTTCTTATCTCTCCTTGCTATTCTTTGGAACTCTGCATTCAGATGTTTATAGCTTTCCTTTTCTCCTTTGCTTGTTGCTTTTCTTCTTTTCACAGCTATTTGTAAGGCCTCCTCAGACAGCCATTTTGCTTTTTTGCATTTCTTTTCCATGGGGATGGTCTTGATCCCTGTCTCCTGTACAATGTCACAAACTTCATTCCATAGTTCATCAGGCACTCTATCTCTCAGATCTAGGCCCTTAAATCTATTTCTCACTTCCACTGTATAATCATAAGGGATTTGATTTAGGTCATACCTGAATGGTCTAGTGGTTTTCCCTACTTTCTTCAATTTCAGTCTGAATTTGGCAATAAGGAGTTCATGGTCTGAGCCACAGTCAGCTCCTGGTCTTGTTTTTGCTGATTGTATAGAGCTTCTCCATCTTTGGCTGCAAAGAATATAATCTATCTGATTTCGGTGTTGACCATCTGGTGATGTCCATGTATAGAGTCTTCCCTTGTGTTGTTGGAAGAGGGTATTTGCTATGACCAGTGCGTTCTCTTGGCAAAACTCTGTTAGTCTTTGCCCTGCTTCATTCCGTATTCCAAGGCCAAATTTGCCTGTTACTTCAGGTGTTTCTTGACTTCCTACTTTTGCATTCCAGTCCCCTATAATGAAAAGGACATCTTTTTTGGGTGTTAGTTCTAAAAGGTCTTGTAGGTCTTCATAGAACCGTTCAACTTCAGCTTCTTCAGCGTTACTGGTTGGAGAATAGACTTGGATTACTGTGACATTGAATGGTTTGCCTTGTTAACGAACAGAGATCCTCCTGTCGTTTTTGACATTGCATCCAAGTACTGCATTTCGGACTCTTTTGTTGACCATGATGGCCACTCCATTTCTTCTGAGGGATTCCTGCCCACAGTAGTAGATATAATGGTAATCTGAGTTAAATTCACCCATTCCAGTCCATTTTAGTTTGCTAATTCCTAGAATGTCAACATTCACTCTTGCCATCTCTTGTTTGACCACTCCCAATTTGCCTTGGTTCATGGACCTGACATTCCAGGTTCCTATGCAATATTGTTCTTTACAGCATCGGACTTTGCTTCTATCACCAGACACATCCACAGCTGGGTATTCTTTTTGCTTTGGCTCCATCCCTTCATTCTTTCTGGAGTTATTTCTCCACTGATCTCCAGTAGCATATTGGGCCCCTACTGACCTGGGGAGTTTCTCTTTCAGTATCCTATCATATTGCCTATTCATACTGTTCATGGGGTTCTCAAGGCAAGAATACTGAAGTGGTTTGCCATTCCCTTCTCCACGACTTCCCTGGTGGCTTAGAGGGTAAAGCCTCTGTCTACGATGCGGGAGACCCAGGTTCGATCCCTGGGTTGGGAAGATCCCTTGGAGAAGGAAATGGCAATCCACTCCAGTACTATTGCCTGGAAAATCCCATGGACAGAGGAGCCTGGTAGGCTACAGTCCATGGGGTCGCAAAGAGTCGGACACGACTGAGCGACTTCACGTTCACGTTCTCCACGGACTACATCCTGTCAGATCTCTCCACCATGACCTGCTGATCCTGGGTTGCCCCCAGGCATGGCTTAGTTTCATTGAGTTAGACAATGTTGTGGTCCTAGTGTGATTAGATTGACTAGTTTTCTGTGAGTATGGTTTCAGTGTGTTTGCCCTCTGATGCCCTCTTGCAAAATCTACCATCTTACTTGGGTTCCTCTTACCTTGGGCGTGGGGTATCCCTTCCTGGCTGCTCCAGCAAAGCACAGCCATCGCACTTTACCTTGGACGAGGGGTCTCTCCTCACCACCGCCCTTCCTGACCTCGGTCATGGGGTGGCTCCTCTTGGCTGTGCTTAGTGCGACAGTCCTCACCATTGCCCTTCCTGACCTTAGAGGAGGGTTATCTCCTCACCGCCACCCTTTGTGACCTCAGTCATGGGGTAGCTACTCTGGGCCACGCTTAGTGTGCCGGCCGCAGCCGCTGAGGCGCTTACTGTGCTGGTCGCAGCCGCCGAGGCTCTTAGTGTGGCGGTCGCAGCCGCCAAGGTGCTTAGTGTCCTGGTCGCAGCCGCCGAGGCACTTAGTGCATTAGATAATATTACATAAAGTTGAATATACACTTATATGAATATACTTATTCAACATAATTTTACCAAACACAGTATAAGCTTTTAACAAGTCCTTAAAAATATAATTGCTTATTTCTGAATGGAGTAAAATGAAGAAAAAGCAAAGCATAATATACTCCAAAGATATTAAGATACAGAATCAGAATGGGACTATTTAAAGTCTAGCTAACATTTCCAGAGAATCTAAGGTATGATAGACATAAAACTGGGAATTCACGCAATGACTATGCCACTTTATCTCCTAAATTCTCCTATAAATGATGTTGCTCTTATTTTATAGATTAGATAATTGAGTTTCAGAAATCAATGATTCTTTCCAAAATTTTGCAACGTGTTTTATGTATATATCTAAGTTTGGTAGCTAAACGCAGGCTACTCATTTAAGTTTTAATCAGATAAATAACTATTATTTTTAGTATAAGTAAGTATCAAATACATATCTATGCCAAACATACACAGCTTATCTGCAATTTAAACTTAACTGTATATCCTGTATTTACACTTGCTAAATCTGGGAACACTGTCTATGATTATACCCAGAATTTTTCACTAGAATACGCTTTTATTTCCACTATTTGCTATATAATTTAGGCATCTGGATAGTCCATGTAGATGCAGCAAAGTGTAGAAAGTGCACAAAATTTAGAGCTATTAATAGAAAAGCAGGCTTCAAGTATATTTGGCTACTGGTTGGCTAGATAGCCTTAAGAAACTGCTTAATGTTTAATACTTACTTTATTTACTATTAAATATGTGTTGTTCTGAAAAATTGATCAAGGTGTCTCATAACTGGACTTCCCAGGTAAAGAATCTGCCTGCCAATGTAAGAGACACAATAGGCAGGGGTTCTATCCATGAGTTGGGAAGATCCCCTGGAATAGGAAATAGCAACCCACTCCAGCATTCTTGCCTGGAAAATTCCAAGGACAGAGGAGCCTGGTGAGCTACAGTCCGTGGGGTCGCACATTGTTGGACATGACTAAGAGTCTGAGCATACAAACACCTCACAACTAAGCAACTTAAAAATAATTTCTTAATATTATTATATCTCATGAATCTATGGGTTAGTAAAATGAGTAGGGTTCAGGTGGGAATTTTGTCTATACATGACACCAACCCAGCAAATCTGATAACTGGAAACTGGCAGCTAGACCAGTCTGGAGCAACAAAGACAATTTTTCTCCCCAACTTATTTCATGTAAGCATATTTTGTCTGATATTAGTCCAGCCATGCTAGCTTTTTGTTATTATTCGCATAGAATTTTTTTCTGGTATTTCACCTTCAATCTAATAATATCTAGATCTAAAGAGGACATATACTGGATCATGCTTTTTCATCCACCTTGTCAGTCTCTGCTTTTTGCTAACAGATTTTAATACATTTATACAGACTCAATGGACATGAATTTGAGCAAACTCCAGGAGATAGTGAAGAATAGAGAAGAGTGGCGTGCTGCAGTTTATAGGGTCACAAAAAGTTGAACAAAACTTAGCAACTAAATAACATCACAAAGCAATTCTGATATTACTTCTATCATTTTTCTGTATGTCTTAAACTTTCTGTTCCTCATTTCTCCATCAATGCTTTCTTTTTTGTTTAGCTAACTTTTTAGTTGATAAAGTTTGGTTCATTTCTCACTTTCTTTTTTGTATATACTTCAAACTTTGTATATTTGTGTGGTTACCATGGGGATTACACATAACATTCTAAAGATATAACAATTTTATATCAATTAACATAAAATTAACATCAACCACATATGATAATTTGACTCCTACATCACTCTTCCATGTCTACGTTAGTCATAACACAAACAACGTTATGCATCGTGTGCCTAACAATGTAAATTATATTTTTGCATTTGTCTTTTAAAGTCTGTGGAAATTTTTCAAATGGAATTAAATATTAAAATTATAATAGAGCTGGCTTTTATATTGCTCATATATTTATCAGGATACTTATGTCTTCATATGGTTTTGAATTACTTTCCAGTGCTCTTTATGTCAACCTGAAGGACAATTTTCAGTATTTGTTATAGGTTAGGTGCAGCGATTATCAACTCTCTCATATTTTATATTTATGTCTTCATTATATTTATGTCTTCATTTCCCCTATATTTTTAAAGGACATTTTTTTTAGGATGTGGAAATTTAAGTTAACTTTCCTTTTCTTTCAGTACTTTGAATATGTCAATTCTTCTGTCTTGTGTACTCTTAATTTTTTGATGATAAATCAGCTACTGGTAGTAACCAGATTGAGGAACTCTTGTATATAATAAGTTAATTTTCTCATACTGTTTTCAATATTTTTTCTTTCTCTTTGTCTTTAACCAATTTGATTATAATTTGTTTAATTGGAGGTCTCTTGGAGCTTATCTTAATGAAAATTCACTGAATTTCTTGGGTTTATAGATTTACGCCTTTCATTAACTTTGGGAATTTCTAGCCATTGTTTTTGCAAATGCCCTCTCTGCTTCATTTTCTTTCTCTCATCATTTTGGGATTCACATTGCATATTGGTCTGCTTCATAACGATGATGGATCCTTTATGTGGTGCTCATTTTTCTTCTTTCTCTCTTCCCCAGGCTTGGTAACATCAATTATCCTATATTCAGTTCATTGATTGTTTCTTCTTCCTTCTTAAATATGTGTTGTGCTGTGCTTCATCACTCAGTCGTGTCTGACTCTTTGTGATGCCATGGACTATAGCCTGCCAGGCTCCTCTGCCCATGGGGACTCTCCAGGCAAGAATACTGGAGTGGATTGCAATGCCCTTCTCTAGGAGATCTTCCCAAACCATGGATCAAACCTAGGTCTCCCATAGGCAGCAATTGCAGGCAGATTCTTTATCATCTGAGCCACCAAGAGTACTGGAGTGGGTAGCCTATCCCTTCTCCAGTAGACCTTCCCAACCCAAGAATCTAACTAAGTTTTCCTGCATTGCAGGTGGATACTTTACTTGCTGAGCTACCAGGGAAACCCACTCAAATATATTCCATATATAATAGAATTCTACTGAACCATGAAAAAGAATGAAATTCTCCCATTTGCAACAGTTTGAATGGACCTATAGAGTACTATGCTAGATAAAATAAGTCAGACTGAGAAATAGAAATACTATATAATATCATTATATGAAAAATCTAAAAAATAATACAAATGGACATATACAACAAAAGAGAAATGAATTCACAGATACAGAAGACAAACTAATGGTTACTAATGAGACATTTGAAGCTGAGAGGGGGTGAGATAGTGTTATGGGATTAAGACATACAAACAACTATGTATAAAATAAATAATATATATAAACAGATATGTTGTAAAAATAATATAGCCAATATTTGTAATAATTTATGAGTTACAATCTATCAGAATATTGAACCACTATGTTTTACACCATAGTAAAAACCAAAGCCTTTGACTGTGTGGATCACAATAAACTGTGAAAATTCTGAAAGAGATGGGAATACCAGACCACCTGATCTGCCTCTTGAGAAATTTGTATGCAGGTCAGGAAGCAACAGTTAGAACTGCACATGGAACAACAGACTGGCTCCAAATAGGAAAAGGAGTATGTCAAGGCTGTGTATTGTCACCCTGTTTATTTAGCTTATATGCAGAGTACAGCATGAGAAATGCTGGACTGGAAGAAACACAAGTTGAAATCAAGATTGCTGGGAGAAATATCAATAACCTGAGATATGCAGATGACACCACCCTTATGGCAGAAAGTGAAGAGGAACTCAAAAGCCTCTTGATGAAAGTGAAAGTGGAGAGTGAAACAGTTGGCTTAAAGATCAACATTCAGAAAATGAAGATCATGGCAACCGGTTCCATCACTTCATGGGAAATACATGGGGAAACAATGGAAACAGTGTCAGACTTTATTTTTCTGGGTTCCAAAATCACTGCAGATGGTGACTGCAGCCATGAAATTAAAAGACACTTATTCCTTGGAAGGAAAGTTATGACTAACCTAGATAGCATATTCAAAAGCAGAGACATTACTTTGCCAACAACAGTTCATCTAGTCAAGGCTATGGTTTTTCCTATGGTCATGTATGGATGTGAGAGCTGGACTGTGAAGAAGGTTGTGCGCCGAAGAATTGATAGTTTTGAACTGTGGTGTTGGAGAAGACTCTTGAGAGTCCCTTGGACTTCAAGGAGATCCAACCAGTCCATTCTGAATGAGATCAGCCCTAGGATTTCTTTGGAAGGAATGATGCTAAAACTGAAACTCCAGCATGTTGGCCACCTCATGCGAAGAGTTGACTCACTGGAGAAGACTCTGATGCTGGGAGGGATTGAGGGCAAGAGGAGAAGGGGACGACAGAGGATGAGATGGCTGGATGGCATCACTGACTTGATGGATGTGAGTCTGAGTGACCTCCGGCAGTTGGTGATGGGCAGGGAGGCCTGGCATGCTGCGATTCATGGGGTCTCAAAGAGTCGGACACGACTGAGCAACTTATCTGATCTGATCTGATGTTTTACACCTAAAACTAACATAATTGTGTGAATGAAGTATATTTCAATTAAACAGAAGGAGTCAAAGCAAAACAGCACCCAGTTGTGAATGTGACTGGTGATGAAAATAAACTCTTATACTGTAAAGAACAATATTGCATAGGAATCTGAAATGTTAGATCCATGAATCAAGGCAAATCAGAAGTGGTCAAACAGTAGATGGCAAGAAGGAACATCAACATTTTAGGAATCAGCAAACTAAAATGGACTGGAATGGGTGAATTTAACTCAGATGACCAATATATCTAGTACTGTGGGCAAAAATCCCTTAGAAGAAATGGAGTACCTATCATAGTCAACAAAAGAGTCCAAAATGCAGTACTTGGATGCAATATCAAAAAAGACAGAATGATCTCTATTCGTTTCCAAAGCAAACCAATCAATATCATAGTAATCCAAGTCTATGCCCTTCTAAAAGTAACACCCAGAAAAGATGTCCTTTTCATTATAGGGGAGTGGAATGCAAAAGAAGGAAGTCAAGAAACACCTGGAGTAACAGCCAAATTTGGCCTTGGAATACGAAATGAAGCAGGGCAAAAGCTAATAGAGTTTTGCCAAGAGAATGTACTGGTCATAGGAAACACCTCTTCCAACAGCACAGGGGAAAACTCTGCACATGGACATCACCAGATGGTCAATACGGAAATCAGACTGATTATATTCTTTGCAGCCAAAGATGGAGCAGCTCTCTACAATCAGCCAAAGCATGACAAGGAGCTGATTGTGGCTAAAATCATGAACTCCTTATTGCCAAATTCCAACGTAAATTGAAGCAAGTAGGGAAAACCACTAGATCATTAGGTATGACCTAAACCAAATCCCTTGCAGCTATACAGTGGAAGTGAGAAATAGATTTCTAGGATTAGATCTGATAGAGTGTCTGAAAAACTATGAAAAGAGATTAGTGACATTGTACAGGAGGCAGTGATCAAGAACATCCCCAAGAAAAAGAAATACAGAAAGGCCAAATGGTTATCTGAGGAGGCCTTACAAACAGCTATGAAAAGAAGAGAAGTGAAAGGAAAAGGAGAAAAGGAAAGATATATGCATTAGAATGCAGAGTTCCAAAGAATAGCAAGGAGAAGTAAGAAAGCCTTCCTCGATAATCAGTGTAAAGTAAAAGAGGAAAACAATAGAATGCAAAAGACTAGAGATTTTTTCAAGAAAATTAGAGACACCAAGGGAAATTTTCATACAAAGATGAGCACAATAAAGGGCAAAAATGGTATGGAACTAACAGAAGCAGAAGATATTAAGAGGTGGCAAGAATACACATAAGAACTATACAAAAAAAAGATCTCATGACCCAGATAATCATGATGGTATGATCACTCACCTAGAGCCAGACATCTGGAATGCAAAGTCGAGTGGGCCTTAGGAAGTATCACTACGAACAAAGCTAGTAGAGGTGATGGAATTCCAGTTGAGCTATTTCAAATCCTAAAAGATGATGCTGTGAAAGTGCTGCACTCAACATGCCAGCAAATTTGGAAAACTCAGCAGTAGCCACAGGATTGGAAAAGATCAGTTTTCCTTGCAAACCCAAAGAAAGACAATGCTAAAAATTGCTCACACTAACACACGATTTCCTCATTCCACACGCTAGCAAAGTAATGCTCAAAATTCTCCAAGTATCAAGTTTCAACAGTACATAAACCGTGAATTTTCCAGAAGTTCAATTTGGATCTAGAAAAGGCAGGGGAACTAGAGATCAAATTGTCAACATTTGTCGGAAGATGGAAAAGTAAGAGAGTTCCAGAAAATCATCTACTTCTGCTTTACTGATTATGCCAATGTCTTTGACTGTGTGAATCACACACACACACACACACACACACACACACAAAAAAAAAAAAAAACCACTGTGTAAAATTCTTAAAGGAATGGAAATACCAGATCATCTGACCTGCCTCCCAAGAGATCTGTATACAGGTCAAGAAACAACACTTAGAACTGAACATGGAATAACAGACTGGTTGATATCGGGAAAGGAGTATGTCAAGACTGTATACTGTCACCCTGCTTATTTAACTTATATGCAGTGTACACCATGACAAATGCTGGACTGGATGAAGCACAAGCTGGAGTCAAGATTGGCGGGAGAAATATCAATAACCTCAGATATACAGATGGCACAACCCTTATGGCAGAATGCGAAGAAGAACTAAAGAGCCTCTTGATGAAAGTGAAAGAGAATGAAAAAGTTGACTTCAAATTCAACATTCAGAAAACGAAGATCATGGCATCTGGTCCCATCATTTCATGGCAAATAGATGGGGAAATAGTGGAAACAGTGACTTATTTGGGGGGCTCCAAAATCACTGCATATGATGACTGAAGCCATGTAATTTAAAGACACTTGCTCCTTGGAAGAAAAGCTATGACCAACCTGGATAGCCTATTAAAAAACAGATACATTACTTTACCAACAAAGGTCTGTCTAGTCAAAGCTATGGTTTTTCCAGTAGTCATGTATGGATGTGAGAGGTGGACTATAAAGAAAGCTGAGAACTGAAGAATTGATGCTTTTGAACTGTGGTGTTGGAGAAGACTCTTCAGAGTCCCTTGGACTGCAAGGAGATCCAACCAGTCCATCCTAAAGGAAATCGGTCCTGAATATTCATTGGAAGGACTGATGCTGAAGCTGAAACTCCAATACTTGGGCCACCTGATGTGAAGAATTGACTCATTTGAAAAGAACCTGATGCTGGGAAAGATTGAAGGCGGAAAGAGACGGAGACACCTGAGGATGAGATGATTGGATGGTGTCACCGATGTGATGGACATGAGTTTGAGTAGGCTCTGGGTGTTGGTGATGGACAGGAAAGCCTGGTATGCTGCAGTCCATGGGGTCTCAGAGTCAGACATGACTGAGCAACTAAACTGAACTGAAAGAAGATAGGGCATATTTCCCCACTGAAGTGCGAGCACTGCACTGTAACTTTATTTCAAAGAAAATCATACAGAAAGGGAGATAAGAAGAGTAAGTTTATAGTGAAGAAGTCTGTCAAACATAGTTAACCTATTTAAAAAATTGATGTTGCTACTAAAATGACTAACTCTTTTTTAAAGTAGCAGGAAACTGTAATTTGGGACAAGCAAACCACGGCAAACATAGGCAAGTCTGGAGAAAGGGGGATGGGGCTGGCTTTTCCAGGAGAAAGCAGGGAACTTGGGAGGACTTTTGTGATTCTTTACTGGCTGAAAACAATGGGCAGCATGTTGTGGCTGGATCTGAAGAAAATCTTCCATCTTGTTGGAGTCTGTAAGCTGCTGATGATACATGTGTGGGACTACTCCCTTTCAGGCTTTTTGATTCCTTTTTAAAACAGAGGTTTTTGTTTGTTTGTTTGTTTTGTTTTGTTTTTCCACACTATCTCAGAAATATGATGAAAAATAATATGTTTATAGCTAATATTAACATGATATGATATAAGAAAATGACACTTTACCTTTATGGTCTTCCTCTCCAAAACCCATTTGTTGTTGTCGTTGTTCAGTCGTTCAGTCGTGTCTGATTCTTTGTGACCCCCATGGACTGCAGCACGCCAGGCCTCCCTGTCTTTCACCATCTCCCAGAATTTTCTCGAACTCCAAAACTCATGAAATGAAGTGAAAGTCGCTCAGTCGTGTCAAATTCTTTGCTACCCCATGGACTATACAGTCCGTGGAATTCTTCAGGTCGATCTTCCTGATCCAGAAATCGAACTGGGGTGTCCTGCATTGCAGGTGGTTTCTTTACCAACTGAAATATCAGGGAAGCCAGTATAGCTCCAGTCTAATAATGGAAAAAACATCAAACAATGATTCAGTGACTCCACTCCCAGGCATATCTCCAGACAAAACTCTAATTTAAGAAGATACATGCACTCCAATATTCAGAGCAGCACTGTATACTGTAGCCAAGACATGAAAGCAACCTAAAGGCCCATCAACAAATGAACAGATAAAGAAGATACTACACACACACACACACACACACCACACACACCACACATACATACAATGCAATACTACTTAGCCATAAAAGAGATTGAAACAATGCCATTTGCAGCAAACATGGATGAATCTATAGAGTATCATACTAAGTGAAGTCAGAAAGTTAAAGAAAAATACCATATTATATAACTTATATAGGGAATATAAAATACTTTATAAATGAACATATTATGAAATGAAGATAGACTAACAGACATAGGAAGCAGACTTGTGATTATCAATGGGAGAGAGATGGGGGAGGTACGGATTTGGAGTTTGGGATTAGCTGATGAAAACTATTATATATAGACTGTATAAACAAGAAGGTTCTACTGTCTAGCAAAGACAACTATATAAAATATCTTTTAGTAAACCATAATGAAAAGAATTTATTAAAATATATATATATTATTTATATATATATATGTATGTAACTGAATCACTTTGCTACATACCATAAACTAACATAGCATTGCAAATCAAATATGCTTTAATAAAAGATAAATTAAAAAAGAAAAACATCAAACAAATTCCAATTGAGCATTATTCTACAAAACACTTGACCAAACCTCCTCAAAATCATCAATATCATGAGAAATAAGGAAAGTCTGAGAAACTTTCACAGGCCACAGGACTCTAAAGTAACATAACTAAATGCAATATGATGTCTTAATGAGATCCTGAAACAGAAAAAGGACATTGCACTGAAACTGAGGAAATTTGAGTAATTATAGTGTATCAACATCAGTTCATTAGTTTTAACAAATGAATCATGCAAAATACTATCAATAGGGGAAACTAGGTGTAGGATATTTGTGAACTCTCACAGCCCTACAAATAATTATTCTATAAATTGAAATGTGGGAATCTAAGTGCTTATGTTCAGACCCTTTAGAGGAAAGACAGATCATGTGATTAAAAAAAAAAAAAAAAAAAAAAACATGAAATTTCTGCCTCTCTGATCTCATATACTAGGAAAAAGACAAACCACAAATGGGTAAACTAATAAAATGATAATTTTGCATAACATAAAATGATAAGGAAATGAATCATATATTAAAGTAAAGTGTCTTTGTGAGACAAAATAGATGTTGATGTTTGATATGTATTGATATTTAGCCAGATTATCAGCAAGGCAAGTTACAGTGTTAAAAACCACCAAGACTATGACTATTCACTTACATATTATGCAAAATAAAAAAGCAATTTTAAAATAAGTAGAATATTTTCAAATTATTTTCTTTTGACAAGTTATTATTGTGTTTATTAGTACTCACCCAATAACCATATTTGCTGCAGCATTAAAAATACATTTATTTTGATCTTCAGGCAACTACATCTGAGCTCAGATCTAGAAGGTAAGAAAGAATCAGAGACTTCAAAAGCAAGGAAGGGCTGAAAATCCTGTTTTATTTTGTTTTCCTATAGGATAGCTCTTGTAGTAGTTAGTTGTCTTTAACTTCACTCAAAACAATTTTTTAAGATTGTATTGTGATAGGTGTAATACCAGCATGCATTTTAAAGAAACTTAAAATTGGGGAAATTTTGATAGCCATTTTAATATTGAAGATGGAAGAAAAAGTACCATTTGGGCATATATTCTTTATTATTTCAAGAAAGGTAAAAATGCAACTGAAACAAAAAGAGATTCGTGTAGTGTATGGAGAAGGTCCTGTGACAGATCAAATGTGTGAAGCGTAGTTTGCAAAGCTTTGTGCTTGAGATTTCTTGATGAATGATGCTCCACAGTTGGGTAGACCAGTTAAAGTTGATAGCAATCAAATCAAGACATAAACTGAGAACCATCAAGGTTATACTACATGGGAAATAGCTGACATACTCAAAATATCCAAACCAAGATTTGAAAATCATTTATACAAGCTTAGTTACATTAATTACTGTGATATTTGGGTTCCATATAAGTTAAGCAAAAAAGAAAGAAAAAACCTTATTGAGCATCTTTCTGCATCCAATTTTCTACTTAAATGTAACAAAAATGTTCTGTTTTTAAAACAAATTATGATGGGTGATAAAACATAGATATTGTACAATAATGTACAGTAGATGAGATCAAGGGACAAGTGAAATAAACCACCGCCAACCACACCAAAGGTCAGTCTTCATCCACAACAGATAATGTTGCATGTATGGTGGGATTGGAAGGGAGTTCTCTATTATGAGTTCCTTCCAGAAAACCACATAATTAATTCCAAAAGCTGCTCACAATTAGGCCACCTGAAAAGTGGTACTCAACAAAAAGTGTCTGGAATTAGTCAACAGAAAACATAATCTTCCATCAGGGTAATGAAAGAATGAATGTTTCTTTGTTGACCAGACAAAAGCAGTTACAGCTTGACTAAGTTCTGCTTCATCTACTATATTCACCAGACATCTTCCTTTGGATTTCAATTATTTTGATCTACAAAATTCTCTTAATGAAAAATTTTTTGATTCCCCAAAAGAGTATAAAAGGCACTTGGGACAGTTCTTTGCTCAAAAAGATAAAAAAAAAAGCTTGGAATATGAAGTTGCTTGAAAAAAAGGCAGAAGGTAGTAGAACAAAATGGTGAATACATTGTTTAATGAAGTTCTTGGTGAAAATGAAGTGTGTCTTTTATTTTTACTTAAAAATTGAAGGAATATTTCAGCCAACCCAATAACAATGGCTACGGTGAAAGTGAAAGTTGCTCAGTCATGTCCGACTCTTTGTAACCCCATGCATTATAGACTCCATGAAATTCTTCAGGCCAGAATACTGGAGTGGATAGCCGTTCTTTTCTCCAGGGAATCTTCCCAACCCAGGGATTGAATCCAGGTCTCCCACATTGCAGAAGGATTCTTTGCTAGCTTAGCTACCAGGGAAGCCCAAGAATACTGGAGTGGGTAGCCTATCATTTATCCAGCAGATCTTCCTAACCCAGAAATTGAATCAGGATCTCCTGAATTGTAGGCAGATTCTTTACCAGCTGAGCTACCAGGGAAGCGATACAACATGAGTATATACAACAACAAAAGTAACAATTTTAAATATATTGAGTGCTTCCCTTATATGTCATGGATTATTCTTTATATTTTATGGGTACTACCTGATTTGGTTCTAACAACAACCCTGTGCAATAGGTATTATTATGTATCCCAGCTCTACTGGTAAAAAAAAAAAAAAAAAAAAAAAATGAGGTTCAGAGACATTTACTTGCCCCAAGGTAGGATTTGAGCTCATGTCATCTGAACCCATAACATATACTCTTAACCTTATCACCACACTTCAGGCTCTGATTCAGCCAACATTTGTTGAGTGTTTAAATGAATCCTAAGCAATGTTCTAGGCAATCACTGTTATTAATCAACCAGAGTAGGTTGGTTCTAGCGGTCATGATCCACTTAGACACAGAGGCAGGGATGAGTCTGAAGTGCTTTGAGAATAGAAATAAGCCCAGGATAACCAGCAGCTGAGTATAATTAGATCAGGCTTTGATTGCATTATTTGCTTTTCTAAATACTATTTTCTATTGTTTTATTTTCTGCATAATTGTATTTATGATGAGGTTTTCATAATTAGTATTTTTTAACTTCTTGACTTAGAAACTTATTTGAAATCTATTTTCTACAATTGATAGATATGTTAAAACATATATTACTGTTTTTATTCTTTTGCTTTTAAGATGTAAACTGTCACAAAGATTGCTAAAAACTTTGAAGTTGAAGGTATGTACATCTAATGATCAAACAATTCTACTCCTAGAGTCAACCCTCTTAATCTTATAGTTAGATGGAGTGGACTCTGTGGTCATTCTCCCTCCCTCCCTGCCCATGTCTTCCACATAACTTCTGACTGTAGAAAAATTTTAACCAAAGAATAAGTTTGATCAGAGAAATGATCAATCTCCAGAAGACTGTCAGAGCTGACTGTGCTGTTTCTGCATGTAGCCCCTCCCTTCACCTATAAAATCTCTGGACCACTGGTAATCAGTGCATGGTGTTGTCCTTCAAACTGCAGTCTGCCCTCTCCTCAGTTCAGTTCAGTTCAGTCACTCAGTCATTTCTGACTCTTTGAGACCCCATGGACTGCAGCATGCCAGGCCTCCCTGTCCATCACCAACTCCCAGAGTTTACCCAAACTTATGTCCATCAAATTGGGTGATGCCATCCAAGCATCTGATCCTCTGTTGTCCCCTTCTCCCCACTTCAACCTGTCCCAGCATCAGGGTCTTTTCAGATGAGTCAGTTCTTCACATCAGGTGGCCAAAGTATTGGAGTTTCAGTATCAGTACTTCCAATGAGCATTCAGGACTGATTTCTTTTAGGATGGACTGATTGGATCTCCTTGCAGTCCAAGGGACTCTCAAGAGTCTTCTCCAACACCACAGTTCAAAAGCATCAATTCTTCAGTTCTCAGCTTTCTTTATAGTCCAACTCTCACATGCATACATTTTTACTACTCGAAAAATCATACCTTTGACTAGACAGACCTTAGTTGGCAAAGTAATATCTCTGCTTTTTAATATGCTGTCTGCTGCTGTTGCTGCTAAGTCGCTTCAGTCGTGTCCGACTCTGTGCGACCCCATAGACGGAAGCCCACCAGGCTTTGCCATCCCTGGGATTCTCCAGGCAAGAACATTGGAGTGGGTTGCCATTGCCTTCTCCAATGCATGAAAGTGAAAAATGAAAGGGAAGTCACTCAGTTGTGTCCAACTTTTAGCGACCCCATGGACTACAGCCAACCAGGCTCCTCCATCCATGGGATTTTCCAGGCAAGAGTACTGGGGTGGGGTGCCATTGCCTTCTCTGAATATGCTGTCTAGTTGGTCATAACTTTCCTTCCAAGGAGCAAGTGTTTTTTTAATTTAGTGGCTTTGGTCACCATCTGCAGTGATTTTGGAGCCCTAGAAAATAAAGTCTGTCACTGTTTCCACTGTTTCCCCGTCTATTTGCCATGAAGTGATGGGAGCAGATGCCTTGATCTTAGTTTTCAGGATGTTGAATTTTAAGTCAATTTTTCACTCTCCTCTTTCACTTTCATCAAGATGCTCTTTAGTTCTTCTTCTCTTTCTGCTGTAAGTGTGGGGTCATCTGCACATCTGAGATTATTGATATCTCTCACAGCAATTTTGACTCCAGCTTGTGCTTCATCCAGTCCAGCATTTCTCATGATGTACTCTGCATATGTTAAATAAGCAGGGAGACAGTATACAGTCTTGACATACTCCTTTTCGATTTGGAACCAGTCTGTTCCAAATCTGGACATGGAACCAGTTGTTCCATGTCCAGTTCTAAGTGTTGCTTCTTGACCTCCATACAGATTTCTCAGGAGGCAGGTCAGGTATTATGGTATTCACATCTCTTGAAGAATTTTCCACAGTTGGTTGTGATCCACAAAATCAAAGGTTTTAGCATACTCAATAAAGCAGAAATAGACATTTTTCTGGAACTCTCTCCCTTTTTCAATGATCCAATGGATGTTGACAATTTGATCTCTGGCTCCTCTGCCTTTTCTAAATCCAGCTTGAACATCTGGAAATTCACAGTACACATACTGTTGGAGCCTGGATTAGAGAATTTTGAGCAATACTTTGCTAGCATGTGACATGAGTGCAATTGTGCAGTAGTTTGAGCATTCTTTAGCATTGCCTTTCTTTGGGATTGGAATAAAAAGTGACCTTCTCCAGTCCTGTGACCACTGCTGAATTTTCCAAATTAGCTGGCATATGAGTGCAGGACTTTCACAGCATCATCTTTTAGGATTTGAAACAGCTCAACTGGAATTCCATCACCTCCACTAGCTTTGTTCATAGTGATGCTTCCTAAGGCCCACTTGACTTCATAATCCAAAATGTCTGGTTCTAGGTGAATGATCACACCATCGTCATTATCTGGGTCATGAAGATATTTTTTGTATAGTTGTTCTATGTATTCTTGCCACCTCTTCTTAATATCCTCTGCTTCTGTTAGGTCCATAGCATTTCTGTCCTTTATATTGCCCATTTGTCCTTTATTCTGCCCTCCTTAGTTGCTGGCATCCAAAATAAAGCAACCTTTTCTTTTCATCAACCTTGACTCTTTATTAGCTTTAATCAGTTTACTGTTGGATCCCCACTTCTGGTTGCAGGACTAAGATGTGTTATTTCCATTTTTATCATACATGAATCCATTAATAAATTTCTCACTACATCATTTACATCATTTTGTGTATACACAAAATTCTCTTCATTTATTTTTTTTCAGTGCCCACAATGTACTCCACACAAAGAAGGAACTCAATATGTTTGTATTGCAATGTACTGGAAAATTGAAAAAGAAGTGACATAGAAAAGAGAATATATGTTCAGTTGTATTTATTCTTTTGGAAAGCTTCCTTTAATTCTTTTGACCATTTTCTTCCCTGGCCAGTTGTAAGGGGTAGAGAGTTGCATAATTAAAAAATAAATCAGAACAACTTTCTTATTGACAACTAGTACATAAAATATCAAGAATTTTTACTTCTGGAGACAAATAAGAAAAGATTAAGAAAGTCTGAGGATTATAGCATCCAAGAATCTCTTGCTGTATTGTGTACGTCACTCTATTTTGAGAATCACAAGAGATTAAGCACTATGTTGGATTTATGCTTTATGTAAGCACCAAATCCCCAAAATCTTAACATTTCTCCACCTCAGATAACCCTCAGTACACTTCAGTGCTTACATAAATACAATTAAATTCAAGTTTACTCTCAAAAATACTATATGACTATATAGTTTTTTGGAATGACCATATGGTATTGATGATATTTCAGTTTTACACTCCATAAGAGAGTAAAGTTTGACTATTTATTATGAATTTATTGCCTAAAACTAGACTAATTTTTTCCATGTAAGAGAGTCAATACATATTTAGCATTGGGAATGGTAGAACATAATATAAAGAGTTCTTTGCAATTACACAACATTTATATTTTTAATCAAAATATTTTAATACTTGTGAACTCCTGATTTTTTAGCGTTTTCAGAATTAAAAAGTGTACAAAAACTCCCCCAAAATTCTGAAATATGATTAACTGCTATTTTAAATGTATGCTGCACATACATCTAAGAAAGAGGAAAAAGAAGTACATTCAAATTACAGGTAAGGAAATTACTTAAATAGATAATAATGAGACATTATTTTGAGTGTGAGATGACCATTGTGGTTGATACAGATGAAGTAGAAGAAATGCCACCTGGGGAATAACCCAGAAGGGAGCCTGATTAGTCAGGAGTCCATCCTATTGATAGCAATTGGTCCAGGAATGAACATGTGACTGGCAGATGAAATACAAGACAAGGTTGCAGCAAGATTTGGAAAACACAGTTTTCATGCACTAAAGCAAGTTAAAGGAACATGTTCCATCAGGATGTCAAAAAGAAATGTGCAGCATTATTAATATATTTTATGAACAATAAAATAGCATGCTTTACAATACTGGGAATTATGTCAATTGCAGAACAGAAGGGTGGAAAAATCTAGAGTTTTTAGAGACTCAAAAAGCCTGTATTTACATTAGGTTTCCTATTATCTGCACTACTGGATTCATAATTGTATAAAACAGTTTGGAAAAGATTGTTTGGTTTTGAAGAATACTTTAGCTACAGCAGAGACTTCTAGAATAAGTCACTATTAAAAACAATAATATTTTCTGACATCCAACTTGCAAACTTTCTATGAATGCAGCTTTTCATAAGGGAAAAAGGTAAAAATCATCTTACCATTTTCACATGGGTTCTTGTTTCAGCTTCAACATCATTCCTTCCAATGAACACCCAGGACTGATCTCCTTTACGATGGACTGGTTGGATTTCTTTGCAGTCCAAGGGACTCTCAAGAGTCTTCTCAAACACCACAGTTCGATTCAATTCTTCAGCACTCGGCTTTCTTCACAGTCCAACTCTCATCTCCATACATGACACTGGAAAAACCATAGCCGTGACTAGACAGAACTTTGCTGGCAAAGTAATGTCTCTGCTTTTGAATATACTGTCTAGGTTGGTCATAACTTTCCTTCCAAGGAGTAAGCGTCTTTTAAATTCATGACTGCAATCACCATCTGCAGTGATTTTGGAGCCCCTCAAAATAAAGTCTGACACTGTTTCCACTGTGTCCCCGTCTAATTCTCATAAAGTGATGGGACCAGATGACATGATCTTCATTTTCTGAGCTTTAAGCAAACTTTTTCACTCCCCTCTTTCACTTTCATCAAGAGGCTTTTTAGTTCCTCTTCAGTTTCTGCCATAAGGGCGGTGTCATCTGCATAGCTGAGGTTATTGATATCTCTCCTGGCAATCTTGATTCCAGCTTGTGCTTCTTCCAGCCCAGCATTTCTCATGATGTACTCTGCATATAAGTTAAATAAGCAGGGTGACAATATACAGCCTTGAAATACTCCTTTTCCTATTTGGAACCAGTCTGTTGTTCCATGTCCAGTTCTAACTGTTGCTTCCTGCCCTGCATGTAAGTTTCTCAAGAGGTAGGTCAAGTGGTCTGGTATTCCCATTTCTTTCAGAATTTTCCTCAGTTTATTTGGGTCCACACAGTCAAAGGCTTTGGCATAGTCAATAAAGCAGAAATAGATGTATTTCTGGAACTCTCTTGCTTTTTCGATGATCCAGTGGATGTTGGCACTTTGATCTCTGGCTCCTCTGCCTTTTCCAAAACCAACTTGAACATCTGGAAGTTCACGATACCTACAGCCAATTTCCAGAATATTATGTTTCTACACAATGAGCTTATTCAGCTAGCCCCTTTTCAGTATTTGTTCTACATTAGGTGCTACAGTGCTTACAAAATACAGCAATGACCCTTGCCTCTTAAAGAATTACACACATACAAAGTAAGGAAAAGTAAGGGCAGGAAACTAACATTTACTGAGAGCTGAAATTAGGTCAGGATGACTAGCTATTTTCACATGGCACTTACATGAACGTCCTCCCAACTCTCTGAAGTTTGTGGTTTTATCTCCTTTTTATAAATGGAAGTGCATGCTTCAAATATTAAATAACTTCTAGAATTAGCATGAACTATAAAAAAGCTGATATTTAAAGTCACTCCTAGGGAAAAAAATAATGAAAGCCTCTCATAAGCACATGAAAGACTTAAAAAAAAAATGCTATAATGAATCAAGAATGTAGATTGAATGCCTATGTCTATAATTTTTCCTGTAAAAAATAAATTCTTGAACACCTGAAAATATGAAACATGATATTCTGGAAAACAATGAAGGATGTCATTAGTAACACAAAATTTTGAATTATTTCTGGTTCATAAATCATTTTGAAAGAAAAATAAACCTTCTAGTACAGTTGTCACTGTTCCTATTGTGGTCAAGTTCATGGCCAGTAGATTTGAGAGCAAAAAAGAACTCCAGAGCAATGGTCAGAATGATGATATAGGGGAGGTAGAGGATGTACTTATCTTGCACAAGGTAGAGACATATCTCCATCTAGACCATAATTAACTAGGGATGTAGAGACCACACACTAAGATGGCAAGTCCTGCCCTACTTTTAGTATACCTACTCCTTACCACCTAGTCCTTACCACCACCAGGGTCAGTCAAGCATCATGGTAACTAGTCCCTACAATGATGATAAAATAGGAATGAAGAGTAAGAAAGGGATTCTCTGATGACTCAGGGGTTAAAGGATATGCCTACAGTGCAGGAAACATAGGAGATGTGGGTTTGGTCCCTGGGTAGGGAAGATCCACTGGAGAAGGAAATGGCAACCCACTCCAGCATTCTGTCTTGAAAAATCCCATGGACAGAGGAGCCTGGTGGTCTACAGTCCAAAGAGTCACAGAGAGTCAGACATGACTGAGTGACTAAACACACAGAGCACAAAAAACAGGAGACACAGCCAAAACAGCCAACATTTTTAAAGGCTGATCCATGAAAGACGCCAGGATTCTTCACCTCCAAGGAAGAGGAATTCAATCTGGGGCCAATGATGAGGCTTGATCATGCAGAACATTTGTGTGATAAATTTTTATTAAAATATAAAAGAGATAGACAAAGCTTCTCATGTAGGCATCAGAAGGGAGCAGAAAGAGTGCCCCTCACTAGCCTTTAGCAGTATGTTATATACCTATCAGCAAGCTGTTAATTAGAGAAAAGAGATGTCTCAAAATCAGAGTGTCACCAGGTCCCTCACCCACAACATGCATTTTGAGATAACATTGGTACCAGTTGAGTCATTCTAGGCCATAAATGATTGACATGAATCCTGAAGAAAGGCAGGTTTCAAAGTAAATATATAGTTTCATTAACATAGATTAGGAGAACAATGTATGAGTCAAACATACTGGTTTTTTGAGCCCTTATCAGTTCTGAGACCTAAGCAGAACAAACTTGAAGAAAGACAGAGTCTAGGTTAAATACATAGTTCACTAATGTAGCTTAAGAAAAACATTTCCACAAGAAAAACTCATTGGTTAGCTGAAGGTTTGAGAAAAGTTAAGTTCAGGAGGAACCAGGTGCCATCATGGCAACAGAATTTTAAAAGAAACCTCCTTTTAATTTTGTATAGAGAAGGAAAAAATCTGACACTTGTAGTTTATTTCCTCCATTTGGAGACCCCTAGCTGGGACAGAAGAAGCACAATCTGGAATCAAGATTGCCAGGAGAAGAAGCAATAACCTCAAATACGCATATGACACCACCCTTATGGCAGAAAGTGAAGAGGAACTAAAAACTCTCTTGATGAAAGTGAAAGAGGAGAGTGAAAAAGTTGGCTTAAAGCTCAATATGCACAAAACGAAGATCATGGCATCTGGTCCCATTACTTCATGGGAAATAGATGGGGAAACAGTGGAAACAGTGTCAGACTTTATTTTTTGGGCTCCAAAATCACTGCAGATGGTGACTGCAGCCATGAAATTAAAAGACATATACTCCTTGGAAGAAAAGTTATGACCAACCTAGATAGCATATTCAAAAGCAGAGACATTGCTTTGCCAACAAAGGTCTATCTAGTCAAGGTTATGGTTTTTCCTGTGGCCATGTATGGATGTGAGAGTTGGACTGTGAAGAAAGCTGAGCAACAAAGAATTGATACTTTTGAACTGTGTTGTTGGCGAAGACTCTTGAGAGTCCCTTGGGGTGCAAGGAGATCCAAACAGTCCATTCTGAAGGAAATCAACCCTGGGTGTTCTTTGGAATGATGCTAAAGCTGAAACTCCAGTTACTTTGGCCACCTCATGTAAAGCGTTGACTCATTGGAAAAGACTCTGATGCTAGGAGGGCCTGGGGGCAGGAGGAAAAGGGGACAACAGAGGATGAGATGGCTGGATGGCATCACTGACTCTATAGACATGAGTTTGAGTGAACTCCAGGAGTTGGTGATGCACAGGGAGGCCTGGCGTGCTGAGATTCATGGGGTCACAAAGAGTCAGACATGACTGAGCGACTGAACTGAACTGAACTGAGCCTTCCTGCCTTACTTTCTCAATTTGAAGGAATTAAAATCAAGACAGAAGGAAAGTTAGTGGAAGGACTAGTATATTAGAAAAATGAATCAGTAGACCAATAAAGACATTTAAAAATAAAGATAATTTCTATTGTCAGAGAGTGAATAGAATATTGTTTCATACATTGACATCTATACAAAAGAATAAAACAGATACTTTGGCATTTGAAATTTAATTACATACACACATACATATCTGGCAGATGGTGAACAGGGAAACCTGGTGCTGCAGTTCATGGGGTATCAAAAAGATGGATACTACTGAATAACTGAACAACTATTACACACACACACACACACACACACACACACACACACCCCAAGAGGAATGTAAAGAACTGATGAAAAGTGATTCTCTAGAGCATGGCAGAAAAGGGCAAAGATTTAATGTGGGAAAGAAAATTCAAGAGATAAAGATAGAATCAGAAATACTAACTTAAAAATGTATTTAAATTTGCAAACATATTTAAGTTATCAGATTATAAAATTTGTTCCTTGAGAGTACAGAAAAGCACTAATAACAAAGATTAATATATTTTGGTGAATTTTTGAAAATTGAGGATGAACAAAAAATATAGAAGCTTCTAAAAGAAAAAAAAATAGACCTATTATTTATTACAAAACATAATTGAGAAATAATGCCAAAATTCATATGAAGATTGCAGTGTGAATTAGAATTTCATACCTGGAAATACTATTAATAGCCTTAAAATAATAAATATATTTTAAAATTTACACATACAAAAAATAAAAAATAATTATCACAATCACATCTTTTCTAAAAATATAACTGAAAAATTCAACATAATAAAATAAAAAGTGCATATGTGAGAAAAATGAAATAGCTATATCAAAAATAAAAATGAAACTTGTCAATATTAATATCAGGAAAAATAAAATTCAAGGTGAGTAGGTTAATAGGATCCAAGAAGTTATTTTTCATTTATAAATTATTTAATCAATCATGACTATATAGCAACTGTGTATATTTCTATACATCTGCAAACATTTTCTCTATCCAAAAAATGAAAAAAACTGTAAATTGATAAAAATGAATGTAGACATTTTTTTAAAAATCTATAATAGGAAGTTTGATTATGAACACATCAATAATATAGAAAACATTTGTAAAAATAAAAAACACAAAATTTATGTGATTTTTAATCAACATAGATTGCTCATTTTTTTCAAACAAATTTAGACCAATTAAAAACATAAGTATATTTACTGAAAACAAAGAAACAAAACAACAGTGGGAGTAATAATAACTTTGAGAACTCTGTGAATGGGAGTGGAAGGTGGGATTCATTAAAGGAAAAAGGAAGGGCATGAATGGTGATCTAAGAAAATTTAGTGGGTATAATTTGCTGGTTGCTGCTATGAGCTTAAGCTTCAGTTCAGTTCAGTCGCTCAGTCATGTCCGACTCTTTGCAACTCCATGAATAGCAGCACGCCAGGCCTTCCTGTCCATCACCAACTCCCAGAGTTCACCCAGACTCATGTCCATCGAGTCAGTCATGCCATCCAGCCATCTCATCCTCTGTCGTCCCCTTCTCCTCTTGCCCCCAATCCCTCCCGGCATCAGAGTCTTTTCCAATGAGTCAACTCTTTGCATGAGGTGGCCTAAGTACTGGAGTTTCAGCTTTAGCATCATTCCTTCCAAAGAAATCTCAGGGCTGATTTCCTTCAGAACGGACTGGTTGGATGTCCTTGCAGTCCTAGGGACTCTCAAAAGTCTTCTCCAACACCACAGTTCAAAAGCATCAATTCTTCAGCGCTCGGTCTTCTGCACAGTCCAACTCTCACATCCATACATGACCACAGGAAAAACCATAGCCTTGACTAGGCGAACCTTTGTTGGCAAAGTAATGTCTCTGCTTTTGAATATGCTATCTAGGTTGGTCATAACTTTCCTTCCAAGGAGTAAGCGTCTTTTAATTTCATGGCTGCAGTCACCATCTGCAGTGATTTTGGAGCCCCCCTAAATAAAGTCTGACACTGTTTCCACTGTTTCCCCATCTATTTCCCATGAAGTGATAGGACCAGATGCCATGATCTTCATTTTCTGAATGTTGAGCTTTAAGCTAACTTTTTAACTCTCCACTTTCATTTTCATCAAGAGGCTTTTGAGTTCCTCTTCACATTCTGCCATAAGGATGGTGTCATCAGCATATCTGAGGTTAGTGACATTTCTCCTGGCAATTGTGATTCCAGCTTGTGCTTCTTCCAGTCCAGCATTTCTCATGATGTACTCTGCATATAAGTTAAATAAGCAGGGTGACAATATACAGCCTTGACGTACTCCTTTTCCTATTTGGAACCAGTCTGTTGTTCCATGTCCAGTTCTAACTGTTGCTTCCTGACCTGCAAACAAATTTCTCAAGAGGCAGATCAGGTGGTCTGGTATTCCCATCTCTTTTAGAACTTTTCACAGATTATTGTGATCCACACAGTCAAAGGCTTTGGCATAATCAACAAAGCAGAAATAGATGTTTTTCTGGAACTCTCTTGTTTTTTCTATGATCCAGCGGATGTTGGCAATTTGATCTCTGGTTCCTCTGCCTTTTCTAAGACCAGCTTGAACATCAAAAAGTTCACACTTCACATATTGCTGAAGCCTGGCTTGGAGAATTTTGAGCATTACTTTACTAGCGTGTGAGATGAGTGCAATTGTGTGGTAGTTTGAGAATTCTTTGGCATTGTCTTTCTTTGGGATTGGAATGAAAACTGACCTTTTTCCATCCTGTGGCCACTGCTGAGTTTTCCAAATTTGCTGGTATACTGAGTGCAGCACTTTCACAGTATCATCTTTCATGATTTGTAATAGCTCAACTGGAATTCCATCACCACCACTAGCTTTGTTCATAGTGATGCTTTCTAAGGCCCACTTGACTTCACATTCCAGGATGTCTGGCTCTAGGTCAGTGTTCACACCATCATGATTATCTGGGTCGTGAAGATCTGTTTTGTATAGTTCTTCTGTGTATTCTTCCCACCTCTTAATATCTTCTGCTTCTGTTAGGTCCATACCACTTCTGTCCTTGCTTGCTACTGCTAAGTTGCTTCAGTCGTGTCCGACTCTGTGCGACCCCATAGACGGCAGCCCACCAGGCTCCCCCGTCCCTGGGATTCTCCAGGCAAGAACACTGGAGTGGGTTGCCATTTCCTTCTCCAATGCATGAAAGTGAAGAATGAAAGTGAAGTCACTCAGTTGTGTCCGACTCAGCAACCCCATGGACTTCAGCCTACCAGGCTCCTCTGTCCATGGGATTTTCCAGGCAAGAGTACTGGAGTGGGGTGCCTAGTTCTAATTTCATGGAGCTGTCACACTGTGGTCAAAAGTCACACAAACTCTTGATATCTAATGGTCAAATTATGAAATGATTTCAGTTGGCATTGTAAGACTGTGTCACATGGTAGGGAGGAGAACATTAAGCCTTGTCTTTAAAAATTTTTAAAATTTTAGTATAATGCCTTACAATGTTGTGTTACTTTCTGCTGTACAATGAAGTGAATCAATTATATGTATACATATATCCCTTTTCTCTTAAGCCTCTCCCATCCACCCCCATCCCACCCATTTAGGTCATCGCAGAGCACTGAGCTGAGGTTCCCATCCTTTATAGCATCTTCCCACTATAATATTTGTATGATTGTTGTTCAGTCGCTCAGTCATGCTCTTTGTGACCCCATGGACTGCAGCATGCCAGACTTCCCTGTCCTTCACCATGTCCCAGACCTTGCTCAAACTCATGTCCATTAAGTCAGTGATGACATCCAACCATCTTATCCTCCTTCATCCCCTTCTCCTCCTGCCTTCAATCTTTCCCAACATCAGGGTCTTTTCTAATCATTCAGCTCTTCGCATCTGGTGGCCATAGTATTGGAGCTTCAGCTTCAGCATCAGTCCTTACAATGATTATTCAGGGTTGATTTCCTTTAGGATTGACTGGTTTGATCTCCTTGCAGTCCAAGGGACTCTCAAGAGTCTTCTCCAACACCACAGTTCAAAAGCATCAATTCTTTGCCGCTCAGCTTTTTTAATAGTCCAACGCTCACATCCATAAATGACTACTTGATGATACACTGGGTTAAATGGGGAGGAATTCCTGATGCTTCATTCCTATCTGGGTGCTTCCAAGCTGAGGAGAACGATACCATGGCATCTACAACCAATTCACAGATCATAGTTTATCACCTCACCTTGCTGCAGAATTTATATTTGCAGAAGTGTATGGCTTAAGAATATATGTACATAACTCAACGAATAAAATAATATGACAAGCATGTAGATATAAAGATGTAAAGATAAATTTTAAGCCTAAAATACTCTGTGTATGTGGATGTGCCTGTGTGTAAGAGAGAGAAAGAGAGAGAAAAAAAGAGAGATTGATCTATGAAACATTTGCCCTTTTCATGCCCATTTACAAAGTATGTATAAGGATGTAAGTAATTCCCCTTGGGTGATCTAAAAGCTCAAAATATTCTTATATATAAATAGTCTTATAAAGCAGCATGCCCTGTTCAAAGCTTGTTATAATTGCTCTTTTTGTTTAAATTGTAATAGAGTGCTTGAAATATTAACACCAAGGCCCTTCAGATTTCCTTTCATGGGAACAGTATCCACAGTTGACTGAATTCTACTTTTCAGTAATTATTTATTTAAAAAACTTTGGTTATATTAGTTCAGCTTAATTAAATTTTGTTTAACAGGTATTTCTGCTATCATTTTACAGTCAATTTTGAAATGATGAGTACATTTGCTCATTATAATTTTAACATATGAACTATTTGGCAGAAGTCTTGCTGAGCTTGAAAATTATTCTTTGGATATAAAACACTGGGCATCAATTTTATAACATTTGCAGATACATATTGACTCTGTTTACTACACACACACACACACACACACACACACACACACACACACACACACACACACACACACACTTAACTCCCCTTACCTCTTAGGGAATTGGTTGTAGAAGCAATCTGAAGTATTAAGTATGATATTAGCATCAGATAGTCTCAATTTTCTCCTCCATCATGATTATTTACTGGATATGTGATCCTAGCAAATTTTTTAAAATTTACTTCATAGCAGTGTTGTGAATGATTTAAGTAGTATATAAATATTATTAACACAAAGCTTTATAGTTGAAGCTCAAAATATGGTACCTGATACCATTATATAATTATGTAGCCAAAACTGATACATATGTATTGCTTTCTATATTGCAGGTATAATTTCAAAATTTCAAAACATTAACAAAACTTGTGAGTTGTATATCAATAAAATTATCTCCATCTTGCAAATTAGATCACTGAAGCATAGAGAAGTTAAGTGACTTACCTAAAGAATTTTAGGTGATGATTTATAGTGTCCCCAAAAGAACTTCACGACCCAGATAATCATGATAGTATGATCACTGATCTAGAGCCAGACATCCTGGAATGTGAAGTCAAGTGGGACTTAGAAAGCATCACTACGAACAAAGCTAGTGGAGGTGATGGAATTCCAGTGGAGCTATTCCAAATCCTGAAAGATGATGCTGTGAAAGTGCTGAACTCAATATGCCAGCAAATTTGGAAAACTCAGCAGTGGCCACAAGATTGGAAAAGGTCAGTTTTCATCCCAATCCCAAAGAAAGGCAATGCCAAAGAATGCTCAAACTACCGCACAATTGCACTCATCTCACACGCTAGTAAAGTAATGCTCAAAATTCTCCAAGCCAGGCTTCAGCAATATGTGAACCGTGAACTTCCTGATGTTCAAGCTGGTTTTAGAAAAGGCAGAGGAACCAGAGATCAAATTGCCAGCATCCGCTGGATCATGGAAAAAGCAAGAGAGTTCCAGAAAAACATCTATTTCTGCTTTCTTGACTATGCCAAAGCCTTTAACTGTGTAGATCACAATAAACTGTGGAAAATTCTGAAAGAGATGGGAATACCAGACCACCTGATCTGCCTCTTGAGAAATCTGTATGCAGGTCAGGAAGCAAGAGTTAGAACTGGTCATGAAACAACAGACTGGTTCCAAATAGGAAAAGGAGTACGTCAAGGCTGTATATTGTCACCATGTTTATTTAACTTATATGCAGAGTACATCATGAGAAATGCTGGACTGGAAGAAACACAAGTTGGAATCCAGATTGCTAGGAGAAATATCAATAACCTCAGATATGCAGATGATACCACCCTTATGGCAGAAAGTGAAGAGGAACTAAAAAGCCTCTTGATGAACGTGAAAGTGGAGAGTGAAAAGGTTGGCTTAAAGCTCAACATTCAGAAAACGAAGATCATGGCATCTGGTCCCATCACTACATGGGAAATAGATGGAGAAACAGTGGAAACAGTGTCAGACTTTATTTAGGAGGCTCCAAAATCACTGCAGATGGTGACTGCAGCCATGAAATTAAAAGACGCTTACTCCTTGGAAGGAAGGTTATGACCAACCTAGATAGCATATTCAAAAGCAGAGACATTACTTTGCCAACAAAGGTTCGCCTAGTCAAGGCTATGGTCTTTCCTGTGGTCATGTATGGATGTGAGTGCTGGATTGTGAAGAAGGCTGAGCACCGAAGAATTGATGCTTTTGAACTGTGGTGTTGGAGAAGACTCTTGAGAGTCCCTAGGACTGCAAGGAGATCCAACCAGTCCATTCTGAAGGAGATCAGCCCTGGGATTTCTTTGGAAGGAATGATGTTAAAGCTGAAACTCCTATACTTTGGCCACCTCATGCGAAGTGTTGACTCATTGGAGAAGACTCTGATGCTGGGAGGGATTGGGGGCAGGAGGAGAAGGGGACGACAGAGGATGAGATGGCTGGATGGCATCACTGACTCGATGGATGTGAGTCTGAGTGACCTCCGGGAGTTGGTGATGGACAGGGAGGCCTGGCGTGCTGTAGTTCATGGCGTCGCAAGGAGTCGGACACGACTGAGCGACTGATCTGTTCTCATCTGAAGTATCCTTATTTGGGTCCTTATGTGAATGATGCTTCTAAATTTAAGCCATCCATACCAAATAAGTACAAGATGTGTTGTCATAAGCCCTTTCTACTGTCCCCTCCAAAACTTAATTAGCTGGTAAAAAAACTTATTCCTTCTGTTTAAATAATCTTGTCACTCCAGACTTAATAACACTTTATTGAAAACCATATTAAAATAATTAGAAGTTGTTTTCCTATATCTAAATTCCTTTGAAAATACTGTAATTTTTAATATCCATTTCATTCTACAGGTATATATGGCATCTATCTCTGAATATTTTGAAAGACCTTCTTCTTGCCATAGAAGTGATATGTTCAACATCCAACACACCAATTGCTCATTTACTTAGATTTTCAATTTCAGTGACCTTAAACAGCTTTACAAATTAAGTATCAAATTAAATTATTTCATTTTCTACTATTATTTCCTATCATTCTAAGTACTTCATTAGTTCCAGTCTGTTTTCATGGAATTTACATGGCAATGATTCTCCATCCTGGCTGTTATCATAGTTATCAGTAATTTTCTTTTTTTTTTTTAAATGCATTTGCCTAGTCTCCACCTGTAGGAATTCTGATTCAACTGACTTGATAAGCATTCTGAACATCCATATGTTTTAAAACTTTCTTCCTATGTTTTTAATATGCACATTCTCTCAATTATTAATAGTTCCTTTCTTACTTTATTAGAAGTACAGTCATCTGTAAGTATCCACCAGAGATTGGCTCTAGGACCTACCCCAGATACCAAAATCCATGGATATTCAAGTCCCAGAGGTGGCCATGTGTATCTGCTGTTACTCATCTACAGTTCAACCTATCATGAAACTTGCAGTACTGTATGTATTTACTGGGGAAAAAAATCTGTGTATAAGTGGACTCCTGCAGTTTAAACCTGTATTGACAAAGGTCAACTGTATTCAGTTTGATATGGAATCATGACTTCATCCTTTGTCAATAGTCTTAATTCCCCTTCTCTTTGGGCCACAAAGCTCTTCAACCATAATTGGGCCCTCACTTCTGCACTTCAACTCTTCTAAATTTTGATTCCACCTCTTAACCATGGGCTTTTCCATTCCCCTTTTCTTCTAGTCTCTGATTCTTAAGACTCGGAAAAACCTCCTTCCTTCTAGACCAGGCTGTAGCTTGTCTAGCATCTAGAGTGGGGAAACTCCCAAATAATTTAAACTTTGTTGTATTTGTTTTGTCTTGTTTTGTTATTTAATTCAGGCTATCACAAAGTCTAGTATGTTAATGTTAGTCACTCAGTCGTATTAACTCTTTGGGATCCCATGGTCAGAGCTCACCAGGCTCCTCTGTCCATGGAATTCTCCGAGCAACAGTAATACAGTGAGTAGCCATTCCCTTCTCCAAAAGGTCTTCCCTACCCAGGGGTCGAACCCAAGTCCTCTCCATTTCAGGAAGATTCTTTACCATCTGAGCCACTAGAGAAGTCAATTGTCATAGTGGACAATATGAATTATCCAATGGAATATACATTACTTAGCATTTCTAAAAGTAATTGGTATATGAAATTCTGTCAATGTACCATTTTTTCCCTACTTTTTTTTTTTTTTTCTCTTTTTACCCTTTGGGGTAATTCCTTTATTCCTTTGGAAATTTCTGTTTAAAAAAAATACAGGAAAACAGAATATAAGCTCTGATTATAAAATACTCAGTTCATTCAGGGTCATGATTCAGGTTCATGATTGCTAGTCATTCAGTCTTAATTTTCCATCAGATGCTATATTCCAGTTTCTTGCATCCAAAGTACAAAGTGATAGAAACCATAAATGTTAGATAGAAGCAACTGAGATTCTTCCCTGTGCCCTGATCACTAAAGTCTGTGTATCACAGCTCAGCACTAAAATGAACATAGGACACCTCTCCCTTTACAGTCACAAGTTGGCACAACAGCTTAAGACTCATTAGAAAAACAAAGACACTGAGAATGGGCCTTTAGGCTTTATAACCAGTGCTTTCCAGAGTTTAAAAGAAAGGCTCAGATTTATAAGTCCTCCTAAGAATTCAACTCACCCTACTCTGATTTGATTTGCACATCACCTAGTTAAATCTATCTAATATTTTTAAATGCTCTGGATGTTTTCTGATGAGATACATAGGCTACATTATGGAGGCATGACAAGGCTTCTAAGACTGATGAATTACCCCCAGAGGATCAGGTCCTCCAAAAAGGGCTTACATTCTTGATAATATAGGAGAAATGTTGATTATTGTTTAATGTGGTGGCCATATTAAAGTTTCATGAAGAAGAAGATTAAAAAGAGTTTTTCTTTCTTTCTTTCTTTCTTTCTTTTTTTTTTTTTTTTTTAAATGGCCAAAGGCAGAAAAGGTGAACTGCCTGTCTAGCAGAGGGACCAAAATGTTTTTAGCATGTTTAAGGATGATAGACAGATAGAGTGTAGTACTAATATTAGAGAATAATGGATAGTGCAGTTGCAAAGGTATTATCAAACCGAATTCAGAGGGCATATATATTAGATTAAAACAAGGTTTCTTAACCTTAACATCTGTAACATGTTGCATTAGACCATTACCTGTTGTGGAGGCTATTCTGTGCTTTGAACATTAAAAGAATCACCAGGCCAACTGAAGGATTTTGAATGAAGAAAAAAAGAAGAAAAACATGTTTTATGTTTTATGGAGATAATTCTGTTGATAATGTACAGAATGTATTATAAGTAAGAAGATATCATTTAGGTGCTAAGTTGCAATAACACAGAGATCCAGAACTAATTGGTGACTCTGGGAAGAGGAGGACAAAATGTTTGTAAGAAGATGGGAGCTAAGTAAACCAGGTTCATCGGAATTATGACTGAGTTTGAGGAGAGAGAAAAGGAATGCTGATGATTTTGAAGACTTACATGGATACAGTGAATACTACTGTATTATTCCTTTTACTCTTCCAGGCAGATTTTATTGTGATTTCTTTCCCTCCACCTTTATCCAAATACATGTTAAATATTTCTTCTTGATACAATGGAGAGAATAAGTTATGGTGATTTAGAAATATCTATAAGTTAAAGATGGAGAAAAATTTGTGAAACCAAGCAGGATGGGATCCTCCTGAGTACAAAAGCCTTCCCATGTCTCTGTTTCTTCTTTGTAGGAAAAAGGCTTCAACTTCCTAGACACTCCCTGAGTTTCAAAGGGCAGATTCAAACAGTTACTCCTTGGGAGAGGTAGATGTGAGGGAATGCAGAAATAATCAGTAGTACAGCTATGGAGTAGGGTCCTGGCTCCTCTTGGTACTTCCTCAAAGAATATACATAACAATCTGATGCAGAGCTCTGAGTTTTTCTATAAGAACTAAGGCCCCTACCCAGGTGGAGGATGGTAACTTTGGACTGAGCATAAACCTGTTGACACCAGACCAATTGGAACTAGAAATTTGATTCCTGGGCCACCCTAGTTCCTCCAACCAAACAGAGGGAGGTCACACACCTTGCAGATAGTTCCCCAATTTTTGCCTATAAATCTCTTCCCCCCAAACTATTGGAGAGTCTGAGTCTTTTGTGCATGAGCCACCCATTCTCCTTACTTGGTCCTTGCAAATAATCTTTCTCTGGTCTAGACACTGAATCTGCTCCAAACTCCAACACATCAATTTGTTTGGAGTCACTATGTGTGGGGCACATCAACTTCGGTTCTGTAAGTTAAAATTTGGAAACTGACAATGTCATAGGTGAAGATCTTTATGTAGAGAAGAGGAAGAAGGCAGGTGGCAGGAGAAGAAAATGTCAGGAGGTAAATAAAAACTCAAAGTTAGACATAAAGAAAAAAAAAAAAACTTTCAAGAAGAGTAAATTTAGCTTCAATATTTGGGACATTAAATATCATGAGATCTAACAAGAAACCAAAATATTTGTGTGAATAAAAGATACAGGAATTTATTGAGTAGTTTTAGGGGCAGGAATTAGATGGATGTGAGCTATGGGAGTTGGTGATGGACTGGGAGGCCTGACGTGCTGCAATTCATAGGATCGCAAAGAGTCAGACACGACTGAACAAATGAACTGAACTGAACTGAGCTATGGAATGGTGGCTGGCTATATAGAGGCATAAGATGAGTACTTTTTCAGTATTTTGTTAGAATAAGAAAATAAAGAAATGGAATGCTAGCCTGGGAGTGATTCAAGTAAACAATTTCTGGAGGTAAGAGAGATCTACATATATAGGAGGAATGCATAAATGAAAGAAAAACAATTGAAAACTTGAGAAGTGAATTCTAAATCTTATAGATTTGGGATGGAATGGTGGCTAGTTAGGTAGAGACATAAGCTGAGTACTTTTTAAGTATTTTGTTACAATAAGAGAATAAAAAAATGGAATGCTATCCCGGGAGCAATTCAAGTAAACAATATCTGGAGGTAAGAGAGATCTACGTATATAGGAGGAATGCATAAATGAAAGAAAAACAATTGAAAACTTGAAAAGTGAATTCTAAATGTTGTTAGGGGAAGCACACTGACTGAAACCTCCCACCCTGACCAGGCACCATAGTTACCATTTGCATGAGTTGTTTTATGACAGGAGCTCCTGATAAGAAATGCGGAACTAATAGATCAGATCAGATCAGTCGCTCAGTCGTGTCCGACTCTTTGCGACCCCATGAACCGCAGCACGCCAGACCTCCCTGTCCATCACCAGCTCCCGGAGGTCACCCAGACTCGCATCCATTGAGTCAGTGATGCCATCCAGCCATCTGTCGTCCCCTTCTTCTCCTGCCCTCAATCCCTCCCAGCATCAGAGTCTTCTCCAATGAGTCACCTCTTCGCATGAGGTGGCCAAAATACTGGAGTTTCAGCTTCAGCATCATTCCTTCTAAAGAAATTCCAGGATTGATCTCCTTCAGAATGGACTGGTTGGATCTTCTTGCAGTCCAAGGGACTCTCAAGAGTCTTCTCCAACACCACAGTTCAAAAGCATCAATTCTTCGGCGTTCAGCCTTCCTCACAGTCCAGCTCTCACATCCATACATGACCACAGGAAAGACCATAGCCTTGACTAGGTGAACCTTTGTTGGTAAAGTAATGTCTCTGCTTTTCAATATGCTATCTAGGTTGGTCATAACTTTCCTTCCAAGGAGTAAGTGTCTTTTAATTTCATGGCTGCAGTCACCATCTGCACTGATTTTGGAGCCCAGAAAAACAAAATCTGACACTGTTTCCACTGTTTCTCCATCTATTTCCCATGCAGTGATGGGACCAGATGCCATGATCTTCGTTTTCTGAATGTTGAGCTTTAAGCCAACCTTTTCACTCTCCACTTTCACTTTCATCAAGAGGCTTTTTAGCCCCTCTTCACTTTCTGCCATAAGAGTCGTGTCATCTGCATATCTGAGGTTATTGATATTTTTCCCGACAATCTTGATTCCAACTTGTGTTTCTTCCAGTCCAGCATTTCTCATGATGTACTCTGCATATAAGTTAAATAAACATGGTGACAATATGCAGCCTTGACGTACTCCTTTTCCTATTTGGAACCAGTCTGTTGTTCCATGACCAAGTCTAACTGTTGCTTCCTGACCTGCATACAGATTTCTTAAGAGGCAGATCAGGTGGTCTGGTATTCCCATCTCTTTCAGAATTGTCCATAGTTTATTGTGATCCACACAGTCAAAGGCTTTGGCATAGTCAATAAAGCAGAAGTAGATGTTTTTCTGGAACTCTCTTGCTTTTTCCATGATCCAGTGGATGTTGGCAATTTGATCTCTGGTTCCTCTGCCTTTTCTAAAACCAGCTTGAACATCAGGAAGTTCACGGTTCACATATTGCTGAAGCCTGGCTTGGAGAATTTTGAGCATTACTTTACTAGCGTGTGAGATGAGTGCAATTGTTCAGTAGTTTGAGCACTCCTTGGCATTGCCTTTCTTTGGGATTGGGATGAAAACTGACCTTTTCCAGTCCTGTGGCCACTGCTGAGTTTTCCAAATTTGCTGGCATATTCAGTGCAGCACTTTCACAGCATCATCATTCAAGACTTGGAGTAGTTCCACTGGAATTCCATCACCTCCACTAGCTTTGTTCGTAGTGATGCTTTCTAAGGCCCATTTGACTTCACATTCCAAGATGTCAAATTTGGCCTTGGAATACGGAATGAAGCAGGGCAAAGACTAATAGAGTTTTGCCAAGAAAATGCACTGGTCATAGCAAATACCCTCTTCCAACAACACAAGAGAAGACTCTATACATGGACATCACCAGATGGTCAACACCGAAATCAGATCGATTATATTCTTTGCAGCCAAAGATGGAGAAGCTCTATACAATCAGCAAAAACAAGACCAGGAGCTGACTGTGGCTCGGACCATGAACTCCTTATTGCCAAATTCAGACTGAAATTGAAGAAAGTAGGGAAAACTACTAGACCATTCAGGTATGACCTAAATCAAATCCCTTATGATTATACAGTGGAAGTGAGAAATAGATTTAAGGGCCTAGATCTGATAGATAGACTGCCTGATGAACTATGGAATGAGGTTCGTGACATTGTACAGGAGACAGGGATCAAGACCATCCCCATGGAAAAGAAATGCAAAAAAGCAAAATGGCTGTCTGGGGAGGCCTTACAAATAGCTGTGAAAAGAAGAGAAGCGAAAAGCAAAGGAGAAAAGGAAAGATATAAACATCTAAATGCAGAGTTCCCAAGAATAGCAAGCAGAGATAAGAAAGCCTTCTTCAGTGATCAATGCAAAGAAATAGAGGAAAACAAAAGAATGGGAAAGACTAGGGATCTCTTCAAGAAAATCAGAGATACCAAAGGAACATTTCATGCAAATATGGGCACGATAAAGGACAGAGATGGTGTGGACCTAACAGAAGCAGAAGATATTAAGAAGAGGTGGCAAGAATACACAGAAGTACTGTACAAAAAAGAGCTTCAAGACCTAGACAATCATGATGATGTGATCACTGACCTAGAGCGGAACTAATAAGCCACCACCAACTGGAAGAGTTCAGGAAAGGTCAAAAGGAGACACCGTGTGTCCATCCACTTCCCAGAATCCCTTTCGCTAGCATCCATCTTGGCTGAGTGATGCATGCACCACCAGAAAAGACTCTGAATTAGAATGATTGGCCAAAGATCACCCAGAAACTAATCCCATCACCATAAAACCCGAGACTGCAAGCCACGCAGCAGAGCAGTTCTCCTGGGTTCCCTAACCCTACTGCTCTCCAACCGGGTGCCCTTTCCCAATAAAATCTCTTGCTTTGTCAGCATATGTGTCTCCCCAGACAATTCATTTCCGAGTGTTAGACAAGAGCCCAGTTTCGGGCCCTGGAAGGGGCCCCTCTTCCTGCAACAAATGGCGACTCTGGTGGGACTCTTCTTTGCTGAGACTGACATTCTGACAACCCGAAGTACTCAGGGGCCAGCTTGTCTGCCAATGGACCAGATCCAGCAGCTGTAACTGGGACCCTTTTGTCCCTGGTCTTCTCCTGACGCAGACAACTAGCCAGAATGCCCCGACCGGGTAAGGAACAAGAGACTTTATTGACCTCTCTCCCCTTCCCTCTCTCTTTCCTCTCCTTAACCCTTCCTATCCTTCCCCGTTTTTCTAGTCCCCTGGTCCTAGATGCAGGAATCTGATCGAAGGGCCTCAGCCTGAGCTGAGGATTGGACACTGGTCATCTCCTCTTGTCAGAGAACTCAAATTCTGGTTCTGGTCTGGTCTGATTTCTGGTAGGGCTGAGTTCCAGTCCTCCCTTCTTTGGAGGCCCAGGGCAAAGTCCCATAAGGCCTGAGTATCTGCAGGTGACAGAAGATGTCTGTAAGGCAACCCCTTTTGCCCCCCTCTCCCGCTTCCTCCCCCTTCTTTCAACCCAGCATCTTTTCCTCCCTTTGAAATCTCTGAAGCTGTTAGCACTTGGATCTGAAGTTCTGTGTCTCTATAGGAGGTTTTCTGAGAGACTGTATTCTTATATTTAAGGGAGTGTCTGATTAGGACTGCCAGGTTTATATGTGTGTGTCTTAACTCTGTGTACTGTGTTGTGATTTTTGATGGCCATTTTGCTTTGTCTGGCCACCGTTTAGTTTAGACCTGCCGCCATTTTGTTAGAACTTGATTTTCTTTCCCTGTGCCTTGAGACCAGGGCTCTCAGGAACACTTATCTCGACCATCTCTAACTCCTGATACTGAGTGAAAAGGGGAAAAAGACTAAAAACTTTATTTATTTCAACTTTTTTTATAAACTAGTATATTTTATATTGTATTATCTAATTCATGACTAAACTTAGAAAATAAAGCTAGATCTTGCACTGTGTCTGTCTAAATATGTCTTGGTATGTCTGTCTCTGGGTAATATTTTTGAGGTTAATTTGTAAATGAGCTCTATTTATTTTGCTTAAAAAAAGGTAAGCACTTACAAATCAAATAATTATAAATTAAACAATAAATTCCAGATTCATGTGAACTGGGAAATATTCAGTATTAAATACCTGATATTAATGTTTGTTTGTTGACCTATGTAATATAGACATGTCTTAGAGTAATTAACATTAAGTAGAATATTTTCATTGTACCTAGGTTTAATATGAGTTAAATATTACATCTGTTACAAGTTTATCAACAAGGAAATTACCTCGAGTGTAGAAACTTCAAAAAAATGTAAATGAGATATGAGCTTTTATATAAACTCTATTAAGAATAATTATCTTTAGAAATATCTGTTTAAAATAGTCTCTCCAGATTGGCGTAACTTAAATTTCTAAGAGTTGTGCCAAGTGTGCTAAGTGTTGGAAGTCTATTGAATAGTTAGGTCATTTCCAAATAAAATAAGATTTTGAAACATTTACTACTAAACACTAATTTCCTTTTACAGAGAAACTAAAGAGATTTGTGACTATAAATGAATAATGTTTGGTGTCACCCTAAAATGTTCTAAGAAAACAAGGATTTTAGAAATTATCACTGGTTTTATGCTTACCAATGTAAAAAATGCTAATATAAAAATTAGTTCCTGGTTACTAAAGGAAAGTAGAAAGTGTTTTCAGTTAAAAAAAAAAAAAAAAAGAAAGAAAGAAAAGAAAAAGGTATTAAAAAATACTAAAAAGAGTTATGCATGATCAGAATTTTCTAAAATTGTATTACAATTAGTTAGATAAATGGATTTTGTTAGAAATGACACAGCTGTAACAAAACTGGTTAGAGTCAACTAGGTTCAAGATGGCGGAGCTGACCTAACCTTTGAGCCTTCGTATTTAGGCCTATTGTGACATATCAACAAGCTAAATGATACACCCATCAACAGTGACTACATCTGACCAAATATTTTAAACCCCTTTAATTGATCTTTTCAATAAAACTTCCTAAATAGAATCCTTTTGAAGTTCTTTTGACCTTTAGCTAAATTTGGGGTGCTTCAGAGGGTCCCTGAAACATCCCAAAGAGAGATTTTAAACTGTGTTTGTTTGATTGGTTAAATTACATGAAAAAGATTATCAAATGAGTAATAAATCCGCTCATGGCATAATGTATGATAAAATTACTAACACAGATATCCTAGAAATTATATGGAGTTCTTAACATTCAGATGTTGAATCTGGATTTAGATAAGGCAGAGGAACCAGAGATCAAATTGCCAACATCCGCGGGATCATCGAAAAAGCAAAAGAGTTCCAGTAAAAAACATCTATTCCTGCTTTATTGACTATGCCAAAGCCTTTGACTGTGTGAATCACAAGAAACTGTGGAAAATTCTGAAAGAGATGGGAATACCAGACCACCTGACCTACCTCTTGAGGAACCTATATGCAGGGCAGGAAGCAACAGTTAGAACTGGACACGGTATGCCAGACTGGTTCCAAATAGGAAAAGGAGTACGTCAAGGCTGTATATTGTCACCCTGCTAATTTAACTTATAAGCAGAGTACATCATGAGAAACGTTGGACTGAAAGAAAAACAAGCTGGAATCCAGATTGCTGGGAGAAATATCAATAACCTGAGATATGCAGATGACACCACCCTCATGGCAGAAAGTGAAGAGGAACTAAAGAGCCTCTTGATGAAACTGAAAGAAGAGAGTGAAAAAGTTGTCTTAAAGCTCAACATTCAGAAAACAAAGATCATGGCATTTGATCCCATCACTTCATGGGAAATAGATAGGGAAACAGTGGAAACAGTGTCAGACTTTATTTTGGGGGGCTCCAAAATCACTGCAGATGGTGAGTGCAGCCATGTAATTAAAGACACTTACTCCCTGGAAGGAAAGTTATGACCAACCTAAATAGCATATTCAAAAGCAGAGACATTACTTTGCCAACAAAGGTCTGTCTAGTCAAGGCTATGGTTTTTCCTATGGTCATGTATGGAGATGAGTTGGACTGTGAAGAAGGCTTAGCACCGAAGAATTGATGTTTTTGGACTGTGGTGTTGGAGAAGACTCTTGAGAGTCCCTTGGACTGCAAGGAGATCCAACCAGTCCATTCTGAAGGAGATCAGCCCTGGGTGTTCTTTGGAAGGAATGATGATAAAGCTGAAACTCCAGTACTTTGGCCACCTCATGCGAAGAGATGACTCATTGGAGAAGACTCGACTCATTGGAGAAGACTCTGATGCTGGGAGGGATTGGGGGCAAGAGGAGAAGGGGACGACAGAGGATGAGATGGCTGGATGGCATCACCAACTCTATGGACGTGAGTTTGTGTAAACTCCAGGAGTTGGTGATGGACAGGGAGGCCTGGTGTGCTGCGATTCATGGGGTCGCAAAGAGTCGAACACGACTGAGCGACTGAACTGAACATTCTGATATGTCCTCGTATTCTAATGGAAAACCTGATGACTTCAAAAAGTTAACAAAAGGACTGAATAAACCAGCGAATATGCTTATAACGTTTTTTGTTTCTATCTGGAAAATTATGGGTTTGATTCGTAGTTTTTCAGGAAGTATGGAAAACCTTCCTCTCAATTATGATAATACTTTGGTAAAATTAAATGTTATAAACAAAACAATTATATTTTCTCTTTCTGACTCCTCCAAAAATTGGAAATTCTTAGGTTTCCAGTAAGTTTATCAAATGAATTAGAAAGGTTATCTCATGGGTACAAACATCTCAAGAAATTTTTGAGACCTTAAAAGGGGAAGAATTCACCTAGATTTGTTAGGCAAAATCTGTGATAAGCCTTTGGTATGAGTTTCCCAGCCCTGTTTTATTTTAAAAATTCAGTCTGAGTCTCTATGATGTTTCAGCAAAATAAAAAGTCTATTATCAGTTATGGTTATATAAACCATCAGTCCAAAATTAGTGAGAACAGACCTATTTTGCAAACAAGCTAGCCTTAATATGGTTATATTTGATAAAAACGAGGATAACTTTAGGGAGAAAAAGATATTTCAAAAAAAATGTTAAATCCCAGTTTGTTAATGGAGGTCTGCATCTAGTAAGACTCATTTCTTGGATAGTTCTTTGCTGTTATGTGATATTAATGTAAAATTTAATTGAATTCTTAAAGAATACCCTAAGTTTGTTTCTGAAGCTTATCTCAGTAATCTATCTTTGGATGAAGATCAGATGCCTCATGACCTGCAACCAGGACTGGAAAAAGACATAATTTAAGGGACTGTCTCCAGCCTGGATGGAAGGACTTTTTTATCAGGTACTCTTAACTAGCTCATGCACAATGAAACTGAAGGGAAATTAGCTCTTAGATTAATTCCAATTTCCAAAAGCCCCTACACTGGATTGGTCTACAGAGAAGACAGCTGACCTAATCTCACCTTAAAATGATGCTCAAGCAGGAGAAACTACACTACACCAGGATGAGAAGACAACGACATCAGAGATAGGCAACCTGCCCAAGATGCTGGACCTGATTCGTATGATCATTTATGTTTTCTTAACTTCTTAGACCTTTGCATATAAATCAAATGCTTTTCTATCATAGGCCTGATTCTATGCTAGTTTTAAAAATCAATTCAGTTGTTGGGTTTATGGCCAATTACCTGTGTCTAGTTCTGGGTTACTTTGGTAAATTTATCTACTACCAGACTCTAACTGGTTGGCCCTGAGAAAATTTACTTTAAAAAAAATTATAGTCATATTCAGGTCACTGTGATATTACTAGATGGGATCCCTACACCGGGCCAATTAATGCCTGCTCTGACTCTGGCCATAAATTTGAGCTTTTTCCTATTACTCAAGCTCAATCAGATCAATAAGAAAAGTTTCAGCAAAGGAGAAAAAAATCTCCCACAATTATGGGGTGGATTTATATAGATAACAGCAGGCTATGGTAACTTAGGCTTAAAGTCTCCTCTGTGTTGGAAACAATTAAATCATACTAAGGACAATCAATCTAGTAACACTAGAAAACTGGGCTATGTGCCTTATAGATGGTGCTAATATATAATTTCCCTGGAAGATAAAGATTCTACAGAGCAGACTAAGTCAGATGACCTGAGATATACTGGGCTACATCTAATGGAAGCTCTTAAGTATTATGTGTGACTTTACTAATACTGCTGGTTATGTTATTTGTATTTCACCTGTTTGACAAAATTGCTGTTTCTTACACTGTCAAATGTGTGTCTGAGGCCTCTAATAGAATAATATAAACTCCCATATGAGATCAATGATGGTGACAGTTAACTCTAGATATAGGAAGAAGCGACAAGAAGGAATATTTTCCTGGACCAAGAGGCCAGTAAGACAGGTAGTCCAGAGAATTTTGGATTCTGTTTTATGGCCTAGTCCAGTAACAGCACATTGAGTGGCCTGTAAACAAAATCTTTGCCAAAACTGAGAATGGACAATCTTATTACCATAGGATAAAATGGTCATGAAATGCCCCCCTCAAAATCATGGTCAAGTTTATGAGCAAAAAGGGGCTCTGCCAACTGAAGACTGACATTTGCCATCTACATCTACAAAGATTAAATCATGGCCACTGTAGCTGCTTACTTTGAACACCCTTGAAAGTAGTTCAGGGTGAAAATCAGGAATGAGTCAGTCTGTGCTCTGGGAAAAACTGGCAGAACAGGCCAGTTAGTTATCAGATCTAACTATCTGATCTTAGATAACTAAGATCAGATAGTTAGATCTTTTCAGGAGAAGATTTTATGAGTCCCAATTCTTGCATCTTCTCATATTTAGAGAAACACTGACATCATTAACGGTGAAATCTGCTTTGGCTATTAAGGAAAAGTTTACAATTAAAAGTCAAAATAGAGTAGCTATGGTTCAGATATCCTGGGAAATAACTAGGTGATGCTATGGGTGTACTTTCAGATTAGACCTTGTATTGCTAACACTTGAGTTTTCTGAATCATGTCAGGCTTGGATGCCACCATTCTCAAAACAATGTTTGCTGGAAGCTAGTAATTGCAACCTTACTTTTTATAAAACTAGGCAACTGGCTACCTGACTACAAGTCTCCCTGAAGTGCCAGGTCCAGACTGGGTTTCAGGCCTATTCTTCTAAAAAGAAATGAGATTTATTTTGTGTACTAAATTCTAGTTATTACTCCTCCAACTACTTTCTAATTGGGTCTGTTACACCAAAATGGCAGACCAAGGGATTGAGTTTTTAATCATACAACACTCAGATCTAGAACTTGGAACTCAGAAATACTTCCATTTAAGTGTCTATACTCTAAGCTCAGGCAGTCCTATGCTCCATTTTGACAGGTAGTTATCACAGTCATAGTTGCCTAGTTCCCTAAATTAAAACTGAGTCGAACTCTGTGGGGCTCTGAAGTAGAGATCTTCTCTGTGTTCTCCATTTCTTTTTATTTTATTTTTTAACTTTACAATATTGTATTGGTTTTGCCATATATCAAAATGAATCCACCACAGGTATACATGTGTTCCCCATCCTGAACCCTCCTCCCTCCTCCCTCCCCATACCATCCCTCTGGGTCGTCCCAGTGCACCATCCCCAAGCATCCAGTATCCTGCATGGAACCTGGACTGGCGACTTGTTTCATATATGATATTTTACAAGTTTCAATGCCATTCTCCAAAATCATCCCACCCTCTCCCTCTCCCACAGAGTCCAAAAGACTGTTCTATACATCAGTGTCTCTTTTGCTGTCTCGTATACAGGGTTATTGTTACCATCTTTCTAAATTCCATATATATGTGTTAGTATACTGTATTGGTGTTTTCCATTTCTTGACTGTAGGATATAGGCTTTATTGAGCCTCCTTGACCTTCCCTGAGTTCCAAAGGGTGGATTCAAACAATTGCTAATCTGGGGAGGGAGGGGATACAGAAACAGGAGAAACAATCAAAGGTTTGTACAGACTTCAGACAGAGTCCTGGTTCCTACTCAAAGAAATATGCATAACAATGTCTTTGAGCCCCCACCCAGGTGAGGATGGTAACTTCAGACTTAACACAAGATTCCTGGAGCACAGCTCTGTTGCCTCACCACCAACCAATCAAAAAGGTTCAAAAACCCTGCAACTCACAACCCAAATGTTGCCTTCTGTTTGTGGGGACCAGAGATGACCATCCTGTTAGGTCTCCTGTTTGGCCTCTGTCTATTTCATCTCTGAGAGGGGCCAACAGTTTCAAACTAAATTGCTGTTATTACAAGGTGAACTCTGGTTTCAGGCAAAAAATACCTTGACTTAGATCTGGTAGAGAGAGATTTCTGCTCTGCTAGGCAGGCCTACACCCATGCACAGCAGGAAGAAGTTACAGAAAAAAGATACCTCCGCCCCAATTCCCAAGAAGTATCCTGAGTATGAAGTCTCTCAGGGGAGAGTTGTTAGGGGAAGCACACTGATTGAAACCGCCCACCCTGACCAGGCACCATAGTAACCATTTGCATGAATTGTTTTATGACAGGAGATCCTGATGAGGAATACAGAACTAATAAGCTACCACCAACCAGAAGAGTTCGGGAAAGGTCAAAAGGAGACACCGCGTGTCCGTACACTTCCCAGAATCCCTCTTGCTAGCATCCATCTTGGCAATGCGTGGGCCACCAGGAAAGACTCTGAATTAGAATGATTGGCAAAAGACCACCCAGAAACTAATCCCATCACCATAAAACCTGAAACTGCAAGCCACGTGGCAGAGCTGTTCTGAGTTCCTTCCTCCTTCCCAGAATCCTTCTCTCTGGCATCCATCTTGGCTGAACAAGGCGAGAACCACGAGGAAGGACTCTGAGTCAGAATGATTGACTAAAGACAACCTGGAAATAAATCCCATCACCATAACACCTGAGACTGCAAGCCACGTGGCAGAGCAGTTCTCCTAGGTTCCCTTACCCTACTGCTCTCCACCCAGGTGCCCTTTCCCAATAAAATCTCTTGCTTTGTCAGCACATGTGTCTCCTCAGACAATTCATTTCTGAGTGTTAGACAAGAGCCCAGTTTCGGGCCCTGGAAAGGGGTCCCCCTTCCTGCAACATAAATATTACAGATTTTGGTCAAATGCAAGCCTATCTCTGTGTTTTGTGTAACTGCAAAGAGCCAATTTTTACTCTTACGTGGTAGATCTGTAATTATTATAATTACACATAATGGCCTGCCTAAGGCAATGGTACCCCACCCCAGTACTTTTGCCTGGAAAATCCCATGGACGGAAGATCCTGGTGGGCTCCAGTCCATGGGGTCGCTGGGAGTCGGACACGACTGAGCGACTTCACTTTCACTTTTCACTTTCATGCATTGGAGAAGGAAATGGCAACCCACTCCAGTATTCTTGCCTGGAGAATCCCAGGGATGGGGGAGCCTGGTGGGCTGCAGTCTCGGGTCGCACAGAGTCGGATACGACTGATGCGACTTAGCAGTAGCAGAAAACTGACAACCTATAGATTGCAGGAAGGAATAAATTAACATATTCCCCTATATGTGAGCTATGGAATGATGGCTAGTTATGTAGAGGCATAAGATGGGTACTTTTTCAATAGTCTGTTTGAATTTTTTAAGAAAATAAAGAAATGGAATTGTTGCAGGAAGGAGGACCCCTTCCAGGGCCCAAAACTGGGCTCTTGTCTAACACTCAGAAATGAATTGTCTGAGGAGACACACATGCTGATAAAGCAAGAGATTTTATTGGGAAAGGGCACCCAGGTAGAGAGCAGTAGGGTAAAGGAACCCAGGAGAACAGCTCTGCCACGTGGTTTGCAGTCTCAGGTTTTATGGTGATGGGATTAATTTCCAGGTTGTCTTCAGCCAATCATTCTGACTCAGAGTCCTTCCTCGTGGTTCTCGCCTTGTTCAGCCAAGATGGATGCCAGAGAGAAGGATTCTGGGAAGTGGTCAGACATGTAGTGTCTCCTTTTGACCTTTCCTGAACTCTTCCGGTTGGTGGTGGTTTATTACTTCAGTGTTATTTACCAGGACCCCCTGTTGTACTCAAGCAAATGGTTACTATGGTACCTGGCCAGGGTGGGCAGTTTCAGTCAGTGTGCTTCCCCTAACAGAATGCTATCCTGGGAGTGATTCAGGTAAACATTTCTGGAGGTGAGAAAGATCTACTTATATAGAAGGAATGAATAAATTAAAGAAAAACAATTGAAAACTTGAGAAGTGAACTCTAAATCTTATAGATGTTGGTTAAATGTGAGCCTGTCTCTGTGTTTGTGTAACTGGGAAGAGCCAATTTTGACTCTTCTGTGGTAAATCTGTTTGGGGGGCACTTTTGTTATTATAATCACACATAATGGCCTACCTCAGCGAATCCTGCCCCTCTGCCTGACTGTTAAGCTAAATTTCCTTTGTTCAGAAAACTGACAATCTGTAGATTCCAGGGAGGAAGAAATTAACATATTGCCCTGCCTGAGGCTTGCCATTCTAGGAGATACTTGAAAGATTAAATGGCCTTTTTACCTTGTTTTCTCACCCCTCACCCACCCCCATTTCTGATCCATAAAAGTTGGGGTCTGGCATCCAGACCCCAACAAGATGGTTATTTTGAGGCATTAGTCTGCCATTTCTTGGCCAGCTCAGCATTCCATCCCTTGGATTCACTTGTATGGCAAGCAGAGTGAGCTTAGACTTGGTAACTTTTGTGTAGACTTTCATAAATGAACACTTTCTGCTTCAATATCTTTGAGCTGTGTTAGGAAAAGCATATCTACAAAAGGGAAAAGAAATAACTGTGCTCTCCTAATGTGAAAGTCCTGAACAGAAACACATCCACAAGAATCAATAAGACTTGTGTATTTATAGCCAGTGCTTCTGGATGGAGAAAAAGGTGGCAGTTTTCTTTAGGGAACTTTATACTCTGGCCATTTGATTGTCTTTAAATGTTTGTCACATTTTTGTAAGAGGCCCTAAACTTTCTCAGTAAAGCTTGTTAACCATACATGCTAAAACATCAAACTTTCACAAGCTATGTTTACCCAATTTGTTTCAGAAAAGCAAAGTCGCAAAAATAACTTATTTATTAACTCTAAAACAAGAAGCTTTAGTCATTTCAACTGAAATTCTTTATTTTTGTTTTGGTTTAGACATCAAAATGAGAACTGGCATTAATATGCAAAGCCTCAACCCTGCCTGTCTATAGCTCACTGAATTGCCTCCTGCCTGTCTCAGGTTTCCACTGTTGCTTTCAGCTGGGGAAGGTAAAATATTCGAATAGATATGGGGTTTGCTCTTTGAAGTAAGTTAAAATTGTGAACAATATGAGCATTATTCATTTAATGCTGTGTTTCAAGTCAAGGGTGAAAAATGACTGTAGTTACTAGATGCTGTAAAATAATGCAATGCAGTTTTTGTATGTACAGTCACCCTTTGTATCTGCAGGGAATTGTTTTCAGGAACTCCTGTGGATACCAAAACACATAGTAGTTTTTCTGTTATATAAAATGGTGTAGTACTTGCAATGGCACCCCACTCCAGTACTCTTGCCTGGAAAATCCCATGGATGGAAGAGCCTGATGGGCTGCAGTCCATGGGGTCGCTGAGAGTCAGACATGACTGAGAGACTTCACTTTCACTTTTCACTTTCATGCATTGGAGAAGGAAATGGCAACCCACTCCAGTGTTCTTGCCTGGAGAATCCCAGGGATGGGGGATCCTGGTGGGCTGCCGTCTGTGGGGTCTCACAGAGTCAGACACGACTGAAGCTATGCAGCAGCAGCAGCAGTACTTGCATATAACCTATACATATCCTCCGATATACTTTAAATCATTTCTAGATTACATATAATACCTAATGCCATGTAAATTCTATGTAAATAGTACTACTTACAATATAGATGCTGTGTAAATAGTTGCCAGCATGGGGTAAACTCAAGTTTTGTTTTTTGGAAGTTTCTGAAATTTTCGGGGGATAGTTTCTATCCTTGATTGGTCAAGCCCATAAAAATAAGACCTCTGGATAATGGAGCCCATCTGTATGGTCATAGCTGCTTTTTGTTAGTATTTAACTTTAAATTTGCATACTTAGTTATATGTTATATGTTCCTTCACCACAGGCTCAAAGAAATCATGCATCATCAATGTTTATTACTATAGATGTTGATGAATTTCATCTCTGCTCCCACTTCCTGCAAGTTAAAAACACAGACTGCAGAAGTTATTAGTTAACATGAACTCATTTGCCATCCCTAGCGTTTTCCACTCACATTGTGTTCACTATTACTTACTGGAGACTTTGGAGTTCCTTTTTTGTGCAGGCCTTATTCTCGTGGGCTGATGTCTATGGGGTCACGCGGAGTCGGACACTACTGAAGTGACTTAGCAGTAGCAGTATACTAGAGAATAAGGATGAGAAGTGGAATGGGAAATACTTCCTACTCTCTTGTGGCTCACAGTAGGTATAGTCACTATAGAAGATTACACGGTATGAGTAGGGAGGAGTGAAGGAAACTTTGAACAGAGACCCATGAATGCTGTGTTGAAATATGCCAGGTCATCAGTTAAGGTTATTGGGCATCCAGGAAATTGAAATAGCATGCACAAATCCAGATTCTGATAGGACATGATAGATTTGGGAAATTGTAAGCATTTCAGAATATCCAAAGCTTAGGGAACATGGCTCCATGGTTAAAATAAGGAAAGATTTAGGAGTGACAATGTGAGAAAGGTACAATCAAAGGAATGTTCTGGAAACTACATTTCCCTAACAAAGATGTTAGTAATAGTGACTGAAAGTGGCTTTTGTGCTAATGGAGAATATAAGAGTCAGAAAGTCCATGCTGCCCTCCAAATCCAACATCTGGAGCTTTCTCTAAGGATGGAATTCTTATAAGAAATTAGGCAAGAAAGTCAGGGAATACATCCAAAAGAACTTCTCTCCCTGTACTTTCTTGAGGTGATAGAAGTCATAAAAAGTTCTTGCCAGAATGAGACAGTGGTTTCAAAATTCAGGAAGAGACTTATGGGATTCAGCAAAGTCTGGGCTGGAGTAGATTAGGACTGGAGTGAGGGCCTTTTACCTAGGTAGACTCTTTTCTTGGAATTAAAGGACACAAAGATGTGACTGAGATGATGCCATGAAACTCCTGCTGATGACTGTATAACAGATTGGCATTGGATTTGTCTGCCATTGATCATATATTAATTACTTCTATTTTCAGGCAGCATTAGGTAATGAAGTCAGACAGTTTAGACTTAGCCCGATCATTAGCCATGAGACTTCCAGCAAATTCTGAACCTACTTCCCTGCCTCCATCCTTTTCTCTGTTCCTTTCTTTCACATTAAAAATTCTATTCTTATGCATTTATTTGCATAGTATAGCTTATTTTTTAATTATGCATGTACACAATAAAAAATCAATTTTATGAAAACTGCTATAAAAACCAGAAAACCCCACTTTCATCATCGCAATTCCCATTTCTTCAAACAAGATATTATTGATATTTATGTAATACTTTGGTATTTATATATTATTAGTGTTTATATGTTATTTATATATTCCTTCAAGCAAGATATATTATATATATATATATATATATATATATATATATGCTGCTAAGTCACTTCAGTCGTGTCAGACTCTGTGCGACCCCATAGACAGAAGCTCACCAGGCTCCCCCGTCCCTGGGATTCTCCAGGTAAGAACACTGGAGTGGGTTGCCATTTCCTTCTCCAATGCATGAAAGTGAAAAGTGAAAGTGAAGTCACTCAGTCACATCTGACTCTTAGCGACCTCATGGACTACAGGCCACCAGGCTCCTCCATCCATGGGATTTTCCAGGCAAGAGTACTGGAGTGGGGTGCCATGGCCTTCTCCAATATATATATATAATTGTTGTTTATTTTGGTATTAGTATTATTTTGATACTCACTTCTAATTACCTTGTGAAATGTGCTATTCTTCATTTGCATTAGAAAATTATACACAAGCATTCTTCTATAAAATATGAAGTTTTAGATTTCTGTCATATAGAACTCTACCTCTGAAGGCAGAGCAGGTAAAGAATTTGTCTCCAATTCAGAAATAGAAATAGAATGAGAGCTATATAAGTAAGTTTAAAGTTTAGAGAATTTCTAGGTGAAAGAGATCATTCATGGAAATATTGTTTCCAATCTTCACACAACTGTGTAAGGTAAATAGCATTATGTCCACTTTAAAGTTGAGAAAATAAGGGTTTGGAAAATAGTTGGAGGATTTCTTCACTTGGCCGATTAAACATGCATATTCTACCCCAATATCACATGAGGATTACATTAAAATTTTGTTTACAAGCATTAATTTACAATGAAATAGAAGCAAAAACAATGACTATGATGTTTTTGGAAGCTGCAAAGCTGACAGATGTATGTTAGCTAGCAGTGGGGGCAAAAAGAAACTCAGCATATATCAAAATAAAGGAATAGAGAAAAGAAAGAAAGAGGAATAAAGAAAGGAAAAGACAGAAAAGAGGAAAACCAAAGTGTGCATAACTTCATTCTAACAGGTACAATAGTGGGTGTAAAGCCAGGACAAAAAAACTTTATATTTCCTTATAATGGAAGACATTTATTCCCTCTCCCACTCTGCCTAGTTGGACAGCTGCTTCATAAGGAAAAAGGAAAGGTTTATTTTCTATAGAATACAAAATAATGTTTATTGCTTTGGGTATACAAGCCCAAAATTATCCTCTTTGGCCCCAGAAGTATACCTGAGATAGTTACATTAAAAGAGGATATTTAAATGAACACTTATAAATAGAAAATCAAATTAGACATTGTTAAAATTCTGAATTCTCTGGACAAAGAAAAGATAATGGCAAAACTGAATGCCAAAAGATTAGAAAGCTAAATTTTAAATTCAGGACAAATATCTCCCAAACTAGACATCCCTACCCAACCAGTGTATGAGTTTATTTTGATAATACAATAAACATGTGATTGTTTATAAAGCTTCACTTTTCTTGTACTTTGTCTAAAAAAGACACTATAAGATATTCTCTATCCACCAAAACATTAAATGTCTTCAGGATAAAACACAGATAATGACAAAAGAGAAAGATTTTACCACTGGACCTTCTCTTTTATAAAAGTGAACTACAAATTCAATTGCAATTTGTTTGTACTTTCAAATCTCATTACTTTGTAAGACTGTTCATTTGTATGATGCTGTTAGTAGCTTGTGGAGAAGGAAATGGCATCCCACGCTAGCACTCTTGCCTGGCAGGCTCCAGTCCATGGGGTCACAAAGAGTCAGACATGACTGAGTGAATGAGAACGTTAATACATTGCGCTATGACCTACAGATAGAACTCGGCCTCGCTATGAAAAAAAAAAAGTCAAAAAAGATTGGTAAAGCTAGAAATGTTTAAAATTATATGGATTCCTTAAATGAATCTATAATCCTCAACTTGCACACCATTTTAATATAAATTTCCTCTCAGTGCATTCACTTCCAAACATACCAAATACATTTAATCATCCATAGTTCCCTATTTCTGTTACAAGAACTGGGAGACTGATGGACCAGAGGTACAGGGCTATGCTGGTTCAGGCAGCTCCAGCAGAGAGTTTGAAGTAAGTATAGATCTAGAACAAAGGTCACGCAGTATGATTGAAAATTGTTGATCCCTTGAAAGAACCAACAGGAAGTGATGAGCAGACAAGAAGACAAAGGGAGGAAGTGGAGGTTGAAACAAGGATAGCAGAAACAGAAAAAAGACATTGATGACTTGCATTGGGATTCAAGACAAACTTCAGACATCCTCAGAGCCTGCCATGGATTGTCCTGAGTTTCTGTCGTAGGACAGAACCAACGCAGTTCATTCTTATATATCCCCATTTTCCAAAAGATAGGACATTAATTCCTCAGAACCTCGTCCTAACATTTTGTTGCCAGTCTTGCATCTTTAAATCAGACCCATTCTTCCTTGACTGGTCTCTCTTCACTGCAAAGTAGATTAATTTTCTAACCATTTTACAGTATCATATAGTAAATAAGCTCTCAAGGATGACTCACTGACTATCAGAAGTTTACAATCAGTCTCACTATTGTCATGTAATGGAGACCCTGTTTCAGTATTTTAAGCAAACAAAAGCAAAGCATGACAGATCTCAAATGTAAAAGGATGAGTTTCAGAATATACTCAACATGATTTTAACGTAATAGTTAAGGTCAAGAAGCAACGGTTAGAACTGGACATGGAACAACAGACAGGTTCCAAATAGGAAAAGGAGTACGTCAAGGCTTTATATTGTCACCCTGCTTATTTAACTTATATGCAGAGTACATTATGAGAAACCCTGGGCTGGAAGAAACACAAGCTGGAATCCAGATTGCTGGGAGAAATATCAATAACCTCAGATATGCAGATGACACCACCCTTATGGCAGAAAGTAAAGAGGAACTAAAGAACCTCTTGATGAAAGTGAAAGAAGAGAGTGAAAAAGCTGGCTTAAAGCTCAACATTCAGAAAACGAAGATCATGGCATTTGGTCCCATCATGTCATGGGAAATAGGTGGGGAAACACTGGAAATAGTGTCAGACTTTATTTAGGGGGGCTCCAAAATCACTGCAGATGGTGATTGCAGCCATGAAATTAAAAGACACTTACTCCTTGAAAGGAAAGTTATGACCAACCTAGATAGCATATTCAAAAGCAGAGACATTACTTTGCCAACAAAGGTCCATCTATTCAAGGCTGTGGTTTTTCCAGTGGTTATGTATGGATGTGAAAGTTGGACTGTGAAGAAAGCTGAGCACTGAAGAATTAATGCTTTTGAACTGTGGTGTTGGAGAAGACTCTTGAGAGTCCCTTGGACTACAAGGAGATCCAACAGTCCATTCTAAAGGAGTCGGTCCTGGGTGTTCTTTGGAAGGACTGATGCTAAAGCTGAAACTCCAATACTTTGGCCACCTCATGTGAAGTGCTGATTCATTGGAAAAGACCCTGATGCTGGAAGGGATTGAGCGCAGGAGGAGAAGGGGACAAAAGAGGATGAGATGTCTGGATGGCATCACCAACTCAATGGACATGAGTTTGAGTGAACTCTGGGAGTTGGTGATGGACAGGGAGGCCTGGAGTGCTGCAATTCATGGGGTCGTAAAGAGTTGAACACAACTGAGTGACTAAACTCTGAAGCTTCTGGAAATTAATAGCCTGCATTCAGATCTCACTTCACCGTTTATTATTATAGGTTCTTTGTCAAACTACTTAACTTTCTTATACCTTGATCTCCTAATCTCAAAAATGGGGTAATCACAACAGAATCAATTTCAGAAGGCTGTTTTGATAATTTAAATGAAATGCAAAAATACACATACTAAATGCTCAATAAGTGTTCACTATTATTAATTATTGATTGAGAAAACATGCATTTATAAAATAAGGCAGTATAAATTTGTATGTTATTCACAAGTGCATTTCCATAAATTTGGAACCTGAAAACAATAGTTAACAAGCATATGCTGCTGCTGCTAAGTCGCTTCAGTCGTGGTGTGTTTATAAAGTCTGTAGAGGATGTTTAGTGCACATTTGGAATTTCAGATTGATTTCAATAGTTTCCTGGTCTCTTGGGTTCTAGAACCAGTGTGTTTAGCATAATTACATTCAACACTTTTTAATTTGCTAATCATATTACTTTTGAAATCAGTGTTTTTAAATCATTTTGAAATTCTATATCCTTTTGAAAGTCTGATAAAAGCCTTTGATGCTCTCCTCACCATGGAAATACATAAACATGAATATATATGAAATTAGATAGTCTAATCTCACTAAATAAGTTAATACAAACATAGCCTTTGAAATTATGTCTGAAATTGCCAATACATTAAATGATATGCATTAATTATAATTTTATGTTTAAAGGAATGTGTAAGGGCATTTCCACCATATTTTTTTTTTCATGAAAAAAAGAAAGAAAATAAAAATATCCCCAAACAATTAGAAGAATAAGATCTGATCAAGTTGAAATTTCAATGAGACTAGGAATTACACATAATGTCCTCATAGTGTTCAAGGGAAAGCTCACAGATGTATTGAAAATTACATGAAAGAGTGGAGAGAAACATAACCTGACATCTATAGCTGGTGACCCCACACAAATGTAAAATCTGAACAATTTTCTAGAGTAGATATCTTGCTTGGAAGGATCAAATTAACATTATCTTTAGAACAATGGCAATGTACTGTTGGTCCAGTAGGGAAAGTTTTCTTGAATCTCATTTCACATAATGAAGAAGAAGAATCTGTTGAGGAAGTACACAGAGAAGTCATTTCACTGGATGCTGTCTCTCTGTGAAGCATATCACATAAAAGAGGTTTTTATCACTTTGAGTAGCCTGCAGCTCTGATTTCTATTGCCTGGGAAGAAGTTCAAGTCAGATCAATGAGGGCAAAATGCCTATATATTGTAAGAAGCTTCACTGAGATCTAGAGAGAACATCTTCTGGTTTACAATACTTCTCTAGCTTACTCCCATTAAAATAGTTGAGACAAAGTATATGTTTTATTCAGACATGAGAAATGTTAAAATAGGCAACAATACAATGTAGGAGACACTACTTGTAACACTAAAAGGGAATAGGAGGTTAGAGACATGAAGAAAAGTATAGAACCCTTGACAGGAAAGAAAAATCACAAAGCTGATAAAAATGGTGACCACACATAAATCATAAAAGATGGAAAATATAAGATAAGGATAGGGGATTAAAAGGTTCAAATTACTATGTATAAAATAAATCAAGCTATAGGACATACTATATAGTACAGGGAATACAGCCAATATTATATAATAACTTTAAATGGAGTATAATCTATAAAAATATTGAATTACTATGCTGTACACCTAAAACTAATATAATATTTCAAATTAACTATTTGTCAATAAAAAATAAGCAAATAAAAGTAAATTATGTAAATTTTTGAAAAATTATAAGACACTGACATAAAATCAGAGGTATTCAAAGGTTAAGATGATAGTACAAAATAAAGTAAGACATGATTCAGGATCTGAGACCTTAGTTAAAACAATGAAATATTTTTTAAAAAGTGAAATAGAGGAAAATAAAATCATGCCAGAAATAAATTCTATGTAAGAAGTAGCATAAAGACAAGTCGATACTGCTGAGAGCAGTTCAGTTCAATTCAGTTCAGTCACTCAGTCGTGTTCAACTCTTTGCGACCCCATGAACCGCAGCACGCCAGGCCTCCCTGTCCATCACAAACTACCGGAGTTCACCCAAACCCATGTCCATCAAGTCGGTGATGCCATCCAACCATCTCATCCTCTGTTGTCCTCTTCTTGCTCTGCCCTCAATCTTACCCTGCCCTCAATCTTTCAGCGTCTTTTCAAATGAGTCAGCTTTTCGCATCATGTGGCCAAAGTATTGGAGTTTCAGCTTCAACATCAGTCCCTCCAATGAATACCCAGGACTGATCTCCTTTAGGATGGACTGGCTGGATCTTCTTGGTATATACAAAGCAGAATGTAGGGGGAAAGAGTAAGAGAAAACAAATAACAAATTAAAAGGAAATACAACTATTTCTTAGGAAAGACAAGAGATGCCACAGTTACTTAACTATTGTCCTGTTGAACTATAAGAATCAAATTTGAAAAGTTCCAAGATACAATGCAAAAAAAGAAAACCTAAACCTAGGCATTGAGGTAAATATTGCTTTCCTAAAGAAAAATAAAAATTAAAAAATTATCATTGACATTATACAGAATTGAAAGTCGATAGATTAAAATTATTGGCTTTTGCAGGATGTTTAAGTCTTAATCCCCAGTAAGGGGATTACTTAACACATTACTTAACATGTGTGACTACATTTAGAGATAAGACTTTGAAAGAAAGAACAGTAGTAAATCCACTCCAATAAAATGTCAGAAAGTAAAATGATGTAAACTAATAGAGGGCTGGCCATGTGAAGAAACAATAAGAATTGCCCACAGCAAGCTTAGGAGAGAAGCCTTCAAAGATATAAGCCTTCCTGGCACCTCAGCTTTGAAAATCCAGCATCTAGAATAATGAGAAAAGAAATACTTATTGGTTAAAACACTCAGTATCTGGTATTTTGTTATGACACTCCTAGCAAACTGACGCCAGATTATTTAAGGCAAAATAAAATATCAAGCTACATGGAAGGTTACCAAAAACCTGGGATAGGTCTTAGAGGACATTATACAATACCTCCAGAGCTCTAAGGAACACAGTAGTTCAAGAATTTTATAACTAATCACACTTCTATGAGTTAAATGAAATAGATGAATATTTATAAATATAAGAGAATTTAGTATAGTGTACATGATGCATATATGTTTATTTAAGAACTGCTATAGAATATAATTTAGTGAAAGAAAATGCTGTTTAATTAACAAAATATCTCTCAGAGAGCTATCAGTTCAGTTCAGTCATTCAGTTGTGTCTGACTCTCTGTGATCCCATGGACTGCAGCACATTAGGCTTCCCTGTGATCACCACGATCACCCAGATCATGCTCAAACTCATGGCCATAGAGTGGGTGATGCCATCCACCCATCTCATCCTCTGTCATCCCCTTCTCCTGCCTTCAACCTTTCCCAGTATCAGGGCCTTTTCCAATGAGGCAGTTCTTTGCATCAGGTGGCCAAAGTATTGGAGTTTCAGCTTCAGCATCAGTCCTTCCAATGAATATTCAGGACTGATTTCTTCTAGGATGAACCAGTTTGATCTCTTTGCAGTCTAAGGGACTCTCAAGAATGTTCTTCAACACCACAGTTCAAAAGCATCACACATTAATTTAAATTTATAATTAAGTCTCAAAATTTTGTGGGATTTTTGTTTTGAACAGAACAAAAATCTTAGAAACTGGATGGATGGAAACTTAAAATATGGATGTAGAAATAAAATGACTCATTACAGGTATGGGGGGAAGGAAGAATGAATACTGGGAGTATTATAAACCACAATTACTTTCTCAGTTTAATATGAGGGGTCAAAATGTAACTTAAAGAATATAAACCAAATATTATATATATGAATGTAAAAAATGAAACTAAGGAAAATAAAATAATGAAATATAATATGTGGTGAAGCTGAGAGGAGGAGGATGGGGAGATGTGCAAAACATATACTGCCATATACAGTGCTATGTTAGAAAGTCAAGGGTTACCACTGAAAGGAAAAGAAGACAATATATTATAGAAAGCTATGGTTAAAGCAGCAATGGCAAAAAAGACTTTTCTTAGAAAAGAACTTAAATTATTAAAAAATAATTTACATATAGAAAATTAATAGCAAAACATGAAATATAAATACAACCATATCAATAATCATATTAAACACAAAGGACTATAGACGAATCAAAAGTTAGATAGTATCTGAATAGAGAAAACAAAAATGCAAATATATGTTGTCTTCATGAGACAAACCTTAGACTAAAAAAAAAGTTTATGTTTTATTTTAAAGGAATAGAATAGTGTATATTATAGAAACAGTGAACATATTAGAAATAAAATGAATGTATCAGCATGAAACTAAATAGACATAAGAAAAAAAAAAAAAAAAGTCCCACTAGTAGCATAGAATAATTTTCCTAAAAGAGTCAATACACTAAAAAGACATAGCAAATATAAGTGTACATATGTTATAACAGAGCATCAAAATAAATGAGGCAAAAATGGGAAGAATTGAAAGAAGAAAAAGACAAAACAAGATTGACATTTGGAGATTTCAATACATGATAATCAATAATTGATAAAACAACAAATCAAAAAAATCAGCAAAGACATAGAAGAGCTTAACAATACTTTTACCAACTTGACCTAACTTATATAAAATGTTGAATCCAACTGTTGAAGAATATGCACTATTTTTCAGCATACATGAAGCATTTTCATATGATCAGATCAGATCAGTCGCTCAGTCATGTCCGACTCTTTGCGACCCCATGAACTGCAGCACGCCAGGCCTCCCTGTCCATCACCAGCTCCCGGAGGTCACCCAGACTCGCATCCATCGAGTCAGTGATGCCACTAGACTACAAAAAAATTTTAAAATATTAACGCCATAGAAAGTATGCTCTCTGACCATTGCAGATTTAAATTAGAAATCAATACTGAAAAGAAATATGGGAGACTTCCAAATATCTTGAAGTTAAATTACCCTCTTCTAACTAATGAGTCAAGAAAAAAATTCATGGGAATTTTAAAAATACTTTTAATGGAAATAAAAACAGAATATTATAAACCTATCAACAGGTCAAGTAGTATTTATAAGTAAATTTACATTGTAAATGTCTAGATAGGAAGAAAGAAAAGGATTGAATCAGTTAGCTAAACTACCATCAGGAGAAACTAGAAAATGGAAGAATACTAAACTCGAAGCAAGCAAAAAATTTTAAAAATAGAGCAGAAATCAATGAATTTTCTTCAAAAAGAAAACAGAATGCAAGAGAGAAAGGCAATAAAACAGAAAAAAAAAATGGGCTTTCTGTACAGATCAAGAACATTCATATACCTTTAGCTATATCAGAGGTTAGCAATTAGGCTTGTGTTTTGTTTTCTGAAAAAAAAAAAAAAAAAACTTTTTACTGCAGCATAGCAATTCCCTCTCCTTTATGTGTTGTCTGTGGTTACTTTTACATTACAGTAATGGGGTAAGTTAGGTGCAATAGACATTATGGCCTGTAAGTCCTAAAACATTTTTTATCTAGTTTTTTACAGAAAAAAAAAAAAAAAAAAAAAGTACCAACCTCTGAATCAGACTGATTAATACAAATGAAAAAGACAAAACCCATCATATTGAGGAATAAAAAAGGTAATAATTACCAACTCTTCAGAATATAGAATATGAGAAAAAATAGGTCAACAAATTAGACAATTTAGATGAAGCTAATAAAATCTAGGAAGACAGAAATTACTATAACTTGCTCAAGACTACAGGAGAACAAAAAATAAATTTCTAAAGTTGAACTAATGATTAAAAATATCAGTCCAAAGAGAAGCTTAGACTCAGATTGCTTCAGTGATATATTCTACCACTTTATTTAAAGAAGAAATATCATTTACAAACACTTCCTATTAATAAGACAACATTTTCCAGCTTGTTCTATGAGTGCATTACCCTCATACTAAACCAGACAAATTGGAGAAGGAAATGGCAACCCACTCCAATATTCTTGCCTGGAGAATTCCATGGACAGAGGAGTCTGGTGGGCTGCAGTCCATGGGGTCACAGAGAGTCAGACATGACTGAATGACTAATATACAAATCAGACAAAGATATCACACAGACTAACATTTTTTTATGAGCATAGACATAAAAATCTTTAACAAAATAATAACAAAATTAATGTAGCAACATACATAAAGAATTTTACAAAAATAGAATTTACCTTAGGAATGTAAAGTTGGTTTAATGACTAGAAATCAGTTAATGTAATACATGAAGTTAGTATAATAAAGCATATGAATATCTCAGCTGATTTAGAAAAATTAAAAATAGTTTATATAAACATAATAAAACTCTTAACAAACTAGGAATATAAGGGAACTTGTTTAACCTCCTAAAGACTATCTATAAAAATCTCATAGCTAAAATTTTCTTAATGATAAAAGACTGAATTCCACTCACTCTAATATAAGGAAGTTCAGGATGCCTGCTCTTGCTACTTTCAATCAATATTGTGCTGTGTTTCTAGGCAGTGAAGTCATGTTGACGGAAGAAGGGAAGGAAAGGAGGGAGGAAGAGAGGAGATCGTTATCAAGATAGAAAAGATAGAAAACCAAAAGAATCTCTCTTCACAGATGACATAATTCTATATGTGAAAAATACCAATACACAAGAAGAAAAAAATGCTAAAAAAAAAAATGCCCAAATTTATTATAGTGGCATAGTATAGCATCAACACATGAAAAATAAAATTAATTTTACCTCTAAACACTATCAGTGAACAATCCAATCTAAAATAATATTAAGGAAACAATTCCATTAGCAATAGTCTCCAAGAAGAAAAATAAATTAAATAAAACAAATTAAACTCTAAATGAAAAAATGACAAAATATTGCAGAGAAAAATTTAAACAAAGGTAAATGAAATATATTTCATGATCACAGATTGAAAGACTAAAAATTTCAAAATGAGCAATTTTCTAAGCAATCCATAAATCCAGCATGCTGCTGCTGCTAAGTCACTTCAGTGGTGTCCGACTCTGTGTGACCCCATAAGACGGCAGTCCACCAGGCTCCCCGGTCCCTGGGATTCTCCAGGGAAGAACACTGGAATGAGTTGCCATTTCCTTCTCCAATGCATGAAAGAGAAGTCGCTCAGTCGTGTCCAACCTCAGCGACCCCATGGACTGCAGCCTTCCAGGCTCCTCGATCCATGGGATTTTCCAGGCAGGAGTACTGGAGTGGGGTGCCATTGCCTTCTCCGAAATCCAGCATACTTCATATCAATTATCAGTTGAGCTCAGTTCAGTCACTCAGTCGTGTCCAACTCTTTGTGACCCATGAACTGCAGTATGCCAGGCCTCCCAGTCCATCACCAACTTCTGGAGTTTACTTAAACTCATGTCCATTGGGTTGGTGATGCTATCCAACCATCTCATCCTCTGTCCTCCCCTTTTCCTCTCGCCTTCAATCTTTCCCAGAATCAGAGTCTTTTCAAATGAGTTAGTTCTTTGCATCAGGTGGCCAAAGTATTGGAGTTTCAGGTTCAGCATCAGTCGTTCCAATGAATATTCAGGACTGATTTCCTTTATGATGGGCTGTTTGGATCTCTTTGCAGTCCAAGGGACTCTCAAGAGTCTTCTCCAACACCACAGTTCAAAAGCATTAATTCTTGGGCACTGAGTCTTTTCCATGCCTTCCTCCATGGGATCTCCTGACCTACAGATGGAACTCATACCTCTTATGTCCCCTGCATTGGCAGGAGGGTTCTTTTCCACTAGTGCCACCTGGGAAACTCCAGCTATATATCAACTTATGTCAACTATAATGGCTTTCATTAAAAAAAAAAAAAAAAACAGAAAATACAGAGTGTTGGTAGGCACATAGTAAAACTGGAAACCTTAAGCATTGCCACTAGGAATCTAGAATGGTGCAACTTCAATGGAAAATATTTGATAAACTTTCAAAATTCTAAAGATAAATTTTTCATATGACCCATTAATTCTACCTTTAGGAATTTATTTGGCCTTTGTAGGGGAGGAGGGGTATGCCCACAGATGTCATAGCAGCATTATTCATTGTAGTCAAAAACAGAACAGTTGTCATCTTGTAAATGAATAAACAAAATATGGCATATTCCTGCAATAAAAATGAACCAACTACTGACAAGATAAATACATTTCAAAAATACTATGAATGAAAAAAGCTAGACATAGAAGTATTGATATGAAGTGTCAACTGTATTGATATGGAAACATTTTTTCAGCTGAATGATGTGGGTATATGGTTGCTCAGCATATTTTTCAATATATCATTTTAAGTATTTTATAATATCAAAAAGTACAAATTTTAAAATAGAAACAAACTGAGAAATACAAACAGTAAGGGGGAGGATAATAAAGCATCAGATCAGATCAGATCAGTCGCTCAGTCGTGTCCGACTCTTTGCGACCCCATGAACTGCAGCACACCAGGCCTCCCTATCCATCACCAGCTCTCGGAGGTCTCCTTTTATAAGAAAATAATATCATAAAGTCTCTAATTTTTCCTAAATTCATCTATAAAGTTAATAAATTCCTAATTAAATTGACAACAGGATTTTTAAAGAACTAGAGTAGCTATTCTGAAGAATTCCCTAGTGGTCCGGTGGTTAGACTCTGCTTTCACTGCTGAGGGCCTGGGTTCTATCCCTGGTAGGGGAACCAAGGACCCACAAGCCACGGGGATGTAGCCGGAAAAAAAAAAAAAAAGAAACAGATTTTTAAAGAACTAGAGTTATTATGGTTAATAAATATAAATAAAAGCTCAGCTCATTAATAGGCAGGAAAATTCTGGCTATAATCAAAGAGCTGTGAGCAGAAATTAGCCCTGCTTGAAACCAACTCCAACTATATAGCTACAGCAGTTAAAAATAGCATGCTAGTGTATAAATAAATAAAACAGAGAAACAAATGGAAAGTCCAGAAATATACTTAAATAAATATAGGAACTGTGCATATAAAAGTGGTAATGAAACTTCAGTGTTTAAATAAACTCTATTAAATAAATGTTGAGACATTTAATAGATATCTAGAAAATCAATTCACATAGAAAATTAATTCCAGATGAAACAAGTATTAAAGGTGAAATATAAAATACTTTAGGTAAAAATATGAGATCTTTATGGTCATAACATGAACAATGTTTTTCAAAATATAATGGAAATTCAAAATTATTGAAGCTTTATGAATTTGAATTTTTAAAAGGATTCTACATATTTAAAAATCACTAAGTCAAAATATAAATTAAAAGTAGGGGAAGATCTTTTTAATCATAGCACAGATGAGTTGACAACATCTTTAATAAATAGTTTCATGAGTTATTAGGACCATTTAATAAACCCTTTAGGAAAATGGTAATTGATGTGAGTAAACAAGTCAGAAAATGAAACACAAGTGGCTCTGAGTAGCTAAATAAAAATCACAATTTCATTCAAACTAAGAAATGTTCAAATTAAAATTATAATGGGATATGTGTTTTGCTTAAAGTAACACATTTCAAACAAATTTATAGTACACTTCATGGTTTGATAGGAAAACAGAAATTCTCTTACATTCCTACAATGTAAAATGATAATTCTCTGTTGGGGCAGTTCAGCAACACTTATCCACATTTAAAATGCACACAAACTTTAGCACAACACTTGGATTTCCATGAATGTGTCCTGCTAATATCAATACTATATGCATAATAATGAATGTATAGGTTGAATATTGAATATGTGTATGTATTAGCAAAAATGAAATCAATCTAAATGTCCAGCAATGTACTACTTGTTTAAAGATTATATGGCAAATACATATAACTAGATATCATGCTTCTGTGAAAAAGTAGAAATCCATATACTGAGGTGGACAAATCTCCAAGGTATATAAGACAAATTAAAATAAAGCAGAAGATAGGACTACTTGTATATGCAACATTGGATTAAAAAATACAGTTCATATTCTATACATTAAATATCCCTGGATGGATATAAGAAACCAACAGCAAGAGTTACCCTGATACAAGGCATGTTTGGGAGATGGTCAAGGACCTTAGAAGGATACATACATTTTACTATATATATATATTTTTTTCTATTAATTAAATTTATTTGGTTTGAATGTTCAGAGAAATAAATGATGTTCACTTGTATATAAAGCTTCTGGTTCAGTAACATATCTGTTTGTATAGTATCAGTTTTATGAAATGTTTATATATGACTTACTCAAGAAATTAATTTAAAAATATTCAGGATGGATGATAGAATAGGACTTTTAGTCTCCTATTTTTTTAATATCTCTTTTTTAAGATTAATTAGTTACTAATTTTTGGCTACATTGGGTCTTTGTTGTGGGCTTTCTCTAGTTGTGGTGAGCAAGGGTTACTCCATTTTTGCAGTGTGAGGGCTTCTCATTGCAGTGGCTTTACTTATGGAGCACAGACTCTAGGTTCATGGGCTTTGGTAGTTGTGATTTTCAGGCTCCAGAGTGAGAGCTAAGTAGTTGTGGCCCATGGGCTTAGTTGTCCCCCAGTGTGTGTGATTTTCCTGGACCAGAGATCAAACCCATGTCCCCAGTATTGGCAGGTGGATTATTAACCACTGAACCACCAGGGAAGTTCTAGTCTCCTGTGTTTGATTACAATTCTTAGTCTAAGAAGAAAACAAGATCTGCCAAATATTCCAAAGCAAACTGCTAGACCACTGATGAAGGAGTTGCGTTAACTTATATGATTGTTTATTTATTAAGGGCATTACTTATCTGTGCTGTTGTTGCAAAAGTTTTCCCAATTTTTCACTTGTCTTTGACTTTGTTTTTTTCAGGAGACTGGCAGCTCTCAGGTGTTAGGTTTTTTCCAAACTGTTGCTGGTATACTATGGCCCTTATCTCCCACAATCTCTCCTGAGCAACACAAGGGAAGATTTCCCTTCACCTTGATACACATGTAGGGAGTTTTAAGGAAAACCTTTCAAAAATTCGCCTTTGCCTCTAGGAGATTTGGAGTGTGAAACTATGCCATATAGAACCCTGAAGCAGTCTGTTCTTGAGAGGATGGCTCAAGAGTCTGAAGGGGGTTTCTGGGGAGCCGGGGCATTTGTAACTATTCTGGGCATAGGTAAATGTTTGTTTTATAATGGGCTGGTTTTGAATCTCACAGAGGGAAACTCGACTGGGTCACTTTAAATACTGGGTTGGCCAAAAAGGTTTTTAGGATTTTCCTATAAGATAGTATGGAAAACCCAATCGAATTTTTTGGCCAGTCCCAATAGAACTTGCATTTTGAAAAGAACTGCATCATCTTGGAAAAAGCAATTCTCAACAGTTACCTTCAACAGAAATTGTCTGTCCGATGAGGTAAGCTTTCAGATCTGGGAACACACAGAGTATTTGTAGCCATCACAGAAGAGGTCAAGAAACTACCCATTTCAGGGAGCTTCAGAAACTATGAAGTAAAGAATCCTCATTCAGAATGCATAGGAGATCTTACCTGTTCAAACAATCCTGCTAGGAGCCAACCCAAAAGGCACTGGAGATCCAGACAGAGACAGTGAAGAATCCAGAGGGTTACCGATAGAGACAGTTGTTAACACTTCTACATGGCTTCCCTTGTACCTCAGTGAAAAATAATCTGTCTGCCAATGCAGGACACATGGGTTTGCTCCCTGATCTGGGAAGATCCCACATGCCAAGGGGCAACTAAGCCCATACACCACAACTATTGAGCCTGGCTCTAGTGTCCACAACTGCTAAAGTCCACAAGCCCCAAAGCCTATGCTCTGCATTAAGAGAAGCCACTGCAATGAAAAGCTAGTGCACTGCAACTAGAGAGTAGCTACTGCTGGCCAACTCTAGAGAAAACCCCATGCAACCAAAAAGACCCAGCACAGCCAAATATATATATATATATATATATATATAAACACACACATATATAAACTGATCTAAAGCTTTAAAACATACACACACTCCAGGGAGGCAGGAATATTGAGCCAAATATCCTGGGTCACCAGGCAGAAGCTGGAGCCCTGGTGGGTCTGTTAAACTGGAGATGGAACCACAGAAGAAATGTCACCTGAGACAAAAAGAAGGGCAAGAAATACCATGTAGTTTCTCCTTCCTCTTGATCGTAATATTATTCCAATGTTTTCCATTGGTCAAGCCCTGACTGTCAGAGGTCACCCCCTTGCTGGATGTAGAGTCACTAAGTGCCAGCTACCCAGAACTTCAGAGCAGAGGGGAAGGTGGAGGAATGTATATGAGACAAAGGTGCTCAAAGGTGCTCATTAGTCAGATGAGCCATTCCTGCAGTGCCCAGCACACAAGGGAGACAAAAAAATCGCAAGGTAGAATACAGAGAAGAAGCCAATTATTTTCATCACCCTTCTTTCTCATTCCCAAATCCCCTCTCCACACAAAGCCTCTTCTCAGGGTGTCTAATCAATGCAATATTCAGCAGGCTGTGAAGAATGCCCTAAGTCTGATCTGGCCCACACTGTCACCAAATCCCAGCCTCTGTGCACCACTCATACCAAATTGAATCTCAGAGACAGAGTTTTGGGTGAAGCAGAAAAGAATAGCTTTATTGTTTGCCAGAAAAAGGGATTACAGTGGGCTAATGCCCTCAAGAATGTGTGTCATGATCTGGAGGGCGTAGTGAGGAGTTATACAGTAGTGGTTAAAGGGGGTGTGATCAGCTCATGGATATTCTTCTGATTGGTGATAAAGGAGTCAGCATCATAAGCATTCTGGTTCCAACCAGTCTAGGGTCTATATGTTTTGGTTAGCAGTTTTCATCTGGTGGGGTGTCTCATTTCATTTCAGTCCCTCCATCATGTCCAACTCTTTGTGATCCATGGACTGCAGCACTCCAGGCTTAACTGTCCAACACCAGCTCCTGGAGTTTGCTCAAACTCATGTCCATTGAGTCAGTGATGCCACCCAACCAACTCATCCTGTCATCCCCTTCCCCTCCTGCCTTCAATCTTTCCTATCATCAGGGTCTTTTCCAATGAGTTGGTTCTTCACATCAGGTGGCCAAAGTATTGGAGTTTCATGATCAGTCCTTCAAATGAATATTCAGGATTAATTTCCTCTACAATTGACTGGTTTAATCTCCTTGTAGTCCAAGGGACCTCAGAGTCTTCTCCAACACCAAGTCAAGCATCAGCCAGCACCAGCCAGTCCTCTCCACAACAACTGAGGACTCTCATTCCCACCTATCAAAGCATCAGTTCTTCAGCACTCAGCTTTCTATATGGTCCAACTCTCTCATCAATACCTTACTATTGGAAAAACCATAGCTTTGACTACATGAACTTTGGCAGCAAAGAAATACATCTGGTTTTTAAAACCTCTGTCTAGGTTTGTCTATAACTTCTCTTCCAAGGAACAAGTGTTTTTTAATTTAATGGCTGAAGTTACCATCTGCAGTGATTTTGGAGTCCAAGAAAATGAAGTCTGTCACTGTTTCCATTATTTCTCCATCTATTTTCCATGAAGAGATGGGATAGGATGCCATGATCGTTTTTTGAATTTTGAGTTTTAAGCCAGCTTTTTCACTCTCCTCTTTCATTTTCATCAAGAAGCTCGTAGTTTTTCTTCACTTTCTGCCGTAAGGGTAGTGTCAGCTGCATATCTGAAGTTATTGATATTTCTTCCAACAATCTTGATTCCAGCTTATGCTTCATCTAGCCTGGCATTTCTCATGATGTACTCTGCACAGAAGTTAAATAAGCAGGGTGAAATTTTACACACTTGATGCAATTATTTCCCAGTTAAGAACCAGTCCATTTTCCCATGTCTTCCATGTATTACTTCTTGACCTGCATACAGATTTCTCAGGGGGCAGGTCAGGTGGTCTGGTGTTCCCATTTCTTTCAGAGTTTTCCACAGCTTGTTGTGATCCACACAGTCAAAGGCTTTGACATAATCAATAATGCAGAAATAGATGTTTTTCTGAAAATCTCTTGTTTTTTTGATGATCCACCAGATGGCAATCTGATCTCTGCTTCCTCTGCCTTTTCTAAATCCAGCTTAAACATCTGAAAGTTCACACATCACATACTGTTGAAGTCTAGCTTGGAGAATTGTATTACTTTGCTAGAGTGTGAGTTGAATGCAATTATGCAGTTGTTTGAAGATTCTTTGACATTGCCTTTCTTTGGGATTGGAATGAAACTGATGTTTCCATTCCTGTGGCCCCTGATGAGTTTTCCAAATTTGCTGGCATATTGAATGCAGCACTTTCACAGCATCATCTTTCAGGATTTGAAATAGCTCAGCTGGAATTCCAACACCTCCACTAGCTTTGTTCGTAGTGATGCTTTCTAAGGTCCACTTGACTTCCCATTCCAGGATGGCTGGCTCTAGGTGAGTAATTACATCATTATGGCTATCTGAAGCTGTAAGATTTTTTTCTGTATAATTCTGTGTATTCTTGCCACCTCTTTTTATATCTTCTGCTTCTGTTGGGTCCATACCATTTCTGTCCTTTATTGTGCCCATCTTTGCATGAAAATTTCCCTTGCTATCTCTAATTTTCTTGAAGAAATCTCTAGTCTTTCCATTCTATTTTTTTCCTTATTTCTTTGCATTGATCATTGAGAAAGTCTTTCTTATCTCTCCTTTCTATTCTTTGGAACTCTGCATTCAAATGGTACATCTTTCTTCTCCTTTGCCTTTCACTTCTCTACTTTTCACAGCTATTTTTAAGGCCTCCTCAGACAACCATTTTGCTTTTTGTGTTTTTCTTGGGGCTGGTCTTGATCACAACCTCCTTACAATGTCACGAACCTCCATCCATATTTCTTCAATCTTTCTCTCTATCAGATCTAATCCCTTGAATCTATTTGTCACTTCCACTGTATAATCGTAAGGGATTTGATTTAGGTCATATCTGAATGGTCTAGTCGTTTCCCCTACTTTCTTCAATTTAATTCTGAATTTGGCAATTAGGAGTTCATGATCTGAGCCACAGTTAGCTTCCAGTCATATTTTTGCTTACTCTGTAGAGCTTCTCTATCTTTGACTGCAAAGAATATATTCAGTTTAATTTTGGGATTGACCATCTGGTGATATCCATGTGTAGAGTCATCTTTTGTGTTGTTCGAAGAGGGTGTTTGCTATGACCAGTGCCTTGTCTTGGAAAACTCTGTTAGCCTTTGTTCTGCTTCATTTTGTACTCCAAGGTTAAATTTGCCTGTTATTCCAGGTATCTCTTGACTTCCTACTTGTGCATTCCAGTCCCCTGTAGTGAAAAGGACATCTTTTGTGGGCATATACTTTCTGTTTAAACAACATATGTATGTGTGTCAAGCCATTATCTGTATCTTTCAGGGAACTGTGGGTTTGGTGATTTTACCACGTGGCAGATTTTCGTAAAAATTATTACCTGTGCCCTAGCCCATTGGCTATTCTTTGTTTCTACATCTTCACATTTCCCAGTCATTAACTCCTGAGTCATCATTTTACCTCAAAAGACAAGGACATAAAGCACTGTAAATAGTTTTAAAACTACACCAAATGCAGGCTCTGTGCCACATGTTCTGGTTCTAGTCACTAGATAGCTCACCAGCAATAATAACATTTTTCCTAACAAAAGAAAGTATAAATAGAATTTCATGGATTCTACTTCAAATCTGGCTCTGTTTTCATTGATACTAATGATTTCACTCAAGTTGTTTATGCTCTCAGAAATGAAATGTGCTTGTTGGTACTTGGGAATAATCAAGTCAAACAAAGTTCATCCTCCAACCTGGGACCAGGACGATGCCTAATGACTATTGGTCTCTTTCCACAATTTTATTAATTAGAATAGTCTCAATCTTTTCTACATCTGTGAGAAACTCAATTATTGGATAAAATCCACCTTAAGTCTCTTTTTCAAGATTAAATCTCTGATGAGTCTTGTTTATCCATACATCTCTTTTTCCCATTTGTTGTTGATCAGTTGCTTAGCTATGTCCTACTCTTTTTGACCCCATAGACTGTAGCATGCCAGGTTTCCCTCTCATTCACTATCTCCCAGAGTTTGCTCAAACTCATGTCCATTGAGTCAATGATGCCATTCAACCATCTCACCCTCAGTTGCACCCTTTTCCTCCTGTACTCAATCTTTTCTAGCATCAGGGACTTTTCCAAAGGGTTGGCTCTTTACATCAAGTGGCCAAAGTACTGAAGCTTCATCTTAAGCATTAGCCCTTCCAATGAACATTCATGGTTGATTTACTTTAGGATTGACCTGTTTGATCCCCTTGCCATCAAAGGGACTCTTGAGAGTCTTCTCCAGCATCACAGTTTGAATGTATCAATTCTTTTATGCTCAGTCTTTTTTTGTGGTCCAACTCTCACATCTGTATATGACTACTGGAAAAATCATTGTTTTAACTCTATGGACCTTTGTTGGCAAAGAAACCCCTCTGCTTTTTAATAACACTGTCTAGATTTGCCATAGCTTTTCTTCCAAGAAACAAGCATCTTTTAATTTCATGATTGCAGTCACCACCTGCAGTGATTTTGGAGCCCATGCTTCTGCCACATGGTAGTTATACAATATACTCAACATGAGGGTTATAGAGGATGAACAGTGGAAGAGGTGACTTCATTCACAGAGTGGGTTCCAATCTGCATAAGATGCTTGAAACCAAGTATAGTACACATTAGGCACTAGATAGAGCTTTGGATATTGTGATCATTTGGACATACAGGTAAGCTTTTAGATCTCCTGTTAAGTAACTAATACACACTCAAGTGTGATTTGCTACTGGGGGAATTTTCTATTTATTTGTATTCATTTTGAAAGATTCTCTTACACTACATTTATCACCACAGAGAAGTTCATATGCACAAAAATAATTGCAAAGATTCAGCCCCCAAAATACTTCAAACAGGTTTAATCTATTTTGTAGATAGTTTTCCTAAAATAAATGACAGCCTGAATTGAATCCCATAGGAAAATGGAAATCTTATCTATGGTAATGTATCTATATGTATTAAAAATTACCTTTGTATATTCACTATCTTCGTGTACATTCCTTCCTCATATAATAAATATTAGGAAAATAACTTTTATCCATATAACTTTTTTTTTTCAAAAAAGGAGATTAATAAATCTATGTTTTAATATATGTTTGACCTGTTTTCTTTATTATCTATTCTTATAAAGAGTTTTGGTCCCTGACTTGCCTCTAGTAAAGTCTATGTAGTCCTGACATATGGTGTCCTTCACACTTCAGATAGGCTGCAAAGAAGAGAAATCAATTACAGATTGGTCTACCCTGGCAGATGCCCTAACCTTAGTGAGCCATCAGCTACTAATTGACAGGTCTGCAGCCTCACATCTCACATTTGTCTCCTTTTACCTGGCCCACAGTATTGTTTTTAAAACAAAAACTTCATATATCCACATTACAAACAAACCACGATTTTAATTGCCTTGGCTTGTGCTTTTCAGGTTCTGTAGTGAACACCTGTCATTTTTAGGCCAATATAGTCTAAAGCACTGTTTGTTCATTTTCCTTTCCTTTCCCCCTTTCTAAATAAAGGTTATATCACTACCCACTCCTCAATACTCCCCCCTGACACTCCTCTACCACCAAAGACACATCCAGCCAGGCTGTTTTATGTCCAATTTGTTTATTGTGATGAGAAATGTGAAAATCTTTGACAGAGGTCATTAATTTTATTGCTTGTGTTTCAAAAAGTAGTTCCTGGGCTATTTACATCTCTTGATATTAACACCTAAGAAGATGAATGTGCTGAAGATATAAAGTTGAAAGCAAATTGTGTTTACTGTCTCCTTCTAAATATAATTTATGGCTTAGAAAAGATCTTTATGGTTCATGATCAAATATTTCCTTGTTGTTATGTTTGATGTTTGCCACAGTGACACTGAACATCTTTGGGTCTTTTGATTCCAAGACATTTAGCTTCCTGGTGGATATTGGTACTAAAGGTGAAATTATTACAATTCATCTTAGTAGGCACAATTCCTCTTTGAATTAATTGATATGAGTGTCATGAGTTGTAAAAGATTTTCAATTTAGGAAGGCAAAATATATTTAATTTATAAAAGAGAAACTTAAAGGAGTCTCAGAAATTACACAGTGTCATCTTATTTATCTTATTTTATTGATTTTTAAAGTTCACCTTTATTAGTGGGAGGGGACATGGGTAAACCTATGGCTGATTCATGTTGATGTTTGGTAGAAACCCAACAATACTGTAAAGCAATTATCCTTCAATTAAAAATAAATAAAGTGAAAAACTTAACTTTAATTGAGATATTCACAAAATTGTAAGATATTTATAGCATACATTATGGTGACTTTATAAATACATATATACACACATACATATAGATGTACATTATGAAAAAATTCCTACCATTTATCTGGTTAATATTTCTATCACTTCACATATTTACCTTTTGTGTATCTGTGTGTGAGAAAATTTGATTTCTATTTTCTTGGAAAAGTTCAAGTATTCAATAAAGTGTTATAAGCTTTATTTTTAAAGCTTTTTTTAGGAGTCACTGCCCCACCAGTTTACAGGATCTTAGTTCCCTGGTCAGAGATGGAACCCACACCCTCAACAGTGAAAACACATAGTCTTAACCACTGGACCGCCAAAAAATTCTCTATAAACTTTAGTCAGCATTGAATCATTGAATCCCCAGAATTAACTCATAGTAAAAGCTTAAACATTTTTTACCAATCTCTCCTTACTTCTCCCATCCCCATACCTGACAACCATTTTTCTTCTTGGGGCGGCCATAAAGAGATACCCCTTGTCCAAGGTAAGGAGAAGTGGCTGCACTTTGCTGGAGCAGCCTTGAAGAGATAGCCCACAATGAAGGTAAGAAAAACCCAAATAAGACAGTAGGTGTTGCAAGAGGGCATCAGAGGGCAAACACACTGAAACCATAATCACAGAAAACTAGTCAATCTGATCACATGAACCATAGCCTTGTCTAAATCAATGAAACTAAGCCATGCCATGTGGGGCCACCCAAGACAGGCAGGTCATGGTGGAGAGGTCTGACAGAATATGGTCCACTGGAGAAGGGAATGGCAAACCACTTCAGTATTCTTGCCTTGAGAACCACATGATCAGTATGAAAAGGCAAAATGATAGGATACTGAAAGAACTCCCCAGGTCGGTAACTGTCCAATATGCTACTGGAGATCAGTGGAGAAATAATTCCAGAAAGAATGAAGGGATGGAACCAAAGCAAAAACAATACCCAGCTGTGGATGTGACTGGTGATAGAAGCAAGGTCCGATGCTATCAAGAGCAATATTGCATAGGAACCTGGAATGTTAGGTCCATGAATCAAGGCAAATCGGAAGTGGTCAAACGGGATATGGCAAGAGTGAACATCGACATCCTAGGAATCAGTGAACTAAAATGGACTAGAATGGTTGAATTTAACTCAGATGACAACTATATCTATTACTGTGGGCAGGAATCCCTTTGAAGAAATGGATTAGTCATCGTGGTCAACAAAAAAGTCCAAAATGCAGTACTTGGATGCAATCTCAAAAACAACAGAATGATCTCTGTTTGTTCCCAAGCCAAACCATTCACTATCACAGTAATCCAAGCCTATGTCCCAACCAGTAACACTGAAGAAGCTGAAGTTGAATAGTTCTATGAAGACCTACAAGACCTTTTAGAACTAACACCTAAAAAAGATGTCCTTTTCATTACAGGAGACTGGAATGCAAAAGTAGGAAATACACAGGGTGTAACAGACAAATTTGGCCTTGAAATACAGAATGAAGCAGGGCAAAGCCTAATAGAGTTTTGCCAAGAGAACGCATTGGTCATAGAAAATACCCTCTTTCAACAACACAAGAGAAGACTCTACACATGGACATTACCAGATGGGCAACACTGAAATCATATTGATTATATTCTTTGCAGCGAAAGATGGAGAAGCTCTATACAGTCAGCAAAAACAAGACTGGGAGCTGACTGTGGCTCAGATCATGAGCTCCTTATTGCCAAATTCAGACTTAAATTGAAGAAAGTAGGGAAAACCACTAGACCATTCAGGTATGACCTAAATCAAATCCCTTATGATTATACAGTGGAAGTGAGAAATACATTTAAGGGACTAGACCTGATAGATAGAGTGCCTGATGAACTATGGATGGAGGTTCATGACATTGTACAGGAGACAAGGATCAAGACCATCCCCATGGAAAAGAAATGCAAAAAAGCAAAATGGCTGTCTGGGGAGGCCTTACAAATATCTGTGAAAAGAAGAGAAGTGAAAAGCAAAGGAGAAAAGGAAAGATATAAGCATCTGAATGCAGAGTTCCAAAGATTAGCAAGGAGAGATAAGAAAACCTTCCTCAACAGTCAATGCAAAGAAATAGAGAAAAACGACAGAATGGGAAAGACTAGAGATCACTTCAAGAAAATTAGAGATACCAAGGGAACATTTCATGCAAAGATGGGCTCCATAAAGGACAGAAATGGTACAGACCTAACAGAAGCAGAAGATTTTAAGAAGAGGTGATAGGAATACACAGAAGAACTGTAAAAAAAAGATCCTCATGACCCAGATAATCATGATGGTGTTATCACTCACCTAGAGCCAGACATCCTGTAATGTGAAATCAAGTGGGCCTTTGGAAGCATCACTACAAACAAAACTAGTGGAGGTAAAGGAATTCCATTTGAGCTAATTCAAATCCTGGAAGATGATTCTGTGAAAGTGCTGCACTCACTATACCCGCAAATTTGGAAATCTCGGCAGTGGCCACGGGACTGGAAAAGGTTAGGTTTCATTCCAATCACAAAGAAAAGCAATGTCAGAGAATGCTCAAAGTACCCCACAATTGCACTCATCTCACATGCTAGTAAAGTAATGCTCAAAATTCTCCAAGCCAGGCTTCAGCAATATGTGAACTGTGAACTTGCAGATGTTCAAGCTGATTTTAGACATGGCAGAGGAACCAGAGATCAAATTGCCAACATCTGCTGGATCATGGAAAAAGCAAGAGAGTTTCAGAAAAACATCTATTTCTGCTTTATTGACTATACCAAAGCCTTTGACTGTGTGGATCACAATAAACTGTGGAAAATTCTGAAGGAGATGGGAATACCAGATCACCTGACCTGCCTCTTGAGAAACCTATATGCAGGTCAGAAAGCAACAGTTAGAACAACAGACTTTTCCAAACAGGAAATACGTCAAGGCTGTATATTATCACCCTACTTATTTAACTTATATGCAGAGTACATCTTGAGAAACACTGGGCTGGAAGAAGCACAAGCTGGAATCAAGATTGCTGGGAGAAATATCAATAACCTCAGATATGCAGAAGACACCACCCTTATGGCAGAAAGTGAAGAGGAACTAAAAAGCCTATTGATGAAAGTGAAAGAGGAGAGTGAAAAAGCTGCCTTAAAGTTCAACATTCAGAGAACTAAGATCATGGCATCTGGTCCCATCACTTCATGGCAAAAAGACATGGAAACAGTGTCCGACTATTTGTTTGAGCTCCAAAATCCCTGCAGATGGTGATTGCAGCCATGAAATTAAAAGACACTTACTCAGAAGAAAAGTTATGACCAACTTAGCATATTCAAAAGCAGAGACATTACTTTGCCAACAAAGTCCCATCTAGTCAAGGCAAGGCTATGATTTTTGCAGTGGTCATGTATGGATGTGAGAGTTGGACTGTGAAGAAAGTTGAGCACCAAAGAATTGATGCTTTTGAACTGTGGTGTTGGAGAAGACTCTTGAGAGTCCCTTGGACTGCAAGGAGATCCAACCAGTCCATTCTGAAGGACATCAGCCCTGGGTATTCTTTGGAAGGAATGATGCTAAAGCTAAACTCCAGTACTTTGGCCACCTCATGCGAAGAGTTGACTCATTGGAAAATACTCTAATGCTGGCAGGGATTGGGGGTAGGAGGAGAAGCAGACGACAGAGGATGAGATGGCTGGATGGCATCACCAACTCGATGGACGTGAGTTTGAGTGACCTCCGGGAGTTGGTGATGGACAGGGAGGCCTGGTGTGCTGCAATTCATGGGGTTGCGGTGAGTCGGACATGACTAAGCGACTGAACTGAACTGAAGTGATTGAGTCTCTATATGAGTTTGATTTTTTTTTAGATTCTATAAATAAGTGAGATCATAATATTTATCTTAATGTATTTGCCACTTAAGATAATGCCCTTAAAGTCCATCCATATTGTTGAGAGAAAAAAAGCAAGGTTTTCTTCTTTCTTGTGGCTAAATATTATTCAGTTGTATATTTATACCACATCTCTTTGTCCATTTATCAATTGATAGACACTGAATTTCTTTCCATATCTTGGCTTAGTGAATAATGATGCGATGATTGTGGTACTGCATACACCTCTTCAATATCCTGTTTTAATTTCCTTTGGGTGTTTACCCAGAAGTGAGATTGCTGGATCACATAATAATTCCATCTTTGGGCTTTTTGATCCTAAGACATTTAGCTTAATTTATTGAGGCACTTTCATACTATTTTCCATGGTGTTTGCACCAATGTAAATCCCCACCAAGAGGCTACAAAGGTTTTATTTACTCCACCTCCTTGCCAGCATTTGTTATCTCTTCTCTGCCTGACAATAGCCATCCTAATAGATACGAGAAGATATTTAAATGTAGGTTTAATTTACATTTCCCTAATAGTGATGTGTACACCTTTTCATGTACTTCTTCATTTGTAAGTCTTCTTTGAGAAAATTATATTTTGTTCTTCTGACTATTGTTAAATCAGAATTGCATAAATCAGATTTGTGTGTTTGGGGTCTTTTGTTTGATTTTTGCTATTGAGCTTTATGTCTTTATTATGCATTTTGAATATTGACTCATTATCAGATATATGAATTATTAATTTTTTCCTATTCTATAGGTTACCTTTTCATTTTGTTGATGGTTTCATTGCTTATGCCGAAGTTTTTCAGTTTGGTGTGTTCCTGCTTGTTTTATTTTTACTTTCATAATATTTGTTTTTGGTGTCACATAAAAAAAAAATCATTACCATGATAAATATCAAATAGTTGACCCACCATGTTTTCTTCTAGAAGTTTTGTGACTTTTGATCTTATGGTCAAGTCTTTGATTCATTTTGGATTGATTTGTATGTGTCTGTGTGTCTGTGTGTATGGTATAAGATAAAAAAAAAAAAACAGTTTCTTTTGTATATTAATTTGTGTATCCACTTTTACCAGCACCATTTATTGAAGAGACTATTATTTCCCTATTGCATACTCTTGGCTTCATTGTAATAAGTTGATTTGACATGTATGCATATGTTTATTTCTGTCCTCTCTCTCCTGTTTCATTGGACTATCTCTGTCTCTTTTTATGTCAATATTCTCTTTTGATTACAGTAGCTTTGTGATAAAATTTGAAATCAGAAATTGTAATTATTTAGGTACATTCTTCTTTCTTGGAATTGGTTTGACTAATCAGTGTTCTTTGTACTTCTATACAAATTTCAGGTTTTGTTCTCTGTTTCTGCGAAAAATTCCATTGGAATTTTGATAGACATTTCATTGAATCTATAGATTGCTTTAAGTAGTAATGAACATTCTAAAAATATTAGAAAAATAGGAATTTGAGGGAAAGTAATTAAATGAAAAGCTAGAAGATTTGAAACACAGAAATAGAGTCACAAACATAGTAAACAAATTTATGGTTACCAGGGGTGAAAAGGAGAGATGGAGGAATTGGGAGATTGGAATTGACAGATACACATTGCTATATATAAAAGAGATAACTAATGAGAACCTACTGTATAGCACAGAGACCTCTACTTATTACTCTATAATGAACTATATGAGAAAAGAATTTAAAAGACAGTGGAGATATATATATATAGATAGATATATAGATATAGATATATAGAGATATATAGAGAGATATAGATATTTATATACCTATATATATATATAATATGTAACTGACTCACTTTGCTGTGCACATGAAACTAACACAGTAAAAATATCTTTAAAGTTTAAGGAAAATCAAGGCTTCTAACCTGTAATTTTAATAAATCAAATGTAAATGCTAACAAGTTAGCAGATAAAAATATGATATAAATTTATTAATGAATTTATTAATAAAAAATAAATATTTACCAGCAGCTGCTATGAGCCATACACTGTTGTAGAAGAAAAAATACAGTGTAGCAAACAAGATAGATAATGGCACTTCCCTCAAACTGCTTACATTTTTGTAGAAAAATACACATGGGAAAAAAGACAAATAAAATATAATTTTCAGACAGCAGCAAAGTACTAAAAAGATAATTAAGCAGGTTGAGGGGAAAAAAAACACTAAAGAGTTACAATAACAAGAAAAAAAAAAAAGAAAAAGACTCTTACCATCCCAGAGAACATATTTACTACTTGGATCTCAAGGAAGCCTGGAGGATCAAGCTTTTCAGTTCCATAGAAAGTGCTAGTTATTCAGTTGTGTTCGACTCTTTGTGACCCCATGAACTGTACAAACTCTTCTCTCCATGGGATTCTCCAGGTAAAAATACTGGAGTGAGTAGCCATTCCCCTTTCCAGGGGATCTTTCTGACCCAGGGATCGAACTCAGGTCTCCTGCATTTATCAGATGGATTCTCTACCACCTGAGCCATCAGGGAATCCCTCATAGGAAGTTACAGTGAACAAAATTTGACCTAAATGGGAAGGAAATCCAAAAAAGTGGGGGTATATGTATACATATGGCTGATTCACTTTGCTGTACAGGAGAAACTGACACAATATTGTAAAGCAACTATACTCCATTAGAAAATTAAGCAAACAAGAAGAAACTATACAGATTGTATTTAGGGATGCAAGTTGTGGTGTTCAGCCGATAATCAGTACTGATATTTCAAATTCATATTAAAGATACAAAATGTTCAATTCAGTTCAATTGCTAAGTTATGTCCAACCCTTGGGGCCCCATGGACTGCAACACGCCAGGCCTCCCTATAGATCACCAACTCCCTGAGTATATACAAACTAATGTTCATTGAGTCAGTGATGCCATCCAACCAGCTCATCCTTTATTGTTCTCTTTTCCTCCCATCTTCAATCTTTCCCACAATAAGGGTCTTTTCAAATGAGTCAGTTCTTCACATCAGGTGACCAAAGTATTGGAGTTTCAGCTTCAGCATCAGTCCTTACAATGAATACTCAGAACTGAGTTCCTTTAGGATGGACTGGTTGGATTTCCCTGCAGTCCAAGGGATTCTCAAGAGTCTTCTCCAACACCACAGTTCAAAAGCATTAATTCTTCGGAGCTCAGCTTTCTTCACAGTCCAACTCTCACATTCATACATGACTATTGGAAAAACCATAGCTTTGACTAGACGGACCATTGTTAGCAAAGTAATCTATCTGTTTTTTAATATGCTGTCTAGGTTGGTCATAAATTTTCTTCCAAGGAGCAAGAATCTTTTAATTTCATGGCTGCAGTCACCATATGCAGTGATTTGGGAGCCACCCAAAATAAAGTCTGTCACTGTTTCCATTGTTTCCCCATCTATTTCCCATGAAGTGATGGGACCAGATGAATTATCTTAGCTTTCTGAGCTTTTTTTTTTTTTTTTTTAGTTTCTGTAATTTTTTTTAATTTAAATTTTATTTTATTTAACTTTACAATATTGTATTGGTTTTGCCATGTATCAGAATAAATCTGCCACAGGTATACATGTGTTCCCCATCCTGAACCCTCCTCCCTCCTCTCTCCCCATACCATCCTTCTGGGTCATCCCAGTGCATCAGCCCCAGGCATCTGGTATCAGGCACCGAACCTGGACTGGCAACTTGTTTCATATATGATATTATACTTATTTCAATGCCATTCTCCCAAATCATCCCACCCTCTCCCTCTCCCAGAGTCCAAATATCTTGTTCAAATTTTGAGACCCTGAGTTTGTGTCTCTTTTGCATCTCTGTCCAGAGTTTAACTTTGGACCCTTGATCTCGGTTTCATAAGTTTTGACATGGACAATATATCCATGAGTTTTTAACCAACTTTTTCACTTTCTTCAGGAGGTCTTTAGTTTTCTGTGCTTTCTACCACAAGAGTGGTTTCATCTGTGTATCTGTGGTTATTGATATTTCTCCTGGCATCTTGATTCTAGCTTGTGTTTCATCCAGCCCAGCGTTTCTCATGATGTATTCTGCATATAAGTTAAATAAGCAGGGTGACAATATACAGTCTTGATGTACTCCTTTTCCGATTCAGAACCAGTCTGTTGTTCCATGTCAAGTTCTAACTGTTGCTTTCCGACAGGCATATATATTTTTCAAGACACAGGTCAGGTGGTCTGGTATTCCCATCTCTGTCAGAATTTTCTACAGTCTGTTCTGATCCAGAGAGTCAAAGGCTTTGGCATAGTCAATAAAGCAGCAGTGGATGTTTTTTGGGAACTCTCTTGCTTTATGATGATCCAACATATGTGGGCAATTTGATTTCTGGTTCCTCTGTCTTTTCTAAATCCAGTTTGAACATCTTGAAGTTCATGGTTCATGTACTGTTGAAGCCTGACTTGAAGAATTTTGAACATTACTTTGCTAGCAAGTGAGATGAGGGCAATTTTGTGGTAGTTTGAGCATTCTTTGGCATTGCCTTTCTTTGGGATGGGAATGAAAACTGACCTTTTCCAGTCCTGTGGCCACTGCTGAGTTGTCCAAATTTGCTGGCATATTGAGTGTAGCAATTTCACAGCATCATCTTTTAGGATTTGAAATAGCTCAATTGGAATTCCATCAGCTCCACTAGCTTTGTTTGTAGTGTTTCCTAAGGCCCACTTGACTTCACATTCCAAGATGTCTGGCTCTAGGTGAGTGATCATACCATCATGATTATCTGGATTATGAAGATCTTTTTTTGTACAGTTCTTCTGTGTATTCTTGCCACCTCTTCTTAATATCTTCTGCTTCTCTTAGGTTCATACTATTTCTGTCCTCTCTTGTGCCCATCTTTGCATGAAATGTTCCCTTGGTATCTCTAATTTTCATGCAGAGATCTCTAGTCTTTCCTATTCTGTTGTTTTCCTCTATTTCTTTGCATTGATCACTGAGGAAGGCTTTCTTATCTCTCCTTGCTGTGGAACTCTGCATTCAAATGGGTATATCTTTCATTTCCTCCTTTTCCTTTCACTTGTCTTCTTTTTTATTTGTAAGCTATTTGTAAGGCCTCCTCAGACAACCATTTTGCCTTTTTGCATATCTTTTCTTGGGCATTGTCTTGATCCCTGCCTCCTGTACAATGTAATGAACCTCCATCCATAGTTCATCAGGTGCTCTGTCTATCAGATCTAATCCCTTGAATCTATTTGTCACTTTCACTGTATAATTGTAAGGGATGTGATTTAGGTCATACCTGAATGGTCTAGTGGTTTACGCTACTTTCTTCAATTTAAGCCTGAATTTGGCAATAAGGAATTCATGATCTGAGCCGCAGTCAGCTCCCGGTCTTTTTTTTTTTTTTTTGCTGACTGTATAGAGCTTCTCCATTTTGGCTGCAAAGAATATAATCAATCTGATTTTGGTATTGACCATCTGGTGATGTTCATGTGTAGAGTCTTCTCTTGTGTTGTTGGAAGACGGTGTTTGCTATGGTCAGCGTGTCTCTTGACAAAACTTTATTAGACTTTCCCCTGCTTCATTCTGTACTCCAAGGCCAAATATGCCTGTTACTCCAGCTGTGTCTTGACTTGCTATTTTTGCATCCCGGTCTCCTATAATGAAAAGGACATCTTTTGGGTGTTAATTCTAGAAGGTCTTGTAGGTCTTCATAGAACTGTTCAACTCTAGCTTCTTTAGCATTACTGGTCGGGACATAGAATTGCATTACTGTGATATTGAATGGTTTGTCTTGAAAATGATTAGAGATCATTCTGTAATTTTTGAAATTGCATCCAAGTACTACATTTTGCACTCTTTTGTTGACTATGATGGCTACTCCATTTCTTCTAAGGGATTCTTGCCTACAGTAGTTGGCATAATGGTCATCTGAGTTAAACTCACCAATTAAAGTCCCTTTTATGCTGGAAAAAATTGAGGGCAGGAGGAGAAGGGGATGACAAAGGATGAGATGGTTGGATGGCATCACCAACTCAATGGGCATGGCTTTGGGTAGACTCTGGCAGTTGGTGATGGATATAGAGGCCTGGCATGCTGTGGTCCATGGAGTCGCAGAGAGTCAAACATGACTGAGCAACTGAACTGAACTGAAGTCCATTTTAATTCACTGATTCCTAAAATGCCAACATTCACTCTTGCCATCTCCTGTTTGACCACTTCCAATTTGCCTTGATTCATGGACCTAACATTTCAGGTTCCTATGCAGTATTGCCCTTTATAGCATCAAACCTTACTTCCATCTTCAGTCACATCCACAGCTGGCTGTTGTTTTTGCTTTGGCTCCATCTCTTCATTCTTTCTGGAGTTATTTCTCCACTGATCTCCAGTAGCATACTGGGCACCTACTGACCAGGGGAGTTCATCTTTTAGTGTCCTATCATTTTGCCTTTTCATACTGTTTATGGGGTTCTCAAGGCAGGAGTAATAAAGTTGTTTGCCATTCCCTTCTCCAGTGGACCACATTTTGTCAGAACTCTCCACCATGACCCCTTCATCTTGGGTGACCCTACACAATATTACACATAGTTTCACTGAGTTAGGCAAGGCTATGGGCCATGTGATCAGATTGTTTAGTTTTCTGTAATTGTGGTTTTCCTTCTGTCTGCCCTCTTATGGAGAAGGATAAGAGGCTTATGGAAGCTTCCTGATGGGAGAGACTAACTGAAGGGGAAACTGGATCTTGTTCTGATGGATGGGTTCATGCTCAGTAAGTCTTTAATCCAATTTTCTGTTGATTGGTGGAGCTGTGTTATTTACCTGGGGCAAAACTATGGTGGAGGTAATGAAGATAATTATGACCTCCTTCAAAAGGTCCCATGCATGCAGTGCTATGCTCAGTTCCCCCAGTCCTGCAGCAGGCCACTGCTGACCCATGCCTCTGCCAGAGACTACTGGATACTCACGGGTAAGTCTGAGTCAGTCTCTCATGGGGTCAGTGATCCTTTCTCGTGGGTCCTGGTGCACACAAGTTTCTGTTTGAACCCTCTGAGAGGCTGTTTCCCAGTCCTGTGTGAGTTCTGGGAGCTCTATTTTGCGGTTAATAGAGATATCCTCCAAAAGGGTTTATGCTATACCAAGGTCTGCAACACCCAGAGCTGCTGCCCCTGCAGCAGTTCACTGCGGACCTGTACCTCCACAGAAAACACTCAAACACAGTTCTGTCCAGGTCTCTGTCAGATCTCTGGGTCCTGGTGCACCCAAGGTTTGTTTGAGCCATCTGAGCATCTCTGGCATGTATGGGGTTTGAGAGGAGCTACCCCCACGTCCGAGGTCGAGGGCGGTGGCCAGGAGGAGCTACCCCATGCCCACATGCCCGAGGCCAGGGGCGGCGGCCTGGAGGAGCAAGCCCACGTCCAAGGAGCCTGGCTGCGTGGGTGCAGGAAGGCCTAGAGGAGCTATCCCATGTTGAAGGTCAAGAAGAGTGGCAGTGAGGAGATACCCCCTCATCCAAGGTAAGGAGCAATGGCTGCACTTTGCCGGAGCAGCCGTGAAGAGATACACCACGCCCAAGGTAAGAGAAACCCACGTAAGACGGTAGGTGTTGCAAGAGGGCATCAGAGGGCAAACACACTGAAATCATATTCATAGAAAACTAGTCAATCTAATCACACTAGGACCACAGCCTTGTCTAACTCAATGAAACTAAGCCATGTCCATGGGGCAACCCAAGATGGGTGGGTCATGGTGGAGAGATCTGACTGAATGTGGTCCACTGGAGAAGGGAATGGTAAACCACTTCAATATTCTTGCCTTGAGAACCCCATGAACCGTATGAAAAGGCAAAATGATAGGATACTGAAAGAGGAACTCCCCAAGTCAGTAGGTCCCCAATATGCTACTGGAGATCAGTGGAGAAATAACTCCAGAAAGAATGAAGGGATGGAGCCAAAACAAAAAAATATATACCCAACTGAGGATGTGACTGGTGATAGAAGCAAGGTCTGATGCTGTAAAGAGCAATATTGCATAGGAACCTGGAATGTCAGGTCCATGAATCAGGGCAAATTGGAAGTGGTCAAACAGGATATGGCAAGAGTGAATGTTGACATTCTAGGAATCAGCGAACTGAAATGGACTGGAATGGGTGAATTTAACTCAGAACACCATTATATCTACTACTGCAGCCAGGAGTCCCTCAAAAGAAATGGAGTAGCCATCATGGTCAACAAAAGAGTCAGATATGCAGTACTTGGATGCAATCTCAAAAACAACAGAATGATCTCTCTTTGTTTCCAAGGCAAACCATTCAATATCACAGTAATCCAAGTCTATGCCCTAACCAGTAACGCTGAAGATGCTGAAGTTGAAAAGTTCTATGAAGACCTACAAGACCTTTTAGAACAAACACCCAAAAAATATATCCTTTTCATTATAGGGAATTGGAATGCAAAAGTAGGAAATCAAGAAGCAACTGGAGTAACCAGGCGAATTTGGCCTTGGAATACGGAATGAACCAGGGCAAAGACCAATAGAGTTTTGCCAAGAAAATGCACTGGTCATAACAAGCACCCTCGTCCAACAACACAAGAGAAGACTCTATACATGGAAATCACCAGATGGTCAACACCAAAATCAGATTGATTATATTCTTTGCAGCCAAAGATGGAGAAGCTCTATACAGTCAGCAAAAACAAGACCAGGAGCTGACTGTGGCTCAGACCATGAACTCCTTATTGCCAAATTCAGGCTTAAATTGAAAAAAGTAGGGAAAATCATTAGACCATTCAGATATGACCTAAATCAAATCCCTTATGATTATACAGTGGAAATGAGACATAGATTTAAGGGACTAGATCTGATAGATAGAGTGCTTGATGAACTATGGAATGAGGTTTGTGACTGTATAGGAGACAGGCAGTAAGACCATCCCCATGGAAAAGAAATGCAAAAAAGGAAAAATGGCTGTCTGGGGAGGCCTTAAAAATAGCTGTGAAAAGAAAAGAAGCAAAAAGCAAAGGAGTAAAGGAAAGATATAAGCATCTGAATGCAGAGTTCCAAAGAATAGCAAGAAGAGATAAGAAAGACTTCTTCAGCGATCAATGTAAAAAATAGAAGAAAACAACAGAATGGGAAAGATTAGAGATCTCTTTAAGAAAATTAGTGATACCACGGGAACATTTCATGCAAAGATGGGCTCGATAAAGGACAGAAATGGTATGGACCTAACAGAAGCAGAAGATATTAAGAAGAGGTGGCAAGAATACACAGAAGAACTGTACAAAAAAATCTTCACGACCCAGATAATCATGATGTTGTGATCACTCACCTAGAGCCAGAAATCCTGGAATGTGAGGTCCAGTGGGCTAAGCTTAGAAAGCATCACTACGAACAAAGCTAGTGGAGGTGATGGAATACCAGTTGAGCTATTCCAAATCCTGAAAGATGATGCTGTGAAATTGCTGCTCTCAATATGCCAGCAAATTTGGAAAACTCAGCAGTGGCCACAGGACTGGAAAAGGTCAGTTTTCATTCCAATCCCAAAGAGAGGCAATGCCAAAGAATTCTCAAACTACCACACAACTGCACTCATCTCACACGCTAGTAAAGTAATGCTCAAAATTCTCCAAGCCAGGCTTCAGCAATATGTGAACCGTGCACTTCCTGATGTTCAAGCTGGTTTTAGAAAAGGCAGTGGAACCAGAGATGAAATTGCCAACATCCGCTGGATCATGGAAAAAGCAAGAGAGTTCCAGAAAAACATCTATTTCTGCTTTATTGACTATACCAAAGCCTTTGACTGGGTGGATCACAATAAACTGTGGAAAATTCTGAAAGAAATGGGAATACCAGATCACCTGATCTGCCTCTTGAGAAATTTGTATGCAGGTCAGGAAGCAAGAGTCAGAACTGGACATGGAACAGACTGGTTCCAAAGAGGAAAAGGAGTACGTCAAGGCTGTATACTGTCACCCTGTTTACTTAACTTATGTGCAGAGTACATCATGAGAAACCCTGGGCTGGAAGAAACACAAGCTGGAATCAAGATTGCTGGGAGAAATATCAATAACCTCAGATATGCAGATGACACCACCCTTATGGCAGAAAGTGAAGAGGAACTAAAAAGCCTCTTGATGAAAGTGAAAGGAGAGTGAAAAAGTTGGCTTAAAGCTCAACATTCAGAAAACTAAGGTCATGGCATCTGGTCCCATCACTACATAGGAAATACATGGAGAAACAGTGGAAACAGTGTCAGAATTTATTTTTCTGGGCTCCAAGACCACTACAGATGGTGACTGCAGCCATGAAATTAAAAGACGCTTACTCCTTGGAAGGAACATTATGACCAACCTAGATAGCATATTAAAGTCAGAGACATTACTTTGCCAACAAAGGTCCACCTAGTCAAGGCTATGGTTTTTCCTGTGGTCATGTATGGATGTGAGAGTTGGAATGTGAAGAAGGCTGAACGCCCAAGAATTGATGCTTTTGAACTGTGGTGTTGGAGAAGACTCTTGAGAATCCCTTGGACTGCAAGGAGATCCAACCAGTCCATTCTGAAGGAGATCAGCCCTCGGATTTCTTGAGAAGGAATGATGCTAAGGCTGAAACTCCAGTACTTTGGCCACCTCCTGCGAAGTGTTGACTCATTGGAGAAGACTCTGATGCTGGGAGGGATTGGGGGCAAGAGGAGAAGGGGACGACAGAGGATGAGATGGCTGGATGGCATCACTGACTCGATGGATGTGAGTCTGAGTTACCTCCATGAGTTGGTGATGGACAGGGAGGCCTAGCATGCTGCCATTCATGAGGTCACAAAGAGTCAGACACACTGAATAACTGGTCTCTGATCTGATCTGACTATCTTACTGGTGCTTCTCCTTTGCCCTTGGATGTGGGGTATCTCCTCATACCTGCTCCAAAGCCATACAGCCATAATTATTAAAAAACATATATAAATAAGGATTAGGAAATTGAGGTTCAAAAAAACAAGCAAACAAACAAACCACAATATTAGTACAACACAGAGACCTGTGTTCTCACCCCTGGGTGCTCTACATATAACCTGACATGCTCATCATCAGACATGCTAGGAAATCACTGCAACTGTGGCCTTGAGAAAATCAGTGGATATGCCTTTTTTGTCAGGCAAATGAGCCATCCCCACTTGTATCACTAACTTCCAATTAAATATCTAAGATGAGTGTATCTGATGGAGACTTGGCTTCTTTAGCATCCAGGAAGGCTATAAAAATAGATGATATTTTCAGTTTTATATTATGAAGCACACTTTGTCTCCTAAATATTTAGTTTATTAAAACACAGGAGATAGTTTCAGAAAAAAAGCATCAAAACAATGACAAACATCTCCCACAGTGGATAAAAGGATTAAGCTGCAATTCCAGGACATGGTTTCATCTTCCTCTGCCTGCAATGCCTTCACTTCCTCATCTGCAAAACTGAAGAGGAGGATCAAGTTATTGCTGAAGTCACTTCCCTCTTTCCCATTTTAAAATTCGCTAATTCAAAGAGAAATGACAAGGATATTTAAAATGCAATATTCAGAAAATAGACAAATGGAGCAATAGGAGAAAAGGATTCTCTGAGTCAAACAAGAAATTCAGTGCATTCTTGTTGTTGCAAAATGACGACAAAATGTAGATGTATGAGAGGGAGAAATAGAGACTGAGAAAAAACAGTATGCAGAGAAAGTGACATGTATTTATGAGACAGCTGAATTTTTCTTAGAAACTCAATGAACCAAACTTACTGATAAAAGAAGATAACCATAAATATTCTGCAGCTTCACATTCATAGTAGTGTTCATGAGACAAAACTCACAATGCTGAATGCCTAACCTGAAGGGGAGAAAAGTCTATGGATATAAGAAAGGCTTATCACTTATTCATTCATTCAACAAACATTTTGCTTTATCTTCTACATTATTAAGAATGAAATGGATGCTCCCAGTTGACAATGACTCACATTCTAGAAATTAATGATTGTAACAATATGGCAAAAGTCAAAAAATCAGTAACACATGTAATATCAGAGGACAGAGGAAGAGTACTTAACAACCAAGAAGTACGAAAATATTTCCAAGAGGAGATAAAACTGAATCTTGAAGGAAGAAAAGAAGTCACCAGGAGGATAAGAAGAGGATGCTTGTTTTAGGAAAAAAGAGAACATATGGCCTGAGAAAATAAAACTGAAAAAAATGTGTTTGACTTAATTTGAGGTTTCAAGGTCATCACAGGTGATATGGTGGTGGTTGTCATTTTTCAGCTGCTAAGTCATGTCAATTCTTTGCACCCCATGGACTGCAGCATGACAGGCTACTCTGTCCTCCACTATCTACCAGGGTTTGCTCAAATTCATGTCCATTGATTCAATGATGCTATCTAACCATCTCATTTTCTACTGCCCCCTTCTCCTTTTGCCTTCAATCTTTCCCAGAATCCAAACGAGTCAGCTATTTGCATCAGGTGACCAAACTATTGGAGCTACAGTTTGAGCATCAGCCCTTCCAGTGAATATTCAAGGTTGATCTCCTTGCTGTCCAAGGGACTCTCAAGAGTCTTCTCCAGCACCACAATTTGAAAGCATCAATTCTACAGCACTCAGCATTCTTTATTGACCAAATCTCACATTGATACATGACTACTGGAAAAGCCATAGCTTTGACTACATGCATCTTTGCCATCAAAGTGACATCTCTGCTTTTTAATACACTGTCAAGGTTTGTCATAGCTTTCCTTCCAAGGAGCAAGGGTCTTTTCATTTCATGGCTGCAGTCACCATTCACAGTGATTTTGGAGCCCAAGAAAGTAAAATCTGTCACTGCTTCCACTTTTTCCCTTTCTATATGCCATGAATTGATGGCACAAGATGCCCTGAACTTAGTTTTTTGAATGTTGAGTTTCAAGCCAGCCTTTTCACGCTTCTCTTTCACCTTCCTCAAGACACTCTTTATTAGTTCCTCTTCACGTTCTGCCATTAGAGTGCATCATCTACATATCTGAGGTTGTTGATATTTCTTCCAGTGATCTTGATTCCATTTTGTGATTCATCCAGCCTGATATTTTGCATGATGTACTATGCATATAAGTTAAACAATCTGGGTGACAATATACAGTGTTATTGTACCCCTTTCTGAATTTTGAACTAGTCCATTGTTCCATGTCTGGCTGTAACTGTTACCTCTTAAAATGGTGGTTATATATGGAGAAGGCAGTCTGGAAACCCAAGACATGAGGCACGTCCTACTTGGTTTTGTGTTTCTTGCCAAGTGGTTGGTGCTAACTTCTGGAAACTACAATGTAGCACAGAAGAATTTGGGACAAGGAAGTACCAAGGCCAGAGTTGGGGATTTTGGAGGTTGGAAGCAACAGGACAAATTAAAGGATGATTCTAATAATGCACAAAGCAAGCTATGAAAAATCCAAGGCAAGGAAATGGAGATGAAAAAAATAATAATAGCATCAAAGAAAATATGGAGGATTGTTTAAGAGGATGCTTGAGTGTGATTTCTTCAAGCCCTCCATCAAACTACTTTCAATCTGAAACACGGGAAAGAAAAATGTGTGTGTGTCTGCATGTGTGTGTGTTGTGGAAAATCTAAGAGGGTACATTATCATGTTAGGGTTTTTTCTGTTCTTTACTCAGATTGCCATGTTTCCTAAATGTTAGCATTTTTATAAGGCTAATATATTCAAGAAACTTGTTTTATGGGAAAAAGTGGAATTTGTATTGCATCTGTAAAGCAAGTAATATTTAGCTCTTCAGAAAAGAAAAAGGCAGGCTTTCAGTTGTGGGAAATAAATTAACCAAGATAATGCATTTGGTATTACTCTGACTTGGGCTAGGGATAGTGAGAGGAGGACACAAACTAAATAAACTATCCACACATATGAGGAATAAGTGTAGAATATGAAGAGGAAGAGAATAATCAGCCTCCTCTTGAAAAATTATTGATCTTGTCTTATGGGTGGTAGCAATAGTAAGAATTGAGGGAACGATAGTTGAAGAAATAATTTGAAGGCAAAATGGGGTTAATTTTGATAGGTTAACTGAGCTGTGAGATAGTGAGGGATAGCTTTAAGAATTTGGAAAACAATAGGGGAAGGCAATGGCACCCCACCCCAGTACTTTTGCCTGGAAAATCCCATGGACGCAGGAGCCTGGTAGGCTCCAGTCCATGGGGTCGCTAAGAGTCAGACCTGACTAAGCGACTTCACTTTCACTTTTCACTTTCATACATTGGAGAAGGCAACCCACTCCAGTATTCTTGCCTGGAGAATCCCAGGGACGGAGAAGCCTGGTGAGCTTCTGTCTATGGGGTCGCACAGAGTCGGACACGACTGAAGCGACTTAGCAGCAGCAGCAGCAGGAGAAAAATCAGGAACTGGGAGAACTGAAAGGGTTTCTAAGTTTGGGAAAGATGGAAGAGATACACTTTGGTAGCTGATTCTTATTTTGTCTAACAGGGACAAAAAAGTAAAGGGCATTTCAGACAGCAGGATTATCCCATGTGAAGAGGTGATTATTCAGTGACAAGGCATGTTTACAGCACTGGGAATAATCAGGCATGTTGGAATGATAGGGTATCTGTGTGTGTGTGTTTGTGCGCATGTGAGCACATGTGCACATTTGGGCCAGAGATGCTGAAAATATGATGAAGCACTCATATGTTGAGAGAGAACTTAACCACTGAAGAGGGCCTGAAGTTAGAGAGGTAGGAGCCAAGTTTTAGAGGGTCTTATAGATAATCCCAATGAGTCTGAACTTCATCTGACAATGTGTCATTAAGATCTATAATGAGGCTTATAATTTTGAAAGATCTACCCTTATAAGAGACAATGAAGGGAGGTAGGATAGAGACAAAACTAAGCCATCCTGTATATCCTCAGTTCAGCTCAGTCACTCAGTCGTGTCCGACACTTTGTGACCCCATGAATCGCAGCACACCAGGCCTCCCTGTCCATCACCAACTCCCGGAGCTCACCCAGACTCACATCCATCGAGTCAGTGATGCCATCCAGCCATCTCATCCTCTGTCGTCCCCTTCTCCTCCTGCCCCCAATCCCTCCCAGCATCAGAGTCTTCTCCAATGAGTTAACTCTTCACATGAGGTGGCCAAAATACTGGAGTTTCAGCTTTAGCATCATTCCTTCCAAAGAAATCCCAGGGCTGATCTCCTTCAGAATGGACTGGTTGGATCTCCTTGCAGTCCAAGGGACTCTCAAGAGTCTTCTCCAACACCACCGCTCAAAAGCATCAATTCTTCGACACTCAGCCTTCTTCACAATCCAACTCTCACATCCATACATGACCACAGGAAAAACCATAGCCTTGACTAGACGAACATTTGTTGGCAAAGTAATGTCTCTGCTTTTGAATACGCTATCTAGGTTGGACATAACTTTCCTTCCAAGGAATAAGTGTCTTTTAATTTCACGGCTGCAGTCACCATCTGCAGTGATTTTGGAGCCCTCAAAAATAAAGTCTGACACTGTTTCCCCATCTATTTCCCATAAAGTGATGGGACCAGATGCCATGATCTTCATTTTCTGAATGTTGAGCTTTAAGCTAACTTTTTCACTCTCCACTTTCACTTTCATCAAGAGGCTTTTTAGTTCCTCTTCACTTTCTGCCATAAGGGCAATGTCATCTGCATATCTGAGGTGATTGATATTTCTCCCGGAAATCTTGATTCCAGCTTGTGTTTCTTCCAGTCCAGCGTTTCTCATGATGTATTCTGCATATAAGTTAAATAAGCAGGGTGACAATATACAGCCTTGATGTACTCCTTTTCCAATTTGGAACCAGTCTGCTGTTCCATGTCCAATTCTAACTGTTGCTTCCTGACCTGTATACCTATCCTCAAATTTTATTTTGTATATTAATCTCTTGAGGACCTCATGAAAAAGTATCAGAAAAAGATTCTGATCCACTCTTTGGAGCCAGAGTTTTTGTATTTACAAGATTTCTATCAGCCTGAAGGTATTGGCTTATAAGACACATGGGCAGGAGTTTGAAAAGTAAGAGTTAAAAAGTCATTTTTCTGACCCTGATGAAGTTTTGAGGCTGTAACTGTTGCCATACACCTGTTTAGTATTAACCAGGTGATTTCCTGGTTAGTAATATTCATGCTAGCTAGCATGCATGAATTTCAATTATTCCCTGGTATAACCACTCGATAATGTTCACACAGGCTTGTTTCCTCTACACCTTACCTTCTGTGTAAATCAAAACCATATCCTATTGGCATGCTTTTCCTTCTTTGTATAAATACCCATTTCATGAAGTTATATGTCTAATAGAAATATAAAAACAGATAACAAATTGTAATGCATTTTTCTAATATTCACAGGATAAAGTTATTCACAGGATGAAGTTTTTACTCCAAACTGGAAATGTGGTCTAAAGATATTCATTTTCAAAATATATTTGAACACTAACATAACAAGGCTTCTGGTTCCTCTCCTGTACAAACAGATTTGAGAATTTGTATTTATCAGTAAAAGGAGCTTTCTTATGTTTCAATAGTCTTCCAGTGATGTGTGCATATTGCTGTACTCGGTCATTGATTTTAGATCAAAATGTTACTGGGTATTCATTCTCCAAACTCAAAAAGAAAACTTCTGCCAAATTTTTATTTTTGTATATTAGGTCAAGCAATTCCCTAAAGTTACTTTTTCTTCATTATCTGACATAAACTTTGTATATGATTTAGAAGAATAGCAAATGAATGGGAGTTTGCTTTAGTTGTAAAATATTTTCTCAGACTCACTTGAGGCTTTTATTTCTTCCTGTGCTGTGCTGTGCTTAGTCACTTCGTCATGCCTGACTACTTGTAACCCCATGGACTGCAGCCTGTTATGCTCTTCTGTCCATGGACTTCTCCAGGGAAGAGTACTGGAGTGCCCTCCTCCAGTTATTTCTTTGTATCTCATATTTATTCTTTCTTATCTTCTGGACTCATTTCTAGTTTCACCTGGGAAATTTTCATACTCAAATTTTTTTACTCCTCTAAGTTTATCTTAAAAAATAGATATCTATCAAATAAAAGCAAAAAAAGGTGGTGAGATTTTTTTTTTAAGGTATCCACTAGATATATTGTCAAAATCTGTGAATGATCAGAGATTTTACTTTCTTGCAAGCCAATAATTTCACCAGCCAGTTTCAGTGTTCTGTGAGAAGATGCAAGCAAGACTCCTAGGTCAGAATCATAGGACATTTATTCCTGGAAATCAGGGCATAGCATCCCCAAATCTGCTGGTTTTCTTGTTTCCTCAGACTAGTTCCACAAGGTGAGAGAGTGGAGAGCCCCAGATGGATGCTGTCCATTCAGTGAGTTCCTATCACTGCCAAAGAACCCTAAGCTTAGGGAATCCAAATCTTTTATTTCTGCTAGAAGAAGATATGATCTTTATTATATGGATAGTAAACAAATCTGTCTTTTACTCTGAAGGGAGACACCATTTCTATACTCCTAAGCTGCTCACTCTATTAACATCCTTGAAAATACAGTTGAACAGAAAAACTGTCAGTATCATTGGTTGAAAGGGGTATAGGAATGTGAGAGGCCGAGGACAATCATCTTTCAACATTTATCAGCAGATTTCTCTAATTTAAGATATAAACTTTATTTTTGTCTCTTGGGTCAAGCCAGTCCCTAAAGTCAGTCTTCTTTCATTGTTTGACATAAACTTAACTTTGTATATGATATGCAAGAATAATGGATGTATAGGAATTTGATTTAGTTGTGAAATCTTGACAAATATAAAAGTTTATTTTTTAAATTTCATTTTGAAATGTTGCCACCATGAAGAATCATCATTACATTTCTCAAAGAGGGAAGCATTAAAGAGCTTTGGATTTTTAAAGTCATGAATTTAATTGTGGTTTGGTTATAGCTATATGGAAAACTTTGGACAGTATGTCTCGCCTATCTAAACCTCAGACACCAGGAACATAGGGAAGGCATACTAGTATTGCTATAATGCAGATCTCCCAGAGAATACCTGGATCATTGAAGACATTCACTGAATATGTCTTTGGTTCATATCCTTCTTTCCTTCCCTTACTCTCGGAGTTTACTCCTATAATTATGAGCATACTTGCCTTTTGACTTAATTCTAAATAGTTGAGAGAAGAGCTCACTTGTCTACCCTTTACTTTCAAGTTATTCTGCTGCTGCTGCTGCTAAGTCGCTTCAGTCGTGTTCAACTCTGTGTGACCCCATAGACGGCAGCCCACCAGGCTCCCCCGACCCTGGGATTCTCCAGGCAAGAACACTGGAGTGGGTTGCCATTTCCTTCTCCAATGCATGAAAGTGAAAAGTGAAAGTGAAAGTGAAGTCGTTCAGTCGTGTCCAACTCTTAGCGACCCCATGGACTGCAGCCTACCAGGCTCCTCTGTCCATGGGATTTTCTAGGCAAAAGTACTGGAGTGGAGTGCCATTGCCTTTTCCATTCACGTTATTCTATGACTCATCAAAGCAGGGAAAGAAAAAGGAAATATAATCTGGACCAGTGCATTTAGAGGTACAAAAAGCAGATACACTGGACCACAAACCTTATTGAAAAAAAAAAAAATTAAGCAATTGTTACAGTGATGTAACTTGATTGGGAGTTATCTATAGGCACCTTGTATAATGGTTGGAAAGGAACACAAATGTTGGAGCTATGCCACCTTAAAGCCAACACTGTTGGCTTTGTTCATAAACTTGAAAGGTTATCAAACCTGGATGATTTCAATGTTCTATGAGTAAAATGAATTTTAAAATATGCATCTACCCTTTTGTTGGGATTTAATGAGATAAAAAGGTAAAATATCTAACATGCTATATTACAGATACGTTTAAAAAAAGTTTATTTCCTCTAAAAATTAGCTATTTCTTCCCTGTGTCCAATATTTGTGTTATAAATCTTTCTCTTAGGTATACATTTGAGGCCTTCCTGATGATGCTTGAGTAACATCTCACTTGACCTTATTCTTCCTTCCAACTATATCCTGCTTCTTCCTCAAACTACCAGAATTCACAAATGAGTGACTAATGTCAGTTTTTCTTAAGTGAATTTTCTTAAATATGACCCCTTTTACTGACTACAACTCTGAATTGCAGGCATGCATGCTAAGTGGCTTCAGTCATGTTCAACTCCGTGTGACCCTATTAACTGTAACTTGCCAGGCTTCTCTGTCCATGGGATTCTCCAGGCAAGAATACTTGAGTTAGTTGTAAAACTCAGTTCAGTTCAGTTCAGTCCAGTCGCTCAGTCGTGTCTGACTCTGTGACGCCATGGACTGCAGCACTCCAGGCCTCCCTGTCCATAACTAACTCCCAGAGTTTACTCAAATTCATGTCCATTGAGTCAGTGATGCCATCCAACCATCTCATCCTCTGTCATCCCCTTCTCCTCCTGCATTAAATCTTTCCCAGCATCAGGGTCTTTTCCATTGAATCAGTTCTTTGCATCAGGTGGCCAGAGTATTGGGGTTTCAGTTTTAGCATCAGTCCTTAACAATGAACACCCAGGACTGATCTCCTTCAGTACAAGGGACTCTCAAGCATCTTCTCCAACACCACAGTTCAAAAGCATCTCAATTCTTCAGCGCTCAGCTTTCCTTATAGTCCAACTCTCACATCCATACATGACTACTGGAAAAACCATAGCTTTGATAAGGTTGACCTTTATTGGCAAAGTAATGTCTCTGCTTTTTAATATGCTGTGTATGTTAGTCATAGCTTTTCTTCTAAGGAGCAAGTGTCTTTTAATTTCATGGCTTCAGTCACCATCTGCAGTGATTTTGGACCCCCCAGAAAATAGTATGTCACTGTTTTCATTATTTCCCCATCTATTTGCTGTGAAGTGATGGGACCAGATGCCATGATCTTAGTTTTCTAAATGTTGAGTTTTAAGCCAACTTTTTCACTCTCCTCTTTCACTTCCATCAAAAAGCTCTTCAGTTTTTGCTTTCTGCCATAAGGGTGGTAACATCTCCATATCTGAGGTTATTGATATTTATCCTTGCAATCTTGATTCCAGCATGTGCTTCACCCAGCCCAACATTTCTCATGATGTTAAGTTAAATAAGCAGGGTGACCATATACAGACTTGATGTACACCTTTCCTGATTTGGAGCTAGTCTGTTGTTCCATGTCCATTTCTAACTGTTGCTTCTTGGCCTGCATACAGATTTCTCAAGAGGCAGGTCAGGTTGTCTGGTATTCTCATCTCTTTAAGAGTTGTTCAGTTTGTTGTGATCCACACAATCAAAAATTTTGGTGTAATTAATAAAGTAGAAGTAGTTGTAAAATTAACTAACACTATAATGGGAATTTACTGTACCATACTCTAGGGAAACTTTCCGACCCAGGGATTGAACCTTTGTCTCTTACATCTAACCTGCATTGTCGGGGTGATTCTTTACCACTAGCACCACCTGGAGCGCCCTCAATCCTGAAATCAGATCAGATCAGATCAGTCGCTCAGTCGTGTCTGACTCTTTGCGACCCCATGAATCGCAGCACGCCAGGCCTCACTGTCCATCACCAACTCCCGGAGGTCACTCAGACTCGCATCCATTGAGTCAGTGATGCCATCCAGCCATCTCATCCTCTGTCGTCCCCTTCTCCTCCTGCCCCCAGTCCCTCCCAGCATCAGAGTCTTCTCCAATGAGTTAACTCTTCGCATGAGGTGGCCAAAATACTGGAGTGTCAGCTTTAGCATCATTCCTTCCAAAGAAATCCCAGGGCTGATCTCCTTCAGAATGGACTGGTTGAATCTCCTTGCAGTCCAAGGGACTCTCAAGAGTCTTCTCCAACACCACAGTTCAAAAGCATCAATTCTTCGGTGCTCAGCCTTCTTCACAGTCCAGCTCTCACATCCATACATGACCACAGGAAAGACCATAGCCTTGACTAGGCAATCCTGAAATAAGCCCATCCAAATCCAATGCCAAATCACCATCTCTGACCATTCTTTCAAGCATGTTTCATTTTGTATGTTGTGATGCTGCTGCTGCTGCTGCTGCTAAGTCACTTCAGTCATGTCCAACTCTGCGTGACCCCATAGACGTCAGCCCACCAGGCTCTCCTGCCCCTGGGATTCTCCAGGCAAGAAAACTGGAGTGCATTCAACCAATGCATGAAAGCGAAAAAGTGAAAGTGAAGTGAAGTCGCTCAGTCATGTCTGACTCTTAGCGACCCCATGGACTGCAGCCCACCAGGCTCCTCCATCCATGGGATTTTCCAGGCAAGAGTACTGGAGTGGGGTGCCATTGCCTTCTCCGATGTTGTGATAGATTATTCTAAAAATAGCCACAACAATATTGCTAGTCCCCCCCATACTCTGTGAAGATCTTGCCACTCCCTATTAAGAGGTTGAATATTTCCCCTTCTTTTAGGCAGATCCCTGGCTACCAGGAAATGGAAGCAAACTAAATGTCCATCAACAGATAAATGGCTAAAGATGTGGTACATATATACAATGGAATGTTACTTGGTCACAAAAAATAATGAAATAATGCCATTTATAGTGACATGGATGGACCTAGAGATGATTATACTAAGTGATGTAAGTCATACAGAGAAAGACAAATATCTTTGATGTCACTTATTGTGGCATCCCAAAGAAGAATCACACAGATAAACTTATTTACAAAACAGAAATAGACTCACACATTTAGAGAATGAACTTATAGTTACTGGGGGGAGGTGGAGGGCAGGAAGGATAGATTGGGAATTTGGGGTTGAACAGAAAAGCTTAAGATTCTGCAAATGCCTCCTTAAATTGGGCTATAGGCACCTCGCTTGCCTCATCTGATCTCTGCTTCTTAATCTCTTTCTAAATATATTTCCCTGACAAAATCCTAGCATGTATCTGTAATCCAGTGATAAAATGAGCAAGCTTACAAGTTTGACTTTTTGGGTTTGAATCACAAATTTGCATGAACAACCTATTTAACCACCAGGGATGATTTTTACTCCAAGTACTTAAGTTTTGTCATCTATTAAGTGAAAGAGTAGAGTGAAAAATTTGGTTTAAAGCTCAACATTCAGAAAACAAAGATCATGGCATTTGGTCCCATCACTTCATGGGAAATAGATGGGAAAACAGTGGAAACCATGTCAGACTTTATTTTGGGGGCTCCAAAATAACTGCAGATGGTGATTACAGCCATGAAATTAAAAGACACATACTCCTTGGAAGGAAAGTTAGGACCAACCTAGATAGCATATTCAAAAGCAGAGACATTACTTTGCCAACAAAGGTTCGCCTAGTCAAGGCTATGGTTTTTCCAGTAGTCATGTATGGATGTGAGAGTTGGACTGTGAAGAAAGCTGAGCACCAAAGAATTGATGCTTTTGAACTGTGGTGTTGGAGACGACTCTTGAGAGTCCCTTGGACTGCAAGGAGATCCAACCAGTGAATTCTAGAGGACATCAGTCCTGAGTGTTCTTTCGAAGGAATGAAGCTAAAACTGAAACTCCAGTACTTTGGCCACCTCATGCTAAGAGTTGACTTAGTGGAAAAGACTCTGATGTTGGGAGGGATTAGGGCAGGAGGAGAAGGGGACGACAGAGGATGAGATGGCTGGATGGCATCACCAACTCGATGGAAGTAAGTTTGAGTGAACTCCAGGAGTTGGTGATGGACAGGGAGGTCTAGTGTGCTGCAATTCATGGGGTTGCAAAGAGTCAGACATGACTGAGTGACTGAAGAGAAGTGAACTGAAATGGTCATGGTATCACATATCTCTTAGGGCTAATGAAGAGATTAAATTAATTAATGAAAATAAAGATCTTAAAACTATGCCTGTAAAACAAATAAAGTCGACTATTATTGTTCCACATTATAATTGTTTTCCTATCCTTACATGTCTCTGCATAACAATTTCTATTTATGGTTTTTCTGGATTCCAAAATCACTGCAGATGGTGACTGCAGCCATAAAATTAAAAGACGCTTACTCCTTGGAAGGAACATTATGACCAACCTAGATAGCATATTCAAAAGCAGAGACATTACTTTGCCAACAAAGGTTCACCTAGTCAAGGCTATGGTCTTTCCTGTGGTCATGTATGGATGTGAGAGCTGGACTGTGAAGAAGGATGAGCGCCGAAGAATTGATGCTTTTGAACTGTGGTGTTGGAGAAGACTCTTGAGAGTCCCTTGGACTGCAAGGAGATCCAACCGGTCCATTCTGAAGGAGATCAGCCCTGGGCTTTCTTTGGAAGGAATGATGCTAAAGCTGAAACTCCAGTACTTTGGCCACCTCATGTGAAGAGTTAACTCATTGGAGAAGACTCTGATGCTGGGAGGGATTGTTGGCGGGAGGAGAAGGGGACGACAGAGGATGAGATGGCTGGATGGCATCACTGACTCGATGGATGTGAGTCTGAGTGACCTCCGGGAGCTGGTGATGGACAGGGAGGCCTGGCGTGCTGCGATTCACGGGGTGGCAAAGAGTCGGACACGACTGAGCGACTGATCTGATCTGATCTGATGTGACATTGGATTTATGGTTAGAATATAAAATAACACTTTATTTGAGTCTCTCCACTGCTACTGCTGATACTAACATTATTTGACTCACTAGGCCCAAATTTAAAATAATCTTTGAACTACTGTCTTCCTTTTGCCAATTTTAGTAAATTTTGGTAATGAAACCCATTGTGCCCTTCTCTCCTTTTTCATCTAGTCTTTTGGACTCTGGATAGTTGATGAAATTCTGATAGACTGAGAATTAGCATTTAAGGGTGTTTTACTGATATCTCAGTGAGATCACCATCCCACCCAAAGAAAGAAAATATATAGATACTGTAAGTAGCATTCCTCTGGCCACTCATTGCCACTTCTGGCTGTCATGCATCATTCACACCCAAATTCTTCTAAGGTCTCTTATTGTGCTAAACTCTTCTTTTCCCCTCCAGTTCTCTCTCATCAGAAAAAGGGCTGAATTCCCTACTTGTTAGTTCAATAATCTCAGCTCTACTGTCAACCTCTACTTATCTCAGCTTTACTATCAAGGATATCCAAAAAAGTAAACTAAATTAACTTATTTGGTTTCATTTTCCAATAATATATAAAATATATTTTCCCAAGTAGTCTCCTGAATGTGCTGTAAAACAAAATTGCTAGTTTAAATATATGCCTTTGTGTACTGTAGTTCATTCTAGTTTTTTCATGATACCCATGACACTTTTTCATTGACCTTTCTAATTGGCCACATTTAGTGTATTTGTTGGTGCCGTTTAGTTGCTAATTCCTAGACAAGAATCCTGGAGTGGGTTGCCATTTGTTTCTCCAAGGGATCTTCTTGACTCAGAGATCAAACCTGCATCTCCTGCATTGCAGGCAAATCCTTTGCTGCCAAGCCACTGGGGAAGCCCTGAGGGAATAATTGCTCAATATTACATAATATTGAAGATAATTTTCCAATCAAATGAATGAATTGCAGAAGGATATTTTAAAAGATACTGGAAAGAGAAAAAACTGTCCTTGAAGACTAGTAATTTTATTTATTAAAGGAAAGAAAGCCATGATTTTGCAGGTTGATACCTCAAAAGAGACTGCATTTTGCAAGATAACTTTTCCTTCCTGTAAATATTGGACAGTGTATAAACAATTAAGAATCTGTGACCAAATATTGATAAATGGTAGATAAAACTTCCCTCAGGAATTGAACAAGGAGGGCAGATGATTGAGCACCTTGAAAGTCTGTGACTGATGCTTTCCTTCAAGACACTGTTACTTGCAGCTTGTTGTCATTGTTCAGTCGCTCAGTTGTGTCTGACTCTTTGCTAGAATGCCTCTAATTTGAAAAGTAATGAAAAGCTGGTAAGGGAATTCTATATATGGGTTATATAACTTGAAGTTATAGAAGTAACATCTGATCCTCACCCTCACCATCTATAATAACAACGGTTAAGCCTATTAACAGAAAACTATAAAAGTAAATGTCAGATCAGATCAGATCAGTCGCTCAGTCGTGTCCGACTTTTTGCGACCCCATGAATCGCAGCACGCCAGGCCTCCCTATCCAACACCAGCTCTCGGAGGTCACTCAGACTCACATTCATCGAGTCAGTGATGCCATCCAGCCATCTCATCCTCTGTTGTCCCCTTCTCCTCCTGCCCTCAATCCCTCCCAGCATCAGAGTCTTCTCCAATGCGTCAACTCTTTGCATGAGGTGGCCAAAATACTGGAGTGTCAGCTTGAGCATCATTCCCTCCAAAGAAATCCCAGGTCTGATCTCCTTCAGAATGGACCGGTTGGATCTACTTGCAGTCCAAGGGACTCTCAAGAGTCTTCTCCAACACCACAGTTCAAAAGCATCTATTCTTCGGCACTCAGCCTTCTTCACAGTCCAGCTCTCACATCCATACATGACCACAGGAAAGACCATAGCCTTGACTAGGCGAACCTTTGTTGGCAAAGTGATGTCTCTGCTTTTGAATATGCTATCTAGGTTGGTCATAACCTTCCTTCCAAGGAGTAAGCGTCTTTTAATTTCATGGCTGCAGTCACCATCTGCAGTGATTTTGGAGCCCAGAAAAATAAAGTCTGACACTGTTTCCACTGTTTCTCCATCTATTTCCCATGTAGTGATGGGACCAGATGCCATGATCTTCGTTTTCTGAATGTTGAGCTTTAAGCCAACCTTTTCACTCTTCACTTTCACTTTCATCAAGAGGCTTTTGAGTTCCTCTTCACTTTCTGCCATAAGGGTGGTATCATTTGCATATCTGAGGTTATTGATATTTCTCCCAGCAATCTTGATTCCAGCTTGTGTTTCTTCCAGTCCAGCATTTCTCATGATGTACTCTGCATATAAGTTAAATAAACATGGGGACAATATACAGCCTTGACGTACTCCTTTTCCTATTTGGAACCAGTCTGTTGTTCCATGACCAGTTCTAACTGTTGCTTCCTGACCTGCATACAGATTTCTCAAGAGGCAGATCAGGTGGTCTGGTATTCCCATCTCTTTCAGAATTTTCCACAGTTTATTGTGATCCACACAGTCAAAGGCTTTGGCATAGTCAATAAAGCAGAAATAGATGTTTTTCTGGAACTCTCTTGCTTTTTCGATAATCCAGCGGATGTTGGCAATTTGATCTCTGGTTCCTCTGCCTTTTCTAAATCCAGCTTGAACATCAGGAAGTTCACGGTTCACATATTGCTGAAGCCTGGCTTGGAGAATTTTGAGCATTACTTTACTAGCGTGTGAGATGAGTGCAATTGTGCGGTAGTTTGAGCACTCTTTGGCATTGCCTTTCTTTGGGATCAGGATGAAAACTGACCTTTTCCAATCTTGTGGCCACTGTTGAGTTTTCCAAATTTGCTGGCATATTGAGTGAAGCACTTTCACAGCATCATCTTTCAGGATTTGGAATAGCTCCACTGGAATTCCATCACCTCCACTAGCTTTGTTCCTAGTGATGCTTTCTAAGGCCCACTTGACTTCACATTCCAGGATGTCTGGCTCTAGGTCAGTGATCACACCATCATGATTATCTGGGTCGTGAAGCTCTTTTTTGTACAGTTCCTAAATGATATCCTAAATGATAGGATACTGAAAGAGAAACTCCCCAGGTCAGTAAGGGCCCAATATGCTACTGGAGATCAGTGGAGAAATAACTCCAGAAAGAATGAAGGGATGGAGCCAAAGCAGAAAGAATACCCAGCTGTAGATGTGTCTGGTGATAGAAGTAAAGTCCGATGCTGTAAAGAACAATATTGCATAGGAACCTGGAATGTCAGGTCCATGAATCAAGGCAAATTGGACGTGGTCAAACAAGAGATGGCAAGAGTAAATGTTGACATTCTAGGAATTAGCGAACTAAAATGGACTGGAATGGGTGAATTTAACTCAGAGGACCATTATATCTACTACTGTGGGCAGGAATCCCTCAGAAGAAATGGAGTGGCCATCATGGTCAACAAAAGAGTCCGAAATGCAGTACTTGGATGCAATCTCAAAAACGACAGAATGATCTCTGTTCATTTCCAAGGCAAACCATTCAATGTCACAGTAATCCAAGTCTATGCCCCAACCAGTAATGCTGAAGAAGCTGAAGTTGAACGGTTCTATGAAGACCTACAAGACCTTTTAGAGCTAACACCCAAAAAAGATGTCCTTTTCATTATAGGGGACTGGAATGCAAAAGTAGGAAGTCAAGAAACACCTGGAGTAACAGGCAAATTTGGCCTTGGAATACGGAATGAAGCAGGGCAAAGACTAACAGAGTTTTGCCAAGAAAATGCACTGGTCATAGCAAATACCCTCGTCCAACAACACAAGAGAAGACTCTATACATGGACATCACCAGATGGTCAACACCGAAATCAGATCGATTATATTCTTTGCAGCCAAAGATGGAGAAGCTCTATCCAATCAGCAAAAACAAGACCAGGAGCTGACTGTGGCTCAGACCATGAACTCCTTATTGCCAAATTCAGACTGAAATTGAAGAAAGTAGGGAAAACCACTAGACCATTCAGGTATGACCTAAATCAAATCCCTTATGATTATACAGTGGAAGTGAGAAATAGATTTAAGGGCCTAGATCTGATAGATAGAGTGCCTGATGAACTATGGAATGAGGTTCGTGACATTGTACAGGAGACAGGGATCAAGACCATCCCCATGGAAAAAAAAATGCAAAAAAGCAAAATGGCTGTCTGGGGAGGCCTTGCAAATAGCTGCAAAAAGAAGAGAAGTGAAAAGCAAAGGAGAAAAGGAAAGATATAAACATCTGAATGCAGAGTTCCAAAGAATAGCAAGAAGAGATAAGAAAGCCTTCTTCAGCGATCAATGCAAAGAAATAGAGGAAAACAACAGAATGGGAAAGACTAAGGATCTATTCAAGAAAATCACAGATACCAAAGGAACATTTCATGCAAAGATGGGCTCGATAAAGGACAGAAATGGTGTGGACCTAACGGAAGAAGATATTAAGAAGAGGTGGCAAGAATACACAGAAGAACTGTACAAAAAAGAGCTTCACGACCCAGATAATCATGATGGTGTGATCACTGACCTAGAGCCAGACATCCTGGAATGTGAAGTCAAGTGGGCCTTAGAAAAGTAAATGTATATGCTCCAAAAACATAATGCCTTTATGATGACAAAAACACAAATTGCTATAGAGCATACTGCCTCATCCCTGATGTCTTATGATTAACATTAACGATTAACAAAAAGGTCCAAAATGTCTGAATTATGTTAGATGATTGAAAATCATAGATTCACCCTGACATATTTGAAGAACTGTCTAATGGATTGAAGAATGACCAACAGGCTAGATGCAATGTCAGTTGACCAAGAGAAGTTAATAGAGCAAAGAGGCTTTCCTACGAATTGCCATGGGGATGAGAGTTAGTTACATCTAATCTGTTTTTGTTATTAATGATATGGAACAGAGGATAAGCAACAGATAAATGAGCAGAAAAAAGAGGAACAGAGAGAGTTGTATATCCATGCAATACAGTGATGAGGCCAAAAGCAATGTAAAAATCTATAATGCATCCAAGAGATAACAAATCACTATTGACATTAGAAAATAGCAAAAAGAATATAACAACAAGTGAGGTATTCAAATTCCAAAAAAAATTAAAAACATAAGAATATATCAAGTTAAAATGATTAAGACTTGAAGGAGCAAGAGCAAATCATATATGTAATTTTAATATATTCAAGACGATAGGTATCTCTTAGTATTATATGTACTTAGCCTTTGCTTTAATTCATCATGGGCTTCCCTGGTAGCCCAGCTGATAAAGAACCTGCCTGCAATGTGGGAGACCTGGTTTCGATCCCTGGGTTGGGAAGATCACCTGGAGTAAGGGAATGGCTACCTACTCCAGTATTCTGGCTTGGAGAATTCCATGGACTGTGTAGTCCATGTGATCACAAAAAGTTGGACACAATTGAGTGACTTTCACTTTTACTAACTCATCATAGTTGTCATGCTGTTAATGCATTAATGCTTATTGTGAAGGCTTGCTGCTGCTACTGCTGCTAAGTCACTTCAGTTGTGTCCAACTCTGTGTGAACCCATGGACTACAGCCTACCAGGCTTCTCCATCTATGGGATTCTCCAGGCAAGAACACTGGAGTGGGTTGCCATTTCCTTCTCCAATGCATGCAAGTGAAAAGTGAAAGTGAAGTCGCTCAGTCGTGTCTGACTCTTAGCGACCCCATGGACTGCAGCCTACCAGGCTCCTCCATCCATGGGATTTTCCAGGCAACAGTACTAAAGTGGGGTGCCATTGCCTTCTCCCATTGTGAAGGCTTCAGATCAGATCAGATCAGTCGCTCAGTCGTGTCCGACTCTTTGCGACCCCATGAACCGCAGCACGCCAGGCCTCCCTGTCCATCACCAGCTTCCGGAGGTCACTCAGACTCGCATCCATCGAGCCAGTGATGCCATCCAGCCATCTCATCCTCTGTCGTCCCCTTCTCCTCCTGCCCTCAATCCCTCCCAGCATCAGAGTCTTCTCCAATGAGTCAACTCTTCGCATGAGGTGGCCAAAATACTGGAGTTTCAGCTTTAGCATCATTCATTCCAAAGAAATTCCAGGATTGATTTCCTTCAGAATGGACTGGTTGGATCTTCTTGCAGTCCAAGGGACTCTCAAGAGTCTTCTCCAACACCACAGTTCAAAAGCATCAATTCTTCGGCGCTCAGCCTTCTTCACAGTCCAGCTCTCACATCCATACATGACCACAGGAAAGACCATAGCCTTGACTAGGCGAACCTTTGTTGGCAAAGTAATGTCTCTGCTTTTGAATATGCTATCTAGGTTGGTCATAACTTTCCTTCCAAGGAGTAAGCGTCTTTTAATTTCATGGCTACAGTCACCATCTGCAGTGATCTTGGAGCCCAGAAAAACAAAGTCTGACACTGTTTCCACTGTTTCCCCATCTATTTCCCATGCAGTGATGGGACCAGATGCCATGATCTTTGTTTTCTGAATGTTGAGCTTTAAGCCAACCTTTTCACTCTCCACTTTCACTTTCATCAAGAGGCTTTTTAGCCCCTCTTCACTTTCTGCCATAAGGGTGGTGTCATCTGCATATCTGAGGTTATTGATATTTCTCCCGGCAATCTTGATTCCAACTTGTGTTTCTTCCAGTCCAGCATTTCTCATGATGTACTCTGCATATAAGTTAAATAAACATGGTGACAATATACAGCCTTGACGTACTCCTTTTCCTATTTGGAACCAGTCTGTTGTTCCATGACCAGTTCTAACTGTTGCTTCCTGACCTGCATACAGATTTCTTAAGAGGCAGATCAGGTGGTCTGGTATTCCCATCTCTTTCAGAATTTTCCATAGTTTATTGTGATCCACACAGTCAAAGGCTTTGGCATAGTCAATAAAGCAGAAATAGATGTTTTTCTGGAACTCTCTTGCTTTTTCCATGATCCAGCGGATGTTGGCAATTTGATCTCTGGTTCCTCTGCCTTTTCTAAAACCTTACTTACGTACAAATACATAGATTGTTAGTGTATATTCTTCTGAAAAAATGATGTAAAACAATGTAAAAAAGGACAGTGATGTAGCAAATATTCAACTTCTTTATGATTTTTTTTTCAGGATCCTATCAGTATGGATAGTATCAGTAGTAGTGCTGGGCCTCTTATGGACATTCAGGGCATATAAATTGACAACAGAAATTCACTATATCTGTTCTTGCTCTGGAGAGATTCCCCCCCACTTTGTTTTGTATTTTTTACTAAATACAATGAGATTTATTGCACAGGTTGACATGTTCACTTTCATGAATTTTTAAACCTTGCAAAGCTATAGCCCCATTTTGAAGTTACCTTCTATGTGATCCTAATGATCTTTCCACTCTAAAAGATTTTACAACAATTTCCTAATTTTACAAATTGTGAATTAGAAAAGACCAGATAAACAAAAAAAAGTTAGTCTTTGTGCAGAAAAATAAGAGATTTTTCAGAAGAGTATTTGGCCCTCACCTCTGTACACATTATAGCTGATTGCATCATCTTTGTCTGTGCAAGACAGACCTAAGCTGAATCTAGAAACACCAGTCAACATTAAAGAACAAATTTATTGACTCCAGCTATAGTGGACTTCAAAAAGGCATAAAACAAATAATAAAACACTTAAAATAAAAATTAAGAGGCAGCCAAGTTGGTCATAGATCCATTAAATTGTGTTGGCTCAGGCTGTAGTAATTACATTAAAGCATTCTTGGAACAGATACAGCCAAGTATCTAATCATAGGCTCTTGGAATGGAAAGTTAGATGAAGTCATCTATATTAACCCTCTAACTATATGCATAAATTCCAAATAAGTGATCCTGTAGCCTCTTATTGCACATTTATAGTGACGGCAAATTCACTGCCCCACCAGACATTTCATTCCATTTCAGAAAAACTGTAATGACTCGAAAGTCCTTTCTTCCATTAAGTGCAAATCTAGCTCCTCATAATTTTCACTTATAGATCTTAGGTCTTCTTTCTGTGGCTACAAAACAGAAACAGCCTTACAATTCCTTCCTCATACTAAATATGTGAAGGCAGGAATCATGGTAGCCTAAGTCTTTGTCACAGGCTAAATATCACTTCTCCCAGCCCTATCTCTTCTCTTGATAAGCTCTTGATGGTATATTCACCACTGTTTTGTCCTCTGTATCTTCATCCCTAGTTGATCGTGATCATTAAGAAGAGTTGTAGACAGGATGAAATATGCCACTGCTCTAAATGGTGATGCAGTCATGTGGCCCCATTTCTACTTGGTGTGGATATGGAATTTATTCTACTGCCGAAGGCAACACCAGTTCTACTATTAATAGAACATCTTTTGGTTCATAATGGTTGGTTCTCACCTGCACTGAATAACTTCTGGTTCCTTCTCCTCTCAAAACTCTTTTTCTCATTGATAGATCATTGGTGCTTCAAGAATCTTTGAATGAAAATGTAATTTCTCATCCCACTACTCCTTCACGTAGGTCATGTTAAAGTGTTAGCCACTCAGTCGTGTCTGACTCTTTGTGACCTCTTGGATTAGAGCCTGCCAGGATCCTCTGTCCATAGAAATTTTCAGGCAATATTTTTGGAGTGGGTAGCAATTCCCTTCTCCACAGGATCTTCCTGATTCAGGGATTGAACTCAGGTCTCCTGCACTGCACAGACTCTTTACCATCTGAGCCACCAGAGAAGCTCATACAATGATATCAAATCAGTTATGTGACAGCACAGCTATTTATTATTAAATTACTGATAAGTGAGTAAGGAATCTGCTACAATGAATGTTAATTTTATACAGAGAAGGAAAGAGGATAGGAGAATACACATGTGAAAGTAAAAACATACTTTACAAATCTACACATTTTTCCTAAAGTCCTATTCCGAAGAAATATGTTCGGTTCAGTTTAGTTCAGTCACTCAGTCATGTCTGATCCATGAACTACAGCATGCCAGGCCTCCGTGTCCATCACCAACTCCCAGAGTTCACTCAAACTAACGTCCATCAAGTCAGTAATGCCATCCAGCCATCTCATTCTCTGTCATCCACTTCCCTGCCCCAATCCCTCCCAGCATCAGTCTTTTCCCATGAGTCAACTCTTCGCATGAGGTGGCCAGAGTACTGGAGTTTCAGCTTTAGCATCATTCCTTCCAAAGAAATCCCAGGGCTGATCTCCTTTAGAATGGACTGGTTGAATCTCCCTGCAGTCCAAGGGACTCTTAAGAGTCTTCTCTAACACCACAATTCAAAAGCATCAATTCTTCGATGCTCAGCCTTCTTCACAGTCCAGCTCTCACATTCATACATGACCACAGGAAAGACCATAGCCTTGACTAGACGGACCTTTGTTGGCAAAGTAATGTCTCTGCTTTTGAATATGCTATCTAGGTTGGTCATAACTTTCCTTCCAAGGAGTAAGCGTCTTTTAATTTCATGGCTGCAATTGCCATCTGCAGTGATTTTGAAGCCCCCCAAAATAAACTCTGACACTGTTTTCAGTGTTTCCCCATCTATTTCCCATGAAGTGATGGGACCTGATGCCGTGATCTTGGTTTTCTGAATGTTGAGCTTTAACCCAAGTTTTTCACTCTCCTCTTTCACTTTCATCAAGAGGTTTTTTAGTTCCTCTTCACTTTCTGCCATAAGGGTGGTGTCATCTGCATATCTGAGGTGATTGATATTTCTCCTGGAAATCTTGATTCCAGCGTGTGGTTCTTCCAACCCAGCGTTTCTCATGATGTACTCTGCATATATGTTAAATAAACAGGGTGACAATATACAGCCTTGGCGTACTCCTGTTCCTATTTGGAACCAGTCTGTTGTTCCATGTCCAGTTCTAACTGTTGCTTCCTGACCTGCATACAGGTTTCTCAAGAGGCAGGTCAGGTGGTCTGGTATTCCCATCTCATTCAGAATTTCCCACAATTTATTGTGATCCACACAGTCAAAGGCTCTGGCATAGTCAATAAAGCAGAAATAGATGTTTTTCTGGAACTCTCTTGCTTTTTCCATGATCCAGCGGATGTTGGCAATTTGATCTCTGGTTCCTCTGCCTTTTCTAAAACCAGCTTGAACATCTGGAAGTTCATGGTTCACGTGTTGCACATTTAATAATATATAATTGTCATTTTTTAAGACAAATAGATTTGTCCATGAATATATGCTCATCCACCTATGACAGAACTGCAAAATTTCTCTAATACTTAATTTTTCTTCTTTATAAAATTGAGTTAATTATAACATCGAGTTTAAAGGTTTAAAATGAGAATTAGGTAAAATAAAATTGATATGCACAATTTATGTGTATGAAGGTCTACATCTATGTACAGTAACGTTTTTTTCCCTCCTTGGTACGTAAGATATGATTCATGAAAAGTTGTAAGTCTAAAGATATCTCTTTAATAATTCCCATTGGTCTTAATTCAAACCCTGGCCTAAAAGTAAATAGATACTTAAATAATTGTGATTTGAGAGGAAATGAAAGTAACTTGTTTCCTGCAAGCATTCACTCTACCTCATGCTATTGTGTTTTGATCCCTTCTGAGTAGTTTCTCAAATCTCTTTTCTCTGTGAGAGCTGAATGATCAGGAGCTACAGGGGAAAGGGAAAGAAAGTAGATAAAGCTAAGATGAAGGTATGAATCAGTGGCCACTTGGAGAAGGTCAGCTCAGGAAGGATGCCTCTGCATGACTGGGAAATGGAAAAACTACAGTGCAAGTGATATGGATGGCAATGGGGAAGGGGAACAATTTGGTCCTCGTTGGGAAGTCCCCCTATAAACTTGGGATATTTATGTCATATTTTAGAATGGATTAGACTTGTGCATAATTGACATGGGAGGAACATATCAGAGCCAACAGAAGACAGCTGACCCAAAGGGCAGGAAACACTCATTTTTGGCATTTAAAAAAAACAAATTACCAGAAGAATAATAAGAGCCAGGGCATGAAACTCATGGCAGGGCATAAGGTAATCAACCAGGAACCCATGGAATGACTCAGGAGGCAGAAGTTAATGTAAGATGAAGATTCTTATTATCTTATGGAAAGAGCAATAATGCTAGACTTGTATCACCAATGGACAGTGGTACCTGAGCACAGAAAGTAGAATTCTCCAAAGGTCCAGAGAGAGAGACTGTACAGACAGATTGTAAAAAACAAATATCCCTTTAAACTATATCCTGTGTTGTCCTTGACCAAATCAATGTATTCAAATTCTTATATTATTTTGTTAAGACACCTTTATCTTTCATGACATAGAAATACTGGGAATGTCATAATATGTACATCTGACCTAAATGCCACACCATAATAATCACAGGTATATTAACTATTCATTATGAAGTTGGTTATATCTGAGCACATAAAGCAGGAGGGTGATGATTATAGTACCCGTGACTGAAGGAGCCACAACTATGCATGGCTTTTTGTTTTATTTTAATTTCAACTATAGATAATGCTCTCTGTTTACTTGCCTTGCTTTACAGAAACTCTGGTTTTTAGTTTGTTTCATTGTGTGATTATTTTTAACCTGCAAATATATGATTACTATATTCTTTGATGATGAATCCAGCCACTAATTTCCCATAAATTAAGAAAAATAATCCTTTTCTTGAATAAGTAGAATTTTAAAAATATATTTGTAAAAAAGTAAATAAAATCTATCACTTTGATCATGGTTTGAATAAATCCAATTTAGTTTTTAAGGGCTTTTATTACTCTAAATAGGAAAAGCAGTACGTCAAGGCTGTATATTGTCACCCTGTTTATTTAACTTATATGCAGAGTACATCATGAGAAATGCTGGACTGGAAGAAACACAAGCTGGAATCAAGATTGCCGGGAGAAATATCAATAACCTCAGATATGCAGATGACACCACCCTTATGGCAGAAAGTGAAGAGGAACTAAAAAGCCTCTTGAAGAAAGTGAAAGTGGAGAGTGAAAAGGTTGGCTTAAAGCTCAACATTCAGAAAACGAAGATCATGGCATCTGGTCCCATCACTACATGGGAAATAGATGGAGAAGCAGTGGAAACAGTGTCAGACTTTATTTTCTGGGCTCCAAAATCACTGCAGATGGTGACTGCAGCCATGAAATTAAAAGACGCTTACTCCTTGGAAGGAAGGTTATGACCAACCTAGATAGCATATTCAAAAGCAGAGACATTACTTTGCCAACAAAGGTTCGCCTAGTCAATGCTATGGTCTTTCCTGTGGTCATGTATGGATGTGAGAGCTGGACTGTGAAGAAGGCTGAGCGCCAAAGAATTGATGCTTTTGAACTGTGGTGTTGGAGAAGACTCTTGAGAGTCCCTTGGACTGCAAGGAGATCCGACCAGTCCATTCTGAAGGAGATCAGCCCTGGGACTTCTTTGGAAGGAATGATGCTGAAGCTGAAACTCCAGTATTTTGGCCACCTCATGCGAAGAGTTGACTCATTGGAGAAGACTCTGATGCTGGGAGGGATTGAGGGCAGGAGGAGAAGGGGACGACAGAGGATGAGATGGCTGGATGGCATCACTGACTCGATGGATGTGAGTCTGAGTGACCTCCAGGAATTGGTGATGGACAGGGAGGCCTGGCGTGCTGCAGTTCATGGGGTCGCAAAGAGTCAGACACGACTGAGTGACTGATCTGATCTGATCTGATTACTCTAAATAAGGCATAATTTTAGTTCTTAAAAGGCTATCTTGAAAAATGTTAGCTGTGTTATGAGTCTTCTGTCAAGAGCCTTTATTTCAGGTGTGTATACAAGGCAGCACAAAATGAGTGACCTCACAGTCTCCTGAACACTCACACACACGGACTCACACCAACACATCAGCCATGTAACAGACAGCAGAATTTCAATCACACTGCTGATTTAGCCTAACCCAGATTCAATCCAAAGCCCCTGAACTGTGACCTTAGATGATGCGTTTAATATCTCTGAACCTCATTTTCCTGCCTGCCAAACTTTTACACATTTATTATACCAGTTTGAATAATGCTAGCACTATGTCTAGCAAATAGAAGGTATGTGTCATATAGTAGCCAATATTATCATCATCCATAAATAGAAAACATTTAGCATAGTGCCATATGCTTATATGCTATTTAAGAAGTAGTGTCTAGTACTATATGTATTACTCTTTTATCTTGGTATTAGGTGTGGAGCACCAGATCAAATACCATATATGCTGCTGCTAAGTCGCTTCAGTCATGTCCGACTCTGTGCGACCCCATAGACAGCAGCCCAGCAGGCTCCTCCATCCAAGGGATTTTCCAGGCAAGAGTACTGGAGTGGGGTGCCATTGCCTTCTCCGTATACCATATATATATATATATATATATATATATATATATATATATATATATATATATATAATGACACAGAAAATACAAGTGGTGGTTGCACAGTAAACTAAAAGCTATTCTTAAACAAATACAGCAGGTGAGACACATTTAGGTCAAGACCACATGTCTAGGAGCCTCATGATAAATGATACTGAGAAGAAGGATGATTCATATTGCATATAAATCTCCTGGTACCAAACTAAACACACAATATTCGCTTAATAAATGATCACTATTATGATCTCCAAAGCCAGTATCAAGACTAATAAGTTTATCCATTGGCTCAATAGCCCCCCCATGTCAATATGAATATTTATGCTGCTTATGAGGGTTAACTTTAGGAAACCAGGTTTCATTTTCAATAAGCCTCTTGATATTTTGTTTTGTTTTCTTTTTTCAAAGTATTTAGGCTTTTATTGATACAAGAATTATCTTAAACAAACAGCACGAGCCTGTGCAAAGAGAAGAGTGAAGTGAAAGGGAAGAAATATTTGTGTCAAAATAATGGTAAATATGGGCAGATTGGATGTTTGTTACTTATGCAGTTCCCTGACATAGACAATCCATGTATCATTCTGTCAGCACACAGTGTTTGGGAGCCAGCAATCACTGAACAAACTCACTGCCAAGTGCAGACTGTGGGGCTCAGATGTGAAGGGGATTTTTCTGTTAAGGAATATTCTCTGTTCACAATTCCAAGAACTAGGACCACAATCTTTTCCGTCTAAGAAGGTTGAACTGCTTTAGCCAAATTCAGCGTCATATTTTTGAGAAAAATTACTGTAATAAAATTAACAGATAATCAAGAAAACTAGTTTAAAAGTGTTTGGTTATTTGTTTGTTTGTTTTTGTCATTGGTTATTGCTCATGCCCATCTAAGCCTGGTATGAGGTTGAAATTCAGACAGTTGAAAAAATTCACCCAAGATTCACTCTGAAAACACACGTATTTGCTCCAAACAGAAGAACAAATAGAAATTTTCAAGCATTATTTGGCAAAAGCTTAAGAATAAATTGTACTTCATGTACCATAGATTTAGAAATTCCCCATCTGTGTGCCTACAAGAAGTCAAGCATAAGGTCACAAATCACTGAAGTACTTCTTCCTTTCTCTTCTTAATGTTTTTGTTGATTTAATTTTGTCAGTTATATGCAAGATAGCTCTAATATGTATAATGTTTGATTCTTACACTTGTGAGAAACAGGTGGGCCATGATTATGATTAAATAGATAAAGTCATGGTCATTATGAATTAATTTCAGGTGCATGGACCACCTAATTTTCCCACCATTTCTTTAATATATCTGAGACTGTTTTTAAGAGGCAACTACAAACTCCAGTACCCTTGGAGAATGAGTACGATGACTTAAGTTTACTTCATGTAAGTGACTACCAAGCATCTTTCCTGAAAAATGAAGTCTAGTGGAAAAAAAAAAAAGGAGAAGAGAGAACAAGGTGATGGAAGATAAAAAAGAAGATGACTGAGATAAAATTGATGATGATGACTGAAGGAAAAACCTCACTTTTATTTGGCAGCAAAAATTGGAGACTCTAATTTCTGTTCATCTCATATGACAAAGGGAATAAGTCTGATGACATATAAAATTTGCTATAGAAATCTTAACTGGACTCCAGGAAAATTGAGAAACTAAAAATCTTTAGGTTTCCTGGCTTCTATCTTTCTTATATTCTTATCTCTCCAACTCAAAATTCACCCATGGAAGTCTTAAATGAACATCCACTAATCTTCATTAAACCCCTAGCTGACAGAACTTTATGAATCTCCTCTCCTCAAAGGTATTGGTGATGCCAACTTTAAATAATCCAAATTTCCTGTTTTTCCTTTGTTGCTTGTGCTATTGGTGTCATATCCAAGAATGTACTGCCCAACTCAAGTTTGTGACTATTAACACATATGGTTTCTTCTAACAATTATGCAGTTTTAGTTTTCGCATTTAGATGTATAATATTAATTTTTGCGTAAGATAGGCAGTTGGGATCAAACTTCATTCTTTTGTATGTGAACATCCTGTTAAGACTAGCATCACTTGTTGAAAAGACTATTCTGTCCCCATTTAATTGTCTTGACATCTTTGTTGAAAATCAATTGACTATTTATGGAAAGGTTTATTTCTAAATTTTAATTTAATTTTATTCAAATATATACACTAATCTTATTCTAGGAATACATATTTTAATTACTCCAGCTGTATAAATTTTCAAATCAAAAATAGTGGTAGTGACTACTAATAGATACAGGGTTTCTTTTTGAAGATGATGAAATATTCTTGAGTTGCATAATAGTGATGAAGGTGTAAATCTATGAATATACTAAAACCACCGATTTCCACATATTAAATGTATAGATTTTATGGTGTGCACATGATGTTTCAAAAAATGCTTAAAAATTCAGGAAACATTTCCCATAAAATCTGATATCTGATATAAAGATTTGTCAGGTGAGGAAAAATATAAAATTCTAGATGGGTTACTGAAGGATGTAAATGCAGAGTGATAGAAGATCACATCAAATGGTCAGGAAACTCAAAACTGTTTTGTATGATTTAAGTGTGAAATAGAATAAAATATTATCGGTGATTGTGTTGCAGAAGGAGGAAAGAATCTGTTGAGAATTTTATTCTACCCAACAAAAAGACATTCAGATTTTATTTTTTGACTGATTAAAATGTTTTTACTACGTACCATCTATATAAGTACTTACAGAGTTTCTAGTTACAAAATATAAGTATATGCTACTGAATAACTAGTTTAATAGCATATTCATACGTTTTACATTAGTTTAAAATTATTTAAAGTCATTAAATATAGGCAAATATACAAAATAAACTTTAAAAACATGAACAGAAAGTCTAATTCCTTTTTCTCATCTCAAGCAATAAAGTTCATTCCTTGGGTATCACCAGGTAAATATTGAACTCTTTCTTATTTTTTTAAATGTGGATTTTAATTTAGTTTGCAATAATAAATTTAGAAAATATATCAAATTCCGAAAGGGATCCATTTTTAATAATGAAACCTAACCTGAGATGTTAATAGTGAAAAATTTGAGCGCTGGAGAACTGACACATTTTAAATAAAATAGCCTTGATAGTCACACATTTCTTTATCCACTTGCCTTTATCCTGCATTAGTCTCCTTTATTTTTGTTTAATTTATTTATTTTTAATTGGAGGTTAATTGCTTTATAATGTATTGGGTTCTACCATAAATAAACATGAGTCAGACATAGGTATACATTCCCTCCCTCTTGAACCTCCAACCTATCCCACCCCATTAGGTTGTCAGAGAGGACCAGTTTGAGTTCCCTGCTTCATGAGCCAATTCCCACTGGCTATCTGTTATACATATGTAATGTAAATGTATATGTCTCAATGCTACTCTTTAAATTTGTCTCACCCTCTCCTTACCCCACTGTATCCACAAGTCTATTCTGTAGGTTTGTGTCTCAATTGTTTCCCTAGACTGACAAATTTCTTTTTGTATAATAGGCTCTAGCTTCATTCACATCACTAGGACTCAAATTTGTTCCTTTCTATAGCTGAGTAACATCCCATCACCTATATGTACCACAACCTCCCCATCCATTCATCTGTTGATTGACATCCATGTTGCCTCCATGCCCTGGCTATTGTAAATAATGCTGCAATGAACACTGAGGTACATATGTCCTTTAGAATTGTGGTTTTCTCTGGGTATATGCCCAGTATGGGATTGCTGGATCGTATGGTAGTTTTATTCCTAGTTTTGTTCTGAGCTGGATTAAGCACAAGCTGGAATAAACACAAGCTGGAATCAAAATCAATAATTTCAGATATGCAGATGGAATGACCCTTATGGCAGAAAGCAAAGAAGAATTAAAGAGCTTCTTGATGAAAGTGAAAGAGGAGAGTGAAAAAATTGGCTTAAAAATCAACATTCAGGAAAAGAAGATCATGGCATTTGGTCCCATTGCTTCATGGCATATAGATGGGGAAACAATGGAAACAGTATCAGACTTTATTTTGGGGGATGCCAAAAATCACTGAAGATGGTGACTGCAGCCATGAAATTAAAAAACACTTGCTCCTTGGAAGGAAAGTTATAATCAACCTAGACAGCATGTTAAAAAGCAGAGACATTACTTTGCCAACAAAGGCCCATCTAAGTCAAAGCTATGTTTTTTTTCAGTAGTCATGTATGGATGTGAGAGCTGGACCATAAAGAAAGCTGAGTGTCAAAGAATTGATCCTTTTGAATTGTGGTGTTGGAGAACACTGTTGAGAGTCCCTTGGACTGCAAGATCTAAGCAGTCCATCCTAAAGGAAATAAATCCTGAATATTCATTGGAAGGACTGATGAAGAAGTTGAAATTCCAATACTTTGGCCACCTAATGGGAAGAACTGACTCATTGGAAAAGACCCTGATGCTGGGAAAGATTGAAGGCAAAAGAAGAAGGGGATGACAGAGGATGAGATGGTTGGTTGGCATCATCAACTCAATGGACATAAGTTTGTGTATACTCCGGGAGTTGGTAACAGACAGGGAGGCCTGGCATGCTGCAGTCCATGGAGTTGCAAAGAGTTGGACATGACTGAGAGACTGAAATGAATTAATTCCTAGTTTTTAAAGAAATATCCATACTGTTCTCTATAGTGGCTGTACCAATTTACATTCTTATCAACAGTACATTAGAGTTCCCTTTTCTCCACATCCTCTCTAGCACCCTTTGTTTATAGATTTTTGATGATGGTCATTCTGACCAGTATAAGGTGACAACCTCCTTTATTTTTAAGGGTCAAGCTATGGTGTAACAAAAGAATGGGATCTGACCTTACCCTCAAACTATCCAGTTTAGCTGTTTATTTTTTTGGCTTGAGTGGAAAATGATTTGTATGTTACTTGAAATATATCATTCATGATTTTCCACTGTAAAAAGTGACAATAAGATTAAGTTTTGTTTATTCTTGATTACTCGAAAGAAACACAGATTCCTGAAGGGTTGGAAGACTGTTCTCTTCATCTCCCTTTACCCTTTATATAAAAAAGATAGCAACAACAAATAAAGTGCTTCATATTTCATTATGTAATATTCAAAGTCTTCTCACTATTTCATTTGATCATACTTTCAACTTGTAATACAGTAGAAAAAAAGAGTTTGCAACTTCCATTTCATTAAAAAAAATATATGTAAGTAAAAATTTGTGGTGGGAATATGTACCCAAGCCTGGGCCCAAGCTTCTTGCAAGTCCACAGGGGTTGGTGCTCAGTGCAACAGGCAGGGCTCAGAGGGGAGGGACCACCATTCTGAGTTAGAATGCAAAGCCATGCTTGCAGCTGCTAAAGTTGCTGACAATGCTTCTCAGGTCCGGAAGTGCTGTAATAGAGAAGGAGGAAGAGCAGCAAGAAGTGGGTGGGGCCCTCAGAGGAGGACAAGGTGGTTCCTAGATCATCTAGTTACTGAAGTGAGCCAACAGCACAGTTCAAAAGCATCAATTCTGAAAACAGAGAGAGAATCAAATAAAAAAAGTTAGAAATGGAAGAGATGTTACAATGCTAACTGAGAAATGCAAAGATTCATGAGACTATTATAAAATATTTTATGCCAACAAATTGAATCACCTATAAGAAATGGATATATTTCCATAAATTTACAAGACTGAACAAAGGAAGAAACAGAAAATCTGAAGAGAATAATAACATGTAAGGAGTTTGATTCAGTAATCAAAAACTTTCGAGAAAAGAAAAGGCTCAGACCTGATAGTTTTACTGGTGAAATGTATTAAACATTTAAAGAGGAATTAATATCAGTCTTTCTAAACTTCCAAAAACTGAAAATGGAACCAGTCCAAAATCACTTTATAAGACTAAATTCACTCTGAAACCAAAGTCAGACAAGACACTACCAAAAAAAAAAAAAATACAGATCAATATCTATGTTGAATAAAAATACAAAAATCTTCACCAAAATACTAGAAAACCCACTTCCAGTAAAAGGATCATATATCATGATTAAGTGGCATTTATCCATTAGATGCAATGATGATTCAAATCTGTAAATCAATGCAATACACCATGTTAGCAAAATGAGAGTAAAATTATATGATTATCTCAATAGATGTAAAAAGAAAAGCATTTGATGAAGTTCAACATCATGATTAAAATTTTCAAGGAAACACGTATAGAAGGAATGCACCTCAACATAGTAAAGGCCACAATGACAAGCCCACCACAAACTTTATGCTCAATGATGAGGAACTGAAAGCTTTTTCTCTAAGTTCAAAAAGAAGACAAAGGTGCCCACTCTTATCATTTCTATTCAACATAGTATTGAAATTCCTAGCTAGAGCAATTAAGAAAAAAAGAAACCAACTCAGAAAGGAAGCGGTAAAACTGTCTATATTTGCAGATTACATGGTATATAGAGAAGATACCTGTTAGAACTAATGAACAAATTTCACAAAGTTTCAGGATACAAATTCAATATACAGAAATAAGTTGCATTTCCATATACTGGCAATGAATTCAGTTGAGTTCAGTTGCTCAGTCGTGTCCAACTTTTGCGACCCCATTAATTGAAGCACACCAGGCCTCCCTGTCCATTACCAACTCCCAGAGTTCACTCAAACTCACATCCATCGAGTCAGTGATTCCATCCAGCCATCTCATCCTCTGTTGTCCCCTTCTCCTCCTGCCCCCAATCCCTCCCAGCATCAGTCTTTTCCAATGAGTTAACTATTCACATGAGGTGGCCAAAGTATTGCAGTTTCAGCTTTAGCATCATCCTTCCAAAGAACACCCAGGACAGATCCCGTTTAGAATGGACTGGTTGGATCTCCTTGCAAAGTAACCATCAAGAGTCCTCTCCAACACCACAGTTCAAAAGCATCAATTCTTCAGTGCTCAGCTTTCTTCGCAGTCTAACTCTCACATCCATACATGACTACTGGAAAAACCATAGCCTTGACTAGACAGACCTTAGTTGGCAAAGTAATGTCTCTGCTTTTGAATATGCCATCTAGGTTGGTCATAACTTTCCTTCCAAGGAGTTAGAGTCTTTTAATTTCATGGCTGCAATTACCATCTGCAGTGATTTTGAAGCCCCCAAAAATAAAGTCTGACACTCTTTCCACTGTTTCCCCATCTATTTCCCATGAAGTGAGGGGATCAGATGCCATGATTAGCAGAAACATAAATTTTAAAAGTAATCCCATTTATAATAAAATAAAAAAATTAAATACATAGCAATAAATTTAATCAAGGGGATAAAATACCTGTGTACTTTAACCAAGCCCAATCTGTAAGAAATTTAAAGCATAGATAAATGGAAAGATATTTCATTTTCATGACTTGGAAGAATTAATATTTTTTTATTATCCATACTAACAAAGCAATCCATAAGTTTACCATAATCCCCACCAAAATTCCACTAACATTTTTCTCATAAGTAGGAAAAAAAAAAAGCTGGGCTTCCCTTGTGGCTCAGCTGGTAAAGATCCACCTATAATACGGGAGACCTGAGTTTGATCCCTATGTTGGGAAGATCCCCTGGAGAAGGGAAAGGCTACCCACTCCAGTATTGTGGCCTGGAGAATTCCATGGACTGTATAGTCCATGGTGTCACAAAGAGTTGGACACAACTGAGCAACTTTCACTAGTAGTTATAGGGAAAAAAAGCTATTTTAATATTCATATGAAACCATAAAAGGCACTGAATAGCAAAAGCAACCCTGAGAAAGAGCAACAAAGTTGAAGGCAACTCATTTTCTGATTTTATACTACATTACAAAGCTATAGTAATAAAACCAATATGATATGGTCATAAAAACAGACATGTGGACATATGGAACAGAATAGAGAGCTTAGATATAATCCAGCCTGTATGGTTATCTAACTTTGACAAGAGTGCTGAGGACAAAAATGCAGAAGGAATAGTCTCTTCAATAAATCATGTTGTGAAAACTGGATACACATATGTAAAAATAAAACTAGACCCCAATTCTATATCACTCACAAAAATTAACTTGAAGTGGACTCAAAACTTGACTGGAAGATCTAAAGCCATAAAATTCCTAAAGGAACACATAGAAAAGGGGTTCATTGACATTGGTTTTGGCACAGATGTTTTGGAAATGGCACTAAAAGAGCAAGAAAGAAAGGGGGAAAAAGTCAGCAAGTAGAATGACATTAAACCAAAAAACTTCTGCACAGGAAGGAAATGATCAACAAAGTGAATAGACAAGCTACTGAATGAAAAATATATTCAAATCATATATTAGCTAAGAGATTAATATAATATAAAAATATGTAAGAAACTCACACAACTCAATAGCAAAAACAAGTAAACATTATTTTAAAATATTTAAAAAAAATTAAATAGAGGTTTTTCCAAAGAAGACATATATACAGGGCATGAAAATGTGCTCAACATTAACTATCAGGGAAGTTCAAGTAAAATAGAATGGCTTTTATCTGAAAGACAAGCGATGATAAATGATATAGAGAAAAGGGAAGTCTTTTCCCCCATTGATGGAAATATAAATTACTTTGGCTATGATGGAAAACAGGGGTAAAAATAAAATAGAATCCCATATGATACAAAATCCCACTTCTAGGTATAAATTCAAATTAAATGAAATCAACATTTTGAAGGAATATCAGAACTTCCATATTTATTGCAGCATTGTTCACAAAGACATGGAAACTACTCGTTTGTCAATGAACAAATTGATAAAGAATATACGATACATAAATATGTATATCCATACATCACTGACTTGATGGACTTGAGTTTAAGTAAATTCTGTGAGTTGTTGATGGACAGGGAGGCCTGGCGTGCTGCGATTCATGGGGTCTCAAAGAGTTGTACACAACTGAGTGACTGAACTGAACTGACCCATAAACATATGCATGTTTTCAATGACTATTATTTAGTCATGAAAAATAAGGAAATGCTGACATTTTTAACAACATGTATCAACCTAGAAGATGTTATGCTAACTGAAATTAGATAGAGAAAAAAAATACTGTGATATATGTGTGAAATGTAAAAAAAAAAAATTAATTTAAAAAGTCAAATTCATAGAAACAGAGTAAAATGATAACTACCAGGAGCTGGGGGATGGAGGAGATGGGGAGAGATTGGTCAAAGGGAACAATTGTTCAATTATAAGATGGATAAGCTCTGGGGATCTCATGTATAGCATGGGAACCAAAGTCAAGAATACTATGTTTTGGCTTGAAATTTACTAAGACAGTAGATATTAAATATTCTCACCACATATACACACACAAAAAAAACTAAGTGAGGTGAAGAATGTGTTAATTAATCTGAATTATGATAATTATTTCACAAAGTATACATATGTCAATTCATCAAATTTTAAGATATATATACACATATACATACACACTTTCTTATCAATTTTAGCTCAATAAAATTGAGAAAATTTTTAAATACATTAGTAAAAATAGGAATATGGGCATGAGCTGCTGCTGCTGCTAAGTCCCTTTAGTCGTGTCTGACTCTGTGTGACCCAGGAGACAGCAGCCCACCAGGCTCCCCCATCCCTGGGATTCTCCAGGCAAGAGCACTGGAGTGGGTTGCCATTTCCTTCTCCAATGCATGAAAGTGAAAAGTGAAGTTGCTCAATTTTGTCTGACTCTTAGCTACTAGACAGACTAAATTTTTTATTTCATTTCTACAGTTTACATTCCTGAAGGATAATAAATAAATAAGAAGAAGTATATAATATAATCTCAAATGAAAATAGGTGTTTTTCCAGAAAATAAAGCAGGAAAAGGAGTGGGAAACCGACTGAAGGGTGAATGAAAGCATTATTTTTTTACACAATGGGGTCAAAAGTCTTTGAGGAGACATTTTTACAAGCATTTGAGTAAACGTGAACAGAGCCTTGCTTAGCTGGCATTTTAGTAATCGTTGCAGTAAGTACAAAGGCCCTAGAGGCTGAAGAAGCAATTAGCCTGTCATATTTGAGAAAGAACAAGAAAATTGGAATAGCTGGGGTGGAACAGTAAGTCTAGACCATGTAGAATTTAGATGGTCTAGGTAAGGACTTAAGCTTTAATTATATATGTGAGATAAACCACTGAAGGTTTTGAAATGTGGAGAGATATGATATTATTTAAAATTAAAAAAATATCATTCAGGAGTAGAAACAGGGAGAGCCATTGGGGGCTCTTTAAATAAGAGATGAAACTGTTCAATAGTGGGCATTCATGAAACAGAGTGGAAAATAGCACACAGATATAATAAAGGAAGAAGAGACCAAATCCATTGATCAGTTCAACTTGTGGTATGGCAGAAATGGGAAAACCAAAAATAGTTCACTCATTTTTTAGTTTTCTTTTTGTTTTGCCTGAGCAACTGGGAAAATGATGTGCCTAATAAATTGTCTGGGAAAAAATGGGAGAAAGTAGATCTTTGGAGTTAGTGAGATTAAAAAATTATTTTGGAGTCACAGTAAATTGACTCTTAGCCATGCAAATAAGAATGTAGAGCAGGCAGAGGAATATACCATATTTCATGAACTCCAATGCTCATTTTTCTTTCACATTTTAATATTGTTGTAAAATAGGAGTGCCTCACCCAATTGACAGGAAGCCAGGTGGTAGTCATGATGTATTTGCCATTGTCAGATCATGTACAAAATTAGTGGTCAATCTATTAGTATTCTTAGGACTTCCATTAAGTGCTATGCAGTGTTAGTCCTTTGCTACATAAATGCCATTCTTTTAGTCATAGAAATGTTTGAAACTATTTAGCATATAAGTAGCATTTAAGACATGGAGAAGGCAATGGCACCCCACTCCAGTACTCTTGCCTGGAAAATCCCATAGACGGAGGAGTCTGGTAGGCTGCGGTCCATGGGGTCGCTAAGAGTCGGAAACGACTGAGCGACTTCACTTTCACTTTTCACTTTTATGCATTGGAGAAGGAAATGGCAACCCACTCCAGTGTTCTTGCCCTGGAGAATCCCAGGGACGGGGGAGCCTGGTGGGCTTCCGTCTATGCAGTCGCACAGAGTCGGACACGACTGAAGCAACTTAGTAGCAGCAGTAGCATTTAAGACATAGAGGTGGATGAGATTCCGAAAACGAAGTTGCTAAGTAGAGGGGCTATGAGTTTCAGCCAGAGTGGGATTGGCTTTAAAAAGAAGCACGAACAATGCTGCTTCAGCTCCATCAAGAACTTCTTTGCATTGAATACAGGAGATGTCATCAGCCTTTGCTAAGGATCAGATCAGATCAGTCGCTCAGTCGTGTCCAACTCTTTGCGACCCCATGAATCGCAGCACGCCAGGCGTCCCTGTCCATCACCAACTCCCGGAGGTCACTCAGACTCACATCCATCGAGTCAGTGATGCCATCCAGCCATCTCATCCTCTGTTGTCCCCTTCTCCTCCAGCCCCCAATCCCTCCCAGCATCAGAGTCTTCTCCAATGAGTCAACTCTTCGCATGAGGTGGACAAAATACTGGAATTTCAGCTTTAGCATCATTCCTTCCAAAGACATCCGAGGGCTGATCCCCTTCAGAATGGACTGGGTGGATCTCCTTGCAGTCCAAGGGACTCTCAAGAGTCTTCTCCAACACCACAGTTCAAAAGCATCAATTCTTCAGCGCTCAGCCTTCTTCACAGTCCAGCTCTCACATCCATACATGACCACAGGAAAAACCATAGCCTTGACTAGGCGAACCTTTGTTGGCAAAGTCATGTCTCTGCTTTTGAATATGCTATCTAGGTTGGTCATAACTTTCCCTCCAAGGAGTAAGCGTCTTTTAATTTCATGGCTGCAGTCACCATCTGCAGTGATTTTGGAGCCCAGAAAAATAAAATCTGACACTGTTTCCACTGTTTCCCCATCTATTTCCCATGTAGTTATGGGACCAGATGCCATGATCTTCGTTTTCTGAATGTTGAGCTTTAAGCCAACCTTTTCACTCTCCACTTTCACTTTCATCAAGAGGCTTTTTAGTTCCTCTTCACTTTCTGCCATAAGGGTGGTGTCATCTGCATATCTGAGGTTATTGATATCTCTCCCAGCAATCTTGATTCCAGCTTGTGCTTCTTCCAGTCCAGTGTTTCTCATGATGTACTCTGCATATAAGTTAAATAAACAGGGTGACAATATACAGCCTTGCCATACTCCTTTTCCTATTTGGAACCAGTCTGTTGTTTCATGTCCAGTTCTAACTGTTGCTTCCTGACCTGCATACAAATTTCTCAAGAGGCAGATCAGGTGGTCTGGTATTCCCATCTCTTTCAGAATTTTCCACAGTTTATTGTGATCTACACAGCCAAAGGATTTGGCATAGTCAATAAAGCAGAAAGAGATGTTTTTCTGAACTCTCTTGCTTTTTCCATGATCCAGCGGATGTTGGCAATTTGATCTCTGGTTCCTCTGCTTTTTCTAAAACCAGCTTGAACATCAGGAAGTTCACGGTTCACATATTGCTGAAGCCTGGCTTGGAGAATTTTGAGCATTACTTTACTAGCGTGTGAGATGAGTGCAATTGTGCGGTAGTTTGAGCATTCTTTGGCATTGCCTTTCTTTGAGATTGGGATGAAAACTGACCTTTTCCAATCTTGTGGCCACTGCTGAGTTTTCCAAATTTGCTGGCATATTGAGTTCAGCACTTTCACAGCATCATCTTTCAGAATTTGGAATAGTTCCACTGGAATTCCATCACCTCCACTAGCTTTGTTCATAGTGATGCTTTCTAAGGCCCACTTGACTTCACATTCCAGGATGTCTGACTAGGCAGAATGATCTAAAAGGCAAAGTACCACACACTAAAGTATTCCAGGCCTCCAATACCCTCCTCTCTCAAGTGCATCTACACTACATACTTTTCCATAATGTTCAGGACACTACAGGGACCCATGCAAAGTGAGATGCCAGGGCAGTTTGAATGATTCAAGAGTCTACCCGAATAAGATGTTAAGGTTGCTTTCCATCCGTTTGCTGTCAGCAACATTTTCTCCTCTATGTGCCAGTGTGTCTCTGAGCACCACGCCCACCAGCACCCAATTTATTAATATCAGTAAAAAGCCCTGCTGGAGGAGAAATCATGAGTTCCAATCCACAGAGCTTGTTGTATCCTAATAGCTTGTATATCAGGACAATTTGGAACACACTTGGTGACCTGAGTCTCCTGGTGTGACTTTCTTCAGGATATGATGTCTGCCCCAGTACCACCAGGCATTTCCCAAAGCCACCAACTGTTGTGCTTCAGAGGAATCCTTGAAAGCCTGGGGCTTAGGAGGAGATGTCAATATCATACATCTGCAGAGAATTAGAAAATGTGAGAGAACTTTACTGGGATTTGCTAAGCAGAGGTTTTAGGATTTCTTTTCTTTCTTTAGCAACTTCAGACATTTGCTGTATGTATGTTACTGTTGATTACTGTCAACTCAATTCAGTAGATACTTGAGGAATGCCTACATTTCAGGTATGGCCTTAGTCATGAGGAACTCAAAGCCTAGCAACAAAATCTATACACAAGTGATTGTCTCAGGAGAACTGAATTGGGAGAGACAAATTTAGAGTTCCTCAGTGGAATGAATCAACAACTATCTCAACATCAAGTTGGTAGCCTAGAATCCTGATTTTATCTCTATATATATATCTATATATATATATATAAATTTTATATTAGACTGTAATTTATTTGTAATTTTGTGTTAGTTCAGGTATATAGCAAACTAATTTGATTATACATATACACATATATATTTTTTAATATAAATTTATTTATTTTAATTGGAGGTTAATTACTTTACAATATTGCAGTGGTTTTGCAATACATTAACATGAATCCACCACGGGTGTACATGTGTTCCCCATCCTGAACCCCCCTCCCACCTTCCTCCCTATCCCATCCCTCTGGGTCATCCCAGTGCACCAACCCTGAGCACTCTGTCTCATGCATTGAATCTGGACTGGCAATGCATTTCACATATGATAATATACATGTTTCAATGTCATTCTCTCAAATCATCCCACCCTCGCCCTCTCTGACAGAGTCCAAAAGACTGTTCTATACATCTGTGTCTCTTTTGCTGTCTCACACATAGGGTTATCATTACCATATTTCTAAATTCCATATATATGCATTAGTATTCTGTGTTGGTATTTTTCTTTCTGACTCACTTCATTCTGTATAATAAGCTCCAGTTTCATCTACCTCATGAAAACTGATTCACATGTATTCTTTTTAATGGCTGAGTAATATCCCATTGTGTATATGTACAACAGCTTTCTTATCCATTCATCTGCTAATGGACATCTAGGTTGCTTCCTGTCCTGGCTATTATAAACACTGCTACAGTGAACATAGGAATACACATGTCTCTTTCAATTCTGGTTTCCTCAAAGTGTATGGCCAGCAGTGGGATTGCTGGGTCATATGGCAGTACTATTGCCAGTATTTTAAGGAATCTCCACACTGTTCACAGTGACTGTAATAGTTTGCATTCCCACCAACAGTGAAAGAGGGTTCCCTTTTCTCCACACTCTCTCTAGCATTTATTGCTTGTAGACTTTTGGATAGCAGCCATTCTGACTGGCATGAGATGGTACCTCATTGTGGTTTTGATTTGCATTTCTCTGATAATGAGTGACGTTGAGCATCTTTTCATGTGTGTGTTAGCTATCTGTGTGTCTTTGGAGAAATGTCTGTTTAGTTCTTTGGTCCATTTTTTGATTGGGTCATTTATTTTTCTGAAATTGAGCTGCAGGAGTTGCTTGCATATTTTTGAGATTCTTTGTCCATTCTTCATTTGGTATTATTTTCTCCCATTCTGAAAGCTGTCTTTTCACCTTGCTTATAGTTTCCTTTGTTGTGCAAAAGCTTTTTAAGTTTAATTAGGTCCCATTTGTTTATTTTTGCTTTTATTTCCAATATTCTGGGAGGTGAGTCTCCCAGAATAAATCACATAAATCACAATCACAATCTTGCTGTGATTTATGTTGGAGAGTGTTTTGCCTATTTTTCTCCAGGAGTTTTATAGTTTCTGGTCTTACATTTAGACCTTTAATCCATTTTAAGTTTATTTTGGTGTATGGTGTTAAAAAGTGTTCTAGTTTCATTCTTTTACAAATGGTTGACCAGTTTTCCCAGCACCACTTGTTAAAGAGACTGTCTTTTCTCCATTGTATATTCTTGCCTCCTTTGTCAAAGATAAGGTGTCCATAGGTGTGTTGATTTATCTCTGGGCTTTCTATTTTGTTCCATTGATCTATATTCCTTTCTTTGTGCCAGTACCATACTGTCTTGATGACTATGGCCTTGTAGTAGAGCCTAAAGTCAGGCAGGTTGATTTCCTCCAGTTCCATTCTTCTTTCCCAAGATTGCTTTGACTATTCGAGCTTTTTTTTGTATTTCCATACAAATTATGAATTTATTTGTTCTATTTCTGTGAAAAATACCACTGGTAGCTTGATAGGGATTGCACTGAATTTATAGATTGCTTTTGGTAGTATACTCATTTTCACTATATTGATTCTTCTGATCCATGAACGTGTTATATTTTTCCATCTATTTGTGTCCTCTTTGATTTCTTTCACCAGTGTTTTATAGTTTTCTATATAGAGGTCTTTTGTTTCTTTCGGTAGATATATTCCTAAGTATTTTATTCTTTTCACTGCAAGAGTGAATGGAACTGTTTCCTTAATTTCTCTTTCTGTTTTCTCATTGTTCATGTATAGAAATGCAAGAGATTTCTGTGTGTTAATTTTATATCCTGCTACTTTACTATATTCAATGATTAGCTCTAGTAATGTTCTGGTGGAGTCTTTAAGGTTTTCTATGTAGAGGATCATGTCATCTGCAAACAGTGAGAATCTTACTTCTTCTTTTCCAATTTGGATTCCTTTTATTTCTTTTTCTGCTCTGTTTGCTGTGGCCAAAACTTCCAAAACTATGTTGAATAGTAGTGGTGAGAGTTGACACCCTTGTCTTGGTTTCTGACTTTAAGGGAAATGCTTTCAGTTTTTCACCATTGAGGATAATTTTTGTTGTGGGTTTGTCATATATAGCTTTTATTATGTTGAGGTATGTTCCTTCTATTCCTGCCTTCTGGAGGGTTTTTTATCATAAATGTATATTGAATTTTGTCAAAAGCTTTCTCTGCATCTGTTGAGATAATCATATGGTTTTTATCTTTCAAGTTGTTAAAGTGGGGTATTACATTGATTTGCACATATTGAAGAATTCTTGCATCCCTGGGATAAAGCCCACTTGGTCATGATGATCTTTTTAATGTGTTGTTGGATTCTGTTTTATTTTATTCTTTTTTATTTTGTCCTACCTCCTTTTGACAGCACTGGGCTACCTTTCTTGGTCCCTGATGTCCTCTGCCAGCATTCAGAAGTTGTTTTGTGGAATTTGCTCAACGTTCAAATGTTCTTTTGATGAATTTGTGGGGGAGAAAATTGTCTCCCTGTCCTATTCCTCCACCATCTTCGGACCGCCCTCATATATATATATCTTTTCAAATTATTTTCCCATTTGTGTTACTAGAGAATAGGAGACAGAGTTCCCTGTGCTATGTAGTAGGTTCTTGTTGGTTATCTGTTTTAAATACAGTAATGTGAACGTGTCTGCCCTAATTTGCCAGTTTGTCCCTCTCCTCCACCTTTCCCCTTTGGTTACCATATATTTGTTTTCTATGTCTGTGAGTCTATTTCTATTTTGTAAGTAAGTTCATTTGTGTCATACTTTAAATTCCACATATAGATGATATCATATGGTATTTGTCTTTCTTTGTCTGACATACTTCTCTTAGAATAGTAATCTCTAGGTACATCTATATTGCTGCAAATGACATTATTTCATTTTGTTCTTTTTTTATGACTGATTAATATTCCATATTTATCCAATTATCTGTCAATAGGCATTTAGTTTGTTTCCATGTCTTGGCTATTGTAAACAGAGCTGCAATGAACATTGAAACGTGTGTATCCTTTTGAAGCATGGTTTTCTCTAGATATATGCCCAGGAGTGGGAGTGCTAGTTCATATGGTAGCTATGCTTTTAGTTTTTATGGGATCTCCATACACTTGTCCTATATGTGATTTTAAAGGAAATGGAGGATGGAATATTTTGGAAATTCCAGGAAGACAGAACAGCATTTTCAAATTCAGCAATATAAAATGATAACATTTTCGATAACTGTGAACTTTTCAATTTATTCCTCTTCTGAAAGTGAATCCAGTTGACATCCATTACGGACTGTGCTTCAGCTTGTGAGACTAGCCTCACCTAAAAGCATGCTCTTCCTAGGGAAGCCCCTTGTGGTCATTGAGCAAAGTTGGGATATCCAGGACTGACCCTTTGATTCTACATGAGACAACTCTACCAGCCAGTATACACTCCAGAGCTCCCTAGCAGTTTGACTGAGGCTTTCTAGGCCTGCATTACAGTCCAACTTTTCCTTTCACAGGTGTTGATTCCTAGCAACACCTTACAGTTTAAACTCTCTATCAATGTATGTTTCTGGAATGTCCAAACTGTCACAAGGGAGCAGGTTGTTGGCTGCCTTTGACCTATGATGCTCTCTGATCTCCTAAAAAAAAAAAAATCTCTTTTGATACTTAGTATTTTTGTTTTCAGTTGTATTCAATTTTTCTTAGTGAATAAAAATTTCTTATGCTTTAAACTGTTTTTCATAACTTCTTTCCATTAGAATGCTGGGTGGTTTGTTTTTTTTTTTTTTTTTTTTTTTAATGAGAGGCAGCTGAAATTATGGCATTGAAGGGCTAAGACAGGAGGGAGAGATGAAAAAATTAGAAAACTGTGAACTGGAGGAGGCCTTAAAGGAGTAGCCAGGTCAGATATCTGGTTGTTCCCTTGATAAAATAAGTGCAAAGGTTCAGAATTGGAAAGATCAGGATGAGAATAGAGGATGCTGCCTGCCAGGGTGAGGAAGAGGCTAATCTCATAATGCCATGAGACAGTGTCTTGTACATAGTAATAACTCAATTAATAGTGACTGTTTATTATTATTGTCTATTGTTTTCATTATAATGATTATCAGAAATAAAAGAAAGAGAGAGAGAGAGAGTGATGGAGACAAGCTTCAGCTACTCTGCAACTTTACCTAGGACCAGTCTTCTTGCCCATACAAACTGCAAAAGAAATGCTTAGCTTCATGATTAAGCAGAAATAACTGAATAAATCAACTATACTTTTCTGCAAAGTCTTTACACAAATGTAAACATGGGGAAATAAGAAAAAGAAATTAGGGATAAAAATAAAACAAGATAACAAGCATTTGAGAATAAATGATGATTCATTCTTTTAATTGCAGTACAGATAATAATTGATTCAGGCCATCTGCAGAGGAGGCATGTAAAGAAAAGAAGAGGGGTGTGAATAGCAAAATGATTTCAAAGGCATCAAGATAAACAGATGAAAGGCTAGTGAAATATTGAATTGGAAATAAACATTCAAGGGATTAAAAAGCTATGGAAAAAAAAAAAAAACTTATCTCACCTGTAGAGACTAGTTCAGTTCAGTCTCTCAGTCGTGTCCAACTCTTTGTGACCCCATGAATCGCAGCACGACAGGCCTCCCTGTCCACCAACTCCCGGAGTTCACTCAAACTCATGTCCATAGAGTCGGTGATGCCATTCAGCCATCTCATCCTCTGTCAGAGGATGACAGAGATAGTAAATTCAAGATAATAATTCAGGTCCTGAACCACAGTCCAGTACACTTTAAAATATCTCAAGATTAAAAGTATCATTTAATTGCAACTAAGAAGCAGTTCCATTCTTTTTCCATATGTAACAAACTCTCTTTTGTTCCAAGAAATTTCAGGGGTGTGGTAAACTAGGGGGAGAAACAACAGATTCATAGCTTTGTCGACTTCCGTGATGTAAATATGAACAACTTCAAGCTATTAACATTGTAAAGTTAAATAAAATTAAATTTAAAAAAATGACTTCACTGGCCATGCATTTGAAAGAGATGTGGGTTGACAGTGATAATGACAATCATCCAGGCTAGCTTACTTGGTCTATAGCAATCCTCTTCATCTGCTCTTGCTTTCCCAGATTCCTTGTGTGATTTAAAAAAAAAAAAAAAAAAAAAATCATTCATTGCAGGATACAAATACAGTTAACTAGAGAAGAAACAAGGTCTTCTACCACAAAGAATCTCTAGAATTTATCCTGCAATGTAAATCACTTGCTTTTAGGGTCCTCAGGAAACAAGTGAGGACAAAATTTCCTCTCATCTTCAGGAATTAGGATACAAGGTAATATGCTTGGAAATCGTATCTCAATTTGTTCCTTAGAGTACCAGATATGTGTAAGTGTGTCATTTACTATTTTAAGCTAATAACAACTTTCATCACATAATACATTTTTTCTAGTCTTCCCCTTAAAAGATTAAAACCAAAATTCTGTGCTAAATATCCTAGCAAGGTAAGTATTAGAGTCCTGTCTTCTTACTTCTAAACACTTTCAAATTCACTTCTCTCTACTGACTTGGATGAGGATGAGACTTAGATGATAGAGGATGAGATGATTAGATAGCATCACTGGCTCAATGGACATGAATCTGAACAAACTCCAGGATATAGTGAAGGACAGGGGAGCCTGGCATGCTTCAGTCCATGGAGTCACAAAGAGTCAGATATGATTTAGTGACTGAACAACAATAGCAACTGATTTAAGTAGACTTCTGTTTCTAGGAATAGCAATAAGTTTCTATAAAAACATTTTTATCTCCCAGAAATAAGAGGATCTGAAATTGTTTTTTCACTGTGGTAGAATCTTAATGACAACTGTGTCCGAGTTCCATAGCTCAAGCCTCTGAGTCCAACATCTCCCTCTTGAATTCTATTATTTCAGTGTGGCATTCTTTCCTTCATGTGTTCCTCAATTAACTTATAGAATATGTTATCATACAGTAACAAAACCTCAAAACTAGCACTCAGAGGGTTCATAGTCCAAAATGGATGACAATCAAATCAAAACAAAATCAACAACAAAAATAATATCAGTATAATGTAGCTCAGCTGGTAAAGAGTCCTCCTTCAAGGCAGGAGACCTCAGTTCAATCCCTAGGACAGGAAGATCCCCTGGAGAAGAGATAGGCTACCCAATCCAGTTTTCTTGGGCTTCCCTGGTGTCTCAAATGGTAAGAATCTGCCTGCAATGTGGGAGATATGGGTTTGATCCCTGGGTTGGGAAGATCCCCTGGAGAAGGAAACAGGTACCCACTCCAGTATTCTTGCCTGGAAAATTCCACAGACTGAGGAGCTTAGCAGGATACAGTCCATGGAGTTGCAAAGAGTCAGACATGACTGAGTGACTTTCAGTTTCACTTTTCATTACCATTCTTACCGTGGGAGGTAAGAAGGAAGTAACTCAATCTTCTGTTCTTGTTCAGTCACCAAGTTGAATCCTACTCTTTGCAACCCCATGGACGGTAACACGCCATGCTCCTTTGTCCTCCACTATCTCCCAGAGTTTGCTCAAATCCATCGAGTCAGTGACGTTACTTAACCATCTTATCTTCTGTCACCCTATTCTCCTCCTGCCCTCAATCTTTCCCAGAATCAGGGTCTTTTCTAATGGGTCAGCCCTTTGCATCAGGTGGCCAAAGTATTGGAGCTTCAGCATCAGGGCTTTCAATGATTATCCAGGGTTGATTCCTTTCAGGATTGACTGGTTTGATCTCCTTGCAGTCTAAGGGACTCTCAAGCATCGTTTCCAAGACCACAATTTGAAAACATCACTTCTTCGGCAAAGTAGGCTATAAAAGATTCACAGAGTTTTGGATCTTACAGGATAATTAGGAGTTTGCCAACATATTGAGGAAAATGATTCAGGAAGAGAAAGTAATAACATATCTACATACCCAGATGCTTTTTTCAAGGTTTAACCAAAGAGCATATTTATGTCTGACATATTCTCCTTCTGCATCTTTTTCTCTATCAATTCACCTTCTTAAGTCCAAGGAATATCATCACTAAGGGATCAAGGAACAAAGACCCTTAAATAAAAATATGTTAAAAAAAAACAAAACAAAACAAAATTAAAGGTCTTACACTTGAAAGATTTTGAAAAAGAAATATCTCCAACTGTAAAGTTTGTACTCCAGAAAAGATATGAAATTGTTAAGCCTTTTCTAAAAGCAAAGTGGCATGAAACAGACTTTTAAAAGGTGAGAGATACCTATACATATGTAGTGAATTACTTTAATATGCTCAGTAAGTGATAGCATATGCTAAAGTAATAATCATGTTAAAGTACTGTTCAGTTCATCACCTTAATGGATTACGTAACACTAATAACATGAAAAAGGGGGAAAAGAAGAGAGCTATATCAGAGCACTGTTTCTGTGTGTTATTTGATTCAAACTAGTGTAAATTTGAAATTTATTCTGATAAGTTACATGTATACAGTCAATCCTGCATCAATTGCTTTTAAAATCAGAAAATACAATTATTAATGAAATTAAAATGCTATAATTAAGAAAAAACACTCAATGCAAAAAAAGCAAAAAATGAAGAAATAAACAAAAAGCGATATGAGACTAATAGAAAGAAAACATTTAAATGGCTCATATAAATTTGATTATATCAATAATTACATTAAATATGAGTGAATTAAACAGTCTACTCAAAAGGCAGAGATTGTCAGATTGTAACAAAAATAAAGAAACCCAGCTCAACTATAAGTTGTTTATAGGAGATAGATTTATACATAGATTGAGAATAAAAGGATAGAATACTTTTATTATGTGAACAGCAACAACAGAAAAACCAGACTACTTATCCTAATATTAGACAATTAAAAAATTTAAATTTTGAGATCAAGTTAAAAATAGATTTTGTTTTAAAACATTATACAAAGGGACCTCTTAATAAAATAGAGGCTAACCCATTAAGAATAAATAATAATTATAAGCATGTGCACATAAAGCAGAGTACCAAATATACAAAGTAAAACTAACCTAAATGAAGAGAGAAAGTTCCAGTTCAACACTAATTAAACATTTGATTTCCTATTTTCAATAATTAACATAGCCACTAGATAGAAGATCAGCAAGAGAATAGAAAATTTATACAAGACTACAAGTTATCTAGTTTTAACAGACATCTACAGAGCATTCCACTAGAACAACAGAAAACACATACTTCTCAAGTGTATGGGGGATACTTGAGACAAAGTATGTTCAGTTCAGTTCAATTTCGTTTCTTTCAGTCGTGTCCAACAATTTGCGACCCCATGAATCACAGCACTCCAGCCTTTCTGTCCATCACCAACTCCCGGATGTCACCCAGAATCATGTTCATCAAGTCAGTGATGTCATCCAGCCATCTCATCCTCTGTCGTCCCCTTCTCCTTTTGCCCCCAATCCCTCCCAGCATCAGAGTCTTCTCCAATGAGTCAACTCTTTGCATGAGGTGGCCAAAGTACTGGAGTTTCAGCTTTAGCATCATTCCTTCCAAAGAAATCCCAGGGCTGATCTCCTTCAAAATGGACTGGTTGGATCTCCTTGCAGTCCAAGGGACTCTCAAGAGTCTTCTCCAACACCACAGTTCAAGAGCATCAATTCTTTGGCGTTCAGCCTTTTTCACAGTCCAACTCACATCCATACATGACCACAGGAAAAACCATAGCCTTGACTAGAGGAACCTTTGTTGGCAAAGTAATGTCTCTGCTTTTGAATATGCTATCTAGGTTGGTCATAACTTTCCTTCCAAGGAGTAAGTGTCTTCTAATTTCATGGCCGCAGTCACCATCTGCAGTGATTTTGGAGCCCAAAAAATAAAGTCTGACACTGTTTCCCCATCTATTTCCCATGAAGTGATGGGACCAGATGCCATGATCTTCGTTTTCTGAATGTTGAACTTTAAGCCAACTTTTTCACTCTCCACTTGACTTTCATCAAGAGGCTTTTTAGTTCCTCTTCACTTTCTGCCATAAGGGTAGTGTCATCTGCATATCTGAGGTTATTGATATTTCTCCTGGCAATCTTCATTCCAGCTTGTGCTTCTTCCAGTCCAGCGTTTCTCATGATGTACTCTGTATATACCACAATTGAATACAATTAGAAAATTGGCTCTTTCTTTATCAGGAAAGGAAAGAAGGCTGGAGGATATAGTTTAAATAGTAATATGTTCTGCCATAATTAGGAAAATAGATCAGTTTTGATGAGATAAGCTGCTGCTGCTGGTGCTGCTAAGTCGCTTCAGTCGTGTCCGACCCTCAGCGACCCCATGGACTAGAGCTTACCACGCTCCTCTGTCCATGGGATTTTCCAGGCAAGAGTACTGGGGTGGGGTGCCATTGCCTTCCCCGAGATAAGCTAGAGAGACCAATTAAATTACCTTGGCAATATTCTTGGTCTGAACAAAGACAATGGAGATGGGAAGCTTTGTTATACCATTTCCCTCTTGATTCTATACTTTGAATCATGCACAATTTCTCACCCAGATTTATTGTAATTATGATTTTCATGATTGGGGTGCAATATTGGATAGTCTAGTTCTTTTGGGGAGGAGGCAAAACTCTGGGGTGAGTTACTTCCTCTGGGAAGTGTTTCTTGACCCAAGTAGAAGAATGCTGCTACCAACAAAAAATGCTCAATCATTGTAATAGCAACAGCAGTAATAAAAGCCAAGACAAAGTCAATCAGGATAGGCACCAAAAGCAAATTAGAATAAGAAGAAAGCTTACAATATCAATAATGCTGAGACATTTTGGATGTTTTGGGTATTCATTAATAATGTATAACAAAGTACAGAGTAGATTGAAATGAGAGAATTATCAGGAAAAAAAACCACCTGCATTTAGCAATGGAATTTTTGCACATGAGAATTGAGACAGGGACATAAATCAGGTATATAAAATAATTCTTACTATGCTGTTTATCGGGGAAGGCAATGGCACCCCACCCCAGTACTTTTGCCTGGAAAATCCCATGGATGGAGGAGCCTGGTAGGCTGCAGTCCATGGGGTCACTAAGAGTCAGACATGACTGAGCGACTTCACTTTCACTTTTCACTTTCATGCACTGGAGAAGGAAATGGCAACCCACTCCAGTGTTCTTGCCTAGAGAATCCCAGGGACGGGGGAGCCTGGTGGGCTGCCGTCTATGGGGTCGCACAGAGTCGGACACGACTGAAGCGACAGCAGCAGCAGCAGCAGCATGCTGTTTATTGGTTTAGAGCAGGATATATCAACCCCTATGTAAACATGCCTGAGGATGAAAGACAAGAATGGCATTAGGTAAAAGGTGACACTAGAGCTCAGAGTTGAACTCACCTGTACATGCATAAAAAGGGGAGAAGGGAATGCAGAATTGGGATAACTCTGGAGGAATTTTCCAAATGCAGGAGCAGGAAAATAGAAAGTAAAATGTGAGTAAAAACAGATGATGTAAAAGGATTGCATAAAGGGAGGGTCAAAAAACAACACTGAGTGACAGATTGAGCTGCTCTATCAGTTAGAGTGGGACAACAAAGGTGTTCCTGGCAAAGCACATTCTCCTTTGGGTGGGTCAGAATTTCAGAGGAAGGATTGAATTAAATATATCTGCCAGCTCCAGGCATCAAAGGGAAATATGTTCTTTGACCACACAATAGATTCTGCTAAGAAATTGCATGAGTTGAAGACTCATCTTTAAAAAAAAAAAAAAAAAAAAAAAACTTCATTCATAGCACAGTAAAGGGAATAAATAAGCTTCTAATTAAACTTGTCATCTTTAAAAGTGTGGAAAATACCTGTATTTACTGAGAAATTGCTCAAAAGTGCCTAAAGAGGTGACAATTATGATACAGTAAATGAGAAATACGGGGAAGGCAATGGCACCCCACCCCAGTACTTTTGCCTGGAAAATCCCATGGACGGAGGAGCCTGGTAGGCTCCAGTCCGTGGGGTCACTAAGAGTCGGACACGACTGAGCGACTTCTCTTTGACTTTTCACTTTCATGCATTGGAGAAGGAAATGGCAACCCACTCCAGTGTTCTTGCCTGGAGAATCCCAGGGACAGGGGAGCCTGGTGAGCTTCCGTCTATGGGGTCGCACAGAGTTGGACACGACTGAAGCGACTTAGCAGCAGCAAATGAGAAATATGTCAGCAAATTTGGAAAATTCACCAGTGGCCACAGGACTGGAAAAGGTCAGTTTTCATTCCAATCCCAAAGAAAGACAATGCCAAAGAATGCTCAAACTATCGCAAAATTGCACTCATCTCATGCGCTAGTAAAGTAATGCTCAAAATTCTCCAAGCCAGGCTTCAGCATTATGTGAACCGTGAAATTCCAGATGTTCAACCTGGTTTTAGAAAATGCAAAGGAACCAGAGATCAAATTGCCAACATCCGCTGGATCATCGAAAAAGCAAGAGAGTTCCAGAGAAACATCTATTTCTGCCTTATTGACTACGCCAAAACCTTTGACTGTGTGGATCACAATAAACTGGAAAATTCTGAAAGAGATGGGAATACCAGATCACCTGACCTGCCTCTTGAGAAACTTATATGCAGGTCAGGAAGCAACAGTTAGAACTGGACATGAAAAAACAGACTGGTTCCAAATAGGAAAAGGAGTACTCCAAGGCTGTATATTGTCATCCTGCTTATTTAACTTATATGTAGAGTACATTATGAGAAATGCTGGGCTGGAAAAAGCACAAGCTGGAATCAAGATTGCTGGGAGAGATATCAATAACCTCAGATATGCAGATGACACCACCCTTATGGCAGAAAGTTAAGAGGAACTAAAAAGCCTCTTGCTGAAAAAAAAAAAAAAAAAAAGAAACAAAACTTCATTCAGTGAAAGAGGAGAGTGAAAAAGTTGGCTTAAAGCTCAACATTCAGAAAACTAAGATCATAGCATCTGGTCCCATCACTGCTAGGGAAATAGATGGGGAAATAGTGGAATAGTGTCAGACTTTATTTTTGGGGGCTCCAAAATCACTGCAGATAGTGACTGCAGCCATGAAATTAAAAGACGCTTACTCCTTGGAAGGAAAGTTATGACCAAACTAGACAGCATATTAAAAAGCAGAGACATTACTTTGCCAACAAATGTCCATCTAGTCAAGGCTATGGTTTTTCCAGTAGTCATGTATGGATGCAAGAGTTTAACTATAAAGAAAGCTGAGCACCGAAGAATTGATGCTTTTGAACTGTGGAGTTGGAGAAAACTCTTGAGTGTCCCTTGTACTGCAAGGAGGTCCAAACAGTCCATCTTAAAGGAGATCAGTCCTGGGTGTTTATTGGAAGGAGTGATGTTTAAGCTGAAGCTCCAATACTTTGGCCACCTTTGCAAAGAGCTGACTCATTTGAAAAGACCCTGATGATGGGGAAGACTGAGGGCAGGAGGAGAGGGGCACAACAGAGGATGAGATGGTTGGATGGCATCACCAACTAAATGGACCTGATTTTGGGTGGACTCCAGCAGTTGGTGATGGTCAGGGAGTCCTGGCGTGCTGCAGTTCATGGTGTCGCAGAGTCGGACACGACTGAGTGACTTAACTGAACTTAAGTGAAAGAAGAAAATCTTTTGGCAGCACAATGTGATAAAACATGAGGAATATTAATTTTGAAAAGCAAAATTCATTGGAAAATCATGAATCCAATTGCACTACTTTTTAATCCCCAAACACAATCTCCCTATTTTTATCTTCTATGCATTAGCCTACTCACCCACACAGTTAAGATATTAGAATACCCAGGATCTTTACTTTCTGAAGAATTCTTTCATGAATTCTATCACTAAAATGTGCATGTATCTACCTCCAAATTGTCTGAGAACATCTATAAAGTCCTTTTTGTAGATAGGCCTCCTTAATAGCAGTATCATATAGAATTAGCTTCCTACTTTTCCTGTCTCTTGCTAGGGCATTAGGTCTGTGATCAAAACTACTGAAAAACTTTAGCTCTTTGCTATGCCATAGAAAGTAAATCCACATATCAAGTGCTTCATAAATGGACAGAACTATCCAGTGTTCCAAACTGTCTTTGTCCTCCAGTGGTTGGAAGTCTGCTAGTTTTCATGAACTGGGGAACTAGGGAGGAGATGTACCAGGGCAACTTAAAAGACACCAAGTATTCTGTTCTATTGATGTTTAGCATTTTTTTTTTTCTTGAATAAACACTCCTTGCAACTTTGATTAATTTCCAGAGTTCTGAATTACTTGATTTTGACATTTATTTTTTCCTAGTGCTTTTATTTGGAGAAGGCAATGGTACCCCACTCCAGTACTCTTGCCTGGAAAATGCCATGGACAGAGGGGCCTGGTAGGCTGCAGTCCATGGGGTCGCTAAGAGTTGGACACAACTGAGCGACTTCACTTTCACTTTTCTCTTTCATGCATTGGAGAAGGAAATGGCAACCCACTCCAGTATTCTTGCCTGGGGAATCCCAGGGACAGCAGAGCCTGGTGGGCTGCCGTCTATGGGATCGCACAGAGTCGGACACAACTGAAGCGACTTAGCATAGCATAGCATAGTGCTTTTATTGCTTTTATGGAATAGGTTCTTATCTCCTCTTATGGACTGAACGTTTGTGCCTGCCTCCACCCCAGAAATCATGTGTGTTGAATCCCTAACTCGTAAGGAGATGGTGTTTGGAGGCAGGGCCTTTGGAAGGTACATAGGTCCCAAGAATGGAGCCCTCATAATGGAATTATTGTCCTAAGGCAAAGAGACACAGGAAGATCTCTCTTTCTTGGCCATGTGAGGACCCAGCAAGAAGATATCTATCTGCAAGCAAGAAAAAGAGTTCTCATCAGGAATCAAATCAATTGTCACCTTGTTCTTGGGTTTCCCAGCCTCCAGAACTGTGATACATATATTTCTGTTGTTTAAGCCACTCAGATTATAATACTTTGTTATAGCAGCGGGACCTGAGTCAGACACTCCCTCACTTCAGATTTTATATGCAATATTTAATTCAATCTTCATTTTCTAGTCAGTCAGGGCAGCTATAATTATCTTTGCATTTGATTTTGTAAATAGATATAAAAAGAAGAAAAAGGACGAGATGGAAGAGGAGGAAGTGAAAAAGTAGAAAAGGAGGGGAGGAGAAGAGAAGGGGAGAGAGGGAGCAGGGAATCAATCCACTGATCTTAAGTGCTTGGCTTCTAAAAATCAAATATCTCCTAATTAGGCAGTGCTCATTTACTGATATCTGGATTTCTGTATTCTAACCTACAGAACTCTCAGTGCATCCAGAGTAAAAATGCAATGACAATATTCTTATTTAAAACTAGAATAATTTATTTGGAAAGATTTAGAGAGGAATAATTGTCAGTTGCCTGTGATGGTTAAGATGCAACTTGACTGAAATATAGAGACTCTAATAAAATTACAGGAACAATGAGTAATCATCAACATTTCTCTAAGTTCAGATAATTCCTAAGTGGGGCATGGAAGTCAGAGGCACAGAATTTGCTTCCAGCACCTGACATAATACCATAAATAACAGGCATCTTTGAGAAAAGCCATAATATTCTTTACCTGAATGAATATAAAACATAAGACCACTATGATAATGTTTGATTTTCCTAGTTTTGGGAAATGTCTGGATCACACAGAGTTCCTTCCACATAAACTTTTCCCTAAGTTATCCCAGAGAGCACCCCAAGGATTTCATTTTGGTGCTGAGAAGGCTGAGGATGAGAGAGGTTAAGTGATTTCTTCAATATTATCCCAGCATTCATGTTATAGTTGGGATCAAAGTCTCCTAATTTCCATGGACTTTTTCCTTCATATTACCTTATCTTCATAAAAAAACCCTGATTTTTAAGATTATGATTGAGGCCAGAATTAAACAGTAAAACTTCTCTGTATGAAAAGAACTCTGATCCAAATTCCAGATGATCTGGAAAAGCCAAAGTCTTTTCAAAGAAGCAGTAATGAGATTGGCATTTTGAGTAATACTGATTAATGATGACATGAGACCACAAAATTGTAGCTCTCTTTGCCTGGTCCTGTTAAAAACAATAAAAACAAAATAATAAAACAAAAGATAAAAGCAAACAAACAATGAGCATCCCTCATCATCCAGTCACACCAGGGTTAAATCGCAATTCACTGTAGTCACCACCAACAGTGTACCCTGAGGGGAATTCAGGATTAAAACAAAACAAAATAGGATGCAGCGCTCTGCACACTGGATAAACATTCCTAGGTAGTGAAGATATATTCCTTAGGATGAATTTCATTGACCACTGGTTTTTGCATCTTCCAACACATAGAAAGCACTAAAATCATTAAGTTGAGATATCTGTTCTTTTTGATTAGCAGTAGTCTCTTAACAAGATACATGACTACATTGCCATGTATGTCCCAGTTTCAACTTTCTCTCCAAAATTATATATATATATATATATATATATATATATATATATATATATATAGAGAGAGAGAGAGAGAGAGAGAGAGAGAGAGAGACTTCCCCTTGTGGCTCAGCTGGTTGAGGATCCGCCTACAGTGTAAGAGACCTGGGTTCAATCTCTGGGTTGGGAAGATCCCATGGAGAAGGGAACAGCTATCCACTCCAGTATTCTGGCCTGGAGAATTCCATGGACTGTGTACACAACTGAAAGACTAAGAGTGCATGTGAGCATGTGTGCACACACACACATACACACACACACACACACACACACACACACACACTGATTCCTTCCCTACCTCTTAGGAGCCGTTTACTCAGAGCTACTGAATGGTTGTGTCCCTAAATAAAGTATAAACGTGCAACTATCAAGTTGAGCATTCTTTTTTTAAGTTGGAAATTTTAATTCTGAAATTTAAGGTGTCCTGCAGATAACTTTGAACTCTTAAATTAAGAGAAATAAAATATCACTTAGAAGATGTGACTTAGGCCACAGGCTTCTTAAAAATTTACTTGTCCTACCCCCTAATCCAGTATCTGTTTTCAATAACTTTCTCAATCAATTGGGTCATCTTAAAGAGATAGTATAGTTAAATTTGTATCATTTTATTGTGTTTAGATTTCTGCTAGAAGAAAAATAATGCTTATCAGTCCCAGGGCTTTGGTTTTTAAACATGAAAAACCACTGTGAAGTTACAGTCTAGTTCACCAAATATGAAGAGTCAGCAATGGAAATTAATTCTATCACCTGGAAGAGAGTTTCAAAACAAAATTGAAAATATCCTTTCTTTGTACAATCATGGTGTGTGTGGTTGAGGTTATTTTTCCCCTAGTGATTTTCCTTTTAATTTGACAAGGCACTCTGTTAGGAATAGGGACAGTAAAATAAACTATAAACATTTCCTGACCAAAAGGAACTTAGATTTATTTTCCTAAAATATGCTTTCCTATGTCACTGTCATGCTAAACATTGGTTAAGCATGGGATATTCTATGCAGATTCCTGAGTTTAGTCTGGAAGAGACTGGAAACAATGCTGGTTTAACAGCTGCCATTTATTTTTTCTTTACCTAATGTATGTCAGGCATTCAACTAAGTTGATAGATGATTTGTTTGTTCATTTGGTTATGTATTATATTTTGCAATTAGAAGCACAGAGCAATACCAAGGGAAAAGCATTAACTTGGATTTCAGCTGATGTGGTTTCAAATCCTGACTCTACTGCTTAATATTTCTGTCATCTGAGAAACCTGCTAAAACTTTATGAGACTGTTTTAATTGGAAGGGGATTTAGAAGGCTATATCAGATAATATAGTTAAAGTTTTTAACATACTCAGATAAGGTGCTTAACAATAAGATTAGATATTTTCTCTTAGTTTTTTATTTTATTCAATCTATAGTTGGAAAACTGAAACTCGAATATATTAGCAATATGCAGTAATCATATAACTAGAGAGTGCAATAGTTCCAAAGTCCTGCTTTTTCCAAGAGATTGTATTTAGTCTCCATACAGCCTCCAATTTCTTTTTCAGTTTGTTTCCTCTCAGTTCAGTAGCTCAGTCGTGTGCAACTCTTTGTGATCACATAAATCGTAGCACGCCAGGCCTCCCTGTCCATCACCAACACCTGGAGTCTATTCCGAGATGCCATCCAGCCATCTCATCCTCTGTCGTCCCCTTCTCCTCCTGCCCGCAATCCCTCCCAGGATCAGGGTCTTTTCCAATGAGTCAGTTCTTCTCATGAGGTGACCAAAGTATTGGAGCTTCAGCTTTAGCAACAGTCCTACCAATGAACACCCAGGACTGATCTCCTTTAGGTTGGACCTCCTTGCAGTCCAAGGGACTCTCAAGAGTCTTATCCAACACCACAGTTCAAAAGCATCAATTCTTCAGCACTCAGCTTTCTTCACAGTCCAACTCTCCCATCCATATATGACCACAGGAAAAACCATAGCCTTAACTAGATGGATATTTGTTAGCAAAGTAATGTATCTGTTTTTTAATATGCTATCTATGTTGATCATAACTTTTCTTCCAAGGAGTAGATCAGATCAGATCAGATCAGTCGCTCAGTCATGTCCGACTTTTTGCGACCCCATGAACTGCAGCACGCCAGGCCTCCCTGTCCATCACCAGCTCCCGGAGGTCACTCAGACTCGCATTCATCGAGTCAGTGATGCCATCCAGCCATCTCATCCTCTGTCGTCCCCTTCTCCTCCTGCCCTCAATCCCTCCCAGCATCAGAGTCTTCTCCAATGAGTCAACTCTTCGCATGAGGTGGCCAAAGTACTGGAGTTTCAGCTTTAGCATCATTCCTTCCAAAGAAATTCCAGGATTGATCTCCTTCAGAATGGACTGGTTGGATCTTCTTGCAGTCCAAGGGACTCTCAAGAGTCTTCTCCAACACCACAGTTCAAAAGCATCAATTCTTCGGCGTTCAGCCTTCCTCACAGTCCAGCTCTCACATCCATAGCATCTTTTAATTTCAAGGCTGCAATCACCATCTGCAGTGATTTTGGAACCCATCCCAAAATAAAGTCTGACACTCTTTCCACTGTTTCCCCATCTATTTGCCATGAAGTGATGGGACCAGATGCCATGATCTTCATTTTCTGAATGTTGAGCTGTAAGCCAACTTTTCACTTTCCTCTTTCACTTTCATAAATAAGTTTTTAGTTGCTCTTCACTTTCTGCCATAAGGGTGGTGTCATCTGCATATCTGAGGTTATTGATATTTCTCCCGGCTATCTTGATTCTGGCTTGTGCTTCTTCCAGTCCAGAGTTTCTCATGATGTACTCTGCATATAAGTTAAATAAGAAGGGTGACAATATACAGCCTTGACGGACTCCTTTTCCTATTTGGAACCAGTCTGTTTTTTCATGTCCAGTTCTAACTGTTGCTTCCTGACTTGCATATAGGTTTCTCAAGGACAGGTCAGGTGGTCTGGTATTCCCATCTCTTTCAGAATTTTCCACAGTTGATTGAGATCCACACAGTCAAAGTCTTTGGCGTAGTCAATAAAGCAGAAATAGATGTTTTTCTGGAACTCTCTTGCTTTTCAATGATCCAGAGGATGTTGGCAATTTGATCTCTGGTTCCTCTGCATTTTCTAAAACCAGCTTGAACATCTGGAAGTTCACGGTTCACATATTGCTGAAGCCTGGCTTGAAGAATTTTCAGCATTATTTTACTAGTGTGTGAGATGAGTGCAATTGTGTGGTAGTTTGAGCATTCTTTGGCATTGCCTTTCTTTGGGATTGGAATGAAAACTGACCTTTTCCATTCCTGTGACCACTGCTAAGTTTTCCAAATTTGCTGGCATATTGAGTGCAGCACTTTCACAGTATCATCTTTTAGGATTTGAAATAGCTCAACTGGAATTCCTTCACCTCCACTAGCTTTGTTTGTAGTGATGCTTCCTAAGGCCCACTTGACGTCACATTCCAGGATGTCTGGCTCTAGGTGAGTAATAACACCACTGTGATTTTCTGGGCCATGTCGCTCTTTTTTGTACAGTTCCTCTATGTATTCTTGCCACCTCTTCTTAATATCTTCTGCTTCTGTTAGGTCCATATCGTTTCTATCCTTTATCGAGCCCATCTTTGCATGAAATGTTCCCTTGGTATCTCTAATTTTCTTGAAGAGATCGCTAATCTTTCCCATTTTGTCGTTTTCCTCTATTTCTTTGCACTGATCTCTGAGGAAGGCTTTCTTATCTCTCCTTGCTATTCTTTGGAGCTTTACATTCAGATGCTTATATCTTTCCTTTTCTCCTTTGCTTTGTGCTTCTCTTCTTTTCACAGCTATTTGTAAGATCTCCTCAGACAGCCATTTTGCTTTTTTTTCATTTCTTTTCCATGGGGATTGTCTTGATCCCTGTCTCCTGTACAATATCACAAACCTCATTCCATAGTTCATCAGGCACTTATCTATCAGATCTAGGCCCTTAAATCTATTTCTCACTTCCACTGTATAATCTCTACCACTCCATTAAAGCAGCCTTCCCTAAGGTCACTTTTTATCAGCACGGCTCCTTAACATCTTTTGGTTGCTAAATCATCTGATATAAGATTGCTCATACTATAGTAATTATGGTATTATAATTACTTTTATACTTATTTGTCCTCCAGCTAGATTTATTTCCTAGAAGGAAGAGTCAAGATGCTTATGTCTGAGTCCCCATTGTTTGACAGGATAGTTAATAATTGTTTATTGAATAAATTGAATTTCATTGCAAAATAAAACTGAATTGAAAATATGAATGAAGAAAAAATAATACATTCTGTTATAACCTTCTGTGTCCTCTGTTAATGTCTTCCCTGTAGATAAAATATCCCATATTATGGTTGAATCCATGGTCTTCTTTTTTTCTGAATGTGTACCTTAGACAAGTTACTTAATTTAATTTACAGGCTTAACAGAAAATTTAAAATCATGGAATGGATATATGGATTCTGAAATTTCAGTTTCCCTGAAATCAGAGCTTGATATAGCTTTCTATGTAGATAGTTTATTTAAAAATGTGAATGCATATAGCAAGTGTGTGGGACAAAGGAGTAAACACAGAAGGAGGAGATAAAGGCAAATAATATGTTAGTGAGTTTTCCATCATCACAAATCTTTCTGAAGAGCCCACAGAGGGCTTCACAGAACTAACTGCCTGGGAGACTGAAACAAAAAAAAAAAAAAAAAAATTATCCATTGACTTCTCTTCCCAATTGGTCAAGGTGACCACATGAGTGTTCACTTTGATTTAATCCTGAATTATACATGATGAGCAACAGCAGCTTCCTGTGGATGTGTCATGCTGCAGAATCAGAAAATCTCTAGGATGGGAAGTGAGAGGTCTACAAAATAAGGCCAAGGCAAAACACTGTAACATTGCACCTTCCTGAATTGATTAACACCTATGCAGTGCTGGTCATAGTTGTGGTGGTTAGAATAAGAATGAGTTTAGAAGTTAGGATGTAGTGCCTGAGGAGAGCAAGACTGTCCACTTCTTGTACTCTTTGGACCCATTTTTGCCTTCAAGCCCACTTTGTCACCACTTCAAATTGAAGGCCAATCACAGTCTCTTCAAATACTTAATTCAAATAATTAATGAGATAAGCTAGAGTCCCCACTGCTACAGTTTTACCTGAGGCAATAATGAACCCTGCAGTCCCTTTACTTGACTGGTGGGATCACAAAAATCAGGGCCCTTGCTCTTGTTGACCTGAGGTTGTTAATCCATCTTTGAAATCATTACCACCTGCATGGAAGAATCAGCATTGCTCTAATGTGTCTCTGGAACTGTGAGTTGTGCTCTTTACATCTACATTACAAAACAGCAACTCTGCACAATTGTAATGAGACTTAATTATCCTTACTAGTCGGACAAGACTGAAGTGACTTAGCAGCAGCAGCAGTAGGGTAAAACATCCTTTGCCTTCAGGTCTGTTGACACGAGGGATACAAAATGAACACATTATAATGGTGACATCATGTTTTGTATAAAATTTTCTCTCTGTCCTCTAACTAAAGTATTTCCCCACCTCCAGCCCAGAAACAACACTCTCTATTAAAGCAGAGTGTATGGGGAAAAGGAGAAAAAAAAAAAAATCATGTCATCGTGAGTGATTGTATGAGGGACGTATTCTACCTTCTGTTTCACAGACACTTAAGCTTAGTTTTGGGGGGTTATGGCACCATATAATAGTTATTTATTAAGCACAAACACTTGAAAGACAGTGTCCCAGTGCTGAGCAATATTTTCCTGAACTAGCACCTTTTCTGAAACTTTAATATATCATTCTTTTTCTAAGACATCAACACCTCCAGTTACATAGTCATTAGATATCTCAATGTCAAGAGCTGAGTCTCCAGTAGGTCCATAATAAATGGGTTAATTATTTACAGAACTGATTTCAAACATCCAGTAGTACTCTGCCACTGTAGGAATGGCCTTGCTCTAGAAATATGAAGGTGCACCCTGCAAATATTTCTATTAGGACTTGCCGACTTCATAAGGAATCCTTATCTATTTTATATACTAATAATTCCATTAGATTTATAGGACTGCTGCTGCTGCTGCGTCGCTTCAGTCATGTCCGACTCTATGCGACCCCACAGAGGGAAGCTCACCAGGCTTCCCTGTCCCTGGGATTCTCCAGGCAAGAATACTGGAGTGGGTTGCCATTTCCTTCTCCAATGCATGAAAGTGAAAAAAGTGAAAGTGAAGTCGCTCAGTCGTGTCCGACTCTTAGCGACCCCATGGACTGCAGCCTACTAGGATCCTCCGTCCATGGGATTTTCCAGGCAAAAGTACTGGGGTGGGGTGCCATTGCCTTCCCCGAGATTTATAGGACTATACGACTTTAATGGCATAAAATTTGCCTCACACTTAACTTCCTGCCCTAGTGGCTCAGAGGTTAAAGCCTCTGCCCACAATGCGGGAGACCTGGGTTTGATCCCTCAGTTGGGAAGATCCCCTGGAGAAGGAAATGGCAACCCACTCCAGTATTCTTGCCTGGAGAATCCATGAACTGGGGAGCCTGGTGGGCTACAGTCCACAGGGTCGCAAAGAGTCAGACATGACTGAGTGGCTTCACTTTCACTTTTCAAACTTGCTGTAGAGATTCCCTTGTTTGGGACATTACTCAAAACTGCCAGCCTTGTGAGTCACTAGATAAGTAAGCTTTTACCAAGTATAGCATATGCTGACTGCAAAATAGAAAAAGACCCGCCAAAAGCTATCTATGAGGGCAGGAATGAAAAGCAAGAACTTATCTTTGACTTTAGATACAATGTCACAGTGTGCTCCAAATCATCAAGCTTCTAAAAACTTATTCATGCAGCAGACTCCCAATCCTTTTGACTTTATCTCCTTCACTCTGGCATAACAATGTCTTAGTTGGTTATTTAGAGTACTTGCTACACTACTTATCTAATTCTATTAATATTAGAATAGTGGATTACATCAGAATAGTGGATTACAAAATGTTCTAGAGATTGTCAAGATGATCAACATTCCTTAGAACGGTATTAAAAAGAGAACTGAACTATGTCTAGAGACAGGTAAAAAACATGTCTTTCAATTACTTAAGCTTCTTTTTGTAAATTTTGCTTTTTTTCAATAAACCAACTCAGTTTTACAGATCTTTAACATTTTTATATTCTTCATTACATTTTTCTGCTTTGATCTTTGTTATACCCTTACTTATACTAACTTTGGGCTTAACTTGTTCTTTTTTCAATTTTATGAAGTATAAATCTCAGTTCAGTTCAGTAGCTAAGTCATGTTCAACTCTTTGTGAACCCACAGACTGCAGAATGCCAAGTTTCCCTGTCCATCACAAACACCCAGAGCTTACTCAAACTTATGTCTATCAAGTCAGTGATGCCATCCAACCATCTCAACCTCTGTTATCCCCTTCTCCTTCTGCCTTCAATCTTTCCCAGCATCAGGGTTTTTTCAAATGAGTCAGTTCTTTTCATCAAATGACCTAAGTATTGGAGTTTCAGCTTCAGCATCCGTCCTTCCAATGAACACCCAGGACTGGTCTCCTTTAGGATGGATTGGTTAGATCTCCTTGCAGTCCAAGGGACTCTCACAAGTTTTCTCCAACACCACAGTTGAAAAGTAGTTCAAATGTGTGTTTGAGGTCTTTATTTATAATGTATATATTTATTGCTATAAGACTCCTTCTTTGCACTGCTTTTGCTTCATTTTGTAAGTTTGGGTACGCTGTGCTTCAATTTTTATTTGTTTCAAGATATTTTAAATTACTTTTTATATTTCATTTTCGACCTATTGGTTGTTCAGCATGGTTGTTTATTTTCCATCTATTTGTGAGTTTTCAAGTTTTATTCCTGTTACTGATTTCTTGTTTTATACTATTATGATTGGAAAAGATACTTGGCATGCTTTCAATCTTTTAAAATTTCCTGAGACTTATTTTGCAACCTAACACACAATCTGTTATGGAGACTATTCCATGTGTACTTGAGAAGAATGTATATTCTACTGCTGGTTGATATAATGTTCTGTATATATCTGTTAGATCCATTTGGTTTAATGTATAGTTCAATTTTAACATTTCTTTACTGATTTTCTGTCTGGATGATCTATCCATAGCTGAAAGTGGAGTATTGAAATTCCCTACCAGTATTGTATTGTTGTCTATTACTCCTTCCAGACCTGTTAGTATGTACTTAACCAAGAAAAGAGAGGACTCAAAATAAATAAATAAATAAAATTATAAATGAAAGAAGAGACATTGAACAAAGACTACTATGAACCATAATATGCCAATGAATTGTACAACATAGAAAAAATAGACAATTTCCTAGAAATAAACAGCCTATCAAGTGTGAATCATGAAGAATTATAAATTCCAAATTTGAACCAAAACATCCCAATGAAGAAAAGCTCAGGACCAGAGGGCTATATGGTAAGTTCTACAAATAATTTTTTTTTTTTTTCAATTATCATCAATATTTCTCAAGTTCTTTTAAAAACAATGAAGAGGAGGGAATATTCCAACTTGATTTTATGAGGCCAGAATTACCATAATTCCAAAGCCACATAAGGATATTACAAGAAAAAAAATGCAGGCCAATATCTGTGAAGAACATAGCTACAAGAATCCTCAATAAAATGCTAACAAATAGAATTCAACAGCACATTATAAGAAGCATGCATCATGATCAACTGAAATTTATCCCTGGGATTCAAAGATAGTTCAGCATATACAAAGCAATAACTGTGACACACCACACTAATAGAATAAAAGACAAAAATCATATGATCATCTCAATAGATGTTGAAAAAAGTATTTGACAAACTTCAGTATCCTTCCATGATAACAACTGTTAATAAATTAAATATAGAAGAAACAAAACCCATAGTAAATACCATACCCATGCTGAAGTGTTGAAAACTTTCCCTCTAAGTTCAAAGATAAGACAAGTGTGTTCACTTTCACCATTCCTATTAAACATAGTACTGGAAGCCCTAGCAAACAGGCAAATTAGGTAGTTATGCAAAGAAAGAGACAAAGGGCATATAAAGCAAAAATAAAGATATAAAATTGTCACTGTTAGCTTATGACATGAACTTGTGTGGAAAAAATCTTAACACAAAATATTGCAGCAATTAAACACATTCTGTAAAGTTTCAGAATATACAGCCAGTATATAAATCAGGTGCTTTTCTGTACAGTATTAAAAAAAAAAAGTTTTAAAAATATTGTATTTACAGTAGCAATAAAATAACAAAATTCTTAGGAATAATTTTAACTAAGGAAATGAAAGATCTAGACATTGAAAAAACATAAGACTATAAAGCATTATAAAAAAGACTGAAAAAAGCAATACAAAAAGACTGTAAAAGCAATACAATATTGTAAAGTTAAGCAAAAAAAAAAAAAAATAAGAGTGTAAATTACAGTATATTGTACCCCCCAAAAAAAACCAAAATAAATAAATAAATAAATTAAAAAAAAAAAAGACTGAAGAAGACAAAGATAAATGGAAAGATATCTTGTCTTCATGAAATGGAGACATTAATATTCTTAAAATGATTATACTACCCAAAGCTATCTATACATTCAATGAAGTCCTTACCAAAGACCCAATCTCATTTTGCATAGAGATAGAAAAAATAATCTGAAAATTTGAGGAACCTTAAAAAGCTAAATATTTATAATGGATAAGACATGCAAACAATCTTTCATTAATGGATGAATGGATAAGGAACATGCATGTCACACAGTTCAGTTCAGTCGCTCAGTTGTGTCCGACTCTTTGCAACCCCATGAATCGCAGCACGCCAGGCCTCCATGTCCATCACCAACACCCAGAGTTCACTCAGACTCACATCCATCAAGTCAGTGATGCCATCCAGCCATCTCATCCTCTGTCATGCCCTTCTTTTCTTGCCCCCAATCCCTCCCAGCATCAGAGTCCTTTTCCAATGAGTCAACTCTTTGCATAAGGTGGCCAAAGTACTGTAGTTTCAACTTTAGCATCATTCCTTCCAAAGAAATTCCAGGGCTGATCTCCTTCAGAATGGAATGGCTGGATCTCCTTGCAGTCCAAGGGACTCTCAAGAGTCTTCTCCAACACCACAGTTCAAAAGCATCAATTCTTCAGCGCTCAGCTTTCTTCACAGTCCAACTCTCACATCCATCCGTGACCACAGGAAAAACTGTAGCCTTGACTAGACAGACCTTTATTGGCAAAGTAATGTCTCTGCTTTTGAATATGCTCTCTAGGTTGGTCATAACTTTCCTTCCAAAGAGTAAACATCTTTTAATTTCATCCTGCAGTCACCATCTGCTGTGATTTTGGAGCTCAAAAAGATAAAGTCTGACACTGTTTCCACTGTTTCCCCATCTATTACCCATAAAGTGATGGGACCGGATACCATGATCTTCGTTTTCTGAATGTTGAGTTTTAAGCCAACTTTTTCACTGTCCACTTTTACTTTCATCAAGAGGCTTTTGAGTTCCTCTTCACTTTCTGCCATAAGGGTGGTGTCATCTGCATATCTGAGGTTATTGATATTTCTCCCAGCAATCTTGATTCTAGCTTGTGCTTCCTCCAGTCCAGCGTTTCTCATGCTGTACTCTGCATATAAGTTAAATAAACAGGGTGACAATATACAGCCTTGACATACTCCTTTTCCTGTTTGGAACCAGTCTGTCGTTCCATGTGCAATTCTAACTGTGCTTCCTGACCTGTATACAGATTTCTCAAGAGGCAGGTCAGGTGGTCTGGTATTCCCATATCTTTCAGGATTTTCCATAGTTCCAAAGTCAAAGGCTTTGGCCTAGTCAATAAAGCAGAAATGGATGTTTTTCTGGAACTCTCTTGCTTTTTCCATGATCCAGTGGATGTTGGCAATTTGATCTCTGGTTCCTCTGCCTTTTCTAAAACCAGCTTGAACATCTGGAAGTTCACGGTTCACGTATTGCTGAAGCCTGGCATGGAGAATTTTGAGCACTACTTTACTAGCATGTGAGATGAGTGCAATTGTGTGGTAGTTTGAGCATTCTTTGGCACTGCCTATCTTTGGGATTGGAATGAAAACTGACCTTTTCCAGTCCTGTGGCCACTGCTGAGTTTTCCAAATTTGCTGGCATATTGAGTGTAGTACTTTCACAACATCATCTTTCAGGATTTGAAATAGCTCAACTGGAATTCCATCACTTCCACTAGCTTTGTTCCTAGTGATGCTTTTTAAGGCTCATTTGACTTCACATTCCAGAATGTCTGGCTCTAGATGAGTCATCACACCATCGTGATTATCTGAGTCGTGAAGATCTTTTTTGTACAGTTTTTCTGTGTATTCTTGCACCTCTTCTCGATATCTTCTGCTTCTGTTAGGTCCATATCATTTCTGTCCTTTATCAAGCCCATCTTTGCATGAAATGTTCCCTTGGTACCTGTAATTTTCTTGAAGACATCTCTAGTCTTTCCCATTCTGTTGTTTTCCTCTATTTCTTTGCATTGATCTCTGAGGAAGGCTTTCTTATCTCTTCTTGCTATTCTTTGGAACTCTGCATTCAGATGCTTATATCTTTCCTTTTCTCCTTTTCTTTGTGCTTCTCTTCTTTTCACAGCTATTTGTAAGCCCTGCACAGACAGCCATTTTCTTTTTTTGCATTTCTTTTCCATGGGGATGGTCTTGATTCCTGTCTCCTGTACAGTGTCATGAACCTCATTCCATAGTTCATCAGGCACTCTATCTATCAGATCTAGGCCCTTAAATCTATTTCTCACTTCCACTGTATAATCATAAGGAATTTGATTTAGGTCATACCTGAATGGTCTAGTGGTTTTCCCTACTTTCTTTAATTTAAGTCTGAATTTGGTAATAAGGAGTTCATGATCTGAGCCACAGTCAGCTCCTGGTCTTGTTTTCAAGTATATCACACAAGGAAAAACTATTCAACCTTATTCAACCTTTAGAAAGAAGAAAATCCTGCCATTTGTGAAAATATGGATGGGCCTTGAAGGCATGATGCTGAGTGAAATATTCAGACATGGAAAGACAAATACCATGTGATTTCACATATATGGAATCTAAAAACATGAAGCTTAAAGAAACAAAGAGTAGAATGGTGATTTCTAGGGGCTGGAGGATGAATGGGAAGATGTTGATCAAAGGGTACAGATGTTCAGTTATATGATGAATAAGTTCTGGGCTAAAGCACATAATAGTTACCATAGTGAACAATGTTGTATTGCACACTGAAAAGTTACCATGAGAATAGAGATTTACCTTTCTCACTATAACAACAAGAACAAAGAGCTACTGTGTGAGGTGAAGTACTTGTTTACTAACATTGTGCTAAACCTCCAGCAATATGTACAGGTTTACATCATCACACTGTACACCTTAAGTTTAAATAATGTTGCATTTCAATTATATATCAATAAAGCAGTGAAGGGGAGCTTATTTTGTTATTCCTTATTGATGAGAAGAGTCTGTTCATTAGATTAATAGCCATATACCAAGCACCAGAGGTTGCACTCTGTTAATCTGTTCAAGTAGAACTATCACATCACACATGTAACTGAAAATGTGGCTATCATTTATTCAAGTTTAGTAGAGCAATATCATATCCTAAGAGTGATCTTTGTTTACAGGATGCTGGGGCAGTAACTCTACAGCATACTTTAAATCTTTAATGATAGCTTTAATCCTTGAAATTCCTATAGGATGCATTATTACTTCTCATTTATTATTGTTAACAAGGCCTTTTAAGGGATTTCAATTGGTCCTTGCTGTCACAATGGCTCCTTTGGCACCATGAGGTTCTGCCAGTTCTAAATACATTTATTCCAATTATATACTTGGAGACTAGAGAAATGATTGCACAGAGGGTCTTTAGTAAGAGTCAATGCATCTGGAGATGACCAGGTCTAGAATGCAATTTATAATTGGCATTACTAGCCAGAAGATTTGGAGAAGGCAATGGCCACCCACTCCAGTACTCTTGCCTGGAAAATCCCATGGATGGAGGAGCCTGGAAGGCTGCAGTCCATGGGGTCGCAAAGAGTCGGACACGACTGAGCGACTTCACTTTCACTTTTCACTTTCATGCATTGGAGAAGGAAATGGCAACCCACTCCAGTGTTCTTGCCTGGAGAATCCCAGGGATGGCGGAGCCTGTTGGACTGCCATCTATGGGGTAGCGCAGAGTCAGACACAACTAAAGCAACTTAGCAGCAGCAGCAGCCAGAAGATTCTGATGAGATTTTGGTTTCTCTATATTGATAATATATCTAAACTCATAGCCAACCTCTCTTGAAAAGTCTGGATATTCTTTCTTATGTAGTGCAATTTTAGTCAGTTATATTATTACTGACTTCTATGTGAAAAGATTTGGTAATATTTACATTAACACTTGTGATAGCATTGCAAAATCCTTCCTTCTGTCCTCCCCATTCAGTGGATGGGTTCTGCACTTATCAGTAGTACTATATGGGGGCCATAGTTTTCCATGAGGGTTGTCATCTGCTTCTGGCATAGCAACTTGCTTTCTCTCTCTCTCTCAATGGATTATAGACCTATCCTGCCTCACTGAATGCTGTGCTCTATTAGCTGTCACCACAGATCCCAGAGGACAGGATATTCTCATTGTCATTCTAGCTTCCGTTTGCATTTTGGTGATTATATCTTGCCTCTGACAGTTAAACAGAATCACTTTGCCTCTGCCATTCTGAAATCCCTTCCTTAATGCTCTGTGTCCATCATCTGCATTGTTACTAGAGAGCCCAGGCCCAGGATGACATCTCTTGCTGTCAGCTCCAGTACAGAGAAGAACCAGCACTGATATTGTTAAAATGCTCAGGGTTCCTCTCTGGTATGTGCCTCTTTATCTCAGTTAAAAGAGTGACCTATTTGCCTGTCTAGAGAACATAATCAAGGGGTGCTTCACTGGTTTTATATAAAAAAATCTATTTACACTTTCCTGCACCTTCTGGTCATTACCTCTGTTCCCTGACACTGTTGTGCTGCCATATCAATGTCATTTGCATTCAAGCATTATTATGTCAAAGCCTGAAGGAGCCATACCCACAAAACATACAGTCTGCTTCTAGCTGAACTTGCCAGAACGCTAAAGCTTAGGCACAGGTTGCTACTCTCATATCAAACTTATAATCCAGTTTCCACTGCAGCCGCTCAAGATTTCCCCGATTCTTGCTGGTATCTTAATATGTGGGTGCTGTATGCATGTTTCTTTTTCTTTTTGGAGTTATTTCTATCTGAATATTGGACTGTATGTACTGTGATGAGTTCTTACCCTGCTAACTGCCCTGGAGGTGATGAGGGATAGAGGAGAAACTGCAGAAGAATCAGTATCATCTTGCAAGGCACTTGCTGCAAGTAAAGTTCTTAAGGCAAGATGACACTTGAACAAATACCTGAAAAAGGGGATTGAACAAGCCATCATGGAATCTGGAGTAAGCAGGATCAAAGCAAAGATGACTCGAAGAATAAAACACTAGGATAGGAGTGTAGCCGGGAGAATTGGATGGAGGTGTGAAGACTGGACAGACTCAATGGGAAATCTGTGAGAAAGAGAGTGATAGGAAGTGAGTTTGAATAATCACTAATCCTCACAAGCACCTTTGAGGTATGATCTCCCATTTTCATTAATTTATAGCTTAATGAAATTTACATAATTTGCCTAAGAGAGCTCTTCTAAAGATGTTGTTCAAACCAAGGAGGAATATTTCTAAAATGTGTGTGCTGAACAGCCATGCTGTAGTTGTGTGCCCAGCCCTGTGTAATCCTGCTGATCTGAAATACCTTGTAAATAGTCCCTCATGCTCTGGATCACAGTTGTTAGTCCAGTACCAGCTTTAAGCAATAGATGCCAACCAGATGTACATAAGTGTCATATGACAGTGCTCCATCTAGGCTGCTCACATTTATAGAGATCCTCTTCCATCCTATTTTAAATGAAACTCCCTCCAGCCCTCCCTGTCCCCCTTCTCTTATGTACTATTATTCTTCAATGCACTTATACACTATAATACTATGCCATAAAATGTATTCATTTTCTTAATATCCCCTAGCTAGAACATGTGATCAGAGGGCATCCTGTTATGCCTCCTAATGTATCACTAGGCCCTACAAGAATACCTCCTATACAGAAGGCACACTACAAATATTTATTCAATAAATTAATAATAAATATGCCTAAAACCCACTTAAAACAGTATTAGAGCTGTGCTAAGAGTAGTAGTCATTCTTACTGTTATTTGTTTCATTGCCTTGATTTCTTACTTAATCTTGCTAATTTTTACTTGAGCAACTGCAAAATGGAAGAATTGTCTGTCCCATATGATAATTATAAAACATATGTGAGATAATGTATAAAAGGCAAAGAACACAAGACCCAGCTCTTAGAAAACAGTATATGGTAGTTTTCGTCTTTTTTATTATCACTCTCTCAATTTGAGAAGCATTAAATTCTGTATGATAAGTTTACTTCAATTGAGAGAGACATGCTCCACTTAATGTAATTGGAACTGTGTGCTTTCACAGATTTTCTCCATTTCAATGTTTCTCTCCTCCATTTGTTATTCATTACTCACTAAATGCAATAATCATGGCTTAGCCTCGAGGTCCTGTGAACAAATGACACTCCATGGAAACCAAACACATTTTCTCACATATACACACAAGTATTTCAGCACAAATAAAGATCACTTAAATGTACAAAGAGTCTCAGGATTATTAAAGAATATGAATTGTTCTGTGAAAATAGCCAACAAACCTTGTGGCTAAGTAATGAATGCTATCCCTTCTCCTGTTGATGGTGGGGCACACACTTGGTCTCATGGTCAGTCCCAGGACCTGGTCAAAGTACTGATATTTATTTGTATGTTATTTCCATTTGGCCATACCATGTTTACATGACATAGTTGGTTAAATTTGTTTTTAACTAAATGGAATGATTTCCTAGCAATAGTTAAGAGTTTCTTCGTTCCTTTTTTTTATTATTGAAAATAGAATTCTCTGGACTTCTTCCTATTGGTTTTGAAAATAAAACTCAACCTTGGATGTCAGTCAACTCTAATTAAATTATGTCTCAGTCACATTCCCATGATGCTAAGGAACTGAACTCCACCAAGCTTTAGCTTCAATTTTGGCAACTGCAAAATCAATACTTCACAAGGTTAATGTGAAAATAATCTTAAAGGGAGATAATGAATGTAGGTGCGTAGCTCCTAAAACTAATAATCTATCATTAGTTTTGTTTTTAAAAATATCTCTCAAGTGCCTATGATATGGTATGTACTGCTCTAAGCTCTTTGAATGTATTATTCAATTGCCACAATTCTTTCCATTAAGTATGTGTAATTATCTTCATTTTACAGTTTTTGACCTGGACAGAGAACCCACAGAACCTGCCTGAATCCCACAGGCCAGGTATTGTTCTTGGAATTTACTTGGGCCACTCAAACCTCGTCACAACCTGTTTAGGAGGTGCATAACAGCCAGTATTTCATGGAGGAGATGACATTTCAGAGAGCCAGGCAATGTGTGATACCTTATTGAAGTTCATAATATCAAAGCAATCTGAGTCCATGGTCAGATTTAACTCATTGTTCTGCTGCTCTTTTTGATGAGTGAAATTAAATAATTAAGATAAATGATGGAAAAATCTCAGTCTTTGGATCACTTTCCTAGGAAATGCTACTTTTTAAAATTGAAGTATAATGGAATCACAATATAATATTAGGTTCATATATGTAAGTAATTTTAAAATTATACTCCATATGAGGTAATTATAAAATATTGGCTTTATTTTCCTATGCTATATATTTTGTTATTATTTATTTTATACATAGCAGTTTATATTTCTCTTAATCATGTAATAAACATTTGTCCTCTGAACTGAAGTAGTGAATTGAATCTCAGATTTTTTGGTGAAGCAGAAAAGTACAGCATTATTGCTTTGCTAGGCAAAAGTTGCTCCAGGAGGCTAATTCCCTCAAAACTGTGTATCCGACCTGGAGGGGATAATGAGGAGTTTTATAGTAACGATTCAGAGGGTATGGTAAGCTCGTGGACATTCTGATTGGTTGTGTGTGTGTGTCAGTCACTCAGTTGTGTCTGACTCTTTATTACTCTATGGACTGTAGCCTGCCAGGTTCCACTGTGCATGGGATTCTCTAGGTAAGGGTACTGGAGTGGGTTGCATTTCCTTCTGATTGGTTGATGATGAGGTAAATGGGAGTCAACATCACCAACCTTCTAGTTTAGTTTCCATTTCAACAGGTCTGATCTACTGCTTGCTGGTAGCACACAATTCACTTCTCCCCTCTAGTGGGGATTTCATTATCTGCATAACAGCTCAAAGATATTGTTATGTGTATCCCTTGAGGGAAAGCCAGGATCCTATTTTAAGGCTGCACTATTGTTTCTTGGCTGCTTTCCCTTGTCTCTGCATCTTCTACCTTAGCAACTGTTTGAACCTGCCCTTTGGAACGCAAGGAAGGTCATGGAGGTTGAAATCTATTTTCTGCAAACTGGGATAAGGGAACACAGAAAGGCTTCCATGCCCCTTCCTTCCCTTCCCCTCTCCCTACTGGTAACTAGTTTTTCCCTCAATATTGGTGAGTCTGTTTCTGTTTTATTTATTCTTTAAGATATGATTTTTTTAAAGTTAGTCATACAAGTAACAACATAGAGTAAGCATTTGTCTTTCTCTTTCTGACTTTTTTCACTAAGCATAATACTAAGGTTATTCATGTTACTGCAAATGGCAAAATTTCATTATTTTTATAGCTAAAAAATGATCTGTTATATATACCACACTTTTTTAACTCATTTATCTGTTGATGGACATTTAAATTGTTTTCATATCTTGGCTATTGTGAATAATGCTGTTATGAACATTAGGGTGTGTGTATCTTTTCAAATTAGTTTTTTCGTTTTATTTGAATATATACCCTCAAGTGGAATTGCTGGGTCATATTGTATTTCATTTTCTGTCCTTTGAGCAACCTCAGTAGTGTTTTCCATGGAGACTGCATTGGTTTACATTCCTACCAACAGTGTTGAAGATTCCTTTTTCTCCATATTCTTACCAATATATATTTTTTGCAGCCTTTATTTACCACATCATTCTGACAGGTGTGAGATAATATCTTGTGGTTTTGATTTGTATTTATCTGATAATTAGCAATGTCAAGCACCTTTTCATGTGCATGGTGCCCATTTATATATCTTCTTTGGGAAAATGCCTATTCAGATACTCTGCCCTCTTTTAAACTGAATAGTTTTTTATATTGAGTTTTATGAGCTATTTATATATTTTGGATGTAAAACCTTTATTGGTTATGTCATTTGCAAATATTTTCTTCCATTCAGTATATTGTCTTTTAATTTTGTTAATTATTTCCTTTGCTATGGAAAAGCTTTTAAGTTTGATTAGGTCCTATTTGTTTGTTTCACCTTAGGAAACTGATCCAGAAAATATTGCTATGATTTATGTCAAAGAGTGTTCTGTCTACGTTACCTCTTAGTAGTTTTATGATTGCAGGTCTTACATTAATAATAAAATATCAGAAAGAGAAAGCGAGAGAATAAGTCCATTTAAAATCACACCCAAACCAATAAAATACCTAGGAATAAACTTAACCAGGGAGGTGGAAGACCTACACTCTGAAAACTATAAAACACTGATGAAGAAAATCAAAGATGATACCAAGAAATGGAAAGATATCCTATTTTATAAATAGGGGGAAAAATATTGTTAAAATGTCCATATTACCCAAAGCAGTCTACAGATTTAATGCAATCTCTATCATAATACTCATGACATTTTTTTTCACAGAACTAAACAAGTAATCCTAAAATTTCTATGGAGTCACAAATGATCCCAAATTGCCAATGCAATCTTGGGAAAAAGGAACACAGCTGGAGGTGTTACACTCACTGACTTCAGTTTATACTATCAAGTTACAGTAGTCAAAATAGCATAGTACTGGGACCAAAAAAGGACACATAATTAATTAAAAATAATAATTCAGAAATAAACCCAAGCACTTATGGTCAATTAATTTATGACAAAGGAGGCAAGAATACAGAATGGCGAAAGGACAATTTCTTCAATTAGTGGTACTAGGGAAACTGAACAGCTACATGTAGAATAATAATTAGAACAAATTGTCACACTATATTTAAAAACATCAAAATTATTTACAGTGTAAATGTGAAACACTATTGTTTTTATTCACAGTGTATTTCACTAACTCCTGGGATCACTGGAAACTCTGCCAGGGACAGGCAAGGAGAGTGATGCTCCCTCCTTTCATTGCAAGTGGGAAAACTCCCACCCCACTCTCAGCCTCACCTTGAATAGAGGAGTCAGTGCCCAGTTGCAAAGCAGAGAGAAATAGGAACCTAACTGGTTTTCTATCTCTCAAGTGAGATGTCTATTCATGTGAGAAAAATCACTGCATTAAAAATAATTTTACTCAGAATTATTTTTCCTGGAAAGTAATCTGAATAATATCCCTGCATTCTATGTAAAGTCAGAGGGAAAGATAGTTCCATTTATACCCATTGATGTTTTGGGTCAACTTCCAGCAGTAAATCCCATAGAAACTAATGTGTGAATTGGAAACAATGTTTTATTTCAGTTAAAGAAAGAGAAAGAAAAAATACAAATATAATCCAAATTTATGGTAGCCCATCTCAGGATATTTGTTCTTTTCTGATCTGTGATTATTGAAGTTACTGTTCTGCTGAGTTTCTCCACACACACACAGGTTGTGCATTATATCTATTTAATATATTTTAATATATATGGCATTGTATACATGGCAGACATGCAACAAAAAATTGAATTTTATGCAAATTATATAATTATAGCATTTTGACCTTATGAGACATTCAGAAGCCATTTATTTCTTGTCCCAGTTTTACAAATGAGAAAAAAATGAAGCCAACAGTTAAGTTTTTGCATAAAGTCATGCAATTAATGTGGAGAAGGAAATGGCAACCTACTCCAGTACTGTTGACTGGAAAATCCCTTGGATGGATGAGCCTGGTAGGCTACAGTCCATGCGGTCATGAAGCGCATGACTGAGCGACTTCACTTTCACTTTTCACTTTCATTCATTGGAGAAGGAAATGGCAACCCACTCCAGTATTCTTGCCTAGAGAATCAAAGGGACAGAGGAGCCTGGTGGGCTGCCATTATGGGGTCGCACAGAGTCAGACATGAGTGAAGCAACTTAACAGCAGCAGCAGCAGCATGCAATTAATGTATAACTTTAAAATAATCCAAGCAAATATTTGCTTAGGAAGTAAATCTCTCATTTATATTCTTTTTTTTTTTTTTTAGAATTTATGTTAGCATGATAAGAACACAGCATAAGATCTGACCTCTTAATCTTTAAGTAAACATACATTATTTTTTTTTAATTGGAATATATTTGTTCTTAAAATGTTTTGTTAGTTTCTGCTGTATAGAAAATTGAATCACCTATACACATATCCATTTTTTTTTTCTTTCCCATTTAGGTCAACATAGAGCTTTGAATCGGGGAAGGCAATGGCACCCCACCCCAGTACTCTTGCCTGGAAAATCCCATGGATGGAGGAGGGTGGTAAGCTCCAGTCCATGGGGTCGCTAAGAGTCGGACATGACTGAGCGACTTCACTTTCACTTTTCACTTTCATGCATTGGAGAAGGAAATGGCAACCCACTCCAGTATTCTTGCCTGGAGAATCCCAGGGACAGCCGTCTATGGGATCGCACAGAGTCAGACACGACTGAAGGGACAGGGGAGCCTGGTGGGCTGCCTTCTATGGGGTCGCACAGAGTCAGAAATGACTGAAGTGACTTAGCAGCAGCAGCAGCAGCAGCAGCAGAGCTTTGAGTAGAGTTCCCTGTGCTATCCAATAGTTTCTCATTAGTTATCTATTTTGCACATGGTATCAATAGTGTATATATGTCAATCCAAATCTCCCAATCCATCCCACCACTTTGTTTCCTTCCTTGGTGTCCCTATGTTTGCTCTCTATGTTTTCATCTCTGTTCTTGCTCTGCAAATAGGTTCATCTTTACCATTTTTCTAGATTCCACATAGGCATTTAAAATACAATATTTGTTTTTCCCTTTCTGACTTATTTCACTCTATATGGCAGTCTCTAGGTTCATCCATGTCACTACAAAAGGGACAGTTTTTTTTTTTTTCCTTTTTATGATTGAGTATTATTTCATTGTCGGAGAAAGCAATGGCACGCCACTCCAGTACTCTGCAGTCCACGAGGTCGCTAGGAGTCGGACACGACTGAGTGACTTCACTTTTCACTTTCATGCATTGGAGAAGGAAATGGCAACCCACTCCAGTATTCTTGCTTGGAGAATTCCAGAGATGGGGGAGCCTGGTGGGCTGCCTTCTATGGGGTCGCACAGAGTCAGACATGACTGAAGCGACTTAGCAGCAGCAGCAATATTTCATTGTGTATATGTACAAAATTTTCTTTATTCATTTTTTCATTGTTAAGTCTTTATAAACCTACTTTACCAATTGTTTTTCTGTTTAAATCGACTATGGATTAAGTATTTCTATATCCTCTGACACAGTACCCTCAATGAAACCTGAACACATTGTGCTTCAATTCTCTATTTAGTTAACTGTCTTCTCCATTAGAGTGTGAACAACTAGAGGCCAGAGTCTTTGCATTAGTTGTCATTGTGTCCTCAAAATCATCCTTAGAGCTTGAGAGTGAAACAAGGAGAAGCCCAAATTAATAAGTCCCAACCACAGATCTTTTACTATGCAGAGTTCACAAGCCTATTTAGGTGTCATAAAGGAGAACAAGAAAGGAGAGTTTAAAATAACCTGCTGGTATGTATTCTGAATACAAGAAATTTTAGTCCATTCCAGTATTTCTTGAGTATTCTTAATCATCATTTGTCCAACCAAGAAGATTTTATGAAATTTAATTTCCACAGTGTGTGTTAAGAAAATGAAGCATATTTATTCTAAATATAAACAATATTGCATTTGTTATTTGATACTTCCTTACTGTCAGCTTTCCTGGTGACTCAAATGGTAAAGAATCTGCCTGCAATGAGGGAGACCTGGGTTTGATCCCTGGGTTGGAAAGATCCTCTGAAGAAGGAAATGGCAACCGACTCCAGTATTCTGGCCTGGAGAATCCAATGGATAGAGGAGTCTGGAAGGCTACAGTCCATGGGGTCACGAAGAGTGGGACATGACTGAACAACAAACACAGTCTTTCTTATAGTCATATAACTCCTGAAATGATGATCTTCTTTGGGAAAGAGTGCTTCCTCCCTACCGGTTGAAAACAACTGGTGTTGGGTAGTTAAAAATCACATTTATTTTAAACACATATGTCTGATAGATGGTATTTAACCACTATTAAAAATGATTGGAGAGATTGGTTCAAGATGGCAGAGTAGAGGAACCTGTGTCCCTCTCTTACTGGGAAAGCACCAAAATTGCAACTAGCTGTTGAACAACTATCAGATCAGATCAGTCACTCAGTCGTGTCCGACTCTTTGCGACCCCATGAATCACAGCCCGCCAGGCCTCCCTGTCCATCACCAACTCCCGGAGATCATTCAGACTCACATCCATCGAGTCAGTGATGCCATCCAGCCATCTCATCCTCTGTCGTCCCCTTCTCCTCCTGCCCCCAATCCCTCCCAGCATCAGAGTCTTCTCCAATGAGTCAACTCTTCGCATGAGGTGGCCAAAATACTGGAGTTTGAGCTTTAGCATCATTCCTTCCAAAGAAATCCCAGGGCTGATCTCCTTCAGGATGGACCGGTTGGATCTCCTTGCAGTCCAAGGGACTCTCAAGAGTCTTCTCCAACACCACAGTTCAAAAGCATCAATTCTTCAGTGCTCAGCCTTCTTCACAGTCCAGCTCTCACATCCATACATGACCACAGGAAAGACCATAGCCTTGACTAGGCGAAACTTTGATGGCAAAGTAATGTCTCTGCTTTTGAATATGCTATCTAAGTTGGTCATAACTTTCCTTCCAAGGAGTAAGTGTCTGTTAATTTCATGGCTGCAGTCACCATCTGCAGTGATTTTGGAGCCCAGAAAAAGAAAGTCTGACACTCTTTCCACTGTTTTCCCATCTATTTCCTGTGTAGTGATGGGATCAGATGCCATGATCTTTGTTTTCTGAATGTTGAGCTTTAAGCCAAACTTTTCACTCTCCACTTTCACTTTCATCAAGAGACTTTTTAGTTCCTCTTCACTTTCTGCCATAAGGGTGGTGTCATCTGCATATCTGAGGTTATTGATATTTCTCCCAGCAATCTTGATTCCAACTTGTGTTTCTTCCAGTCCAGCGTTTCTCATGATGTACTCTGCATATAAGTTAAATAAACATGGTGACAATATGCAGCCTTGACGTCCTCCTTTCCTATTTGGAACCAGAACCAGTCTGTTGTTCCATGTCCAGTTCTAACTGCTGCTTCCTGGAATGTCAGGTCCATGAATCAAGGCAAATTGGAAGTGGTCAAACAAGAGATGGCAAGAGTGAATGTGGACATTCTAGGAATCAGTGAACTCAAATGGACTGAAATGAGTGAATTTAACTCAGATGACCATTATATCTGCTACTGCAGGCAGGAATCCCTCAGAAGAAATGGAGTGGCCATCATGGTCAACAAAAGAGTTCGAAATGCACTACTTGGATGCAATCTCAAAAACGACAGAATGATCTCTGTTCGTTTCCAAGGCAAACCATTCAATGTCACAGTAATCCAAGTCTATGCCCCAACCAGTAACGCTGAAGAAGCTGAAGTTGAACAGTTCTATGAAGACCTACTGGGGAAGGCAATGGCACCCCACCCCAGTACTCTTGCCTGGAAAATCCCATGGATGGAGGAGCCTGGTAGGCTCCAGTCCATGGGGTCACTAAGAGTCGGACATGACTGAGTGACATCACTTTCACTTTTCACTTTCATGCATTGGAGAAGGAAATGGCAACCCACTCCAGTATTCTTGCCTGGAGAATCCCAGGGACAGCCCTCTATGGGATCGCACAGAGTCGGACACAACTGAAGCGACTTAGCAGCAGCAGCAGCAGCATGAAGACCTACAAGACCTTTTAGAACTAACACCCTAAAAAGATGTCCTTTTCATTATAGGGGACTGGAATGCAAAAGTAGGAAGTCAAGAAACACCTGGAGTAACAGGCAAATTTGGCCTTGGAATACGGAATGAAGCAGGGCAAAGACTAATAGAGTTTTGCCAAGAAAATGCACTGATCATAGCAAATACCCTCTTCCAACAACACAAGAGAAGACTATACATGGGCATCACCAGATGGTCAATACTGAAATAAGATCGATTATATTTTTTGCAGCCAAAGATGGAGAAGCTCTATACAGTCAGCAAAAACAAGACCAGGAGCTGACTGTGGCTCAGACCATGAACTTCTTATTGCCAAATTCAGACTGAAATTGAAGAAAGTAGGGAAAACCACTAGACCATTCAGGTATGACCTAAATCAAATCCCTTATGATTATACAGTGGAAGTGAGAAATAGATTTAAGGGCCTAGATCTAATAGATAGAGTGCCTGATGAACAACTATAGATAGGTAGATTCTGGAACCCACAAAAATGATACACCAACTCCAAAGACAAACGAGAAACCACAGAAAGATATAGGAGGGGCTCAATTATAATAAAATCAAATCCTATATCTGCTGGATGGGCAACCCATAAATAGGAGAACAATAATACCAAAGAATTTCTTCCATTGTCAGGTTGTGAGCCCCACATCAGGCTTCCCATCCTGGGGATCCGGCAAAGGGGCTAAGAATCCCCAGGGCATCTAACTCTGAAGGCCAGTGGAATCTGATTGCAGGGCTTTGACAGGACATGAGGGGAAACAGAGATTCCATACTTTGAGGGCATAAACAAAATCTTGTGCACACCAGGACCCAGGGGATATGAGCAGTGACCCCACAGGAGCCTGAACCAAACCTACTTGTTAGTGTTGGAAGGTCTCCTGCAGAGGTGTGGGTTGGCAGTGGCTCACCATGTGGACAGTAGCACTGGCAGCAGCAGTCCTGGGAGGTGACCCTAGGCATGAGCCCTTGTGGAGTTTGCCATTACCATAGAGCCTGTAGACTACAAAGCTGGATCACATCAGGTCAAACAACTAACAGGAAGGAAACACACCCCACCCATTAGCAGATAATTGGATTTTAGTTTTACTGAGCAAGGCCCTGCCCACCAGACCAAGACCTAATTTTTCCCACTGCCAGTCCCTCCCATGAAAAGCTTGTACAAGCCTATTAGTTTCAACCTTCAGAGGGCAGACAGAAGAAACAAGAACTATAATTCATAGCCTCCAGAATGAAAACCACAATCATAGAAATTTAATCAAAATAAAATAAAAAAAAAAAGCAGAGGATTATGTTCCAGACAAAGGAACAAGATAAAAACCAAAAAAAAAAAAAAAAAACAATTAAATGAATTGGAAATAGGCAAACTTCCAGAAAAAGAATTCAGAATAATGAAAATGAAGGTGACCCAGGATCTCAGAAAAAGAATGGAGAAGATGTAAGAAATGTTTACCAAAGGCCTAGAGGAACTAAAGAACAAAGAGAAATAAAAAATACACTAGAAGGAACCAATAACAGAGGCATAGAAACAGATAAGTGAAAATGATCTGGAAGACAAAACTGGTGGAAATCACTGCTGAAAAACAAAATATAGGGGGAAAAAAAAAAAGTGAAAAGAAATGAAGATAGCCTAAGAGACCTCTGGGACAACATTAAATGCACCAACATTTGCATGATAGGGGTCCCAGAAGAAGAAGAGAGAAAGGACCTGAGAAAATACTTGAAGAGGTAAAAGCTGAAAATTTCTTTTACATGGGAAGGTAAATAGTCAGTTAAGTCTGGAAGTGCAGAGGGTCCCAGTCAGGATAAACCCAAAGAAGAACACATGGAGTCACATAGTAATCAAACTGGCAAAAATTAAAGGGAAAGATAAAACATTAAAAGCAACAAGGGGAAAATGACAAATACCATACAAGGGAACTCCCATCAGGTTATGAGCTGATTTCTCAACAGAAACTCCACAAAGCAGAAGGGAATGATATTATATATTTAAAGTGATGAAAGGGAAGAACCTACAACCAAGAACACTTTACCCAGCAAAACTCTCATTCAGATTTGATGGAGAATTCAAAAGCTTCACAAGCAAGCAAAAATGAAGAGAATTCAGCACCACCAAACCAGCTTTACAACAAATGCTAAAAGAACTTCTCTAGACAGGAAACACAAGAGAAGGAAATCATCTGCTAAAAAATAAAGCCAAAAACACTTAAAAATGGTTAACTACCTGCATTGTTTGGCATGTACTGTATAAGGATATGCGTGTTTCTGAGATTCAATACGTAGCTCTATTTGAAGCAAAAGCGTTTCCTGTACTATTGTCACAGATTAAAATGAATATGTATAATCAAACATACCATGTCATGATGTTGCAGATGCTACGACAAAGCTGGTGAATCTCTTTCTGCTGTTCTGATCTTTGGACTTCTAAGAGGGTAACTCCACTTGAAAGTGAGAACACAGGGGATGTTATATCTACTTCCTATTATTCTGGATACTTCTACTGCAACTGGTTTGTCTGTTAAAGATCTGAAGCCAATGTCAATACATTGAATTTTGTCTCAGCTTAATTTTACTCTTAAAGCATCATAAGAGAAGCAGTTGTCTTTCTAGCTTCATAAGTATCACTTTCTAATAATTGTTTCTCTTCTTGAAATGTCACCCTCATTCTCCTCTGAGAGTCTACTTTCTCAATGGTCCTCTAAAGACATTTTTCTTTATGGTATAGTTCATATTAACTTAAAAAAAAAGTGGAGACATTTTTCAAATATGGAACTAATTTATTTGTGCCTTTCCAGTTATAAATCTTCCCATTTATTGGTTGAGTCACACTAATAGCAATTTTGCCTGACTTGATTGGTTGTATCAAACATACAATTTTAATATAAGCTGAGGAATTTGGAAATGATTCCTGGAAGTGGTAGAAAATCACATAAAATGAAACTGCTATCAGGAAATGTAGTAGTTTCTGGCAAATGCGTTCACTTAGCTGCACTCACTTCTTAAGCTTGTGCCAGACCCTGACCTGGGTTCTAAGGGTAAGGAAGCAAAGTCTAGGTTTGGGCTCTGCCTTCCAGAATGTTATAGCCAATTGTAGAGATACTTGTACACAGATTTCTGCAATTAACTGTGTAGTAATTCACTGATTCACACAATAAATACTGCAAATTTAGAAATGAGAAAGATTAAAATGGTGTGAACTGAAAAAAATTTGTTCACTTATGTGGGGAATGAAAAGAATGTATATTGAAAAGTGTATTGAGAACTATATTGTTGAAATTTTAATCACAACAATCAGTGGCCTCTTGATCTTACCTACAGCTCACCTGAAGTCTTCATACTCCATAGCTAAAGATAGACCTACATTCTTAGCAATGGATGACTTCTAATCACTTTTTGCACTTGAATTCCAGACCCAAATATGACAATCTGTAGATCATTTCCAACTCTATGATGCATAAGTCCTTTGGATCAAAATGACCTCAACAGATTTCTTTATTGTCTTCCACAAAATTTCATCCTTCTTTGATGTTATGATTGGCACCACTAAACCCAAACGCAAGGAGTCATTCTTAATCTCAACAAATAATCTAGTTGACTTTTCTTATTAGTTGTCTGTCTGTCTCATTGCTTCTACCACTTATTGTCTTAGTACAGGCCCTTAAGTTGTTGCACTAACAATTTAATCTGTTTTTCAATAACTTTCTGATTCATCTTATACATTCTCTGCACCTATGTTTGTTTTTGTTATTAATAAAAGTAATTTAATTATTTTAAATTAATAAAATTAATATTTTATTAATAATTTAATAATTAATTTATTAATATTTTAAACCACAAAGTTCTTCATAATTCAGATCAGATCAGTCGCTCAGTCGTGTCTGACTCTTTGCGACCCCATGAACCGCAGCACGCCAGGCCTCCCTGTCCATCACCAGCTCCCGGAGGTCACTCAGACTCGCATTCATCGAGTCAGTGATGCCATCCAGCCATCTCATGCTCTGTCGTCCCCTTCTCCTCCTGCCCTCAATCCCTCCTAGCATCAGAGTCTTCTCCAATGAGTCAACTCTTCGCATGAGGTGGCCAAAATACTGGAGTTTGAGCTTTAGCATCATTCCTTCCAAAGAAATCCCAGGGCTGATCTCCTTCAGAATGGACCGGTTGGATCTTCTTGCAGTCCAAGGGACTCTCAAGAGTCTTCTCCAACACCACAGTTCAAAAGCATCAATTCTTCGGCGCTCAGCCTTCTTCACAGTCCAGCTCTCACATCCATACATGACCACAGGAAAGACCATAGCCTTGACTAGGCGAACCTTTGTTGGCAAAGTAATGTCTCTGCTTTTGAATATGCTATCTAGGTTGGTCATAACTTTCCTTCCAAGGAGTAAGCGTCTTTTAATTTCATGGCTGCAGTCACCATCTGCAGTGATTTTGGAGCCCAGAAAATAAAGTCTGACACTGTTTCCACTGCTTCTCCATCTATTTCCCATGTAGTGATGGGACCAGATGCCATGATCTTCGTTTTCTGAATGTTGAGCTTTAAGCCAACCTTTTCACTCTCCACTTTCACGTTCATCAAGAGGCTTTTTAGTTCCTCTTCACTTTCTGCCATAAGGGTGGTGTCATCTGCATATCTGAGGTTATTGATATTTCTCCCGGCAATCTTGATTCCAACTTGTGTTTCTTCCAGTCCAGCATTTCACATGATGTACTCTGCATATAAGTTAAATAAACATGGTGACAATATACAGCCTTGACGTACTCCTTTTCCTATTTGGATCCAGTCTGTTGTTCCATGACCAGTTCTAACTGTTGCTTCCTGACCTGCATACAGATTTCTCAAGAGGCAGATCAGGTGGTCTGGTATTCCTATCTCTTTCAGAATTTTCCACAGTTTATTGTGATCTACACAGTCAACGGCTTTGGCATAGTCAATAAAGCAGAAATAGATGTTTTTCTGAAACTCTCTTGCCTTTTCAATGATCCAGCGGATGTTGGCAATTTGATCTCTGGTTCCTGTGCCTTTTCTAAATCCAGCTTGAACATCAGGAAGTTCACGGTTCACATATTGCTGAAGCCTGGCTTGGAGAATTTTGAGCATTACTTTACTAGCATGTGAGATGAGTGCAATTGTGTGGTAGTTTGAGCACTCTTTGTAGTTTGAGCACTAAGCACGGCCGAGAGGAGCTACCCAACGACTGAGGTCAGGAAGGATGGCGGTGAGGAGATAACCCCTCCCCAAGGTCAGGAAGAGCGGCGGTGAGGAGAGACCCTCATCCAAGGTAAGGTGCAATGGCTGTGCTTTGCTGGAGCAGCCGGGAAGAGATACCCCACGCCCAAGGTAAGAGAAACCCAAGTAAGATGGTAGGTCTTGCAAGAGGGCATCAGAGGGCAAATACACTGAAACCATACTCACAGAAAACTAGTCAATCTAATCACACCAGGGCCACAGCCTTGTCTAACTCAATGAAATTAAGCCATGCCCTTGGGGCAACCCAGGATGGGCGGGTCATGGTGGAGAGATCTGACAGAGTGTGGTCCGCTGGAGAAGGGAATGGCAAACCACTTCAGTATTCTTGCCTTGAGAACCCCATGAACAGTATGAAAAAGCAAAATGATGGATACTGAAAGAGAAACTCCCCAGGTCAGTAGGGGCCCAATATGCTACTGGAGATCAGTGGAGAAATAACTCCAGAAAGAATGAAGGGATGGAACCCAAGCAGAAAGAATACCCAGCTGTAGATGTGTCTGGTGATAGAAGCAAAGTCCGATGCTGTAAAGAACAATATTGCATAGGAACCTGGAATGTCAGGTCCATGAATCAAGGCAAATTGGAAGTGGTCAAACAAGAGATGGCAAGAGTGAATGTTGACATTCTAGGAATTAGCGAACTAAAATGGACTGGAATGGGTGAATTTAACTCAGAGGACCATTATATCTACTACTATGGGCAGGAATCCCTCAGAAGAAACGGAGTGGCCATCATGGTCAACAAAAGAGTCCGAAATGCAGTAGTTGGGTGCAATCTCAAAAACGACAGAATGATCTCTGTTAGTTTCCAAGGCAAACCATTCAATGTCACAGTAATCCAGGTCTATGCCCCAACCAGTAATGCTGAAGAAGCTGAAGTTGAACGGTTCTATGAAGACCTACAAGACCTTTTAGAACTAACACCCAAAAAAGATGTCCTTTTCATTATAGGGGACTGGAATGCAAAAGTAGGAAGTCAAGAAACACCTGGAGTAACAGGCAAATTTGGCCTTGGAATACGGAATGAAGCAGGGCAAAGACTAACAGAGTTTTGCCAAGAAAATGCACTGGTCATAGCAAATAGCCTCTTCCAACAACACAAGAGAAGACTCTATACATGGACATCACCAGATGGTCAACACCGAAATCAGATCGATTATATTCTTTGCAGCCAAAGATGGAGAAGCTCTATACAATCAGCAAAAACAAGACCAGGAGCTGACTGTGGCTCAGACCATGAACTCCTTATTGCCAAATTCAGACTGAAATTGAAGAAAGTAGGGAAAACCACTAGACCATTCAGGTATGACCTGCTGCTGCTGCTAAGTCGCTTCAGTCGTGTCCGACTCTGTGCGACCCCACACACAGAAGCCCACCAGGCTCCCCTGTCCCTGGGATTCTCCAGGCAAGAATACTGGAGTGGGTTGCCATTTCCTTCTCCAACGTATGAAAGTTAAAAGCGAAAGTGAAGTCGCTCAGTCGTGTCCGACTCTTAGCGACCCCATGGACTGGAGCCTACCAGGCTCCTCCGTCCATGGGATTTTCCAGGCAAAAGTACTGGGGTGGGGTGCCATTGCCTTCCCCGCAGGTATGACCTAAATCTTCATAATTGAGCATTATATATTGTCAACGGATTATCTCCTCACCCTAACTGCTCCTTTACTCCCCACTTGTCCCCACAGCTCTGAGGACAAATTCCTCAGTCTTGCTCAATATTATATAGCAAATAAGAGGTAGAGCCACCAGGAAACAAAACAAGATCTGGTTACTTCAGCACTCTTTGTAGCTTCCTTCACTCACTTGTAAATCACTGGGCTTTTGGTTGCTGTAGTTGTCTTTTCCCCCAAGAATTATATTCCATAGACTTCTCCCTGCCTTTTTTTTTCTGTGTCCCATACCTTTCACTCTCGGAAAATGCCTGGGAGTGTCTATCCTAAGTAGCCCCCTCAGGATAGGTCCTTTCTGTCTTGTTCTCTGAAATGGAATTTGCTATTTCCCACCGTGAACTTGATGCTATCTTCTAGGGAGAGCACTTGTCTTTACAAGCCCCTTGACATCAATTAAAAACTAGTCATGTCATCACATTTTTAAAGGGGTAAAATTTATGCTATATCTATTTTTTTTAATTAATCAATTATCTTAATGAGTTGTAAGTGGGATTTGAAAGTGCATGCCAAGGTGGATGATAGAAATCAGAGAAATACTGTTTATATTATCTACCAGAGAAAGCAACTATCTCTGAATACCTGGAGCAGAAGAAACAACTGTCCTACCAGATATGGACTGAATTGTCAGTAAAGGGTAGGGGAGAGGGAGGTGATATATTGAGACATTGAAAGCTGCATCACTGGGGTAAGAGGAAATATTTGGAGAAGCAAAATAAAGGTAGTAGAACTAAAGATGTAGATACACAAAAAATGTATATATACATATATTTCCAGATACTTTTTCCTTATAGGTTATTATTAGGATATTAAGTAGAGTTCCCCATGCTATAGAGAAGGTCTTTCCTGTTTATCTATTTTTATATATAATAATGTGTATCTGTTAACCCCAACCTATCAATCCCCCCAACACTGCTATCCTTTTTGGTAACCATTAGTTTTCTATGAATATTAGTTTATTTCTGTTTTGCAAATAAGTTTATTTGTATCATTTTTTGGATTCAACAAATAAGTTATGCAAATTATATTTGTCTTTCTCTGTCTGACTTACTTCACTAAGTGCGAAAATTTCTAGATCTATCATGTTGCTGCAACTTAATTCCTTTAGAATGTAGAATTCAAAGATGACCATATCCCTCAAAGAAGGGACTGTATACTTACACCAAGGCACATCCAGAAATGGCAAAGGATACACAATGATTGGAAAACTTGGTTTAAACTAATTTCAGTTGTAATTATTTTACTGAAGGTAATTCAATTTTTTCTTGAATAAACATCAATGACTTACTGAATAAAATAAGAAATTTCACACCTGTATTTATAAGAGAATACAAATATTAATGTAGCATTTTTCAAACTACTTTAGATTATATTTTGACACCCATTGAGTAATGTGTAGAAAGAGTAAAATGATCCATCCCTCTTCCCCAAATTCAGTATAACTCTCCAATGCCAAATCTTCTACTATAAGAGACTTTACTCATTTTTATTACAAAAATATTCATTCTAGTTACTTATAGTTTAGAAAGCATGGTAAAGTAAAAAATCAGAGTTAAGGTCACATGATGAAAAAAATTTAGAACCTTACTTTTTCTATTAATCAGTATCTCATAAGCATTTAACATGTATCTAAAAATGCTTAATAAATAGCATTGATAAGGGCTGAATACTACTCTGCTAAGTCTATATCATAATTTATTTGGATCATTTATTGTTAGAAATCTACATTATTTCGATATTCTATTATACATAGTTCTTTGATGACTATTTTAAAATAAACATTTATTATCTAATTCCATGTTATATGCTTAGGATAGATTCCTAGAAAAGAAAACAAAACAAAAAAATAGATGAAACCAAAATTCTTCTTTGTTAAGGTTAAATAAATTATTTCCATGTGCTTCTCTTTGGTACAAATGGGTATTCCTATCTAAACAACTCTTCTAGATTAACTGGATTCCTTGTGCGATCCCCACAGTGTGTAATATTCATACAATTGCTTAGCATCATGTTGCCCAGAGGAGCATCATCTGTCAAAAGTGAGGACCATCTTCTGGAGGGCTCTGTGCCCTCTAAGTTTGATGGTTGGCAGTTCTGATGATCAAAACCAACCTCGGTTTTGATAATTCACTACAAGTGCTCACAGAACTCCCTGAAAACCTACTGTACTCACAGTTATATTTGAGTTTAGTGAAAAGATACAGATCAAAATCAACCAAAGAAAGAGACATAGGGCAGAGTCTGGGCTACATTCTTTGACTCCAACCAATGGAAATAAGTCTGTGTTAATTCTGTTACCAGCAAAATAAAACGGGCTGCTTTGTTTCAGCTCAAAATAATGAAAATATTTGGTCTTCAAATCAAAATCTTCCTGGATAAAGAGGAAAGTGTTTGAGAAGTAAAATATCTCAGGAAAAGGAGGTCAATGCCGTAAATGGTCATATCTTCAAAAATACTTCTGGAAAGTGAGGAGTGCAGATCAGGGGAAAGTAATCCAGTTAGAAGGTGAGGTGTTGGGAAGAGCTTGAGAAGAAAGTGGACAGTTACAACAAACTAGTCAGGATTAGAGAGGTAAAAGTTAAAACAAGGAAATTCTGAAAAAGTACAGCTCATGCTACACACACACAAGTACATACACACACATACATACATTTCACACAAGAACCAAAGAATATATGTTAAAATAATCACAGGTAACAGCTAACACTTATTGAATATATAATTATGGGTCAGTTGCTGTAATAAACTTATTGGCTTAATTAGCTTGTTGCTCCTAAGACAGTGAGTCACAAGAACATATTTTATCTCATTTTTAATCAGTCCCAATTGGATAATAATTCTACTGGCCATGATTAATGCAAAGATCATACCAACACAACTTAGCATGTAAATTTGACAACATCCAAACCAGTCTCCACCTATTCAACTAGACCTGTCCACTGATTACACTCTTAGATGTCATGACATTGACAGCTTACTATAAAAAAAATTAAAGACATCTTCTTAACTTGTGTGGGTGAACTTTCTCTGGACCAATAACTAAGAATGCTGCACAGACAAAACCCTTTCACGGTGTGTGACTTCTGTAGCTTCATAGTATACATGTTTTAAAGGATTTCATCCTTTGTGTAATGCTTTGTTGTCACCATCTTGAAATTCTTAGCAATTGTTGAATTTTCAGTTGAAGGTACCTTCAACTTCATCATGCACTGGGCCCTGCAAATTATGTAGCTGCTCCTATCCAAAGACCACACTCTGAGCAGCACTGTATTAATACACTGAATTTTCACAAACACCCTAAGAGGTATTTACTATTGCTATTTTCATTTTCAGGAGAGAAATGTAAGGTATAGCCTTGTTGAGGTAAATACAACTGATGAGAGAACAGATACATCTTAAGTCTGGTATGATCTTAAGTCAGGCAGCTGACTCCAAAACCCAGACTCTTAACTACATGGAAAATAAGACTAATTTTGAGAAATCATTAATATTCAGTGTTGTCAAAATAGAAGAAAAAGCAAGCAAACAACAAACAAAAAAGGCTTGACTGAGAAAAAGAATTTGCCCCTCACAAACAGAAGGAATAGCAATACTAATCTTGAAGACACTGTAATATAGTAAGTCCCCTAAATACAAATGAGTTCTGTCAGACAGTGCATTATGTCCAATTTGTAAGTCCAACAAGGTTATCCTAGGTATCCAACTAACACAATTGGCTATACAGTACAGTACTATAACAGGTAGTATTATTTTTCACACAAATAATACATGAAAAAACACATAAAATATAAAGAAAACATTTTTAAATGTATAGTACAGTGCCTTGAAAAGTGTAGTAGTACAGTACAACAGCTGGCATACAGGAGCTGGCATCAAGTGAACAGGCAAGAAGAGTTACTGACTAGAGGAAGGAGAGGAGGTGGGAGATGGTAGAGCGGAAGGATCATCAGCAATAGGAGATGGAGGGCAAGCTCAATTTCACTCACACCTGATGTTGATAAAGCACATTCATATCTTTGAAAGTCTGCAACTTCAGGTTTTGTATGCTAGGTTCTTGCTGTGCAGGCAATGAGGCTTTAATATTTACAGCCTGGTGAGAATGGCAAGGGAGACTGCACTAGATGCCTGCCCTTTGTGGAGTTCCAACAGCAGAAATCTCTGTGAATTTGGAGTGCAATCCTGCCAGGAGTTTGAGTGGTCCAGATGCTTTCTTCTCAATCTCTCTCACATAAGAACATGGGCATGTGACCAGGGGTCAATGAGACAAATGCATACGCTTTTATATCAGGTCAGGAGCTAGGGACAAACGAGAACAGTGATGGAGACTGGGCCCATGTTTAGTGAAGAACTCTTGGGGGTGCCTTTGATGATGGCTTGCATTCAGCCAGGAGGGCAGTTGTCTCTCACTCATACAGTTCTGGAGTGTGGGTGATAGGTATAGTCTCTTTTGGCTTCTGCACATTTACAAGCCAAGTTTTTCCAACCTACACTCTTTTGTCTGACATTTGTTCAATAATTTTCACTTCTGCTCATATCAGCCCTAATCTATGTCTGTGACATGCTCTTGGGAACTCTCACTAAAACAAAGACTGAATGTGAAGATGGCATAAATCTTAACATTTCAAAGCAGATGACAGCCCCAGAAGAGTAGTGAGGTGCTCTGGGCATGAAAGAAAGTAAGAGTTCCAGAAACACCATAAAAACGTGGAATGAGAATGAGGTTAATTATTCATTTTAAAATTAAATATTAATAATCAAGATTAATAAAATCTTACATTTATGGAATGTGTTTCCTACTTGAAGAGCCTCCAAGAGCCCATTTGAATTTATAAGCTACAGTAATATATAGAACATAAAATCATTAATTAAAACATGAAATTCATGAAATAGATACATCTTTAATCAGCAGGAAAAAAAAAAAAAGATTATGGAAACCTAACGAGCATTACTCATTAACAGAGTTTCAGGAAGTCACTGGAATTGAGTTGGTCGGTTTTGCCTACTGATGCCTTTGTGATGGACAGTCACATTTATGATGCCTTTGTTTCTTCACCCTGGGTTCTCAGGAACTTCTGTCAGGCTGCTTTTCCCTTTCAAACATGTGTTCGACTTAGGAGTCTCAATAATTAGGGGCATGGAGCAGAGTCTGTGGAAACTACTCCCTTCTTCAGGCAAGGATTGAGGTTTACATGTGATTCCATCACAGTCCCATGGGAGGCAATGCCCCAAAGCAACAGGAGAGAGTTCTGCATCTGAAGTGTCCTGGGTGGTTAGCATCTCTGAAACATAAAGCATTGAATTCCCCACCTACCACCATCTAGCTGGAATATGCTACACATTTGCATTTTAATAGGTATTTTATGTGCTTTTTCTTTTAGTCCTCATTAACAATGCTTTTTAAAAAATCTCATTGTGTGGATGAGCACTAAAGCTGAAAGAGATAAAGAAGTAACCCATGCAAGGTTACACAATTTAAAAGTGGAAAACTCAGAGCCCCAAATCCATACTAAATTATGCTAGTCTTGCTCTGCCTGGATTTCAGTGTTTAACCTCAAAGACATGATCCTTCTGGGATGAGTGACCACAGTGGAGGAGGATCATAGGCCTTCCTAGAGTTTGTGTCAGAAGTTTAGGTTGAGTTGGGGCTTCAGCTTCAACATCAAAAGGAAAGTAATGAACAGTGATAGAAATTATCAGACCCTATGATATTTCATATGGCCAGTGAAAATCAGGGGTGTGAATTCCACAGACCTGGGCTCATGTTCAGTCTTCTTTACAGATGTGTCAAAGGAGCTTTGCCAAATTATTCAACTTTTCTCAGCTTCTGTTTCTCCATCTGCAAAAACAGAGGGAGAGGAATTAACAGTTCTTTTATTTATAGAATGATTGTGAGAATTTAATGAAATCATGCAAGGAAGGTATTTTTCCTAGCACATGGAACCATTTCCTGGATCCTTAAACCTATAACATATGATCACTTGTTAATTTGATTTCATGAATTACTATTCCTCCTCTATGTCTGTATAGCTTGAAAGATTTGATGTGCTTTGTATTTAGGAGAGTCAAAGAAAGAATTCAGGCTTACAAGAGAGTTCCTAAGTCAGACAGTATAGAGACACTACCCAGAAAAGAGGAAGCCTGGTTAAATCCCTGGGGTTTAGGGCAAGAAAAGAGGAAAACAGGCCAGCTGAATGTCAAGCAGTATTCTGTATGAGGCTTCTCCACCACTTACAATGGCAAGTTCACATGTTCTTAGGCTTGGCTGCGCATGATATCACCTGGGCCCTGGCATAATCATTCTGGCTTCATTAGTCTGGGTACAGCCTGTGTGTTAGGAGTTGCTAAATTTGCTGCTGATGATAATTTCACTTGCAGCAAAGTGTCTCTTTGGGTATCACTTTAGCATGTTGATCTCCTCCTTCTCAGCCCCTCCAGGAGTCTAGTCTAAAATTATCCTGGCCCTCTTTACTTCATCTTACACTCCCACTCACATTTTCTGGGGTCTCCACAATATCAAAAGATTTTATTCACCTCTCATTTTTTCAGTTTGTAACAGAATGTGACCATTCTATGTTAGACATATATGTAGGTCACAGTTGCTTTGACTCATATTATCATCACTCTGGGCATCTCTGTTACCATCAAACAGGAGCAGACCCCTTGTCCTGTACCACACCCAGACCTTCTCTGTGTGTTAATGGGGACTGTGAGTAACCAGAGGCAGGAGGAAGTCCTGAATATCTTTGCAGTCCCAGCCCTAAACCGAGGCGGTGGGAGCTGTGTGGAAGCAAGCATAAACCAGACAATTTAGGAAGTAAAAGTGGGAAAAGTTTCATTGATTGACTGTATACACTCAAAAATATCAAAACAATGAAATTTTTCTTGGCAAAAGATGATAAGTATGTGCACTGGACCATTATTTGTGACTCTCTTTTCCAGCTTCCACCATTTTGGCTGGATTCAGCTTTATTTGTAAGAGCTGCTGTAGTATAAGATCCTTGAGACAATAACTTTAACTTCTTACATCCATATACAGTCCCAGGCCCCAGCAGATCACAATGTTAGGGTGAGAGTGAATGTCCTTTGATAAGTATATATAGATAGATAGATATCGATAGATATAGCTATAGATAGATAGATAGATAGATAGATAGATAGATAAAGATATATCACCAGTCTTCTTTCATATATATATATATATATAAATCTTATCAGTTTTCTTATACATATATATATAACTGATAAGAAGGCTGAGCACTGAAGAATTGAAGCTTTTCAACTATGGTGTTGGAGAAGACTCTTGAGACTCCCTTGGACAGCAAGGAGATCAAACCCATCAATCCTAAAGGAAATAAGTCCTGAATATTCATTGGAAGGACTTATGCTCGGGGAAGGCAATGGCACCCCACCCCAGTACTCTTGCCTGGAAAATCCCATGGACAGAGGACCCTGGTGGGCCGCAGTCCATTGGGTCGCTAAGAGTCGAATACGACTGAGCCACTTCACTTTCACTTTTCACTTTTATGCATTGGAGAGGGAGATGGCAACCCACTCCGGTGTTCTTGTCTGAAGAATCCCAGGGACGGGGGAGCCTGGTGGGCTGCCATCTATGGGGTCGCACAGAGTCGGACACGACTGAAGCAACTTAGCAGCAGCAGCAGCAGCAGCAGGACTTATGCTGAAGCTGAAGCTCCAATACTTTGGCTACCTGATGTGAAGAGCCAGCTCATTAGAAAAGACCCTGATGCTGGGAAAGATAGAAGGCAAGAAAAGAAGAGGATGACAGAAGACAAGATGGTTTGATGGTATCAGCCATTCAATGGATATGAGTTTGAGCAAGCTCCTGGAGATGGTGAAGCACAGGTAAGCAAGGCATGCTGCAGTCCATGGGGTCACAAATAGTCAGACATGACTGAGCTATTGAGCAAAAACAAAACTGATTCACTTTGCTTTACAACACAAATTGCCACAACACTGTAAATCCACTATACTTTGATAAAATATTTAAAGAGAAGCTCTTTTTGTATAGTGAGTGTTTGGCATATGTGTCACTGTTGGCTGGCTGGCATGGCATTTCTAATATTATTGTGTAAGGCAAATATTGTATGCATGACTTTCTGAACAGAGAAAGCATGCTGAAATTGAAACAAAAACAGAACACCACTGTCAGGGCAATACCATAAAATCTTCCCTTAGGACCTGATTAGCTTTTTTGGACCTGAAAATGTATGACTCTCCTAGGGGTATATGTTACCTGAAATACTCTAAATTCTTTTGCTTTGAACATCATCATATATTTTCTATCCATCACTTTCCTGCAAAGGCAGGGATAGTAGAGATTAAGAGAAAAGGAAGGAGTAGATCATTTTATCAAAATTAAGACATCCTCCATGCTTTCTGTTTAATGTGATTTACCAGATCCTGTACTGTATCAGGGAGCAAGGTCCCACATGATTTTGCTTCATCTTTCCTATTGTCATCAACAGCACTGACTTGACTGAAGGAATAGTGGAAAAGGTGATCATTTTCCTATAATAAACAACCAACCAGGGTAAGCCAATCCAAATACAAAGAGAATTTTGAATGGGACCTTACAGGAAATGAAGAAAAGTCAGCTTAATGGCAACTGAAATGACTTGTTCTTTTCCTTCAGCCCTTTTGTTTATTTCTTCTCCCCTTTGGGGCTTCCTGCAAGTAATTATGGCAATTTCTTCTGTAATTTCATGACTTTTGCTAAGATTCTATGCAATGAAAGGCCATTTCTGTCATTTAAAAACAAAACCACATTTCTTCGAGGGTTATACAGATCCCCCAGGGAGAGAGAGCCTGAACTGGTCTCTGTTTGCAGGACTGACCTTTGCCCAGCAAAGAGTGGGCAGTCACCCTGCAGGAGTGATGAATGGTGCCATGGCTCCCAGATGGAGATTGTGTCCTTCTGCTGGTTCAGGAGGAATGAGCCTCCCTTCTAGTCTAAGCTACAGTAACTCTCATTAATGATAAGAGGGCAAGAGAAAACAGCTTTTCAAACTCTCTGAATGTATCTTGAACATATGAGCTTACTCTGTAAGTAGATGGGTTAGGGGGGTCTCCAGAGAAAGAGAACCAGGAAAGGTTTTCTTGACATAAGAGAACCCAGTTTTACCTAAGCCATATTGTGATCTAAGCTTAGCTGCACTGCTTGCCCTTGAACAGGTCTAATAATTAATGATCTTAAAAAAGGGAATATGTAAACAAGAGAGGAGAAGTCAAGAAACAATAGTGCAACTTTGGGAAAGGGTCCTGATTCCTCATGGGATACATAGTAATATAACTGAGTTCTACAGTAACCTAGGTGGAGGATGGAACAATGCTGCTGACCCTTTTAAATTTAGTCAGCTAATGCTTGGACTCTGTAGACCTTAGCCCCAGTTCTATGCTGAATTATCTTCTTATCAAGCACCTTCATGTAAGTGCCTTAGCTTGAAGCTTCCCAATTTTGCTGTTTGTGGAAACATTGTTTTGGGAAGGATCCCTATTGTTCTCCTTACTTGCTGAAAGGAATAATAAATCCTTCATTAGCCTGAGTTTTGGATTGGTTGTGTCTATTGGCTCAACACCTACAAAGAGATGAACTCAGTTTTCAGGTAACAAATCCTGCATCGGGGTCTTTGTACTAGCTCTTCCTCTCAGCAGAACACAGTCCTTCAGATAATATTATGTCTGCTTCTTTCTAGCACATGAGCCTCTAATTAAATACCTTCTCTTTAATCCATTTGAACTGCACACTCTAAGTCTGGTCACTCTCTAATACACATCATGAAGTTGTACTCTTCATAATACCTAGCATGACACAAAGTCATCTGTCATTATATATTCATTTCCTCATTTATTTTCAATTTCTTCTCACTCAGAGTATTAAGTCATCAAAAGCAGGTATTTGGGTTTCTTCTCAGCTCTATTTCTAGTACCTAGAACAGGGCTGACACAAAGTAAACACCTTCAAGACAGAGAGAATGTGAAGAATAGAGACCTTGTGAATTATACTAGAGCAAGAAACACTCAGTTTTAATGAAACTCACAATCTGATTGATCTTGAAGAGAATGTTTAAATCCTTTGGACTTCAGTCATTCCATTTTGAAAAGAACACTTAACTTGGGGAGTGGAGAGTAGGACTCCTCATGAGTAGACGCAAAGTCAAGCAAACAAATAGTATTTCTGATTATCTTTTATGGATTATGTCTATCTATAAGCCTGTAGGTTGGAGTTGCCTTCAGAAAATGCATTGCTACAAAGTCAGTTGGTGTTTTTGTTACTGACAATTAGGTGAAATTATATATGAAATGATTCTAATAGAACACCTGATGGGTTGGCATTTGATGAGTATTGTTTTATTTACTCCAAAAACACTACATAAAATGTACTATTTCTCTGATATTTTCCAGACAAGACAGATGCCAATGAACAACTAAATCAGAGCTTCTGCTTTTACACTTGTGGGAAAGAGGTGAAAGGTGGAAGGAATTCAGGTGAGAAAGGTAGAGAACAAACCATAATGTTATTGGCAGCATCAGGAAGGCAATGGAGAAAGGAAGATGCTCTAAGTTCATCCCATATCCCTACAGTCTACTTTCTCAGAAAAGACAGGGATAATAAAAATAGACTGTGTCCATTGCAAACTGATCTCAGATGTGAACCAAAAATCAATTCTGTGTTCTGTACCCGTTAACACACTGGAGTATTAGAGATGTCAGTGTTAGAAAGTATTTCAAGATATCATCTAGCCCAATAAGGACAGCATTTGGTAAAAGAGGAGAAAAGGCTTTGGAGACAGTGAACTACATATGAATCTTGGATGTTTTCCTTACAGCCTTCTTCACTTTTGACAAGCTTCTCAACTCATCTGAATCCGGCTTTATCATCTTCACATTACTCATAATCATACCAATGGCAGCAAAGAGCCCAGGGTGTCCTCAGTTCTGAGGGGTGCAGGTTGGTCCCAAACAGTGAATGACAGTGAAGATGCCAGAGTGCCCTCCACTCCCGAGTGTCCTCCAACATTGGATCCAGTCTTTCCCGGAAACCTTTTCCAGTGACTCCAGCAGGGCCTCTGCCTAAGCCCACAGGTGTTACACTGACCAACATCCAAGGGCCAGTAAAGGTTTACACATTCAACAAGGACCAGCAGTGAGATAACAAGGACACCAGAAATGTCATCCAGCTATGTGTAGCAGCTGAAGGTCATGTCCCTGCTAGTCAGGGCCTGACAAAATGTGGTCCAGTGGAGAAGGGAATGGAAAACCATTTCAGCATTCTTTCCTTGAGAACACTGTGAACAGTATGAAAAGGCAAAAAGATATGACACTGAAAGATATGTCCTCCAGGTTGGTAGGTTTCCAATATGCCACTGAGGAAAAGTGAGAAATATCTCCAGAAAGAATAAAGAAGCTGAGCCGAAAGAGAAATGATGCCCAGTTGTGGATGTATCTGGTGGTAAAAGTAATGTCCAATGATGTAAAGAACAATATTGCATAGGAACCTGAAATGTTAGGTCCATGAATCAAGGTAAATTGATGTGGTCAAGCAGGAGACGGCAAGAGTGAACATTGACACTTTAAGAATCAATGAACTAAAACGGACAAGAATGGACAAATTTCATTCAGATGAACACTGTATCTACTACTGTGGGCAAGAATACCTTAGAAGGAATGGAGCAAACTTCATGATCAAAAAGAGTCCAAAATGCAATTATTGGGTGCAATCTCAAAAATGACCAAAAAATCTCCATTCATTTTCAAGGCAAACCATTTAACATCATGGTAATTCAACTATATTTCCCAACCACTAATGCCAAAGAAGCTTAAGTTGAGCAGTTATATGCCGACGTGCTAGACCTCCTAGAACTAGCACCAATAAAAGATGTTTTTCTCATCATAGTGGATAGGAATGCAAAATTAGGAAGTCAAGAGATACCTGGAGTAACAGGCAAGTTTGGCCTTGGAGTACAAAAGGGAACAGGGCAAAGGCTAACAGAGTTTTGCTAAGAGAAATTATTAGTCATAGCAAACACCCTCTTCCAATAGCACAAGAGACAGCTCTAGAAGTGGTGTATCACTAAATAATCAATATTGAAATCAGATTGTTTATATTCTTTGTAGCCAAAGGTAGAGAAGCTCTATACAGTCAGCAAAAATAAGAACTGGAGCTGACTGTGGCTCATATTGTGAGCTCCTTATTGCAAAATTCAGTCTCAAATTGAAGAAAGTAGAGAGATAAGTAGGCCATTTAGACATGACCTAAATCAAATCCCTAAGGTTATATAGATTCAAGGACTAGATCTGGTAGACAGTATGCCTGAAGAACTATGGACAGAGATTCATAACATTGTACAGGAGGTGCTGACCACAACCATCCCAAAGAAAAAGATATGCAAGAAGGTAAAGTGGTTGTCTGAGGAGTCCTTAAAAAGTAGCTGAAAAAAAGAAGAGAAGTAAAAGGCAAAGGAGAAAAGGAAACATAAACCCAACTGAAAGCAGAGCTCCTGAGAACAGCAAGGAGAGATATGAAAGCCTTAAGTGAACAATGCAATGAAATAGAAGAAAACAATAGAATGGGAAAAGCCAGAGATCCTGTCAAGAAAATTAGAGATTCCAAGGAAACATTTGTGCAAAATGGGCACAATAAAGGATAGAAATAGCAAGGACCTAATAGAAACTGAAGAGATTAAGAAGAGGTGGCAATGGTACACATAAGAATTGTACAAAAAAATGTCTTAATGTACCAGATAACCACGATGGTGTGGTCACTCACCGAGAGCCAGGCATCCTCGAATATGAAGTCAAGTGGGCCTTAGGAAGCATTACTATGAACAAAGCTAGTGAAAGTGATGGGATTCCAGCTGAGCTATTTCTAATGCTAAAAACTGATGCTGTTAAAGTGCTACACTCAGTATGACTTCAAATTTGGAAAACTCAGCAGTGACATAGGACTGGAAAAGTCAGTTTTCATTTCAGTCCCAAAGAAAGGCAGTGCCAAAGAATGCTCAAACTACCAGACCAATACACTCATTTCACACACTAGCACTGTAATGCTCAAAATCCTTCAGGCTAGGCTTCAACAATATGTGAACCAAGAACATTCAGATATTCAAGCTGGATTTCAAAAAGATAGAGGAACCAGAGATCAAATTACCGACATTTGCTGGATCATAGAAAAAGGAAGATAATTTTTAAAAAATCTACTTCTGTTTCATTGACTATGCAAAAGCCTTTGACCCTGTGGATCTCTACAAACTGTGGAAGATTCTTAAAGAGATGGGAATACTAGACTACGTTACCTGCCTCTTGAGAAACCTGTATGCAGGTTGAGAAGCAACTATTAGAAATGGACGTAGAACAATGAGCTGGTTTAAAATTGGGAAAGGAGTACATCAAGGCTGTATGTTGTCACCTTGCTTATTTGACTTATATGCAGAATACATCATGTGAAATATGGGGATAGCTGAAGCATAAGCTGGAATCAAGATTGCCAGGAGAAATAACAACCTCAGACATGCAGACAATACCACATTAATGGCAGAAAGTGAAGAGGAACTAAAGAGTCCCTTGATGAAGGTGAAAGAGGAGAGTGAAAAAGCTGGCTTGAAACTCAACATTCAAAAAACTTAGATCATGCACCTGATCCCATCACTTCATGGCAAGTAGATAGAGGGAAACTGGAAACAATGACAGATTTCATTTTCCTGGGTTCCAAACTTGCTGTGGATGGTGACTGCAGACATAAAATTAAAAGATACTTCTTCATTGGAAGAAAAGCTATAATAAATCTAGACAGCATATTAAAGAGCAGGGACATTACATTGCCAACAAAAATTCAACTAGTCAAAGCTATGGTTTTTCCAGTAGTCATGTATGGATGTGAAAGTTGGACCATAAGTAAGGCTGAGAGCTGAAAAATTGATGCTTTCAAATTGTGGTGTTGGAGAAGACTCTTGAGAGTCTCTTGGACTGCAAGGAGATCAAACCAGTAAATCCTAAAGGAAATCAATACTAAATATTCATTGGAAGGACTGATGCTGAAACTGAAACTCCAATAGATTTTTCACCTGATGCCAAAAGACGACTCGTTGGAAAAGACCCTGATCTGGGAAAGACTGAGGGCAAGAGGAGAAGGGGGTGACAGAGGATGAGACAGTAGGATGACATCACTCATTCAGTGGACATGAGTTTGACAAAACCCCAGGAGATGGTGAAGGACAGGGAAGCCAGTCATGCTGCAGTCCATAGGGTCACAAATAGTTGGACATGACTTACCAACTGAACAGCAATACCAACTTAAGGACTAACATGAAGAGTAAATAAGATTAGGTAAATACATCTAGCAGAGACTCTCCTATAATAAAGTTTCAAAATGAGCAAGCTATTACCATGCTTTAGCACAGAGGTTCCCAACCCCCAGGCCATACACCAGTACCAGTCTGTGGCCTATTAGAAACCTGGTCACACAGCAGGGAGTGAGTAGTGGGTGAGTGCATGAAGTTCATCTGTATTTACAGGCACTCCACATAGCTCACTTGCATCACCACCTGGGCTCTGCCTCCTATCAGATCAGCGATGGCCTTAGATTCTCATAGGAGTACAAACTCTACCTGAAAACTCTTCATGTGAGAGATTTAGGCTGCATGTTCCTTGTGAGAATCACCTGGAAACATTCCCACCCCTCTACCCCTGTTCGTGGAAAAATTGTCTTCCACAAAACTGATCCCTGGTGCCAAAATGGTTGAGGACTGCAGCTTCAGCAGATATAACTTCTGCATTTTGCCATGCTTTACTGTGTTCTCTTGTGGTACATTTTACAAAAAGCAACTGAAGTCAAGATGCTAACTGATTTCTGCCAGGTCACAGGATCCAGAAGAAAAGGATCTAAAGCTACTTTCTGTGCTACTTGTTTGGTGTTGCCTTTGGCAACTCACAAAGATTTGGGGATATCCAATGGCTTGATCAGGAAGCAACAGTTAGGATTGGACATGGAACAGACTGGCTCCAAATAGGAAAAGGAGTACGTCAAGGCTGTATACTGTCACCCTGTTTATTTAACTTATATGCAGACTACAGCATGAGAAACGCTGGACTGGAAGAAACACAAGTTGGAATCAAGATTGCTGGAAGAAATATCAATAACCTCAGATATACAAATGACACCACCCTTATGGCAGAAAGTGAAGAAGAACTAAAAAGCCTCTTGATGAAAGTGAAAGTGGAGAGTGAAAAGGTTGGCTTAAAGCTCAACATTCAGAAAAGGAAGATCATGGCATCCAGTTCCATCACTTCATGGGAAATAGATGGAGAAACAGTGGAAATAGTGTCAGACTTTATTTTTCTGGGCTCCAAAATCACTACAGATAGTGACTGCAGCCATGAAATTAAAAGATGCTTACTCCTTGGAAGGAAGCTTATGACCAAACTAGACAGCATATTCAAAAGCAGAGACATTACTTTGCCAACAAAGGTTCGTCTAGTCAAGGCTATGTTTTTTCCTGTGGTCATGTGTGGATGTGAGAGCTGGACTGTGAAGAAGGCTAAGCTCCAAAGAATTGATGCTTTTGGCCTGTGGTGTTGGAGAAGACTCTTTAGAGTCCCTTGGACTGCAAGGAGATGCAACCAGTCCATTCTGAATGAGATCAGCCCTAGGATTTTTTTGGAAGGAATGATGCTAAAGCTGAAACTCCAGTATTTTGGCCACCTCATGTGAAGAGTTGACTCATTGGAGAAGACTCTGATGCTGGGAGGGATTGAGGGCAGGAGGAGAAGGGGACGACAGAGGATGAGATGGCTGGATGGCATCACTGACTCGATGGATGTGAGTCTCAGTGAGCTCTGGGAGTTGGTGATGGACAGGGAGGCCTGGCGTGCTGTGATTCATGGGGTCGCAAAGCATCGGACATGACTGAGCGACTGATCTGATCTGATCTGAATGGATTGATCAAGTTCGCCATATCTAGTGACCCTAGGGTCCTCTTGGCCATGTTTGTCAATCAGTAAGTTTAATGAACTCTCAGGGCTTGACAAGATGCTGAACAAATGAATGGTCTGATTGGGCTTATATTTTTAAAAAGATGCAGTTTAGTTCGGTTCAGTTGCTCAGTTGTGTCCGACTCTTTGCGACCCCATGAACTGCAGCACACCAGGCCTCCCTGTCCATCTCCAACTCCCGGAGTTCACCCAAACCCATATCCATTGAGTCGATGATGCCATCCAACCATCTCATTCTCTGTCGTCCACTTCTCCTCCTGCCCTCAATCTTTCCCAGCATCAGGGTCTTTTCAAATGAGTCAGCTCTGTGCATCAGGTGGCCAAAGTATTGGAGTTTCAGTTTCAGCATCAGTCCTTCCAATGAACATGCAGGACTGATCTCCTTTATGATGGACTGGTTGGATCTCCTTGCAGTCCAAGGGACTCTCAAGAGTCTTCTCCAACACCACAGGTCAAAAGCATCAATTCTTCGGCACTCAGCTTTCTTCACAGTCCAACTCTCACATCCGTACATGACCACCAGAAAAATCATAGCCTTGACTAGATGAACCTTTGTTGGCAAAGTAATATCTCTGCTATTCAATATGCTATCTAGGTTGTTCATAACTTTCCTTCCAAGGAGTAAGCGTCTTTTAATGTCATTGTTGCAATCACCATCTGCAGTGATTTTAGAGCCCCCCAAAATAAAGTCTGACACTGTTTCCCCATCTATTTCCCATGAAGTGATGGGACCAGATGCCATGATCTTCATTTTCTGAATGTTGAGGTTTAAGCCAACCTTTTCACTCTCCTCTTTCATTTTCATCAAGAGGCTTTTGTGTTCCTCTTCACTTTCTGCCATAAGGGTGGTGTCAACTGCATATCTGAGGTTCTTGATATTTCTCTCAGCAATCTTTATTCTAGCTTGTTCTTCTTCCAGCCCAGTATTTCTCATGTGTGCTCTCCATATAAGTTAAATAAGCAGGGTGACAATAGACAGCCTTGATGTACTCCTTCTCCTATTTGGAACCAGTCTGTTGTTCCATGTCCAGTTCTAACTGTTCCTTCCTGACTTGCATATAGGTTTCTCAAGAGGCAGGTCAGGTGGTCTGGTATTCCCATCTCTTTCAGAATTTTCTACAGTTTCTTATGATCCACACAGTCAAAGGCTTTGGCATAGTCAATAAAGCAGAAATAGAGGTTTTTCTGAAACTCTCTTGATTTTCCCATGATCCAGCACATGTTGGCAATTTGATCTCTGGTTCCTCTGCCTTTTCTAAAACCAGATTGAATATCTGGAAGTTCACAGTTCATATATTGCTGAAGCCTGGGTTGGAGAATTTTGAGCATGACTTTACTAGTATGTGAGATGTATGCAATTGTGTGGTAGTTTGAGCATTCTTTGGCATTGCCTTTCAATGGAATTGGAATGAAAACTGACCTTTTCCAGTCCTGTGGCCACTGCTGAGTTTTCCAAATTTGCTGGCATATTGTTTGCAGCACTTTCACACATCATCTTTCAGGATTTGAAATAGTTCAACTGGAATTCCATCACCTCCACTAGCTTTGTTCGTAGTGATGCTTTCTAAGGCCCACTTGACTTCACATTCCAGGATTCTGGCTCTAGGTCAATGATCACACCATTGTGATTATCTTGGTCGTGAAGCTCTTTTTTCAACAGTTCTGTTGTGTATTCCTGCCACCTCTTCTTAATATCTTCTGCTTCTGTTAGGTCCATATCATTTCTGTCCTTTATTGAGCCCATCTTTGCATGAAATATGCCCTTGGTATCTCTAATTTTCTTGAAGAGATCTCTAGTCTTTCCCATTCTGTTGTTTTCCTGTATTTCTTCGCATTGATTGCTGAGGAAGGCTTTCTTATCTCTCCTTGCTATTCTTTGAAACTCTGGATTCAGATGCTTAAATCTTTCCTTTTCTCCTTTTCTTTTTGCTTCTTTTCTTTTCACAGCTATTTGTAAGGTCTCCCCAGACAGCTATTTTGCTTTTTTGAATTTCTTTTCCATGGGGATGGTCTTGATCCCTGTCTCCTGTACATTGTAACAAACCTCCATTCATAGTTCATCAGGCACTCTATCTATCATATCTAGTCCCTTAAATCTATTTCTCACTTCCACTGTATAATCATAAGGAATTTGATTTAGGTCATACCAAATGGTCTAGTGGTTTTCCCTTCTTTCTTCAATTTAAGTCTGAATTTGGCAATAAGGAGCTCATAATCTGAGCCACATTCAGCTCCCAGTCTTGTTTCTGCTGACTGTATAGAGCTTCTCCATCTTTGGCTGCAAAGAATATAAGCAATATGATTTCTGTGTTGACCATCTGGTGATGTCCATGTGTAGAGTCTTCTCTTGTGTTGTTCGAAGAGGGTGTTTGCTATGACCAATGAGGTCTCTTGGCAAAACTCTATTAGCCTTTGCCCTGCTTCATTACGTATTCCAAGGCCAAATTTGCCTGTTACCCCAGGTGTTTCTTGAATTCCTACTTTTGCATTCCAGCCCCCTATAATGAAAGGACATCTTTTTTGGGTGTTAGTTCTAAAAGGTCTTGTAGGTCTTCATAGAACCATTCAACTTCATCTTCTTCAGCATTACTGGTTGGGGCCTAGACTTGGATTACTGTGATATTGAATGGTTTGCCTTGGAAACAAACACAGATCATTCTGCCATTTTTTTGAGATTACATCCACGTACTGCATTTCAGACTCTTTTGTTGACCATGATGGCTACTCCAACATCAAGCTACTACCTTGACGTTCAAACTCAAGAGGGGCAGCTGTGAGGAGATAACCCTCATCCAAGATAAGGAGCAGCGGCTGTGCTTTGCTGGAGCAGCCCTGAAAAGATACCCCAAGACCAAGGTAAGAGAAACCCAAGTAAGATGATAGGTGTTGTGAGAGGCATCAGAGGGCAGACACACAAACCACAATCACAGAAAACTAGTCAACCTAATCACATGGACCATAGCCTTGTCTAACTCAATGAAACTAAGCCATGCTATGTGGGGCCACCCAAGTTGGGTGGGTCATGGTGGAGAGGTCTGACAGAATGTGGTCCACTGTAGATGGAAATGGCAAACCACTTCAGAACCTTGAGAACCCCATGAACAATATGAAAAGGCAAAATGATAGGATACTGAAAGAGGAACTCCCCAAGTCAGTAGATGTTCTATATGCCCCTGGAAATCAGTGGATAAATAACTCCAGAAAGAATGAAGGGATGGAGCCAAAGCAAAACCAATACCCAGTTGTGGATGTGACTGGTGATAGAAGGAAGGTCCAATGCTGTAAAAAGCAATGTTGCATAGGAACCTGGAATGTTAGGTCCATGAATCAAGGCAAATTGGAAGTGGTCAAACAGGAGATGGCAATAGTGAACGTCCACATTCTAGAAATCAGTGAACTAAAATGGACTGGAATGGGTGGATTTAACCCAGATGACCATTATATCTATTACTGTGGCCAGGAATCCCTTAGAAGAAATGGAGTACCCATCATGGTCAACGAAAGAGTCCAAAATGCAGTACTTTAAAAAAGATAATTATTACAAAACAGTCAGTTCAATTCAGTTACAAAACAAACCATCATAAAATTGTAATTCAAATACCAAGATGAGTTAAGGATGCAGGTATCAGACTAAAAAATTCCACCCATCAAAAGAAAAATAAAAAAATTGGTTTCACCTTCCTGTAGTTCTCTATTTATACACCTAAATCTGCTTGTAGTTCTCTATCTGATTCTTCAGAGAAACAGTAGGGGATTCAAGAAATAATGACTAAAGATCACATAGAATGGAAAATACCATCATGCATGTTACAGTGAGAATGCTTTGTATAAACATGGAGATTACAAGTTTATCCCCTGATTTCTATATCAGAACAGTCTATAAACAGTGACAAATCCAAGTGAAGGATGTTCAATATTGAAAAAAAAAAAAAAAATAAAGAATGATAATGAGGTAGAGGGTATTTCTGCAGAATACACCACCATCCGATTAAATTCTCTTGTCGGAGAGAATTTATTGCACTTTCTTAGATATTTTGATTATAGTTTCACCTTTTCGTAAACTCTGAGAAGGTCCTCCCAGATTGATCTTATTTTTGTGATCTTTAAAATCTAGGATCTAGTAGTTCTATATTATGTTCTTGGCCACAAAGAGAAAGTAATCACCCTCAAAAGTGCCTTTCTCTCCCATTTAGTACAGTGATGTAAATGGATATGTCTTAAATGCAAGCACTCTGTGTGAATCTCCCTTGAAATAGAATATTGCTCAAATTCAAAGCTGAAAAGAGCCTCTATACCCTGACACCAAATTAAATCTCAGAGACAGAGTTTTGGGTGAAATAAAAAGAATAGCATATTGCTTTGCCAAGCAAATGAGGCCACAATGGGCTACTGCACCCAACATTGTATGTCTTGCCTTGGAGGGGGTAACAAGGAGTTTTTTAGTTATGATTCAGAGGAGAGTGTGAAGTGCTTGTGGGAATTCTCCTGACTGATGGTGAGTAAGTAGGAGTCAACACCATCAATCTATGTTCTGACTTTAATAGGTCTAGGGTCTTTGTGCTTGTGGGCAGCATTCAGTTAATTTATTACACATGGTGGGTGTTTTTATACCTGCACATTAGCTCAAAGATATTGATATGTATGTCTCTTGAGGTGGAACTGAGACCTTGCCCCAACGCTGCACCTTTGTTTCTTGGCTGCCCTTCTCTTATCTCTGTATCCCCTGCCTTCCCTGATTTGCAACTGTTTGATCCTTGGAACTCAGGGAAGGTAATGGAAGCTGCATGAAGCCTTTATTCTGTAATCAGGAATTGGGGGACACAGAAAAGATTTTGTGCCCACAAGGCCCACAGGGTCCTGCTCAATCTCAAGTTCAAAGAAGAGAAATTTCATAGACCATGCCATATGCTGGGTTGCACAGTGCCTCTCTCCCCTAATTCACTTCCAGTGAGAATCTCAGAAAGTAACCGTATTTGGAAGTAGACTTTTTGTAGATGTTATTATTTAAATTAAATGATGGATTACACTGAGTCCTAATTCAATGACCCATATGAAAAAAAAAAAATGAAGACATAAAAATGTAGAGGAGATGTGAAGATGGAGACAGAGATTAGAGTAACACATCCTCAAGTTACAGAATGTCAAGGATTACAGCACATCCAGAAATGAAAAGAGACAAGGAAGGATTCAATGCTGGAGACTTCAGAAACAGCGTGGATCTACGAACCCTATGATTTTGATTATTGATTCCAGAACTGTGAAAGAATAAATCTCCATTGTTATAAATCATACATCTTGTGGTACTTTCTTATAGCAACCAAATAAAACTAATGGTCATCTGTAGGGTGAGAGAGAATATTATACAGGCAATTAGGCATTGACTGAAAGTCACTCAGTTGTGTCCAACTCTTTGTGAGTCCATGGAATGTTCCAGGCCAGAATACTGAAGTGCATAGCCTTTCTCTTCTAATCTAGGAGATTTTCCCAATCCAGGGATTGAACCCAGGTCTCTCACATTATAGGCAGATTCTTTAACAACTGAGCTATCAGGGAAGCCCAAAATCAGTCGATCCTAAAGGAAATCAGTCCTGAATATTCACTGGGAGGATTGATGCTGAAGCTGAAGCTCCAATACTTTGGCCACCTGAATGGAACAACTGACTCATTGGAAAAGATCCTGATGTTGGGAAAGATGGAAGGCAGGCAGAGAAGGGGACAACAGAGAATGAGATGGTTGGATGGCATCTCCAACTCAATGAGCATGAATTTGCACAAGTTCTGGGAGTTGGTGATGGACAGGTGCTGCAGTTCATGGGGTTGCAAAGAGTCAGACATAACTGAGCGACTTAGCTAAACTGAACTGAGGTAGTGAATGATGACACTTTTATCATACTTGAAAAAATTTATTTTTTAAAGTATAGTGGCAGAGAGGAGCTAAGAGGGTGGAGGAATAGGACGGGGAGAACACTTTCTCCTCCACAAATTCATCAAAAGAACATTTAAACGCCGAGTAAATTCCACAAAACAACTTCTGAAAGCTGGCAGAGGACATCAGACACCCAGAAAAGCAACTCATTGCCTTCTAAAGGAGGTAGGAAAAAATATAAAAGACAAAAAAGAGACAAAGAGGGAGGGACAGACCTCTGTCCCTCGAAGGGAGTCTTAAAAAGAGAGAAGTTTCCAAACACCAGGAAACATTCTCACTGCCGAGTCTGTGCTGAGCCTGGGAAGCACGGAGGACAACATAACAGGGAGGAAAATAAATAAATAATTAAAACCCACAGACTACGAGCCCTACGATAAGTTCCCCAGTGGAGAAGCTGCGCAAACGCCTGCATCCGCTATTAGCAAGCGGGGGATGGGCAGGGAGGCGCGGAGCGGGCTGCTTCGTGGGCTGCATCACTAGAGGAAGGACTGGCCTGAATAGCCCGCTTGCTACCTGAGTGAAATAATTTAGGCTAGCAAACCAGACTGTGGGATACCTACCACACGAAAAGCCAACCCTAACCTAAGACATCGCCAAGCCGGCACACAAAACAAAGGACTGTACAGAGATAGCCGGCTGCAGACCGTTCCCCTCCGGTGACAGGCAGCCAGAGCCGGAGGGAGGCAATTGCAGCCCCAAAGAGACATTATCCACAAAATTGTAAGCAGGCTTCTATGCTAACTAAGACTTCTTGGGGCTCTGGTTGGCCAACATCTGCCTAAGAAAGTGCATCGGTTGTACACCTAGAAAATCGAGTGGCGGGGAGGTGATAAGTCTCAGAAGCCGCGATTGCTAAACACCTCATTACCTGCGCAGCTGGAATCTGCGAAGGGCACAAAACACAGGCCCAACCAAGCCTGGGCCTCTGAGGACTACCTGAGTGCCTGAACTTGAGCGGCTTAGACCTGGGAGGAGCAAGCAGCCCAGGGCTGGTCGCGGAGGGTTCTGGAGGGGAAACAGAGAGCCTGAGCAGAGTGGGCAGGGAGGCTACATGCGTCATGAGTGGGGGCAGGCCCAGTGTGGCTGAACCACTGCGTGCACACGCCAGTGTTATTTATTTGCAGCATCCCTCCCTCCCCACAGAGCGACTGAACAAGTGAGCCTAAAAAAAAAAAAAAAAAAAAGGGTGTCCACCACCGCCCCCTTTGTATCAGGGCGGTAATCAGACACTGAAGAGACCAGCAAACAGAAGAAGGTATAACAGAGGGAACCGCTGTGGAAGCGACAGGCAATAAAGTAAAACCCCATGGTTAGTACCAACTACAAAGAAAGCGGCCTATAGACCTTGAGAAATTTAAGCCAGAACAAGGAACTAGCTGAAAATGAACTGAACGCACAATACCCACAACAATAACAGAGAAAGTCTTTCATATATTTTTACTATTTTTACCATGGTTTTTTGTTCGTTCTTTTTTTTTTTTTAAAGGAAGAAAAATTTTTTTTTTTTTTTTTTATCCTCTAGTACTCCTTTTTCACTTTTAGAACCTACTATTACTTTTTTAAAAAATAAATAAATAAAAATAAACAAATAAAAGACCCTTCTTAAAAAAAATAACAAACTAAACTTGATATATATATTTTTTATAACTTTTGCGACCCCTTTTTTTTTTTCTTTCTTTTTTTATTTTCTTTAACACTGTATTTTTGAAACTCCAAACTCTGCTCTAGATTCATAAGTTTAGCTTATTGGTAATTGTTATCAATTTATATCTGTTTTTTATATATATATATAACTTTTGTGACTTTTTTTTCCTCCCTCTTTCTATCTCTTCATCTTTTCTTTGACATTGTATTCCTGAAATTCCAAACTCCAATCTATATCTTCAATTTATGCTGTCTGGTATATGTAATCAATTTGTGCCTGTATCTTCTTTATAATTTTTGTGACTTTGTTTGGTTTTTATTTTGTTTTTATTTTCTTTCTTTCTTTCTTTTTTTCTTTCCTTTTCTTTAACATTGTATTTATGAAACTCCAACTCTACTCTAGATTTTTAACTTTTGCTTTTTAATATTGGTTTGTTCGCCTAGTCAAGACTATGGTCTTTCCTGTGGTCATGTATGGATGTGAGAGCTGGACTGTGAAGAAGGCTGAGCGCCGAAGAATTGATGCTTTTGAACTGTGGTGTTGGAGAAGACTCTTGAGAGTCCCTTGGACTGCAGGAAGATCCAACCAGTCCATTCTGAAGGAGATCGGCCCTGGAATTTCTTTGGAGGGAATGATGTTGAAGCTGAAGTTCCAGTATTTTGGCCACCTCATGTGAAGTGTTGACTCATTGGAGAAGACTCTGATGCTGGGAGGGGTTGAGGGCAGGAGGAGAAGGGGACGACAGAGGATGAGATGGCTGGATGGCATCACTGACTCGATGGATGTGAGTCTGAGTGACCTCCGGGAGCTGGTGATGGACAGGGAGGCCTGGCGTGCTGCAGTTCATGGGGTCGCAAAGAGTTGGACATGACTGAGCGACTGATATGATATGTCATTTTGTACCTATATTTTCTTTATAACTTTTATGACTCTTTTTTTTTCTTTTTTCCTCTTTTTTCTTTTTCTCTCTTTCTTTTCCTTCTTCTTTTCTTTAACACTGTTTTTTTTGAAACTCCAAACTCTACTCTAGAATTTTAATTTTTGCTTGTAGGTATATGTTACCAATTCTGTACCTTTAAGAACCTAATCTTCAGTACCCAGTTTTTACTAGGGAGCGAGATTACAGGCTTGTCTGTTCTCTCCACCTCCGAATTCTCCTTTTTCTCCACCAGTTCACCTGTGTCCCTCCCTAACCCCTCTCTACTCTATCCAACTCTGTGAATTTCTGAGTGTTCCAAAAAAGGAAAACACTTAGGGAACTGATTACTGACTGGATCTGTCTCTCTCCTTTTCATTCCCTCCTTTTATCCTCCTGACCACCTCTATCTCCTTTCTCCTTTTTCTCTTCTCTGTATAACTCCATGAACATCTCTGAGTGATCCAGTTGTGGAGTGTAGTATATAAGGAGAAGTTTTGAGACTGCTGTAAAAATAAGACCGATAATTGGAAGCAGGAGGCTTAAGTCCAAACCCTGATTCCATGGAACATTAATTGACAGGAGCTCATCAAATGCCTCCATACCTACACTGAAATCAAGCATCACACAAGGGCCAACAAGTTCCATGGCAAGACATACCAAGCAAATTCTCCAGAAACATAGGAACACAGCCCTGAGCTCCAATATACAGGCTACCCAAAGTCACCCCAAAATCATAGACATCTCATAACTCATTACTAGACACTCCATTGCACTCCAGAGAGAAGAAATCCAGCTCCATCCACCAGAACACCGACATAAGCCTCCATAACCAAGAAACCTTGACAAGCCACCTGTACAAACCCACACACAGTGAGGAAACGCCACAATAAAGAGAATTCCACAAACTGCCAGAATACAATAAGGAGACCACAAACTCAGCAATTTAAACAAGATGAAGAGACAGAAGAATACCCAGCAGGTAAAGGAATAGGATAAATGCCCACCAAACCAAACAAAAGAGGAAGAAATAGCGAATCTACCTGATAAAGAATTCCATATAATGATAGTGAAATTAATACAAACTCTTGAAATCAGAATGGAAGCACAGATAAATAGCCTGGAGAAAAGCATTGAGAAGATGCAAGAAAGGTTTAACAAGGACCTAGAAGAAATAAAAAAGAGTCAATATATAATGAATAATGCAATAAATGAGATCCAAAACACTCTGGAGGCAACAAATAGTAGAATAACAGAGGCAGAAGATAGAATTAGTGAATGAGAAGATAGAAGGGTAGAAATAAATGACTCAGAGGAGAAAAAATAAAAACGAATTAAAAGGAATGAGGACAATCTCAGAGACCTCCAGGACAATATTAAACGTTACAACATTTGAATCATAGGAGTCCCAGAAGAAGAAGATCATGAGAAAGACCATGAGAAAATACTAGAGGAAATAATAGTAGAAAACTTCCCTAAAATGGGGAAGGAAATAATCACTCAAGTCCAAGAAACCCAGAGAGTCCCAAACAGAATAAACCCAAGGCAAAACACCCCAAGACACATATTAATCAAATTAACAAAGATCAAACACAAAGAACAAATATTAAAAGCAGCAAGGGAAAAACAACAAATAACACACAAGGGAATTCCCATAAGGATAACAGCTGATCTTTCAATAGAAACTCTCTAAGCCAGGAGGGAATGGCAAGACATACTTAAATTGATGAAAGAAAATAACCTACAGCCCAGATTATTGTACCCAGCAAGGATCTCATTCAAATATGAAGGAGAAATCAAAACCTTTACAGACAAGCAAAAGCTGAGAGAATACAGCACCACCAAACCAGCTCTCCAACAAATACTAAAGGACATTTTCTAGACAGGAAACACAAAAAGGGTATGTAAATTCGAACCTAAAACAATAAAGTAAATGGCAACGGGATCATACTTATCAATAATTACCTTAAATGTAAATGGGTTGAATGCCCCAACCAAAAGACAGAGACTGGCCGAATGGATACAAAAAACAAGACCCCTACATATGTTGTCTACAAGAGACCCACCTTAAAACAGGGGACACATACAGACTGAAAGTGAAGGGCTGGAAAAGGATTTACCATGCAAATAGGGACCAAAAGAAAGCAGGAGTAGCAATACTCATATCAGATAAAATAGACTTTAAAACAAAGGCTGTGAAAAGAGACAAAGAAGGTCACTACATAATGATCCAAGGATCAATCCAAGAAGAAGATATAGCAATTATAAATATATATGCACCCAACATAGGAGCACCACAATATGTAAGACAAATACTAACAAGTATGAAAGGAGAAATCAACAATAACACAATAATAGTGGGAGACTTTAATACCCCACTCACACCAATGGATAGATCAACTAAACAGGAAATTAACAAGGAAACACAAACTTTAAATGATACAACAGACCAGTTAGACCTAATTGATATCTATAGGACATTTCATCCCCAAACAATGAATTTCACCTTTTTCTCAAGCGCACACGTAACCTTCTCCAGGATAGATCACATCCTGGGCCATAAATCTAGCCTTGGTAAATTCAGAAAAACTGAAATCATTCCAAGCATCTTTTCTGACCACAATGCAGTAAGATTAGATCTCAATAACAGGAGAAAAACCATTAAAAATTCCAACATATGGAGGCTGTACAATACGCTGCTGAATAACCAACAAATCACAGAAGAAATCAAAAAAGAAATCAAAATCTGCATAGAAATGAATGAAAATGAAAACACAACAACCCAAAACCTGTGGGACACTGTAAAAGCAGTCCTAAGGGCAAAGTTCATAGCAATACAGGCATACCTCAAGAAACAAGAAAAAAGCCAAATAACTAACCTAACTCTACACCTATAGCAACTAGAAAAGGAAGAAATGAAGAACCCCAAGGTTAGTAGAAGGAAAGAAATCTTAAAAATTAGGACAGAAATAAATGCATAAGAAACAAAAGAGACCATAGCAAAAATCAACAAAGCCAAAAGCTGGTTCTTTGAAAGGGTAAATAAAATTGACAAACCATTAGCCAGACTCATCAAGAAACAAAGGGAGAAAAATCAAATCAATAAAATTAGAAATGAAAATGGAGAGATCACAACAGACAACACAGAAATACAAAGAATCATAAGAGACTACTATCAGCAATTATATGGCAATTAAATGGACAATGTGGAAGAAATGGACAAATTCTTAGAAAAGTACAATTTTCCAAAACTGGATCAGGAAGAAATAGAAAATCTTAACAGACCCATCACAAGCATGGAAATTGAAACTGTAATCAGAAATCTTCCAGCAATCCAAAGCCCAGGTCCAGACAGCTTCACAGCTGAATTCTACCAAAAATTTAGAGAAGAGCTAACACCTATCCTACTCAAACTGTTCCAGAAAATTGCAGAGGAAGGCAAACTTCCAAACTCATTCTATGAGGCCACCATCACCCTAATACCAAAACCTGACAAAGATGTCACAAAAAAAGAAAACTACAGGCCAATATCACTGATGAACATAGACGCAAAAATCCTTAACAAAATTCTAGCAATCAGAATCCAACAACACATTGAAAAGATCATACACCACCAGGACCAAGTGGGCTTTATCCCAGGAATGCAAGGATTCTTCAATATCCGCAAATCAGTCAACGTAATATACCACATTAACAAATTGAAAAATAAAAACCATATGATTATCTCAATAGATGCAGAGAAAGCCTTTGACAAAGTTCAACATCCATTTATGATAAAAACTCTCCAGAAAGCAGGAATAGAAGGAACAAACCTCAACATAATAAAAGCTATATATGACAGACCCACAGCAAACATTATACTCAACGGTGAAAAATTGAAAGCATTTCCTCTAAAGTCAGGAACAAGACAGGGATGCCCACTTTCACCATTACTATTCAACATAGTTTTGGAAGTTTTGGCCACAGCAATCAGAGCAGAAAAAGAAATAAAAGGAATCTAAGTTGGAAAAGAAAAAGTAAAACTCTCACTGTTTGCAGATGACATGATCCTCTACGTAGAAAACCCCAAAGACTCCACCAGAAAATTACTAGAACTAATCAATGAATATAGTATAGTTGCAGGATATAAAATCAACACACAGAAATTCCTTGCATTCCTGTACACTAATAATGAGAAAATAGAAAGAGAAATTAAGGAAACAATTCCATTCACCATTGCAATGAAAAGAATAAAATACTTAGGAATATATCTGCCTAAGGAAACTAAAGACCTATATATAGAAAACTATAAAACACTGGTGAAAGAAATCAAAGAGGACACTAATAGATGGAGAAATATACCATGTTCATGATTGGTAGAATCAATATAGTGAAAATGAATATACTACCCAAAGCAATTTATAGATTCAATGCAATCCCCATCAAGCTACCAATGGTATTCTTCACAGAGCTAGAACAAATAATTTCTCAATTTGTATGGAAATACAAAAAACCTCGAATAGCCAAAGCTATCTTGAGAAAGAAGAATGGAACTGGAGGAATCAACCTGCCTGACTTCAGGCTGTACTACAAAGCCACAGTCATCAAGACAGTATGGAACTGGCACAAAGACAGAAATATAGATCAATGGAACAAAATAGAAAGCCCAGAGATAAATCCACGCACATATGGTCACCTTATCTTTGACAAAGGAGGCAAGAATATACAATGGACTAAAGACAGTCTCTTTAACAAGTGGTGCTGGGAAAACTGGTAAAACACTTGTAAAAGAATGAAACTAGAACACTTTCTAACACCATACACCAAAATAAACTCAAAATGGATTAAAGGTCTAAATGTAAGACCAGAAACCATAAAATTCCTAGAGGAAAACAGGCAAAACACTCTCTGACATACATCACAGCAGGATCCTCTATGACCCACCTCCCAGAATATTGGAAATAAAAGCAAAAATAAACAAATAAGACCTAATTAAACTTAAAAGCTTCTGCACAACAAAGGAAACTATAAGCAAGGTGAAAAGACAGCCTTCAGCATGGGAGAAAATAATAGCAAATGAAGCAACTGACAAACAACTAATCTCAAAAATATACAAGCAACTCCTACAGCTCAATTCCAGAAAAATAAATGACCCAATCAAAAAATGGGCCAAAGAACTAAATAGACATTTCTCCAAAGAAGACATACAGATAGCTAACAAACACATGAAAAGATGCTCAACATCCTTCATTATCAGAGAAATACAAATCAAAACCACTATGAGGTACCATTACACGCCAGTCAGAATGGCTGTGATCCAAAAGTCCACAAGCAATAAATGCTGGAGAGGGTGTGGAGAAAAGGGAACCCTCTTACACTGTTGATGGGAATGCAAACTAGTACAGCCACTATGGAGAACAATATGGAGATTCCTCAAAAAACTGGGAATAAAACTGCCTTATGATCCAGCAATCCCACTGCTGGGCATACACACTGAGAAAACCAGAATTGAAAGAGACACGTGTACCCCAATGTTCATAGCAGCACTGTTTATAATAGCCAGGACTTGGAAGCAACCTAGGTATCCATCTGCAGATGAATGGATAAGAAAGCAGTGGTACATATACACAATGGAGTATTACTCAGCCATTAAAAAGAATACATTTGAATCAGTTCTAATGAGGTGGATGGAACTGGAGCTTATTATACAGAGTGAAGCAAGCCAGAAAGAAAAACACAAATACAGTATACTAATGCTTATATATGGAATTTAGAAAGAAAGTAACAATAACCCTGTATATGGGACAGCAAAAGAAACACTGATGTATAAAACAGTCTTATGGACTCTGGGAGAGGGAGAGGGTGGGATGATTTGGGAGAATAGCATTGAAATATGTATAATATCATGTTTGAAATGAGTCGCCAGTCCAGGTACAATGCCTGATAACAGATGCCTGGGGCTGGCGCACTGGGACGACCCAGAGGGATGGTATGGGGAGGGAGGAGAGAGGAGGGTTCAGGATGGGGAACACATGTATACTTGTGGCGGATTCATTTTGATGAATGACAAAAGCAATACAATATTGTAAAGTTAAGCAAAATAAAATTAAAAAATCATGCAATAAATAAATAAAGTATAGTGGGTGTACTATGTCAATTTCTCCTGTACAACAAAGTGATTCAGTTATACATATGCATGCATGCATTTTAATATTCTTTTCCATCATGGTTTATCACAGGATATTGAATACAGTTCCCTGTGCTATACAGTAGGACCTTGTCTATCCATTCTATATGTAATCTTTTACATCTTATAACCCAAACTTCCCAATCCAGCCCTTCCCCACATCCCTTCCTGTTGGCAACTACAAGTCTCTTCTCCAGGCCTGTGAGTCTACCAATACATTTAAAATTTGGAACAGAATGCCACAAAAATGTAGAGGGAGATGACAAAACTGTCAATATTTATTCTGACATCTCAAGAGAAAAAATAAATCAGCAATCCTAAGTAATTTAGGCCTTAGAAGACATACTTTTAGAGAAGATGGAGTGGGATTATTGAGTTATACCATCTCTTGGATGAAATTTTTAGAAATTTCCTTCTCTCTCTGGTATAATGTCATATTTCACAAGCTCTAGCATAGGAGACCCAAATGCCTTTGTCAATAGAAAAGGTTATTGACACATAAATAATATATTAACATACTGGCAAGCTGATGTAGTGGGACTATTTTCTCTAGGTTTTCACTCCAGTTTCCAGTCTCACAAGGAAAAGGCCAAGATTCTAAGTGGTTGAGGATGTAACAGGGTGTAAGCCTCTGTTAAGAGCAGGTATATTGGCTTTATTCTAGTGGAGCAAACTCTGGTTAAAATACTATGATTTCAGTTCCTTCAGAAAAGTTTCTATATACCCTCGTGATACATCCCTTGTTGTTTTTGGTTCAGTAGATTAGTTGTGTCCTACTCTTTGCAACCACATGGACTGCAGCACACTAGGCTTCCATGCCCTTCACCATCTCCCAGAGCTTGTTCAAACTCATGTCCACTGAGTCAGTGATGCCATTCAACCATCTTGCCTTCTGTTGTCCCCTTCTCCTCCTGCCTTTCATCTTTCCTAGCATCAGGGTCTTTTCTAAAGAGCCGGCTCTTCACATCAGTTAGCCAAAGTATTGGAGTTTCAGCTTCAGCATCAATCCTTCCAATGAATATTCAGGACTGCTTTCCTTTAGGATTGACTGGTTTGGTCTCCTTGCTGTCCAAGGGACTCTTAAAAGTCTCCTCCAACACCACAGTTCAAAAGCATCAATTCTTTGGCACTCAGCCTCCTTTATTGTCCAACTCTCACATCCATACATGACCACTGGAAAAACCATAGCTTTGACTATTTGGCCCTTTGTTAGCAAAGTAATATCTCTGCTTTTTAGTATGCTGATTAGGTTTGTGATAGCTTTTCTTCCAAGGAGCAAGCATCTTAATTTTATGGCTGAAGTCACCATCTGCAGTGATTTTGGAGCCCAAGAAAATAAAGTCTGTCACTGTTTCCATTGTTTCTCCATCTATTTACCGTGAAGCAATGGGCCAGATGCCGTGATCTTTGTTTTTTTAACTGTTGAGTTTTAAGCCAGTTTTTTTCACTCTTCTCTTTCACATTCATCAAGAGGCTCTTTTGTTCCTCTGTGCTTTCTACCTTTAAGGTGGTATCATCTGCATGTCTGAGGTTATTGATATTTCTCCTTGCAATCTAACTGCAAGTGCTTGAAATTCCCTCACATAATATTTCTCAAATTTTCCTGCAAAATGAAATCACCTAGAGAATTTTAATTATATTTATGCTTGAATTTCATCCATAGAGGTTAACATGATTGTTGGACACCAGCATTCTTAAAGCTTTCGGTGCTCAGGGCTGACAAAGAAAAAACACAGCAGACAAATTGCTGCAACTTTAGAATTTTACCCGAAGTAAGTATATCCTTTCTCTATTCTTGAAGAAATATTACTTAAACTAAAATTTTAGTGAGTTTAGTTTAAGTTTAGTTTTAGTTTAGGATAGTGAGTTTCTACATAGATTAATATCTGAAGCAGATTGCTACCTGTTCAATCAAGTCTATTGTCATCAGAAGAGCCAGACTGTCTGAAAAATTCAGTACTGAACCCATGGATAATACTAAAACTTTCTTCTCCTTACCCTACACTGGATTTTTTAGCCAGTGAATATTCCTTTGGATGTAGGTGGAGTGAAACTGACAAAAAAGCAAATGAAATGGTAGAAGGAGATACACACTAAAGACTCATATGAAAGTAGTTTCCACAGGGAGAAAAGAAGAGAGAAAATAAATATCTCATTTCACACCAAGGCTGAGCTGAGGTGCAGCTGGAAAGGTAAAAACAGACTGGATTTTTTTCATGTCCGATCTTATTCAACAGAGAGAGTTCCATTCAGCTGAAATCATATGGTAATGGCAGCATTTGTACTCTACTTCTGGGTTTTTGGAATTCTGGTGACCATGTAAAGTTTGCCTTATGTAGCACAGATAAAGAAAGACTCATCCACTCTTCAGGGTTGAATTAAATGTTGCATTCCTTGCCTGTGGACTACTGCTTACAACAATAAGGTACAGTTTTCCACAGACCAACCACTAAAAAGAAACAAAGCTTTTTATCTCCTCCCTAAGATGAGTATAGATGAGAGAGCAGAGTGTCCTGTGGGGGAGGTAGGCATCTAAATAGAATTGGATAGTGATTTCCTGGAGTATATTATTTATTATCTGTCTCCATAGAATACTGGATTTTTGATAATTCAAGTCTGGGGAGAACTGCCATTTCTAAAGATTTCTATAGAATAAAATGAAGATTTCTTAAGATAAAGGACAGAAAAACAAAAGCACTGCAATCTCATTTCCCCTGTAGAGTCTTAAATCTTTATACCATTTTGTCCTTGTGTGATTTAACTCTTCTTGATATAGGGATCCTGAGAACAACGTCTGCTCTTCTCTCCCAGAAGGGTAACAGTCAGTGTATTCTAAAGTTATGAAAGAAAACATATTGGTTTGCTACAATTGAAGATTTTGCCCCATATCTTTGAATATGTGAAGTGGCTGGCTGACCATATTTATCTAAGGGTCTTGGAGGGAAGAAGGTAACAGTCTGAAGGAACTTATTTACAAAACAGAAATAGACCCAAAGACATAGAAAAGAAACTTATAGTTATCAAAAGGTGTCAGGGGTGGAATAAATTAGGAGGTTGGGACTGACATATGCATACTGCTATATATAAAACTGATAACCAACAAAGACCTACTGTATAGCACAGGGAACTATATAGTCAGTATGTTGTAATGACCTATAAGAGAAAAGAATATGAAAAAGAATATAAAATTAGTGTAATGCACCCCTGAAACTAAGACCACATTGTAAATAAACTAGGCTTCATTAAAAGTATAAAACAATAATAAAGAAGGAAAGAATCTGAGAGGCATATCTCATATGTTAATCTGGAGTACTAAATACTATTTTGGGGGTTGGGGGGATGGCTGAATAAAAAAAGAGAAAAAGAAGTCAGAAAGTGAAGGAAAACAAGAATAGGGGAAAGTCAGCAAAGAGCTTGGGCATCATGACGTTATAAATGAGCAGTCTGAACCTGAACCCATTCAGAAGTTAAGACAATCAATATTGGGTGTGAAAAACTGAAGGGGCTGTACTCTGTCCCACCCAGGTGCTCCTCCAGATAGAACCAGATTTTCAGGCAAAACTGTCTTGGACTAAAAATTGAAATGAGGAACTCTGCCTTGACTGGGGAGTGAAGAGAGAAACATATGTGTGCATCTCCTAACAGGAAGTCCATAAAACTCTATATCAGATCAATTAAGGGGAACATGAACTTCCAAAGGGAAAAGTCAGTGGACTCAGCTGACACACTCCATCTTCTTTTCCTGCCATTACTCATTACCATGTTTGACTGGGTGGATAACCAAGTTTCTTCAAGTTGTCAACACGGAAACCTAAACTAAGTTAAGACATCATATGTGATTTATGTATGCAAAGATTGCTGGGAGAAATATCAATAATGTCAGATATACAGAGGACAACACCCTTATGGCAGAAAGTGAAGAGGAACTAAAAAGAATCTTGATGAAAGTGAAAGTGGAGAGTGAAAAAGTTGGCTTAAAGCTCAACATTCAGAAAACAAAGATCATGACATCTGGTCCCATCACTACATGGGAAATAGATGGAGAAACAGTGGAAACAGTGTCAGACTTTATTTTTCTGGGCTCCAAAATCACTGCAGATGGTGACTGCAGCCACGAAATTAAAAGACGCTTACTCCTTGGAAGGAAAGTTATGACCAATCTAGATAGCATATTCAAAAGCAGAGACATTACTTTGCCAACAAAGGTTCGTCTAGTCAAGGCTATGGTCTTTCCTGTGGTTATGTATGGATGTGAGAGCTGGACTGTGAAGAAGGCTGAGTGCTGAAGAATTGATGCTTTTGACCTGTGAAGTTGGAGAAGACTCTTGAGAGTCCCTTGGACTGCAAGGAGATTCCACCAGTCCATTCTGAAGGAGATCAGCCCTGGGATTTCTTTGGAAGGAATGATGCTAAAGCTGAAACTCCAGTACTTTGGCCACCTCATGTGAAGAGTTGACTCATTGGAAAAAACTGATACTGGGAGGGATTGGGGGCAGGAGGAGAAGGGGACGACAGAGGATGAGATGGCTGGATGGCATCACTGACTCGATGGACGTGAGTCTGAGTGAACTCTGGGAGTTGGTGATCGACAGTGAGGCCTGGAGTGCTGCGATTCATGGGGTCGCAAATTGTTGGACACGACTGAGCGACTGAACTGAACTGAACCCATCATATCCCAAAAGAATTTAGAAAATTTGAAATCAGTTACAAAGTCCATAAAAACTTTGCTTTTGATAATCTAATCATGAAGCACTCTAATGATAAAAGTAGGCATTTCACCTGTTTTAGTACATGCATAGAGTTCATCTTATTGACATGTATAAATGATTTCATGTATCCTTAATTAAAAAACAGACCCAGTTTCAACCTGAAATTTTATTTGAATATAAAAATATAGCCTAAAAATCTTACTTATTAGTAATGAGAAATTCAAGTGGCAAAGCCAAGTGCCTTAACTGAGTCAGTAACCTATGTCACATGCTTCTATTTTTTCATAAAATAAAATAAAAACTGTAAGCAAATAATGAAGTCTAAGGGAATTTGAGAGAGAAAAAGATGAAATATTTTCAGCTCCCACGAGAAACCACGTATCTATAAATGGGTACATGGGAAGTATATATTTTCCTGAAAACACATCTGTTTTATGCAAAGAAATTGCTATCACACTTATATTTCCATAAATAAAATGTAAACTGCAATATTTTGCATTTAGAATGGCACAAAAGAACAATCTTAAATTGCTCTGTGGATGGGGGCTAAATTGGTAGTTTTTCTAGGCTTATTTCTCCCCAGTTCTAGAGTAATTATGACTGATTCAGTGAGATTACACTAGAGACAGCATTGAAATATATAGATGTTAATATATACAGCATATTCCAAGAAATCATGGCATCATAATGGAGAATACAATTCTGCCAGCCAACATCCTCTAGTTATTGATTGAGCATCATGACTGAACCCTTATTCCTGTGAGACTGGCTCTCTGTCTCCCTCTCATACACACACAAATGTCCATGTGATGATCTAGCCCCTATGTATACAAAGCAATAATTTTCCTGTTTCAGCTTAACGAATCAACCGTAAGAGCGTTTTCCTTTTATTCCAGAAGACCTAAAATTAAAATCTTTGTACACTGCTTGTAAATAGTTAATAAACTAGACTTCAATTGATAATACATTTTGGAGATTAACATCCTTTAAATCAGAAGTGTAGTTGAAACTGTATATGATTACTTAACTGGATATAGGAGTGTCACTCACAGAGCTGCAGTGGAAATGGTGAGGCTGAAGGCATGTGTGATGATAGTTCACAAGAAGAGAGGAAATGCTGTGGTCTCCATAGATCTTCCACAAGTAAAATTTTTAATAGAATTGACCTGGGTAGGAAGTGCTTAAAAATTCACACATGAAAGTGTGAAATTCTCTTGCTACAACCAGTCAGAAAACATCATACAAAAGGACTGCTTACCTGGGACTAAACCAAGGTTATAGGGACTCTTATTGGCAGAAACAACTTGCCTTAGATATTAACACAAAAGGGACTTCTGTGGTGGTCTAGTGGAATGATGGTTAAGAATTCTTAATGGTGGTTAAGAATCTGCCTTCCAATGCAGGGGACACAGGTTTGATCCCCAGTCAGGGAACTAAGATCCTACATGCTATAGAGCAACTAAACCCCTAGAGAAGTTTGTGTACCCAAAAATTAGAATAAATAAATAAATGAAAGAAATTCAAACAAAACCCCAAAATGATCAATCATTCATAAGAAACAACACAAAACAATGAAAAATGTTATTGCCAATAACTGAGATTAAAGTGAAGCAAAATGAATATGAGAAATACTTTTGGAAATACCAGAACACCGAGTAGTTAAGTGGGATTGCTTGCTCCTACAAGATTACCTATTCTAGAGGTATTAAAATAAATCTCAAAAGTTTGATGCCATGACTTTGACATTAAAATTTACTCTATTTATAAGTTATGTAAACTGTTGATTGGCTTGAAAAATTAAAGGTCAGATATCACTTTAAAAACATGGAAGGAACATTGGAAATCTAAACAGATTTCTAAAATTGAATATTATTTTTTAATTAAAAATAGACAATTGAAATGAATCATAATTAATTTTAGGATGAATATAAATATGGAACAAAAAAGTTGCAAGTAGCAGAGTAGGAACTTGTTGTTGGAAATCTGAGTGCAAATTTCCACTCACAAGCTAAGCAGTAAATGTGAATTCTAAAATGACTAGACACAAATCAATGTCAATCAGTCCAAAAATACCATTAAAGATTTCACAATGGATACTCCCACACCACATTTGTGTTAAGGATGAAACAACAAACCTGGTTGACATGTGAGAACATATTATTCAAAAATCTTTCACATTTTATAAACTAATATCCTTAGATGAAAGTTAAGTCTGACCAATCTTTTATGCGTATCCCATACCAACTACGCTTACTCCTTGGAAGGAAAGTTATGACCAACCTAGATAGCATATTCAAAAGCAGAGACATTACTTTGCAAACAAAGGTTCATCTAGTCAAGGCTATGGTTTTTCCTGTGGTCACGTATGGATGTGAGAGCTGGACTGTGAAGAAGGCTGAGCGCTGAAGAATTGATGCTTTTGAACTGTGGTGTTGGAGAAGATTCTTGAGAGTCCCTTGGACTGCAAAGAGATCCAACCAGTCCATTCTGAAGGAGATCAGCCCTGGGATTTCTTTGGAAGAAATGATGCTAAAGCTGAAACTCCAGTACTTTGGCCACCTCATGCGAAGAGTTGACTCATTGGAGAAGACTCTGATGCTGGAAGGGATTGGGGGCAAGAGGCGAAGGGGACGACAGAGGATGAGATGGCTGGATGGCATCACTGACTCGATGGATATGAGTCTGAGTGACCTCTGGGAGTTGGTGATGGACAGGGAGGCCTGGCGTGCTGTGATTCATGGGGTCGCAAAGAGTCGGACATGACTAAGCGACTGATCTGATCTGATCTGATCTGATACCAACTACAAATTTAGGGCTTGTAGTCGTGATATTGTTTTGTGGTGACTTGGTTTTCTAACACACTGTGCTGAAGCTCCAATTATTTGGCCACCTGATGAGAAAAATTGACTCAGTGGAAAAGACCCTGATGATGGGAAAGATTGAAGGCAGGAGGAAGAGGGGATGACAGAGGATGAGATGGTTGGATGGCATCACTGACTGGATGGACATGAGTTTGAGGAAGCTCTGGGATTTGGTGATGGACAGGGAAGCCTGGCTTGATGCAGTCCATGGGGTCACAAAGAGCTGGACATGATTGAGTGACTGAACTGACTGATGCTGATGCTGCTTTAGCCAAGAATGATATCAAATGAAAACATCACTTTAATAGTCAGGGGATAAGGCTATAATGTCATCTTTGGGCATAAGACACAACCTGTATGAAATTAAAACTAAGGATTCTCAATTTTGAAAAAAGCCTCTGGAATAGTAGCCTTTTTGCTAAAAGAGAGACTAAAAACACCTCACCCAAAGTCCTGAGGAAATGTCAAGTCAATATTAGTGAGAGTCAAATCTATAGCACTCATGAATCTGCAGCACTCATTTGCAGGCTGCACACTGAATATGAAACTCCAAAAGAAGAATTTAACCCCAAAACACCTGTGAGGAATGGTCCTAGTTCCCTAAAACCACATCCATAAATGTAGGATAAAGTAAAATTTCAAAAAGAATAATCCTCAAATGTATTGGTCCAACAAAAAAAACTTGCAAACCACACAGGGCATGAGGCAAAATCAAACAGAAGAGTCAAATAGGTGAACAGTACAAAGACCATGAGATAATAAGACAATATGAAAGACACTATAAATATGTTTAAGATTATTAAAGGGATAAAAGTCCAAATAAATAAAAATAAAAGAAGAATACTATAAAATTCAAATAGAACAGCTTTCCAAATGCACTTATTATAATGCCTGAAAAAGGAAAATAAAATCATTTAAATTAAAAACTTACTAAGTGTAACAGCTGATTCAATAAACTTGAACTGAAGATAAACATAAGATAATTCTTTGAAATGCAGAGAGATGGAGAATAAAAAAGTAAATAAATAAATGAGCAGTAAGGAAATAAGCATAAATAAGGAAATAATGCAACTGTTGAATACTCAGAAGGTGATATAAATGTGAATCAAATGGCACCCCACCCCAGTACTTTTGCCTGGAAAATCCCATGGACGGAAGATCCTGGTAGGCTCCAGTCCATGGGGTCGCTAAGAGTCGGACACGACTGAGCGACTTCACTTTCACTTTCATGCATTGGAGAAGGAAATGGCAACCCACTCCAGTGTTCTTGCCTGGAGAATCCCAGGGACAGAGGAGCCTGGTGAGCTTCCGTCTGTGGGGTCGCACAGAGTCGGACACGACTGAAGCGACTTAGCAGCAGTAGCAGCAGCAAGAGAATGAATATAAAAGAGATAGTGGTTGAGAATTCTCCAGACTCAATAAAAGAATAAATACTCAGATTGTTACAAGCAGGCCAAATTCTGAGCAAGATATAGGGAATTAAATCCACACACAGAAATTGTTAGTGAAATAATAGAACTCCAAAGGTTGGAGATAAAGAGTTTTAAAAAGAGAAGGAAAAAATAGAATGTGGAACAATATTATTCTCACAGTGCTGATAGAAAATAACTGTCAACCTAGAATTCTCCACGCAGCAATCTGTCATTAAGAATGAGAGTGAATTCAAGGTATTTTCAGTCAAAAGGAATTTATAGTTCACATACCCTCTTGGAAGCAAGTTTAGAGAGGAAAAAAAAATTGAGAAAGACAAAGGGAGTATCAGATGCATTTGTGAGCAAAAATAAATAAATAAATAAACAATAAATGAAAACTAGGCATCTACTTAAGTGACTTAGCAGCAGGCATCTACTTAAAAGTGAAAGCAAAAATAATGACTAATTTTAGATATTCAAATGAGACAGAAAAATTCTATAACAACACACAAATAAAATATGACATATTGCCTCTGTTGTTAGTAAGGATGGTGGTGATATTAACTTTTTGTAGGTGCAATTATATCTTAAGGGAAACTATAAAAATAATGTAAATAAAAGAAAGACTTCCAACCTGAGGAGAAGAGGGAAAAAAAAGAAAAAATTATGTTTAATAGAAAGATGAAAAAAATTATTTACAGAAAGATGGTAACAGTATGAAAAATTAAAATGATATAAAGAACAAACCCAATTTATTCATATTTACAGTAAAATATAAACAGATTATCAGATCAGATCAGTCGCTCAGTCGTGTCCAACTTTTTGTGACCACATGTACTGCATCATGCCAGGCCTCCCTGTCCATCACCAACTCCCAGAGGTCACCCAGACTCACATCCATCGAGTCAGTGATGCCATCCAGCCATCTCATCCTCTGTCGTCCCCTTCTCCTCCTGCCCCCAACCCCTCCCAGCATCAGAGTCTTCTCCAATGAGTCAACTCTTCGCATGAGGTGGCCAAAGTACTGGAATTTCAGCTTTAGCATCATTCCTTCCAAAGAAATCCCAGGGCTCATCTTCTTCAGAATACTCTCTTTTAAAAGTTGGAAATTTATAATTTGAGTTAAACAACTATTTTCTTTAAATTAGCTACAAGTTTACTTGTAAGTTGTCTACCAAATAAACAACTGAACCCTAAAGAAGCATAAAGTCAAATAGACCTAAATGCTCATCATTATTCTTTTTATACCTTCTGCAACATTATGATCTTCATTTTGATACATTAATTTTATTTTTCTGATCTGTGTTTTTTATTCAAGTATTCATAGGCACTCGATGGATGTGAGTCTCAGTCCTCTGGGAGTTGGTGAGGGATAGGGAGGCCTGGTGTGCTGCGATTCATGGGGTCACAAAGAGTCTGACACGACTGAACAACTGATCTGATCTGATCTGATCTGATTCATAGGCATGATAGTTTTTAAATACACTTTTCACAAAATAACTGAAGGTTCACACACAACTGTGAGAAATAATAGAGAGATACAATTTGCCTTTTCTCCAGTTTCCCCCAAAGGTAATATCAAAACCACAACACATCACTCCCCAGAAACTGAACTTGATGTAGCATCGTACTGAGCAGATCCATCATGAGGGTTCATCATGTTTCCCTTTTAAATCCATACCTACCTACCTCATTCTCACCCCTTCTATAACCATCAACTGCTACTGATTTGTTGTTCATTTCTGTGTGCTATACGTGCTCAGTTGCTCAGATCATATCTGATCAGATCCGTCGCTCAGTCCTGTCTGACTCTTTACGATCCCATGAATCGCAGCATGCCAGGCCTCCCTGTCCATCACCAACTCCTGGAGTTCACTCAGCCTCACCTCCATCGAGTCAGTGATGCCATCCAGCCATCTCATCCTCTGTCGTCCCCTTCTCCTCCTGCCCCCAATCCCTCCCAGCATCAGAGTCTTCTCCAATGAGTCAACTCTTCGCATGAGGTGGCCAAAGTACTGGAGTTTCAGCTTTAGCATCATTTCTTCCAAAGAAATCCCAGGGCTGATCTCCTTCAGAATGGACTGGTTGGATCTCTTTGCAGTCCAAGGGACTCTCAAGAATCTTCTCCAACACCACAGTTCAAAAGCATCAATTCTTCAGTGCTCAGCCTTCTTCACAGTCCAGCTCTCACATCCATACATGACCACAGGAAAGACTATAACCTTGACTAGGAGCACCTTTGTTGGCAAAGTAATGTCTCTGCTTTTGAATATGCTATCTAGGTTGGTCATAACTTTCCTTCCAAGGAGTAAGCGTCTTTTAATTTCATGGCTGCAGTCACCATCTGCAGTGATTTTGGAGCCTAGAAAAATAAAATCTGACACTGTTTCCACTGTTTCCCCATCTATTTCCCATGTAGTGATGGGACCAGATGCCATGATCTTCGTTTTCTGAATGTTGAGCTTTAAGCCAACCTTTTCACTCAGTTGCTCGGTCATGTTCAATTCTGCAACCCTGTGGACTGTAGCCCACCAGGATCCTCTGTCCAGGCAAGAATTCTGGAACATGTCATCATTGCCTCCTCCAGAGGATCTTCCCAACCCAGGGGTCAAACCCATGCCTCTTACATCTCCTGCATTGACAGCCAGATACTATACCACTCTGCCACCTGAGAAGCCCGTTCTCCATTTCTACAGCTTTGTTATTTGAAGAATATTATACAAGTGAATTTTTCCACTCTGGAGCATAATTCTCTGGGGATTCATACAAGTTGTTGCTTGTGTCAATAATTTATTCCTTCTTATTGCTGAGTAGTATTTCACAGTATGACTTTATTACATGTCGACCCATTCACTCATTGATGAACACCTGGGTTTTTCTAGTAGTTGGACATTAAAAATAAAGCTGCTATTTGTGGGCTTCTCTGGTGGTTCAGACAGTAAAGAATCTGCCTGCAATGAGGGAGGCCTGGGTTTGATACCTGGGTCAGGATGATCCCCTGAAGGAGGAAATGGCAACCCACTCCAGTATTCTTGCCTGGTGAATCCGCATGAACAGAGGAGCCTGGAAGGCTACAGTTCATGGGGTCACAAAGAGTCAGACATGACTGAGCAACTAAGCACACACATAAATATTTGTGCACAGGTTTTCATGGAAATGTTAATCTGTTTCTTTGGGATTAAAGCCTCAAAATACAATTACTGGGTTATATGATAGCTACTTGATTTGTATTTTTGTTTGTTTGTTTGAGGGTTTTATTTTGTTTCATGTTAAGTAACTTCTTTTTTTCCCCCAGAGTGACTGGGATGTCACATTTCACGTTCCCACAACAGTGTATGTGAGGTCCAGCTTCTTGTACTAGAAAAGATTGTCCCTGCTTTTTTTTTCCCTTTTCTTTTTCTTTTCTTTCTTTCTTTTAAATTTACTACAAAAGTTGATGAACTTACTAAGGATTCTAATTTTTAAAATATTTCTAATAGAACAGACTCTGAACAAAGACAACATTCTTGGTCTTAATCTAAATTCTACTAGATAATCACCCTTCTAACACCTTAAAGAAGTGGTATGGGAAGTATCTTTTTCTTCCCTTAGGTGTGGTTTTGTGACATTTCATCTTGTTATTTCCAATATTACTTCATATTTCTCAAAGAGTTATCAAAATCTGTGGACTCTCTTTTTATTTGGTTATTTTTATCTTGTTTATGTTTATTGATTTACCTTTTGACCTGCTTCATCCATTTCTTCCACTTCCCCACACCTCACTTCTGGCAACCACCAATCTGTTCTGTTTCTAATGATCTATCTATTTATTTTTCTATATTTCTTTATCTAGTGAATTTTTTCTAATTACTTAATTTATTGCATTGAGCATCTGCTATGTGTGCATCACTGCTTTCATCTCCTGGGATACCTCAGGGAACCAAATAGAGAAAAATGCCTCTTCTATGGAGGAAATAACTGGTGGGTTTAGAGAACACAAATGATAGGCAATTATCAGTAATACTTAAGTTGATTAGTGCGTATGTAAGACCTCAGAGTACACTACATATCTACTATAGCACAAAATATGAACTATATTAATCAAAAGTTAAGAATGGTAGCCTGGTATATAAAGAAATTGTATTATTCTATTAACACAAAGCAACTAAACTAAAAAGAAAAATTAAGCAAAATATGTTGACATCTCATGAAAGAAGGTATAAGGGAAAGAAATATGTACAACATGGGTGAATCTCAAAAATATTATGCTAAATAAAGGACACTTTATTTGTAAAAATTCCATGATTCCATTTATATGAAATCCTAAAATACACACATTCCTCCTATGTTTGACTAAAAAAAAAAAAAAAAAAAATCAGTGTGGAGGCAGGGCTAGTGGTATGGGAAATGACTGATAGATTATGAAGAAATGTTCCTAGGTGGGTGTAAAGTTTAGTATATTGATAGAAGGGTTTGGTTTTACAGTGTATGCTTTTGTCAAAAATAACAATATATGCAGCTTATCATTTGTAAACATTACTTCAAAAAGGAAAAGCACTATTAACAAAATAATATACATGGTATATATAATTATATACATATTAGAGCATTTATTATGTATATCTATTTAATTCACTTGGTAACACATCAAAATGATGTTCTAATAGCTGAAAACAGGAGTGGATAGAAAGATGTCATATGATTAAAACAAGCATAGTAAAATGTTAACAGTAAAATCTAGAAGTGTTTAGTGCAAATTATTTAATTTTGTGTTATCTTTGAAAATTTTCATAATATAATGTTGGAAAAAATTAAATAAGAATTTAAAAAATAGTCAGAGATTGGAGGCTTCCAAGCACCCTATGTGTGCTTCTTGCTCTAGTTGTACATTTTATGCTTGAGTTTTCAAGAAACCATTACAAAAGAATAGGTAGGCGGGATTCTAGAGTTCCTGCTGTCTGGACTTGGAAGGCTACAGGCCATGCCACAGTCTGGGTATGACCTGACATTAGTCTTCCTAGCCCTCGAAATATAACTTTAGCTGAGAGATCATCTGATCAGAAAACAGACACATTACTCTCCCCCTTGTCTTTGAGAGGTACAAAGAAATATATGTTTTCCAAGAAAGTTCTATTTAAATGTCAAAGATGTGACCCTTATTCCAAAACCACAAAGCATATGCTGTTGACCTCTGTTGAAGCTGGTCGGATTGCTGCCTTATGAAACTTTTCAGCAACAATCCCACTGCCTGTCAAATCAATACCTCAAACTCAATACTTGGAGCTGCGGTGTTTTACTACCACCAAAGATTTTCAAACATACTGTTTCACTGAAGTGAGTTCAAAGACTATTGCTCAGAAGAAGGTTTAGTAAGAAAAATACAACTCTATATTCCCTCAAAAATTAATGCTCCTTGAGGCAAATATTGTAAAATGGAGAGTAAGAATTACAATAGCAGACATACTTTAAATTGCATTTTAGACAATTTTTCCCGTCTGAAACCTTCCTCACTTTTCACAACAGATCTAGATGCCCCAGGCTCTAGTAACATTGGCTAAACAATTTTGGGGGAAATTGTAACAGTTATCACAAAGTATTATAACTGCTTGAACAGAGAACTTTCTACTAGATTATGAGCCCTTTGAAGCCAGGCCAATAAACTTCTCATCTCTATATTTCAGTTAAATATATTTACAAGATAAAACTAGACTAGTTTTCTCTGGTGAGTCAAAAGAACTGGTTAACTGAAAAAAGAATATGTTGGTTAACTTGATTGTGTTTAGAGCTTGATTCTATGTATTATCTAATACCACATGTAAGATGGTATAGCAGGGATATTTTAGTTGCAAATGTACAAAAAAAAAAAAAAACAGCCCATGTTGGCTTAAGCAAAAAGACTCCTGCAACAAAAAGTTGTTACCTCTGTGGTAAAGAATCCGCCTGTAATGCAGGAGATGCAGCTTCAATTCCTGGGTTGGGAAGATCCTCTGGAGAAATAAATAGCAACCCACCCCAGTATTCTTGCCTGGGAAATCAGAGGAGTCTAGTAAGATACAGTTCATAGGATTGCAAAAAAGTCAGACATGACTTAGTAAGTAAAGAGCAACAACAAGATGTTTCTCTGGTGGTTCAGTTGGTAAAGAATCTGCTGCAATTCAGGAGACTGCACACAAGAGACTGTCTGCAGTTCAGGAGACTTGGGTTCAATCCTTGGGTGGGGAAGATCCCCTGGAGAAGGAAATGGCAACCCACTCTAGCATTCTTGCCTGGAAAATCCCATGGACAGAGGAGCCTGGTAGGCTACAGTCCATGGCATAACAAGAGTTGAACATGACTTAGCAACTAAGCCCCCAAACAGCAAGTCTGTTTTTAAATATACATATTCTGGGACAAATGTGAATCTTTTTCTTCATCTCTCTGGTCTCCTTTTATCTACTCTTCTCCACATTTTTGTCTTAGTCACTTGTAAACCCTCCTTTAAATCCCAACATGGATGCAGCCCTCAGGCAACATCTTTCCAGCTTCTGATCAAGTGAGGGAAGAATCTCTCCCTCTGTGTGCACCACAGTCATTCTGAGAGCTACAGTTTGTTGTAGCTTGAATGTATCCCCGTCCAGCATGTCACTGTTTTTGTTTCCCATAAACTATCACTTATGATATACACAAATACATGTTTTTAAGAAGTCTGTAAAGAATCCATAAAGAATCTACAGACTCATTTGAATGATATACATATATTTTTCTCATTTTTCAAGTGTGATACTAGGTAAGTTGTTTATATTACTTTTTTCCAATTTATCTTTCCATCAGGTGATATATTACATAGAAAACTACTTCCTTAGTATTGTTCTCCATCTTTCCATAAAATTTTAAAACTTTAGCTTTTGCCAAAGTCCCTTAGTGTTCATCTGAATGCCACCTAACCATCTTTCAAGGGCCAGTTCAAGCTCTTTCTTTCCTTATGGAAATACGTTCTGACTCCCCCAAAGACAAAGGTCATGCCTCCTGTGTCTTAGCTAAAATGATATATTTAGGATCCTTGTCAGTCATTGTGTATCACTCATTTTATGTATACTAGCATTGGGAGAAGGCAATGGCAACCCACTCCAGTACTCTTGCCTGGAAAATCCCATGGACAGAGGAGCCTGGTAGGCTGCAGTCCATGGGGTCGCAAAGAGTCAGACACAACTGAGCGATTTCACTTTCAATTTTCACTTTCATGCATTGGAGAAGGAAATGGCAACCCACTCCAGTGTTCTTGCCTGGAGAATCCCAGGAACGGGGAGCCTGGTGGGCTGCTGTCTCTGGGGTCACACAGAGTCAGACACGACTGAAGCGACTTAGCAGCAGCAGCAAGGAAAGTGGTCCTTAGTTTAGTCTAGTACCTAAAAGTATCCTGCATAAATTTGGTTTGTGACAACATCTTTCACTTTATTTTTTCTTAGTTGAAATGTGAGTAGAAAATGCACACATCATCAGTCTATCCAGGAATAAAGTTATTCAACAAGCAGTATGTTCGGAATGTGTTTGGAATACAGTAAACACAGAAGTTATAAATACATAAATACAGTAAATGCAGAAGTTGTAAGTTCAATTGTAATTAATTTATTATGACTTTTTGAGGACAGATAACCTGTTTCAAAATGTTGTTTTCTTTTCTGTATCCTTAGCATGAACCACAATTCTTTGAAGATCAAAGTTGTTCAATACATTTTGATCAAATATCCTCAGTTGCTCTTACAAGTGATTGGAGATTTGTGCAGTGGAAATTTTCAAGCCTAAGACACTATATGCTGGTAAAAGGTATCTTTTTAGGGAAATATTTGTCCATTTTTGATACTGTTCTTGTCTTTTCTGAAATTGTTCTGTCCACAATATGTTTGTCAATGGTGCTTATCCATAGAAGTCTATCCATGCAGAACAGAGCAGTTAGTATAACAATAAGCTCTTTTTCAATTTTTTATCTTATTGAGATAAAAGTCTAATAGTAATACAATTCAGAAGGGAAAAATTGTTCTTCATAAGGGATTATTTTAAGGTGGACAGGTTCTCTTTGTTAGAAACATTCTTAGTAAAGTATTTTCAACAAAACTGTCTCCATCGTACATGTATCTCATAGAATTTCTGAGCTTGAATTTTTAGATATTTCCAAGACAGCAGCCATGAAATTAAAAGACACTTGCTCCTTGAAAGGGAAGCTATGATAAACCTAGACAGCATATTAAAAAGCAGAGACATCACTTTGCCAGCAAAGGTCCACATAGTCAAAGCTATGTTTTTCCACTAGTCATGTACAGAGAGTTGGAACATAAAAAAGGCTGAGCACTGAAGAATTGATGCCTTTAATTTGCAGTCCTGGAGAAGACTCTTGAGAGTCCCTTGGCCTGTAAAGAGATCAAACCAATGAATCCTAAAGGAAATCAACCCTGAATATTCATTGTAAAGACTGATGCTAAAGCTGAAACTACAATACTTTGGCCACTTGATGCAAAGAGCTGACTCATTGGAAAAGATTCTGATGCTGGGAAAGACTGAAGGCAAAAGGAGAAGAGGGGTAGCAGAGGATGAAATAAATAGCATCACCGATTCAATGGGAATGAATTTGAGAAAACTCGGGCAGATAGTGAAGGACAGGGGAAAACCATAGCTTTGAATTTATGGTCCTTTGTCTCCAAACGGATGTCTTTGCTTTTTAATATGCTGTCTAGTTTTGTCATATCATTTCTTCCAAGAAACATGCATTTTTTTAAAGCGTTAATGGTAAAGTTTTACTATTAGTTAAATCTTGTTGATTGGTGCATGATAGTTTGTTATTTTTTTGTACTTTTAATCATATATGAAAATTTTTCCCCAAAGAATGTAATTAATGTAGTCTCAGGATATATGCCAACTCTAGTACTCTTGCCTGGCAAATCTCATGGACAGGGGAGCCTGGTAGGCTGCAGTCCATGGGGTCGTTAGGAGTCGGACACGACTGAGCGACTTCACTTTCACTTTTCACTTTCATGCATTGGAGAAGGAAATGGCAACTCCAGTGTTCTTGCCTGGAGGATCCCAGGGACAGGGGAGCTCGGTGGGATGCTGTCTATGGGGTCGCACAGAGTTGGACATGACTGAAGCAACTTAGCAGCAGGATATATTTGAAATATTTCACAAAAAAAGAAGTAACTTACAGAGGTGTCAACAGAGAAGAATTTATGGTGTGCAGTGAAACTCAGAGATGGTACTGAACCATATTTCTAGAGCAATGGCAAGAAAGTTTTCATTAAGAGAACAAAAATACCCCTAATCCTTAATGGGTTTTAAGAATTCACAAAGGAGGTACCTTGGGAACAGAAATGCTAATTAAAAGAAACTGTATAACCAACAGGATAAAGGCACAAGGGGAGCTTCTGTGGGAAATGCCATGGATGGAATAAGCTTCTGTGAAAAGAACAGCAGAGGAGGGGCAAGGCTGGCCCTCAAAGTGGATAGAGAACAGGATGCCTTAGTAAGCTGCTCTGCTGTAGGTATTTCTGGATTCCCATGCTAAGTCAGGGAAGATGTTATACTTTCCCCAGTGGCACAACTAGCATATTTTATAAACACAAGAAGTCATTTTTTAGCCAATCTCTTTTATTAGACAAAATTATTTTCAGTATTAATAATTCAATAAAATTAATAATATCAATAAAAAAGAAAGGAAATAGGATTATTAAAATTGTTATTATAAAGAACTTTGAGAGATGGAAATGAGAACCACTCCAGTATTCTTGCCAGGATAAACCCATGGACAGAGAAGCCTGGCAAGCTACAGCCCATGAGGTCACAAAGAGTCAGACATGACTGAGCACCCACTGAGCTAACTAACTTATGTCCTGGATGTGTTCCAGTGTCTCCTAGTTTATAGTCTATGTGGACTTGAGTAGAATTTATACCCTATTGTTGTGTTAAAATTATATAAATCTTAATTATGTTGAATAGGTTCATGGTGTTTTCAGGTCTACTATATCCTTCTAATTTTCTATATATACATTTTATTAATTTTTGAGGATTTGATATTGAAAATCCAACTAAAAATCTTATATACTTAAAGATAATTGTAATAAATAGTAGAACTATATGTAACTTTGTTCTGTATTTTCCAAGTCTCTTGTAAATGTGCTATCCTACTTCCATAATTTAAAAAAATTTTTTTAAAAGGAAAAAAAAAGAACTTTGTCTATATAATCATGTGAATAAAAAATTAGAAAAATAAATAAAAGACAAAATGAACAATACAGTACAAAAAAGGCATACCAATTCTACTTCAACAATACAATGCATATATGAATAATATCATGTATGTTTTGAATTTTATACATATGAAGGAAAAATGTTATACCTTACCATTTGCACTTTTTCATAGATGGATTAATTAATTTGGCTGTAGCAATCATTTCACAATATATAAAATCTGTACAGTACCACCAGCACTGGAGACACATAACCCCAAACAAGCTTAAACAATCCCAATCCATTCCTAACTTCTTCTTCAGGTGAAGGCGTGTAGTGAGTACAACAACATATTTCAGTCCCTCATTGTCTTGCCTCACTTTATTGGATTCAGGAACATCAGCTGATAAGTTCTTCAAGAGTTGGGTATTCGACCAACAAAAAGGCATACAGAAGCACCAACTCCTTCTTGGAAAGGATTTTTAAGTTTAAATCTAGTAAAATTTTGGTTAATAACTAATACTGGACATTTAAAATTATTCAAGTGAGATTCTGGGATCTGAAGTATCTCTAGAATTTCAGTTATCTAAGACCCCCAGGAAGTCATAAAGTTTTATATCAGGTATAGAGAATGGATGCTTTCACTTTCTCTCTAAGCTGATGATTCCTAGAAATTATTGATTGTATTCATCAAACTGGGTATAGGACCCAGTATAGAACAGTCATTAAAGTATCTTGTACAAGTTTGATTTGATTATGAGACAACTGTTTTAGTCCCCTAAAGTGGCCATAACAAAATACTACAGATTGAATGGCTTAAACAACAATAACAAAATTATTTTCTCATCAGTTCTGGAAGCTAAAAGTCCAAGATCAAGGTTCTGTTGGGTTTGGTGTTGGTGTGAGTTTTCTTTCTGGTTCACTACCTCCCAGCCACCTCCCCAAACCCCTTCCTCTGTGTGTTTATACAGAGAGAGAGAGAGGATTCTTTCTCTTGTGTCTCTTTCGCTTCTTATAAGGAGACCAGTCCTGTTGGATTAAGGAACTACCGGCATGACTTCATTTAATCTTACTTACCTCTCTGAAGACACTTTCTCCAAATAAGTCACACTGAAGAATAAGCCCTCAACATATGAATTTAGCAGGAGACAAAATTCAGTTCATAAAATAAGCCTGGTAGAGAAAAGACTAACAGATATTCATGTGTATTGTTTTATTTCAATAATATGCAACAGGGAAAGAGTCAGCTGATGACATGTGATGAAGTGTGGTTAACAACTTTTTGGGAGGACAGGGCAAAGTAGTCAACCCAGGAAGGGAAGTGAGGTTGTTAGTCTACTGTCCCCTCAGTCCTACTGATTTAGGCTAATATCTCAGGGGAGGAGGATTCTTCACACCTGAATCACAAATGTATGTTTGAGAAAATCTAGTTTAAATAATGTGAATTTGTTCAAACTTGTAGATTGGTTCAAACTAGTATTTATAATATAATTAATTTTGATGAAAAAAGATGGGGGAGAATAAGATACTACAATAAATAAAATGTTAAATGAATGCAAAGGGCTCTTGGAAAGCAAAATTATGATATCAGAAGCTATCCAAGTGGAGAAACACAATCAACAATGTGTAAAACAATGTTCAGGAAGAAGAGTTAAAATGATGGAGGAATAGACCAAAAAAAAAAAAAAAAAAAAAAGAGAGAGAGAGAGAGAGAGGAGAATCAGACCTAGATTCCCCAAATCATTGGTCCACACAGACAGATAAATCAGAAAAGAGAAATGTGTCAAAGAATGCTTGAGCTTTCTAAACCACAGCCTAGAGGGGTTTGCTGTGTGCAATACACAATGACCAGAAAAGTACTCAAAAATGGCAGTGTCATCATGCAATTCCAGAACAGCAAAAGGGAAAACCCTCAAAGTCTTAGAAAGTGTATATAAACAGTCATCTTATGTTGCATAAGGAATCAAAATGACATAAGATTTTCCAGTTCTTCTTTCCAAAGCTAAAATTGCTGTGAAGCATTGCCTTCAAAATTCTAAAGGAAAATATTTTCAAGCTAAAAATTTTGTACTTCACCTCCTAGCAATCAGGTAAAGAAAAGAGCTAGGACTTTACATATAAGGTCTAAAATTTTTCATTTTCTTCATCTGTTTTTCTCAAGATACACTCTCCCAAAATAAGAGAAAAAGGCAAAGAGCAGAAAGACATAGCATCCAGGCAAAAGGAATAAAATGTAAAATAAAACATAGAGTAGTGAATTTCCTGGATGATGGTGAAGGGAAACCCCAGGGGGATAGCTTAGTAATGGGCCTGGAGAACAGAATTCATGGTAGGAACAGGCAGATTAAAGTCTTTAGAATAAAGGATAAAAGGAAACCACAGATCTGATGTATTTCAGCAGATTGAAAGGACATTCACATGTCAGGCAGTTTAATGCTAAGCTTATGATAGGCATATGACCAATGAAGCCAGTGAAAATATAAAGAAATAAATATTTGTGAGAGAATAAATGCAATTGTTGTACATTAATTGGCCCAGGTTGGCTAATATATGCATAGTCACAATGATATAAACACTAAATATTAACGCAAATGATTATGCATTCATTGTTCTGTGTGGATGGTGGAGGGTATATAAGAAAAGTCAATCTTTATTGTCAACAGTAGAAAAATCTTAGTGATTAAAATTGAAAAGTCAAAAGTTAGCAGCATAAGCATATTATTTAGAGAAATAGACAATCGTACCAGAAGAAAAGGGTGCCTGGTGGCTCAGTGATAAAATATTCACCTAAATGCAGGAGACATGTGTTCAAACCCTAGGTTGCTAAGATACCCTGGGGAAGGAAATGGCAACCCATTCCAGTATCTTTGCCTGGGAAATCCCATGGGCAGAGGAGGCTGGCAGGCTAAAGTCCATGGGGGTCACAAATCAGTGACTAAACAATAACAATCAGAAGAAAAAACTAAAATGGATTCAAGTCTTTTGCAGGGGGCGCGGGGGCAGTTAAAATCAGAAGAGGTAATCAGGGTATAAATTTATTTTAATTCTAAGATTAATCAATCATTTTTACTTCATAAAATACACAAATGGTCTAAGTTGATTAAATTATTTTAAAAGTTAATTATTTAAATTAAAGTTAGCTGTGGATGCCTACTATGACCTGGGAATTGAAGTTGACACTGTGGGGAATGTGGAAAATACTGGAGAAATTTTAGTATGCATTCTACAGCAAACTTAAAATTGGGAGCCAGTTGTACATAAATAAACCATTTATAGAGTCATAATTCAATGAAAAGTTTTTCTAGAGTAATAAGTAGCCAAAGAAGACAATCCCATGTAGGCTTAAGTAGTCATGGGAAGCTTCACAGAGATGAGATTAAACTCTGGGCCAGATGCTATCTTTGATGATTTCTGCTCATTCTTTTATTTAATTCTTAGTTCAAACTCTAGTTTGAACTGTAGTTCAAACTGTAGGCTCTATTTTTCTTTTTATTAAAGCATAGTTCATTTGTGTGTGTGTGTGTGTGTGATAGTCGCTCAGTCATGTCCGACTCTTTGAGACCCCATGGACTGTAATTCAACAGTCTCCTCTGCCCATGGAATTCTCCAAACAAGAATACTGGAGTGGGTTGCCATTTCCTTCTTCAGGGGATCTTCCCAACCCAGGGATTGAACCCAGATCTCCCACATTGCAGGCAGAATTGTTACCATTTGAGCCACCAGGGAAGCCCCATAGTTCATCTACAATGTTGTATTAATTTCTGCTGCACAGCAGAGTGATTCATATATATATATATATATATATATATATATATATATATATGAATCCTCCTGCAGTGCAGGAGAGACAGGAGACTCAGGTTCAACCCCTGGGTTGGGAATATCGCCTGGATGAGAATTTGGCAACCCACTGCAGTATCCTTGCCTAGAGAATTTCATGGGCAGAGGAGCCTAGTGGACTACAGTTTCAAAGAGTTCAAAATGACTAAAGTAACTGAGCATGAGCATAAACCAGATGTATATATATATATGAGGATATTGAACATAGATCCCTGGGCTATACAGTAGGACTTTGTTGTTTATCCATAATTTGTTATTTATAATAACATGTTGTTAATATATCCATAATCCTTGTTGTTTATAATAATCTTGATCTGCTAATCCCAAACTCCCACTCCACTCTTCCTCCAATCCCCTCCTCCTTGGCAACAAGTCTGTTCTGTGTGTCTGTGAGTCTGATTCTGTTTTGTAGATAGGTTCATTTGTGCAATATTTTAGATTCTACATTTAAGTGACATATGGTATTTTTATTTCTCCTTCTGACTTTACTTAATATGATAATCTCTACATCCATCCATTTTGCTGCAAATAGCATTATTTAATTTTTTATGGCTGAGTAGTATTCCATTGTCCCCTCGAGTTGGAAATGGTAAGCGACTCCAGTATTATTGCCTGGGAAATCCCATGGACAGAGGAGCCTGGTGGGATACAGTTGATAGGGTTGTAAAGGGTCAGACATGACCGAGCACACATGCTGTGTTCCATTGTATATATGAACCACATCTTCTTTATTCATTCATCTGCCAATGGATATTTAGGTTGTTTCCATATCTTGGCTTTGTGAATAGTGCTGCTATGAATATATGAGCACATGTATCTTTCTGAGTTATAGGTTTGTCTGGATATATCCCAGGAGTGGGATTACTGGGTCATGTGGGAACTCTTATTTTTAGTATTTTGAGGAAACTCCATACAGTTTTCCAAAATGACTGCACCAATTTACATTCACATTTCCCTGATGGCTCAGCTGGTAAAGAATCTGCCTTTAATTCAGGAGACTGCCTCCAATGCAGGAGACCAGAGTTTGATTCCTGAGTCAGGAAGATCCTCTGGAGAAGGAAATGGCTACTCACTTCAGTACTCTTGCCCTGAAAATTCCATGGACAGAGGAGCCTGAGGTGCTACAGTCCATGGGGTAATAAGAGTTGGATGTGACTTGGCAACTAAACCAGCACCACATTCCCACCACTGGTGCACAAGTGTTCCCTTTTCTCCACATCCTCTTCAGCATGTGTTATTTGCAGATTTTTTAATAACTTCTATTCTGACTGGTGTAAGGTGGTACCTCATGTATTGGCTTTATTATTACCCCTCTATTAAAGATGAAACACCTGAGGATCTAGACAAAACATCTTTCTTAAGCCCACATTGAGTATTTAGTAACCAATTGAGAGTGACTGAGAATTTCATGGAAGTTCTCAGCTTTCTCATCTGAAAAAAAGAAATATATTTGGCTTAGTGTATTCCAAGACTTCTGTGACTTATTCTTACAGTCTATAATCTCCAAATTGTGGTTTTCTTTGGGGGTTTGCTGGGGATGTGAAAGAGCAGTGTGCCCAGCATATGTATGCTTTATTTTTGAAATTTGAGTAATAGTATCCATTTCTCTCAAAGTTTAAGGAAGAAAGAAAAGAATAAAAATATATAGATGGTGGTTAGGTCCCTAATGATTAAAAATTCAATAATGCATCAGCTAGTGTGCTCTTGTGACCCCATCACTGTTAAAAGGTAGCCATTGCTGAGTTTGTAGTTCAGTGACTTTTAGGTTTGGAAAACAGCCCAGTTTATAGGTCCATGCATCTTTAACTTGCATTCTAATTGTTGGGTGATTTAACTGGATGTTTGACCCAGAGCAAAGTACTTAATCTCTTGGTGAATTACCTGCTTCATGTGACTGTATCTGATATAATGATGGCATTTGAGGCTGCATCTGCTCATCCAGTACTAAGAACTGATATTACCAGACCACAGCCCAGGCTTTCTCAGTGCATATATTTTTCTACCAGCTACTACATAGAAATAGAACACAGTAGTTGAGATCATGGGATATGGACTCAAGACATGTTCTTGAATCTTTGCTCTAAGACCTTGGTGTTCTCTCAAAAACGGTTTCCTTATCTGAAAACTAGGAATGAAAGAAAAAAAATAATAATAATGCCAATTTCATAGGGCTGTTGTATTAAGTTTCTGGCAGAGTACCTAATGTTTTAAGTTTTAACACACATCAAGTATTCTTTACATTAATATTTAGTTTGGTCCTAATTTTTTAAAACATTTTCAGGAACTTATCAATGTCTGTCTCTATCTTAACCCCAATCAACTCATTAGTTATTTAAGGAACACTTCTGTGTGTAGTGATCCTTCCAGAGGTTCACTTGATTTTACATTCCAGGATGTCTGGCTCTAGATGAGTGATCACCTCATTGTGGTTATCTGGGTCATGAAGATCTTTTTTGTATGGTTCTTCTGTGTACTCTTCCCACCTCTTAATATCTTTTGCTTCTGTTAGGTCCATACCATTTCTGTCCGTTATTTTGCCTATCTTTGCATGAAATATTCCCTTGATATCTCTAATTTTCTTGAAGAGCTCTCTAGTCTTCCCCATTCTATTGTTTTCCTCTATTTCTTTGCATTGATTACTAATGAAGGTTTTCTTATCTCCCTTTTCTATTTTTTTGGAACTCTGCATTCAAATGCGTATATCTTTTCTTTTCACCTTTGCATTTATCTTGTTTTCTCAGCTATTTGTACAGCCTCCTCAGACAACCATTTTGCCTTGTTGCATTTCTTTTTCTTGAGGATGGTCTTGATCACTGCCTCCTGTAAAGTGTCATGAACCTGAGTCCATAGTTCTTTATGCACTCTGTCTACCAAACTTAATCCAATGAATCTATTTGTCATTTCCACTGTATAATCATAAGGGATTTGATTTAGGTCACACCTGAATGAATGGTCTAGTAGTTTTCCCTATTTTCTTCAATTTATGTATGAATTTTGCAATAAGGAGTTCATGATCTGAGTCAGTCTGCTCCTGGTCCTGTTTTTGCTGACTGTAGAGAGCTTCTCTGTCTTTGGCTGCAAAGAATGTAATCAATCTGATATTTGCATTGAACATCTAGTGATGTCCATGTGTAAAGTTCTTTCTTGTGTTGTTGGAAGAGTGTGTGCTGTGACTAGTGTGTTCTCTTGGCAAAACTCTGTTAGCCATTGCCCTGCTTAATTTTGTACTCCAAGGCCAAATTTGTCTGTTACTCCAGGGTAGCTTTTGACTTCCTACTTTTGCATTCCGATGCCCTATAATGACCTGGATGTTATTTCTAAAAGTTCTTGTAGCTCTTCATAGAACTGTTCAACTTCAGCTTCTTTAGCCTTACTGGGTGGGGCATTGACTTGGATTACCATGATATTGAATGGTTTGTCTTGGAAACATCATTACAAACAAAGTAGTGATCACAAAAACAAAGCTAGTGGAGGTGATGGAATTCAAGTTGAGCTATTTCAAATCCTGAAAGATGATGCTGTGAAAGTGCTACACTCAATATGCCAGCAAATTTGGAAAACTCAGCAGTGGCCACAGGACTGGAAAAGGTCAGGTTTCATTCCATTTCCAAAGAAAGACAATGCCAAAGAATGCTCAAATTACCACACAATTGCATTCATCTCACATGCTAGCAAAGCAATGCTCAAAATTTTCCAAGTCAGACTTCAAGAGTACATGAACCATGAACTTCCAGATGTTCAAGCTGGATTTGGAAAATGCAGAGGAATCAGAGATTAAATTGCCAACATCTGCTGGATCATTGGAAAAGCAAAAGATTTCCAGAAAAACATCTATTGATGCTTTAATGACTATGTCAAAGCCTTTGACTGCGTGGCTCACAATAAACTGTGGACAATTCTAAAAGAGATGGGAATACAAGACAAACAAACCTGTCTCCTGAGAAATCTGTCTACAGGTCAGGAAGCAACAGTTAGAATTGGACATGAAACAATTGACTGGTTCCAAATAGGGAAAGGAGTACATCAAGGCTGTATATTGTCACCCTGCTTATTTAACTTATATGCAGAGTACATCATTTGAAATGCCAGGCTGGATGAAGCACAAGCTAGAATCAAAATTGCTGAGAGAAATATCAATAACCTCAGATATGCAGATGACACTACTCTTTGGCAGAAAGTGAAGAAGAACTAAAGAGCCTCTTGATGAATGTGAAAGAGGAGAGTGAAAAACTTGGCTTAAAACTCAACATTCAGAAAACAAAGATCATGTCATCCGGTCCCATTATGTCATGGCAAATAGATGGGGAAACTGTGGAAACAGTGACAGACTTTATTTTTTGGACTTCAAAATCATTCTAGATGGTAACATCAACCATGAAATTAAAAGACACTTGCTCCGTGGAAGAAAAGTTATGACCAACCTAGACAGAATATTCAGAGAAGGCGATGGCACCCCACTCCAGTACTCTTGCCTGGAAAAACCCATGGATGGAGGAGCCTGGTAGGCTGCAGTCCATGGGGTCACAAAGAGTCAGACATAACTGAACGACTTCACTTTCACTTTTCACGTTCATGCATTGGAGAAGGAAATGGCAACCCACTCCAGTGTTCTTGCCTGGAGAATCTCAGGGACGAGGGAGCCTGGTGGGCTGCCATCTATGGGGTTGCACAGAGTTGGACACTACTGAAGTGACTTAGCAGCAGCAGCAGCAGACAGCATATTAAAAAGCAGAAGTTACTTTGCCAACAAAGGTCCATCTAGTCAAAGCTATGTTTTCTCTAGTAGTCACATATGGATGTGAGATTTGGGCTATAAAGAAAGCTGAGCACCGAGGAATTGATGCTTTTGAACTGTGATGTTGGAGAAAACTCTTGAGAGTCCCTTGGACTGCAAGGAGATCCAACCAGTCCATCCTAAAGGAAATCAGTCTTGAATAATCATTGGAAGGACAGATGCTGAAGCTGAAACACCAATATTTCGGCCACCTGATGTGAAGTAATAAGTCCTTGGAAAAGACCCCAATGCTGGGAAAGACTGAAGGTGGGACGAGAAAGGGATGTCAGAGAATGAGATGGCTGGATGGCATCACCAACTTGATGGACATGAGCTTGAGTAAGCTCTGGAAGTTCGTGATGGACCTGGAAGCCTGACGTGCTGCAGGGCATGAGTCATAAAGAGTCAGACATGACTGAGCAACTGAACTGACCTGAACTGAACTGATATATAAACATTTTAGAACAATTATCCCCCAACTCAAAAATTGATAAATAAAAAATAAAATCTTCAAATCATAAATTGAATTAGGAAGATCCTCATAATACATAGCATATTCAAAAGCAGAGAAATCACTTTGCCAACAAAGGTTCACTTAGTCAAGGCTATGGTCTTTCCTGTGGTCATGTATGGATGTGAGAGCTGAACTGTGAAGAAGGCTGAGCGCCGGAGAATTGATGCTTTTGAACTGTGGTGTTGGAGAAGACTCTTGAGAGTGCCTTGGACTGCGAGGAGATCCAACCAGTCCATGGTGAAGGAGATCAGCCCTGGGATTACTTTGGAAGGAATGATGCTAAAGCTGAAACTCCAGTATTTTGGCCACCTCATGCGAAGAGTTGACTCATTGGAGAAGACTCTGATGCTGGGAGGGATCGGGGGCAGGAGGAGAAGGGGACGACAGAGAATGAGATGGCTGGATGGCATCACTGACTCGATGAATGTGAGTCTGAGTGACCTCCGAGAGCTGGTGATGGACAGGGAGGCCTGGCGTGCTGCAGTTCATGGGGTCGCAAAGAGTCGGACACGACTGAGCGATTGATCTGATCTGATCTGATCATAATACATCATTCCTAGTTCCTTCATTTTAAGGGAAAATGAAGCCCAGAATGGCAAAAGTCACATGGACCCCACAGTTCATTAAAAAAAGAATTCTGCTTAATCAGTGGGGTTTCACACGTTTAATGGAGGGTTTATCATCTTTTATTTCCTTTAGTTTAATGTCATATTCTTTTTTTTGAAATAGGAAGGAAGACAGTAGGGCACAGCCTTTAAAAGATGGTACCCTGTATACAAGACAGAAAAAGAGACACTGATGTATAGAACAGACTTTTGGACTCTGGGAGAGGGATAGGGTGGGATGGCTTAGGAGAATGGCATTGAAATATGTATAATATCATATATAAAATGAGTCGCCAGTCCAGGTTCCAGGATACTGGATCCTTGGGGCTAGTGCACTGGGATGACCCAGAGGGATGGTATGGTGAGGGAGGAGGGAGAACGGTTCAGGATGGGGAACACATGTATACATGTGGCCGATTCATTTTGATATATGGCAAAACCAATATTGTAAAGTTAAATAAAATTAAATTAAAAAATAAAAAAGGAATGACATAGCCATACGATAAATGAAAACAGGTTAGAATTAATTAGGTCCAAGATGGAGAAATATTCATCTTCTAGTTGACTGTGAACCTCATCATATTATTGTAATCAGATTAGATCAGATCAGTCGCTCAGTCGTGTCTGACTCTTTGCGACTCCATTAACTGCAGCACGCCAGGCCTCCCTGTCCATCACCAACTCCCAGAGGTCACTCAGACTCATATCCATTGAGTCAGTGATGCAATCCAGCCATCTCATCCTCTGTCGTCCCCTTCTCCTCCTGCTCCCAATCCCTCCCAGCATCAGTCTTCTCCAGTGAGTCAACTCTTAGCATGAGGTGGCCAAAATACTGGAGTTTCAGCTTTAGTATCATTCCTTCCAAAGAAACCCCAGGGCTGATCTCCTCCAGAATGGACTGGTTGGATGTCCTTGCAGTCCAAGGGACTCTCAAGAGTCTTCTCCAACACCACAGTTCAAAAGCATCAATTCTTCGGCGCTCAGCCTTCTTCACAGTCCAGCTCTCACATCCATACATGACCACAGGAACGACCATAGCCTTGACTAGGCGAACCTTTCTTGGCAAAGTAATGCCTCTGCTTTTGAATATACTATCTAGGTTGGTCGTAACTTTCCTTCCAAGGAGTAAGCGTCTTTTAATTTCATGGCTGCAGTCACCATCTGCAGTGATTTTGGAGCCCAGAAAAACAAAGGCTGACACTATTTCCACTGTTTCTCCATCTATTTCCCATGTAGTGATGGGACCAGATGCCATGATCTTCGTTTTCTGAATGTTGAGCTTTAAGCCCACTTTTTCACTCTCCACTTTCACTTTCATCAAGAGGCTTTTGAGTTCCTCTTCACTTTCTGCCATAAGGGTGGTGTCATCTGCATATCTGAGGTTATTGATATTTCTCCCGGCAATCTTGATTCCAACTTCTGTTTCTTCCAGTCCAGCATTTCTCATGATGTACTCTGCATATAAGTTAAATAAACATGGTGATAATATACAGCCTTGACATACTCTTTTTCCTATTTGGAACCAGTCTGTTGTTCATGACCAGTTCTAACTGTTGCTTCCTGACCTGCATACAGATTTCTCAAGAGGCAGATCAGGTGGTCTGGTATTCTCATCTCTTTCAGAATTTTCCACAGTTGATTGTGATCTACACAAAGGCTTTGGCATAGTCAATAAAGCAAAATAGATGCTTTTCTAGAACTCTCTTGACTTTTCCATGATCCAGCAGATGTTGGCAATTTGATCTCTGGTTCCTCTGCCTTTTCTAAAACCAGCTTGAACATCAGGAAGTTCATGATTCACATATTGCTGAAGCCTGGCTTGGAGAATTTTGAGCATTACTTTACTAGCATGTGAGATGAGTGCAATTGTGCAGTAGTTGGAGCATTCTTTGGCATTGCCTTTCTTTGGGATTGGGATGAAAACCGACCTTTTCCAATCTTGTGGCCACTGCTGAGTTTTCCAAATTTGCTGGCATATTGAGTGCAGCACTTTCACAGCATCATCTTTCAGGATTTGAAATAGCTCCACTGAAATTCCATCACCTCCACTAGCTTTGTTCATAGTGATGCTTTCTAAGGCCCACTTGACTTCACATTCCAGGATGTCTGGCTCTAGGTCAGTGATCACACCATCATGATTATCTGGGTCATGAAGCTCTTTTTTTGTACAGTTCTTCTGTGTATTCTTGCCACCTCTTCTTAATATCTTCTGCTTCTGTTAGGTCCATACCATTTCTGTCCTTTATCGAGCCCATCTTTGCATGAAATGTTCCTTTGGTATCTCTGATTTTCTTGAAGAGATCCCTAGTCTTTCCCATTCTGTTGTTTTCCTCTATTTCTTTGCATTGATCTCTGAGGAAGGCTTTCTTATCTCTTCTTGCTATTCTTTGGAACTCTGCATTCAGATGTTTATATCTTTCCTTTTCTCCTTTGCTTTTCGCTTCTCTTCTTTTCGCAGCTATTTGCAAGGCCTCCCCAGACAGCCATTTTGCTTTTTTGCATTTCTTTTCCATGGGGATGGTCTTGATCCCTGTCTCCTGTACAATGTCATGAACCTCATTCCATAGTTCATCAGGCACTCTATCTATCAGATCTAGGCCCTTAAATCTATTTCTCACTTCCACTGTATAATCATAAGGGATTTGATTTAGGTCATACCTGAATGGTCTAGTCGTTTTCCCTACTTTCTTCAATTTCAGTCTGAATTTGGCAATAAGGAGTTCATGGTCTGAGCCACAGTCAGCTCCTGGTCTTGTTTTTGCTGATTGTATAGAGCTTCTCCATCTTTGGCTGCAAATAATATAATCAATTTGATTTCGGTGTTGACCATCTGGTGATGTCCATGTATAAAGTCTTTTCTTGTGTTGTTGGAAGAGGGTATTTGCTATGACCAGTGCATTTTCTTGGCAAAACTCTGTTAGTCTTTGCCCTGCTTCATTCCGTATTCCAAGGCCAAATTTGCCTGTTACTCCAGGTGTTTCTTGACTTCCTACTTTTGCATTCCAGTCCCCTATAATGAAAAGGACATCTTTTTGGGGTGTTAGTTCTAAAAGGTCTTGTAGGTCTTCGTAGAATCATTCAACTTCAGCTTCTTCGGCGTTACTGGTTGGGGCATAGACTTGGATTACTTTGACATTGAATGGTTTGCCTTGGCAATGAACAGAGATCATTCTGTCGTTTTTGAGATTGCATCCAAGTACTGCATTTCGGACTCTTTTGTTGACCATGATGGCCACTTCATTTCTTCTGAAGGATTCCCGCCTGCAGTAGTAGATATAATGGTCCTCTGAGTTAAATTCACCCATTCCAGTCCATTTTAGTTCGCTAATTCCTAGAATGTCGACATTCACTATTGCCATCTCTTGTTTGACAACTTCCAATTTGCCTTGATTCATGGATCTCACATTCCAGGTTCCTACATTAGCCTAAAGAAAGTGACACATACACCAGCACTGTGACAGTTCTAAGGCTAATCATCAAAGACCAAAAAGTGGGCATTGCCCCAATTCTGGAAATCTCTCCCCCTCCCTCCAAATAGTTGGAATAGTCCTCCCATTCATTAGCCTTATGAGATTACCCAGGTGATAAAAATTAACCACATCATATTCAAGGTCATTCTCACCTTCAGAGATGATCCATACTCTTTCTATAGTGTGTGTTTTTCTCTAAATAAATCTGTTCCTTACCTATGACTTTGTCTCTCACTGAATTCTTTCTCTAATGAGACATCAAGAACCTGAGATCCAGTAAAACCTGAAACCAGGTTTATGATCTTAGTTAAAAGACTGTGGGCTCAAATTCCAGTCTGAGTTACAGTTTTATTTTTAAAAATCTTTTTTAACATTTGAGAATACTGAAATGTGTAAACTCTGACAAATCACAATATTGTCATCCTCTTTGTCCTTTGCTTGCTCTCTGATTAGCACAGCATCTGGGCTCTCTTTTCTGTGCAGAAATGCACTCTCATCATTCCAGTAAATATTGCTAGCCTATTTAAAACCAATCTTCAAGGATAGTGATCATATCTGGTAGCCTGTACCAGTGGCCACAGAACTACTCAGAAAAGTGTTTCCTAAAACTAATAGTCTATCTCTCACCAGGCTGACACTATCATATTCAAATTCCTGAAATTTAAAAACAACAGCACTACAGTCCCTAAGTTTTTCTCAACTTTCACATGCATTAATTCTGATTCTCCCAAATTTTCCTATTTTGGGGTACACTTTGATGATACATTATTTCCTCTGCCTTCTCTCTTTTCTCATTCCCAAAGGGAGGAGGGTCCTAAGATATAAGGGCATTTATTTGAATGGACCCAGTGGGAAATCTCCTCCTGATGAAAGAATATGAGGACTAAGGCTAAGACAATGAGGTATCTTTAATATACATTTAGGAGAATGGAAAGAGATCAAAATAATCAAGACAAGAGAGATAATATATTCCATGACTCCTACAGACATTTGTAACTAGAATTTCTCCTTGCCTCAAGGAGTGAGAAACGAAGGAAAGCTTGAAGAAGACTTAGTGATGAACTGGAGTTTTATTTCAACTCCTGTTTCCCTGCTTAACCCCTTCAGACCTACCTGGGTTCAAATTCTAACCCTTAAACACTTGACCTTATACTTTTGACTTTATTTAGCTTTTCAGTTGCTATATGTGGAAACTGGAAATATGAATGTCTAGAATTCATTTTGTAAAAATCTTAGTCACTCAACATATGGTAGGAAAGATGATTCTGCTGTTAATGGGGAGTTAGAGAAAACAGGCAGTGTTCATCCTCAAATCTTGGGGGAAAGGGTATTTTCTTAATTCTTCAGGCTATTCATTTATTATGGAGAAGGCAATGGCAATCCACTCCAGTACTCTTGCCTGGAAAATCCCATGGATGGAGGAGGCTGGTAGGCTGCAATCCATAGGGTCGCTAGAGTCGGACACGACTGAGCGACTTCACTTTTGCTTTTCACTTTCATGCACTGGAGAAGGAAATGGCAACCCACTCCAGTGTTCTTGCCTGGAGAATCCCAGGGACGGGGAATCCTGGTGGGCTGCCGTCTATGGGGTCACACAGAGTCGGACACGACTGAAGTGACTTAGCAGCAGTAGCATTCATTTATTAAAGCAAAAATAGTTTGCTTTCTTCTGGAACTATAATCTATGGCATTAGCTATTCAGACAAACCATAGCAACTAAGTTACTATACTGATGAAGAAGGATAGATTATCAACAGATAGATTCTGGGCAGATGATCAACACTAATATGGTGGTAAATGGGGATAAGAGTGGGTGAATTTCACTTTGTGGATGATGTCATGGTGGTTAACTAAATCTTCTTACACAAAGTATTTCTGAGTGTCTTCTGCCAAAATGTTCTGATACTGTACTTTGATGTGCCTGAATCTTGCATTCTCCCCAATCAATTGCTCTCTTGTTTTGTTCATCCTTCAGGTTCACCTAGGTTCAATTTCTTGATCATATTCAGAAGACAATTTGGAAACTCAATATTTTGAGCAGAGATTATTCTATAATTTTTAAGATTACAGGCAAGTACTGTATTTCAGACTATTTCATCTACTATGATGGCTATTCCATTTCTTCTAGGGGATTCTTGCCCACAGTAGTAGATATAATGGGCATCTGAGTTAAATTCACCCATTCCAGTCCATTTTAGTTCTCTGATTCTTAAAATGTCAGCGTTCACTTTTGCCAATTCCTGTTTGATCACTTCAAATTTGCCTTGATTCATGGACTTAACATTCCAGGTTCCAAGGCAATATTGCTCGTTACAGCATGGAACTTTGCTTCTATCACCAGTCACATTGACAACCGGGTGTTATTTTTCCTTTGGCTCCATCTCTTAATTCTTTCTGGAGTTCTTTCCCCACTGATCTCCAGTGTTGATCATCTGCCCACCTACTGACCTGGGGCATTCATCTTTCAGTGTCCTATCTTTTTGCCTTTTCATACTGATCATAGGGTTTTCAAGGTGAGAATACTGAAGTGGTTTGCATTCCCTTCTCCAGTGAACCACATTTTGTCAGAACTCTCTTCTATGACCTGTCTGTCTTGGGTGGCCCTACATGGGCATAGCTCACAGTTTCATCGAGTTAGACAAGACTTTGGTCCATGTGATGTGATTGTGGTTTTCATTCTGTCAGCCCTCTGATGGAGAAGGGTAAGAGGCTTATGAAAGTTTCCAGATGGGAGAAACTGACTGAGGCGGAAAGTGGGTCTTACTCTGATGGACGGGGCCATGCTCAGTTCAATTCAGTTTGGTCGCTCAGGCGTGTAACCTTGCAACCCAATAGACTGCAGGCTTCCCTATCCATCACCAACTCTCAGAGTTTACTCAAGCTCATGTCCATTGAGTCAGTGATGCCATCCAACCATCTCATCCTCTGACGACCCCTTCTCCTCCTGCCTTCAATGTTTCCCAGCATCAGGGTCTTTTCAAATGTGTCAGCTCTTCACATCAGGTGGCCAAAGTATTGGAGTTTCAGTTTCAACATCACTCCCTCCAATGAACATGCAGGACTGATTTCCTTTAGGATGGACTGATAGGATCTCCTTTAGTCCAAGGGACTCTCAGAAATCTTCTCCAATACAACAGTTTAAAACCATCAATTCTTTGGTGCTCTTTATACTCCAACTCTTTATACTCCAGCTTTCTTTATACTCCAACTCTCACATCCATACACGACCACTGAAAAAACCATAGCCTTGACTAGACAAACCTTTGTTGACGAAGTAATGTCTGTGCTCTTGAGTATGCTGTCTAGGATGGTCATAACTTGTCTTCCAAGGAGTAAAAATCTTTTTATTTCATGGCTACAGTCACCATCTAGAGTGATTTTGGAGCTGCCCCCCCCCCCAAAAAAAAAATAAAGTCTGACACTGTTTCCACTACTTCTCCATCTATTTTCCATGAAGTGATGGGACCAGATGCCATGATCTTAGCTTTCTGAATGTTGAGTGTTAAGCCAACTTTTTCATTCTCTTCATTCACTTTCATCAAGAAGCTCTTTACTTCTTCTTCACTTTATGCCATAAGGGTGTTGTCATCTGCATATCTAAGGTTATTGATATTTCTCCTGGAAACCTTGATTCCAGCTTGTGCTTCCTTCAGCCCAGCGTTTCTCATGATGTACTCTGCATATAAGTTAAATAACCAGGGTGACAGCCTTGATGTACTCCTTTCCCTATTTGGAACCAGTCGGTTGTCCCATGTCCGTTCTAACTGTTGCTTCCTGACCTGCATACAGGTTTCTCAAGAGGCAGGTCAGGTGGTCTAGTATTCCCCTCTCTTTCAAAATTTTTCACGGTTTATTGTGATCCACACAGTCAAAGGCTTTGGCATAGTCAATAAAGCAGAAATTGATGTTTTTCTGGAACTGTCTTGCTTTTTTGATGATCCAGCGGATGTTGGCAATTTGATCTCTGGCTCCTCTGCCTTTTCTAAAACCAGCTTGAACAGCTGGAAGTTCATGGTTCATATACTGTTGAAGCCTGTCTTGGAGAATTTTGAGCATAGCTTTGCTAGAGTGTGAGATGAGTGCAATTGTACAGTAGTTTGAGCATTTTTTGGCTTGTCTTTCTTTGCGATTGGAATGAAAACTGACCTTTTCCAGTCCTGTGGCCACTGCTGAGTTTTCCAAATTTTCTGGCATATGGAGTACAACACTTTCACAGCATCATCTTTTAGGATTTGAAACAGCTTGTGATGGAGGAGGAATTCCATCACCTCCACTAGTTTTGTTTGTAGTAATGTTTCCTAAGGCCCACTTGACTTCACATTCCAGGATGTCTGGCTCTAGGTGAGTGATCATACCATCATGATTATCTGGGTCGTGAAGATCTTTTTTATACAGTTCTTCTATGTATTCTTGCCACCTCTTCTTAATATCTTCTGCTTCAGTTAAGTCTATACCATTTCTGTCCTTTATTGTGCCCATCTTTGCATTAAATGTTCCCTTGGTATCTCTAATTTCTTGAAGAGATCTCTAGGCTTTCCTATTCTATTCTTTTCCTCTATTTCTATGCACTGATCACTGGGGAAGGTTTTATCTCTCTCTATTTTTTGGAACTCTGCACTCAAAAGGGTATATCGTTCCTTTTCTACTTTCCTTTTGGCTTCTCTGCTTTTCACAGCTATATGTAAAGCCTGCTCAGACAACTATTTTGCTTTTTTGCATTTCTTTTTCTTGGTGATGTTCTTGCTCCCTGTCTGCTGTACAATGTCATTAACCTCATTCCATAGTTCATCAGGCACTATGTCTATCAGATCTAATCCCTTTAATCTATTTCTCATTTCCATTGTGTAGCCATAAGAGATTTGATTTAGGTCATACCTGAATGGTCTAGTGGTTTTTCCCATTTTTTTCAATTTAAATCTGAATTTGGCATTAAGGAGTTCATGATCTGAGCCATAATCAGCTCCTGGTCTTGTTTTTGCTGACTGTATAGAGCTTCTCCATCTTTGGCTGCAAAGAATAGAATCAATCTGATTTCAGTGTTGACTATCTGGTGATGTCCATGTGCAGAGTCTTCTCTTGTGTTGTTGGAAGAGGGTGTTTGCTATGACCTGTGGATTCTCTTGGCAGGACTCTATTAACATTTGCCCTGCTTCATTCTGTACTCTAAGGCCAAATTTGCCTGTTATTTCAGGTGTTTCTTGACTTCCTACTTTTGCATTCCAGTCCTCTATAATGAAAAGAACATCATTTTGGGGTGTTAATTTTAGAAGGTCTTGTAGGTCTTCATAAAACTGTTCAACTTCAGCTTCTTTAGCATTACTAGTCGGGGCATAGATTTGGATTACCATGATATTGAATGGTTTCTTTTGGAGATGAACAGAGATCATCCTGTCTTTTTTGAGACTGCCTCCAAGTACTGCATTTCAGACTCCTTTGTTGACTATGATGGCTACTCCATTTACTCTAAGGGAATCTTGCCCACAGTAGTAGATATAATGGTCATCTGAGTTAAATTCACACATTCCAGTCCATTTTAGTTCTCTGATTCCTAAAGTGTCAATGTTCACTCTTGCCATCTATTTGACCACTTCAAATGTGTCTTGATTCATGGACTTAACGTTCCAGATTCTTAGGCAATACCGCTCTTCACAGCATCGGATTTTGCATCTATCACCAGTCACTTCAACAACTGGTAATTGTTTTTGCTTTGGCTTCATCTCCATTCTTTCTGGAGTTATTTCTCCAGTAGCATATTGGATACCTACCAGCCTGTGGAGTTCATCTTTCAGTGTCCTATCTTTTTTGCTTTTTCATAATGTTCATGGGGTTCTCAAGGCAGGAATACTGAAGTGGTGTTCATCTTTCAGTGTCCTATCTTTTTGCTTTTTCATAATGTTCATGGGGTTCTCAAGGCAGGAATGCTGAAGTGGTTTGCCATTCCCTTTTCCAGTGGACCACATTTTGTTAGAACTCTTCACCATGCATGACCTGTCAGTCTTAGGAGGCCGTACACTGCATGGCTCATAGTTTAATTGAGTTAGACAAGGCTGTGTTTCATGTAATTAGAATAGTTAGTTTTCTGTGATGTTGGTTTTCAGTCTGTCTGCCCTCGGATGGAGAAGAATAAGAGGCTTCCTGATGGAAGAGACTGACTGAGGGGGATACTGGGTCTTGTTCTGATGAGCGGGGCCATGCTCAGTAATCTTTAATCCAATTTTCTATTGTTGAATGGAGTTGTGTTCCCTCCCTGCTATTTACCTTGGGGCCAAATTATGATGGAGGTAATGTAGATAATGCTGACCACCTTCAAAAGATCCCAGGCATGTACTGCTACAGTCAATGTCCCCAACCCTCAGCAGGTTACCACTGACCCACGCCTTATCTGGAGACTCCCAGACACCTACAGGCAAGTGTCTTGTGGGGTCACTATTCTTTTCTCCTGGGTCCTGGTGCACAACGTTCTCTTGTTCCATCCAAGAGTCTATTTCCCAGTCCTATGTAAGTTCTGGCAGCTCTCTAGTGGGGTAAATAGCAACCTCCTCCAAGATGGCTTATGCCATACCCAAGTCTGCTGCACCCAGTCATACCCAGTTCTACTGCACCCAGCCATACCCAAGTCTGCTGCACCTAGAGCTCCTGCCCCTACAGGCCATGAGGAGATACCTCACGTCCAAGGTCAAAGAAACCCCAGCAAGATGGTAGGCGCTGAAGTGGTGGCTGTGCAGTGCTGGAGAAACTCTTTGGAGATACTAGTCCACTGCTGCCTTGTGCCTCCACAGGAGATGCTCAAACACAGTTCTGTCTTAGTCTCTGTGGCTTCTTTATGTCCTGGTGCACACAAGGTTTGTTTGAGCCCTCTGGGCCTCTCTGGTGGGAATGGGATTCTAAACGTTTGATTCTAAACACAAATTTGCCCCTCTATCCTTTTGCTGGGGCTACTCCTTTGCCCTTGGATGTGAGGTAACTCCTCGAAGTCACTCCAGTGCCATCGTCTTGCTGGGCTAATCTGACCTTGGGCATGGGGTATCTCCAAAGAGTCACTCCAGCACTGCCCAGCCCCTGCTCCAGGGCCTACCATCTTTCTGGGGCTTCTCTGACCTTGGACATGAGTTATCTCCTCATGTACACTCCAGTGCCACACAGCCACCTCTCCAGCGCCACACTGCCACTGCTGCTGAAATATCAGTAACGTCAGATATGCAAATGCCATCATCCTTATGGCAGAAAGTGAAGAAGAACTAAAGAGCCTCTTGATGAAAGTGAAAGAGGAGAGTGGAAAAGTTGGCTTAAGCCTCAACATTCAGAAAATTAAGATCATGGCATCCAGTCCCATCACTTCATGGCAAATAGATGAGGAAACAGTGGAAACAGTGGCTGATTTTATTTTTCTGGGCTCCAAAATCACTGTAGATGGTGACTGCAGCCATGAAGGTAAAAGACGCTTGCTCCTTGGAAGAAAAGTTATGACCAACCTAGACAGTACATTAAAAAGCAGAAGCATTGCTTTGCCAACAATAGTCTGAATAGTCAAAGCTATGGCTTTTTCCAGTAGTCATGTATGGATGTGAGAGATTGTAAAGAAAACTGAACACCAAAGAATTGATGCTTTTGAACTGCAGTGTTGGAGAAGACTCTTGAGAGTCCCTTGGACTGCAAGGAGATCCAACCATTCCATTCTAAAATAAATCACTCCTGAATATTCATTGGAAGGACTGATGCTGAAGCTGAAGCTCCAATAGTTTGGCCACCTGATGCAAAAAGTTGACTCATTTGAAAAGACCGTTATGCTGAGAAAGATTGAAGGCAGAAGGAGAAGGGGTCAACAGAGGATGAGATGGTTGGATCACATCACTGACTGAATGGACATGAGTTTGAGTGTTCTTTCAATTTGTATACACACATTAAAATGCCAGATTTGAACATATTTAAATATATTTGCTTATGTAATATTTTTTTACAAATTAATTACATAATAAAATTTTTATTAAAGTATAGTTGATTTACAATGCTTCCTGTATAAAGCAATGCGACTGTTCCACTATATATATATATATATATATATATATATATATACATATATTATTTTTCAGAGTCTTCTTCATTATATGTTATTATAAGGTATTGAATATTATCCCCTCTGTTATATACAGGTCTTATTGTTCATCTGTTTCATATATGGTAGTTTGTATCTGTTAACTCCAATTTTTTAATTTATCTTCTCCTAAAGATATAAACATCTAAATGCAGAGTTCCAAAGAATAGCAAGAAGAGATAAGAAAGCCTTCTTCAGTGATCAATGCAAAGAAATAGAGGAAAACAGCAGAATGGAAAAGACTAGGGATCTCTTCAAGAAAATCAGAGATACCAAAGGAACATTTCATACAAAGATGGGCACGATAAAGGACAGAGATGGTGTGGACCTAACAGAAGCAGAAGATATTAAGAAGAGGTGGCAAGAATATACAGAAGAACTATACAAAAAAGAGCTTCAAGACCTAGATAATCATGATGATGTGATCACTGACCTAGAGCCAGACATCTTGGAATGTGAAGTCAAATGGGCCTTAGAAAGCATCACTACGAACAAAGCTAGTGGAGGTGATGGAATCCCAGTTGAGCTATTCCAAGTCCTGAATGATGATGCTGTCAAAGTGCTGCACTCAATATGCCAGCAAATTTGGAAAACTCAGCAGTGGCCACAAGATTGGAAAAGGTCAGTTTTCATCCCAATCCCAAAGAAAGGCAATGCCAAGGAGTGCTCAAACTACCGAACAATTGCACTCATCTCACACGCTAGTAAAGTAATGCTCAAAATTCTCCAAGCCAGGCTTCAGCAATATGTGAACCGTGAACTTCCTGATGTTCAAGCTGGATTTAGAAAAGGCAGAGGAACCAGAGATCAAATTGCCAACATCCGCTGGATCATGGAAAAAGCAAGAGAGTTCCAGAAAAACATCTATTTCTGCTTTATTTATTATGCCAAAGCCTTTGACTGTGTGGATCACAATCAACTGTGGAAAATTCTGCAAGAGATGGGAATACCAGACCACTTGATCTGCCTCTTAAGAAATCTGTATGCAGGTCAGGAAGCAACAGTTAGAACTGGTCATGGAACAACAGACTGGTTCCAAATAGGAAAAGGAGTACGTCAAGGCTGCATATTGTCACCATGTTTATTTAACTTATATGCAGAGTACATCATGAGAAATGCTGGACTGGAAGAAACACAAGTTGGAATCAAGATTGCCGGGAGAAATATCAATAACCTCAGATATGCAGATGACACCACCCTTATGGCAGAAATTGAAGAGGGGCTAAAAAGCCTCTTGATGAAAGTGTAAGTGGAGAGTGAAAAGGTTGGCTTAAAGCTCAACATTCAGAAAATGAAGATCATGGCATCTGGTCCCATCACTGCATGGGAAATAGATGGGGAAACAGTGGAAACAGTGTCAGACTTTGTTTTTCTGGGCTCCAAAATCACTGCAGATGGTGACTGCAGCCATGAAATTAAAAGACGCTTACTCCTTGGAAGGAAAGTTATGACCAACCTAGATAGCATATTCAAAAGCAGAGACATTACTTTACCAACAAAGGTTCGCCTAGTCAAGGCTATGGTCTTTCCTGTGGTCATGTATGGATGTGAGAGCTGGACTGTGAAGAAGGCTGAGCGCCGAAGAATTGATGCTTTTGAACTGTGGTGTTGGAGAAGACTCTTGAGAGTGCCTTGGACTGCAAGAAGATCCAACCAGTCCATTCTGAAGGAGATCAATCCTGGAATTTCTTTAGAAGGAATGATGCTGAAGCTGAAACTCCAGTATTTTGGCCACCTCATGCGAAGAGTTGACTCATTGGAGAAGACTCTGATGCTGGGAGGTATTGAGGGCAGGAGGAGAAGGGGACGACAGAGGATGAGATGGCTGGATGGCATCACTGACTCGATGGATGCAAGTCTGAGTGACCTCCGGGAGATGGTGATGGACAGGGAGGCCTGGCGTGCTGCGGTTCATGGGGTCGCAAGGAGTCGGACACGACTGAGCGACTGATCTGATCTGATCTGACACTTTCCTCTTTGATAGATGAGGAAAGTTTGTTTTCTGCATCTGTGAATCAGTTTCTCTTTTATAAGTATGTTCACTGGTATAATTTTTTTAGATTCCACTTAGAAATAATATCATATCATATTTGTCTTCCTTTGTCTGACCTCATTTAGTATGATAATCCCCAGGTCCTTTCATGTTGATGCAAGCAGCATTATTTTGTTTTTTATGGTTGAGTAGTATTCCATTATATATTTATAATATATGTATTTATATTTATATATTCTTTATCCATTCATCTATCAATGGTTACTTATACATCTTGGCTATTATAAATAGTGTTACAGTAAATATTGGGGTACATATATTTTTTCATATTAGAGCTTTTCCCCAATATATGCCCAGGAATGGAACTGAATGATCATATGGCAACTCTATTTTCAGTATTTTAAGGAACCTCCCCAGTTTTCCATATTGGCTGCACTAACTTACATTTCCACCAAGAGTAAAGGGCTCCTTTTTCTCCACACCCTCTCCAGCTTTTATTATTTGTTGAATTTTCAATGATGGCCATTCTGACCAGTGTGAGGTTCATTTTTATTTTTATATTATTTTAATTTTCCATAGAACACATATGTACAGCTGTTATATCTTTTATGATGACCAAATTTTAAATGGTGCTGCCTGTTGTTCATGACCTTAACTAAGCCTATTCTTAATGTCTTTAAGGACAAGCATTAGTCATCCGATATTTCTGAGACCATTGAAGATCTGTACTATGTGAGGTTTGAATGTTATTATTTTTATTATAATAAAAGCAATGCTGATGAGCAGTTAGCCCAATAACTCCACCTAAATGAAAAGTGCTATTTCTGTGATAGCCTACCATGCTGCTATTGGAATACATTTAAATGAACTGGAAGTCTTATCTCCATCAGTTAGATCTAATCAACTAAACTTTTAAAAATACTTTTCTTAACATGAGGTTAATATTTAAAAAGCAATTTTAAACTCAGTGTACAGAAATTCAATAATTTCTTGACAGCACTAAACTAGTGATAACAGCTGAATTTTCCAGGAAAAACAAATTTTTTACTTTACTTCAAGGTTTCCAGGGATTTGTTCTTGACTTCATTTGTATCTTCATCAAATTTAAATATTTCCTGGGGGTTATTTTCAAATGTTTTACATATTCTTCTGAACATTCATCACAGGCCTATCTGCCTCAAATTGCCCACTCATGTTGTTGTTGGTATTTTAGTCTGAAACTATTGAGCTATTCAATAATACAAATGAAGAGATCTTAAAGCCTTCTATGCTTTCAGGAATGTGTAAGGAAGGGTATACTAAAGTTTTGTCACTGCCTTCAAGAATCTCAGAGACTGACAGGTAAAGATGGAAATAGAGGCATGCAGATATTTTAATCCCAGAAAATCTGAGGGGCAGACATTTTTGTCATATAACCCACAATAAAGAGAGAATCCTTCATTTTCAACACCATTTATATTAAAATTTTTTTCTTCTTTGACAAAAGTTTAAATTTATGATCCTCTATACAAATGTTTCCCCTTTCTGTTTTTTTTTTTTTTTTTTTTGGATGCACCATGTGGCTTGTGAGATTTTACTTTCCTTAGTCTTAGCCAGGGATCAAACCAGTGCCCTCTGCAGTGGAAGCACAGAGTCTGAATTACTGGACCACTAGGGAATTCCCCCTTCACCTTTCTGAGCAAGTGTTTTTGCTTTCTTCCCTCACGTTCATCAAATTTTATCACCTTTTCTTTTTTTTTTCAATAGTTAACTTGGCCAGCTTATAATATCATCTTAACATATATTTATTCCTTTTATAGTTCTGCCCAGTGAGTTTTATCTGTATATTTGGATAAGGACATTTCCAATTTTTAAAGAGGGGTTACATAAGTTGTAAAATATAACACATTCTAGGACTAATTATTGTTACATTATATATATATCCCTAGTTGGGATTGAGTTATTGATAGTTACTTTAAAGTCAGCTATTTTTCAACCAAAATATTATTCTGAAGTCTGCCCTTTTGTTACTTATTGAGAAGAATGTCTTTTGAGATAGAATTGATCAAAGACTTCTTGGAAATAAGACAGATGGCTGTTATTGTTTCCATCTTGTTTCTATATTCTTGTACATTTTCACTGAAATAAATTAAATTGATCTAGGGAGATTTGTTCTTTTCAAAACCTTGTGTTCTAAAACCATAACATCTCATGCTACTTTAGGTTATCCACAATGGGTTATTTGATGGTTTGCTAGCTTCTTTTCCTTTTTCTTTTGTTTCATTTCTGACTGGCCTGTATTTTTTTTATGTTTTTTCACCTCTTAAGGACAGGTACCTAGGTTAAAATGCCAGGATCATGGCCAAGACAATTGAAAATCTGAAGGGCGTGACATTCAATCCTTCTGATTTAAATAGACACTGCTCATGGCTCTTTTTTATCTTTCAACACTGCGATTTGACCTTGCAACAAAACTGACAGTTATTCTACTAAAAACATTCACATCCAGTCTCTTTTTTCAAACTGAAAGGTGAATAAGTCATATGAACTCCAGGATTTTTATAGTTTTCTATTTAAGAGCTTTTTTTTTTTTTTTTCCTGAAAGGACACAAAACTTGTGTAAATTTTCACAAGTCACCCCCCCTTTTGGGAGTTTTGCGTAGCATTGTCTTGCTAGCTTTAGTCTTCCTATATTTAATCTTTAAATAGCCTTTCAATTGCTTTCTGCTTAACTATTTAGTTTATGTTGCTTCTCCCATTTCCAAAATAGAGATTTGGGCTTATTGAATTTGAGCCACCATATCTGAATCATTGTTTTAGAAGCTTCAGACATGGTCCCCAACTTGAGTAGTCCAGTCACCCAAAGCCCTGTCATTTCTCACTAGGAACTTAGGAAATCAGTATCTTACTACATGTTTGAAAACTTAAAATCAGCCTATTCCAACTTCTAATACATTGACATCATCTATGCCAAGCAAACAAAACAATATTTTTTTCTCCCCAATAATTATTTTCTTTAAAGTGACTTGGCCTAATTAACTTGATCATACAATTAAATGTAACAGCCACTCATACCCTGTGGCATTTGCAAAAGTTTCTAACTTCTTTTGGCTCTCCCAAACCAAACTAGCAAGATTACAACAAAGAAGAGAGTATTCAGAATTTTGATCTTATTTTTTATGTTTGTGTGCACATTTTAATGATACTGGGTAAAAGAAAAAGAGCAAATATTTTGTATCTCCACTTTTTACACTAACAGAGGCTGGACTTTAAATTCAGTGAATAATTTGTTTAAGGAGTTAGCAAACTATGACCTGAAAGTCAAATCTGGCCAACTGCCTATTTTTGTACAGACTGTTAATAGAGCATGATTTTCTGCATTTTTAAGTGGTTGAAAAAAATCAAAAGTAGACATTTTTTAGTTTCATGTCATGTGAAAATTCTATGTCATTTAAATTTTAGTCTCTTGGCATAAAGCTCTTTTGGAACATGCTCATTTATTTCCATAGTGCCCACAGCTGCTTTTACACCATAAGGGCATAGTTGAGTAGTTGTACCAGAAACTGGTCCTCAAATCCTAAAATATTTACTGTCTGGCTTGACTGTTTAATTGATGGATATTTTTTCCCCACTATAGGCTTGCCAATGTAATAGTAATTAATATTTGTATTGCTCTATGTAATTTAAAAAATGCTTTCACATTTCTTATTTTATTCATTATTCATAACAACTCAGCAAACATTCCATACTCATCTGAAAAAGTAGACATGCAAAGCTGAAAATACTGATTCAACTCTCCCTGGTATATATAGCCAGAAAGGAGAGAGTTAGGACCGGTTGGGAATCGTCTGACATCAAATCCAACTTAACACTTGCCTGGACATGATATAATCTAAATATTATATAAAACCATTTCACTTTTACACATCTCTTGTTTTGCCACTTTTGCTTTCCTCACCCTATGAAACTCTGATGTGACAGGTCCTTTTTACATATTTGCTGAGTTGCCTGTCATATTTGAATAACTACTTTTTAACTTTGTCCTAGACTGCAGCCATGAAATTAAAAGACGTTTACTCCTTGGAAGGAAAGTTATGACCAACCTGGATAGCATATTCAAAAGCAGAGACATCACTTTGCCAACAAAGGTTCGCTTAGTCAAGGCTATGGTCTTTCCTGTGGTCATGTATGGATGTGAGAACTGGACTGTGAAGAAGGCTGAGCGCCGAAGAATTGATGCTTTTGAACTGTGGTGTTGGAGAAGACTCTTGAGAGTCCCTTGGACTGCAAGAAGATCCAACCAGTCCATTCTGAAGGAGATCAGCCCTGAGATTTCTTTGGAAGGAATGATGCTAAAGCTCAAACTCCAGTATTTTGGCCACCTCATGCGAAGAGTTGACTCATTGGAGAAGACTCTGATGCTGGGAGGGATTGGGGGCAGGAGGAGAAGGGGACAATAGAGGATGAGATGGCTGGATGGCATCACTGACTCGATGGTTGTGAGTCTGAGTAACCTCCGAGAGCTGGTGATGGATAGGGAGGCCTGGTGTGCTGCAATTCATGGGGTTGCAAAGAGTCGGACACGACTGAGCGACTGATCTGATCTGATCTGAAGCCATATTGAGTATGTACAATTTCCTGAATTGGCACACTTGTTCTTGCTTTGGTGTCTTCTTTCAAATGCTGTTTCATTTTTCATATTTCATTTTTAATTAATTATTTATTTGAGTGCCTCAGGTCTTAGTTGCAGTACATAGGATCTTCCTTGCAACATGTGGGATATTTCATTCTACATGTGGATTCTCAAGTAGGCCTCTCCAGTTGTGGAACACAGGTTTCATCACTCTATGGCATGTAGGATCTTAGCTCTCCAAGCAAGGATCAAATTTGCAATCCCAGCATTGAAGGTAGATTTTTAACCACTGGACCACCAGGTAAATCCCTCTCTTATTTTAAACCTAAATTTTAATCTTTCTCTACATCTTCGAGACACCAATGAAACAACACTCACTTTGGTCAAATGCATGGTCCCTTATCATTTTTGCTGCTTAGAATTCTGGGCCATTCACTGTAGCACCTGCTTTACAGCTTGTCCTTTACCTGATAGCTTCCCCAGTTAGACCTAAGGGCCTCTGCCAGAAAAGATCATGTCTTATTATGTGATTACTCCCATAATTGCACTTGAAATCCTCATCAAAAGAGCTCACCACTGTTTGATGAATGAATGAGTTAATGAAGAAATAAAAGAGGAAACAAATGGTTAGCCTCAGATAATATACAATGGTGGTGGTATTATATATACCTTATGATATTATCATTATGAAGGTATTTTACAAATCCTAAAGGGTAACAGATTTAAAAGATGTGTTTTCATATAAGGTAAAACACTGAAGAACCTACATATACATCAACATTTTGATCCCTGTATGTTTGACTTCTTGCAATTTGGTTTGTGTTTGCTTATCTTGTAAGATTTAAATCAAGAAGGCATAAATAGGGAATTCAACATCTAGCACACTGCAGGTTCTTAATTAACACCATGTACCATTCACAAGTGTAGGTTTATTGACTCCTTCATAGATCCAAAGGCAAGACCCACCGGAATTGGAGTATACTATTACATGAGAGTACCACTTGTATGCCATGGTGGGTAACACCACTGATGAAAGATCTCTGTTTGATTTTTGAGAGGGAGCATTTGAGGTTTACTTGGTTGAAAACTTACATGCTCCAAACTGTTTCCTATTGGCCCCAGTCTCAAGTTAGTATTATTCTTCCTAAAGAGAATATGTCTTTTTAGGTATCCACAAAGAAAATGTCAGCTACACTGCTCATGTCACCATTCACAAGGCATTGGCCTTGAGAGTAGGTGCATCACAGAGTGATTTTTCCAGGTACAAAATGATTCCTCAGTGCTAAATCACACTCTACTGACATCTCGGGTTCATTGTTGATTAAATAGGAATTCTTCAAGCTTGAGAAAGCCTGGCTTTGGTATTTATGACTTTTAACAGCTCTCTTGGAGAAGACTCTTGAGAGTCCCTTGGATTGTAAGGAGATCAAACCAGTCAATCCTAAAGGAAATCAACTCTGACTGTTCATTGGAAGGACTGATGCTGAGGCTGAAGCTCCCATACTTTGGGAAGGTTGATTCATTAGAAAAGACCCTGATGCTAGGAAAGATTGAAGACAGAAGAAGAATGGGGTGACAGAAGATGAGATGATTGGATGGCATCATCAACTCAATGGACATGAGTTTGAGCAAGCTGCAGGAGATAGTGAAGGACAGGGAAGCCTGGCATGCTGCAATACATAGGGTCACAAATAGTTGGACATGACTGAGCGAATGAATAACAGCAAGAACTCTCTTTTGTGTGTGTGTGTGTGTGTGTGTGAGTTGCTCAATCATGTCTGACTCTTTGCACCCCATGGACTGTAACCCTCCAGGCTCCTCTGTGCATAGAATTTTCCAGGCAAGAATACTGGAGCAGGTTGTCATGCCCCACTCCAGAGGAGCTTCCCAACCCAGGGTTGAACTCATGTCTCTTGCATCTCCTGCATTGGCAGGTGGATTCTTTACCACTGAACCACCTAGGAAGCAACAACTCTCTTTACCATCTATTTATCTTTTTAGCTGTAGGTCTTCCTCTAGTGTCACTGAGCAATATAAGCCAGGAATAGAGTAGATGCATCAGCCCCCAAATATATTACTTGAATTAGTTCAAGCAGCCACTGAGTATAGATAGGTATGATTTAAGGCCAAAGCATTTTAAATCTTTATTCCTTTGTACTCATATATATATTATTTTTATGTTCTCTTCCCTTATGGTTTATCCCAGGATATTGAATATAGCTCCCTGTACTACACAGTGGAACCTCATTTTCCATCCATGGATATAATAGCTTGCATCTACTCACTCCAAACTCCCAGTCCATCCCTCCCTCACACCCCTCCTCATTGGCAATCACAAGTCTGTTCTCTATGTCCGTGAGTCTGTTTCTGTTTTGTAAATCAACCATACTTCACTAAAAGTAAATTTAAAAAGGATAAATTTCTACTCCTTCATTAACTATCTATGTGATTCTGTGAAACAGACATTAGTATTCTTATTTTCCAAATGAGAAACTGAGACTCAGATAGAGTAAGAGGTTTGTCTTAAAGTGATATAGATGACAGACCAGGCATGGAATCTAAGTATTTGTGACAGAAAAAACTATGCAGTTCTTTTAGCAAATTAATTTTCTCATGCTAGATATTTTTATATGCACAGTGAAAAACAACAACATCTCTCTTGTAGTTTTAGTGTGACAATAAGAAGGAAAGTGTTGCATAAAGTACTCAGCGTGGGCTTCCCTGGTGATCCAGAGGTTAAGACTCTGAACTTGCATTTCAGAGGGTGTGATTGGATCCCTGGTCAGGAAAGTTCCACATGCCCTGGGGTTTGGCCAAGGGGAAAAAAAAAATCCAATTCAACCATTAAGACTCCTTCATCAATACATTAATAAATAGTTTCTTTAATAAAATAAAAATAAGATAAAATAAACTACTTGACCTACAATAGGTCCACAACCATTGGCAAGGTAATTATTTTAATTTTGCAATATTACTGCATGAGTATATTTGACTCATGCCAGTCCTCCTCATAAAGCCCATAGCCGTTAAATGAGAGCTTTGCACGCAACAAAGAGCTCTGGGAATCAAGGACAAATTGTCACACTTTCCAAACCAAAGTGTCAGGGCAGCAAGAGCCTCTATGTTGGCCTTTTTCCAGGGAGTATCTTCATGTGCTCTGGGGTGGTGGCATTTATCCTTTCAGTGAAAGAGATGCTCTAAGGTAGCCTTTAATTATCCAAGACCTATTTGAACAGTTGAGGCTCTCAGAGTACTCAGTTGAACTGGATTTGCCTTCTCAAATGGCACTGTCATTAGCGCTCCTGTGTCCTCCCCACAGATAGATTTAATTTTCTAGGCTTAGCTTTCAGCAGCCCCCAGGTGTTGGTGTCAAAACTCCTTCCTCTACAGTTGGCATGCCTTCAAAGTGCTTTTAGCCTGGCTCAGATGTGCAGATTCTGAGAGATCATTTGCCTGATCAAATTTGAGGCCATTGGGAATTTAAAGGTGTTATGAAAAATAAAATAGATTCATATATAATTTAAACATTTGCTATTAAAAATACCGTGAGGGTCTCCCACACACACTTATTATATGTCTGTTTGGACTGAGAATCATTTTTACTCTTTTATTCTACAGACTTAAACCAAATGCAGATATGAAGGCATGAACAGGAGGTTAAGATTAACAGAGTCCTTCACTACTTCTTGTACCCCTGATTATGTGACGTGAGGAGAAAGCAGAATCCGTAAAAGATATTTGGAAAACTGATATATATTTTAAGTACAAGCACATTGCTTTAAAATCTATTGAGTGATGAGGCTCTGAACCTCAAAAATGAGAAAGGGCTTATTTATTTACTGTCTCTCAGCTACTAATTAGAAGAGTTGGTATTTGAAGGCATGATTATCTGGCCAAATTCTCTAATCAGTTCCTCTGATAGCAAAAAGTATTGTCAAAGTTTAAGATACCTGACTCATTTCAGTATTTAGAATTGTGGATTCTCTTTTGGACAGGTTGGGCCTCTCCAAAACATTGATGGTGGAGCTACAACTAGAATTCAAGACCTCTTCCTGGTCTTGTCTTGTCCACTTACAAACGACATCTGAGCCCTCTTAAGAAGCAAAGCAGCATTGCCTTGTCTTTGCTTCCTTGTATTAAATTAGGTGACACATGCTATTTTTTTTTCCTACACATTAGGAGGTGGTAGGGTGATAATGATAGGGAAATTTTATGGAGGGCTCTGAAGACGATGGACCTGGCTACTTGATTTGCACATATTGTTTCATTTACTCTTAAAGATCTTTAAAGCTTTTTTGTTTTATTTTCAAATTTAAATATGAAAAAAGGAAGGATTATGGTGGTTCATTTAAGACACAAAACTAGAGATTAGATATTATGTGATTTGAACCTCAGTGTGCCTGGTCCAGGGCTTCCCAGGTGGCACTAGTGGGAAAGAACCTGCCTGCCAATACAGGAGACATAAGAAACATGGCTTTGATTCCTGGGTTGGGAAGATCCCCTGGAGGAGGGCAACCCACTCCAGTATTCTTGCCTGGAGAATCTCATGGACAGAGAAGTCTGGCAGACTATAGTCCATAGAGTCACAAAGAGTCAGACATGACTGAAGCTACTTAGCATGCACACATGCATGTGCCTATCCAAGTCCATGTATGTCCATATTATTGGATTCCTTTAAGCCTTGGTCCTTGCCATCCCTTACCTTCTCCATGGTGTCAGATGACTCCAAGCAGAATTTCCTTCCCACATCTTTTTCAAGTGGCTCTTAAAAGGGTCTTGGATACCTTTTCTTGCTAAATATGTTTATTCTCATCTTACTTAGTTTCTCAATAGAGTTGAAGTCTGTCCATTTCTCCTTAATTAAGCACTTTGTTTTCTGGAGCCCAGTTTACTCATCTGTTTTTCTTCCTTCCTCCATGTCTGGCCCTTGGTTCTCTGACAGATCAGTGTTCCACTGTCTAAAATTTTCTACTTATACTCACACTCTAAACGATCTTAATTAGTCTCTCTCTCACACACACATACACACACACATACATATATGTCTATATCTACACATGTATATGCTTTCCTGGTGGCTTGGTGGTAAAGAATACTCCTGCCAATGCAGGAGACAAGGTATTGATTCCTGGGTGAGGCAGATTCCCCGGAGTAGGAAATGATAACCTTTTCCAGATTCTTGCCTGGGAAATCCTATCATCAGAGGAGCCTGGTGGGGTTGTAAAAGGTCCATGGGGTCACAAAAGAGTCGGACACAACTTAGCCACTAAAGAACAATACATACATATATGTATACATATACCTTCCACATGTCTCTTTGGACCAGACCTCACTCCTGAACTGCAGATGTATATACCCAGATTCATGCTCTGAATCCACACCTATTACCTAGTTGGAATCTCAAACTTCACAAAATCCCAAGCTGGGTTTTTAATCCACTTTTTCCACTTCACAGCCACACTCCTCTAAAATATAACTATTTGCTCCCACCCATTCAGTCACTTAAGCCCCAAATTTTCATCTTTCTAGATTCTTTGTTTCCCTCATGCTTTCTCTTTAATCTGTTAGCGAGCTCTGTTGGTTGTGTCTGGATGCAGCTTTATTGCAACTTCCACTTTGATGTTATGACAACTTTCCTCCGTGGTCCCAGCCACCATACCCTCCCGCTGGCTTCTGTAGTGCATCCCAACTATTCTCTGCCTTTTCTTTTGTTTCCAAGATCTGTGCAGTTAGATGAGTTTTTAAAAGTTACATGTGAGTCTGCTTCATTGACAAGTTCATTTGTGCCATATTTTGGATTCCATATATAAGGGATAAAATACAGGGTCCTACTGTAGAGCACATGGAGCTATATTCAATATCTTGTGATAAAGTATCATGAAAAAGAATATGAAAAATATTGTGAATATTATGCAAAACTGAATTGCTTTGCTGTATAGCAGAAATGAACAGAGCATTGTAAATTACCTCTACTTCAATAAAATAAATAAATTAAAAAGGAAAGTTAAATTTGATGATGTCATGGTTCTGTCCTATTGAAAAACCATGTCAGTTTTTAATTTATGTTTGTTGGCTCCGTACATAGAAATCTTAATAAACACTCAATGAAGTGAATTCCATTTCATGACAATGCATACTTAGTGTCTCAAACATATGGAATTAAACTGTCTCTGATAAAAGGGGATAGCCAAGGAGAGGTACAGGGGATGGCTTCTGTGAGTGAGTGGGTGCTGAGGAAGGTTTAGGAGAGCACCCAGCCCAGATTTCATGTGCATCCCTGAAACCAGAGTGACTCCTGAGCCTTGAACTTGATTTCTAATGAAATCAGTGAGCTTGGTCTTGTATACATCTGAGCCAGTACAAACCACTGAGCTCTCAGAGAGCCCACAGCAGCACTTTTAGGCCTGGGAAAATCAATAAACCCGGGGAGTGTGAGGTTCATGTTTCTGCAGCAATCCCACAGGTCATGTAGTCTGGGAGTTAATGGTCTAAGGAATGAGAATGGGTGTTAAGGGATTAATTGTTTGACTCTTCATTAACCCAATAAAACACAGTGAGCCACATTTGTTTTCCACACAAAATCATACAAAATTCTCTCTTTATTAAATATACATTATTTACAGTGTAAGTCTTTCTTCTGTACAACAGGAACCATAGAAAACAAAGAAATCTAAGGCTAACTTTTATTTTTTATTTTTTTTTTTCCCCATACAGTGTATTAAGACATGTTACATGGTCTACAAAACTGACTTGAAATGAGGCAACATCACTTGGGATTCTGTTTCAGGAACAAATATGAGAAGGTCAAAAGGAAAAGCTAGACTCCAGAAGATCTACAGAGTGATGACCTGTTTTGTGCTTTTGCCATAAGAAGTATTTGACATATATATTTTTGAAGAAGAGGTTATTTTGTATTTTATCATTTTCTTGTTAAAAATAATTTCCCTGCTCTTTCCCATTCTTCAAGAAGGAGGACCACTCTATGCCAGAATGAAACTGATTTTCCATCTGAAGTGGACATTGTAATATTGCATAATAAAGATCAGCAGACGATAGCCCATGAACCAAATCTGATATGTTGCCTATTCTTGAAAACAAAGTTTTACTGGAACATAGCCATGACTCTTTGTCCATGTTTGGCCCACTTCCTACTACAACAGGAAAGATGAGCAACCGCAATGGAGACTGGCAGTCCTATAAAGGCTAAAGTACGGACTATCTGGCCCTATGCAGTAAACATTTGCTAGTTCCTTACCTAGCATATCCTAGAGACTTATCTGTGGTTCCTCCTCAGCCTGCATTCCAGTTTCCAGTGACACCTCTGCACCTTCCGTGCCTCCTCCAGTAGATTGAGGGGAGTGACAGCCCAAAGCGGCACAGCATATCAGGAGAGCAGTCAACTACCAGATTCAGAAGGAAAGCATTCTTGATGTTGGACCTCACTAAATACAAAGTCCCTCTTGCCATATAAGCACACTGTTGTAAGCAAGGTTTGGTATTTTTGCATTAGTATTTAAGGCAGGGCAAGGTTACACAGGTTGACACTGCCATTCAGAGAGAAGAGACTATAATTCCCATGAAGACTGGGGGATGGTGTTGGCTATAATTAGGATGTCTGACTAGGCAGAAGCTCATTAATACTATTCCTTAAGGTTTACTGAAAATTCTATCTATGGGGAGGCTTTCCAAAGAGTCTGCAGGGCAATACAACAGTCTATTTCATCTGGTTTTCGAGTCCCCTGAGGCTACTTCTGGCATTGGAGGCATGGTAGAATATGATGTTGAGGAAAATTAAGACTAGGATTTAATCACTAAAACAACTAGCTTCACCTTTGATTGTGACCTAAGACAGCCCTCTTAATTTGTCCTGCTGTTTTTGCAAAAGTTTCCCTGTATAACTAGGGATGATTGAAGAAAGCAGTGTTCCCAGATAGTGTTGAGTGATAGGTCCCTGAAAGTATTCACTGTCAGGTATGGGGAGTAGCACATCTCATCATCATTCTGCCATGTCCACACATGGCTGGACCAATAAGGGGGAGAGGAAGATCCCTAGGCTGATTTCAGGTCCTTGGGGCTTCTACCCATGGGGAATGCTGATTCAGGGTAGTGACCTAAGGAGCTTCCTCATAGTTCCTCTAACTGCTCAATCTGGGCAGATTAGATCATTGTGGTGATAGCTCTAAAGCATCCTAGAAAAATCCCAATGAAATACAAATCTAGAAAAAAAAAATGTGGTTGTTGTACTGGGAAGAGACAAAAATATTGTGCCAAGTTAAGTAAAGAATCCCTCATGCAAACCCCATGATATTGCCTCTTTCCCTAATGGATAAAGTGAAGATCCAAATGCACTAAAGAGATTCCAGAATTAAGAGCCAGGAAAGTGGGAAGAGCTGCCCCCAGTGAGTCTCTCTGGAAGCAGCAACCCTTCTGTGGGAAAGTCATTAGTTGTTACCAAGTTTACGCCAACTGTTCTCTCTTTCTCCTCATCCTGTTCCCACCAAGTGTGGTCAAAACACCCAAACCACTTTTGCTTTAATCTTTGCTCATGTCTGTTCTACTGCTTTGTAGACTATAAACGTTACAAAAGACAGACAACTCACTTACAAAGTACAGTAGTTCACTAAAAAAAATGTGCTTTTCTGTTCTCCCTCAGAGTACCTTAGTGCAAAGTAGACAAAAGTTACTCAAAAGCAGAAAAAAGTTAAATATGAAAACCTCCTCTGAAAGTTTCAAATAACTGTTGACTCAAAAGAAAACGTGTTTCTTCTTATCAAACAGAGATGTATGGAGGATGTCATAGAGGAAGCCTGTATAACAGCCCTATTTTGACAAAGAGATTGGGTAGGTATGTGTTTGTGATTTTTTTCCCCTTTAAGAGATTTGAATATTTGGAATTTGTGAAGCAGAGATAAAAATGAAAGACAAGCAAAATCTGCCCATTAGATGACGTAACAAGTAAGAGCGTGGGTGAGGAAATGGAGGGTGGGTAAGAAAGACTCAAGAACAGAATAGAAATAATTCAATCACACTTTGTGTGTGTGTGTGTGTTTTTAATAAAACACTTTCAAACTGCATGAGAGACATGAAATAGCACTCAGTTGTCTTCCAAATATTCTGAAAATTTTGAGTTTGATGGCATATTCTTCCTTTAACCATCTCTGCATTGTCAGGAACAAGGAAGCCTCTTTATTGATTGGTCTACTCGGGACTTCTAGGACAAAGGAGGATTAAGTATGCCTCTGCCTTCAGGTTAAGGAAGAGTATCAGAACTATACACTGTGTCTCAGATTTCCTTTGGCAAGCTCAGGCTACAATCTGGTTTTGATGGATTGTAGCCTTGTAGAAATTCAAAAGATGCCAGTTATTGGTGGACAAGCTGTCAAGACTTTTTATAAGAAAGAACTCAAGGGCCTGATTCCTATCTCTATAAGGGTCTTGGAGTCTCCTGGGGTAGCTCTTGTAACTTAATGAGCTTCTTGCAGAAACAAGAAATGTGTGATTTTTTTCAGAATTGGAAAAATCCCCCCAGAGCACAGATATGAGACTTCGTTTAGATGGATGACACCTTTGAGTCAATGAGTTACTCAAAGCAGTGCTTCATCCAGTTCTCTGAGATCTTCCTAAATTGAGTCAACATGGTTCATTAGGATGAAGCAGGGTTTTAGGAGAAGCTAGAGTGTGACAAAAATGTCTTAAGGAAAATCTGGAAGAACAAGGGCATGCAATAGGTCATGAATAAATTTCATAAAAGAACTGGGAAATGCAAAGGGGGAAAATGGAGATTGTTGTTTCCTACCTCAGATAGGGTCCCTGTGTGATCACTGAGGTCTGACCCTTAGAAGGAGGGCTTTCAGAATCCCCTACCCAGAGTTAAAACAAGAATGGAGAGAATACAGCTTCCCCAGAAGTACTCTAGAGATGGAGATCATTTATTCTTATCCCTACAGAGTCAATCCATCTCCCTCCAGAGAAATATACCTGCAGAGATTGATAGTTGCTTTAAGAAAGGAACACAAAGCAGCTTATTGAAGGCAGAAGTAATAAACAGGAAGAAATATATAGAAATATTTTCCAGAAAATATCTGTTTCTTTCAGTCTCCAGCAAGTCTACGACAACAATACATGCCTCCCCTGCCAGACTTTGGCTTTCCAAGGGCAAGAACAAGGTGCAGTATATGTTAATATACTCGGTATCTAACACAGCCCTTAGAGTATTGGGTAATAATTACTCCATGAATGAAGTACAGACCAGTTTTCTTCTTTTGTTCTGATCCTGCTCCTGCTACCCTGTGGTGGGCAATAGTCTAAGAAAAGATGGAAGTCAGGTTAGTACCATCTCTGTTATTACTCAAGGGCATAAAAAATGTTTTGAAAAAACCAGCTCTAGGATCCTTAAAATAAATATTATATTTGCAGGTCAGAGTAGAGAATAAGTGAAGTTTTTCTTAAAAAATATATCTAGAGAAGTGACAAATTTCTAACTCTCTAGACAAATTCTCCTATAAACCATAGCATTCAAACCTATGCACGTAAGGAATGATGCAGCATTAAATATATGTTTACGGTAAGCAAACACACTGCTGCTTATATAAATAGATTTGTTTGGTGGGAATGATATAACTGAAATGCCCCCCTTCAAATGTGAAATTTCACAGGTGTTTTTGGTTTTCCTATAAAGCACATTCTATAAAATACTTTGGTAAACAGCAATTACCAAAGACAGTTAAAGTATAGGGTTATGGCAATCCAACTGGCCAACATGTGCAGTCAGGAAACTCAAAGCAGAAAACTGTGGTTAAGGAGGCATCAGAATGCTTTCAAAGACTTTCGCTTTAGATTATAATTGTTCAAGGATTGAAACACACAAATCAACATTTGCACAAAACTCCATGGATTTTGGTACCAATGAGGAAATATAGGCAGAGTTCACATTTCTTTGTCACCGAAAAGTGCATTTTCCTTTGGAAGGAGCAGCATGCTTGCTTTCCATATACATCTAGTGAAAGTTAGTGTTCTCTGGGGTTATGAAATATTCCAACCCTGTAAAAATAAGTTTTATTTAGCCCTGAGACTCTGCTTATAAGAGTGACGTGCTGATTGCACTGTCTTGGCATTCGTCATTAAGTCTGTGATACATAGTATGTATGGATAGATAGTCTACAGATATGGGGAGGTTTGCTGGTAGATTCTGTAGTGGAGATGTGGCAAGGATGGAGTTTCCCAAAGTTTTCACCCTACAGAACTACCCACAAGCATAAGTAGATGAGAAAAACGAATACTCCAAATCGGCCTCTGTTAGTCCTCCATTTCTTATATCTGTACTATGTCAGCAAAATATAGTCCCTACTTCTCAGAGACTTGAATAATGAGCAGTTCCAGTTTTATTACTCAACCTTCTTTTTCCTTCCATTTCATTATTGGAGATGCTTCAGGCTAAACCCACTGCACTACATGATGACTTTTATTTCAGGGGACAAAGGACGATGTCGCCAAGCAAAAGGCTGATTTATAAAGTCTTTTTATGGAAATAGAAAATTCAAAAGTGAACATTGGAAGTAGGAGAGAACAGGGCAGGAGGAAACAATATTTTAAGATCTTTCCTCTTATGAATGGATCATTCATCTTATTAAAGTTAGAAGGGGAAAAAAAAAGCCCTTGTTAGAATTACTTTAAAATAAATTTGCTAGCAAAAGGATATAATGGAAAGGATTAAGTAAGAATCCACATAAAAATTTTAAAAGAGAGTGTGTCTTTAGAACACCTACTATTTGAGAAATATGATTGCAAATGAAATTCTTTCCCCATGTTCTCTGACATGGAAAGTCTGAAATAGACCTGAAATGGGGATAAGCTGAGGAGTCCCTCATTGTGAGCCTCATCATGCAAGAAAGTGTTAAAACAGTCAGAGGTGACAGACACCAAAAGGAAAAGATGGGATTCAAATTGAGTCTGTCTTGTAAAGAGAATCAGCAAGTACTTTCCACATCTGTGGCTCATTCTGTTTGCATTCTCAGCATACTAGAACATTTATACAGTTTTCCCCTTATCTTTTTCCTGAAGATGGCCCAGAAGCAAAGAGTGAGGAATGTTCCTATAGCAAAACCACCAGGATTCTTACCATCACCTCAAGGATGAGCCCAAGATAGCTTCTTGAAGGAATGATGATGTTTCTTGGCTGTTTTGGTACCGAAATGATGCATACCCTGAAACATGTCACTGCCTCGTCTAGGAGTTTATGCCTATAGAAAGAAGTATGTGGGGACCTTTATATACATAGGATGCAGCAGACTTGAAACTATGATGCACTGTAGAATCCAAGGGCTCCTCTAAAATTGTGAAAAGCAGTGGTAGCTTCCTGGAGCTAGTCAGAAAGCCTCATATGTCAGTTCATCCTAAACCTCCTAGAAAAACACCTCTGCTCAGTGGCAGACGTGGGTTATTATGTCTATTCTAAAATGTGAAACTTGTGTTTATGCAAGAGTGAGGGGAGAGAAGGAAAAAATTCTGTTTGGCATTTCTTTGCTTTCATGCAGTTTTTGTTTGTTGTTTGTTTGCTTTGCTTTTTGTTTTTGTCTTGTTTTTATTTTTCTTTAAAGCTGAGTTGAGATGGTCTAAGTTCTTTCATGGAACCAAATACTATTTTAGACTTTGAATTGCTTTTTGATGCCACATCCATATAATAATCTCAGGAATAACCTAGCTAATATTGCTTACAAAATTAGAAGAGGCATTTTCGAAGTTATAGAACATCTACTTCCTAGCAGCTGTCTTTTTACCTCCTAGTTTCAAGCGACTATTTTCCATGCTTCCCCTAGGTTTATGCTATTGTGTGCTGTTCTAAAGTGTCAGCCCCAGGAGAGAGTGGTAAGAAAGGAACACAGTAATAGCTTATGACTATCAGGAGTCCTATTTTTGAAAATACTCAGGGGATAAGAGAGTGAACAATGATGAGGAGTTAGGGCAATGGCCTTCCTATAGTAAGGAAAATTAACACACAACAAACCTCTCTTTTTCCTTTTAAAGTGCCACTGACACAAACCAGGCCCTAGCATCTTCCTTTTTGGTACCCTGAGTTCTCTGGTCAGAGTGGACTTAAAATGGGGGAGGGTGTCGAGGATGATGGTTACATGCCGAAGTCACAGAGCTCAGGTTCAAGGTAAGCCTGCAAGACTGAATAGTTGCAGAACTGAAGGCTGCATCTTAGAAATCAGAAATACAGAACAGAATATGGACATGTGCACACCCATGTGTCTCTTCCTTGTCTAAAGTAGTCATATCAATCTCTTGAGTGATCATTTTCACCATAAATTTGTTAAAGAGGAAGGCAGTGGCCATAGCTGCCTAGTATTCTGGACTAGTTTGAGGGGATAGATGCTGTGGTGAATGCAGGTATGCCCCCAAAACAAAAGGGAAACAGAGAAAGAGAATGACCAAAATTAAAGTATAAGAGAAAGTGGATAAGGAGAAACCAAAAATGAACAAAGAAAGAATATGAGATGACCCTGCAGTTTTTCAGATGAAATATTCCCGCTTACACTCGCTCACTGTGTTTTGCAAATCAATGTCATTTCTAAAGGAACTGTCCAAATTTTCTGGATATTCCTTCTCCTTCATCTGGTTGGTGCGATGTGACTGCTTATGCTGGTAAAGGAAGCGGCTCATGATGCCAATGATCGAGAAGATGATGAATATCACCACTGCTATTACTCCTGTTGAGAAAAAGGGACAGGAAAGAAGGCAATTATCACAGATCATCTGATCAGGGGAAAGAATTTAAAGACAACAAGGTCACTTAGGACAAAGAACCAAACAAAAATAAACAAACAAACAAGCAACAAACTCTGCCACATGTCCAGAAGTAAACACAGGATAAAATGTTTTCAGGCTTCAATTAGGCAAAAATCCCCTCTTTCAGACTAGTGATGGAGCAAGCCAGTTTATATCAGAGAAGGTTATATTTAACAGACTAAGAATGTCATCAAATAAACATGAAATCAGACTAGCAAATGATCTCTTAATAAATTCCTTTAAGACTGGCCTTCAAGAATATGCCTGAATCACTTTTAATTAGCACACTTCTTTGTCACCTTGCAAATAAGTATCTTAGAACTATTTCAGCATCCTAGAAAATAATATTTAAGTATCTCACTTCCCAGTACATATGCTATGGATGTAAATTTGTTTACAATATATGTTTGCTTTACTAAAAATGTCTTATTAATGATGAAATGCTTACTAAACATTCAGGGCATTTTACCCTGCTGCACACTCTGTAAGATGCAGAGTAGTTTGAAGATGGTACCCTTCTGTCCTCCAGAGTCAACTACAATACCAAATGTCTGCCCTATTGTGTCAGATTCTCCCCTACTTTGAATTGATTGTATGTGATTTTACTGGACCTATTTGGCAAGTCATCCTCACTGATCCTAAGGTCTTGACCCTACCTTTGCCAGGAATTCTCTTGAGAAGTGAATAGCAAAGGGTGGTAAAAATGTGGATACTGTCAAATTTCGAAAGAGAGAAAGAATCTATAGGAGAAAGAATGTTTCTCCTATAGATTAAAATCTTTGAAAAATATTTATGATATTCAAAGATAAACTCATTCCTAATAAGGTATATTTTCTGCTGTTTTCTTATCTAAGTAGAATGACTCTTGAGACAAAATGTTTATTTTATAAAGCAAGATGGTTTACTTTTCAAAATATTCCTAAACCATGATATAACATTTTCCCTAACTATTTTAGAACAAGGTAAATTAAAACCAGGTAAGTTAACAAACCTAGAAATAAACTGGGTATAGTGAGTGATACCCAGGAATGGGCTGCAGCTTTAAGAGATGAAATACAGAACTGGTTTCTACTCCTTCAGGACTTGGAATGTTTAGCGTGGGAGGCTGTGAACCCCCAGGAATTTTCTTCAGGGGTTGGGATGAATATCCTATTCTTAGACTCAAGGAAGCCTGCACACTAGTGGGAAAAAGTCAGCAGTCACTAAAGTCTTTTACTACTTGTCAAATGAAAAATTATATGAAGAGAAACAGGCATTAAATGCTTTCCTATATTTCTTGTCGCAAAAGAAAAATCAACTTGGACTTTATTCCTGAAGCAGAAATTCAGGCCAGACATTTGAAGAACTTCATTAAGGAAACGTGTGGGTGTGTATGTATGTGTATGTGTATGTGTGTGTTTTCCTCACAATCTTATTGTAATTATGCACCTCTGTGCTCCCCTTGCCAGTTGTGCTGCCTTCCTTAAAACACCACTCACTGGTTCTGTTGTTACCTGTTTACCCACCCCAGCCAAGCTGTGTGTTCTTACAGGGCAGCATTCATGTTTTTTGTCATTCTACTTCTATACTTAGTGCTGGTCCTGACCCGTAATGGGGCTCATTCCATAGATGTTAAATAAATGGTTACTGTTGATTTTTAAGAGCAAACTCCATCTGGTGTAGAACAGCTCATCTAGCCAGCCAGAAGGCAGAGATAGGGGTGCTGTGAGGACCCTGGTTCTCAGATGGAAATGAATTTAGTCTCTCACAGGCATCTTCCATTAAACAAGGTTCGGGAATCATTCTGTGTTGCAAGGCCCAGATGGACAAATCAAGCTCCTGGAGGTAGCAGCCAAGCTGAGGAAGAATACAAAGTGGAGAGACCAAGAGACAGGGAGAAAATGGAGAAGTAAGGGAGGAGAAGAGAAGGCAAGGTTCACAGCAGAGCAGACAAGATCTGCCTCTGTAACCATATGTGCTGCTGGATTGGAAACTACAGTCTTGTGGGCTTCACCCTGCTCATTTGATCCACTCGGTAGAGAAAACCCGACAGGATGATGGCTTTGCCCATCTGTTTGTGCCAACATGGCTTCTTTCCATATGTAGTTTTATTGGTTTGCTTTGTTTGTGCTTTAGGAAAAATGACAACTGGATGAGATCAACAGGATGCATGCTGCCTGTCTCGAAGTAAATTATCCAGCTGTTGACTCTGTGCTCAGCTGCCTGGTGGTTGAGGGGAAAGAAGACTCCATGGAGCTGCTGGTACCTGGCTTGGGGGGAGGGTGTCTTTGATCATCAAAGCATTAGGACTATTCATGAAAAGGCTCACATTCTTGCAGATCATGCAGGGCTCTGGGTGCTGGATGGCCACAATTGAGGAAGAATTCAGATAATTCCTCCAGACCACAGAATCACTTATGTCTGTTCTGTTTTCAGCCACAAAGCATGGTTTACCTCCAATGACGGCCGAGTCACTTCGCACTGCATTGGTGAGTGGTTCCCTCTCATCTGTCTTCCCAAAAGATCTGAAAGGAGTAAAAGACACTCAAAGTCCTAGCAGGAGGTCTACAATATGCAGTTGAGATGACACACCTGTGGGTTAGACCAGGCAATCTCAGAGAGTTAGGACTTGGCATTTTGGAAGGAACCCAAACAAGCATATACAGAAAAAAAAAAAAAAAAAAAAAAAGAGTATTTGAAGTACTCTGCTTATACCCCATACTTGCATGATTCTGTTAGATTCTATATAAGCTGTAATATAAGGGGCTAAACAAAATGGTGGTGGTATTATGTCTACTTTAGCCTAATGCTTACCTCTCAGCCTACTTTTGATGTCCTCTTCTGCTTTCCTGGACAGTTTCTATACATGACAACACCTTCTTCCCTCAATCAAACTTGCCTCTGCTTCAGAGGTTTCTTTAATTACAAGAGATTTCTGAGCTCATTGGCAGGAAAGAACAAAAGCGTTGGTGCATTCACACACCCAGGAAACCCTCACTAGAGGGTTTTACTAGATGTACATTAACATATATGTTTTTTGTTTGTTTGATTGTTTTTTAAAGAGCATCAAGTTTGAAGGCACCCAGACCTGGGTTCTAATCTTTGCTCGGACACTTATCAGTCTGGTGACACTGAACTACGTACATTTTAAAACAACAACCTGCAAAGGTATTAAAACGGGTTAATGATCCTAGAGGTATCCACATAGTGCACATAAAATTTTCAGGACTTACAGCACCTATCATTAGTACTGCTATATCATTTAATTCTCTGAAAATGACTCCAACATGATTATTGTTTTTCCCATTTTCACAGATACTAAAGCCATTAAGTAACCTGCCCAAAGTCCCATAGTCTAGCAATGGAAGATTCAGAACACAAATCAAACCTAGCCAAGGGTCACATTCATGTACTTTTCTAGGATACATATCTGACTGCTGCCAAGAAAACATCAAGATCAGTGATAAGAAGGTAGCAGAAAAAATCTATGCCCTTTCTTTGCTCATAATTCATAATTTATTTGGCAATTGGTGAACATACCTGACTAATTTAAATCCTAAGAATACTCCTAGACACCTAGGATGATGGTGACTAAGAAAGCTAGAAAAGGTATTTCAAGGAGTGGTAAAATAAGAGAAGATATGTGGATGATAGTACCATGGGGCTTTCCTATTATTAAGGAAGGTTGGTTTTAATCACATGTATTTTATTAGTCCAAAGACCAGCTTACCTTCCTGTCCTCAAAACTCTTCAATCCTCAGAGCAGTAGCCACTTTAAATAGTAGTGAAAAAATAAATATACCTACATACATATACGGGCTTCCCTGATAGCTCAGTTGGTAAATAATCCACCTGCAATGAAGGAGACCCTGGTTCAATTCCTGGGTTGGGAAGATCCGCTGGAGAAGGGAAAGGTTACCCACTCTAGTATTCTTGGGCTTCCCTTGTGGCTCAACTGGTAAAGAATCTGCCTCCAATGTAGGATACCTGGGTTCAATCCCTGGGCTGGGAAGATCCCCTGGAGAATGGAAAGGCTACCCTCTCCAGCATTCTGGCCTGGAGAATTCCATGGACTTTATAGTCAGACATGACTAAGTGACTTTCACTCACTCATTCACATACATATATGTATGCATTTCTAACTACTCATTATATTAGAAGTTGTTTGGTAGCTAAGTCCTGTCCAAGTCTTTTTGCAACCCTGTGTACTGTAGCCTTCCAGGATCCTTTGTCCACGGGATTTCCCAGGCAAGAATACTGGAGTGCGTAGCCATTTCCTTCTCCAGGGGATCTTCCTGACCCAGGGATAGAACCTGCATCTTCTGCTTGGCAGGCAAATTATTTACCACTGAGCCACCTGGGAAGCTCTATATTAGAAATAGGATTATTTAAATATATTAAATATCAATATAAGAAACCAGTCATAATTCCTAACTGCCTGTTATCGTACAAGGTAAGGAATTGATTCACATTAGGCTTTATCCTGAAAGCTTCTTGAAGACATCTAAGTAGTACTGGTGAAATAAGTTTCATGGAGTATTTTCTTGCACACCTGATGAGGAATGCACCGTGGTCACCGCATTTACATCCGAATCCATCAGAGAGGCACAGCTGGATTCTATCAAGGTCCCTTGGATGGTTATAGGTGCAGTGGTAGAATGGCGCAGGGCTGCCTTCAGTGGTGTAATATGGTTGTACTGGACTGACGCCAGACACCCAACAAAACCCAGGGCATTGGCTTTAGCAACTTCAGCATCCAATCCAAGATTCTCTGCAATGTGAAAAACAATTAGTTAAAAAAAATAAAATAAAATAAAAACAAAAAACTGCTCCATCTCCATGTTAAGTAATGTTTGAAATTACAGAAAGTGCCTTTTTATTCTTTGAATAAAGGAAACTGTCCTTTCTCTCTCTTCATCTACTTTCTCGAAAGTCTACCCAAAATATAAGTGTCAATACATCAACCACATATCACAGAAAATTGCTTGGGCTATTTTGCTTTGAGGTAATGTTTCAAACTTCTAAATTTTCATTCATGTATTTTATGAACTGTAACGAATACTTAATAAATCTCCTCTACACTCTAGATGTTTTACATTACAGAATTTAGATCATTATCTCCATCACAATTTATTTATGGACGCTGGTGATTAATTCAAGCATACTACAATGCTCATTGCAATACTTCACTCAAAATGATAGTAAGAAAAAAAGTGAAATGAGGCAGAGAGATAGGAAGTTCAAAGTGATCCTCTCAGAAGTTTATCATGTTTGGTGTTTTCAGCAGCTTGTATACACTATATACTAATACATTTTCATACACTAATAGCTTGACCATATATTCAAGATTTTCACATGCTTAGTTCTGTCCATATTACTGACTGGTGAGCATGGATTTTCTATGACAGCACTCAATCTCCCAAAGTGTCTTTGAGTTTTTATAAAAGATAATGAGGGAATCATTTATGAATCATGGCAAGATCAAATGTCTCATTTTCTTCAAGATTTGTGGTAATATTACTCAGTATGCCATTTCTTTATTTTAATAAAGATCTTTTGAACAAATTTCTGTGATGCAATTGCATAAGATGACAATCCAGGATGGAATTTCCCCCCTCTTTTAAAGCATAACAGTTTCAATAAATCTAGATGGTTCAAATAGTTATTTTATTATGATAATATGCTTATTTTCTGGAAGAAGTCAAGGACTTTCCTCTCAATCAGGTTAATTATAATTTACTTCCAGTCATAAATGATCAAAGAGTGCCTCCAGGGATCACCAAACAAGCATTTTGTTGGCCACATTTAGGGAAGTTATATAGTGGACATATAGAGGAAAATTAGAAACTAATATCCCTCAACAATGCTATGTCTACTTTTGACCTTATTATTATTCCTTCCTGAGCAATGCCCACGTGCTGCTGCTGCTGCTAAGTTGCTTCAGTCGTGTCCAACCCTGCGCGATCCCATAGATGGCAGCCCACCAGGCTCCCCCATCCCTGGGCTTCTCCAGGCAAGAACATTGGAGTGGGTTGCCATTTCCTTCTCCACTGTATGAAAGTGAAAGGTGAAAGTGAAGTCGCTCAGTTGTATCTGACTCTTAGCGACCCCATGGACTGCAGCCTACCAGGCGCCTCTGTCCATGGGATTCTCCAGGCAAGAGTATTGGAGTAGGGTGCCATTGCTTTCTCCGAATGCCCATGTAAACCTCACTAATTTATCATCCCTCTTATCTTACAGGAAAATAAAATAAATTATGTGTATTAATTTAATGTGGTTGTTGTAACAAATTGTTGATGTTGCTCACTCAGTCATGTCCAACTCTTTGCTATCCCATGGACTGCAGCACTAGGTTTTCCTGTCCTTCACCATTTCCCAGAGCTTTCTCAAACTTATGTTCCCTGAGTCAGTGATGCCATCCACCATCTCATCCTCTGTTGTCCCCTTCTCTTACTTCCTTAAGTTTTTCCCAACATCAGGGTCTTCTCTAATGAGTCAGCTCTTTGCATCAGGTGGCCAAATTACTGGAGATTCAGCTTCAGCATCACTCCTTCCAATGAACATTCAGGACTAATTTCCTCTAGGATGGACTGATTTGATCTCCTTGCAGTCCAAGGGACTCTCAAGAGTCTTCTCCAACACCAGTTCAAAAGCATCAATTCTTCATCAATCAGCCTTCTTTATGGTTCAATTTTCACATCCATACATGACTACTGGAAAAACCATAGTTTTGACTAGACAGACCTTTGCCGGCAAAGTAATGTCTCTGCTTTTTAGTATGCTGTCTAGGACGGTCATAGCTTTTCTTCCAAGGAGCAAGCATCTTTTAATTTCATGGCTGCAGTCATAATCTGCAGTGATTTGGGATCCTAAGAAAATACAGTCTGTCACTGTTTCCATTGTTTCCCTATCTATTTGCTGTGAGGTGATGGGACTAGATGCCATGGTCTTTGTTTATTGAATGCTGAGCTTTAAGCCAGCTTTTTCACTCTCCCCTTTCACCTTCATCAAAAGGCTCTTTAGTTCCTCTTCACTTTCTGCCATAAGTATGGTGTCATCTGCCTATCTGAGTTTACAGATACTTCTCCCCACAATCTTGATTCCAGCTTGTACTTTATACAGCCTGGTATTTCTCATGATGTACTCTGCACAGAAGGTAAATTAACAGGGTGACCATATACAGCCTTGACATATTCCTTTCCCAAAATGGAACCAGTCTGTTGCCGATGGAGACTCCCTGGCACTCACAGGAGAAGATGATTGCATGTCCTTCTACTCCACCATCTTGAAGCATTTGATCACATGGATCACAAGCCTTGCCTGACTCAGTGAAACCATGATCCATGTCATATAGGGCCAGCTAAGATGGATGGGTCATGGTGGAGAGTTCTGTAAATGTGGTCCACTGGAGAAGGAAATGGCAAACCACTTCAACATTCTTGCCTTGAGAACCCCATGAACAGTATGACAATGCATAAAGATACGACACTGAAAGACAAACACCCCAGGTCAGTATGTGCCCAATATGCTACTGGAGAAGAGCAGAGAAATTATAACAAATTAGTATAAACTTAAACAACTTAGCATAAAATGACACATGCTTTGTCTTACAGCTCTGCAGAAGTCTGATACAGGTTCCCACTGAGCTAAAATCAAGATGCTGTCAATTTGCATTTTTTTGCTAGAGGCTCCAGGGGATAACCCATCTCTCTGTTTTTTCTTTTGTTCTCTTTCTTTAAATTTATTTATTTATTTTAATTGGACCCTAATTACTTGACAATATTGCAGTGGTCTTTGCACACAGTGACATGAATCAGCCACGGGTGTTCATGTGTCCCCTATCCTGAACTCCCCTCCCACCTAACCCCTAACCCCCTAACCCCATTCCATCCCTCAGGGTTGTCCTAGTGCACCAGCCTTGAGCACCCTGTCTCATGCATCAAAACTAGACCCTCAATCTAGTTCACATATGGTAATATACATGTGTCAATGCTAATCTCTCAAATCATGCCACCCTTGCCTTCTTCCACAGAGTCCAAAATTCTGTTCTTTACATCTGTGTCTCTTTCGCTGTCTCACATATAAGGTCATCGTTACCATATTTCTAAATTCCATATATATGCATTAATATACTGTATTGGTGTTTTTCTTTCTGACTTACTTCACTCTGTATAATAGGCTCCAGTTTCATCCACCTCATTAGAACTGATTCAAATGCTTTCTTTTTAATGGCTGAGTAATATTCCATTTCATATATGCACCACAGCTTTTTTATCCATTCGTCTGTTGATGGACTTCTTAGATTGCCTGTATGTCCTAGCTATTGTAAATAGTGCTGCGATAAATATTGGGATACACGTGTCTCTTTCAATTCTGGTTTCCTCAGTGTGTATGCCCAGCAGTGGGATTGCTGGGTCATATAGCAGTTCTATTTCCAGTTTTTAAAGGAATCTCCACACTCTTTTCTATAGTGGCTCTACTAGTTTGCATTCTCACCAACAGTGTAAGAGGGTTCCCTTTTCTCCCCACCTTCTCCAGCATTTATTGTTTGTAGACTTTTTGATAGCAGCCATTCTGACCAGTGTAAGATGGTACCTCATTGTGGTTTTGACTTGCATTTCTCTGATAATGAGTGATGTTGATCATCTTTTCATGTGTTTGTTAACCATCTGTATGTCTTCTTTGGAGAAATGTCTGTTTAGTTCTTTGGCCCATCTTTTGATTGGGTTGTTTATTTTTCTGGAATTTAGCTGCATGAGCTGCTTGTATATTTTTTAGATTAATTATTTGTCAGTTGCTTCATTTGCTATTATTTTCTCCCATTCTGAAAGAAGAGAGTGAAAAAGTTGGCTTAAAGCTCAACATTCAGAAAACTAAGATCATGGCATCTGGTCCCATCACTTCATGGCAAATAGATGGGGAAACAGTGCAAACAGTGGTGGATTTTATTTTTCTGGGCTCCAAAATCATGGCAGATGGTGATTGCAGCCATGAAATTAAAAGATGCTTGCTCCTTGGAAGGAAGTTATGACCAACCTAGACAGTATATTAAAAAGCAGAGACATTATTTGTCAACAAAGGTCCATCTCGTCAAGGCTATGGTTTTTCCAGTAGTCATATATGGATGTGAGAGTTAGACTATGAAAAAAGCTGAGCACAGAAGAATTGATGCTTTTGAACTGTGGTGTTGGAGAAGACTCTTGAGAGTCCCTTGGACTGCATGGAGATCCAACCAGTCCATCCTAAAGGAGATCAATCCTGGGTGTTCACTGGAGGGGCTGATGTTGAAGCTGAAACTCCAATACTTTGGCCACCTGATGTGGAGAGCTGACCCATTTGAAAAGACTCTGATGCTGGGAAAGATTGAGGGTAGGAGGAGAAGGGGACGACAGAGGATGAGATGGTTGAATGGCATCACTGACACAATGGACTTGGGTTTGGGTGGAATCCGGGACTTGCTGATGGACAGGGAGGCCTTGCGTGATGCAGTTCATGGGATCGCAAACAGTTGGACATGACTAAGCAACTGAACTAAACTGAACTCTCTCATTCTGAAGGCTGTCTTTTCACCTTGCTTATAGTTTCCTTCGTTGTGTAAAAGCTTTTAAGTTTAATTAGGTCCCATTTGTTTATTTTTTCTTTTATTTCCATTACTCTGGGAGGTGGGTCATGGAGAATCCTGCTATGATTTACGTCAGTGCGTGTTTTGCCTGTTTTCCTTTATGAGTTTTATAGTTTCTGGTCTTAAATTTAGATCTTTAATCCACTTTTGACCTTATTTTTGTGTATGGTGTTAGAAACTGTTCTAGTTTCATTCTTTTACAAGTGGTTGACCAGATTTTTCCCAGCACCATTTGTTAAAGAGGTTGTCTTTTCTCCATTGTATATTCTTGCCTCCTTTGTCAAAGATAAGGTGTCCATAGGTGTGTGGATTTATCCCTGGGTTTTCTATTTTGTTCCATTGATCTATGTTTCTGTCTTTGTGCCAGTACCATATTGTCTTGATGACTTGTAGCTTTGTAGTACAGCCTAAAGTCAGGCAGGTTGATTCTTCCAGTTCCATTCTTCTTTCTCAAGATTGCTTTGGCTATTTGAGGTTTATTATTTGTGAAACTATTTGTTCTAGTTCTCTGGAAATACTGTTGGTAGCTTGATAGGGGTTGCATTGAATCTATAGATTGCTTTTGGTAGTATACTCATTTTCACTATATTGATTCTTCCAATCCATGAACATGGTATATTTCTCAATCTATTTGTGTCATCTTTGATTCTTTTATCAGTGTTTTATAGTTTTATATATATATATATATATAGGTCTTTTGTTTCTTTAGGTAGATTTATTTATTTGTTATTTCTTTAGGTAGAAATGTTTTATTCTTTTCGTTGTAATGGTGAATGGAATTGTTTAATTTTCTTTGTGTTTTCTCATTGTTAGTGTATAGGAATGCAAGGGATTTATGTGTGTTAATTTTATATCCTGCAACTTTACTATATTCATTGATAAGCTCTAGTAATTTTCTCGTAGTGTCTTTAGGATTTTGTAGAAGATCATATCATCTTTATGTAGAGGATCATATCATCTGCAAACAGTGAGAGTTTTACTTCTTCTTTTCCAATCAGAATTCCTTTTATTTATTTTTCTGCTCTGACTGCTGTGGCTAAAACTTCCTAAACCATGTTGAATAGTAGTGGTAAGAATGGGCACCCTTGTCTTGTTCCTGACTGTAGGGGAAATGCTTTCAGTTTTTCACCATTGAAGATAATGTTTGCTGTGGGTTTGCCATATATAGCTTTTATTTTGTTGAGGAATGTTCCTTGTATGCCTGCTTTCTGGAGGTTTTTTATCATAAATGGATGTTAAATTTCTCAAAGGCTTTCTATGCATCTACTGAGATAATCATACGGTTTTTATCTTTCAATTTGTTAATGTGGTATATGACATCGATTGATTTGTGAATATTGAAGAATCCTTGCGTCTCTGGGATAAAGCCTGCTTAGTCATGAGGTATGATCTTTTTAATACGTTGTTGATTTCTGTTTGCTAGAATTTTGTAAAGGATTTTTGCATCTATGTTCATCAGTGATACTGGCCTGTAGTTTTCTTTTTCTGTGGCACGTTTGTCTGGTTTTGGTATTAGGGTGATTGTGGCCTCATACAGTGAGTTTGGCAATTTACCTTCCTTTGTAAATTTCTAGGAGAGTTTGAGTAGGATAGGTGTTAGCTCTGCTCTAAATTTTTGGTTGAATTCATCTGTGAAGTCATCTGGTCCTAGGCTTTTGTTTGTTGGAAAAAATTTTATTACAGTTTCAATTTCAGTAGTTGTGATGTGTCTGTTAAGATTTTCTATTTCTTCCTGGTTCAGTTTTGGAAGGTTATAGTTTTCTAAGAATTTTTCCATTTCTTCCAAGTTGTCCATTTTATTGGCATATAGTTGCTGATAGTAGTCTCTTATGATCCTTTGTATTTCTGTGTTGTCTGTTGTGATTTCTCCATTTTCATTTCTAATTTTGTTGATTTGATTCTTCTCCCTTTTTTTCTTGAGGAGTCTGGATAATGGTTTGTCTATTTTATTTTTCTTCTCAAAGAACCAGCTTTTAGTTTTGTTGATTTTTTGCTATAGTCTCCTTTGCTTTTTGTTCATTTATTTCTGCCCTAATTTTTATGATTTATTTCCTTCCACTAACCCTGGGGTTCTTCATTTGTTCTTTTTCTAGTTGCTTTAGGTGTAAAGTTAGTTTATTTATTTGATTCTTCTCTTGTTTCTTGAAGTAAGCTTGTATTGCTATGAACTTTCCCCTTAGCACCGCTTTTGCTGAATCCCATAGGTTTTGGGTTGTTGTGTTTTCAAGTTTATTCGTTTCTATGCATATTTTGATTTCTTCTGTGATTTGTTGCTTATTCAAAAATGTATTGTTTCTGCCTCAATATGTTTGTATTTTTGATATTTTTTTCCTGTAGTTGACATCTAATCTTACCACATTGTGATCAGAAAAGATGTTTGAAATGATTTAAGTTTTTTGAATTTACCAAGGTTAGATTTATGGCACAGGATGTGATCTATCTTGGAGAATGTTCCATGTGCACTTGAGAAAAAGGTGAAATTCACTGTTTTGGGGTGAAATGTCCTATAGATATCAATTAGATCTAACTGGTTCATTGTATCATTTAAAGTTTGTGTTTCCTTGCTAATTTTATTTTAGTTCATCCATAGGTGTGAGTCTAACTGGCTCATTGTATCATTTAAAGTTTGTGTTTCCTTGCTAATTTTATTTTAGTTCATCCATAGGTGTGAGTGGGGTATTAAAGTCTCCCAGTATTGTGTTACTGTTAATTTCCCCTTTCATACTTGTTAGCATTTGCCTTACATATTGCAATGTTCCTATGTTGGGTGCATATATATTTATAATTGTTATATCTTCTTCTTGGATTGATCCTTTGATGATTATGTAGTGTCCTACTTTGCCTCTTTTCACGACCTTTATTTTAAAGTCTACTTTATCTGATATGAGTATTGCTACTCCTGCTTTCTTTTCGTCTCCATTTCCACAAGATATCTTTTTCCAGCCCTTCACTTTCAGTCTATATATGTCCCTTGTTTTGAGATGGGCTTTTTGTAGACAGCATAGATAGGTGTCTTGTTTTTGAATCCATTCATCCAGTCTTTGTCTTTTGGTTGGGGCATTCAACCAATTTATATTTAAGGTAATTATTAGTAAGTATGATCCCTTTGCCATTTACTTTGTTGTTTTGGGTTCGAGTTTGTAAACCTTTTCTGTGTTTCCTGTCTAGAGAAGATTCTTTAGCATTTGTTGAAGAGCTGGTTTGGTGATGCTGAATTCTCTCAGCTTTTGCTTGTGTAAAGCTTTTGTTTTCTCCTTCATATTTCAATGAGATCCTTGCTGGGTATAGTAATCTGGGCTGTCGGTTTTTCTTTGTCACCACTTTAAGTATGTCCTGCCATTCCCTTCAGCTCTGAAAAGTTCTGTCGAAAGATGAGCTGTTATCCGTATGGGAATCCCCCTGTGTGTTATTTGTTGTTTTTCCCTTGCTGCTTTTAATATTTGCTCTTTGTGTTTGATCTTCATTAATTTGATTAATATGTGTCTTGGGTTTATCCTGTTTGGAACTCTCTGAGTTTCTTGGACTTGGGTGGCTATTTCCTTCCCCATTTTAGGAAAGTTTTCAACTATTATCTCCTCAAGTATTTTCTGATAGCTTTTCTGTCTTATTCTGGGACTCCTATGATTGAAATATTGGGGCATTTAGTATTGTCCCAGACATCTCTGAAGTTGTCCTCATTTTTTTTTCCCTCTCTGCTTCATTTATTCCCACCATTCTATCTTCCATCTCACTTATCCTATCTTGTGCCTCAATTATTCTATTGTTGGTTCCTTCTAGAGTGATTTTGACCTCAATTATTGCATTATTCATTATTGATTGACTCTTTTTTTTAATTTCTTCTAGGTCCTTGTTAAACGTTTCTTGCATTTTCTCAATCCTCATTTCCAGTGTATTTATCAGTAACTCTATTTTTTTTTCAAGATTTTGGATCACATTTACTATCATTATTCTGAATTCTTTATCAGGTAGACTCCCTATCTCCTCCTCTTTTGTTTGGTTTCATGGGCGTTTATCATGTTCCTTTACCTGCTGAATATTTCTCTGCCTTTTCATTTTGTTTAGATTGCTGTGTTTGGGGTGGCTTTTTGTAGGCTGGAAGTTTGTGGTTTTTTATTGTGGAGGTTGCTCCCTGTGGGTGGGGTTGGACTAGTGGCTTGTCAAGGTTTCCTGGTTAGGGAAGCTTGCATCCATGTTCTGTTAGGTGGAGCTTTATCTCTTCTCTCTAGAGTGTAATGAAGTACCCAGTAGTGAGTTTTGAGGTGTCTGTGGGTTTGGTGTGACTTTGGGCAGCCTATATTTTAATACTCAGGGCTGTGTTCCTGCACTGGTGGAGAATTAGCTTGGTATGTTTGGCTCTGGAACTTGTTGGCTCTTGGGTGGTGCTTGGTTTCAGTGTAGGTATGGAGGCTTTTGGAATAGCTCTTGCCAATTAATGTTCCATGGAGTCAGGAGTTTTTTGGGGTCTCAGGTTTTGAATTTCAGCCTTCCGCCTCTGGGTTTTAGTCTTATTCTTACAGTAGACTCAAGACTTCTCTATCTATACAGCACAGATGATAAAACATCTAGGTTAATGTGAAAAGATTCTCCACAATGAGGGACACCCAGAGAGGTTCACAGATTTACATGGAGAAGAGAAGAGGGAGGAGGGAGATAGAGGTGACCACAAGAAGAAGAAAAGGAGAGAGAGCAATCTATCCAGCAATCAATTCCCTATGTGCTCTCCACAGTCTGGAACACTCAGAGATGTTCACAGAATTACATAGAGAAGAAAAGAGGGAGGAGGGAGAGAGAAGTGACTAGGAAAAGAGGGGGAGTCAAAAAGGGAGAGACCGATTGAGCCACTAATCAGTTCCCTAAGTGCTTTCCACAGCCTGGAACACCCAGAGAGATTCACAGAGTTAAGTAGAGAAGAGAAGGGGGAGGGAGGAGATAGAGGTGACCTGAGGGAGAAAAGGGAGAGTCAAAAGGGGAGAGAGCAATCAAGCCAGTAATCACACCCCTAAGTAAAAATGGATACTGAAGATTAGATTTTTAAAGGTACAAAATTGATAACAAAAACAAAAAAGCAAAAATTAAAAATCTAGAGTAGAGGTTAGAGTCTCAAAAATATATTAAAAATACAAAACAAAATCAATCACAAATTTATATATATATATATATATGAAATTTGCTTTAGAATTTAAAAATGATAATAATAAAAATATATCTAGGCATTTCTCTGGAGTTTTTGAGTGCAGTGTGGTGTCAATTCAGTTTCAGATCGTTCTTTGTTCCCGCTTATACTTCTTCTCAAGGTCTATAGGCTCCTTCCAATGCTTAGTGAATGCTAACTACAGGCTTTTAATATGTTTCACCTGTCACTTTCAGAGTGGTTCCCTCTTCTTTGTTTTGGCTTCCTCTGTTTTCAAGTCTCTTCAGTGTCTAATTTCTGCCCTGATACAAAGGAGTGAAGGTGGTCACTTATTTAGGCTCGCTTGTTCGGATGTGCTGTGGGAAGGGAGGAACATTGGAAAGAAATATCACTAGTGTGGGTGGGGAGTGCTCACAGTGTATGGACCACACTGGGTTTGCCCCAGCTCATGGCAGCATGTGCTTTCTGAGCCTACACTGCTCAGGCTCCAAGTTGCTCTGCAAGGGAACTGGCCAAAGCAGACCTGTGTTTCATCTACTTGGCAGGTCTAAGCTGCTCAGGTTCAGGTTCTCGGGTACTCCACAAAGGCACAGACTCAGGTATGCATTGTGTGCTCTTCCCAGGTCTGAGCAGCTCAGGTGACTAGGTGCTTGGTGAGAACACTGTCCCAGGTGATCTGTGCATCTTAATTACCTCCCTGGTCCCAGCCACTCAGTTTTCCAGTGTGCCACAAGAGCTCCATATCAGGTGTGCTTTGTGTCTCCTCTAGGGAGTTGATCTCAGGCTGCGACCCTCCTGGCAGATGTCAACCGTCCAGGATCCCAAGAAGACTTGGTTAGCAACTGGGAGCCTGCTCACAGTTTGGTGGAGGATGCCATCTCTGGGGCTGAGATTGCCCCTTGCCTTCCAGCTCTGGCTGTTGCCCACCTGCCTCTCTGCCTCCAGTGGGGGGAGGGGCCTGTCCACAGCTGGCTAGCTCTCCTTTGGTATTCGCTCAATTCTTTGTTCTCTGAGCAGGCCAGGCTGTACCTTAGTGAAGTGAAGTGAAAGTGAAGTTGCTGTCCTGTCCAACTCTTTGCGACCCCATGGACTGCAGCCTACCAGGCTCCTCCATCCAGGGGATTTTCCAGGCAAGAGTACTGGTGTCAGGTACCATTGCCTTCTCTGAGGCTGTGCCTTAGGTTAGAGCTTTTCACAGGAAAGTTCCCTCTCTCTTTTCTTTTCTCTCTCTGGCTATCCCACAGTCCCACAGTTTGGGTTGCCATCTCATGTTAACTCCCACAGATTGTCCTCAGGGCATTTTCCCTAAGCAATGTAGCGAGTGCTTCTCTGTTCAGCCCCTGCTTGTTGGTGGTCTGCGCGAGCATCTAGGGTACTTCTCCATTAGGAGTTATGGTTATGTGCATATTCAGTGTTTTGTTTTGTTTTTTTTTCTTTTTTTTTCCTCCTGGTTATGTTGCCCTCTGAGATTCTAAAACTCCCCCACAGACCCGCTGGTGAGAGGGTTTCCCACTGTTTGGAAACTTCTCCTCCTTTACAACTCCCTCCAGGGACAGGTCTCCATCACTAACTCTTTTGTATCTCTTTTTGTCTTTTATATTTTGCCCTACCTTCTTTTGAAGAGAATAGGCTGCCTTTTTGGGTGCCTGGTGTCCTCCACCAGTGTTCAGAGTTGTTTTGTGGAACCTGTTCAGCATTGAAATGATCTTTTGATGAATTTGTGAGGGAGAAAGTGGTCTCCCTGTCCTATTCCTCTGCCATCTTAGGACCACCTCTTTGTCTTTTCTAACTGCCATAAGGCACCCACATTCTTTGGCTTATAGCCCCCTTCCCATACTTTCAAAGCCAACAGCGTTGCGTGTCTGTACATCTTTCATCTGAAATCAGATTTAATTCTAATTATCTTCTATTGTCCCTTTCTTACACTTTTAAGGATCTTTGGGATTGTACCGAGCTGCAGCCCTGGGATTTCTTTGGAAGGAATGATGCTAAAGCTGAAACTCCAGTATTTTGGCCACCTCAGGAGCCTAGTGGGCTGCAGTCCATGGGGTCGCTAAGAGTCGGATATGACTGACTTCACTTTCACTTTTCACTTTCATGCATTGGAGAAGGAAATGGCAGCCCACTCCAGTGTTCTTGCCTGGAGAATCCCGGGGACTGGGAGTCTGGTGGGCTTCCATCTATGGGGTCACACAGAATCGGACATGACTGAAGTGACTTAGCAGCAGCAGCATGCAAAGAGTTGACTCATTGGAAAAGACTCTGATGCTGGGAGGGAATGGGGGCAGGAGGAGAAGGGGACGACAGAGGATGAGATGGCTGCATGCATCACTGACTCGATGGACGTGAGTCTGAGTGAACTCTGGGAGTTGGTGATGGACAGGGAGGCCTGGCGTGCTGTGATTCATGGGATCGCAAAGAGTCGGACACGACTGAGCGACTGAACTGAACTGAGCCATCCCTGGTGGCTCAGACAGTAAAGAATCCACCTGCGGTGAGGGAGACCTGGGTTCAACCCCTGGGTCAGGAATATCCCCTGAAGAAGGGAATGGCAACCCACTCCAGTATTCTTGACTGGAGAATTCTATGGATGGAGGAGCCTGGCAGGCTACAGTCCATGGGATTGCAAAGTGTTGGATACAACTGAGTGACTTTCACATCACATCCCTATTTTAAGGATAACTGATTAGCAAACCTTAAGTCTTCTATGCCAGTAAGCCTAACATAGTCACAGGTTCTGAGGATTAGTATTCAGCTATCTTTGCAGGTCATTATTCTTTCTACCACTCCATTCTCTGAAAACTCTCCAGGTAATAATAATAAAAATAATATAGAGATATGAAGTGACACTTCTTCAAGTGTGAAAGAACATAGGGTGGGGAAGAAACTGCTGTCTTTCAAATATTCCAATAAATATCCTTCCAGGGTGGAACATATTTGTTACTTACTCATGAAAGCACCACATATGTTTATCTCTTATTCTAAGCTTTAAAAACAAGATTATGAGAATAAAAGACTGCTCAAACATTGTTATTCAACAGTCTTACACACCAAAATTCTTTAAGGCTAGGTGCTATTTGTTGAGTACTACAGAACTCAGTATAATTCAGAAGATGCACTAGTTACTGATTGGTAGTTTATTAAGGGGGTAGTTAGAGATCAGAGGAATTTACAGACAGAGGTAGAAGACAAGAGATGGAAAGCATGAACTGGCCTGCTTAGGTTTTTGCCTTGTAGAATTCAAAGCAGTAGAAAGTGACATGTCATTATAGCTAATGCTCTAAGTCAAAACTGCCACATCTCATGCCTAGAACTCAGTTAAAAAGCAGCCTATATTGGTGCCAATATTTGAAGGATATTGTTACTGTGACTACCTTGAACCCAAGTTCCAGGTAAAAGAAGTAGCACATGAATAAATAAGGCAACATGCCAGAAAATGACTACCTGTCTTCAAAGGAAGAAATATTTTGAATGAAACCATATCTTTAGGAAAGTTTATTTATTATAGATATATGAAAAGCATGCAAACCTTGAGAGGTTTCTGAAATGAGTAAAAAAAGAAAACAAAGAGTCCTTGATAGGAGAAAATATTCTTAGTATGAAGTTGACATAATGATTTCTCAGATTCTTATATATATATGGAGAAGCGAAAAAAACAAAAACAAAAACTGTTAGGATGATTCCAGATTGTATTTACTTCTTACAAACTTGTTAAATAATATGCAATAATAAACAATTATTTGCTAAAGACACATTTGTTCAATATTCAACAATTATTGAGCACCGACTCTATAATAATGCAATATTTTTAAAATTTTTGAGAAGTGGTTGACATAAAACATTATGGGTTTCCCAGGTGTGCTAGTGGTCAAGAATCCACCTGCCAATGCAGGAGACAGTGGGCTTGATCCCTGGGTCAGCAAGATCCCCTGGAAGAGGGTAAGGCAATCCACTCTAGTATTCTTACCTGGAGAATCCCATGGACAAAGGAGCCTGGCAGGCTGTACTCTATAGGGTTGCGAAGAGTTGGACACAACTGTAGCAACTTAGTATGCACACACATACAATGTTAGTTTTAGGTGCACTATATTGTGATTTGACATTTGCATATGTTATAAAGTGATCACCATGAAAAGTCTACCAACCATCTGTCCCATACAAACTTATTACAATATCATTGACTGTATTTCTTATCACATGGCCCATTTATTTAATAACTGAAGGATTGTATATCTTAAACCCATTCACTTATTTTGACCATTCCCCTAACTACCATCCCTCTGGAAACCACCAGTTTGTTCTCCATATGAGTGTTTTGATTACTTTCCTTGTTTTGGCTTTTAGAAGTCACATATAAGTGAGATTGTATTTGTCTTTATTTCCCTTAGCATAATAGCCTCTAGATTCAACCATGTTGTAGTTTACACACACACACACACATATATATATATATTTGATGTAGTCTCATTCTTTCATTTATTTTTTATACAAGTCTGAAAAAAACTGAAATTATTAAGGTTAAAATATATACAGGAGATTATGTGGCAATGTTGAGGTTTAAACCAAAGTCTTTATGACTTGAAATGCCAAACTCTTTGTGTAAACCATGCTGCCTCCCTAAAAAAACTTTCCAAAAATATCCTAAGTACTTTTGTAAAACACCTTTATATAAATTAGTTAATAAGAAATAGATTGCAAAAACTAAGGAAATCATAGGTCATTCTGAACTCTTTGTTATATTAAAGATAATGCAGGGTGGGAGAGAGAGTAGTATTGAAACATGTATATTATCATATTTAAAATGGATGTTTGTGAGCATACTAAGTTGCTTCACTCGTGTCCAAATCTTTGTGACCCCATGGACTAAAGTCTGCCAGGCTCCTCTGTCCATGGGATTATTTAGGCAAGAATACTGGAGTGGGTTGCCATGCACTCCTCCAGGGAATCTTCCTGATCCAAGGGTTCAACCCATGTCTCTCATGTCTCCTACACTGGCAGGTGGAATCTTTACCATTAGCATGACCTGGGAAGCTCATGTAAGGGATAGTCAGTAGGAATTTGCTGAATTATGCAGGGAACCCAAAGCTGGTGCTCTGTGACAACCTAGAAGGGTGGGATGGGAAGGAGGTAGGAGAGAGGTTTAAGAGGGAAAGGACATATATATATTTATGGTTGATTCATGTAGATGTATGGCAGAAAGCATCACAATAGTGTAATTACTCTGCAATTAAAATCAAATAAAAAAAGATAATCCAATTCTTAAGTCAGTTTATTAAATTTTTAGATTACAGTCACATTCAAGTTATAAGGAATTAGGCAAGGGGACTACTGTGTGGGTTGAGCTACAGAATAAATATGGAAGAGAAACTTTACCGTGAAGGCAGCTTTTCAGAAGTAGTAGAATGGGATTGCAAAGAAAGGCTCTATCATGGGAAAATGCCACTCTTCCTTCTCATTCTTCCCAAGGTTTCTGCTTATATATAAAAGTCCTACCTAATCAAGAACTGAAAAGTTTGTCTTCATATAATATATACCATAATCTTGAAAAACCATAAATATCTTACAAAGAAAAATCTTCAAAACTTTTTATTTGAAGCTGACATTGTTTGTAAGGTGTGATGGCTGTGCTTCGCTGGCCGGGAGCAGCCGGGAGTAGCCGGGATGAGATACCCCACGCCCAAGGTAAGAGAAACCCAAGTAAGACAGTAGGTCTTGAAAGAGGGCATCAGAGGGCAAATGCTAAACACTAAAACCATTCTCACAGAAAACAAGTCAATCTAATCACACAAGGACCACACCCTTGTCTAACTCAATGAAATTAAGCCTTTCCCCGAGGGGCAATCTGGGATGGGCGGGTCATGGTGGAGAGATATGACAGGGTGTGGTCCGCTGGAGAAGGGAATGGCAAACCACTTCAGTATTCTTGCCTTGAGAACCCCATGAACAGTATGAAAAGACAAAATGATAGGATACTGAAAGAGAAACTCCCCAGGTCAGTAGGGGCCCAATATGCTACTGGAGATCAGTGGAGAAATAACTCCAGAAAGAATGAAGGGATGGAGCCAAAACAAAAAGAATACCCAGCTGTGGATGTGTCTGGTGATAGAAGCAAAGTCCAATGCTGTAAAGAGCAATATTGCATAGGAACCTGGAATGTCAGGTCCATGAATCAAGGCAAATTGGAAGTGGTCAAACAAGAGATGGCAAGAGTGAATGTTGACATTCTAGGAATTAACGAACTAAAATGGACTGGAATGGGTGAATTTAACTCAGATGACCATTATATCTACTACTGTGGGCAGGAATCCCTCAGAAGAAATGGAGTGGCCATCATGGTCAACAAAAGAGTCCGAAATGCAGTACTTGGATGCAATCTCAAAAATGACAGAATGATCTCTGTTCGTTTCCAAGGCAAACCATTCAATGTCACAGTAATCCAAATCTATGCCCCAACCAGTAATGCCGAAGAAGCTGAAGTTGAACGGTTCTATGAAGACATACAAGACCTTTTAGAACTAACACCCAAAAAAGATGTCCTTTTCATTACAGGGGACTGGAATGCAAAAGTAGGAAGTCAAGAAACACCTGGAGTAACAGGCAAATTTGGCCTTGGAACACGGAATGAAGCAGGGCAAAGACTAACAGAGTTTTGCCAAGAAAATGCACTGGTCATAGCAAATAGCCTCTTCCAACAACACAAGAGAAGACTCTATACATGGACATCACCAGATGGTCAACACCGAAATCAGATCGATTATATTCTTTGCAGCCAAAGATGGAGAAGTTCTATACAATCAGCAAAAACAAGACCAGGAGCTGACTGTGGCTCGGACCATGAACTCCTTATTGCCAAATTCAGACTGAAATTGAAGAAAGTAGGGAAAACTACTAGACCATTCAGGTATGACCTAAATCAAATCCGTTATGATTATACAGTGGAAGTGAGAAATAGATTTAAGGGCCTAGATCTGATAGATAGAGTGCCTGATGAACTATGGAATGAGGTTCGTGACATTGTACAGGAGACAGGGACCAAGACCATCCCCATGGAAAAGAAATGCAAAAAAGCAAAATGGCTGTCTGGGGAGGCCTTACAAATAGCTGTGAAAAGAAGAGAAGCGAAAAGCAAAGGAGAAAAGGAAAGATATAAACATCTGAATGCAGAGTTCCAAAGAATAGCAAGAAGAGATAAGAAAGCCTTCTTCAGTGATCAATGCAAAGAAATAGAGGAAAACAACAGAATGGGAAAGACCAGGGATCTCTTCATGAAAATCAGAGATACCAAAGGAACATTTCATGCAAAGATGGGCACGATAAAGGACAGAGATGGTGTGGACCTAACAGAAGCAGAAGATATTAAGAAGAGGTGGCAGGAATACACAGAAGAACTGTACAAAAAAGAGCTTCAAGACCCAGATAATCATGATAATGTGATCACTGACCTAGAGCCAGACATCTTGGAATGTGAAGTCAAATGGGCCTTAGAAAGCATCACTATGAACAAAGCTAGTGGAGGTGATGGAATTCCAGTGCAGCTATTCCAAGTCCTGAAAGATGATGCTGTGAAAGTGCTGCACTCAATATGCCAGCAAATTTGGAAGACTCAGCAGTGGCCACAAGATTGGAAAAGGTCAGTTTTCATCCCAATCCCAAAGAAAGGCAATGCCAAAGAATGCTCAAACTACCGCACAATTGCACTCATCTCACACACTAGTAAAGTAATGCTCAAAATTCTCCAAGCCAGGCTTCAGCAATATGTGAACCGTGAACTTCCTGATGTTCAAGCTGGTTTTAGAAAAGGCAGAGGAACCAGAGATCAAATTGCCAACATCCGCTGGATCATGGAAAAAGCAAGAGAGTTCCAGAAAAACATCTATTTCTGCTTTATTGACTATGCCAAAGCCTTTGACTGTGTAGATCACAATAAACTATGGAAAATTCTGAGAGAGATGGGAATACCAGACCACCTGATCTGCCTCTTAAGAAATCTGTATGCAGGTCAGGAAGCAACAGTTAGAACTGGTCATGGAACAACAGACTGGTTCCAAATAGGAAAAGGAGTACGTCAAGGCTGCATATTGTCACCATGTTTATTTAACTTATATGCAGAGTACATCATGAGAAATGCTGGACTGGAAGAAACACAAGTTGGAATCAAGATTGCCGGGAGAAATATCAATAACCTCAGATATGCAGATGACACGACTTTTATGGCAGAAAGTGAAGAGGGGCTAAAAAGCCTCTTGATGAAAGTGAAAGTGGAGAGTGAAAAGGTTGGCTTAAAGCTCAACATTCAGAAAACGAAGATCATGGCATCTGGTCCCATCACTACATGGGAAATAGATGGGGAAACAGTGGAAACAGTGTCAGACTTTGTTTTTCTGGGCTCCAAAATCACTGCAGATGGTGACTGCAGCCATGAAATTAAAAGACGCTTACTCCTTGGAAGGAAAGTTATGACCAACCTAGAGAGCATATTCAAAAGCAGAGACATTACTTTACCAACAAAGGTTCGCCTAGTCAAGGCTATGGTCTTTCCTGTGGTCATGTATGGATGTGAGAGCTGGACTGTGAAGAAGGCTGAGCGCCGAAGAATTGATGCTTTTGAACCGTGGTGTTGGAGAAGACTCTTGAGAGTCCCTTGGACTGCAAGAAGATCCAGCCAGTCCATTCTGAAGGAGATCAATCCTGGTATTTCTTTAGAAGGAATGATGCTGAGGCTGAAACTCCAGTATTTTGGCCACCTCATGCGAAGTGTTGACTCACTGGAGAAGACTCTGATGCTGGGAGGGATTGAGGGCAGGAGGAGAAGGGGACGACAGAGGATGAGATGGCTGGATGGCATCACTGACTCGATGGGTATGAGTCTGGGTGACCTCCGGGAGCTGGTGATGGACAGGGAGGCCTGGCGTGCTGCGGTTCATGGGGTCCGAAAGAGTCGGACACGACTGAGCGACTGATCTGATCTGACATTGTTTCTACCTCCTAACACACTTTAAATATCACTGAAAGAGTGTTTCTGATTCTTATTAGAATTTTTGTCCCTGTCCTCAAGTACCAGTATAGAAGCAGCATGGTGTGCTGAAATAGCACAGGTTGGAGGTAGCCTGAGCTGATGAATTATGCCCTTGAACATATGACTTGTATTTTCTCATTTCTGAGCTTCAGTTTTTTCCACTGTAAAATAGTGATAAATAGTACTGACCACATTAATTGTGATTGGAATAAATATAATAAGTATGAATTCCAGCTTGGTACCTTTATATACATTTATTATTATTATTCCTACTACTTATCCAAAAAGTTCCAGACTCCTTTGTCTACATTCAATGACTCTCATCATGCCCAAGTAGTACTTCATTTATATGAGAAAACTAAGATGTAAATCCTTATGTGCTTGCTGTAAAGACTAAATTTCCATTTTATACTGATGCATAACTTAATAAATGTAGTACTAAAACTTTTAATGACTCAGTTGGTTAAGTTATTATTGACTAACTTCTTTAAGCATCTAAAAATTTGACTATCGACATTAATTTGCCAGCACACCTTTCTTCAAAGAAAATCTATGCCCCTCTGTTGAAACAAGTGGATTTTGTGATGCCAAGGAAAACAGCACAGAACCAATTTTAGTCCCAGAAAGTGCAGCACTTTGCAGAGTCACAATTGTTTGACACTAAGAGAGTGATAGTGGAGAAGGCAATGGCACCCCACTCCAGTGCTCTTGCCTGGAAAATCTCATGGATGGAGGAGCCTGGTAGGCTGCAGTCCATGGGGTTGCTAAGAGTCAGACACAACTGAGCGACTTCACTTTCACTTTTCAGTTTCACGCATCAGAGAAGGGAATGGCAACCCACTCTAGTCTTCTTGCCTGGAGAATCCCAGGGATGGGGGAGCTAGTGGGCTGCCATCTATGGGGTCGCACAGAGTCGGACACAACTGAAGCGACTTAGCAGCAGCAGCAGCAAGACAGTGATAGAGTCCAATCAGGTAGGTGTTGTTTTTTTTTTTTTTTCTGGATATTAAAAAATATATATTTCAGCAATTTGCTAAAAACAGACACTGCCGTAGGATGTACCATGACATTTGCTATATGTCAAAAGCCACAGAAGACATTTGAAGCATGAAGTGTCAAAATACAGGTCATGCAGACCCGCACATTCTGGACTTATGAAACTAAAATCCTACACCTTCGTAAAACATAAAGAAAGAAACTGATGTTAATGAAAAATATAAGTAGTATATACAAATAAAGAGTTTTTCCCTCAAGAGTACTAAAAAGTGGCTTTCAGGTAAGAGACAAACAGTCTGATAATTTAGCTGGATATTGGAGATTATCCAGCATCTAAAAACCATGTCCCGCAGATAAAGCTTTTAATGCTGAAAGAGAAATGTCAAACTGTATTAAAAAATAGTTGGCATTTACCTAATGCTTTTTTTTTCTTTTCATGGAATGTAAATTCATACAACCTGTGTATTAATAAATATTCATCCTTTTGAAATAAGAATATGTAAGATAATTATACCCAATTACCAGTTAGGAAAGTTAAGACACAAGGTCAAGTAATTGTTTAAAGCAAGTTACCTAGTTCATGGCCAATTCAGGCCTGATATCTAGGTCTTTTATATTCTGTCCTTATTTCTTTATATCATGCCATATTTAATACTTTTATGTAGGCATTTTAAAATTAACTTTTAGTATAATATAAATTGATTCACAATGTTGTGTTAGTTTCTGCTGTGAAGCAAAGTTAATCAGCAAAATGTATACATATATCCCTTGTTTTTTGGATTTACTTCTCATTTCGATCACCACAGAGCTCTGAGTAGACCTCCCTGTGCTATACAGTAGGTTCTCATTAGTTATCTATTTCATACCAAGTGTATGTATGTCAATCCCGATCTCCCAATTCATCCCATCCCCTTTCCTCCTTAGTACCCAAACATTTTTTTGTCTATGCCTGTGTCTCTATTTCTGCTTTGAAAATAAGTTAATTTATACCACTTTTATAGATTCCACATATATGCATTACAATTGATTTTTTTTCCTATTTATGACTTACTTCAATCTCTATGACAGTCTCTAGGTTCATCTATGTCTCTACAAATGACACAATTTTATTCCTTTTTATAACTGAGTAATATTCCACTTTATAAATGTACCACATCTTTATCCATTCCTCTATTGATGGACATTTAGGTTTCTTCCATATCTTGGCCATTGTGAATGGTATTGCAATGAACATTGGGGTACATGTGTCTTTTTGAATTATGGCTTTCTCTGGATATATGCCCAAGAGTGGGATTTCTAGGTTTTATGGATTGTTGATAAAGTGAAAAGAAACTTCAGCTCCAAAGCATAACTTAGAAACATTCACCAGTGAAATCCCATGCACCCATCCAGCCCCACCTGTGCTACATAGAACTGAACGTCATCTTCTTTCCTGAATAATAGCACACACACTCTCTGCCTATAAGGTTCTTCTGTCCCTTCACTACCTGGGTAATATCCACTCCTTCTTTGTAAGACCTACATCTATTTATTAGCCACCTATGAGAACCACGCTCCTTGTGAGACAATTGTCAGCTAGAGGACATTTTCCTTATCTCTATGAGCTTTCAGTCACTCTGGAGGATTACTTGAATAGACCAGCAATGATTTCAGGCAAAAGTCTTATGGTGGCATAGATGCTTATGGCTCTGGGAGTACAGATGAAACCCCTGACACAATCTAGGGCAGCAGGGATCAAATTTAGTCTGTAAAATAAAGTTCCAGGGATATCTATGAAAATGTCTATCTTTAGAGCTCTACTCATTCAGTAGGTCTGGTGTGGAGGTACAAAAGAATTTGCATTTTTAAAGTCCATTCCCAGACAATTATGATACAGATGGTTCACGAACCACATTTTGAGAAACAGTACTTTAGAAAGGATGGCTTGGAATAAATATATTAGGTCAATAAGCATACATGAAAAGGTGGGCAGAGTGCTCCAGATACAAGCAAAACCTGTACAAAGTCTAGAGTGAGAAAGACCATCACATTTCAAACATTAAAAAATTAAGTTAACTCTGCCTTAAGACAAAAGATGATGCTGAAAAAACAGGAAGGGACCAAGTCAAGTTAAATAAGTCCTTCTCCATGTTCCCAAGGCATTTGCTTACTTTTATCACACTTCTTTTATTCCACCATTATGTTTACGATCTGTCTTCCAACTATACTGGTAACTTCTTGATTTGGGGTAAACTGTCCTTTTCTCTTCACCCAATTATGACACCACACCTAAGACACAGTGTTTTGTAAACTGAAAACGGAATGAATAATTAAGAAACAAATGTTTCCAAATATCAACAACAGTGCAACCTGATCAGTGATATTTAGATATATTTCAAACTTCTTTATTCTGGCCACTTATAAGCATTTAGTTTATTTACTTTTATAATCACACTCACAACATGTTATGTGGAATTCTCTTTGATGAGGCCCAATCCTGATAAGAATTTCATTAATACCTCTTGGAGCTCTTCCAAGGGTACTCATCAAATATTTCTCTTCATTATTCTCAGGATTTTCTTATCTAAAATTAAATAAACTGCTTTTAGGGAAACTGAGTGACCATGTAAATTGGATTGCTACACATCCCAGTGTCTATTTTCTTCATGACCCCACTGCCAAGGAGATACCTCCAAATGTTGCATGACAGACTCCTTACCTTTGTGTCTCATACTGAAAGCCCCTTTCTCAGCAAAGACATACTTAAACACCCAACTAAGGAGCACATACTCCTTCCGCAATTCTCAATTTCCAGCATGTTTGAAACCAGCTGATTTCCTTTCTAATTAATTGCATCAGACTGCAATTTTGTCTCTGTGTGTGTGTGTGTGTGTGTATAACATTGCTTCACCTTTTCGGTACCATCCAGACCATCTATTTTATAATGAAAATGTCCTTATTTGTTTACTGATAACTACGTGTTGTTGCTGTTCAGTCACTAAATCGTGTCTGACTCTTTGTGACCCCAAGGACTGTAGCACACCAGTCTCCCTGACCTTCAGTATTTCCCAGAGTTTGCTCAAATTTATGTCCATTGAGTCAGAGATGCTATATCTAACATATTATTTTGGGCATAGAGGTTGCTAAACAAATGTCTTTTGGATGATTAATTGAGTCTGAATTATATGGGACCTGGCATATGATAGGTATTGCATTACTTTTCTTTAAGTAAAAATATATACCTATAGATAAATAGAAGATAAATAGATGATAGATGCCAATATAAGAAACATAAAAACAACCAAGTGTATTCAGTCAACAAAAATTCTGTCCTTTGAGAATTCATTATCTCCAGTGAACATCTCATAAGCTAAATTATATTTTTCACTTTTTAACTGGGTTCCTTCGTTGCATGCATTCCATAAAGGCTACTCTGTGGATATACAACAGTGAGTCCTGGATAAATAAGACTTTAGCAATATATCCAAAATTAAAACTTATATATATCATACTCTCAATGCCAATTCTGCTTATTTTCTACAGAAAAATAACTTTTATGAGTTTAAGACTGGAATGCTCAAGTTGACGTAAAAACTCATTCCTTTAGAACTGGAGAATTAAAAAAAAAAAAAGATCCTTGTATGTTGATTATTTATTTGATGTCACCCCAGAACCAGACAATTCACATGTCTTGATTCATATCTCTGTTGTTTACTCTGTTAAAGGAAATGAGCAAAACTAAAACCCTACATGTCCCAAAAAAGAATCTTTCAACAGAGTCCAAAAGTAACCTATAGAAATATATTCTGCTTTGTTATGGAATTGCTAGCTGTGAAGTCAAAAGTACCAAAAGAGTAAAAGCCACACTGAGCACCTCCAGAGATCTGATGTTATGTCTTTTTGTTTGTTTGTTTACAGAGGTAGGCATAATGCATATTTTGTGAGAAAGTTTTCTGCTGGAGGTCACAGAAAATCCAGTTTGCAGAGACTTAAACATTACAGGGAAGCTGTCTCAAATAATAAGAATTTTAGAGACAAGGATAGTTCTGAGCATGGAGTTTGAGGGCTTCTTCTGTGCATCTATATCATATGCAGGCTGGAACCAGGGGTTGTGCAGTTCCAGGTATCACATCTAAATGCAATGATGTCCAGAAGCAGTATATAAATACACAAACAAAGCTGCTTCAATTTTGTGCTGTTTTTCTTTTTGAGAATGGAGAATACTTTCTCAGAACCACACACACACAGCAACCCTGCAGACTTCTAGTTGGCCATACTGTGTTCCAGGTTTGTGCTACTCCAATCACTGGCAAAAGAAAGGGACGTAAGCATTTGTTTAGATCAGCAGTTTTCAAGACCTGTTTTCATTTTCCAGATCCATTTTCTGTATTCAAACCTTGAAGACATTTTGGATATCTATATTTGTTTTGTATGTATCAATATCCATTGTGTTAAAAATTAAAAACTAAAAACATTTTAAAAGAAGCCATAGCACATATGCCATTAGTTGACCAAGTGGTGATATCATTACATATCTTGGAGCCTCTGAAAAACTCCATTCTGTATGTGTAAGAGACAAGAGTGACAAAAGTTAATTAGTATCTATTATCAAAATGAAGATAACTTTGACCTTGTGGATTTCCTGAAAGAGTCTCAGGATTCCACTCTCCCAAAGACCAAACTTTGAGAACCACTGGCTTAGACCAGTGAGGAGGAATCTTCAGGGATTTCAGATGATGACACCCTTTCCTGGAGCATATGAATTCTTCAAGGAGCATAAATGTTTAAATAAAATTGGAACTGAGTTAGAAAGGGAAAAATAAGTCAAAATAGATGTTCAGTAAGCAATCAACAGAGAAGGCAGTGGCACCCCAATTCAGTACTTTTGCCTGGAAAATCCCGTGGACGGAGGAGCCTGGTGAGCTGCAGTCCATGGGGTCGAGAGCGGACACGTGGCGCCACTTCACTTTTCACTTCATGCATTGGAGAGGAAATGGCAACCCACCAGTGTCTTGCCGGAGAATCCAGGGATGGGGAAGCCTGGTGAGCTGCAGTCCATGGGGTCGCTAGAGTCGGACACGACTGAGCGACTTCACTTTCACTTTTCACTTTCATGCATTGGAGAAGGAAATGGCAACCCACTTCAGTGTTCTTGCTTGGAGAATCCCAGGGATGGGGAAGCCTGGTGGGCTGCTGTCTCTGGGGTCGCACAGAGTTGGACACGACTGAAGCGACTTAGCAGCAGCAAGCAATCAACACTGTTAGCTGCATACATGCAAACTAAACTCTGGAAAGAAAGAAGGAATAAAGGAAAGAAGAGAGAGAAGGGAGGGAGGGAGGAAAGGAGGGAGAAAGAGAAGCAAGGAAAGAAAGGAAGGAAAAGAGGTATTCAAAAATAACTACCTTTTAAACTGTGTGTATCTACCTCCTTCCATATACACATTCAGTTTTAAAGTTATTTTTGATGATTCATATATTGACCTCTGCAAAAATCCCCATGTCTAGGTTGAATGACCAAAATTTGGCTGCACTGTATGAAGAGAAAATGCACTATTCTCTAGGAATTGGATGGAGATTGGCCATAGGCAAAAATTTCCCTGCTGGTGATAATATATTTAGTGCTACTCTGTGTGTGTGTGTGTGTGTGTGTATGTGTGTGTGTGTGTGGTGCCAATTATCATCTATTCCAGTACTTATCTGTATCACAGGCTTCATACTACTTGACAATATTATATATAGGAGATATTGATTACTGGACTGTGAAGAAGGCTGAGCGCCGAAGAATTGATGCTTTTGAATTGTGGTGTTGGAGAAGACTCTTGAGAGTCCCTTGTACTACAAGGAGATCCAACCAGTTCATTCTGAAGGAGATCAGCCCTGGGATTTCTTTGGAAGGAATGATGCTAAAGGTGAAACTCCAGTACTTTGGCCACCTCATGCAAAGAGTTAATTCATTGGAGAAGACTCTGATGCTGGGAGGGATTTGGGGCAAGAGGAGAAGGGGATGTCAGAGGATGAGATGGCTGGATGACATCACTGACTCGATGGATGTGAGTCTGAGTGACCTCCGGGAGTTGGTGATGGACAGGGAGGCCTGGCGTGCTGCAGTTCATGGGGTCGCAAAGAGTCGGACATGACTGAGCAACTGATCTGATCTGATTGATTACTGAGCACCATAGATTAAGTGGTGAAGTATCAGCCGAAGGGCACACACTAGCTTTAAGACTTGGAAAAGACAGCAGTGTGGCATTGTACCCACTATGCACATAAGGAAAATAATATCAGAGAAATTCAAAGTCACTGTAGTGGAAATTCCTAGCACTTCCATTATATGTTTTTTTCTTTAGATGTATATTTACCTTTGAATCACAGAGCAGAGCTTAACACTCAAGCCCCCAACTTGTCTATCTTTGCAAAATGGCTCATCTTATCATTTTAGATAATCAACTAATGCAGATAAATCAGAATATGGTGGCTACAGAAAACTTCTTTGAGGAGGGGCCGTTCTCAAGTCTCATGGGATAAGGTGTGGATTTGGAGGTGAGGAAAGCAGCACATTAGGTACAGAGGCAGGGACAGTCTTGAACTCCAAGTCCTTGCAGTTCTATGAGTATAGCAATGACTGGTCCTTGCCTGGCAGCTGATCTTCCTTGGAAACTAACCTTTCTGTTCTGCTCCCAAGCCTGGGGAAGGAGAGAAGGCATATTTGTCTTTGTGTGTATAGATTATTATCCAACATACTTCAAATACTTCTAACATGATGATCATAAAGCAACCCCTTAATCTCTCTAAGCCTCAGATTCCTTATAAGTAAAATTGATCATTGTGTATGCCCCGAGATTTGGTTTACAAGACACATGGTGTGGCAAATAAGCTCTCTCTCTCCAAACATATCCTCATCCTAATTTCCAGAACCTGTGAATATTTTACTTTACATGGCAAAGAAGATTTTGCTAATATGATTAGCATGCTGCTGCTGCTGCTAAGTCGCTTTAGTCATGTCTGACTCTGTGCGACCCCAGAGACCACGGCCCATCAGGCTCCACCATCCCTGGGATTCTCCAGGCAAGAACACTGGAGCGGGTTGCCATTTCCTTCTCCAATGCATGAAAGTGAAAATTGAAAATGAAGTCGCTCAGTCGTGTCCGACTCTTAGCGACCCCATGGACTGCCGCCTACCAGGCTCCTCTGTCCATGGGATTTTCCAGGCAAGAGTACTGGAGTGGGGTGCCATTGCCTTAGTTACATTATACTCAATATGATCACAAGGATCCATATTAAAATGCAGCCAAGAAAGCCAGCCATAAGTAGGAGATATGATGACAGAAGTAAGAGATTCTAGCAATGTGAGGAAGGAGCTACAGGCCAAAAAGTGCAAGTAACCACTGTAAGCAGGAAACAGAAAGGAAACAGCTCTCCTCAATGCCTTCAAAAAGAACATAGCTCGGCTGACACCTGAATTGTAGCTTCATAAATCTCACTTAAGACTTTTAACTTCAAGATTATAAGATAAATTTATGTTGTTTTTAAGCCACCAATTTTGTAATAGTTTGTTAATGTACCAATAGGAAATAAATAAATGTAAGAACACTCTGAGAACGCTAAAATGGTTCTACACTCTACATTCAAAATGTATTCAGCTATTAATATTTTAGTGGCTATAAGGCAATAATAATTTTCTTATTTAAATATTTCTACTTAATAACATTAGCCATTGTAAACAGTCTCCACTTTGTCCAGGCCCAAAATGCGTGAATTTCAGTTACCATGATTTAAATAACAGCAGTCCTCCAACAACATGATTTAAGCTTCAGTGACTATAATTTAAACATGAGTAATTGCATAAAGTTCAAACTCTGCTGCTAGATCTTCAGCCCACAAATTAATATATAAATAACATATGCACATCAAGATGAGAAACCAATCACATTATTTCTTTCAAAGTCTGCAAGTTACTTGGCCACTGTGCCATTGCTTATTTAAATAATACACAGATAGCAAAACACAAAATTGTGTTGCTTCTTTGTATCTCAGTAATAAATCCATGCGACATTTTACAAAAAAATGACCAAAAGAAGGAATTGATCAAGAAGATGATTTTATGGCAAAGAAAAAGAAAATGACAAGACTGTGAGTGAAATTTAAATGTAAATGGATTTATAGAAGAGCTGACCATGGAAATGCTGACACTGAGAGTGTTGAAAGACTGTAGATGTGCAGCCACAGGAAATTAGTGAAGTTGATGGGAATCGATATAAATGAGGTGGTTCATGACAAACAGAATGACAGTGCCCCAGAGGAAGTGAGGCTAGCAAAAAACTTCACATTAAAGACATTGTCGAAGACATCTCATGACATTGAAAACACAAAGGATGAGATGTCAGAAGCTGATCCAAACTTTAAAAGCGTATGACAGCTCACCAAGGCATAGAAAAGTTGCTCCCTCCATATTCAGTCACACAGCTAGAAGGCAAACACTTCTCATATGCTTCTTGAGGTTTTTTCTGGCAAGCCTATGAAATACCCTAATTCTCAGTGTTTCTGATATTTTAGATTATAGTCTACTATGTTTTCATGACATTAAGATTTTTTTTTTCCCAGTTTCAGTTTGTGTGGTCACTTTTTCGGTTCTGCCATATCGTGTACAGGAAGGACAATTTCTATAATATTCATCATGAAAGGATTGCTTATTAAGTGCCAAATGCTGCTTTAAGTGCACACTTAATCATTTTCTGTGTTGTTATGCCCATTTCAAAGGTGAGAAAATGGAGACAAATGAGGTTAAACAATAAAAAAGGAACAATCAATAAGTGATGGAGCTGGGATTTGAACCTGGCCTTAGTAAATTCAGGGGAAGGCAATGGCACCCCCCACCCCAGTACTTTTGCCTGGAAAATCCCATGGATGGAGGAGCCTGGTGGGCTGAAGTCCATGGGGTCGCTAAGAGTCGGACATGACTGAGCGACTTCACTTTCACTTTCCTGTATTGGAGAAGGAAATGGCAACCCACTCCAGTGTTCTTGCCTGGAGAATCCCAGGGGCAGGGGAGCCTGGTGGGCTTCCGTCTGTGGGGTCGCACAGAGTCGGACACGACTGAAGCGACTTAGCAGCAGTAGCAGCAGTAGTAAATTCTTTCTCAGACTGCAGGGCACTACATCTACTTGTGTAACTGCCAACACTCCTAAGACCAATTATGTGCCTGTCTTTGCTCTGCTCAAGTCAGATAAACAGTTGTGTTGTGATGTGTGTTATCACAACAACTTTATAAAATAAGGACTATGTAATTCTCATGCCACAGGTGAGTGAAATTAAGGTTTGGAGATGTGAAGTAACTTGTCTAAAGTCTCACAATAAATGTTAAAGCCTGATATCAGACAAAGAGGATAGGTGTGGCAAAGGTAGTGACACAGTACATTTTCCTGAATAACTTCAGTGTTTGACAAATACCATATGATATTATTTATATGTGGAATCTAAAAAATGATATAAATGAACTTATTTATGAAACAGAAATAGACTCAGACATAGAAAAAAAAACATAAGGTTACCAAGAGGGATAAGTGGGTGGGGAGAAGATACGGGAGTTTGGAATTAATATATATACACTACTATATATAAAATAGATAAATACAAGGACCTACTGTATAGCACAGAGAACTGCATTCAATGTCTTACAATAGCTTACAATGGAAAAGAATATATATGTACATATTTTTGATGTACACTTCTAATTAACACAACACTGTAAGTTAATTATTCTATAATTAAAATAATTGTTTTTGAAAAAAAATGTGTTCAGTGATTGAAACTTGAAATTCTATTCTGCATATGTTTTTTATAACCTCTGTAAAACTTTTTCCTGAATTTATTAAGCTACTTTAGCAAAGTGTGCTAAAGTGTACTTTAGCAAAGTGTGAGTCAAATTCTCCTCCTCTCTTCCAGTTAACTGGCTGACAACCTCATCTTTTAAATAAAGGGTGATGGCAAAGATAAGGATAGGACAGAAAATAGTCAAATGTTTTCCTTTTTTTAAAATCAAACCACCAGCACTGAGGGCAACTAAAAGTTAGTGTTGCCAGGAAAATTCTAGGAGTCATTGGGGAATACATACCTAAACAGGATTTATCCCCATGGATGGTAAGAAACTGGAATATTTATATACTAGCCCACAGATATTAAGTCCTTGATACTTAGAGCTTGTGACATGAATAGGAAAAGCATGTTTCAGTAGCCAGAGAAAGCCCTCAGCAAAATAATTCCAGGTGCTGGAAGTTATAAATGACCTGCACTGAAGTGGTAAAGGCAAGAGAATAGGACAGAGCACCAATAGAGTCTTCTGGAATAACTGTGGGCAAGTTACTGAAACTTAACTGAAGAATGTGCACCTTTGTTAAGTGAAAAAAAATTGTACAAGGGCATATTTCATAAAACCAAGGACCTCCTCATATTTTAAGTCATCATTCTAGAATAAACCTTTGCTTATTGTCTAAAGTAATAAAGAGAACAGTACAGGTTTTAAAAAGTTACTAATTTTTAATTTCCTCTTCTCTTAAATTAGGATAAAAAGAACTAATCCAAAAAGCAAAGCAATTGTGCTGAATTCTATATACAATATTTTTAATAATTCCAAAGTCCTGCCCTTGTGGAATTCAGTTAAAGAATAAAGTTGGGTAGGTAGTTAGGGTCAATAGATAATAATTGACTGAAACTCAGTCATTCTATTAAAAATAACAGTACTTAATTCTCTTTAAATATGTATTCCCTTCATCCTAGAAACAACAGAGATAACAGTGGACATAATATTACCTTAGTTTAAATAACCCAAATAATGTAATAAAAGCAAAAATAAAATACTGACAGGAAATGCCTTGCATGAAAAGAAAAGCACCCAACTATCATGTTATTCTAGCAAGTGTTAGCATTTGCAGTAACAGATAAGAGAATTTACATTTTTAATGTAATTGATTAAAAACTAGCTATGTTATATAAAAGCACTTGAGTATATGAGTACAAAAGTATTACACAGCATGATCAAAAGTATGATACCACAGCTTAGAAAAGAGCTAACTAGCTAGAGAAGACAAAGAAAGCTGTGTTTAATAATTTTATTCTTCTTTTTGTATCTCATCTTTCAAGTTTTCTTTCTAGCCTGAATTCCAAGGGAATTCCTTTTATCATTTCCATTTTCAGATTACCCTTCCATAACTGTGCCTCAATATAGCATTTAAATATTAGGCAGTCACTGTGTCCTAAGCAATGTGCATGCAAATACTTTGTACATATATGCGCTTACACAAACACTGCACACACAATGTCATTTAGCTATCTAGGCAATCATGATAAGTAGCAGTTATTATTCCTGTTTTACAATACACAATATTGCATAGGAACCTGGAATGTGACAGAAGATGGCCAGACTGAGCATCAATATTTTAGGAATCAGTGAACTAAAATGGATGGGAATGGTCACATTTAATTCAAATGAACATTATATCTACTACAGTGGGCAAGAATCCCTTGGAAGGAATGAGATAACTTGCATAGTCAACTAAAGATTCCAAAATGCAATACTTGGTTGCAGTCTCAACAATATTGTAAAGTAATTAGCTTCCAATTAAAATAAATAAATTTATATTAAATATGACAGAATGATCTTTGTTCATTTCCAAGCAAACCATTCAACAACAGAGTAATCCAAGTCTATGTCTTAACCACTAATGCCAAAGTAGCTGAAGGATTCTATGAAGACCTATAAGATCTCTTAGAACTAACACCAAAAAAAAAAAAAAGATGTCTTTTTCATCATAGGGGACTGGAATGAAAAAGTAGGAAGTCAAGAGATACCTGGAGTAACAGTCAACTTTGCCCTTGGAGTACAAAGTGAAGCAGGGCAAAGGCTAACAGAGTTTTGCCAAGAAAATGCACTGGTCATAGAAAACACTTTTCCAATAGCACAAGAGATGACTTTACACATGGACAACACCAGATGGTCAGTACTTAAATCAGATTGATTATATCTTTTGCAGTCAAAGATGGAGAAGTTCTATACAGTCAGGTAAAACAAGATCTGGGGCTGATTGTGGCTCAGATAATCAACTAGTTATTGCAAATTTCAGTCTCAAATTGAAGAAAGTAGGGGAAACCACTAAGCCATTCATGTATGACCTAAATAAAATCCCTTATGATTATACAGTGGAGGTGACAAATAGATTCAAGGGACTAGATCTGAAAGAGTGCCTGAAGAACTATGGATGGAGACTGATAACGCTGTACAGAAGGTGATAATTAAAACCATCCCCAAGAAAAAGAAATCAAAAAGGCAAAGTGGTGGTTTGAAGAACCTTACAAATAGCAGAGAAAAGAAGAGAAGTGAAAAGCAAAAGAGAAAGGGAAAAATATACCCAACTGAATGCAGAGTTTCAGAGAATAGAAAGGAAAGCTAAGAAAGCCTTCCTAAGTGAACAATGCAAAGAAATAGAGGAAAACAATATAATAGGAAAAACTAGAGATCTCTTTAAGAAAATCGGAAATACAAAGGGAACATTTCATGTAAAGATAGCACAATAAAAGATAAAAATAGCAAAGACATAACAGAAACAGAAGAGAGTAAGAAAACGTGGCAAGAACAAAAAGAAGAACTATACAAAAAAGCTCTTCATAAGCAATATGACCATGATGGTGTGATGACTCACCCAGCGTCAGACATCCTGGAGTGTGAAATCAAGTGGACCTTAGGAAGGGTCACTACAAACAAAGCCAGTGGAGGTGACAGAATTCCAGTTGAGCTATTCCAAATCCTAAAATCCTAAAAGATGATGCTGTTAAAGAGCTTCACTCATTATTCTAGCAAATTTGGAAAACTCAACAGTAACCACAGAACAGGAAAAGGCCAGTTTTCATTCCAATCCCAAAGAAGGGCATTGCCAAAGAATGTTCACATTACCGTATAATTGCTCTCATTTCACTTGCCAGCAAAGTAATGCTCAAAATCCTTCAAGCTAGGCTTCAACAGTACATGAACCAAGAACTTCCAGATGTGCAAACTGGATTTAGAAAAGGCAGAGGAACCAGAGATAAAAGTGCCAACATACACTGGATCATAGAAAGCAAAGGAATTCCCCTTACTCCCCCCAAAAAAAAATCTACTTCTGTGTCACTGACTATGCTAAAGCCTTTGACTGGGTGGATCACAACAAACTGTGAAATGTTTTTAATGAGAAAGAATATCAGACCATGTTACCTGAGAAACCGGTATGCAGGACAAGAAGCAACAGTTAGAACTGAACATGAAACAACAGACTGGTTCCAAATTGGGAAAAGAGTATGTCAAGACTGTATATTGTCACCATGCTTATTTCACTTCACTGAAGAGTACATAATGTGAAATATGGGGCTGGATGAAGCACAAGCTGAAATTAAGACTCTAGGCAGAAATATGAATAAACTCAGATATGCATATGATACCACTCTAATGGCAGAACGTGAAGAGAAAGTAAATAGTCTCTTGATGAAGGTGAAAGAAGAGAGTGAAAAATCTGGCTTACAACTCAACATTCAGAAAACTAAGATCATGGAATCAGGTCTTATTACTTCATGGCAAATAGATGCAACAAATGTGGAAACAGTGTCAGATTTCATTTTCTTAGACTCCAAAATCAATGTGGATGGTGACTGTTGCCGAGAAATTAAAAGATGCTTGCTCCTTAGAAGAAAAGCTATGACAAACTTAAATAGAGTATTAAAAAGCAGAGACATCACTTTGCTGACAAAGGTCTGTATAGTCAAATTTATGGTTTTTCCAGTAGTCATGTATAGATGTGAGAATTGGACCATACAGAAGGCTGAGCACCCAAGAATTGATGCTTCTGAACAGACTCATTGGAAAAGACCCTGATGCTGGGAAAGATAGAAGGCAGGAGGAGAAGGGGGTGACAGAAAATAATATGGTTGGATGGCATCACTGTTTTAATAGACAAGAGTTTGAGCAAATTCAGGGAGATAGTGAATGACAGGGAAGCCTGATATGCTGCAGTTTAGGGGGTCACAAAGAATCAGACACAACTTAGCAATTGAACAACAATAACAATTTCTGTTTTACATTAAAAAAACAAAACAAAACAAACAAACAAAGAAAACAGTGAGAAACAGTGAGGCCTAGATAAAATGAGAAAGTTATTAAGATATTAACTGACCACTGTTGAGCCAAGCTTCAGACTCAAACTCCTCCCCAGGGCCATTGCATTCTCCTGTTCTTACAATTCACACAAGTTAAACTGAATTCAATTATTCAGATGAGTCTCTAACTGATGCTTAATAAATAAGTAGCTCTCTCCCAAATGACAAATATAGACTATAGACATTTAAAGAGGTGGGACCACTAACTAAGATATAAAAGTAAGTTAAACTCACTGTTCTTTGTTCGAGGAAGCTCTAGACGGCATTCTTACATTGCTTTTGATCCCTGAAGATAGTTATCCATGAACCAAAGGACAGCAGTGGAAAATTTGAATTTGGTGCTTTTCAGTGTTACTAACATGCTGAAATGAAAATTGCAATTGCTAATAACATAGATGTTCCTCATAGAATTTTAGAGCTTCCAGGAGCAGAGCCCAAGGAAAGATAAAAAGTTTTATATCACACTTATATATGAGGAAGAAGATTTTTCTGATTGACTTCTTAGGGGCAGCCTACATGGCTTGGGGCAGTTTCAGAACTCAATCCCTCACTGTATTAGTCACAGTTCTCCAGAAAACATATATATGTGTGTGTGTGTGTGTGTGTGTGTGTAAAATGAAGAAAGGCCTCTTGTGATGATGGAAGCTGAAAAATACCCAAATCTGCAATCATCAAACAAGAGGAATGGGAAAGTCAATGGTGTGGTTCCAGTCCAAAGCCAGGAGGCTCCAGACCTAAGAAAAGCCAAATTTGCAAACCACAAAGGATCTAGAACCAGCTCTGCTTTTTGTTTGATTCAGGCTTTTAACTGATTGGATGAGGCAATCTGCTTTACTTACTCTACTGGTTCAAATGCCCGTCTACTCCAGAAACACCTCACAAAGACACCAGAATCATGTCTGACCCACTGTCTGGGTCCATGGATCAGCCAAGTAGACACAAAATAAACCATCATCTCCAATTTCTAAAGAGATCAACACATCCTCTAGCCTCCCTTAGATAAAATTTCCTTCCCAAACTCACACAAAGGAAGAACTCTTACCAAGTACTAAAATTTCACAATAAGTCATATCTGAAACGAGTCGTCAGTCCAGGTACGATGCCCGATAACAAATGCCTGGGGCTGGAGCACTGGGATGACCTGGAGGGATGGTGTGGGGAGGGGAGAGGGAGGAGGGTTCAGAATGGGGAACACGTGTATACTGGCGGCGGATCCATCTTGATGTACAGTAAAAGCAACACAATATTGTAAAGTTAAGCAAAATAAAAAAAAAAAAAAATAAAAGACTTACTACTTTGAAAAAAAAAAATAAGTCAATTACAAAGATGTGAGACGTGTATAAATGGTACACACAGACATTTGCAGCCATAGAATAGATACCACCATGATCCTCTGATAAAGTCGATGGTAATGAAGTCCTGAGCAATCTTGAGACACAAAATTTATGACAGGGACAGACAGAGCACAGGAAACTGAGAAAGCTTGAAGTCCTGAGTCTTATTGATGACCTCAAGTCTTTGGAGAGCCTTCTTCATCCCCCTTTTAAATCCCTGGGCATGCCCAACACCATGAGTTCCACATGTCTTCAATCTACCACCCCTAAGGTAAAACTAATAGCTTTAGGTGGCTTGTCATAAAAGTTCTAGGGGTTCAGATCAGATCAGTCGCTCAGTTGTGTCCGACTCTTTGCGACCCCATGAACCACAGCACGCCAGGCCTCCCTGTCCATCACCAGCTCCCGGAGGTCACTCAGACTCGCATCCATCGAGTCAGTGATGCCATCCAGCCATCTCATCCTCTGTCGTCCCCTTCTCCTCCTGCCCTCAATCCCTCCCAGCATCAGAGTCTTCTCCAATGAGTCAACTCTTCGCATGAGGTGGCCAAAATACTGGAGTTTCAGCTTGAGCATCATTCCTTCTAAAGAAATTCCAGGATTGATCTCCTTCAGAATGGACTGGTTGGATCTTCTTGCAGTCCAAGGGACTCTCAAGAGTCTTCTCCAACACCACAGTTCAAAAGCATCAATTCTTCGGCGCTCAGCCTTCTTCACAGTCCAACTCTCACATCCATACATGACCACAGGAAAGACCATAGCCTTGACTAGGCGAACCTTTGTTGGTAAAGTAATGTCTCTGCTTTTGAATATGCTATCTAGGTTGGTCATAACTTTCCTTCCAAGGAGTAAGCGTCTTTTAATTTCATGACTGCAGTCACCATCTGCAGTGATCTTGGAGCCCAGAAAAACAAAGTCTGACACTGTTTCCACTGTTTCCCCATCTATTTCCCATGCAGTGATGGGACCAGATGCCATGATCTTCGTTTTCTGAATGTTGAGCTTTAAGCCAACCTTTTCACTCTCCACTTTCACTTTCTAGGGGTTAGTAATTTGTTATCCAAGAAGTCTAAGGATTCTCAAAGCAATTATACTGCAGAATCCAGACCATAGTGAAAGTGAGTGACAGGCATGCGTATGTGCTGAGTCCTTTCAGTTTTGCCCCAGTCTTTGAGATCCCATGGACTGTAGTCTGCCATGCTCCTCTGCCCATGAGATTTTCCAGACGAGAACACTGGACTGAGCTTCCATTTTGTCCTGCAAAGTATCTTCCTGATTCAGGGATTGAACCCATGTCTCCAGTGGCTCCTGAATTGGCAGAAGGATTCTTTACCACTGAGCCACCTGGGAAGCCCAAAGTGGGTGCCATGTGACTCAAAATCACACAGATTAAGAAAAAGAAAAAGCTGAAGAGTAGCCAGGATGCCCACATGCAGAAGTAACAATATATTTCAAAACAAAATGATAATTCTCTGACAGTCCAGTGGCTGAGCACTTGTCTGCAGTGGGAAGAGTCAATGAACAGAACACAGTTACAGGAAACCAAGGATGTAGGCATGGTCCACAAACGGGTGCAAAGTACAAAGGAACTGTGCCATCTATTGAGGTAGAGAGGGAAAGCTTAACATTAAAATGTTAAATATCATATAAATATACAAACTTCTGCTTAAATATAATGATTGAATTCATGCCAGTATTTTAACTCGGAATTACATAAAGTTCAGTATCCTTTTTCTTTTCCTCAGATATTGAAAAACATTTTTACTTACAGCCTAGGAGCTTGTCAACTTAGGTCAGAAAAATTGATTTTCAGTTGCCTTTGTTTGATTTTGTTTGTTTGTTTTTTTAATAGTGTGAAAAATGACTTTGACATTAGAATTTTTGAAAGACAAACTTTATAAAATTTCCATATATCACAAAATCCTATAATGTTCAACATTATAATAAATTTCAGAGAGCATCTGGTAGACCCTGACATTTCAAAGAGGATGAATTTCCAGCCAAGAGATTTTAAGCAGCTGCTGATAACTCTTGTGATTTCAGACACTCCTCTGCCTTCAAGTCCACTCCCTGTTCCTATTCTGGTTGCTAATATAATCTCTGCATAGTACATATTACAAAAAAACTTTGGAATGTTATCCACTGATTGTTTTTTATTTTAAATAATCTATATTTGAGGCTTAGCAAGGTAAAGTGCAGCAGCATGTTTTCCTGCTCAGAGATACACACAGGTATGGTCTTCAAAAGAATAAATACAACCAGGAGTCCTATTTAAAAATGTCTTTGTATTACCAAGGAGTGTGGTGATAGTGCAAGGAACAGAGCTCACATTGTAAGATTTCCTGAGTTGTTCCTGCTTTTCAAAGGCAGCAGTTTCCCTTCTAGACATGTATCTAAGAAAATCTAAACTAGCTATTCAAATAGATGCATGTACATACATGTTCATAGTAGCACTATTTACAACAGCCAAAAGGTGGAAATAACTCAGTAGATTAATGGATAAACACAAAGTGGTAAGACCATACAATGGAATATTATTCAATCATAAAAAGGGGTGAGGTATTAATACATGCTACAATGTTTCTGAGCCTCAAAACCTAGGCTAAGTGGGAAAAGTCAGACATAAAAGGTCACAAAATTATGTGATGCCATTTATTGGAAATATCCTGAATAGGGGAGTCAATATAGACAGAAAGCAGATGGTTAATTGCAAAGGGTAGGAAGGAAGAGGGTATAGGGAGTAACTGATTGTTGGTTCAGGGTCAAACTTCTGGGTAATGTTTTCAAACTAGCCAGAAGTAATGATTGTGCAATATTTTAAATGTATTAAATACCTCTGTAGACTTTAAAATAATTAACTTTATGTTATGTGAATTTTACTTCAATAAAAAATAGAGAGAGAAGATGAAAAGATGGTCTATTGATGAATCAACTTGGTTAGACCACAATACTGCTGCTATTGCTACTGCTAAGTCACTTCAGTCATGTCCTACTCTATTGTTTAATCAAATACTAATTCAGATGTTGATGTGAAAGTATGTTGTAGATGTGAATAAAATCCACAATCAGTTGACTGATTGTCCTAGATAATCTGGATTGGTCTGATGCAATCAGCTACAAGGCTTTATGGATAGAGGGGCTCTTCAGGCTCTCTGAAGTATTGCTTGCTGCTTGTCTATTTTATATGTAGCAGTGTGTATGTGGGCTTCTCTTGTGACTCAGCTGGTAAAGAATCCACCTGCAATGCAGAAGACCTGGGTTTGATCCCTGGGCTGGGAAGATCCTCTGGAGAAGGGAAAGGCTACACAATCCAATATTCTGGCCTCAAGAATTCCATGGACTGTATAGTCCATGGGGTTGTAAAGAGCTGGACACAACTGAGCAACTTTCACCCACCCAGTGTGTATATGTTAATCCCAAACTCCTAATTTACTCTCCCCATCCCACCCCCACAGGGAACTATACACAGTATCATATAATAACTTATAATGGAAAAAGGATTTGAAAATTATACACACACACACATTTACTTCTCCAGGGTGTCTTCCTGACCCAGGGATCTACCCTGGGTCTCCCACATTCCAGGCAAATTCTTTACCATCTCAGCCACCAGGGAAGGCCCACATATATCAGATCAGATCAGATCAGATCAGTCGCTCATTTGTGTCCGACTCTTTGCGACCCCATGAACCGCAGCACGCCAGGCCTCCCTGTCCATCACCAGCTCCCGGAGGTCACTCAGACTCGCATCCATCGAGTCAGTGATACCATCCAGCCATCTCATCCTCTGTCGTCCCCTTCTCCTCCTGCCCTCAATCCCTCCCAGCATCAGAGTCTTCTCCAATGAGTCAACTCTTCGCATGAGGTGGCCAAAATACTGGAGTTTCAGCTTTAGCATCATTCCTTCTAAAGAAATTCCAGGATTGATCTCCTTCAGAATGGACTGGCTGGATCTTCTTGCAGTCCAAGGGACTCTCAAGAGTCTTCTGCAACACCACAGTTCAAAAGCATCAATTCTTCGGCGCTCAGCCTTCTTCACAGTCCAACTCTCACATCCATACATGACCACAGGAAAGACCATAGCCTTGACTAGGCGAACCTTTGTTGGTAAAGTAATGTCTCTGCTTTTGAATATGCTATCTAGGTTGGTCATAACTTTCCTTCCAAGGAGCAAGCGTCTTTTAATTTCATGGCTGCAGTCACCATCTGCAGTGATTTTGGAGCCCAGAAAAACAAAGTCTGACACTGTTTCCACTGTTTTCCCATCTATTTCCCATGCAGTGATGGGACCAGATGCCATGATCTTTGTTTTCTGAATGTTGAGCTTTAAGCCAACCTTTTCACTCTCCACTTTCACTTTCATCAAGAGGCTTTTTAGCCCCTCCTCACTTTCTGCCATAAGAGTGGTGTCATACACATTTTTATATAAGCACTTTTCTGTATACTTGAAACTAACACACTGTATTTGTACTTCATTTTTAAAACATGAGGGGGAAAAAAGAAAATAAATGATTCCTAAGTCAGAAAGTACTTGGGCCACCTCATGCAAAGAGTTGACTCATTGGAAAAAACTCTGATGCTGGGAGGGATTGGGGGCAGGAGGAGAAGGAGATGACAGAGGATGAGATGGCTGGATGGCATCACTGACTCAATGGACGTGAGTCTGAGTGAACTCTGGGAGTTGGTGATGGACAGGGAGGCCTGGTGTGCTGTGATTCATGGGGTCACAAAGAGTCGGACACGACTGAGCGACTGAACTGAACTGAACTGAAGTCAGACAGGGAAAGACAAATATGATATTGCTTATATGTGGAATCTTAAAAAATGGTATAAGTGAACTTATTACAAAATAGAGTCACAGATGTAGAAAACAAACTTATGATTACCAAGGGAGAAAGGTGGGTAGGGATAAACTGGGAGATTGGGATTGACATTATACACGTCTATATATAAAACAGATAACAATAAGGACCCTTTGTATAGCACAGGGAATTCTATTCAGTAGTCTGTGATGATCTATATGGGAATTGAACCTAAAAAAACGAGTGAATGTATATATATGAGTACCTAATTCACTTTGCTGTATAGCAGAAACTAACACAGCATTGTAAATCAACTATACTCCAATAAATATTAATTAGAAAACAATTCCTCAAGTGGTTAGCCCATGTCTGACAGTTCCAGCTGCATTTTCTGATGGCCCACCTTGTGTCAGACCTCCACAGTTATCTGAACCAACTATTTGCAATGAATCTCAATATATTATCTCTCACAAGTATGCTTCACAGGTGGAATCCCAAATGATACAAGCAGATTCTAAATTTGAAGGTTTGTCATTCAAAGGCCTTTGTTTTCTCTTAACCAGTTTTGCAACAATTCTCTCATAAAGATAGAAATCCTAGAGAAAGAGGAAATATTTCCAGTCAATGTACTCTAGAACTTCAATCACCTGTAGGCATTGGAGAAATAAATATTATGATGGGGTGGGATTATGACTGGTAGACAAGGAAATGCCTACAGTTGGGGTCAAGGATGATCACTGGAAAACAAACCAAAATAAATAAATAAATAAATAAGACTTGAAAGAACATTTCCCTAGCAGACCATTAGACTCATCCATCCTCCTTCCCAGATTGACCTTCAGAACCACCAGCCCTCCAAGAGGGAGACTGAAAAGTCTTTTTTAGGAAATATGCTTATTCCAAGAAGAATGACTCAAAAATGAAATTGGAGTTTTTTCTATTAAAGACTCAGTGCAGCCTTTCATGCAGCCCCCAATCAGTGCATTATAGTCACTCCATTCTTAAATACAAGCAGATAGCTCAGGGTCATCAAAAATGTGATTAAATCTTCTAATAGGAGTGAGAAAGACCAACTGATATAACATAAAAAACAACTAAGGGAAAACAACTATGCAGAAATAAGCAAAAGAAAGGTAGATATGCATGCACAGATTGTTAAATATACTGAAAGTGATATGAAAAGATAATTCAACCTTGAAACCTCATGTTTATATCCAAGAGCTAAGCTGTTTGCCACTTATAAAAGTGTTATTCATACCTTTCAAGAATCACCCTATAAACACGTGTAGCCAAAGGCTCCCACCTCCCATAACACAGCAAAGTAACCACCACAGGACCTGAGATAATGCGAACTTCTGCTGGACTGGAAGATACAAGTGAGACTTGGTGTTCAGAGATCTGGAGAAACTGATGCAATGTGTATTTAAGACACTTTCTAGTGGAAAAACACTCTTGCTCAACATAGCTAGAAATGATTTGTTCATAAACAAGGAAGGGCCTGATCTTACACTCAAGATCAGTAGGGAAACAGTATTCTGGCTAAAGGTGGTTTTACTTTTGTATACATTAATCCTAAAGTCCTAATTTATCCTTCTTCCCATTGAAAGTGAAAGTGAAAATTGCTCAGTCATGTCCAACTCTTTGCGACCCCATGGACTGTACAGTCCATGGAATTCTCCAGGCCAGAATATTGGAGTGGGTAGTCTTTCCCCTTCTCCAGAGGATCTTTCCAATCCAGAGATTGAATCCAGGTCCCCTGCATTATAGGCAGATTCTTTACCAGCTGAGCCTCAAGGGAACCCCTTCCTCCCATTATCCCCTTTTGATGACCATAAGTTTGTTTTCTATGCCTGTGAGTCTGTTTCTGTTTCATAAATAAATTCCTCTGTGTCATATTTTAGACTCCACATATAAGCATATCATATGATACTTGTCTTTCCTTTTCTGACTTACTTCGCTTGGTATGATAATCTCTAGGTCCATCCATGTTGCTTCAAATGGCACTATGTCATTCCTTTTTTACAGTTGAATAATATTCTGCTGTCTAAATGCACTATATCCTATCTATCCATTTCTCTATTGATGGACATTTAGGTTGTTTCCATGTCTTAGCTATTGTAAATAATGCTGCTGTGTACATTGGGGTGCATGTAGATGGTCTTATATTTGATTTTTCTTCTCTCTGGCTTCTTAATGTTCTTAGACTCTAATTTCCATGAGTTAGAGTTCCATTGTCTTATTATTTCTGCTTGTGTGCAACTTTATGTCCCTACCTAGTCCCCTGGATGTTTTCAGGGCAGAAACAACCACATGCCCTTCTCCAGTCATCTCAGCACATCTAGCTACTGGAATATGCATCCCAGCAGAGGCTTGGCAAATGTCAGCTGACAGACTGATGGGTTAGTTCTCACACCTCCTCTAGTCTCCCTTGGATTGACCTATGGCACACCTGCTGGGATGGCAGCAGCTGGGCTCAGTTGTGACTGTGAAAAACATGAGCTTCAGTTGCTCACCTGGTATTTGCCAACCACTGGGTTTAGTTCCATTACTCCACTCAAAACCCCTAAACTAAATGTGGTTTAGGGAGACTGAGTGCCCAGTGTTGTCCAAGATGGTTTCATTTTTAGCACTGATAATCCCACGTCCCTGGAAATGACTGAGTCTTTGGTCAACCATTCTGAAAACAGGCAATCTGTAATACACTAATCAAAAGAGCTGTGTTTGTAAAATACACACAGAAAACAGAGCACAAAGACTTGTACTACAAGATGGTGGTGATAAAAATGTGGATAACAGCACATCTCTGCCTTCAAAGACTGCAGTTAGCCCCAGGGAAACAGTTATACACAGAGATAAGAAATACAAGTCTGGGGATTGTGAGCAAACCCAGGGCAGGGAGAGACATCCTACAAAGTATTGGACTGGTCTGTGGCTCTTCTCCCTGTACTGGATGATAAGTATTTCACAAATCTCAAAGCAGCTGAGCAGGCTTGGGGTGTTGGCTTAAAGGAGGAGTACAAAGTGTCAGCTTTATAATCCATTGTAACATGCCCTGAGTGGGTAAACATGGGCTCAGGCTTGAACAGAATGGTTTAATTTCCCTCTGCAATGACTACACAGCTACCACTTTTTCTATTCTCTTGTGCTTACCTTTCCGGTCTACCTTATACTTCAATTCACTCGCCCAGTAAATTACCTAGTTCTTCCAATTCTTGTTTTAAATTCCACTGCTATTCCCTTATTTTGCTCTTTCCCACTCAGAGGATGGGTTTTAGTGTAACCTACACATCAGTCTCTCCATCCTGCCCACATTTGACCTGTTACCCACAAAAGAACCAAAGAACCAACAGCAGCTCTGGCCATGAGACTTCCCTTAGATGGCTTCTCCCATCTATGTAATGAATTCTGGACTTCTTTGAAGATTCTTGAGAATATGGTCCCAAATGAACTTTCCTCTTTTCCATTCCTCTCTCCTCCACAGCATAAATAAGACTATCTGAAGATAGCCTCTTCACTGTTCCCAGCATACTATCTTTGTCTCCCTGCTGTCTTCTTTGATCCATACCATCTATAACCTAAGCTATGGTTTTTCCAGTAGTCATGTATGGATGTGAGAGTTGGACCATAAAGAAGGCTGAGAGTCGAAGACTTGACACTTGCAAATTGTGGTCCTGAAGACTCTTGAGAGTCCGTGGAAAGCATGGCGATCCAACCAGTCAATCCTAAAGGAAATCACCTTGAATATTCATTGGAAGTACTGATGCTGAAGTTCCAATACTTTGGCCACCTGATGTGAAGAACTAAATCTTTGTAAAATACTTTGATGCTGGAAAGATTTAGGGCAGGAGGAGAAGGTGCAACAGAAGATGTGATGGTTGGATGGGATTACTGACTCAATGGACATGAGTTTGAGCAAACTCAGGGAGATAGTTAATGACAGGGAAGCCTGGAATGCTGCAGTCCATGGGGTCACAAAGAGTTGGACATGGATTAGTGACTGAACAACAACGATCCATCTTTCCTTAGAACACACTCCATCTTTTAAGACCACATCTGGCTTTGAGACCAGGGTAGGAGTTATCTCCTCCATGAAACTCTTCTGAATCATCTAAGCTAGAAATGATCTCTCCCTCATAAGAATTCTAACTGCCCTCGATCTGCATAACACTTTCCAAAATTACTCATATTGTAATTACTAAATGTGTCTTGTCTCCATAGATATGGGTTTTATTACTTCAGGAACAATGATCCTTAGGCTATATCTCTTTAAAGTGTTCTGAGTTTCATTTAACATCTTGATTTGTACAAATAGTTTCTCAAGTGGTATGCACTGAATGAGTTATCTAGGAATAATGCTAAGGAATCATTTTACCAATTTCAAACATTTTCTTTCAAGAAAGTTTTCACCTAGGCAAGGCTTATACTCTATAGATACACATAGAGAAAATATACAGGAAAGGTAGAGCACATATCCAAGTTTGGGGACAAATTAGAATAACCAGAAACTCCTCCTAAAGGATGAACTCAAACCAGAAATTTTCTCGATGTTCATGCTGATTTACTTATTTATCCTTCCAACAGGAAGGTCATCAGTATGCCTCTTTATCAAGGAAATGGTAGAGATCATTGGTATGTTAGACACTGGTCTCAAATCTTGATCCTGATCACTGAGAAAATCCTTGTGGAAATGAAATGGAAAAATATAGACATTCAGATCAAATCTTTCCCAAAAGTGGATATCCTATAATCACCTGAGTGTAAAGGGGCTTCATGCTATTTTAATCTGTTTTAATACTCCAAAAATTAAATCCCAATAGACTAAATGAATTGGGGCTTCCCAGGTGACACTAGTGGTAAAGAACCTGCCTGGTAATGCAGGAGTTATAAGAAATGCAGTTTCAATCCCTGGGTCAGGAAGATCCCCTGGAGTAGGGCATGACAAGCCACTCCAGTGTTCATGCCTGGAGAGCCCATGGACAAAGGAGCCTGGCAGGCTATGGTGCATAGGGTTGCAGAGAGTTAAACACAACTAAAGTGGCTTAGAACACACACACACAGACTAAATGAATAACCAGTAACCAATGACTCTCTTTCTGCTTTGACTTCTTCTCTTTCTCCATAAGAAAACAATCAGAGTTCTAACCTATGCTGGCTCCACTTGTCCTTTTCAGCTTCTGACCCTTCCTGCCAAGCTTGGGATAGAGACCTAAAAGGCTGGTGCAGAGTTCATTAGTCTTAGCTTGGATCCTCTTCACTTCATTACCTTGTCAACACTGACATTTTTAACACTGGTCCAAATTCAACAGGCAAAGGATAAACAAATCAATACAGTGCCATTGGCAAGAAAAAGGAATATCAGCCAAAGAAAATCAATAGGCAGCATGGCTATATTATCTCAAGAAAAATAGTTGCTGTTTTCAAATACCATCATGTGTCCGATGTGTCAGACACTTTACACACCCTATGTGTTATCTTTATAACAAATTGATTAAAAAATATTTCTATTGCTTTACAGATGAGGAAACTGGAGCTCAGAGAGGTGAACATAACAGTGATATAGCTAGTAAATGACAAGTATAGAGTTTGAGCTGCCAACTGTCTAATTCCAAACACATTTTCTACATCACCACCAGGCACCATTGTGAGAAAAATACATGGTGTCTGAGGAACTTAAACATCTTTATCCAAGATCTATTTGTAGCTGACTGTATACTATGGAGCCCATTAATGTATGATGACCTTTCAGCTCCTTCCACTGTAACATCTACATATTGCACTTTATTTTTTTTCCTTCAAGAAACATTATGGGAGTTTGGGGTTAGCAGATGCAAGCTTTTATAAAAAGAATGGATAAACATGGCCCTTGCTACTATATAGCATAAAAATATATATTCAATATTCTATTACAAATCATAATGGGAAAATATGAAAAAATAATGTATATATATATATAACTGATCCACTTTTATTATGTTAATAAATTAACATAATATTATAAGTCATGTATACTTCAACAGAATTTTTAAAAAAATAATTAAAAAAAATTGTGAACACTTAATATGTGCCTGTAAATATGGTAGCAAGAAGGATAAAATCATAAATAAGATTCAGTTCCTCTCTTTGGAACTCCATGATTACCTCATGCTGAGAGTGAGGAGGGGTGGAGGGGGTTGGCAACATCCTTAAAAGTCAGACTAGCCACCCACTTCTTGACTTACAGCTTTCTATAGTTAGTCCCTATCATTCTCAGGATAAAACCTAGACTCAGTATGCTTGTGAGACTCATGGTGTTCTGGTTCTTGCTCACATCTCTTGGCCCCATCATTTGTCATCTTGCACTCTGATTTTCAGCCTCCTGTGTCCAGAGAGCCACTTTTATTTCTCTTTTGCTTACCCAGGTAAAACTCACCTGGGTCCCTTCTCTATTTATTCTCAACTTAGATTTCATAAAGTAATGCTCAAAATTCTCCAAGCCAGGCTTCAGCAGTACGTGAACCATGAACTTCTAGATGTACAAGCTGGTTTTAGAAAAGGGAGAGGAACTAGAGATCAAATTGCCAACATCCACTGGATCATGGAAAAAGCAAGAGAGTTCCAGAAAAACCTCTATTTCTGCTTTATTGACTATGCCAAAGCCTTTGACTGTGTGGATCACAATAAACTGTGGAAAATTCTGAAAGAGATGGGAATACCGGACCACCTGATCTGCCTCTTGAGAAATCTGTATGCAGGTCAGGAAGCAACAGTTAAAACTGGACATAGAACAACAGACTGGTTCCAAATAGGAAAAGGAGTACGTCAAGGCTATATATTGTCACCCTGCTTATTTAACTTATATGCAGAGTACATCATAAGAAACGCTGGACTGGAAGAAACATAAGCTGGAATCAAGATTGCCTGGAGAAATATCAAGAACCTGAGATATGCAGATGACACCACCCTTATGGCAGAAAGTGAAGAGGAACTCAAAAGCCTCTTGATGAAAGTGAAAGTGAAGAGCGAAAAAGTTGGCTTAAAGCTCAACATTCAGAAAATGAAGATCATGGCATCCGGTCCCATCACTTCATGGGAAATAGATGGGGAAACAGTGGAAACAGTGTCATACTTTATTTTGCGGGGCTCCAAAATCACTGCAGATGGTGATTGCAGCCATGAAATTAAAAGATGCTTACTCCTTGGAAGGAAAGTTATAACCAACCTAGATAGCATATTCAAAAGCAGAGATATTACTTTGCCAACAAAGGTCCGTCTAGTCAAGGCTATGGTTTTTCCTGTGGTCATGTATGGATGCGAGAGCTGGACTGTGAAGAAGGCTGAACACTGAAAAATTGATGCTTTTGAACTGTGGTGTTGGAGAAGACTCTTGAGAGTCCCTTGGACTGCAAGGAGATCCAGCCAGTCCATTCTGAAGATCAGCCCTGGGATTTCTTTGGAAGGAATGATGCTAAAGCTGAAACTCCAGTACTTTGGCCACCTCATATGAAGAGCTGACTCATTGGAAAAGACTCTGATGCTGGGAGGAATTGGGGGCAGGGGGAGAAGGGGATGACAGAGGATGAGATGGCTGGATGGCATCACTGACTCGATGGACGTGAGTCTGAGTGAACTCCGGGAGTTGGTGATGGACAGGGAGGCCTGGCGTGATGCGATTCATGGGGTCACCAAGAGTCGGACACGACTGAGCGACTGAACTGAACTGAACTGAACTGAACTGAAGGAAGTTTCAATGTCCCTTCTCCTTCCAGCATACCACACAGGTCACTCTGGGCTTACTTGTCTGCTTACTGGTCTATTTTCTCACTAGACTGTGGGCTCCTTGAGGTTGCAGACTGTCCTTTACTTTCTGTAGTGCCTAGCTTGATATCTTTCTTGGTGCACTTAGAAAATAGTCAACATGTATTTGTTTAATGAATACAAAACCAGACTACATCCAACACTTTGAAGCTTATTTGATGCACCAAATATCACACGGTTCCAATCCATGAGAAGCAGCTTTAATTGTGAGAACATACATTCAAATAATGTCAGATACGTTTTCCCTGGTTTAATACTCTTAAGATGACTTTATTAGAAACCAAGAATTGGCCATATGTGCACCTTCACTATTTACCAAGCATCAGAGAGTCAAGGTTACATAATGTCTTTTCATTCATTCATTCCACCCAAGCAAAAAGGAAGAGAGAATTTCAAGCTTTTTATGCAAAGAATGAGTAGCCATTCTTCTTTATTTTCCCTGAGAATTCCTCTTTTAGATCCGGAAGACATTAAAGTCCAAGGTCATTCTTGAGAGAAAAGTATTTGGGTCAGATGGGATGATTTCTTATGTACGTATTACTGTTACTGCAAATATTTATTGAGTTTGCATTATGCCAGGCATCATATCAGCCACATTACCACTGAGTATTCCAAATAGTAACAGACATTATTATAATAAATGCCTACATTCCAACTGAGAAAAGTAAAGCTCAGATAATTAAGTTATTTGTCCAGGTCAATTAGTCAGTATTAGACTTTGATTGGAATTGAGGGTGGAGTCCAAAACCTGACCTACAATAAATATGCTATTCCCCCTCCACAATTAAAGCCTGGCCCTGGAGTCTACTTTTAAGCCCATCATGGCTAAGGCTAGGGACACAAGGCTTTAATTTAGGAGCCCTCAACAGAAAACATAGTGTGTTTTGTTTTGTTTTGTTAATCTGGACGGTCTCATGTTATTACTTAAAAAACAAAATAGGGCAGGACTGATTGGGAGTGTGGGATCAGATCTCAATGTGTGACTTTACATGCCAAGTCCACCCCTGGCTACTTTTGTGACACTAGACAAGTCACTTAACCTCTATGACACATTTTCCTCATCTAATAATAGTATTTATCTTCTGGGGTTGTGGAGGAGAGAAAAACTAGTTAACATAATAGCTTAGCAATCTAAGTGTCCATGATCAAATGAATGGATAAAGAAGGTGCAGTACATATATTTACAATGAAATATTTATTGTTGTCGTTTAGTCTCTAAGTCCCTATGGACAGAGGAGCCTGGTAGGCGGCAGTCCATGGGGTCGCTAAGAGTCAGACACGACTGAGTGACTTCACTTTCACTTTTCACTTTCGTGCATTGGAGAAGGAAATGGCAACCCACTCCAGTGTTCTTGCCCGGAGAATCCCAGGGATGGAGGAGCCTGGTGGGCTGCCATCTATGGGGTCTCACAGAGTCGGACACAACTGATGCGACTTAGCAGCAGCAGCAGCAGCAGTCTCTAAGTCAGGTCTGACCCTTTGCAACACCATGGACTATAGCCCACCAGGATCCTCTGTCCATGAGATTCTCCAGGCAAGAATACTGAAGTGGGTTGCCATTTCCTTCTCCAGGGGATATTTCAGACCCAGGAACCAAACCCACATCTCCTGCATTGGCAGCCAGATTCTTTATCACTGAGCCACCAGGGAAGCCTACAATAGAATATTGCACAGCCATAAAAAAAAGAATGAAATAATGCCATCTGCAGCAACATGGATGGAACCCGAGATGAGCTTACTAAGTGAAGTAAGTCAGAGAAGAATAAATATATGTGATATCATTTACATGTGGAATCTTAAAAAAAAAAAAATGATATGAGTGAACTTTTTACAAAACAGAAATAGACTCACCAACATAGAAAACAAACGTATGGTTACCAAAGGTGAAACAGGGGGAAGGATGAATTTCAAATTTGAGATTAATAGATACAATATATAAAATAAATAAATAACAAAGACCTACTGTGTAGCATAGGGAACTGTATTTAATATCTTATAATAAACTCTAATTTTCTATTTTTCTAATTTTCTAATTTTCTTTTCTAGAATCTGAAAAAGAATATGTATTTTATATATATATATGTTTGTGTATATATATATGTGTGTGTGTGTATGTGTGTATAACTGAATAACTTTGCTGTACACATGAAACTATCACAATGCTAAATTAACTATACTTCAGTTAAAGTGTTAGTCACTCAGTCATGTCCAAGTCTTTGTGACCTCATGGACTGTTGCCTTCCAGGCTCCTCTTTTTCATAGGACTATCTGGGCAAGAATACTGGAGTGGGTTGACATTCTTTTCTCCAGGGAATCTTCCCAACCCAGGGATTAAACTTGGGTCTCCTGCATTTCAGACACTGCAGACAGATTCTTTATCTGATGAGCAATCAGGAAAGCCCACACTTCAATTAAAAATAAGGAAAAAATAAGACGTAAGAGTTTAGATCTAGCATAGAGCGGAGCATTATTAAATAATAATAAGCAATGTTATTTATTATTACTTTTTATATAATAGTCATGTCATTGGCTTCTGGTAAACTGCACAAAATATCCTTTGTTAACACAGTCAAGAGAAAATATATAAAGTTTGGTTTTTGCTTTTATAAAAAAATGCACTTGACTTTTACAAAGAAGCACAAGCATGCAGTAGGTCTGGGTTCTGATCATGTACTAGTTCCTTTAAAATGTAAAATAAAATTACATTTTTCAATCAGGAGATAAGACACATTCCTGTTCCATGAGGTAAAACTAAATCATCTATTACATATCCCATATTTTATTCATATTCCATGAAGAAAAATGTTCATTATTTTAAAAGAAACAGAAACAAATCCCCTGTAGCCCAGCTGTGATTCAGTGTTGGTTATCTTTAAGTTAGAAAGAATAAGATGGGTATTTAGGAAGCTGGAATGATTACTGAGATATGATATTTCTAGATCTTTTAAAACACTCATTCACAGAGAGTTCACAAATTAGATTAACCTGAATTTTTTTCTTTCTTGGGGAAACTATCATTAACCAAATTTTGGACATAATATGAGACAATTATCCACAATATCAGAATTTGAATCAGGAAGCACTGTGCTTTGGAGGGGCTGTGGTTTGGAGATCTTTATATTTGCTAAAGAACTGCTGCTGCTGCTGCTGCTGCTGCTAAGTCACTTCAGTTGTGTCTGATTCTATGCGGCCCCATAGACGGCAGCCCACCAGGCTCCCCCATCCCTGGGATTCTCCAGGCAAGAATACTGGAGTGGGTTACCATTTCCTTCTCCAGGCTAAAGAACTAGGAATGGCCAAAAACAAAGTGAAACATTATTTAATAAACCTATGCTTTCAAAATGAAATAATTTTTTTCAGGAGTCTCTTTGGAAGCTACAAACTTGTTCTAAAGAAGATAACAAGCATTTCTTAGAAGAGGGACTCTCAAGTATTCTTTTTTGTTGCAACACACTGGGATTGTTGCAACACACTTGGACTGTTATTTGATGTATACAAACACAATGCAGTCCCCAAATTATGCACAACTCCAAGTCTATCTCTCCTGGTGAAAAGAGGTAGCAGAATGTGGAGGAAGAAACCAATGTTATTACTGGATTATTGTTGATTTGTCATCTCTAGAAAGAATACTTTGGCTTCCTTTTGAGAAATAAGCGTCTCCTTATTCTTAATATGTGTGGTTGATATTGACCTGAACCCTTCACCCCATCCAGAGCCATAGTCTGGTGCATAATCCAATCATGACCACCCAGTGTATCCCCAATCCCTTGGACACTGTCATTATCTGCAACTGTCACTTGACACAGATTGCTCCTTTGAGATTCAATCCAGAATTTTTTCTGGAAATTTTAGAAATGAGAGGCTTTTTTTTCCACCAGGGCTGTTGAAATAGTGGTTATGAAGCATGGAACTACTGATTCCACTTTTTTTACTGTTGAAACTCTGCCTGAGAATAAAGTCCCATAGAGAGTTAAAGAGGGTTAGAGGTGGAAAGAAAACAGACAGAGAGACGAAGGCTTCATCACAGTCACATTTGAACTCCTGAAACCAGCTGTTCCTGAAGCAAAACTTACACTCTGAAGCCTCCATTTTCACCAACTATCTTGTGGTCACTGTTTAAACTGGTTAACACTGATATACCATTAAAACAGTCTTAACTCACACTCCCATCTTCAAGGCTCACCATGGTTCAGAATTGCTCTTTTAGAATGCATTTGAGTCCATTTTGGAAGTTACCTTTATAAAAGCTTTTCTAGACTCATTAAAATAAAACTAGAAACAGAGCAAAACACAGTTATCCTCTATTTTGCCATGATCTTCAAAAATCAAAAGCTTCTAACATGTATGGAGCATGTGCTAAATATCAAATACTTCAAATACTTTGTATATAGTGTCTTATGGAATGCTTACTCAAATCTATGAATTAAATGCTACTATCCTCATTTTACTGACAAGGGACTATAGACAGATTTGACAGTTCACAACGGTCATACAACAGTAAGAAAGCTAAACATGAGTTAGTCTCTAAAAAGCTGTGCATGTTTCACTCTGTAATTTTGCTTTTAAATTTAATATCATTTGCACCAGTTTTGAATCAGATGGAGGGCCCAACTATTTAGAAAATTGAAAAAAAAGAGTACAGTCTTACAAAACAAGTACTTTGAAATATCCACCTTTCCTTTATATGCATACATTTTGCTGCATTGTCTAAAAATGGCAGCCATAACTCTTCACCTACAAAATGCTTGAGAAATGATTTAACATGAGCACAATCACGAATTCAGACAACAATGCTCTGATATTGCAGAAGACACAGTAGGTGTGATGTTCAAAACTGAGGGATTTGGGATAGTCAAAGAATCCTGTTCTTTAGACACAATCAGAATTCACTTCATATGGACAAGCTCAAAGCACAGGCAAGTACTCACAGCTAGCCATGCCAATTCCTAAATTAACTGGATTTTTTTGCAGATTGAGAAGGAATTCTTCCAATTTCTACATGGTTTGTTAGGGCCAAGTGAATTTTGAAGCTACCTGGGCAAACAGTCATCAGAGCAGAAGAATAATGTCTCTGCCAACTGTGAGGTTTAGCCTACCAAACTGGCAAGTAGGCAAAAGAAATTGATAAATGAATAATCTTGTAAGTATGCCCTGAGTGCAAATAGCATTTGAATGTCTATGTGGAATCTGGCAGCTACAGTTTAAAAACAGTACACAATTCCTTTCCATCTAAGCTTGAAGATGTTTCTATATTTTAAAAAGTAATGGCTTCTTAAATCTGCAGTATAGTAAGAGTCTCCACTCAGGAAGAAAATAATAATAATGTTAATAAATCCCTTCATTTTTAGCTTCAATGCTATATATATATATATATATATATATATATATATATATATATAAAACTTTGCCATTAAATTTAACTATATACTCTGGAACAGTAAATTAAGTGAAACCAGGACTAAAAAACATAAAACAAAAATAAAAAGCAAACAAAAAATGTACAGTTCCTTTTAAAAGTTTCAAACTTTCTAAATTTCTAAATCTGACTGAATGTTCATGTTCCTGCACCAGTGCTAAATTGGATAGACATAGAAACATACAGGTAATTCACACGATTTGAATCTAAGGAATGCAGTTCTATATTTTTAAAGAATTCAGTAATTTTTCAAAAGGATGATCTGGTTCAAAAGGGTGACTTCCCTAAATAAACAGATTTTTTTTTTTTTTCATTTTAATGCTATTTTCCCTTCAATCTATTCATGGAACAGACCAGAAGCAAGACTTTTCTTTTTTTTCTTAAAAGTCAAAGAATGTCAGTAAACAAAGGAACAAACCTAACAACAGCCCATAATTTACCATGGGTAAACACACACAATGCAATTTTAACGTCAATAACTATGTCTTCTATTTTCATGAACTAGTCTCTATATCACAAGAATTTTCAGGAAAGACATACTTAACTCATCTTGTTATCTATATAGCACGTATCATGTAGAACCATCATTGGTGCTAAATAAATACCTTCTAGAATGACAAATTTGCCCTTTCTCTTAAATAAATAAAATGAATACATGTGCTGCTTTACAATGGAATGCTATTACTGAGGACAACTGGAACAGATTTGCTATACTTACTTGCCTTTGGTATATACTATGAAAAAATGCCTGCAAATACATGTTTTAGAGTTGAAAATGTCCAACACAATACTAGACATTTCTAAAGTTGTGGAATAGGGTTGCATTTGTTATAAATACTACATACCCTTTTCTGCACCATCCCTACCTACAGCAAATATTCCTACTCTAAGTTCTTTCTGATGCATAAGGCTTCTTTCCAAAAGGTCTGCAGGACAGATGTCCCTCCTTAATAATGAACCTAATGTTCATATTACCTTCTCTCACCTCTAGATACAGACCTTTCAAAGACCAGAAGTATGGAGGTTAATTATGGATCCAAATGCTCTGCTCTGCTTGTAGCCGTTTGGATGGGAATTAAGGTGGGCAGGCAGGGGTTTTCCACACTTGGTCCAATGAAGACATTTTATTGGATACTCTTCCTCAACAATAACCTAATCTTTTCTAAAACAAAATGACAAGCTGGCCCTCAATAATTTAGTGTGTGCTCAGTTGCTCAGTCATGGCCAACTCTTTGCAACCACAAGGACTGTAGCCCACCCGGCTCCTTTGTTCATGGAATTTCTCAGGTAAGAATAATGGAGTGGGTTGTTGTTTCCTACTGCAAGGGATCTTCCCAACCTAGGGATTGAACCCACATCTCCTTAATCTTCTGCATTGGCAGACAGATTATTACCCACTGAGCCACCTGGGAAGATAATTTAGTACAAGGTACAGTAATTTAGTAACTTGCTTTAAATTTTCATCCTTTAAGTCTTACATATTAGGGGTTTAGTTCAAAAGACAAAAATGCTACAGGAATGTCATACACAGTGTCAAGATTAGTGGAAAGAAATTTTAAATAAGAGGATGTTTTTAGAGCTGCCATTGCAAAGCAGGTAACACAAAAACAGCCCAAGCTTGGTGACCCTATAGTCCTATGAATCTCTCCTCTCAAAATTCTTCTGAAATGTGGATTCAGTGGCTTAAGACAAATTTAGGTATGAGAGGACATGTAATATACCAGATAATCAAAACAGTAATTCTGCTTCATTAAAACCAAACAACACATTTTTAATATTTTGTTAAGCTTCAGGAAACAAAGAGGGATCCTAAACTTGGGGAAGATTTTAGGGGAAAGAAACCAAAACCAAGACAGTAAGTCATCAGCCAACATGAAGTTTGCATCCAGGAGAGTACCTGAATCATCTGGAAGAACAGGAGTACTGGCCTTGACCTGTTACTAAGTGAAGATATTCAACTTAAAATATTCACATTTAAACCACTGAAAATGGACAAGAAAAATAAAATCACCTAACAGAAAAAAGAATAAGTCTGAGATTTATCTAGTGCAGGTCAAAGCTAATTGAGCAGAGAGAATAAGAAAGAAGCATTAAAGAGATGCTGAGAATTTTTGAGAGCTAATGAATAGATACATATGAATAATACATATGAACTAGATACATGGAATCTAGTGCAGAAATACAAGAAACATAAACATATCAACTAAGAGAATTAAATAGAAGTCTACAATCAGACATATGGTAATAAAACTGTCAAACACCAAGTTTAAAGAAATGACCTTAAAAATAGGGTTAGGGTGTTGGGTGTGGGGGTGGTCAATGTATTTTCAAAGACAGGACAGACTAACAGCCAGATTTTCAGTAGTCACATCAGACAATAGAAGAGTAGACTCCAGTGATGTGCGGGTGAGGGTTTAACCTGGCTGCCAAGGACCCCAAGGACCCTGACTTGTAGAATTTCTGCGATACATGGGATATAAACTCCTAGGCTGGCCAATTTCAAACTACCATTGTGAAATCACCAGATGCAGAATTGTGCAGGGATATGTATAACAGGTTCTTACGAGCCAGTGTGAGCTGGTTCCATCACACCCACGAATAAATCCTTAAGATATAAGGGAAAGGTGTCCTTCAATGTTGAATTACATGTCTAGCAAAATTATCTATCTTCCAGGAATAAAGGTGAAAAATGAAAGACTTATTTTTAGATAAAGGACAACTTATACAGAAAAAAGTTCAAAAGAATTTACATCAGAAAGAAGGAAATTAAATCTGGCAGAAAGTAAAAGGTTTTGGAACAACAAATTAGTGACTACACTGGTAAGTCAAAAAAGCAGTGTCTACATAAAATAATAATTGTTATTAGTAGGAGGAGAAATGGAATAAGAAATAAACATAAAATTCAACCTACAAGTTGGTCAGCGTTGATTGACTCATTCAACTGTCATTTTGGAAAGTAAAACTGACACTTTCCAGACCTAATAGCAGATATTGGAGAAGGAAATGGCAACCCACTCCAGTGTTCTTGCCTGGAGAATCCCAGGGACGGGGGAGCCTGGTGGGCTTCCGTCTATGGGGTCGCACAGAGTCAGACACGACTGAAGCGACTTAGCAGCAGCAATAGCAGATAGATTTCTGGATGCAGATTATGTTCTGGAAACTATATACAATGTATGGATCTGGAAGGCTGTAGTGGGACAGGAGTCATTTTTTCTGCCTTTTCGCTTTTTTTTTTTTTTTTTCCTGGCCAGCAAAGTCATGGTAACTTGAAGTCTTTTCCTGCCGCCATTTTTAAGGGCGCTTTTCCACCTGTTGGATGCTAACACACAGCACGGCATCAGTGACTGCTTGGGAGTTAATGGCTTCCCATTCATCAGTTCAAAACTGCTGGGGAGTCACTCCAAAAGACTAACAAGAATGTACACTGTAAGTGTTGTCACAATTTTGTAAGCAAGTTATTTCCTGAGTTAAATCCATTCCTGCTTAAAATGTGTCCAGCTATGAATGTTTTCTGCACTGTGTTGTGACTGAGAGAATAGAAAAGAACATGCTAGAATCACAGAAAAAGTTGAACAATTAGAAAATAAAGAGACAGAAACAAACCCAACCATCCAAAGAACCTAAAAATGCACAGGGGCTTACATTTGCCAATTTATAAAACAGAAGATGGCCAGATTGAATAAAAATGCAATATTTGTTTGTCTACTCTGCAAAAGATCCTATATAAGACTCAAAAAAAAAAAAAAAAGACTGAAAAGGAAAATAAGGAAAATGATAAACCATAAGCCAGGCAAATACTAACTAAAGTAAGACTGAATTAGCTATGTTAATAACAGACAAACTAAAGTACAGAGACATTAAAATTAAAAAATATTGCTTCAGTGTGAAAAAACATTCATCAAGAAGGTACAAAAATTTCAATCTTGCTTACACCTGATAAAATTCATCATTTCATATAAAATGAAAATTGACAGAAATCCCTGTAGAATAAAAAAAAGCATCCATTATTGTTGTAGGACAATCTTTTGAATTTTTGGTGAATTAAGAAAGGGATTAAGGATTTATAGAGTTAAATAATTGGGTTGTAAATCCTTAATTTCTTTAAGTGAAATTTATGTGAATTTAAAAAAAATTGAGTAAACACTGTAAATAGAAATTAAATAAAAAATAATTATTTTAGTGAATTGCTCTGTTCATTTATGTTACTCAAGAATCTATAAAGTAGATGTAAATGCTAGTTTCTGGCCCCTCCACACATGCTTTCCTGTCTCCACAGGACTCTTGGTCCCACATGTTGGATATTATCTAGATCTTGTTGCTTTTCCCTGAAGAAAGTTATTTATTATTTATTTTATCAAGAGAAAGACACAGACTAGAACAGCAAACCTGTGACTTTGCCCAAGGTGAGGGACCTGATAGCCCTGAACTCGACTTCTGGGGAGAAATTATAATTGAGTCGGAGTTGCTGATCCATCTGCAAGAAAACAGAAAACAGAAGAGGCATCAGCAGAGGTCCTCACAGCCAAGGCATAAAACACTCCTGTCTGAAAATAGCTGGAAAACACAGGCAGGGCAGATACCTCTCTGGGACTTTTCTCCCTGGAGAAATGAGAAATGTCTCACTAATTCTCCCACAATGCACATAAAATAACCCTTTCTTTCTTTATTGGTGAAATAAAGGCTTTCACAAAAGTCTTCTCCCTGGGAAATTCTGTACAGCTTTTGACAGGTATTTATCTCCCCACTGAGATTTTCTCACCAAATTCTTTGCTGCAAACAAGCTAACAAATGAAGCTTTTTAGGAAGGACCCTGCAGGATTAACAAGAAAAGGAAAGCAGGTTTTCATTTCCAACTCTCCCTCCTCCCCATTTGGTCCTTAAAACCTTCACCTCCTCCTTTGCTCCAATTGACCTGGCCTCAATCAGGTGTGCCCTGGAGGATTTTCCTGAGCGAATATATTTCAGTTTGACAAAAGTTTTGAGTCTGGGAAGGGGAGACTAGCTGCACAGCTGCCACCAGCATGAACAGCTGATAATACCAATTTGCAGGTGAATAAAAGCCACCAGGGGGATTCTTTGGAACTTTATTTCTAAGATCATCCTTTAGGGAACCTTCCTTTCCACACACGTTAATTCCAATTCCGTCTCTTTGTTCTCTCCATTTCAAGACATGGTTCCCCATCCATCCCTAGGTTTTTCTGTTTGGTCAAAGCCTACCAATTTTTCCAGGCTCTATCACAGCTCATCTGTAGGAAGAGAAGACTAAGACCCCTTCAGCTGTGTGCCTGTCCCAGGATTGCCTTTGGGGAGCCACTGATTGGGAGCCTGGTATTCCTAGCTCGCACTGCTGGACCCTCCTTCTGCAACCACTCCAGCCCAGACAGACCCTCCTCCAGGAACCTCTGGGTCCTGTAGTAGTTTCTGCTGTGAAAGAAATAAGTGGCTATGACTTGTAGTATGTGACTGTAGGCTTTATTCCTTTTTCATACATGGAATTATGCTTTAATACTTGTTGTTTATTGAACACTTGATATGTATGAGACATCATACCAAAGTATCCTTCAAAATGCATTCATATCTAGAATACTGTGAAATAGACATTATTATCCTTGTAGTACAGATGGTGGAAATGATGTCACAGAGATCACAAATTTGGCCAATGCCACACAGCATTACATAGCAGGGACTCCTTGTCACATGGCCTGCCAACCACACAGTATGGCATTTACTTTACTTGTCCATGCCTCTCTAGATGTTTGAACAGCTGGTAGACAATCACTGTATGTTTTTATTTCTGAATTTCTATAAAATTCATTCAATAACCATTTGAGTATCTACTCTGCACCAGACACTTTTCTAGTGCTCCCATGCTTCCAGAGTCCACCTCCTCTAGGAAGCTCTCCTTGAAGCTTTAGTTAGACTAATTGATCCTGTTCTCTGTTCTCATGGTATCTTTCCCTCCCAACTCTAACCTTGCATTTAAGATGCCGTATTGTAATGACAGCAAGAAGATCAAACCATTCAATTCTAGAGAATATCAACCCTGAATATGCACTGAAAGGACTGATGCTGAAGCTCCAATACTTTGGCCACCTGATGGGAAGAGCTGACTCATTGGAAAAAAACACCCTGATGCTGGGAAAGATTGAGGGCAAGAGAAGGGGATTACAGAGGAGGATTTCACTGGATGGTATCATTAACTCAATGGATACTAGTTTGAGCAAACCCCAGGAGAAGGTGAAGGACAAGGAAGCCTGGTGTGCTGCAACTTGTGAGGCTACAAATAATTGGACAGGATTTAATAAGTGAACTACAATTGTAATTAATGATCTGTGTGCTCTCCCCATCTCATTTTTCTCCATTAAGCTATTGGCTCTTTGAAGACGTGGACATTTTATTGATACATGTTTTCTATATGGCCTATTACAATAACTGGAAAAGTAACTCCAAACAGATGTTTGCTGAATGAATAAATAGACATCCTGTGTTGATTCTCTTTCTATCTTGTGGGCTATGAAGCATCCAGTGCCTCATCAGGATGCCTCTGCCTGCCCTGGTAGCCTCTATATCTTAGATACATACAACCCATGGTCCCCATCTGTAATCTTGTAATGCTCAGATGCAGTCCTGCCTTGAAGGAGTTTCTCCCTGCCTTATCTCAGAACTCCAGAGAAGGCGATGGCACCCTACTCTAGTACTCTTGCCTGGCAAATGCCATGGACGAAGGAGCTTGGTAGGCTGCAGTCCATGGGGTCGCTAAGAGTCGGACACGACTGAGTGACTTCACTTTCACTTTACACTTTCATGCATTGGAGAAGGAAATGGCAACTCACTCCAGTGCTCTTGCCTGAAGAATTGCAGGGACGGGGGAGCCTGGTGGGCTGCCGTCTATGGGGTCACACAGAGTCGGACACGACTGAAGTGACTTAGCAGCAGTAGCAGCAGTATCTCAGAACTCTTATCTATTCTCTGGAATTGCCCCTTCCAGCAGGGGGCAGGGTTCCTCCTCTCATGCTTTGTTACTCAGGTTGGAGAGGAGGCTAAAGTGAGTGGGAATTTCCTGCTTAGAAGAGAGCAGTAGGATTCTTAGAACTAAAGGCTGAGCTGGGATTTCTTTAGCTTCTGACTCTTACCTCTTCTCCAGGCCCCCGAAGATCAAGTGATTCCCTCAACATTGTCACATTGTGTAGAAGATCTAATTGTTCTAGTACAGGAGTTATTCCTGACCTACTGTTCTCCTTTATGGGAACTTACCTGGTCTTTTCCACTTTAATCAGATGACAAACAAGGGTGAGAAGGAGTTGAATGACACTCAATTATTTTGTTTCAGTTCAGTTCATTTCAGTCGCTCAGTCGTGTCCAACTCCTTGCGACCCCAGGAACTGCAGCACACCAGGCCTCTTTATCCATCACAAACTGTTGGAGTTCACCCAAACTCATGTCCATTGAGTCAGTGATGCCATACAACCATCTCATCCTCTGTTGTTCCTCTTTTCTCCTGTCCTCAATCTTTCCCAGCATCAGGGTCTTTTCAAATAAGTCAGCTCTTCCTATCAGGTGGCCAAAGTATTGGAGCTTCAGCTTCAACATCAGTCCTTCCAATGAACACCCAGGACTGATCTCCTGTAGGATGATCTTTGCAGTTTGGATCTCCTTGCAGTTCAAGGGACTCTCAAAGGTCTTCTCCAACACCACAGTTCAAAAGCATCAGTTCTTCAGTGCTCAGATTTCTTTATTTTTTTTTTAATTTAAATTTATTTATTTTAATTGGAAGCTAATTACTTTACAGTATTGTATTGGTTTTGCCATACATCAACATGCATCCGCCAAGGGTGTACACGTGCTCCCCATCCTGAACCCCCCTCCCACCTCCCTCCCTATACCATCCCTCTGGGTCATCCCAGTGTACCAGCCTCAGATTTCTTTATAGTCCAACTCTCATATGACTACTGGAAAACCCATAGCCTTGACTAGATGGACCTTTGTTGACAAAGTAATGTCTCTGCTTTTTAATATGCTGTCTAGGTTGGTCATAACTTTCCTTCCAAGGTGATTCATGGCTGCAATCACCATCTGCAATAATTTTGGAGCCAAAAAAATAAAGTCAGCCACTGTTTCCCTATCTATTTTCCATGAAGTGATGGGACCAGGTGCTATGATCTTAGTTTTCTGAATGTTGAGCTTTAAGGCAAATTTTTCACTCTCCTCTTTCACTTTCATCAAGAGGCTCTTTAGTTCTTCTTCACTTTCTGCCATAAGGGTGGTGTCATCTGTATATCTGAGGTTACTGATATTTCTCCCAGCAATCTTGATTCCAGGTTGTGCTTCCTCCAGCCCAGCGTTTCTCATGGTGTACTTGTTTAAGTACTAGTTAAGGTATGGAGACAAAGGTACAATGAGTCAAAGAAGGCTTGGGATACTTTGGGAATGGATTCCAGTCCTTAAGTGGAGTGAGTGCACATGGGGGCACCCCTAGTACTGGCTCAGGTGCTGAGTCACCTATTTGAAAAGCTTAACAAATGCACAGAGCAAAGGCAAAAGGCTGGGGGTGGGGGGGTGGGTAGTTACCATAAACGGTTATTTCTAGGACATCGACTTTATGATAGAGGTTAGGCAATCATTGAAGTCTTCAGTGAGATATACATTATTTTGTTATACTTCTTAACGTTCATTCTATGTTTTAGTATTGTTTTTCTTTTTAATTACTCTTGATGAGGTGGTGAGAGAGTGAAGTATCACAATCTTTTCAAGCTTAGATGCCTAAAATTTGTAATCTGGCCTGGAGAAGGGTTTCCCTGGTGGCTCAGCTGGTAAAGAAGCTTTGTCAATCTTAGAACTGAAGATAGCAATGGCCTTGTCAAGTCATTAAATGAGATTAAAAGAGATGGGAAAAGGAAGGAAATTGAACAAAACTTTTCTTTTGAATAAGCCCTAGATACCAGGCTTCATGCTTGGTCCTTTAGTTATGTTCTTGCTTTCCTATAATGGTTACCAGAACTGACTGAACTCAGCTGCATTTGTACCCCAGCCCACCACCATAACATTTGAACTTTTTTTTTATAGATAAATAGACTGAGCCTCAGAAAGGTGAATAGCAAATCTAAGATCTTATAGGAGATGGAGCGGGAATTCACACATAAGTCTGTCCCGAACTAGGGATCCTTCTCTTAATCTCAAGATCTTTAACTCTCAAAGGAAGTCATTAATTCCATGCTTTTCAAAATGTCAGGCTCCCTCCATCTTTACAGCTGGTAGTTGTCCTGGCATTTTGGTAAATGGGTTTAATTTGTTTAATGTCATTAATATATTTTAAAGAGAGGCACTGAAGTCTACCTCCACCACCATGGGGGCACATGTGCTTTTAAAACCACTGGTCAAATGACAATTCTCAAATCATTACCAGGGTTTCTTACTCTTGGCTGTAGCCCAGTCCCTACAGATTCCTTCCAAAGTCACATAGAGCAGAGAGGAGAAGGTTCAACAACTCAAGGTCCCGAGGTGGTAGGAGAATGTGTTGTTACCTACTGGAGGCCTCTGGCTGGCTGAGCATAGTGATAACCATCTACCCTCTCCTTATAACTGCTTCTGAATAATGCCTGAGACCAGGCAGTAGCTTATCATTTTCTGTTTTTAGTAAACAGTTTGTTCTTTTATTTTCCCCATTGCTTTTGTTTGTTTGGGGGTTTTGTTATTGTTTTAATTTGGCTACCCAGAGCCATATGGGTCATAGTTCCCTGACCAGGGATTGAACCCATGCCTTTGGCAGCGAAAGCCTGGAGTCCTAACCACTGGAAGGCCAGGGAATTCCCTAGGGCTTTTCTAAGTGGGGAGGAAGGAGAAGAAATATGATGGCGGGGGTGGAATGGGAGTGTCACAGAGACAACTATGTTATTTGACTGTTTTAACAAATTGATTTAAATTTAAAAAACAAAATAGGTCTCTGCCTCCACTTCTTTCTGCTACTTTTGTGTTTTTGAAATGCTACATCTTCCACTGATTGTGCTTATCAACCACTGCTTGTGCTTATCATTGACTATTAATTTGGCTGGTGGGAAATCTAGATGGAGAAGAGGGAATATCCCATTGTTCTCTCACCTCCCTGTTTGTGTTTTCATTGATGGAAAAGAAGACAGGAAATAGAAAAAGAGAAAGAGCCATTTATACAAATGCCCACCAGCATGCACCCCAGGTGTCTCACCATAGCCTCATTCAAGACATCTTCCAATAAGAAATCATCATTTCATCTCTATCTCTTAGTCTGACCTCAATCCAAAGACCTTTACCACTTATTTTAAGAGTTAATACTATAGTCAATGCTATTAAATTATAATCACTCAAGGATTGTGATTTGTCTCCTATATTTGCCAATTATTCGTGAACTTCCACCCAATCAAGAAAATGAACAGTCTTGACTTGAGTCTTGAGTCATCATCCATATCCAGAGGGTCACCCAAGGTTACCAAAGTTCTGTCCAGATCTTTCTCAAGTCCTTCTCTCCTTGACTTCCCCACCATACTAGTTGAAGTCCTTATCTTTGCTTCCGGTCTGGTCTCTGTCCCATATCTCATCACTCCCAAATGTGTATTTCCATAGAGAGATCACAGTGAGCCCCTGGAAATGGAAATCTACCCATGCTACTTCCCCTGCCTAAAATCCAGTGGTTTCTTTTCCTCTCTCCCAGGTCCAGTTTAATCTTCTCTGTACAAGCCAAGAAAGAAATGACAACCGGCTCCAGTATGCTTGCCTGGAGAATCCCATGGACAGAAGAGCCTGACATGTTATGGTCCATGGGGTTGCAAAGAGTCAGGCATGACTGAAGCAACTTAGCACATACAAGCCATGTGGGATTAATTTATTTAGTTCAAAAATATTTATTAAAGGCCTTCTGTATGTGAGACACTGCTTGACAAACTGGGGGTCCTGTGGTAATATAAACAAACAAGAATCCCTGTCTTCATGAAGCTTACATTCTAGTGGAGGGAGAAGGGACTTATCTATTAAATAAATAGAAAATTTGTATTGATTGCTAGAAGCATTTAAGTGGTTTAGGATTGAAGTCAAGGAGCTGGGTTGCTATATTACATAAGGCGACTGGAGACGGGGTCCCTGAGTCAATTTTTGAGTGGTATTCCAAAGGAAGTACAAGTAACAGGTAGTGATGCAGGTACATTAACAACTGGATTCTAGGCAAAGCAAAATCTAATGTATTCAAGAGCTCTGGAAAGAGCGAGGATGCATCCGAGTGGCCTGAGTAGAGTTTGAGAGGGTACCGAACTAGGTGAGTGTGTGTGTATCTGTGTGTGTGTTTGTCAGTTAGGAAACTGCGGACAGGGGAGGCCGTCTATAAATTATACTTATTTTTGACTGAGTGGAGGTTCAGTGATCCTAACATCCCCTCCTTGTTCAGGGTGAAGTGAACTGATGCCCAGATGAGGTGGGTGCCCTCCTCTGTGCTCTTGCATCACCCGTCCACACTTCTCCCATAGCCCTTGCTGATCACTTGTGATTTCTTCCTTGCTTGTCTTCCTCATTATTCCACAGTTCAAAGAGGTTGTCAAAACTGAACATGTAGCAGCATCATCTCCTGCCCCCTTCTTGCAAAAAAGCTTCAGATTAAGTAGATCTGGCATAGGACCCAAGAATTAGCATTTCTTGCAAGCTCTCAAGAGATGCTTCTGGAAAGCAGGATGTACCCTGAGGACCACTATTCTAGTTCTCCAAAGGCTGGAGCTGAGTATGATTAGTATGCATCCCCATAACTTGGCTGCTCACTTGGCTTGGGGGCAAAATTCAGAAAATTTGTATTGAGCACCCAAGGTACATTTGCCGGAATGAGAAGAAGCGAAGCAAGGTACCTGAATGGTAAGCCCTCTGCCCTCTCTGTTAATCTTCAAGTGATGCAGTCTTCTGTTGGCAAAGTTCTCTGTATTGATGGTGAATACATGGGTTTCTTCCTTGTTTAGCTGGGAGCGAACTTGTAAGCTTCCTTGAAAGAAAAACATTAGAAATTAGAATTAAAAATAGACCTATAGAGTGTAAAAAAGTGATCAGATTGCTTTTTAATTGATCATGGCTGTTTTATCGTGATCTATGCCATAACCCTTTCATCATTCACATTTTTTAAAAGGTACTATATATGTCGTGACTGTAGCATCTGGGTCCAAATTAAAACTCCTGAGTATAGATGAAATATGCATGTGTGTGTGTGTGTGTGTGTGCTATCAGAAATGAAAATAATTTGATTGTGAAAACTTTAATAAGATTGTCCACACTCTCTTCAGTTTCTATGACTTCCTAGAACTCCTTGTCTTCCTACTTGCCTTCGTGGAATTTCAGAATATGTAATGTGAAACAAGATTGTACAGTAATCTAAGGCAGAATAGGTGAGAGCAATCTGGAGCAGTGAGGTCATTACCCAACAGGGTCATCCAATAGCAGAAGCTCCCTACAGTTAGTCCTGATTCCTCAACTCCCTTTGGTTCTGATCATCATAGATTTTCAACTTGGGAGCTTGTTTTCTCACTTAAAAATTAATAATAGCTCCCTGAAAGTGAAAGTTGCTCAGTCCTGTCTGACTCTTTGCGACCTTATAGACTGTGGCTTGCCAGACTCCTCTGTCCATGGGATTCTCTGGGCAAGAATATTGGAGTGGGTAGCCATTCCCTCTCAGGGATCAAACTCAGGTCTCCTACATTGCAAGCGTATTCTTTACCATCTGAGCCACCAGGGAAGCCAAAGAGGGCTGAGGTGACTATATGAAAGTGAAAATGTTAGTCACTCAGTCATGTCGAACTCTTTGCGACCCCATGGATTGCAGTCCTCCAGGCTCCACTGTGCAAGGAATTCTCCAGGCAAGAATACTGGCGTGGGTTGCCATTCCCTTCCCCAGGGGATCTTCCTGACCCAGGAATCGAACCTGCATCTCCTGCACTACATGCAGATTCTTTACCTTCTGAGCTACCAGGCACCATGTAGGAGGCCCTAATAGCTTCCTAGAAATAGCATATTTGCTGTTGAGAGGCATCTTCACCTGGGGCAAGGGGCCGGCCTGTGGTAGGGAAAGGGCCCCCCTTATAAACTAGCGGGCTGTTCCTTAGCAAGTTCTTTCAGGCTCTTTCTAAGAACTTGGGTTTTTAATACTATTTAATGCAATGTTCTATATAATATATAAATATGTTCCTAATATATCATGCATAAATTTCTAATAGTATACAAATATATATAATAATATAACAAATTTTACATAATATATAATAGATAATTCAACCCAATAAAGTAAATCAGCATGTGATATTTATGTGTTAGGCATGGTATTAAGGCATACATTCCTTGTAGTTATTTGGGATTCTTACCATTTCACTGAGTGAGTCATTCATACACACATTCTGCACACATCTATTTTATAAATCACTTCCATTTTATACATCTTCACTAAAACTTGCCTAGGAACCACACATCTTTGATGTTAATCATCTCAACTGGGACCCTGTCAAAGAATTTATTCTGAAGCCTCTCTGACACTCCAATTTAGGTCTAAAACACTTTATCAATTTCTTAGAGCCATGCACATACTGATCTTACCTACTTAGGAGGTTTTGATGCAATCAGTGCCTCCCAAAGCACCCTAAGAAGATATCCTGAAACCTCTCGCCAACTCCTCTGCACACAACTCCTAGGAGGATAAATTCAATTCAAAACTTTTCAAAAATAAGCTTGCTACCATTAAAGGCTGATTTGCAGTCTTACAGGAGGCACTGGGGTGAGATGGAGATGGTTGGGACCAGAAGTCCATTCATCACCTTCCCTTTAGCATCATATTCAGCTGCTTGGTCAATGAGCAAAAAACATGTGTCTCCTTTCAGCTACTCTGGTGTCACGAGGTTACTGTCACCTTCTTGGATGGCACTGCCCTGGACCCAAAAAGTTCACTGCTCTTAAGCCTTCTTTACCTAATTTATATGCTTCATCTCTCTGCTTTCATTTTCTTCCCCAGTGTCTCCCATCCATACCTTTGCTTCCAAAAGTGTTTAACATAATGATGATCATTTCAAGTGTAGAGTCCCTTAGACAGGGAACTGACTGAGGGAAGATGCTTTGAATCTAATAAATGAACAAACAAACAAACAAAAAAAGGACTGTCCTTGGAAGCAACCTGAATGTCCATCAACAGAGGAACTGATAAAGAAGATGTGGTACATATATACAATGGAACTCAGCCGCTAAAAAAATGAAATAAGACCATTTGCAGCAACATGGATGGACCTAGAAATTCTCATGCTGAGTGAAGTAAGTCAGAAAGAGAAATAACTTATGACATTCCTTTGTATGTGGAATCTAAAAAGAAATTATACAAATAAACTTATTTATAAAACAAACTCACAGATTTAGAGAAAGAACTTGTGGTTCTCAAGGAGGAAGGATGGGGGAAGGGATAGTTAGGGAGTTTGGGATGGACATGTACACACTGCTATATTTAAAATGGATAACCAACAAGGACCTACTGTAGAGCACATGAAACTCTGCTCAATGTTATGTGGCAACTTGGATGGGAGGGGAGTTTGGGGTAAATGGATACATGTATATGTATGGCTGAGTCCCTTTGCTGTTCACCTGAAACTATCACAATAATGTTAATCAGTCTTACTCCAATACGAAATTAAAAAAAATTTTTAAAGGATCTCCTTAGCCAATTGTTCACTATAATTTATCTAGAGAAATGCATCCCCTCTTACATGGTTCATTTTTTTTTCTGTTAGTATATGTTGACATTATATTGCTACATTATAAACAGCATGCATTTACCTGTGTGTGTGTGGATATGGGCTTAAATAAGATGTTCAAAGTATAGAAATGAAATGAAATCGATTTGAGTCTCAGGGCTTTTCCAAATATGCTTCTGGAATAAACATATGTATAAAGGAATGACCTTCTGCTCACCAGCAAGTATGCTGTAAAAGTTTCATTGCATCTTTTTAATACTGGAACATTCTAGCTGTATATGTCCTCACTCTTTTAAGGTCTCCAGTCAAAATTCATATCATTATTTTTAGAACTATACAAGTATTATCAAAGTCACTTTAAAGGTGTTGGAGAAAAATCAATAATTGCAAAAAGTATATTCAAATACAATGATAAAGAATCTAGTTTAAATCAAAGAGGATGTAGACATATTCTGTTAAACATTCTTGCTACTTTCTGGACAGTTACTACCCCTTGACTTCTATCATTCTTGAGTTTTTTTCCATATGACTCCTCTTTCATCTAGAACTTTTTTGTTGTTGTTGTTCCTTCTTCCATATGACAGGTGAAGGAAGAGAGGTGCAGGAAGGTGAATAAATTTTCATCATTTATAATAAGTGATTGACTCAGATTTAGAAATGAAGTTGAGTTAGTTCTAAACAGCATGATTTTCCCATGGAACACAAAGGTCCCATGTGTTCATCTCAGCCAAGAATAGGTCTTCCATTCCAACCTTTCCCATTAAGTTTATTCCTACTCAAACTCCAACATTAAGCATTCAGTTACCTCTTCTAAGAAGCCTTATCTGGCTTTTCCAAGTTGTCCTCTTCTGCTCCTGTGGGTCCTGTGCTCACCTCTGTGTTGTCTGTTTACTTGCTTATTTTTTCTTTCCTTCCTTGCCTCTCTCCCTTCCTTTCTTTCATTCTTTTCTAAACTACATAAATTACTGTCTCAAATTCTGAAGGCTAGAAGTTTGAAATGTTCTCTCAAAGGATCTAGGCTAGGATTCTTCCTTGCTTCTTCTTAGCATTTGGTGGATACCTCCATTCCTTGCTTTGAGAATGCTTTATTCCAATCTCCTTCTTTTCTTCACATGGCTGCTATCTATGTGTATTAGATAGATAGGAAAAGCTACTCTAATACTGTAAAAAGATAATTCTGTTCCTTTTTAGCCACCAATCTACTATATGTATTCTTGACAATCACCTACTTGTGACAATGTAAACATTATGGACTAGAAATTCAAAATTTAAAAAAATCCAACTATTATCTATCTAGTTCATCATCTTGAATTGGGCCTCAGGATAAAGATTCTCACATCTCAGTTTCTTCAAAAACAATATTTTGTTGTAGTTTACTTGTTTCCACTTTGCCAGTTTTCCTATGCTAATCTGTCTTCCATACTGTCATTAGTGCGAGTATTCTAATACAGGCTTACTTGGCCGTGTGATTCTCCTCCAGGATTAATTTTACATGATACATTCCAAGTGTGTAGCCTGACATGCAAAGCCTTCTTCTTACCTTTTCAACTTTATCAACACACACTTTCCATAACTAACAGAACTAGTTAGTTATGAACTAACAGAACTATCAGAATTCCTGAACTAACAGAATTCCTTAAAATAATGCTCCTTCTTGATTTTGTGCATTTTATTTCTTCATCTGAAACTGCCTCTGCCTTCTTACCTGTATGCCAACCCCTTCTCATTTATTAAGACCCAACTCATATGACCCAGGTCTCCACTTTCCTTCAAGACAGGTATGATCTTTCCTTCTTGTATTGTCACTGTGCTCATTTTTGGTAACATTCTCAATGTATCAAGCTTCACTTGTCTTTCTCCTTGAATTTAAGCTTTTCTCAGATGAATAGATGCTTATTCATCTTTTTGTCTTCAGAGAAGAGCACAGAGCCCACTATCTTAAGTCACCAGAAGACACTTGTTGAATAAAATAGGCACTCTATAGAATGTTATTACCACTTTGTCAACATTATATACTAGCAGTTATTCAGTGTCTACTGTGTGTCAGACACAAAATTAACAAATAGTTATAATGTTATACTTATGTCTTTAAGGGATTTGTTATCTAGCTAAAGGGGACAAAATCAAGGTTATACTTTCCTGCTTATATGCCAACCATACATTAGAACTTTAATTTGGTACTAAAGACTTTTTCCCCCAAACTTATCAGATTAGAGAGTAAAATTTCAGTGAGGTAAAATGTCTACAAATAAATAATAATAATAAAAGCAATTATTATGACATTCATAGTGAAATGGATTCAAACCCAGGAGGACAGAACATCAATGTGTATGGTCCTTTCACTGTATCAGGTTGCCTTCAAAGACATGTTTGCTCAAGTAGACAAGTGAGTTGATGAATAGAAAGATGTATGGTTGGGTGAAGGAAAAAGAGGATGATTATTTATAGACAATAGAGATACATGTTTTGTGAATTCAAATAATGAGCAGTTGTAAGAACTGAGATAATGAGAAAGAGTCCTCATAGAAAGAGATTTATTGAAGAAGATAGAACTGAAATAGGCAAAAAGGAAAAGAAAAATACTATGCTTATGTAGCTATAGAGATATAAGCAGAACAATGTGACTGATTTTTATCATGATTTGAATAGAACCAACCAGAGGCCCAGGAGTCATGTATGGATGTGAGAGTTGGACTGTGAAGAAAACTGAGTGCCAAAAAATTGATGCTTTTGAACTGTGATGTTGGAGAAGACCCTTGAGAGTCCCTTGGACTGCAAGGAGATCCAACCAGTCCATTCTAAAGGAGATCACTCCTGGGTGTTCTTTGGAAGGACTGATGCTAAAGCTGAAACTCCAGTACTTTGGCCACCTCATGCGAAGAGTTGACTCATTGGAAAAGACTCTGATGCTGGGAGGGATTGGGGGCAGGAGGAGAAGGGGACGACAGAGGATGAGATGGCTGGATGGCATCACTGACTCAATGGACATGAGTCTGAGTGAACTCTGGGAGTTGTTGATGGACAGGGAGGCCTGGTGTGCTGCGATTCATGGGGTCACAAAAAGTTGGACATGACTGAGCAACTGAAATGAACTGAACTGAACCAGAGGCCAATATGGCTGATAAGCATCTTGATAGACAGTCACCCAACTGATCTTCTCATTTTGAAATGTAGAAACACTAAGACTCTGAAACATGAGTATAGCTTGGAAGAGGGTGGTAACAAAGAGAGAAGTCACAAGGAGAAGACTTGTACTAAAAGGGCAAAGAATTTGAACTTCTTGTAAAGAAAGATCCCGTAAGCCGCTAAACACATGCCTGACTGGACTGATCTACACAAATTGATAGTTTAAAAAAACTGGCCTGGGTATCCCATGTCCAGATCAGATCTAAAAGGGAAGATGGAGGGCCTCCCTGGTGGCTCAGTGGTAAAAAAAAAAAAAAAAAAAAAAATCCACCTGCCAGTGCAGGAGACTCAGATTTGATCTTTCATGCAGGAGGATCCTATGTGTTGGGGAGCAGCTAAGCCCATTCGTCACAATTACTGAGCTGGTGCTCTAGAGCCTGGGAGTTGAAACTGCTGAAGCTTGCATGCCTAGAGCCTGTGCTCTGCAGCAAGAGAAGCCACAGCAATGAGAAGCCTGCACACCACACCTGGAGAGTAGCCCCCAGTAGCCACAACTAGAGAAAAGCCCGCACAGGAACAAAGACTGAACAAAGCCAAAAAATAAATAAATAAGAATAGAAGAGAAGATGAAACTACTAGTTCTCACAAACACAAAACAAAAACTATTGAAGGTGCTAGACCGATGCTATGGAACAGGAATCCATATTAACACTGCTGTTAATATTGCACTTCAATTTCTTGCTTTATCATTTCACTTTGAAGGAAAGAGCTCTTCTACGTGCTGATTGCTGTCCAATCCTTAGCAGCCCATATCAACTACAGATATATGCAGCTTTTAGTGTCTACTAACCAGGCCACCCTCACTGATTAGCTTCTTTTTTATCTTCACTGCCCTACTTAGTGGTAGGTAAGGCAACTATTTCAGTTCAATCACTCAGTTGTGTCTGACTCTTTGTGACCCGATGGACTACAGCATGCCAGGTTTCCCTGTCCATCACCAAATCCCAGAGCTGACTTAAACTCATGTCCATCGAGTCGGTGATGCCATCCAACCATCTCATCCTCTGTCATCCCCTTCCCCTCCTGCTTTCAATCTTTTCGAGCATCAGGGTCTTTTCTAATGAGTCTGTTTCTTTGCATCAGGTAGCCAAAGTATTGGAGCTTCAGCTTCAGCATCAGTCCTTCCAATGAATATTCAGGACTGATTTCCTTTAGGATGGACTGGTTTAATCTCCTTGCAGTCCAAGTGACTCTCAAGAGTCTTCTCCAACATCACAGTTCAAAAGCATCAATTCCTTGGCACTCAGCTTTCTTTATAGTCCAACTCTTACATCCATACATGGCTACTGGAAAAAAAGCTTTGACTAGATGGACCTTTGTTGGCAAAGTAATGTCTCTGCTTTTGAATATGCTGTCTATGCTGGTCATAACTTTCCTTCCAAGGAGTAAGTGTCTTTTAATTTCATGGCTGTAGTCACCATCTGCAGTGATTTTGGAGACCAAAAAAATAAAGTCTGACACTGTTTCCCCATCTATTTCCCATGAAGTGATGGGACTAGATGCCATGATCTTCATTTTCTGAATGTTGAGCTTTAAGCCAACTTTTTCACTCTCAACTTTCACTTTCATCAAGAGGCTTTTGAGTTCCTCTTCACTTTCTGCCATAAGGGTGGTATCATCTGCATATCTGAGGTTATTGATATTTCTCCCAGCAATCTTGATTCTAGCTTGTGTTTCATCCAGCCTGACGGATTTCACATGATGTACTCTGCATATAAGTTAAATAAGCAGGATGACAATATACAATCTTAACATACTCCTTTTCCAATTTGGAACCAGCCTGTTTTTCTATGTCCAGTTCTAACTGTTGCTTCTTGAACTGCATACAGATTTCTTAGAAGGCAGGTCAGGTGATCTGGTATTCCCATTTCTTTCAGAATTTTCCAGTTTGTTGTGATCCACACAGTAAAAGGCTATAGCATAGTCAAAAAAGCAGAAGTAGATGTTTTTCTAGAACTCTCTTGCTTTTTTGATGATCCAGTAGATGTTGGCAGTTTGATCTCTGGTTCCTCTGCCTTTTCTAAAACCAGCTTGAACATCTGGAAGTTCATGGTTCATGTTCTGTTGAAGCCTGGCTTGGAGAATTTTGAGCATTACTTTGCTTGTGTGTGAGATGAATGCAACTGTGTGGTAGTTTGAGCATTCTTTGGCATTACCTTTCTTTGCGATGGGAATGAAAACTGACCTTTTCCAGTCCTGTGGCCACTGCTTAGCTTTCCAAATTTGCTGGTATTTTGACTGCAGCACTTTCACAGCATCATCTTTTAGAATTTGAAATAGCCCAACTGGAATTCTATCACCTCCACTAGCTTTGTTCATAGTGATGCTTCCTAAGGCCCACTTGACTTTGCATTCCAGGATGTCTGGCTCTAGGAGGCACTTATTTACTTGGTGGTAAATAAGAAGGACTCCTAGGTCAAGGCTCTAGGAGTCCTTATTTCGTTTATTTCCTCTATGAGCTACATATGTCACACATTTAAGTCATCAGCAGCTCCCTGGTCTCTATAAAGTAAATCCTATGTCTCTGTACCTCTTTCCAGCTCAACCATCATGCCCTCATCATTCCATCATCATCTCTCACCAGGACTATTGCAATGCATCTGAACTAACTTCTCAGATTCCAATCTTAGCTCTTTTCCCTCACACTCATACATTCTTTATTGGGCAGTCTAAATAAGCTTTCTGAAATATGTATCTGATATTGCTACTTAAAATGTTTTAATGATACCCCAATGTACTTAGAATAAAATCCAAATTCTTTCTCATAGATCATATTTAACCTTATCTCATTCTACATTTTCCCTCATTCACTAAACTCCAGCTACTGCATACCCACATTATGCTCCCATAATGTGCCAAGTCCACTCCTGTCTTAGAGTCTTTACATCTGCTTTCTCTACAACCTGGAATGTTCCTCTTACAGATATCTGCCAGGAATCCCCTCCTCATTCATGGGCTAAATCCATGCAGTGATGCCTTCTGTAGCCATGTACTCCTAATTCAATACCTCCATCTAAGAGTGCTTTCCAAATTGCTAGTCATAATTGACTAGTACATCATAGAATGAATAACAGAATTCAGTATTTGTTGTTACTAACTGCACCCTCTCTAATTCCAGTTATAAGCATTTCACTCTCTGAATACAATATTCTCCCCTTCATTTTCCCTTCATCTAATCCCCAAATTCCCATAATCTTTTTTTATTTGTTTGTCTGTTTAATTGTACTTGGTTTACATGCTATGTTAGTTTTAGGCATACACAGTGATTTAGTTCATATATATATAGATTTTATATATATGTGTGTGTGTGTGTGTGTGTGTGTGTGTGTGTGTTCATTCTTCTTCAGATTATTTTCTCTTGTAGATTATTACAAGATATTGAGTGTGCTATCCAGTAAGTCTTTTTTTTTTTATTTTATATAAAGTAGGGTGTATATGCTAATCCCAACTCCTAATTTATCCCTCCTGCCTTCCCCTTTGGTAATCATAAGATGGTTTTCTCTGTCTGTGAGTCTATATGTTTTGCAAATAAGTTCATTTGTGTCATATTTTAGATTCCATACATAAGTTATAGCAAATGGTATTTTGTCTTTTTCTATCTTACTTCACTTTTAGTAAGATAATCTCTAGGTCCATCCATGTTGCTGCAAATGCCATTATTTCATTCTTTGCTATGGTTGAATAATATTCCATTGTAGTATATACCATATATTATTTATGCATTCATCTGTTGATGGAGACTCTTAGGTTGCCTCTATGTCTTGGCTATTGTAAACAGTGCTGTAATTGAATGCATACATCTTTCCAAATTATAGTTTTCTCCAGATGTATGCCCAGGAGTGGAATCATTTGATTATATTGTAAAACATTTTATTTTTTTAATTTTTATTTTATTTTTAAACTTTACAATATTGTATTGGTTTTGCCATATATCAACATTCATCCACCACAGGTATACATGTGTTCCCCATCCTGAACCCTCCTCCCTCCCCGTACCATCCCTCTGGGTCCTCCCAGTGCACCAGCCCCAAGCATCCAGTATCGTGCATCAAATCTGGACTGGCAACTCATTTCATATATGATATTGTACATGTTTCAGTGCCATTCTCCCAAATCATTCCACCCTCTCCCTCTCCCAGAGCGCAGAATACATCAGTGTCTCTTTTGCTGTCTTGTATACAGGGTTATTGTTACCATCTTTCTAAATTCCATATATATGCGTTAGTATACTATATTGGTGTTTTTCTTTCTGGCTTACTTCACTCTGTATAATAGGCTCCAGTTTAATTCACCTCATTAGAACTGATTCAAATGTATTCTTTTTAATGGCTGAGTGTTGAGTGTATTGTAACACGTTTTAAAAAATGGGCAGAAGATCTAAATAGACATCTCTGAATAAAAATACAGATGACCAACAGGCCATCATTAATAATTAATAATTAGAGAAAACATCATCAATTATGATGTTTAACATCATTAATAATTAGAGAAAATGCAAACCAAAACCACAATGATGTGTCCATTCACACCAGTCAGAATGTCCATTATCAAAAAATCTACAAATAAATACTGGAGATGATGTGGAATGAAGGAAATCCTCTTGCACTGTTGTTGGAATGTGAATTGGTACAGTCAGTCTGAAGAACAGTAAGGAGTTTCCTTAAAAAACTAAAAAGAGTGCTATAATATATTCCACAGTCCTTATTATAAAGATTAACCTCACCAACTACTCAGTGTTCCTCAACCCCTTCATGTCCTCTCTTCTCTCCTCACCCAACTCATATTGCTGGTCCATAAATATGACTTGGCCAAGAGAAGCTATCCCACGTCCAAGGTCGGGGCAGCGGCTGTGCTTTCCTGGAGCAGCTGTGAAGAGACACCCCACGTCCAAGGTAAGAGAAACACAAGTAAGACGGTAGGCGCTGAGAGAGGGCATCAGAGGGCAGACAGACTGAAACCAAAATCACAGACAATTAGCCAATTTGATCACACAGACCACAGCTTGTCTAACTCAATAAACTAAGCCATGCCATGTGGGGCCACCCAAGACGGACAGGTAATGGTGGAGAAGTCTGACAGAATGTGGTCCACTGGAGAAGGGAATGGAAAACCACTTCAGTATTCTTGCCTTGAGAACCCCATGAACAGTACAAAAAGGTAAAATGATAGGACACTGAAAGATGAACTCTCCAGGTCGGTAGGTGCCCAAGATGCTACTGGAGATCTGTGAAGAAATAACTCCAGAAAGAATGAAGGAAAGGAGCCAAAGCAAAAACAATACCCAGTTGTGGATGTGACTGGTGGTAGAAGCAAGGTCCAATGCTGTAAAGAGCAATATTGCATAGGAACCTGGAATGTTAGGTTCATGAATCAAGGCAAATTGGAAATGGTCAAACAGGAAATTATAAGAGTGAATGTCAACATTCTAGGAATCAGTGAACTAAGATGGACTGGAATGGGTGAATTTAATTCGGATGACCATTATATCTACTGCTGTGGGCAAGAATCCCTTAGAAAAAATGGAGTAGCCATCATACTCAACAAAAGAGTCTGAAATGCAGTACTTGGATGCAGTCTCAAAAACAACAGAATGATCTTTGTTTGTTTCCAAGGCAAACCATTATACATCATGGTAATCCAAGTCTATGCCCCAACCAGTAATGTTCAAGAAGCTAAAGTTGAATGATTCAATGGAGACCTATGAGACCTTTTAGAACTAACACCCAAAGAAGATGTCATTTTCATTATAGGGGCTGCTGCTGATAAATCACGTCAGTTATGTCTGACTCTGTGCAATCCCATAGATAGCAGCCCACCAGGCTCCTGTCTCTGGGATTCTCCAGGGAAGAATATTGGAGTGGGTTGCCATTTCCTTCTCCTCATTATAGGAGACTGGAATGCAAAAGTAGGAAATCAAGAAATACCTGGAGTAACAGGCAAATTTGGCCTTGGATTATGGAATGAAGCAGGGCAAAGGCTAATAGAGTTCTTCCAAGAGAACACACTGGTCATAGCAAAGACCCTCTTCTAACAACACAAGAGAAGACTCTACACATGGACATCACCTGATGGGCAACATTGAAATCAGACTGATTATATTCTTTGCAGCCAAAGATGAATAAGCTCTATACAGTCAGCAAAAACAAGACTGGGAGCTGACTGTGGCTCAGATCATGAACTCTTTATTGCCAAATTCAGACTGAAATTGAAGAAGTGGGGAAAACCACTGGACCATTCAGGTATAACCTAAATCAAATCCCTTATGATTATACAGTGGAAGTGAGAAATAGATTTAAAGGACTAGATTGGATAGACAGAATGCCTGATGAACTGTTAAGGCTATGGTTTTTCCTGTGGCCATGTATGGATGTGAGAGTTGGACTGTGAAGAAGGCTGAGTGCCGAAGAATTGATGCTTTTGAACTGTGGTGTTGGAGAAGACTCTTGAGAGTCCCTTGGACTGCAAGGAGTTCCAAACAGTCCATTCTGAAGGTGATCAGCCCTGGAATTTCTTTGGAAGGAATGATGCTAAAGCTTAAACTCCAGTACTTTGGCCACCTCATGGGAAGAGTTGACTCATTGGAGAAGACTCTGATGCTGGGAGGGATTGGGGGCAAGAGGAGAAGGGGATGACAGAGGATGAGAGATGGACAGAGGTTCATGACATTGTACAAGAGAAAGGGAGCAAAACCATCCCCAAGAAAAAGTAATGCAAAAAAAGCAAAACTGCTGTCTGAGGAAGCCTTACAAATAGATGTGAAAAGAAGAGAAGTGAAAAGCAAAGGATAAAAAGAAAGATATATCCATTTGAATGCAGAACTCCATAGAATAACAAGGAGAGATAAGAAAGATTTCCTCAGTGATCAATGAGCAGAAATAAAGGAAAACAATAAAATGAGAAAAACTAGAGAGCTCTTCAAAAAAAAAAATTAGAGTTACCAAGGGAATATTTCATGTAAAGATGGGCACAATAAAGGACAGAAATGGTATGGATTTTGCAGAAGCAGAAGATATTAAGAAGAGGTGGCAAGAATGCACAGAAACTGCACAAAAAAGTTCTTCACAACCCAGATAATCATGATGGTGTGATCACTCACCTAGAGCCAGACATTCTGGAATCTAAAGTCAAGTGGGCCATGGGAAGTATCACTATGAACAAAGTCAATGGAGGTGATGAAATTCCAGTTGAGCTATTCCAAATCCTGAAAGATGATGCTGTAAAAGTGCTGCACTCAATATGCCAGCAAATTTGGAAAACTCAGCAGTGGCCACAGGACTGGAAAAGGTCAGTTTTCATTCCAATCCCAAAGATAGGCAATGCCAAAGAATGCTCAAACTACCACACAATTGCACTCATCTCACATGCTAGTAAAGTAATGCTCAAAATTCTTCAAGTCAGGCTTCAGTAATATGTGAGCTGTGAAATTCCAGATGTTCAAGCTGGTTTTCGAAAAGGCAGAGGAATCAGAGATCAAATTGCCAACATCTGCTGGATCATCGAAAAAGCAAGAGAGTTCTAGAAAAACATCTATTTCTGCTTTATTGACTATGCCAAAACCTTTGACTGTGTGGATCACAACAAGCTGTGGAAAATTCTGAAAGAAATGGGAATATCAGACCACCTGACCTGCCTCCTGAGAAATCTGTATGCAGGTCAGGAAGCAACAGTTAGAACTGGACATGGAACACCAGACTTGTTCCAAATAGGAAAAGAAATATGTCATGGCTATATATTGTCATCCTACTTATTTAACTCATATGCATAGTACATCATGAGAAATGCTGGGCTGGATGAAGCACAAGCTGGAATCAAGATTGCCGGGAGAAATATCAATAACCTCAGATATGCAGATGACACCACCCTTGTGGCTAAATGTGAAGAAGAACTAAAGAGCCTCTTGATGAAAGTGAAATAGGGGAGTGAGAAAGTTGGCTTAAAGCTCAACATTCAGAAAACTAATATCATGGCATCTGGTCCCATCACATCATGGCAAAATGATGGGGAAATTGTGAATAGTGGCTGACTTTATGTTTCTGGGTTCCAAAATCACTGCAGATGGCAATTGCAACCATGATATTATAAGATGCTTACTCCTTGGAAGGAAAGTTATGACCAACATAGATAGCATATTAAAAATTCAGAGACATTACTTTGTCAACCAAGTTTCGTCTACTCAAAGCTATGGTTTTTCCAGTGGTCATGTATGGATGTGAAAGCTGGACTGTACAGAAATCTGAGCATTAAAGAATTTTTGCTTTTGAACTGTGGTGTTGGAGAAGACTTTTGAGAGTTCCTTGGACTGCAAGGAGATCCAACCAGTCATCCTAAAGGAGATCAGTCCTGGGTGTTCATTGGAAGGACTGATGTTGAAGCTGAAACACCAAAATTTTGGCCAACTGATGGGAAGAGCTGACTCATTTGAAAAGTCCCTGATGCTGGGAAAGATTGAAGGTAGGATGAGAAGGGGACAACAGAGGATGAGATGGTTAGGGTATCACTGACTCAATGGACATAAGTTTGGGGCAACTCCAGTTGGTGATGGACAGGGAGGCCTGGTATGCTGAGGTTCATGGGATCGCAAAGAGTCAGACACGACTGAGCAACTGAACTGAACTGAACTGAACTGAACCATGACTCTCCTCTCCTATAGATTCTCAACTCCCTTGGTCTACTCTACTTCACTGAGAAGGTATTTGGCAGAAAAATAACTGCTAAAACCATCCTTCACTCTATCTTTGCAAGGTTCAGCTGGTAGAAAAATGTATAAACCCTGTAAATTGCTTATGAGCCACTTTAAATTATTCATGACCAACTTCAAGTGGGGCTTTCTTGTGTTCTCTCAACCTCATTGTATTTCCTAAGTCCATTCACCTACTGACTCAGAAAGCTACTTAATGGTATTTAGTCTTTGCTCAAATCTCCATCTTACCCTCTCCTTCTCCCATCTCAGTTAATAACCATGACTCCTGCTTCTCTAAGAAAACTGAAGCAATCAGAAGAAAACTCCCTGAAACTTCTCCCACCATATTGACTAACAGATCAATTTCTGAGCCTGTATGGTTTCTCTACCTTTATAACTTAGATGAATTGTCAATACTTTTACTTAAATTTATCCTTACTTCACATTCTCCTGACCTGTTTCAAGACCTCACTCAAACAATATCCCCTTTCTTTACCACTATTCTTCCTCTCTATGACATAATTCCCATTAGCAATTTTTTCCAGCTTTCAATGGAATAAAAAGAAACCTCTTCAACTTTCTTAACTTTAGCCATGGTCACATTTCTCTGGTCTTCTGGCTTACAAGGAAACTCCTATTAGGCATCATGTTACACTTTCTGAATCCTATTCCTTTTTTCCATTTGCTCTTAAACTTCATCTGGTAAGATTTTACCCCAGAGTCTCCATGAAAATTTCTTTGCCCAAATCATCAATAACTTTCACGTTGTTAAATCTAATTTTCCATTCAGGATCTCCAGTTTATTCTCACTAGCATTTTATCCAATCACTTTCTTCTCTTCTATAAAACTATTTGCTTGGCTTCCAGGATATGACTGTCTCCTAGTCATCTTCCCACTTCACTGGCTCCTCTGTCTTCCTCCCCATTTCTGAATCCTTATTTTCTCCTTGACCTCTTAATGTTGAAGTTTCAAGGCTCAGCCTGTGGACTTCTCTTCTCTATCAGTACTCACTGCCTTGATAATTTTGTCTAAAATTATGGTTCCAAATACCATTTTTTTGTGGTTTCTTATGACTATTGTAGCACATAGTTCTAGATGCTAGAAGTCTGAAATCTAAGTATCATCAGGTCCATATCGCCACCAAATACTCTAGGGGAAAGTCTTTCCTTTGTTTCCTGTGAGTTTCTGGTAGCTCTTGGCACTCCTTTGTGTTCCTTGACTTGTAGCTGCATCATTCCCACAGTTGTCTCTATTGTTATGTTATGTGGCCTTATTCCCTTTGTGTGTCCATTTATGTGTCTCTGTGTCTCTATATCCTTATCTCCCTCTTCTTATAAGGACATCGGTGATTCGATTTAGGTCCCATTCTAATACAGCATGACTTCACTTTAACCTTGTTTCCAATAAAGTTCACATTCTGACGTTCCAGCTAGACATCAGTTGGCGGGGTTGGGGGTGGTGAGGTGGGGGAGGTGGAAATCTATTGAAGCCAGTATAGTATCTACGGAGAAGGCAATGGCACCCCACTCCAGTACTCTTGCCTGGAAAATCCCACGGACAGAGGAGCCTAGTAGGCTGCAGTCCATGGGGTCGCTAAGAGTCGGACACGACTGAGCGACTTCACTTTCTCTTTTCACTTTCATGCATTGGAGAAGGAAATGGCAACCCACTCCAGTGTTCTTGCCTGGAAAATCCCAGGGACAAGGAAGCCTGGTGGGCTGCCGTCTATGGGGTCACACAGAGTCGGACACGACTGAAGTGACTTAGCATAGCATAGCCTCCAGCTTGGTCATATGCCCTCAACTTCAGACTCTTCTAATCAATTGTCTCTCTTCTTGTTTGGCTAGTAGGCATCTCAAATTTAATACACCCAAGACTGAACTCATGATCTCTTCTAAACCTGCTTATTCTATGACTCTTCCCTACTTAACCACTGACAATCCTATAAATTCAGGTGCTGAGCCAAATAAAAAAAAATCTTGGGTTCCTCTCTGGTGTCATATCTTGTGTCGAACAGGTAATGACAGTTTGATGCCCCACCTTCCAAAATACACCTGAGTCTAACCACTTTTTTCATTCCTCACCAATTCCTCTATTGCTAATCCTCACCCCAGCCAGCCAGCATTTCTCATCCAGACTAATTCAATAGCCTCCTAACTACTCTTCTTCTCTTCTAACCCCCTGTATACTATTCTCCATGGAACCTCTAGAGAAGTCCTGTTCATGTATAAATGAGCCTAACTACTCCTCTGCGTGTTCAGTGGGCCCTCATCTTTCCCAGTTTAGTTTAGTAGGCATTTTTTTTCCCTTTATTGAAGTATAGTTGATTTACAACATTGTTTTAATTTCAGGTGTACAGCAAAGCAATTAATATGTATATATGCATGTGTGTTAGTCACTCAGTCATGTCCAGCTCTTTGCAACCCCATGGACTGTAGCCCACCAGGCCCCTCTGTCCATGAAATTCTCCTGGCACAAATACTGGAGTGGGTTACCATGCTCTTCTCCAGGGTATGTATATATATATCCTTTTAAATATTATTATAACATAATTATATATTATTACAAGATATTGAATATTTAATGTAGTTCCCTATGCTATACAGTAGATCCATATTGTTTATTTGTATATAGTCCTGTGTATATACTAATACCTAACTCCTAGTTTATCCCTTCCCACTTTAGTGACCATAGTTTTTTTTTTTTTTTTTTAATATACATTTATTTATTTTGATTGGAGACTAATTACTTTACAATATTGTATTGGTTTTGCCATACATTGACATGAATCCACTACGGGTGTACATGTGTTCCCCATCCTGAACCCCTCTCCCACCTCCCTCATCATCTTTTCTGAGTCTGTGATTCTATTTCTGTTTTGTAAAGAAGTTCATTTGTATCCTTTTTTTTTTTTTTTTTAAGTTTCCTCATAAAAGTGATATCATACCTTCTTTGTATTTCTCTGTCTGGCTTATTTCACCTACTATCATAATCTCTAGGTCCACCCATGTTGCTATAAATAGCATTATTTCATCCTGTTTATGGCTGAGTAATACTCTACTGTATATACACACCACATCTTCTTCCTATGTTCATTTGTTGATGAACATTTAGGTTGCTTTTATGTCTTGGCTATTGTAAATAACGCTGCTATAAACATAGGGGTGCATGTATCTTCGAATTCGAATTTTCATCTTTTCCATATATATGCCCAGATAGAAAGCAATTTCCTTGCTGTTATTACAAGGTCCTAAGGCCTTATATTTGTTTTTCTAGTAATCATGTATGGATGTGAGTATTGGATCATAAAGAAGGTTGAATGCCAAAGAATTGATGCTTTCAAACTGTGAGGCTGGAGAAGATTTTGGAGAGTCCCTTGGACTGAAAGGAGATCAAACCAGTCAATCTTAAAAGAAATCAACCCCGAATATTTATTGGAAGGACTATTGCTGAAGCTGAAGCTCCAATACTTTAGCCACCTGATGCAAAGAGCAGGCTCTTTAGAAAAGACCCTGATGCTGGGGAAGATTGAGGGCAGGAGGAGAGGGCAACAGAGGATGAGGATGAGATGAGTAGAGAGCATCACCGACTCAATGGACATGAATTTGAGTAAAATGTGGGAGATAGTGGAGAACAGTGGGGCCTGGTGTGCTACAGTCCATGCAGTCACAAAGAGTCAGCCATGACTTAGTGACTGAACAATAACAAGGCCTTATATCACCTCTCTGTCCTCATCAGGTACTACATTCCTCCTTGTCTCTGGATCCAGCCACGATGCTTTCCTTACCAGTTCCTAGAGAACATGCACACCTCTGTTTCAGGACTTTGCATTCCCTATTTTCTCTGGAATGATCTTCTCAGGGTATTCACAGAGCTTTTCCACCCCACTGTCAACTCCCTCATGTCTTTGCTCAAATAGAAATGGTTTCAAGAGCTCTTTTCTGATGACCATGTCAAAACCTCCAAGATCCTTACCTCACTTAAACATATCTTTAATTCCTTTACTTTGCTCTTTTTTCCCAATAGAGCTTTTCATTTTAGAATATTTTGCTTCTTGCTATATGTATTATTTACTATCTATAGCTTTCCATTAGAATGAACAAGTATGTGTGTGTGTGTGTGTGTGTGTGTGTGTGTGTGTGTGTGTGTGTGTGTTCAGTTGCTCAGTTGTGTCTGAATCTTTGTGACCCCGTAGACTGTAGCCTGCCAGACTCCTCTGTCCGTGGAATTTTCCAGACAAGAATACTAGAGTGGGTTGATATTTCTTACTCCAGGGGATCTTCTCAACCCAGAAACTGTGCCTACATCTCTTGCATCTCCTGCCTTGGCAGGAAGATCCTTTACTACTGCACCATGAGCCGCTATATATAGGGAAAACATTGTTTCAGACATACAAACCCATGCTGGATCACTATGTAAGAACATTTTTATTGCATATTTTGTCCAGACATTGTTGGAAAGTCCAGGTCCTTCAAATAGCTATTTTCATAGTATTTATCACCAACCTACTCATTTATTAATTTTTACACTTTAAAATTTGTTTAGTGATTTTCATTCCCCATTTAAATTGAAAGCTCCATGATAACAGAGCCTTACTTGTGTTTTCCCCTGGGATATTCTTAGTGTTGAGAAAAATGCCTGACATATAGTTGGAGTCAGTGGAGGTCAAAAAATATTTATTGAAGTCTTTATAGAATGAATGAATAGGTAGTTTCAATGATATATGAAATATATTTCCTTTATCTCAAATATGCTTAATTATATATATAATGTAAACAATTGTTTATAAGTTGACAGCAATAATTGTTGGAAAAAGCAATGGCACCCCACTCCAGTACTCTTGCCTGGAAAATCCCATGGATTGAGGAGTCTAGTGGGCTGCAGTCCATGGGGTTGGTAAGAGTCGGACACGACTGAGTGACTTCACTTTCACTTTTCACTTTCATGCATTGGAGAAGGAAATGGCAACCCACTCCAATGTTCTTGCCTGGAGAATCCCAGGAACACGGGAGCCTGGTGGGCTGCCATCTATGGGGTCGCACAGAGTTGGACACAACTGAAGCGACTTAGCAGCAACTGCAACAGCTATAATTGTAACAATTATAATTTTCTAGCTATTAATGTTAGCTACTGTCATTCTTGTAATCAGTATCATTAGAATTTCATTTATTGCCCATTTTGTTCTAGGAATTGTCTTAAATGCTTTTATCATATTTCAACTTTAAACCTCAAAAATACATTCTATATATTATTATTATTATGCTGATTGTACATATGAGGGCAATTTAGCTTGTCTGAGCTAGTTAGACATTTAAATTTCAGCCATTTCACACAGGCTTTTCTCCAGTCTAATTGTAATCTGCATTTGCCACCACCTCACAAGCCTAGAAAGGTAGTACCCAAACTCTGCATCTCTTCCTTAGCACCCACCATATGAAAATAAAGCTTTTAATAAAGTTCATTTAGATGAAGCCATAATGTTTGTTTGATAATCCCACTTAGACTTCACAAAGGAAACATTTAAAAAAAAGTTGTGGCTATTCTGAAACCAAACTCAATTGTCCAGAGCTTGTTGTCAAATCACCACAAGCACAACTGAATGCTAAATTTCATGAGATGTTTCCAAGCTTAAAAAAAAAAACAAACAAAAAAAATCTTTTAAATCTTCTTTGAAAAAGAGAAAGTTTGTACTTAAAAGCTGCACACTCCATGGAAGACAAAGTCCATTTGCACAGCAAAGTTAAACATTATGTTCATTCTTCCCAAGTTTCTATCTTTGGCAAGGTGAGGACAGATTAGAACCCTAAAGAATCAGCCACCCTAAAAAATATTCCTAGTTCTTTGAGAATTTCTCACGAGTCAGTAATTGCAATGCACTGCGGCTTTCAGATCCATTCAGTTAAGATGATTTTCTACAGTTCAATTCATTCCTTATTCAAAAGCAACCTTGAAAACTCTCAGAGGAAGTAATAAACAGGTACCAAGTCTTCTAGCCTATTTGGTGATGGGTTGTGGTTTACTTCATTCAGCACTATTCTAAGCACCTTCATAAGCAACAATTATCTTCTTCTATTTCAGCCTTTCTGTTTACGTTTGCACAAAATATTCCACAACCGCTTACCTTTAACAGTTGTTCGCATAGAAACAGAGCCCCATCAAAATGCAGACCAACCGCCCCTCTTCCATTGTAGTCTGCCCAAACCCATCATTGTTTCTCTGCATCATGTAATGTCAGCCTTTTTTTCAGCCACAGAAAAATACACAAAATTATGAAATTAGGAGTTTAATTTTTAATTTACCAGTTGATATGTATGGATGAAACCACACAAGTTCTTCTGGTTCATGGTTGTCCTCTGAATTGAGTCCTTACTGCATGTGTAAAAGGCACACACCACAAAACATAATGGGAAAAACTGACTGATGCTTTATGTGCTTGGAGACTTCATCATGCTACTACAGATCTATTTTCCTTTCTTCTGAGACCCAGTTAGAGTTCACTTCCATTTAAAAACTCCTCCCCTTATTTGTGTATGATTTAGGAGGTTTGAAGGCAATAGTCATTAGAACTAGACATTGTAATTAGTCTTTAAAGTATTCAGGATGAGGCAGCTTTGTAAATTGTATGTCCTCTTTTTATGATCCAATTGCTTTTGAATATAGAAGCTTTTGATCACGGCACTTACAATTTTACAATATTTGGAGCAAATGTTAGTTGTGTGTGTTTTTGAACATTTTTAAAAAGTTTTTGAGTACCACAGATCCCGGTGATATAAAGCAATGCCAATTCACAGAAATATTGGGTCACGCTTGGTGATTTGTTTCCTGGGTGGTAAAAATGCTGCTAAGCCCACTACATACCTGTAACAAGGGGCTCCTACTTATTTTTTATACCTCCCCATGCCCAGTGCTGAACTCCACAAAGCAGACCTTCCATCAACACATGGCAAAGATCCAAGCCCCTTGATGTAACTGGAACAGTGATAATGACACTACCCAGAGAAGAAAGATTCAGCCTTTCTCCCAAGATGCACACAGCCTAGTATGCGACCCAAAAAAGAAGACCATTACAATACAGGGAGGAGAGATGTGGGAAAAGGATATATACATGGAAGAAAACTGAAAAATCACCAGAGCTTTGCTAGGGGTGTTAAACCCTGAATCAGTCATGAAGAGCACATAAAAGTTAGCCACTAATATGAGAGTAAAGAAGTGGGTTTTCTAGAGGAAACAGTATGTCAAAGGGAGGGAAATGGAATAGACAATGGACTGCAAGTCTGTAGTTGAGTAGAAGGCAGTTATTACTATCGAGAATAAGTAGAAAGCAATACTAATAAAAATTTGGGATGTGAAACACAATTGTGTTTTTAGGAAAGCTATCCTGGAAAAGGCAATGACAACCTACTCCAGTACTCTCTCCTGAAAAATCCCATGGGTGGAGGAGCCTGGTAGGCTGCAGTCCATGGGGTCGCAAAGAGTCAGACATGACTGAGTGACTTCACTTACATTTTTCACTTTCAAGCAATGGAGAAGGAAATGGCAACCCACTTCAGTATTCTGGCCTGGAGACTCCCAGGGATGGGGGAGCCTGGTGGGCTGCCTTCTATGGGGTAGCACAGAGTCAGACACGACTGAAGCAACTTAGCAACAGCAGTGGCAGGAAGAAAGCTATCCAAGTGGTGATAGTGGTAAAGAGCCCATCTGCCAATGTAGGAGACATAACAGACATGGGTTCAATCCCTGGTTCTGGAAGATCCCCTGGAGGAGAGTACAGTAACCCACTCCTATATCTTTTCCTGAAGAATCCCATGGACAGAGGAGACTGGCCAGATACAGTCCATAGGGCAACAAAGACTTGGACATAACAAAAGCAAAAGAACAGAAGCAAAAAACAAAGTAGAAGAGGAAAGATACTCCCATTTGAATGCAGAGTTTCAAAGAAGAGCAAGGACAGACAAAAAAGCCTTCCTCAGTGACCAATGCAAAGAAATAGATGTAAACAACAGAAAAGGAAAGACTAGAGATCTCTTCAAGAAAATTAGAGATACCAAGGGAACATTTCATGAAAAGATGGGCTCAATAAAGGACAGAAATTGTATGGACCTAACAGAAGCAGAAGATATTAAGAAGGTGGCAAGAATACACAGAAGAACTATACAAAAAAAGATGTTTATGACCCAGATAATCACGATGGTGTGATCACTCACCTAGAGCTAGACATTGTGAAATCTGAAGTCAAGTGGGCCTTAGAAAGCATCACTATAAACAAAGCTAGTGGAGGTGATGGAATTCCAGTTGAGCTATTCCAAATCCTGAAAGATGATGGAAAGTGCTGCACTCAATATGCCAGCAAATTTGGAAAACTCATCATTGGCCACAGGATTGGAAAAGGTCAGTTTTCATTCTAATCCCAAAGAAGGCAATGCCAAAGAATGCTCAAACTACCACACAACTGCACTAATCTCACATGCTAGTAAATTAATGCTCAAAATTCTCCAAGCCAGGCTTCAGCAGTACGTGAACCATGAACTTCCAAATGTACAAGCTGGTTTTAGAAAAGGCAGAGGAACCAGAGATCAAATTTCCAACATCTGCTGGATCATGGGAAAAGGAAGAGAGTTTCAGAAAAACATCTAGTTCTGCTTTATTGACTATGCCAAAGCTTTTGACTGTGTGGATCACAATAAACTGTGGAAAATTCTGAAAGAGATGGGAATACCAGACCACCTGACTTGCCTCTTGAGAAACCTATATGCAGGGCAGGAAGCAACAGTTAGAACTGGACATGGAACAACAGACTGGTTCCAAATAGGAAAAGCAGTATGTCAAGGCTGTATATTGTCACCCTGCTTATTTAACTTATATGCAGTGTACATTATGAGAAATGCTGGGCTGGAGGAAGCACAAGCTGGAATCGAGATTGCCGGGAGAAATATCAATAACCTCAGATATGCAGATGACACCACCCTTATGGCAGAAAGTGAAGAGGAACTCAAAAGCCTCTTGATGAAAGTGAAAGTGGAGAGTGAAAAAGTTGACTTAAAGCTCAACATTCAGAAAACAATGATCATGGCATCTGGTCCCATCATTTCATGGCAAATAGATGGGGAAACAGTGGAAACAGTGTCAGACTTTATTTTCTGAGCTCCAAAATCACTGCAGATGGTGACTGCAGCCATGAAATTAAAAGATGTCTACTCCTTGGAAGGAAAGTTATGACCAACATAGATAGCATATTGAAAAGCAAAGACATTACTTTGCCAACAAACTCTCATCTAGTCAAGGCTATGATTTTTCTAGTGGTCATGTATGGATGTGAGAGTTGGACTGTGAAGAAAGCTGAGCACCAAAGAATTGATGCTTTTGAACTGTGGTGTTGGAGAAGACTCTTGAGAGTCCTTGGACTGCAAGGAGATCCAACCAGTCCATCCTAAAGGAGATCAGTCCTGGGTGTTCATTGGAAGGACTGATGGTAAAGCTGAAACTCCAGTACTTTGGCCACTTCATGCAAAGAGTTGACTCACTGGAAAAGACCCTGATGCTGGGAGGGATTGGGTGCAGGAGGAGTGGGACAAAAGAGGATGAGATGGCTGGGTAGTATCACCAATTCAATGCACATGAGTTTGGGTGAACTCTGGGAGTTGATGATGGATAAGGAGGCCTGGCATGCTGCGATTCATGGGGTTGCAAAGAGTCGGACGTGACTGAGTGACTGAATTGAACTGAACTGAAAGCAACGTAACACACACACTTAATGCACGCACAGCTATAACCTCTATCAAGCCATATTTTTCAACTTATCATATTGCTTTCTCTAAATGATTTTTATAAAATTAATTACAACAAGGACCTATTATATAACACAAGGAACCATAGTTGATGTTTTGTAATAACCTGAGTGGGAAAAGAATCTGAAAAATAATTATCTATCTATCTATCTTTACCTGAGGAAAAGGAGTACGTCAAGGCTGCATATTGTCACCATGTTTATTTAACTTATATGCAGAGTACATCATGAGAAATGCTGGACTGGAAGAAACACAAGTTGGAATCAAGATTGCTGGGAGAAATATCAATAACCTCAGATATGCAGATGACACCACCCTTATGGCAGAAAGTGAAGAGGGGCTAAAAAGCCTCTTGATGAAAGTGAAAGTGGAGAGTGAAAAGGTTGGCTTGAAGCTCAACATTCAGAAAACGAAGATCATGGCATCTGGTCCCATCACTACATGGGAAATAGATGGGGAAACAGTGGAAACAGTGTCAGACTTTGTTTTTCTGGGCTCCAAAATCACTGCAGATGGTGACTGCAGTCATGAAATTAAAAGACGCTTACTCCTTGGAAGGAAAGTTATGACCAACCTAGATAGCATATTCAAAAGCAGAGACATTACTTTACCAACAAAGGTTCGCCTAGTCAAGGCTATGGTCTTTCCTGTGGTCATGTATGGATGTGAGAGCTGGACTGTGAAGAAGGCTGAGCGCCAAAGAATTGATGCTTTTGAACTGTGGTGTTGGAGAAGACTCTTGAGAGTCCCTTGGACTGCAAGAAGATCCAACCAGTCCATTCTGAAGGAGATCAATCCTGGGATTTCTTTAGAAGGAATGATGCTCAAGCTGAAACTCCAGTATTTTGGCCACCTCATGTGAAGAGTTGACTCATTGGAGAAGACTCTGATGCTGGGAGGGATTGAGGGCAGGAGGAGAAGGGGACGACAGAGGATGAGATGGCTAGATGGCATCACTGACTCGATGGATGCGAGTCAGGGTGACCTCCGGGAGCTGGTGATGGACAGGGAGGTCTGGCGTGCTGCGGTTCATGGGGTCGCAAAGAGTTGGACACGACTGAGCGACTGATCTGATCTGATCTTTACCTGAATCATTTTACTGTATACCTGAAACTAATAAAACATGGTAGATCAGCTATACTTCAATGTTAAAAAACAGTTCATTTCAAACATGCTGCTGTGGATGATTCAGTCAGTTCATGTTGTTCCGTGTCCAGTTCTAACTGTTACGTCCTGCCCTGCATATAGGTTTCTCAAGAGGCAAGTCAGGTGGTCTGGTATTCCCATCTCTTTCAGAATTTTCCACAGTTTATTGTGATCCACACAGTCAAAAGCTTTGGCATAATCAATAAAGCAGAAGTAGATGTTTTTCTGGAAATCTTTTGCTTTTCCATGATCCAGTGGATGTCTGCAATTTGATCTCTGGTTCCTCTGCCTTTTCTAAAACCAGCTTGAACATCTGGAAGTTCACGGTTCACATATTGCTGAAGCCTGGCTTGGAGAATTTTGAGCATAACTTTACTAGCATGTGATGAGTGCAATTGTGAGGTAGTTTGAGCATTCTTTGGCATTGCCTTTCTTTGGGATTGGGATGAAAACTGACCTTTTCCAATCCTGTGGCCACTGCTGAGTTTTCCAAATTTGCTGGCATATTGAGTGCAGCACTTTCACAGCATCATCTTTCAGGATTTGGAATAGCTCCACTGGAATTCCATCACCTCCACTAGCTTTGTTTATAGTGATGCTTTCTAAGGCCCACTTGACTTCACATTCTAGGATGTCTGGCTCTAGGTCAGTGATCACACCATCGTGATTATCTGGGAAGTGAAGATCTTTTTGTACAGTTCTTCTGTGTATTCTTGCCACCTCTTCTTAATATCTTCTGCTTCTGTTAGGTCCATACAATTTCTGTCCTTTATGGAGCCCATCTTTGCATGAAATGTTCCCTTGGTATCTCTAATTTTCTTGAAGAGATCTCTAGTCTTTCCAATTCTGTTGTTTTCCTCTATTTCTTTGCAATGATCACTGAGGAAGGCTTTCTTATTTCTTCTTGCTATTCTTTGGAACTCTGCATTCAAATGCTTATATCTTTCCTTTTCTCCTTTGCTTTTTGCTTCTCTTCTTTTCACAGCTATTTGTAAGGCCTCCTCAGACAGCCATTTTGCTTTTTTGTATTTCTTTTCTATGGGGATAGTCTTGATCCCTGTCTCCTGTACAATGTCACGAACCTCATTCCATAGTTCATCAGGCACTCTATCTATCAGATCTAGGCCCTTAAATCTATTTCTCACTTCCACTGTATAATCATAAGGGATTTGATTTAGGTCATACTTGAATGGTCTAGTGGTTTTCCCTACTTTCTTCAATTTCAGTCTGAATTTGGCAATAAGGAGTTCATGATCTGAGCCACAGTGAGCTCCTGGTCTTGTTTTGGTTGACTGTATAGAGCTTCTCCATTTTTGGCTGCAAAGAATATAATCAATCTGATTTCGGTGTTGACCATTTGGTGATGTCCATGTATAGAGTCTTCTCTTGTGTTGGAAGAGGGTGTTTGCTATGACCAGTGCATTTTCTTGGCAAAACTCTATTAGTCTTTGCCCTGCTTCATTCCGTATTCCAAGGCCAAATTTGCCTGTTATTCCAGGTGTTTCTTGACTTCCTACTTTTGCATTCCAGTTCCTTATAATGAAAAGGACATGTTTTTTGGGTGTTAGTTCTAAAAGGTCTTGTAGGTCTTCATAGAACAGTTCAGCTTCTTCAGAGTTACTGGTTGGGGCATAGACTTGGATTACTGTGATACTGAATGGTTTGCCTTGGAAACCAACAGAGATCATTCTGTTGTTTTACTCAAATACATTTTCTAAGGCCATCATTCCAGGCAGTGGTGTGGGTTGTGATTTGTTCCAAGGATAATTGCATCTGTAGCACAAGGAGTATAGTCATACTGATTTCAATAATCAATAAATAATAGTAATAAAATTTCAATAGTCTGAAAGTTATCTTTAGCTTCTAACACCATGTGCACCTCATAATGGAAGTGGCTAGGAAACAACACTCAGAACGAAGCAAAAAAGTGGAGTATAAAATCAGGTTTCTGTTGTTACTGGTATTATTTTTAAGTTTAAAGTGATGGCAAGTGTAGCATGGTCAGGGTGGTACCCACACTCTGAGTCTTTGTGGTTTCCTATTGTCTGCTGATCCTATACTGACTGCCAAGTACAAGGATTACAAAGCAGTTTAGTGCTAGCTTCAGGCACTTCCATAAGTGAAAATATAAATGATGGTCAATTAGAGATGATTTCCTAAAGCATTTTCTAAAATCATTAACAAAGAGTCTAACTAGCTCATGAATAACTTTAGACACTTTTCACAATGCAAAGTCATCAAGATATAACTATAGAGCCCTGTTTAATGGCACAGAGACAAACAGATGGAAGTTTTTCTTAGAGGCGGGGCTCCTCCATATTCAGCTTGTAGAATCCCTCCTGTTCTGAAGTGAGGGTCCTGTCCAGGCTGCAGTCCCCTCCTGATCCCTTATTCTGATTCCATCGTTGGTCTTAGAAATGGAAATGTTCATTTGCATCTAAAAGATGTCCCTATGGACTGACTGACTGGTGGATGACCTCATCACATCACAGTTCACTTCCCTTACATCACTCATGATTCTGAGTCCAACTCTTTCTCATCTGTAAAATATGAAGCATTAATTATGTGGCCTTTATTCCCTCCCCAGGACCATCATTAGAGTTTGCTCTAGTTTTTCCTGTAGGCTTACTACATGACATCCACCATCTCAGTAGCCAAAAAGATCACTTCTCTTCGGTTCATATGGAATGTTTAATTATTTTTTGAGAAGTTAAATTGAATAGTTAGGCAATAGTTAGGCTGCACATGTCCAAGTACTAACTGGGAGACAGTGTCTGTGTTAGTATGTTGTCAGAGGGGAGAGGGAAGATGTTGTTCTTTATTATTATTTCAATCTTATTGTAACACATGTTCAGGAAGGAAGGAAGAATTGAGGAGAAAAGTAGAAGGTATTCTGGACTGCTGCTACTGTCTCTTCTCACTGTTTTATTTTACATCAGCAAGCAAAAATCACTAGCCACTCCACCAACTTCCTATCTACCCCTAATCCACAGTATTGATTGGAGAAAGTTAATTAGGCTTGGAGACTTCAGGTAGATTTTAACTTCCTTGACCCAGAGGAAAGGTCCCAGATTCTGTGGGCGCATATAACAGGTAGAAAGGGATCCATCTCACTCAAGGAGATTTCTCTACCCCAGTATTCTCCAATGCCAGAGTCAGTGCATGACTTTTGTATTGACCACTCTCTCTCTACCATCCTCCTATGTATCAACAATGCATGTCCCTTCTTTCACTATTTCTGTGAGAGTGTACCTCACCAGGACCAAAGCTCCCTACCTATCAACCTGACAAAGTCTAGTGTGTTTTGTATATTCTCCAATTTGATCTCAATAGTTCTATTTTCCTATCTCCACAAATCCTCTCCCAGTGTCTTACGCTCCAGCCAAAAAGAGTTCATAACACTGAAAGCTTTCTTATATTTCTTCCACTGTATATAGTGAGTGCTAAGGATTCTGATGTGGAGCAGTCCATGGGGTTATGAAGGGCTGGATACAACTTAACAACTGAACAAAATCAACACTTAAATACCTGCCAAATGAAAGAATGAATGCACTACTGAAAATCTATGGATAAAAAGAAAACTAATCATGGAAAAAGCAAGAGAGTTCCAGAAAAACATCTAGTTCTGCTTTTTGACTATGCGAAAGCCTTTGACTGTGTGGATCACAATAAACTGTGGGAAATTCTGAAAGAAATGGAAATACCAGACCACCTGATCTGCCTCTTGAGAAATCTATATGCAGGTCAAGAAAAAAACAGTTAGAACCGGACATGGAACAACAGACTGGTTCCAAATAGGAAAAGGAGTATGTCAAGGCTGTATATTGTCACCCTGCTCATTTAACTTATATGCAGTGTACATCATGAGAAACGCTGGGCTAGAAGAAGCACACGCTGGAATCAAGATTGCCAGGAGAAATATCAATAACCTCAGATATGCAGATCATACCACCCTTATGGCAGAAAGTGAAGAGGAACTAAAAAGCCTCTTGATGAAAGTGAAAGAGGAGAATGAAAAAGTTGGCTTAAAGCTCAACATTCAGAAAACAAAGATCATGGCATCTGGTCCCATCACATTATGGCAAATAGATGGGGAAACAGTGGAAATAGTGTCAGACTTTATTTTTTGAGCTCCAAAATCACTGCAGATGGTGACTGCAGCCATGAAATTAAAAGATGCTTACTCCTTAGAAGGAAAGTTATGACCAACCTAGATAGCATATTGAAAAGCAGAGACATTACTTTGCCAACAAAGGTCCATCTAGTCAAGGCTATGGTTATGTATGGATGTGAGAGTTGGATTGTGAAGAAGGCTGAGCGCTGAAGAATTGATGCTTTTGAACTGTGGTGTTGGAGAAGACTCTTGAGAGTCCTTGGACTGCAAGGAGATGCAACCAGTCCATTCTGAAGGAGATCAGCCCTGGGATTTCTTTGGAAGGAATGATGCGGAAGCTGAAACTCCAGTACTTTGGCCACCTCATGCAAAGAGTTGACTCATTGAAGAAGACTCTGATGCTGGGAGGGATTGGGGGCAGGAGGAGAAGGGGACAATAGAGGATGAGATGACTGGATGGCATCACCGACTCGATGGATGTGAGTCTGAGTGAACAATGGGAGTTGGTGATGGACAGGGAGGCCTGGCGTGCTGTGATTCATGAAGTCACAAAGAGTCAGACACGACTGAGCGACTGAACTGAACTGAATGTGACTTTTTCACTAGGCCAAAAGTATTTGTTCACTAATGGACAAGTTGAAATAGAGACAAGTGTGTTGTTGTTTTGTTTTTTTGAAGGAAGAGAAATGCAATTGCTTTTGAGTTTTCCCACCATCTAGCAAAAATCTCCAGAGCATCCCAGCCTCTTCTTATCATACAACTAGACAATACATTCTAGCTCAGATGAAAGGGGTAAGAGCAAGATTACTGACAGGAAATTCAGTCCCCCATGTAAACCTGGGCCAGATTATTTGCTAGAGAGCTTTGTACACTGTGGGCTTCCCCCGGTGGCTCAGATTGTAAAGACTCTGCCTGCAATGTGGGAGACCTGGGTTCAATCCCTAGGTTGAGAAGGTCCGCTAGAGAAAGAAATGGCTACCCACTCCAGTATGCTTGCCTGGAGAATCCCATGGAGAGAGGAGCCTGGAGGGCTACAGTCCATTGGATCACACGAGTCAGACATGACTGAGGGACTTTTCACTTTCACTTTTGTACACTTTGCCACTGAGTTTTGGTTCACAGTGCAGAGGTTGAGGAGTCAGAAAAGGTGAAACTGAGCAGGACTCTGTGGGACTCACAAGTGCGTATCCTTTCTGTGTCCTTCATAAGTTTCTCTAAGTTCTAAAGTGAAAGTTGCTCAGTCATGTCCAACTGTTCTAAAGGGCAGATTCAAATGATTGCTAAACAGGCCTCTCTGTCAATGGCTTTATTTTTATATTTTCAGCCTCCAATTCTCTCTGAAAGTCCAGTCCCCACATTTCTTGCTGTTTGTTTGCTGTCTTTATCTTTTTAAGTATAAAATTTTATTGAAATACAGTTGTTTTATAATTGCTAATATCTGCTGTATAGCAAAGTGAAGCAGTTATATACATATATATATATATATACACACACATACAGAAAGAATATATATATTCTTTTTCATGATGATTTATCACGTGATCCTGAATAGAGTTTCCAGTGCTATACAGTAGAACTTTGCTTTTTATCCATCTTATATATAATAATTTGTGTCTTCGAATCCTAGCCTCCCACTCTATCCCTCCACAAACCTTCCCCCTGGGCAAACACAAGTCTGTTCTCTATGTCTGTGAGTCTGTTTCTGTTTTGTAGATACATTCGTGTCATATTTTAAATTTAACATATAAGTCATATCATAGAGTATCTACCTTTCTGATCTACTTCACGCAGTATGATAATTTCTAGGCCTGTGCATGTTGCTGCAAATGGCATTATTTTATTCTTTTTTATGGCTAGGTAATATTCCATTGTATATGTGTAGTGCATATTTATCCCATGCTGATGGATATTTAAGTTGTTTCCATGTCTTGGTTATTAGAAATATGGCTGCTATGAACATAGGGGTCCATGTATGCTTTTAAATTATATTTTTGTCTGGGTATATGTCTAGGAGTATAATTGTTGGATTATATGGCAGCTCTATTTTTAATTTTTTGAGGAACCTCCCTACGATTTCCATAATGATTGCAGCAATTTACATTCCCATAAACAGTACACAAGGATTCCCTTTTCTCCACACCCTCTCCAGCACTTGTTATTTGTAGACTTTTAATGATGGCATTGGAGAAGGTGATGGCACCCCACTCCAGTACTCTTGCCTGGAAAATCCCATGGATGTAGGAGCCTGGTAGGCTGCAGTCCACGGGGTCACTGGGAGTCAGACACAACTGAGCAACTTCACTTTTCACTTTCATCCATTGGAGAAAATGGCAACCCACTCCAGTGTTCTTGCCTGGAGAATCCCAGGAACAGGGGAGTCTGGTGGGCTGCCGTCTACAGGGTCACACAGAGTCCGACACGACTGAAGCGACTTAGCAGCAAAAGCAGCAGCAATGATGGCATTCTGACCAATGTGAGGTGGTAATTTGCATTTGTTACCAAAATCTCAGCCTCACTGTACAGAGGTGCCAAATCAAATCTGGGAGACAATGTTTTAGGTAAAGTAGAGGAGGACAGCTTTATTGCTTTATTGCCAGGCAAAGGCAGTCCACACAGGGCTTCAAAAAGCTATGTGTACCAACACCAGAGAACTTGGTGAGGGTTTTTATAACAGTAGATCAAAGGTAAGGTCTCTGACAAAATTAGGGTGTGAGTGAAGTTTGCACTCTCTTAATCTCATTTCTTAATCTTAATGAGTTTCACTGGTCCCTTTAATCTGGCCTCAGGTAATTTCTTAGCTCCTCCTCCCTTAGTTAGCAACTATTCGAATCCACAATGGAATATCCACTTGGAACTCATGTAAGGTCATGCAGTCTGGAGTCTTGCCTACAAGAAATGGAGGACAGAAAGGCCTCCATGCCTGGGATCCCCACAGAGTCCCACTTGGCTTCACATTTCTCTAATAATTAGTGATGATGAACACTAATGTGCCTGTTGAAGAAGATATTGCTTTACATTAATTAGAAATGTTTCCTTCAGGTTCGTTCTTCAATTCTTCAGGTGCCCAGCTCAAAGACTGATTATCTGATTGTGTTTGAGAACGACAACTTTGTTTTTTAATATGATACCCCATAATCCTTCAGATGACAGAATATCATCCTTCTATGACATGGTGGCCCAGATCACATACTGAGTCTGTGTGCCTGTCAACATATTTTTTCAGAGGCAGAACAGAGCAGTAGGTATGATTACTTAGTCTGCCTTGGTCAGATCCCAATACCTGTACCTGATATCAGGGATGCCCTGGTCAAATCAAGTGACTGCCCAGTACTCCCATTCTGAGTGAACAAAATGGTATAATTATAGTATGTACTTCATGAAATTGAAGCTATATTAAATACTTTAAAAATATGTGACATATAATGGTCATGCATGCTAACTACTATCATGATTGTTACTTTATTATTTAATCTCTCCGAAGCTACACTTGCAGGAATTCTATAAGGAAACAGTATAAAGAATCATTATCACCATTATTATCACAAGTTGGCTTGGCTTGATCATTTATGTCATCATTTTCACTGTTAAAAGTGATTCTGAAAAGGGCATTCTTAAGGCAGTACTATATTTAGAGACACTGATGTATAGAACAGACTTTTGGACTCTGGGAACGGGAGAGGGTGGGATGATTTGGGAGAATAGCATTGAAATATGTATAATATCATATCTGAAACGAGTCGCCAGTCCAGGTACGATGTCTGATAACGGATGCCTGGGGCTGGTGCACTGGGACAACCCAGAGGGATGGTATGGGGAGGGAGGAGGGAGGAGGGTTCAGGATGGGGAACACATGTATACTTGTGGCGGATCCATCTTGATGTATGGCAAAAGCAATACAATATTGTAAAGTTAAGCAAAATAAAATTTAATTAAAAAAAAAGGAAAACTAAAAAAAAATAAAAACACTTCTGGAAAATAAAAAAAAAAAAGAAATCTTATTTACATGTAGTGAAATTAGAAAGAAATAAGTGTGGCTGAACACTGAAACAGCCCCTTGGAGAGCTAGTTTCATTACCAATTGAAACCAATTGAATATGAACAATCTTCTAGTTAGCCAGCAGCCTAGAAGACTTTTGAAAGACCTAATCCTCATTGCAAGTTCAAATTTCTGCCTACTGAAAGGGAAATTTTAGAACAGATGATTTCCTGGGAGGAGCAGGTTTATATAGAAAGTAACTGATTGTTCTTATTTATTTACGGTTTTGTAGACAAAACTGTGCCTAAAATATTATACTTGCTACAGAATAATTTAATTTCATTTGAATTGCATGCTAAACCAAAAAATGCCCAAATAATTCTTCTACTGCTTTCCCAGGATGAAGGACTAAAAATAGAGCAAACTGTGAAACAAATAGGTCTATCCCATCTGCATATGTTTCATCTAGATAGCTCCCTTCACTAGGAAAAGAAATTAGTTATTTCAGCCAAAGATGAGATATAGTCACTAAAGTTCAGCAAAGCCAATAATTAACACTGAGGTTGCAATATCGCACTCCATGCTTTATTTACTCTCTCTCCCCTCATCTTTATTGTTAATTAACAACAACTTCTGATAGTCAAACTAAGTATAGAGCCATGGTTTTCCTTCCAAAAGTCACTTAAAGAAACTTAATGTCATCTATCTAGTTTTTGAAATGCAGTTATAGTGTAATTCAGATTCAAATTCCATTTGGGTAAAGTTCAACCTGTTAATAAACCACACTTCCTTCTTACAGAAGAATAGAAATTAGATTCCACATATAAGTGATATCATATGGTATTTCTTTCTCTGTCTGACTTGCTTCAATATTTAGTATTATAATCTCTAGGTCCATCCATGTTGCTACAAATGGCATTTATTGTATCTGTACGTCCAGGTTAACCACATATATCCATTTTGTAGACTGTTCTGAGCTTTTTTGGGTTGCGAGGGTTTAACTCCTGATGGGGTGAAAAGGCTTTTATATATAGAATGGATAAATAACAAGGTCCTACTGCATAGCACAGAGAACTGAATTCAATATCTTGTGATAAATCAGAATGGAAAATAATATTTTAAAAAGTAGGTATATGTACAACTGAATCACTTTGCTGTAAAGGAGAAATTAACAGAACATTGTAAACCAACTATAACTCAATAACAAATTGATAAAAAATGCTGAGAGAAGCATAAACTTAAATCCTTAGGGATAAGTGTGTTCAAAATCAAAAGCATTATTTATTGTTTGCAATTTCTATTTGCAAAAGTGCTTTGAGCTCCCTGGGGAAAGCCAGAATACAAACACTAGGTACGTGTATAATTAATAACTCTTCAGCAGGGATTATGGCCTCTCTGACTAAGAGTTATTTATACACTGACATGAAAAATAGTTAAACAATTTCCAAACAACTTAAAGCATATTCCCCCTGGATAGAGGGAAAATTCATTTGTATTACAGAATGCTCAAGAACGTGGATGGGAGCTATCACACACATACCACATTTCAATCAGCTTTTATCCCAACAGGCATGACCATGGAACATGAGTCCACTAGCCTTACTGGAGAACTGGTAGGAAGGAAAAGGAAAAGTAAATATGCCAATAATCACCTCCCCCCAAAATCATAAACCAAACCAAATGAATAACTATGTCCAATTTCTACTATGAATAGTACACAATATCTGTCTATAATAGTCCACAAATAGACATGTGTGACCGACATTAAAGTACAGATACAATAAATGTCATTTGCAGCAACATGGATAGACCTAGAGATTCTCATACTAAGTGAAGAAATTCAGACAAAGAAAGAGAATGCAATATGATATCACTTATATGTGAAATCTAAAATATGACCCAAATAAACCTATCTATAAAACAAAACCATAGTCATAGATAAAGAGAACAAAATTGACATTGCCAAGGTGGGGTTGAGGGAGGACTGTAGGGCTGGGAAGGATTGAGAATTTTGGATTAGCAGAGGCAAACTATTAATATTATATATCAGTTCAGTCCCTCAGTCGTGTCCAACTCTTTACAACCCCATGAACCACAGCACGCCAGTCCTCCCTGCCCATCACCAACTCCCAGAGTCCACCCAAACCCATGTCCATCGAGTTGGTGATGCCATCCAACCATCTCATCCTCTGTTGTCCCCTTCTCCTCCTGCTCTCAATCTTTCCCAGCATCAGTGTCTTTTCAAATGTGTCAGCTCTTCCCATCAGGTGGCCAAAGTACTGGAGTTTCAGCTTCAACAACAGTCCTTCCAATGAACACCCAGGACTGATCTCCTTTAGAATGGACTGGTTGGATCTCCTTGCAGTCTAAGGGACTCTCAACAGTCTTCTCCAGCACCACAGTTCAAAAGCATCAATTCTTTGGCACTCAGCCCTCTTTATAGTCCAACTCTTACATACATATACGACCACTGAAAAAATAATAGCCTCGACTAGATGGACCTTTGTTGACAAGTAATGTCTGCTATCTAGGTTGGTCATAACTTTCCTTCCAAGGAGTAAGTGTTTTTTAATTTCATGGCTGTACTTACCATCTTCAGTGATTTCAGAGCCCAGAAAAATAAAGTCAGCAACTGTTTCCCCATCTATTTGCCATGAAGTGGTGGGACCAGATGCCATGATCTTAGTTTTCTGAATGCTGAGCTTTAAGCCAACGTTTTCACTCTCCTCTTTCACTTTCATCAAGAGGCTCTTTAGTTCTTCACTTTCTGCCATAAGGGTGGTGTCATCTGCATATCTGAGATTATTGATATTTCTCCTGGCAATCTGGATTCCAGCTTGTGCTTCCTCCAGCCCAGCGTTTCTCATGATGTACTCTTCATTTAAGTTAAATAAGAAGGGTGACAATATACAGCCTTGACGTACTCCTTTTCCTATTTGGAAACAGTCTGCTGTTCCTTGTCCAGTTCTAACTGTTGCTTCCTGACCTGCATACTGGTTTCTCGAGAGGCAGGTCAGGTGGTCTGCTATGCCCATCTCTTTCAGAATTTTCCACCTAAGATGGATAAATAACAAGATCCAATTATATAGTATGGGCTTCTCCAATGTCTCAGTGGTAAAGAATCTGACTGCAATGCAGAAGACAAAGAAGTGGGTTCAGTTCCTGGGTCTGTAAGATCCTCTGGAGGAGGAAATGGCAACCCACTCCAGTGTTCTTGCCTGAAGAATCCCATGGACAGAGGAACCTGGCAGGCTACAGTCCAAAGGTTTGCAAAGAGTTGGACATGACTAAGAGACCGAGCATGGCCTGTATAACACAAGGAACTATATTCAATATTCTGTGATAAACCGTAATGAAAAAAATATGAGCCACTTTGCTGTACAGCTGAAATTAACACATTATAAATTAGCTATATTTTGATTAAGAAAAAAACCTGGCAGAGGTGAGTTATCTGTGGTGTAAATGATTTCATTTTAGAGGTCACTTTTATTTTTAGATGACAACTTGAATATTTGCCCTAATATTATCTTCAGACTAATCCCACGAGTAATTTACAGCTGCATTTGTATGGAACTTTGTGCTTTACAAAGTACATGATTAACCATCCATTGACTCCAGAATCTTTCATGAGGGTTCTGAAGTGAACAACTTTCTTAAATCAGCTTCTAGCCTTTTTACCCCCTATAACCATCCCTTGGAAATTTCTAGACTTTCCCCAATGCCTCCCAATTCTCCTTTCTACACTTTAGACCATTCTCTGGCTTATCAGAAGATAATGTAGAGGTTTCTTACCATGGGATTGCACCCTAGGTTCACAATCTCCTGTTTATCCCTGTGATAGTCTCTCAATCAGGTCCCAGGAAGGAAGGAGGTCTCATTGCTTTCACTGGAAGAGTGGATGGGACAATCTGTTTGCCATGACATTAAAGTCTCCCTTATTGATGACTATGTGTGTGATTTGGGGTAACAGATGGAGCTGTTTGGGCTTCCTGGATGGCTCGGTGGGTAAAGAATCTGTCTACAATCAGGAGACATAGGAGATGCAGGTACAGTCCTTGGGTCAGGAAGATCCCTTGGAGAAGGAATTAGCAACCCATTCCAGCATTCTTGCCTGAAAAATCTCCTGGACAGAGGAGCCTGGCAGACTACTGTCCAAAGAGTCACAAAGAGTTGGACACAACTAAACGACTAAGCACAGGCAGTAGTATGTGGAGCTGCTCAGTACATCTGTGCTCGGTCAGTGGGAATAGAAAGAGCTGGGCAGCCATTTACTGTGTGAACTTTGACAAGCCACCTGACATCTCTGCTACCTAGAGCAAAATAAGAATAGTGTCTACTTGACATACATGTAAACTAAAGTATGCTCCAGCCATGCACAGTGCATAGATAGACACTCAACAAATACTAACTGTATTTAGTATTCAGAAGCCAGACACCTAACAGCATGCCTGGGGACAGGGTTGTGCTAAATGCCATAGCAGGGTTTTTTGCTTTTATGATTCAGACCTCGTGAGTACCACCCTACCTTTTCTGGAGTGCGTCTGGATGTGGCCAGCCTGGAGGAGGCTCACCCCAGGTAGGCCCCTCTGAATTTTAGCTGCTTAGCCAGAGGTGTCATAGGGGACATGCCAAGTTCTGCAACCACCCTCGCAATTTGGCAGTGTATAAGTAAGGCCTTAACAAATGTACATGAATGTAGATTGAACAGTTTCACAGATAAGAAATTATCTGGGACAATAATTGAGGCTCAGAGATTAAGCAGTAAGTAATTAATCACAACATTTAAAAAACTATATTAAGAATCAACCAAAGTATCCAACAATAGGGAACTATGGACAAACTATATAATCTAACACAATTTATCTGCTAGTATGTAACAACATGGAAAGAATTTACAACATGATAGTAAATGAAAATAATTCTAAAATAGTATGCATAATCTGATTACATTTGACTTAAACAGCAATAGATTAAAGTCACTATTAATTATGTTCTCCATACTAGACACTGTGTTAAATGCTTTACCTACATTACCTTATTTAATCCTCACAATAACCCTTCAGAGTAGGTATTAGTTGTGAGTCATTTTAAAGATATCCTTTAGGCAAATACAATAGAGAAAGGTGTTGAAGAGGCCCCTGCTGGATTTGAAAGTGGTACCTTGAAGGCCATAGAGCATTGGAATCCATGGTTACGGCTTTGCTCAGTTTCCTTGAGGTGATTTAGGAGAACCCGCTGTCCTGTTACTTACAGATTGCACCGTGCCAGTCCCTGCTTCCAGTGCCATTCAACAAGAAATATCTCCCGGCAGCTTGCAGAGGCCTGCTGCAAACCTCCCCTTTATAGCCTGGATATTTAAACACGAACTACCTCTCTCTGCATGAAACATCTGGCTAGGAAGCCTGTGCCTTAATTAGCCATTTCTCCCTGGGGATCTGTGTTCAGTAAATTCACTCTTCAGAGAAAGTACAGCTGGAGAGATGAAACCACAGAGTCCATTGTCTAAAAATTTGTCTTTAAGGAAAACATCATTTATGAATGTGTGGAGAGGGGTGGGGAAGGAGCATCTGCTTGTACAAAAACACTAAGACTTCTGACTCCAGATTGACAGCCGCTCAGAGCTGAAGTCTGGGCCATCATGGGCAAGAACACAGATTTTATTTTTTAATTCTTTTTCTAACTTAATTTCTTTTAAGAATGTTTTACTTTTTTTTAAGTTGAAATATAGTTAATCGACAGTGTTGTGTGAGTTTCAGGTATATAGCAAAGTGATTCAGTTATAATATATATAGCTATTTATCCTTATTCAGATTCTTTTCCCATGTAGGTTATTATAAAACATGTAGTATAGTTTCCTGTGCTATAGAGCATGGTTATCTATTTTGTATATACTAGTGTGTGTATCAGATCATGATTAGGCAGTCGTAGTGCAGTTTCTGGAACACATGGTGGTGGTCATGTGTTTAGTCACTAAGTCATGTCTGACACTTGCGACCTCATGGACTGTAGCCTGCCAGGCTCCTCTGCCCATGGATTTCCCAGGTAAGCATACTGGATGAGCTGACATTTCCCTCTCCAGGAATCTTCCCAATCCAGGATCGAACCCACATCTTCTTCATTGAAGGCTCTCTCTTACATTGCAGGTAGATTCGTTACCTCTGAGCAACCAGGAAAATCCTAAAAGATGATGTGAAAGTTCTGCACTCAATATGTCAACAAATTTGGAAAGCTAAGCAGTAGCCAGAGGACTGGAAAAGGTCAGTTTTCATTCCAATCTCAAAGAAAGGCAATGCCAAAGAATGTTCAAACTACCACACAATTGCACTCATTTCATATGCTAAAGGCTTTGCTCCAAATCCTTCAAGCTAGGCCTCAGGAGCACATGAACTGACAACTTCCAGATATACAAGCTGGGTTTAGAAAAGACAGAGGAACCACAGAGGAACCAGAGATCAAATTGCCAACATTCGCTGGATCATGGAGAAAGTAAGGGAATTCCAGATAAACATCTACTGCTTCCTTGAGCAAGCTAAAGTCTTTGACTGTGTGGATCACAACCTACTGTGGAAAATTCTTAAAGAGACAGGACTACCAGGCCACCTTGCCTGTATCCTGAGAAACTTGTATACAGATCAAGAAGCAACAGTTACAAGCAGACATGGAACAATTCACTGATTCAAAATTGGTAAAGGAATACATCAAGACTCTTAATTCACTCTGCTTAACTTATATGCAGAGTACATCATTCAAAATCCTGGACTGGATGAATCACAAGCTAGAATCAAGATTAGCAGGAGAAATATCAACAACTTCAGATATGCAGATGATACCACTCTAAAGGCAGAAAATGAAGAGGAACTGAAGAGCCTCTTGATGAGTGTAAAAGAGGAGAATTAAAAAGCTTTTTTGAAACTAAACACTCAAAAAACTAAGATCGTGGCATCAGGTCCCATCACTTTATGGCAAATAGAAGGGGGGAAAGTGGAAACAGTGATAGATTTTATTTTCTTGGTCTCCAAAATCACTGTGGACAGTGACTGCAGCCATGAAATTAAAAGATGCTTGCTCCTTGGAAGGAAAGCTATGAGAAAACTATGTAGTGTATTAAAAAGTAGAGATATCACCTTGCCAACAAAGTCCATCTAGTCAAAGCTATGGTTTTTCCAAAAGTCATGTGTGGATGTGAGAGTTCAACCATAAAGAAGGCTGAGCCCTGAAGAATTGATGCTTTCAAATTGTAATGCTGGAGAAAACTCTTGACAGTCCTTTGGACTGCAAGGCGATCAAACCAGTCAATCCTAAAGGAAATCATTCCTTAATATTCATTGGAAGGACTAATGCTGAGGTTGAATCTCCAATACTGTGGCCATTTGATGCACAGAGTCGATTCATTTGAAAAGACGTTGATGCTGGGAAAGATTGAAGGCAAACTAAAAAGGAGGCAGCAGAGAATTAGATGGCTGGATAAGATCACTGACTCAGGGGAATGAATTAGAGCAAATTCTGGAATACAAGGGAGGGTAGTGGAGCCTGGTGGGCTGAAACCTGTGGGGTTTCAAAGAGTAGGACAAAACTTAGCAGCTGAAGAATGTCAAAGTGTGTGTATGTTAGACTCAACGTCCTGATTTATCCCTCCACACCTCTACTCACTTTGGTAACCGTAAATTTGCTTTCTATGTCTGTGGGTCTATTTCTGTTTTATAAATAAATTCCTTTTTTTTCTGTACCAACAATGATAGAACAAAAGATTACCCTACTAAGTGAAGTCAGCCATGCAGAGTAAGACAAATATCAATATCATATCACATATCATGATATCATTTATGTGTGGAATCTTAAAAAAAAAAAAGATTTTAAAGCAGAACATCCAGTGCTGATCTTGGATCTGCCAATTTATCACCAATTTGTTTGAATCTACTCTGCCTAAATTTCATGATCTATAATTTGGGGTGGAGTTACTAGTAACTAATGTATAAGATAGCACTCTGTGCAATGCCAGGAATGCAGTAAGCATTGCATACTTGCATAAAGCTTGTTCTTTTTAAATCTTTTATCCCTTGGGTTTGTGTGGAAGACTCACAGTGGGTCTTAGGGAAACATCTGTTAAACAAATATTTACATTGTACTTATAGAGAAGCTATTTCTCAGGCAAAATCAACTACTCTTCCCAGCATCACAACATGAACTTAGAAATGAAACTCAGTTGCTCATACAACTGAATTTTTTCACTTTATTGTGGGAAACATCAGACATCTGAGTAAGATGTATCTCACGAAACTAGTTAATATAATCAATATTGTTTAAATAATGATATTATATGTAATTTATATCATGGGAAAGCAGAACACGTTTGTACCACCTCATAAATGTTGATTGTAATTATTATGTATAAGTCTATTTAGTTTTATTTTCTAACGAACTATTTGTGAAACTCTTGATTTTCAGTAAAATAGTGTTATCAGGAAAAAAAAAAAGACCTTGGATAAATGAGCAAGAGGAGAAGGAATTTGCATTTTTGAAAACTTATTATGTGCAGGGATGATGTTAGGTATTTTACATATTCTTCCTTTTTCATAACACATTTTTTAAAATGGAATTAGACTTCATTATCAAACTTTAGGGGTAGGGAAATGGTCTCTGAGAGAGTAAATAATTCACGTAAGGTCAGGGCTGTGGTGACCTCAGGGCTCCACATATGATTTGTCACACATTGGTCCTGTCACCAAAGTCTGTCTGCCTAGTGTCTGATCCACTATTAGAGCAACACACAGGAAAAGCAATGTGGGGCTGAATTGGAGACTATTTTTCTCCAACTTTACATCTGTTCCTGACACACAGGGTACAGTTTACCCAGACCAGAGACAATTTGAGACAGCAAGTTAAAGAACTCTCTGGATGCTAATACCCTTGATCTGAGATGGCTGACAGCATGGAGGACAGGAGAAAATTACTGAACACAAACAGAGCATGCAGCTGCCTTAAGGGTGTCTCTGTTACAGCATACAATAAGCATGAGTGTTTACCATGCTGAATAGAGCTACCTACACAAGGACACACCACGTTTGGGTGACAATTACCACAAAGATGCAAACAACACAAACCCTGGAATAGTCCTGTTTTATGTAGAGATCGAATAAAGATATAAGTGGTCTCTGATTTCTCTGACTGCCTCCCTTTGTCCTCAGATGCTCTACCTGTGAGAGGCCCAGGGTTCCAGACTCAGGTGCCATGTCTGAGTGACTTGAGTCTCCGAAGTCAATGGGAAAGGAAGGTCTCATTTACTGCAAGTTACAATTGCACTCATCTCACACGCTAGTAAAGTGATGCTCAAAATTCTCCAAGCCAGGCTTCAGCAATATGTGAACCGTGAATTTCCTGATGTTCAAGCTGGTTTTAGGAAAGGCAGAGGAGCCAGAGATCAAATTGCCAACATCCGCTGGATCATGGAAAAAGCAAGAGAGTTCCAGAAAAACATCTATTTCTGCTTTATTGACTATGCCAAAGCCTTTGACTGTGTGGATCACAATAAACTATGGAAAATTCTGAAAGAGATGGGAATACCAGACCACCTGATCTGCCTCTTGAGAAATCTGTATGCAGGTCAGGAAGCAACAGTTAGAACTGGTCATGGAACAACAGACTGGTTCCAAATAGGAAAAGGAGTACGTCAAGGCTGCATATTGTCACCATGTTTATTTAACTTATATGCAGAGCACATCATGAGAAATGCTGGACTGGAAGAAACACAAGTTGGAATCAAGATTGCCGGGAGAAATATCAATAACCTCAGATATGCAGATGACACCACTCTTATGGCAGAAAGTGAAGAGGGGCTAAAAAGCCTCTTGATGAAAGTGTAAGTGGAGAGTGAAAAGGTTGGCTTAAAGCTCAACATTCAGAAAACGAAGATCATGGCATCTGGTCCCATCACTGCATGGGAAATAGATGGGGAAACAGTGGAAACAGTGTCAGACTTTGTTTTTCTGGGCTCCAAAATCACTGCAGATGGTGACTGCAGCCATGAAATTAAAAGACGCTTACTCCTTGGAAGGAAAGTTATGACCAACCTAGATAGCATATTCAAAAGCAGAGACATTACTTTGCCAACAAAGGTTCGCCTAGTCAAGGCTATGGTCTTTCCTGTGGTCATGTATGGATGTGAGAGCTGGACTGTGAGGAAGGCTGAACGCCGAAGAATTGATGCTTTTGAACTGTGGTGTTGGAGAAGACTTTTGAGAGTCCCTTGGACTGCAAGAAGATCCAACCAGTCCATTCTGAAGGAGATCAATCCTGGAATTTCTTTAGAAGGAATGATGCTCAAGCTGAAACTCCAGTATTTTGGCCACCTCATGCGAAGAGTTGACTCATTGGAGAAGTCTCTGATGCTGGGAGGGATTGAGGGCAGGAGGAGAAGGGGACGACAGAGGTTGAGATGGCTGGATGGCATCACTGACTCGATGGATGCGAGTCTGAGTGACCTCCGGGAGCTGGTGATGGACAGGGAGGCCTGGCGTGCTGCGGTTCATGGGGTCGCAAAGAGTCGGACACGACTGAGCGACTGATCTGCTCTGATCCTGTGGGGTAAGGGGTCCAGTCTGGAAGCCTTCACAATGCTCTAATCAGAATGTTTGTAAAGAAGCTGCAGTATTATGTAACCAGCCCAGGGATGTAAACCACCCCAGACCTGACTGAATACTGAGAAGACTGAGGGGACTTGGTGCTAAAAATCCCCATGGCCCTCAGTGAAACAGAAGCTGAGAGAGCAGGGCATAAGTATTAAGAATAGGATACAATATAAACTGGAAGACCAGCTTATAGGTTTATAGGTTCTACGATATAGAATTAACGAGCCCCAAGATAGTGGAAGATTCAACTTCCAGTGGATCCTAAGCCTCAGTATATGATCCTTGTAATACATTAGTTCTAAATGACACACCCACCTGCAATAGAAAAGTTCCAGAGGCAGACCATAAAAGGCCAGAAAAGTAGGCAAAGACCCAATTCCTGGAAATTTCAGTCCATTTTCCATGATAGTTGGACTATTCCTCCCACTCATTAGCCTATGAATTTATCTAGCCCATAAAAACTAACCACCCACACACCTCTAGGCTGCTCTTGTCTTCTTTTTTTTTTTTTTTAATTAAATTTTATTTTGCTTAACTTTACAGTATTGTATTGCTCTTGTCTTCTGACACAGCCCACACTCTGTCTGTGTGCTGTGTGAACGCTAAGTCACTTCAGTCATGTTCAACTCTTTGTGACTCTATGGACTGTGGCCCACCAGGCTCCTCTGTCCATGGGATTCTCCAGGCAAGAATACTGGAGTGGATTGCCATGCCCTCCTCCAGGGGATCTTCCCAGCCAAGAGATTGTACTCAGATCTCCCACATTGCAGGCAGATTCTTTGCAATCTCTGTCTCTCTAAATAAACCTGCTCTCACTCTCTTACGACTTGCTTTGAGTTCTTTTCTGCCAGAAGCCAAGGACTCTTACTTGATGGCCCACCCCACCCAAGGCCTGGGATGTGACCATCCTTTCAGGCCCCAGTATTCCCTCCTGCAACATGAGTAGCACACAGGGTGCCACAGGACATGGCAGGAAAGGTTACCCAGTGCTTCTTGATCATAAGAATCCCCTTAGATGCCATTAGCAATCAACATATCTGGACTTCATCACAGACCCACTTAATCTACATCTTTAGATGGAAACTTAGGAAGGTATATATTTAACCAACTGTCCATGTAAGTCCTATCACAGGGACTCTTTTGAAATATTATATGGTTAAGATAGTTGTTCTCAAACTGGAACCCACATGAGAATCACCTGCAGACTTGTTAAAGCACATTCCTGGGCCACATCCCAAATTTTCCAATATCCAATCTGTATTTCTAACAAATTTCCAAGTGATGCTGTTGCTGCCCTTCCAGAAATTAATCTTTGAGAAACTCTGGGGTTAGATAACACAACTGGTCCTGCAGTAAATCAAAGGATGGGGTACTAGGAAAGTCTGAGCTGTGTTCCAGAATATAAAGGTCAGAGGTCAGGGTTTGGGGAGGGGCTAGAAAGTGGACTTGGAAAACCTGCTGACTACCTTCTCTCTGAACCTCCTACCTTACACATTTGTTGGTTTCCTTGGCATCCAGGCTCACAACTCTAAGCTCAATCCATCAACCAATCTGAATATCTATGGGACCCCCAAACTGACACTGAGAAAAGGCTATACAACAAACTTAAGATAATTGGCTTCACAGGTAATTCAGGGAAAGAGATTAACAAGAGATGATATTTTGGATAGATTTTAAACTGGGTAGAAATATGGTCATGAAGGTTCTTAAACTAAGATTCCTTTTTCCATTTTAAATATTTAATTCAGTGATACATCTCTGAATAACATCTTAAAATCCAAATGATTCAGATTTTTTAAAATGCCACTTAAAAAGACTATGTTAACTAAATGCCTATTATTGCTGTTGTTTATACAAGTATTCTGGTTATATAGCAATTGCAAAGTATACTAAAAAGGAGAATATCCAAAATAGAAATTTAAAACCCTAAGTTCTCTATCTTTTAGTAAATAAGCTGATATGATTAATAAAGACTTCTTAGCCTTTTTACATTTTTATAGTTAAAAACATTTATCTTCCAATTTTTTAAAATTAAAATATGTTTTTGCCACCATTTTACCTAGAGAAATTGCACTAAACCACACTCACCACCTCCAGAGGTGGCCAATAGGTGAAAAGGTGTGGCTCAGCCCTGAAGAATTTCTGAGGTTCTGCATCCTGTCCACAGAAAAATCTCACATACATGCATGTGGATCTAATTTCAGAGGTTCCTGGATGTGGGGGCAGCGGGGGCAGGGGTGGGGGGAGGAGGGAGAATAGCTTTGTAGCTCCATACAGCAGGTCTTCTCAAGAAAGCATATTTCCTTTCTTTCTCCCCATATTCCAGAATAAAAGGAGACTCTCTTGATCAGTACCCATTTCCAGGCTCCAAATTATAACTATCCCCAGGATTTTCTATTTCAAAAGCTGTTCTGATTGAGAATAGGTTTGTGTTAAATAAAACAAGAAAGAACTTTTAGGATACATTCTTCCTTCTCCCATGAAGGCTCTGCTTTCACTCCTGTACCATCTTTACTCTCTCAGCTCTACCCACAGAGCAAGGGACTGGTCCACAGTCAGTCTGAACTAACTGAAGAGGCTGCACATAGCTTTGCCCTGTCACTTCTAATATCCTTCCTGAGAGAGAGTCAGCTTACCTGTGATTTCAGATCAACAATTATAAGGAAACTTTCCCCATGTTCACATGCCTATCCCCCAATCCAAGTAAAGACATTTTAAAGATGGGAAAAATATAAGAAAAAAATACTCCTATTGGAGGCATAAATTACCGTTTCTCAATTATTTTAAGAATGTGTGTTAGACACTCAGTTGTGTCTGACTCTTTGCAACCCCATGGACTACAGCCTGTCAGGCTTCTCCGTCCATGGAATTCTCCAGGCAAGAACACTGGAATGGGTTGCCATCTTCTCCTGCATATTTTAAGAATATAAACATGTTATTGTGACTATGATTAAGGAATAGAGATCATCCACATCTTTTACTCTGTGTGAGAGAAAACAGATGATAGGGAGAACTTAGCAGAATGTGGTATTTTAAAAAATGATAATAATAACATGAACTCTAAATGTACATTGCTTAAATAATTATGATCTTCCTTTATCTAATTCTTAGCTTTTGCCATTGTCTTCATTGGCTGTTCTCCCACTTTTACTGTTGTTAAGATCATTTGAGTAGCTGTGGTATTTGTCTGAATAGAGGTCAATTGCTTTTCAAGGGAAAAAAAAAGAGGAATGAGTGAAGAAGAGCAACATGAATTGAAACAGAGTCTCTGTTTCAACCATGAGATTTTGTAAACATATGTTCAATCTAGGAATACAAGAACTACTGGAAAATGGATACATTAATAAATGAGGCATCACATCTTTTGCATTACAGTCATGCAAGCAAATAATTAATTCAGGGGCTAGGACCAGTGTGATCATCAGGGGACAGTTGTGCATGTATACCTCCAACCTGGGAACATGTCATTCATTGTGTCCACCTTCTAGCCAGCCCCAAGTAGTTCCCTAACTGTTCCCAGGGCAGATGTCGCAAATCAGTGGGAGTTGCCATCTCTGGACAAGATAGTGTTTTAAATAATTGCCATGACACAGGTTTTCTCATGCCAACATTCACTAGGTGCCAACACTGAGTGATGTGTCTCCCGACTGTTCTGCTTCAGGCACACTTCAGAGTGAACTTTTAACTAATGAACCCCCTTCTACTGCACACAATGGAGAAAACATTCTAGCAAACTGTGTCCTTGCAGCTTTTTGTTTATTCCTTTCAGTCAAATAGCCAGCACCTGTCAGCAAGCAAGCTACTTCCTGCTTGGGAATGCAGCAGGGCAATGAGCAGCAAACTGGTTTTGGCATTTTAGCAAGAACATTGAAAATGATGCAGGAGGATGGAGAAAAAGGAATGATGACTCCCAGATAGTTCTGGGAAAGTGCATGGTCACTTGTCTAAAAGAACCTCGGAAGTGCTGCTCCTTGCCAGCCTCATGGTGCAGACAGCAATTACAGCAGTGGTACTAACTCATCACTGTATATTGGATACACCGCGGCAGACACTGCTGGCATTTCCCAGTTTGTACTCATCATTGCTGTCAGTCCACATAGCTGCCCTCTGTGGTTCTGCTGTTATGACAAATGGAGAACCTATGGTTCAGACATGTGCATGGACTTATCCAAGGTCACTCAGATGTTCAGTGTCAGAGCTGGAATTCTCTGTCTACCTGTTTCCACCTGTTATACCACACTATAGTCTGATCAGATCAGATCAGATCAGATCAGTCGCTCAGTCGTGTCCGACTCTTTGCGACCCCATGAACCGCAGCACGCCAGGCCTCCCTGTCCATCACCAGCTCCCGGAGGTCACTCAGACTCGCATCCATCGAGTCAGTGATGCCATCCAGCCATCTCATCCTCTGTCGTCCCCTTCTCCTCCTGCCCTCAATCCCTCCCAGCATCAGAGTCTTCTCCAATGAGTCAACTCTTCGCATGAGGTGGCCAAAATACTGGAGTTTCAGCTTGAGCATCATTCCTTCTAAAGAAATTCCAGGATTGATCTCCTTCAGAATGGACTGGTTGGATCTTCTTGCAGTCCAAGGGACTCTCAAGAGTCTTCTCCAACACCACAGTTCAAAAGCATCAATTCTTTGGCGCTCAGCCTTCTTCACAGTCCAGCTCTCACATCCATACATGACCACAGGAAAGACCATAGCCTTGACTAGGCGAACCTTTGTTGGCAAAGTAATGTCTCTGCTTTTGAATATGCTATCTAGGTTGGTCATAACTTTCCTTCCAAGGAGTAAGCGTCTTTTAATTTCATGGCTGCAGTCACCATCTGCAGTGATTTTGGAGCCCAGAAAAACAAAGTCTGACACTGTTTCCACTGTTTCCCCATGTATTTTCCATGCAGTGATGGGACCAGATGCCATGATCTTCGTTTTCTGAATGTTGAGCTTTAAGCCAACCTTTTCCCTCTCCACTTTCACTTTCATCAAGAGGCTTTTTAGCCCCTCTTCACTTTCTGCCATAAGGGTGGTGTCATCTGCATATCTGAGGTTATTGATATTTCTCCCAGCAAGTCTGATGGGGGCACCAAAGAACAACATGAGCAGGGACACTGCCATTTTCTTCTTGAGACCATAGTTCACTGATTTGCCAAAAGCTACATACCTAGTTTGCAGTAAAGTCAGGGTTAAAATGCAAAAGCTTATAAACTTTGTCACTCTACACTTAATCTTTAGGATATGGGATTACAGTGGTGAAAGTCTTTGCTAACGTGGAGTATGTGAGGGGAGTCAGGGACGAGGCTGCTGGTGAGTCGGGGGACTAGAAGATGATCTTTACACCCAACACAATGGCTCGTAAATAAACAAGTGTCCACTAAATATCTGCATGAAGTATACTAGTTCCTTTAGCTCTCAATCTGGTGTCTCAGGTGCTTTTCCAGAAAAAAAAAATCCCTCAATGAGAGGTTGATTCTAAGCCTACTGCACACCTGCAGTTATTATTGATGTAGGTAGGGGGAATTTATAAGTGGTGTGCCAGGAATAGTGCCAAATTATACCCATTATGAGGGTTCAACTGTAATTAGCACATCCCTTTTACTGTCAGAAACTTCCCTGCATTGGTGATAAAGTATTGGTTGCACTAAGCATATCCTTTATGACAAAATACTAAATTTTCTTTTTTGCGTTATTTCTACAAGAGGATTTCCCTGGTGGCTCAGATGGTAAAGAATCTGCCTGCAATGCAGGAGACCTGGGTCCAATCCCTGAGTCTGGAAGGTCCCCTGGAGAGAGGATGGCTATCCACTCTAGTGTTCTTGCCTGGGAAATCCCAAGAACAGAGGACCCTGACAGGCTACAGTCCATGGGGTCTTAAAGAGTCGGACACGACTGAGCTACTAACACTTAGAATTATGAACTCCTGTGGGCTGGAAGAGCGCTTTGTGCACCTCGATGTCTCCATATTTCAGGATGATATGGGGCACACATATGTATAGTTGGGGCTCAGTAAATATTGACTTGTTACAAATATCATCTTCCTAAAATTTTCTTCCTTTTTTTTTTTTTTTTACCTAAGAAGTACCTACTTCAATTTCTGCCACAGATTTAGTTTTTTTTTTTTTATTATTACTATTGTTAAAAATGTCTCTCAGCAGACAAACCACCCCACAACAGTTACCCATTCATTTAAATTCCCTTTTGGCAAATGCTCTGGAAGTGAGTAAACATAACATCTGTATTTGCTATGTAAACATTACAGATTTAGAGTAAAATGACTCAGGGTTTGCCTAGAAACCATATGAGATGTTGATCTGTTTCTCTGATTTCAGTGTCTGCAGTCTAGTTTTTCCTTCTTTCCTTCCTTCCCTCCTTTCACTCTGTCTCTCTCTCTTTGAAATTCAAAGAAAAAAACTAAATAACTTCTGGATACAGAAATACTTTTCAAGACTGGCAATAATACATCTAGTTGGAAAGGAGTTTCTAATCACATAATGTTTTTCCATGAACAATTCACGCCAAGGCAGTCATGTCGGCTCTTTAGATGATTTGTGTTCCATAAATACACTATAGTAGGACTATAATTATTTGTTTACTAGATTGTTTAAAATTGCCCATAATTCTATTCTCAAAGGATGAGGGGAAGAGTTATACAGAATAATGCTGTAATGAAGAAAAGTAAAGGAAAAATGCATTTTTTTCTTAATGAAAAAATGAAATCAGGAAAATCAGAGATGCTCGCTTCAGAACGTGTGTGCATGTTCAGTTGCTCAGTTGTGTCTGACTCTTTGTGACCCCATGGACTGTAGCCCTCTAGGCTCCTCTGCCCCATGGAAATTTTCAGACAAGAATACTGGAGTGGGTTGTATTTCTTCCTACAAAGGATCTTCCCGATGCAGGAATTAAACTTGTATCTCCTGCATCTCCTATATTGCAGGTGGATTCTTCACATCCTGAGCTATCTGTGAAGCCCCACACTAGGAATCCCTATCTAAATCTCTCCACACCAACAGCAAATTAGTGGGAAGCTGCACCTAGGCTGAGGTTCTGAGACTCTGTATTAGCCAGGAAGATACTAAGTGATGAACCCTGAGGCTATGGTGCACAGCACAAAGTATCGTGAGAGGTAAAATCATCATTGAATGTCAAGCAGTCAGTTGTAACAGACTAAATGGCTGGATGATAAGACAAAATCCAGATACTCTGCAAGGAGAAGACAATCCAGGAAAAGAGGTGGAGTCAGTAGACTTAGGGTGGAGCCTGAGAGTCTGCATTTCTCACCAGGTTCCTGCTCATCTGTGGCCCACACTTTGAGTAGCAGGACCACAGCAAACAAAGCCATATAGAGCTTCTACAGCGTGCTGCAGTGTTAGCTGCAGGGGTATGAGGGACCAAACCCTGGTCCTCAGCATCTGGTGTACATCAGAATCACCTGCATCACCAGTTAAGCTGCAAGTGTCCTCAAAAATGGGGATTAAGTAGATTTGAGGCAGAACCAACACTTTACATTTCCAAGTCCCAGGGAATTGGTCCAGATATGACAACTTAGAAAACTACTGCTGTAAGGCCCCTTCAGCCTTGCCTAAGTTTCAGAGAGGTGCTGTTAAAGTTATAAGACCAATTCATTTAAGTCACTGTTTACTTTCCTAAGTAAAACACAAAAAGAAAAGCTAATTTAGGAGTTATCTATTGCACCATGATCTTGAGATGGAGCCTTAAGGTGGTGAGTTTTGAAATGTGATTCCCTGGACCAACAGACTGTTTCACCTGGGAATTTGTTAGCAAAATAATTTATTAGGGCCCCACTCTGGACATAACAAATCTGATATTCTCAGAGTAGGGCCGATCTATCTATGATTCAAGGAGGCTTGCAGGTAATTCTGAAACCCACTAACGATTGTGAAGCACTGTGCTGTGCTGTGTTTAGTTTCTCAGTCATGTTTGGCTCTTTGCAACCCCATGGACTACAGCCTGCCAGGCTCCTCTGTCCATGGGGATTCTCTAGGCAAGAATACTGAAGTGGGTTACCATGCCCTTCTCTAGGGGATCTTCCCAACCCAGGGATTGAACTCAGATCTCCCACACTGTAGGCAGATTCTTTACCATCTGAGCCACCAAGAAAGCCCAGAGATACTGGACTGGGTAGTCTATCCATTTTCCAGGGGATTGTCTCAACCCAGGAATTGAACCGGGGTCTCCTGTATTGCAGGTTGATTCTTTAGCAGCTGAGCTACCAGAGAAGCCCTTGAGAAGCACTATCTTAGGGCAAAAGGTAAGGCAGATGGGATAAAGAGATGGTAGGTAGATGTAAAAGTGAAATCCATGGGCTGGAAATTAGGTAACCTGAGACCCAGGCCAAGCTCTGTTTCTCTTCAGTTTTATGAGTCCAGACACACCTCTTCATCCGTCTGTCCCTTAGTTTTCTTATCTATGAGCTAAATGGACCCACAAGCCTTATTTCCTTAACCTGGGACTCCGAATGAGGTGACATATGGAATAAAGTCAAAGGAGATTACCCACAGCCAGAGGAGCAATGTGAACACTTGCTGATGGAGCCATTGAGATCTGAGCTTTGTCAGTGGTGACAACAATGCCGACATAGTAAACAGATCAAAAGGCAGAATGCACAGAAAACCTTGTGGAATAATAAATGGGGCCCCTATATTGAAGGGAGGATTCCAAAGACTTAGATGTCATTCCCGAGTACAAAGCCATCATCCACCCAAGGAGTGTTCAAATGGACCCAAAGCCTCCTGGAATCTTTCTTATAAATGGAGACAATCCTAATTATTATAGTGGTGAAACTCACTAATATTCTGAAACTTTAAACATGCCTCTATGTTTGAAATCACACCTACGTTCTGGATCATCAAAAAATGGACTATAGGCTTAGGATAAGACACAATAGACCACAGTTTGACTCTGTGTGTGTTATTAGACAGAGGAAAGGGAAGAAAGTGAAATGAACACTCATGGAGATTCTGTCCATTTCTATAAGGAGGGAAATTTTTACTTTCCAAATAGTTCCACTGGTTTACGAATCAAACTGGCCTTGAAATAATATGGCATTACAACCCTTGGGCTGGGTTTCCCAGGTGGTACAGTGGTAAAGTATTTACCTGCCAATGCAGGAGATGAAAGAGATATTTGATCCCTAGTTAAAGAAAATTCCCCTGGAAAAGGAAATGGTAACCCATTCCAGTATCCTTCCCCGGGAAATACCATGGACAGAGAAGGCTGGAGAGCTATAACGGATGGGGTTGCCAAAGTGTTGGACACGACTAAGCATGTGACATGACATGCCATGACTCCCCTGGGGTAAAATTCCTAGAAAAAGAGGACTCATTCATGGAGCAGAGTTTATATGGGAGAATCATGGTGATCAGGAAAAGAAATTTCAGGGGAAGAACACATGGTAAACACATGGCTGTACCGGGTGAGTCAGCTCTGCCTGCACAGCTTCTGAACATGGCACAGTGGTATGAATGCTTACCCCTGTTTGTCTTCTTTTCTTCCTTTCTGTTTCTCAGTTTTTTTGTTTGTTTGTTTTTTGCAGTTTTACTGTTCTGACATCTCCTGGTTCCTTTCACTTTCACTCATGTTTCTTTCCCTCAGTTTTGTACTATCTAATCGGGTTCTCAAATTTAGCTATGAAGATAGAGGAATAAATCTTTCAAACACATCTCAGTTCATCAGGTCCACTGACCACCTGCTACTTTAAAATTTAATTCTCTGATGGGCTAAATGCTGATTTCATGCAGGTGTACCATTCACAGCATTGCTGATTGTTGACTTTTTTAAAAGATAAAATTATGATGTGATGAATATTACAATTTCCAACAAACATCAAGCCATTGAGTCTAGCAGACCCATGCTGTCATTTTAATAGTTAGACAATTTTATCAGTAGGAAACACCACCACCCCAGTGGTGATGGTGGGGATCTCATAGGACTAATAGAAAAGCTAAACTGAACTTTCAACTTATTAAATCAACTAATACTTGAATGAATGTCTATAATCTGCTGAGCACCATTCTAGGAACTTAAGATACTAATGACAAAGTCTGTGCCCTCCGAAGTTAACATTCTAGTTTTGACCACATGTGACTACAACAACAAAAATAAATGTAGACTATAATGCTATGGAGAAAATTCATGAGCAAACAGCAAGAAGAGAAAGGGAGGGCCTCAATCTGAGACAGTGTAGTCCCCATAAACCCCTCTCCTTCTGGTCCTCATACTGGAGCCTCTGGTCAGGGAAGAACCCTCAGACTAGATGAAGTTTACAGGTGGAGCCTCTGGTCAGGGAAGAACCCTCAGACTAGATGAAGTTTACAGGTGCTTCAGTGAAACTGACCAATGTAGCATCCAGTGAAAGGGAGTTGCAGAAGACAGAAAGTTAGTGCCAAGCCTAAAGCGTAGCCAGATGGCACCTTCCAGGAACAGTGAGGCCACTGAGCCAGTCTTGGAGAGAAGGTAGGAGAGACTGAGAATGGATTCAGGAGACAGACTGTACAGAGCCTATTGGATTCAGGAAAAAACCTGGATTTCCTTCTGAGTGACAAGAAAATCAGTTCACAGTATTGAGCAGAGGAGTCATAAATAGCTTCATACTATGAAAGGAATCCCTGAGTGCTACGTGGGGAAGGGACAACCACAGGGCAGGGGAGAGGGAGCCTTCTTAGGAGGCCACAGCAACAGACTGAGCAAGAGGTGATGGGAGCCTTGACAAGACTGGAGCAGAGGAGGAAGTTAGCAAGGCTGGAGTTCAGAATCTCTTCTGAAGCCTAAGGTAAAGGGGTTATCTGATAATTATTAAACTCATTAAATTTGTGTCATGAGTTTGCCAATTTTAACCCAGGCAAGCATCTCTGGAAGCCAGTTGCCTAATAGTTTCTAGAGGTAACAGTTGGTCAGTGGTGGTTGGAGGAGAAAGCATAGAGACGAATGAGGCCAGATCACATTCAGTGACCACCCTTTTTGAAAATCCAGACTCCTTTAGAATAGACATTATTTTATCTGGATGCACATCCATCTCCTCAGCTTCTTTTTCCAGCAAGGAGACTCAGTTCTTAGCTATTTCTGAAGCCCAGTGCTTTGCACCATTGCTGTCAGTGGTATAACAAGTCAGAAGTGATGGTGGAGCCATTGAGGTGGGCAAGAGTGTTGGATCATTGATAAAACTTAGAATGAAAGCTGCATGGTGATTCTGCAAAGCAGACCATTTTCTCCTCAATTTGATTGTTATTTTCAAATTTTCTACAATGTGCCTCCTTTTTGCCCCTAGATGAAATTCCTACCTGGTCTGAAGGACCTTCTATATCAACAAGACAAAGATAATTTCTGAACTGAAAGAGTCTTTCTTTAAGAAAATAGAAGTTCACTGAGCTTGATTTGATTTTCCAAGGCCAAAACTTTGTAAGTGGAAGAATGTGTAGACTGAAATTTTTATTAATAATTTCATTTGATGCTGGACATGATGTGGAGAAAAGGGAACTCACCTATACTGTCAGCAGGAATTTGGATTAAAACAGTCATCATAGAAAATAGAATGAAAGTTCCTGAAAAACTTCAAAATGTAACTACCGTATGATTCAACAAGCACACTCCTGAGCATGTATCAAGGCAAAATTCTAATTCAAGAAGATACATGCCCTGCAGCATTCACTGCAGCACTATTTACAATAGCCAAGATATGAAAACAACCTACAAGTCCATCACCAGATGCAGGGATAAAGAAGATGTAGTATATAAGCTATGATTTTTCTAGTAGTCATGTACAGATATGAGAGTTGGGTCATAAAGGCTGAGCGCTGAAGAATTGATGCTTTCAAATTGTGATACTGGAGAAGACTCTTGAGAGTTCTTGGGACAGCAAGGAGATCAAACCAGTTAATCCCAAAGGAAATCAACTCTGAACATTTATTGGAAACACTGATGCTGAAGCTTAAACTCCAATATTTTGGCCACCTGATGCAAAGAGCCAACTCATTGGAAAAGACCCTGTTGCTGGGTAAGATTGAGGGCAGGAGAAGGGGGCGACAGAGGATAAGATGGTTGGATGGCCTCACTGACTCAGTGGACACGAGTTTGAGCAAACTCAGGGAGACAGTGAAGGACAGGAAAGCCTGGCATGCTGCCATTCATGGACAGTCATGCCAGACATGACTAAGTGACTAAACAACAATCTATTTATCTATCTATCTATATATACACACACACTGTGGAGTATTACTCATCCATAAGAAAGAATGGAATAATGGCATTTGCAACAACATGGGTGGACCTGGGGATTATCATTCTTAGTGAAGTAAGTCACAAGGAGAAAGACAAACACTATTTGACATCACTGATATGTGGAATCTAAAATATGACACAAATGAACACATCTATGAAACAGAAAGAGACCCACAAACATGGAGGGTAGGCTTGTGGCTACCCAAGGGAGGGAGAGAAGGCGATGGGGTGGGAGGTTGGGATTAACAGATTGTTATCACTGTCAGTTAATCACTAAATCAACCGATTGTTTGACTCTTTTGTGACACCATGGACTGTAGTCTGCCAGGTTCCTCGTCCATGAGATTTCTCAGGCAAGGATATTGGAGTTGGTTGCCATTTTCTTCTCCAGGGATCTTCCTGAGCCAGATAGCGAATCTGTATCTCATGTTTGTCAGGCAGATTCTTTACCACTGAGATACCAGGAAAGCCCAGGATTAGCAGACACAAACAATAGTTTATATTGTTGTTCCATATTCCAATATATGGAATGGATGAACAACAAGGTCCTATTGAACTGCACAGGGAACTCTACTCAATATCCTGTAATGTAGTATACTTGAAAATAATATGAACAAATATATACAATTATATATTATAATAATCGGAGAAGGCAATGGCACCCCACTCCAGTATTCTTGCCTGGAAAATCCCACGGACAGAGGAGCCTGGTGGGCTGCAGTCCATGGGGTCGCTAAGAGTCAGACATGACTGAGCGACTTCACTTTCTCTTTTCACTTTCATGCATCGGAGAAGGAAATGGCAACCCACTCCAGTGTTCTTGCCTGGAGAATCCCAGGGACGGGGAAGCCTGGTGGGCTGCCGTCTATGGGGTCACACAGAGTCGGACACAACTGAAGCGACTTAGCATAGCATTATAATAATGTAATATATATATAATATTCACTATGCTAAGTCATGCTATGCTATGCTAAGTCACTTCAGTCGTGTCCGACTCTGTGTGACCCCATAGACGGCAGCCCACCAGGCTTCCCCGTCCCTGGGATTCTCCAGGCAAGAACACTGGAGTGGGTTGCCATTTCCTTCTCCGATGCATGAAAGTGAAAAGAGAAAGTGAAGTCGCTCAGTCATGTTCGACTCTTAGCGACCCCAAGGACTGAAGCCTACCAGGCTCCTCCGTCCATGGATCTTCCAGGCAAGAGTACTGGAGTGGGGTGCCATTGCCTTCTCCGAATATTCACTATATATATTATTTATTATATATGCATATATATATATATAACTGAATCACTGCTATAGAGCAGAAGCTAATACAACATTATAACTCAATTATACTTACTTTTTAAAAAAAAGAATTGTATTTGAGACAATTTTCAAAAGAATTCTGGGCACTTTACAGCCACCCAGTGAGTTTGATAGGTTTGTCAGTATTTCATAAAACCATAATTGCATCATGTCAAAAGGCTCTTAACGATCAACAAAGCCAACCCCATGGTAAGGATTAGAAGACTGACACCATGGAAGATAAAGTGACTGGTCTAAGATTACCCAGGGTTTTTGTTTGGTTTAGTTTTAATCATTATTGAACTATAATGTGCAATTATGTTTAGAAGCAGGAGACCCCAGTTCAATTCCTGGGTTGGGAAGATCCGCTGGAGAAGGGATAGGCTACCCGCTTCAGGATTCTGGCCTAGAGAATTCCATGGACTACAGTCCTTGGGGTCGCAAAGAGTTGGACATGACTGAGCGAATTTCACTTTCATTTTTCTTAGAAAAGTGCACCTGTCATTGAATGTGATGCTCCACACTTACTCCCTGATGGAATGCATCTAGTACAGGAGACAACATCCCAGCCCCCCAGAGACACCCTCAGATTCCCTTATTGTCACTATGCCTTGAGTTAACCAGTGTTATGCTTTTTAATTGCATAGATTAGTTTTGCTATTTTTGAAAGATATAGAAATTGGCATTATAGAGAATGTACATTTTTATGTCTGGTTTCTTTCAACATTGTTTTTGAAGTTTATCAATTTTGTTTTCACGTATACAAGTTACTCTTTCTTATTTCTTATGCTTTCAGGGAATATATGAGAGTATCAAGTTTGTGATGACCACAAAGCACTAGAAATGTGGCTGGCGGACTCTAGGGTGGGTCCCATGTTCAGCCCCCTATAGGACTGTAACCCTCAAATTTAAGCAAGACGGATATGAGATTTGCTTTCAACAAACAGAATATGTCAGAGGTGGTGGGATGCAACTCCTCTGATTACATTTCAAGATTCAACCATTCATACATATGCCGCTGCCCCCTTGCTGGCCTAAGGGAGTAAGCTCTGAGGGTCCGTAGAGAGGACCACGTGACCAGATGCTTTTGGCTACCTTGGGAGTTGGAAGCTGGCAGCAGTGCCTTTCTGATAGCCAGAGAGAAATCAGACCTTCAGTTCTAAAACCCCAAGGAGCTCAATTCTGACAACACCAGATAAAGCTTGGAAGCAGATGAGACTACAGCCCACCTGACACTTTGACAGCAGCCTGATACTCTGAACAAAAATCAAAGGCGCTGTGCGTGGATTCCTGACCTAAGGACACCCAAATAGGTGCTCATTTAAGCTACTGAGTTTGTGAGAAGATAGTAGTTGGCAATGGGAAACGAATTCATGAACCCAGTTCTCTGGCTTTTTAGTACAGTGATTTTTATCACTTTATGTTGCTAAAAGTAAACCCAACACCCTAGAAACATCTCCATATTGTTTCTCTGTAACCCATTTTAAACAATGATAAACAAATGATAAACACAAAATGATAAACATTTGCCAAACTGATCATTGTTTAAAACGGGTTACAGAGAAACAATATGGAGATGTTTCTATGGTGTTGGGTTTACTTTTAGCAACGGAGAAGGCAATGGCACCCCACTCCAGTACTCTTGCCTGGAAAATCCCACGGACAGAGGAGCCTGGTAGGTTGCAGTCCATGGGGTCGCTAAGAGTCAGACATGACTGAGCAACTTCACTTTCTCTTTTCACTTTCCTGCATTGGAGAAGGAAATGACAACGCACTCCAGTGTTCTTGCCTGGAGAATCCGAGGGACGGGGGAGCCTGGTGGGCTGCCGTCTATGGGGTCACACAGAATCAGACACGACTGAAGTGACTTAGCATAGCATAGCATAGCATATCACAAAGTACATTAGTCTTGGCTTAATAAGTTTAAATGTACGGTGTGTGTGTGTGTGTGTGTATATGCATACATTATCACATATATATGCAACATAAATCATATATAAAATTATAATATATAAGTATATAATGGGCTTCCCTGGTGGCTCAGTGGTAAAAAATCAGCCTGCAATGCAGGAGACCCCAGTTTGATCCCTGAGTCAGGAAGATCCACTCCAGTATTGTCTAGGAAATCTAATGGATAGAGGAGCCCAGCATGTTACAGTCCATGGGGTTGCAAGAGTCAGACATGACTTAGTGACTAAACAGCAACAACAATATGTACATAATACATTTATATATAATATATAAATTACATATACATGTATACATATTCAACTTTTATTTTAAAGGTCCCTTAACTTTAAAAAGTTGGTTATTAATTGGTGAGACACAAATTGTGAAACTCATGATAGAGGCTAATGTTGAGTATCTCTGAACAATTTCCTAGGAGGAATGATTGTCAAGGAGGAAAAGCAAAGAAGAAAAGTAAACCAGGATTGTATAATCTCATGATGCTATTTTTAGCATGTACTGCCCATAGATGCATCGTAAGCACTTTGGCACAGTGCCAACGAGGGTGCACTGTAGATATAAGTCAATATCATTACAATACAGGTGCTTAACAGGAAGACATGACTGATGCAATACACCTGCTCTTGGGAGAAGAAAGTTCGCCCGCTCTGGGGAAATAAGTTTTCAATAGCCCATTGCTATGCCTTTTCACTGTGTCCTTGATTTATTGCTTTTGCCCAGCTTCAGCATGACAAAGGCTTCAGCTTTCAGCACAAAATGATATTCCAGGCTCCACTAAATATATTTGTAAGACAAGGGCAGCCAACAAAATTAAACTGCCAGCACAAAGACCCGCTGTTATTTAATGCTGGAGAGAGATTACAGGGGATTATTACTTTATCAAAAAAATATTTCAGCTACGAAACCACTGTTTATTTCTCCAGTACCTTTGGCTGTGTGCTAATTTATCTTCCACCTTGCACGGATTTAGCTTTTCATTGTCAATTTATTGAAAAGCCTGACAAATGTCAATGGCCTCTGTTACAGGACACCTAGGCTTATTTAGTTATTGCTACAGAGAGCTGGAAATTAGGACCTTCACAGGGGATTTACGTGTGCTGTTTCTTTGATTTTTATTGTTATGCTTTCACTTGAACCATCAGGCATTTCTTCTTTAATCTCATTTTTCTTTTCACAGGTCCCACTTACAGAGGGCAATTCAAACAACTAAAATCCAATAGTATTTATCATTATAGACTTGGTCGCACTTTTTCCTCTATCTTTTTTAAATGTGGAATTTTACCTGTATCAAATTGCATCCCTTTTAAGATATTTTTTCTCTGACCTTTAACAAACTTTGAGAGGAAAAGTACCTCTCAAAATTAGAAGTAAGAAGATAAGAGTACTCCATTTTTATAACTTCCTACTTAAATTTTTTCTTTCATTTTAGCTTCATTCATGTTTTTTAAGTGAAGGTGTTACCCAGTTTCATCCATTCTCCTCAATTCTTAGCTGTACTTTAGTGCAATACAAAAAATAAGACAGTGAACTTTTTAAAAGATGAACCATTAGAATGTACTTCTAAAAAGGCTCTTGGCTTGAAAAAAAAAAAATTGTGCCCTATTGTATTTCAAAGCTCTTAAGCAATTTCATGTTGTCTGTCATGGTAGAGTATTTATCATGTATAGACACTGGGTCCCCAAATGGCACAAGAGCAGCACTGAGCCAGTCCTTGAATTAGAGTCATAGCAGTGGATCCAAGAAATTAACAGAGGTTGTGACAATTTCTATAATAGGCTGCTGCATTAATTAAAAGGAAACTTAACATAGTCTTTGGGAAGTGACTAGGAATGCCTCCCGGCAGTGACGTTAAACTTGGACTTGAAGAAATTAGTTGGCCACCAAAGAAGTCCTGAAAGAGGGAAAGGAAAAAAATGCTTCAAGAAAAGGGCAAAGGTGAAAAGACCCAAAGTCCCAAAGAACATGATACATTCAATGATCTGAACATAACTCAATATTGCGAGAGGGTAGAGTGAGGCGTGAGAATAATAAGAATTAACACTTCATATAAAAGCAAGAATCTAGAATGGAAGAGAGTTTGGAAATTAGCCTGACGGCAATGAGGAGCAATCAAAAAATGAGTGATGTGAATACATTTGAAATTTAAAAAAAAAAAAAAGATCATCCTGGTCAGAAGAGAGAATGGATTTTAAAAAGCACAAACATAGAGGTTCTTGGAGGTATTTGAACACTTTCCAGTCTTATGATTCTGAAATTAGGGTGGCCAGAATAAGGATGGAGAAGGCAATGGCACCCCACTCCAGTAGTATTGCCTGGAAAATCCCACGGACGGATGAGTCTGGCAGGCTGCAGTCCATGGGATCGCTAAGTGTCGGACATGACTGAGCGCCTTCCCTATCTCTTTTCACTTTCATGCATTGGAGAAGGAAATGGCAACCCACTCCAGTGTTCTTGCCTGGAGAATCCCAGGGACGGGGAGGCCTGGTGGGCTGCCGTCTGTGGGGTCACACAGAGCCAGACACGACTGAAGTGACTTAGCATAGCATAGAATAAGGATAATCATAGTGGGAACATAAAAACTGGATAGCTAGAAAAGAGGCTGAGGAAGTCCATGCAATGCAATGTAAAGTGATTGAATAACACTATATGATTAATGAACTCTAGAGAGGTAAGAAAGAGGAAGATAAGGAGGATAAGACATCTTCCTGACTAGGGCACTTGGGTAAATATAGAGCACATCTCTGAGAAAGGGAAAAGTCAAGCAAGCAAATCTGTGTTTTGGTGGGGGGGAGTAAAACTTGACGTTTGTTTGGGAAATGTAGAGTTATATTGGAAAGCCAAGTGAAGCAGTTTAGATAATTCTTCAAAAGTCATGAATAGCTTACATAATCACTAATTGAAGTTATGAGAAAAGATGATCCTTCTCAGGGAGGCTTTATCTTTTCTCCGAAAGAGCCAGAACTCCCACAAGGAGGCCAACATTAAAAGGGCATGTTAGTAAGTCAGAAAGGTCATCATCAAAAAGTCACAAATAATAAATGCTAGAGATGGTGTGGAGAAAAGGGAATCCCCCCTACACTGTTTGTGGGAATGTAAATTGGTGCAGTCACTATGGAGAATAGTATGGAGGTTTTATGAACAGTATGAAAAGGCAAAAGATGGGACACTGAAAGATGAACTCCCCAGGTCGGTAGGTGCCCAATATGCTACTGGAGATGAGTGGAGAAATAACTCCAGAAAGAAGGAAGGGATGGAGTCAAAGCAAAAACAACACCCAGCTGTGGATGTGACTGGTGATGCAAGGTCCAGTGGATGCTTTAAAGATAATGCAAGGTCCAAGATGCAAGGTCTGATGCTATAAAGAGCGATATTGCATAGGAACCTGGAATGTTGCTGCTGCTACTAAGTCGCTTCAGTCATGTCTGACTGTGTGCGACCCCAGAGACGGCAGCCCACCAGGCTTCCCTGTCCCTGGGATTCTCCAGGCAAGAACACTGGAGTGGGTTGCCATTTCCTTCTCCAATGCATGAAAGTGAAAAGTGAAAGTGAAGTCGCTCAGTCATGTCTGACTCTTAGCGACCCCATGGACTACAGCCCACCAGGCTCTCTGTCCATGGGATTTTCCAGGCAAGAGTACTAGAGTGGGGTGCCATTGTCTGAATTAAGGCAAATTGGCAGTGGTCAAATAGGAGATAGCAAGAATAAACGTCAACATTCTGGGAATCAGTGAACTAAGATTTACGGGAATGGGTGAATTTAAATCAGATGGGCATTATATGTACTGCTGAGGGCAGAAATCCCTTAGAAGAAATGGAGTGGCCATCAGAGTCAACAAAAGAGTCCAAAATGCAGTACTTGCATGCAATCTCAAAAACAACAGAATGATCTCTGTTCGTTTCCAAGGCAAACCGTTCAATATCATGGTAATCCAAGTCTATGCCCCGACAAGTAATGCTGAAGAAGCTGAAGTTGAACAGTTCTATGAAGACCAACAAGACCTTCTAGAACTAACACCCAAAAAAGATGTCCTTTTCATTATAGGGGACTGGGATGCAAAAGTAGGAAGTCAAGAAATACTTGGAGTAACAGGGAAACTTGGCCTTGGAGTACAGAATGAAGCAAGGCAAAGGCTAATAGAGTTCTGCCAAGAAAACACATTGGTCATAGCAAACAGCCTCATCTAACAACACAAGAGAAGACTCTACACATGGACATCACCAGATGGTCAACACTGAAATCAGATTGATTATATTATTTGTAGCCAAATATGGAGAAGCTCTGTACAGTCAACAAAAACAAGACAGGGAGCTGACTGTGGCTCAGATCATGAACACTTCATTGCCAAATTCAGATTTAAATTGAAGAAAGTGGGGAAAACCACTAGACCATTCAGGTATGACCAAAATCAAATCCCTTATTATTATACAGTGGAAGTGAAAAATAAATTTAAGGGACTAGATCTGATAGACATAGTGCCTGATGAACTATGGATGGAGGTTCGTGACATTGTACAGGAGACAGGGATTAAGACCATCCTCAAGAAAAAGAAATGCAAAAAAGCAAATGGCTGTCTGAGGAGGCCTTACATATAGCTGTGAAAGAAGAGAAGCAAAAAGCAAAGAAGGAAACTTAAGATACACCCATTTGAATGCAGAGTTCCAAAGAATAGCAAGGAGAGATAAAAAAAACCTTCCTCAGCAATCAATGCAAAGAAATAGAGGAAGACAGTAAAATAGGAAAGACTAGAGATCTCTTCAAGAAAATTAGAGATGCCAAGGAAACATTTCATGCAAAAATGGGCTCAAAAAAGGACAGAAATGGTTTGGACCAAACAGAAGCAGAAGATATTAAGAAGAAGTGGCAAGAATACACAGAAGAACTGTACAAAAAAGATCTTCACAACCCAGATAATGATCACTCACTTAGAGTTAGACATCCTGGAATGTGAAGTCAAGTGGGCTGTAGGAAGCATCATACGAACAAAGCTAGTGAAGATGATGGAATTCTAGTTAAGCTGTTTCAAATCCTGAAAGATGATGCTGTGAAAGTGCTGCACTCAATATGCCAGCAAATTTGGAAAACTCAGCAGTGGCCACAGGAATGGAAAAGGTCAGTTTTTATTCCAATCGCAAAAAAAGGCAATGGCAAAGAATGCTCAAACTACCACACAATTGCACTCATCTCACACACTAGTAAAGTAATGCTCAAAATTCTTCAAGCCAGGCTTCAGCATTATGTGACCTGTTAACTTCCAGATGTTCAGGCTGGTTTTAGAAAAGGCAGAGGAACCAGAGATCAAATTGCCAACATCTGCTGGATCATCAAAAATGCAAGAGAGTTCCAGAAAAACATCTATTTCTGCTTTATTGACTATGTCAAAGCCTTTGACTGTGTGGATCACAGTTAACTGTGGAAAATTCTGAAAGAGATGGGAATACCAGACCACCCGACCTGCCTCTTGAGAAATTTGTATGCAGGTCAGGAAGCAACAGTTAGAACTGGACATGGAACAACAGACTGGTACCAAATGGGGAAAGGAGTACATCAAGGCTGTATATTGTCACCTGCTTATTTAACATATTTTCAGAGTACATCATGAGAGGCTGGATGAAGCGCAAGCTGGAATCAAGATTGCTGGGAGAAATATCAATAACCTCAGATATGAAGATGACACCACCCTTATGGCAGAAAGCAAAGAAGAACTAAAGAGCCTTTTGATTAAAGTGAAAGAGGAGAGTGAAGAAGTTGGCTTAAAGCTCAACATTCCGAAAACTAAGATCATGGCATCCCATCATGTCATGGCAAATAGATGGGGAAACAATAGAAACAGTGGCTGACTTTATTTTTTGGAGCTCCAAAATCACTGCAGATGTTGACTGCAGCTATGAAATTAAAAGACCCTTATTCCTTAGGAGGAAAGTTATGACCAACTTAGACAGCAAATTACAAAGCAGAGACAGTACTTGTCAGCAAAGATCTGTCTAGTCAAGGCTATTGTTTTTCCAGTAGTCATGTATGGATGTGAGAGTTGGGCTATAAAGAAAGCCGAGCACAGAAGAATCAATGCTTTTGAAGTGTGGTGTTATAGATGACTCTTGAACATCCCTTGGACTGCAAGGAGATCCAATCAGTCCATCCTAAAGGAGATCAGTCCTGGGTTTTCACTGGAAGGACTGATATTGAACCTGAAACTCCAATACTTTGGCCACCTGATGCGAAGAGCTGACTCATATGAAAAGACTCTGATGTTGGGCAAGTTTGAAGGCAGCAGGAGAAGGGGATGACAGAGGATGAGACAGTTAGATGGCATCACCGACTCAATGGACATGAGTTTGAGTAAACTCCAGGAGTTGGTGATGGACAGGGAGGCTTGGCGTGCTAAGGTTCATGGGGTAGCAAAGAGTCAGATACGACTGAGTGACTGAACTGAACTGATGGAGGTTCCTTAAAAAACTAAAAAAAGAGTTGCCACATAATTAATTCAGAAATTTCTGTCCTTCATGTATTCTTGGACAAAGCTTTAATTCAAAAAGATACATGTACCCCAATATTCATAGCAGCACTATTCAGGTTACCCAAGACATGGAAGCCATTTAAATGCCCACTGACAAATGAATGGATAAAAAAGTTGTGGAACATATATACGATGGAATATTAGTCATAAAAAGAAATAAACAATGCCATTTGCAGCAACATGGTTGGACATAGAGATTATCATACTAGGTAATGCAAGCCAGGGGCTTCTCAGGTGGCTCAGTGATAAAGAATCTACCTGCCAGTGCAAGAGATGCTAAAGATGCAAATTTGATCCCTGGGTCAGGAAGATCCCCTGGAAGAGGATATAGCAACCCACTCCAGTATGCTTGACTGGATAATCCAAGGGACAGAGAAGTCTAAGAGGCTATGGTCCATGGGGTTGCAAAGAATTTGTCATGACGGAAGCAATGGAGAAGGCAATGGCATCCCACTCCAGTACTCTTGCCTGGAAAATCCCATGGACGGAAAAGCCTGATGGGTGGCAGTCCATGGTGTCGCTGTGAGTCGGACACAACTGAGCGACTTCACTCACTTTTCTCCTTCATGCATTGGAGAAGAAAATGGCAACCCACTCCAGTGTTCTTGCCTGGAGAATCCCAGGGATAGGAGAGCCTGGTGGGCTGCCATCCATGGGGTCACACAGAGTCGGACATGACTGAAGCGACTTAGCAGCAGTAGCAGTAGCAGCAGAAGCAACAACATACATGCATCACTTACATGTGGAATCTAAATTATGATACAAATGAACTTACTACAAAACAGAAACAGACTCATAGACACAGAGAACAGACTTGTGGTTGCCAAGGCAGAGGGAAGGTGGGAAGGAATGGAGTGGGAGTTTGGGATTAGTAGTTGCAAACTAGTATATAGAGAATGGATAAATAACAAGGTCCTACTGTATAGCACAAGGAAGTCTATTTAATATCCTATGATAAAACCATAACCAGAAAAGAATATGAAAATAAAATATATTATAACTGAAATCTGCACAATAGAAACTAATACAACATTGTATTTCAGTAAAATAAATTTTAAAAGTTAAAAAGAAATAAATAAATGCCAGCCTGGAGATAAGGTATCCATGAGGAAAACTGAGTAGAAGTATCAAGCATTACTTACTCTGTCCAGCTCATGGACATGAAGACCTGGAACAATTATAGCAATGAGGCTGCTCTCGAAATAAAGTGTGCTTAACTGTTAAGGAAGTAGAATCATTTGTTATATTAAATGATTTCTATCAAATAAATTCATTCATTTATTCTTCCATTTATTCCTTGGAGGACTCAATTCACTAACTGAGAACATGAAAATAGGGCATGTGTGCAGCTGTGCAATAATTATCTAAAGTGCCTTCAACGAATACTCTCCACCTAGTTATAGGCATTTATTGGTGGGGAAAAGAAACTGGGATTTTTCTAATTAACAATAATGTACATTTCTTTCTTTATGTTCAAAAAATGTATTTGTTTTATGTTCAAACATGCATTTGATGATTGTTTATAAAAATCATACATTTTAAAAGTCAAACAGTATAGAGAGAGGTGAGGAAGCAACCCCTGCCCTACTCATTCCTATTTCTAGGTCCTCCTCACATGCAGTTACTTTTAGTTCTGTGAGTTTTCTTCTTATTTTCCTTCAAATTCATTTTATTAAATATACTGCTAGTTCTTGACATAGATTTTAGACATTATATTATGCTTTCCCACATTGGACAATGAGTAATTCTCTTTCTTGCACCCTGATATCCCCCAATAGATATATATATATATTTATTTTTATTTTCTTTTGTGCTCAGTTGTATCCAACTCTTTGCAACACCATGGACAATAGCCCACCAGGCTCCTCTGTTGATGGAATTTTCCAGGCAAGAATCTGGAGTGGGGTTCCATTTCCTACTCCAGGGTATCTTCCTGATTCAGGGATTGAACCCACATCTCTTACGTCTCGCGCATTTGCAGGCAGATTCTTTACCACTGTGCCACCTGGGAAGGCCATAGAGGTGTACTACTACACATTTTAAATAGGTTGCTTTCAAAGACTGTATTGTTATATCTGATGTAAATATCACCCTTTGCTGGCATGTATCACTTGTGTGTTTTCTATAAGAGTTCTCATATTAAAGCCTTATGTTGATATGTTTCATTCAAGGCCAAGTTTTCTCAACCTCAAGCCTATTGATATTTTTGACTAGATTATTCTGTTTGTGTGTGGGGGAAGTTTACTGCCCTGAGTCTTTAAGATTTTTAGCAGCATCCCTAGCTTCTGTCCACTGTATACCAGTAACACTCACTTCTCATCTTGACAACTAAAAATGCCTCATAATAATGCAAAACTTCCTAGGGAGGAAGGGGTGGTCAAAAACTCCTACCCAGTTGAGTTGGCCTACACTATTGCTTACTAGGACTCCTGCATGCTGTTATCCTGAAATGACCTTCCTGCACTGTACTAGATGATTGTTTCCTAGATCCCACACCTGTCTTTTTTAAATACTGCTTTCTTTGGGTAGAGAACATTATGGTAGGCTCTACAATGGCCCCAGTGATCCCTGTCTCCTAGTATCCATATGCAACCTCCTCCCACATCACAGGGTTCTATCTGTCCTTGCTGAGTTTAGGCTGTCAACGGGGAAAAAAAAAATGCACCACATGAGAGTCATGAGTTAAGTGTTATTTAGGGCAAAATGAAGACTATAGCTTGGGAGACAGCTTATCAGCTCTGAGAAACTGCTCTGAAGAGTGGGGTGGAAGATCAGTATTATATAAGATTTTATTGAAGTGGGGTATGTGCAGTAAAGCACATATTTTGTCACAGGCTCATTGCTAGTAACATGGAGCAGATGTCACTCTTAATGATTTTAGTACTTTTCTAGATACAAGAAGATGCAAGAAATTTGGACCATAAAATATTCTGAAAATGTCCAACTATCTGAAGGGTCATTCTGCCAGCTTTTCCCAAAGAACAGAGTGCCTCACATCTTATCTCCACACTGAACTCCCTTTAAGAAGTGTTGAAGGTCACTGAGTGTAGGGCTCATGATTTAATCCTTGTAGAGGCAAATGGAAAGTGCCAAGTTTTAGATGACACTGCTGTAAAAGATGTTGATTTCAATATGAAGTACACGTATTTTGTGTATCTACTCAATCTTTCTCTCTCCCCTCTTTCTCTTCCTCACTGTTTTCTCTGGGGGAAGCCAACTGACTAAATTCAGGAATGATTGTTATATAGCACTAGATAACTAACACATCAGAGAAGGCAATGGCACCCCACTCTAGTACTTTTGCCTAGAAAATCCCATGGACAGAGGAGCCTGGTAGGCTGCAGTCGATGGGGTCTCTAGAGTCAGACATGACTGAGCAACTTCACTTTTACTTTTCATTTTCATGCATTGGAGAAGGAAATGGCAACCCACTCCACTGTTCTTGCCTAGAGAATCCCAGGGATGGGGGAGCCTGGTGGGCTGCCGTCTATGGGGTTGCACAGAGTCGGACACAACTGAAGCGACTCAGCAGCAGTAGCAGCAGCAACTAACACATGCATACCAAGCAGTGTTTTAATAAAGGTGCCAAAACCGTTTTAAAGTACAATGCAAGATAACTCTGCCCTTTTATGTATGAATACATATTTATTTAGATCTTTGAATGAAAGATAGAGTCCTCACTTAAAACTCATTTCCCTTAGAATTATGAATATGCATTTCCATTATCTTTGAACTTCCAGTGTTTCTGTTTAGAAGTCATATGCAAGTCTGAGTTTTGATCTCATTTTTAGCAAATTTGGGATTTTACCCTTGTATGTCTTCTACTATTAATTGTGCTATGTAGGGTAGTGAATATTCACGTGAGATTTCTTTTATCCTATAAAGTATTTTCAATTACATCTTTGCTAATGGCCCTTCCCCAACTATTTTCTCTTTCTTGCAAATCATATTGGACATTTTTTTTGGGGGGGTGATATGCTTTTAATGGAGGGAGATACAAAAAATTGCTTTTTTTGTTCAGGTAAGGCTTTATTGGGGCCCTTACTGTAGCCGTGGGAAAAGAGAACAACAAGTTCCCTTGTTGACAGTGGGTGAGTTGATTCCTTATACAGGGTGAGGAGTGTGTTCAGGGGTCAGGCTGGAAAAGTGTTTTAGGTGGTTTGCTCACCCCCTTAGTGGTGCCATATACAGCAGAAGTTGTACAGTACCCTGCTTTTGTTCCCATCCCCTGCTATTGGTCCAGGTTCCTTAAAATGGCAGTTTTTTATCTTGATCGCTTTTTAAAATTTTTGTCCAGAATTTGCCCCAACTATCCAAGCATGTAGTTATTTTTATGGAGAAGTTGGGTTCTTCTATGGAAAAAACTTCTCATCTTTTGCACTGTAAAAGAAAATCCTCACTATGAGCTCTTGAAAGAGGGCAAAAATAAAGCTAGTAATTCAGTTCCTAGTGTACAGAATGCCACTTTATTTCTACCTTCAGCCCTGCATCTCTCTCAACCTTGCCCCCATAGCTTTGATCCCTATTGGTTCAATTCCTATAAGTTACACAATAAATCTCTAATCTCATGAGATGAAGGGGAAAGGAACTTGCTTCCTTGGCAGAACACAGAAAAGTGGGCCAAAAGTCAACATCTCCCTATACAAATTTAACACCATTTGCCCCAACTTCATGTCTCAGTGCAGCCTCTATGGAGCACAAACTAACCTGGGTCTGAACCTCCCCAGGATGCCTTCCTGTTAGTGTTAGCCTTCAAAGAGACCTGAGGGAAAACAGAGTTAACCTCCATCTGTTGCCAATTTCCATCCTACCCTAAGCTCTCTCATTTGTCCTTTTTGTCTTTTTGAGTTCCTACATTTCAAAAATTTTAAATTTCTTTATGTCACAGTGGAGCAGTTTAACAAGAGAGTAACAATAAATTTGTGCCTTTATACTTTACATTCAAATAAGAGCATGCCCTTGTTACATGGGACTTTTCTGAAAAGTTTTTTCAGAAAAGTTTTGTTGAGCCCTATTCCCTATTATTAATAATAATTGTAAATTCACTTGCTCTCAGGAGGGAGTACTCCCCCATGCACTATTTCACTTCAAAATTTCAGTTGGGAGTGAATGCCAAGCTTAGCTGGCTAGTCTCAGTGCTGGGTCTTTAGCTAGTCCCTGCAACTTAAATCATAGAAAGTGGCATTAGTAAGGAATGCTATTCTTTTCCCCACTTGATAGCCCTGTGTGTTTCAGTGTGCACCACAGTGCCGTACCTGGCAATGTCTTTTGTTGGCAGTGCATTCCCAAATATTCCAGTGGGGTTTTAGCACTCCTCTCACTTTGCCTCATCATTTCTATCTAGCCCATCTGTTTTATATTACCATTTTTACATTAAAGTATAAGCAATTTACACACTGTGTTAGTTCATGTGTATAGCAAAGAGATTAAGTTTTACACACACACACACACACACACACACACATATATATGTTATTTTTCAAATTCTTTTCTATTATAGGCTATTACGAGACATAGAATATAATCCCCTGTGCTAGTTCCTTGTTGTTTATCTGTTTTATATGCATTCGTGAGTATATGTTGCTGCTGCTGCTGCTGCTAAGTCGCTTCAGTCGTGTCTGACTCTGTGCGACCCCATAGACGGAAGCTCACCAGGCTCCCCTGTCCCTGGGATTCTCCAGGCAAGAACACTGGAGTGGGTTGCCATTGCCTTCTCCAATGCATGAAAGTGAAAAGTGAAAGTGAAGTCGCTCATTTGTGTCCGACTCTTTGCGACCCCATGGACTGCAGCCTTCCAGGCTCCTCCATCCATGGGATTTTCCAGGGAAAAGTACTGGGGTGGGGTGCCATTGCCTTCCCCGGAGTATATGTTAAAAGGTTCTAATTAATCTCCACCCATATCCTCTGGTATAATGTACATAAGTTTGTTTTCTATGTCTGTGTGTCTATTTCTGTTTTGTAAATAAGTTCATTTGTATCATTTTTTTTAGATTCCAGATATAAACAATATCATATGATAGTTGTCTTTCTCTGTCTGACTTATTTCACTTAATAATATAATCTCTAGGCCTTCCTTTTAAATAGAGTCCATAAGCAAGGTGCTGTAGAGTGAATATGGCATTCATGACAGTGCACAGACATTAAATGAAAGCTAAAGCAAATACCAAAGAGAAACTAACAGGTTCTTGAGAGTGGTGTACACAATTCGAGGAGAGGTCGGAGCATAGAGCAAAACAGTTTATAAAATAAAAGGGTAGCCTAGCAGTGTTTGATTTTCAGCCCCACTAGTTCAGCTGTGTGTTGTTGAACAAGTCATTTGACCTTTCTGTGCCTAAGTATCCTCATCTATAAATGGAAAAATGACACCAACTCCATAGCTGTCGGATGCGAATTAAAGGAATGAACGTGCATAGAGTACTAAACTTGCAGCTCTGCACACATTAAGTGCTTTATAAAATTGGCTGCTATTAACTGTATTCTAGTTGAGAGGTTGAGGGAGGTTTCTTGAGGATTGTGGTGGGAATTTAAACTGGACTCTGAGGTTTAGAACTTGTTCACCATTCCCCCCACTTCGGTGCTAGACAGAGGATCTAGTTTCCAGAGCTCTCATTTCTAGGCATCGAGAGGTCAAGCTACTTATTAAAGTGGGAACACATTTTCAATAACTTTAAATTAAGAGCAATAATGATAATCCAAGACTGGCTGCACAAAAGGTAATTAACTGCACAGAAAACTGAATGAGCCCTGGGCTTGGGCCTTCTGCTGAATTTGTTCCACATCTCGAGATAAAAGTATTTACAGGTCAAGTGGTCAAAGGAGAATAAAAACATGTCTTTTATCTGAGAAAAGCTTTCTTTGCACTGACTTCAACTACTTTCTTAATCTATAAGCCTCTAATTAGAGTTTCTCAACCCTCTCCATTAGGCTTTAAAAAAAGAGAATCAAGGAGGCTCAGTCACCAGCCAGCTCTTTGGTCTGTTTAGTAATAACCCTTCTTTGTCTTTATCCCACATTTTTCATCTGATTTCCTTCAGACCCTTTACAAACAGGATCTCATTAATCCTCAAGAACACTGCTGTGAGACCCTTGACCACTGCAATTATCCCAGATTTACATATGAAGAAACCAAGGCACTCAGTGCAGGCCTTTCCTCTCCTTACCAGCCATGAAGCCTAAGAGCAGGTAATATTTCTCTTGATTCTCACACTAAACACACTCATGACAGTTGTAAGCAACAAGCCTTGATGAAATAAACAATTACTCAATTCCTGGAACACTTCTGAAGAGTGGTTTAAACTTGGAAAGTACGAAAGTGAGAAGACAAAAGAAGCCTCCAGAAAAAGATAATCAAAGCAAGCCAGCTCCACAGAGCCCAGCTGCCCAAACAAGCTGCCATTCACAGGTATATTACAGGGAACAGAGTAGGATCTCAGGAAAAACATTTTAAAAGACATTAATAGAATTTATATTTATATTCATGCCCATAATCACTAAGGTGTTTTCTGGATACCCTGGGAGGACCTGCCCTCTCTCTTCAATATGTTGTTGTTCAGCCACTAAATCACATCCAACTCTTTGCAACCCCATGGAATCCAGCACACCAGGCTTCCTTGTCTTTCACCATCTCCCAGAGTTTGCTCAAACTCATGTCCATTGAGTTGGTGATGCCATCCAATCATTTCATCCTCTGTTGTCTTACTTCTCTTTCCTTCACCTTTTCCCAGCATCAGGGTCTTTTCCAGTGAGCTGGCTCTTGGTATCAGGTGGCCAAAGTACTGGAGCTTCAGCTTCAGCATTAGTCCTTCCAATGAATATTCAGGGTTGATTTTCCTTAGGATTGACTAGTTTGATCTCCATGCTGTACAAGGGACTCTTGAGAGTCTTCTCCAACACAATTCAAAAGCATCAATTCTTTTGCACTCAGCCTATGGTCCAACTCTCATATTTATACATGACTACTGAAAAACCATAGCTTTGACTATACAGACCATTGTTGCCAAAGTGATATCTGTAAACCTATAAAGTCTCCTCATAGAGCCTATGGTAGTCTTTGATTATCACCCAGCACTTACTAAGTACATCCCTCTTTCTCCTACTAGATTCAAAATACATAATTCCATCCAAGAATACTGAGTCCAACTCTGTGCTAGGTACTCTGTTAGGTGTTAACATTATGAAAGTCAATTGTATATGGAAACTAACCTAAATAATCACCCAGAAGCCAGCTACATCATATTAATTTTTTTTTTTCAGTTTTCAGCATCAAGGACTGTTTGTCCAGTTCATGATAGTCATTAAAGTTTGTATTCCCCTCAAATTCATATGTTGAAGCCCTAATCCTCATTGTGGCTAGATTTGGAGACGGACCCTGTAACGAAGTAATTATAGTTAAATGAAATTACAAGAGTTGAGCACTTATCTAATGGGGAAAAAAATGCCTTTATAGAGGAGACAGTGTAGATCCCCCCCCGCCCCAACCCCCGCACTCTTTTCTCCTTTCTTTTACTGAGGAAAGGACATGTGATCCTACAGCAAGAAAGTGGTGTCTGCAACCAAACAGATGACTCCTCACCAGACATTAACCCTGCTGGCACACTAATCTCAAATGTTCAGTCTCCAAAACTGTGAGAAAATGCATTTCTGTAGATGGAGACATTTAGTTTGCAACATTTTGCTACGACAGCCCCAGCTGCCAGTAGGTATTCAATAGATGTTTGTAGATTGAATTGTATTTTCTTATTTTTGTTCATCTTATTTCCATGTTAGTCTTTTATTACTTCTCTTCTCAAGGGCTTGGCACACAGAGTCAGTAGCTGCCATTCCCTCTATTTTGATTTCTTAGACACTGGCACAGGCTGTTCAGCCCACTCCATAGTCCGAGGGGTTGGAGGTGAGAGAGGGCATTTCCTAGGTATTTAACTGTGTCTCTCTAGCTGTGTCCTGCTGGGACTGGTCTTTCAGAATGAAGAACTCTCTTCATTCATCCTATACATATACCTTGTTCTTTTATTTTGTTTTTTTCCTCTCTCTTTCTTTTAGAAACATCAGATAAGTTTCCCAAGGTCGCTTTCAGAGGGTTGAGAAAGTCGTTCTTAAAGGTTTTCTTGTTTTTTTTTTTTTTTCCTAATGTCATGTTTTTGTACATCAAAAGCTGCCATCATTTATGTGAAGGGTGGGCACCCATGTCTCATCTTTTTCCTTCCTCAGGGGAATGCCCGATTCATTAGGTACTCTGACTCTAGCAAATGAATAATGTTTATGTCTTCTTTGTATTCAAAATGCATCCAAGATATCTTGAAGCCTACAGTTCACATGCATGCTCACCGAAACATGCAGATAATTCATATTATTTTGTAATCATGAGTAAGAAAATACACGGTGTTTTGTGCTTTACAGTCTACGCAGCCCATCCTCTTGCATCATCTCATTTGAGCTTTACCTTAGACTGATTGAGCTTCTGTAACAAAATATTGTAGACTGAATGACCCAAACAACAAAACTTTATTTTCTCACAGTCCCGGAGGCCAGCAAAACCAAGAAGCTGGTCAATTCAGTTTCTAATAAGGAGTCTATTCGTGGTTCGCAGACAACCACCTTTTCACTGTGATTCCCCATGGCAGTGATAGAAAGATAGAGAGAGATAGGGACGGGGAGAAAGAGAAAGAGGAGAGAAAGAGGGCGAGAGAGAAGAAAGGTCTGGTTTCACACTAACCCTATCAGATCAGGGTTCCCCCTTGTGGCCTCATTTAACCTCATTATCTCATTATTCTAAATACAGACGCAGCAGAGTCAGGTCTGTAACATGCCTTTTATGGGGACATGATTCTGTCCAGAGTATTAATAATCCACAAGGACTTCTGAGCACACCACAAAAACATTAAGCCCTACAACAAAGACTGAAGACCTAAGAATCATGACCAAAATTCAGTTTTGGCCCATCTCCATTTCTCCTCTCAGGCCCACCCCACGGCATGGTGGACTAACTGAATAATAATACTGGAGACACCATTTGCTCTTGCCTGTATCACTGTCCTTCCTCTAGAGGAAGTGACTTCTCAAGGTCACAGTCATATTATTGTGATGTAGAGGATAGAGGTCCAGCAGGACCTGGTATCTCCAAGCAAGAAATGACTGGAAAGCTCAGAAATGTAGCAAATGAGCCAACCCAAACAAAGTCTGGGTAATATAAAAAGACTTGGGAATTTTAAATTCCAAGTAGCAAAGCATTGCTTGATATAAGCTCAGAGATAAAAGCAATCGGGGTTTAGTAAGACCAGGGAGACATGCCTTCAGATGCATGCTTTTCTCAAGCTATTTATCATAATTCTTGTGACTCTGAGGTATCTCAAGCATATGCCAGTGTCAGAGACAGGGTGATGGAGGCAGCATGAAACTTTTAAAGTCTCCCTTGAGAAAGTAGCCATAGTAGCCCTGGCTTTTGCTGTTGAGGATTATACTTTGAAGATACTCCCTCTCGGGATTCCTTTTCATCCCTATCTCCCTTGAGTCAGTCTGTTCCAAAGGTGAAGTGTCTGGGTTCATCATTATTCCCTCCAAGCTGTGTTCAATCACAAATGCAGACAGTGCATCTTATGAATATATTGACATACGGTAAAAAGAAAAAAAAGAAAAGAAAGAAAAAAAATGATAAAAAGAAACTGCCGAAAGAAAGTCAGATAGATATACCATTTGGTGCTAGAGGGCAGCTGAGGAGCCAGAGGGAAGGTGACCTGGAGTCCTGTTTGGATTTTGTACAGAAGTGATTTCACCCCAAATTGATGGTCTTAAAATGATCTCACATTTAAAAAAATTTTTTTTTAAAACCCGCCATCAAAGAGTCAAGAAAAACAGATGATAAAAGGGTAGAATTGGGAATTGATTGGTTAAAAAAATATTTCATAAGTACTGGGAATAAAAAGGAGAAAATGAGGAACAATCAAAACAACTTATTTTATTAACAAGTATAATGTCGCATAAAGAACACTGACATCTTTCAGGGACCAATTTAAGAGTCACTACCTCCACGAAGGGTTTTCTGACCCTACCTCCCAGGAAGACTTGCTCACTCTACCTGAAACAGGCCTCTATGCTAGCCATGGCACATGACACATCATTGCCTTTGTTTGCTTTTTTCTTTGTCACTAAAATAGGCTGGTTAAGGGCAGGACAGGATCTTGTATATCTGTCTCTCCTACACATGAAATAGTGCCTGCCACAAGGAAGGTGCTCTGTGAATATTTGTTAAATGACAAGTTTGAAGGAGAACTTCCTGGTACTGAAGGCAGGCAGAGCCATCACTCAATAAAATGCTGTGAAAGTTAAATGTCTCTTCAGAACATTCTCATCTTCTCTAAACTCTTTTCCTCCTTCAACTGCTCCCTTTTCTCCAATTGCCATTGCCTGTGGTCCCAAATCCAGGTTCTGGAAGCACAGTTGCTTTCTCTTTCCTAAGGACTCTCTGACCCCAAAATGTCTCCCATTCTGCCTCTGTTCTGCCATTTCAGAAATTAAAATCCTTTTCTTCCTTTAGGAAGGAACTGTTTTCATTTGAAAAGACAGCAACAGCTTAACCTGAATGTCTCTAATTGGAGAAAATTCAAGAACAATGATAAAGGACAAAGGAGAATTCTAAAGCTGCCAGATTAAACCCTGCCAGGGAGAAACTTAGAAGCATGGCTTTGAATTCCATTGTTCTGCCTCCTTTGGCCTGGATGCCCTTATTAAATACATTTGCAAGCCAGGAATTTGTTCAGTATTTATACAGCTCATCTACTGGTCTCCAAGCCCTGGCTTCTTAACCCAGAGTGCCAAAATTGAAGCCATTTTGTATGACATTGCCCATGGGCATTTTCTTCCTCTTGGGAGCAAAGAAAGACTCATTTTAAGAGTGACCCTCTTCTCATAATTTTCACTAGATTCCCAAAGGTGTCTTAAATCAAAGAAAGGTTAAGAGGTTAAGAAAGCTGTTCAACAGAAAACATTTCCCTCCACCTCAGAAGATGTGAATCAATCTTATTATAAAATCCTTTCCATTGCTGTACACCTGAAACTACACAACATTGCAATTTAACTATACACCAACAAAAAAGTTTTTAAATTCCTGCCAGAGACTCTCTCAAATTAACTATCTTTGCTTTCCTAATCGCTATCCCAAAGTTTACTATCTTTGCTACCCTACTCTTTCTTCTTTTTTTTTTTTAATCTGTAAGAATTCTTTACTTCCATTAATATTTTTTGAGGCATATTTTCCAGTAAAATGTATCAAAGTTGTATTAGAAATATTTCTAATTTGCTACGATTCAGTGTTTTCCGTATCTTTCACTGGCAATGAGATTAGTGACCTAATACTATGAACATACTGGGAACACATTGTAGGAACCCTTGTTTTCCCAGAATAAATCTCTTTTTATTGATTGTAAGATGTTGCTGTGGAAGAAATGAAGTTAATAATAAAATCTTGGCTAGTGGGCTTACTATTTAAAAGCTGCAGTAATAATAATTGTGTACAAATACTATATAGTATTTTCTAATATCAGCAGCACATCTCTACACAGTAATTCATCTTTCTTAATAATAGCTTTATGAAGGAGACAGGTACTGTTTTCTGTGACTAAGTGAAGTAAGTTAGACCAAAAGACAGATATTATATCGTATGATATAACTTATAAGTGGAACCTAAAAGAATAATACAAATATACTTATTTACAAACTGGAAACAGACTCAGAAAACAAACTTATGGTTACAAAAGTGGAAATGGACGGGTGGAATAAATTAGGAGTTTAGGACTAAAAGATGCACAGTACTGTGTGTTTTATACTACTACTATTTTATACTGTGTATAAAATAGATATACAACAAGGACCTACTGTACAGCACAGGGAACTATATTTGATGTCTTGTAATAATCTATAATGGAAAGGAATCTGAAAATAATAAATATATGACTATGCCTAACTAAATTACTTTGCTGAATACTGAAACAAGCACAACATTGTACATCAACTATTTGTTATTATTTAGTCACTAAGTCACGTCTGACTCTTTTGCAACCCCAACATAAAATTAAAGAAAAATATTAAAGAATGCTATTAACTTAAAGAATATGAGTCTGCTAAGTTGCTTCAGTTGTCTCTGACTCTTCACAACCCTATGGACTGTAGCCCACCAAGATCCTCTGTCCATGGGATTCTCCAGGCAAGAACACTGGAGTGAATTACCATTTTCTTCTGCAAGGGATCTTCCCTACTCAGGGATCAAACCCAAGTATCTTAAGTCTCCTGCATTGGCAGGTGGGTTCATTACCACTAGCACCACCTGGGAAGCCCAACTTATAGAATACCAGTTCTTAACTCCTTATAGAAGCATTTCCAAGTCTATGAATGAAGCTTTAGTAAAAAGAAATATAAATGTAAAACTACATAGAAGCAGAAAAGAGAATCACAAAATCTAAAACTTGCCAAGAAATTAAGAGGTTATTTTTTTCTGCCATCCACTGCTAGAGTTCTTATTATAGTTTCTCTAACAAATCATGTAATTATTTTTTGAAGACCTCCAATGACAAACTCCCTGTCATACAATGTATTTTGTTGTTGTTTATTTGCTAAGTCATGTCTGACTCTTTTGTGACCCCGTGAACTGTAGCCTGCCAGGCTCCTCTGTACATGGGATTTTCCAGGCAAGAATACTGAAGTGGGTTGTCATGTCCAATTTCAGGGGATCTTCCTGACCCAGGGATTTAACTTGCATCTCCTGCATTGGCAGGTGGATTCTTTACCAGGTATATTACTCTACAGTTATAATCTCTGAATTTCTAGTAAATTCATTCTTAAAGTTAGGCAAAATCTAACTTACAGCTAGATTGCTTGAGAAATCTGGGCAACTGAAGTCCCTTTATCTAGATTGTCTTTGAAAAAGTTGAAGGTTGTGTTTGAGTCTCTCTTCTTTCTTGTTTTGAGACAGCACTGTATACTGTATCCTGCTTATTTTGGTCAGTCTCCCTAGGTCCTGATCCTCTGCATGGGGACTAGTAATGACCCAGAGACACAGCGATCCCACTTCTGGACATATGCTATGCTATGCTAAGTCACTTTAGTCGTGTTCGACTCTGTGCGACCCCATAGATGGCAGCCCACCAGGCTTCCCCGTCCCTGGGATTCTCCAGGCAAGAACACTGGAGTGGGTTGCCATTTCCTTCTCCAATGCATGAAAGTGGAAAGAGAAAGTGTGAAGTTGCTCAGTCATGACTGACTCCTAGTGACGCCATGGACTGCAGCCTACCAGGCTCCCCGTCCGTGGGATTTTCCAGGCAAGAGTACTGGAGTGGGGTGCCATTGCCTTCTCCGCTTCTGGACATATACCTAGATTAAACCATAATTCAAAAAGACACATACACTCTTATATTCAGAGCAACATTATTTTCAATAGCCAAGGAATGGAAGCAATATAAATGTCCATCAAGAAATGAATGAATAAAGAAGATGTGATATGTATAAACAAAATAATATTACTCAGACATAAAAAAATGGAACTGGGTAATTTGTAGAGATGTGAATGGACCTACAGTCTGTCACACAGAGTGAAATATCAGGAAAATAAAACAAATATCATGTATGTTTAATGTAGATGTTTATTTAAACATGTAATGTTTAATTAAGCATACATGTATGTTTACTGTAGAAAAATGGTACCAGATGAACCTATTTGTAGGGCAGGAATAGAGACTCAGATGTAGAGAATGGATAGTGGACACAGGGGTGGAAGGGAGGATGAACTGAAAGAGTAGCATTAAGATATGACTAGAGGAAACCTGCTGTATAGCACAGGGAGCTCAGCTTGGTTGTCTCTGATGACTTAGAGGGTTGGGATTGTGGGGATGAGAGGGAGGGCCCATAGGAAGGGGATATATGTATGCATGCATTCCATTCATCTTGTTGTACAACACTGTAAAGCAGTTATGCCTCAGTTAGAAAAAATGAATGAATGAGCACCCATCTTAGTTCTTTCTCTGTAGGAAAAAGAGATAGCAGGAAATGCCCAGCATCCTGAATCACTGAGTCTTCCAGCGCTACCTATTTCAATAAGAGTTTCCTAAAACCTTGGGGGGGGGGTGGGGTGGATGAGGTGGAGGTGGGGAATACTAATTCTCTGAACTGAGTGAGGGGAAGGAGAACACTCTATTTCTAGCCACAGCTTGGAAATCCGTTTCCTATATATTAGAGTAACCTGTAAGACTTTTATACCAGCCCTGAGATTTAAGCTTAAGCCAACAAACATGGCATGTGTATCTCCTTGCTTCCAGCATTTAGCCAGGGTTTCCAGCATGTAAATGCCTTTAAGGTAGGTAGAGCTTTCAGTGAAGTGTATAAAAGTGAGGCTTTAGTATAAGAACATAGAGGTTAAGAAAGAATTCATGAGTGTCTTCCAACCAACAAGGACCTACTCTATAGCACAAGGAATTATATTCAATATTTTGTAATAACCAATAAGGTAAAAGAATCTGAATATAATAGATAATGCATAGCACAGGGAATTTTACTCAATATTGTATAATAACCTATAAAGGGAAAGAATCTGAAAATTAATAGATATGTATATATAACTGGGCTTCCCTGGTGGCTCAGAGAGTAAGAATCCATGTGAAATGAAGGAAACCCAGGTTCAATCTCTGAGTCGGGAAGATCCTCTGGAGAAGGGAATGGCCACCCACTCCAGTATTTTTGCCCGGAGATTTCTATGGATAGAGGAGCCTGATGGGCTACAGTCCATGGGGTCTCAAAGAGTCGGACACGAATAAGTGACTAATAAATTAATTACAGAAAAGTGTTTAATATATAACTGAATCACGATGTTGGACACCTGAAACTAACACAACATTGTAAACCACCTACAATTCAATTATAAAAAAGAATGTCTTCCCAATTAAGTTTATTTAAATGTGCTGCTTTTCAAGCAATTTATTATATATATATATAATAAATTATATATATATATATAAAACACATTTTTAATTTATCCCTTAGGCTTCAGACTACCTACTAGACTTTAGGAGGAAAGACTGAAATCCAGCTCTTCTTACTGTGACATTTTAAGCAAGTTATTGAATGTCTGTCTACATGCCTTGGGCTTCCCTGGTGGCTCAGTGGTAAATCCTCAGACAGGAGTCTGGTGAGCTAGTCTTTGGGGTCACAAAAGAGTTGGATTTGACTTAGTGACTAAACAACAAAGAACAACAACTATATGCATTAGATTCTACAACCCTAAGATACTGATTATATTAATACCATGAATCACACAGGATTATTGGGCCTAAGTGATCTTTATATTAATTATATTAATTAATTAGAATAGTGCCCAGGTGTACAGTTTAATATATGTATATATAAATAATAGGGTATACAGAGTAATAGATATGTAATCTGACACAGTTATTTTTGATATGCATTATCTGTATCCATAAACAAGTGTATCCAAGCAGGTACTAATGTGCCGATAGAACCATAGCCAAAAGATGATTTGGAGGAAATCTTTCATCTCTGTAACCGTCTGACTATAATTCAATCACATCAGAGGAGAATGATCTAGTTTAGAGGAAAGATTACTGATTATCCAGAGGCCAGGCATCTGGTCCCAGATGTCATGAGTTAGCTGGCTGGCCTAACTCATGGTTAATCGGTTAATCCATGCCTCCGTGTCCTCAGCCAGCCTTACTGACCTTACAAATATATTATGGTGGCAAGATTTAAAAACTGACATGTTTCTATAATGGTCCTAATCATATAAAATCTGCTAATAAATAAGAGGTCTAATAACACATAATGTTTTCCTTTTCTCTTGTAGAGTCTCTTAAGAGACTTGGTTGACCATTCATTATCCCTATTTCTCTCTTTTTTCTTCCCTTTCATGTTGCTTTTAGAATGAATGGGTCCTTTAGAGTTAGCTATCGTTACTACTATTGTAAATAAGGCCTGATTCAACCCATGGTCTAAATATTATTTTTAATTTTCTGTGTCATAAAAAGCTGGAAAGCAAGATGATACATAGAAGAATAAATCCAAGGAAAACAGAGGAAGAGAAATTTCTAGAGTTTCCATCTAAGGTCTAGAGAGGGCACAGTGTATCCCTGGCTTCCTGTATGCCACCCTCCCCACCCCCATAGTCCATCCCTGTGGTGGATGGTCTAAAAGCCCAAACTCATCTCACTATATAGCAGGTTACAAGAGAAGAAAGACATTCTCGATCATAAGAAAAAGTTCCGTGAGAATATAATATATGGCTCTCCATCTCTGCCCTCTTGGACTGTTCTAACCATTCTCTAGGATTTTGATCTCAAAGTGTCCTTTGCCATGACTACATAAATGATTCTCATCACTGCAGAGTGAAATTAAGTCATATGAGGAGGAAACCTGACTTCTGCTAACAGACATCAAAATGTTCAATGTTGATGTCCATCAACATTCCTTGTATGAATTGACTTCTCATCCCTTTATTATTCTAATCTTTGCATATTTCAATTTTCCCACATTCTTTCCAACACCTGATTCCCAGCACCCAGCCCCATACTCCACAAGGTTATGACTCACTTACATTGCTTCTCTTTAAGACCGAGGCAATTACCTTCTATTAAAACAGCCTGCATTTATGCCAATTTTTAACAGCCCTCAGTAAAGGATCCTGCAGCATAGATGACAGGATATATGTGATGTGTGTCCTTCTGAAATTCAGACATGCTGATGATCTCCTTTATTCTTAATGGATTCCAGCACAAAATAAATACTAAAGAATGACTGCTACATAGTTAATGTAAATTAAAATCAATGCTTTTGCGACTTCAGCAGTGAATTGACATGGGTCCTGAGTACACTGCAACTCATTAGGTAAAGCACAACCAAAGGTTGGTCTGGAGATCTGGAAATAAGCTGCCCAGTGGGACCAAATTAAAACTGAAATTATGCAGAGTTCTGGAGGGCATGCACTGGCCCTCCAGTCCAGAATGACACTCCACAGACTTCATGCAATCGGAACTCACCATTCTTGCAGAGCAGGACAGCCAGGAAGTCCTGAGAAGAAGAATTGATATATAGCAAGAGGCTGGGTGCCTGGGCTGTCACAAAGCTCAATGCAATGTTTTCTTTGGATAGGGCTGCATCCACGTAAATTGCTGATGAAGAGAGGCTCACATTCTTGGTCACTGGGTAGGGTTCTTGAAACATGTAAGTCACTGAAGTGCCAGCCTCAAAAACAGCAGAAACTTCTGCAAAATATCAGAGAGGAAAGCACACATGAAACATTCAGGAGAGTCATCATTGCTGGTTTTCTCTTTCTTTCCTGCACATCGGTCACTGTGTGACGATTACAAGAATTATAGAATATGCTTCCCATGATAATTTTAAAGTGGCAGAAATCATCATTCCTATTTACAAAGGAAAAACATGAGGCTTGCTGGGGTTAATCACCTTGAACAAGGTTGCACAGCTAGAAGAGAGAGCTCGGATGTTCATTGTGAAATGTAGGTCTGGTTTTATATATATTTGCAGAATAACTACCATGTGTCAGGCTGATTTCTTTAGAAACAAAGATGAGATATCCCTACCTCCTGCACAGTAGAAATACACTGCGTTGGGATTATCTTCCCTTCAAAACTGAAATCCTTACAATTTTTATGTTTTTCTCATGGGTCAGGAGGATGTTGAGTGGGCGCAAAACTACTGAGAGTAGGATACTGGGAGAAAAAGTAATTCTCTATGATATTGCCTTAAGTGTGAGGACCAACAGAAATGGAGGAGAGGAAATCCATGGAAACAGTAGGAAAGGCACAGGTATCCAACTCCTGAATCAGTTATTTCATTTTACTTATTTGAATGAAGGATAGTTGATTTATAATATTGTGTTAGTTTCGGTGTACAGCACAGTGATTCAGTTATACATATATGTGTATCTATTCTTTTCAAATTCTTTTCCCTTATAGGTTTTTACAAAATATTGAGTATAGTTCCCTGATATAAAATAGGTCTTTGTTCGTTAAAGAAAAACATGTGAATCTATATTAACATGATCAATTTCTCTTTTTCCTGAATGATAGATTGACTATCCCCATTAAATTCTCTGATTGAATCGGTGGCGCATAGAACGCAATCAATCTGGCTTTTGTGTCCTAATTCCATTGCAGATTTGCTCTACTTTTGTGAAAATTCTATAACAGTCTGTAATGGTGTCAAAAGAAAATTAAAGTGGTATATTTAGCATACTGCTTAGCAGGTTGGGAATACGGGTTCCTTTTTCACTAAAAGTTCAAGAGAAAGTGTTTTATATTTCTCATGCCGAATAGAATAGCATCAGTATTCCTCATTACAGAGATATACACAGAAATTGGTAACTGGGAGGATTCTAACTGATCATCAGTTTTATTTAAGCACATTTCTTCTTTTTTTTTCAAGCTATTTTCATAAGTGAATCTTTTCAGGGACATGCGGCCTGCATTTTGAGCTACTATCTCTTAGTTAAAATAGCAATGACCTTTATGGGATATTTGTGTGTGTGTTCAAATACAAGTATAATTCAGATCATACTGTATATTAAACACTAAGTATATTAAATGGGCACTCATATTACATTTTTCTTTATACGTAGGACAGTAAATTAAAATGAAAAACACTTTTTAAACTAGAGTTGTCCTATCTGAAAGAGATGGGAATACCAGACAACCTGACCTGCCTCTTGAGAAATCTGTATGCAGGTCAGGAAGCAACAGTTAGAACTGGACATGGAACAACAGACTGGTTCCAAATAGGAAAAGGAGTATGTCAAGGCTGTATATTGTCACCCTGCTTATTTAACTTATATGCAGAGTACATCATGAGAAACATTGGGCTGAAGGAAGCACAGCTGGAATCAAGATTGCCAGGAGAAATATCAATAACCTCAGATATGCAGATCATACCACCCTTATGGCAGAAAGTGAAGAGGAACTAAAAAGCCTCTTGATGAAAGTGAAAGAGGAGAGTGAAAAAGTTGGCTTAAAGCTCAACATTCAGAAAACGAAGATCATGGGCATCTGGTCCCATCACTTCATGGGAAATAGATGGGAAAAGACTGGAAACAGTGTCAGACTTTATTTTGGGGGGCTCCAAACTCACTGCAGATGGTGACTGAAACCATGAAATTAAAAGATGCTTACTCCTTGGAATAAAAGTCATGATCAACCTAGATAGCATATTGAAAAGCAGAGACATTACTTTGCCAACAAAGGTTCGTCTAGTCAAGGTTATGGTTTTTCCAGTGGTCACGTATGGATGTGAGAGCTGGACTGTGAAGAAGGCTGAGCGACGAAGAATTGATGCTTTTGAACTGTGGTGTTTGGACTGCAAGGAGAACCAACCAGTCCATTCTGAAGGAGATCAGCCCTGGGATTTCTTTGAAAGGAATGATGCTAAAGCTGAAACTTCAGTACTTTGGCCACCTCATGCAAAGAGTTGTCTCATTGGAAAAGACTCTGATGCTGGGAGGGATTGGGGGCAGGAGGAGAAGGGGACACCAGAGGATGAGATGGCTGGATGGCATCACTGACTCTATGGATGTGAGTCTGAGTGACCTCCAGGAGTTGGTGATGGAAAGGGAGGCCTGGCGTGCTGCGATTCATGGGGTCGCAAAGAGTCGGACACGACTGAGTGACTGAACTGGACTGAGCCTTAGTTATAAGTATTTTTATTACTTAGACATTGTGAATTTCAATCCAAATTCAGCAAAACACATGAGTTTGATTTATTCCCTGTTTCTTTTCTTTTATGATCTAAGAGTTTGAGTTCTCTGATCATATTTAAGCCCTCTGATTAATCTGAACATTTGAAACCATTGGGCTAAATGACAGAAAAATCTTCACTTGAAGGTGATTATTACTAATAACCATCATAAAACTCTAGGATCACAATCACCAACATAGCAACATCCTTTCAGCACCTACATCATGGAAAGAACTGTGCTGATTAGATTTGGAGAAGACAGAACACATGTGAAAAGAAATAAGACTGATGGAATGTGGCTTCGGATATAATGTGTGAATGACAAAAAGACAGTGAATCTCAGAGGTTGATCCTTCTGTGGTCAGGAGTAGCCTGAGAAGACTTGAAAGAGGAGCTTGGTAATGACTAGGTCTGAAAGTGTGTAAGGAATTCAGAGGAGGTGCTAGGAGACAAGGGATGCTGGAGAGGACTTGTTCCTCTGGTAGCCTCGGAGCAGATTAACCTACGCCTGGACCCTGGTGCTATGACTTTCTCCTGCTCTCTCAAGTGACTCTCTCAACCTCAGGCTAACACAAACAGGAATGAATTCAATCTCATGGTGAGGAGAAGAGTTGGGAGAAAGGATGTAAAGGAACAGCACATAGTAGGAATTCAATAAGCAAATGGTCCTAATAATAGAAATAGATTTAGAATTAAAGTATAAAAATTAGGGCTTAATGAACAGGCTACCAATTCTATAGAATTAATCAGGCTGTACTTGATTTAGAAAAACTTCAAACAAACTGAAAATAAATGAAAGAAAGGAGAATTTGAATGCTGAGTGGATATTTCACACTATTCAAAAATCATTAAAATATTCTTATTAATACCAATCTTGTGGATACATATTTTTATGAGTTCTTATCTTTTAATAATACATATTACAATATTTACAGAAGAATTTATGTGATACCTGGAATTTGCTTCACTATAATAAAAGAGGAGGAGGGATGATAGCCTATAGATGAAATAAAAATGATCATGAGTTAACAGTTGAAGCTAAGTGATGCCTGGAAGTTCTGAAACCTTTCTCTCTACTGCAGTACATAATTTAATTTTTCTGCAGTAAAAGGTAAAAAAAAAAATACAAGTTGGCAGGAAGGTATATATAGTATCATTTTTTTCAATAAGTTTTTGACAATTGCTAAATTACTAAATATATGTATACTTTTTTCATTGAAATTCCATTAATAAGGGAATAATCAATACATATGCTTATCATAGCATTGTGAAAGTGAAGTCGCTCAGTCATGTCTGATCCTTTGTGACCCCATGGACTGTAGCCTACCAGGCTCCTCCATCCATGGGATTTTCCAGGCAAGAATATTGGAGTTGGTTGCCATTTCCTTCTCCAGGGGATTTTCCTGACCCAGGGATTGAACCCAGGTCTCCCGCATTGCAGGCAGACACTTTACCATCTGAGCCACCAGGGAAGTTCTATAGCATTATTTGTGTACAAAATTTGGGCTAATCTAAAATAACGATGATACATTATTTGGGATGATTATTCCCAAATAATGACACAGGCAATTTACTGACACTTTATATGACAGGCATGATCTCAATTGCTTTGTGAAGTGTTTGTTAAATTTCCATGACAGACTTTCACAAAGAATTTCTAAATTTTTCACTTATTACGGGTCACAAAACTCTGGAATCATGAGGTTGAATTACACAACCAGCATCACACAGTATAGACTGTAGATGAGCCAGAATCTGAACACAGGCAGGTCTGGTACCAGAGTCCTGCTATCACTTCACTAAAATGCTGCAGTGTTAGAATGGGTTAAATACACAGAAGCAATTCCATCAGATGGCATATACTGCAATCATTAAAACTGAATTATATAGGAATGTATATTTAAAACATTAGATAATATATTTGGAATTCTATTTGAAAATATACTCAGAAATCCAGAAAAATAAAAACCAATCTTATCATTCAAAAACAACTACCAAAAAGAAAATACAATTTTCTTGTAGTTCTTTTCTTTGCATTTAGTGTAGCTGAGAAATTCTGTCTATTCCATTTTATTAACATATTATGGAGTGCTAATAGTTGTGTAACTTTGTAAATATAGTAAAAAAAAAACTGAATTGCACATTTTAGAAGCATACATTTTGGGTATGTCAATTACATCTCAATAATTTAAAAAAAGAGAAACACACAAACAAAACAATAAAAATAGGGTCAAAAAGTGTAAGTCACTAAACCAATATGACTGTCAGAGTTCTCATGTGTTAAATGCAATATTGCTTCTTCCTTCATACCTTGGGCATAAGGAATAATGCTGCATCTATAAGTACTAGCTAATTTGTGATTATTGCTTGTTTATATCCAGATCAGAAACATAAAATGGGTCAATAGATGGTGGTTCTAGGCCAGTCACTGGTCATGGACAAATTCCTTAATTCCACCTTAGATATTTCCAAGATTTGCATGCCCTAAAATATACATGAAAGGTTAGCATAGAAGCCTCCTCCAGTAGAGAACAGCCTTGTCTAGGACCATCTTGAAGCTAAGAGTTCCCATTTCAGTTCAAAGCCACATTTCCCAGAGTCAACTGACATGGCTCAAAGATGTGATCAGAAGGTTCATTTTACATACTTTGCAACTGCAGAATATAAAGGGAATTATTTCCTTAGATTTATGAGATGGGGAGAAAGTTCACAAACAGTGAAATATGAAGCAAGCTGAAAAGGCTAAGTACATATTTGTCCATTTTTCTTATAGATCACACTAAAACATGGGAAGAGAGCACAGCAGATATTTCAACAAATACAGTCAAAAGATGCAGTGGCATGGACAGAAGATAATGAATAGGAGTTGTTTCAGAGAAAGGAACCAATGGGAAATTAGGCTAAATTTAGAGTGAGATGATCTATGAGATGTTTGAAAAATGTCTCTGGAGAAATGCATAGAGTTCTATCATTTTTCTTTATATTTTTTTCCCAAACAAACACTTGGTTATAGATCTTGTAAAATAATGCTAGCAGATTTTAGGGACTTGGGCTTGATAGTGTTTATTCTGCATTTGCTTCTTCTAGTTCATGGGGTCTCTAAGAGTCGGACACGACTGAGCGACCTCACTTTCACTTTTCACTGTCATGCATTGGAGAAGGAAATGGCAACCCACTCCAGTGTTCTTGCCTGGAGAATCCCAGGGACGGGTGAGCCTGGTGGGCTGCAGTCCATGGGGTCTCTAAGAGTCAGACACCACTGAGTGACTTCACTTTCACTCTTCACTTTCATTCATTGGAGTAGGAAATGGCAACCCACTCCAGTGTTCTTGCCTGGAGAATCCCAGGGACGGGGGAGCCTGGTGGGCTGCAGTCCATGGGGTCTCTAAGAGTCAGACACCACTGAGTGACTTCATTTTCACTCTTCACTTTCATTCATTGGAGTAGGAAATGGCAACCCACTCCAGTGTTCTTGCCTGGAGAATCCCAGGGACGGGGGAGCCTGGTGGGCTGCAGTCTATGGGGTCTCTAAGAGTCAGACACCACTGAGTGACTTCATTTTCACTCTTCACTTTCATTCATTGGAGTAGGAAATGGCAACCCTCTCCAGTGTTCTTGCCTGGAGAATCCCAGGGACGGGGGAGCCTGGTGGGCTGCAGTCCATGGGGTCTCTAAGAGTCAGACACCACTGAGTGACTTCATTTTCACTCTTCACTTTCATTCATTGGAGTAGGAAATGGCAACCCACTCCAGTGTTCTTGCCTGGAGAATCCCAGGGACGGGGGAGCCTGGTGGGCTGCAGTCCATGGGGTCTCTAAGAGTCAGACACCACTGAGTGACTTCATTTTCACTCTTCACTTTCATTCATTGGAGTAGGAAATGGCAACCCACTCCAGTGTTCTTGCCTGGAGAATCCCAGGGACGGGGGAGCCTGGTGGGCTGCCGTCTATGGGGTCGCACAGAGTCGGACACGACTGAAGCGACTTAGCAGCAGCAGCAGCAGCAGGGCCAGTAGAGCATATAGAGCCAGGGGAAATTATTCCACAGACTTCCACCAATGTTAAAACCCAGGCGCTGACATGAACAGCCTACCAACACAGGACCTGTGTTTAATTCAATCTTCCATGCAGGCCTGCCACTCTGCTGGCCCTAAAATTTGTATCCGTAATTTTCTCCCAAGGAGCACAATGCTTTCCAGCAACAACAAGCAAATGATTCAAACTAACTGGGGAGGAGGCCAGCGTCAATGAATGAAGAGCTTAAATTACAGTCTTCTAAAAAGAACATTGAGCGTTTTTTTTTTTTTTTTTTTTTTCCTATTATTTTTAATTCTAAGAGTAAGTTGAATGAAATAAAACATTGTTTGTTACTGGTGCTTGAAAGATGTGTTTTCATGAACTGATGAGAATTATTTGTAATTCCTATCATTGTTTGTATGTAAATGGTGTTTCAAAGTGATTAAAACATTTTATTTTAATAGTTTAAATGCTGTTCTTGAGCTAATGTTTACATTCTTTGTCCAACAATCTTTATTTTCCATCAATAGGATAAACTTTAGAAGATTCTGCAAAGATTGATAGTAGACCAAATCGTTTGTCCTTCTAGTTGAAAAACACTAGGTATTGATACTGAATGGTGAATTTTTATAATTTGTAGTCAGTTTTAATTTATCTAGAGAATTTGCACCATAAGCATCATTCCTTGTTCAAGTGTGTGTATCCAACATGATTAGCTTTTGCCAATGAAATTAATTTATAGGATTAGGAAAGGTACTAGGGCAGGGGTTTTGATGCCTGTTTTCCATTTTCAGCCCCCTAGGAACTAAATGTGAATCTTTAGGCAAGGCTTTTAAAGCCTCAGACCCCACTCATGTCACCTGCAGAATGGAGAGATTTTATTTTTTAAAATACATGATATGAATTTTATTAACTTACCTATATTCTCCCTATTGTAAAAATGATTCATGATGGCTTCAAGGTCTCGAAAGGTTTTCCAGGGCTAGATTCTATGATTATTCGTTCACATTTGTGCATGAAGAAATTGGAATTAGGAAAGTTAGTACAACAGAAATGACAGTCTATCTCTCCCAGGGCTCAGCCAGCTCTAGGCCACATCAAGTGTGTTTTCCTGTTACTATCTATCCTATTCAACTGTACTGCCAGTATCCACACACATGCTGCTGCTGCTAAATTGTTTCAGTCGTGTCCGACTCTGTGCGACCCGATAGATGGCAGCCCACCAGGCTCCACTGTCCCTGGGATTCTCCAGGCAAGAAAACTGGAGTGGGTTGCCATTTCCTTCTCCACCACACACATGAAGGATGTGTATATGTAATTATGTTGAGAAGCAACCCAGAGAGTCTGCAGAGAGGGAAATTGAGGGAGAGTAAATGAATGTTTGAGGACTCTCTAAGGGCATGAGTTTCCTGTGACATGGCTACAATCTGGAGGCCCTTAAACACAACCTGTGGGGAAAACATAGATTTCTATAGTACCTTTTCTGCAAAAGGGTCCTTCATATGGTGAACTGGTGCAATCGCAGAAGTATCCACTGTGCTTCTCCACACACTTGCCCCCATTGTGGCAGATGCTGCCATAACTGCTGCAATGGCCCGGGCATCCTGGTCGAACCCCAGATGTGACTTTTGCCCTCTCCTCCAGGTCCAGTTTCTGCCCATTCAAGTGTAAGGAGCGTATGCATCCTAGGAAGCCTTTCTGTCTTGATGATGTTCCCCCTGAACAGTGAAAAATAAAAGGAGAAAAAATATTAGGTACAGTGTTCACATTTTTGAGGTTTAAATATCTATTTTTGCTTTATTGACTATGCCAAAGCCTTTGACTGTGTGGATCACAATAAAATGTGGAAAAATCTGAAAGAGATAGGAATACCAGACCACCTGATCTGTCTCTTGAGAAATTTGTATGCAGGTCAGGAAGCAACAGTTAGAACTGGACATGGAACAACAGACTGGTTCCAAATAGGAAAAGGAGTTTGTCAAGGCTGTATATTGTCACCCTGCTTATTTAACTTATATGCAGAGTATATCATGAGAAATGTTGGACTGGAAGAAATACAGGTTGGAATCAAGATTGCTGGGAGAAATATCAATAACCTCAGATATGCAGATGACACCACCCTTATGGCAGAAAGTGAAGAGGAACTAAAAAGCCTCTTGATGAAGGTGAAAGTGGAAAGTGAAAAAGTTGGCTTAAAGCTCAACATTCAGAAAACGAAGATCATGGCATCCAGTCCCATCACTTCATGGGAAATAGATGGGGAAACAGTGGAAACAGTGTCAGACTTTATTTTTCTGGGCTCCAAAATCACTGCAGATGGTGACTGCAGCCATGAAATTAAAAGACGCTTACTCCTTGGAAGGAAAGTTATGACCAACCTAGATAGCATATTCAAAAGCGGAGACATTACTTTGCCAACAAAGGTTCGCCTAGACAAGGCTATTGTTTTTCCAGTAGTCATGTATGGATGTGAGAGCTGGACTGTGAAGAAGGCTGAGCGCCGAAGAATTGATGCTTTTGAACTGTGGTGTTGGAGAAGACTCTTGAGAGTCCCTTGGACTGCAAGGAGATCCAACCAGTCCATTCTGAAGGAGATCAGCCCTGGGATTTCTTTGGAAGGAATGATGCTAAAGCTGAAACTCCAGTACTTTGGCCACCTCATGCGAAGAGTTGACTCATTGGAGAAGACTCTGATGCTGGGAAGGATTGAGAGCAAAAGGAGAAGGGATCGACAGAGGATGAGATGGCTGGATGGCATCACTGACTCAATGGATGTGAGTCTGAGTGACCTCCAGGAGTTGGTGATGGACAGGGAGGCCTGGCGTGCTGCGATTCATGGGGTCGCAAGGAGTCAGACACAACTGAGTGACTGATCTGATCTGATCCCCAAACTGATAATAGTTAATTAGTAATCTGTTGGCATGATGTGTTGGACTTTTCCATTAAAATTTCCAGTTAGAATTAGGAATTCAAAGAACCTGGGGAAAAGGGCATGTGTTTCCAGGCTGGAAAAAGTACTCTCCCACTCAAAAAATAAATAAATAAATAATAAAATAAAAAAACTATGGTTCATGTGGAATCCTCCACTTGACATGTTTCACTTAGAAACTTCAGATTACTGGACTCCTTGCAAATGAAATAAAATGTATTCTTCCTCTAAAGTGATGTGAAAGTTGCTCACTTGTGTCTGGCTCTTTGTGACTCCATGGTCTACAGTCCTTGGAATTCTCCAGGCCAAAATACTGGAGTGGGAAACCTTTTCCTTCTCCAGGGGATCTTCCCAACCCAATGATCGAACCCATGTCTCCTGCATTGCAGGAGGATTCTTTACAAATTGAGCTAACAGAGACACCCTAATCTTTGTCTATAGCAGACATTTATCTGAAGGTGAATGCAGAGTGGGACTGTCCCTCCGGCAATGTTAGATGCAAGCTGTTTGGTGCACTGAGTTAGAAAAGGCAACAAGCTTTGCAAAGCTTGGGCTTCCCTGGTGGATCAAAGGGTAAAGAATCTGCCTGCAATGCAGGAGACCTGGGTTTGGTCTCTGGGGGAGGAAGATACCCTGGAGGAGGGCATGGCTACCACTCCAGTATTCTTGCTTGAAGAATTCCATGGATAGAAAAGCCTGGTGGGCTACAGTCCATGGAGTCACAGAGTCAGAAACGACTGAGCAACTTTCACTTTGTAAAGCTTATGCAGCATTGTGTCAAGTACTATAAAGAGATGGATGTTAGGACCAGACAGACATAGCGTCAAACTCCATGCCAATAGCCATTAGACTTAATGACAATAATGACCACATAATAACTGAATCCCCTAAGCCTCAGCTCCTTGATCTCTAAAATAAGAATCAGTCTATTTCATGTGTTTATTTACAAGGCTTAGTTAAGATTATGGAATATGTTACATCCTTAATCATTGTTCTTTTCTCTTGAGCCTCACAATGATTAGAACTAGTAGACTGTGTGTGTACATGCATGTAGGTGTATATATATCTCCCAGTGATTACCCTCAAATCATTATTTGGAAAATAAAGTTCTTCTTCTGTAATGTAGAAAAGAATTACAACCCAACTTTCTCCTGAGGGTACATCTTGAAGGCTTCAGAAAGAGTTGCAACGCTTGTTGCAAATTAATCAGGAACAGAGGAGATTCAAAGTGACAGAGTGTTTTGTCACTGTTGGAAACCTAGAATTCTACCAACCTAAACCAGAGGATATTAGAAAAATGTGTGCAGAGAGACAATAAGCCAAGAATTAAGCCAGATTCCATCAGTAGTTATTGATTTGGTGTTGGGAATTCTGGGAGAGTTCAGAGAGGATACAGAGTCAGCCTGTCCTTACAAAACACAAATTCTATTTCAAGTTCAATGCTTTGGCCTAAAGCCCATAGACGTAGAAAAATGGAGGACACATTAAAGTCTCCAAGGTCTACAGAGTGTCCTAATGGAGAAAAGGTAAGTTGGAAAACAATGGCAGTAATGAGGTGGTATTTGTTTATTGTATAAATCATCTCTCCTTTCTGAGCCTCATTTATTTGTAGTCATTCATGCTATAATTTTATTAAATCCTGGTCCAGCAAGTAACTCAATAAAAATATATTCATATCAAAGTGGATACAAATATGAATTCTAAATATGTTATCTCTGACCAGGAATATCACAATAAATAAGAAACAAAGCTCTAATTTAGATAAATGAATATATAATATGAATAAAAAATCTGCAAGCCTGCAGGGTGGACAAAATGTTAATTAGCAATAGGGTTGAAGGACTTCCCTGGTGGTTCAGTGGCTAAGACTCCCAGCTCCCAATCAGGGATACAGGGTTCAATCCCAGGTCAAGGAACTAGATTCCACATGCTGCAACTAAGACCTGGTGCAACAATATAAACAAATAAAAATAAACACATAAAAAAGATTTGCAAAAAGGGAGAGTTGGAAGTGAGGAAAATTCTACCATCTCTGAATTACACTAGGTTATCAGATCCATAAATATATGTACAGTATTCACTGGCTGCTTCTGCAAGATTGAGACAAAATGTTTCTAAAGAATTAATCTAGTGTTTTATTCTGAAGGAGTGATAGAATTCTACTCTGTCTTCAGTTCTGATAAGTGATACCCAAGCAGGTCAGAAGGTCAAACCCAAATTGCTTTCTCCTGTCTGTCTCAATTTTAGTGAGTAAATCTCCTTTTAACCACAAGATAAATCAATTATAAACACAAGCAGATCATGAAGAAAGGTTCATTATTTCTTTCCTAGAGATGTTGTAGAATAAAGAGAGGAGAATTTATGTAGGCAAATGTTTTGTTTTATTTTTCACCTTATTTTGTAGTCACTTCCTGTGGTGGATTTGAATAACTCTTCATATATCTTGTTAGGGGCATTTTTCTTCTAAGAAGAGGTGGAGAATGCAAGATCTATTACACATTTGCTTGTTTGTGACTTAGTCAACACGTTTATAAATGAAGAAGTGGCTAAGGTGGTGTTTCTAGCAGAAATACACTCCTTGGTGTTTGAGACATATAAAGAATGGTGAGAATGACCCGAAATAAGGGGTCATTTCAAATGCAGACACTGGTAAAACACAATGACACAATGAATATGAACCAAATTGCACAATGAATTAAATTTCCATTTTCGCCTGGCTGCTTTTTATTCTTTAAGAGGGAGAAAAACTAGAGGTTAGGCTCCTTTTTCTTACGGAGAGGTAATATTGTAGACTAAGAATAGAGTGCTTCAAGAAAGATGCTCCGCACCCACACAGTCATGCCCAATCAGGTGGTAAGCACGCTCCCTTTTCTGACAAGGTCACCAATTTTCCGTTGTGTTGGTGGAGGTGTGAATCCTCCCTGAAACTTGAATACTGTACAGAAAATGCTGCCACAATCTTCACTCCCCTTTCTCACTCACAGTCCTTCTCCCTCAGTCCTGTCCTATTCGTCTGCACCCTTAATTATCTTTGGATCCATCAGCATCTCTCCACACTAAGAGCCACAGTCTTGAATTCTTCTCAACCTCACTATAATTCCTTAAACTAAGAAAAGCTGGGAACTGAGATGATCATTTGCTGCAGTGCTTGCATCTGGAGAAATGTTTCCTCGAGCAACAAAATACAAAGAAACTGTAAGGGACTGAAAATAACTGTGTGTTCACAATTGTGGCAAATTATGGATGTGGGTGTGTGCTCAGTTGCTCAGTTGGGTCTAACTATTTGTGACCCCATGGACTATAGCCCATCAAGCTTCTCTGTCCATGGGATTCTCCAGGCAAGACTAATGAAACGGGTTGCCATTTCCCAATCCAAATTTATGGACAACAAGATACAAAAAAAAAAAAAAAAGAACCCAACTCCCACTTCTGAAGAATCAGAACAGGGTACTGTGCATGTCCCCTGCACACAACACCATCTATTCAATTCAGTCACTCCACTGTGTCTGATTCTTTGCGACCCCATGGACTGCAGCACGCCAGGCTTCCCTGTCCTTCACTATCTCCCAGAGTTTGATCAAACTCATGTCCATTGAGTCAATGATACCATCCAACCATCTCATCCTTTGTCACTCCCTTCTCCTCTTGCCCTCAGTATTTCCCAGAATCAAGGGCTTTTCCTACGAGTCAGCTCTTGGCATCGAGGCCAAAGTATTGGAGCTTCAACTTCAGCCTCAGTCCTTCCAGTGAATATTCAGGACTGATTCCACCTAAACCATCCCTCTGGCCTGACTCCTGGACCTGTCCCTACCCTCACCCCATATAAGAAATCAACTAGATCCCTACTCAAGAAGCGAGCAAGGGAACATATTACTTATTCTCACTCTCTCATGCTACAGCAGGAGACCCAATAAATACTTGTTTAAATTTCTTGTGGGTGCTGTGCTCAGTCACTCCAGTCATGTCCCACTCTTTGTGACCCTATGGATAGATACACACTACTATATATAACAGGTAACCCACAAGGTCCTGCTGTATCGCACAGGGAAGTACACTCAACATTTTGTAATGACCTATAACAGAAAAGGATAGGAAAAATATATGTATGTGTATAACTGATCACTGCTGTACACCTGAAACTAACACAACTTTGTAAATCAACTATACTTCAACTTAAAAACAAAAAAGACCATGCCCTTATTTTGGCACTGGCCTTGGCCCAGAGTAAATAAATAAATAAATATGAATAATTTAAAAAATTCTAGTAAGTCTTCCATTGAAAAATCTGAAGACCTGTTAACAAAAAAGCTACTTCCCTGATTGACAAAGCTCAGCTGCCCTGGGATCAGTTCCTTTACGAAAAGGATAAGAACTGTCCACTTGGCCCCATTCCCTACCAGGACAATTTCATTCTTTCAGACTGCATTTCTAGCCCTTGAAGGTGTTTGAATTTTCAGCTGTTGCTCTCATATATTTTTATCTTATTTATCTTTTCTTGCCTAGAGTTTACCATAAAGTTGGGAGAAGAACAACAAGAAATATAGCAATAAAAAGAAGTTATTATATTTCCAGTTTTTTAAGGAATCTCCACCCTGTTCTCAATAGTGGCTCTACTAGTTTGCATTCCCACCAACAGTGTAAGAGGGTTCCCTTTTCTCCACACCCTCTCCAGCATTTATTGCTTGTAGACTTTTGGATCACAACCAATCTGACTGGCGTGAAATGGAGAATGGCATTAAAACATGTATAATATCATATAAGAAACGAATCGCCAGTCCAGGTTTGATGCAGGATACAGGAAGCTTGGGGGTGGTGCACTGGGATGACCCAGAGGGATGGTATGGGGAGGGAGGCGGGAGGGGAGTTCAGGATGGGGAACACATGTACACCTGTGGCGGATGCATGTTGATGTATGGCAAAACCAATACAATATTGTAAAGTAAAAAAAAAAAAAAAAAAAACTAATTTTAAAAAAAAGAAGTTATTCTTAAAGTAGCTGAGAATTATGTTTCTGAGGTTTGCAATGTGTTTAATAATCAGAGCAATGCTTCTAATTCTAAAAAAAATCCAAACATACTTACTATATGTTAGAAACTGTATAACTAACTCATTTAATATTCATTTGGACAGAAGAAATTCTTCATATTATTCACATTACAGAGTTGAGGAAACTTAGTGACAAAGAAATTGCTTTGGCCAAAGTCAAGAATCAATTCCAGAGCCAGGAGTCAGACTGGGATCTCTTGACCTTCAATGCCTGGATACCTTCAAAGCCCTAAAAATCTTTAAATGAGCTATTTGATTAGAATATTTTGAAATGGAGTGAGGATGTATAGTCCTTCCTCCCCCGGCCCATGTCCCCTGCCTGCCTTTGTCTGTAGAAAAACCTTAGTCGCAGAATAAATTTAATCAGAGAAGTGAGAAGATGCAGACAGAAAGGAAAGCAGTCAAACAGGGCAAAATAATAGTTTAGCCAGTCAACAAAGTCAAGGACCTTTAGTTCCTTCTCAGGGTATATGATAATATTCTGAGCCATCCCTTATGAGCTGTCTTGTACATACTGAAACTCCCATCAGCTGGAAGTTTACTACATGAGGACCAGATTGTAGCCATTACATATGTTATCACAGTTTGGAGAACTGGTCCTAAAGAAATGGGAACAAATCCACCCAGAACTGAAGATAATTGTACCCAAAACAATCATGATGATGCTAATCAGACCACTGCTGCTGCTGCTGCTAAGTCGCTTCAGTCGTGTCCGACTCTGTGAGACCCATAGACGGCAGCCCACCGGGCTCCCCCATCCCTGGGATTCTCCAGGCAAGAATACTGGAGTGGGTTGTCATTTCCTTCTCCAATGCATGAAAGTGAAAAGTGAAAGTGAACTTGCTCAGTCGTGTCTGAATCAGCGACCACATGGACTGCAGCCTACCAGGCTCCTCCATCCATGGGATTTTCTAGGCAAGAGTACTGGAGTGGGGTGCCGTTGCCTTCTCCAATCAGACCACTACATGACCAATTTCAAATGACTGTCAGAACTGACTGCTGATTTTGCATGTAGCCCCCTCCTTCTGCCTGTACACCCCTGAACCTCCCCTTTAAAAGTTGTTGAGCACTGATTGTCACTTTGGACAGGAGTCTGCCCTCTCCTCAAGTTGGCAACCTCCAAAATAAAGAAAACTTTCCTTTCTACCAACTTTCCTCTCCAGTATTGACTTGCAAGCAGTGAGCAGCCAGACCCCACTCTTGGTAACAGTTTGGGTCAGTACTACAACTAGGTCCTGCTTCCACTTTCTTCTCATGTCTTCCGTGGATTCTCCCACCAAGTAATATACACATGTGCATTTATTCTCTCTTCCATATCAATCCTCTGGACAGCCTAAACTATTAGTTCACCAGACTACATAGAAGCAGTTTTATATGAATCTCTTCTGTTGGCCCTTGGTATCAAGTGTCTTCATTATGATGATGTTTCCTTGGACTGAGTACGAATCAACTCTTAAAAAGGTTACCATAATCATTCTAAATCTGTCCTAGAAAATTGTCCTGTGTCAGCTCAACAAATGTTCATTGCTTCCAGAAAAATATCTCAATTCCTTATACCCTCCCTGAACAAGAGCCTCTGTTTCTCTTGTGTGTGCCTACAGTCTGGATCACACACATTCAAACAAAATTCCTTTGCTGAGGACCTTTTTTCTGGAACAACATTAAATGTGTCAGGTCAGAGAGTCCTGTTTCACAAAGCTATGCAGTGTCATACTCTCCCTCTTACATTTTCTCTCTCCTTGAACTTGGAGCAGCTGTTATCTATATAAATTACTTTGCTAAAGTCAAGAATTGAGTGAAGTGCAGATGCATTACTACCCAGATTTCAAATTCTACAGTAGCAGCAGGTTTAGCATGTACTTATTAAACAAAACAAAGCAAAACAAAACAAATGTGCTAACCATCAATGACTTTTTCTTTTGTTCCTGCCCCTTCAATTGGCAGAATTTTGGTACCAGAAGGAAATCCTAGTGGAAGTTTTAATTCCAAAATGTCATTTCCTTAAGGATAAGGCGTGTGTCTGTTTACCTTTTGCTAGATACAGAGACTGCTTGCTTAGGAATCAATAAACACACACTATGAAATAATGCACGTGGCATTAACTGGATGTCTACAAAGTAAAATGGGGATTTTGTTGTTGCTGTTTTTCAGTTTCTCAGTCAGGTCTGACTCTTTGTGACTTCATGGATTGAAGTGTGCCAGGCTTCCCTGTCCTTCACTATCTCCCAGAGTTTGTTTAAACGCATGTCCGTAGAATTGGTAATTCAATCCAACCATCTCGTCCTCTGTTGTCCCTTTCTCCTACTGCCTTCAACCTTTCCCAGCAACAGGGTCTTTTCCTATGGGTCGGCTCTTGGCATTAGGGGGCTAAAGTATTGTAGCTTTAGCTTCAACATCAGTCCTTCCAATGAATATTCAGGATTGATTTCATTTAGGATGGATTAGTTGGATCTCCTTGCACTCCAAAGGACTCTCAAGAGTTCTCCAGCATCACAGTTCAAAAGCATCAGTTCTTTGTTTGTTTTTGTTTTAGTTTTTTGCCACTCAGCCTTCTCTATGGTCCATCTTGCTTTATGGTCCACAACTAGAGGAAAAATCATAGCTTTGACTATATGGGACATTTGTAGACAAACTGATGTCTCTGCTTTTTAAAATACTGTCTAGGTTTGTGATTCCTGTGTTGGGAAGATCCCCTGGAGAAGGGCATGGCAACCCACTCCAGTATTCTTCCCTGGAGAATCCCATGAACAGAGGAGCCTGGTAGGCTACAGTCCATAGGTCGCAAAAAGTCAGACAAGACTGAAGTGACTGAGCACACAGCACAGGTTTTTCATAGCTTTCCTTCCAAGGAGTAAGTAAGTGTCATTTAATTTCATGGCTGCAGTCACTTGTCCGCAGTGATTTTGGAGCCCGAGAAAATAAAATCTGTCATTGTTTGCATTTCTTCCCCATCTGTTGCCATGAAATGATGAGCCTGAATGCCATGATCTTATTTTGTGAATGCTGAGCTTTAGGCTAGTTTTTTCACTCTTCTTTTTCACCTTCATCATGAGGCTCTTTAGTTCCTCTTCACTTTCTGCCATAAGGGTAATATCATCTGCATAGGTGAGGTTCTCTGATATTTCTGATACATGTGATATTTCTCCTGGAAATCATGACTCTAACTTGTGATGCATACAACAAGGCACTTAACATGATGTACTGTGCATAGAAATAAGTAAGCAGGGTGACAATATATAGTCTTTTATTTTTTTAGATTTATTTATTTTTTACATAAATTTATTTATTGTAATTGGAGGCTAATTACTTTAAAATGTTGTATTGGTTTTGCCATACATCAAAATGAATCTGCCACGGGTGTACATGTTTTCCCTATCCTGAACCCCCTTCCCACCTCCCCCGCTCCATACCATCCCTCTGGGTCATCCCAGTGCACCAGCCCTGAGCATCCTGTATCATGCATCAAATCTGGACTGGTGATTCATCTCACATATGATATTATACAGGTTTCAATGCCATTCTTCAAAATCATCCCACCCTTGCCCTCTCCCACAGAGTCCAAAAGACTGTTCTATACATCTGTGTCTCTTTTGCTGTCTCGCATACAGGGTTATCATTACTATCTTTCTAAATTCCATGTATATGCATTAGTATACTGTATTGGTGTTTTTCTTTCTGGCTTACTTCACTCTGTATAATAGGCTCCAGTTTCATCCACCTCATTAGAACTGATTCAAATGTGTTCTTTTTAATGACTGAGTAACACTCCATTGTGTACATGTACCACAGCTTTCTTATTCATTCATCTGCTTATGGACATCTATGCTATGCTATGCTAAGTCACTTCAGTCGTGTCCGGCTCTGTGTGACCCCATAGACGGCAGCCCACCAGGATCCCCCATCCCTGGGATTCTCTAGGCAAGAACACTGGAGTGGGTTGCCATTTCCTTCTACAATGCATGAAAGTGAAAAGTGAAAGTCAAGTCACTCAGTCGTGTCCGACTCTTAGCGACCCCATGGACTGCAGCCTACCAGACTCCTCCGTCCTTGGGATTTTCCAGGCAAGAGTACTGGAGTGGGGTGCCATATGGACATCTAGGTTGGTCCATGTCCTGGCTATTATAAACAGTGCTGCAATAAACATTGGGGTGCACGTGTCTCTTTCAATTATGGTTTCCTCAGTGTGTATGCCCAGCAGTGGGATTGCTGGATCATAAGGCAGTTCTATTTCCAGTTTTTTAAGGAATCTTCACACTGTTCTCCATAGTGGCTGTACTAGTTTGCGTTCCCACCAACAGTGTAAGAGGGTTCCCTACCAGTGACTTCCCTGGTGGCTCAGATGGTGAAGCATCTGTTTACAATGTGGGAGACCTGGGTTTGATCCCTGGGTTGGGAAGATCCCTTGGAGAAGGAAATGGCAATCCACTCCAGTACTATTGCATGGAAAATCCCATGGACAGAGGAGCCTGGTAGGCTATAGTCCATGGGGTCGCAAAGAGTCGGACATGACTGAGTGACTTCACGTTCACGTTCTATATTCTTGCTCCCTCTTCTTAATCTCTTTTATGCATGTTCAGCTCAGTTCAGTTGCTCAGTCGTGTTCAACTCTTTGCAATCCCATGGACTGCAGCACACCAGGCCTCCCTGTTCATGACCAACTCCTGGAGTTTGCTAAAACTCATGTCCATTGAGTTGGTGACGCCATCCAAACATCTCATCCTCTGTCATCCCCTTCTCCTCCCACCTTCAATCTTTGCCAGCATCAGGGGCTTTTCCAGTGAGTCAGTTATTTGCATCAGGTGGCCAAAATATGGGAGTTTCAGCTTCAACGTCAGTCCTACCAATGAATATTCAGGGCTGTGATTTCCTTTGGGATAGACTGGTTAGATCTCCTTGCATTCCAAGGGACTCTCAAGAATCTTCTCCAACACCACAGTTCAAAAGCATCTATTCTTTGGTTCTCAGCTTTCTTTATAGTCCAACTCTCACATCCATACATGACTACTGGAAAAACCATAGCTTTCACTAGATGTAACTTTGTTAGCAAAGAAATGTCTCTGCTTTTTAATATGCTGTCAAGGTCATAACTTTTTTTCCAAGAATTAAGTGTCTTTTAATTTCAATGCTGCAGTCACCATCTACAGAGATTTTGGAGCCCCCCAAAATAAAGTCTCTCACTGTTTCCACTGTTTCCCCATCTATTTGCCATAAAGTGACAAAAAGAGCTGACTCAGTTGAAAAGACCCTGATGCTAGGAAAGATTGAAGGCAGGAGGAGAAGGGGACAGAGTATGAGATGGTTGGATGGCATCACTAACTCAATGTACATGAGTTTGCATAAGCTCTGGGAGTTGGTGATGGACATGGAGGCCTGGCATGCTGCAATCCATGAGGTCGCAAAGACTCAGATACAAGTGATCAAATGAACTGAACTGAACTGATGGGACCAGATGCCATGATCTTAGTTTTCTGAATGTTGTGTTTTAAGCCAATTTTCACTCTCCTCTTTCACTTTCACCAGGAGGTCTTTAGTTCTTCTTAGCTTTCTGCCTAAGGGTGGTGTCATCTGCATATCTGAGGTTATTGATATTTCAGCAATCTTGATCCCAGCTTGTGCTTCTTCCATCCCAGCATTTCTCATGATGTACACTACATATAAGTTAAACAAGCAGGGTGACAATACACAGCCTTGATGTACTACTCCTTTCCCGATTTGGAACCAGTCTTTTATTACATGTCCAGTTCTAACTGTTGCTTCCTGACCTGCATACAGGTTTCTCAGGAGGCATGTCAGGTGGTCTGTTATTCCCATCTCTTGAAGAATTTTGCACAGTTTGTCATGATCCACATAGTCAGTCTTGGCATAGTTAATAAAGCAGAAATAGATGCTTTTTTCTGGAACTCTCTTGCCTTTTCCATGATCCAGCGAATGTTGGCAGTTTGATCTCTGGTTCCTCTGCCTTTTTGAAATCCAGCTTGAACATCTGGGAACTCACAGTTCATGTACTATTGAAGCCTGACTTGGAGGATTTTGAGCATTACTTTACTAGCATGTGAGATGGTTGCAATTGTGTGGTAGTTTGAGTGTTCTTTGGCATTGCCTTTCTTTGGGATTGGAGTGAAAACTGACCTTTTTCAGTCCTTTGGCCACTGCTGCATTTTCCAAATTCGCTGGCATATTGAGTGCAGCACCTTCACAGCATCATCTTCCAGGATTTGAAATAGCTCAACTGGAATTCCATCACCTCCACTAGCTTTGTTCATAGTGGTGCTTCCTAAGGTTTACCTGACTTTGCATTCCAAGATTTCTGGCTCTAGGTGAGTGATCATACCATCATGATTATCTGGGTCATGAAGATCTTTTTTGAATAGTTCTTCTGTATATTCTTGCCACCTCTTCTTAATATCTTCTGCTTCTGTTAAGGCCATACCATTTCTGTCATTTATTGTGCCCATCTTTGCATGAAATGTTCCCTTGGCATCTCTAATTTTCTTGAAGAGATCTCTAGTCTTTTCTATTCTATTGTTTTCCTCTATTTCTTTGCACTGATCACTGAGGAAGTGATCACTGCTCACTTTCCTATCTCTCCTTGCTATTCTTTGGAACTTTGCATTTAAATGGGTATGCCTTTCCATTTCTCCTTTGCTTTTCACACCTCTTCTTTTTACAGCTATTTGTGAGGCTTCCTCAGACAGCCATTTTGCTTTTTTGCATTTCTTTTTTGAGGGATGGTCTTGATCCCTGTCTCGTGTAATATCATGAACCTCCATCCACAGTTCTTCAGGCACTCTATCAGATCTAATCCCTTGAATCTATTTGTCACTTCCTCTGTGTAATCTATGTCTGTTAGCTCCTTACTGTTTCTATCCTTTATTATGCCCATCTTTGCATGATATGTTCCCTTAGTATCTCTAATTTTCTTGAAGAGATCTAGTCTTTCTCATCTATTATTCCTATCTATTTCTTCACATTGTTCTCTTAGGAAGGCCTCTTATCTCTCCTTGCTATTCTTTAGAACTCTGCATTTAGTTGGGTGTATATTTTCCTTTCTCCTTTGCTTTTCAGATCAGATCAGATCAGATCAGTCACTCAGTCGTGTCTGACTCTTTGCAACCCCATGAACTGCAGCACACCAGGCCTCCCTGTCCATCACCAACTCCCAGAGGTCACTCAGACTCACATCCATCGAGTCAGTGATGCCATCCAGCCATCTCATCCTCTGTCGTCCCTTTCTCCTCCTGCCCTCAATCCCTCCCAGCATCAGAGTCTTCTCCAATGAGTCAACTCTTCGCATGAGGTGGCCAAAGTACTGGAGTTTCAGCTTTAGCATCATTCCTTCCAAAGAAATCCCAGGGCTGATCTCCTTCAGAATGGACTGGTTGGATCTCCTTGCAGTCCAAGGGACTCTCAAGAGTCTTCTCCAACACCACAGTTCAAAAGCATCAATTCTTCGGCTCTCAGCCTTCTTCACAGTCCAGCTCTCACATCCATACCTTTGCTTTTACTTCTCTTCTTTTCTCAGCTGTTTATCAAGCCTCCTCAGACAACCATTTGCCTTGTTTCATTTCTTTTTTCTTGGGAATCGTTTTGATCTTCCCGTCCTGTACAGTGTTATGAACCTCCATCCTTAGTTATAGTTCCCAAAATAAAAATGGCAAGCTATTGCAATCAAAATAAATATATAGGAATGTGAAAGTCAAGTTGCTCAGTCGTGTCCGATTCTTTGCAACCCCATGGACACTAGGCTCCTCTGTCCATGAGATTATCTAGTCAAGAGTACTGGAGTGGGTTGCCATTTCCTTCTCCAGGGAACTTCCTGACCCAGGGATCGAACCCAGGTCTCCCACATTGTAGACAGACGCTTTACCGTCTGAGCCATCAGGGAAGTGGATGGGTATAAATATCAATATACAAAATCAATAATGTTCCTATAGAGCAACAGTAACCAATTAGACCATGTGATAGCAAGAAAAGAATTCTATTCATCAACAAAAGCAACCAAACATCTAGAAATTAACTTAAGATCTATGACTGTAAATGACTGTAAAAAGGAAAATAAAAAAATTTACCTTGACTTATTTAGAATAGATGCAACATGCTTTCATATAATTTAGGAATGTATAGTTATTCTCTTTAATGCAATAAAATCCCAGAGAATAACCCAATAAAAATTATTTTCATAAAACATGAAAAGCTAATTCTAAGAACCATAAAGAAAATAATTATTAATAGTTAACATAGTGTTGAAAAGGAATCATCTGTCCTTGTGTGGGTGGAGGGGGGTGGGGAGCAGAGAGGGATGTTCTATTCAATATTAAAATATACCCTTTAAGTATGATGTTGAAACAGGACCTGGAAAGAAAACTACATAAATAAAACAGAGCAGGAAATTCAAAATCATATTTTTTGTCCTTTTTTAAATATCTGTTTATTTTAATTTTTTAAACAGCAAAAACATTTGCTTTGTGGTATATGCAATTAACAGTGTTGTGATATTTTCAGGTGAACTGTGAAGGGACTCAGCCATACATATACATGTCCATTTCCCTTCAAACCCCCCGCCCATCCAGGCTGGCATATAACATTGAGCAAAGTTACATGTGCTATACAATACGTTTTTTTTGGTTATCCATTTTAGAAACACATTCTGTATATAGAGATTTCATACCTTATTTTATATATATATATATATATATATATATATATATATGAATTCTAAGTAGCTAGGGAGAAAAAGAACCATGAAATAAATGGAGATAGAAATAATATTTTGGAAAATAAAGTTATAATACTACCTCAAACAAACTCCAGATGAAATAAAGACATAAAAATAGCAGCAAACAAAACAATAATGTAAACAAAACCTAAAAATATTAGTAAAATACAATATAGCAGTTTAAAATCATATGCAATTTATACTGACATGCTATGTTTCCCATGGCATATATTAAGCAAAAATGCAAAAAAAAAAAAAAAACAAGAAAGCACACTGTGGTATAACATATATAAGTATACTGCTTATGCAAAAAAAAAAAAAAAAGTGAAAACAGTGAAAGTGTTCGCAACCACTTTCTGTTTGCAACCCCATGACTGTAGCCTGCCAGGCTATTCTGTCCATGGAATTCTCTAGGCAAGAATACTGGAATGGGTTGTCATTCCCTTCGCTAGTGGATCTTCCCGACTCAGGAATATAAACGAGGTCTCCTGCATTGCAGGCAGATTCTTTACTGTTTGAGCCACCAGGGAAGCCCTACTTATGTAAATACACAAATAATAATACTGCATGGTGTTTTCTTCAGATCAGATCAGATCAGTCGCTCAGTCGTGTCCGACTCTTTGCGACCCCATGAACTGCACCACGCCAGGCCTCCCTGTCCATCACCAGCTCTCGGAGGTCACTCAGACTCACATCCATCGAGTCAGTGATACCATCCAGCCATCTCATCCTCTGTCGTCCCCTTCTCCTCCTGCCCTCAATCCCTCCCAGCATCAGAGTCTTCTCCAATGAGTCAACTCTTCGCATGAGGTGGCCAACATACTGGAGTTTCAGCTTGAGCATCATTCCTTCCAAAGAAATCCCAGGGCTGATCTCCTTCAGAATGGACTGGTTGGATCTCCTTGCAGTCCAAGGGACTCTCAAGAGTCTTCTCCAACACCACAGTTCAAAAGCATAAATTCTTCGGCGCTCAGCCTTCTTCACAGTCCAACTCTCACATCCATACATGACCACAGAAAAGACCATAGCCTTGACTAGGTGAACCTTTGTTGGCAAAGTGATGTCTCTGCTTTTGAATATGCTATCTAGGTTGGTCATAACTTTCCTTCCAAGGAGTAAGCGTCTTTTAATTTCATGGCTGCAGTTACCATCCGCAGACTGAAATTGAAGAAAGTAGGGAAAACCACTAGACCATTCAGGTGTTTCCTTAGTGTACTTAAATGTATGTGACTGCCTCGAATGAGGCCAGGAAAGTATCACAGTGGCCTAATATCAGTTGTCTCTAGGAAGAGCACTAGGATTATTATTGAATAATTTTATAGCAAACATGTATTTGTGTATTGACTGAACAATGTAAAATAAATTTTCATTTATTATGTGTATTATGCATAATGCTTATGATCTTTTTTGAGTAATTTAAAAATTATTTCAAGTTTCAAAAAAAAACCCACCTTGCTATATCTAGAATCATGTATATCTATAAAAATCCTTTATTTACCTATGTGTTATTTAGACATTAGCAGACATCTTTCCCAGAATCAGCATGTTTGTGCCTGGGGTGTGGATTGGAGTGCGTATGTAATATTCATCTTGGTTTGCTGTAAACGTTTTCCCCCACCCCCAAGACCACAAGCCAAAAATAAGCATTTGCCTTCTTTTTAGCAGAATGGTGACAAGGCACAAGATTTTGCCCAGTGGAATGGTATAGGGTATTCTATGGAAATCCCCATGTGGTTATTATTTATAATTCAGGGTAAGGAGAAAGAAACAAGCAAGCACTTGAATTATTCTTGTTTCTGATGCCCACAGAATTGTGGAGCAGTAGGGACAACTTCCAACACAGGTCTAGGTGGTTGATTTAGTGGTCCAACTGTCTTCCCAAAGAATTCTCTAAAGTACAGTATTGCATCGCATCTGGAGATACCCCTGAGAGAACATCATGTGATGGGGCAGGCATCTGCAGCAACATGGATGGACTTGGAGATTGTCATACCAAGTGAGGCAAGTCAGAGAGAGAAGGACAAATACCATATGATATCACCGACACGTGGGGTTTGAAAAAAATGACAGAAATGAGCTTATTTTAAAAACAAAAATAGACACACAGACAAGGAAATGAAATTATGGTTACCCTTGGGGAAAGGGGGTAAGGATAAATTAGGAGGTTGGGATTAACATATACAGACTACTATATGTAAAACTGGAGAAGGACATGGCAACCCACTCCAATATTCTTCCCTGGAGAATTTCATGGACAGGGGAGCCTGGCTGGCTGTGATCCATAGGGTCGCAAAGAGTTGGACAAAATTGAGTGACTGACTGAAAGATAATGGCGATATGTAAAATAGATAACCAACAAGGACCTACTGTGTAGCACAAGGAACTCTACTCAATACAGTGTAATAATCTACATGGGAAAAAATCTAAAAAAAGAGTGGACATATGTATATGTATAACTGAATCACTTTGCTGTACACCTGAAAATAACACAAGATTGTCAATCAACTATATTATAAAATAAATTTAAAAAGTAAAAAATGTTTTTTCAGGCGATTTTAAAAAGTAGACGATGAGGCAGGAAAGTCCACCATAATCCTAATCCGAGTCTGGAATTACAATGTGGGCCATTTTGACTAAAAGGATCATCTCCCATCTCATAAAAAGGAGAGCCAATTCACCCCTCACTGTGCTTTCTTCAAAAGCAGAGACATCACTTTGCCAACAAAGGTTCGCCTAGTCAAGGCTATGGTCTTTCCTGTGGTCATGTACGGATGTGAGAGCTGGACTGTGAAGAAGGCTGAGTGCCGAAGAATTGATGCTTTTGAACTGTGGTGTTGGAGAAGACTCTTGAGAGTCCCTTGGACTGCAAGGAGATCCAACCAGTCCATTCTGAAGGAGATCAGCCCTGGGATTTCTTTGGAAGGAATGATGCTAAAGCTGAAACTCCAGTATTTTGGCCACCTCATGCGAAGTGTTGACTCATTGGAGAAGACTTTGATGCTGGGAGGGATTAGGGGCAGGAGGAGAAGGGGACGACAGAGGATGAGATGGCTGGATGGCATCACTGACTCGATGAATGTGAGTCTGAGTGACCTCCGAGAGCTGGTGATGGATAGGGAGGCCTGGCGTGCTGCGGTTCATGGGTCGCAAAGAGTCGGACACGACTGGCGACTGATCTGATCTGATCTGATCTGATCTGATCACCAGTAAATTCCTTATCAAAAATAGCCTTAAATCAACTTCTTGAAATAGCAGTATGAGCCCCAGGTCTTTTCTAGAGTCAGCCAGAGAAGCTATTCCCTTCTTCCAGGCTGGCTGCCAGGCCAAGTCATTATCTGACTGACAGCAGTTTCAGGGTTTCCTGGATGTTAGGGCCCTGGAAATCTGATTAGTTTTCTCCTGGGAGACCCTGCTGAGAACAGAGATTACCTCAAAAGTTGAACCATAGGCCCATTCAAAGAAATAAGTCAATAAAGTTAAGTCTGTAATTATAAGCTTTAAGAATTTTCCCTACTAGTCCCAACCACCCCAGAGTGATTTTACGGCTAAGCCCAGGAGACCTTGAAATACAAAAGGAGCCTACAATTCACTAAAAGAATAGGAGCAAGTGCAATTAATTACAAACAGTTCTCACAATCCAATATACTAATATTGCTGTGACATTTTGATGCAATTGTGCAGTAATCACTTTGGGGTCCTTTCTTATTCCAGCTTCCTTTGTGGAAGTGGTGGCTGCCATGTAACTAGGGACACATTATCAACTCTCTCTTATCAGCAAAAATAAGTTGAAACTTGGAAATAAAACAAAGAATCATAGATGACATTTGTCTAGTGGAGATGCAGGTAATTTCTTTCCAGTGTAACAGATACCTCCAAAGATGGCATGGTAAGCAAGAGCTTCATATTTAATATCACAACTTTATCCTCTCTTTGTTGTTAAATTCCCCACACCATATCCTAGCTTTTTAGATGTTCTTTGAACTGGTCATGACATCTTAATGGCTTCCTCATTAATTAATAAGTGAAATAAAATCTTTGACACATGTTCATTTTCTATTTGCCTGAGACACATGATTTTAGCTTTTGGAAGATTTGATTTTAACACATACAACTAGTATCAGTTAAAATGGTGCTGTTCATCATTAAAAGTATAAAACTGTTACAGGAAAGATCTTAACCCCACAATACATAATACTTGGGACAAATAATGATAATAAGATATTTAAAGAACTTTTTTAGTCTTTTGCATCATCAATGAAGAGGAGTCTTCCAGGTAAATTGAGAGTAGTTTGAGGGAAACTCAAACTCAAACCCATCCTAGTTTGAGGGAAAAGACCATTGGAAGACTATGAGTCAGGGACTTCCTTGGTAGTCCCATGGTTAAGACTCTGTTTCCAATGCAGGAGATGTGGGTTCAATTCCTGGTCCAGTAATTAAGATTCCACATGCCAGGCCACCAAAAATAAGAGAGAGTATGAATCACAACAATACAAACTTGACTCTAAGGAACCCACTGAATTTAAAGAGTGCTTTAAAGAAGAAAATGGGAGAAGAGTAGGCAATATTTTATGGCTAATGCTTGGGAGGAATGAAAAAATAAATTTCTTAAATCAAAGACAATTACTTTGATTTTTAAAAAGTGTGTGTATTTTAAAAAAGTCTCCGTGTATATTTTGCACAAGAAATCCATGTCATTCTGGCACTGCTAGGGTTCTCCAGCAAACAGGCTTGAGATGAAATTAAAGAGGCATGGTGTTTTTAGGGGGAAACTTCAGGAAACACATCTTTGATTCAGAGGGGAAAGAAGCCTAAATGGGCAGAGAAGTGAGCTCTGGGACAGGTCTGACCATCTAGAACAGCCCCATGGAGAGTGGCAGAGCAAGAAAAATCGATCAGAGATTTGCTTCCTTGGGCCAAAATGGCTGGGTCTTTGTATTCTGGAGTCAATTGACTATTGTCTGGGTGTATCTTGGCAGCAGGTGCAGTACTCGAAAAGACAGACAGAGAAAGACTGTCTTCCAGCAGAACTCCCAGTGGCAGAGCCTTCTTGAATGGGTACCTGGGCAGCACATCCCAGAGACTGCCTAGCTCAGGTTCCTCAGCCTCTCTACACATCACAGATTGTGCTTGAGATGACCCTTAATCTTTAGCCTGAGACATGGATGATGAAGCAGGAAGCTGAATTAAAACATGGCACTTTTCACCTCTTCTACAGAATTGTCTTCCCCAACACAAGTGGCACTGAAGCCAAATTCTTTTCTCTCTGAATCGGAAGAAATTTGGTACTACAATGAGACCAGAGTGTAAATCTGCCAGTCACATGTTCAGAGGGTTTGATGATGTCTTCTTCTGCTCTATCACTCTCCTCCAAGGCTTTCTTCTCTCCTCTTCTTAGTTATCAGCTTTGTTGCCAGGGCCTTGCAAATATGAAACAAGTTATAGGCAGCATTGGGGAAGGCAATGGCACCCCACCCCAGTACTCCTGTCTGGAGAATCCCATGGACGGAGGAGCATGGTGGGCTCCGGTCCATGGGGTCGCTAAGAGTCGGACATGACTGAGCGACTTCACTTTCACTTTTCACTTTCATGCATTGGAGAAGGAAATGGCAACCCACTCCAGTGTTCTTGCCTGGAGAATCCCAGGGACAGCCGTCTATGGGATCGCACAGAGTCGGACACGACTGAAGCGACTTAGCAGATAGGCAGCATTGCAGCATCAGCGTGCATGGGTGGGTCCATTCTTTTCTAAACTGAAGCTTCCATGTAAAGACAAGTAGCTTCTCATTTCCCTCAGTTTAGGTTCTGGAATGTCCAGAGAGTACTGTTTTATTTCTCAGAAAGGTCTGGCTTGAGTTGCTTTTTATAACTATCACTCTGGCTCCACATAAACAGTTCTGTATTAATGTTTTGTTTCTTTACTGAGTTACAGATTTTGATGACCGGGTAATCGGAATGACTGCTTCCATCATTGAGTTATTGTTGTGGTCCAAATCTCAGGGCTTTTCTCCCTGGGCTGCCTGAGAAAAATGATGCCATGTTGTACTTCTCTTTTAAAAAAAAAGATGGTATGCTTTGAGAGATGTTTTCTCAAAGGCAGAATTAAAAATTTAAACAGAGAAACCAAATAAGAAAAGTCTACATTCTCCATCAATGGCCCATTAACAATCCAATGCGGCCAGTATGTGATAAAATGAGCTTCAGTTAAAGTTTTAGAGATTGTTGATAAACATTTCCAAAAGGGTTTTGGAATATTAGGAGCAGAAAAAACTAACATGGGCTTCAGGGTGGGTTTAACAATGCAACAAGTTCAAAATGAGACATCATGTAATGGAAGGAATCATTTGCTTTTTTGTTTGTTTCTTTTTCCCTTTTGGCTGTGCTGCACAGCATTCAGGATCTTAGTTCACCAACCAGAGATTGATCCCTTGCTCCATGCATTAGAAGTGCAGTGTCTTAACCATTGGACTGCCAAGGAAGTCACTGGAAGAGTCACTTAATCATTTACTTCTCTGTAAATAAAAAGAACTAGTGTTTTTTTTTAAAGTATGTTCAAGTTCTTCAAGTATGTAAGAATCTGATTTTGTGGAGCATATACGGTGTTGGGGAAGAAAAAAAAGTGCAAGAGGAATCAGGTGGCTCTTGTTTTTTTCTTTATCATTGAAGCATTGAGGAAGCAAAGCATTCATGGGACTTGCCTGCTGGTGTACTGAGGTCTGCTATGAACTTCTTAAATGAATCAGGACACCTCCTCTTACTGAACTATTACAAGAAATATTAGAAATCCTATATTAATATTTTTTGCTAAAATGATTCAAGCATACTTGACATATTTAGCTTTGAAAAAAACTTTGGTAAATCAGACCTCATCATCAGAAAGTATAGGATGTAGAAAGACAATGATATCCTCACTTCTCACCATTGACATCCTCCACACAACAAAGGTTTTGCATAACAAATATGCTTAAAGGTGATTTTCTAGTTCTTTCTTAATGTGAAAAGGATGTATATCTCCTCCTCTGCAGACATACATCTTTTCTGATAGAAAACTCTTCTGGCTGTGTCAGGAAAACCATCCTTATGGGGCACTCTCAAGAGTAAATGTAAGTAACTATTCCACAGAGTGACTCTGGCACCATGGAGTGTCAGGGCACAGAGCAAATGAGCACTGCTTTGCCTGCCTTCACCACTGACCTCGCCAAGTTTGACATGCTTCATCTGAAAATAGGAATAATAATTCCCAACTGTTGTGGAAGCAGACGCAACACAGAGGGGCAGGGTGAGACTCTGAAACTTTATGATTTATCAAGTCAATGTGATATTTTCCCCAAGGAGTTCTAAGTGGGAGTTACTTCAATTTATTTTGATACAAATAAAGCAGCTGAGCCAAAAAAAAAAAAAAAAGACAGAAAAGAAAAAAAAGATTCACAAACGGCCAAAAAGGCAAGAAGAAAGTAAAGTAACACAAAATAAGACTCGGTCTTACAGCTCTACAAAGTATCTAGTCTATAATTCCAACATATTGGGAAAGATGAGATGTCGGATTTGGGGACAATGAGATATTTTCCTTGCTGTTACATACACACAGGCATGAGGGTAAGGATAATTGTCATGTCTAACATACACTTGGAGATGATAGCATATCCACAAGTTGTAAGAGTTCCATTACCATACTCATCAATTTCATTCTACAAATAAAAACAATGAGTCCATTTAGGCTAGTAGCTTTCCTACTAGTGTCCCAAGATCTGATGGCAGTTGACCTAGATCTCTTCGTTTCACTTTTAGTAAAAAGGTGGTACTTCTCAGATTTCTCTTGCCTCATCCTCATATTGACTTGAAAAGCTAGCACATGCATGCTAAGTCACTCAGTCGTGTCCAGTTCTTTGCAACCCTATGGACTGTAGCCCACCAGGCTCCTCTGTCCACGGGATTCTCCAGTATTACCTGGAGAATCCCGTGGACAGAGGAGTAAGGAATAGCAAAAGAGAGGGATTATGCAGCCAAGGGTTTTAAAGCTGAAACAATCCCGAGCTTGCAGCATTCATTTCAGAAGCTCGTGTTAAGAAATTTCTCCTACTCTATTCAAAAAATGCCACCACTGAAATGGCATGGTTACAACTGTCCCTAACTACCAGGGAAATAAAAGTCTGCAGTTACAATATTGATTCTGGGAATCCAGCATACATTGACTTGGGTATCAGCACTTCAGCATTTCACATGCCAATGACAGGAGCATTGCTAAGAGGTGCATCCATTCTACAAAATTCAATCTGGTACTTAGGAAGCACTCATAGGCACAACAGCAATACCAGCGATTACCATGCTGAACAACAGGCTGTTTTGATTGAAAGATCTTTCAGTGGTTAAAGGTGTCTAGACAGACATATCCAAATGAATATTTAAGTACCGTCACACTCAATCTATCCAGTTAACCAACTGATAACCAACAAGGACCTACTATATAGCACCAGGGACTTATACTCAATATTTTGTAATAACCTATACTCAGAAGATAATCTGAAAAATAATGCCTATATGGATATGTAGAATGGTGTCACTTTGCTATACACTTGAAACTAACAAGACACTGTAATTCAACTATACTTCAATTTAAAAAATTAAAGAAAAGAAGCACACAGCAATCATAGTTTTTCTGCCTAGCAAGTATAAGAATCCAGTGACAAAATTTCTGAATGATAGAGAATGCACTTCATCATTTTGGCTGCTCTAGCTACGTAGAGGTTGTTTTTTTGGTGTTTTTTTTAACCATGGAACCATAGAAAATGGACTTCATTTTTTTTTTTTTTTTTTTTTTGCCACCCAACATTTCTAAGCAGACTGAACATTAAACAGCAAAATTCAAACCAACAGACTAAAATGACCTCCAACGGCATTTTTTCTTCTTCAAGTATATTAAGCCAAATTCAATAAAGCAGAGTAACATCTGAGATGGAACTTATTAGAAAGAAACATAACAGAAGCAGGTGCTCTTGCTGTAGCTGACCTTGGCAGCAGCTTGAGCAAGGTGTCTCCTCCAGACCCATAGACAAGCTCTTATTCACTGCATTTGTGATCAATTTAACAGAAATGTCTAGAGATTAAAACCTGTAAGAAACACAGCTGCCTATTTTCACTTTCAACTTGCACAAAGTTTGTCACATTTTCAAGCTGTATGATAATTTCATAACTACATGAAATTTGCATGAAGGGATTGAAAAAATCCATCTTTATACACACCTTTCAACCAGAAAGATTCATCAATATAGTCTGAAGATAAATTAAACTTTGGCATGGAACATAATTTATGAAAATTGCAAAGTACTTGAATTGATTATACCAAAAAAGACATTAAATCTTGATGACTAGCAAACTTATTCAGAGCAATAAAATGTTATGTTTAAATAAAATTAAGACATCAATATAAATTAAAAATATACATTTTAATAGTAAATCATATCACTTATGTAGGTTAATTAAGTGAATGCCTTTTCATTATCATTCATAAAAATGTTCTTAATCACTTATGTCTTCGCTTCTGCTGAATATGTAAAACATGATAGATGAAGAAAGAAATGTGATTACTGTTGGAAAGACAGATTACATATTCTGTTACCTCTTTTCTTTTAGTTGGTGTGCTCTTAGTGACAACTTTCCTCAGAGTTAAAAGTTGCACAGACCCGGATTTCAAGAAAGCAATTAAGATACCCCCATTGATAGCTGATGACATTTCATTACTAGCAGTAAAGCTATATAGTGTGAGCTGATAAAATAAATACATAAGGAAAAAAAACTTAAATCTGGGTATACTGGCAAATTTTGGAACTTATTGGTACTACCAATAGACACTGCTCTTATCTGAAACTTGAAGCAGTGTCTTGGCTTTGATAATAATACAATATACATAACATTTACAGCTCTGTTTTGTACTTTAAACCTATATATGCCCTGCTCAACCTAATTTCAAAGAATCCCTCCTAAATTATAGCAATAATGTGAACCTTTCTTTTCCTATCTGGACTAATGTGGTGAAATTCTTTCTATTTCTATCTCTCTGTCTCCCACAACACACACACACACACACACACACACACACACACACACAGTGAGCACTTGAAAAAGATGTTTTATTGCATAAGTCATCTTTTAATTCCCACCATCCAACAAGGAATCTGATTTGTTTTTGGTTCTCACTTAATATTTATGGAAAGAATGAATGAAAGACTCAGTGAAAGATGTTTGAGCGCCCCCAGCCCTATTGCCAGCAGTGGTAGTCAGCTCAGATGAGCAACTTATCTAAAGGCTGATTCTGAGTCTCAAGGAGGGAATGATCAGTGGAGAGATGTATGCTTGGGGACCAGGCTATTTTTCTGTGCAAGTATCAGGCAGCCACCTAAGGGATGTGATTTCTGGGAGTATTAAAGAAGCTCTTAGCTTAAAAACCAATAGTTCCCCCCCTGCCATATTGTTGATTCCCCAAATCCCTTGAAGATGCTGTAACATATACCATTACAGGCTTATCAAAAATCATCAGGAGTTAGGTGTCACTAAGAAAGGTGAATTGTAGCCCACTGACAGAGTCAACATCTAAAAAGGTTTAAATAGCTTGCACTCCTTTTTCTGAGAGTATATTTTGATTACAAGGATGAAAAAAAATAGGAGTCCCTAGACATCTAAAGATACAATATGAACAAGGAGAAAAGATACAAAAAGAGTCTGAGACCCCTGAAAACTTTGTTAAGCAATGACTATCTTTCATTCTTGAAGCTAATGAATCTAGAAAGGAAGAATTTGTAAAACTACTTCTGTAATTACAAATGCTTTATGAAATATTGTAATCATTTCTCAGGTCTAAAATAAAATAGTAATACTCCTTGGGCCCAATTCCACTGTGGTCATATAGGGTTTTTAGCACAAAGGGCACCTTAAGATGTCCCATACCTACAAACAGCTGGCTGTTGAGCTGTAACCGGAAATGGCCCTCTTCTGAGGTCTCCCTGGTCATCCTCGGAAGGTTGTCCACTTGGAGTGAGGTCTCCTTGAGGTTCCTCTCTGCCCGGATGTAATGCCATTGGTTGTCATTCAGAGAAGAAGGAGACTGGACTATGAGCTCTATGGGGCCATTCCCAACATCAATGGCAAAAGTGATCTCAGAAGGAGCTGAAACCAAAAATGGAAACAAGTAGAAAGATGAAGGGAGTTGTCAATGCATTTAGGACACAAGCATATTCTGAGCAAATGGTAAACAATTATAAATGCTAGGTAGGGAGGACTTCAGTTGAAATCCCTGCAGTATTGAAATTTCCATTGATAATAGTAACTACCAACTACTAAATCCCAAGCTCCATCTTTTTCCCTCATTGGTTCTCATTGTGAAAATTCAGGAAATAGAATAGGGACCAGGGCCACTGATGCCAATCTGATAAAATACACCAGTGCCAAGGTGCTAGATTTTGGAAACAGAATTGAAGGGAGCAAATCTGATTCAACAATGAAGGATTAAATAAGAACAAAGTTGTCCCATTGAGCCATTTCCTGTTTCTTATCAGGCCACCTGTGCCATCTTGAAGCTCTGCTCAGCCAGAGACCAAATAAACAATTACTGAGAGGGTGAAGATAAAAGCATTTCTCTTTAAAAACACAGGTAAGGACTGGGGTGACTGATGAGGAGGACTGCTAAAGATTTTGCTAAAAGCCTTTCTGCAAAGTTGATCTTGTGGATATTAAGTTCCACACAGACAGCACATCTTTGTGGAGGGCTGGCTGCACAGCTCTGTCTGCTCTCCACCCACTGCCATCCTTAACTCCATGTTATGTTTCCAGACTGTGCTTATCTCTGCTTCAACATTTATCCCTCTGTTGTATAATGATCTGCTTATGGTCTGTCTCAGTTAGTCTGAAAACTCTAGATGAATACCTCATTTATTGGAAAACCAGAACCTAGGACTGGGCCTTATATACAGGAAGCTCTCATCAAACTAAAATTTCATTCATTAAAATGTTACATTGCACATACTACATCCAACTTTGCAATTTTCTTAAATTTTACATCAAGATATTAAGTCCTTAAAAAACATCTAAAATTATTATTATTTAACTTTATTCAAGTCACTACTAAAGACCAACTATGTTCAACTCATTCCTAAAACTAGGGAAGAATCAGTGAAATGTAATAATAATAGCCAACAATTACTGTGTGCTTACCATGATCCAGGCACTCTGCTAAGCATTTTTCATTAATCAACTCATTACAATCCTATGAGAAAGGAGGGAACTGATCCACAGATAGCTGATAAATTACTCCAACCCAGAGTCAGCAGAGTTGGTATTTAAATCCCGCCGATGTGTCTCTGGAGCTCACTTTTTAACCCACTTGTCCTGTGACAAATCTTCCATCCTCAAAATCTATGCAAGCCCTACGTGGGCAGTCAACTCTGGATATAAATCAGTATAATATAGGTTCCTCAAAAAAACCAAATGAAATAAAAAAGTGAATACATGGTGATACATCCAACATTGGCTAGTGACTTGGTGGACTGGACACTTGAGACCAACATGAACTAGCTCTTATTTTTTTGGGGGGATAGACATAGTCCAGTGGCCCAAGGTGGGAAAGCTGGTGGCCCTGCGGTAGCATCACCTCTATCATTAATTTACCTTCCTGCCTTTCCTTTTTCCAACAGTCTGACAAATATCCTCCCTCATTATTTATACCGTATGGTTCAAGACAAAGTTAAGGAGTTACTTGAGTTTTTGGGTGTGTTTTTACCAAACCAAGCTTGTGCTAAGCAGAGACAAATGAAACAAAATGAGTTCATGGTGTACTTGACAGAAGACTGGCAAAGAGGGGGAATGTCAACTGGAGGAAAATACCATAAGCATGAGCAATTGAATACTGAGTACTCCTAAGCAATTAGAAAAACTATCTAAAGCTTCTGTACAAAGCCCTTGCTTCCTTGAACTGTGACACCATCTCTGTGTCCTTAAAGTTAGGCATGTGAGGCATCTCAGGGACCATAAAGGAATACAGAAGATGCAAGACCTTACTGTAGTCTATCGATCTCTCTGACCTCCCATGTATTCATCTGTAAGATGACAACCATAAATGAAATGAAATATTGTTAAAATTTTTTGGCGTCATGGAGACCCTGAGGATCTGATGACAAACATACCTCCAGAAAAAAGAAAAAAGCACATACAATTTTGCATTCAGTTGTAAAGACTTGCTGAATGTCCTATCCTTCAAAACAAGAAGGAAAATAATGCTATTTTTTCAATTTCTAACATTCTTGGTCCTTGAGGTAATTTTGCAAAATGGAATAATGAGTTGTTCAAATGAACCAAGAATTGAATCCTGGATTCTGAATCTTACTGAGTGAGTCTGGGTGTGTTATTTAACATTTCAAGACTTATGTCCTCATCTGCATTTTGGACTATGAACCCAAAAATAATATTATACATACGATAATTTGAAAGCATAATTAAATAATGAATATAAAGCATTTAGTACTATGGCAGAAAGTGAGCCTCTTGATGAAAGAGGAGAGTGATAAAATTGCCTTAAAGCTCAAATATTCACAAAACTAAGATCATGGCACTGGTCCCATCACATCATGGCAAATAGATGAGGAAGCAGTGGAAACAGTGGCTGACTTTATTTTTTTTGACTCCAAAATCACATGCAGAAAGCATGCCTTCTAAGGCCCACTTGACTTCACATTCCAGGATGTCTGGCTCTAGGTGAGTGATCACACCATCGTGATTATCTTGGTCATGAAGATCTTTTTTGTACAGTTCTTCTGTGTATTCTTACCACCTCTTCTTAATATTTTCTGCTTCTGTTAGGTCCATACCATTTCTGTCCTTTATTGAGCCTATCTGAGATGGAATTCCAGTTGAGCTATTCCAAATCCTGAAAGATGATGCTGTGAAAGTGCTGCACTCAATATGCCAGCAAATTTGGAAAACTTAGCAATGGGCACAGGAACAGAAAGGTCAGTTTTCACTGCAATCCCAAAGAAAGGCAATGCCAAAGAATGCTCAAACTACCTCACAATTGCGCTCATCACACATGCTAGTAAAGTAATGCTCAAAATTCTCCAAGCCAGGCTTCAGCAATATGTGAACCGTGAACTTCCAGATGTTCAAGCTGGTTTTATAAAAGGCAGAGGAACCAGAGATCAAATTGCCAACATTCGCTGGATCATGGAAAAAGCAAGAAAGTTCCAGAAAAACATCTACTTCTGCTTTATTGACTATGCCAAAGCCTTTGACTGTGTGGATCACAATAAACTGTGGAAAATTCTGAAAGAGATGGAAATACCAGACCACCTGACCTGCCTCTTGAGAAATCTATATGCAGGTCAGGAAGAAATAGTTAGAACTGGACATGGAACAACAGACTGGTTCCAAATAGGAAAAGGAGTACATCAAGGCTGTGTACTGTCACCCTGCTTATTGAACTTATATGCAGAGTGCATCATGAGAAACGCTGGGCCGGATAAAGCACAAGCTGGAATCAAGATTGCCGGGAGAAATATCAATAACCTCAGATATGCAGATGACACCACCCTTATGGCAGAAAGTGAAGAGGAACTCAAAAGCCTCTTGATGAAAGTGAAAGTGGAGAGTGAAAAAGTTGGCTTACATCTCAACATTCAGAAGACAAACATCATGGCATCTGGTCCCATCCCTTCATGGGAAATAGATGGGGAAACAGTGTCAGACTTTATTTTGGGGGCTCCAAAATCACTGCAGATGGTGACTGCAGCCATGAAATTAAAAGACGCTTACTCCTTGGAAGAAAAGTTATGACCAACCTAGATAGCATATTGAAAAGCAGAGACATCACTTTGCCAACAAAGGTCTGTCTAGTCAAGGCTATGGTTTTTCCAGTGGTCATGTATGGATGTGAAACTTGGACTGTGAAGAGACCTGAGCACCGAAGAATTGATGCTTTTGAACTGTGGTGTTGGAGAAGACTCTTGAGAGTCCCTTGGACTGCAAGGGGATCCTATCAGTCCATTCTAAAGGAGATTAGCCCTGGGTGTTCTTTGGAAGTAATGATGCTAAAGCTGAAAGTCCAGTACTTTGGCCACCTCATGTGAAGAGTTGACTCATTGGAAAAGACTCTGATGCTGGGAGGGATTGGGGGCAGGAGAAGAAGGGGACGACAGAGGATGAGATGGCTGGATGGCATCACCGGCTCGATGGATGTGAGTTTGAGTGAACTCCAGGAGTTGTTGATGGACAGGGAGGCCTGCCGTGCTATGATTCATGGGTCACGAAGAGTCGGGCAGGACTGAGCAACTGAACAGAACTGAACTGAACATTTGCTTACTGCTGAATCTAACCAGAAATAAAGTATCCCACCAATTCTGTATTTAGTCACACGCCCTGGTACCAGTGAATTCCCATTCTTGTGTTTACCAGTTCAGAGTGAATTTTTTTTTTTAATTATAGTCAAATGTGTCTGATTGGCATATGGGTGCCACAAATTCCATCTTGCACAAATAAGCAATGAGGAGATGAAGAACTTCTTCACAATTTAGAGTTCAAGAAATAGAAATTAGAATCCACACTGCATTATCAACAATAGTCTCTTTTCATGATGCCAAACTGTTCTCAACAGCCATTTTCTTCTGCTCCCCTCATGTACCCCAAAATATCTATTTTTACCCACACAGCAATTGTAAGCTAATTGTCAAAATAGCTATTATTTTTGGCACATTTGAAACCAATCCATTAAGACTTATGGACATAAAGTATCTTGTGTTTCATAGAATATAGACTAATCTCAAGGTTACAAAATAAAAATGTCTTTACTTAGAAGTGACCCAGAAGGTAATAGATTGAGAATTTTATGCAAACTTGTTCTTCAATGTTCAACAATTTGGACACATCAATTTTGAAAACTTCTGTTCAGATAGTTACACCGTAACATTCCTTTGGGAGGAGAGAGAAATCTACTCTGAGAAATCTACTATGAAGTCTATTTTCTTTCTAAGAAGTTGACATGTAGAAGAATCTTGGGATGAAAATTCCATCTATATAAAAAATATAGTGGAGATTTCCCTGCTGGTCCAGTGTCTAAGATTCTCTGTTCCCAATGCACGGGGCTGGTTTAGATCCTTTGTCAGGGGACTAAGATCTTTTCTGCTGCAACTAAGAGTTTGAAGTTCTCAGGTAATGATCCCCCATGTTGCCACGAAGATAACACATGTGAAAACTGAGACCTGGTACAGCCAAATAAATAAATAAATGAGGAAGGATTCTCAAAGCACAAGAAGATTATAGCCTAAGAGAAGGAGGACATAAAAAAAAAAAAAAAAAAGAAAGAAAGAAAAAAGACATAAGATGAATGAAGCTGTTAGTAAAAAATGAAAGATCTGCCCCCTTTCCCCCATGCTTGTTTGTTTTGCCTTTTAAATTTATTTATTTATTTTGGCTAAGTCAGGTCTTCATTGCTGTTCACAGGCTTTCTTTAGTTGCAGCGAGCACTTGGGGCCACTCTCTAGTTGCAGTTTGCAGGCTTCTCATTGTGGTAGCTTCTTTTGTTGTGGAGCACAGGATCTAGGGCACATGGGCCTCAGAAGTTGCAGCTCTCAATTCTAGAGCACAGGCTTAGTAGTTGGAGTACACAGAATTAGCTGGCCCATTGCATATGGAATCTTCTCGGACCAGAGCCTGAACCCATTTGCCCTGTATTGGCAGGCAGGTTCTTGACCACTGGACCACCTAGTAAGTCCTGTTTTTCCTTTCAAATAATAATCATAAAACAAGATATTTTGAAAAATATGAGGCTTTGTATTTTGAAAAAGTTTACATAAAATTTTAGTTTGAAAAACACATGTTCTCTGATCTGGTGAAATGTGTACACCAAACAATGACATCACTGGATTTTAAATTTCAATCAGATTTAGTATCATTTGCATTTAAAATCAGAGAAGGCAATGGCACCCCAACTCCAGTACTTTTGCCTGGCAGATCCCATGGATGGAGGAGCCTGGTGTGCTGCAGTCCATGGGGTCTCTAGGAGTCAGACACAACTGAGCGACAACTGAGAGACTTCACTTTCACTTTCACTTTCATGCATTGGAGAAGGAAATGGCAACCACTCCAGTGTTCTTTCCTGGAGAATCCCAGGGACGGGGGAGGCTGGTGGGCTGCCGTCTCTGGGGTTGCACACAGTTGGACACGACTGAAGTTACTTAGCAGCAGCAGCAGCATTTAAAATAGTTTTGTACAATATAATAGTAAAACAAAAAGCATAAGAAAGAATCATCTAAAAGACAAAATATAGTACCAGAAAGTACAAACAAATCGGACATTGAAATGTAATTAATACTAAATCATAGCTCATTACCTTGTGATAATATGCCATTTGCTGCTGCTTTAATGAATTGAAAGGCCTTAGTGCGTGATTTTTATTGAATTTACATTGAGGTTATTATATCCATATTATTAAATGTTTGGCACTCAACTCCACATATTTACAACTTGCCCAAGGTAGATATGAGGGATCTTATTTCGCACTAAAGCCACAAGAGCTTCCTCCCATTAACAGCCTAAATCACTGGAGTAAAAGGAGGTTAAAACTACCAATTAGAGAGATCTTTTTTTTGTACTGTGCTGTAACTGTAGATGAAACACTTAGCTGTGTCGTGCTTTGCAGGAGACTTATACAGAGACTTCAGCTATCTTTTCCAGCCAGCACTTTTGTATCTTTCTCTGGAGTGCTCAAATTTCTAAGTTTCTGTTGCTAAGACATTACTTAAGCTTCCAAGGGTATTTCATATAGTCATATTACTATTGTAATACAGTCAATTGCATCAATCAAACCAAAGAAAATATCCATTCGGATCCAGGTAAATGAGACACCTAATGAAAAGCACACATCTCCCTAGTCGTCATCCTAGACTTCAATAAGGGCAAGATAGTGGGAGCAGTCCAATTTGTGTAGGAGAAAAAGGGGGGTACACTGAAGGCAGAGAATCGGGAAACTAGCAAGAGCAACTAAAAGATGTGTTTTCTATTATTGCCGCACACCAGTAATTCTAAATACTGCCAGCAATAAAACATTTCTCCACCAAGAAAAAAATTTGTAACAAATGCTGGTGTTGATATTACTTTTTAATAATGTATATGTAAGGTTCAAATAGTACATTGCCTATCATTTAATACATATTATATTAAAGAGGAAAGTTAATAGAGAAAATTCCTGACTTACTATTGGCTCCTAAACATGCAGACTAAAATGTGTGTTTGTTTTTAAGAATAAGAACTCAAGTTTTGATTTTCTCTTTTCCAGTTACTGTACTATCACTGTTTAACTTAGCTCTACTGTTGAAATAGATGAACATATAGGACCACAGGGACTGTGAACACAAATTGCACCTGAAGAGAGCTTGTGTTAATCTTTCAGTCATGCCTGACTCTTTGCAACCCTATAGACTGTAGTCCACCAGGCTCTTATGCTCATGGAATTCTCCAGGCAAGAATACTGGAATGGGTTGCCATTCCCTTCTCCAGGGGCTCTTCCCAACCCCAGGATTGAACCTGGGTCTCCTGCATTGCAGGTGGATTCCTTACAGTCTAAGCCACCAGGGAAGTCCAAGAGAGCTTAAGTAATTCCAAATCCTTAGGAAATATGTAAGGCTTTACCAAATGGAATAGTAACCCATGATGAATTTTCTAATACAAGTATTTTAGTGAATAGTTTTTTTTTTTTTTAATTTTGGAAATATTTGAAATTGCTAGCATCAGTGGTAAAAAAGTAGAAAGCACTGCAGCTTCTGAAATTTATTGTAAAACGGAATTTTTATGAATATCTATCAAATTTAGCCTTATGTTTAAAATCAATCTTTCCTAAAATGTATATATCTATTGCTTAATGTGCAACATATTTTAAGTTTAAAATTAATGAAAAGTACCCTTTGATCAGTATGAGAGAAGATGAATGGATAAATCTCATTATGCTCTCTTTTGAACATGAACATGCAAAGAAAATCAATTTTGATGACATGACTCACAACTTTGCATAAGTCAAGCCTAAGAAACAGAAATTTTAATGTTACTACTATTCCTGTGACAGATCAATATGTAGGTATTTTCCCTTTTATATAAAAAATTAATTAAGGTGATTAAAATTATTTATTATATTGTCTTTTTTTCTGCTGGAATTTTTTATTGGCATGATTACATATAAAGTTTCATTAATAAAACATTTCTCCATCTGCAGTTCTATTACCTTTCATTTAACTTCATGATTCTTTCTGAATATACTTTGTTTATAGGAAATAGAATGTTAAAAAATTATCCACATCCTGACATAAAATTCACTAGATACACCCCTGTTCATGGTGAAGTGGTAGAGAAACAATGATTGTGTAGGCACATACTCCTGATGATGGGAAATAAGTCAGGAAGCACCTTCCTGAGCAAAACTATAGGAACAAAGTTGACCCTGAGTATAAACAGAATGCAGAATACTAGTGTTCTCATCATTCCATAGAGATTGTAGTGATGTGAAAACTTAAAAAAATATGTAATAAATGACCATGGATCAGATAAAGAACACTGCAAATAAATATCTATGGGAATTTAGGGGATGCACTAGTTTGAAGAGAGGATGACTCTTTAAATACTGCTAGGTAATAATAAAAACTATAAGAAGAAACTAGAAATTACCATTGCTAATTTCACAGATACCCAGGGAGATTAACTTGATGGTTGAAATATATACTAGTTGCTTGTGGAAAAGATAAGATTAAAACTTCTGTTGATCAGTTACATTAGATTCATAAATGAGAAAACTTACAGCTTATTTCCAGTCGGATGAAGTCTTTAATGCCAAGGTTTTCTAGGAAAACTCCAGATAAAGCCGTGGTTTTAAAAAAGAAGGAAATATCAGCACTGAATTCTGCATGGAAGGTAGGAAAGTGGAGGTAAGAGGCTTCTGTATAAAATGATACCGCATTCCAAAAGTGTCCTGCAAATGAAAAAGAAATTCTTAAGCATGGAATGGGTTATAGGAAAGCACTGGGCATGTGGATAACTTGAGGACTAGGGGACACTGCAGGGGAAAAGGATAAAGGAATAAAACATCTTGAGCTTATGTAAGGAGAGAGAAAGCTTCTTTCAATTTAGTACTCACGGTCGCCATAGCAACGCAAGGGACCAATTCTCCAAGCAGCTTCTGAGTTTGTTCTGTCCGTATCAGTGATAACTATCTGAGTGACAGGCAAGTGGTCTTTGAAGGAAAGAAAGCCAGTATCATTTGTCCTGCAAAACATAAATTTAAGAAAAGAGAGGAGAAAAATGTGGATAATCTAGGGATTCTTTACCAAGCCTCTTCTTTTCTAAAGTGATTTAGGTAGTTGCAACAGGGTGAGGGCAGAGAGGAGACTAACAGAAGGCCTTTCATCTATGTGTGAAAGTCTAGGATGCCAATTACAAAATCCGTGGCCAGTTTCCAAAACAAGTAGATTTTACATCTTCCTTAAGTCTTTCCAGAAAAGTAGATAGCTTACAGAGCTTGTTTGCTGCTTTTTGTAGCTTGAGAGCACCCCACCTGCCCAACGCAGCACTGAAAGAACATGAAACATTGCCTCTCTTACTATGAAGAGATCAGCTATCTCAGTAACAAATTTGAAATAGGCATCACAAAGCCTCTTGAAATCACTCCAAGGACTTGTTTCAGCCACCTGCCAACAGGTTTTAATCAGCTTAGGATGTTTCTTATCACCTTTTAACTCTAGGTAGTTTGTTGCTTTTCATTTTTCTCCTCTGTGTTTTAGAGATTTTGTTAGTTAATGACTCTGGCTTTGTCTCTGTTAATTATGCAACTAGGAAACTGATTAGTCAGCCTTTGACAAGAAAATTAAAAATGAATGGGGTTAAGCTATACACACCCTCCTCCTTCTCCTTTTATTTTTTTTGAGTTGTGACTTTGGATGAATGGCAAGGACATACCATTTAACTAATAGCTTAAAAAAAAAGTAGGTAAGAAACTGGCATTAAATGAATATGCAGCTATTTAGAGTCAGAAATATACTGCTGCTGCTGCTAAGTCACTTGAGTCGTGTCCGACTCTGTGCGATCCCATAGAGGGCAGCCCACCAGGCTTCCCCGTCCCTGGGATTCTCCAGGCAAGAATACTGGAGTGGGTTGCCATTTCCTTCTCCAATACATGAAAGTGAAAAGTGAAAGCGAAGTCGCTCAGTCGTGTCTGACTCTTAGCGACCCCATGGACTGCAGCCTACCAGGCTCCTCCATCCATGGGATTTTCCAGGCAAGAGTACTGGAGTGGGGTGCCATTGCCTTCTCCAGAAATATACTAAGGGATCCGTAATACCCTTGTGCAATGGGTACCGTTATTTCCATCACAAATGAGGAAACTGAGGCTCAGATATATGGGATAACTTGCCTATGGTCACATGGCAGAAGGGGCAGAGGTCTAGTTACTTAGTGTATAGCTCAACCTTAAATTTAACAAGTATACATCATTAATACATCATTAATGTTAATATGAAATGAATTGAATCTTATGAGGCAGTTTGGAAATTACACATGGATGGGCTGAACTCCCCACCCATGTAGACTCAGGTAGGCACAAGCTGGATCATCTTGTCTGTACATAAGAACTGGGAGGCAGAACACCATGCCACAATGATCAAGGAAAAGTATATGATGCAATAGTTTTTTTTATAAGAGCCTGAAGGAGCAAATTAATAGTGGCCTTCTCTCTGTAGTTACAAATAATTCAACACAGCTGTCAAAACATTCAAAATCAGTGTTGTATTTCATCACCATTCACATATTATTTACAGCTCTGAGTCTAATTATGAATTGGGGAAGTATGGCAAGGACCACGTAGGGTGATGTAGTGTTTTAAGGATAAAGCTTTAAAAGCACATGGATTTGTTCTGAAATTCCAGATCCCCAGTTTCTAACTATACTACTTTGGGCAAATCATTTTATTTCTAAGATATTACAGTATCCTCAGTTGAAAAATGGAAGTAATGTCTATATCACAGAAGAATAGCAAGAATTAAATGAGATAATATAGTCACTTAGCATGCTACCCGATCTATGGTAAATGTCCAAAATTAGCAGTGTTAACACTCATTTGAGTTCTCATCCTCATCCCCAAATCACTTTGCAGCCTGAGGCAAGTCTATTCATCCTTTCATACACCTAGTTACAAGTCTGTCTTGGAGATCTTCATACTACACAGAACGTTGTGGAAATTAAAGGTTAAGATTAGGCATCCAACTCCTGAGATTTGTAGAAAAATGCACTAATTCACTTTGGTTATAAACAAATCAAATATATACCTGTATATATATCACTATGGACTTCCCTGGCAGCTCAGACAGCCACCTGCCTACACTGCGTGAGACCCAGGTTCGATCCTTGGGTGGGGAAGATCCTCTGGAGAAGGAAATGGCAACCCACTCCAGTACTTTTGCATGAAAAATCCCATGGATGGAAGAGTGTGGTAGGCTATAGTCCATGGAGTCACAAAGGGTCAGACACAACTGAGCGACTTCACTTTCTTCATATACTGTTATAGTCATGTATATATTATATATAATATATATAATATAATATATAGTATATACTAATATGTACTAATTAGTATATTATATAATATAATGTAATTATATATAATAATGATACAATATTGATATATTAGTAATTTATAATTGTTATATTAATATATATTATTATATAGTATATATAATACATTAATGTATCTAATATATATAACATAATCTAATATATATAGTCTAATCACCCAAAATGTAAAGAAATGAACTGTTATCCATAACTTGAGTACCATATTTAGAAGCTAATCAGAGGATATGGAATATGGTTTTTGTGTTTATTTCAAAGCACATCTATGAATGTTAGACAGTATAAAATTTGAATCTTCATGTTCCAATATTTTTTCTAGGAGACATTGCAAAGCAAATTTCAAGTGACCAAAGTAGAACAAAGACCAAACCCATATAGTTTCCTGAAGAAACTTAAATTTAAACTCTACAGGATCTTATTTCTCCACGTTTTTGTTGTTGTTGTTGTTGTTTGTTTTCATTCTCAAGGTGGAAATGGTAGATTCTGGAGTCTGTTGATCAATGTTAACCATGGCTTCCCTCATATGCTATGGCATGTTTTCTACATCAATTTGATGACCTTCTATCAAAGTGTTAGAATAGACAAAGTCACTCTAAGAAAAAAAAATCTCTTTCAAATAATAGAGAAAAAGAACTTCATAAACTCAAATGACTATAGGGGCAAAAAAAAAAAACAATAAAAATGAGTGAAGCCACCTTTATGATAAATGGAACCTGACACACAGCTTCAGTATCAGGTGGGAAAAAGAGGGAGAAAGAGAGGAAGACTAGGATAAAGATGGTGTTCTGTCTTCAGGAGGCAGTTATGGCCATTTCTAACATGTAATTATGCTGTTCACAAATGTAAGAACAGTGGGCCAGACTGGAATATCAAAATAAAACTACTCAATTTTAAATCTTAAAAATGGATTTAAAATTCTTAAAAAAAAAAAAAAAAAAACACTGTGATAGTAACCAACACTCCACTGGCCAATAAGACAGGTTAGGGGTGTCTTGCAAGCCCTTTAGGCATCAGAGGACTTTTCAAATTTATTCATGCACTTAGGGTCGCACTGAGAATACAACTGGATTTAATTCAATGTGTGAATGACAAGACTGATTAAAACACTTCAAAGAATTAAAGGGTAGAATATTTGAGGAGATGGCATAAAAATGATACAAATTATGGTGTACCTATTAATAGACAGGAAGTCTGCAGCTGCAAAGTTGATGTTCTACACACGAAGTTGTTTTTCTTTGGCTTTTGAAAAGAGCTTGTCTTCTCAAGGGCAAACACTTTACAGACTTTGTCTTTCTTTGGAACAACATACAAGACTCTTCCTCAAGGGTGCTTATGTACTTTTCAAGTACAGAAATTATTTATGGCATCCAGTTCCATCACTTCATGGGAAATAGATGGGGAAACAGAGGAAACAGTGTCAGACTTTATTTTTCTGGTCTCCAAAATCACTGCAGATGGTGACTGAAGCCATGAAATTAAAAGACGCTTACTCCTTGGAAGGAAAGTTATGACCAACCTAGATGGCATATTCAAAAGCAGAGACATTACTTTGCCAACAAAGGTTTGTCTAGTCAAGGCTATGGTTTTTCCTGTGGTTATGTATGGATGTGAGAGCTGGACTGTGAAGAAGGCTGAGCGCCGAAGAATTGATGCTTTTGAACTGTGGTGTTGGAGAAGACTCTTGAGAGTCCCTTGGACTGCAAGGACATCCAACCTGTCCATTGTGAAGGAGATCAGCCCTGGGATTTCTTTGGAAGGAATGATGCTGAAGCTGAAACTTCAGTACTTTGGCCACCTCATGCGAAGAGTTGACTCATTGGAGAAGACTCTGATGCTGGGAGTGATTGGGGGCAAGAGGAGAAGGGGACGACAGAGGATGAGATGGCTGGATGGCATCACTGACTCTATGGATGTGAGTCTGAGTGATCTCCGGGAGTTGGTGATGGACAGGGAGGCCTGGCGTGCTGTGATTCATGGGGTTGCAAGGAGTCAGACACGACTGAGTGACTGATCTGATGTGATGGGAAGACATTGCAGTTAAGCTAAAGGGCACAGGTTAAATCCATGTGCCTCAGCACACTATTTGTATGATGTCATGAGGTCACTGGGGAACTCAATTTCCTAATCTCTTCATTCAGTCACTCATTTGTGTCCGACACTTTATGACCCCATAGACTGCAGCACACCAGGCTTCCCTGTCCATCACCAACTCCCGGAGCTTAGACAAATTTATGTCCATTGAGTCGGTGATGCCATCCAACCATCTCATCCTCTGTTGTCTCCTTCTTCTACTGCCTTCAATTTTTCCCAGCATCAGGGTCTTCTCAAATGAGTCAGTTCTTCACATCAGGTGGCCAAAGTATTGGAGTTTCAGCTTCAGCATCAGTCCTTCCAACGAATATTAAGGGCTGATTTCCTTTAGGATGGACTGGTTTAATCTTCTTGCAGTCCAAGGGACTCAAGAGTCTTCTCCAACATCACAGTTCAAAAGCATCAGTTCTTTGGTGCTCAGGACTGATTTGCATTAGAATGGACTGATTGGATCTTCTTGCTAACTCTAATCTCTTAAATGGGGATAATAATACTAATTTGATATTGTTGTAAAAATTCAAAGTAGATAATGTATATAAAAGTTAACAAGTCAACTATTGCATAATAGGGATTCAATAAATAGCTATAGAAATTCCCAGTCACGTTTGAAATGAAAATTTTGGCAGGGAGTTTGGGGGAGAATGGATACATATATATGTAGGGCTGAGTCCCTTTGTTGCACACTGGAAACTACTGCAACATAGTTTGTTAATCAGCTATACTCCAATACAAAATTAAAAAGGAAAAAAAATTAAATACAAAGAATTTTAAAGGGGAAATAAGAAAAGGAGTGCGTCAAGGCTGTATATTGTCACCATGTTTATTTAACTTATATGCAGAGTACATCATGAGAAATGCTGGACTGGATGAAACACAAGCTGGAATCAAGATTGCTGGGAGAAGTATCAATAACCTCAGATATGCAGATGGCACCACTCTTATGGCAGAAAGTGAAGAGGAACTAAAAAGTCTCTTGATGAAAGTGAAAGTGGAGAGTGAAAAGGTTGGCTTAAAGCTCAACATTCAGAAAACGAAGATCATGGCATCTGGTCGCATCACTACATGGGAAATAGTTGGAGAAACAGTGGAAACAGTGTCAGGCTTTATTTTTCTGGGCTCCAAAATCACTGCAGATGGTGACTGCAGCCATAAAATTAAAAGACGCTTACTCCTTGGAAGGAAAGTTATGACCAACCTAGACAGCATATTCAAAAGCAGAGACATCACTTTGCCAACAAAGGTTCGCCTAGTCAAGGCAATGGTCTTTCCTGTGGTTATGTATGGACTTGAGACCTGGACTGTGAAGAAGGCTGAGCGCTGAAGAATTGATGCTTTTGAAGTGTGGTGTTGGAGAAGACTCTTGAGAGTCCCTTGGACTGCAAGGAGATCCAACCAGTCCATTCTGAAGGAGATCAGCCCTGGGATTTCTTTGGAAGGAATGATGCTAAAGCTGAAACTCCAGTATTTTGGCCACCTCATGCGAAGAGTTGACTCATTGGAGAAGACTCTGATGCTGGGAGGGATTGGGGGCAGGAGGACAAGGGGACGATAGAGGATGAGATGGCTGGATGGCATCACTGACTCGATGGATGTGAGTCTGAATGACCTCCGGGAGCTGGTGATGGACAGGGAGGCCTGGCGTGCTGCGGTTCATGGGGTTGCAAAGAGTCGGACACGACTGAGCGGCTGATCTGATCTGAAGAAAAGGAGCCCCACAGCTGGCATAACTGAGCAGGCCAGTCAGAGTCCAAGCTATGGAATCTCAAAGGGCACAAAGAATATACTATAGACACATTCTATATGTCTATACAATTTCCAGGTAATTTGGTATGTCAAGGTAATTTCCAGGGCAGGAATAGACATACAGAGTTAGAGAATGGACATATGGGCTCATGGAGGGGAAGGGGAAGATAAAATGAATTGGGAGATTACAGTTAACATATTTACACTACCACATTGTTGTTGTTCAGTCACCAAATCATGTCTGACTCTTTGTGACCCCATGGACTGCATGCATCCGTGTCCTTCACCATCTCCCAGGGTTTGCCCAAGTGCATGTCCATTGTATTGGTGATACCATCCAACCATATCCTCTGTCATCCCCTTCTCCTCCTGCCCTTAGTCTTTCCCAGCATCAGGGTCTTTTCCAGTGAGTCAACTCTTCGAATCAGGTGGCCAAAGAATTGGAGCTTCAGCTTCAGCATCAGTCCTTCCAATGAGCATTCAGGGTTGATTTCCTTTATGATCCACTGGTTTGCTCTCTTAGTTGTCCAAGGGACTCACCACAGTTCAAAAGCATCAATTCTTCAGCATAGGTCCAGTTCTCATCTCTGTACCTGACTACTGGAAAGACTATAGCCTCGACTGTGTGGCCCTTTGTTGATAAAGTGATGTCTTTGCTTTTTAATGCACTGTCTAGGTTTGTAAAAGCTTTCATGCCAAGAAGCAATTGTGTTCTAAATTCATGGCTGCAGTCACCATCCACAGTAATTTTAGAGCCCAAGTAGAGAAAATGTGTCATTGATTCTACTTTTCCCCCTTCTATTTGCCATGGAGTTATGGAACTGGATGCCATGATCTTAGTTTTTTTTAATATTGAGTTTTAAGCCAGCTTTTTCACTCTCTTCTCTCACTCTCATCAAGAGGCTCTTTAGTTCCTCTTTGCTTTCTATAATTAGAGTAGTATCATCTGCATATGTGTAAAGTGAATAGCTAGCATAAAGCTGTTGCATAGCAGAGGGAGCTCAGCTCAGTGCTCTGTAATGACCTGGAGGAGTGGGATGGGGGACGGAGAGAGGTCCAAGAGGGAGGAGATATATGTATACATATGGCTGATTTTCTGGTGGTTCAGACAGTAAAGAATCTGCCCACAGTGTGGGAGATCAGGGTTCAACCACTACCTAGGTCAAGAAGATTCCCTAGAGAAGGGAATGGCTACCCACTCCAGGATTCTTGCCTGGAGAATTCCATGGAGCCAGGAGCCTGGCAGACTACAGTCAATGGGATGACAGAGTCAGACATTTCTGAGCAACTAACACTTTAATTTTCACCATTTCCTCCAGGCAATGTGAGGAACAGGAGAGGGGTATGTGGATATCTACATGACTGATTTACTTCACTGTACAGCAGAAACTAGTAACACACTGTAAAGCAATTATATTTTATTAAAAACTATAAAAATAATTCAAAAAAAGACATGCATGTGTCCTAATGATAAAACATGAACATTAAGAAAAAAACTCAAATTTTCTCAAGAGCAAACTTATGGCATAGAATTAGCCAAAGTAGTCTCTTTTTTAGTTTTACTATCTGAATCTGAAGAATTTACCAAAATCAGGACTGCAGAGCAGAGGTCACTGATTTCTTAATGTGTCATTAAAGTGTAGCAAAAACAAATATACTACCATTTTTCCATCAGCCAGTTTTTGGATAACTGCTGCAATTATTTTATAGCATCACTTGGGTAACTGAGCTGATTAAATGAGGATTTTTTTTTTCCTTTTTATATTCTTCTCTCAGTCACTCAAATGTAAGCAATAACATATTATTCATAAAGTAGATAAACCTGGAAAATTATGCAAAGAACTCAAGACCTCAGGTCCCTCAGAAGCTCTTGTTTGAATCTGAATGGACTGGTCTCAAGAGACTCTGCACACCTTTCTGTTCAGTGGGTTACATAATACTGTCCCTTTGCTGCTGATGTAAAGGAAGAAAGGCTGGATGATGCCCACAAACAACCTAACAAGTCTAAATACCATATTGATATTTGCCAGAAATTACAACTTAACTTTGGTTAAGACAGTTATTTCCTTCTTGTCTTCCTTATTAAGACTTCCAGATAACCAAAAACAATCTAAGGGATCAGATGACAAGAAGTTCCAGGGTCTCTTGATTGACAAAAAAGCTCCAGGATCACTTGGTTGAAAATGTGAAAACATTGACTGTGGTCACTGTAGTCTACCCTAGAGGATAATATCCCTTCACTTATGCCCCAACTCCACTAATCAGATCATATATATCTGGAGTCTTTATTTCAGTTCCTAGTATTTCTTTTCTGGGGCAGGGTGTATAGAGTTGATTTACAATACTGTGTTAGTTTCTGCTGTAAAACAAAGTGAATCAGTCACTCATATACCTATATCCCCTCCCTCTCGGACCTCCCATTCCCTGCCCTATCCAACCTATCTAAGTCATCACAAAGCTGAGTTCCCTGTGCTGTACAGAAGGTTCCCACTACCTACATATTTTACACACTGTAGTGTATGTATGTCAGTCTCTATCTCCCAATTCATCCCACCCCTCTGCCTCACTTTGTCTACATATCTGTTCTCTATGTCTGCATCTCTATTCCTGCCCTGCAAATATTCATCTATACCATTTTTCCAGATTTCACATATATGCATTTAGTATGCATTATTTCGGGGAAGGCAATGGCACCCCACCCCAGTACTTTTGCCTGGAAAATCCCATGGACAGAGGATCCTGGTAGGCTCCAGTCCATGGGGTCGCTAAGAGTCGGACACGACTGAGTGACTTCACTTTCACTTTTCACTTTCATGCATTGGAGAAGGAAATGGCAACCCACTCCAGTGTTCTTGCCTGGAGAATCCCAGGGACGGGGGAGCCTGGTGGGCTTCCGTCTGTGGGGTCGCACAGAGTCGGACACGACTGAAGCGACTTAGCAGCAGCAGCAGCAGCAGCAGCATGCATTATTTGTTTTTCTCATGGCCATGTTTCTTACATGAAGGGCAAAACAAGACAGTGTTGGCATACATTTAATATTTTGGGAAACTGTATTTTTTTCTGTAATTATCTTTTAAACCTGAAGGCACAAGTCTCCTCTCACGTAGATGTGAAAAAACAAAATCAGGTCTTGGTATATGAATACAGTCAAAGTTTACCCAATGCTACTTCATTAGTAAGAAATGCAAATGGCCCTACAGAGCTTATGAGTATAAAATGAAATTTTAAAAGTATTAACAAGTATTAAGCTTTTCGTAGTCATCATTTGATTAACCTGTTCCTGATAGGAAAGGAAAGGAAGGAGGATTCGGTAGTGCCATAAAATCTCTTCATAAAATGTCTGCATACTTTTTCTCCTCTCTCACCCTTCTCCCCAACCTAACCAAAATTAGCCTTTTCTCCTTCCACACCCATGAAATGTCACTGAATTGCTTTTTTCCACAGAATATGTCAGTGTCGACTTATTCCACATGTTGCAGCATTTTAGTGTTGCCTTCTTTCCTGTTTCACATACACACACTCACATGCACACACACACACACACACGCTCACATGCATATTGTCATGAATACATACTCATTCAGCTGTCTGCAAAACATCTTTTTACATGTCAATAGTTATCTCCAACTCATATGCCCAAACCTTCTCCACTGGTCACCTTCCCAGGGACCGGCCATCTTACTTGTTACTCTGTAAATGACTTGGCCCTGGGCTTCCCAGCTGCTGAGGTGGAACACCTGTGGGGCTTCATTTCTCCTCTTTTCCTCAGTTTCTCCCTCATTGTTGATCAACAATGTCCATCAAGCTCCCTTTACACCGCTATTCGCGTTTATCCCCATCCTCCTGGTCTCAGTTTTCTTCTGAGGCCCAGAGTCTGCCTGGGCCCGGGTGAGAGTTAACTGACCTGTTTTGGCTGCTCCTCCCTCAGCCCTGCCCCCTCTCATACTTCTCCACATGCTCAGAAACATACACATACATGTGGAGAAGATGTGCTTCATTGCTTCAAACCTTGTAAAGAAATCTCTATCTCTTACAGGAAGGGTTCAAATTGCAAAATATTTAACAGAGTAGACAAAAATTGCTATTTAAAGCCACCCTTGTCTTTTATAGGAAGAGTTCTTCCTAAAAGAAAAACATCCATAGGATAGAGGCCCTGCGTGAGTGTGGGGCTGCTATTCTTAGACCCTACTGCTGACTCTGGGATTCCGCTGAGCATCTCACATTGCAGGACCTGAGATGGGAACCACCTCTTGCCTTTCCCTGGCCAGGTGAGCACACAAATAGTTTTACATCTGATCTCATTCCACCCTCACAACAGTCCTATGATCGTGTTATAACATTGCCTGCTTGTAAGCAGAGGAAACTAAGGAAAGAGGTGACCTCTCAGGGGATGGTGTTGGCAAGTGGAGAAGCTAGTGTGTGCTGACTCACTTCAGTCATCCCAGACTGTTTGCAATCCCATGAACCATAATCCAACGGGCTCCTCTGTCTGTGGGATTTTTCAGGCAAGAATATTGAAATGGGTTGCCATGCCCTTCTCCCAGGAGTCTTCTTGACCCAGGGATCGAACCCACATCTCATTCATCTCCTGAATTACTGGTGGGTTCTTTACCTGATGAGCCATGGGAGAAGCCCAGGAGAAGCTAGGTTGGAAACCAAAGCTTCTGCTGTAACCAGCATGCTTTCCTATCCTCCAGACCTTGTGTGCTGCTTACAGAGAGTGGCTGTCTCATGAGTGGAAGCTGTGTTTCCCATGTTTATGTAACATCTCCAGACAGAGCCAGAATAACCCAGTCTTGAGTCTTTGAGCTGTCTTCCTGGGTCTCAGGCTAACTCTCCCATTCTGTTCACACAGCCTTTCTCCACCCAAGACACACTTCAATTGATTAGGTTTCAGTTTTCTAATTTGCAATCATTTTCCAGCCCTGCATTCTCTGAGATTATACATAGGTCACCTTGACAGGAATTCTGGGAGCCCACAAACTCTTTGGTGACACATTTAGCAAGCAATCTTTTGGTTTATCTCTAGCTGGCAGACCCAGCCCCAATCATGACAGCATGAGTTTTACCAATGAACTTTCAGAGGGCAGCCCAGTTCTGGGGATAGAGGTCTTCAGTGCTCTTTCCTTATTTTACCTAGAGTGTGATGGATGAATGATAAATTTGATTACTCTGATACACTAGTTCATTTTCTTATTTTATTGCATATAGGTATGTACAGTTTTTGTAGAAGTTAATTAGAGTAGTTAACTAATGATAACCTACAGTTTATCATTAAACTGTGTACAGCACAGGGAACTCTACTCAATGCTCTGTAGTGGCCAAAATGGGAAAGAAATCCAAAAAAAGAGGGGATATATATATGTGTGTTCATTCATCTTGCTGTAGAAACTAACACAACATTAAATATATATATATATACTCCAATGAAAATTAAAAACAAACAAAAAGAAGTTAGTCTAAATTCTATAAATTGATATTGCCTCTTAGTTTAAGATGCTGTAAAAGTATAAAATAATAATAAAACCAATGACTAACACATTTTTGAGAACTAAATATCTGGTAGATCTGCTAGATGAGCAAATTCATGCCAACTCAACCAGCACTCCCCAGATTTGGGCATTCTTTTCTTCTGTTTCTTTCCATTTTCTTAAATCAAATAAGAACCTGAAATTCAGAGAGGCTAAATGATAGTCAGTGACAAATTCAGGATTTGATCTTCCCATTACAAAATAAAATATGACATAGAGATAAATAACATTTTAGATACAGAAAATGAGGGTGCAGCCAGAATAAGTTGCCGCAGTTGTGTGTGTTCTGTGTATTTATTACATGTATTACTTTGTAATATTTTCACTAAAAATCTATAAGACAGATTTACAAAAGAGAAAAAATTAATTCTTCCTTTTCTTCTCCTCCTCCTTACTCTCTCCTCTTTCCCCTCCTTCTTCTTAATGATGAAGACTCTACTCTTTGAAAACAAGGCCAAGACACTGGGGTTTATTTGTAAATACCATGAATGTCACTTGGAGCATAAACAGGCACAGTAGAAACAGCAAACACAGAGAAAAAAAATGAAAGGAGAGTCCAACATCATCAGGGTCCTGTTAGAGCTGTCCACACCTGGCAAAAGGTTCTAGAAATTTCTGAGTGAAAAGAGGTTGTAATTAATGTCTCCCTGTGTGGGTCTGTTTTTGTTTTAACTTTTTATTTTGTGTTGGAGTGTAGCCAATTAACAATGTTGTGATAGTTCCATGTTGACAGCACAGGGACTCAGCCATACATATACGTGTATCCATTCTCCCCCAGGCTCCCCTCTCATCCAGGCTGCCACATAACATTGAGCAGAGTTTCCTGTGCTATACAATAGGTCCTTGTTGATTATCCATTTTAAATATAGCAGTGTGTACCTGTCCATTCCCAACTCCCTAACTATTCCTTTTCCCCATCCTTCTTCCTGGCAATCATAAGTTGGGTAAATTGAAGGGTCTGTGTGGCTCTGTTTTGACGCTAATGAATTCTGCAGATCTAGTGAGTTCTGTGGTAAAGCCACCTGCTCACCCCAGGGTCAGGGAGGCCAGCTCTGAACTGACACCTTTGTGGTCTGCATAAAGTCCAAAGTCCCTTCTGCAATTTGGCTACATCTATCAAAGTAGAAAAGTGGATGATTTAACAATCCTACACTAGAAAGCTATGCAATAGAAATACTAATAATTAAAAAAAAATTTAAAAAGTATGTCAAGACTTAGAAATGTTCATTCCAACACTTTTTCTAATAGTAAAATATCATTTACAAATAAAATGTTTATAATTTTATGACAAGCTATAAGCTATGTTACAACTATACTTTACAGCCATTAAAATGGACAGGATGCATTCATGCTTATGCTTATTTAAAGATGCTAAGTCACAGCTCTCTGAGACATATTTCATGTAGAAAGCAAGTTGCAGGATGATATGTTTTGTATTAAAACAATGAATAATGAATGAACTTTAATATTAATAAATATGACAAATACATAGGAAGATATTTTATGTAGATGTACCCTACATGTGGGCTTCCCTGGTGGCTCAGACCACAAAGAATCTGCTTGCAGGGCAGGAAACCAGGGTTTGATCCTTGGGTCAGGAAGATTCCTTGGGGAAGGGAATGGCTACCCACTCCAGTATTCTTGTCTGGAGAATTCCATGGACAGAAGAGCCTGGTGGGCTACAGTTCATGGGGTACCAAAAAGTCGGATGTGACTGAGCAACTAACACTTCCACTTTCACACTTTCACTGAACATGCTCCACTATTACTATCTCAAGGTAATATGTAAAATGTTAAAATTTTACATATTAGGTATAAATAAAATAATTTCTAGTAGTGATAAAGGAAGAACTTCTTTTTTATTGACTATTTCTGCAAATTTGATTTTTTATAATAAGGATATAATAAACATATTTATATTGTGATTTTAAAAAATTTCTAAATTTTAAAAATCAGAAAAAAATTATTCTCCCCACACATTGCTAAATGAGTCAAAACTGATAGCTATAAGCAAACTTAAAGAGTATCCAAAAAGATAAGCAGCTCATCTAATTTTCTTCTGAGTAAGAGCTACTTTTAGGTGAGTAATGCCATATACTTAGTGATAAGTCAGCACATTAAAATAGAAGCCAAAGACTCATTGCACTAAGTAGAATTATAATGTTTTGGTATACAATAATGGCCCATATCAAAATGTTGTATAAAATTTACTAAAGAAATGCACATTTTTAACCTTGACATTGACCTTGAGTTCTATCTATTTCTGATACTCACAGTTCTGCAATTACCCAATAAATGTGACTCTACATAAAATCTAGAGTTGATGAAGTTGTACAGGTTGACAGGTAACTGAGGCAATAGAAGCCTCAGTCTACATCTTTGATCTTTACAATTGCAAAAAAAAGAAAAAGAAGAAGAAGAAGCATATCTCATAGCTATGTTTTGTTTCTTAGAACCACAAGGTCTTAAATTGCCTATTAGATATTTTGAAATTAGACGTTATTAATAGGATGGTAGCATCATTGAATAAAAAACACATAAACAAAAATATCCCTTAAAGCTACCCTTGGCAAAGTATTAACTATTGTATTCCATCTAGATTTCTATAAAGTGGTGATGTGGTGATGTGATATGTTAGTTTTAAAATATCAATCCCTGATTATAAGTTGTGCTTTCCAATTTTTGTATTGTTCCTTTTATTCTTCAGTGTGTGATGCCTTCTTTCATCTCCTATCAGATACACTGCAAAACACTCTATTTAAAAACAATCTGAAACCCAGTCATAGGATTGTTAGTATAAACAAGTTAGTATCAAGTTGCTCCAGGGTATATGCTTTCAGTGACAATCTATGGAATAAAAGAGCAGAACATAATCAGCAAGGAGAAAGCATATTTGTCCAGGATGAGAGTATGAGGAGAAAGGAAGAAAAAAAAACTCATTGATTCATTCATTCACTCAGAAGTTAATGTATGAAGAACTTACCATGTGCCAAGAACACTTTTTCCAATGCAAGGCTCTGGCTCGGATTATATTGCTAGATGCACATGGAAATTGAGGACTGAGAGAGTAAAAACCCAGAGAACCCTTCATAATCGCTGGAATAGCTCATAAACAGATTTATGAATAAAAAATTTCCTCCAGTAGAGATTGTAAAATACTATTTTTTTAAAATAAGAAATAGAGTCTTTCTTTTCCAGATTTCAGAATTCCTGCCCCATCTTACGACATTACCTAGTTTGAAGCACCATTGCTTCACTGAGGGTGGGAATCCCAGAGGCAGTGGTTTTGGGGAAATCAAAAGAGGTCTGAAAGATCAAAGAACAGCCTATGTGAAGAAACAGCAAAACCATAAACCCTTGGATGTAACCAGCATCATTTTTCCCAAGGCAATTGTCTCATTAAGTCTCCAAGGAAAGGAGTGAAGGGCCCTTGTGAAGGTCAAGGTTCTGGGACAGGATTAGACCTGTCTTTACAAAGAAAACAGCTCAAGGCAAATGTATAAAAATATAGCTTTGGAAGCGGAGTGACCATTTCTGACTATGCTTTGATAGTTGAGAGAAAATCAATCTGCAGCAAAAAGTTTATACTTTGAGTAAATATTTCTGGTGAGAAAGTAAAAGGTGGGTAACAGTCAACACTGCAGTAAATATCTGTTAATCCCAGAATGATCAAGCCCAATTTGCAAAAAGACAGAGAGGTAAAAATGCCTTTACCGGAAGTCATTCACCCATTATTCATTCATGGCCTCAGCACCATTTATTAGATAATTTCTTGGTGGCAGAGAAGTGCAATCAAGGGCTAACAGTGATTTGAAGCTCCAGGATGTCACACACTGAGTAAAAAAGAATAACCTAAATATCCTGCTTAAAAAAAAGAGAGAGAGAGAGAACAATAGATTTCCTTTTTTTGATGATCAGATGACCAGAATATAAACTTTATACCATTTTCTCTTTCTATTCTGTGCCATGTCATTTATACAAGGGAGAAGTAAAGACAAGAGGCAAAGAACAGTGACTGAAAATCACATAAAATAGCTACGCTTACTTATGAATAAATTCAAGTATGTCCTGCTGTTAGAAAAGAGAGCTTCATCATAGTTCTACCTGGTTGGATGAGAAAATTTTTTATCCGCGTCTGGAGCCATCAAGAGGAGGCACACTTTGGACCATCTTTCTGCTCCTCCATCTCACCACCCAACATTGTTTTTATTGTGCTATAACCATCCTTTGTGTCCCAATTTGTTCCCTTCCACCCAGATGACTGTTTTTCCACCTCCAAATGCTGTCTTGTGAGATCTCTAGGCATGAGCTATTTGCCAACCACCCTTCCTGCTCTCAGCAGCCCATTCCTCTGAAGTTATTAAGTCAGAAAACCCCCTACTGAGAGGAGGTCTAGAAGCTGAGTCATTCTATTGAAGAGAAGTTCCTGTGCAAAAATTCATTCACTGTGAGACTGTTATTCATTACAAATTTTCTCATTTCTTTCTTTCTTCCTTTTTAGTTCTTCAACAGGGATGGGAACCCCTGCAGAAGTCAGCTCTATAGTACACCTGTTCAGATGTCTCTCTGAGGCTTCCCTTTATTCAAAGGAATCATGTTTGGGGTGTTTCCTCCCTCCACTCTCATCCATTTTCGGAGCTGCTTTACTTTCATCTATACCCAGAGCATACTCATTTTTTCTTATTTACTTGGCATCCATCAAACCTCATCAAAGGAAATCAACCCTGAATATTTATGGGAAGGACAGATGCTGAAGCTAGAATACTTTGGCCACCTGTTGCAAGAGCCAACTCATTGAAATAGACGCTGATGCTGGTAAAGATTGAAGGCGGGAGGAGAAGGGGATGACAGAGGATGAGATGGCTGGATGGCACCACTGACTCAATGGACATGAGTTTGAGCAAACTGCAGGAGATGGTGAGGGACAGGGAATCCTGGCATTGCTGCAGTCCATGTGGTTGCAAAGAGTCTCACATGACTTAATGACCAGACAACAGCAACATTGAAATATATGATAGCAAGTGACTCAGTTACAGAGGTTGCTCAAAACAGAATAAAATATTATCAATTCCTAGAGTCTTGGACAGAGAAGGCAATGGCAACCCACTCCAGTACTCTTGCCTGGAAAATCCCATGGATGGAGGAGTCTGGTAGGCTGCAGTCCATGGGGATGTGAAGAGTTGGAAAGACTGAAGCGACTTAGCAGCAGCGGTAGCAGCAGAGTCTTGGAAAACAGCTGAGGCTCTACTTGGCTTAGCAGAAAGCAAAATACACCTTGCAGTGATTATGATTTGAGATGTCCTGGGAGAGGTCTCTTTGGCATCCTCACTGACTGCTATACAAAATGCAAACTTAGCAACTCCTTGGATGCAGTCAGCAAGGGTACTGACTTCTACTCAGCTGGAATTTCCCACTCTAGCCCCTTAGACATGTTACTTTATCCAAGACGCTTAGCATTTCAGAGCCTTGGTTTCCTTTTTTGGAGCAAAGAAATAATAAAACCAACCTCAAGTGTTGTTGAGATAATTATATGAGATACAGTGTATACAATGCTAAAAAGACTTCAGTATATGAGACTTTCCTCCCATTTCTTTCATTTTTAATTTAATTTTGTTTTATGATACGTTTAAAAATCAAGTTTGATCCATGAAGCAGGGCACCCAAAACCAGTGCTCTGAGTCAACCTAGAGGTATAGGGTGGTGAGGGAGGTGGAAGGGGATGCAGGATGGGGGGACAAATTCATGTTGACGTTTCGCAAAAACCATCATAGTACTATAAAGTAATTATCCTCCAATGAAATAAATATAAAAAGTATTGAAATAAAGTTGATTTACAATGTTCTGTTACTTTTAGTTGCTCAGTTCAGTTCAGTTCAGTTCAGCTGCTCAGTCGTGTCCGACTCTTTGCGACCCCATGAACCACAGTAGGCCAGGCCTCCCTGTCCATCACCAACTCCCGGAGGTCACTCAGACTCATGTCCATCCAGTCGATGATGCTATGCAGCCATCTCATCCTCTGTCGTCCCTTTCTCCTCCTGCCCCCAATCCCTCCCAGCATCAGAGTCTTTTCCAATCAGTCAACTCTTTGCATGAGGTGGCCAAAGTACTGGAGTTTCAGCTTTAGCATCATTCCTTCCAAAGAAATCTCAAGACTGATCTCCTTTACGATGGACTGGTTGGATCTCCTTGCAGTCCAAGGGACTCTCAAGAGTCTTCTCCAACACCACAGTTCAAAAGCATCAATTCTTCGTGGCTCAGCTTTCTTCACAGTCCAACTCTCACATCCATACATGACCACAGGAAAAACCATAGCCTTGACTAGACGAATCTTTGTTGGCAAAGTAATGTCTCTGCTTTTGAATATGCTATCTAGGTTGGTCATAACTTTCCTTCCAAGGAGTAAGCGTCTTTTAATTTCATGGCTGCAATCACCATCTGCAGTGATTTTGGAGCTCCAAAAAATAAAGTCTGACACGGTTTCCACTTGTTTCCCCATCTATTTCCCAGGAAGTGATGGGACCAGATGCCATGATCTTCGTTTTCTGAATGTTGAGCTTTAAGCCAACTTTTTCACTCTCTTCTTTCACTTTCATCAAGAGGTTTTTTAGTTGTACAGCAAAGTAATTCAGTGATATAGATATAGATATTCATTTTTAGATTTGTTTCCACTGTAGATTATTACAGGGTACCCATTTCCTTTATAAGTTATTACAGAGTATAGTTCACTATGCTATTTAGTAGGTCCTTGCTGATTACCTATTTTATATATGGTAGTGTGTCCACCTGACCTGCCTCTTGAGAAATTTGTATGCAGGTCAGGAAGCAACAGTTAGACCTGGACATGGAACAACAGACTGGTTCTAAATAGGAAAAGGAGTACGTCAAGGCTGTATATTGTCACCCTGCTTATTTAACTTATATGCAGAGTACATCATGAGAAATGCTGGGCTGGAAGAAGCACAAGCCGGAATCAAGATTGCTGGGAGAAATATCAATAACCTCAGATATGCAGATGACACCACCCTTATAGCAGAAAGTGAAGAGGAGCTAAAAAGCCTCTTGGTGAAAGTGAAAGTGGAGAGTGAAAAGGTTGGCTTAAAGCTCAACATTCAGAAAACGAAGATCATGGCATCTGGCCCCATCACTTCATGGGAAATAGATGGGGAAATAGTGGAAACGGTGTCAGACTTTATTTTGGGGGGCTCCAAAATCACTGCAGATGGTGACTGAAGCCATGAAATTAAAAGACGCTTACTCCTTGGAAGAAAAGTTATGACCAACCTAGATAGCATATTCAAAAGCAGAGACATTACTTTGCCAACAAAGGTCCGTCTAGTCAAGGCTATGGTTTTTCCTGTGGTCATGTATGGATGTGAGAGTTGGACTGTGAAGAAAGCTGAGCCACGAAGAACTGATGCTTTTGAACTGTGGTACTGGAGAAGACTCTTGAGAGTCCCTTGGCCTGCAAGGAGGTCCAACCAGCCCATTCTGAAGGAGATCAGCCTTGGGATTTCTTTGCAAGGAATGATGCTAAAGCTGAAACTCCAGTACTTTGGCCACCTCATGTGAAGAGTTGACTGATTGGAAAAGACTCTGATGCTGGGAGGGATTGGGGGCAGGAGGAGAAAGGGATGACAGAGAATGAGATGGCTGCATGGCATCGATGGACATGAGTCTGAGTGAACTCCAGGTGTTGGTTATGGACAGGGAGGCCTGGCCTGCTGCGATTCATGGGGTCGCAAAGTCAGAGATGACTAAACGACTGAACTGAACTGAACTGAACTGAAGTCTGTATGTGTTAATTCTAGACCCATAATTTATCCCTCTACCACATTTCCCCTTTGGTAACTATAAGTTTGTTTTCTAGATCTGTGAGTCTGTTTCTCTTTATAAATAAAGTTATTTGTGCCATTTTTTTCAGATTTCACATATAAACAATATCCTATGATATTTGTCTTTCTCTGACTCTTGACATTTTTGAGAGACAATATTATTTAGGACTTGTAATATATCAATGTGCAATCTTCTAAATGCTATACTAGCCCAAGTCAGAATTCTGACTAACTTTACCAAGAGCAGAAACTTAACGGAAGTTTATGAGGTAAACATGTTTGAGCTTTCTTACAAGTGCTCAGACACCAAAAGGAACATGCCTGTCTGAAACAAAATTTGAAATGCAAGGAAAGCCAGCTTGACCACATGTTATCTAAGAATCATGTTGGAGGAATGTTAAGGAACATGATTATTTCCCAATGGTGTTAGGTTTTGTACTTTAAATCATAAAGAACACATTTCAAAAAGGCTATGTCAGATTTCTTTCTGAGTTTATATTCTATGTGCACAATCCCTGTTACAGACAAAGCTGTTTTATTGTTATTTCACATACAATGAGCTTCATGATCTGGATTTGATCTTCTTCCCTGTCTACATATCGTGTAAATTGCACACATGAAAACTGGAAAAACTACACTAAGATACTTGTATTTTGAAGAAGTAGCAATTTTTATATTATTACATTTCTGTGTCTGAATAAATGTCAGCACTTAACTGTACTATACTACGTTTAGTTACTTATTCTGGTTCTTCAAAACTTACCTATACTTTTCCTTGAAATTAAACTATCCCAGCCCAAGTGCACCCTAGGTCTGACAAACCTGTGCTTATATGTACAATCAAACTTATCACACTAGTGCATTTATTGCTAAATAATTAGCCTCTACTATTCCACTGCCCTGAAAGTTCCTCAAGGGTAAGAATTACATGCCCCTGGCTTTCTCTGTAAAGCAAACTGTCTAACTGCCCAGAGTAGGCATTCTTTCGACAAATGATTTAAGAGTAAATGTCAGATGGAATAGTATGCACAGTTGCCTGTATAACAAATTATTTCCCAGAATCACTGATGACAGATTATAGCTTGTCCTAAGAAAATGAAATCTAGAAGAGTTAAATCAGAATCTGCTGTGATTTGCCTGGTAATCCAGTGGTTAAGACTCTGTTTCCAAAGCTGGGGACACAGGTTTGATAGCTGGTCAGGGAACTAAGATCCTACATGCCACAGGGCCAAAAAAATTAGAATCTCTTCTCTTATTAGAATGATAGAAGGAAATTCCTAATTCCACCTGGGTTGGAAAAGTGAATCAGAAAGCTAATCTGGGCCAGAATTTCATTTAGTATATAGGAGAAGGGGACAACAGAGGATGAGATGGCTGGATGGCATCACTGACTCGATGGACATGAGTCTCGGTGAACTCCGGGAGTTGGTGATGGACAGGGAGGCCTGGCATGCTGCAATTCATGGGGTTGCAAAGAGTCGGACACGACTGAGTGACTGATCTGATCTGACTGATCTGATTTACTATATTGCAACCCCTAGATAATACTGTCAATTAACAATGTTACCTATCACATCCTGAAAGTATTTTATATACTATATCCCATATAATCTATGTATGAGACTCTCAATGTAACTCTAGGACATCTATGGGTGAAGTGGGCATCTTTACAGAGGGACAGTCAGATCATTTCTCTTGATCCTTCATAGGTTAATTGTTGAACAAAACCTACATCTAAAATTAAATGTTTATACTCTAATCAAGATTACTTGCTTCATAAAATGGTACATCATGAAACTTTCCCCCTGGCTTTAAAGGGACAGTAAAAGGTTATGAAATATGCCATAACCTAACAGTGGAGGTATGATGCCACCAGAGTTGAGGAAAAGTTGTCCTGAGCACAGTCTTGATGATAAAGTTAAGTCAAGAGGAGGGCTTCAAAGGCTAGCGAACAAGTGAGATGGTCAAAGGAGGGAGATTCTGGAATGAGAGTAGATGAGATGATTGATAGAAAGTCTTGGAGAAGGGAGGGTAGAGGCATTTCAATACTTGATAGTCTAATTTTTCACTTTTAAGTGGTGTAATGTGATTCTCTCCCTCAGTGTTTAGTAAATTAAGTCCAGCTCTGGTCATTTGTTCCCTAGCAAGGGAAGGCACTAAGGTAGCATTCGGTAAGGGAAGGGCTTCACTAAAGGAAAAAGTGAGCAAAGACTAAGCATTCAACCAAAAAAAAAAAAAAAAAAATGAAAATTGAAGGCACTCAGGAGAAATACTTTCCCTTCTCAATGACTCTTTACTTTCTAACCTCCCTTACCATCTTCTCTGATGATACAGAATAAAACAAAGGTGTTTGCATGTAAGTCTATAAATTTGTACGTTTCTAGTGTCAGCACACAGCAAAAGGAAGTTAAAGAATCAAAATATAATGAGTGAATCAAATGGCTGGTTGCAGAGGATTTTGATTATGTTTTCCTGGCCACACAATCATGTCACTTTTTCACATGTCTCTCAATCTTGTAGTTGTCATTTTGGGATCACGTCTTCTCAAGGGTCTATTACACTTATCTATTCAGCTAGCTACCATCAACTTCTACTGTACAAAGGGTAAGACTTTGGGGAAGTAATGTTAAAAGAGACCCAATATTCAAAAGGAAGGAGAGTTACTTTTTATCTGCAGATCTATAAGATGAGATAGAAGGCTCTACAAGATAGAGTGGAGACCCCAAAGAAAGGAGACATCGATTTAACTTTCATAACAACCCATTAATTCTTTTGTATTTTTATCAAAGTACAGTTGCTTTAAAATGTAGTGGTAGTTTCAGGCGTACAGTACACACAGGCGTACATACACACACATACATCTTTCTCAGATTCTATGTCCTTATAGATTATTACAAGTTATTGACTATAGTTTCCTGCAATATACAGTAGATCCTTTTTATGATTAAAAAAATTATATTGAAGTGCACTTGATCCACAATGTTGTGTTAGTTTCAAGTGTATAGCAAAGTGATATAATTATACATTTTTTTTAATGAATTTTGCTCAATTGTGTCTGACTCTTTGTGATCTCATGGACTATGTAGTCCATGGAATTGTCCAGGCCAGAATACTAGAGGCGGTAGCTGTTCCCTTCTCCAGGGGACCTTCCCAACCCAAGGATCGATTGAACCCAGGTATCCTGCATTGCCGGTGGATTCTTTACTAGCTGAGCCACCAGGGAAAAGCCCCAGATATACATATACCTATAGCTATTATTTTTCAGGTTCTTTTTCATTCAGGCTATTACAGGATACTGAGTTCCCTGACCTATACAGTAGTTATTTATTGGTTATCCATTTTATATACAATAGTGTGTATCCATTAATCCCAAACTCCTAATTTATCCTTTCCCCCATTTCCCCTTCAGTAACCATAAATTTGACAAACAAAGCAAACTTATTAATTTTTTATGATCCTCTCACTTTGGCATCTTATGATTGAGGAATGTAGATTACAGAGAAATTAAATTATTTTCTCACTCATCTATTAAAAGGGAGATCCAGAATTTGAACTCCCCAACACCAAGTTACTTTTGTAGATAAATTTAGTTTTTAGTTCTCACGGCCATGACATCTACGTTTCCTTTGCCCTCCTGGTCAATTGCTTGTTTTTTCACTGTAGCGATGGTGAAAATATGCACAGAACATTTACAAAGACAGTTTGGTTTTGAAAAATTTAAGACCTTCTTTGGTTTTGGTTTTGTAAATTGTGCTTGCTTCATCAAGTTCTGCTCAAGTATAGTTAAGAATTCCTGTGTCAAACTGCTCCCAACCTAGTGGAAATGACTTTCAAGTGTTTTTCTTTCACTGTTTTAGTTGATAACACCAAGGACTGTTTCAGATAAAATTTTAGGTCTGCTTTAAACCTTAGTTCAGTGAGGAAAAGATCAAACGTATGCCTCCATCAGGCTCCACTAAATGGTCCATGGCTTCTGAATGTTTTAGGCTGCTTGAGTCCTGAGTCATGTCACCTGGGTCCCTTCCCCTAACATGGCAAATCAGATAAAGAGTCAGACACAATTGAGCAAAATTCATTAAAAAAAAAATGTATAATTATATCACTTTGCTATACACTTGAAACTAACACAACATTGTGGATCAAGTGCACTTCAATATAATTTTTTTAATCATAAAAAGGATCTACTGTATATTGCAGGAAACTATAGTCAATAACTTGTAATAATCTATAAGGACATAGAATCTGAGAAAGATGTATGTGTGTGTATGTACGCCTGTGTGTACTGTACGCCTGAAACTACCACTACATTTTAAAGCAACTGTACTTTGATAAAAAATACAAAAGAATTAATGGGTTGTTATGAAAGTTAAATCGATGTTCCATAAGCATAAATTCTCTATTTTTACTGGCAATAATAGGGTTTGCTGGTGGCTGGGTCATTCGTCAGTGAGACAATGCAACAATAAAGAAATAGTCTGTGTAATTACACATCCCTATATCCCATATTTTTCCCAAAGCCTATATTCTACACATTATAGAAATGCCAGCTAAATTGCAAAGCTAAATATTACATTTCATTCTCACATTGAAAATGAAATGTTGAGAATATAAGATGATGGTGTTACCACATGCTTTATGTTACAAACTTTGGTAATAGCCCTAAAAGTACTAGGACTGGCAATTTCCAGAGTTAAAAACGATCACCATCATTAATAAGCCTTAGTTCATATGGAATTTCTCATTCATGCTCCTTCATTTTATGGGATATTTTATGCATCTCTTAGTGGGCTTCCTCCACAAGTGCGGAGAGATCAGCATTCCCATTACCATTCATCCTTGTCAGCATCACAGTTGCAAAAGTGTCGAATGTCCAGGCAGCTCTCATCTAGGCCACAGTCACATTGCTGAACTCCAGGAGGGGCGCCTCCCCAGTAGGGTTGCTTTTCACTGGACCGCCCAATCCACCAGGTCAATGGAGTTCCATCTGAAAGACAAGATGCTTCACAAGTCAGAATGGAGCAAGCCTGACATAACACAGAGGGTGTCAAAGAAACTGAGATGAAAATGTCTTGAAGAATATATATACATTGTATGTACATGTATACAAATACTTTTCATGAGAGTATTTATATGAGTATTTGTGTATAGATATCTATGTGTATACATACATACATACATACACACACACACACATATACAGAGAGGCAAGGAAAGAGAGAAAGAAAGAGATAGGAAAAAAGAAAAAAGGAAGGAAGGGGGGGAAGAAAGAACAGAAGAAAAGCAAGCAAGGAAGGAAGAGAGCAAAAGATATATATATATAGTGTATATGTATATGTCAGAGAAGGCAATGGCACCCCACTCCAGTACTCTTGCTTGGAAAATCCCATGGACGAAGGAGCCTGTTAGGCTGCAGTCCATGGGGTCGCTAAGAGTCGGACACAACTGAGCAACTTCACTTTCACTTTTCACTTTCATGCATTGGAGAAGGAAATGGCAGCCCACTCCAGTGTTCTTACCTGAAGAATCCCAGGGACGGGGGAGCCTGGTGGGCTGCCGTCTATGGGGTCACACAGAGTCAGACATGACTGAAGTGACTTACCATAGCATAGCATATGTATATGTATACAAACACACACACACACACACACACACACACACATACATATTCCCTCCCTCCCTCTCTTCCTTCCTCTCTTTCCTTCTGTTTTCTCCTCCCCTTTCTTTCTTCTTTTTTTTTCTTTTTCACTATCTCTTTTTCTCCTTCCCCTTTCTTGTTCTCACTCGCTCGCTCTCTCTCCCTCCCTCCCTCTCTCTCTCTCTCTCTCTCTCTCTATATATATATATATATACACACACACATATATATATATACAGAGAGAGATATATCTGTACACACACACACATATATACAATTTTTTGAAAAGTATCTCTAGAGAAGAATATTGAGTTCTCACAATGTTTATACTCAGAGTCACAAGCTCAAATGCTAATCAAATCTGGCAGGAATATCACAATTGAGTACACTGGGCTAGATTTTAGACCAAAAAAATTGAATATATACAAAAATCAATTTTCTTTTAAAGTTACAAAAGGATAAACAATAGCATGAGGGCCAAAATTAGCCTGACCTTAGTTCTCAGTGGGGAGGGGTATACTTGAAATTTGGGGAGGTAATGTTGGCTCAGAGGACAGGATTGCTCTGTTTTACCCCCCACTGATTTCTGTCATGACAAAGACTAGCTCTAAAGTTATTATATCTTTTGAATTTTTTAAAAGTCATAATATTTCAAGTACAAAGATTTTGACAAAAAATATTATGAAAGTCAATACTGCATGGGTCAATGAAATCCCTTTGTATGTCCTATTTAACCCATACAAAGCTAGTATGTAACCTCTAATTTGTGGTTTATGTAATTAATAGAAAACTTTTTTGAGTCTTGTCCCTGTTGTTTTTTTTTCTTTGCAAAGTTTAGTTTAGTAATATATGTTGACGTTATCCTCTATAATTAAAAGTATTTAAGCAGATAAAAATAGTATCCAGAAGATGATAATACATCCAAAACAACAGACATATATAGGCAGAGATGTAGGTGTTATATACCTTAGGTTGAAAGAGGTTAGGCTTAGTTTCTTTTTAGGAATAGCTGATCTGTTTCTGTTTGGCATACAATAAGCACTTAATGTGTATTTATCTTTTGAAAATCAAAGAAACAAATATTGAAAGCTATTTTCATGATTTATCACTTTAAACAGAATAATAACATTTATCTGAGAATTATATTAGCTTAGAATTTTGCCTTGTCAAGATTTGATTTCATACAACTCCTGATATACAAATATATAATTTATAAATTATTCATGTATACAAATAGAAACAACTTTCTCTGAATTGGTTTAACTGCAAATATCCTTATGGAAATCACTGAGGCAAATAGGAAGAGAGTGACAATCTAGACCTTCCAAGAACTTGCAAGTAATGAGAAAAAGACAAAATGGGTACTATGAAAAGCAAAAGCATCTTAGGGATGCTGAGTTGGGGAAAGACAGACTGAAGGACTGTCTTCACCTGAAAAATACTACTCTTCACTCTAAAATGTTTCAGTTCCCATAGGTATATTTATGTGGATATATGGCAGAAACCAACGCAATATTGTAAAGCAATTATCATTCAATTAAAAACAAATTAAAAAAAAAGAATTCTTGCATTTCTAACCTCATAGAACTGCTCTGAATAAAATCATGTACACAAGAAAAAAAATAAAAAGTTTTAATTCCCTTTATTACCTTTTAAGTTAGAATTCCTGTTAGAGATGTATGTTAACCACTGTCTTCTTCTTAAAGAATAATTCTAAATCCATTTTACTTTGTTCCAAACAGCTATAAATCATTGGGCACTGGTTCAAATGAACTGCTTTCTTTCTGACCACAAGCTCAGATAAGCCGTATTCAAGTGGGTTTATTTAGAGCAAAAAGCATTTTCAGGCCTGGGGTAAGCTTAAGTGGATCATTCCAGTGTGTGAATCCAGGTAACACAGGGGTAAGACATAGTGTGTTTAGACTTTCCTAGTGGTATAGTGGATAAGAATCATCCTGGCAATGCAGGGGACATAGGTTTGATCGCTAGTCCAGGAAGATTTCACATTCTGCAGGGCTACTAAGCCCACATGCTACAATTGCTGAGCCTGCATGCTGCAACTTCTGAAGCCTGTGTGCCTAGAGCCTGTGCTCCCCAATAAGAGAAACACTCATAATGAGAAACCCATGGACAAAAATGAAGAGTAGCTTCTGCTTGCCGGTACTCCTGTGTATAGCAATGATGACCCAGAGAAGCCAAAAGTAAAAACAAACCAAAAAAAAGCCTTGTGTGTTTGAATAAGTTTTCCCAAGTTGGCTTTAAGTACAAAAAATGGGAAGAAATCTCTCCACTTCTCTCTCTTGGCACTGTCCAAACCTCTCCTCCATTGTGTAGAATCTTGATCATAGTGAAGTTTGATGTCATCATGGATTATTTTTATTTGTAAGCTAAACCAAGGTTGCAATCATATTAATAGTGTTATTTTCAGCAGTCTTAATTCTGAACAACCATCTTGTGCATGCAAGCTGGTGCAAATGTTGCCTTTTAGTAGTTTCACTAGTTCTTATTTGGTACCTTATTCTCCTAGAGGTTCCATTAGCATCCCAAGATTTTGTTTTGCTTGGAATCTATCAGTGCCTGTACCAGTGAAACTTGGGGTCCCCTCCTCATATCTGGAAATCATTATAAAATTTGCAAATTGTTTTGACTGATTGAATACAAATGAGCAAAAATTTAAGGATGGGAAACATAGGGAATAAAGACAAAACACACACACACAAATTTGAAATCAGGAGCTTAAAATTATGGTTTAATTTTGGCCTTCCATTGTAGCTCAGTCGGTAAAGAATCTGCCTGCAATGCAGGAGACCTGGGTTCATTCCCTGGGTTGGGAAGATTTCCCCTGGAGAAGGAAATGGCAACCCACTACAGTATTCTTGCTTGGAGAATCCCATGGACAGAGGAGCCTGGCAGGCTACAGTCCATGGGGTCACAAGAGTCAGACACAATTTAGCAGCTAAACTACCACAAATTATCTTCTTAGATGTCCCATGTTTGTGCTTATTCCCCTGTAGAGTACAAGTTGAAATACAACAAATGGAGAAACTGAGGATTAAAAAGGATGACTGATTTGCCTTCATTCAAGGCCCTAATGATGTAGCCAGGAAGAGAATTGGCACCCTTTCTCCACATTTTGGGTATTGAAGAGATTGGATTCAGCATGTGGTATCGTGGGGCTCTTGCAAGTACTAAATATCCCTGCCTCATTGATGTCTTCATCTTGCTACTTGCTTTGGTCCCTGGAACAGGGGTGGGATGAGGTGAGAGGTGGGAGGGAGGTTTAAGATGGAGGGGACATATGTATACCTGTGACAGATTCATGCTTATATATGACAGAAATCAACATAATATTGTAAAACAATTATCCCCCAATTAGAAATATATATTTTTTAAACAATTAGATTATATCAGCTTTGAGTCTAGACCTTAAGAAGCATGTATGTTTCCACTGCTCCTGGGAGCGGGGTGTCTCTGACATGGCGGGAGAACATATTTGAGATGGTCACAGCCTCTCCAGGGGGACCTCGGGATGTGGCACATGGAACACCTGTCCTATGTGACACTCAGACCTGTGAGCATAAGTCCTGAGCATTGTATGACACTGAGTTTGGCAACAGGCAGCATAGCATTATTGTGACAATTGCTGATAAAATACAAATCAAATATCAACGACATTCAAAAATTCTGTTGGATGATGCGAAAGTAAACACAATGATCAACAATCGTCCTCCTTTCAATTGCAATTCAGTTGGCAACATGAATAAAGAGGCACATCAGAGGATGAGGAAAACACAGAGAAACATCCACTCTGTTATGGCCCAACTAATGTTCTATCTTCTGAAGCATAAATGGAAGCAGTCAGAGCAGACATTTTAGCAGCTGCTCAGGAAGTACCTTTCTTTACTCTCACATGTTCCTTCCTTGAACCTAATCTGGGTTGACTCCTAGTCTATCCCAACTCAGTTCCAATTATTGGTAGCATAATCCTGACTCTCAGGCCTTTGCCTTTGCCCCCTTCAAACATAATGCTTGGATCTTCCTGCAATTTAGAGAGCAGTTTCCCTCAATGGTCTCTCAGCTTTTCTTGTTTCAATGCTCTCACTCATGCATTATTTTGAAGTTCTGCATAGAACTTTGGAGAAACTATCTCCATGGCTGATCACTGGTTGTCACCTGCTACAGCCTCCACCCATGAGTGATGTAAGAATTAAGCTTTATATATGTATATATGTATCTGTGATGGAGGTGGTCTCCTGCGCTTCAGGTAGATTGTTTACTGACTGAGTCACCAGGGAAGCCACTGTATATACACACATATGTAAATAGATATGATTTATAAAACAATGATTAAATAAAATGATATAAATTATTAGTGTGCATTACATTATATTTTATATAATCATTTCATTCAATTACTTCTTAAATCTGAGATATCCTAATTATATAAAGTTCAATAGACTTTCACTGTCCCAAGAAGGCTCATAACATTTAGGGAAGAAGGTTATATACACAATTAAAAGAAATGCAAGTCAAAATGAGTTTAGGGTCAAAATATAGCAATTAATAAAATGGTAGGCAAGTCCAGAAGAAGAAACCATAAATTCTGTCCAAGATTCCTGAAAAATGTTTCACAGAAATAGTTTAAGTTCATGAAAATGGAAATGGTAACATTTGACTGGAGGCTTGGTGTTGTGGGACTTCAGCAAATGGTACCACCAAAGAAAAAGATGTAACAGACACAAGTAAAGGAATCCAATTTTCCCTACAGCATCATTAGGAAGCAACTGTTTGAAATAATGAGATTTCTGTACACACTAAAGATACATTATTTCACTGATGGTATTTAAAGCATTTTGAGCTTAAAAATAGGGGAAGGAGCTACCAAAGTTGTAAGGACAAATAGTTACAGTAATCACACTCAAATGTTTCATTTTATGATCAAAACATCAAAATGTTGATTTAGGAAAAAAAGATTTTGAAAACCAAAGTCTTTCACATTATATTTCTTTCTAAAAAGAAAGTAATTTATAAGGAAACATTTAGACAGAAAAAAAAAACAACCTCATCCATATCATAAAATAATGTTAGGCATTCATCAAAGTCAATCTTGGTCTTACTGCGTGCTGGTCAGGATCATTAAATCAGAACATATGTCTAATAGTGTGATTAAGAGCTAGTCAATGACATTAGAAATTAACATTTTTATAATGTTGTTCAGCATTCTCTTCTCCCTGCCTATTTAATTGAAGTGAGCCCCAAAAGGAGGGGGGTGCAGAAAAGATTAATGATACCACCTCTCAAAACAAATGATAAAAGTCACTTTGCTGAGGTTATTTCAACCTAAACTGAACAAACCTCTCTAGAATGTGCCATAGGGATCCTTCATGTTGAGGCAAAGAAGTAGACAAAATGATTCATTTAAATGATCCTATCTGCATTGTTTTAATTTTGTGGAAGAATATAATGACTCGGCATTTTGATAGTATATTTTATTGGAAGAGTTGTAATGAAGAATCCTAGCAAGGTTAAATGACTTGTTCAAAGTCACATAGTCACTGAAGGCACATCCGGACTCAAGGCTCTGAGTCCCTGAAACCCTCATGTCCTGAATAACTATCTTCCCTAAAACTCACAGACCTTCTGACTTTTTTTTTTCACTTTACAATATTGTATTGATTTTGCCATACATCAACATGCATCTGCCACTAGTGTACACATGTTCCCCATCCTGATCTCCCCTCCCACCTCCCTCCTCGTACCATCCCTCTGGGTTATCCCAGTGCACCAGCCACAAGCTTCCTGTATCCTGCATTGAACCTGGACTGGTGATTCGTTTCTTATATGATATTATACATTTTTTAGTACCATTCTCCCAAATCATGGCCCCACCACAGAATCCAAAAGACTGTTCTATACCTCTGTGTCTCTTTTGCTGTTTCGCATACAGGGTTGTCATTACCATCTTTCTAAATTCCATGTATATGCATTAATATACTGTGTTGGTATTTTTCTTTCTGACTTACTTCACTCTGTATAATAGGCTCCAGTTTCATCTACCTCATTAGAATTGATTCAAATGTATTCTTTTTAATGGCTGAGTAATACTCCATTGTGTATATGTACCACTGCTTTCTTATCCATTCATCTGCTGATGGACATCTAGGTTGCTTCCATGTCCTGGCTATTATAAACATTGCTGTGATGAATATGAAGATAATGTGAGTCTTTCAGGGAAAAATGTCAGCTAGTGAAAATGGCAATTGTTATAAATTAATAAGAACTGATAGTACTAAATGAACATTGTAATATGGCAATGTGACCCTTAGTTTGTTACACAATTTCTCTGATAGGACAAACTTGAAAGCAGTAGTTTCTAGAAGTGGGGTGACAAGAATGGTGGGGGATTTCTGTAAACACATCAAACTAATGTGAGAACAAAGAAACCGTCATTGTGTTAATACCCAAAGACTTGGGAAGAAGCTTATTTATTACTATAGTATGAGTTAACCAATAGTGATCAACATACTAAATAATTAATGAATGGGAAACAAATTTAGAAAATAAGATAATGTCTACACATGCTCAGAGAGAGAGAATTGCAAGAAAAAAAAAAATCTGTGTATTAAGGCTCACAAAGCTTCCTTTGTGGCTCAAGTGTTAAAGAATCTGCCTGCAGTGAGAGAAACCTGGGTTTGGTCCCTGGGTTATATGGGCACAATAAAGGACAGAAATGGTATGCACCTAACAGAAGCAGAAGACATTAAGAAGAGGTGGCAAGAAGACACAAAAGAACTATACAAGATAACAATGATGGTGTGATCACTGACCTAGAGCCAGACATCCTAGAATGGGAAGTCAAGTGGGCTTTAGGAAGCATCACTATAAAAAAAGCTAGTCAAGGTGATAGAATTCCAGTTGAGCTATTTCAAATCCTAAAAGATAATGCTGTGAAAGTGCTGAACTCAATATGCCAGTAAATTTGGAATACTCAGCAGTGGCAACAGGACTGGAAAAGGTCAATTTTCATTCCAATCCCAAAGAAAAGCAATGCCAAAGAATGTTTAAACTACCATACAATTGCACTCATCTCACATGTTAGCAAAGTAATGCTCAAAGTTCTCCAAGTCAGGATTCAACAGTACATGAACCATGAACTTCTAGATATTCAAGCTGGATTTTAAAAAAGGCAGAGGAATCAGAGATCAAATTGCCAACATCTGTTGGATCATCAAAAAACAAGAAAGTTCCAGAAAATCATCTATTTCTGCTTTATTGACTATGCTAAAGCCTTTGATTTTGTGGATCACAATAAACTATGGAACATTCTAAAAGATATGGAAACACCAGACCACCTTACTTGCCTCCTGAGAAATCTGTATTCACGTCAAGAAGCAACAGTTAGAACTGGACATGGAACAACAGACTGGTTCCAAATTGGGAAAGGAGTTATGTCAAGGCTGTGTATTGTCACCCTGTTTATTTAACTTATATGCAGAGTACATCATGTGAAATGCCAGGCTGAAGTAAGCACCAGTTGGTATCAAGATTTCCAGGAGAAATATCAGTAACCTCAGATATGCAGATGACATCACCCTCATGGCAAAAAGTAAGGAAGAACTAAAGAGACTCTTGATGAAAGTGAAAGAAGAGAATGAAAATGTTGGCTTAAAACTCAACATTCAGAAAACTAAGACCATGGCATCTGATCCCATCACTTCATGGCAAATAGATGGGGAAAAAATGAAAACAGTGAGAGACTTTATTTTCTTGGGCTCCAAAATCACTGCAGATGGTGATTGCAGTCATGAAACTAAAAGACGTCTGCTCCTTGGAAGAAAAGCTATGACCAACCTAGACAGCATATTAAAAAGCAGAGACATTATTTTGCCAACAAAGGCCTGTCTCGTCAAAGCCATGGATTTTCCAGTAGTCATATAATGGATGTAAGAGTTGGACTATAAAGAAAGCTGAGTGCCAAAGAATTGATGCTTTTGAACTGTGGTGTTGGAAAAGAAGCTTGAGAGTCCCTTGGACTGTGAAGAGATAAAACCAGTTCCTTCTAAAGGAAATCAGTCCTGAATATTTACTGGAAGAACTGATGTTGAAACTGAAATTCCAATACTTTGGCCACCTGATTCCAAGAGCCAATTCATTGGAAAAGACCCTGATGCTGGGAAAGGTTGAAGACAGAAGAAGAAGGGCAGAGGATGTAATGGTTGAGCAGCATAACTGACTTGATGGACATGAGTTTGAGTAAGCTCTGGGAGTTGGTGATGGATAGGGAAGCCTGGCATGCTGCAGTCCATGGCATCACAAAGAGTCGGACATGACTGAACTGAACTGAATTGAAAGCTCACATGTCTGTTTTTTATTAATAGTCCTAATTTTTAAGAAATCCAGTACCAAGTGAGCGTTTAACTATTCCAGGAAGTTATATTCACTTCCTATATCCTAGTTCAATCAACATTATGTAATTTTGCAGATGAGGAAACAGAGCTATTAGACAGATGATGTATTACTTTTCCAAGGTCACACAGGAGTCAGTGACAGACCTTTGCCAAAGTCACAATGTTCTCTTGTAGGTGATTATAATACGCTCTCGTTCCATCTCCTAAAAGGTATTCTTATAGCATGAAACAGGGTCTTCAACAGTCTGCATCAGACAATTTGTCTCTCTGATTAAAATCTTCTAGTATTCTCATACATACATAAATTCTTTCAAGTTTGCTATCTCTACCCAAATCTAGCTTCTCATGAGTTTTCACAGTGGCTGATCATGTTCTGTCATGTTCTGAAATCTGACCCTGAAATTAAATCTCATCTCTTCCCAGTTGACCTTATTTACAATACTGAAAAGTCACTCCATTATTTTCTCAGGTGTACTTACGACCACCTGACATCATACTTTTGTTTGTTTGTTGTTCATTTGTTTAACGTGGTCCTCATATGTCATTAGAATTGTGGCAAGGGCTTTTAAGTCTTGTTCACTACTATATCTTCAGCATGTAGAATGTTCCTGATTTGTGCAAATAAATATTGTGCAAATATTGTGCAAATAAATAAATATTTGGTGAATCAAAAGATAACTAAATGCTGTTAATAGAAAAGAAACATCAGTATAGAAGGATTTCACACAAATCATATAAATTTTTTTTTCAGAAATACATATGATTATGCTGCACTTAGTCTTTATAGAAATATATGCATCTTTGGCATTTTATGCCATCATTGAAGACATCAAGCGTTTTGTGTCATTTTAGTTATAGACCCAGAGCATGACATCTATCACGCCTATAAATGTGCCATAGAAAGAGATCACGGAACATAAAAGTGTCCATATACCAGTTCAGTTGTGTATTTAATAAAATGACATAAAGTATCTGGACAAAACACTTGTCTGGTTAGAGTATAAAAATACAGAACAAATATAAACCCCACCATTAGGATCCTCATAATGTAGTAGATGAGAAAAAAAGTTAAAAATCACTTTTAATGCAAGTTAGAATAAAATAAATTTGAAGTAGAATTTTAAGCAACATGTGAAAAGTCAAGAGAAAAAAAGGCTCATGTTTAGTGAAGAGGACAGCTGTGGAGAAAATTCCAAATCATCCCTATAATGAATACACTTGCCATTTCTGTTTTCCAACCAGCAAAATAAATGGTTTTCCATACCATTAGCCTTCATAACCAGGTTCACACTGTTTGTCATTTAGTTCTCCTAACACCTCTGTGAAGTTTTTCATTTTTATTTTACAGAAAAATTGAAGCTAATAAAGGATTAGTACATTTTTCAAGATCACACAGATAGGAAGATGAATTTAGATCTTGTGCATCAAACTCCAATACTGTTTTTATTGTATGTTATAAAACCTAATCCTATGATAGACTGAAATAAAAACACATCATATGTCTTCACAGAAATTGTTCTTAAATTGAGATTATGAATATGCATCAAATAATTATTGGTAAAACTACAGGGTATTATTGCATATGTATTCCCACTATCTTAGGACTATTTCAAACTGCATTGTTTTCTTATTTATTATTTATCTAACAATCAAACAAAAATGCCTGCAAACACAGGTATTCTAATGGTTAACATTGTTAACATTGTTTCCAAAACTGATTTACCCAAACTCCTATAATTTTGCTCCTATAATTTCCTGGTTATAAGATTGGCCTGTCACTTCCTTAGGTAGTTATTAAAGGAAGTGACAAGCCAATCTTATAACCAGGAACCTACTGAGATTTCTCTCTAGAAATCTTAGTTTCTCAAAATGTAGTTGCTGTCTGACTTTAATCAGAATAATCTGGTGTGCTTCTAAGATTATAGGTTCACTGCAGCTTTTCCCAGACACTCAGGGAGTGAAGTCCCCAATTCTCTGTTTCTATCATACTCATAAAGTGATGCCAAATGACTACACACTAAAATTTTAGAATCACTAGTTAGAAGATTCATATTCAACCTGCTAAAATAACCGTTTTATTTTTGAAAAAAATTGTATTTAATGATGCTACAGTTTGTTAGTACATAAAGCTTAGCTTCAGATTTAATTCCATTACAAAAACACACACAGTAGGTTGTATTTGCTCCAGCTAACAAAAGATATCATGATAGGAGAAAATGAATAAAATACATAACAGAAATTAAGCTTAACTTGTAACTGAGAAAAAGGTCACTGAAATTTTTATGAACTAATTCTTATATTTTTTCTTCGTCTAATAGAAAAAAAAAATGGTTAGTGTGCATGTGATGCTGCTAATCATCTCTTGAATCTCCGAGAAGCTTCCTCAGAGAATCATCTCCAGCCCCTCAGAGAAGTATCTCCCACAGTTATCCATCCTTCTCTAGCCCCCATCTCCATCCCATTCAGTTCCTTTTATTTAGCAAGTTCTGTTTCATACTTTGGAAAGATTAGGGAGGGTCAGTTCAAATTCTCTTAATTTTCTTCTACTCTGTCTCACAAAGAAGAAGAAGAAAAAAAATGGCCCTTTCCACTTCCTATGTCAAATGTCTCCCATGCTCACTTTGCATCTGCTTTGATGAAAAGATGATGAAACTAGTCCTCTATTTACTGTATTCCTTTATATGTCTATTCATTGATCTTTCCACTCATCCATCCCCTTAACTGTTTTCACCAGAATCCTTCCCACTCACAGCTCTTTGATGGGCCTGACCCTTGGAGATATGAAACATTTTTCTTTGTCTTTCTTCATAGATATTTCATCTATTATTATACATGAATGTCTAAAAAGTCTAGATTTCCCAGACCTGCACTCTTTTCTGGGTTGTTTGGTGGACACAACAGTTCCATCAGTATGTTCCAGTATTTCTTACAAAGCATGAAGAGTATTTATTATTTGTTATCCTATGTGTATATATGTAAAATATGCACATAGAAGTATTCACATATTCATATTCCCCAATAGCTCCTGATCTTTTATGAAATAAGGCACACAATAAATCAATAATTGTGTGTTAAATAACTTGAGAAAGAAGTAAATGTTGTGTTGCTAATCAAAATGCCATTGTGATCAGTCATATTGATAAACCACCTCTAAATCTTTGTTACTGTTTAACAAGGCAACAACTAACTCACTGAAGTTTATAGCATGAATGTTTCAACTGTATTATAAACTCCTCCTGAGGATGACATATTTTGTGGGACTTCTTGTGTGTAAAACTTGTAACAGAGGGAGAGAATGCTGATGATGTAAGGCACTTTATCATTTTCTATTGTTTAATCAACTAAAACAAATTCCATGTAAACTGCAGAAAGATAGAAATAAACAAAGATAAGAAGATAAAGAAAATGAAAGACCTAACCTGAACCTTTTATGTAAATGTCTACATGAGCAAGTTTTTCAAATTATAATAAGTCAGCAAATTCATCAAAGAGAACATGAGGAGACAAAGTGAGCTTGCTTTGCACAGTGCTAATGAACCAACAACAAACCCCTATTCATTTATTTCTGTATATAACTGATGGTTGTAAGTCTCATATTCATTAGAGGCCTGAACAAGACACAGACAGAAAGTTGATGGAGCTCACAGATCACATCCATTAGGAAGGGTTGGAAACAGTGCAAAGCATCAGCATAAGAAGAGTGGGCACAGAGCAGCTCTTGTAATGAATAAAATATGAAGAACTTGGCAATTACACAGACCAGAGAGAAGTGGCCAGAGGATCATCAGCATAATGATAGCAATAAAAACAGGATTTCATGCTTGTATCTCCTATTTCACATCCCCAAATCTGAATAATATTTATTAACCACTCTCCTGTTTATGGTTTTCTGCAGGGTACATAACAAAAAATAAAGCAAGGCTATGAGTTTCCCACCTTCAAGATTTTTTTTTTCTTTTTCATGAGTGCCCACGAAGGTCATTTAATTATTCTGTAGAAATATTCTACAATCAGAAAATATATGAAAGTGGTAATTTTGGTTTGTGAGTAGGAATGTGCCATTTAAGAATACTTTGTATTTTAAACATTAAATAAAATAACCAGTTGAAAACATTGATTAACCATTTTGTCCATATATTTCTAAATAAGAATTGAAAAAATAATTAGCTAGTGTTTACTTAGGACTCACAATTTACCAGTTGCTATGTCTCCTCATCATAAAAGGTGGAAAGCAACCAATGATATTGCAAGAGGTTGACAGCAATCTACCTAAGGGCAGGGATAATAATTAGTAATCATTATTTATCCAGCAAATACTAGACATTAAGCAATTCTTTAAATAACAATTGAATATATGTAGAAGAGGGGCTAAAAAGCCTCTTGATGAAAGTGAAAGTGGAGAGTGAAAAGGTTGGCTTAAAGCTCAACATTCAGAAAACGAAGATCATGGCATCTGGTCCCATCACTACATGGGAAATAGATGGGGAAACAGTGGAAACAGTGTCAGACTTTGTTTTTCTGGGCTCCAAAATCACTGCAGATGGTGACTTCAGTCATGAAATTAAAAGACCCTTACTCCTTGGAAGGAAAGTTATGACCAACCTAGATAGCATATTCAAAAGCAGAGACATTACTTTACCAACAAAGGTTCGCCTAGTCAAGGCTATGGTTTTTCCTGTGGTCATGTATGGATGTGAGAGCTGGACTGTGAGGAAGGCTGAGCGCCGAAGAATTGATGCTTTTGAACTGTGGTATTGGAGAAGACTCTTGAGAGTCCCTTGGACTGCAAGAAGATCCAACCAGTCCATTCTGAAGGAGATCAATCCTGGAATTTCATTAGAAGGAATGATGCTAAAGCTGAAACTCCAGTATTTTGGCCACCTCATGAGAAGAGTTGACTCATTGGAGAAGACTCTGATGCTGGGAGGGATTGAGGGCAGGAGGAGAAGGGGACGACAGAGGATGAGATGGCTGGATGGCATCACTGACTCAACGGATATGAGTCTGGGTGACCTCCGGGAGCTGGTGATGGACAGGGAGGCCTGGCGTGCTGCGGTTCATGGGGTCGCAAAGAGTCGGACACGACTGAGCGACTGATCTGATCTGATCTGATATTACACATATATATTATATTATACATTTTTTTGATTTCCCAGAGTGCTCATTGCTAAAGAATCTACCTACCAATCAATGCAAGAGATGCAGAAAGATCCCCTGGAGTAAGAAATGGCAACCCACTCCAGCATTCTTGCCTGGAAAATTCCATAGACAGAGGAGCCTGGTGGACTATAGTTCAGGGGACCACAAAGAATCAGACATGGCTGAGAGACTTGAACACACCCATAATTCTACATTTATGTTTGTAGATACATATGTCTATACACACACACAGTATTTAGCGCACTATCCTATTTAAAATATATTGCAGTATAAACACTCTTAAGGGTAATTCCAATATTATTAATTACACCAAAGATTAATTATTTTACCTAAGATTTGAGACAGGAGCATTATCAAGAAATGTGTTGCTGTATTGCTCCCAACCAAGCACATATTTCATCAGCTAACATGATGCAGGGCTTCATCTTCAAGAGTCACTTTGTTGCAATCAGGAGGAAAAGCTAAGTAATTGGAATAAAATGTGATACACTACATCTAGACACAACTCCAGTGCTGGCAGACCTCCTCCTGTCTCCTATCAGGATGCACCATTAATGGAGGTGACTTCTAGGATCTCAGTCAATAGGAACGAGTCAATTAAGGGCCCTTTCAGTTGACAGCTAATGCACTGTTGGGTGCTCTTTGAAGTCTAGAATCAAATTAAAGAAATGAGTATATTACTGAGGGGGAAGTAGATACTTCCAAGGGTTAGCAGCTTTCTAGGAGCGATTAAAGCAAGACCTAAGACCCAGGCCTTATTTTTGGTTATATGGAATATATTACAAAATAGAGGATATTATCATATCCAAAGTATCTCTAATGATTCTGGAGTTGTGAATAACAACTATTTCAATTGCTATGTATAATAAGTCATGTCATTGTTTTATGTACCATAAAAACTGAAAATCTACTACCAGTTCAACTAAGTGAGTGAAGTGAGTGAGTGAAAATCATTTGGTCATGTCTGACTCTTTGTGACCCCATAGACTATACAGTCCATGGAATTCTCCAGGCCAGAAGTGGAGTGGGTAGCCTTTCCCTTTTCTAGGGGATATTCTCAACCCAGGAATCAAACCCAGGTCTCCCACATCACAGGCAGATTCTTTACCAGCTGAGCCACAAGGGAAGCCCAAGAATACTGGAGTGGGTAGCCTATCCCTTCTCCAGCAGATCTTTACGACCCAGGAATCAAACCAGGGTCTCCTGCATTGCAGGTGGATTCTTTACCAGCTGAGCTATCAGGGAAGCCTAGTTCAACTAAAGTACATCATTAATTATAAGATTTACTCCAATTCCAGAGATACTAAAAACGTACAGTGAATGCTGGTTTTGATATAGTCAAGCCTCCCATGACACATTTCATCTGCAATTAATCCTCCTTTTTATTTAGTCAAGAAAATTACCTAGTATTTTTTATGCTTGTTGTAAATATAAGAAAGATAAATAATGTCTCCAGCAGGAAACAATGACAGAAAATCCATCAGGATTCTAACAGATTTCTTATGAACAATAACTACTGTTTACCTTATACATGTAATACCAATATTTTGTAAAAATATCTAAACACTAGAGTTATCAAATAAGAAAAGCATAATACATGTGGTGATTTCAAAAGAGGGTCTGAAAAGGCTCCAACACTCCCCTTCCTTTAAATCAGGGTGGGCTTGTGCCTACTAAAACCAAGAAAGCAGGACAAAAGTGACATCAAGTGACTTGGCAGACAAGATCTCAAAAAGCCCTGTCCAGTAGGTGCTGGACTATGATTTCATGAGAGACCCTTGCTGATTACATCCTAAAATACCCTTGTCCTGCCTACATACCAAAGAAGTGAGGAGCCCATGCACTAGTCTGAGAATGTCTTTTTGATGGATAAAAGAAAATAGCCGTTACAAACAGGAATATCATTTGGTTTAGTTGAAAAATTAGATAATAAACAACTATTCAACTATCTTTTGGGGGAGTTACTAGACTCCCCAGATTTAATTTAGAAGATTCAGAAGGACTTACAATGATCTTAAAGTTTTTAATTTAATATTTCTATGCCTCATATTTTGCTAAAAATGTCACCTCTTCTGTGAAAGTTTCTTCAACTAGCTATAGATAGCTCCTACTCCTTTAGAAGTTTTGTGATAACAAACAAGTATCTGTAATAAAATTATGTATTCTAAAGATAATTTTAAGTATCCTTGAAGAAGAATTAATATTACTTATCTCTCTTCATTTCTCTGATTTCAGATGGTTTTCAAAAAGAACATGATCAATTAATTCATAATAAAATATAGATTAGAATTATCTTCTTAGGACAGAAAATGAAATGATAGAAATAAATTATCTTAAATTCTACTCAATATTTTACAATGACCTATATAGCAAAAGAATCCCAAAAAGTGGATATATATATATATATATATATATATATATATATATATCTTCTTCACTTTGCTGTACACCTGAAATTAACACAACATTGTAAATCAAAACTCTATTCCAATAAAGTTGTTTTTTTAAAGGAAAACAAATTCTATTTTGGCAGTAAAAGTACCAAAAAGAAGGATATCATCAGTTCTACATATCTTACAAAAAGAATTCCAATCCTCAAGTGAGATATAAGTATTTTTGAACATTGAGTTTTGAATTAATTTTCCATATGAGATTCCTTATGGGAGAACACAAATAAATCTACAGGAAAATGCACTCAATAGCACACCCACCAAAAAGGCAATACATTGAATTCCACATGGAGCAATTTCTTGAAGGTCCTGTGTAAAAAGCTAAGGAACTAGTGCTGATAAATCAAGGTATTACCATTAAGGATGAGCCCTAAAATGACTGGCTTGATGGAAAAGATTGAAATTAGGGAATGAGTGGATGGCATGGCTTTCTTCCAGCCCTCTCATTCCCTAATACTCCTTTTTTTAGCTGGTCTTCGGGTGATTGTTTGAGAGAAGACTCTTTGAGGATACACTTTTTAATAAGGGCTTGTGGTGTGTGGTGTGGCTTTGAATTTGGCCTGGGTGTTTTAGAGAAGAGCTGTGCTGTGCTAAGTCGCTTCAATCATGTCTGACTTTTTGCGACCCTATGGACAGTAGCCCACCAAGCTCCCCTGTCCATGGGATTCTCCAGGCAAGAATACTGAAGTGGGATGACATTTCCTACTCCGGGAGATCTTCCTGGCCCAGGGACTGAACCCATGTCACTTAAGTCTCCTGTGTTGGCAAGGCAGGTTCTTTACCTCTAGTGCCACCTGGGAAGCCCTGGGTGTCTCAGATGGTAAAGAGTCAGCCTGCAATGCTGGTGACCTGGGTTCAATCCATGGGTCAGGAAGATTACCTGGAGAAGGGAATGAAAACTCACTCCAGTATTCTTGCCTGGAGAATCCCATGGATGGAGGAGTCTGTCTGACTATAGTCCATAGGGTTGCAAAGGCTCAGACATGACTTAGCACCTAACAGTTTCACTTTAGAGGAGAGCTGAGATAATAATTCCACATCTATCCTATATAGCCAAATGGGGGAAAGGAAGGAGAGAAGGAATAAGTTGGACTTTTCAGCTCTATTTTCACACTCTGCTGTCCCACATACTTTACTGTTCAGATGATTTGAGCATAGCGGGTGCTCAGAAACTATTAATTGATGGTGATACGTAACTGTTGTTAGCTCTTTGCAACTGGTGTAGGATGGATTATGTCCTCCTGAAGTCCTATGTTGAAGTGTCAAATCTGAATACCTCAAGATGTCTTCATATTTGTAGACATGGTCTTTGAAGAGGTAATGAATGGCTGAGATGGTAAAGTGTCTGCCTGCAATGTGGGAGACCCAGGTTCGATTCCTGGGTCAGGAAGATCCCCTGGAGAAGGAAATGGAAATCCACTCCAGCACTCTTGCCTGGAAAATCCCATGGATGGAGGAGCCTGATAGGCTATAGTCCATGGGGTCGCAAGGAGTCGGACATGACTGAGCGACTTCACTTATGAGGCTTTTAGGGTAGGGGCCTAATCCAATGAGGTTAGTGTCCTTACAAGTTCTCTTCATTTAAAGAGACGCAGGGGATGTGTGTCCACAAATGGAAGACCGCATGTGGACACAGCAGGAAGGTGGGCACCTACATGCCAAGAGGGATGAAAAACTACCCAATCCTAATGCAATATAACATCTATATTTAACTAGATGTTAAATCTTGGACATCTAGTCTTGAGAACTGTGAGAGAGTAAACTTCGGTTTTTAAACCACTGAATCTGCAGTATTTTGGCAGAGCAACCCAAGCAAACACAATCAGTACCATTTAAAGGATCCTCACTGAATTTTGAGAGTTTTGGATTCTAAAATCCCTAACACAATGAAGAAAAGCTCTAATGACCCTGAATGACCAAAGGGGATAGTGGTATTCATGAAAGGAAATAGGGCAAGACAAATTCAATTTGTCAGCTTGTTTTTTAAAAACTGCTTACTTTGATGTCTCCTGTATTTTTTGCTATGGTTTTGATTTAGTTGTTTGTCTGTTTCTTGCACCTTTCATTTGAATCTTACAGATAAACCAAGTGGACATAGGTCCTTCTGGCAATTCTGACTACTGAGATTTGCCCTCCACCCAGGGTAAACAGAAAATTAGGCAGAGCAACAATGAATGTTGAAAGATACTTTTTTTCTTCTACCAGTTGAACAGGATCTGCAGTCTTCACAAATGGGGAAATATGTTGACTTTGGGAAAACATGGAAATGGAAGCAGACAACTGTTCCACAGAGGATGGAACAGCATTGTTTTTGTTGGTAGTGAAAAAAAAAAAAAAAACAATTTTTGCCACCTTAAAATATATCAAAGAAGAAAACAAAATAAGGGTTTAGAAATTACATTCTCAATATTATCTGGTAAAATATAAATTTATAACTTGCTTTCCAAGAAATTTAGCATTCTATTTTCATACCTAAAAGAACATAGACAGACTCTTTGCGACCCATGGACTGTAGCCCACCAGGCTCCTCTGTCCATGGAATTCTCCAGGCAAGAATACTGGAGTGAGTAGCTATTCCCTTCTCCAAGGATCTTCCCAAGCCAGGCATCAAACCTGATTCTCCTGCATGGCAGGCAGATTCTTTACCTTCTGAGCCCCAGGGAAGCCCCACAAAAAAATGATATATTGTGTCATTTTGGGGGAAAATACAATGAATATATTTTGCTATAGCAAATTGATTTAAAGTTGTCATTTTAAATTTCTGAATGTTATTGAGTTTTGTATTTTCAAATTTCCTAGCAAGACTTGTTCAGGGAAAATGAACTTGGCTCTTCCCTCTACCTTTTCTCTATGTCCCTTTGCTCTATGTCTCTACAAAAAGTAGCTCTAATTGGAGTAAGGGCCCCTAAAAATTTATTTATTTATTTTTAATTAAATTTTATTTTGCTTAACTTTACAATATTGTATTGCTTTTGCCATATATCAAGATGGATCCGCCACAAGTATACATGTGTTCCCCATCCTGAACCCTCCTCCCTCCTCCCTCCCCATACCATCCCTCTGGGTCGTCCCAGTGCACCAGCCCCAGGCATCCGTTATCAGGCATCGTACCTGGACTGGCAACTCGTTTCAGATATGATATTATACATATTTCAATGCTATTCTCCCAAATCATCCCATCCTCTCCCGTTCCCAGAGTCCAAAAATCTGTTCTATACATCAGCGTCTCTTTTGCTGTCTCCTAAACAGGGTTATTGTTACCATCTTTCTAAATTCCATATATATGCGTTAGTATACTGTATTGGTGTTTTTCTTTCTGGCTTACTTCACTCTGTATAATAGGCTCCAGTTCCATCCACCTCCTTAGAACTGATTCAAATGTATTCTTTTTAATGGCTGAGTAATACTCCACTGTGTATATGTACCACACCTTTCTTATTCATTCATCTGTAGATGGACATCTAGGTTGCTTCCAAGTCCTGGCTATTGTAAACAGTGCTGCTATGAACATTGGGGTACACGTGTCTCTTTCAATTCTGGTTTTCTCAGTGTGTATGCCCAGTAGTGGGATTGCTGGATCATAAGGCAGTTGTATTCCCAGTTTTTTGAGGACTCTCCATACTGTTCTCCAAAGTGGCTGTACTAGTTTGCATTCCCACGAACAGTGTAAGAGGGTTCCCTTTTCTCCACACCCTCTCCAGCATTTATTGCTTGTGGACTTTTGGATCGTAGCCATTCTGACTGGCGTGAAATGATACCTCATAGTGGTTTTGATTTGCATTTCTCTGATAATGAGTGATGTTGAGCATCTTTTCATGTGTTTGTTAGCCATCTGTATGTCTTCTTTGGAGAAATGTCTATTTAGTTCTTTGGCCCATTTTTTGATTGGGTCATTTATTTTTCTGGAGTTGAGCTGTAGGAGTTGCTTGTATATTTTTGAGATTAGTTGTTTGTCTGTTGCTTCATTTGCTATTATTTTCTCCCATTCTGAAGGCTGTCTTTTCACCTTGCTTATAGTTTCCTTTGTTGTGCAGAAGCTTTTAGTTTAATTAGGTCCCATTTGCTTATTTTTGATTTTATTTCCAATATTCTGGGAGGTGGGTCATAGAGGATCCTGCTGTGATGAATGTCAGAGAGTGTTTTGCCTATGTTTTCCTCTATGAGTTTTATGGTTTCTGGTCTTATATTTAGATCTTTAATCCATTTTGAGTTTATTTTGGTGTATGGTATTAGAAAGTGTTCTAGTTTCATTCTTTTATAAGTGTTTGACCAGTTTTCCCAGCACCACTTGTTAAAGAGATTGTCTTTAATCAATTGTATATTCTTGCCTCCTTTGTCAAAGATAAGGTGTCCATATGTGTGTGGATTTAAAAAATCTATCTTCTGGGTCACTTAAAAATTGGGGATTGGAAAAAAGAAGTTGTTCTCTAAAATACCACCAGCTGCTAGGTTATTCCTTGTGTCATCAGTTACACTGTAAACTCATTGGAGCAGGAGGATTGGGAGAAACAAATCCATGTGATTCCAGCTTCCAGGGGAAATGAGAACATGTTTTCAAAAAATATTCAAAGAAGGAAACCATTAGGGCTTTCAACAGCTTGAGTGACAATATTTAGCACTGAGTTAAAATACTTTCACACTTCACTAAAATGCTTCAGATACACACTCTGAACACAATTCATCAGTTAGCCAACATAAGACATCTTAGGAAGTGCAAAGGCCATGCTCTCAGATGGAGTGCTAGCCCAGTTTTGGGGACTGGCCTTGAATATATAGTGTCAATATGAGAATGAGTTCACTCTGGGAGGAACAGAGGCAGCAGTAAATTCACATATAATCTGAATCCAGCTTTGAATTAAGGGTCTCACTACCCCCATCATCAACATGGGCCATCTGTGTATCTGCAATTCCTCATTCATCCCTGAAAAAAATCTCACTTGTCCAAGAGATCACCTTTTTTTCTTTATCCACAAGTTCTTCTCAAAGAAATAATCTGTTTCAAGCAATGAAAACTACAAGAAGTCTCTCAGCAAAATTTTAACCTCTGGACTTTTGCTTCCATGACCAACCTCATTTTTTCCTTTGAAAATCTCAGCTGTAAGCTCTTGGTAGGAACAAACTTTCTAGAGGGACAATGGCAGTATTTGCTAAAGTTTTACAACTCTAAAGATCTTTTTAAAAAGTTCATTTTAGTCGATTTACAGTGTTGTGCTAGTTTCTGCTATACAGCAAAGTGACTCAGTTTTATATATATACACACACACATAGTTCTCTGTGTTATACAGTGGAGCCTTATTGTTCATTCAATTAAGATCTTTTTAAATAACTCTTGGGAAAAAAGTATTCATCATAGTATTATTTAGAGGGGGAAAAATGAGATATAATCTAAATTCCCTCAATAAAGGAATGATTAAAAAATGATCACACGGTCACCTAAAGAATCATTATAGAGCCATGGAAAATCACCTTAGGCAAAAGGTTTTCCAATGAACATTGGGAAACATATATCTTTTCAAGTTATGGTTTTCTTGAGTAGATGACCAGGAATAAGATTACAGAATATTACTCAGGAAAAAAAAAAAGAAAAGATGACATCTGCAGCAACATGGATAGACCTAGAGAGTCTCATACTAAGTTGAAGTCAGAGAAGGACAAATATCGTATGATATTGCCTTTATGTGGTATCTAAAAAAAATGGTACAAATGAATTTATTTATAAAACATAAATAGAATACAGATGTAAAAACAATTTTATGGTTACCAGAAGGGGTAGGAGGGGATAGATAAATTGGAAAACTGGAATTGAAATATACATGCAACTATATATAATATAGATAACAAATAAAGACCTACTTCCTAGCTCAAGAAACTACTCAATATTTTTTAATGACATATATGGAAAAAAGAATCTAAAAAAGACTATATATATATATCTACTTCTGCTACTAAGTCGGTTCAGTCGTGTCCAACTCTGAGTGACCCCATAGAACTGCAGCCGGCAGCCCCCTATCCATCACCAGCTCTCCCTGTTCCTCAGACCGGATTCTCAGCAGTGTGCCATCCAGAACACTCTGAAGTCCCGTTCTCCTCCTGCCCTGACTCTTAGCATCAGAGTCCCCATGAGATTGCAGGGCCCACGGCAGCTTAGCTCCTTCTTTTATACATCCATAGGATTATTCCAGGCAAGAGTACTTGGCTGTAGGTAAGCCATTACCTTCCTATATATATATATATATATATATATATATATATATAACTGATTCACTGTGCTGTACACCTAAAACTAGCACAAAACTGTAATTAAACTATACACCAATAAATTTTTTTTTCAAAAACTGAGCTTTCCAATTTCTATAGCAAAATTGCAATTTAAAAAATTGTGCCTTTTTAAAATCCTTTTTTAATAACCATATATCAGATCAGATGATAGTCCCTCCATTTCCAATCCCATGATAAGCTTACTATTTGTTCAGGCCACTTTTTGTGTGTGTGCTTGATATTACTTTGTACATTGTTTTTGCACTGATAGACAACATTTGAACACTTTGTGTCAAACCCAGTACTAAATATCTATGTATCCCCTATGGTATATGCATGTCACAAGAGGCAGTGAAGAACAAACATTGCTCAATGGCACCCCACTCCAGTACTTTTGCCTGGAAAATCCCATGGACAAAGGAGCCTGGTAGGCTGCAGTCCATGGGGTCGCTAAGAGTCAGGCAGGACTGAGCGACTTCACTTTCATGCATTGGAGAAGGAAATGGCAACCCACTCCAGTGTTCTTGCCTGGAGAATCCCAGGGATGGCGGAGCCTGGTGGGCTGCCGTCTCTGGGGTCACACAGAGTAGGACATGACTTAAGCGACTTAGCAATAGCAGTAAACATGTATTATTGACTAGCAATTGTGGGTGGTGATTTAGATATGTCATCTATTTAATCCTTTTAATATTTTCTAGAGAGAGTTTTACTTTACCCACATTATAGATGGGGAGACTGAGACTCAGAGAAGTTAAACAATCTGTCCAAATCGTATGGACAGACCTAAATTTAAATCTGGCTTTGTCAGAGTCCAACTATGCTCTTATCCACTTTAGGGCCCTGTTTCCCCATTAATTGGGGGCACTCAGTAATTTCTGTTCAGTAAAGTCCCTGGCTTGACCTGTAATGAGTCCACATCATTCCTTTAAGTTACTGATGTCATGTCACTTCCTTTCTTTCTAGGGTCTAGGATATTTATATATTTGGCCCCAAAGGAAGCAGAGTATGAAAACTCCTCCAACAGGATTATATTCAGTGTTCATAATCATCCACAGAAGGGGAAGGAAACTAAAGGCAATAGTTGAATTTTTTATTTGTTCTCCCAAAGATGAACAGTTTGAGCTCTTTTCTATTTCTTTTCCATGATTTTCACTCTGAAAAAAATGCCACAATAGAGAAACAAGATAAACAAGTGTCTGGAAAATTCATGGATAGGAGTTTCTGGTGAAAACTGAAGTTTGTTGGATTGATTTTTATAATTTTTCCTAGGTGCAAACGTGGGTTTATTAAGTAAAAGTAGGAAAAGGCATCCCTGTCTGTTACCAAACCCAGGTAGGAAAGCTTTCTTAGGCACAGAGGAAGAGTTTAATGAATATTAATAACTTTATGTTTTCATTTTTATATTTTTCTAAATTTTTTAAATTTAATTTTTATTGAAGTATAGTTGTTTTTGGAGAAGAAAATGGCAACCCACTCCAGTATCCTTGTCTGGAAAATCTCATGGACAGAGGAGCCTGGTGGGGTGCAGTCCATGGGGTTGCAAAGAGTCATCCATGACTGAGCGACTAACACACTAACACCATAGCTGCTTTACAATGCTGTGTTAGCTTCTACTGTACAGTAAAGTGAATCAGCCATACATATACATATATCCTGTCTTTGCTTGGACTTCTTTTCCAATTGGGTCATCAGAGAGCATTAAGTAGAGTACACTGTTCTATACAGTAGATTTTCATTAGTTATCTATTTTGTGCAGAGTATTGATACTGTATATATGTCCTAATTTAAAGTTTTTATTTCCATATCTTATCTGGTTGGAATGAGGCACGTTTGGAAATTTGGGCATTTAGGCGAGAACAGTCAAATAGCTGTCCTCTCTGCATTTATTAACCTTCTAATTATTTGGAAAGAAGATGTGAAAAGACTGCTGTGAATAGGCTATAATAACTGTGTGATTAGTGTTGTCAAGGAAACTGGATAAATCTACATTCAAACTCTAATGTTTTGTTTTTGTTTTGTTTTCCCCAGAAGTGGGCAAGTAATTTGGAGCACTAGATATATCAAGCCATTTGCTGTTGTTGTTCAGTCACTAAGTCGTGTACAACTCTTTGTAACCCCATGGACTGCAGCACCCCAGGCTCCCTTATCCTTCACTATATTCCGAAGTTAGATCAAACTCATGTCGATTGAGTTGGTGATGCTATCTTACCATGTCATCCTCTGCCACCCTCTTCTCTTTTGCCTTCAATCTTTCCCAGCATCAGGGTCTTTTCCAATAAGTAGAGTCATGGCATCAGGTGTCCAAAGTGTTGGAGCTTAAGCTATAGGACCAGTCCTTTCAACAAATATTCAGGGTTGCTTTCCTTCATGATTGACTGATTTGATCCCAAGCCATAAGGAAAGTCTAACTTCTGCTAAAGAACAGCCTACCTTATTTACTCCTGTAAGACCTCATATTAGCATAATCATATTTGTATCTATCTGGAGAAGGCAATGGCACCCCACTCCAGTACTCTTGCCTGGAAAATCCCATGGACGGAGGAGCCTGTTAGGCTGCAGTCCATGGGGTCGCTAAGAGTTGGATACGACTGAGGGACTTCACTTTCCCTTTTCACTTTCATGCATTGGAGAAGGAAATGGCAACCCACTCCACTGTTCTTGCCGGAAGAATCCCAGGGACGGGGGAGCCTGGTGGGCTGCTGTCTATGGGGTCGCACAGAGTCAGACACGACTGAAGTGACTTAGCATAGCATAGCATAGCATTTGTATCATCTGTCAAACAAACATAAAGAGGGGCTAATCAGCTGCCTCTGTGGAAAGTAAGAGTCACCTGAGAAAATCTCATCCTCATTTTCCCTTAAGTCTCACCATTCATTGAAATTATCATGGCTTGCTGATTTCCTATTTTCCAATATTCTGCCAAAGTTGGCATCTATGTTTGAGTTCCAACAGACTTGTGCATAGTTGTGTTTCAATGATGTAAATGGTAGATTCCAGGCTCTTAAGTCACATTGACTGAATCAGAATTTCTGGGGATCAGGCCAAGAAATCAATATTTAGCAAATTCCCCAGATGATTCTTATGCACATCATGGTTTGGGGGATACTGTGTCAAGTCAATGCTTTATTTTACAATTGCCTGTGTTATCGTCTATTTAGAACAATGCTTATTGATTGCCTCTAGGCTGGCTCTACTATTCTGCACACTCATGTGCAACATTCAGTACTACTCAAGTATCCTCTAAATGTTGAAATGATATAAATTCCACAATTCCATTCTGAAATGAAAACCTTTCATTGAGTAGAAATGATGTCAACCTGGCAGCATGCAGCCTCTGAGCTTCATTGTGGCAAACACAGTATATGTTTGGCATAGCACTCTCCTCCATCCCCTTGGAGTCACCATCACATAGCAAATCAAATTGGATTCTAACCATTTTAATTTTATTCTCTGCTCTGGAAATGGCATCATTTGCTATCCTGGATAAAGGAGATGGTGCTCCTGATTAAAATAATTACATCCTGGGAGCTTGGCCAAATGAAAATAAAATGTGGGGGATGATCCTCCAGAGATCCAGAAGCGTGTTGAGGAGAATAAGCACCCAGGGTATTAAGGCAGAGGGTGATTATGAGTAACAGGAAAGAATTAGGCAAGGAACATTTCCACTGAACATGACGGAAGTTTTGCCAAACCAGCCCTATTTTAGAGAAGGATGATTTCCCAAGAGATGAATATTTATCCACAGGTTGTTGGAAATTGTAAAGCGACCAGCCGTCTAATTTTATTTCCTCTCATCCTAACTAGCTACCATCCCAGAAAAATCTATCAGCTAATCAATATCTATTTAATCTTAATGTAGTAGTTGCCTATTCTTTAAAAAGTGTATGTTTGTGTTTTCTGTTCACCTTAGCAACCCTAGTCTAACATGGGACTTTGCACATGGCAGGTGTTTGACTGCTGTTTAAGGATGGAAGGAGTACAGAGAAATAGAGTATTTTTCATGTCTCTTAAGTTTGCAGTCTAACGTAACTAAAAATCAAATGCACATTGATAAATGATTGTCTATTAAATATATAGAGAGTTTTCAAGTTTTGTACAAGTGAAAGCTTCTTTTAATACTGCTGCCACTGATCCACTTAATTTGTCCAGAAATTTCAGAGAGGGAGGGATTCCATAAGAGAATTTTCCATATAATAGATGTGGATTCTTTTTTATATTAAAAAGGTTTCTTTTAAAATTGGAATATAGTTGATTTACAATGTTGTGTTTTTTTATTAAGGTGTACTGCAAAGTGAATCAATTATGCATATACGTTTATCTACTTTTCAATATTCTTTTCCCATATAGGCCATTGCAAAGTATTGAGCGAAGTTTCCTGTGCTATACAGTAGGTCCATATTAGCTATCTATTTCACGCATAGTAGTGTGTATATGTCAATACCAATCTCCTAAATTTTCCCCACCCTGCTTTCCCCCTGGGCTTCCTTGCCTGGTGGATCAGAGAGTAGAGAATCTGCCTGCAATGCAGGAGACCCAGGTTCAGTCCCTAGCTAAAGAATGTTAGTTCCCTGGAGAAGGGAATGGAATACCCACTCCAGTATTCTTTGGAGAATTCAATGGTCAAAGGAGTCTGGCAGCCACAGGCCATGGGGTCACAAAAAGTTGTACACAACTGAGTGACTAACACTTTCAAAGCACTAGTAACCATAAGTCTCTTTTCTACATCTGTAGCTCTATATTTGTTTGGTATATAAGTTCATCTGTAGCTCCTGTTTTTTTAGATTCCACGTATCAGATCAGATCAGATCAGTCACTCAGTCGTGTCCAACTCTTTGCGACCATAGGTGACATCATATAGTATGATATTTGTCTTTCTCTGTCTGACTTACTTCACTCAGTATGACAAGCTCTGATTCATCCATGTTGCTGCAAATTACATTATTTTGCTCTTTTTGTGGCCTGGTTTGAGCTCCCTGAGTCATACAGAAAATCCCCACTGGCTGTCTATTTTATGTATAGTAATGTATATGTTCCCATGCTATTCTCTCAATTTGTCCGCTCCTCTCCTCCCCTCACTGTGTATGCATATCTGTTCTCTATGTCTGTGTCTCCACTGCTGCCCTGCAAATGTGTTCATCAGTTCCATCTTTCTAAATTCCATATGTTTATTAATAATAATATTTGTTAGATTCTTCTACATCAGAGCTGATTCAAATGTGTTCCTTTTAACAGCTGAGTAATATTCCATTGTATATATGTATCAGCTTCTTTATCCAGTCACCTGTCAATGGGCATCCAGGTTGCTTCCATGTGCTAGCTATTGTAAATAGTGCTGCAATGAACATTAGGGTACATGTGTCTTTTTCAATTATGGTATCCTCAGGGTATACGCACAGTAAGGGGATTGCTGAGTCAAATGCTATTTCTAATTTTAGTTTTTTAAGGAATCTCCATAAGGTTCTCCATAGTGTCTATATCAATTTACATTCCCACAAGCAGTGCGAGAGGATTCCCTTTCTCCATACTCTCTCCAGCATTTATTGTTTATAGATTTTTTAGTGATGACCATTCTAACCAGTGTAAAGTGATACCTCATTGTAGTTTTGATCTGCATTTCTCTATAAATGAGTGACATTTAACATATTTTCATGTGTTTTTCGGCCATGTCTATGTCTCCTTCAAAAGCAGAGACATTACTTTGCCAACAAAGGTTCGCCTGGTCAAGGCTATGGTTTTTCCTGTGGTCATGTATGGATGTGAGAGCTGGACTGTGAAGAAGGCTGAGTGCCGAAGAATTGATGCTTTTGAACTGTGGTGTTGGAGAAGACTCTTGAGAGTCCTTTGGACTGCAAGGAGATCCAACCAGTCCATTCTGAAGGAGATCAGCCCTGGGATTTCTTTGGAAGGAATGATGTTAAAGCTGAAACTCCAGTACTTTGGCCACCTCATGCGAAGAGTTGACTCATTGGAGAAGACTCTGATGCTGGGAGGGAATGGGGGCAGGAGTAGAAGCGGGCAACAGAGGATGAGATGGCTCATGGCATCACTGACTCGATGGACATGAGTCTGAATGAACTCCGGGAGTTGGTGATGGAAAGGGAGGCCTGGCGTGCTGCAATTCATGGGGTCGCAAAGAGTCGGACACGACTGAGCGACTGATCTGATCTGATCTATGTGTTCTTTGGGAAAATGTCTGTTTAGGTCTTCTGCCCACTTTTTGATTAGAATGTTTGCTTTTCTGGGATTTTTTTAACAATTTATTTTAAGAAAAAATAAGTACAGTGATATTTCTAATGGCAATTTTCAACTGTCCTAGGCTTTCATTAGTAGAATGTGGCTCAAAATACTCTGAGAATCACTGTCCCACAGAGGTAGGAATACAGCAAACACTTTTGGCAGCCAACCCAGCAACTCTTCCTTCCACAGATTACTCATAAAACCTATACTTAGAACAGTATAAGTAGATAAAGAGAAAACTCTGCATTATGCAGCTTGTGTATAAATCCTTATAGCCAAGTCATCTAGTGCAAAACGCTTAAACTTTATACACTTTAGTTTTCACTTATGCAAAATGGAGATAAAATTATTTACCAAATATGGCTGTTGTGAGGATTAAATGAAATAATTACAAGCAAATAATTACAACAGCATCTGACTGACATGCTCAGGTTTAGCCATCATCATTATTATTGTTGTTGTTGTTGTTATTTGGCTGAGCCTCAGTGGAGGTGGGTCCTAGAAGAAAACTAATATTGTAAGTGTTTTAAACTTATCAATATAAATCAATTCATTTTATAGTAGTTGTTTCAGACAATGGTGTGTTATTCAATTCTGGCCAATAATATGCAAAAGAGTATCAGACCAGGGAATCAAAATGAGTTGCAAGGAAGATCTTCTTCTGCTAACAGATGTTACTCATTCTGTCAAGATGCTGAAGCTTCTACAAACATCAGGGGATTGTGAGTGTGAGGCTTTAACAATCGAAAGAATCTTGTCTGTACTGACATGAAGTTCATGCTGCTGCTAAGTCGCTTCAGTCGTGTCCAACTCTGTGCGACCCCATAGACAGTAGCCCACCAGGCTCCCCCATCCCTGGGATTCTCCAGGCAAGAACACTGGAGTGGGTTGCCATTTCCTTCTCCAGTGCATGAAAATGAAAAGTAAAAGTGAAGTTGCTCAGTTGTGTCTGACTCTTAGTGACCCCATGGACTGTGGCCCACCAGGCTCATCCATCCATGGGATTTTGCAGGCAAGAGTATTGGAGTGGGGTGCCATTGCCTTCTCCATAAACGATCCTAGAACTGTCCAAATGTAAAGGTTTTTGTAAATGAGATAAACATTTTTATTGTGTAAATAAATTTGCAATAAGCTTTCTGTTACTTGTGACCACAAGCATCTTGATTATTAGAATTAATACAAAATAATAAGAGCCTAGATGAAAGCAGATAGAGACAGGATAGAGAAGGTGGTTTTGAGAACATCAAAGATATGGACTATAAGGGACCCAGTGACCATTTGCATGTTGAGGGCAAGGACAGAGGGGAGTGTTTGTTGATGCCACTCCAATGAGTCATACAGGACAAAGGAAACTCACAATGTAAAGAGATGATACACTCAACAGGACTTGGGGAAGGAAGAAAGAGGGATCATCTAGAAAACTAATGTGTAGTAGCAGTAAGAAAAAAAAGCAGCAGAGGACACTTTCCTGGATACCCATAGCAAGACTTTCAAAGAAATCAGGACAGACTCAAATGCCACAGAAAATTCAGGTTGAATAAGGTCTAAGAATTGTACTTACCAATGACTTGGTCCCAAATTTACCTAAAAAACAGTTTTAGAAAAGTACTAAAAGGAAGCCATTCTGCAGCAGATAAAGGAGGAAGCTGAGGGTAAAAAAGTAAAAAAAGCTGGAGATTGGGAAATCTGGTTATAAAGTTTCAAGGAGAGATGAAATCATATTCACTTTTATAGCTTCAATACAGCACTTGGCATACCATCTATGCACAAGAGATATTTGCTGGGTAGATGAATAGATAAATGGACAGGTAGACAATGGATATGAAGTCCTCTTGTAGAACTGAGAACACCTAAGGATTCTAGGCTGAAACCTTCAAATTTATATAAGGCAGATACACTAGTTTTCTATCCCAGGTCTTGTACAAAGGTATCTAACAAACTAAAACTTCCTTCCAAAATCTGTCCAATTTAACTTAAGCAAGAAATTATAAGATGGAAGCTCCCTGAACAGAGGTAGACTGAAATGGTTGACCAAGACAGTGTTTTTACTTTTCAAATTAACTTGCCAAAATTTAAAAATCAAGAGATTTAACATAAAAGACTGGATTTCTGGGCTTGCTTGGAAAATCAGAAGTCCTGGAAGTACTTGCCCAAATTCCTACAAACTAGTTTTTCCATGAAGGATAAATTTGGCTCTCCAAACCCTCTTCCCATCATTTCCTGTCCAGCTCATCACCTTCAGGCACTGAGGTCAAGCATCAGCAAGGGTGACCAAAAAAAAAGGACCTGGATGCACTGTTCTTTTTTGTTTGTTTGTTTGCCTTTTCTGTAATTTTGTAGATGAATTAAAAGGAAAATAACTATTTACTTTACTATTTTACCTATCAAAATTGGGAAACCAAAGACAACCAGGGTGGTTATATGGTTTAAAAAAAATAAAGAAGAATATGGCAAGTTTCTTTGTTAAGTAAAGTTATTTGAAACTTGTAAATAAGACAAAAGGATGACTGATATACTTTCAAGGTCATACTAAAGCAGTAGTTAACAAGTCCGTCCAATACTTAATTATCTAAAAGATAATTTAATTACCTAGGTGATTCATTATTTCTTTAAGGGCTCTATCTTTATTTGACTTGCTTTTAACTATTGATTAGGACAACAATACTTGCTAACTTGCAGATTTTTTGCCTAGCAGAAACAAACATGATTTCTGAATCCAAAAGTTATAATTTTATTGCCCTATAAGACATCAACAACTGTTATCTCTAACAAGCTAAAATAAGCATGGTTTACTGACTAACTATGTAAATCTGTGTTCCTCAAGAGGTCTTCAAACAAACATCATCACTCTGCTGGTTCTATTCTTGATGATTTGCCTAAATTTTTAACATATTTGTTCTACATTTGTATACAACTCATAGTTTTAACTTTATAAAAAAATATAATTTGACAACTTTGAGAAAGATAGAACTTTTATATATGTTTATTGTTTACAGAAATTGAGTCTTTCTAGAAATAATATTTTCATTTCTATTAGCTGGTTGATGCACACTTATTTGCAGTCACTATGAAAATGAACACACAGATAAGAAACTAGATATTTCTTTAAGCAATTTTTTTTTCTACTTAATCTCAGTATAAGTGCATGTAATAAGGAATTTCCAAGAAAACTTGTTACTTCTATCAAAGCCTGGGGCAGAAGTAATTTCAAATAAAAGTGATGCTAGCCAAAACATGGAAGCAACCTAGATATATAATGGAATATTACTCAGCCATGAAAAAAATAAAATAATGCCATTTGTAGCAACATCGATAGACCTTGAAATTATCATAATAAGTGAAGTAAGTCAGAGACAAAAATTATATGATATCACTTATGTGTGATTTCTAAGAAATATATGCAAATGAATTTATTTGCAAAACAAATAGATTCACAGACTTAGAAAACAAACTTACATTACTGATGGGAGAGGGGTGAGAGGTAAATTAGGAAGTTGAGATTAACATATACACACTACTATATACAAACTAAACAACAAGGTTCAACTGTATAGCACAAGGAATTCTACTCAGTGTATATATTGTCTATCTGGGTTTCCCAGGTGGTGGTAGTAGTAAAGAACCTGCCTGCCAATGCAGGAGACATCAGAGATGTGAGCTTGTTTCATGGGCTAGGAAGATCCCTTGAGCAGGCATGACAACCCACTCCGGTATTCTTGCCTGGAGAATCCCATGGTCAGAGAAGCCTGGGGTCACAAAGAGTCAGACACAACTGAAGCAACTTAGCATGCATGCATGCATCATCTACCTATCTATACATATAACTGAACCACTCTTCTGTATACCTAAAAGTAAAATAATATTGTAAATCAAAACTGTACTTCAATTAAAAAACAGACTAAATAAATAACTAAATAAAAATGATGCTAGCTACTGACCACTTTACAATTCAGTCCATAAGACACTCTACTGTAATGGACATAGTATATGGTGACCAAGTTATGATTACAATTTAATGTTCAGACAAGGATGACCCAAGCTGAACTCTTCCCTTTTTTGCAAAAATGAAAGAATCTTTTTCTGAAGCTTCTCTGTAGTAAGGTAAGAAAGAAATTCTCACATTAAAGGGAAACTATACATAAATAGCTGTGGATTCACCACAGTTGGCAACTGGTGAGTATTGAATGCTGATGGTTAATGATCACTAAGTGACGGTGTGGGAATCCACTGTCAGTCTAAACCAAGAGTCACACTCATTCTTAAAAACAGCATAGCAGCAAGAAGACTACATGTAGCCTCCTTACTCTATGAATGCCAGGGAACTATTTTACAAATGCAGAGACAGTAATGCCACATCAATGCCAACCTGACTTAATAATAAGCAGCAATGTGATTTACATCCCTCTTGTGAGTTATTCTCCTTATACCTCCAATCACCAGGGTGTATATTCTCTGTCTTTGCTTTTCTTTCTTTGTGTTCTTGGAAGCTGCTCCCACAGACTGCATCACCCAAATTCCCATGTCTGTTTGCCAAAGGAAATACCAGCAGGAAGTTGAAAGGAAAAGAGGGTTAAGTGTATTTGATTCTGCCTTTCTCTATTTCATTCTTGCTTCTTCTTTGCTTTGATGGAATTACCCATGGTTGAGCTTCTTAACTGAATGCAGCTTTTGTCTGCAAGCTCTCTTCCACCACCCCAGCTTCATCTGCCCTTCAGCTCCAGGTGTAGTGATGCTCCCCACTTTTGCTAGTATCTGGGTGTCTTTACATCATATGCTGTTATCTCCAAATCCTGCTGTCACCACTGTAAGCAGCTCTTTCAGTAAAGACTCTCTATTCTGACTGAGCTGAAGTCTATATCCTACAATACTAATTGTGGTAGAAAAGTTTCACTGAATGTAAGTATCATGTAAAACTTTACATGATACTCAGATGGTTTAAATAACAACCACCACAAAAGCACCATATGGGTCCAACTAGTTACCTGATGTATGAGTTTCCTGTACCCAACTGAATAGGTTTGATTGATATCATTATTGATATAATTTTGGTTGAATTTTATCCTGCCAGCATTGACTCATATATGAAACGTTACCGATCCCCACTTATACTTTAAGGTACCCAAATTGGAATAATAATTTAACGTAATTTGCTTGCAGAAAAAAGGCATTTATAATACTTGAGCTGATATGGGAGGCTTTTTAATTGGTGTACAATTGCTTTGCAGTGTTGTATTAGTTTCTGCTGTACAACAAAATGAATCAGCCATATGTATACATATATGTCCTCTCTCTTGAGACTCTCTCCTGCCGACACACATCCCACCCATCTAGGTTATCACTGAGCAACAAGCTGAACTCCCTGGGCTACACAGCAAGATCCCACTAGCTATCTGTTTCACACATGGCACATAGATACCAATTCCAAAGAGAATTTCACCAAAGAAGACACACAGATGAGGCACATGGAGAGATGCTCAACATCACTGATTATCAGAGAAGTAGATCAAAACTGCAATAAGGTATCACTTTACATAAGTCAGGAAAAGACTTTTATAATAAAGGCTGGAGAGGATGTGGAGCCTTTTTTTAATAATTGAATTTGTTAAAGGAAGATGTACTTGTTTTATGGAATGTGAGACAGAGAGGAGTTAGGAATCCTCATAGCCACTACAATATTAAAGCTAGAATCTAGTGCTCCCACCTCTATTCACCTGCCCCCATTCCTGACCACGATCTAAATGTGACTATTTTGTTTGTACTGAGCCTTCTAAATGTCCAAGCGAGAGCAGTGATGGAGCAAGTGGAGAGAGTGAGAGATTATTTCTTCAAACTTTATTTATATTTACTGGATTGTGGATTTATTGATATGATACAATACCATATGTAATACAGCTCAATAAATAAGTAAGTCTTTACACAAGTATTTTTACTCCCAGTTAATGACATTTGTTCATATCCAATGAAACTCTATTTTAAATGTTGATGACTTTTTAGAGAAGCCCAAACCTTTCTCTAACCTCTGCACTCACGTCCCTCACCAGGACACCCATCAGGATCATTGCTGAGGATGTACAATCCTGCTCCCTGCTCCATGTCACTGGATAGTTGTTAAGTTTCTTCTCCTACCCTAGGACACTTTGAGGGCCGTGACAATCATGAGACGTCAGCAATGGACTAACAATGCTTTGGGAGAAAATACACGTAAGATCAAATTTTCATACAAATGTCAATTCTCCCCAAATAAAATTACCCTGAAATTAGTGATTCACATTAGATTTTAGCTGTGGCCAAGGGGAACAAAAGGGTTGAGACCACATAAAGCTTTGCACTCTCTTTTCCTTTATTTTCTAAACTGAAGGACATTGACCCCCAAGTGGTACAAAACCATTATTTCTAACATTTGGAAAGGAAACATTGGCTGTTTTGACACCTCTGTTTCCTCCCAGATGAAATCTCAGAGGATGTGAAGCAGTAACTTACAGTTCGAGCTACCACTTTCCAAGTTTTAATGCCAAACCCAAAAAGACTTCTGGGCCCAGCACCTGTTGTGCAGGTAGGGGAGACCAGACCTGGGAACAGTGATGTGTTAGATATTTTTCCCTTCACTTGGGAAAACCAGAGGCCTGCCTGCAGGGAAAGAGTCCTAAGTGGGATGAGTTGGGGGACTGGGATTGACATGTGTGCACTGCCCTGCATAAAGCAGGTAGCTGGTGGGAGCTCAGCTCAGTGCTATGTGATGACCTAGAGGTCTGAGGGGGTGGGGGGCGGAGGCAAGGGAGGTGCAAAGGAGACGGGACATACATATGCTTATGGCTGATTCTCAAGATTCTCTCAAGAATCTATCAAGTCTCTCAAGTCTTCTCAAGTCTCTCAAGAAGACTCTTGAGACTCCCTAGGACTGCAAGGAGATCAAACCAATCAATCCTAAAGGAAATCAGTCTTGAATATTCGTTGGAAGAACTAATGCTGAAGCTGAAACTCCAATATTTTGGCTACCTGATGAGAAGAACTGATTCATTGGAAAAGACCCTGATGCTGGAAAAGATTGAAGGTAGGAGGAGAAGGGGATGACAGAGGATGAGATGGTTGGATGGCATCACTGACTTGACGGACATGAGTTTCAGTAAGCTCCAGGAGTTGATGATGGGCAGGGAAGCCTGACGTGCTGCTGTCTCTGGGGTTGCAGAAAGTCAGACACAACTGAGTGATTGAACTGAACTGAACTGAACTGAATGGCCGATTCACTTCATTGCACAGCAGAAACTAACACAACATTGTAAAGCAACCATATCCCAATTTTTCAAAAAGTCCATAGTTTCTCAAAGTGAAAAGTATCATGAACGGTGAGAGGGTAGTAAAGCATGTTTTACTCATAGTTACTTTATTCATTACAAAACCAGTCTGTTTTTTGTTGTTGTTTTATAGTTGCCAGTTGTGTCTGACTCACTGAAAATCCATGGACTGTTGTCTGATAGGCTCCTCTGTCCATGAGGTTTTTCTGGTAAGCATATTGGAGTGGATTGCCATTTCCTTCTCCAGAGGAATCTTCCTGACCCAGGGATCAAACTTTTAAACCAATGGCTCCTGCACTGGCAGGCATATTCTTTTACCACTGAGCCACTTGGGAAGCCCAAGCATTTGAATATCTTAAAACTTTGCTCTAATTTTTATACTATTCATTTCATTATACAATAGACATTTTTCCATTTTTAAAGAATTAATATTGATCAAATTGCATTGCTCTGTTTCTATTACAAATCATCCATCATGCCAAGCCTCATCCATTCATCCAATATTTAGAGAGTGCCTAGTGCTCAGATGTTCCCTTGTGACCAACTCTTTGTGACTCCATGGACTTTAGCCCACCAGGCTTCTCTTGCTTATGGAATTTCCCAGGCAAGAATACTGGAGTGGGTTGCCATTTTCTCCTCCAGGAAATCTTCCTGATCCAGGGATTGAACCTACTCTCTGTCATATGACAGGCACTATTCAAAGCATTGGAGGACATGGGGAGAAGAAGCAGGAACAGACCTAGTAGGAGTACAGACCTCCTCAGCTAAGTCTGTTTTAGTCAGTTCTGGCTACTATAACAAAAATACCATACACTGGATTGTTTCAACAACAAACTTATATTTCTCACAGTTCTGGAAGCCTGAAAGTCCAAAATCCAGGAGCAGAGACCCAGTGTCTGGTTGTGTCCTCAAACAGCCAAGAAAGAGACCATCTCTTCTCTCAAAAAAAAAAAAAAAGATCTCATTTGTGGGTGCACCACTCTTACGATCCAATTACTACAAAAATCCCTGCCTCCAAATATCATTGCATTAGGGATTTAGGCTTCAACATTAATTTGGGGGGACATGCATAGTTCGTCTATAGCAAATGAATATTTGAGTCAAACTCACAGGAGGCAAGAAGATGCACAGAGCACCTACAGATGAGGAGCGGGTCCAGGCAGTGGCAACTGCTGGCACAAAGACGTGACTGAGAGTGGAGGAACAACAAACATGCTGGTTTAACTTGAGAGCAAGGGAGAGTGAGGAAGGGACAGTGAGAGTTTAAATAGGGAACAGAGGGAGGCTCCAGGTTACGCAGCTACTTGTAGACTACTGCAAAGAACACCACAACTGGAAAATGACTACAAAGATTTCTCTTTTTTTAAATTGGGATATAGTTGCTTTACAATGTTGTGTTAGTTTCTGCTGCACAACAAAGTGAACCAGCTGTATGTATACATATATCGCATTCCTCTTGGCTCTCCCTCCCACTCCTACATCCCACCCCTCTCGATCACCACAGAGCACCAAGCTAAGCTCCCAATGCTTTACAACAGGTTCTCACTAGCTATCTATTTTACACATGGCAGTGCACATCTGTCACATGAAGCTCACTATCAAAAAAATAAAATAACAACAACCCAATCAAGAAATGAGCAGAAGATCTAAATAGACATGTCTCCAAAGAAAACATACAGATGGCCAAGAGAAGCATGAAAAGATGCTCATCATCACTAATTATTAGAGAAATACAAATCAAAGCAACCACAAACATTCTTGTATTTATCCTCCTGACATTTTTTCTATATTTACACACCTACATGGTTTCACAAAATGGTAAGCATATTAGAGATACTCTGTCCTATTGATTAATGATATTTTAAAATTACTTCCCCAAGATATGAAAAACATTCTCTATCAACACATTTAAAGTCTGCAAAATATTCTATGTATCCTTCCAATGGACATGCTTGAAAACACTGATTTACTCCTGGCATATTCCTGGAATAAAGATACAATGAGTTTCACACTTTATATCCAAACACTCTCTTGTTGTGTCTGTTTGATTTGAGGAAATTAAGAAAAAATTTTTCTTTAAACCTCATTTGGGAATTAATGATCTTTTCAGTGTGGGTCTTCTACTTTGCCAGTCAATGAATCCCCCCGAGGGCCACCTAGGGGAATAACTCAATGTGCAACCACTGAGTTAGATGTGCAGTCACCAGATCTGTCCCTGGAATCAAGTTATCTTCAATAAAATTCTTAGGGTGAACACTGCACTCCTTCATGTGATTATCATAGTAAACAACACAGAACTAAATCAATTTAATAGGGGTAACCCTTGTTCTTCTGCCTGGTATCTGACAACTAGAAAAAAATCCCAAGAAGCAATGCTATTCTAAAGGTGACAGCTATCAAAATTCATGGATGTGCCTACAGGGATGTAACCAGTCTTTCACAGCTGTAGATGGAAACTTTAAAACTTAGACCTAAATCTGGGACAAATTTCTTAAACTCAATTTTCTCCATGAACAATAAGAGCATGGTATTCACTAACTTGGCAGACACCGTCAGGCACTGATCTATGATATATCCAGAAATAGCAAATATTGTTACAAGAAACCTTGACTTATTTTCCAAAGAAAAGAGAAAGGAAGTAGCGAAAGTGCCATTTATATGGATATTTGAGAGCAAAGAGTTTTAAAAGCTTTGTTTTATTTTTAAATAAAATGTATAGATGTGTATTGTGACATAAGAACAGCTGGCAAATTTAACATAATAATGTAAACATCTGTTTCTATTCGTATGTCAAAACAAGCACATCAGATGGTAATGTTTAAAAACTCAGATGCCTCTTAAAATAGTGCTCTGAAGTAAATGACACAATCAGAAAGAGGGAATGAGGAAAAGGAGCAAATAACTCCTTGAACTGTGCCCCCAACTCTCTTTAATGCCATATCACATTCCTTTGCCAATCATCTTAAATTCAGTTGCATTTTAATAGCTGCTTTTACATAATGGGAAATTTCCTTTCAATTCTCTTTCCCCAGTGCTGTGCAAAATTGATATAGGGCAGACATTGCTTGACATGCAATTCTCCAGCCCCTTCTGAAATTCTGCTGAACTTTCTCTTTAGAGCAAATAAAACAGGTAAACTCAATGGCCATAGAATTGGAACTATTAAATTCAGCGGCATAAAATAAGGCTCTAAAGGAGATAACTTTCCACTCAGAAAGACCTTTAAAAAAAAAGTCCACATCCTTAAGCAATTACCTTGGCAGTTGGAGCACAAACAAATTTGAGGGTGGCAATAACGGTTCTTTTCACCGGACAAATACATCCCCAGCAAAAGAGAAGGCATTGCTAATAGATGCACAGAAGGGCATCATTCTTCTGAATTTGATATAATTTCAAGGACACATCTGTTCATGCCAAATATGTACCCTTTTGGATCCTTTTATTGGACCCTTTATTGGACCCTTTTATTCAGATTTACAAAGTAAATATTCTCATTTGGAGGAGAAAAATTTGGTTTTTTCTTTTGCCCTTGGATGGATTAATGCCTTTGTTTGTATTGATAAAAAGGAGTGTTAACTTTTAGGAAGGAGGAAACAGTACCTTGAGTCTGCCACCTTTGACCACGTGCTGTCCTATACTAGAAATGCACAGCAGGCCCCAGTGAGATTTGAACTCACAACCCTACCATGTGATCTAGCAATTCCACTCCTGGGTGTATATACCAAAAATAAATAAATAAATAAATAAATAACACTTATTTGCAAAGATATATTCACCCTGATGTTCAGTGAAGCACTATTTACAATAGCCAAGACAGGGAAACAGCCAAAATGCCCACCAACAGATGAATGCATTATGAAGATGTGGTACATATATACACAATGGAATATTACTCTGACATGAGAAAAATGAAAAACTGTCATTTGCAGCATTATGGATGGACCTAGGGATTATCATACTAACTGAAGTGACAGAGAGGGAGACAAAAAATAGCATATCACTTACATGCAGAATATAAAAATAATGCAATGAATGTGTATACCAAACAGAAACAAACTTCTGGAGATAGAAAACACACTTCTGGCTCCAAAGGAAAGAAGGAAGTGGGGAGAGACAAAATAGGGTTATGGGAATAAAAGATACAAACTATTAGATAAGCAACAAGAATATACTATGTAGCACAGTGAATTATACATGATTTTGCAACAATCTATGAAATACAATCTGCAAAATTACTAAATGACTATGCCATACACCTACAACTAACACAATATTTTAAAGCACCCATACTTAATAAAATAAAACAAATTTAGAAAGAAAGATAAAGATTGCACTTGGAATATCCAGAAAGACTGAAGGAAAGGAAAAATAACATCAATAGATTAGAGTTGTTTTTTAATAAAACAAAATATTAATTGTAAACAAATGAATAAGTATATGAGAGGTCATGACACAATTTTTAATTGCTTATATATATTTTTAAACTTTACAGTGAGATGTTATAAAAAAAATAGAATCAGAAACTCTCTTTGAGTTAATCATAAAATAACATACAAAGATAGCCTGTAGGATAGGACAGAATATTTTGAAATAATAGATGTGACAAGTGTACAGTATCAAGAATGTATCAAGAACTCTTACAACTCAACAATACACATACAAATAATACAATAGAAATGATAAATCCTTTGCTATGAAAAGATGTTCCACATCATTAATTATTAGGAGAATACAAATACAAATCACAGTGGCATGTCAATCCACACCCACTAGGATGACCATAATAAAAAAGAAAAACACTAACAAGTGTTGGCAAGTATGTGGAGAAATTGGATGCTATCAATACTGCTCATAAAAATGTAAAATGGTAAAATGGAAGACAGACTGGCAATTATAAGTTAAACACAGAATTACCATATGATACAGCTATTTCACCTCTAAGTGTACATGCCAAATTACTGAAAACTTATGTTCACTCAAAAGCTCACATGTGTTATATATAGAAGCCAAAAAGTGGAACTAATTCAAATCTTCAGTCACTAATAAAAAAATAAACAAAAAAAATGTATATGCAAAGGAATATTTTCCAGCCATAAAAGGATGACGTACTGATAAATGTTACTGCAAGAATAAATCATGAAAATGTTATAAGTGACATCAGAAACAAAAGGCAGTGTATATCCCAGTTTTGTATTTAATAAATGTCCAGAATTGGCAGATCCATAGAGATAAAAAGTAGATTAATGTGTGAAAGGACTTTGGAGTAAAGGGGAATGGAGAGAGATGATATGGGCTTGGGGTTTTATTTAGGGTTGTTCTGAAATTAAAGATTGATAATAGTCAACTGAATATATTAAGATCATTGAAAATGTTGGACCTTATGGTATTGGGATACATCTAGGTAATGGAAAAAAAAGAAAAAAGAAAAGTCAAACACAAGCATCTAAAATTGAGAAGAGTATATACACAGTCTGGAAGTGACTTTATTGGCCTGACCATAAAGATGGTCATTTAGCTTTGGCTATCTCAGTCAGTTAATCTTACAGGCCCAAAAATGATGGTGTGTATGGTTCTTCAGCAAATGTTTGGAGGAAGCAGCATGAGACAGCAGAAGAGAGGATTTGGATGTATAGACAGAAGCTTTCCACCATTACAGAACGGTCTACTGGACCCACTGGGATAGACAGAGGCAGAAATAGCATGAGAAAGAGAAGAGATATTCATCCATGCACGGGAAGAGGACAGAGTGGGTCTGTTTTGCACAGGCTGAATGATGATCTGGGAGACAGGACATCCTCAGAGAGAAAGACTTATAGACCTGGAATGGCCACACCCTGGGCCTCAGCACTTCCAGTGAAGACCCAGATTTTGGTCCGCATCACCCAGGAGTTAGTAGTGGAAGCATTTGCCTGGACAATGAAAACATCTTAAAAAATAAATCTGAATATGTCGTATCTGTTTTGATGTGAATAACCCTTTCATTATGACTTAGGTCATCAGGGAAAGATCTATGACATTAGTGTGGCCTGAAAAAATATCTAGGATGCAGCTTTGATCAGCCTGCTGGGCCATCAGGTGCCACTTAACTCCTCTTGAATCTGCATGCATGTTGAAGTGCTTGCTACTTTTCTAAAAGTTCATCCTCCATCTTTTCTTTGGATCTCAGCACACTTTGCGTCCTCAGATGGGTACCTTGGTTTCCTCGTGTAAAAGGAGGTAGTAATAGACCTTTCCTCATAGGGTTACTGTAATGGCTGATAAAGATAAGTGCATGGAACAAGTATATAGTTGTTGTTGTTGTTGCTCAGTCACTCAGTCATATCCGACTCTTTGTGACCCCATGGACTGTGGCACACCAGGCTTCCCTGTCCTTCACCAACACCCAGAGCTTGCTCAAACTCATGTCCATTGAATCAGTGATGCTATCTAACCATCTTGTCCTCTGTCATCCCCTTCTCCTCCTACATTCAATCTTTCCCAGCATCAGGGTCCTTTCTAATGAGTCACTTCTTCGCATTAGGTGGCCAAAGTATTGGAGCTTCAGCTTCAGCATCAGTCTTTCTAATTAATATTCATCACTGACTACCTTTAGGATTGACTGATTTGATCTCCTTAAGAGTTTTTTCCAACACCACAGTTCAAAAGCATCAGTTCTTCAGCATTCAGCTTTCATGGTCCAACTCTCACATCCATACATGACTACTGGAAAAACCATAGCTTAAGGAGTATAAAAAAGATTACAAAGCAGCTGTGCTAGATTGTTAACAAATGAAAAAGGGCTAAAGTGCTGCCTCAGCTAAGGGAGTATCTGAGCTCCAGAGACCATTCCCAGATGAAGGATTAGATGTTGAGGATGTGTAGGCCTTATACCAGGCTTCTGGGAGGATATGGCTTTTTTTCTCCTTCTCCACCTCCTCTCCCTCCCTCCTCCCCTTCTTCCTCCTCCTTCTCCCTCTCCCCCTCCTTTTCTTTCTTCATTTAATTAAGGGAAAGTGTTTTTTCTTTTCTTTTTAATTAAAGGAGAGCTTTTCAGATCTATTCTCAAATTACTCATTAACATTGCTCACTTAAGATAAGATAAGCTTCACTGAAATTGTCAGAAAAGTCAGCATTGAATAAGTGGAGAGATAACTTTGGATTCAAAATCAGGGCATCCAGCCTATAAAATACCTGACCAGTGCTTCTCAAAATTGCCAAGGTCATCAAAACCAAAGAAGAGCCAAGAAACTGTCAGACAGGAGGAGCCTTAAGGAGACATGACAAGCAAATGTAACATGGGATTCTGGTTGGGATCCTGGAGCAAAAAGAGACATAAGGTTGGAACTAAGAAAATCTAAATAAACTCTGGACTTTTGTTATATCAATATGGATTCATAACTAATGTATCATGTTTATATAGGACATTAATAATAGGGATCCAGAGTATATGGGAACTCTTTAATTTTATTTTTTTTCTGAAAATCTAAAACTATGCTAAAAAATAAAGACTACTAAAAAATTAGGTATTCATAATTGCCAAAATTTGGAAGCAAACAAGATGTCCTCCATTAGGTGAATGGCCAAAGAAAACGTGATACATTAATTAAAATACAATATTATTTGGCATTAAATTGTCCTAGCAAGCCATGAAAAGACATGGAGGAGACTTACATACATATCACTAAATAAAAGAAGCCAATCTGAAAATGCTACATAACTGTATGATTGCTGAATGCATGGTGCACGAGGTATTTGGAAAATATTTGTACTTTCCTTTCAATTTTGCTATAAAGAATAGTTCTAGAAAAGAATAGTCTTTAATAAAAACAGAATATCTGAGTTGTATAAACACACCCACCACTGCAGCAAAGTAGATGCATGACTCTGTAGCTTAGATTCATCAACCTTCCTGAGGTGATTTCCTCATGCAAAGTCATAGTTGAAAGGAACAAAATTTGCTCTTTCACAAAGTTCTAGAATGTCATGATTTTAAATAAAGAAAAGAAAGACTCAACTCATAAATAATGAACTAGCTGTATCAGGAACCAAATCTTACTTTTTTGGAACCAAGTCTTAATTTGGAAATTGAGAAAAATGAACATGTGTGTGTGTGTGTGTGTGTGTCTAATGATAAGATGCTGTCAGGGATCTGAGTAGGTTTCAGCCTTAAAGAATGTCACTTCTTGACTCATACATTTATGACGCTTCAGAGGTTGAGTGGAGAAAGACCACATGAGCCATAGTTGTCACCCTGAGTTCATTGATTCAGGGTCGAAGGAAATATTTTAGAGAACTTTTATTTTTTTTCTTAAAACCTATATATATATATATATATATATATATATATATATATATATATTTCTAGGAGTTTCTGATATAACAAGTTTCTGCAGTGTTTTGCCTACAATTTTTTAAATTAATTTTTTAATTGGAAAATAATTACTTTACAATTTTGTGGTGGTTTTTGCCATACATTGACATGAATCTGCCATGGGTGTACATGTATCCCCCCATCCTGAGCCCCGCTCCCTCCCCATCCCATCCCTCCAGGTTGTCCCAGAGCACTGACTTTGAGTGCCCTGCTTCATGCATTGAATTTGCACTGGTCATCTAATTTACATATGGTAATATACAAGGAATGATGCTAAAGCTGAAACTCCAGTACTTTGGCCACCTCATGCGAAGAGTTGACTCATTGGAAAAGACTCTGATGCTGGGAGGGATTGGGAGCAGGAGGAGAAGGGGACGACAGAGGATGAGATGGCTGGATGGCATCACTGACTCGATGGGAGTCTGAGTGAACTCTGGGAATTGGTGATGTACAGGGAGGCCTGGTGTACTGCGCTTCATAGGGTCGCAAAGAGTCAGACACAACTGAGCAATTGAACTAAACTGAACAGAGAAGGCAATGGCACCCCACTCCAGTACTTCTGCCTGGAAAATCCCATGGGTGGAGGAGCCTGGAAGGCTGCAGTCCGTGGTGTCGCTGAGGGTTGGACACGACTGAGCGACTTCACTTTCACTTTTCACTTTCATGCATTGGAGAAGGAAATGGCAACCCACTCCAGTGTTCTTGCCTGGAGAATCCCAGGGATGGGGGAGCCTGGTGGGCTGCCGTCTATGGGGTCACACAGAGTCGGACACGACTGAAGTGACTTAGCAGCAGCAGAACTGAATATACATGTTTCAGTTTTATTCTTTAGAGAACTTTTAAATGAACTCAACATCATTGCCCTTTCAGAAACATACAATTCGATGACTCAGACCAGAACAGAGAACCTCAAGAGAGGTTAGTAAATAAGTAACTAAAGTAGCTCAGTCATGTAGATCTCTTTGCAACCCCATGGATTGCAGCCTACCAGGCTCCTCTGCCGATGGTATTTTCCAGGCAAGAGTACTGGAGTGGGTTACCATTTCCTTTTCCAGGGGATCTTCTGGACCCAGGGATCAAACCTGGGTTTCCAGCATTGCAGACAGATGTTTTACCATCTGAGCCACCAGGGAAGCCCAAGAGAGGTTAGGCGGAGAAATTAGCTTTTTCAGATCAGATCAGATCAGATCAGTAGCTCAGTCGTGTCCGACTCTTTGCGACCCCATGAACCGCAGCACGCCAGGCCTCCCTGTCCATCACCAGCTCCCGGAGGTCACTCAGACTCGCATCCATCGAGTCAGTGATGCCATCCAGCCATCTCATCCTCTGTCGTCCCCTTCTCCTCCTGCCCTCAATCCCTCCCAGCATCAGAGTCTTCTCCAATGAGTCAACTTTTCGCATGAGGTGGCCAAAATACTGGAGTTTCAGCTTGAGCATCATTCCTTCTAAAGAAATTCCAGGATTGATCTCCTTCAGAATGGACTGGTTGGATCTTCTTGCAGTCCAAGGGACTCTCAAGAGTCTTCTCCAACACCACAGATCAAAAGCATCAATTCTTCAGTGCTCAGCCTTCTTCACAGTCCAGCTCTCACATCCATACATGACCACAGGAAAGACCATAGCCTTGACTAGGTGAACCTTTGTTGGTAAAGTAATGTCTCTGCTTTTGAATATGCTATCTAGGTTGGTCATAACTTTCCTTCCAAGGAGTAAGCGTCTTTTAATTTCATGGCTGCAGTCACCATCTGCAGTGATTTTGGAGCCCAGAAAAACAAAGTCTGACACTGTTTCCACTGTTTCCCCATCTATTTCCCATGCAGTGATGGGACCAGATGCCATGATCTTCGTTTTCTGAATGTTGAGCTTTAAGCCAACCTTTTCACTCTCCACTTTCACTTTCATCAAGAGGCTTTTTAGCCCCTCTTCACTTTCTGCCATAAGAGTCGTGTCATCTGCATATCTGAGGTTATTGATATTTCTCCCAGCAATCTTGATTCCAACTTGTGTTTCTTCCAGTCCAGCATTTCTCATGATGTGCTCTGCATATAAGTTAAATAAACATGGTGACAATATGCAGCCTTGACGTACTCCTTTTCCTATTTGGAATCAGTCTGTTGTTCCATGACCAGTTCTAATTGTTGCTTCCTGACCTGCATACAGATTTCTTAAGAGGCAGATCAGGTGGTCTGGTATTCCCATCTCTTTCAGAATTTTTCATAGTTTATTGTGATCCACACAGTCAAAGGCTTTGGCATAGTCAATAAATCAGAAATAGATGTTTTTCTGGAACTCTCTTGCTTTTTCCATGATCCAGCAGATGTTGGCAATTTGATCTCTGGTTCCTCTGCCTTTTCTAAAACCAGCTTGAACATCAGGAAGTTCACGGTTCACATATTGCTGAAGCCTGGCTTGGAGAATTGTGAGCATTACTTTACTAGCGTGTGAGATGAGTGCAATTGTTCGGTAGTTTGAGCACTCCTTGGCATTGCCTTTCTTTGGAATTGGGATGAAAACTGACCTTTTCCAATCTTGTGGCCACTGCTGAGTTTTCCAAATTTGCTGGCATATTGAGTGTAGCACTTTCACAGCATCATCATTCAGGACTTGGAATAGCTCCACTGGAATTCCATCACCTCCACTAGCTTTGTTCGTAGTGATGCTTTCTAAGGCCCATTTGACTTCACATTCCAAGATGTCTGGCTCTAGGTCAGTGATCACATCATCATGATTATCTGGGTCTTGAAGCTCTTTTTTGTACAGTTCTTCTGTGTATTCTTGCCACCTCCTCTTAATATCTTCTGCTTCTGTTAGGTCCACACCATCTCTGTCCTTTATTGTGCCCATCTTTGCATGAAATGTTCCTTTGGTATCTCTGATTTTCTTGAAGAGATCCCTAGTCTTTCCCATTCTGTTGTTTTCCTCTATTTCTTTGCATTGATCACTGAAGAAGGCTTTCTTATCTCTTCTTGCTATTCTTTGGAACTCTGCATTTAGATGTTTATATCTTTCCTTTTCTCCTTTGCTTTTCACTTCTCTTCTTTTCACAGCTATTTGTAAGGCCTCCCCAGACAGCCATTTTGCTTTTTTGCATTTCTTTTCCATGGGGATGGTCTTGATCCCTGTCTCCTGTACAATGTCACGAACCTCATTCCATAGTTCATCAGGCACTCTATCTATCAGATCTAGGCCCTTAAATCTATTTCTCACTTCCACTGTATAATCATAAGGGATTTGATTTAGGTCATACCTGAATGGTCTAGTAGTTTTCTCTACTTTCTTCAATTTCAGTCTGAATTTGGCAATAAGGAGTTCATGGTCCGAGCCACAGTCAGCTCCTGGTCTTGTTTTTGCTGATTGGATAGAGCTTCTCCATCTTTGGCTGCAAAGAATATAATCGATCTGATTTCGGTGTTGACCATCTGGTGATGTCCATGTATAGAGTCTTCTCTTGTGTTGTTGGAAGAGGGTATTTGCTATGACCAGTGCATTTTCTTGTCAAAACTCTATTAGTCTTTGCCCTGCTTCATTCCGTATTCCAAGGCCAAATTTGCCTGTTACTCCAGGTGTTTCTTGACTTCCTACTTTTGCATTCCAGTCCCCTATAATGAAAAGGACATCTTTTTTGGGTGTTAGTTCTAAAAGGTCTTGTAGGTCTTCATAGAACCTTTCAACTTCAGCTTCTTCGGCGTTACTGGTTGGGGCATAGACTTGGATTACTGTGACATTGAATGGTTTGCCTTGGAAACGAACAGAGATCATTCTATCGTTTTTGAGATTGCATCCAAGTACTGCATTTCGGACTCTTTTGTTGACCATGATGGCCACTCCATTTCTTCTGAGGGATTCCTGCCCACAGTAGTAGATATAATGGTCATCCGAGTTAAATTCACCCATTCCAGTCCATTTTAGTTCGCTAATTCCTAGAATGTCAACATTCACTCTTGCCATCTCTTGATCTGTGCTCGTTGAGCCACCTTTGCCCCCAGGGGTAGCTCCTGCTTGATCGTGGTGCTTGATCCTTCGAATGTGCTGTTGAATTCTCATTTTGCTAGTATTCTGCTGAGTAGTTTTGCATGTATTTTGCACTAAGCACGGCCGAGAAGAGCTACCCCACGACCGAGGTCAGGAAGGGCGGCGGTGAGGAGAGACCCCTCGTCCAAGGTAAGGTGCGATGGCTGTGCTTCGCTGGCCGGGAGCAGCCAGGAGCAGCCGGGATGAGATACCCCACGCCCAAGGTAAGAGAAACCCAAGTAAGACAGTAGGTCTTGAAAGAGGGCATCAGAGGGCAAATACACTAAAACCATTCTCACAGATATCTAGTCAATCTAATCACACAAGGACCACACCCTTGTCTAACTCAATGAGATTAAGCCATGCTTAATGGGGCAACCTGGGATGGGCGGGTCATGGTGGAGAGATATGACAGGGTGTGGTCTGCTGGAGAAGGGAATGGCAAACCACTTCAGTATTCTTGCCTTGAGAACCCCATGAACAGTATGAAAAGACAAAATGATAGGATACTGAAAGAGAAACTTCCCAGGTCAGTAGGGGCCCAATATGCTACTGGAGATCAGTGGAGAAATAACTCCAGAAAGAATGAAAGGATGGAGCCAAAACAAAAAGAATACCCAGCTGTGGATGTGTCTGGTGATAGAAGCAAAGTCCGATGCTGTAAAGAGCAATATTGCATAGGAACCTGGAATGTCAGGTCCATGAATCAAGGCAAATTGGAAGTGGTCAAACAAGAAATTAGCTTTTTACTGGTCATTTAAAGATCACTTTTCACTGAAAGGCAGAAGGAAATAAAAAAGAAAAAGTCAACTTAGATGAGATTGGAATTTAAAAGATTTATCTCTCTAGGACAGAAAAGATTCCAAGCCTGTTCATTTAATTTGAGTCAAAATTCTGAAATGCAAGATGAAGAGGTGAAATCAGGGATGTTAATCCATAGTTTCCTTTTTCTTGGACTAATCTGCAAAGGAACCCTTGCTTAGGAGCAAACAACCAAAAAGCTTTTCAAAATTTTCTTTTCAAACCAGAACCTCAAAAGCAAATGCTCTCAAATATACCTAACTTTCTACTGACAATTTTTCTTTCTTTTTAATAGGAATCATTCTGTGGTTCTCCAGACTATCTAAATAGTCCTTAGTGATAGCAAGACATGTATTGACCACCTGGGAGTATGTTGAGTACTTTTCTTCTGTCTAAATCCTCAGATGAAAGAATGGAGGCCCTAAAATTCCCCCTCCAGGTTCACATTCTAGCCTTACTTCTAAACAGATAAGTGATTTTGAGCAAATTACTTGGCTTCTCTTCTACCTCAGTTTCATTGGCTTAAAAATGGAAGCAATATTTTATCTAGGAAATTTGCCTTAACACAGCAGAAACCTGTACAAAGAACCCACAGCAGTACTCAGCACTCTTCACTCCCCTGGAATGCTCACCCAGGAAACAACTGAAAGTAAAAGCTTTTCACCATCTGTTCAACAAGTACAGCCTTGGGATGAGGACGTTAGCATTCACAGCACATTTGCCCAAACTCCCTGTATCTGGACCTAGTGTGGATTTCTGGTTCCTAGGCTGAACAGCCCCATTCTGAGTAACAAACACATCATTACTTTCCATATGCTTTATACCCTGCTTGGTTTGAGAGAAGTTTGATCTCTTTGAGATGATTTGAAAAAACTTAGGTGCATATTTTAAAGGTTAATTCACAACTGAGATTTTTTTTTTCCTATATTCAAATTCTTCAGGTACAACCCGAGGGGTTCTGCAGTCAGCTTGTCTTGGCCCAAGATGGCAGATTGGTAATTGTTCAGTAACTTTGTGAACTGGTTGTGAAATAGAATCATTACTAAAATCTAAATCATATAAAATTACAATAAATAAATCAGATTAAAAATAAAAATAATATTCAAACTATTGATTTTTCAATTATTTTATTGTATTTCATAACTACCTGTGCTCTTGAGGTGATTCTTTCTATTTTAAGTAAGCAGCATGAAAACCATAGGACAGTGGTGCTTCCTGTCTTGAACCAGCTTCATCTTCAGTGGTATCACATTGATAGCATATGATCAGACACAGCGAGTACATCACACCATGGTGATTGACAGCACTGACAATAATCACCACCATCACTGATTGTCTAAATTTCAGAAAGTATTCCAGACAGAAAACTATAATTCGGAAAGATACATGCACCCCAATGTTCATGGCAGCACTGTTTACAATAGTCAAGACATGGGAGTAACCTAAGTGTCCATCAACAGATAAATGGATTGAGGAGATGTGCTACATTTATACAATGGGATATTATTCTGCCATAAAAAAGAATGAAAGAATGCCTTTTGTAGCAACACTTGTATGGGCCTGGAGATTATTTTACTAAGTGAAGTAAGACAGAGAGAGAAAGACAAATATGATATCACTTACATGTAGAATCTAAAATAATGGCACAAATGAACTTATTTACAAAACAGAAATAGACTCTTAGACACAGAAAACAAACATGATTACTAAAGGAGAAAAGAAAGAGGGATAAATCAGACACTTTGGATTAACAGATACACATGACTTTATATAAAAATATCAATAGATAATCAACAAGGGCCTATACACAATTTCCTACAGTCTATAAAGAAAAAGAAGCTAATGAAGACTATATATAATATGTATAACTGAATCACTTAACTATACATCTGAAACTAACACATTATAAATCAACTCTAATTTTAAAAATTAAATTAATTTTTTAAAAATTTGGTCAAAAAAGTATTAAATAAAATGCAATTATACAGATAAAGCTTAGAAGTGTGTCATACTGCATCTATTACATTTAAATAACACAGAAAATTTATGAAATGTTCTACTAGTATTTGAAAACTATTATCTGATTCACCAAACATGTTGCTCACACCATTGACAAACAAGTGAAGTTTCAACATCTGTCTTCATTGCTTCATATACCTCTTAGTCATTAACATGAATGAAAATATCAACCAACATTCATACTCTTTTGGAGCAATACTCTTTTATCAACTATAACCACAGGTTGACTATGCATATCAGAATTTGGCAAAGATCAACAGAGTCAGACATGACTGAATGACTGAACTGAACTGAACAAGGACATTCCATGATTTGAAGAGTAAGATATATGTTTACTATTGTCTATAAGTATGCATTTGCTATGCATTCTTAGATAAGTAAATTTATAATAAACCCATATATATGCCCATGTGCACATTTTTGGAGAGTTTGATTTTAAACATTTACCATGGACACTGAAAAAATTGTGTCTGTATGTTATTTCCATGCATTATAGTGAAATGATTCATATCTTTTCAACTATTGTGATCTTTATCAATATTTCTATCAAATCATACACATACACGATCATTTCAAACTGTGTCCACGTATATGCCATTTTACTGTAGAAAGGGGCGTGGGGTTTGATATTTCACTATATGCAGGTGAGCATGGTGATTTGCCAGAAATGGGTATGTTCTAAAGACAGGCTGCTGGGTTTAAATCCCAGCCCTGCCATTACAAGCTAATGTCTACAGGCAAATTACTCATTCACTCCAAGACACATCAAAATATAAAAAAAATTCTGGAGCTTAAGAATAAAACAGAACAAATTTTTAAATTACAATGCTGAGTCTATTTATTTGCTAGGTCAGGGAATATTCATTTGTAAAGAAATTCATTAAATAGTGCACTGAGAAGGAGAAAATGGAAGTTTTTCAAGAGGTTGTAGATTGTGCCAACTCAATAATGAAGTCCAGACCTGGGAGGAAGGGAATGAGTCCGTAAGTCTACACACTGTGGGTTATAAGCAATCCCACTTGTTCATGGTTCAGACAAGTCTCTTCAACTAGATTCAGTAACAGTCATTTAAAGTCCATTGTCTCTTATCAGCTTCAGCTGATTAGAATCACTGGTGAGAAAACACAACAGTCAAGTCTCTTGTGTTTGTTTTCTTATGTTTCTATGCTTTGTCATATAACATCACTTGAAATGACATATTACCTGGATAAAACTCTAATTTGAAAAGATACACATACCCCAGTTTTCATAGGAACACTATTTACAGTAGCCAAGACACAGAAGCAACTTAAATGTTCATTGACAGGTGAATGGATAAAGAAGATATGATATATACATACAATAGAATAGTACTCATCCATTAAAAAGAACAGGTAGTGTCATTTTCAGCAATGTGAATGGACCTAGAGATTATCATACTAAGTAAAGGAAGTCAGACAGAGAAAGGCAAATACTGTATGATATCATTTATACGTAGAATCCAAACAACACAAATGAGCTTATTTACAAAAAAAAAAATAGACTCTCAGACAATTTATGGTTACCAAAGGGGAAATGGGTAGGGCAATAAATTAGGAGTTTGGGATTAATAGATATACAACACTATATATAAAATGGATAACCAATAAAGACTTAATATGTAGCACAGTGAAATATATTTAGTACTTCATAATTAAGTATAATGGAAATGATTCAGGGAAATATATGCATATATTCAGAATATATATATGTATATTCAAATGTTTAAAAATTGTATTGAATATATATATATGTGTACATATATATTCAAATGTTTAAAAATTCTAGAAGGGAAACATAGTTTCACTCTATTGAAAACAGATTAGCCTAAACCAGTGATGTGACAGGAGGCCCAAAATTATCAGCAAAAAGTACATCTATGGCATATGTGTGTCACATCATAGACTACATCAAAATATCAGGTATAAAGTCACTAATGTACATAAAATGCTTAGAACTAAACATATGGTCTACACTTGGTGGGTGTCAGTTGTTTACATTATTATTTCAGAAAATGCTGAATAAAATCTAGCCTAATTCTACATCCTAGTAGACCTGAGAGTTAACACCTCACATTAAAGAGAGTTCCATCACTTAATGATGCTCATCTTTGTAGTTTCAGAGTTTGGCACAGTGTCTTGGACACATTATGTGTCTTGGACACATTCTCAGCAAACGATAATCACTGTTAAACTGTTCAGCAAATGGTTATCACTGTTCCTAGTGTTATTCCTGGGATTTTTATTTTGAACATTGACTGAGATCATCTTCAAACACAGTAAAAAATATATCTTCATTATTTTTAAAAAATTCAAAGATGAATTTACTAAGAACACAAAGATGAATTTACTAAGTGATGACTATATTTTCACTTTACCCATACTTTACAGAAAAGTGATGTACACACAGGCTCCTTTTCCAGGTCCAATAAACAGGTAAATGGTGTAACCAGGAATTGAACCTATATCTGTGGAACTCCAAAACACATATTTTTGCACTATGGCCGGCTGCCTTCTTTAAATACTCTAGAATTTGTCCGTGAAGAATTTCAGAATTCATTAGAAAAGATTTATCTGTCATAGGAAAAATATTCTCTAGCTAATTTCAAAAGAAGAGATGAATGTCCCCTTTGGGGAATCACAAGGAAGGACTGAAAGTAAGCAAAAGAAGCTAAACACATAAGGAAAAAAAAAGAAAGAAAGAAAAGCCTACTCATCAGCCAGGATATTCCCCAGACACAATGAGAGTTGACTCCCCGGCCTCTCAGCAGTTCATTGTGGATTCCATTTGATAATGTCAGAAGATAATGCCTCTAGCAATTTTAATCCCATCACCTGCACATAATTGGGGAATATTTTTTACTTAATTTCTCTTACTCTGTGTTAATATTTTCTTTTCCCACATTAGCAAAAAAGGGGAAAAGGAAAAAAGATCTCAAACAAATAAAGTATTGATTTTTCTTTGTACCAAGCTTCATGTACTAGGCTTTCATTACCATTTATAGAAGGCCTAAGTGAAGAGGAACTAAAAAGCCTCTTGATGAAAGTGAAAGTGGAGAGTGAAAAGGTTGGCTTAAAGCTCAACATTCAGAAAACGAAGATCATGGCATCTGGTCCCATCACTTCATGGGAAATAGATAGGGAAACAGTGGAAACAGTGTCAGACTTTATTTTTCTGGGCTCCAAAATCACTGCAGATGGTGACTGCAGCCATGAAATTAAAAGACGCTTACTCCTTGGAAGGAAAGTTATGACCAACCTAGATAGCATATTCAAAAGCAGAGACATCACTTTGCCAACAAAGGTTCGTCTAGTCAAGGCTATGGTCTTTCCTGTCGTCACGTATGGATGTGAGAGCTGGACTGTGAAGAAGGCTGAGCACCGAAGAATTGATGCTTTTGAGCTGTGGTGTTGGAGAAGACTCTTGAGAGTCCCTTGGATTGCAAGGACATCCAACCAGTCCATTCTGAAGGAGATCAATCCTGGGATCTCTTTGGAAGGAATGATGCTAAAGCTGAAACTCCAGTATTTTGGCCACCTCATGCGAAGAGTTGACTCATTGGAGAAGACTCTGATGCTGGGAGGGATTGGGGGCAGGAGGAGAAGGGGACAACAGAGAATGAGATGGCTGGATGGCATCACTGACTCGATGGATATGAGTCTGAGTGACCTACGGGAGTTGGTGATGGACAGGGAGGCCTGGTGTGCTGCGATTTATGGGGTCGCAAATAGTCGGACATGACTGAGCGACTGATCTGATCTAATCTGAACCTCATATTGCTTGTGACATCTTTTTTTTTTTTAATTTATTTTATTGAAATACAGCTGATGTAAAATGTTGTTAATTTTTACTGCATAGCAAAGTAACTCAGTTTTTTCAATAAAAAATAGTCATTTTTTTCACATTCTTTCCATTATACTTTACCACTGAATATTGAATATAGTTCTCTGTATATTAAGACCTTGCTGTTGGATAGTCTCTATAAATCGTTTACATCTGTTAACTTCAAACTTCCAGTCTGTCTCTCACCCCTTCAACCTTGGCAACCACAAGTCTGTTCTCTGTGAGTCTGTTTCTGTCTTGAAGATAAGTTCATTTGGGTCATATTTTAGATTCCACACATAAGTGATATCATATGGTATTCGTTTTTCTCTGACTTACTTCACTTAGTACTCTAGGTCCATCCATGTTGCTATAAAAGGTACTATTCCATTCTTTTTTTATGCCTGAGTAGTATTCCATTTCACACACACACACACATCCCACATCTTCTTTATCCATCATTTGTTGCTTCCATGTCTTGGCTTGGCTTCCAGGTGGCTCATCAGTAAAAGAATCCACCTGCCAATGCAGGAGATGCAGATTTGATCCCTGGGTTGGGAAGAGCTCCTGGAAGAGGAAATGGCAACCCATTCCAGTATTCTTGCCAGGAAAATCTTGCAAATAGCTGGATATGACTGAGGGACTGAGCACGTGTACATGCATGTCTTGCCTCCTATGAATAATGCTACTATAAACATTCAGATGCACACATATTTTTGAATTACAGTTTTGTGTGATACTTTTCTTTACATCTTACCCCTCTAGGGTTCAGCTGATCTTTGAGAGCTTGCATTTCAGTTATCTATTCAGTACTAACTCAGAAAACTTTGCCAAATTTAGTGCCTTCAAAGGCAGATCCCCACATCTTCCTTAAAGGGCCAGGAAATTCATATTTCAGACTTCTAAAGCTGTATGTTCTCAATCATAAGTACTGTTCCCTGGTGGTGCAAAATCATCAACAGGCAATATATCGACAAATAAGTTTGTCTGTGTTCCACTACACCTTGATTTACAGAAAACAAGCAGAAGGCCACATGGGCTCTAGTTTGCTGACTCTTTGCTAAAGCCAACCCTTTATCATTCCTCACACTTTTCTAGGCTATTCTTCTCTATATGTGGTATGGACTGTGACATTATTAGTCAAGGAGCCTGGCTGAGGCTCAGTTCAGTTCATTTCAGTCGCTCAGTCGCGTCCGACTCTTTGCGACCCCATGAACCATAGCAAGCCAGGCCTCCCTGTCTATCACCAACTCTGGGAGTTTACCCAAACCCATGTTCATTGAGTCGGTGCTGCCATCCAACCATCTCATCCTCTGTTGTCCCCTTCTCCTCCTGCCCTCAATCTTTCCCAACATCAGGGTCTTTTCAAATGAGTCAGCTCTTCGCATTAGGTGGCCAAAGTATTGGAGTTTCAGTTTCAACATCAGTCCTTCCAATGAACACCCAGGACTGATCTCCTTTAGGATGGACTGGTTGGATCTCCTTGCAGTCCAAAGGACTCTCAAGAGTCTTCTCTAACACCACAGTTCAAAAGCATCAATTCTTCATCACTCAGCTGTCTTTATAGTTCAACTCTCATCCATACATGACCACTGGAAAAACCATAACCTTGACTAGATGAACCTTTGTTGGCAAAGTAATGTCTCTGCTTTTGAATATGCTATCTAGGCTGGTCATAACTTTCCTTCCAAGGAGTAAGTGTCTTTTAATTTCATTGTGCAATTACCATCTCCAGTGATTTTGGAGCCCAGAAAAATAAAGTCAGCCACTGTTTCCCCATCTATGCTGGAATCCAGCTTCAGCAGTCAGGGAATCAGCCTGAAGGGATGGGTGGTGTCGGCAAGAAACAAGGCAGCCTCTCAGTTTTCTTGGACTGCCTATTTGTTTCAAGCTTAAGATTCTCTTCTATACTTTTACAAAAGCATTAGGTCAGAGGTTTGACATTTTCAGCTCCCCCTGACCCAGATTTGTTGTCTCCATAAATCATTGTTGCCCCTCAAAAGGAATTCCTACCTCAGCGATTCTCTTATCTACTTCTTCTCATGTGTCCTTATGAATACATGGTAACTCATGTTAATGTCTGGGATGCATACCACATTCCTCAGTTTATTTCTTATCTTTCTAAATCCTGTTTGCCCCTAGTATCCTGAGCTCAATTTCTCTAAAAAGGCTTCTAACCATTAATATCTCCAAAATTCCTAATCTCTATAAGTTATAGTAAAATACACTAACATTACAACATTCCTTAAATCTTTAGCTTCTAACTATTTTAATTATTCCTAAGCCCTAAATGTAGCAAACTCCTTTGCCGTAAACATTTCCCTCACAAATAGGTTTCAGATAGCAATCCCTTCCATGGCCTCAAGCTGCGGCCTACGTGCTCATCCTGGAACACTCTTTTGTAAAGGTCCTTGAACGAATGTCAATGATTAACTTTATGAATTATTCTCTGAGCACAGCTGCAGAAGGCTTTGTGCCTTCTCATGCTCCTCTCGAGAACAATAAACATCTTAATATTCTTTTCAGTCAACTCAGCCAAGGAGAGGAATAAACAAGTCAGAATCACAAGGCCTAAATCCTTCATCCTGGGTCCGTGCCTGCAGGACAAGGAGAGGGAGTTAGGGCCGTGCCTCCATTTTGTCAGTAATGCCTAATGTGGCTCCCAACACATCTACTTGCCATGAAGTGATGGGATGGGATGCCATGATCTTAGTTTTCTGAATGTTGAGCTGTAAGCCAACTTTTTCACTCCTCTTCCACTTTCATCATGAGGTTGGCACATGCCAAAAAGCTTCATTCATGTCTGACAGCTCAACTGGGTGGGGATAGAACAGCTGGGGACTTTCTGATCCCATTTCTTCACGGGGTCATGTGTCTTTCCAGAGTCTAACTCACACATCTTCACATGGAAGTCAGACAGATCCCAAGAGCATGGATATAAAAACTGTAAGGCCTCGTTAGGTCTAGAGGGAGAACTGCCACAAAAATAAGTGGTCAAAGCAAGTCATAGCAAGTCAGCCTAGACTCACAGGAAAAGGAAATGGATTCTGCCTTGTTATGGAATGAGCAGAATGCTCATCCAGGGATGTAAGGGGTTGCCAAAGCTTCCTGCACCAACAATCTACTGGAGCATTTACCACTGAGTCATATAATTTATCATTAAGACAATCCTGAATATTCCCTGAAAGGACTGATACTAATGCTCCAACACTTTGCCCATCTGATGTGAAAAGCCAACTCATTGGAAAAGATCCTGATGCTGGGAAAGATTTAAGGCAAAAGGAGAAGAGAGCAGCAGAGGATGAGATGGTTAAATAGCATCACCAACTCAATAGGCATGAATTTGAACAAACTCCGGGAGATAGTGAAGGACAGGGAAGCCTGATGTGCTGCAGTCCATGGGGTGGCAAAGAGTTGGACGTGAGCAACAACAACAATGGCGTGTGCAGACATACTAGATCACAGAAGTTCATGGTTTCATTGAAGAGAAGTGGGGCCAGTGAATGTATGGAAAAAATAATTCATTCCTCAAATACTGATTCAGTTTCCAATAAGGGCCACTCACTGCACAACACACCAGGGATGCCAGAAATATGGAGGGACTCATCTCCATCTTCAAGTTTACAGGTAAGAGACAGAAAGTCCTGAAGGAAAGTAATTATAAGCAGCATAGTACATTCTAAACTATACATCTGAATAATAGAAGATCCCTGGGCTCACACTGAAGGGGACTCTGTGAAGATATAAGGAAGGCTTTAAGGAGGAAATCCTATTAGAACAAAAGCGGAATGAAAAGGGAGAAGCTGGCATGATGGCCAGATGCGGACTGTTCTAATTTCTAAACAGAAGGAACAGTGTGGAGTTGGGAAAAGGCCTCAAGAGCTTGGCTTCTTCCTCGGGAACCATAAACCAACAGGGCAAGAATGAGGCTGGACAGTCCAGCAGGGAATGAAGTCGCAGACGCTTTGAGTGACATGGGGAAACATCCTACATTCATTCTGTAGGAAAAATTGATCTGATGCAGGTTCTCAGAATGGTAAGAATTTTAAGCAACTGCATGGGACAGAAATCAATGAAACAAGATAAGTGATAGAAGGCCATTATAGTACTGCCTGTAATAATTGATGATGAGTTACGAAGGGAAAAAAAGGAAACATTTTGACCCATTTTGTCAATTCCTCTGCAAGGCTGAAGACTGCTACAGAAGACTGACTCAGAGGAAGAGCAATGCAAGAGGAAGAAAGTCCAAAGAAATAAATCTAGAGCCTGTTGTCTCACAGTAAGATTGCCTAAATAAAACTGTTCTGGATGAATGCAAAGAAATGAACTTGACCTTCAAGAATTAAATCATAGTTAAGTTCAACAAAGGGCCATGTAGTGACACTGAATACAGATTTAATCAATATAATAGCTGTCTTTTTTTTATTCCAAGCAAGAATTCACATTAGTACTGAAGATAATGCTTTTAACATGTTTTAAAAGCATTTCTTGTTTTTTCTCAAGTTCTATAAGTAATGCACATTTATTCACAATAGAAAAATGTTCCAGTAACTGCAGATGAAAGAGAAATAATAAAGAGGAGGTGTGAGAAGGGAAAAAAAGAACTCCTTTAGCACCTCTTAGATTTTCACTTCTCTCCCCCCACTTTCCTTCTTCTGAAAAGTGTTAAGATTCATTGTCCTATATTGGGCACAAGTAGACAAAATGGAAACAAAAAGAAATGGCAGTGTTAATTTTACTTTTTCCGGACATCTCTATTTAGTGTTCAGAACAAAACCAATTGAATTACAAATAAAAATGCCATGGAAAAATGTAAATTTAGACCATAATGCCTTCTGATCTATACTCTAGAGATAATCAGCTACTTCTGGTCACAATTCACTGTCCCCAGCCACAGAGATGTTATAAACACACACACACACACAAATACATACACATGCATGCACACATCCACACATATTGTATGCACACATGCAAACTCATATATACATATACGTGCATACAGAAACATATACACACAACACTGTTTCCCACAGCAGGATCTTTGCTGATGACCCCGCTTCACTTCCCAGCCATAGATATCCTTGGTGTTCATATTAGGGTGGCTAATTTCCACTCTTCCTTCAGCACTTGCTTAAATGTAAATTTACTGAAGAATACATTCCCAGGGCTAGGCTCTATAAATACCTCCACCCTAAAAACAGTGATTTGATTTGAAGTGGTTTGTTTACTGATTTATCTCCTCTGATAGACAGTGGGTACCTGAGGGGCAGTGCTCTTGTTTGCTGACCATTATATCCACAGGAGTTAACATAAAACTGGGCAGAGTAAATGCCTGATAAATGGTTACTGAGCTCAGCGAGGTGGAATGCAATGTAGAAGTAGTTTTGGCACTAAGAACAATAATATCTTAGCTCCCAGGAGCGGGATGGTGGCAAGGGTTGATGTCTTCATTTAAGAGGACCAATCTAATGAGTCATTCTTTATATTCTAAGTGTGAACATTATTCACCTATAATTATCTGCCTGCTATTATCAAAATACATTACCACTGAATTCAATGCTTTCCCCACCTTTTATTTTTCAACTGTTATACAGCTAACTTTTACCTGTGAATTATTCATAATACATTTTAAATGAATATAACATAATTGACCTTGTCTGTAAGAGGCACATAAAATCTCACCCTGTAATAATTAACTCTCAGACATGAGCCATTATTTAAGGGTAATGACTTTTCATCAGTTTGGCAACACATTATGGCTTCACGGGTCCATTCAATTCTATATTTCACACCTTTGCTTTTTAATTTTCCCCCAAGATGTAACACTTGCTTGTCCCAAAATGAACTTGGTGCATTTCCAATCACATCAGGGAATCTTCCTCCCCTATGAGTTCATTGCATTACCATTTACCACTTTCATGAAGCCAAAATTCTAGAAGCAGTTCTAGAACTTCAGGCCATTCTGTCTTCATTTCCCTACACTCTCTTTTTCCTTAAAAAGCTATCAAAGCTTACTGACTTTCCTGAAATATTCCCCATCCTCCCTCTCAGCTATATGCCCAGTGTCAGGCCTCTGACTCAGACTACAGAACAGGCTCCTAACCCATCTACCCTCCTCAGCTTCTCCCTTCAAATCCTTTCTGCTGAGAATTCTAAAGCATAAACCACACCCTGTCACAAGACTGATTAAACCATTTCTCCACCCCAAATACCCTCAGGCTTCTGCTTGCTTAAACAAACACTTAAATGACCAGTTCCAAAAACATCACTTCCCAAAGGCTTGATCATGATCCCATTTCAACCAAACAAAAAGCAATTAGAATATTTGTTGTTGTTGGCCACCAATATATATTTGTTATACAATGGGCTTTGGGGTAGAGATTCCTATAAAAATCCTAGTACTGAATATCTTATAAATAGCAATGTTTCCCCCCATATTTACAAGAAAAACTAAAGTCTAGAGAGCACGTGATGCTGAGAATGCTGCACAATTTTCATAGATATAGCAGTTTCATATCCTTGGGGCATGTAAATTATTGCTCATAAAATGCACTTGAACAAATTCCTCAATCTTTTGGAATCAACATGTTGATAAGTAAATGTTTAACTCAGGAAAAGCAAACAGGCTAAAATTAACTTACTAAAGGGACACAATATAATATTTCCTAATATTTTAATACTTCAGTTGTATGTAAATAGTTTCTAACAACTACAAATGATTCTCTATATTCATTAAAATCCTGAGTAGACATGCAGAAGAGAATATACATTCTAAAGTAATAGCTATTTTTTCTGATCAACTTCTTGTAATTCAATCAGATCTTTCTGTCTGCCACTTAACAGTTTTCTCTGCAGTTTCCATCCACAGAAAGTATCATTTTTTTCTGAATATAGAAATTGCTTGGTGATTACCAACCACCTTTCCCATCAATATTCTCTAAGTTTTCGAAGGAGGAACTTAAGAAAAATATAATTCTGCTTGAAAAGGGAAACCATCCATCCATGAGACTTCCAGATCAGTGCATTTTAGATATTTAAAAAAGTGTCCTGAAGAATGTTGAATATATCTAATGAAATAGTTAATAATTGTTTAACAAAGTCTGATTAAACATGCATGGATATGTAGGTAAATTGAATGATCATCAAAAAAAGAGAACAAACTTATGGTTATCAAAAGGAAAAGAAGAGTAGGGGGAGAGATAAACAAAGAATTTGGGATTTACGTATACACACTACTATACATAAAGTAGACAAACAACAAGGACCCACTGTATAGTACAGGGCATTATACTCAATATTTTTAATAGCCTATAGGGAAGAGAATCTGAAGAATAATATATATTTTTATATATATTTATGCATATATATTGGGGTTCCCAAGTAATGCTACTGGTACATAATCTGCCTGCCAAGGAAGAAAACATAAAAGACACGGATTTGATTCCTGAGTTGCGAAGATCCCCTGGAGAAGGGCATGGCAACCCACTCCAGTATTTTTGGCTGGAGATTCCTGTGGACAGAGGATCCTGGCAGGCTATGGTTCCTATGGTTGCAGAAAGTCTGACATGATTGAAGCAACTTAGCATGCATGCACATATTATATATATTTATATATACACATATATAACTGAATTGCAGTTCTGTACACCTGAAACTAACACAATATTGTAAATCAACTATACTTCAATATAGCTAAATTATAAAATAAATTAAAAATAAAAATAAATTTTAAAAAGAGTTTTGTTCAGAAGTTGTATCTGTATTCATATCAGCTTGGATCCTTCTTATAATTCTGCTCTTGAGCCCTTTGCACAGAAGAGCTGGGGTGGGACATTATTAATAGCACCCCAACTGTATGTACCACATTTTGAGATACACTGATACGGTTTTTTAGCAGTAACTATACCATTCTGAAAGAGATGGGAATACCAGACCACCTGATCTGCCTCTTGAGAAATCTGTATGCAGGTCAGGAAGCAACAGTTAGAACTGGTCATGGAACAACAGACTGGTCCAAATAGGAAAAAGAGTACATCAAGGCTGCATATTGTCACCATGTTTATTTAACTTATATGCAGAGTACATCATGAGAAATGCTGGACTGGAAGAAACACAAGTTGGAATCAAGATTGCTGGGAGAAATATCAATAACCTCAGATATGCAGATGACACGACCCTTATGGCAGAAAGTGAAGAGGGGCTAAAAAGCCTCTTGATGAAAGTGAAAGTGGAGAGTGAAAAGGTTGGCTTAAAGCTCAACAATCAGAAAACGAAGATCATGGCATCTGGTCCCATCACTGCATGGGAAATAGATGGGGAAACAGTGGAAACAGTGTCAGACTTTGTTTTTCTGGGCTCCAAAATCACTGCAGATGGTGACTGCAGCCATGAAATTAAAAGACGCTTACTCCTTGGAAGGAAGGTTATGACCAACCTAGATAGCATATTCAAAAGCAGAGACATCACTTTACCAACAAAGATTCGCCTAGTCAAGGCTATGGTCTTTCCTGTGGTCATGTATGGATGTGAGAACTGGACTGTGAAGAAGGCTGAGCGCCGAAGAATTGATGCTTTTGAACTGTGGTGTTGGAGAAGACTCTTGAGAGTCCCTTGGACTGCAAGAAGATCCAACCAGTCCATTCTGAAGGAGATCAATCCTGGAATTTCTTTAGAAGGAATGATGCTAAAGCTGAAACTCCAGTATTTTGGCCACCTCATGCGAAGAGTTGACTCATTGGAGAAGACTCTGATGCTGGGAGGGATTGGGGCAGGAGGAGAAGGGGACGACAGAGGATGAGATGGCTGGATGGCATCACTGACTCAATGGGTGTGAGTCTGGGTGATCTCCGGGAGCTGGTGATGGACAGGGAGGCCTGGCGTGCTGCGGTTCATGGTGTCGCAAAGAATCGGACACAACTGAGCGACTGATCTGATCTGATACCACTCCCCAGCGCAACCTCAGCCCTCATCATCCAAGTAGCCATGGGCTACCAAGAAACAATATAGTCATGAAGCCAGCTGATCTCTAACCTAGCAACTTAACTTCTAGGTTGTAAAAGCCAGGCACCAGAGATCAAATTTCCAACATCCATTGGATCATAGAAAAAGCAAGAGAGTTCCAGAAAAACATCTAACTTCTGCTTGACTGACTACACTAAAGCCTTTGAATGTGTGGATCACAACAAACTGAGGAAAGAGATGGGAATACCAGACCACCTTAACTGCCTCCTGAGAAACCTGTAGGCAGGTCAAGAAGCAACCGTTAGAGCCGGACACGGAACAACGGACTGGTTTCACATTGGGAAAGGACTCCGTCAAGGCTGCATATTGTTACCCTGCTTGTTTAATTAATATTTAGAGTACATCATGAGAAATGCTGGGCTGGATGAAATACAAGCTGGAATCAAGATTTAAGGGAGAAATATCAATAACTTCAGAAACGCAGATGGCACCACACTTTTGGCAGAAAGCAAAGAGGAACTAAAGAGTCTCTTAATGAAAATGAAAGAGGAGAGTGAAAAAAATGGCTTAAAACTCAACATTCAAAAAACTAAGATCATGGCATTCAGTCCCATCACTTCATGGCAAATAGATGGGGAAACAATGGAATCGGTGACAGACTTTATTTTCTTGTACTCCAAAATCACTGCAGATGGCAACTGCAGCCATGAAATTAAAAGACAGTTGCTCCTTGGAAGAAAAGCTATGACAAACCTAGTCACCATATTAAAAAGCAGAGACATTATTTGCTGAATAAAGGTCCAACTAGTCAAAGCTATGATTTTTCCAATAGTCATGTATGGATGTCAGAGTTGGACCATAAAAAAGGCTGAGTGCCAAAGAACTGACGCTTTTGAAATGTGGTGTTGGAGAAGATTCTTGAGAGTCTCTTAGACTGCAAGGACATCAAACCAGTCAACCCTAAAAGAAATCAATCCTGAATATTCCTTGGAATGACTGATGCTAAAACTGAAGCTCCAATACTTTGGTCACCTGATGCAAAGAGCCACCTCATTAGAAAAGACCCTGATGCTGGGAAAAATTGAAGGCAGGAGGAAATGGGAACAAAAGAAGACGAGATGGTACCACCAGTTCAATGGACACCAGTTTGAGTAAGCTCCGGGAATTGGTGAAGGACAAGGAAGCCCGGCATGCTGCAGTCCGTGGGATTGCAAAGAGTCAGACACGACTGAGCGACTAAACAACATCATTATCTGCCCCTCAAATTATGCACTTCCGCAGCTTTAGAGCTTATATTTTCCAATATTGTAGTTTCAGGTAGTTATTTACATTGAAGTTAATTAAAATCAAGTAAATTTAAAATGCAGTTCCTTATTCATCATTACTACATATTTAGTGCTCCAAGGCTACTGTAGCAAGTGACCACCATATTATAGCATATAGCTGAAGAAAAGCTCACCATTGCAACAAGCCCTATTGGAAAGTCCCAATTTAGGGAATTTGTTTAGAATCTTAAATAAAGAAAGAAGAAATCAATAAGTATGACATTATTCCTCATAACTTCTGGTGCCTATAATTTATATCTATTTTTACAAATTACCCAAGCTCTACCATTTCACATATCCATTTCTGCATAACCAACCATGCCAAAATTTTGTGGCTTTAAATAATTACTCTACTCTTCCTCACAGTTCTGTGGGTTGATTATATCTCATCTAGATGATTCTTTTTCTAGTCTTGAAGTTTCTTATACTTGTGATGCAATGGCAGCAGAAGTTGGGATGTCCAAAAGGACTTCAGCCCCATGACTAGCATATTGAAAGATTCTTGAATTTACCTGCATGAAGGGAGGTATACTGGCATATTGGAAAGGTAGGGTTCATTGGGAGCAGTGGGAAACTGGTCCTCCTCTCATCCTTCCTGCCCCTCATTTCTCCATGCAGCCCTAGGTCTTCTCCTTCTGGAGGTGGGCCATTTTTAGAGCACATTTAACACATCCTTTAATCACACTCCTCCACAAACTCTTCTACCATTTGAGTCCACAGTTGTATAAATTTGCACAGGACTGTTGTGCTTCTAGCCTTCCTTGTCCATGTAGATGTCACATTGTCTTTCAAATCTTTCCTGAATTCATGCCTCTTTCTCCACGCCCACTGAACCAAAATATGTAAGTTTATTAAGCAAAGGAATTAGGTCTTAAGTATCTTTATACTTCCCCAGACATAAAAAACTTACCTGTGTGCTCTGTACAAATTAATAATAAAATAATAACAATAAATAAATGAACTTAATTCAACTTCCACAGCTACCTGTCCCAGACACCGCTGTGTCTGTTCAAAAGCAGAAAGGTGTCCATCAGTTCCTATGCAGGACAAAATGACAATGAACTTTGGAGTTACATGAAAGAAAGAAAGAAAGTCACTCAGTCGTGTCCGACTCTTTGCGATTCCATGGACTGGAGCCTGCCAGGCTCTTCCATCCATGGGATTTTCCAGGCAAGAATACTGGAGTGGGTTGCCATTTCCTTCTCCAGGAGATCTTCCCAACCCAGACCCAGGGATTGAACCCAGGTCTCCCGCATTGTAGGCAGATGCTTTACCATCTGAGCCACCAGGGAAGACACATGAACTAAGGTTTAAATCACAGATCCAATGTCCCGTTATTTCATATTGCTTCACAAACAACCATAGGAGCTTTATAATGTAATTGTGGAGAGGCCATAAATCTATGAAAAGCTGATTACAGAATAAAGAGTAAAACATAGTTTAAGACAATTCTAGCAAAAATAATAACTCTTAGAGGAATTACAACATGAGGCTTCCAGTCCATATATTGCTAAGGAGTTCAGCCATTCCTTCTTTTTCACAGGAAGACTCAGTCTTACACACACATACACACACACACACGCGCGCACACACACACACACACACATACACACACTTATTTTAGGTGTTGAATGCCTCTAGACTCTTTAATGGAGAAGGCAATGGCACCCCACTCCAGTACTCTTGCCTGGAAAATCCCATGGGCAGAGGAGCCTGGTAGGCTGCAATCCATGGGGTCGCTAAGAGTCGGACACGACTGAGCGACTTCACTTTCACTTTTCACTTTCATGCATTGGACAAGGAAATAGCAACCCACTCCAGTGTTCTTGCCTGGAGAATCCCAGGGATGGCGGAGCCTGGTGGGCTGCAGTCCATGGGGTCGCACAGAGTCAGACACAACTGAAGTGACTTAGCAGTAGCAGCAGCAGCAGAATCTTTAAAGGCATTAACCATATAGAAAAAATTGTCAATGAAGACTGCCTAGATAATAAATTGTGCACATTTAAAAAATCTCAGCTGTAAGCATTGCAATTTGCTTTACTGAAAATCCAGATTTTAGTGATTCAGGATTGAACACCATAAAACTGCTTTTGTTGGCAGTAAAAATATTTTCACTACCTCAAGTCATCACAAACACCAAATGTAACTATTTTTCTTTCAATGCAGAGATGCTGGGATACTCAGACTCATAACCTACAAGGAAAAAAATTTATCAGCTGCCTTAGCCTTTGACACAAATATTTCTATAGGTGATTGAGATGATTTATGAGGGTACTAAGAAATAAAGTGCAAGCAGAAATAAGCCATTTTACAGTATTTATTCTGCACAGCCCCCAAAAGACTGAAGAAGATGAGATCTCAGACAGGAAAATGGAAATAATGTGTCTTCTTTAATTTATACGAGAGGCAAAAGGGAAATGAACCCCTTGCACTTTGGCAGTTGGAATTAAAAGAAGCATACGAGGGGGTTTTCACCCAGGTGCATCTCAGCTCTCAAGTAATTTACATTTTGAAGATCAAGAGGCTTTATTAACCTATTTGAAGGTTGTGTACCTCAGAGGTTAACTAGAAATGTACTCAAATAGAGTTTTAATCCCTATGGCAGATACGAGAGTTGAAAGCAATAATAAAAGCAAAGGAAGGAATTTGACATTGGGTGAGTGCTAATATATACAAATGCAGTAATGCCTTTTGCTGCTGCTGCTGCTGCTGCTAAGTTGCTTCAGTCATGTCCGACTCTGTGCGACCCCAGAGACAGCAGCCCACCAGGCTCCCCTGTCCCTGGGATTCTCCAGGCAAAAATACTGGAGTGGGTTGTCATTTCCTTCTCCAATGCATGCATGCATCCATGCTAAGTCACTTCAGTCGTGTCCAACTCTGTGCGACCCTATGGACAGCAGCCCAGTCAAAACTGGTCAAAGTCTAGGGCCATGCATAGCAGATCAGAAGTCCACTCCATCACTGACTTGCTGAGGTGACTGACCATGAGCAAGTTGCTTGTCCTCCCAAATCTCACTTTCTCCACATGTAATACACAGGCAATAAGAGTTCACACCTTACAGGTTAGTTGTAAGAATTAAATGACATAATGAATTTAAATCAATTGGTGTACAGCCTGGCACATATTAAAGAGTCAATAAAGGTTATCTATAGATTTTTTTTCATTTAATAATCACAATTAAAACCATCCACAAGGATGTTATCAGCACTTTACATCTAATGAATCAAAACTGCAATGAGGTATTACCTCACACCGATCAGAATGGCCGTCATAAAAAGCTTATAAATAATGAAAGCTAGGAAGGGTGGGGAGAAAAGGGAACCCTGCTACACTGTTGGTGGGAATGCAGATTGGTGCAGGCACCACGGAGAACAGTATGGAGGTTCCTTAAAATTAAAAATAGAGTTTTCCTATGATCCAACAATCCCACCCCTTAACATATATTCAGAGAAAAGTAATTTGAAAAGATACATGCACCCCTTGTGTTCACTGCAGCACAATTTACAACAGTTAAGACACGAAAGTCGTGTAAGTGTCCACTGATAGATGAATGGGTAAAGAAGATGTGGTGTGTGTATATATAGTGGAATATTATTCAGCCATAAAAATGAAACGATGGTATTTGTAGCAAAAATGATGGACCTAGAGGTTCTCATACTAAGTGATGTAAGTTAGAGAAAGACAATTATATGATATAACTTATATGTGGAACCTAAAAAAAAAATGGCATACAAATGAGCTTATTTACAAAATAGAAAATTCTGAGAGAGATGGGAATACCAGACCACCTGATCTGCCTCTTGAGAAATCTGTATGCAGGTCAGGAAGCAACAGTTAGAACTGGTCATGGAACAACAGACTGGTCCAAATAGGAAAAGGAGTACGTCAAGGATGTATATTGTCACCATGTTTATTTAACTTATATGCAGAGTACATCATGAGAAATGCTGGACTGCAGGAAACACAAGCTGGAATCAAGATTGCCGGGAGAAGTATCAATAACCTCAGATATGCAGATGACACGACCCTTATGGCAGAAAGTGAAGAGGGGCTAAAAAGCCTCTTGATGAAAGTGAAAGTGGAGAGTGAAAAGGTTGGCTTAAAGCTCAACATTCAGAAAACGAAGATCATGGCATCTGGTCCCATCACTACATGGGAAATAGATGGAGAAACAGTGGAAACAGTGTCAGACTTTATTTTTCTGGGCTCCAAAATCACTGCAGATGGTGACTGCAGCCATGAAATTAAAAGATGCTTACTCCTTGGAAGGAAGGTTATGACCAACCTAGATAGCATATTCAAAAGCAGAGACATCACTTTGCCAACAAAGATTCGCCTAGTCAAGGCTATGGTCTTTCCTGTGGTCATGTATGGATGTGAGAGCTGGACTGTGAAGAAGGCTGAGCACCGAAGAATTGATGCTTTTGAACTGTGGTGTTGGATAAGACTCTTGAGAGTCCCTTGGACTGCAAGGAGATCCAACCGGTCCATTCTGAAGGAGATCAGACCTGAGATTTCTTTGGAGGGAATGATGCTCAAGCTGAAACTCCAGTATTTTGGCCACCTCATGAGAAGAGTTGACTCATTGGAGAAGACTCTGATGCTGGGAGGGATTGAGGGCAGGAGGAGAAGGGGATGACAGAGGATGAGATGGCTGGATGGCATCACTGACTCGATGAATGTGAGTCTGAGTGACCTCCGAGAGCTGGTGATGGATAGGGAGGCCTGGCGTGCTGCAATTCATGGGGTCGCAAAGAGTCGGACACGACTGAGCGACTGATCTGATCTGATCTGATAGACATAGAAAGCAAATTTATGGCTATCATAGGAGAAAGGGCCATGGGGGAATAAATTAGGAATTTGGGATTAACAGATGCACAGTCTACATATAAAATAGAAAATAAATGACCATCAAGGACCTACCAATAACTGTAGGGAACTATACTCAGTACCTTATAATAACATATATACAATCCCCCCAAAAAGCTTCCCAAATTCATACTGCCATCAGCTGACTTGCTTGCAAAGTCCATGCTTTTAGCCAATGTGGTCCAAAGTTTTTAGCTAGGAAGTCTCTGGTTTCCAGTCTGCATGAGAGAGTTAGCTCTCCAAGTAGAGAACAGTGGCCACCTCCAGGTTCTGGTACAGAGTAAGGGGTATTAAATTTTCAATACCACAAATATTCAATAGATAACTTTTGACTAAATGAAGAAATAGTAAAAGCAGGTCCTGACACTTCTACTGCAATACACATGCACAAGATTGCCTGCTCTAGTCATAAAGCCCAAGAATTTGCCTCTACCGAATAAAGGGGACCGTTTGTTAAAAGCAGTTTGTGGGCTTCATCTGAGTGACCACAACCCTCCACCGCAGACAGAGAGTTCCTGTCATTTCAGGGAGAGTCTGTTTACCCATTTAGCTTTCCCTTCCTTTCCCCAACCCAGATTCTAAACTATGACAGTGGGTCTAATGGGCTGTTACACTTTGCTAATTTACCTATTAATTTTGCAAATGGCCTGTTTCACGGAAGATAAACTTTATCCTTTGGAAACATGACATTCTTCAATATAATCTGGCTATAAGGATCCAGGCCTTGTGCAGAAAAAGAAAAGGAATTGTCCAAGGTGGCATTTAGCAGCTTACTGCCTCCCTGGTGGCATTGTGTAGATAAAATGATTACTCACTCAATAAAGTAAGGTGATTAGTCAGTCAATAAATGCTAGCTGCTGAACATTTCAAAGGATTGACTTGAAGTCTGCTTTCTTTTTCCTTTTCTATCATGAAAATGGTAGAAAACAAATGCAGTACATAATATAACCTACTGTGTCCAGAATTCAATGGGGGGCAGAATTTAAGATGAGCAAAGTCACACATATTCCCATGATTTCTAGTGATTAAGGAAACAGAAAAAATTAACATTAATGAAATTATTGGAACATGCTCCATAGACTTCCCTGTTTAAAGTGTTCACAGTGGATAATCAAGCAGTCTAAGTGCTCACCTACATAGTGTTTGGGGAAATGGGGGGCACACTGTTCCCCAGATCGATGATATGCACATTTAAGCCACACTGTACTTACAGAGACTCCTCAATTATTTAGATTAACTGGAAGAAAAACCTTGATTATTACTTTCAGGTTTTAAAAATAGTGGATACTACCCTGCAAAATGTCCTCAAGTTAAAACAAATGAACCAAACATACACACACAACTATACGTATGACACTCTACTATCACCTATTTTACAACAACCAAAATCTGTAAAATCATTTTCAGTAGATGAGAAAGTTTATGATGATCACTCCAGTTGTTTGGAAAAGGCAATGGCACCCCACTTCAGTACTCTTGCCTGGAAAATCCATGGACGGAGGAGCCTGGTGGGCTGCAGTACATGGGGTCACTAAGAGTCGGACACGACTGAGCGACTTCACTTTCACTTTTCACTTTCATGCATTGGAGAAGGAAATGGCAACTCACTCCAGTGTTCTTGCCTGGAGAATCCCAGGGACGGCGAAGCCTGGTGGGCTGCCATCTACGGGGTCGCACCGAGTCGGACACGACTGAAGCGACTTAGCAGCAGCAGCAGCCAGTTGTTTAGCTATAAGTAAATATTGACAAAGTAAAAGAAACAATTTGCTTTAATAAGTACCCGAATGGCTTGTATCTTCTTTTTGCATCACTAAATAACAACATCCTTTCCAGTAGTTGGTAACAAGGTCCAATTCCTGCTAAACCCAGCCTACACTCACCCAAGTCCAACATTGTAAAATTAGCACCTCTTCAAAAAGGAGAAGCCTGGGCACGGTAACTGGAGAGTAGCTCTCACTTGTCACAACTAGAGAAAGCATGTACACAGCAACAAAGATCCAGCACAGCCTAAATTTAAAAAAAAAAAAAAAAAAAAAAAACTAAAAATAAGAACTTAAAAAACTAGCAGAGAACTTCACTGCAGAAAATACAAAACACATAATTAGTGTGCTGCTGCTGCTGCTAAGCCACTTCAGTCATGTCCGACTCTGTGCGACTGCATAGATGGCAGCCCACCAGGCTCCGCCGTCCCTGGGATTCTCCAGGCAAGAACACTGGAGTGAGTTGCCATTTCCTTCTCCAATGCATGAAAGTGAAAAGTGAAAGTGAAGTTGCTCAGTAATGCCCAACTCTTAGCGACCCCATGGACTGCAGCCTACCAGGCTCCTCCATCCATTGGATTTTCCAGGCCAGAGTACTGGAGTGGGGTGCCATTGCCTTCTCCGATAATTAGTCTAAGATTGTTAGTGAATGAATAATCAACAACAAGGAAAACAGCAATAACAAAAACCCAACAGAAAAACACAAACCTAGGACTGAAGAAAAAATCCAATAACAGAGTTGTTACAGAATGTTATCTAAAATGTCCAATTTTTAAAGAAATATATGAGACGTGCCAAGAAACAGGAAAGATTGCTACATATGCAGGAATAAAAGTAATCCACGGAAAGTTCCCCCATGGGACCTAGATGTAAACTTAGTAGATATGAAGCTAGTGGCCTGGAGAATTCCTACCAAAGGAGGCACTTGTAGCACCTATGTCTGATAACTGGAAAGATTAACTTTGAACATCTGGAAAATGCTCTCAGGAGCCCACTACATGGCAGGCTTTTGGCAGGCATGAAATATGGATGGCTTTCCTACACATCTTACCCATGTAGCTGACTCAGACCAATAAAGAGAAGGTGAAAACACAATGTCACAGGGAACAGCAGCAAAGACTGATGCTGTCAATGTTTCTGTAGAGAAAAGTACAGGAGGCCGAGGAAGCCAAGAGAAAGAGCCCAATCTAGGGAGTCCTGAAAAACTTCCCAGAAGACACACCATCTGCTCTGTACTCAGTCGCGTCAGATTCTATGGGACCCTTTGGCTGTAGCACACCAGGCTCTTCTGGCCATGGAATTCTCCAGGCAAGAATACTGCAGTGGGTTACCATTTCCTTTTCCAGGGCATCTTGCCAACCCAGGATTCTAACCTGTGTCTCCTGAATTTCCTGCACTGCAGGCAAATTCATTTACTGCTGAGCCATTTGAAAAGCCCTGGACATCTAAGCTGCATCTTAAAGGACAAAGAGAAGTTGGGCCGAACCTCATACAAATGAGAAACTTACCATAGAGCCTGGAGATCACCTGACTAGAAGAGATATACTCTTTTTAGGATGCAAATTCAATAATCAGAGAAAATTTCTACTTCATAAAAACTGCAAAGTTACAGCCTGTAGCAACTAGTTTGTTCACAGACTAAACAGAAAATAGAGAGAGGGAGAGGCAGCTGCACAATTGGATGGGCACTAAATCACTTGAAAATCTGAACAGCCATGTACCCAAAAGAATTAGCAAAGTTCATTTTGCTTTGAACCCAAAAGAAGTTGTTTTGTTTTTTTTTTTTTAATGGGACCACTTTCTAGAAACTTGGGCTCTAGGCTCAGCTCTGGGACTTTCCCCAGTGGCTCAGTGGTAAAGAATCTGCCAGCAATGCAGAAGCCACAAGAGATGCATGTTTGATCCTTGGGCCAAGGAGATCCCCTGGAGGAGAAAATGACAACCCACTCCAGTATTCTTGCCTGGAGAATCCCATGGACAGAGAAGCATGTTGGGCTATGGTCCATGGGGTCTCAAAGAGTAGGACATGACTGAGCACGCACCTGCCATCAGGCTCAGCTTTTCCCCTTACCTTGATTAATGATATGGGGAAAGTTCCTTGACCAGTTTTCTCCCTTGTAAAATGGAGAATAAAGATTCCTATCCTTTGGCCCTCACAATAGGGCCACTCTGAGGATCACCAGAGGTAATGGTTTGGTAAACCTTGATGTGTTTTAGAATCATTAGCTGTGAGCTGATAATGGTGGTATTATTTTCAATAGCCGTGAAAAACTGAGGTGGCATGGTAAGCTTTTCTTATTAGGAAAGGATAAAACTCCTCCTTCCTAGATACTGCTTTCCCCAGTTTGTACATCACCAGGGAGGGCCAGTGCTTAGCTCAGCTCAGCTATCTGAAATCTGTCATCTGCCAGGTTTATTTGTCTCTACCACCACAGAGGTGCCTCTTAAAGCGGAGGATGGTGAATTCTGCTGTGCCTTCCCAAGGCTTGCCTGGTTTTTGCGGCTTTGCCTCTGGCCTTTGCCACCTCAAGTAAGGAATATGTGGGTCAGGCAGAAAATTCTCCCTTCTTTGTTATCCTACTTGAAATGGGTTTGTAGCAGAGATGTCGCTATGTGTGTGTGGGGTTCTGATGAAAGGTATACAATGTTCACTTTGCTTTATAAACATTTACTGAGTGTTTACTGTGTGCCAGGCACTGATCTGAGGCTTCCCATGTGGCACTAGTGGTAAAGAATCTGTCTGCCAAAGCAGGAGATGCAAGACTCCTGGGTTTGATAGCTGGGTTGGGAAGATCCCCTAGAGTAGGAAGTGACAACACTCCAGTATTCTTCCTTGGAAAATTCCATAGATAGTGAAGCCTGGTGGACTACAGTCCATGTGGTCACAAAGACCTGGACACAAGTGAGCACACGCACATACACAGGCACTGATCTAAGCTATGGGGATATGAAGAGATGATGTTCATGTCCTGGAGGAAGTTTATTTTCTATTGAAGGAATAGAGAATCTTGAATATTGAAAATCCTAAGGAATTAAACTTAAAGTTACAGATTGAATAAATGAGTTTAAGAATCCAGCAAGACATAAGATAAACATACAAAATTTAGTTGTATTTTTATATGCCAGCAATGAATAATCCAAAAATAAAGTGAAGAAAATAATATATAATATATATATATAATAAGATATTTATAATAGAATCAAAAAAGAAAAAACTAGGAATAAATTTAACAGAATAATTTTAAGATTCATACACTAGAAAACATTGTTGCAGTAAATTAAAGAAGATCTAAATAAATGAAAAAACATCCCATTGTTAAGGATCAGACAATTAATGTTGATGAGATGGCAATAACACTCCATTTGACATATATATCAAAACAATCTTTATCAAAATCAAAGTTTTTTCTTTGCAGAAATTGACATACCATGGGAATTCTGTAATTTACAGGGTAATTCAAGGGACTAATAAGAGCCAAAAACAATTTTGAAACAATATTAATAAAGTTAAAGGATGCTTACTTCCCATTTGCATGACCTAATAGAGCACTATAATACTTGAGGCAGTGTGATGTTGGAATAAACACAAATCAATGGAATATAATTGGAATTCTAAAACGAGGCCTTTACATTCATAATTACATCATTTTAGACTAGGGTAATTCACATCTATATCCCGACCACTAATGCTGAAGAAGATGAAGTTGAATGGTTTTATGAAGACCTACAAGACTTTCTATAACTAACACCCAAAAAAAGATGTCCTTTTCATCACAGGGGACTGGAATGCAAAACTAGGAAGTGAAGAAACACCTGGAGCAATAGGCAAATTTGGCCTTGGAGTACAGAATGAAGCAGGGCAAAGGTTAATAGAGTTTTACCAAGAGAACGTACTGGTCATTTCAAACAGCCTCTTCCAATAACACAAGAGAAGACTCTACACATGGACATCACCAGACAGTCAACACCAAAATCCGATTGATTATATTCTTTGCAGTCAAAGAAGGAGAAGCTCTATACAGTCAGCAAAAGCAAGACCAGGAGCTGACTGTGGCTCAGATCATGAACTCCTTACTCAGATCATGAACTCCTTATTGCCAAATTCAGGCTTAAATTTAAGTAAGTAGGGAAAACCACTAGAACATTAGGTCATTCAGGTAATAAATAAAATCTCTTATGATTATACAGTGGAAGTGAGAAATAAATTTAAAGGACTAGATCTGATAGAGTGCCTGATGAACTACGAACAGAGGTTTGTAACATTGTACAGGAGGCAGTGATCAAGATCACCCCCAAGAAAAAGAAATGCAAAAAAGCAAAATGGCTGTCTGAGGAGGCCTTACAAATAGCTGTGAAAAGAAGAGAAGGGAAAAACAAAGGAGAAAATGAAAGTTATACCCATTTGAGTGCAGAGATCCAAAGAATAGCAAGGAGAGATTAAAAAAAGCCTTTCTCAGAGATCAATGTGAAGAAATAGAGGAAAACAATAGAATGGGAAAGACTAGAGATCTCTTCAAGAAAATTAGAGATACCAAGGAACCATTTCATGCAAAGATGGGCTCAATAAAGGATAGAAATGGTATGCACCTAACAAAAGCAGAAGATATTAAGAAGAGGTGGTAAGAATACATGGAAGAACTATATAAAAAGATCTTCATGACCCAGATAATCATGATGGTGTGATCACTCACCTAGAGCCAGACATCCTGGAATGTAAAGTCAAATGGGACATAGAAAGCCTCACTACGAACAAAGCTAGTGGAGGTGATGGAATTCCAGTTGAGGTATTTCAAATCCTAAAAGATGATGCTGCTTTCAATATGCCCGCAAATTTGGAAAACTCAGCAGTGGCCACAGCACTTGAAAAGGTCAGTTTTCATTCCAATCCCAAAGATAGGCAATGCCAAAGAATGTTCAAACTACCACACAATTGCACTCATCTCACATGTTAGGAGAAGGCAATGGCACCCCACTCCAGTACTCTTGCCTGGAGAATCCCATGGACCGAGGAGCCCGGTAGGCTGCAGTCCATGGGGTCGCAAAGAGTCAGACATGACTGAGCAACTTCACTTTCACTTTTCACTTTCATGCATTGGAGAAGGAAATGGCAACCCACTCCAGTGTTCTTGCCTGGAGAATCCCAGGGACAGGGGAGCCTGGTGGGCTGCCGTCTATGGGGTTGCGCAGAGTCGGACACGATTGAAGTGACTTAGCACACGCTAGTAAAGTAATGCTCAAAATTCTCCAAGTCAGGCTTCAACAGTACGTGAACCGTGAACTTCCAGATGTTCAAGCTGGATTTAAAAAGGGAGAGGAACCAGAGAACAAATTGCCAACATTCGCTGGATCATAGAAAAAGCAAGTGAGTTCCAGAAAAACATCCATTTCTGCTTTATTGACTATGCCAAAGCCTTTGACTCTGTGGATCACAATAAACTGGAAAATGGGAATACCAGACCAACTGACCTTCCTCTTGAAAAATGTGTATGCAGGTCAGGAAGCAACAGTTAGAACTGGATACAGAACAACAGACTGGTTCCAAATAAGAAAAGGAGTACATCAAGGCTGTATATTGTCACCCTGCTTATTTAACTTATATGCAGAGTACATCATGAGAAACACTGGGCTGGAGGGGGCACAAACTGGAATCAAGACTGCTAGGAAAAATATCAATAATCTCAAATATGCAGATGATAGCACCCTTATGGCAGAAAGTAAAGAAGAACTAAAGAGCCTCTTGATGAAAGTGGAAGAGGAGAATGAAAAAGTTGGCTTAAAGCTCAACATTCAGAAAACTAAGATCATGGCATCTGGTCCCATCACTTCATGGCAAATAAATAGGGAAACTGTGGACATAGTGAGAGACTTTATTTTGGAGGGCTCCAAATTCACTTCAGATAATGACTGCAGCCTTGAAATTAAAAGACACTTAATCCTTGAAAGAAAAATTATGACCAACCTAGACAGCATATTAAAAAGCAGAGATATTACTTTGCCAACAAAGGTCTGTCTAGTCAAGGTTATGGTTTTTCCAGTAGTCATGTATGGATGTGAGAGTTGGACTATAAAGAAAACTGAGCACCAAATAATTGATGCTTTTGAACTGTGGTGATGGAGAAGACTCTTGAGAGTCCTTTGGACTGCAAGGAGATCCAACCAGGCTATCCTAAAGGAAGTCAGTCCTGAATATTCATCAGAAGGACTGATATTGAAGCTGAAACTCCAGTACTTTGGCCACCTGATGTGAAGAACTGACTCATTTGAAAAGAACCTGATGCTGGGAAAGATTGAAGGTGAGAGAAGGGGATAACAGAGGATGAGGTGGTTGGATGACATCACTGACTCAATGAACATGAGTTTGAGTAAACTTCTGGAGTTGTTTGTGGACAGGGAGGCTGGCGTGCTGCACTCCATGGGGTTGCAAAGTTTCGTATATGACTGAGCAAATGAACTGAACTGAGACTAGGATAGTTGGACTATTCAATAGCAAATAATAGTCTTTTAGATAAATAAGCCAGTTCAATTTTCATAATCTACCCAAAACAATTAATTTGAACCCTTATCTTACACCATAAATAAAAATAACTTAAAAAGAATCTTAGAGCTAAATTGAAGAGCTGCTGCTGCTGCTGCTAAGTCGCTTCAGTCGTGTCCGACTCTGTGCGACCCCATAGACAGATGCTCACCAGGCTCCCCCGTCCCTGGGATTCTCCAGGCAAGAACACTGGAGTGGGTTGCCATTTCCTTCTCCAAATTGAAGAGCTAATACTATAAAAATCCTGGAAGAAAACACAGGAATAAATCTTTATGACTTTGGATTAGGTAATGGTTTCTTACATATAACACCAGGAAACACAAATGACAAAATTAAAAAAAAGGGGTAAATTGGATATTTTTAAAGAGCTGAGCATCAGAGGACCTCATCAAGAAGTGAAAAGATGCCACAGAATTGGAAAAAATATTTTCAAATCACATACAAATGTATCTCATTTTACTAGGTTTTGCTTTTTGTGCTTCATGCTATATTTTGTGTACAACTGAAAGTAGCAACCCTTCTGTTGCCAGATAATGGTTAGCATTGTTACCAATAAAGAATTTATTCTATAAAGTATGTGCATTTTTTTATATATAATTTTTTGCACACTTAATAGACTACAATGTAGTGTGAACATAACTTTTATATTCACTGAGGACTAAAAACTTCATGTGACTTGCTCTACTATGATTTTTCTTTACTACAGTGGTCTGAAACTGAACCCATAATATCTCTGAAGAATGCCTACTTCTGATTAGAGAATAGTATTCAGAGTATATTTAAAACTCTTACGTATCAACAATAAAATGATAATCCAATTTTTAAATGTATTAATAATTTAAATACACATTTCTTCAAAGAAGATATAAAAGGTCCCAATAAGCATATGAAAAAGTGGTCAGCAACTAGTGATTAGGAAAATGACATGGTCACAATGAGATACCACTTCACACCTACCTGAATAGTGAAAATAAAGACAGAGGATCAGAAACAGCAAGGATATGTTAAAACTGGAACCTTCATACACTGCTGATGGGAGTGTAAAACAGTAAAGCGACTTTGGGAAATGGTTTGGCAGTCCCTCAAAGTGCTAAACACAGAATTTCTATATAACCCAGTTATTTCACTCCAGGTATATATCCAAGAGAAATTAAAACTTTTTTCTCTTCAAAAACTGTACATTAATGGCTATCGCAGCATTATTCATGTTAGCCAAAAATGTGGGAACAACTTAATGCTCATAAGTTGATAAATGGGTAAAGAAAACATGGTACATCCATATATCAATAATATGTAATGATTAATTAACATATATCAATAGTGTTAATGATTAATATATGGAATATTAATTGGCAACAAGAGAATTAAACATAGATACATGCTACCACATGGGTGAATTTTTGAAATGTTATACTAAGTAAACATCTCCAGTTATGATAGATCATATATCATATTATATGATTATATGTATGTGAAATGTCTAGAATAGGAGTAGATTAGTATTTACTTGGCATTGGGGCATTGTGAGTGGTAAGGCAGCTTGGAAGCTAGAATGGAGAATATAAAAATACATAGGGTATTATTTTGGCTAGGTTAAAATAATCTTAAAAATTAGACTGTAGTGATATTTTCAACTTTATGAATATACCTAAACCAAGAACTATAGACTTTGAATGCACAAATCTTACAGCATGTTACATACATTTTTATAAATGTTTTTTTTTTTTTTTTAAAAAAACAGTACCTTCATGAAAATGTTTTAAGGCTTTAAAGTCAGGAGAAAGAAAAATGAGTTGAAATCTCCACTTATCCCACATAGCTAGCTGTGCAACGGTAGCAATTTCTAGTTCCCTTTGTACCTCAGGGGCTTCTCTACAAAATCAGAAAAATAGTAATGGTAAATGATTAAAACATTAACTACACAAAGTAATTAGCCTGATTTTCTAGCACAGAGTAGGTGTTCAATAAATGGAGGTTGCTTTTATTATCCTGGTAAAAACTTTATTTTGTGAACAAAGTGGCCCCCGTGAACTAAGCTTATTGAGAATATTAGACATAGGTTGGCTGAAATATTTAGAAAATCAAGTTAAGAGGCAGAAAAAAATGTAACTCACAAATATCTTTACCTTGTGATGTTAATTACTGATACCCTATAAGGAATTGTCGGAGAAGGCAATGGCATCCCATTCCAGTACTCTTGCCTGGAAAATTCCCATGGACGGAGGAGCCTGGCAGGCTGTAGTCCATGGGAGTGACATGACTGAGCGACTTCACTTTCTTTTTTCACTTTCATGCATTGGAGAAGGAAATGGCAACCCACTCCAGTGTTCTGGCCTAGAGAATCCCAGGGACGGGGAAGCCTGGTGGGCTGCAGTCTATGGGGTCACACAGAGTCGGACACAACTGAAGTGACTTAGCATAGCATAGCATAGCATATAAGGAATTGTGGATTTATCACTCAGTAGTTCTCATTTTAATAATCATTGCTACTATCACCACCACTATAATCATTAAGTTCAGTTCAGTTCAGTCACTTAGTCGTGTCTGACTCTTTGTGACCCCATGAATCGTAGCACGCCAGGCCTCCCTGTCCATCACCAACTCCTAGAGTCCATCCAAACCCGTGTCCATTGAGTCGATGATGCCATCCAATCATCTCATCCTCTATCGTCCCCTTCTCCTCCTGCCCTCAATCTTTCCCAGCATCAGGGTCTTTTCCAATGAGTCAGCTCTTCGCATCAGGTGGCCAAAGTACTGGAGTTTCAGCTTCAACATCAGTCCTTCCAATCATTAAGTTAGATGTATTAAAAAAAAAAAAAAAAAAAGAACACATTCTATGCACAAGTTAAGTTTTTGTTGTTGTTGTTGTTTATGATTCAGTGCTTTAGAACTGAGTACTCCTATTGTTTAAGACAACAGAGTTATTATTACCAATAACCTTAATATTCCTTACAATAGCTACCATTTAAATTATGCTGTGCCTGGCTTACTAGCAAATGAAATTGAGCATACAATCCACACTGCAAGTGTCTCCTGGGGAATGATTTTCTTTAATCCTCATAGCAATCTTATTTTGCAGATGAGGAAACTGTGGTTCTGAAAAGTTATGACATTGATGCAAGGTCATAAGCTCAGTTCAGAAGCAGTGATGCATTATCACTGTTTCTTATGCCCATGTTTTTTGAGCCAAAAATTGGGTTACTTTGCTCAATAAACTTATTTTTAAATTGAGTGTCCCAAAAAATCCCAAATGTGTGCTTCTATAGCTATAATTAGCTCGGCCCCATGAGGAAGTGGAAACTTTCTAAATATTGCTGGATAGTGATGATTATGCTGATAATTATGCCAATGATGAAATAACAGCTGAAGTCAAAGACAAGTGAGGAAAGGGACATAAAACTGCTTATATACAGTAAGAATCACTCTCCTGGTGATAAGCCAAACTCCTCTGCAAACACCTACCCTGTAGCCAGCTCTGCTCCAGATGTAGCAATATGAGAATTTGTAAGTAGCCGCTTGTCTGTGCCTTACCAACATAAAGTTTGGAAATATGCATACATAATTAAGTAACTTATATCATATGGAAGTAACTGATGAAGTAAAAAAATGGGGCTAGGGAGTGCTGGGTCAAGGCAGGCTTCCAATTATAAACATGATAAAGAGAGAAAGTTTATATTTATGCCTAGTTAAAGGAGCAAAGCATGTGGTAAACTGGAAAAGAGCTCTGCATGTGGAGGAATAAATTCAAAAGCTCTAAGGTGGATTTTAGTTTTGACATTAAAAGTACAAACAGCAAAATAAAAATACAGATAATTGGACTTCATTAAAAACTTTACATCAAAGGATGCTATCAATGAAGTTAAAAGACAAACTAGAGAATAGGAAAAATCATTCACAATCATATATCTGAGAAGAGTTTAGTATTTAGGATAGGTAAAACACTTAACAACAAAAAGACAAAAACCCAAATAGAAAATGAACAAAGAATTTGAGCAGACATTTGCCCAAAGAAGATATACAAATAATAACAAGCACATGAAAAGATTTGGGACATCATTAATACTTAAAAGAAATAAAATTCAAAACCGAAAGGAGATACCACTTCATACCTGCTGCTGCTGCTGCTGCTAAGTCGCTTCAGTCGTATCCGACTCTGTGCGACCCCATAGACGGCAGCCCACCAGGCTCCTTCTTCCCCGGGATTCTCCAGGCAAGAACACTGGAGTGGGTTGCCATTTCCTTCTCCAATGCATGAAAGTGAAGTCGCTCAGTCGTGTCCGACTCTTAGCGACCCCATGGACTGGAGTCTACCAGGCCCCTCTGTCCATGGGATTTTCCAGGCAAGAGTACTGAAGTGGGGTGCCATTGCCTTCCCCCTCATACCTGCTAGGAGCAGTATAATTAAAAAAAAAATGTGGGGGAAAGTGTTGGTTAAGATACAGAGGGGTCAGTTGGGTCCAAATTATGAAGGCCTTGGGCAGTCACTAGTCTTTCTTTAAGTGAGATGAGGAGATTTTGGATCTTTGTAGTTGCAGAAACGCACTCTGGCTTTTAAGAACAAACTGGAGAATGAAGGGAAAAAGCAAGAAAATCCATGTTGGAGGAAATTATAACAGTCCAAATTAGAGATGCTGCTCCTTGGGTCTGGGGAAAGACCAAGTGGTGGTGACAGTGGTTTACCATATTGGGATCACAGCCAGCGGAAAGAAGGCACGCAGCAAAGGGAAATCCAGGAAAACCCCCAAGTTTCTTGGTCTCAGCATCTGACACAATGAGTTGCCATTTACATGTCTGGGAAAGCATACTGGAGGAGCAGATGTGGGAAAAGATCAGAAAATTATTTGTGCACATTGTGAAACCAGGAAGCAGGTGGTTAAAAGAATCTTGCATTTAGAAAAGGAACCTTGGCTGGAGATCGAAATTTGGATCTTCAGCATGAGACTGAATTAAAACCTCAGGGGAGAATGAACAGAGGAAGAAGACCAGGGCAAATTCTGGAGACTGAATCCTCATTTTCAGTGTGAGGAGAAAAGAAAGAACCAATTAAAAAGATACTGAAAGCATTATCAGGTAGAAACTAAACTGGAGAGTGTTGAATCTTCAAAGTCAAGAGAAGTACATATTCCAAAGATGAGAATGTGATCACTGTGCCAAATCATGAAATCATTTCTCGGTACCACCATGGGACTGAGCAACTGTGGAGCTGTTGACTCTTTTAAGAGAAGACTGGAGAAATCATATAATCAAAACTCATCATTTAGCATCTGCTATATGCAAACCCAGGTGTTGTGAATGTAAAATGAATACTGTTTGCATGCTAGTTCTAGGTATACAATTGGCTATAACAAAAGTAGATAAACAATACAATGAAAAGATGAAGCAGGTATAAAGGGAGTGGAGAAAACAGACACTAACTTGGCCTGGATGAATCAGAGTGGGCTTCATGCAGGAGGCAGTCTTGGAAGGGTAAGAAGAAATGTGATCAGCAGTGATGCATGAGAAAGGTCTGCAAGTGGGACCAGAGCTGAAACATGGAAATATAACAGATCCTAGGTTTCCAGCAGAAGAAAAAGCATTCTAGCACTTCTTAACCTTCTGCCATAGTAGAACCAGCTTTGAGTTTATGACCATTTCTTACTACACTATACTTAGTTCATATATTTTATTTTTAACTTAACTGACCCTAAACATACTAACTTCCTTTTAACTTATGCTATGTTCTTACTAACAAGAGTATTGAAACCATGCATTTGATGTGGTAATTGTATATATTTCCTAACATATGTTTGGGCTTCCTTGGTAACTCAGCCAGTAAAGAATCTGCCTACAATGCAGGAGGACCCAGGTTCAATTACTGGGTCGGGAAAATCCCCTGGGGAAGGGAATAGCAACCCACTTCAGTATTCTTGCCTGAAATATCCCATGGACAGAAGAGCCCGGTGGGCTACAGATCATGGGGTTGTAAAAAGTCGAACATGACTGAGCAACTAAGCAACATGTGTTCAAATTAAAACACAGATAATGTTTTTTAAGTCCATTCGTGTACCATATAAAACATTGTGTTTCATGCTGTGGGAAACTGAGCTCAAAAATGTGTCAGAAAGGATCCATGGGGGCATATAAGACAATAAATAGTATTTAAATAATGACAAATTATTTAATAAATAATATATAAAATAATAAATAAGGAAATAAGGGACCATGAAGGGAAGATAAGCTGGAGCCTGCCAAATCTTGACAAATAAAATATTCTGAAGGTTTAATTCCGTATCACCCAGTTCCCTGGGCAATATCTTTCTTTCTACATATTCATTATATATTTAATTTACTCTTTTTCCCTCAGTGTCTCTGGAACAGACATGCAAAACAATTGCTCCTAAACTTTCTAGTTTCTAAAGGTTTTTCAGCCTCTTGGCTCTCCGGCAGGGAACCCCTGAAAGAAAGTGTGAAGGGAAATCCACAGCTTAGTGCAACTTCTAGGCTTTCACTGTTTCCTCCATATGCAGTTGACTTTCTGGCTAAATGCAGGACTAACATATGCTTTCTGCTTTCACTGATGGGACTGAGGCCCTAATGGTTGCATATAAATTGAAGCAGGGTAACAGGGCCTGATACCAGGCAGCATTGGAAGGCCAGAGAATTCCATACTACATCACCATCAGTCACTTACTTTAACCTTTACAAAATTCATTCTGTTCTGGAATGACCTTTCCGTTCCAGGATGAAAGAAGAGTTGACATTTTGTCATTTGATGAACAAGCACCATCCTCTTCATCTGCAGCACAGTTTTTGCCACAAATCCCTATCCTCTGGACCTGTTCTCCTATGGACTGTTTTTGATCAATAAACCGACCTGTCTCAAGGATGCTGCCCTCAGCAATGGAGGAATAAAATAGAGACAAGCAGGAACCATTATCACTTTTTCTTTTTCATCAATGTAGGTGCCATTGCTAGCATCAGATTTTCATCAAGTGGTGTAGGAAGAAAAAAATCAGAAAGAGAAAATAGACATGGAAATGGCTGGTCTTAAAAAATGAAGCCATGGGGAGTGCTTTCCATGCACTATTAATGTTAATGGAGTGGAATTGCTCCATCGTCTTAATTAGACTCATAATTCTTAACCTTTAGGTAAACTGTGTATTCAGACACAGTGGAGGATGAGAAATGAAATTAGCGTTGCCCTGAGGCAGGAAAGCACACATCCACAAAAGACCCAAGGGCACTGATGAATAACTGGGGGAGGTATTATACTTAACTTGATCAAAAGAGCACCACAGAGCAGGTGTGACGGAGCAGGCTTAAGTGCATGAATCCTTGGCTAGTCGTTGATGAAGACATCTTCATATTTAAACTGTGAAAGGCATGGCATTACTAAGACACTGGAGATCTGAGTTATCAAATCAAGGACACAGAACTCTGTGACACCCAGAGAACATGTACGTAGATAAAGAATCTACTGAGATAGCACAGAGACTGTGCTTCATTTACCAGGAGATAGGACTGCTTTTCAGGCGGCAATCAATTAGAACTATAGTTCTCTTAGCAAACCCTATAGAGATGCGTTCAAATTGCCTGCAGCATAAACCACCCCAGGCCGCATTTTCATTTAGCTTTCTTTTTTCATTTATTGGTTAAAACTTCTCCAACTGCCAGATGCTTAAAATCCTATATAACATCAAAGGATTTCTACCAATCTAACTGCCTAGTCATTTTCATATACCCTATTTTTTTTTTTTTTCAGACAGCACATCTAGCTGCTATAAAGTGTTTTTTTTTTTTTTAATAATCCAGAGTAAGTGTCTTCCTTTGGTTCTTTGCTTAGTCCATGTACCAGCACCTAAACATCTTTGAGTCTTGAAGGATTAAAACTTTCACAAACATAAAATATGAAGTTGCAGAAGGAGCCACAAAAGAGGGCAAATAACCCAAGCTACTGGGGCACACTCAGTGCAAATTGGCCAATGGCATACTCACCTTCTTGGGCACTTGCAGTAATGGCGTGCCAGCCATCACTGCTAAGAGCAGCACTGTCTGCTTTGCCAGCTCTACATGTGCCAGATTGAAGTGGGTCAGCATTCAGAGCATGAGGGAAAATACGCCAGCAGTGCTCTGTGGTGTGCTGTTCCATACTTACAAACACACACATATGGACAGTATTTCAGAGGCAATAGATTCATAAAAGCAGCACTAGATGGGACCTTGTATGAACGGAAAACTATATCACGATTTTTTATCTACATGCCAACATGTGCCTATAGAAACAGTTTTGTCCCCATGCATACTCAGGCTTTGTGACTAATTGCAAAATTAATATTGAAAACTTGCTTTGATTTTCAAAAAAATAAAAGAAGGAATAAAATAATACTTTCTAGATACAGGTTTTCCAAGTAAAGTTGATATTAGCCTAAACTAACATGAAAACTCTAGTAGTAATTAAATACAAAAGCTAATTTTGATATTAATCAAGTATTTTCAGCTAAAATTAAAATTCAGGCTACAGATATTCATACATACATGAAAATGTATAAATTTAGATTCATAGGTTTAAAATAGCTCATCAGAGTTTAGAGGTCTGGTATGTTTTTCTTTACTGTGCCCACAATTTAAAAAAATAAACAAAATAATACACTTTATAGGATGAGAAGGATAAAGCAACATTGCAAATGTCCTTTTATTCCAATTCTTCTTTGGGTATGACTGTTTTTCCAATTTATTTGTTTGTTTTTTCCTGTTTTCCCCTGTGTTATGAACACTAAGGCTACATTTGTTATTGTTGCTTCTTCATTTTCCATGCATATAGTAGGATTAGGTATTTGATGAGTAGGAGAATTTGAAGGATAGGAGACTATGCCTCTCCAATATACACCATTTGGCCTAGGGATCAATTTGAGCTGAAGATAATGGTGAATAAGCAGAGACAAAGGAGTTCTCTATCCTCCTCTATTTGCCTAAAAGGAGGACGTAAGTTTTCCAAAGTGTCCATTTCTCCTCTCTACCAGGAAGTTAATCACCTGGAGACAACTTTAGACTCTGTCAGCCTGGAGATGGCCTCCAGAGGAATCTACATATCAAATATTAATAACTGGCTTTTATCTTTACTGTTGGAAGCCTAAAACAACTGTCCTTTTGCCACAAATTTATTGTTTGTTGAAGATGCTGCATGAGCTGGAGTTCTAAGCCATCTCTTTGAGTTACTCATTTTTCCTTGTGTATCTCCCTTCAAGATAAGAGTTATACATTTTAATAAACTTCTGTTTGTTTTCCTTTTGTTAATCTACCTTATTATATGGGTCTCTGCCAAGAACTCAGAAGCTTAGAGGAAAGATTATTCTTCCTCTCTTCCATACTTCCTTCTGGGAAATATGTCACTTCCAGGTTGTAGCAGGTTTGAGGGATTCCAGAGCCCTCCCTTCCTCTTTCAAGGTGACACTTGAGAGACAAACTACTCTATAATTTTGGCTCCTTGAAAGAGAACACACAGCAGAACTCCCTCCCAGCCAATGCATGATGATTATCTAACCTATTTGAAAAATGGAACATTGTTTTAAGACTTTGAGATGTTGTAACTTTCCCTTCCTTTTTTCCTTTTGCCTTTTTATTTTTCCTTCTTGAAGAAGGAAATGGCAACCCACTCCAGTGTTCTTGCCTAGAGAATCCCAGAGATGGGGGAGCCTGGTGGGCTGCCGTCTATGGGATCACGCAGAGTCAGACACAACTGAAGTGACTTAGCAGCAGCAGCTTGTGATGGCAACATAATTTACCTATCCTGTATGACATAGGATTATAAACTAATGTATTAATATAAACTAAATGTTGTTTTAGACCATATTCTTATGATTTTTACATATAAGAAACATTTTGTGAGCACCTACTTTGTACCAGGTTCTAGAAGGATACAGAAATGAAAAAGACTCAGTAGTTATCCTTGAAATATTCACAGAGTTGGAAAAGTCTCACTTGGAGAAGAAAATTTTATTTCAATTTTGCCACTTGGGAAATGTATGCTATCTATGACTCTTGGCCAACAAATGACCAAGTCAGGATCCAAATACCACATATACCCACCTCCTCATAGAAAATTCCTTATGCAATAGCACTGTATTGAATAGTTGCATCCATTGTATAATTGGACTGTTGTTTTTAAACTTGAGGGCCTTGAGAGGATCACAGGGGCTTAGCTGTCTGTCATGCCTCCACGTTGAGAATGTCTTTATTTTTATTCAAGATGCTAAATGAGACAAAATATAGGACCTTAATTCATAGACAGTTATCCGAAAGGTTTTCTTTCCCTCTCTTCCTTCCTTCCTTATTTCTTCCTTTCTTCCACCCTTCTTACTTCCTCTCTTTTCCTAATCCTTCCAAGGTGGAATCTGCAACTATGCCAATATTGTGACATCTTATCTTTTCTAAACTTAATCCAAAATTTTTGCTGAATATACAGATGGATTGTTAGAGTGTCAGCAACTTCAATTCTGATTTTCTCCTTATCTGACTTCTTTTCGCTGTCAGTGATGTGTTCACAGAGAGAATTAGTTTTCTATTCTTGGGAACATCTTATGAAATGATTACCCAGATAGATTTTGGAATGACTTCTGTCTGTGTCTATATAATACAGTTTACTAGGTAAAATCCCATCTTGACTTGATTCAGTTCAAGAGAATGTTGTATAACTGGCATCTCGGTAGTTGATGACCTGGCAGACTCAAGCAAAGTTTGTTTTTGCTTGTCCATAAAGCTGAATTTAAGCAGGTTTTAAGATTCACGTGTATTTCTACAGATATGGGTAGAGTCACATGGTTCTTTACTTAACGTCTTTGAACCTCAGTTTGTTTTATTAGTAATAACCTATACCTCAAGTCAGTGTTCAATCGCTGGGTTGGGAAGATCCCCTGGAGGAGGGCATGGCAACCTACTCCAGTATTCTTGCCTGGAGAATCCCCACGGGCAGAGGAGCCTGGCAGGTTACAGCCCATGGGGTTGCAAAGAATCGGACATGCCTGAGTGACAAAGCACAGCACACAAGCCACTGTAAGAATTAAACAAAATGGTTCTACAATTCATCTTCCTTGTGGCTCAGCTGGTAAAGAACCTGCTTGCAATGAAGGAGACCTGGTTTTGATCCCTGGCTTGGGAAGATCCCCTGGAGAGGGGAAAGGCTACCTACTCCAGTATTCTGGCCTGGATGGCCTGGAGAATTCCATGGACTATATATTCCATGGGGTCACAGAGAGTCAGACATGACTGAGCAACTTGCACTTTCACTTTTACAATTCATCTGTGCTAAGAACTAAAACACTTGTAAAAACCTGAAACATATCAAGTATTAGATTCAAAAGCTATGCTGAATATTGCCTTTTCTTTTCCTTTTCTTCTAGTTTAAATGGTTACTACATAGGGATTATTATGAATCTGAAAAGAAAAATATATATATATAGGTATACACAAAAAAGTCACATACACATTATATATATACACATCATATAATGTATATTTGTGTATTTACACACATATTGTATGGCAGAAAGTGAAGAGGGGCTAAAAAGCCTCTTGATGAAAGTGAAAGTGGAGAGTGAAAAGGTTGGCTTAAAGCTCAACATTCAGAAAACGAAGATCATGGCATCTGGTCCCATCACCGCATGGGAAATAGATGGGCAAACAGTGGAAACAGTGTCAGACTTTGTTTTTCTGGGCTCCAAAATCACTGCAGATGGTGACTGCAGCCATGAAATTAAAAGACGCTTACTCCTTGGAAGGAAAGTTATGACCAACCTAGATAGCATATTCAAAAGCAGAGACATTACCAACAAAGGTTCGCCTAGTCAAGGCTATGGTCTTTCCTGTGGTCATGTATGGATGTGAGAGCTGGACTGTGAAGAAGGCTGAGCGCCGAAGAATTGATGCTTTTGAACTGTGGTGTTGGAGAAGACTCTTGAGAGTCCCTTGGACTGCAAGAAGATCCAACCAGTCCATTCTGAAGGAGATCAATCCTGGAATTTCTTTGGAAGGAATGATGCTAAAGCTGAAACTCCAGTATTTTGGCCACCTCATGCGAAGAGTTGACTCATTGGAGAAGACTCTGATGCTGGGAGGGATTGAGGGCAGGAGGAGAAGGGGACGACAGAGGATGAGATGGCTGGATGGCATCACTGACTCGATGGATGCGAGTCTGAGTGACCTCCGGGAGCTGGTGATGGACAGGGAGGCCTGGCGTGCTGCGGTTCATGGGGTCGCAAAGAGTCGGACACGACTGAGCGACTGATCTGATCTGATCTGATACATAGGAAAGGCTGTGTTTTATATATGTATATAAATATGACACTTTGTGACCAGCTATATCTATCATATATAAACATGGCTTCTTCAGTAATCACATCTCTCCTCATTTGGTAGGACTATCACACCGAACAAGGTATTTGGACTCAGGATCTCAATCTTGTTTTCCTTCTTCCCTTCTTGACGTCTGTGTCTGACTTCTACTAGTCATGGGCTTTGAAGTTAAATCTCTTTGGATTCAGTTTCTTCTGATATGATCTAAGATATTTTGTTTGCATGCATGCTCAGTCACACCCAACTCTGTGACCCCATGGACTGTAGCCCACCAGGCTCCTCTGTCCATGGGATTCTCCAGGCAAGAACACTGATGTGGGTTGCCATGCCCTCCTCCAGGGGATCTTCCTGACCCAAGGATCAAATCCATGTTTCCTGAGGTTCCTATTGGCAAGTGGATTCTTTACCACTGAGTTTCCATTTCTTCATTTATAGGACTAGAATAATAAGATCTTCCAAGTTAGGTTAACATGTCACCTGTTTTGCGGATGAGAAAAAGTGCAACTCAGCAAGTCAGATTATATGACCGGACCATTGCTACTCAGGGAGAAGGCACTGGCAACCCACTCCAGTACTCTCACCTGGAAAATCCCATGGACAGAGGAGCCTGGTAGGCTCCAGTCCATGGGGTCGCTGAGTCGCACACGACTTCACTTTCACTTTTCACTTTCATGCATTGGAGAAGGAAATGGCAACCCACTCCAGTGTTCTTGCCTGGAGAATCCCAGGGATGGGGGAGGCTGGTGGGCGGCCATCTATGGGGTCGCCCAGAGTTGGACACGACTGAAGTGACTTAGCAGCATTGCTACTCAGCAAAGAAGTACAAGAACAGTGGGATTCAGTTATTTTTTGCTTCAAAATCTAAAATATCTCTATTGTGCCAAACTGAGATTATAGCTTAACACTCTCCACAACACCAGAACATAGCTTGGCATTTCTCATCAGACCCTATACACACACACACACACACACACACACACACACACACACATGTATGAAGGAAAGTGGAGAAGTAAAAACACCATAATGTGCTCATCCTTACCTTTTATCAAAAATGAGAGGACAGTGAAAATTATAAATATAAAAATACCTCTGTCATTTAAAAAACTTAGGTAAATTGAAAACTTATGAAGGCTACAGGTATCCAACCATGTTTATCCTTCCAATGATATTCCAATGATATGGGTGCAATTAATGTTACTTTTATCAACTTCATTCTTTTTGATGAGGAAGCTGAAGCTTAGAGATATTAAGGACCTTACCTAAGGTCTCATGGCTGATCTACAGTGGACCAGGGGCATGGACAGAGCCAAATGATACCATGCCCTAGGCTCCTCACTGGACTCTGCTGCTTTTCTCTGGCACCGTTATCATGAGGACTCCAGGCAGGAGGGAAATACATGCTTAGCTCTGAATCCCTGGTAACAAGCTATGAGATGCCATTATAGTATAGACTGATGGGCTTCATCTGTGCGGCTGGTATAATTGTATTCTTATGTCTACCTTATAACCACCAAATATGTTATAAAATAAATCATGTAATTGATACATAAATATTCTATCAAGTTAATGTTTTTGAAATAATGTCATTTGCAGTAATGTGGAAGGACCTTGAGATTAACATACTAAGTGAAATTAGACAGAAGAAGAAAGACAAAAACCATATGACATCACGTATATGGAGTCTAAATATGACACAAAGGAACCCATCTACAAACCAGAAACAGTCTCACATGTGATTGTCAAGGAAAAAGGGACATGGAGAAGGATAGACTGGGAGTTTGGGATTAGTACGTACAGACTATTACATAGAGACTGGATAAACAAGGTCCTATTGTATAGCACAGGGAGCTACAGTCAATATCCTGTAATAAACCTTAATGGAAAATACACAAACCACAATGCATATATTTATATGTATAACTGAATCACTTTGCAGTACAGTAGAAATTAACACAACATTGTAAATTAACCATACTCCAAAAAATTTTTTCTAAAAAATAAGTTAGTGTTTTTGCTATTCTTGACTTGTTGTGACCTTGGGAAAGTTTCCTACCTTCTCTGCACATTCACTATTACCATATGGAAAGCACATTCTGAATAGATCAGGTGCATGAAGATGCCAAAAATATCACCTCCTATTAATATATAAATAAGTTATCATATTTCATGGCCTTAAGAGTCTCAGAAAAGTCCTTCTCTCTCTGTTTTCTTGAAATATTTGTTTTATCAACTCTTCTTACTCCCTGTGATAAGAAAATAATAAGCTGTGACATCTATTTTTAACTCACTTTATGTTGGTTAGTATAGAATTGTCCAGGCAGAAAGGACACTTGGAGAGCATCACATAAAACCTGAGAGGACTAAAGATGGGAGATGACGCCTGTAAAATGTAAATAACTTTCTCGAAGTCACAGAGAGTCTATGGTGGAATCAGAACAGGACAGCAGCTCCCACCACACAGCCCAGCCCTTATTTTATGAAGCTTCTTTCTACTTATAAGAGTTCCTGAAACAGACTTAGTCAAATGCACGTGTTTCACTGTGTGTCTCCTGATGTAATATGACTACTAGCAATACTTTTTATTATTTGGGGAAGAATTTTCTATTCTTTCAACTACTATATACTAAATGTTTACTGGGTGCCATTTCTCAGCATTCTGAGGTTAAAAAGGTAAATGAGACAAAGAAGTTCCCTTTTTCATGAAGTTCCCGTTCTCCTGACAGAGGTAGACAGTAGACAAACAAATAGGAAGAAAATATCAAGAAGTAATAACCTCTATGCAGAATATGGAAATAAGGTAAAATGAAAAGAACATGGATACTTTCAGATCAGATCAGTCGCTCAGTCGTGTCCGACTCTTTGCGACCCCATGAACTGCAGCACTCCAGGCCTCCCTATCCACCACCAGCTACTTTAGTATATGTCAAATTTAAGTTAAGCAGGAAGAGGAATGAAGCCTCTGAATATTGAAAATAGCTAGAACCTCACTATTAAGAGGTGGTGGGGGCAAGTTTGGCAAGAAACAGAATAAAGGGAAACAGAGTGAAATTTAATGGACAGATGGGTGAACAGGAGCTGGGTAAGGGTCTCAGCTGGCAGAGCTCTGTTAGCCACTGTGAAGAGTCTTGGCTCTATCTCAAGGGCGCTGAAAAGAGTTTGAATCCCAGTTGTGCACTCTTGTTCTGGAAAGATCATCCTTTTGGCTATGTTGTAAGAGATCTAAAGCACAGGAAGTTGGGGGCACAGGGTGGGGTAGAAAAGGAAGCAGGAATTAGATGCACTTGTTTGATCTGGAGATGATGGTTTAAATTCGAGGAGTAGCAGTGGAATCAAAGAGCACAGGCTGGAGGAGAGTCAGCTGCGATGGATGAGTGTGAATACTGGTTGGGGTCCCGAAGGGGAAACAGAGGTAGTGGGGAGGGATGAGTCCTAGGTTGTGTCTTTAAGAAGCTAGATAGATGGTTCAGTTCTGTTCAGTTAGGTCTCTCAGTCATGTCCGACTCTTTGCGACCCCATGAATTGCAACACGCCAGGCCTCCCTGTCCATCACCAACTCCCAGAGTTTACTCAAACTCATGTTCATCCAGTCGGTGATGCCATCAAGCCATCTCATCCTCTGTCATCCCTTTCTCCTCTTGCCCCCAATCCCTCCCAGCATCAGAGTCTTTTCCAATGAGTCAACTTTTCGCATGAGGTGGCCAAAGTATTGGAGTTTCAGTTTCAACATCAGTCCTTCTAAAGAACATCCAGAACTGATTTCCTTTAGGATGGACTGGTTGGATCTCCTTGCAGTCCAAGGGACTCTCAAGAGTCTTCTCCAATACCACATTTCAAAAGTATCAATTCTTCGGCACTCAGCTTTCTTCACAGTCTAACTATCATATCCATACATGACCACTGGAAAAACCACAGCCTTGACTAGATGGACCTTTGCTGGTAAAGTAACGTCTCTGCTTTTCAATATTCTATCTAGGTTGGTCATAACTTTCCTTCGAAGGAATAAGAGTATTTTAATTTCATGGCTGCAGGCACCATCTGCAGTGATTTTGGAGCCCCCCAAAATTAAGTCTGACACTGTTTCCCCATCTATTTGCCATGAAGTGCTGGGACCAGATGCCATGGTCTTCGTTTTCTGAATGTTGAGCTTTAAGCCAACTTTCTCACTCTTCTCTTTCACTTTCATCAAGAGGCTCTCTAGTTCCTTTTCACTTTCTGCCATAAGGGTGGTGTCATCTGAATATCTGAGGTTATTGATATTTCTTCCAGCAATCTTGATTCCAGCTTGTGCTTCTTCCAGCCCAGCATTTCTCATGACGTACTCTAAATATAAGTTGAATAAGCAGACAACATACAGGCTTTGACGTACTCCTTTTCCTATTTGGAACCAGTCTGTTGTTCCATATCCCGTTCTAACTGTTGGTTCCTGACCTGCATACAGGTTTCTCAAGAGGCAGGTCAGGTGGTCTGGAATTCCCTTTTCTTTCAGAAGTTTTCACAGTTTATTGTGATCCACACAGTCAAAGGCTTTGGCATAGTCAATAAAGCAGAAATAAATGTTTTTCTGAACTCTCTTGTTTTTTCCATGATCCAGCAGATGTTGGCAATTTGATCTCTGGTTCCTCTGCCTTTTCTAAAATCAGCCTGAGCATCTGGAAGTTCACAGTTCACATATTGCTATAGCCTGGCTTGGAGAATTTTAAGCATTATTTTACTAGCGTGTGAGATGAGTGCAATTGTGCTGTAGTTTGAGCATTCTTTGGCATTGCCTTTCTTTGGGATTGGAATGAAAACTGACCTTTTCCAGTCCTGTGGCCACTGCTGAGTTTTTTAAATTTGCTGGCATATTGAGTGCAGTACTTTTACAGCATCATCTTTCAGGATTTGAAATAGCTCAACTGGAATTCCACCACCTCCACTAGCTTTGTTCATAGTGATGTTTCTAAGGCCCACTTGACTTCACATTCGTAGTACCATTTATTAAATTTGAGAAAGGTAGACAGGTGAGTGGATTTGAGGGATTGGTAGAAGAGAGAACATAGATACAACTTCAAAAGTCAACAATGCTCTAGGATAGGTAAATACCACATGTATAATAAGTAAAATATAGTTTAGAAAACAAGTTTGTCTACAAGCCAACAGGAGACAAATCCCCTAATTGAACTATTTCACCAGGCATATCATGGGATTCTGAGACCCTCTCCTAGTAGCCAAGGGAGCTAATATCCCCCTTGCTCTTTGGAAAAAGGGATAAAACAGTTGCTGAAACAACAGCAGTATCCTTAATATCTATGCAACTTACCACATATACTTATTACAATTATAGTCAAGGGAACTGAATCTTACAAAACCTATGTAACTTGCTCAAGATCTCCCATTTAATAAGTAGAAGACTTATTAGTGGAATTGAAGACCTAGTTTCATGATTCCAAAATGTAAGGTCGTTTGGGGTTGCTGCCACTGTACTACATCTTCGGATTAGAAAACAGGATCCTTCTTCCTGTAAATACATTTGAGGCAAACTAAGTGAATGTGATCTTTCATGGAGTGAGGAGAAAAATAAAAACTTCACTGAATATAGGGTCCACATGTTGTGACACGGGTTATCCATATTGACTGTTTCAATGACTAATAGTCTGAATGGAAATTCACTTGTAGCCACATTCAAATCATGTTTTGAATTTATGTGGTAGTTTTATTTCCCTTAGATACACCCATATTTCTTCTTTCATTAAGTGTATGTCTTCTTTGTAAAATCCACCCACCTCTAATTTTGAATTTATGTCCTTAGTGAAATACAATGACTAAGTTATTAGAAGATTTAGAAAGGTAGCTTTAGCACACAGACTTGCACGGACTAAAATGCACTGACTTGATTCATGTGATGATGTTTTTATATTTTTTAAGACCTGTGGCAAACTCTTATAAACCTCTTTTAGCTGTATTACATTCGGGGAGACAAAAGTTCCTAAAAGGGACACATGGAGAGTCAGACATATTTCCAGGCTGAATGAGAATTGATCGATCATTGGCTGGCAGGATATCAGAGTGAAAGAACCTGCACTGAGCTGTGTTTGACTCCTGCTTCTCCCCTGCATTTGCTGGGCGTCCTTAAGCCAGTTGACTATACAAAATTTTGAAGACATAGTAAACATGTATTTTACTTTTAAACATGTACCTGCTGCTGCTGCTGCTGCTGCTACATTAACCCTATTACAAGACAGAATCACATTTGCCTCCCTTTGCACAATGACTAGCCAGAGTGACTACCTTCTAATATTTACAAAGTTGCATAAGTAATACAGTTTGACTTGCAATACTAGCAAATAAAATGCAATATAGCTTTCACCTGATTTACTCTGCTTATTGGGATGTTGGTCCCTGAAAACTACCCATTGTATTATGAGAAAGCCACACCACAACAGAGAAAGAGTGTATATTCAGTTAAGGTCACAGCCCAGAGCCAGCACCAACTGATGGAGTGATCCCCAGTCCTAGCGCCAGGTAATGTGGAACGGAGCAGAGACACTACATGCTGCTGGACCCTGTCCCAGCTTCAGATTCATGGGCAAAATGAATGTAGAAAATATCCTCAAATGATGCCACCAACAAGAAATTAATTTCAAAACTATACAAATGACTCATAAAAGTCAATATTAAGTAAACAAGCCAATCAAAAAACAAAAAAGTCAAAGATCTAAATAGACATGTCTCCAAAGAAGACATATAGATGGCCAACAGGCATGTGAAAAAAATGTTCAACATCAGTAATTATTTAAAATTGCAAATCAGAACTACCATGAGGTATCACTTCACACCAATCAGGATGGCCATCATCAAAAAGTCAACAAATAATAAATGCTAGAGAGAGTGTGGGGAAAAAGGAACCAGTCACTATAGGGAACACTTTGTAGATTCCTTAAAAACTAAAAATAGAGTTACCATATGATCCTGTAGGGGCTTCCCTGATAGCTCAGCTGGTAAAGAATTTGCCTGCAATGCAGGAGACCCCAGTTCGATTCCTGGGCTGAGAAGATCCCCTGGAGAAGGGATAGGCTATCTACTCCAGTATTCATGGACTTCTCTGTTGGCTCAGATGATAAAGAATCCACCTGTGGGATTCTGGGTTTGATGCCTGGTTTGGGAAGATCCCCTGGAGGGGAGCATCGCAATCAACTCAGTATTCCTGCCTGGAGAATCCCCACGCACAGGTGAGATCAGTGGGCTACAGTCCATGGGGTCACAAAGAGTTGGACACAAATGAACAACTAAGCAAAAATGATCCTCTAATCCCACTCCTGGGCATATGTCTGGGAATAACTATCATTCGGAAAAACACAGGCACCTTAAAGCTCATGGCATCATTATTTTATAATAGACAAGATATGGAAGCAATCTAAGTGTTATTTAACAGATAAATGGATAAAGAATATCTGGTATATACACAATGAAATACCAGTCAGCCATAAAAAAGAATGACATAATGCCATTTGTAGCAACATGGATAAACCTAGAGATTACCACACTAAGTGAGGTAAAGCACACAAATAAATACAAATATCATACAATATTGCTTATATGTGGAATCTGAAAAAAAAAAGCTACAAATGAATTTATTTACAAAACAGAAATAGACCCACAGACATAGAGAACAAATGTATGGTTACCAAATGGAAGCAGGGGAGGGATAAATTAGGAGTATGGGATGAAAAGATACACACTACTATATATAAAATAGATAAACAACAAGGACTTACTGATTAGCACATGGAACTACATTCAATATTTCATAATAATCTATATGGGAAAAGATTCCGAAAAGAATGAATATCTGTATAACAGAATCATTTTGCTATACACCTAAAACTATCAGGATATTGTAATCAACAATATTTCAATTTTAAAAAGTTACTATTGTTTAAACCACTAAGTTTTATGGTGGTTTGTTACACAACAGTTGATAAACAGAACATAAGATAAAACATTTATTTGGATACTTGTATTTTTTTATGATCATCTTCCCTTCCTCTTTGAAATGTTTTTATGTTTTCTGGGTGTTATTTTGGAATTTAGACGAAAGTGAAAGCTAGAGATACATGTATTTGAAATGGGTATCTAACACTTAGTGGCTAGAAGACTTTGCATGACCCTCATAGTTTCTTAGAGCTTCCTCTTCCATCAATAAAACTGAAAATAATACCAACTTCATAAGACCGTTGAGAGCATTAAACGAAATAACGTTCAAAATACCTGGTGCACAGAAGAAGCTCAGTAGCCAAGAGTCAATATCATTGCCAGCAGTGGTGATATCAAAGAGTATGCAATACAGGGACCATGAGTTTCTTTATAGATTAGATTCTTGCTGTACATAAAGGAGAAATAGTTTTTTATTAAAGAGATTTCAAATACTGCCCTGGTATTTTGTCTTGCAGATGTTACGGTATAGTTTTGTGGTTTTGATTATATTGCTCCTGTGACAAAAGTTGTTTTTAATGGTATGGTGACAGCCTGGTATAATGAAAAGACCATGTGCTATGGGATCAGTTCTATCCCTGTATTTTGTGTGCAAATGTGCACAAGTGTCTTTGGTTTGTTTCTGTTATCCCTATTATAATCATGAGGACAGAAACACTGGCTTTTTCACTGTTTAATTCCCACTGGCCAGAAAAATATGTGGCATATAATGGATAATCAATCAATAAAGATTACTTAAAAGAAAATACATTGTCATCATCTGTTAATGATCTTGTTAGGTACAGATATTGGGGACAAAGAGTTTTCAGTTTAGCAAACACCAGAGCATCTTGTAGTGCTATTTCTTTTATTTCAGTAATTTGATTTTTTGGCCTCATCATTCCTTACTTAGATTTTTAAACCCAAATGTTAGTTTTGTACACACTGAAAGTTGAATACTGCAGATGGTCATGAGGGTTCTTATACACAAGTGCATTTACAGATCTATTTTGATATATAAAGATTATATAATGAGCATATATAGGGCTTCCTAGGTGACTAGGTGGTAAAGAATCCACCTGTCAAGTAGAAGACACAGGTTCAATTTCTCGGTAGGGAAAATCTCTAGAGAAGGAAATGGCAACCCACTCCAGTATTCTTCCTGGGAAATCCCATGGACAAAGGAGCCTGGTGGGTTACATTCCATGGGGTCACAAAGAGCTGGACATGATTTAATGACTAAACAGCAGCAGCAAATAGAGTATAAATAATGCATATTTTTAATATATATTATAGTGTGTATATCCTAGAGGAGGGCAAGGCAACCCACTCCAGTATTCTTGCCTGGAGAATCCCCATGGACAGAGGAGCCTGGCAGGGGTCACATGGGGTCCCCTGGGGTCACAAAGAGTCAGTTGAGCAACTAAACACAGCATATAGTGTGTATGTATGTATATAGTAATATATATATATATATGGTCTAAATTATATATTATGTGTTATATATATGGCACCCCACCCCAGTACTTTTGCCTGGAAAATCCCATGGACGGAAGATCCTGGTAGGCTCCAGTCCATGGGGTCGTTAAGAGTCGGACACGACTGAACGACTTCACTTTCACTTTTCACTTTCATGCATTGGCGAAGGAAATGGCAACCCACTCCAGTATTCTTGCCTGGAGAATCCCAGGGACAGAGGAGCCTGGTGGGCTGCCGTCTATGGGATCGCACGGAGTCGGACACGACTGAAGCGACTTGGCAGCAGCAGCAGCAGCAGCAGCTGTATGTTCACTAAAATATCATTAATTAAGGGAAATTTGAGAATTTAAAGTAGTGTAAGGAAAGTAGGATTTTATTACCTTCAAATTCATGGGAACATTACTAGCCATAACAATTGACTTCAGGTGGAAACCCCTCATGACATGACTGCATGAGTAAATGAATAAGAACCTATTTCTGGGAGAGAAGTAGGGGTTCTGAGGTGCTATCAGGCACCCCATCATTAGTTCTTCTGAGGAACTTAAACAGTCCTCACCACAGACTTGTTTGCAAGACTGATTTGCTTGAGGTCAAGCTGTCCTATAGATATTAGATTTCAAAGTAATGGGGTCTGAATGTCCAATGATTTTATGTGTATCATGACTGACTTCTTATCTCTGCCTTAGTGAGCTCACAGCTTTATTGGGAAAGGTATTCCCAAACAGGATTTCAGTACACAGAGTGCTGAGTGCAAAGTGCAAAAATATACATACCACCTACTTAGACTGTGATGAGTGAATTCAAGGTAAGGATTCTAGACACCATAGAGGTGATTAAAAGAAAAGGTGGGGGACAGATAGGACTCTCAGTCCCCATTGCCTGCAGGGGCCTGGCCACCCCAGGAGGTCTCCTTCCTATGCCCCTCTCAATCTTGTCCTCCTTCTAGGCTGGCAGATTGTGGGTTATGGAGCAAATTGGTCATGTGATTAAAGTGCTTCCTCAACAACTTTTTCTTCTATTCTCTGTGAGCATCCAGAACTGGATCCTTTTTCATTTCATGTGCTTATCACATGATACCTTCAGATCTGGCCTCAGGCAAAATTCCCATGGAAGTGCTGACCTTGAGAAAACACCTGAGCTCAGCCAGCACAGCTCTTGTCCCTGGGCACAAATGGCAACCTCCTAGCCCTGTGGCAGGGCGCTGCTGAGAACTGGCCGACTGAGTAATGCTGTCCTGGAAACTTCTCTGTAGCTCGGCTTCTCAGCCCTGCATCAAACTCAGGGTAAGAAGTAGGAAGCAGATACAACTACAAAGCTGTGTGGGAATAACACAGACACTTTTCCCATGGACCCCAGTGGTTTGGAATTCTTGTCCATTGCAGAGTTTGTAGTATAAACTTTCAGTTAAAGAGACAGATGACACATTTCACTGGCTGGCACTTATCAGCAGCTCTGGGGGACAATATCAGAGGAAACTGTCAGAAAATGACAGTGTCATGGTTCAATCACTAACTAAATGAAAAAGACACAGTGCTGAACCAGGCCTGACCTTATCCTGCTTGTCTTTTTCCTCTTTTTGCTTCCGTTGCCGCTAGAAGAACAGAACCAGAGCCAGAGGCAAGAGCAGACAGGAGACAGAGTAGACTTTGGTGACATTGTTTGGGATACACAGAGCCATATGGAGGGGTGTGTGGGCCCTAGAAGCTGCAGCATGTGAGCAAGGACACTGCCAACCAGTGAAATTGCCCAGGAATTGCCCTCTTCAAGCCACCTTGACAAACCCACAGCCTTAATATACATGACTCTGGCAGCTGACTCGTCTCTCCATCTACATTTTCTTATAAAATAAGGAAAGTCATACAAACAACGTGTTCTCTGATGACCCGATATCCTTTTAACTTTTGGTTTTTTGAGTTTTGCATGACTATCAGAGATCACATCCTCACTTTCTCCTTTAGTTTTGATAGGTATCTAATTTGTTTACAATGTTGTGTTAGTTTCAGGTATGCAGCAAAGTTATCAGTTATGTATATCAACTCTTTTTCAGATTCTTTTCCATATAAGCCATTGCAGAGTACTACATAGGCCTGTGCTATATAGCAATTCTTATTAGTTATCTAGTCTTTGCTTTGCCCTGAGGCAAAGCAGGGTGCAGGTCTGTCCCTTGCCACCTGTGTGGCACTGAGCAAGCATCCTACCCTCTTTGAGGTTCTGTTTCCTAAAATGCCAGGTAGGATAACAACCCTTCCTGAGTAGAACTGTTGTTTGGATTACAGATCATGCTTGTGTAGCTCCCCACAGACATTTTCAAATATGAGAAACACTTAGTCACTGGCAACCATTTAGAAAGGTACTTATTTTTCTCTTCTTGCTGTCTTTCATTTCCTCCCTTTATTATCTATTGTGTATAGTCTGGAGGAGGATCTATAGCAAGAAGGCATCCTTCACATTCTTCTCTTATTGATCTGAGTCCACTGTAGCCAAAATGTACAATATCTTATTGCTACTTCTAATCCTGGCTGCCTGTAGTTATCCCCTTCCAATAAGCTATGGGAATCAGACTGCATATTTTTTAATTAACCAAAAATATTTAAAATGGTCTTTGATCCTCCTCTGCACTTATCTGATTGCCAAAGTTGAAGTAAGGTGTTAATACCTAGTGCTGGGAGATGGGCACCTGAGGTCTCACGGTGATATCTGGAGTATAAATTGCTCTAACTGTGACCCACTGCAGATGTCAAGATGGCAAAAGTCTTCAAAATATGCACATACTTTGACTTGGTAATGGCACCTCAAGGAACTTATCCTAAAGATATTATATCTTTGTGCAAAAATGTTTTTGCAGCATGTATAATAATCAAAAAGAAGGAAAAATCTAAATGTCAAAAATAGGTCTGTTCTGTCTGTCCATTGTGATACATCCATATAATGGAAGACTTATTAAAAAATTAGGCTATAAAATCATATTTACTGATACAGAAAGATATTTGTATGCTGTGTGTGTAACAAATACAGTAACTAAAACAGTTTCAATGGGGGGCCCTGACTTCAGCAGATAAGGGGAACCCTTCCTCAGCTCTTCTAGAGATCAGGTTGGGGAGGAGATGATGATCTCTAGTTCCTCCTCTGCTCTCCCCGTCTCTTACCAGGGGAAGGGATTTCCATAATGGTTAGAGAAATTAGGTAAATATCCCTGTAGGTGTGTGCCTGCTGTGGACTAAATGTTTGTGTCCCTCCAAAACCCAAATGTTGAAATCCTAACCCCCAATTTGATGGCATCATGAGGTGGGGACTTTAGAAGGTGATTAGGTCATACCCTCTCTCTAGAATGTGTTCAGGGAATTTATAACAGTTGAGCTAGACAAAAAGCACATGCTATTCACAATAACCGAGATACGGAAGCATCCTAAATGTCCATTGACAAATGAATGGAAGAAAAGGATATGGTTACATATATGATGGAATATTACTTAGCCTTTAAAAAGAATGAAATAATGCCATTGTAGCAACATGAATGGAACCTAGAGATTGTCATACTGAGTGAAATAAGTCAGGGAAAGACAAATACCATATGATATCACTGCAGATGGTGACTGTAGCCATGAAATGAAAAGGCGCTTACTCCTTGGAAGGAACGTTATGACCAACCTAGATAGCATATTCAAAAGCAGAGACATTACTTTGCCAACAAAGGTTCGTCTAGTCAAGGCTATGGTTTTTCCTGTGGTCATGTATGTCTGTGAGAGCTGGACTATGAAGAAGGCTGAGCACCAAAGAATTGATGCTTTTGAACTGTGGTGTTGGAGAGGACTCTTGAAAGTATCTTGGACTGCTAGGAGATCCAACCAGTCCATTCTGAAGGAGATCAGCCCTGGGATTTCTTTGGAAGGAATGATGCTAAAGCTGAAACTCTAGTACTTTGGCCACCTCATGTGAAGAGTTGACTCATTGGAGAAGACTCTAATGCTGGGAGGGACTGGGGGCAGGAGGAGAAGCAGACGACAGAGGATGAGATGGCTGGATGGCATCACTGACTCGATGGACGTGAGTCTCAGTGAACTCCAGGAGTTGGTGATGAACAGGGAGGCCTGGCATGTTGCGATTCTTGGGGTTGCAAAGAGTCAGACATGACTGAGCGACTGATCTGATCTGATCTGATCACTTATATGTGGAATCTAAAATATGATACAAATGAACTTATTTACAAAATAGAAACAGACTCACAGACATAGAAAAAAACTTATGGTTATCGAAAGAGAGGGAGTAATAAATTTGGAGTTTGGAATTAAAAGATACACACTACCTTATATAAAATAGATAAACAACAAGGACCTATAGTACAAAGGTCTTATTTAGCTATGTACAGTATAGCACAGGGAACTGTACTCAATATTTTAATAACCTACAAGGGGAAATATATATATACACAGACACATATATGACTGAATCATTTTGCTGTACACCTGAAACCAACCCAATTTATAAATCTACTATACTTTGATTTAAAAAGAGAAGCATATACAAGACAATGGTAAAGTCAAACTGATATTACAGGTTGTATATACTAAAGGAACCCCAAAACATAATTTAAAAAGACACATCTATACCAATGTTTATAGCAGCACTATTTACAACAGCCAAGGCATGGACTCAAACTAAATGTCTCTTGACAGATGAGTGGACAAAGAAGATGTGGTACATATGCACAATGGAATATTACTCGGCCATGAAAAGGAACAAATTGGGTCATTTGTAGTGATAACTCTGCCATACATAGTGAAGTAAATCAGAAAAAGAAAAACAAATATGGATGGTATGGGGAGTGGTAGGAAAGTCCCAAAGAGAAGGGCAATAATACACACACACACACACACACACACACACACACACACACACTTATGGCTGATTCATTTTATTTTATAGCAAAAACTAACACAATAATGCAAAGCAATTATACCCAATTAAAAATAAATAAATAAAGGAAATTTCATAGTCAGAATAAACATAATTCCATTTTCCCTAAAATTCCACAAAACCAATTGTTAGGAAACTAGAAGCAACATAATATGAAGAGGGTAGCATGGTTTTCTAGACACAGACTCTGCAAAGAGTGCTGAGAGTGACATGGCAAGTTTGACAGTCAAGAGAGAGGGAATCTGAACACATATAAACACTGACTCTCTGAGGACACTGGTAAAAAAGGACACCCAGCAGGGCCTCTGATCTAATCGACCCTGCGAGCATGGCTGAGTCCATGAAGACTAAAATAACTGATTTTCACAATGATGATCCCAAGTAATCAAGAAATGGTTACATTTCATGTTCAGAATTCTCTGCTTAAGAAGGCAAGGGAGCATGTAATCCATTTGAGAAACATTTTCATTTCAAATAGTTAAAAATTCTTTAAAAACTGTTTGGGTGCTTAAAGGGGTAACTGACAGTTAACCTATAAAATTCACTTATGTAGAACAACTTCTTCCCTAAAGACTCTAGATCAGTGAGGTTGTGGGTAGTTGTATTTAGTTAGGTTTCTAGCACTTCTTCTTTGGCATTTTATTGTCTAATTTCCTGAAGCCTTTCAAAATCCTTCACTTTCAAGGAACATAAATTCCTTAAGGCTAAAGATTCTGACACCTTTTCTTGGATATTCCACATCCCTGTTATACTTGGCCTCTTTTTTTTTTCCTGCCACAAATGATGAACTGACATTCGCAAAAATAACAGACCCCCAAGGCATGTATCAACTTTGACCAAGCCCTCTTGACATTTTGCAAACCCTTTTGAATTATGTTAAGCAATCCTAGAATCGTCTTTTGCAACCCTTTATCAACCATTTGACCTAGAAAATACAGAAGAACAATCAATATATAAATAAAGTTAACATAATTTTTAAAGCAATCTTTATTTTTTAAAAAGAGTCATTTCTCCTTATTTAGGAAAACATCTTAGGAATCAGCAACTTTTAGAAGATGTCTGCTCTCTTCTACCAATTCTGGATTTCAGCTGCAGTATTTAAAGCCTCCAACCAACTCTGCTTGCTTCAGGCTGGCCTTCACAATCCAAATGGACTCTGGCCAGTCTATCCTGTTATTGTTTGTCCTGAATTCAGTTATTTTTGCATACTGACAGACCCCCTTGATTTGTCTCAATTCTAGAGTCAAGGGGAGATTCTGTCAGCAACTAAGGACCTCTGTTTAGGCCCAAATGGTAGGTTTTCCCTCCAATTCCAGGGCTTGTCCCTATATTTGTGCTCCTAAGTGTACCATTAAATCCCCTGGATTGCTTGGTTGTTGAATATAGTGTGCAGTGTTAAGTACATTGCACCTTTAGAGCTATTTTCCTTTTTATCTTCATTCAAAAATCTGAACATAAAGCTAGCATGTACTTGAACTCTTGGTGAAAATTAAATGTTAATAAAGTAGTATACCCATTAAAAAAAAAAAAAAAAAAAAAGAGTCATTTCAATTCAGGCCTGCACTTTTCAGATAATATGAGTACTGTAAACACACAGGATGTGCCAGCCTGCCCACTGATCTCATTGCCTAATACTGCCCCATTATGCATCTTTTCCCCAAATATAACTCAATGCAGTTTGGTGAATGTTTTGAAATCCTTGATGCTTCCTAATCTGCCAGAAAACCCATTTCCTCCTTCACACTTTCTAAGTCTAGTTCAAGAGTCATTGCTCTCAAGAAAATTTCCATTCTCACCAGTATTGCAAAATGAGTGTTGTTACTGTCCCTTTTTTGAAGATGAGGAGAAAACTTTGAGAGGCTACAGAACCCCCTTGAGGTCATGGCCTGGGCACCAGACAAAGAACTAATCCATCAAGTGTCTCTCCTGGTGGCATTTTTCTCATTGTATAGGGAACCACTGTAGGTGCAGTTCCCTGGTTGGCAAACCTTTCTTTCCTTGATATTCCAGGGTTGGGGGCCCATGTGTCACACTGTGGTATCCCTGTGTGGCACATGCAAAGGGGCCCAGAAGGGGTGTTTCTTACCTGGCGTGTTGAGCAGGCGAGACCTCTTGCAGTGGTAGGCTACTTCCTGCTCACAGTGCTCGGAGCCATCGATCACTGCTTCCAGCTGCTCCAGGCTGCCTCCATAGTCCAAGGTCATGGAGTAGGGTTTCTCAGGACTGGCACCTTGCACATGGGTCAATTCTGTGTTGTTGTGCTGCATCAACGTCCAGATCTTGTCCTCTGCCCAGAAAACACAACCCAAGCAAGGTGAAAAGATGATCATGCTTATAGGCCTCCAAAAAGCTGGAAAAATGAAACAGGATTGTGTGAGCAGTGTGATGTTTGGTGGTTGCAGGTGCATCAATTAATTGCCACTTGAGTGCTCTACAAATGATAAGAATTTAACCAGAGAATTTTTTCTCCTAGAATTCCACCCAGAGGTAGTGTGGGGGTTAATTATCTTAAGAGCTAAATTTGTGAAGCCCTTACTCCACAATTTCTATGCTTAATATCCATTATCTCATTGAAAATGGACATGATTTATGAAAAGTCATAAAATAAAAATAGAAACAGACAACAGAAGAGGAATAAAAGGAAATGAATTCATCAGTTGTGGGAAGGATAGTTTGGAAGGGGAAGAACTTAGAAATGAAATGTTTTGTGATCAGAAGTAGAATGTAACTAAATATGCTCAAAGATAACTATCATGGTGATGACATACATAGAAGAATATAGGTCACTGACAAATTATCAAATGTACAACCTGTCGGTAATTAAATGAACAAAAATAAAATGTTAAACATTTCCAATTAATAAATAAATAAAACTGACATCATCTAAATCAGAGGGAGTTGGTCCTGCGGTGTTAAAAATGAGAGAAAAGTGAATAAGGAAAACTAGGCAGGTTTTCTAAGATTATATAGTTAGTTAATGACTAAGTGAGAATTGGAACCCAGGATGTCTGACTCCAAAGACACTACTTCCAGATAGTGATACACATTCTTCTTCACATGAGAAGCACTAGCATAGATCATTTTCTCAGAGAACCATAAGCACCACTTTGAAAATAAGACCTATTCACAGAAAGCATCTGTGACATATACACCATAACAAGGATGAGAATGTGTAATACAAACATACATGCAAGGCACTTAACTGAAGCTTGTTATTTATTCTCCATGATACTTCTACTTATCAAAAATATTTTAAGAGTTTTATATTAAAATAGCATGCAGAGATGAGGGCCTAAAGATCAGGGAAGGAGAACATGCTTTGCCTTCTATCCATTAATTTTCTTATGGAAGAATGGAAGGTGAATAGAGGAGAAGAATTTTATTCTTAGAGCTTGGAAGATCTGGGCTTGAAAGCTGTTCTATGAACAACAAGCTTGGGCAAGTCACTTCCCTTTTTGAGGGGCTTAATTTTATCATCAGTTTTAATAAAAGAAGTTATGAAGTCACAAAGCATTTGGTTATGCATCAGACATTCTGGAATAATAGACTGAAATATTTTCAGCAATCAGACATAGAATAGAATTCCGAAGTTGCTCACAAATAAAGTGAAAGAGGAAATAGGAAGACTTGAAAAGCTTTTGACATCTGAGAATCTTGCCCACATAATAACATCATTACTCTTCCTAGATGCTCAGAGCTGAAAAAGAACCTTGCCCAGACATCATGTGGTTTCCGTCCTCTCTCTCTCTCACTCATTTAGTTTCACAAATGAGGAAACCAGAGTCTAGGAAGTAAAGGAATGACCCACAGCATATCTTTAGATGAGAAGGGTAAGCATATACACTGCCACTGTAATAAATATTTCTAGTTACAGTATATAACCAGCACTACTTAGAAGCAAGATGGTGGCAGCTGGCCACGAAAAAGAAAATAATATTAAAAACAACTGGCAAAGCAGTATCCCTGGGTTTTACTTTCTCTGTCTCAACTCTGTATATGAGTTAAGTAATTTCATTGCCCTGAACTTCAGTTTCAATATATTTTTAGAAAAGGGAGGAAGAGAAAGTTTGATCTTCACAGTTCCTAAATGAGGAAATATTTATTGCAGCAGAAAATTAAACTCTGCTCAAACATTCTGATTCTTCTTAACACTCTTTTCCGAAACCAACCCCCTGATAACCCATATCTCCAATGTTTAATTGAATGACATTTTCTATAAAGTCTAAAAAAATCAGGTTATTGGATTTTGATTTTGAAAGCAAAAATAAGGCTTGATTCATATTGGTAAAAATAATAATGTTGCACAAACAATGAACCAGAAATTTCAAAAATGTTGGTGCCAGTACAGACAAATGTCGATAAAATAACCAAAGAAAGTAGTCATTCGATAATACAACACTGTAGAGGGAGAAATAAAAACTGCCAATTTTGAAATGTCCGTAGTACTTACAAGAAACGGAACTCTAATGAGATGTCATGTTACTGTCCCATGCTAAGATATTTTACATATATTATCACCAGTACTCATAACAATCATGCCAGATATCAATATAAATATAGATACAAACATAGATATTATAGGTATCCATATAGATACAGATATAAGAAGGAAAGAGAAAGTAAACGTGTCCCCAGTCTCAATATGTCCAATCTGTCTGACTCCAAAATTGGTCCTCATAGCATCCCTAAAGTACACATATTTGGATATCCTTCTAAATGTACACTGATTTTCATACATTTGTCCATCCAGTGTTCATACACTAATTAAACAATTTGTTTATTCATTTACTCATTAGCTCATTTTTTTTTTCTAAAATGTTACTCTATCTTTGGCAAGAGGGAGAATAAAAAGTGGTATCAGAGAGACAATCTTTTATTCCAAAGCCACGAATATCGCAAACCCCTTCTTCTGGGCCCGGAGAGTGAAGTTTTCACAGTTGAACTCTTGGCACTTTTTGATATATGCAATAGACAGAAGACACAAAGGAACAGCTAAGAGTTCCAAAAGCTCCCCTCAATTCACATAACACACATCACAAGCACAGTCTGACCAACAGGAAGAGAGACGATTACTCGAAACCTAGGGTATCTTAGGTGGTTTCATTTCAAAGACAGCCTTTGTCATCTCATTATTTTTCTCCTGGGTGACAGAAACATAAAAACTAAAAATAAGATAACTGTATGTTATCTTCTTCTCACTTTCTATTTTTTCTCCCACTTCCTGGGTTGCTGTGCAGATTAGGCTCTGAACCTGATGAAACAAGAGAAGCCAGGGGTCAGTGGCACTCAGGAGAGTCAGCTTTGATGGCTGATGTTCCTGATACATGGAATAAGGTAGGGACAGGTAGTTTTAGATAGGCAAGGTGTAGGTGAAAGATCTCAAGCAACATTCATTTTGAATAGGCTTTTAGGGGGACAGAGGGTGATCCAGGCATGGACCTACATATACTATAAATAAAACTGGACTCATGAGCTAAATGTTCAAGATGGTAAATTTAATCAGTGGGCAATGGACAGAGCGTGAATTTTGGCCTCAGAAGATCTATATTTGTAAGTCAGCCCTATACTTATTGGCTAAGCATACTTGGTCAAATCATTACCTTTCTGAAGTTCAGTTTCTTCATCAATTATACTTTAAAAAGCAGCAATGATGCCAACTGTAGAGGATGGTTGTGCCGAGGTGTTGTAAAGATCAAGAGAGGAGATCAGTGTGAGGAACTCTGTTATTAACTAAATATGCTATGCTATGCTATGCTAAGTCACTTTAGTCATGCCCGACTCTGTGTGACCCCATAGACGGCAGCCCACCAGGCTTCCCCGTCCCTGGGATTCTCCAGGCAAGAACACTGGAGTGGGTTGCCACTCCAGTGCATGAAAGTGAAAAGAGAAAGTGAAGTCACTCAGTCATGTCAGACTCTTAGTGACCCCATGGACTGCAGCCTACCAGGCTCCTCTGTCCGTGGGATTTTCCAGGCAAGAGTACTGGAGTGGGGTGCCATTGCCTTCTCCGATTAACTAAATATCTAGGTATTTAATAGAGATCTGTGTATATCACTTAGATAAAGATATATGACATCTCCAGCTCCAGGAACTCACAGATGTCTGATGCTGATATTGACAAAAGCATTAAAACAAGAAGATATGACTGGTCTCTTGTAGTTCTCAGGATAGCCTGCTTCAAGAAGTTTGTTTCCCAGTCCAGAAAGGAAGATCCACAAACACCTAGAGGAGAAACACACTAAGCTTGACCTTCTCTCTGCAGATCCATGAGGAAAACATACCAGATTCGAGTCCCAGAATGGAAAATGCTTCCCTCTGGTAGTCTGTGAACTTGGATTTTCACACAAGGAAACCAAAAAGGTTTCCCTCTAACTCAAGTAAGTCCAATTTCATGCAGAGACCAAGGAGGAAATGAGCTAAAAGCTACGATCAGCAGAGCATCATAAAATCCTCCAGGCTCCAAACACCACCTCAGCTGATGTGCCTCCAGCACCATCCCTCTGCCACATGGCGTCCACCTAACTGCTTGTCTCTAAAGATGTGTTTAAGGCTTCAAGGAACCATGAGACAGCCTGGCTTTAGAAACCCACCCATCTGATGAACGTCTATATTCTACTCTAGTAGGAAGACTTTGAAAAAGTTATATACATCTCTAAAGTTTCCTCATTGATAAACAGTATATTTATATTAATCGTTCCATCCATGATGATATAATGATCCAGTATCATGTTTTACATAGACACATAGCTGGTTGTCTGGTATGCAAAAAAGTGAAAAATCTTTATATTCAAACTTTTCTATGACATTAAAATGAGGACTGGGACTTCAATTCTTAGAGAGTTAGGGGTGGGAAACTCGTCCTGCAAAGGAGGTTAGCTAGCAGACTCCCTTGTGATATAGCTGCTGCTGTATATAATAAATGATTATTATCTTGTTGAATTACCTTTTCACTCTGAAATAGCCTCATGTGTTTCTAGATTTATTTTCATTCCTTGCATTTCAGAAATGTCTACAACAGAATATCTCGTTTAGTCCTCATAGACCCAGAAACCTAGAGAATCATTGCCCTTGATACCACGGTTTGCTACCCAGGTCATTTTCTATCGTTTCTTCTACTGTATTCAGTCTCATGATGGGAAACAGAGCCACTCTTTCTAACTTGCTTAAAGGAATACAAGTATTGAGTTACTCAGGACAAATTGTCTGCTTAAGAGAGAACTGCATCTGAAGATTTTTTGAACTGGCAGAAACTTATTCAATTCACTAAGGATCTTAGTTAGTCTAAAATAAGTTATTATGCATTTTAAATGTTTATTATCCAATAAATGGCTGGCAAATATTTTCTCTAATTTCTGAGATTGCTTTTTAATTTTGTTGACTATTTCTTGTGCTGTACAGAAGCTGTTTATTCTGATATAGTCCAACTTGCTGATTTTTTCCTTTGTTTCTTGTGCTTCTGTTGTCAGAGTAAAAAAAAAAATCATTGTTAGAATGTCAGAGGGATTTCTTCCTTGTGTTTTCTTCTAGGTTTTTATGCCATCAGACTTTCTGTTGAAGCTTTAACTCTTTTTCAAGTTAATTTTTGAGTATTATAAGATACGGGTCTGATTATTTGCCTGTCCAGTTTTCCCCACACCATTTGTTGAAGAGATTATCCTTTACTCTTGAGTATTCTTGGCTCCTTTATCAAATATCAATTGATCCTTTATGTGAGAGCTTATTTCTGGGCTCTCTATTCTGTTCTACTGGCATATGTGTCTATTTTTATGTCAATATCATACTGTCTTAATTACTGTAGCTTTGGAAAAATGGATAGATGTTGTTTAAGTGCACAAACTTGTGATTAGCAGATAAATAAGTTCTGGATATATAATGTACAGGTTAATAATTAGTCAACAATACTGTATTATAAACTGCAAAGTTGCCAAGACACTAGGTCTTAATCATTCCCACCAGAAAAAAAAATAATTACATGACATAATAGAGGTATTAGTTAAGCATTGTAATCATACTGTAATATACAAATGTATAAAATCAGTACATTGTACATCCTAAAATTACACAAAGTTGTATGGCAATTATAAGTGATCACTCACCTAGAGCCAGACATCCTGGAATGTGAGGTCAAGTGGGCCTTGGAAAGCATCACTATGAACAAAGCTAGTGGAAGTGATGGAATTCCAGTTGAGCTATTCCAAATCCTGAAAGATGATGCTGTAAAAGTGCTGCACTCAATATGCCAGCAAATTTGGAAAACTCAGCAGTGGCCACAGGACTGGAAAAGGTCAGTTTTCATTCCAATCCCAAAGAAAGGCAATGCCAAAGAATGCTCAAACTACCACACAAATGCATTCATCTCATAGGCTAGTAAAGTAATGCTCAAAATTCTCCAAGCCAGGCTTCAACAATACGTGAACTGTGAACTTTCAGATGTTCAAGCTGGTTTTAGAAAAGGCAGAGGAACCAGAGATCAAATTGCCAATATCCACTGGATCATGGAAAAAGCAAGAGAGTTCCAGAAAAACATCTATTTCTGCTTTATTGACTATGCCAAAGCCTTTGACTGTGTAGATCACAATAAACTGGAAAATTCTGAAAGAGAAGGGAATACCAGACCACCTGACCTGCCTCTTGAAAAACCTGTATGCAGGTCAGGAAGCAACAGTTAGAACTGGACATGGAACAACAGACTAATTCCAAATAGGAAAAGGACTACATCAAGGCTGTATATTGTCACCCTGTTTATTTAACTTATATGCAGAATGCATCATAAGAAATGCTGGGCTGGAAGAAGCACAAGTTGGAATCAAGACTGCCAGGAGAAATATCAATAACCTCAGATATTCAGTTGACACCACCCATATGGCAGAAAATGAAGAAGAACTAAAGAGCCTCTTGATGAACGAGGAAAGTGAATAAGTTGGCTTAAAGCTCAATATTCAGAAAGATAAGATCATAGCATCTGGTCTCATCACTTCATGGGAAATAGACGGGGAAATTGTGGAAACAGTGGCTGAATTTATTTTTCTGGGCTCCAAAATCACTGCAGATGGTTATTGCAGCCATGAAATTAAAAGATGCTTACTCCTTGGAAGGAAAGTTATGGCCGATTTAGACAGCATATGAAAAAGTGGAGACATTACTTTGCCACCAAAAGTCCATCTAGTCAAGGCTATGGTTTTTCCAGTGTTCCTGTATGGATATGAGAGTTGGACTATAAAGAAAACTGAGCACTGAAGAATTTATGCTTTTGAACTGTGGTGTTGGAGAAGACTCTTGAGAGTCCCTTGGACTGCAAGAAGATCCAACCAGTCCTGGGTGATCAGTGCTGGGTGTTCTTTGGAAGGACTGATGTTGAAGGTGAAACTCTAATCTTTGGCCACCTGATGAGAAGAGCTGACTCATTTGAAAAAGACCCTGATGCTGGGAAAGATTGAGGGCAGGAGGAGAATGGAATGACAGAGGATGAGATGGTTGGATGGCATCACCAACTCGATGGACATGGGTTTGGGTAGACTCCAGGAGTTGGTGATGGACAGGGAGGCCTGGCATGCTGAGGTTCACGGGGTCGCAAAGAGTCGGACACAACTGAGTGACTTAACTAAACTGAACTGAAAAAACAAAAAACAAAATGTTTGCTTTTTAAAAGCAGCACTCATCACAGAACGTTAAGCAGAGTTCCCTGTGCTATACAGTAGCTATGATAACTCATTAGTTAACTTTTTTATACATATATCAATAGTATGTATATACATCAATCCCAATCTCATAGCATACCCCATTCATCCCATTCCCTATTTTCCTCCTTAGTGTCAATACACCTGTTCTCTACATCTGTGGCTCTGTTTCTGCCTTGCAAACTCTGTGGTGACCTAAATGGTAAGGAAATCCAAAAAAGAGGGGTATATGAATACATGCTGCTTATTCACTTCTCTGTACAGCAGAAACTAATACAACACTGTAAAGCAAATAAACCAGAAAAAAAAAAAAAAAAACCGTATTCAGTCCAGTACACTTGCCTAAGTATAAGTGATGCTGTAAGGTATTATGCCATCTTTAAGTATAAAGAACTTATGGGTTATAGGCCATCAAACAGCATGTGTTATAAAGATCCAAGGCTTCATTTCAAAAACATGACAAGGGTTGTTATGAAGACTAGTACAGCATTTCTTATGTTGCTTTGTGGATTTAGCTTTCAAGTCTGTCTTCTTACAAACTTGAGACCTCCCAGGATGTGAAATGTATCATTCTGTATATACTGTGTGCTAGTCCCCAGGGCACAGACACAGGAGAATAAGGCATGCTGAACTCTTTCAAAATCTTACCATCATTTGAGGGGGAAAAGTGGCATATATGAGAACTACAAATGCCTCACGCTAATATAAGCACTCTTGAGATTACGAGTAAGTGAGGATGCCCAGAGGTCTGCTGGGGCTGGGTTGGAGCTGGTGATAGAGAAACTGTACTCTGTTTCCCTTGAGAATGGACAGGTCAACACTGGTCTTTCATCCATGGACCATCAGTATCTTGGCTAGCACTAAGCACCCTGTAAGACTTCAGGAAATCTTTATCAAGAGGAAGCTAATCGTTAGCACGTACAGTGAGTCCCCTACATATGAACACCCAAGTTACAAAGATGTAAACATGTGTTCCATCAGGGCCAGGCATGAATAAATTGCAGTTTGCCCTCTGTCTCCTATTGCTGACAATTTTTCACTTTACTATATCCCACCTCCTCTTTGTCCAGTCAGTAACTCTTCTTGCCTGTTCACTTGATGTCAGGCACTGTATGCCAATTGTTGTACTATAGTACTGTATGTACTGTCCAAGATACTGTACTGTAATATTAAAGATGTTTGTATTTTTGTTTTTATTTATTATGTATTATTTGTGTAACAAGTATTAAAAACCTAGTACAGTCACCTCATGCGAAGAGTTGACTCATTGGAAAAGACTGATGCTGGGAGGGATTGGGGGCAGGAGGAGAAGGGGACGACAGAGGATGAGATGGCTGGATGGCATCACTGACTCGATGGATGTGGGTCTGGGTGACTCGATGGATGTGGGTCTGGGTGAACTCCAGGAGTTGGTGATGGACAGGGAGGCCTGGCGTGCTGCAATTCATGGGGTCACAAAAAGTCGGACACAACTGAGTGACTGAACTGTACTGAACTGAACTGAACAGTATAATGCATATAGATACAGCTGATTGTGTTAGTTGGGTACCTAGACTAACTTTGTTGGATTTATAAATAAATTGGGCTTATGAATGTGCTCTCAGAATGGAGCTTGTTCATACGTAGGGGACTTAGCATATTATACAAGCATCCACATGTAAAATTATTTTCAAGTGTTGAGATCAAACACACACACTCAACATCAACAAGAGAAAAGTAAATGAGGTTTCACAGAGTGCCAGCAGAGTAGCAATAGCAGGATATTCCAGAATAGTCCATATCTTTATCTTTCCTGTGAAATCTTTCCTAGTCATCACCCCAGGAAAACTGTTTCGGAACCTTCATCCTGGAGCTTTAGGTGATCCACCTTGATTACTCTTGCTTTCATTTCAGAAAATAAATTATTTACATACAGAGCAAGTTTTTAACTGTCTTATTTTGGTTCTCATTCTATCTGATTGGTATTATTATTGTGATGATCACTATTATTATTAATAGTAGTCCTTACAGATGCTATAAGATGTCCTATCTGTTACCATGGAGATCACCATTAGGAAGAAAAATCAAACAGAAGAAAAGTGAAAAAAGAGAGAGAAATATGTGATAACTCTGATTAATAAAACCTCATTCTACAAACATATCTGACTCTGCAGAGCAAGGAAAAAACTGTAAATTTTCTCTCACAATGCTTGGAAGGAAGAGAGAAGTCTACAGATTGTCAATACCCAGCTTAATTGAACTTAAATCACTGTAGGGAGCTGCTTACAGTCCTTTGAAAAGTGTGCCAATTCACTTATACTCCTATTGCAATAAAACAAGTCTATATTAAGGTCACCCGGGTCACTTCTGGTACAGTTATCTAAGTTGACAAAGTGAATTTTCTATGCCAAGGGTAAAGATAGCTTAAATAATTTTCAAAGCACTGTCTTTACCATTCATTTACCATCTATGCCATTTCTTGTCATTTTGCACTGACAGTTATTTAATTTTTCATATGTTTGTCCCTTATCTCCCCATTTAAATCTTAGGCAATGTCTACTGAGTAGATATGGGCTTGGAAAGGGTTTCTGTGGTTAGTGAAGGCAGATGTGATGGAGGAAAGCAAGGGCTTTGGGATCAACAGATCTGGCTGTCAGCTCTGCCACTGACCAAATTCCCGAACAAGGCAGAGACAAGGAGCCTCCCACAGCCTCAGTCTCCACATCTGTAAACTGGATATACCCGTTAAGCGGTGATGCTCTGAGCACTGAATCAAACTCACAGCACTGAGCAGAACTCAGAGGCTGACTCAGGGTACTGGCCTTGAAATGAGAATTGAACAGCCACAAGCCCTGCTGATGAAGTGATTCAGGAAGGAGCAGAGGCATCATTTCATTGTGGGAAACAGTTCTGGGAACTTCTGATGAGGGGGTCCATGAACCTTCCCCTCACCTTTTAAAAGGAAGGAAGACAAGAGGTGAAAAACAGTTTTCAACTTCTTTAAAAGGCTTCAGAATTTCTGCAAGAGTTTTCACTCTCTTGTGGCTCAGCCCAGAGGCCAAGGTGAGCATCCTCCTTGTCTGCTAAAACCACTGAAGATATGGTTGCTTTTAGTGTCTGAGCTTCTGCTCTTTGGAAGAGGGAGCATTACTGACTTAAGGCTCCTGATGGAGTCACCATGCATGGTGCATTAGCTGAAAGTAGGCACTGCAGGCTGCGGGGGGTAGGGAACACATTCCAGCCACTGCCATTCCTCCACCAGCCTGCATGGACCACACACTTTATGACTTACAGACAACATACTTGGCCATGATTTATTGCACTAATTCACTGAGCCTTTACTTCTTATATACCTTTGGTGGGTTATTTTTCTTTTCTTTGGCTCTAAAATCAGTGGCATCATCAAAAAGACCTGGGGAATCTGTTTTCTGATCTTGGAGGAGGGGGCGTGATCTTGAATGGATTTCATGTGCAATTGCATGGTGCTTGTTTGTTTCTGATTAACTGGTTTATCCAAAGAAAATTTATGAGAAGTCTAGTGTGTGCAGAACACACTTAGGGACTGAGTATCTTGAGGGTTACCAGGCTGAACGCCGTGCTGGACCCTGAGCTCAAGGGATTCATAGCTGGTTCTGAGAAAGAACTTCCCATGGAAATTAAAAGATTCACAGCAGCATGTATGGGGTTGTGGTTTGATCCCTTTGCTGCCCAAGGGACTTTCAAGAGGCTTCTCCAGCACCGCAATTCGAAACCATCAATTCTTCAGTGCACAGCCTTCTTTAAGGTTCAGCTCTCATAAGGGAGCTCACATATGTACATGACTATCAGAAAAAACACAGCTTTGAGCTTGTGCCCACCTCCTGGGCAGGGGAAGAAGGGAAAGCGGACTGCAAATCAAAGTCACCTGATGATCAGGGAAGGGCTTTGGTTGCTGTGAGACATTTTCATGAGGTCTTTGGGAGCATCTTTGTGATAAGCACTGTTGTCGTGCTTTCTAAGGAAAAATCTAGGCACTGGATCCTACTTGAATTCAATCCTTCCATTTGTCAGTTACTAACAGAGTGATGCTGGAATGCTCTCCAACCTCTATGAACTTCTGTTTCCTCAAAATGCAAATGAGAAACAATTTCTACCTCATACTTTACCATGTGGATTACACTCTAAGAGAATATATATCATCCGGTACCTGAATCACAAATATACGGTAAATAGTAGTCCCTGGGCTTCCCAGGTGGCACAGTGTTAACAAATCTGTCTGCCTGTGCAGGAGGTGCAAGAGATGCAAGTTCAGTCCCTGGGCTGAGAAGATCCCTTGGAGATGGAAATGGTAACCCACTCCAGTATTTTTGACTGGAAAATCCCATGGACAGAGGAGCCTGGTAGACTACAGTCCAGAAGGTCGCAAATTGTACATGACTGAGTGACTGAGTACATCCTTTTTTTAGAAGAGTTAAGGTAGCCAAGATGGAACTCACAGGGTAAGAAGCTGATTGCAAAAGTTTGCCTTAGTCCTGCAGCCATGACATTTTTAAGACACTTGCTGCTTGGAGGAAAAGCTATGGCAAAACTAGACAGTATATTAAAAAGCAGAGACATCACTTTGCTGACAAAGGTCCTGTATAGTCAAGGATATGGTTTTCTCAGTAGTCATTTACAGATATGAGAGTTGGACCATAAAGAAAGTTGAGCACTGAAGAACTGATGCTTTTGAATTGTGTGCTGGAGAAGACCCTTGAGAGTTCCTTGGACAACAAGGAGATCAAACCAGTCAGCCCTAAAAGAAATCAACCCTAAATATTCATTGGAAAGACTGATGTTGAAACTGAAACTTCAATACTTTGGCCACCTGATGTGAAGAACAGATTCATTGGAAAAGATCCTGATGCTGAGAGAGATTGAAGGCAGGAGGAGAAGGGAGTGCCAGAAGATGAGATGGTAAGATAGCATCACCAACTCAATGGACATGAGTTTTAGCAAACTTTGGGAGATAGTGAAAGACAAGGAAGCCTGGAGTGCCGCAGTCCATAGGGTCTGCATGGGTTCAGACTTAGTGATTAAAAAACAAGTCCTCAGAAAGGATATCCAGCATTTATGTTGCCTCTCTTCAGGTCACAAAAGTAGACAAGCCTTGTGAAAATGAAAGAATCTACTTATTCTTCTTCCATGGATCTTAAATTCTGGTTTTGAAGGTGATTGACAACATGAAAGCTCAAGAAGAAAGTGAAATTATTCATCTTTCTTTCATCACAGTATCAAATGATGTGCCAACTTCATCTCCAGTGGGAAAACTTACCCATGTTTGTCTCACTCAAGTACTATTATGCCACCTTGTTTACTCAGACCCTCCGATAAACTGCAAGCTCAGCAAGGGAAAAGAATGTCTCATAAGTCTTTGCCTGCCTAGCCCCTGACCCACAGTAGGTATTCACTTATCACTGAACTAAACCTTCAACAGACTACCAATATTTTTACTGGTTTCAGTGACAGTACTTAAAATCAACCACAAAGTGATATGATAGGAAACTATGTCTTGATATGTACTTGAATTTCGGCCATGCAGCCCAGAATATCTATTGCAAATAGCAGAATAATGGAAAAATATAAATATCTACCAACAGCTGTCTGATTGCATAGAGGATAGTTAACTGACACAGTGAAATACTGTGTAACCATAATAAAGACCATGTAAGATTTCTTTAAACTGATCTAGAATTATTTTCAGGGTATACAGAATCATTTCAGGGTCAGGTCAGATCAGATCAGATCAGTCGCTCAGTTGTGTCCAACTCTTTGCGACCCCATGAACCGCAGCACGCCAGGCCTCCCTGTCCATCACTAACTCCCGGAGGTCACTCAGACTCACATTCATCGAGTCAGTGATGCCATCCAGCCATCTCATCCTCTGTCGTCCTCTTCCCCTCCTGCCCCCAATCCCTCCCAGCATCAGAGTCTTCTCCAATGAGTCAACTCTTAGCATGAGGTGACCAAAATACTGGAGTTTCAGCTTTAGCATCATTCCTTCCAAAGAAATCCCAGGGCTGATCTCCTTCAGAATGGATTGGTTGCATCTCCTTGCAGTCCAAGGGACTCACAAGAGTCTTCTCCAACACCACAGTTCAAAAGCATCAATTCTTCGGCGCTCAGCCTTTTTCACAGTCCAACTCTCACATCCATACATGACCACAGGAAAGACCATAGCCTTGACTAGACGAACCTTTGTTGGCAAAGTGATGTCTCTGCTTTTGAGTATGCTATCTAGGTTGGTCATAACTTTCCTTCCAAGGACTAAGTGTCTTTTAATTTCATGGCTGCAGTCACCATCTGCAGTGATTTTGGAGCCCAGAAAAATAAAGTCTGACACTGTTTCCACTGTTTCTCCATCTATTTCCCATGTAGTGATGGGACCAGGGTGCAAAAGACTATACTACGGGTTTTGTAAGAATAAAGGAGAAATAGGGCTACAGACAAGGATAAACTAAATGATTATATAGAGCAGATGGGTAAGAACAGAGTGAAGACCATGAGAGAGAACAAGATGTAACCAGTCAACCATTGTAGCTATATTTGATTTTTGTAACAAGAAAATATTTTACATTTTTAAAACATAAAATTAAATCATAAAGATGAAAAGAGACAAACACCAAAACTGAATATTAAAAAAAAAAGCCTGACTATATATTAAGTAGATAACCACAAAAGAGAAAAAAATAATTAAAGTAACTTTTAAAATATAGTATTTTGTTCAGCTATACATCCTGAGGCTATAGTCTAGAAACAAAATGGAAAATTCAAGACAATCTTAAACTTTACCTTGTTATCAGTAGTGACATTGTTATTTGATTCTGAATCTGTTGATGAGTATTATAGGATAGAATGAATTATAAAATATATTTTTTCAATTTTAAATTTATTTATTTTTTAATTGAAAGACAACTGCTTTACAGAATTGTGTTAGTTTCTGCCAAACATCAACATGAATCAGCCATAGGTATACATTTATTGATTTTGTTGGGATAGTTTTTCAGTATGTGAGAAGAGAAATACATATGGATGATGGAATGATGAGAAAAGATCTGATGGTGGTGGATTTGCATTAAAGTTAAGTATATAAATTCATAAATTAAGCACACACACATACCTATGCATTTTTTTACCTGTGTGCATAAGAAAGATGGAGAAGCAATAAGCAAACCAAACATCTAGATCTTAATTTTCAAATACCATGTACTACAAAAAGGAACTAGGCTTCTTTGGGAAAACAGCTGAGTCTGGGTCAGGCAAGGAAAGTTCAAGGTAACATCTTGGAACATCTTGGACTAGAAAGCATGCAAGTGTTCCAGGATTAATGGGGTCACTCACGAAAGACATAGGAACAGAATTAAAGGGTTCATTACCAGCTATACATGGGACAATCTGAGCATCAATACATATAATGATAATAGTAAAAACATATTAAAGTAAAATGATTTATAAGCTTCAACTGATACAAGGGGGCTTCTCAGGTAGTACAATGGTAAAGAATCTCCCTGCCAATGTAGAAGATGCAAGAGACATGGGTTCAATCCCTGGGTCAGGAAGGTAATGTGGAGGAGGAAACGGCAGTCTACTCCCATATTCTTGCCTGGAGAATTCCATGGACAGAGGAGCTTGGGGAGCTACAGACCATGAGGTTGCAAAGAGTTGGACATCATATATGAAATATATATGTGAGAAGTATTCTTTTCCATTATGATTTATCACAGGATATTGAATATAATTCCATGTGTTATACAATAGGACCGTGTTTATCTATTCTCTGTGTAATAGTTTATATCTCATAATTTCAAACTCCCAGTCCATCCCTCTCTCACCGCTCTCCTCTTTGGAACATTTTACTTACAACTGGTTTGTACTCTTCAAAAACTTAATGTCTGTCATGAAAAATGACCAAAACAAGATGGTGTAGGGGACCTGGCTTTCTAGTTAAAAGAAATTAAAAGGACAGGGCAATTAAATCCCACATACAGAAAGTGCTTGAGAGTCAAACAAAAAGATATTGCTATAAAAGACAGTGTAGGGACAAGATGAATTATATATTAGATAACATTCATTAAAGTGATCTTTATTGTTCTTACTATAAAAATAAAACTAAACCATGGTTTTAGTTTTGTGCTTATATAGCATTGTGTGTATTGTTACAAATGAAGTCTTCAGATTTAAATTATCACCATGTCTACAGTTTGTTTTCAAATTGTTTAGAAATAAACATTTTTCTATGAGGACAAAGAAAGGACAGGAGAGAGAGAGGGAGAGAGGAGCTAAGAGTAGCACAAATGTGGGTAAATGGGGCAAAATGTTCATGTTTGGAGAGTTTAGGTGAAAAGTTTATGGATGCTCATTTTAGTATTCTGTCAACTTTTCTGTAGGTTTGAATTTTTCAGAATAAAAACTTGGAAGAAAATAAGATAGAGCTTCATATAATGTTTTACATGTAGAAAAGGCTCAAAACCATTCTACTCTGCCCCAGCAAACCCATGTGTATGTGCTCTTACAACCACACACACACACACACATACATACACATACACACACACACACACAGCTAAGAACAATGGACTTAATAGTTTTCCTAAAGCAAACACTATTTCCAGGACTTCCCTGGTGGTACAGTGGTTAAGACTCAGCACTTCCACTGCAGGAGACATGGGTTCCACTCTTGGTTGGGGAACTAATATCCTGTATGCATGGGCCACAGCCAAAAATTAATTAATTAACATAATAAAAGTTTAAAAGTATTATCAAATTCAATCATCCATACCATGGTAGCTCATCCATTTTCAAATGGAAGTATTTGTTACTGCTGTTGAATGAATTTGTAGGGGTGCTTTCAAGGCACCAGGTGTTACACATTCCTGAAGCTTATTAGTTATTATTTTCGTCATTGTTTCCCTTGTGGCTCAGCTGGTAAAGAATCTGTCTGCCATGTGGGAGGCCTGGGTTTGATCCCTGAGTTGGGAAGATACCCGGGAGAAGGGAAAGGTTACCCATTCCAGTATTCTGACCTGGAGAATTCCATGGACTGTAAAGTCCATGGGGTCACAAAGAGTTGGGCACGACTGACTGGCTTTCACTTTCACTTTCATTTTCATCATTGTATCCCAGAAACACCGAGAAGCCAGTGTCAATGTTTCTGGGAACAGAGTGATGAAAATAATTTTATAAACTAGCACATATTGGCGGGGAAGGCAATGGCACCCCACCCCAGTACTTTTGCCTGGAAAATCCCATGGACGGAGGAGCCTGGTAGGCTCCAGTCCGTGAGGTCGCTAAGAGTCGGACACGACTGAGCGACTTCACTTTGACTTTTCACTTTCATGCATTGGAGAAGGAAATGGCAACCCACTCCAGTGTTCTTGCCTGGAGAATCCCAGGGACAGGGGAGCCTGGTGAGCTTCTGTCTATGGGGTCGCACAGAGTCGGACACGACTGAAGCGACTTAGCAGCAGCAGCAGCACATATTGGGTATATAATGCCAGAAAATGATTTTCTTGTGGTTTACAATGATTAACGCCTATAAAACACACAACAGTCTAATACATAGGCTCTATTTGTAATGACCAAGAAGGCAATTAAGGAACAAGAAAGCCAAGTTATTCCTTGGATCACATAACTTGCCAAAACTAGGAAGTGTCAGTGCTGGGATGCAAACCATACCCAAGCACTTGCCACCGATGCTGGATTTGGCAGATGTTTACTGATTATGTGGATTCAAGGGGGATCCATGAGAAAGGTCATGACTGAGGAAAGTCATAGGAGCAAACAATAAGGGCTCAGTCTGTAGAAGGAGATGAGTACATGTCATTCCAGAACAAAGTCATATCTAAGTCATAAGAGTTAGCTAGGACACTCACAGCTGGCAGGGAAAATACCATATGCAAACTGTCATCACAGATGGTCTACCCAGCCAATGTCTCTTATCAGCTCCTCTTTACAAGTAGATACAAATAGAACAGAGTCAAACTCTGTGCACAGAGCAGGCATGGCTGATTGGTGCTCACGAGACTTGAGCTCACCTGCTGTGAAGAGCCATGAAGAATAAAAGCTCCTAGACAAATGGTCCCTCTGCTTCCCCTGCATCACAAAATGTGGAATCACAAACCGCTACTACCTTTTGGGCTTTTTTTTATTCTTTGTAATGTATAGACTGACTTTGATTCATCATCTCTCCCTAGAATTCTGGGCTCAAAGCAAAAGCAAGATTTCTAGGAGAAACCTTTGACTCCCACTTGTTATTTCATTCTCCTGAACAAGAAAAGTGTTTGCCCAAAGGTAAGACTGTATTAAAACACACGGGTGAGCCAAGAGCCTTCAAACAAGTCAAGGAGCCCTTGGGCACAAGCTCGCTGCAATACCACATCCATGATGTCCCTGAGCTCATCAAGATTGATTTTTCCTCTTTTCTCTTCTCTGCCTAACTCAAGACACATATGTTTCAACTTCATAACTAAGCTCTATGTCTCCTACAAAGCCTTACTTGATTGCTTCTGTCCCTGATTTCTTCAACATTTAGATCTTCCCAATGGCTCAGCAGTAAAGGATCTGCCTACCAATGCAGGAGATATAGGAAACCCAGGTTCAATTTCTGGATCAGAAAGATCCCCTGGAGGAGGGCATGGGAACCTACTCCACTGTTCTTGCCTAGAAAATCCCACGGACAGAGGAGTCTGGAAGACTGACGGTCCATGGGGTCTTAAAGAGTCGATATGATGGAACACACTTGCACACCACTCATGATGATCACAGAGGCCTAGAAATGTGGGTTTGATCCCTGGGTCAGGAGAATCCACTGGAGAAGGAAATGGCTACCCATTCCAACATTCTTGCTTGGAAAATTCCATGGACAGAGGCGCCTGGTGGGCTACACTCCATGGGGTCACAAAGAATCGGGCATGTCTGAGCACACACACAAACAAGATGATGGAGCTGTGTGACTGTGGATTCTATCTTAGGAGCTCTTAGAAAATGCTACACACTGTACTGAGCACATGATGTACATTGTTCATTTAATTTTATTTAACCCACACATCAACCCACTGAGGTAAGATTAACTGATCATTCCTATTATACAGATGAAGAAACTGAGTCTCATAGAAGTCAACATGCTCAATATCCTATGGTGTAGAGAATCTATGGGATAATTGGACAAATTAAATAAAATTACCTAAAGGGAAAGGTTTTAAGAGCTGGAAGTTAAGCATAAGTCCTAGAGCACAAGGGTCAGTGGTTTATAGTGGCTTATACAGCATGGAGCAGAGAGGAGCCTCAATAAATACTCATTGTTTGGACTGTGTCCTGATCCCCATAGACCACGAGGAAGGGCTTTCTAGGTACCCACAATAAAAAATGTGCTGTGAAAGTTCCATCAAGACAGGGCAGGATAAGCCTTGTGTTCAGGCCAGCAAATTTGGAAAACTCAGCAGCGGCCACAGGACTGGAAAAGGTCAGTTTTCACTCCAATCCCAAAGAAAGGCAATACCAAAGAATGCTCAAACTACCGCAAAATTGCACTCATCTCACATGCTAGTAAAGTAATGCTCAAAATTCTCCAAGTCAGGCTTCAGCAATATGTGAACCAAGAACTTCCTGACGTTCAAGCTGGTTTTCGAAAAGGCAGAGGAACCAGAGATCAAATTGCCAACATCCGCTGGATCATGGAAAAAGCAAGAGAGTTCCAGAAAAGCATCTATTTCTGCTTTATTGACTATGCCAAAGCCTTTGACTGTGTGGATCACAATAAACTGTGGAAAATTCTGAAAGAGATGGGAATACCAGACCACCTGATCTGCCTCTTGAGAAATCTGTATGCAGGTCAGGAAGCAACAGTTAGAACTGGACAAGGAACAACAGACTGGTTCCAAATAGGAAAAGGAGTTCGTCAGGGCTGTATATTGTCACCCTGTTTATTTAATTTATATGCAGAGTACATCATGAGAAACACTGGACTGGAAGAAACACAAGCTGGAATCAAGATTGCCGGGAGAAATATCAATAACCTCAGATATGCAGATGACACCACCCTTATGGCCGAAAGTGAAGAGGAACTAAAAAGCCTCTTGATGAAAGTGAAAGTGGAAAGTGAAAAAGTTGGCTTTAAAGCTCAACATTCAGAAAACGAAGATCATGGCATCTGGTCCCATCACTTCATGGAAAATTGATGGGGAAACAGTGGAAACGGTGTCAGACTTTATTTTTCTGGGCTCCAAAATCACTGCAGATGGTGATTGCAGCCATGAAATTAAAAGACACTTACTCCTTGGAAGGAAAGTTATGACCAACCTAGATAGCATATTCAAAAGCAGAGACATTACTTTGCCAACAAAGGTTCGTCTAGTCAAGGCTATGGTTTTTCGTGTAGTCATGTATGGATGTGAAAGCTGGACTGTGAAGAGGGCTGAGCACCAAAGAATTGATGCTTTTGAACTGTGGTGTTGGAGAAGACTCTTGAGAGTCCCTTGGACTGCAAGGAGATCCAACCAGTCCATTCTGAAGGAGATCAGCCCTGGGATTTCTTTGGAAGGAATTATGCTAAAGCTGAAACTCCAGTACTTTGGCCACCTCATGCGAAGAGTTGACTCATTGGAGAAGACTCTGATGCTGGGAGTGATTGGGGGCAGGAGGAGAAGGGATCAACAGAGGATGAGATAGCTGGATGGCATCACGGACTTGATGGACATGAGTCTGAGTGAACTCTGGGAGTTGGTGATGGACAGGGAGGCCTGGTGTGCTGCATTCATGGGGTTGCAAAGAGTCGGACACTACTGAGCGACTGATCTGATCTGATCTGATCAGGTCTTAAAAAGAGCAGCTCTTTTAATCCCTGACTAGTTCCCCTACCCAACTTAGAAGTGGGGAGACAAAGAAGGAAGGTAATTATTAAATGCTGTACACTGTGATAATCACCTTAATATAGATATTGCCCAAGATCCAAAATCTTCAGGTGCTTGCTAAAAATGTCACTTTTATCGTAGTCCTAAACCTACTGAATAAACATTGCTGGGAACAGGCCTAGAAAATTCCATTTTAAATGTTTGTCTCAGTTCATTTTTAAAAGAAAGAAAACTTAAGCAACTTTATTTTATGTAATTTTCATCGAATGCTTAGAACAATTAGGGGGTGACAGAGGATGGGATGGTTGGATTTGAGCAAACTCTGAGAGATTGTGAAGGACAGGGAAGCCTGTTGTGCTGTAGTCCATGGAGTTGCAAAGAGTCAGACAGGACTTAGTGACTCAACAACAAAAAGTGACAATCCGAGAAGGAATGATACAGATCTCCTCCCTGCAGGATCACTTCCTGGAAAAGCTTTCCACCGTGGCCTTCACCAATGGATGGGAGAAACACAGGGAGAGGAAGGGTCTGCCTGAACCAACACTTGGGTCTTCATTGGCCTCAGAGCATTTGTGTCATCTGGGCTAAGAACCCAGGAATGTGAATCACAAATTAGATCCAACTTCACTGTTTGCTCCTGAAAAGAACTTGGACAATTTATTTAGCCTCTCAAGATTTCAGTGCCCTGCTCTATAAAATGGAAATAATGATACCTTCTTCACATGATTTCTAAAAAACCTGAATGGCCTCATGAATGTAAAGTGCCTATCATGGCATCTCCAACAAATAGAAACTTGATTAAATATTAGCTGTTTCTAGCATAAAATTCATCCCAGAGGGCATCTCTTCAAGCACATCTTCTCTGAGCACTGTCCCGTCTCCATGCACCCCTTGATATAACCACTGCCTCCTTTGTACTCTTTCTGTGCTATTGGTTGCTACTCTATTTTTCATACCAGGTGTAAAAACTGTTACAACATCTGATTCCCTCTCTGAACTGTGAATTTCTTGAGAATAACACAAACATTTATTGTGAAACCTTGGTGCTTAGTCCAGCCAGTGCTCAGAGGTTATTTTAATGGCTTATCATAAACTACCTGCTGAATAAAGTAAGTGCCCTAAATATAAGCCTTCAAACTATAAACCTTCAAAGATGAGAACATGTGTGCCTCCTACCTTATGCCAGCTGTTAAACTGTACTACTGTACTTTTCAAGGTACTTAATGTAAGAATAAGATGTTTTCTTAATTTTTTGTGCTTGTTTTATATATATATACATATATATTTTTATTTATTTATTTATTTTTTGTGCTTGTTTTTGTGTATGGTGTGAAAAATACAGTATAGTACTATATATCTGATTGTGGTACCTAGGTTAACTTTATTGGACTTATGAACAAATCAGATTTACAAGTGCTCTAGGAACAGAACTCATTCATATGTAGGGGACTTACTCTAAGTGACTGATTGATTGATTGATTGAATGAATGAGTAATGTGTAAATAGGCTCCTCTGCCCATGGCATTTTCCAGGCAAGAATACTGGAATGGGTTGCCATTCCCTTTTCCAAGGGATCTTCCTGACCCAGGGATTGAACTCTGATCTTCCACATTGTAGGCAGATTCTTTACCACTGTGCTACCTGGGAAGCCCTGTCAATAACCAAGCCCATGAAAAAATAAATGCAGAAATAAATAAATGACAGAATTAATGAATGAGTAAATGAATAAACATTTAATAAAATAATCCAAGAAATGAGTTAGTAAATGGATGTGCATTTATGAACAAGCAACTAAATCTATGAAAATCACATTACAGTCATTTTCCCCAACTTTGTCATGTGCTTTATGTTCTCACCCACTTTGGCTGGAATCAACTGGCCCTGCTAAAGTGATGTGTGTGAAAGGCATTTCTCTAAGTGCCTGTGAAAATTCTTGGCAATTCAAAGGTGACAATGCTTTAATTTCATGATAATTCTACAGCTTTACAACTTAGTAGTTTTATTTAATGACCCAATTTAGCAGGAGATTATGCAGTCTGCCACTAGTCCAGAGAGACTACTTTAAAGCTTGGGCTTCCACACAAACAGATCTACTCCCCAGCTTTACCTAAGAGACCAGCCTTCTAGAAGCTGTATATGGTCACCACGCCTTGGCTGACAGTGTGGTGGTGGTTTTGTTACTAAGTCATGTCTGACTCTCTGCGAGCTTATGGATTATAGCCTTCCGGCTCCTCTGTCCATGGCAAGAACATTTCCCAGGCAAGAACATTGGAATGGGTAGCCATTTCCTTCTCCAGGGGATCTTCCTGATCCAGAGATCAAATCTGCATCTCCTGCATTGGAAGGTGGATTCTCTACCACTGAGCCACCTGGGAAGTCCCTGACTGACAGCATGCTATATTAAACAGGGAGACTGACATTTGAAAATTCTTCTGTCTTCTAAGCAGCTGGATGACCATCCTTGTTCAGTTCAAAAAGTCCCCTGGAAAACACTTACTTGGTTTACAGAAAGCAAACTGTCCCTCTGGAATATTAGGTTGGTGTAAAAGTAATTGTGGCTGGTGCAAATTCATTGCAATTGGTGCAAAAGTAATTGAGGTTTAAAAATAATTGTGGTTGGCACAAAAGTAATAGTAATTGCAGTTGGTGCCAAAGTAATTGAGATTTGCACAAAAGTAATTGAAGTTAAAATGTTATTGTGGCTGATGCAAAAGTAATTGCAATTCTTGCAAAATAGTAATTGCAGTTGGTGCAAAACAGCAATTGCGGTTGGTGCAAAAAGGTAATTGCAGTTGGTGCAAAACAGCAATTGCGGTTGGCGCAAAAAGGTAATTGCAGTTGGTGCAAAAGTCAGCCACAATTATTTTTACACCAACTACAATTACTTTTGAATCTCAATTACTTTTGTACCAACCTAATAGAAGCAAAATACAGGCATTATTCCAACTGATTAAACTGCTAGTGAGCCGCAGTGCATATGTCACTCATGAGTGAGTCCCAACCAAGCAACAATAACTGGACCATCAGGAGACACAATCTGTAGCATCCTCCCTGGATTATAATGAGCCCACTGCCCACAGACAAGGGACACGGTTCCAAGGGAAGGGGGGAAACGATAAAGAGAAAACCTAAGTTTCTTAGGTGTCACTCACTCTTCAACATTGTTTAAACATTAATTCATTTAACTTGACTACATCTCAATCATAAGAAGGCATCATCAAACCCTCCATTTACAGAGAGAGAGACTGAGATACAAAGACAAAAAGACTTGTTTGTGGACCCAAGAGAAATAACTATAATACATAATAAACATGATAATTTGGAGGATGAATATTTACCAGAAACTGTTCTAAGAGTTTCAATTAATGCATATGAATTCATGTATCCTCACAATCATGTCCTTAAAAAAATATAATCCATGAATTAAAAGCTTGCGATTTGCACAGGCAGGATAAAGGGGTGAGAAGGTATGGGCAGACATGTTTTAAAAGCATCACTCTTGCTGATGTATGAATTATGAATCAGAGTGGGAAAGATTTGGGTGTTGCAACTTCACTTTCTCTTTTCACTTTCATACATTAGAGAAGGAAATGGCAACTCACTCCAGTGTTCTTGCCTGGAGAATCCCAGGGACAGCAGAGCCTGGTGGGCTGCTGTCTCTGGGGTTGCACAGAGTTGAACATGACTGAATCAACTTAGCGGCAGCAGCAGCAGGTGCAGCCTCATTAGCACATTTGTAAAGAAAAGAACAATATTTAAAGGAATGCATCTCAAACTAGTCTCATGACCAACAGATATTTAGCACAGTTTTACACGGTCTGTAATCAAGTCACAATATTTTGGCAACAGTACTTCTGCCATGATGGAAAGACCTGGAGAACTTGAGCCCAGCCTAGCTTCTATAAACTGTAAAAGAGTTTGGCAGATAATGGAAGCTAATACTTCCTTTTTGGTGTGTGTGTGTGAATGTGTAAACTAGAGTGTTTGGGATAGAAATCAGCCAATAGGAGATACCAAGACAGAACTTGATTACAAATACATATGGCACGAGCAACTGAATTCTACTCCTCTTGGTATAAAATATAGCTTCAAAAAATTAACAATATACTAAGAAGTTTGGGGGAAACAAATGTGCCATAAGTGAGTGGTCCCATTGTGTGTCATGAGTAACTCTTATTTCCTCTATACTGACAGACTCTTGTGCAGTCCATACATAAGACTGTCACCTCAATGGCATTGCTCTAACTTTGAAAAACAAAGCCAACATCTATTAGACTGAACTGAACAGGCATTTCTTTTTTTCTGTCAATGACTTGGATGATAATCTATTACCTGCAATCCCACTGCACAATTATGTGCAGGAATATTAGAGAGATTTCAATTGCAGCTTCCCTACCTACTCCATCATGCATGCTTTGATGAGTTTTAATGAAAATAGAGCCTGTTGCCAAAGGAGTGAGAAACAGAGCATCATAACAGCAAGAGTGATAAGACATAGAAATTCCCAAGGTGGCTTGCAAATGAATTAGGAGCTATTTGAGAAGGAAAACAAGTTTTGCTTTCAAGATTTGACCAAGCCTCCCTTGCAAACTTCTCTTTAGTGCCTGATGGTCTCTGTACAGGTCTAGCCAAGTGAAACAGATTTTGTATCAATCAAGACAGGAAATAAATGTGTTTTTGTTAGTGGTTCTAGACAAACAACTTTGCATATCAATATGCAATTATACTGCACAGAGGAAAAACTGTGTGACTGGAAAACATCTTTTAACATGTTGACAAGGTGTCTTGTTAACAATTCAAAATGGCAAAATGTAAATAGTAGAGTCAGTTGAAATGTCAAGTTCGAGGGAAAATCTTGTCAGAGTGTTTCTTCCTTCTAATTTTGCTTTATTAATACTGGAAGTTTCCCCTCAGACATGCTCCCTCCAGGCTTCTAAGGTCTCTGAAATTTGTGGCAACACAGAAGGAATAAAAACACCACTGCTGGCAGGAGGAAATAGTTACCTTTTACCACTCAATTATCACTGCAGATGGTGACTGCAGCCATGAAATTAAAAGACGCTTACTCCTTGGAAGAAACGTTATGATCAACCTAGATAGCATATTCAAAAGCAGAGAAATCCTTTCCAACAAAGGTCCGTCTAGTCAAGGCTATGGTTTTTCCTGTGGTCATGTATGGATGTGAGAGCTGGACTGTGAAGAAAGCTGAGCGCCAAAGAATTGATGCTTTTGAACTGTGGTGTTGGAGAAGACTCCTTGGACTGCAAGGAGATCCAACCAGTCCATTCTGAAGGAGATCAGCCCTGGGATTTCTTTGGAAGGAATGATGCTAAACCTGAAACTCCAGTACTTTGGCCACCTCATACAAAGAGTTGACTCATTGGAAAAGACTCTGATGCTGGGAGGGATTGGGGGCAAGAGGAGAATGGAACGACAGAGGATGAGATGGCTGGATGGCATCACCGACTGGATGGACGTGAGTTTGAGTGAACACTGGGAGATGGTGATGGACAGGGAGGCCTTGCATGCTGCGATTCATGGGGTCACAAAGAGTTGGACATGACTGAGTGACTGAACGGAACTGAACTGAACCACTCAGTTGGGGGCTTCCCTTGTGACTCAGTTGGTAAAGAATTGGCCTGCAATGTGGGAGACCTAGTTTCAATTCCGGGGTTGGGAAGATCCCCTGAAGCAGAGAAAGGCTACCCACTCCAGTATTCTGGCCTAGAGAATCCCATGGATAATCCATGGGGTCGCAAAAAGTCGGACATGACTGAGCAACTTTGACTTTCATTTTCACCACTCAGATGGCCATATGGGTTCTATCTATACTACTAGGAGACCAGTAAGAGTGAAAGAAGTCATGGTTAATATTACATTATGATATCTGTCTACTCTGTTTCATGGCCATCTACATTTTGGGACAAGGAACTTGCCATATATAACATATTCCTCAGATTAATCTCAAAAGGCAGACAATTTTATCATCTTCATGGCCCTAATAAGAAAACCAAGATCCAGAAATGTTGAATAACTTGTCCAAGGTCACACAACTAGAACGTGCCAGAGCTAAGATAGGAACACCAATATGGCTCCAAAACCTGTGTTCCTTCCACTAGTGACACTTATGTTGGGAGAAGAATAGGCCTTGGGGATACAGGAGAGCAATGATGGATCTTGGAACAATGAGGAGCAGCAGGACACTTTTCACTCTTGGACTTATAGGAATGATTACAAATAGCAGGAGTGACTCCAGCTCAGTTCAGAATACAGTAAGCCCCCTACATACAAACCTTCAAGTTTCAGACTTTAAAAGATGCAAAAGTGTGTTTCATCAACATCAGGTGTGAGTGAAATTGCAGCTTGCCCTCTGTCTCCTATTGCTGACAATCCTTCACTGTACCTCCTCCAGTCAGTAACTCTTCTTGCCTGCTCACCCAATGCCAGCCCCTGTATATGAGCTGTTGCACTTTACTACTGTACTTTTCAAGGTACTGCACTGTAGGTTAAAAATATTTTCTTTATTTTTTGTGCTTGTTTTTTATCTATTATTTGTGTCAAAGTATTATAAACCTATTATAATACAGTACTATATAGCTGATTGTATTAGTTGGGTGCCTTGACTAACTTGTTGGACTTATGTACATATGGAACTCACAAACACAGTCTTGGAACAGAACTCATTTGTATGTACGGGACTAGACATGAAGGTAATATCTGTGGTTTCAAGCTGTCATTGATGGAATGGGCCACAGCCTTAGTCTAAGATAAATTATGGGAAGTGGAAAAAATAAAAAAGGAGAAAGGCAGAAATTAATGCTTAATGTGGCTGTGATTTCTCAGAGTTCCTTGTACCCTGGGCTCAACAGAGTCTGTGTAACAGTAAATCTAGGAATTCCTGACACTCTGTTTCTCATTTTCCATCTAGTACCATGGAACACAAAAGTAAAGAGTGGTTATAATGCAGTGTGATCAGTAGAAATATTCAAAAATTGAGAACAGAGCACAGAGAAGGGGCATCCAACCTCTGGGTACCAAGTGCATGAGTCAAGGTTCTCCAGAGAACAGAACCAACAGGCTATATATATATATATATATATAATATATAAATATATATATAACTATATATATAGCTAAATTCAGTCATGTCTGACTCTGTGTGACCCTATGGACAGCAACCCACCAGGCTCCTCTGTCCACGGGATTCTCCAGGCAAGAATACTGGAGTGGGTTGCCATTTCTTTCTCATATATATATATATATATATATTTTTTTTTTCCCCAGTGCCTAATTGGTTCCCAGGATATGGAGGATAGACCACTAGGCTGGAAATCTAGTAAACTATAGCAGTTTAAGCAGAATGATAGTCTGCTGGGTGACTTTCTTCTTGCTTGGAGGAGGTCAGTCTTTGTTTTGTTGAGCCTTCAGCTGATTGGATAAGACCATCTGGCTTTTTGGAGAGCAATCTGCTTTATTCAAAGGCCACTGATTTAAATATTAGTCTTATTTAAACATTCTCTTCACAGAAGTATTCATGATAATGTCTGATATCATCTGCACATCATGACTCAACCAATCTGATATTTCACTCACCACATTTTTGTGTATCAACAACACACACTTCCTGCACAGGTACTTTGGATGTTCATTCATTCCAGTTTCTTACTGTGCCCTGATCTTTCTTCACTCCTGTCTTGCTCTTTGCATTGATTCTAGTGCCCAACACTTCCTCACTTTCTGATGGGATCTAACTCATTTTGTGAGTCTACCCTATTCATTTTCACTAAGCAATATAATCCCAAGTAGAACTATATTCCTTGTTGTCTCAAATACATTCCTCCCTACTGGCCCAACTAGGCTGTTGCAGCCAAATATGAACACAAACTTCACATCATTGTCTGAAACTGTCCACATTCAGGCTAAAAGACTTAGATAGAGGCATCAGATAGAGGCACGGGTCCCAGGTGTCCCTTTGAATAAAACATTACATGTTAGTATATGTCACTGTTTCTCTTAGTGGTTCACTTGTCCTTAATTATTCATCACTTGAGTGGCTTGCCAACTTTCAGAGTCAGCTAGCTCTCTTAAGTGTCTCTTTCATGAATGTTCCTTGAATCCATTCTAATCTCACTTTCTTTGAAGCTGCAAATGAAGGTTCTTTGTGCTTCAAATAGGAACCTAATGAACAAATTAATACTTCATATATTTGCATGGCTTGTGGATTTCACTCACTGATCCTACTTCACAACCAACTTTAATCCTTAATGAATGAAAGTAACTTTCCCCCTGGGTTTCTTTGGACAGTTCTTTAACCAGGATATTTTCGATTTGCTCCACTGGATATACTCTCCACCCTTCTATAGCACTCTCTGTGCCCAGGAAAGCTGACTAAAAGCCTTACCTCAGTACAATAAGTTGTCTACAAAAATGAGCTCCATTCTGAGAGTGAGTTTATAAGTCCAATTTGTTCATATGTCCAACAAAGTTGGCCTAGGTACCCAACTAATACAATCGGCTATATAGTACTATACTGTAATATTGTATAAGAATAAGCAACATTTACCATCTTTTCAAGATCTTCCAGATGTTCAAGCTGGATTTAAAAAAAGGCAGAGGAACCAGAGATTAAGTTGCTAACAGCCATTGGCTAATAGAAAAAGCAAGAGAATTCCAGAAAAATATCTACTTCTGCTTCATTGACTATGATAAAGACTTTGTGTGGATCACAACAAACTGTGGAAAATTCTTAAAGAGATGGGAATAACATGCAAATCAATCAAGTGATACGACACATTAACAAATTGAAAGATAAAATCATATAATTATTTCAATAGATGCAGAGAAAGCCTTTGAAAAAATTCAACATCTATTTATGATAAAAACACTCCAGAAAGCAGGCATAGAAGTAACATGTGAAAAGTGAAAGTGAAAGTCACTCAGTTGTGTCTGACTCTTTGTGACCCTATGGACTATAGAGTCCATGGAATTCTCCAGGCCAGAATACTGGAATGGGTAGCCTTTCCCTTCTCCATGGGATATTCCCCACTAAAGGATCGAACCCAGGTTTCCCATATTGCAGGCAGATTCTTTACCAGCTGAGCCACAAGGGAAGCCCATACCTCAAAATAATAAAAGCCATATATGATAAAACTGTAGAAAACATTATCCTCAATGGTGAAAAGTTGAAAGCATGTCCCTTAAAGTCAAGAACAAGACAATGGTGCCCACTCTCATCAATACTATTCAACATAGTTTTGGAAGTTTTAGCCACAGCAATCAGAGAAGAAAAAGAAATAAAAGAAATCCAGATTGGAAAAGAAGAAGTAAAACTCTCACTGTTTGCAGATGGCATGATCCTCTACATAGAAAACCCTAAAGACACCACCAGAAAATTACTAGAGATAATCAATAAATATAGTAAGTTTGCGGGATATACAATTAATACACAAAAATCCCTTGCATTACTGTACACTAACAATGAGAAAACAGAAAGAGAAATTAAGAAAACAATTCCATTCACCATTGTGATAAAAAGAATAAAATACTTAGGAATAAATCTACCTAAAGAAACCAAAGACGTATATATAGAAAACTATAAAACACTGATGAAAGAAATCAAAGATTACACAAATAGAGAAATATACCATGTTCATGGATTGGAAGAATCAATATAGTGAAAATAAGTATACTATACAAAGCAATCTATAGATTCAATGCAATCCCTATCAAGCTACCAATGGTATTTTTCACATAACTAGAATAAATAATTTCATAATTTGTATGGAAATACAAAAAAAAAAAAAAAAACTAGAATATCCAAAGCAGTCTTGAGAAAGAAGAATGGAACTGGAGGAATCAACCTGCCTGACTTCAGACTATACTACAAAGCTACAGTTATCAAGACAGTATGGTACTGGCACAAAGACAGAAATATACATCAATACAACAAAATAGAAAGCACAGAGATACATTCATGCACCTATGTACACCTTATCTTTGACAAAGGAGGCAAGAATATACAATGGAGAAAAGACAATCTCTTTAACAAGTGGTACTGGGAAAACTGGCCAACTACCTGTAAAAGAATGAAACTAGAACACTTTCCAACACCATACACAAAAGTAAACTCAAAATGGATTAAAGATCTAAATGTAAGACCAGAAACTGTAAAACTACTAGCAGAAAATATAGACAAAATACTCTCTGACATAAATCACAGCAGGATCCTCTATGACTCACCTCCCAGAGTAATGGAAATAAAAGCAAAAACAAACAGATCAGATCAGATCAGTCGCTCAGTCATGTCCGACTCTTTGTGACCCCATGAACTGAGACCTAATTAAACTTCAAAGCTGTCTCACAACACAGGAAACTCTAAGCAAGGTGAAAACACAGCCTTCAGAATGGGAGAAAATAATAGCAAATGAAGCAATTGACAAATATTTAATCTCAAAAATATACAAGCAGCTCATGCAGCTTAATTTCAGGAAAATAAACGACCCAATCAAAAAATGGGCCAAAGAACTAAACAAACATTTCTCCAAAGCAAACATACAGATGGCTAACACACACATGAAAAGATGTTCAACATCACTCATTATCAGAGAAATACATATCAGAACCACAATGAGGTACCATCTCACACTGGTCAGAATGGCTGCTATCAAAAAGTCTACAAACAACAAATGCTGGAGAGAGTGTGGAGAAAAGGGAACCCTCTTACACTGTTGGTGGGAATGAAAACTAGTACAGCCAGTATGGAGAACAGTGTGGAGATTCCTTAAAAAACTGGAAATAGAACGGCCATCAGTTCAGTTCAGTTCAGTCACTCAGTCGTGTCCAATTCTTTGTGACCCCATGAATTGCAGCAGGCCAGGCCTCCCTGTCCATCACCAACTCCCGGAGGTCACTCAGATTCACGTCCATCGAGTCAGTGATGCCATCCAGCCATCTCATCCTCTGTTGTCCCCTTCTCCTCTTGCCCCCAATCCCTCCCAGCATTAGGGTCTTTTCCAATGAGTCAACTCTTTGCATGAGGTGGCCAAAGTACTGGAGTTTCAGCTTTATTATCATTCCTTCCAAAGAAATCCCAGGGCTGATCTCCTTCAGAATGGACTGGTTGGATCTCCTTGCAGTCCAAGAGACTCTCAAGAGTCTTCTCCAACACCACACTTCTAAAGCATCAATTCTTTGGCGCTCAGCCTTCTTCACACTCCAACTCTCACATCCATACATGACCACTGGAAAAACCAAAGCTTTGACTACAAAGACCTTTGTTGGCAAAGTAATATCTCTGATTTTGAATATCTAGGTTGGTCATAACTTTCCTTCAAGGAGTAAGCGTCTTTTAATTTCATGGCTGCAGTCACCATCTGCAGTGATTTTGGAGCCCAAAAAAATAAAGTCTGACAGTTTCCACTGTTTGTCCATTTCCCATGAAGTGATGGGACCAGATGCAATGATCTTCATTTTCTGAATGTTGAGCTTTAAGCCAACTTTTTCACTCTCCATTTTCACTTTTATCAAGAGGCTTTTCAGTTCCTCTTCACTTTCTGCCATAAGGGTGGTGTCATCTAAACCAGCAATCCCACTGCTGGGCATACACACTGAGGAAACCAGAATTGAAAGACACATGTGTACCCCATATTTCCTTGCAGCATTGTTTTCAATAGCTAGGACATGGAAGCAACCTAGATGTCTGTCAGCAGATGAATGGATAAGAAAGCTGTAGTGCATATACACAATGAAATACTACTCAGCTATTTAAAAGAATGCATTTGAATCAGTTCTAATGAGGTGGATAAAACTGAGCCTATTATTCAGAGTGAAGTAAATCAGAAAGAAAAACACCAATATGGTATATTAATGCATATATATGGAATTTATAAAGAGGTAATGATGACCCTATATGCAAGACAGCAAAAGAGACACAGATATAAAAACAGACCTTCGACTCTGTCGGAGAAAGAAGGCAAGGGTGGGATGATTTGAGAGAATAGCATTGAAACATGTATATTACCATATGTGAAATAGATCACCAGTCTAAGTTCAATGTATGAAACAGAGCACTCAATGCCGATGCACCAGGACAACTCTGAGGGATGGGATGGGGAGAGAGGTGAGAGGGGGGTTTCGGGATGGGAGACACATGTACACCCATGGCTTATTCATGTCAATGTGTGGCAAAAATCACTACAGTATTGAAAAGTAATTAGCCTCCAATTAAAATAAATACATTAATTAAAAAGAAAGAGAGATGGCAATACCAGAATACCTTACCTGCCTCCTGAGAAATCTGTATGCAGGTCAAGAAGCAACAGTTGGAACCTGACATGGAACAATGGACTGGTTCCAAATGGGGAAAGGAGTATGCCAAGGCTATATATTGCCACCCTGCTTATTTAACTTGTATGCAGAGTACATCCTGCAAAATGCCAGGCTAGATGAAGCACAAGCTGGAATCAAGTGTGGCAAGAGAAATATGAATAATCTCAGATATCCATATGACATCACCTTGGCAGACAGCAAAGAAGAACTAAAGACCATCTTGATGAAAGAGCAGAGTGAAAAAGTTGGCTTAAAACTCAGCATTCAAATAATGAAGATCATGGCATCTGGTCCCATCTATTTATGGAAAATTGATGGCGAAACAATGGAAACAATGACAGACTTTATTTTCTTGGGCTCCAAAATTACTGCAGATGGTGACTGCAACCATGAAATTAAAAGACACTTGCTCCTTGGAAGAAAAGCTATGACCAACCTAGACAGCATATTAAAAAGCAGAGACATCACTTTGACAAAAAAGATCCATCTAGTAAAAGCTATGGTTTTTCCAGTAGTCATTTTCTGGATGTGAGAGGTGGACTATAAAGAAATCTGAGTGCTGAAGAATTGATGATTTTGAACTGTGGTGTTGCAGAAGACTGTTGAGAGTCCCTGGGATTGCAAAAAGATCAAACCAATCAATCCTAAAAGAAATCAGTCCTAAATATTCATTGGAAGGACTGATGCTCTAATACTTTGGCCACCTAATTCCAAGAACTGACTGATTGGAAAAGATCCTAATGCTGGGAAAGATTGAAGGCAGGAGAAGAAGGGGATGACATAGGACGAGATATTTGGATGGCATCACCATCTCAATGGACATGAGTTTGAGCAAGCTCCTGGAGTTGGTGACAGACAGGGAAGCCTGATTTGCTGCAGTCCTTGGAGTTGCAAAGAGTCAGTCATAATTGAGTGAGCTGACTGACTGACCATATTTTTACCTCACTCCACTCTCTAATTTCCATCATTATCACTGAGCAGTTAGCAGTTCCAGCTACATTGCTCCTGCTTTTATGCATGCTTCTGGACATTCTGGGCTTGAAGTAAAGATAGTGAACTACTGTACTCTATACAGTACAGTAAAGTACATAAAAGTGCAACCATTTGTAGAGGATGCATGGCAATGCATGCTACCTGAACTAAGTTACATGATGGACATGCAAAAGCAGTTTCACTTCTTTGAAAGTTTTCAACTTGAACGTTCGAATGTAGAGAACTTACGGTACTCTTGCCTTCTAAAATCTAGCAGAATTTGCTACATGAAGATGTAGAAAAGAGACTGAAAGGGGCAAGGATAGACTGAAGTTATTCCCCAGGCTCCTTGCTGGCTTTTGCCATGCTGGAGGTCATAGCTGTCTTAAGGCACAGATTCTTCACATCCTGACCTTCTTTCTGCTCTGGCCACACTCCTTCCCCTCACCTGAATGGGCTTGACAGTGGTAACAGCTCCTTTGTTAAAAGGTCTATAGTATAGTATATTTCCCTAATTTCTTCTTGTACATTCATCCCTTTTTAAACGGTCCCTAAAGTGAGCAATCCATTTTCTAGATCCAGTCCTCCAGAATAGGAAACAGTGCCAAAAACCACCTATAACCTGAAAACTGGCTTGTTGGAGATGCTCAGAAAGTTGTTCAAATATGGATGTCCCTTTAAAAAACTAAAAATAAAGCTACCATATGACCCTACAATCCCACTTCTGGGCATATGTCTGGAAAAAAAACATGGTCCAAAAAGTTACATACACTCCATTGTTCACTGCAGCACTGTTTATAATAACCAAGACATGGAAGCAAACTAAATGTCCCTTGACAGAGAAATGGATAAAGAAAACATAGTACATATACACAATGGAATATTACTCAGCTATCAAAAAAATTAATTAATGTCATTTGCTACAACATGGATGGACCTAGAGATTGTCCCAGTGAATGAAGGATGTAAAACAGAAAAGCAAAAATACCCTATGGCATCCCTTACATGTGGAATCTAAAAAGACGTAATGTAAATTAACTTATTTGCAAAACAGAAACAGATACATAGTCTTAGAGAATGAACTCATGGCTGCTGGGGGGAAGGATGAGGGTAGAGATAGTTAGGGAGTTTGAAATGGACAGGTACATTCTTACTATATTTTAAATGGATGACTACTGTGTAGTACAGGAAACTCTGCTCAATGTTACGTGGCAACCCGGATGGGAGGAGAGTTTGGGGAAGAATGGACACATGTGTATGTGTGGCTGTGTCCCTTTGCAGTCCATCTGAAACTATTACAATGTTGTTAAACAGCTATCCTCCAATGCAAAATAAAAAGTTAAAAGTAAGAAAAGTGTTCTTCTTTCCTTTGGGGACAGGTAAATAGTCTGGCATGCTCAAGAATCATCTGTGATAAAAAAAAATTGAGTTTGGGATTAGTATATACATACTGCTACTACTGCTGCTGCTAAGTTGCTTCAGTCGTGTCCAACTCTGTGCGACCCCAGAGACGGCAGCCCACCAGGCTTCCCTGTCCCTGGGATTCTCCAGGCAAGAACACTGGAGTGGGTTGCCATTTCCTTCTCCAATGCGTGAAAGTGGAAAGTGAAAACTGAAAGTTGCTCAGTCGTGTCTGACCCTCAGCGACCCCATGGACTGCAGCCTACCAGGCTCCTCTGTCCATGGGATTTTCCAGGCAAGAGTACTGGAGTGGAGTGCCATTGCCTTCTCCCATATACACACTGCTGCTGCTGCTGCTGCTGTGTCGCTTCAGTCGTGTCCGACTCTGTGCAACCCCACAGACGGAAGCTCACCAGGCTCCCCCGTCCCTGGGATTCTCCAGGCAAGAATACTGGAGTGGGTTGCCATTTCCTTCTCCAATGCATGAAAGTGAAAAAAGTGAAAGTGAAGTCGCTCAGTCGTGTCCGACTCTTAGCGACCCCATGGACTGGAGCCTACCAGGATCCTCCGTCCATGGGATTTTCCAGGCAAAAGTACTGGGGTGGGGTGCCATTGCCTTCCCCGATATACACACTACTATATATAAAATAGATAACAAGGTCCTACTGTATATTCTGTAATAACCTATATGGGAAAAGAATCTGAAAAAGAATGGGTATATGTATATGTATAACTTGCTCACTCTGCTGTATACCTGAAACTAACACAACACTATAAATCAACTATACTCCAATAAAAAATAAAAATTAAATTGAAGAAAAATCTGTCTTTTCCCCAAAATTAAGATAGCAGGTTTCCTTGCTGACAAACTATAGTTCAGATGATGGATTTTCAAAAACTTCTGTTTTGTTCCTGTTCAAGTGAGTTTGATCTTTTAATTTTTAGTCATTTAGTTTCATGTATTTCCCAAATGTTCTAAACTAGAAACTCACCTTGGTGAGCTTGGGCCCAACAAATGTGCAGGATCAAGGTCCCTTGGAACCTTGTTCTGGCATTCATTTGCTCTTCCTAGAAATGCCATCCTTTGCATCTTTTTTTGGTCACTTCCTACTCTCCATCCAGGTCTTAGAGACATTACCTGTCTGCCTGATAGCTCTTCCAGGAGAAACTGGGCTAGGTGCCCCTACTGCGTGCTCTCAGCACACAGCATGCAGGTACACCCTTGACAAGACGTTTTCATTACCACTGTGTCTTTTCCGTGATTAGCCTGTAAAGGAGACTGAAATGATACTGTTACGTGCTGAACTGTGTCTCCGAAAATCATCTCTTGAATACCTAATCCTCTGCACCTGTGAATATGCAAGGCTTTAATGAGAAATAGATTCTTCACAAGGGTAATCAAATTAAGATAATATCATACTCCATTAGGTTGGACCCTAATCCAACATGACTGGTGTCCCTATAAAAAAGAAAAGAAACAGATACACAGATGAATAAAAGGAAATGGTCACATGTGATGTGGTGGTCACACGGAACCAGGGAGACAGTCTTCAAGACGCAGAGACATGGGCTGCTGCTAGGAGGCCAGAAGTGCCCACAGGTCAGGCAAACTGCCAGATGCTGAGAAGAGGCCAGGAAGGACTGAGTCTCCCCAAAAAGTATAAAAGGGGATGGGCCCAGCTAGCACCTAGGTTTTGTTCTTCTACCCTTGAGAACTGTGAGACAACATACTCTTGGGGTTGTTATAGCCATCAATCTGTGAAATGTTGTTAAAGAAACACAAAGACACCAAGGCAGACATACTGTGCATTCCTTTGCAATTTGCACAGGCAGTGCCTAAAATGTACAAATTTAAATTGAGCTAAAATGAACTGTACATCATTTAGAGATAAGCTAAAAGCATGGCAAACATGTATTCCTGAAGAAACATACTCTGTCTTTCTCATCTATAACTTCACTCAGTCTTCCATCTAAACACTGGGCCTTCCATCTCTCCCACCCTCTAGTCCTGTGGTGAAAAGTGAAAGTGACGTCCTGTCTGACTCTTTTTGATCACATGGACTGTAGCCTACCAGGCTCCTCCATCCATGGGATTTTCCAGGCAAGAGTACTGGAGTGGGTTGCCATTTCCTTCTCCAGGGGATCTTCCCAACCCAGGGATTGATACCGGATCTCCCGCATTGGAGGGAGACGCTTTACTGTCTGAGCCACACAGGGAAGCCCAGTCCTGTAGTGAAGTTACTTAGAATGTGGCCTTGGATATGGCGCCCTATTGAAATCTGTAGAAGCCTACATTCAGTGCACCCTACAGATCAGCTAAATCACACCCTTAGTTTCTCCTATAATTTGCCCTACCATCCCAGGCAGAGATCACACTGCTTTCCACTAAAACGGGTATTTGGGGACCTCATCTCCCCAAGATTACCCTGTAGTAGATGAGATGCTGTTAAGTCACCTCAGTCGGGCCTGATTCTTTGCAAACCTATGGACCATAGCCCACCAGGCTCTTCTGTCCATGGAATTCTCCAGATAAGAATACTGGAGTAGGTTGCTATCCCCCTCCCTCCTCCAGGGGATCTTTCCAACCGAGGGATCAAACCTGCATCTCTTAAGTCTCCTGCATTGCAGGTTCTTTACCACTACAGACTTAAATTTCCCAGGAGGGGCAAAGTGCCACCTCATCTGTAGAAATGGGTAGCATACACTGTAAAGAGACACACTGTAGCTGGGATTCAGATTTACAGTTTTCCATAAATGAAACCGATTCATCACCCTCAAGATATCCGTTTACAAGTGTCTGCAGACTTGTGAGACACTTCTCTTTTCCCTTCCTTTTGAACCTCAAATGATCTCTCTGAGCCACCAGGGAATCCCCCACCCACCCTCCCAATGATCTTTCAGGGAGTTCTAAATGAGGAAGACCTGTGGGACGACTTGGCTCCAGATTCTTATTTTGGAAATGCACAGTCAGGCCAAAGCACTCAGCCAATTGGCACAAGGAAGAGAAGAGAGAGAACCCAGGTTCCCTGCTTCCCAGCATTGTTTATACTCTCTGTGTTATGACCTCAGGAATGCCTGTGAAAAGTGTGGAAACCAGTAGCTTTGTGCTTTTAAAAACCACAGTGAACATGTGTCCCCCACCCTGTTCACTCTGGACACGTACACCCATGGCTGATTCATGTCAATGTATGGCAAAAACCACTACAATATTGTAAAGTAATTAGTCTCCAATTAAAATAAATTAATTAATTAAAAAAAAAAAAAAACAGAGTGAAACACAGAGCATGTCTTCTCTGACCATTTCCACCTTCCCCTCTCCTCCATCCCTGGCTCCCTCCCTCCCTTGTGCACCCCTTTCTTCCTTGAAGCACTTTGTCACACTTATTCTGTGTCATAAGTCAGTCTAATTTAATAACATTTAAGAACACTTAACATTCACAAACAAAAAAAAAAATGTACTTGATTACCATTATATTATGCATTAAAAATTTTTGTCAGTTAAATATGAGAATTATATAATTCAGCCTACACAGAAGTTGGCTTTTATTTCTACAAGTATCTTTAGGAAAACAAAAACCAAACCAAACACCTATATATTTGCAATTGATGTGACCAAAAAGCATATTTCAAAGAATCCCTCAATCATGCATAAAACAGCCTATCAATTTTGGGACATAACATAACTCAGAGGCCTTGATGCCTTTAGCATCACATCAGCAAAACAGCAAACTTAATATAAGTAAACATTCATCTTTAGCCACTCATGAACAAATATCAAACATAAATCCTGAGAGAAGTCTTTCCAAAGAGGGGTAGAGCATTTCATGTAAATGAGATACATGAATCAGTCATACTTGGTGTGTTATTATATTTATATTATTTTGGGGAGTTAAATTTGTCAAGCTATATTCAAAATATATATATATATATATATATATATATATATATACTTTAGTAAAAATAGGATTAGTCTGTGCTTATCTATTAAACTCATAATATAAAATATATATCTAAGAACATAAACATTCATAGAAAAACACACATATACATTTATAGTAAAAAAGTCCCAAGGAAAATCTAATAATAAAATATCAATAGCAATCTCTTGATTGTGGTTTATACATGACCTTATATCTCTTCACACTTTTTTTTACCCTTAAATTTTCTGTAATTAGCATTGATTACTTTTATTACAAAAATTAAAACAGGGTTTCAAGCAAAACAAAAGCAATACAAATTATCCAATTAATGTTTCAGTGATATAGATTATTGCTACACCGGGTTTTGCTTGCTTCCTGATTCTTGACTATTACTTTCAGGATTTATTGTCTAGCAGGTCATGATATTCTCACATGCTCTTTCCTTCTATGTAATATATAGACAGAGTTAAAAGTATATACCCCAGATTTTTGTTGCAAAGAATTAAAAGACATGATATCTGCAAACTCTCAGTTCAGTTCCCAAAGATGGCAGGAGCTGAGTAATTGATGCCATGACCAAAAATCCTATTATTATATGTCACACCCATCACTCAGTCGACACTGATCTCTTTTGCCTCATTCTGTAACCAAATCACTTCTTCCATTTTTTCAAATTGTGGACTGGGGACAAATTACATCAGAATCACTTGAAAAGCTCAGTAAAATGCATTTACTGAATTTAGAATTTCTGACTCTAGGAAGTCTATTTTTAACATTATTCCCCAGAGATTCATATGTTAATTAAATTTGGAAAACAACCAAGATCTACTAAGAAGTCTACTTCTTGACCAGGTTGTTGAACATTACAGGCTGGCATAACCATGAAAAGAAAACAGTAACACAGTTTCTAATTATGTCATAGGGCTATTGAGAAGCAGTTAGCATACATTTTGGAGAAATGAAGTATTATGGAAATGGAATGAAATGACACACAATTCCATGTAACTAGCATTTTCTGCAGAAAAAGTGTGGTCCTTTGTACTCAGATGGGCAAATTATTGCTAAATGCCCTCCATCACTGTTTTGGCAATGGTTTGTTTACATTTCTACCTGTAATATTGCATGCTATTTTTCCTGATTTTACTGTCTATGAATGGCAATGACTATGTCTTATTTCTCTGAATATCCTGGGTCCCCAGGACAGTGTTTGGCTATGGAAAGAGCTCCACAGATGTGATGCGGTTACCAGTTGCAATAGAGCTTGGGCCTAAGGAATCAAAAAGCCTTGATAGACTCCTACTTTTCTGCTTCATTACATGATTCTGCTGGCATTTTCAAAGGCCAGTGCTCAAAACAAACAAACCAAAAATGTGTATGTACTGATTAACAATATTCCCAACAGAGTACTCATATTGCTATATTTTTAAATAACTTATACCAGGTTGTGGTGTGGAATTGTTTTTTTTAAAGAATAAATTAGTAATCACATGCTGTTTCCATATAGTAACTGGCTCTTAATATGTCCTTAGACTACTTTTAGAAAGAAGTTACAAGATGTTATGAGATTGCCAGGGGAAATATAATTATCCCAGGTTTTGATTAGGCATTTGCAGGATAACTGGTCAGTTGCACTAATGATGATTTTGTTTAATCCCCCCCAACTCTGAGAGGTAGAAACTACTATTTCCTCTTCACTGATGCAGAAACAAAGCTCAGAGAGAACCTCAGAGTCACACAGTCCTCAGGGACAGACCTGAACCCAGCTTTCCCACTTCCTGAGTCAGGGCTTTCTATTGATTTTGCTTTGGTCTTTTTTGTTTGTTGGGTTATTTTCCTTTTCTTTTTGTTTTTGACCTCTAAGAGAGAAATGACCTTGGTTAGCTCTGCAAAATATGCTTGATAATTAATCCTTAGTTCAGTGGAACCTTGTCAAGACCATTATCACATTCTCTTCTGTCATGAAAATAAAATAGCTGTTAATTCCTATTATTTACCTAAATACAATCTCCCCTCTGAAGCTGGTCTTTATTTATTTTTTTTAATTTATACGAGTGTTCCCTTCCAGTGGGTTTTCCTTTGCTGTGTACCAACACATAACGACATGCAGCATGAGTGGGAATTTTACACCCTTACCTGTGATGTTGCAGTACACTTGGAAAGGTCCCAGGGGCCCGCTGCCATCTGAGTCGATATAGAAGAAACCAGCCGTGTTGCCTTGGTGCCGGTATACCTCGCAGGATTGCTCATAGAGGGCTGGAAAGACATAAAGGCAGCAGAGAGGAAACTTTGCTTGGCTCTCCATGTCCCTTTGGAGGATCAGTAACTCCTACTTATTGTATTGACTTCCAATTGTGATTTCTTTTGCTTCTCCTATAATCTTATTTCCCTCTAAGCCTTCAGAAACAAGTAACCCAATGTTTGATGGAACTGTCTCCTGCATTCATCCTGATACCCATTCTTCTCAACAGTTCCTAGGTTACAGTCTCTAAAAAATCTCCCCTTCCCTATTATACAGCCCTTCCCTATGCTGATGTATTGTCCTTCACCTACACTCACACAGCTGTGAAGCTAGGGCATCATACACTATTCTGTCTCCTGCAATGGCTACAAAATCTAAGCAGTGACTGAGTGCAATTTGCGGCTGTGTTTCATCACCTAGCAGGCTGTCACACTCACAATGGGAAGCAAAAAATTAAAAATGTACAAATAATAGATGCTAGAGAGGTTGTGGATAAAAAGGAGTTCTATGACACTGTTGATGGGAATGTAAAAGGCTTCCCTGGTGGCTCCTGGGATCTGCTTCCAGCCTGCAATGCAAAAGACTCAGGTTCTATCCCCAGGATGTGAAGATCCCCTGGAGAAAGGAATGGCTACCCACTCCAGTATTCTTGCCTAGAGAATCCTATGGACAGAGGAGCCTGGTGGGTTATGGTCCACAGGATCACAAAGAGTCAGACACGACTGAGGAACTAAAACTTTCACTTTCAGGAAGGAGAACAGTATGGAGGTTCCTTAGAAAACTAAAAATATGCTCTAAAAATAGAGCTACCATAAGATCGAGAAATCCCACTAATAAAGTAAAATGACATTATCTTATCTCTGTATACCCAGAGCTCAGAAAAATAACTATCACACAATAGGTGTCTGTAGGGAAAGAGGAAATTAGTCACGGTGGCATGGTCAGGCTCTCTTGCCCCATGGCTTCTTGCTCTTGCCCCACATTTTGTAAATAGTGACTATGTACAAGCTGAGATCACTTACAGCACTACACATGTGCATCAGGAGGTACTCACTTGGCTACGGGTGGCTGTGCATGGTACGCCTGTATGAGCTTAACCATAAAAGCCCTGACTGCAGCCACATTGAGACTGCATTGGAGTGACACCATGGTTACGTTATAAGAAGTGTTATAAGTGTTATAAGCATCATGTTATGCTATGGTTCCCTTATGGCTACATTATGGTTAGGTTATGGCTGCTGCTACAGGTGCTGTGTCAGCCAGGAGAGAGGCTGTGTTATGACTGCCATGCCAGACAAGAGAATAAATGTGTCTACAGTTCCTATGGCTCCTGTAGTCTCCTTCCAGCCTCTTAGCTCACACCTTCCCTATCCTGGATTCAGCAAACAGTGCTAACAGTGTGAACAGCAAGACGATTGGCATCACAAACAGGATCATCAAAGATAGAGTGCCCAATAAAGTTTAATTCAGTTTGACTTAAGAAGCATTTACCGAGTCCTTCATATATGTCAACATGGTGGTAGCCAGTGAGTAACGGACCAAGGATAAGGCAAAGTTTCTGTGCCTTGGGAGGTTACAACCTGGTTACAGCCACAAAGACCCTTATGTGGTCAGAGAGAGGCAGACACAGCTGTCCTGAGATGGGACATTTTGAGCAATCTGCAGGTAAAAGAAATTTATAAATCTCATTACACCAACATGAATGAAGCTGGTGGGGTGGAAAGCAGGCATCTGCTGTCTCATGCATGAGAAAATAGAATGTCATTGGATTGTTGAAACAAAATAACATAGCTCAGAGCAGTAGGTACACATCCAATTATGTCATCCTCCATGCCTAAAACACTTCAGTGGCTCCTAACAACTTTACAGGTAGAACAACAACCCCTCATCTTAGACAACGTGCCCCTGTGACTAATACCCAGTTCCCGGAACACGAAGCTGCAGTTTGTCACAATCAAGTGTGAGGGCTGCCTCAAATAACTCATTACCAATAAAGTTACAAAGCTTCAGAGGCTTTGACTTTGTATAAATTAGAGTGATTTCAAGGTGATCCTTGTTCTCATGTAACTTTCCCTTGAAGTCATGTACTGTTTCTAAAGCTGGAGGCCGAGGGGAAGATGAAAGCTTGTACTCTACATACTAAACATGACATATAGCTTACTGCTATTTGCTTAAACTGATAACACACCAGGGTGTGTGTAACACATATGAAAATATGCACAGATCAGATCAGTCACTCAGTCATGTCCGACTCTTTGCAACCCCATGAATCGCAGCATGCCAGGCCTCCCTGTCCATCACCAACTCCCGGAGTTCCCATAGACTCACGTCCATTGAGTCAATGATGCCATCCAGCCATCTCATCCTCTGTTGTCCCCTTCTCCTCCTGCCCCCAATCCCTCCCAGCATCAGAGTCTTTTCCAATGAGTCAACTCTTCGCATGAAGTGGCCAAAATACTGGAGTTTCAGCTTTAGCATCATTCCTTCCAAAGAAATCCCAGGGCTGATCGCCTTCAGAATGGACTGGTTGGATCCCCTTGCAGTCCAAGGGACTCTCAAGAGTCTTCTCCAACACCACAGTTCAAAAACATCAATTCTTCTGTGCTCAGCCTTCTTCACAGTCCAGCTCTCACATCCATACATGACCACAGGAAAAACCATAGCCTTGACTAGATGAACCTTTGTTGGCAATGTGATGTCTCTGCTTTTGAATATGGTCATAACTTTCCTTCCAAGGAGTAAGCATCTTTTAATTTCATGGCTGGGGTCACCATCTGCAGTGATTTTGGAGCCCAGAAAAAGAAAATCTGACACTGTTTCCACTGTTTCCCCATCTATTTCCCATGAAGTGATGGGACCAGATGCCATGATCTTCGTTTTCTGAATGTTGAGCTTTAAGCCAACTTTTTCACTCTCCACTTTCACTTTCATCAAGAGGCTTTTCAGTTCCTCTTCACTTTCTGCCATAAGGGTGGTGTCATCTGCATATCTGAGGTTATTGATATTTCTCCCAGCAATCTTGATTCCAGCTTGTGTTTCTTCCAGCCCACCGTTTCTCATGATGTACTCTGCATAGAATTTAAATAAACAGGGTGACAATATACAGTCTTGATGAACTCCTTTTCCTATTTGGAACCAGTCTGTTGTTCCATGACCAGCTCTAACTGTTGCTTCCTGATCTGCATACAAATTTCTCAAGAGGCAGATCAGGTGGTCTGGTATTCCCATCTCTTTCAGAATTTTCCACAGTTTATTGGGATCCACACAGTCAAAGGCTTTGGCATAGGCAATAAAGCAGAAATAGATGCTTTTCTGGAACTCTCTTGCTTTTTCCATGATCCAGTGGATGTTGGCAATTTGATCTCTGGTTCCTCTGCCTTTTCAAAAACCAGCTTAAACATCAGGAAGTTCACGATTCACATATTGCTTGGAGAATTTTGAGCATTACTTTACTAGCATGTGAGATGAGTGCAATTGTGCAGTAGTTTGAGCATTCTTTGGCATTGCCTTTCCTGGGATTGAAATGAAAACTGACCTTTTCCAGTCCTGTGGCCTCTGCTGAGTTTTCCAAATTTGCTGGCATATTGAGTGTAGCACTTTCACAGCATCATCTTTCAGGATTTGGAATAGTTCAAATGGAATATCATCACCAACACTAGTTTTGTTCGTAGTGATGCTTTCTAAGGCCCACTTGACTTCACATTCCAGAATGTCTGGCTCTAGGTGAGTGATCACACCATCGTGATTATCTGGGTCGTGAAGATCTTTTTTGTATAGTTCTTCTGTGTATTCTTGCCATCTCTTCTTAATATCTTCTGCTTCTGTTAGGTCCATACCATTTCTGTCCTTTATCGAGCCCATCTTTGCATGAAATGTTCCTTTGGATTCTCTGATTTTCTTGAAGAGATCCCTAGTCTTTCCGATTCTGTTGTTTTCCTCTATTTCTTTGCATTGATTGCTGAAGAAGGCTTTCTTATCTCTTCTTGCTATTCTTTGGAATTCTGCATTCAGATGTTTATATCTTTCCTTTGCTCCTTTGCTTTTCGCTTCTCTTCTTTTCACAGCTATTTGTAAGGCCTCCCCAGACAGCCATTTTACTTTTTTGCATTTCTTTTCCATGGGGATGGTCTTGATCCCTGTCTCCTGTACAATGTCACAAACCTCCTTCCATAGTTCATCAGGCACTCTATCTATCAGATCTAGGCCCTTAAATCTATTTCTCACTTCCACTGTATAATCATAAGGGATTTGATTTAGGTCATATCTGAATGGTCTAGTGGTTTTCCCTACTTTCTTCAATTTCAGTTGAATTTGGCAATAAGGAGTTCATGGTCTGAGCCACAGTCAGCTCCTGGTCTTGTTTTTGCTGACTGTATAGAGCTTCTCCATCTTTGGCTGCAAAAGACTATAATCGATCTGATTTCAGTGTTGACCATCTGGTGATGTCCATGTATAGAGTCTTCTCTTGTTTTGTTGGAAGAGGGTGTTTGTTATGACCAGTGCATTTTCTTGGCAAAACTCTATTAGTCTTTGCCCTGCTTCATTCCGTATCCCAAAACCAAATTTGCCTGTTACTCCAGGTGTTTCTTGACTTCCTACTTTTGCATTCCAGTCCCCTAGAATGAAATGGACATCTTTTTTGGGTGTTAGTTCTAAAAGGTCTTGTAGGTCTTCATAGAACCATTCAACTTCAGCTTCTTCAGCGTTACTCGTTGGGGCATAGACTTGGATTACTGTGGTATTGTATGGTTTGCCTTGGAAATATGCACAGCAACCTCTAAAATAACTCACCTAATCAACACTTCTTGAAATCCATACCCTCTCCACGAGTATAGGCTGTAATTAAAGATTTGCTTCTAACCAAGTATGATGTCATTTTCAAGACAAGATTGTAAAAAGACAAGTGTTTCCATCTTGAGTGCTTCTGGAGTACAAGCCTTCAGAGATGCCAACTGCTAGGTCCTGAAGAAGCCCTTTGAAGGGATCCATAGGATGAGTCTGGGAGCTTCTGAGGCATGCTGTGTACGTGAGACCCAAAGATCTCCAGAGTTAAACACCAGTGTGACATCAGACCCTTAAGACTGAACCTGAACTACTCAGCCAAGTAGCTCAAGGACCCAGAGAAAATGGGTCCTTTGAATCTGATAATGTCCATTGCCTCCAGTTTTGCTACAATTCATTGTGCAGCAATACATAGCTAATAAATCCTCAAAGCATTAATTGTCTCATGTGGTTATAGGTATAAAATGAGTCTATGTCATATAATTGTAGTAAGGATTCAGAGATAATCCATATACAACACTTAGCATAGTACATGACACATAGGAAGAACTTGATGAATATAAACTATCATTATTAAGTTATTTCATGCTATGTTTCCTCTTCTTTTTTTTGGTCAATTTTCTGCTTATTTGATTTTTTTTCTCCCACTTTTTGTAGTGAATCAATTAGGGCCTATCAAGAAAACCCAATAGGCACTACCTCCCTTCTATGCAGAGGCTATGACATTTATTTCTTAGTTTATTCTTTGGGTATTAAATATTTTATCTTTCAATTGCATGTCCATATTACTACTTATAATATATTTATAGGTTATCTATTTGCTTATCAGTGGGAAAGATGAGAGCTTATCTTTTTCATTACGTCTTTCCACATGCAAAGAATTTTCTGTTTCCCTATAATTCCAATATAGGAGGATTGCAATTTTAGCTAGATCAGTAATCATTGTTTATGGTAAAACAACAATATGCATGATATTCACAAATAGCAAGCATAATAGTGTGGCTGTGTTTCCTGAACAAAATTTGCTTTTTCTTGAAATTAATAATTGTCTCATTATGTCTGTCATAGGCCTTATTTTTATCTACACATATATGACAAATTTAACTCCAGACTTACTAACAACTCTCCAAAATACTTTCCAAAATATTCAGGTAATAACTACTTTAAATGGATACCTTGGAGAAAGAAAAGGGGAGAGTAGACAGTAAAAAAGCTAGGCCTTTCTGAATATATCATATTTTAAAATTTGAAATTATATATTTTAAATAACTAAAAAATAAAATTAAACTTATTATTAAAAATTTATGACATGTAATTCCTAAATATTTAAAGGAAATTAAAATAATTTATAAATTATTTCAAGTGATATTTAAATTCAGTGTTTTCTTTTTTACTTTTTATGACCCAAAAAAGTCATATACACACTAAGAGCACAGGGACTAAAAACAAAATAAACTTGATGTCACAATCAGTTTCAATGATAATCAGTATTTGGTAATCTTGTCTTGTCTCTAGTACCTGTATTATCAGTTGTCCATTGCTAGATAACAAACCACTATGCTGCTAAGCTGCTAAGTCGCTTCAATTGTGTCCGACTCTGTGCAACCCCAGAGACAGCAGCCCACCAGGCTTCCCCGTCCCTGGGATTCTCCAGGCAAGAACACTGGAGTGGGTTGCCACTGCCTTCTCCAATGCATGAAAGTGAAAAGTAAAAGTGAAGTCGCTCAGCCGTGTCCAACTCCTAGCGACCCCATGCACTGCAGCCCACCAGGCTCCTCCATCCATGGGATTTGCCAGTCAAGAATACTGGAGTGGGTTGCCATTGCCTTCTCCAGACAAACAACTATAGATTCTGTCCTTGATAATTGAAGCTGGGGAGTACTTGGCCAAGCTTGGATGGTCTTTACAGGGCTGCCCAATTATCTGAAGTCAGTGCAGAGTCAGAGGGATTTGTTGATCACAAGCTAAGGTACTTTCCCCCTAACATCTCTCGAAAGTCAGCAGGCACATTTCTGTGATAAAGACTCTAAAAACAACCAGAGAGCAAGTGTTTGTCAGGCCCCTGATTGAATGATGTTTGCCAATACCCCTTTGACCAAAGCAAGTCACTTAGCCAATACAATCCAAACAAAGGATCCAGGACCTGAAAAGAAATGGAGCTACAGGACAGACATGCACTGTGTCACTGACCTCATAGAGCAGGTCACATTGCAGTGTGACATGAATGTATAAGAAACATCTTACTAATAAGGCACCAAGGATTAGGGTTCATTTCCAACCTTAATTACCCTGAAATTCCTAATACACGGTCTCCTTAAACTTTGGTTCAGTTACTGGAAGGCCTGGTAACAAACATTTCTATTTATGGATACTGTAAATGAGTTCAAAAATATAATGTCAAAGGCATACCAGCTGGTAAGCAGTTGTTATATCATTCCTTAATTTATTAGTGGGAACACTTGACACAAATAAATTATCAGCCATCAACTAGTTGGTTTCTCTAAACTACAAGATTGCATGGGAAAAACAAGATAAATACTTGACGTCATCCCTTTAATTCAAAAGTTTCAAAATACCAAAGTGGTTCCTAGTATCCTCCAAAAATGACCAGTTAGAATATTTTTAGTTTTATTATGAACTCATGGATTTAAATATGTTTGAAGTTAAAACAATAATATAACTACTAGTAAACAGTAGAGTTTTTCTAATGGTTCTGACCATAAAGAATCTGCATGCAATTCAAGAGACCTGGGTTCAATCCCTGGGTTGAGAAGATCCCCTGGAGAAGGGAATGGCTACCCACTCCAACGTTCTTGCCTGAAAAATTCCAAGGACAGAAGACCCTGGTGGACGACAGTCTATGGTGTTGCAAAGGGTCTGACATGACTGGGCGACTATCACTTTCACTATCAAACAGAAGGTGTAACTACCATAAAAAACTAAACACAACAAAAATCTTAATATATATTAACTAGCCTTATCATTAATTACTGCTAAGGATTTATTAAACTGTTATATATATCAAGAAAAAGCTAATAACTAATTATGTTACTGACAACAGACTAAATCTTTTAATGTAAAAGATGAAATATAAAATGCAAAAATACATAAAATTCTACAGTGGCAATTTGAGTTGGTAATATAACTATAAACTCATAATTGTTTAACAATATATTTTCACTTTTGGTGAAAATATATTTTCACTGAAGTCTCTAAGCACAGTTTTCCATTAAAAGGAAGAAGGGTTTTATAGAGTCCTTGTTTGTATCAGGATGAAATTAGAATGCCTTGCATTTCCTGAAAATAAGCAAGAAAGCTATCCAAAGTTTGAGTTATGTCAAATATGGCACAGGGGGGAAACAATGTGATGAAATAATTTGAGAATCGAAAAGAATAATCACTGTTTGTATATATTTAAATATACAAAATATATTAGCTCACTGTTTATCTATTTACCTACCATCTATCTGTCTACTGATACTTACATCCATTAGTTAATCTCTGAGGTTCCTAAAGAATAAAATCATAATCTGAAAACTGAAAAGAATATAGATAATATTCTGTCTTTCCTGTATATACTGTATTTGATGGTCATCTAACAGTACATGAAAAATGGCATTAGTGAATAACCAAATCCAGAAAGTAAAAAATCAATAATAGAATTTGAAAACCATCCTTTATAATAACCAATGAAATAAAGAATTAGAAAATGATCATTAAGAATTGCTAAGTTATTAGATGAAAAGTTGATGGGATCTTTTCAGCAGATGGTTTAAATTAATAATGCCCAAACTTATCACTGATCAACCTCAACATCCCCAAAGTGATTATTAAGTTACCTGTGAAGGTGAGGCAATAAGAAATACACAGGTGGAAATTCAGAAAACAGGGGATATATGTATACATAGGTGATGGACTTTGCTGTACAGCAGAAACTAACAAAATAGAGTAAAGCAACAATGCTCCAGTTAAAAAAAAAAATGCACAGTACTACCTAAGATAGCAAGAATCAAGATTGCCAGGAGAAATATCAACAAGCTCAGCTAGTGAATGATACCATTCTAATGGCAGAAAGCAAAGAGGAACTAAAGAGTCTCTCACTAAGGGTGAAGGAGAAAAGTGAAAAAGCTGGCTGAAAACTCAGTATCAAAAAACCTAAGACCATGGCATCTGGTCCCATCACTTCATGGCAAATAGAAGGGCAAAAGGTAGAAGTAGTGACAGATTTCCTCTTCTTGGGCTCTAAGATCACTGCAGATTTCGTGGTGACTGCAGTCACGAACAGAGAACCAATGGCACCCCACTCCAGTACTCTTGCCTGGAAAATCACATGGATGGAAGAGTCTGGTGGGCTGCAGTCCATGGGGTCTCTAAGAGTCGGACATAACTAAGCGACTTAACTTTCACTTTTCACTTTCATGCATTGGAGAAGGCAATGGCAACCCACTCCAGTGTTCTTGCCTGGAGAATCCCAGGGATGGGGGAGCCTGGTGGGCTGCCCTCTGTGGGGTCGCACAGAATCGGACACGATTTAGCAGCAGCAGCAGCAGCCATGAAATTAGATGATTGATTCTTGTCAAGAAAGCTATGACAAACCTAGACAGTGTGTTAAAGAGCAAAAACATCACTTTGCGGGCAAAGGTCCATATAGTCAAAGCTATGGTCTTTCCAGTAGTCGTCTACAAATGTGAGAGTTGGGCTGTAAAGAAGGCTGAGCACCAATGAACTGATGCTTTCAATTTGTGGTGCTGGAGAAGACTCTTGAGAGTCTCTTGGACTGCAAGGAGAATAAACCAGCCAGTCTCAAAGGAAATAAACCCTGAATCCTCATTAAAAAGAAGTGATGCTGAAGCTGAAGCTCCAATACTTTGGCAACCAGATGCAAAGATCAGACTCATTGGAAAAGACCCTGATGCTGCGAAAGACTAAAGGCAGAATGAGAAGAGAGTGACAGAGGATGAGATGGTTGGATGGCATCACAGTTTCAATGGCCATGAACTTGGGCAAACTCTGGGAGATGGTGAGGGACAGGTAGGCTGGTGTGCTGCAGTCCATGGGGTCACAAAGAGTCAAACAGGAGACCTGGCAACTGAACAACAACAACCTCAGATACATTCTTGCCCAAAATCTGAAGCTGCTGCTGCTGCTGCTAAATCGCTTCAGTTGTGTCCGACTCTGTGTGACCCCATGGACGGCAGCCCACCAGGCTCCCCTGTCCCTGGGATTCTCCAGGCAAGAACACTGGAGTGGGTTGCCATTTCCTTCTCCAATGCATGAAAGTGAAAGGTGAAAGTGAAGTCGCTCAGTCATGTCTGACTCTTAGCAACCCCATGGACTGCAGCCTGCCAGGCTCCTCTGTCCATGGGATTTTCCAGGCAAGAGTACTGGAGTAGGGTGCCATTGCCTTCTCCGCTAATCAAGTCCTGAGATTTTAACACTAATTTAGAGTAGAAAGAAAAGAAACTGAAGTTACTCAGTCATGTCTGACTCTTTGCAACCCCTTGGACTGTAGCCTACCAGGCTCCTCCGTCCATGGGATTTCCCAGGCAAGAATACTGGAGTGGGTTACCCTTTCCTTCTCCAGGGGATCTTTCCGACCCAGGGATCAAACCCGGGTCTCTCACATTGCAGGCAAATGCTCTATCATCTGAGCCACCAGGGAATTTACAGTATGAGACAAAGAAATCTATAGTAAAAGATAAATATTCTATTGTATCCAAAAGGATACAAGCAGCTAAATCCAGAATCTAGGAAAATAGGACTCATTTTCTTCAACAAATAAATGGTAAAAGAAGAACAGGGATGCAGGAGACACATCAGTCCAACACTATCTGCAGACATTGTTAGGATCCTGATTCCAAAAAGCAAAGGAAAAAATTAAGAGAACCAGAAACATTTAAATTGGATTTGCTATTTTGAAGTATTTTTTTGATGTAGAAGAATGTTTATGTTTTAAATTTTAATTGGATGATAACTACTTTACAATGTTGCACTGATCTCTGCTATACAACTACATAAATCAGCTATACGTATACATATATACTCTCTCTCTGGAGAAGGCAATGGCACCCCACTCCAGAACTCTTGCCTAGAAAATCCCATGGCTGGAGGAGCCTGGTGGGCTGCAGTCCATGGGGTCACTAGAGTCGGGCACAACTAAGCGACTTCACTTTCACTTTTCACTTTCATGCATTGGAGAAGGCAACGGCAACCCACTCCAGTGTTCTTGCCTGGAGAATCCCAGGGATGAGGGAGCCTAGTGGGCTGCCGTCTATGGGGTTGCACAGAGTCGGACACGACTGAAGTGACTTAGCAAGCAAGCAAGAAATACTCTCTGTCTTGAACGATCCTCCCACGAACCCCCATTCCACCCCTCACAGTTGTCAAAGAGTGTAGAGTTGAGCCCCCTGTACTATATAGCAGTCTTCTACCAGCGATCATAGCCAACCAAAATTTAAAACACTTCTTAAGTTATCTCGAAATGTTTTATTTTTTTTTTAATTTCATGGCTGCAGTCAGCATTTGCAGTGATTTTGGAGCCACAAAAATAAAGTCTGTCACCGTTTCCATTGTTTCCCCATCTAATGGCCATGAAGTGATGGGACTGGATGCCATGATTTTCGGTTTTTGAATGTTGAGTTTTAATCTAGTTTTTTTCACTCTCCTCTTTTACTTTCATCAAGAAGCTCTTTAGTTCTTCGCTTTCTGCTATAAGGGTGGTGTCATCTGCATATCTGAGGTTATTGATATTTCTCCCAGCAGTCCTGATTCCAGCTTGTGCTTCCTCCAGTCTGGGATTTTTCAGGATGTACTCTGCATATAAATTAAATAAGCAGGGTGACAATATACAGCCTTGGCATATTCCTTTCCCAACTTGGAACCAATCTGTTGTTCCATGTCCAGTTCTAACTGTTGCTTCTTGACTTGAATTCAGATTTCTCAGGAGGCAGGTCAGGTGGGCTGGTATTCCTATCTCTTGATGAATTTTCCACATTTTGTTGTGATCCATACAGTCAAAGGCTTCAGCATATTCAATAAAGCAGAAGTTTATGTTTTTCTGGAACCCTCTTGCTTTTTCAATGATCCAATGGATTTTGGCAATTTTATCTCTGGTTGCTCTGACTTTTCTAAATCCAGCTTGAACATCTAGAAGTTCATGGTTCATGTAATGTTGAAGCCTGACATGAAGAATTTTGAGCATTACTTTGCTAGAGTGCGAGATGAGTGCAATTGTGCAGTAGTTTGAACGTTCTTTGGCATTGCTTTTCTTTAGAATTGAAATAAAAGCTGAAAAGGTCCATCTAGTCAAAGCTATGGTTTTTCTAGGAGTCAGGTATGGATTCATGAGAGAGTTGGACTATAAAGAAAGCTGAGCACCGAAGAATTGACGCTTTTGAACTGTGGTGTTGGAGAAGACTCTTGAGAGTCCCTTGGACTGCAAGGAAATCCAACCAGTCCATCCTAAAGGAGATCAGTCCTTACTATTCATTGGAAGGACTGATGCCAAAGCTGAAAGTCCAGTGCTTTGGCCCTCTGATGTAAAGAACTGACTCAATGGAAAAGTCCCTGATCCTGGGAAAAATTGAGGGCAGGAGGAGAAGGGGACAATAGAGGATGAGACAGTTAGATGGCATCACTGACACGATGGATATGAGTTTGAGCAGACTCTGGGAGTTGGTGATAGACGGGAAAGCCTGGCGTGCTGCAGTCCATGGGGTCACAAAGAGTCGGACATAACTGAGCAACTGAACTAAACTGAACTGAAATATTTTTAATTTTGGCTATGATGATGATAGTGTTGTTATGTTTTAAAAGTAAGAATTTAATCTTTGTTAGAGATACATGCTTAGGGATTTGTAATAAAATGATTATTCCACAGTGCTTTTAAAATGCTCCAACAAAAAAATAAGGAGCTAATAGAAACCACTTTGACACTGTAAAAATAAATGTTGAAACAGAGGGAAGGGTACATGGGGGACAACTATATTATTTTATATTTTTGTATATGTTAGAAAATATGCCACAATAATTAAATATTTGAGCATTTCATATTTTCTGTGGATTTCAACTTCTTTGAAAAATTATCTTCTGGATCTTTCTGACTTGTAGCAATTTGGCCTAGTATGCTTTCCACCTGGTATATAGCTGTTTCTTCTGGTCATCCTCCAACTCTTGCAATAGGCATTCCCTCTTGAAACTAACTTTTTATCTCAGCATAATTGCTTTGAAATCTGCTTGAGTTATTTCATAAGCCCACAGTTTATTTATGCTTAATTTGTGAGTAGTGTTCCATGGTATAGATATCACAGTTTGTTAAACAATTAACCCACTGAAAGACATTTTCAACCTATTGAAAAAAATTTAGGTTATTTTCAGGTTTTGGCTAGTTTACTTGCAGCATTTTTAAATTCCTTAGAGTTTTTCCCTGCACTCTCAGTACCTCTGAGTATTTTTTTTTTAATAGCAAGTAATTCTTGATATATTTCTAAAATCTCTGAAAGTATTGACTATAAGTCTTTTTTTTTTTTTTTTTAATTTTCTTCTCTCTGTGTACATTCTTTCCTCCAAGGTAGCAGTGTGTGTGTATGTGTGTGTGCATTCACGTGCTTAGTTGGTATCCTGGTTTTGTGTTTCTTTTTGGTCTCTATTTTATCAGTTATGCTAGACTTTTTCTGGAATGCCAGGTAGACCACTTGTATTTAACAGTGGTCTCCAAAATACTGATTGTTAGTACTAAGCAAATGTTTGTGGTTTGCTTTCCATGGGCTTTATTGTAGGGTTAACTGGCTGGACAATTTAGTAAGAAATCATGTTAATGTCTTTAGGGCTTCTCTCTTGGCATTGCTAGAGTCTACCATTTAGAGGAATATTTTACATTAGATTTGGAATGTAGAAATGACACTTGAAACACATTCATTTTATATTTGTGAGTTCAATGTAGGGTATGAGGTGCTATTGCAGATAATACACATTGTCACTTATCTGCTGACTTAAGTTGTAAATATGGGGCAGCCAAGCCAGCTATTACTCCAGATAGGCTACCTCCTCCTTTAGCTTCCCTAACTTCTGGCCAGGTGCACTTTAGATCTTTTATGATCACGTCGTTATTAAAGTTGAAGGTTAAGAGGCGGTAAGAGACAAGATGTTTCTATGATCAGCTGCTGACAGGACCATTAAAAAATCAATTATGTGAAGTATTAGAAGGAGATGAAGGTAAATATACATGTTTAATCCACCAACTCTTCCAGGAAGCACAAATATGACACTTGCTAATTGAATTGTTCTTTCTCTACCACTTGCCAGTGTGTTGTGTAACAAATACTCTATACACATCTACTGTATGACTACTAATTTTTAGTAACTCTGGCCTTTGAAAAAACTAAACAAGAGTTATGGTTATGATCTCAAGTAATTCAGGGTCTCAAACTGATCAAAATTAATTCTGATTCAGATGGAAAATTTTTTTGGATTGGTACTTTTGTTTTAATTTTAATACATACTTTTAAAAGATCAATACTTAAAAAATAAAGAGAAAAATCATTTAAAGAGCTCCCCAAGGAAAAATATAGCAGGATCCAATGTTTCCTCAAGAGAATCCTTTAAAGAGCAGATAATCCTAATGCTACTTATACTTGTTCAAAAATCTTCCAAATGTGTTATATGAAATAAGCATAAAGGTGATTCTAAAACTTGACAAAGATCACACCAAAAGAAAAGAATTGCAGACTCAGTTATAAATTTAGGTTTAAAAAATTACAAAAATAGCAGCAAATGAAGCTCAATACAATATTTAGAAAGAACATAAAAAACAAATGGGAACTTAGTTCAAAAATGCAAGTAGGTTCAATATTCAGAAATTTATTAGCATAGATAAAGAAATAGGTTTATCACAATAGGAAGAAAAAGGATATTATCTCTCCACTCATTTAAAAGATAATTAATGTAAAAACACTTGCTAGAATTTCCCACGCAGGTCAAAAAAAGAACAAAAGCAAGCATATGTTAGATTGTGTTAGAGTTTCAGCCATAGGAATTAGATAAGAAAAAACAACTGGAGGCACACAAACTAGAAAGGAAGAAATAATACTCTTTGTGGATTATCAGATTACATATCTAGAAACACTAAAATAATCAATGTAAAATTAGTACAAACAAAAGTTGTAAGCCATAAAATTAACATATGTTAATAAGTTAACATAAGTTTTAATTAACATTAAAAACTTTCATCTATGCAGGCAAACTTAGTTTAAAAATATTGATAGAGGACACTCCTTTATGACACTGACGGGAAGGAAGGAAAAAATGAATGAAGGAAGAAATGAAGAAGACACAAAAGAAGGAAAGAGAAGGCAAGAAGAAAGAAAAATGGGAAAGAAGGAAGGAAGAAAGTCAGAAAGTTAGGACAGAAGAAAGGAAGATTTCCAAGTGTAAATTTTATGAGAAACATCTAAAAGCAAAATAAGGAAACTATAGCACATGCCTAAAAACACAAATACACTTGAACATCCTCTTAGGATAAAATTTCTCTCATAATTAATGTGTAAATTTAAACAAGTTTAACCAAGAGACCATTAGGTGTTTAGTTTGTGTGCTTATTTTGTTTATTTGTTCTAAACAAATTGATTATAATGTTCATTTGGTAGAAGAAATAAGCAAGTCAACTGAGAAAGGAAAACACTGAAAAAAAGAAGTGGTGAGGTCAGTCTACTGGTTCTGCATCAAACATGTATGCATGATGGATGAATGTGTCGAACAAGAGAACAATGGCCAGAATAGAATATCCAAAAGACATCCAGGTACACAGGGAAATTTAATATATGATAAGGGAAGGCATGTCTGAAGCCATGAAATTAAAAGACGCTTGCTCCTTGGAAGAAAAGCTATGACCAACCTAGACAGCACATTAAAAAGCAAAGACATTACTTTGCCCACAAAGGTCCATCTAGTCAAAGCTATGGTTTTTCCAGTAGTCAGGTATGGATATGAGAGTTGAACACTAAAGAAATCTGAGAGTAGAAGAATTTATGCTTTTGAACTGTGGTGTTGGAGAAGACACTTGAGCGTCCATTGGACTGCAAGACCAAACCAGTCCATCCTAAAGCAAATCAGTCCTAAATATTGATTGGAAGGACTGATGCTGAAACTGAAACTCCAATACTTTGGCAACCTGATGTGAAGAACTGACTCACTGGAAATCCTGACTGGGAAAGATTGAAGGCAGGAGAAGGGAACAGCAGAGGATGAGATGGTTGGACAGGATCACTGACTCAACGGACATGAGTTTGACCAGGCTCCAGGAGCTGGTGCTGGACAGGGAAGCCTGGCACACAGAGTCCGTGTGGGTCACAAAGAGTCGGGCACAATTGAATGACTGAACTGACTGAAAGGAAGGCAGCACAAATCAACAGGGGAAAAATGACTCTTTAATAAGTGTTTCTTAGAAAATTGGGAAGCTGCATAGTCAAAGATAAAACTGGTTCCACTCCTCATACTACAGACCAGGATAAAATTCCAAACAAAGAATTTAAATATCAAAAAATCAAATATGTATGTGTATTAGAGGAAAACAAGAAAGAATTTCTTTACAAACTGGAAATGGCAAAAACTTAACTAACAATAATTCAAAATCCAAAGGCAATAAAAATAATATGGATGAACTTATTTATATACAAAAAAAAATTTAATGAAACAATTTTCAGATAACATAAATAAATTAAAAAGACAGATTGACAAACTGGGAAATATAATTTATATGGTAAAGTATTAACATTTCTTATATACTTTAAAAATTAAGATAAAAATGAAAAAGTCAACAATACATGGAAACATGTTGAAGACAAGAACAGACAGTTCACAAGAAAACAAATGCAAATAAACCTATAAACAGGGAAAATATACCTGACATTGCTCACAATAGAATAAATGCTAATCAAAACTCGTCATTTTTCACATATCAAGTTAGCAGTAACCCAAAAGATCAAGAACATATTCCAGTATGTGGGGAAAAACAAACTCCAATATATGGGTACTGCTGGCTACTGCTGCTAAGTCACTTCAGTCGTGTCTGACTCTGCATGACCCCATAGACGTCAGCCCACCAGGCTCTCCTGCCCCTGGGATTCTCCAGGCAAGAAAACTGGAGTGGGTTGCCACTGACTTCTCCAATGCATGAAAGTGAAAAAGTGAAAGTGAAGTCGCTCAGTCGTGTCCGACTCTTAGTGACCTCATGGATTGCAACCCACCAGGCTCCTCCATCCATGGGATTTTCCAGGCAAGAGCACTGGAGTGGGGTGCCATCGCCTTCTCTGGATATATGGGTAAGGGCCATAAAAATTGTGTAAATGCTAAGTGTTAAATTTAGCATTATCTAGCAAAATTACATGGGATTTACACTTTGACCTAGAAACCTCACTTTGGTTCAAGTATCACTGGCCATGGAACTTCCCTGGTGGTCCAGTGGCTAAGACTCCATGCTCCCAATGCAGGGAATCCCGGATTGATCCTTGGTTGGGTAAGTAGATCCCCTGTGCCAAATCTAAGATGTGGCAAAGCATTATATATATATATATATATATATATATATATAAGAAACACTGCTCTTTCCCCACATTTTTTAATGCATTACACACTGACTGAGGACATCTTAAATTCATATATTGAAGCCCTATCCTTTCAATTTGATAATACTAGGAATTAGGGCCTCTGGGAGGAAGTAATTAGGTCTATGTGATAGCATAAGGGTAGAGCCATCACAATATGATTAGTGCCCTTATAAGAACAAGAAGAGAGACAGGAGAGTTTTCTTTCTCTGACAAGACACAGTGAGCAGAAGGCCATTCACAAGTCAGAGGACAGCTATCATTAGGAATCAAATAAGTTGACATCTTGAGCCTGGACTTTCCAACTTCCAGAACTCTGAGAAATAAATGTCTGCTATTCAGGTCATCCATTCTATGGCATTTTGCTATAGGAAGCAGAGCTGACTAAGACAAAATGCATTCATAAAGATATTTTTACACCATTTATACCAGCAAAATGAGAGAACCATCTGAAATGTCGCTACACTGGGGTCTAAACTGTGGTATATCCATACCACAGAATATAGATGAGTTTGAAAATGAATGAAGCTTTGCACATAATCCTACAATGTGAGCTCCAGAATATATGGTTATGAAAGAAAAGCAAAGTGGAATAAAACATGTATAAAATGCTAATGTTTGCATAAGAAAGGAGGTACGAATTTCTCTTTTTTCATCACAAAATAACCACATTCTTTAAAAAAAGGTGATGTATAAGGAGCAAGAGGGAAGTGGATCAGATCAGATCAGTCACTCAGTCATGTCCGACTCTTCGTGAACCCATGAATTGCAGCACGCCAGGCCTTCCTGTCGATCACCAACTCCCAGAGTTCACTCAGACTCACATCCATCGAGTCAGTGATGCCATCCAGCCATCTCATCTTCTGTCGTCCCCTTCTCCTCTTGCCCTCAGTCCCTCCCAGCATCAGAGTCTTCTCCAATGAGTCAACTCTTCACATGAGGTGGCCAAAGTACTGGACTTTCAGCTTTAGCATCATTCCTTCCAAAGAAATCCCAGGGCTGATCTCCTTCAGAATGGACTGGTTGGATCTCCTTGCAATCCAAGGGACTCTCAAGAGTCTTCTCCAACACCACACTTCAAAAGCATCAATTCTTCTGTGCTCAGCCTTCTTCACAGTCCAACTCTCACATCCATACATGACCACAGGAAAAACCATAGCCTTGACTAGACGAACCTTTGTTGGCAAAGTAATGTCTCTGCTTTTGAATATGCTGTCTAGGTTGGTCATAACCTTCTTTCCAAGGAGTAGGTGTCTTATAATTTCATGGCTGCAGTCACCATCTGCAGTGATTTTGGAGCCCAGAAAAATAAAGTCTGACACTGTTTCCACTGTTTCCCCATCTATTTCCCATGAAGTGATGGGACCGGATGCCATGATCTTAGTTTTCTGAATGTTGAGCTTTAAGCCAACCTTTTCACTCTCCACTTTCACTTTCATCAAGAGGCTTTTTAGTTCCTCTTCACTTTCTGCCATAAGGGTGGTGTCATCTGCATATCTGAGGTTATTGATATTTCTCCCAGCAATCTTGATTCCAACTTGTGTTTCTCCCAGTCCAGCGTTTCTCATGATGTACTCTGCATATAAGTTAAATAAAAACGGTGACAATATACAGCCTTGACGAACTCCTTTTCTTATTTGGAACCAGTCTGTTGTTCCATGTCCAGTTCTAACTGTTGCTTCCTGACCTGCATACAAATTTCTAAAGAGGCAGATCAGGTGGTCTGGTATTCCCATCTCTTTCAGAATTTTCCACAGTTTGTTGTGATCCACACAGTCAAAGGCTTTGGCATAGTCAATAAAGCAGAAATAGATGCTTTTCTGGAACTCTCTTGCTTTTTCCATGATCCAGTGGATGTTGGCAATTTGATCTCTGGTTCCTCTGCCTTTTCGAAAACCAGCCTGAACATCAGGAAGTGCATGGTTCACATATTGCTGAAGCCTGGCTTGGAGAATTTTGAGCATTACTTTACTAGCGTGTGAGATGAATGCAATTGTGCAGTAGTTTGAGCATTCTTTGGCATTGCCTTTCCTGGGATTGGAATGAAAACTGACCTTTTCCAGTCCTGTGGCCACTGCTGAGTTTGCCAAATTTGCTGGCATATTGAGTGCAGCACTTTCACAGCATCATCTTTCAGGATTTGGAATAGTTCAACTGGAATTCCATCACCTCCACTAGCTTTGTTCATAGTGATGTTTTCTAAGGCCCACTTGACTTCACATTCCAGGATGTCTGGCTCTAGGTCAGTGATCACACCATCATGATTATCTGGGTCGTGAAGATCTTTTTTGTACAGTTCTTCTGTGCATTCTTGCCACCTCTTCTTAATATCTTCTGTTTCTGTTAGAAGACTTGTTCCAATATATTTATTTGGTTGGTTTTAGTGGGAAGTTGTATACATATTTTACATAATTATAAGGTTATTATTTTTTTCTGCAGAGGTAGGAGAGATACCATAATGATTACCACCTTCAAGCTAAGTTTCAGAAGTTGAGTAGGTGTTTACCATGCTGAATCAGATAGGTCCTTCTAGGCAGAGAGCAGCTTGGGCAGTGACACAACATAGTCACATGTGGTTGCATGCGATGTGTGTCCTTTGGGACTAAATCCCAGAGTCCTTCCTCCAGAAAATCTCCCTTTATCCAGCCTGAGTTACAAAGTCTTCCTCTCTGACCAGTGGAGCCTCAGCATATATCATTCATTTTTATCCTATTTTTCATTGTTTATGGTAATCCTTGGATTCACCTTTTGGTCTCCCTTTTAGATTTAATTTCCAAAAGCACAAGAACTTTTCTCTAAATCTGAAAGGCAAACATTTAATGAATATTAGGTGAGTGTTCCCATTGCTTCTAAGGCTTGAATTGACCCTAACATGAGCAATTTTATGTCAGTTTCCTTATTCTCTGCAAAACCCATTCAAGCTAAAAACAAAGAGACCTCCATCAACTGCATATGAAATGACCTGATGTGTCTTTTACAAGATCTAAATGGTCATTAGAAGTCATCTACAAGAGGACCGTCTCATTTCCTATTGGGAAGAAGATGGAAGCGTGAAGGGGAAAAAAAGAAGCTCTTTCAGTATCAAGATTTGTCTCCATTAATACTACTCAGCCATGAAAAAGAATGACATTATGACATTTGCAGCAACACTGGAAAGATCTAGAGATTATCATACTAAGTGAAAAAAGACAAAGAAAGACAAATATCATATGATATCATTTCTATGTGGAATCTAAAATATGATACAAATGAACATATCTACAAAACAAACAAAAAAAGACTCAGACACAGAGAACAGACTGGTGGTTGTCAAAGGGAAGGTAGGTAGCAGTGCATTAGGAGTTTGGGATTAGCAGATACACACTATTATATAAACTATTATATAAAAAATGAATAAACAAGGTCCTACTATATATAGCACAGGGAACTCAACTCAATATCCTATAATAAACCACAATGGAAAAGAGTATGAAAAATAATGTGTATATGCTGCTGCTAAATTGCTTCCGTTGTGTTTGACTCTGTGCGACCCCATAGATACATAAATAGATAACAGAATTAATTTGCTGTACAGCAGAAATTAATACATTGTAAATCAGCAAATTTGGAAAACTCAGCACTGGCCACAGGACTGGAAAAGGTCAGTTTTCATTCCAATCCCAAAGAAAGGCAATGCCACAGAATGCTCAAACTACCGCACAATTGCACTCATCTCACACGCTAGTAAAGTAATGCTCAAAATTCTCCAAGCCAGGCTTCAGCAATATGTGAACCGTGAACTTCCTGATGTTCAAGCTGGTTTTAGAAAAGGCAGAGGAACCAGAGATCAAATTGTCAACATCCGCTGGATCATGGAAAAAGCAAGAGAGTTCCAGAAAAATATCTATTTCTGCTTTATTGACTATGCCAAAGCCTTTGACTGTGTGGATCCCAATAAACTGTGGAAAACTCTGAAAGAGATGGGAATACCAGACCACCTGATCTGCCTCTTGAGAAATCTGTATGCAGGTCAGGAAGCAACAGTTAGAACTGGTCATGGAACAACAGACTGGTTCCAAATAGGAAAAGGAGTACGTCAAGGCTGTATATTGTCACCCTGTTTATTTAACTTATATGCAGAGTACATCATGAGAAATGCTGGACTGGAAGAAACACAAGCTGGAATCAAGATTGCTGGGAGAAATATCAATAACCTCAGATATGCAGATGATACCACCCTTATGGCAGAAAGTGAAGAGGAACTAAAAAGCCTCTTGATGAAAGTGAAAGTGGAGAGTGAAAAGGTTGGCTTAAAGCTCAACATTCAGAAAATGAAGATAATGGCATTCGGTCCCATCACTTCATGGGAAATAGATAGGGAAACAGTGGAAACAGTGTCAGACTTTATTTTTCTGGGCTCCAAAATCACTGCAGATGATGACTGCAGCCATGAAATTAAAAGACGCTTACTCCTTGGAAAGAAGGTTATGACCAACCTAGACAGCATATTCAAAAGCAGAGACATTACTTTGCCAACAAAGGTTCGCCTAGTCAAGGCTATGGTCTTTCCTGTGGTCATGTATGGATGTGAGAGCTGGACTGTGAAGAAGGCTGAGCGCCGAAGAATTGATGCTTTTGAACTGTGGTGTTGGAGAAGACTCTTGTGAGTCCCTTGGACTGCAAGGAGATCCAACCAGTCCATTCTGAAGGAGATCAGCCCTGGGATTTCTTTGGAAGGAATGATGCTAAAGCTGAAAGTCCAGTACTTTGGCCACCTCATGCGAAGAGTTGACTCATTGGAAAAGACTCTGATGCTGGGAGGGATTGAGGGCAGGAGGAGAAGGGGACGACAGAGGATGAGATGGCTGGATGGCATCACTGACTCGATGGATGTGAGTCTGAGTGACCTCCGGGAGTTGGTGATGGACAGGGAGGCCTGATGTGCTGCAGTTCATGGGGTCGCAAAGAGTCAGACACGACTGAGTGACTGATCTGATTTGATCTGATCTGCTCTGATGGACAGGGAAGCCTGGCCTGCTGTGATTCATGGGGTCACAAAGAGTCAGACACGACTGAGCGACTGAACTGAACTGAACTGAAATCAACTATACTTTGTAAAATAAATTTTATTAAAAATTGTCACCGCTAAAAACATCAACTAGTAAATGCTCATGTCACAATTAAAGGTCTAATATAACAAATACATACAAAGGTACATATTCTTTGATGAAAAGAACAATGATAGACCTATTAAGACTCTTTAGAAAAGATTTTTTTATTAATATAAACAGATGTATTATGTAGCTAGACAAGGCAGATGGATCTGTGTTTTCATAGTTAAGGAAAATATTCTGAGTCTAGTTCTGGCAGCTAATTTATTACCTAAGGAACAATTTGAAATGTCCTTGTGATGCCCACTTTCATTAAAGATAATGATAGTATTCAGGCAGAAAAATAGTTTTATTTAGACCTCACCTTTTCAAGTACCAAGGTCAGAGCAATACTTTCTCTGCCCCACCATTTATATTCTTTTTGTAAAACTGTAGAAATAGACAAGAAATTTACTCGGTACATATTTTTCAGGCCTTAAAAATGTTTCCATGCTATTTTTTCCTCCCTCCCTCTGTCCCCAGCAATCTATCTACCACGATTGCAAATTTAGTTGCAGATCTACATACACAGCCTACAGATATAAATAAGATCAAATTAATTCTAGTAATTAAATAAATGCTTGTAAAGCGTTTTGCATTAACAGCCACTTATTTAATTAAGTTTATCAAACCTCTTGTGCAGTAGATTTGAGGGACTCTATCTTGGCCTGGTTTCAGTGAAGAAAAGAAAAAAAGAATTTGTTAAAACTGATTGCATTGCTGAAATTAGTTCAAAAAATGTGTCAGGGGATTAAATTAGAAAATAGATCTTTTGATGTCCCAGTCTGCACATAGCTCCTACAGGCTGAAAATAGACACACATTCTGTAACATTTTCATTACTTTAAAAAAAGTTACTGAAGATGGAAACAGATTCGTGTTTCTTAGAGGTTAGGGATGGGGGAAGATGGATGTGGCCTTAAATGGATAGCATGAGGTAACAACAATTCTGCATCTTGGTTATGGTGTCAAATACACCATATGCAAGTGATAAATTGCACAGAACCACACACACATGCACACACATCAGTGCATGTCAAAATGGAGGCATCAGGATAGTTCTGTGTACTTTATAAAAGTCAATATCCTGGTTATGATACTGCATCACTATTATGTAAAATATTCCCATTGTGGGAAACTGGGTAAAAAGTACACAGGACTTTTGGGAACTTTTTTTTTTTTTTTCAATTTGCTGTAAATTATTTCAAAATAAAAAACCTCAAAAAGGGGAACAGGACCCAATTATTTCATTCCCAGGTACATACTCTGTAGAAAGGAAAACACGTGTCCACATAAAAACTTATGCATGAATGTTCACAGGAGTCTTATTCATAAACAGCCCACAATGGAAACAACTTAAGTGCTCATCAACTAAAGGACAAAATATGTATTACAGTAAAGTCTTATTAGGGAAGGAATGATTTGCAGATACATACTATAACAGAGGTGAAACTTGAACCTTGAAAACATTGTGTTAAGTGAAAAAAGCCAGTCACAAAAGATCATACAGTGAGTGATTCCACTTATGTGAAAGGTCCCAACAAGGCAACGCTGTATAGCTAGAAAGTGCATTAGTGACTGGTAGAGGGGTTGGGGTGGGCACTGGGGCTGGGGAATGATGGTTAATGTGTACTGGGTGCTGAAATAATCTATAACAGGTATGATGATGGTTGTACAACAGTGAGAATGTATTAAAACCCAGTGGAACGATCAATTTAATTACACGAAATTTATGATGCAAAAATATGGCTTAATAAACTTTAAAAAAGTCAAGGGGCTGGATGTAATGCCCCAAAAAAGGACCTAGAGGTGTTTTGGGTATCTGCAGGACAAACTGCTCTGGACGCCTGGCATATGTTATTTTATTTGGCCCACAGGGTCCAAATGGAGCACCATTGCCATCAGATGACCTCTGATGAGTTCCAAAGGCTCTTTCTCTGCCTAAGACCACAGCCAAGATTAGGAGATATTCTATTCTCTCCTTAGAAACCACAACTTATTCCATTAAAAAAAAAAAAGAAAGTGAAGCATCAGTTGCTAAATTCAAATTGAAATCTTGTAACTACAGGCCCATTAGAGATCACATCACTCTGGCCCTCTGTGATCCAGTAAATTAATTCATAAAACATACAGTAATTATCCTTAATATTATGTTATGTTATATTGCAATATAAAATATAAATATAGTTAGGGCTTCCCTGGTGGCTCAGATGTTAAAGAATGTGCCTGCAATGCAGAGGACCTGGGTTAGATCCCTGGATCTGGAAGATCCCTTGGGTCAATGTAAAGCAAGTATATAAGCGTCCTTAGTACAAACCTTTCTAGGAATCTAGATCTGAATTAAGTCTAGCTCACCAGAGGCATGGAAACAAAGTAGTGGGAATCTTGAGGCCTATGTGGCATGAACCTCAGAGGGCTTTGCTTCTAAGCAGTGATTCTCTGAATGTGGTCCTCAAACCACAACAACTGTCATTACTCTGAGCTTACTAGACATGCAAATCCATAGACTCCATCCTAAATCAGAAACTCTGGGTATTAAGTTTGTGTAAATTGTGTTTTAACAAGATCTCCAGGTGATTCTTTAACAAGTTAAAACTTAAGAAACCTTGTTCTGGAATAAAAAAAAAAAATTTGAAAGCTTCCCTTATTAAATAGTAGCAGATACCACAAGTCTTCTTTTTTGTATAATTCTGTCTCATTTGCTGAAAACTCAAGTTTCCGATACATATTGGCACACTTGTAGTCAAAATAATGATTTCAACTTTTGCTCAGAATGGTGCCTCTGTGTATTTTTCCCCTTTGGTTTTGCCTGGTGATACTTTATGTCTTTGGGGCAGTGATGTTCATCATGTTATCTATGTGAATCAAGAACAATTACCAACTCATACATTAAATTAACTCGATTAATACTGTTACCATTTTAACATTTGATGTCTTTCTGGAAAGACTTTGGAAGCTGGCAACTCTGAATTCAGACACCACTGTTGCTTTACAAAGACTTGGAAAGTTTCCTAATCGCATGAGTTTTATCTTCTTTGTAAGGTTTTTATAAGAATGAGATAAAGTATGGAAATTGTTTTACCCATATTAGGCATTCAGTCAATGAGAGCTATCCAATTGTATTCACATGTAAATACTCTAACTATTTAAATAAGAGGAATTGAATACATTTACATAGTTCTTCAAAGAAGTTTTCAAATATGCACCATACCCGAAATCTGAATTAGGCATAGACGCTGGCACACAATGATGAATAAGGTATCACTCTTGCTCTCAAATGCTAAATCAGATGAGGGAGTAGGTTAAATTGTATTCTCTGTTTATAGGATGAATATTTTTAGAAATGGATCTTGAGTACCACTGTATTCTCAGTGACTCTCCTTGTCACAGTAGGTGTTCCACAAATGCGTGTTGGTGAATTCAGAAACATATACATTGAACAAGCTGGAGAACACATGTGGGAACCTGAGGACCACACATTCCTTCAGAAGAGGTCTTTCAAGAGACCTCTCTGGAAGCTAGGCCAGAACTGATGGACTGAGGGCAGAAAGACAAGTGAGGAGATTGCATTAATACCCTGAATAAGAAATAAAAGATAAGCCAAGGAGAGACAAATGTAGGTCTTTCTGTATGGTCCACTAATCACTCTCCCAGACATACATCCAGAGAAAACTATAATTCACACTCCTAAAACTATGAACATGCACCCCTATGTTCATAGCAACAGTGTTTACAATAGCCAAGAAACAACCTGTGTCCATCAACAGATGAATAGATTAAGAAGATGGTGTACGCATATACAATGGAATACTATTCCATCATAAAAAAAGAAGCAATGCCATTTGTGCTACATGGATGAACATAGAGATTATCGTATAAGGGATGTAAGTCAGAGAAAAAGAAATATCACATGATGCCACTTATACGTGGAATCTAAAATACAGCACAAAGGAATTTATTTACAGAAACAGACTCATAGACATAGAGAACAGATTTGTGGTGGTCAAGGGGGAGAGGCAGTTTAAGATGAGCATATGCAAACTATTATATCAGTTCAGTTCAGTCGCTCAGTCGTGACCGACTCTTTGCAACCCCATGAGTCACAGCAGGCCAGGCTTCCCTGTCCACCACCAACTCCCGAAGTTCACTCAGACTCAGGTCCATCGAGTCAATGATGCCATTCAGCCATCTCATCCTCCATCGTCCTCTTCTCCTCCTGCCCCCAATCCCTCCCAGCATCAGAGTCTTTTCCAATGAGTCAACTCTTCGCATGAGGTGGCCAAAGTACTGGACTTTCAGCTTTAGCATCATTCCTTCCAAAGAAATCCCAGGGCTGATCTCCTTCAGAATGGACTGGTTGGATCTCCTTGCAGTCCAAGGGACTCTCAAGAGTCTTCTCCAAAACCACAGTTCAAAAGCATCAGTTCTTCTGTGCTCAGCCTTCTTAACTGTCCAACTCTCACATCCATACATGACCACAGGAAAAACCATAGCCTTGATTAGATGAAACTTTGTTGGCAAAGTAATGTCTCTGCTTTTGAATATGCTATCTAGGTTGGTCATAACCTTCCTTCCAAGGAGTGTCTTTTAATTTCATGGCTGCAGTCACCATCTGCAGTGATTTTGGAGCCCAGAAAAATAAAGTCTGACACTGTTTCCACTGTTTGCCTATCTATTTCCCATGAAGTGATGGGACCAGATGCCATGATCTTCATTTTCTGAATGTTGAGCTTTAAGCCAACTTTTCACTCTCCACTTTCACTTTCATTCTTCTTCACTTTCTGCCATAAGGGTGGTGTCATCTGCATATCTGAGGTTATTGATATTTCTCCCGGCAATCTTGATTCCAGCCTGTGTTTCTTCCAGTCCAGCGTTTCTCATGATGTAGTCTGCATAGAATTTAAATAAGCAGGGTGACAATATACAGCCTTGACGTACTCCTTTTCCTATTTGGAACCAGTTTGTTGTTCCATGTCCAGTTCTAACTGTTGCTTCCTGACCTGCATACAAATTTCTCAAGAGGCAGATCAGGTGGTCTGGTGTTCCCATCTCTTTCAGAGTTTTCCACAGTTTATTGGGATCCACACAGTCAAAGGCTTTGGCATAGTCAATAAAGCAGAAATAGATGTTTTTCTGGAACTCTCTTGCTTTTTCCATGATCCAGCGGATGTTGGCAATTTGATCTCTGCTTCCTCTGTCATTTTGAAAACCAGCTTGAACATCAGGAAGTTCATGGTTCACATATTGCTGAAGCCTGGCTTGGAGAATTTTGAGCATTACTTTACTAGCGTGTGAGATGAGTGCAATTGTGCGGTAGTTTGAGCATTCTTTGGCATTGCCTTTCTTTGGGATTGGAATGAAAACTGACCTTTTCCAGTCCTGTGGCCAGTGCTGAGTTTTCCAAATTTGCTGACTATTATATAGAGAATACTATAAAACTGTTGTTTATCAAAGTCCTGCTCTATAGCACTGGGAACTATATTCAATATCCTGTGGTCAAACATAATAGAAAAATAAATAAAAAACCTAAGGGACTTCCGTGGTGGCTCAGACGGTAAAGCATATGTCTACAATGTGGGAGACCTGGGTTTGATCCCTGGGTCGGGAAGTTCCCTGGAGAAGAAAATGACAACCCATTCCAGTACTCTTGCCTAGAAAATCCCATGGACAGAGGAGCCTGGTGTGCATGGGGTCACAAAGAGTCGGACACAATTGAGCGACTTCACTCACTATATAAGCACTATCCAGGGTCATTTTTATGCATGTTTAAAATTTTAAAAAAACTATCATATAGCTCATCTAGTACTCCATATATATTGAAGAGCTTCCCCAATGGCACTAGTGGTAAAGAAATCACCTGCCAATACAGGAGATACAAGAGACTCAGTTTAGATCCCTGGGTTGGGAAGATACCCAGGAGAAGGAAATGGCAACCAACTTCAGTATTCTTGCCTGGAGAATCCCATGGACAGAGGAGCCTCACAGGCTACAGTCTGTAGGGTTACAAAGAGTTGGACATGACTGAAGCGACTTAGCACACGCTTTGCATAGCTTATTTAGGACTCCATATATGTAAGAAACAAGTAATCAGACATAATTTAAAGAGAAATAGAAATATTACTTTTTTTCTGGGGCAAAAAGAAAGTTTCAATACAGTGATGAGTGAGATCTTAAATGTATGTTTTTGGAATCCAAATGTCCATTTTAAAATACACAAAAATTCAGAATTAGTCCAGGACACCACATCATGAGGAAGCATACAAATGCAGGGGAGAAATGTATCCAGCATAAGGAAATGGCAATGAAACAGAACACTAACTCATATGATGGTTATAGTTACTGTCTGATATTATATATGTTGGCTACTATGTGCTGGACATAGGCATAGCCTGACACATATCACACACAGGATGGCTAACCTCACACAGCAATGTCAGCCTCAGTTTTTGTTTTTGTTTTTTTTTTCATAGAGCATAGTATTGTATTACTATCAGGTAATACAGGTAAGTGATTTAGTTATACATATATACATATATATATTCTTCTTCAGAGTATTTTCCCTTATAGGTTCTTACAAGATACTGAGTATAGTTTCCTGTGCTATACTGTACGACCTTGTGGATTATCTATAAATATAGTAGTGTATATACCTGGAATCTAAAAAAAATGATAGAAATGAATTCATTTACAAAACAGAAATAGATAAAGTCTCATTTATTCTTAAAATATGGGTACATATTACTTTATTGATGACACTTGAAAACATTTCTTTAATGAGGTAAATATATATATATATATATATATATTTATATATATATATAAAATTAGATTACTGCTATGGTTTCTGGAGAATGAAATGAAAACCCACTCCAGTATTCTTGCCTGGAAAATCCCATGGACAAAGCAGGACGGTGGGCTACGGTCCATAGGGTTGCAAAGAGTTGGACATGATTGAAGGGACTAAGCATGCACTCATGATGGTTACTCAACTCTGTGAACATACTAAAAAAAGCACTGAAATGTATGCCTTAAATGAGGAAGTTACAAGTTAAGTAAATTATATTCTAATAAAGCTGCCTTAAAGGAGGGAAAGAAGGATCTCTTTGGTAAGAAAAAAATCATTGTGATTTGACCATGAAAGAAAAGGTAACTGCAGCTACAATAAGCTACAGTTAATATCAGTTCCATTATTTTTTTTAATTGAGTTACTTCACAACATTGTGCTAGTTTCTGAAGTACAGTGAAGTGAATCAGCCATCAGTTCAGTTCAGTTCAGTCGCTCAGTCGTGTCCAACTCTTTGCCACCCCATGAATCGCAGCACGCCATCAGCCGTATGTACATACATATTCCTTCCCTTCTGAATTTCTTGTGTTGTGGGCTGTGCTTAGTTGCTCAGTCGTGTCCCACTCTTTGCAACCCCATGGACTGTAGTCTGCCAGGCTCCTCTGTCTATGGGAATTCTCCAGGCAAGAATACTGGAGTTGGTTGCCACGCCCTCCTCCAGAGGATCTTCCCAACCCAGGGATCGAATCCAAGTATCCTACAATGCAGGTGGATTCTTTACCATCTGAGTCACCAGGGAAGTCTTCTGAAGGGGGAGTAAACAGAGACTCAGAACAGCACCCTAAGTCCTCTGGGCTCACACAACCATTACCTTGGGAGTTGGAATCTGAGCCCAGCCATGGCTATACTCCTTAGTGGAGGGAGGTTCTTGCATCTTACTGGGATACACTAAATATGGAAAATCAAATATGATATTCAAGATTTATTTAAATATCAGAGTCTCCAGCAAACATTGAAAAACTTTCCCATGCTCCCTGTAGTTAGCTCTGCAAATACGGTTGCCCTTAGTTCCAGAAGTTCTCCAAGGTCCTTGGAAGGACCTTGCCTCCTAATCCTGGCTCTCTGTCTTTAATCATAACAAAGAAACCTTTTAGACTGTGGCAATGCTTGCCTCTGAGAAAGCACTCTTAGATAATATTTGTGATTGTATTTATTTGGGACTTCTGACAAGATCACATCACTAATCTTTCTCTAAACTAACAAAGTGAAGCTTCTAAGAAGATATAGGACTAAAAGGAATATTTTACTCTCCATTTTATGTCTAAAAACAAAACTCAACCAAAACTGAGGACCAGACAGGTGAAATCATGAGCCTTATGAACAAGCCAGTGTCAGTTTCAGATTGGCTTCCAATGGGGCTAAGCTGGTCTCTCCTTCTATACCCAGTGGATTCCAGAACCCCTAAATCATGGCATTCCTGCCATCAGACATGGAGCAAAATTCACTAATGAAATAGGCATAGAATATTTCTCATATTCTTTTCCATTGTGATTTATTACAGAATATTGAACATACTCCCCTATACTATACCTTGTTGTTTATCCATTATATATACAATAGTTTGCAATCCTAAACTCCCAATCCTTCCCTCTCCTACTCCTCTTCCTCTTGGCAACCACAAGTCTGTTGTCTATATCTGAGTCTGCTTTAGTTTTACAGATAAGTTCATTTATGTCACAGTTTAGATTCCACATATAAATGATATATAATACAGTATTTGTCTTTCTCTGACTCAGTTCACTTAGAATAATAATCCATAGGTCCATCGATGTTGCCGAAAGTGGTATTATTTCATTCTTTTTTGTTCTTTTTAAATGACTGAGTAATATTCCATTGTATTGGGTTGGCCAAAAGATTTGTTCAAGTTGTTCCTGAATGAAACTTTTAGCCAATGCAGTTTATATATACTACATTTTCTTTATCCATTTATCTGTCAATGGACATTTAGGATATTTCCAAGTCTTGGCTATGGTAAATAGTGCTAACTGTGAACATAGGAATGCATGTATCTTTTTGAATTAGAGAGGAGTGGGATTACAGAGTCATATGGTAGCTCTCTTTTTAGTTTTTTAAGGAATTTTCATACTGTTCCTCATAGTGACAGTACCAATTTACATCCCCACCAATAGTATAGGAGGGATCCCTTTTATCCCCACTCTCTATTGCATTTATTATTTGTAGACATTTTAATGAGGGCCATTCTGACTGGTGTGAGGTGGTACCTCACTGCAGTTTTAATTTGATAGCATGTTTTAAGAGTCACAGGCAGACAGCATGCCATGTGTGAGCTACTAAGAGCACTTAAGTTTTGCTACAGTGGAAATGGGACAGGGAAATGTGTACCACTGCCAAGGTGAACCTTAGAAATTTCCCATGTGTGGCTCTCACATTTCCTCCAGGTGAACAGAAGGCCCCAACGATTCACAAGAAGGTGGTACTATAAGACATAAATGGACTGAGTCCCCATGGACAGCCTAGGTGAGTCATACTACCATGTGATATGATCTGAAAAGAAACCTATTTTGCTAAGTCATTGAGGTTTGGGATGGTTTGTCACTTTACTAAACCTATCTTTTCCTTGCTCCTTAAACTTTATCTCAGTTACTGGGAGATCTGAGTGCTAACCTTGGTAACACACATTCCTATTTACGGATAATGCAAATGAGCTCACACAATCTGAGAGCTTTGCCCAAAGTCATCCCATGTGGTAAGATGTAGATCAGAGAATCTGATATTGGTTCCCTGACTTTAAACTTCTGGTCTTCTCAAGTGGTGAAAATAAACACAAACTCATAAAGTAGTTATATTGTGGTCATAAGTTTATAAAACTGGTCTCAAGTAGAGTAATAAGGACAATTCTAGAGAAAGCTCTTTGAAGGCATCCTTGGAAATGATTTCACAATATTTATCTGACTATATTTTGTCATAATTGTTAATGAATCCAGAATTCTCTGGGCAGAGGCCACACTGGGAAAATAATTATTTTGCATTTGCACACCATGAAGAAGGTGTCTACCTATGCTAATTGGTGAATGACAATTTTTTTAAGCTGTGACAAAGATACTTTACAATGAAAACAATGTGTGATTGTATTAATAGCATGCTCAGTTCACATGATTTGTGACACCAAGAGATTGACAAAAATTCTCTAAGCTATTCCTACTGAGAGGATCCTTAATTTTGTTACTCAGTACAGCTCATGTTGGTGCAATATGAGATGCCTCTTCTATCCATTAAAGTTGAAAAAGTTAGTCACGTCTGACTCTTTGTGACCCCATGGACTGTAGCCCACCAGACTCCTCTGTCCATAGGATTCTCCAGTCAACAATACTGGAGTAGGTAGCCATTCCCTTCTCTGAGGCATCTTTCTAACCCAGGGATCAAACCTGGGTATCCTGCATTGCAGGTGGATTCTTTACCATCTGAGCCACCAGGGAAGCCCATTAAAACACATTGTGATTCTTGCTATCAGATTATGCTTACAAATTCCTTCTCATCATCACAGAATTCAGAAAATATTAATCACCAAGAAAAAACATGACCAACAAAGAGGAAACTGAGACAAAAATCTCTGGCACAGGAGACAGTGATGCGGAGGCAGAATCTAGAGGAGGTAAAGCAGCCTTACTCCACAAATACACAGCGAGTATGAATGACAAGAGCTGCTGCATTCTCTCCCCCATTTCCAACCTCCTCTTGTATCTCTATTATGCTCTCCTCTTAAGTGGAAATGCATTGAAAAGAAATTCTGGGGAATACGGTTCAGCCAAACCAAGTTGACAAATTATAAGGCTACCACTGGAAAAGGGAAAGGCTACCCACTCCAGTGTTCTGGCCTGGAGAATTTCATGTACTATACATGGGTCACAAAGCGTCGACATGACTGAGCAACATTCCCTATCACTATCACTAAGGCTACCATACTTTGCAAAAGTGAGACATTTTAATGACAAGATCTTTAAGCGCAACTGGTTAATTCAGCTCTTTCTTTTGCCCATCATGTTGTCACACTTCTCCTGCCAGGTAGCCTTGCAGAAGCCAGAGAATTTTAAGATTTGACTAAGGAGAAGGTATGCAAGGATACATAACTGGTTTAGAGTGATGGGATGTCACCATATGGTTTGTGGCCACTCAACTATATAGTTATTGCCAGTCACTAGGATTCGGGAATTGCCCCAGTGAAGATTCCTGCTGCCTCCTATGCAAATCTATGCAAGAGTGTCACCAGATGGTGCAGGGCCAGAGGTCGCATCTCAATAGAAACATTGCCTGCAGCATCCAGCACCAGAACTGAATATGTCGTGGAGGAGAAGCCAAGTTTGAAGGTTACACAGCCAAACGCTCACCTGTGGGAATTCTTTTGAATCTTACATCTCATTTGTGAAACTGAACAGAACAGAAATTTTCCCAATTTCAACCTTGCTCACAAAAGTTTATATGGCATAAAAAATGTGTGTGGGGAAATCAAAGTTACCATTTAATGTGTAAAGAATTTAAGTTGTACAAGATGAAAAGCCTCACATTGAGAACATATTTAATATCACTGAACTGTACAGTGAAAAATGGCTTACAGGATCACTTTTAAATTATGTTATCTGAGCATAATAAAAAAGGATAAAAACAAGTTTAAATGTTTGCCTATAAACATCTGTAGATATTCCTAAAAATAGACATATTTAGTAGTTAAATATTAAATAACATGCCTAAAATTGTGAATATTTAGCATCTAATATATTAAGTAAATTAAGTAATCAGATAAGAAAATGGCATATTTAAAAATTTTAATTCTATTTCCATTGCTTTAATTAAAGTAGGTAATAAATGGATATTTTGAAAGTTTATGAAATTACCAATAATAAAATGGGAAGCTGAAAAAACGTTTTAAAAATGAAGCAAGTTTTTAAAAATTATTTTGCTCAAATTTAAAGAAAGCTGAATTGTCCTTTTCTTATGAAAAAATGATAAAAATGTCATGTAAGGAGAAAATCAAAGGGAAAATAGCTAAAAGATAAGACAAATGGAAATACTACTAAATTGTGTCAGGAAATAAAATATTATGAATTTTTTTAAATTTTGAAGTGTATTTGATATTTGCCACATTTTTGTAGTTTATAATGATTTATCTTATCCTTCTAAAAATAATTTAGAAAAAAAAATATTAAATGGGATCCCCAGAATTACATAAGTTCTGGGCTTTTTGAAACTTCAGTCAGTCACAGCTCAAAGCATGGAGACTGAGCCCAGCGTCAGAAGCCCATTAAGGTTATGGAGCTAAGCTGGCAGCCCGCCTTTGACAGGGGTGTGTTTGAGCTTCTCACCCAAGTAACAGACTGGACTTTTGTCTCAGCCTGTGCTTGGTATGCAAGAATCCTCATTCTGTCTTTGAGTTCACTCTTTCACAGAGCCTTTGTGTAGCTGTGTCTTAGAAAATGGAACCAGACAGATCCTCCAAGCCAGGCAAAGTGAGAGAGGCTACGCAATTACCTTGGCACTGTGATTTCCTCTTCTATGTATTATCATAGCCATGTTTATCTCATGGGCATGCTTTAAAGATGAAATGGCATGGTGGAAATGTGTGTATAAACTCTCTGAGGTATAATAGGTGCTTGATCAATAACCTCATATATGCAGATGACACCACCCTTATGGCAGAAAGTGAAGAGCAATTAAAAAGCCTCTTGATGAAAGTGAAAGAAGGGAGTGAAAACACTGGCTTAAAGCTCAACATTCAGAAAATGAAGATCATGGCATATGGTCCCATCACTTCATGGGAAATAGATGGGCAAACAAAACAGTGGAAACAGTGTCAGACTTTATTTTGGGGGCTCCATAATCACTGCAGATGGTGATTGCAGCCATGAAAATAAAAGACACTTGGTCCTTGGAAGGAAAGTTATGACCAACCTAGACAGCATATGAAAGAACAGAGACATTACTTTGCCAACAAAGGTCCATCTATTAAGGCTATGGTTTTTCCAGTGGTCATGTATGGATGTGAGAATTGGACTGTGAAAAAAGCTGAGCTCCAAAGAATTGATGCTTTTGAACTGTAGTGTTGGAGAAGACTCTTGAGAGTCCCTTGGACTGCAAGGAAATCCAACTAGTCCATCCTAAAGGAGATCAATCCTGGGTGTTCATTGGAAGGACTGATGATGAAGCTGAAACTCCAATACATTGGCCACCGCATGCAAAGAGTTGACTCATTGGCAAAGACTCTGATGCTGGGAGGGATTGGGGGCAGGAGGAGAAGAGGACGACAGAAGATGAGATGGCTGGATGGCATCACCAACTCGATGGACATGAGTTTGGATACGAGAGTTGGTGATGGCCAGGGAGGCCTCGCATGATGCAATTCATGGGATCGCAGAGTCGAATACGACTGAGCAACTAAACTGAACTGAACTGAACCGAAACTGAGAAGACCTTCTAGAACTAACACCCCCAAAAGATATTCTTTTCATTATAGGGGTTTGGAATTCAGAAGTAGGAAATCAAGAAATACCTGGAGTAACAGGCAAATCTTTGGCCTTGGAGTACAGAATGAAGCAGGGCAAAGGCTAATAGAGTTTTGCCAAGAGAACACAGTGGTCATAGGAAACACCCTCTTACAACAACACAACAGAAGACTCTACGCATGGACATCACCAGATGGTCAATACCAAAATCAGATTGATTATATTTTTTGCAGCAAAAGATGGAGAAGCTCTATACAGTCAGCAAAAACAAGACTGGAAGCTGACTATGGCTCAGATCATGAACTCCTTATTGTCAAATTCAGATTTAAATTGGAATAAGTAGGGAAAACCACTAGACCATTTAGGTAAGACCTAAATCAAGTCCCTTACAATTATGCAGCAGAAGTGAGAAATAGATTCAAGGGATTAGATCTAATAGAGTGCCTGAAGAACTATAGACCAAGGTCTGTGACATTGTACAGGAGGCAGAGATCAAGAGCATCCCCAAGAAAAAGAAATACAAAAAGTTTATATGTTACTCTCCATTCGTCCCATCCTCACCTTCCTGCCCACCCATCCACCCATGTCCACAAGTCTGTTCTCAATGTCTGTGTCTCCACTGCGGCCCTGCAAATAGGTTTATCAGTACCATCTCTCTAGATTCCATATATATGCATTAATAGACGATACTTGCTTTTCCTTTTTCTGACTACTTCATTCTGCAAAATAGGCTCTAAGTTCATCCACCTCATTAGCACTGACAAATAGTCCACTGTACATATGCACCACAGCTTCTTTATCCATTCACTGTCAATGGACATCTAGGTTGCTTCCATGTCCTGACAATTTTCAATAGTGCTTCAATGCACATTGGAGTACATATATCTTATCCAATTATGGTTTTGTCAGGGTTTATGCCCAGTAGTGGGATTGTTGAATCATATGGTAGTTTTATTCCTAGTTTTTTAAAGGAATCTCTATACTGTCTTCCATACTGGATGTATCAATTTACATCCCCACTCACAGTCTAGCTCAGCTTTATATCTTGTCAGAACAAAGAACATTAAACAAGTCCAAGATACACGTATTAAAGGTAAAACACACACACACACACACACACACACAGATCAATCACACAAGGCCATCAAGTCACCATGGCCTTGGGACTTGAGAAGGGATTCTTATCATCAAATGAGTCCCAGCACTGGTACCCCAGGAAGGGAGGCATTTAATCTTTACTTTTAACATGAGCATTCTTTACTTCTGGTCAATGTGCCTTTTTCTGTAATAATTAAAACTGATGTACAATGTATGATTGATAGGCTACAAATGGGCTATTTAAGTTAGCATCAAATTCAAGTTGAAATATGTAAAAGCCAGAATGGCTTCCTTATATCTCAAAATGTGAATATTTCTCTTACCACCAGCAAGGGGATCATGGAGCCTGATCTCATCATTCTCTGAATCTATTTTCATCTTTTATAAGTATACATATTAAACTGAATTGAATTCCCATTCCAGGCTGGACTGAGTCTTCCATTATCCTTCTGTCCTTAGAAATCTTGAGTTAAAGATGCTGTGGGAAACTGTTTTAAATGGTAACTTGATTGGGGAACCCTGCCTGCCTCTTAGAGTCATACGCTGGTTCCTGAGTAGACAACACAAGGTGAGCAGGAATCTCACACTAGAAAGCTATCTGCATGAGGCTGCTCCCTGCCCCTATTTGCCCTCTCTTCCCTAATCACTTGCCTGCAGACTGGCAGAAAAGGGACAGCCACTGAGGCCTTCTGACCCAAAGAAAACAATCTCACAAGCTCATTCTGCATGGCATGTGACTCCCTGACATTGAAAAGTATACCAGATTTATTCAGCAACTTCCATTTATCATCTGTCTAGATTGCTTGCATGTCAGTCTTTCAAGTTTCACAGTAAGGCAGATAGAACTCAGAGAAGGACAGTTCACAATTTCTTTTAATAAGTCATTTTAAAATCTGTTCTAAAGCCATGCCTTCCTATCTGTAAAAAGGGTCCCAGATTAAAAACATGCCTCTTTCTTGGACTCATAAATAGCTTCCCTGCCGTACTATATACTATAGGGCAGTCCCCTTGGGGGATGGAGTTATCTGCTACAGTGGGGTGGCTTCCTCTTCCTAGAGATCCACCATGTGCACAGAGCACAGCATCTTCCTTTTCCTGACCGCCTGGGACTTCCTCAAGCATCACCTCACATTTCTTCCTATGAAATTTGCACCTAGGGGCGTCTGTTTGCTTCCCTGTGCCTTCTGGGTCTTTGGGTTTGAGAGGATGTCTCTTGACTGATCATTGCCCAGGAGTCTTCATTTTGTTCAGTTTTAGCTTCCTGAAAGCTTAAGTCTGAAGTTACCCAATTTTTGTCCAAACTTTCAAGCATTTCTCAGCCCTGGCTGCCTGAACTCTGCCTAACCTTTACCAATGTTTCACCAAGTTCTTAATGAGATTGTTTCATGTTGTCATGCTAGAAAATTGAAAATGAAAGAGCTTTGATTTCTTAGAGGAATCACATAAGGGAGTCTGTGCTTTCTTTATCTTCTAATTAGAAGACTAGAGTTTTTTAAGCAGAAAGAATGAGGAGACGAAAGAAGATTATTACAAAGACAGTATTTCAAACTTCACATTTTTTCCCTCTTTCACATTTATTCCCACCTTCACAGGACTCCAATTTACAATTAAGAAACCTGAAATGATTTCTACTCATAAAGAAACCAAAAGATCCATGTTGTTCAGAGAAGAGTTTTGAAAGATTTGGAAGGTGTCCTTGCCCCAAACTGCTAGTAACGTTCAGCCCATCCCCTCCCTAAGCAGCCTACCCAGTCGACCTAACCTCCTTACTTGTTCTTGAGGCAGCTAACTGAGCTTCCCCCTACTGTCTCTATCAGTAATCCATGACACTTTAGGAGGAGCCTTTACGGACCCAGATGTTCCATCTGCCACCAAAAAATCCTATACCTCAATTATTCCTCATTTTGTGCAGACATCTTCATCCCATAATGACTTGACACCCTCCTTATCTAAAGATGCCCCAACCTTGGGGCATCCCAAATGGTTCTGAATTCTAGAATTAGGGTTAGGGTGTGTATGTATATATACATATCTATATATACAGACAAATAGATACAGGATAGATACAAGCACATTGTGTAGATGATATAGATATAGGCATGGATATAGGCATAGATAGATTCCCAGATGGTGCAGTGGTAAATAATCTGCCAGCAAAGCAGAAGACATGGATCAATTCCTGGGGCAGGAAGATCCCTGGAAAAGGAAATGGCAACCCACTCCAGTATTCTTGCCCAGGAAATCCCATGGACAGAAGAGTCTGGTGGGCTATAGTGCATGGAGTCACAAAGAGTTGGACACAAATTAGCAATAAAACAACAGAACAATAGATACAGATATGCATTGCATACTTTCTAACATCATGAACAAAGAAAGAACATTGAAGGCTGTGAAGAGGAGAACCAAACATTCACAGAGCTCTTCTACCATTTACTAAACACCACCAAGCCTTTAAAAATTCTACCTCTATTTTCTCAAGAAATTAATTATCCGGCTGGCAAAAATCCAAACTTTTGACAACACTCTTTGTTAGTGAGTGTGTGGGAAAAACTGGACCTCTCATGCGTTGCTGGTGGGGGTGAAAACTGGCTCAAGGCCCATGGAAGTCAATTTCACAATTGACATGCAGCAAAATCACTTCTATCCTTTTGATCCAGCAATCCCTCTTCTGGAAATTTAACCTACAGATATGTTTTCAAGTGTGTGAAATGGCATATGTTCAAGTTTATTCATTGTGACTTTATTTGTATGGGATTAGGAAAAAAAATCTGAAAAAGCCTATCAACGTGAGCCTTATGAAATGAATTATGGCACAACTTGACAATGAAATTCTGTGCAACTGAAAAAAGAATAATGAAACTCTTTATGTGCTAAGATGGAAAGATGAACTCTAAGATAGACTGTTATTTAAAAAAGGCAAAGTGCAAGGCAGTGTACATAACATGCATTTGTATTTGCTTGTATTTCTATAAAGACATTCAAGTGGAAGACACAAGTGACCTATTATATTCTATGGCAGGTCTAGGCAGACAGAATATAAGATATAGAAATAAAAATTTCCCTGCATATTTTCATATGGATTCTTTTCTGATCCTGTGAACATATTATTGTTGTTGTTTGTCAGTAAGTCATGCCCAACTCTTTTTCAACCCAGGGACTGAAGCCCACCAGTTTCCTCTGATGCCTGGAGTGGGTTGCCATTTCCTTCCCCAGGGGATCTTCCTGACCGAGGTATTAAACCTGTGCCTCTTGCATTGGCAAGCAGATTCTTTACCACTGAGCCACCTGGGAAGACCATTCGAAATTCAAATTCAAACTTCAAGCATTGTCTACATTTGAAATCATGCTCTTAAAACCTAGTGAGGGACTTCCAGTTCAGACAAGATGGTTTAAACTTGTTTCTCCCTGATCTCCATTGCTAAATAAACTCTCAGCCTGAAAAACAACACAAGTAGCCAAGGACAACTCTGAAACCAGAAAAGAGGAAAGTCACATGGTTTGGGACCTGAGGATTGAAGAGAGAACACAGTAGCAGTGCATCTACACCCTGTCTTGGCCCAAGAAGGTGACTCAAGTCCAGCATTTCCTGACCCTAATCTAGCAAGAAGGCAACCCAGGAGAGATCTCCCCCTCCTTCCCTGACCCCATTGAATCAAAAGATACTACCTCTGACAACAGAGCTCCTGTCCAATGTTACGATCCACCATCCATAGTTCTTCAGGCTCTCTGTCTACCAGATCTAGTCACTTGAATCTATTCGTCACCTCCACTGTATAATCATAAGGGCATACCTGAATGGTCTAGTGGTTTTCCTACTTCCTTCAATTTGTGTCTGAATTTTGCAATAAGAAACTGATGATCTGAGCTACAGTCAGCTCCCAATCTTATTTCTGCTGACTGTATAGATCTCCATCTTCGGGTGCAAAGAATATAATATAGTTCGGTATTGACCATTTGGTGATGTCCATGTGTAAAGCCATCTCTTGTGTTGTTGGAAGAGAGTGTTTGCTATGACCAGTGCCTTCTCTTGGCAAAACTCTATTAGCCTTTGCCCTGCTTCATTTTGGCCATGGGATAACATGGTGGACAGCCTGAAGAGGCATTGGCAGCCTAGGGAGTGGCTTCTCAGAGATCACGGAGGAGGGAGTCGGGTAGTGACTAGCACCTCCATTTCCCAGTGAGGAGTTGGAGGACAGAAAAAGTGGTAGCAGCAGATTGGCTTCAAATAGCCAGGGACTCCTGGACAGAGGAGAGGCAGGGATGCCTTCTGCTCCCAGGCAGCAGATCAGCCCCAGGGCAAATCTATGGGCTTCCAAGTCAGTACTAATGGTAAAGAATCTGCCTGCCAAAGCAGGAGACACAGAGACATGAGTTTGATCCCTGAGTTAGGAAGATTCCCTGGAGGGGGAAATTGCAACCCATTCCGGTATTCTTGCCTGGAAGACTCCATGGACAGAGGAGACTGATGGTCTACAGTCCATGGGGTCTCAAAGTATCAGACATGACTGAGTGTCTAAGCACATACAGTGGAATCTATAAAAATGATATAGGTGATCTTATTTGCCTGATGTTCAAGCTGGTTTTAGAAAAGGCAGAGGAACCAGAGATCAAATTGCCAACATCCACTGGATCATGGAAAAAGCAAGAGAGTTCCAGAAAAACATCTATTTCTGCTTTATTGACTATGCCAAAGCCTTTGACTGTGTGGATCACAATAAACTATGGAAAATTCTGAAAGAGATGGGAATACCAGACCACCTGATCTGCCTCTTAAGAAATCTGTATGCAGGTCAGGAAGCAACAGTTAGAACTGGTCATGGAACAACAGACTGGTTCCAAATAGGAAAAGGAGTACGTCAAGGCTGCATATTGTCACCCTGTTTATTTAACTTATATGCAGAGTACATCATGAGAAATGCTGGACTGGAAGAAACACAAGTTGGAATCAAGATTGCCGGGACAAATATCAATAACCTCAGATATGCAGATGACACCACCCTTATGGCAGAAAGTGAAGAGGGGCTAAAAAGCCTCTTGATGAAAGTGAAAGTGGAGAGTGAAAGGGTTGGCTTAAAGCTCAACATTCAGAAAACGAAGATCATGGCATCTGGTCCCATCACTGCATGGGAAATAGATGGGGAAACAGTGGAAACAGTGTCAGACTTTGTTTTTCTGGGCTCCAAAATCACTGCAGATGGTGACTGCAGCCATGAAATTAAAAGACGCTTGCTCCTTGGAAGGAAAGTTATGACCAACCTAGATAGCATATTCAAAAGCAGAGACATTACTTTACCAACAAAGGTTCGCCTAGTCAAGGCTATGGTCTTTCCTGTGGTCATGTATGGATGTGAGAGTTGGACTGTGAAGAAGGCTGAGCGCCGAAGAATTGATGCTTTTGAACTGTGGTGTTGGAGAAGACTCTTGAGAGTCCCTTGGACTGCAAGAAGATCCAACCAGTCCATTCTGAAGGAGATCAGCCCTGGAATTTCTTTAGAAGGAATGATGCTAAAGCTGAAACTCCAGTATTTTGGCCACCTCATGCGAAGAGTTGACTCATTGGAGAAGACTCTGATGCTGGGAGGGATTGAGGGCAGGAGGAGAAGGGGACGACAGAGGATGAGATGGCTGGATGGCATCACTGACTCGATGGATGCGAGTCTGAGTGACCTCCGGGAGTTGGTGATGGACAGGGAGGCCTGGCGTGCTGCAGTTCATGGGGTCGCAAAGAGTCGGACACGACTGAGCGACTGATTTGATCTGATCTGATCTGATTTGCAAAGCAGAAATAGAAAGCAGCTGATTCTTAAGCATCCTGTCAGGTTGCTTGCTTTGGGGTCAGTATCTGTCCTGGAGGTACTACATGGCTTGAGAGCATCTTTTGGCATGGGAGATGACTGTCAACCCTAATAGTGAAGGTGACCCTTTCCCTGGCCATTTGCTATTAGTGGGGCTGCTGATGGACCCCCTTCTGGTACTTGGAAGCTTATTTGAGCACTGAAAAATTGCTTTCCAATTGTGGTGCTGGAGAAGAATTTTAAGAGTCCCATGGAAAACAATATTAAGCTGCTGCTGCTGCTGCTGCTGCTGCTAAGTCACTTCAGTCGTGTCCGACTCTGTGAGACACCATAGACGGAAGCTCACCAGGCTCCCCTGTCCCTGGGATTCTCCAGGCAAGAACACTGGAGTGAGTTGCCATTTCCTTCTCCAATGCATGAAAGTGAAAAGTGAAAGTGAAGTCGCTCAGTCGTGTCCGACTCCTAGCGACCCCATGGACTGGAGCCTACCAGGCTCCTCCGTCCATGGGATTTTCCAGCTAGTCAATCCTAAATCCAAAGGGGAGGGATATATATGGTAAATAACCCACCTGCCATTTAAGGAGACATAAGAGAAGCGAGTTCAATCCCTGGGTCAAAAAGATCCTCTGGAGGAGGACACAGCAACCCACTTCAGTATTCTCGCCTGGAGAATCTCATGGACAGAGGAGCCTGGTGTACTACAGTCCATAGGGTTGCAAAGAGTCAGACACAACTGAAGGAACTTAGCACGGCATATATTTATGTGTGTGTATATATATATATATGTATATGTATATATATACATGTTAGCCATATATACATATACAGCTGATTCATTTTGCTGTGCAGTAGAAATAAACACAACTTTGTAAAGCAACTATATTCCAATAAAATTCTTTTTAAAAAGAATCAGCTGCTCTATTTATCCAGAAACACAAACTGTAATACATACTTAGGGATTCAACTGAACAAAGAAAAAGGCAACAATCTTATTCCTCCACATATCCCTTCCCTTTCCACAGGTCCTCAGCTGCCACTAGTCTTTTATAATCTCATCTTTCAATGAAAATTGAAGTATTGATGCCCATCTTAACCTGGGATTTTTAAATGCTTGTACTGGGTATATATTTTTTGATATAAAGGACTCATAAGAATGCATCACCCATGAGTGAGAAAATAATCCCAAGAAGTCTTAGCCAAGATTGAACCCAAAGGCAAGTAAATTATGTTCATTAAATAAAATTTAAAGCAAGTATATAAGACAAACGTAGAGTGCTGTTTTAATTGCCTGAACTATCACATGTTCAGCACCTTAGTCACATCAGAGGAGCTGCTGAGGATAACACTGTGATAAGTGTTACCATTAAGTTGCTACACAAACCTGAATGATGCCAATTGTGTCCAGGAAAGTTGTATCATGTGAAGCAGAAGGATGTTATGTCAAGCAAAATTGTAACTAGTACAATAAGGGAAGTAAGTCAGACAGAGAAAAACAGATACTGTATGATATCACTTATAGGTAGAAGCTAAAATATGACACAAATGAACTGATTTATGAAACAGAAACAGACTCACAGACATAGAGAACAGATTTGTGGTTGCCAGTGGAGAGGGGTCAGTGGAGGGAGGGATTGGGAGTTTCGGATTAGCAGATGTAAACTAGTACATATAGAATGGATAAACAGTAAGGTCCTACTGTATAGAACAGAGAACTATATTCAGCACCTGTGATAAGCCATAATGGAAAAGTATATGAAAAAGAATTATATATATTGTGAATCACTGAAGAATATATATATATATACACACACACACAGATAGAGATATATACTGAATCACTTTGCTGTACACCAGAAGCATAAACTGAAATTAAGATTGCTGGGAGAAATATTAATAACCTCAGATATGCAGATGACTCCACACTTATCCCAGAAAGCAAAGAGGTACTAAAAAACCTCTTGATGAAGGTGAAAGAGGAGAGTAAAAAAAGCTGGCTTGAAACTCAACATTAGAAAAATGAAGATCATGATATCTACTCCTATCACTTCATGGCAAATAGATGGGTAAACATTGAAACAATTACAGACTTTATTTTCTTGGGCTCATAAATCATGCCAATGGCGACTGCAGCCATGAAATTAAAAGATGCCTGCTCCTTGAAAGGAAAGCTATGATAAACCTAGCCAGCATATTAAAAAGCAGAGATATTATTTTCCCAACAAAGGTCCATATAGTCAAAGCTATGGTTTTTCCAGTAGTCATGTATGGATGTGAGAGTTGGACCATAAAGAAATCTGAGCATCAAAGAATTAATGCTTTTGAATTGTGGTGTTGGAGAAGACGAGAATCCCTTCGACTGCAGGGAGATCAATCCTGTCCATCCTAAAGGAAATCAGTCTTGAATATTCACTGGAAGGACTGATGCTAAAGCTGAAGCTCCAGTACTTTGGCCTCCTGATGTGAAGAGCTGACACACTGAAAAAGACCCTGATGCTGGGACATATTGAAGGTAGGATAAGGGGACGACAGAGAACAACATCGTTGTGTGGTTATCACTGACCCAATGGACATGAGTTTAAGCAAACTCAAGGAGATGGTGAAAGTCAGGGAAGCCTGGCATGCTACAGTCCATGGGATTGCAAAGAATCAGACACAACTGAGTGACTGAACAACAACAGAAGCTAGGAACTATAAATTGTAAATCAACTATGCATGCATGCTTGCTAAGTTGCTTCAGTAGTGTCTGACTCTGCAACCCTATGGACTGTAGCCCCCCAGGCCCCTTTGTCCATGGGATTCTTCAGTCAAGTACACTGGAGTGGGATGTCATGCCCTCCTCCAGGGGATCTACCCTACTCAGGGAGCAAACCCACGTCTCTTATGTTTCCTGTATTGGTAGGCAGGTTCTGTACCACTAGCACCACCTGGGAAGCCCAAATCAACTAAACTTCAATTTAAAAAAAGAAAAAGAAAAGCAGAAGTTACAAGGTAGAAATTTCTAAACACAAAGAAAATAATGGAAGCATAACTAAAATAACCTAAATATGGTTAAAGGAGATGAATACAGGTACAGCACTGACAAATGGGCAGACTGGAATAATCTGTTTTATATGTCAAATAAGCTGAACTATAGTTCTCATAGCTGTGAAGGTATTTTGTAGATATGAAGAAAGTCCATAGTCAGCCAATTCTAAGTAATATAAATTATCCTGAAAAATTTGGATGGACCTATTTTAATCAGTTTAATGGCCTTAAGAGCAGAATAGAGGCTTCCGAGAAGAAGAAATCACCCCCAAGAACTGCAGTTTCAGCTCCTGCCCTATATTCCGCCCACCCCTCCTGACTGCCTGCCCTGTGGACCGCAGACTTGTCAGACCAATTCTCTCAATCATATATATCATTTTGTGGTAAGAAATCTCTCAATATCTACCTCCTCCTGGTTCTGTTTCTCTGCTGGGACTTTGCCTGACTGATTCCAACTTTGTTTCTTATCATTATTCCTCTAACCCCAACTTATGTGGATCACTGTCTTTCACCCTGTATTCTAACCATGACCCACTTCCTCTGCTATACAGATCACACAAAGAGACCAGGTTTTGCTCAAATGCAGCACCACCGAGCTCTCCCTCTCTTCCTGTCTCATCTTGTCCTGCATGCCTTGTGCCTGTATTTCTGTCTTCAAGTTTATTCAGCTTATTCTTTGATCCTATACAATCTTGAATTATTTTTGAGTGGATAATAGAATTTTCCTCTCCCATCCACCATTGTTGCTAGTTTTAAAGATCTTGAGAACAAAAATAGAATCTTCAGGTTGCTTTAGTATAATTCTGGTGGACCCAAAGTAGATACTTATTTACACATGCCTGATGTAAACATATATTGTGTGGAAGGGTGATCTGAAAAGAGGGGAGATTTACTCATGATAAATGAAAATAAGCATCCCAAATAAATCTCAACGTAACAGCAGCCAGAATAGATTGTAGAATCATCCATGTTTACTAACTTGGAGACCAATTGCAATGATTATACTGTGAGAATGAAAAGTGTACATATATTGGGTCAGTATATGTAGACTTAGTTGTGTCCAACTCTTTGTGATCCCATGGACTCACCAGGCTTCTCTGCCCATGGGATTCTCCAAGCAAGAATACTGGAATGGGTTGCCATTTCCTTCTCCAATACATATATTAATTATATACAATTATATAACTAAGTTAAAGCACATTCTTGCTTTGATTATTACCTAAGTACCTCCTGGAATCCAGTGATTTCAAGAACTGTGATGCCATCAACATTCTACTTTATTCCAGGCAACTGAGAAAATGATCGTATGTCCTATTCTTTGGGGGACTTGTACAAACTGTGCAAGGAGACCTTACCTGGCAGGCTGTCTATGATAGGGTCATTGCAGATACAACAAAGACTAACTATAGAATGCTAGAAGAAGGTAGATTGCATCTTCTAATAGAAACCTTCTAGCCATCAGAGAAGCAAGATGTATTAATTAACCTGTTTCTAAAGCATCAACTTGAGGAAGAATGCACATAACATATGAAAATGACTTGTACTAAAAGGTCCCTTCTAAACAGAAATCAGTATTTGTTACCAATCTAAAATTTATCAATAAAAGACCCGAAAAAGAAGAAATGTAAAGGATTGATGAAGCAGAATAAATAAACTGTGTCTTACTTACATAGGCACCACAATAGATGCTCTAGATGTAATCTCTTACTTCATCATCAAAAATTCCTAAGACACTAATGATATTATTTTTCCACTTAGAAATGAGAAATCAAGGTTCAGAGAAGTTGATTAATTTTTCCCAGGTTACTCAGTGAATCATTGCTAGAACATAGGACTGAACTCAAGCCAGACTAATTTTCAAAATCAATTTTCTTTTCATACACCTCCATACAAAATATTTAAACACATTTATTTTCTACTTCTTTTCACAATCCCCTAGGGATGTTGTTATTAAGATGTTATTAAGAAGAGGTGGCAAGAATACACAGAAAGTGAAAGTGAAAGAAAGTGAAGTTGCTCAGTCATGTCTGACTCTTTGCGACCCTGTGGACTATAGCCTACCAGGCTCCTCCATCCGTGGGATTCTCCAGGCAAGAGTACTGGAGTGGGTTGCCATTTCCTTCTCCAGGAGATCTTCCCAACCCAGGGATCAAACCCAGGTCTGTCGCATTACAGGCAGATGCTTTACCATCTGAGCCACCAGGGAAAAACTGTACAAAATAAGATTTTCATGACCCAGATAATCACGATGGTGTGATCACTCACCTAGAACCAGACATCCTGGAATGTGAAGTCAAGTGGGCCTTAGGAAGCATCATTATGAACAAAGGTAGTGGAGGTGATGGAATTCCAGTTGAACTATTCCAAATCCTGAAAGATGATGCTGTGAAAGTGCTGCACTCAATATGCCAGCAAATTTGGAAAACTCAGCAGTGGTCACAAGACTGCAAAAAGTCAGTTTTCATTCCAATCCCAAAGAAAGGCAATACCACAGAATGCTCAAACTACCGCACAATTGCACTCATCTCACATGCAATGAAGTAATGCTCAAAATTCTCCAAGTCAGGCTTCAGCAACACATGAACCATGAACTTCCAGATGTTCAAGCTGGTTTTAGAAAAGGCAGAGGAACCAGAGATCAAATTGCCAACATCTGCTGGATCATGGAAAAAGCAAAAGAGTTCCAGAAAAACCTCTATTTCTGCTTTATTGATTATGCCAAAGCCTTTGACTTTGTGAATCACAATAAACTGTGGAAAATTCTGAAAGAAATGGGAATACCAGGCCACCTGACTTACCTCTTCAGAAACTTGTATGCAGGTCAGGAAGTAATAACTAGAATTGGACATGGAACAACAGACTGGTTCCAAATAGGAAAAGGAGTACGTCAAGGCTGTATATTGTCACCCTGCTTATTTAACTTCTATGCAGAGTACATCATGAGAAATGCTGGGCTGGAAGAAGCTCAATCTGGAATCAAGATTGCCAGGAGAAATATCAATAACCTCAGATATGCAGATGACACCACCCTTGTGGCAGAAAGTGAAGAAAGAACTAAAGAGTCTCTTGATGAAAGTGAAAGAGGAGAGTGAAAAAGTTGGCCTAAAGCTCAACATTCAGAAAAATAAGAACAACATGACATTTGGTCCCATCACTTCATGGCAAATAGACGGGGAAACAGTGGCTGATTTTATTTTTCTGGACTCCAAAATCACTGCAGATGGTGATTGCAGCCATGAAATTAAAAGACACTTACACCGTGGAAGGAAAGTTATGACCAACCTAAATAAAGAGCACATTAAAAAGCAGAGATGTTACTTGGTCAACAAAGTTCTGTCTAGTCAAGGCTATGGTTTTTGCAGTGGTCATGTACAGATGTGAGAGTTGGACTATAAAGAAAGCTTTATAAAGAGCACTGAAGAAATGATGCTTTTGAACTGTGGTGTTGGAGAAGACTCTTAAGAGTCCCTTGGACTGCAAAGAGATCCAACCAATCCATCCTAAAGGAGATCAGTCCTGGGTGTTCTTTGGAGGAACTGATGTTGAAGCTGAAACTCCAATACTTTGGTCACCTGATGTGAAGAGCTGACTCATTGGAAAAGACCCTGATGCTGGGAAAGATTGAGGGCAGGAGGAGAAAGGGACAACAGAGGATAAGACGGTTGGATGGCATCACTGACTCATTGGAAATGGGTTTGGGTGGACTCTGAGAATTGGTGATGGACAGGGAGGCCTTGCATACTGGGGTTCATGGAGTCGCAAAGAGTCAGACACGAATGAACGACTGAACTGAACTGAACTGAAAGATGTTATTGGACCCAAGCCTTTTTTTTTTTTTAAGTAGAAGCATGAGAGTGTGTGTCCTTCCTCAGCCTGTGAGCACCACAGATCTCCAGTTTGCAAGTTATATTACTGTTATTTCATTGAATGCCCATTTAGACAACATGCAGCAATAAAATCAGATGTTAGCAGACAGATTCACTTGCTTCCTCTTCCAGTCATCACAGCCATGGGATCAGAGAGACAGGAGTGAGGGGATGATTGCCAAGGTTTTCATCATCATATTAGCTGCCAGCAGGAAATCTGTGCTGCCAAAAATTGACTTTGACAACTCTTTTGTTGACAGACTAATAAACTCAGTTACATGTCCTGCTATGACGATGGACAGCTTTATTTTCGTTTTATGTTTTCAACATATATTTACTTATCCAAACATTCTGTTTCAGCTAGTATCTGAAAATCACACACTATAACTGTGCTGACAGAAAGATGATTTACTGGCCAGTTTGAGAGCTAACGGGACTTGATGTGAGGATCTTTAAGAAATGTCCTTTGAATTCAAAGCAAGAGCCTCAGTTCTTCCATCCAATTAAAAAGGAAGCCTAATGGTTGCCATGAGGGTATCAGATTATTTATTGTTTTCTGCTTCCTTTCAATGCAGAAAATATGCAACTACACCTTAAGGAAGTGCCAAGTTGAAAATCAGAATTCCATTCAGTAAGCCCTTGTTTTGTGTGTGCAGTGTGCCTGACCTGGTACTTAGTCTCAGGGACACATGCATGAAAATCTAACGTGCCTGACCTCAAGGAGCCAAAGAAAGATCAAAAAGTGAATTATGGCAGCCACTTATGCACATGAAAGGTACTCAGGCAAAGTTCTGAAGCAGGATAAAGAATGATCTGGAATAAAAGTAAGGAAGAAAGTTCAGGGTCTAAAGAATGGAGTGATACTTCTATAAAATTGTACATCAACTCTACTTCAATAAAAATAAAATAACACATTTGACACACAAAAAAAGAATGGAGTGATAAACTCTACTCAATGTTCTGTGGTAACCTAAATGGGAAGGAAATTCAAAAAGAGGGGATATATGTATATGTATAACTGATTAATTTTGCTGTATAGCAAAAAATAACACAGCATTGTAAAACAACTATACTTCAGTAAAAATTAAAAAGAATCTAATGCATTTAAGGGATGAATTGTCAGTGAGTACCAACATAACTTGACCCATATGGGAATGCAAATGAAAATATTGGGGTTTAGGAGGGCGTCATGTGATGAGCAGTCATACTTACTGAACTGTGTGTGTGTTAGTCGCTCAGTAGTGTTCGACTCTTTGCAACCCCATGGACTGTAGCCCACGAGGCTCCTTTGTCCATGGGATTCTCCAGGCAAGAATACTGGAGTGCGTTGCCACTTCCTTCTCCAATTGAACTGAGAAGCAAGGATTTTCTCAATGAGATAATGTGGATAATATAGGATTTGAAGCTGAGCAGTAGTAGACTCAGAATTTCTTTTAGAAAATAAGTTACATATATGATATCATATATGAAACGAATCGCCAGTCCAGGTTCGATGCATGATACTGGATGCTTGAGGCTGGTGCACTGAGAGGACTCAGAGGGATGGTATAGGGAGGGAGGAGGGAGAGGGGTTCAGGATGGGGAACACGTGTACACCTGTGGCAGATTCATGTTGATGTATGGCAAAACAAATACAATATTGTAAATTAATTAACCTCCAATTAAAATAAATAAATTTATATTAAAAAAATTAAAAGAAAATAAGTTATAAAAAAGTGTTATTCACTCAGTCATGTCTGACTCTTTGCAACTCCATGGACTGCAGCCTTCCAGGCTCCTCTGTTGGTGGAATTCTCCAGGCAAGAGTACTGAAGTCAGTTACCATACCCTCTTCCAGGGGATTTTCCCCATACAGGGGTAGAAACCAGATCTCCTTCATTGTAGGTAGATTCTTTACTGTCTGAGCCACTAGGGAAGCCCAGGTAACAAAAATGCTAAATCAACCTTAGAATTTCACTAATAATTCATGTTTTTGAAGCATGATATAACTGGAGAACCTTTTGAAGGATACTCAAACTGACAAAGTCAGAGACAATAAGAACATCCATGTTTGAGTCCTACTCATCTTATCATTGAACATTCTTGGGCTCTCCATCCTACATTACCCTTGGGTCCTTCCTATGAATACTTGCTTTGTCCTCATCAAGGTTATCGTAGGAACAAAATGATGTAAATGTATAGGAATCTGTGAGGAAGGATTAGAATCATACTTGTCAAAGGGATTTCATGCCCATTGATTCATGAGTTTATTCCAGTTGCAATACGGGACAGAGTCTATTATTTTCCTCTGTTACAAGGCACAAGGAGGGATCAAATCAGTGAAATTACTTGCCATAGGTCACAGTGTTATTGCATTACAGAATTTTAATGGATAAAGGGATATTTCCTAAATTTTATCTCTGAATTACATATGCAAAATATGTCCACAAGATTCAAACTGAGCACACTGAGAAATCCTTTCTTTCATGACAATTTGCAAAGTCCAACCTCACTCTATTATTTAAAATAGAATTGGTAAGCTATATTAAACAATCACACTTTCTCTCATTCTCTTATTGCTCATTATTCTTATTATTCTTTAGTTGATTCATTTCAAATAATAATCACAGCAGTTCAACTCAACCACAAGCTTCAACGGAAGTAGGCAAGAGCTTGAAACATCTGAGACATTCATACCCCTCATGTTTCCATTTTTTTGCTTTTCAAGATTATAAAAGCAACAGCATGAAAGCTTACTCAGTATTGTCTAAACCATAGTCAAGAAATAGGCAAATATAATCTGAGCTAGAATATCAGAAAATGGGACAGGTGATAAAATGAAACTTTACAGTGTGATAACAAGCTATTGCGAAGTGTGACATCACACTATGGGAAGTCAACACATTTGTTCTGAGTCATACAACTGGAGCAAATCAAAACTTCTTTCATAGTGACCATGTATAACCCATGATAATCAATAGTGTACTCCTGAAGAATATAGGTTACAAGAAATATGTGATTTGCCTAAGGTCATTTATGACAGATAGTTTTCACTCAGGCCTTTTGAGCCTAGACTGGGCTTCCTTCTATGACATTTATCTCCCTATTTTAATTTCACCAATGGCAACACATGTGCCAGACTCTAATATCTGTTTATTAACCTACAATGCAAAAAGTATTCTATAGCCTTATGATTTGGTAGCATAGGAACACAAATTATTGAATGGCTTACATGGAAAATATACCAAAACTTTCACAAACATAATTTTACACATATAGTAGACACCATTTAACATGGAAATGCCAGATCCCAAATATTATGCACGATACTTTTCATCTCTTGCTTCCAATCTATATAGTAACTGTTTAAATGAGGTTTTATTGTTTTAAAGATCAAGCAACTGAGGCTGAAAAATGGTAAATAACTTGCCCAAGACTAGAAAGCTATAAATATAACATATATTTGTCTAGCTGAGACACAGATGGAAAATGTGTCATCATATATTAAGTTTAATACGTATTTATCCAGTCCAGATTACTTCTAACTCATGAGATATACCAGCACTTTCTATTTCTATGGCAATTGGTCTTTTTTTTTTTTTTTGATTGAAATACATTAAAAATAGATGTACATTTTTCCCATTCAGTGTTCAAAGTAAATATCAATGGTTTCCAAAGAAAGACAACATCAACAATTAAATTATCCCCAGTTAGTTATCTACTTTCATATTTTGGGATCTTTTGTTGCTTCTAAAGAGACAGCAATGGCACCCCACTCCAGCAGTGTTACCCGGAAAACCCCATGGATGGAGGAGCCTGGTAGGCTGCAGTCCATGGGGTCGCTAAGAGTCAGACACGACTGAGTGACTTCTTTCACTTTTCATTTTCATGCATTAGAGAAGGAAATGGCAACCCATTCCAGTGTTCTTGCCTGGAGAATCCCATGGATGGAGAAGCCTGGTAGGCTGCAGTCCATGGTGTCGCACACAGTCAAACACGACTGAAGTGACTTAGCAGCAGCAGTTGCTTCTAAAAATTTGGAATAAAGTCAATCTTGTGATTATATTTTTTTGCACATTGTCAAACCGACATAAGTATTTGAAATTAGCTTTACTGCAGCTTCAGTTAATGAGGGGAAGGGGAGGTGGAGGGAAAGATGGAGAGAAAGAGGAAGGAAAGAGCAAATAAAACAACTCACCATGGAGGAAATGACTGTGGGAAACTTAAATCATTAATGATGTGTTCAAAAGGAAGAGAATCGATCCGAGGTGAGTATTCAACCTTCATTCCTCCTCCTGTTTAAGCAGAAGTCTTCGTATCCATTTGTTTATAATCCTACCATGTTCCATAAAATATATTTAAGCATGATCTTTATTCCACTGTGCATGCTAAGTTGCTTCAGTTGTGTCTGACTCTTTTTGATCCTGTGGACCAAGGTCCTCTGTCCATGGCATTCTCCAGGCAAGAATACTGGAGTAGGTTGCCATGCCCTTCTCCAGAGGATCTTTCTGACCCAGGGATTGAACCCATGTCTCTTATGTCTCCTGTATTGGCAGGCGCGGACTCTTTACCACTAGCACCAACTGGGAAGCCCCTTTCTTCCACTTAGAGATGTTTGACTGTGATAAGGAAATGCTTTTGAACCATTTAAAACTGAGTCCAATCCCACTTCCACCAGCTTTGTGGCTTTAAGCATTAGTATACTGCTAAGTCGTTTCAGTCGTGGCCAACTCTGTGTGATCCCATAGATGGCAGCCCACCAGGCTCCTCCATCCCTGGGATTCTCCAGGCAAGAATACTGGAGTGGGTTGCCATTTCCTTCTCCAATACATGAAAGTGAAAAGGGAAAGTGAAGTTGCTCAGCCATGTCTGACTCTTAGCGACCCCATGGACTGCAGCCTACCAGGCTCCTCCTTCCATGGGCTTCTCTAGGCAAGAGTACTGGAGTGGGGTGCCATTGCCTTCTATAGATGACACTTTTTGCAAAGTGGAAAAATAGGGACACAGAGGTAGAAAACAAATGGGTAGACATCAAGGGGAAGGAAGGGGGTGGGATGAATTGGGATATTGGGGCTGACATATATACACTACCATGTATAAAATAGATAGCCAATCAGAAACTACTGTATAGCACAGGGAAAAAGAAGGTTCAGTCTGTTTGTAGGACATATATTAAGCTAACCTTAAAAATGCATTCTGATGTTCTGTAGGTGCAGACAAATGCTGTTCGATTCCACTTATATGAGGTACATATAACAGTCAAATTCATAGAGTCAGAAAATACATTGGTAGATATCAGGGGCCAGAGGGGTAGGGAGGGGGATGGGGGGTTCATATTTAATGGGTGCACAGTTTCAGTTTAGAAAAGTGAAGAATTCTAGAGATGGATATTAGTGAGAGTTGCACAACAATGTTACTGTACTTGGCATCACTGTACTGTACAGTCAAATATGGTTAAGATAGCACAATTTATATTATGCTACTTTTATCACAATCAATTTTTTAAATGTTTACATTCATTGAATCTCAGCCAGTAGGGGCCAGATATAAACAAACAAACAAAAAATGGCAATTTAGGAAGAAAAACAGTAACTAAATATTTACTCAATATGGTGGAATTAATTATGTGTGAGTGTGTGGGTACTAAAGGGGCAAAGACAAGCAGCATCTAGGAAAGATCTGGGCAGGCTTCATGCAGGAGGTAACAAAGTTGCTGGAGCAAAGAAAGCATAAGAAGAATATCTGGTCAGGAGATTGGCACATTTGAAGATCCTGTTGTTTCAAGAAGTCACAGCCCAACAAGGTCAGGGCTAAGAATGTGAAGGAGCCTCAGAGAGTGAGGCGAACTATTTAAACTGCCCAGTACAGTGCATGACACTTAAAAGAAGCTCAATGAACATTCTTTCTCTTGCCCTTAGGCTGTGCCTTTAGTGAAATTCAAACATTGTCTATGCTCATCCTTATTTCAAATCTTTCCTTTGATTCTCACTCTTGAAAAACACTCTCCTAAGACCTCTCTGCCTACCAAGTCCAGTCCTTGTGTTCAGGCCTGGTCACTCCTCCAAGCCTTTCACATCAGTTCAGTATCTTCTAATCTCCCTTTTTACAGACTAACAGGCACCTTGCAATCAGACTCAAGCACATGACTGCATATCTCCTTGAATTACTTATTTATTAACAGATAAAAAGATACTAATCCTTCCTCCTGAAGGAGAGGAAAATCATTCCAATGGCATATAATGATTTTGAATCACCTGAATCCTGACAACATTTAGACAGTTAACAAGCAACAAATTATCTTGAAAAGAGAATACTCCAACAAAGTTGATGGGACTGTAAACTGGTACAGCCACTATGCAAAACAATATGGAAGTTTTCAAAACAATGAAAAATAGAGTTGTCCAGCTATACCAAAAATGATCCAGCAATACCACTCATGGGCATATATCTGGACAAAACTCTAATTTGAAAAGATGCATGCACCCCTATGTTCATAGCAGCACTATTTACAATAGCCAAGACATAGGAACAACCTAAATGTCCACCAACAGGTGAATGGGTAAATATGTTGTATGCGTGTTCAAATGCACAGTCGTGTCTGACTCTTTTGTACTCCATGGACTGTAGACCACCAGGTCCTCTGTCCATGGGATTTCCAAGGCAAGAATACTGGAATGGGATGCCAGTTCCTTCTCCAGGGGATCTTCCCAAACCAGGGATCGAATCCGCATCCCTGGCATCTCCTGCATTGGTAGGCAGATTCTTTACCATTGGCACCACCTGGGAAGCCCAAAGAATATGTAGTACATATATACAATGGAATACTCCTCAGCCATAAAAAGAATGAAATAATGCCAATTGCAGGAACATAGATGGACTTAGAGATTACCATACTAAGTGAAGCAAACCAAAGACAAATATCATATGGTATTGTTTATATGTAGAATATTAAAAATGACACAAATGAACTAATTTACAAAACAGAAACAGATTCACAGGCATAGAAAACAAACTTAAGGTTACCAAAGGTTAAGGAAGGAGGAATATATTAGGAGTTTGGGATAAATATGCACACACTACTATACATAAGTAAACAGCAAGGTTCTACTGTATGGCACAGGGAACTATATTCCAGATGAGACTGGGCACATTCAGGGTGGTATGGCCACAGACATGAACTATATTCAATATTTTGTAATAACCTATAATGGAATAAAGAATCTTATTAAGAATCTGTGTATGTGTGTGCATGTGTAACTGAATTACTTTGCTTTATATCTAAAACTAACACAACATTGCAAATCAACCATAGTTCACTAAACAATTAGTTAAAAATAAATTTTAAAAAATGGTGTCTTTCTTTCACTTACTGTGTTTTTCTCCAATTTCTTATTTAAACATCCAGCCAGTCATTCAGCTATGACCCTTCACCATGATTAAGAAGTAATCTTGGTCACATCACTTGGATATTCTGTTTATAATCTAATCTCAGAACACTTCTCTTCTGTTTTTTAGTTTATCACTTTTCTTATTTCTCCCCTTTTCTTTCCTCGTGCTTCCCTCTTTAATTGTATCTCAGTTGTATGTCTTCTTGAGACCCTTAAAAGTCTTGGAAGTGAAGTTTTACATTGCAGGTACCAGACTTACTGACCAATGTCTAATTGACTTCATCTACTCAAAAGGTTTCAAAAACTATATACGCAGTAATTCTGATCTTCCCCTTGGATGATGTGTTTCTGGGATGTCTAGGCACTACTGTACTGGGAGCATCACTTCAGGGAAACATCATGTCCCAAACTGAACTGAAGATGGCATCTGCAGAGTCTTCCCCTCTGTCTCCACATCCTCTCTCTGTTCAAATGATCAGAAACTTTGCATTTGCCAGGCACCAGGCTAAATACTCATGGGGATTCTTTTATCTAATCCTCATGATACTTCCATGAGGTGGCTGCTAGTCTTAGCCACGTATCACAGATAAGGACATTAAAGCAAACAAAGCTCACATAACTTGCCCTAGGTTATACATCTTGTAAGTTGCAGAGACTGGATTTGACACAGGCTCTCAGGCACAGACCAACCTGGGGACTTAGTCACCACATCCTTCATTCAAAGCTGAAAGCCATCCTTCTCTCTGCTGTATTTGATTTGGTTTGTCTTCAAGTCTATTTGATCCAATTTATATATATATATATATATATATATATATATATATATATATACACTTCAAGTAAGTTCCCTTCTTTCCAGCTTGTTCTCACTCTCATTATTTGCTGCTCACACAATTGCAAATAGCATTGTATTTCTCCTTTGCACCAAACACATACCTGCCTTGTACTTTGACACCCAGCATGAAGTTGTCTTCCAACTTCAGTACTTGCTCTACAATATCATCACAGTTAGAGTCCCAAAAAGAAACTGATAAGTAAAACAACAACAAAATAATTATTAGCAAGTTAATTCTCAGTATGAAAACAAAACCAAAATACCATGGCTGGCTTCAAGGTGCTCAACAGAGAATCAAGCTCCTTTTCAGTGAATCACCTATCTTCTCTTCTGTCTGCAAATCCTACCTCTCTCTTCCTCCGTTTCACCCTAGATTCCAGCTGCGCTAAGCATCTCATCATCCCTCTGCTGCATGAACTTTCATGTATCTCTCTGTCTCTTTAACTTATCCTTTTTCTTTCTCATCCTTCAAGTTTCTGCTTGTGTCAATTATTGTGAAAACTTTCTCACCTCCCCCAGAAAGGGACAGTACCCTCACCCTAGTAACTCCCCATTACTGTGTGCACCTATCTAATTTATCTACCTGTGTGTACAGCAAACAGCAGATATCTATGATGTGTCACAGATTAGACAAAAAATTGGCGACATAGAGAAGATTCAGGCACTATCCTGTCCTTATGGAGTTTCCATTTAATGTCACACCAAATTATCTTTTTTTTCTGTTTAACTGTCTGTCTCAGCAATTACATAACATGCCCTTCATATCACAAATTCTTTGGATATGGTTAGTATAATATAAGCAAGACACAGTTCTTCCCTAAAGCAGATTATTATCACTGGAGAGGAGTTAATAAGAATAAAATTGTGACACTGAAGGTGGTGGTTAGTGTCATAAAATGAAGCAGGGTGTGGACTCAATGATTCATTACTGTTTTTGTTTTCTTTTTCTTCTATGTTACATATCTAGTTACATCTTGGAACACTTGCTGTTGGCATTCAGAGTCAAGCATGGAGATGAAATTTCTTTAGATCTTCTTAGAAAACACGAAGAATACTAGAATATGAGTTGATCTAAGCTAAGAGATATAAGTCCTGCTTGTAAGTAAAACTCCTATTAGTAGAATCCCCTACCCTCTTCCAACCTTTTGTTTCAACTATGAAATATCATGTAGTGAGAGGGCCATTTAGCTACTGCTAAAACAGCTAAAGTGTTATCCCTCTGTAATGACTACCTTAGAGGTTGAGAGCCAGATGACTTGATATGCTCCCAATCAATACCTGGCTATTGATTGCCCAAAGGGAGAGGCACTACATCAAGCTTGGGAGAGCAAGAAAGCTGACATCCTCTTGCCAAGCTGAAAAGTGAATACTAGAGGTATTGTTAAGATGTCAGAGAGGCTACGCTGTGAAACAGTATTAGCAAAGGCCGAGAAAGGGTGAAGAGATCCTGCAAAGGGGCCATGTGAATGTGATCAGACAGAAGTGCTGAGAAGATCGAGGATTGCCCCACTCATTAGGCAACATATGGAAGATGAGAAGTTAAGTACTTGGATCATTTACTGAGTCCACTTAATATAAGAGTAATTGTCCATTGCGTGGTTACTGACATCAGATGTGTTTTCATAAGGTACTTATTGTTGAATGGTTAAATACAATTCTGTGGGAGCAATCTTATTCCTATTGTAATTCACCTAAAAACTCTTTTTCTTCCATCTAGGATTCATCATGAGAGTCAATAATAATTTCCATTTCAGGATACAAATATTTTAGTAAAAACACAAGCAAAATGGTTTATAACATAGTAAAAAATTCTGGCTTAGAAGATGAAATAAGATATCTCAAAAATACTGGTCAGAGTATAAACTGTAGCAAGATTTTAGGAAAACAAGTTAAAATATGAATCAAGACCTTTAAAATGATTCATCATCTTTGACTCAAGAATGCCATTCCTATGCCAGTTCAAGAAAACAAACAAACAAACAAAAACATGTGAGGTTAAAATTTATTTAGGCTCAAAGAAGCCCACTGTGAGGTTGGTTATAATAATAAATATTTGGAAATAATACAGGGCTAATCATCCTCCACCCCCAAAAAAGATTAAAATGGTTGAATAAAAACAAAGTCATTAAATAGGCTATTTATTATATAGTCATTAAAGTGGTTATTTATAGATACTTCAATAACATGTGAAAAGCTTTGGTAATAACGGAAGTGATCTCAGATTTCCCCTAGGGGAAAGTGCTTTATAGGAACACCATTTGGGCTTTAGCAAAGAATGAAAAGAGCTATTTATTTTCCCTTTCTTGAGCCAGCAAATAAATGTGTTATCCAAATCACAGTTTATATATATATTCTACCCTCACATCTTGGCTCTTGCCAATTTGCTTTTAATAGGCTTCCCTCATCTTTGTATTTAGTTTAATTTGAGCTGTCTTTCAAGTGCTAACTTATCCTCCTTCCTTCCAGGATGATTTCATTATTATTCTAGAACACAAAACTGTTCTCACCTCTAAGTCTTCTAGAACTGAATTTTCTGTTTGGTATCATGATATTCTACTGGGTGTCAAGCAATACGAAGGATATCATGAATGTTCCATCACTAAGTTCATATAAAGAGGTTTTCAAAATGTCTTATTGTTTGAGAACAGAAGTAAGATATAGGATTTATCTTACATCCCAGTCTGATTCCCTCCATTGCAGTTCCAGCTCCTTCATTTGCTATAAATAGTTATGGTACCTTGAGTGACACTTTTGGGCTTCAGCATGCTCATCTATAAAATGAAAAGAATAATAATATCCATCTCCCTTTATTGTTACATTGTAGATTGATCTATGTATTAAGCTCCCATAACCAAACTTCATTTTAATCTTAACTTGGATACATAATATATCATGACAGACCTACATTAATACATTGAGTACTCAGTAATTTGGCTTCAATTACACAACATTCTAAACTTGGACATTTTAGAAAACCAGTAACTGTGGTAACTGTCTCTGATGACTGGAAGATCTGATCAGTGGGTGGGTTGCCAAGACTTAATCTGGACTGAACGCATTTGAGTCAGTTCTGATGAGGTGGATGAACCTAGAACCCATTATACAGAGTGAAGTGAGTCAGAAAGAGAAAGATAAATATTGTATTCTAACATATATATACAGAATCTAGAAGAAGGGTACTTAAGAACTCATTTATAATGCACCACTGGAGAAACAGACATAGAGAATAGAATTATGGACCTGGAGAGAGGGGAGGAGAGGATAAGTCTAGGGAAAGAGTAACACGGAAACTTACATTACCATATGTAAAAGAGAGAGCCAACGGGAATTTGCTGTATGGCTTAGGAAACTCAAACAGGGACTCTGTATCAACTCTAAAGGATTGGGATGGGGAGGGAGATGGGAGGGAGGTTAAAAAAGGAGGGGATATATGTATCAGATCAGATAAAATCAGTCGCTCAGTTGTGTCCGACTCTACGTGACCCCATGAATTGCAGCACGCCAGGCCTCCCTGTCCATCACCAACTCCTGGAGCTCACTGAGACTCACATCCATTGAGTCAGTGATGCCATCCAGCCATCTCATCCTCTGCTGTCCCCTTCTCCTCTTGCCCTCAATCCCTCCCAGCATCAGAGTCTTCTCCAATGAGTCAACTCTGCGCATGAAGTGGCCAAAGTACTGGAGTTTCAGCTTTAGCATCATTCCTTCCAAAGAAATTCCAGGGCTGATCTCCTTCAGAATGGACTGGTTGGATCTCCATGCAGTCCAAGGGACTCTCAAGAGTCTTCTCCAACACCACAGTTCAAAAGCATCAATTCTTCGGTGCTCAGCCTTCACAGTCCAGCTCTCATAGACATACATGACCACAGGAAAAACCATAGCCTTGACTAGACGAACCTTTGTTGGCAAAGTAATGTCTCTGCTTTTGAATATGCTATCTAGGTTGGTCATAACCTTCCTTTCAATGAGCAAGCGTCTTTTAATTTCATGGCTGCAGTCACCATCTGTAGTGATTTTGGAGCCCAGAAAAATAAACTCTGACACTGTTTCCACTGTTTCCCCATCTATTTCCCATGAAGTGATGGGATCGGATGCCATGATCTTAGTTTTCTGAATGTTGAGCTTTAAGCCAACTTTTTCACTATCAACTTTCACTTTCATCAAAAGGCTTTTTAGTTCTTCTTCACTTTCTGCCATAAGGGTGTTGTCATCTGCATATCTGAGGTTATTGATATTTCTCCCAGCAATCTTGATTCCAGCTTGTGTTTCTTCTAGCCCAGCGTTTCTCATGATGTACTCTGCATATAAGTTAAACAAACAGGTTGACAATAGACAGCCTTGATGTACTCCTTTTCCTATTTGGAACCAGTCTGTTGTTCCATGTCCAGTTCTAACTGTTGCTTCCTGACCTGCATACAAATTTCTCAAGAGGCAGATCAGGTGGTCTGGTACTCCCATCTCTTTCAGAATTTTCCACAGTTTATTGTGATCCACACAGTCAAAGGCTTTGGCATAGTCAGAAGGCAATGGCACCCCACTCCAGAACTCTTGCCTGGAGGACCCCACAGACGGAGGACCCCCGTGGGCTGAAGTCCATGGGATCGCTAAGAGTCGGATATGACTGAGCAAATTCACTTTCTCTTTTCACTTTCATGCATTGGAGAAGGAAATGGCAACCCACTCCAGTGTTCTTGCCTGGAGAATCCCAGGGACAGGGAAGCCTGGTGGGCTGCCGTCTGTGGGGACACACAGAGTCGGACACGACTGAAGTGACTTAGCATAGCATAGCATAGCATAAAGCAGAAATAGATGTTTTTCTGGAACTCTCTTGCTTTTTCCATGATCCAGCGGATGTTGGCAATTTGATCTCTGGTTCCTCTGCCTTTTCTAAAACCAGCTTGAACATCAGGAAGTTCACGGTTCACATATTGCTGAAGCCTGGCTTGGAGAATTTTGAGCATTACTTTACTAGCGTGTGAGGTGAGTGTAACTGTACGATAGTTTGAGCATTCTTTGGCATTGCCTTTCTTCGGGATTGGAATGAAAACTGACCTTTTACAGTCCTGTGGCCACTGCTGAGTTTTCCAAATTTGCTGGCATATTGAGTGCAGTACTTTCACAGCATCATCTTTCAGGATTTGGAATAGGTAAACTGAAATTCCATCCATGAATCAAGGCAAATTGGAAGTTGTCAAACAAGAGATGGCCAGAGTGAATGTCGACATTCTAGGACTCAGTGAACTCAAATGGACTGGAATGGGTGAATTTAACTCAGATGACCATTATATCTACTACTGTGGGCAGGAATCCCTCAGAAGTAATGGAGTGGCCATCATGGTCAACAAAAGAGTCCAAAATGCAGTACTTGAATGCAATCTCAAAAACGACAGAATGATCTCTGTTCGTTTCCAAGGCAAACCATTCAATGTCACAGTAATCCAAGTCTATGCCCCAACCAGTAACGCTGAAGAAACTGAAGTTGAACGGTTCTATGAAGACCTACAAGACCTTTTAGAACTAACACCCAAACAAGATGTCCATTTCATTATAGGGGACTGGAATGCAAAAGTAGGAAGTCAAGAAACACCTGGAGTAACAGGCAAATTTGGCCTTGGAATACGGAATGAAGCAAGGCAAAGACTAATCGAGTTTTGCCAAGAAAATTCACTAGTCATAACAAACACCCTCTTCCAACAACACAAGAGAAGACTCTATACATGGACATCACCAGATGGTCAACACCGAAATCAGATCGATTATATTCTTTGCAGCCAAAGATGGAGAAGCTGTATACAGTCAGGAAAAACAAGCCCAGGAGCTGACTGTGGCTCAGACCATGAACTCCTTATTGCCAAATTCAGACTGAAATTGAAGAAAGTAGGGAAAACCACTAGACCATTCAGGTATGACCTAAATCAAATCCCTTATGATTATACAGTGGAAGTGAGAAATAGATTTAAGGGCCTAGATCTGATAGATAGAGTGCCTGATGAACTATGGAATGAGGTTCATGACATTGTACAGGAGACAGGGACCAAAGACCATCCCCATGGAAAAGAAATGCAAAAAAGCAAAATGGCTGTCTGGAGAGGCCTACAAAATAGCTGTGAAAAGAGGAGAAGCAAAAAGCAAAGGGGAAAAGGAAAGATATAAACATCCGAATGCAGAGTTCCAAAGAATAGCAAGAAGAGATAAGAAAGCCTTCTTCAGCAATCAATGCAAAGAAATAGAGGAAAACAACAGAATGGGAAAGACTAGGGATCTCTTCAAGAAAATCAGAGATACCAAAGGAACATTTCATGCAAAGATGGGCTCGATAAAGGACAGATATAGTATGGACCTAACAGAAACAGAAGATATTAAGAAGAGGTGGCAAGAATACACATAAGAACTGTACAAAAAAGATCTTCATGACCAAGATAATCACGATGGTGTGATCACTCACCTAGAGCCAGACATCCTGGAATGTGAAGTCAAGTGGATATGTGTATACCTATGGCTTACTCCTTGCAAGGAAAGTTATGACCAACCTAGATAGCATATTCAAAAGCAGAGACATTACTTTGCCAACAAAGTTTCGCCTAGTCAAGGCTATGGTCTTTCCTGTGGTCATTTATGGATATGAGAGCTGGACTGTGAAGAAGGCTGAGCACCGAAGAATTGATGCTTTTGAACTGTGGTGTTGGAGAAGACTCTTGAGAGTCCCTTGGACTGCAAGGAGATCCAACCAGTCCATTCTGAAGGAGATCAGCCCTGGGATTTCTTTGGAAGGATGCTAAAGCTGAAACTCCAGTATTTTGGCCACCTCATGCGCAGAGTTGACTCATTGGAGAAGACTCTGATGCTGGGAGGGATTGGGGGCAGGAGGAGAAGGGGACGACAGAGGATGAGATGGCTGGATGGCATCACTGACTCGATGGATGTGAGTCTGAGTGACCTCCGGGAGTTGGTGATGGACAGAGAGGCCTGGCGTGCTGCGATTCATGGTGTCACAAAGAGTCGGACATGACTGAGTGACTGATCAGATCTGATGGCTTATTCATGTTTGACAGAAAACAACAAAATTCTTCAAAGCAATTATGCTTCAGTAAAAAATAAATTAAAAAAAAATCTGGACTGAAAATACTATGTCATCTCCAGTCATCCTTCTGGTGAATAGTATACAACTCTGGGGATAAAACTGTTAACCAAAACAACTTACAGAGATAGTAATGTTTAATGTCAGTTTATTGGACAAATGTTGATCTCACATTTTCTCCTCCTATGGGGACCCTATCATAGATGGGAAAGGACATGTCCTTTACTTATCAACTCTTCCTAAGCAGGAAGTTTTGAACAATGTGTGTTTAAAAAGTCACAAAACTTGCATACCCAAGTTCTTTATGTTTCATCAGATGAAGAGGAAAGAAAATTGAAATGGAATCATGACATATCTACTTGTAATACTATGCCTACTATGCTTAAAGACTTTGAGAATTCCCATTATACCATTCTTTACAGTTCATCATGCCTTTCATTAAGCCAGACCCCTCTGTTAGCTACAAAGCTAGACAGAAAGAAGCAAATTCTCTCTGTCTAAGTCAGCAATAATTGTTCACATTTACTAGGATGCACCAAGAATGAGGAAACCAAACTAATCCTGAAGAGAATAAAAAGACAAAACACCAGTAGTCAAGAAATTATGCTTTTAATATCATCATAAGTGTTATAAAAATGTGAAGGTCCTTCATCACATTTCAGAACATTTCAAAAATGTTCTGATTATGCATGACTGTTTCAAGAAAATAAACCCCTGTTGAGCAAGGACATTACCATTTCCATAAGAGCAGGGTTGTGAAGTTGTTTGTTTTGTGCTTACCTGTCTTCTGTACTTTACCAGCTCTCATTTCTGATCCCCCTCATTAAAAGCACATGCTTTATGAAGACGGAAACGCATGGCTTGATTTACTCAATCAACTCAAATCTGACTCAAAATAGTGCTTCTCACACATTTGGAGGAGGAAGAGGGATTAGTCAGAGGAGGAAAGTTCTTAAATTGCACAGATATCCAAAGTATGTGTGCCAAACCTCACAGCCACCCAGGCACCTCTCATCTGCCCTGGCTGGGTGCCCAGAGGGAAAGAATGGGTTTAATAGTATTGCAGCCAATGGTCTAGACATTGAGCAGTGTTACAGAAAGGAAGATTGGAAGGTGTTTAAAATAAGGAATGGTATTTTTAAGGCTTGATATGTTCAGTTTCCTGCTCATCAACTTTGACAGTGTTCCTTTGAAAATCCGAACTTCACTTCCACCGACTTTCAAGTTCACACTACTTTTATAAAGTTGGAGATCTATTTTTAGCCTGGTAGATGTATAAATTTAAAGGAGGAGAATATCTGTAGAGATGGACTTAACAAAATATTGCTGAAAGTGAATAGAATAACCTTTAAAAATCTTAGGAATCTTATCCTGTGACTTGGCAGATATTTGGATAGTTTTGACTTAAATCTTCAGTCTTATTTCATCTCAGTATTAACTTGACGGCCATTCGTTTGCCTCTGAGTTTCTTACAGCAGCACTTCAGTACAAACTGCACAGTCTTGTATATGTCCTATAACGTATCTGTACAATTACCGTCTTTTATTTAAGGATACATTCTGGAACCAGACTCAACATTTATAGATTTGATATTTATTGAGAATCTTAAATAAAATCTTGCAATTTTAACCTTAAAATGGTCTCCAAGATCTTGGTGCACACCGGTTGCGTCTAACTCTTTGCGACCCCATGGACTGTAGCTCACCAGGCTTCTCTGTCCATGGAATTTTTCAGGCAAGAATACTAGAGTGTGGTGCCATTTCCTACTCCAGGGGATCTTGCTGACCCAGGGATCAAACCCACCTCTCTTGCATCTCTTGCATTGGCAGGCAGATTCTTAACTACTGAGTCATCAGAGAAGCCTCTATACTACACTTAATCTTAGCCAAAAGGCTGAGAAGGAATTTGGTTAGCTTTCCTTTATAGGATCCATGAGAAAACTGAGCTCTGGAGTGTCAAAATTGTCTTCTTGTTCAAGTGCAAGAGCTTGGTCAAATTTAAATCTAATCTCTGTCAGTCTAGTGTTCACTATTCCAAATATCTAAATAGAAAGTTTTAAGAAATTTATATCATTATAAATCCAGGCAGTGTTTTTCTCTTTCACAGGCAACTAATAGCAATAACATCATCCCGCAATGGCCATTGGGCTACTTCTTCTCTGATGTGCTTAGACTCCTCTATGACCATCATTGGTGAATAGTCAATTTCAAGGTATAAAAGAGGCTATACAAAGACTCAGGGGTCTTAAAGGATGAGAGCACCAATGCTGTTCATCCTGGACCAGACCCAGCTGGAAATTATCTTTCCCTTTCTGCATTCTGTGTGCCATCCCAGGAAAAGTGGAGACTTAAGAAACACCAGTGAGATCAGGCCCTGAGGGATAGTCTCCTTATAGTCCTGAGAATAGCTACAACCTTGGCTTGGCTCTTACATTAGAAGGCCCTTCTTACTATAAGGCCCTTTTCCTATGCTTCTACCTTCTAAGTCCATTTCTAAGTCCATATTTTCTGTGAAGTCTCCTACAACTGTAGCCAGCACTTTCTAGTCATGCATGCATACTCAGTCATGTCCAACTCTTTGTAACCCCATGCACTGTTGCCTGCCAGGGTCCTCTGTCCATAGAATTTTCCCCACAAGAATACAGAAGAGGGTTGCCATTTCCTCTTCCAGGGCGTCTTTCCCACCCAGGGATCAAATCTGCAATTCCTATATCTTCTTCATTGGCAGGCAGATTCTTTGCCACTGAGCCACCAGGGAATTCCCCTTCCAATCATATATTTGTCAATTAAACTTCAGTTCATGTCATACAGCTTACAAACAATCCTCCAAATGTCAAACCTTCTCTATTTCAAGATGTGTTTTGTATCATAACCCTGATGAGAATATAAAATTATGGGAATCAGGACTCATGTTCTTCCTTTACTTTTTCCTCCTCACTCATTATTTGTGTGCTCCAATCTCCTCAATTTCTGCTTCTTTTCCTGATACTTACTGTCAGCATTCTCCAGCTATCTCCAAATAATTGCAGATTCCATTCTTTTTTCTTGTCTACCACATCCCTACTACAGGATCAGCTCAAACCTTCCATCTGAAGCCTCTCTATCATGGGCATGCAGACAGTGTCAGTACTTCATAATCTGCGAGTTCTATTGCCTCAGATCCCATGGTTAGATGAGACCTCTTTCCCTCTTGACATTAGGTACCCACATGACTTTGCTTGGCCAATGGAATATGAGTAGAAGTAATGTTTGGCACTCCCAGGTAGAAGCTTTTTTTTTCTTTTTAATCTTTGGCCACACCATGTGGCTGTAAGATCATAATCCCAGGGATCAAACCAGCACCCCTTCAGTGAAACCATGGAGTCTTAATCACTAAACTGCCAGGGAAGTCCCAGGTAAAAGCTTTTAAAAGCACATGTTTTCTTGGGCTTCCTTCTTCCTGCCATAGCAGTATTCCAGATGATGAAGTCTCTGTCAGCCTCCCAGAAGGAGAACGCCTTCGGAGGAGTTGGTCCCCCGTATACCTGTGCTATGTAGGTAACATAGGCATGACTCAGCTGCTTATTACTTAGGCCACTGAGATGCAGGTTCCTTATTGTACAACCTAATTTAGCCCATTTAGACAATGCAGTTGACTTCATAGCTCACCTTTATATCCCTACAGGATCTTGATTTATCTCGGGGTCAACAATTACCCCACTTTCTGTCTGTCTTCATGGTAAACCTTGAGCTCTAGAATGACATGGCTTTGTACCAGTGCATCCTCTGTGCTCCCGACAGTGCATGGCATAGAGTAGCCTCTCAAGAAACACACAATGAATGAAGGAATAAAAAGTGCCCACCCTATGTGGAATATTCTGACACTATCCCTGGCATTCCTGGATTTTTGCCCTAGAATGGGGAATCTGGGAATTTTGCAGTAGAATCTGTGGGGAATCATGAGTCTACTCACAGTTATGGCAGGTGGCACCTATGTAACCCGTGTCAGTGCAGTTACAGGAGAAGGTTGTCCAGGACTGGGAGCAGCTTCCTCCATGCTCACAGTAGTTTGGCAAGCACCTAGTGAGAGATGGAGCAAAATCAAGTTAAATAAACCAAATCAATGGAAATAAGGCGGGAGCGGGGGTGTCTTACATTCAACTAAATGAGTTAATGATAAGAGTCAGTCGGCTACACTACTATACCTAAGTGAGACTTGAATATGTGAGCATAAGACAACAATTTCACCACAGAGGTGGGGTCTTTTACAGTGCCTGGTTCTACCGGCCAAAGGAAGGCTCAGAGCTGATTTAGGCAATTAAATGAAGCATTTCAACATCGGGGCACATTTTCATTGACTTAAAGTTAATTTGAAATAGTCAGAATTTGTAAGGTTTTTAATTTGCCATAGAATAAAATGGACAAAGAGTGTAATTTTGCATTTTGGAAAGGTTTTACATTTTTAAAGGGGAGAAAGGGGCAGATAATTGAGGTCATAATCCTCCTGCTTCTCTTTTGGGTGACAGACAGAAATCTATTTTAAAATACTCATGAAATTTGAATAGATGCTACATGTTCAGTTAATATACAAGGAAACTATAATTACTAAAAGAGCCAATAACACCCTTAAAATGAGGCCTTAACTACTTGTATTGAAAATAGTATGATCATTTTGAAAAATATTTTCACCATACACTTTAAAAACTTTCTGAAACACTCATGTAATTTGACCCAGCAATCACACTCAGATGACTCTTTCTTAAGGATGTATTTAAAACTATAAAAACTATATGTACTAATTACATCCTTAAGAAAGAGCCAAAACTATAAAAACTATATGTACTAATTATATCCTTAAGAAAGAGCCATCTGAGTGTGATTGCTGGGTCAAATTACATGAGTGTTTCAGAAAGTTTTTAAAGTGTATGGTGAAAATATTTTTCAAAATGATCATACTATTTTCAAGAATTGAAAGAGACACGTGTACCCCAATGTTCATAGCAGCACTGTTTACAATAGCCAGAACGTGGAAGCAACCTAGATGTCCATCCACAGATGAATGGATAAGCAAGCTGTGGTACATATACACAATGGAGTATTACTCAGCCATTAAAAAGAATACATTTGAATCAGTTCTAATGACGTGGATGGAACTGGAGCCTATTATACAGAGTGAAGTAAGCCAGAAGGAAAAACACAAATACAGTATACTAACGCATATATGTGGAATTTAGAAAGATGGTAACAATAACCCTGTTTACGAGACAGCAAAAGAGACACTGATGTATAGAACAGACTTTTGGACTCTGGGACCGGGAGAGAGAGGGATGATTTGGGAGAATAGCATTGAAATATGTATAATATTATATCTGAAACGAGTCATCAGTCCAGGTACGATGCCCGATAACAAATGCCTGGGGCTGGAGCACTGGGACAAGGAGGGATGGTGTGGGGAGGGGAGAGGGAGGAGGATTCAGGATGGGGAACACGTGTATACCGGCGGCAGATCCATCTTGATGTATTGTAAAAGCAATACAATATTGTAAAGTTAAGCAAAATTAAAAAAAATAAAATAAAAATAAACCACATAATATGCCCAGTAAAAAAAAAAAAAAAAAAAGTGACATAATTTGTAATGCTTACTATCTGTAAATGGTTTTATAAGTGAAATCATGAAATTTTAATAAAATTATTGTGTGTTAATAAAAAAAAAACTATATGTACTAATTGTCATTATTCACAATGATGCTATGATGAATCCCTGTACTTTTCCTACATAAGATTTCTTAGGAAAGTTGTCATAATTAATATTAACAGGCTATCAAAAAGTCACTACAAATGAAATTAGCAGAAGGATTATAACAGACTGGGACTGAACTAAGTAGAAATTCAAGATATGAAGCACAGCCACAGTGAAATAAAACAAACACTTTATATTGAAAAAATAACTAGAAGGACAAATGTTAAGTGCCATTTGGTTAATGGGAGTGAAGGCAAAATTCATTCCATCTGGACAAAGACCCAGCTCAGCCGTTTATACATGGTGTCTATAGGTAATTCTCTTCAACTCTTACATACATATTTTAAATTCTCTACACTGCAGCTACTGTTGCTATTGAAAAATTAACTGGCAAGTTTTCAACATGTGTAATAAACAAAATTAAAAGTAAAAGCCATGATAAACACTGAAATGTTTGAAAACAATCTTTATGGGAAGAGTAAAGTCTCACAAATTTCACCAGGGACAGGACACAAAAGGTGAAATTACAGAAATGGTATAATACAACAAAAGGACTCATTATGGAGCATCTAAGAATGTGGGGCAAGAAAAATTAGGATGATTTACCCTAAATGTCTTACGTAAGTACAAAAACTTCCAGCAATGATTACTTGAAAGCCCAGAAACTAATATTCCTGCCTATGTTCAGACATATTATTAGAAATTTTATGCTCATTACAGCAAACACACAATTGTGCCAATAGGGCTTATGTTTGGGAAAAGCTTATTGATAACTCCATAGTATCCAGCCATGGCTTAGAAACAGAGGAAAAAAAGGGAGGGAACAGGATGCAGTAATTTTGCTCTAGAACATGATCACAAAATCCAACCAATCAACAAATAAACCAAAAAACAGGCCCTTCCTACTCCAAATTCTACCCTCTCTCTGGGTCTCATACACCCAAGTAGCTGGAAAAGAAAAGACAGTCTTGTTACTCAAGACTGGCACATGTTTCTGCCCTCAACTCCACTAACCTTGTGCTGTGGAGAATTTAAACTTGAAGCATCAATGTCCTCATGAACAAAAGCCAAGCAAAATCCTCTGCCTCTGGTTGTGCCCTGATGGAGAGCCTGAGAAGGCCTCCCTGCCTCCACAAGTTTTCTTTTGCATCCCAGAGCCACCTCATTTCTGAACATTGCTGCTCTGCAGAGTGATTTTCTCTAGATCTGTCCCCTCTAAAATGCTCAAATTCTTACATGACATCTTTACAGCTGCTCCAACCCAGCCCATCCTACTCAACTCCCCAAATTACACACACATACACACACACAAACACACTCACACATAGAGTCAGCATCCATGAGTGACAAATAATGGTATTACTGTTCCTCTGCATCTGCCAACAAAAAGTTAATTGCTTTAAAGATGGAAAGCTGAGCAAAGCCAGGTCAGTAGATATTTATCCTATAGTTCTTCTGGTTTTGGCACCAAGAAAGTTTAGATCAGCTCCTTTTTTGATGACTGAAGCTAAAAGGAAAAAACTCAGAAGTTCTCATTGGCCATGTTTTCAGCCATGAGAAGAAAGCTTATCTTCAGTGAAAGAAAGACAGAGAGAAAAATGCTAAGTTTCAAAATGCAGAAGAAAAGAGAGGAGCGCATCCTGACAATGGTCATTAGTATATTCCTGTTGTTTCAAAGATTAGGCTGAATCCCTGACCTTTCTGAGGGCCTGGCTGCTTTAATCTAGCTTAGATTCTGTGAGACAACCCAAGACCTTTCTAGGAAAACCCCAATTTTAGTCAGGCTAGCTTGAGTTGGGACTCTCACATTTTCAACTAACAACTTTAACTTTTTATAAAAGCGCATCCTATAAATACAAACAGAAATGGGAACACATTTTTCCTTATAATTTTACACTTTAAATATTTTTAAAATTCAAGATTGCCAGGCTATCCTGGGCACATGGGAGAGAAATCTTATGGAAAACTGTAAGAACAACCTGGTTACTTTGAACATATGTAAAAAGCCTCACACAGACTTTGTGTTTTGTGTGTGTGCATGTGTGAGTGTGCACACGTGCGCATGCTCAATCGTGCCTCACTCTTTGCAATCCCATGGACTATAGCCCATCAGACTCCTCTGTCCATGGAATTTTCCAGGCAAGAACACTGGAGTGGGTTGCCATTTCCTTCTCCCAGGGATCTTTCCCACCCAGGGATCAAACCCACATCTCCTATGCTGGCAGAGGTTCTTTACTTCTGTACTACATGGGAAGCCCCACAGACTTCATATTGCAACATTAATAAACTCAATTTACCAACAAATATGTAGGCTAGAAATTAATTTGCTTATGGTCACTCAAAACTGATGTATTTCTGAGAGAGAAAGGAAAAAATCTAATATTCCTAGAACAAGCAAGAAAATGAATACTTACAGGGCTGCCTTTGAGGTTGGTTCATTTTGGTTCAAAATACACTGTAATTAGAAAAACTCATTTGTAAAGTAGACATGCAAAATAAAAAATGTATAACCCCAATTTGCTTGTTTAAAAAGGGCAGTTTTAGGAGTATAATTTCCTTGTTCTTTAATCAGTTCATTTTAACTGGTGTTTTGTTTCTTTTTCTCTCTACTTGGCATACACTGAGCACTTAAGACATGAACCCAGAAAGAGGTCAATGTGGAACTACGGATGTGAAAAGAACTCATTAAATGTGAGGACAGTTACAATCTTAGGTGTAAGGTGCTGAATTCAAATTGCTAAGAGATAATCATTCTGAATAGCTACCTTCTAAAATCTTAATGATATTTCATATATAGCTGAATCAGATGAATGTGTCTTCCTATAGTGTATGATGTTTAACACAGCTTTCAGCATAAACACAACTGTTGATGTCATACTCTTTAGAAGCCCAAATAAGCATCAAGATGTGTGCCAACAAAGACTTGGAGGGCAAAACAGATGCATCAGAAGCCATGTGCCTCTTTATAGGAGAAGGCTGTACATAATATGAAGGGAGTTGAATGAAAGAGTTGATGGAAAGGCACAAAAAAGTTAGAAATATAAGAAGGAAAACACAATATAACAGGGACAAAAGTTATATATGAGTTTTATATAAGAATGTATATTTTCCACCTAAATCAAAACTTCTTCCAAAAGAGAAGGATCATTGCTAGTTGGGGCTGGAAACAAGGCAGGTAAGAGATAAAGCTGGAGGAAGTGTCCATCCATAATGGCCCACGGACCTCATTAATGGTCCCATCCAGCCTTCATTGGTATATGGTTCTGGCTTCACTGTTGTTTGGTAACGTGCTTTCTTATTCACAGTGAGAAATGAAGGGGAAAAAAATGTCTCCTTAACCATGCATAGCACGGGAAAGAGTTAGATAAACTGCTTCAAAGAAGAGCATATTTTACAGAATATTGAGAGATTGATCTACTTGAAGACTACAGTCCCATTTCAAGCATCCTGGCAAGCATATTTTCTGCAAAACACACCTCCTCCCCATTGGAATTGTGAAGAACAAAGGGTCCCCTGCCACTTTCCTTGAGAAAGATCACAGTGATTCTTTCCCTAACTTAGCTTTCCCTGAGGCCAGGTACAGCTTTCTAGCTGGAGCAGATCACATCTCAGGGAAAGCATTAGGAAAGAAATAGGATTCAACATACTTTCGGAAAAAGCAGTCAATGTGTTTGCAATTTAGAAAGTTTCACAGAATCAATATAAATTATTGGTTTCCCTTAAATAAAAATCAGATTACTTAGAATAGTCATAACAAATCTCTTGATTTTCCATGCCAAATTTATATTTTGAGTTTAGTCTTTAGTAACTTCCAAATTTTTGTTTTGAGTTTTGTCTTCTCTTGTGAATTCCAGACCTATAAATCCAGCTGTCTGCTTCATAGTTCCACTTGAGTGTCTATCAGATGTTTCAAACTGCATTTCTAAACCTGAATTTCTGATCTCTTACTTTTCCTCCTGACCCCAACTTCACTACCCATATTCTTCCCTATCTGAGGAGAGCAACTCCACACTTATCACTGTTCAGACTTCAACACTTGCAAGCCACACCCCCCCCAACTTCCTTCATAGCGCACATCTCACAGACAAGCACATGTCTCTGACTCCGCTTTAAGACTCTATCCTGCATCTGACTTTTTCTCAACACCTTCTGCCACCACTCTGGTCTAAGTCAACAGCATCTCTTGCCTGAACATGTGTGTTTATTAGCCAACTGGTCTACCAGCTCCATCTCTGATCCACTCAGCACATTCCCAATACAAGCAAGAGAGACCATATTAACATCTAAGAAAGATAGTATTGAAACCCTTCAAGGGCTTTTTGTTTTTATCAAGATAAAAGCAACTTCCTTAAATGACCATTTCCTGCTGATCTGTACTTCCATCACTTCTCCAAATTCAATCCTAATCTTTTCCCTTTTCTACATCTACCCCAACCACGCTATCATTCTTGTTGTCCCTAAAGCACACAAAGGATCCTGCTTTGTCAGAGTCTTTGCTCTGAGGTTCTCTTTGCCCAAATGCTCTCCCTCACATGTCCAGATAGATCATGATTCACCTCCTTCTTATCTCTGTTCAAAAGGCACATTCTCAAAGAAGTCCACAACAGTCATGCTATTTAAAATTGCATGATCCTGCAGTCCCACTGCTGGACATTTATCTGAAGAAAATTTTAATACAAAAAGATACATGCACTACTATTCACTGAAAAAAGATTCTTTGCAGCACTATTTACAATAGACAAGAGGTAGAAGCAACTTAAATGTCCATTGATGAATGAAGGGATACAGAAGATGTTGTTTATGTACATACAATGGAGTATTACTCAGCCATAAAAAAGAATGAAATAATGTCATTTGCAACAACATGGATGAACCTGGAGATTATCATACTAAGTGAAGTAAGCCAGATAGTGAAAGACAAATATCATATAATATTGCTTATATGTATAATATTAAAGAGGATAAAAAGGAACTTGTTTGCAAAGTATAAATTGACCCACAGATATAGAATACAAACTTATCATGACTAAAGTGCAAAGGGAGGAATAAATTAAGAATTTGGTATTAACATATGCACACTATATATATAGCATAGATACACAACATGGACCTATGCATAACACAAGGAATACTACTCAATATTTTGTAATAGCCTAAAAAAGAAAAGAGTCTTAAAAAATAAATATAGGTATAACTGAATCACTTTGATATACACCTGAAACTAATACAACATTGTAAATCAACTATACTTTAAGTTTATAAAAGTAAAATAAAATAAAGTTGCAACTCTCCTCCTCTCTGCAACACTAATTCCTTTTCCCAGCCATTCTCCTTTTTCATTCTTAGCACTTCCTAACTTCTAATTCAATATGTACTCTGCTTATTCATCAGTCTTATGATTTGTTACCTGTGTACTTCACTGGTGATGTGTACTTCCCTATGGCTCAGACAGTAAAGAATCTACCTGCAATGCAGGAGACCCAGGTTTGATCCCTGGGTCAGGAAGAGCCCTGGAGAAGGAAATGCAGTCCACTCCAGTATTCTTTCCTGGGGAATCCCATGGACAGATGAGCCTGGCAGGCTACAGTCCATGGGGTCACAAAGAGTCAGACATTATCAGTGCTTTGTTACCTGCCTACCCACAAAGGAATGTAACTTCCATAAAAGTATAGGTTATTATCTATTTTGTTCACTGAGTACTTGATGTAGTAAACAGAGTAGCACTCAATAAGTAACTGTTAACAGAATGAATCAATATATAGTCTGGGGGTGCAATGGCCAGCTAAAGCTATCTTTATTTAGCTTAACTTGTCCAGTTAACCATAGACCCTCTGACCTCTACTGTTACCTTCCTGACACTGAGCAGCATAAGAGCTGACTGGAGTAGAGGGGAGACAAAGAGCTGCACCTTTTCTTTTTTTTCAAACAGTGAAGAAATATTGAGACAAGTAAAGGGAGCCTTCTGTGCAGCCATAGGCAAGAAGCAATTTAGAGGCAGGAGAGAGAAACAAGGCACACAAGGGAAGAGGTAAGATGGACACTATGAGTGGGATCCTTTTTGGTGGTCTTCAAGGATGCAAGTAAATTTTGCAATTCCTTTTTATTACTTGTATTTTGGAGTCCTGACAGCTCTATATCTGAAGCAGTTACACAGATAATTTTCTGCAAATTGGTCAGAAGCATATGCTTTTTAAAATGATGTGAAATGATGCAACTTAATATTCCTTTGGGGGCTTCCCAGGTGGTGTTAGTGGTAAAGAACCCGCCTGCCAAACCAAGAGATCTAAGAGATGAGGGTTTAATCCCAGGTCTGGGAAGATCCCCTGGAGAAAGGAATGGCTACCCACTCTGGTATTCTTGCCTAGAGAATTCCATGGACAGAGGAGTCAGGCAAGCTACAGTCCATTACGTTGTAAAGAGTTGAACAAAACTGAGTGACTAACACACACAGTGTTCCTTTGAGGACATATCTAGCATTCTTGATAAATCTGAGTGCAATCTTTAATACACTTCATTAAGATTCAAAAGTCTACTTTGGAAATTCAATTTCCCTATTTAGCTTTTGTTATCTTTAGCCATATATTTTTTAAAGTGCAATGATCTTTAACCACTTTGTGACTAACCTAAGAACATTCAACCAAACATACTTGGTTAGTCGACAAAATATTTCCACCAACGGGCAGTGTGGATTTGGCTTTCCTGAAGTCTTTCTCCTTGCCAATAAGCTTGAAAGGAAGCTTCAATTCAAGCTTATAATCATATCTGAGATGTGACTGTAAGGTATGTTTTTCTCTGTTTTGTAGACAAAGAAAGTAAGACAAGTCTAAATAACTTGTCCACGTGTGAAGTGATGGAACCATACCACCTGTCACTGAAACCCGCAGTCTAAAGCCCTGTGCAGTCTTCCCACCATCAAATGCCATGTGATCAGTTTCCTTAAAGCGAACTCGAAACATAATAGCACATTAATTCTGAGAGAGACTGGAAAGTGGCTTCACATAATTTCCCATTGATTCTAGAAACTAGTTAGCAAACTTGGAGCTGTCAGTTTAGAGTACTTAAAAGATATTTTGGGGACTTTCCTGGTGGTCAAGCAGTTCAGGATCTGCACTACTCCTGCAGGAGATGCAGGTTTGATCTCTTCAGAAAACTAAGATCCTGCATGCCATGTTGCCAACAAGAAAAGAAAATTTCTTGAACTGAATAAAAATGAAAATACAACATATCAACTTTAAAAAAGAGAGATATTTTTGGTGGGAGAAGAGGTATAGATGGCCATGGGAAATACAAGTATATGTTTATTACATAATTAGCACAATGATATATAATTTAGTCTATAAATCTCATACAGTGGTGAAGGGTTGGGAAAGAAGATTTTGATTCTATTTTACTCTTTATTACTAATCTGTGAAATAATAGGTAAGAAGATATCCTCTGTCCCTGCTCTGCTCTTGTTTTGTTTTGTTTTAGATAATGAAGACTTTTTCTACATTTTCTATCTGAGTAAATGTAATTGCTTCCAGACTCTGCCTGCTTTAAGAATGAACTTATAAGTTATTAATTCAAGCCAGACAAAGCCTTTTAGCCTATTCAAAAATTCAAAGTTGTTCCCTTTTTATTTAACATAAATTTAAGAACTAACTAATCACAGTTGGTAAAGAACCTGCCTGTCAATGCAGGAGATGCAAGAGACATGGGTTCATTCCCTGAGTTGGGATGATCCCCTGAAGTAGGAAATGGCAACACTCTCCAGTATTCTAGCCTGGAAAATTCCATGGACAGAGAAACCTGGCAGGCTACAGTACATGGGGTTGCAAAGAGTCAGACACAACTGAGTATGAATGCACTCATCTTACAAATATATAAAAAATTCAGAGACTCATCAAAGTCTTAAACAAAATCAAAAATCCATTCAGGAGTCATCTTTTGTCTTTGCATACAAAAGTATGGGCTTCAGAGTCAACACACCAGCAATGCTATGGAGCCCTTGATTGAACGTAGGGGCCAGGGTATCCCAGAAGCATCAACAAGAATCATGCATGCATCTTCATCTCTTAGCATAAGCGCCTACTGTAGACATAAAATTTCTAAACCCCAATGTTTGTGATCTCAGTTTCAACAAAAAGATAATCAAAACCTCAGTATTTATATTCTGGGGTGAAGAAGGAATATGATACTGAGAAAAAATTAAAAATGATCCCAACATTGATCTTGGTCAGAAACTTCTACATGATTCATCTTTCTGGGAAGAAACTGACACTTTTGAATTTGAAAAGATGCTTAAGCATATTTATAGTGGATTTTAATAAGATTAAGAGCAATATCAGTCTCTTTTCACCCTTAAGAGGAACCTTACCTAGGACCTTGAACAGTCTTACATCAAGTCAAGGAGTTTCATAACATGTCTAACAAGGAATACTTAATTTTTCTTTTTTCATAAAATAGGGCCTGCCAAGAGTTGGGTATTTGAACTGACCTGAGATAGGATTTTTTCTCTTGTAGCAAGATTGTATTAAAACTTTGAAAAGATTTTGTGATGCTCAACATCATTCATTATCAGATCAGATCAGATCAGTCGCTCAGTCGTGTCCGACTCTTTGCGACCCCATGAACCGCAGCACGCCAGGCCTCCCTGTCCATCACCAGCTCCCGGAGGTCACTCAGACTCGCATCCATCGAGTCAGTGATGCCACCCAGCCATCTCATCCTCTGTCGTCCCCTTCTCCTCCTGCCCTCAATCCCTCCCAGCATCAGAGTCTTCTCCAATGAGTCAACTCTTCACATGAGGTGGCCAAAATACTGGAGTTTCAGCTTCAGCATCATTCCTTCCAAAGAAATTCCAGGATTGATCTCCTTCAGAATGGACTGGTTGGATCTTCTTACAGTCCAAGGGACTCTCAAGAGTCTTCTCCAACACCACACTTCAAAAGCATCAATTCTTCGGCGTTCAGCCTTTCTCACAGTCCAGCTCTCACATCCATACATGACCACAGGAAAGACCATAGCCTTGACTAGGCGAACCTTTGTTGGTAAAGTAATGTCTCTGCTTTTGAATATGCTATCTAGGTTGCTCATAACTTTCCTTCCAAGGAGTAAGCGTCTTTTAATTTCATGGCTGCACTCACCATCTGCAGTGATTTTGGAGCCCAGAAAAACAAAGTCTGACCCTGTTTCCACTGTTTCCCCATCTATTTCCCATGCAGTGATGGGACCAGATGCCATGATCTTCGTTTTCTGAATGTTGAGCTTTAAGCCAACCTTTTCACTCTCCACTTTCACTTTCATCAAGAGGCTTTTTAGCCCCTCTTCACTTTCTGCCATAAGAGTGGTGTCATCTGCATATCTGAGGTTATTGATATTTCTCCCAGCAATCTTGATTCCAACTTGTGTTTCTTCCAGTCCAGCATTTCTCATGATGTACTCTGCATATAAGTTAAATAAACATGGTGACAATATACAGCCTTGACGTACTCCTTTTCCTATTTGGAACCAGTCTGTTGTTCCATTATCAGAGAAATGCAAATCAAAACCACTATGAGGTACCATTTCACCCCAGTCAGAATGGCTGCGATCCAAAAGTCCACATGCAATAAATGCTAGAGAGGGTGTGGAGAAAAGGGAACCCTCTTACACTGTTGGTGGGAATGCAAACTAGTACAGCCACTATGGAGAACAGTATGGAGATTTCTCAAAAAACTGGGAATAGAACTGCCTTATGATCCAGCAATCCCACTGCTGGGCATACACACTGAGAAAACCAGAAGTGAAAGAGACACGTGTACCCCAATGTTCATAGCAGCACTGTTCATAATAGCCAGGACTTGGAAGCAACCTAGATGTCCATCCACAGATGAATGGATAAGAAAGCAGTGGTACATATACACAATGGAGTATTACTCAGCCATTAAAAAGAATACATTTGAATCAGTTCTAATGAGGTGGATGGAACTGGAGCTTATTATACAGAGTGAAGTAAGCCAGAAGGAAAAACACAAATACAGTATACTAACGCATATATATGGAATTTAGAAAGATGGTAACAATAACCCTGTTTACGAGACAGCAAAAGAGACACTGATGTATAGAACAGACTTTTGGACTCTGGGACCGGGAGAGAGAGGGATGATTTGAGAGAATAGCATTGAAATATGTATAATATTATATCTGAAACGCGTCACCAGTCCAGGTATGATGCCCGATAATGGATGCCTGGGGCTGGTGCACTGGGACGACCCATAGGGATGGTATGGGGAGGGAGGAGGGAGGAGGGTTCAGGATGGGGAGCACATCTATACTGGTGGCGGATCCATCTCGATGTATGGCAAAAGCAATACAATATTGTAAAGTTAAGCAAAATAAAATTTAATTAAAAAAAATTATTTGGTATTTGTAATTTTTAAGAGAATTAAGCCTATATTATTTTTTTGCTTAGAAAAACATATATACAATAAATGACACCTTTAGAGTTTAAAAGATTTTTTAAAAAGTATAATGTAACTGATTTAGACCTTAAAATTTTTCCTTATCAAAACATCTCAGATAAATTAAGTTCATCAAAGTTAAATGTTCACGTTTCTGGATATTTAACTTTGATTGATATTTGGTATTATTTTTTAATGTCATAACTTGGAAAGTAAATAAAACATAAATGCAGTGTAAAATATTTGAAGGTATTTAAATAACTAAATCCATGAATGGCATTAAGCAATATTCAAAGTCTTTTAGACCTGATTACTAATACTTGCTAGACTATACATAGAATACAATTTTATAAGCTGAATTAAAAAAAAATTAAAGAACAGAATTTTGAATCTGTAATTTTGAGAAGTTGAATATCAGTCTTTGAAACCAAAACTAAACCTTGTGAACCAACTGACCTGCATACAAAATTCTTCCTTTGTGAGCACCACAACGCTTTCATCAGCAGCTGTATTGACTTCCGTTCAGATCTTGGATTTCCCCTTTACCCTGCTCTTCCATCAGGCTCTGCACAATGCCTGGAGCATCCCCAGGGGTGGCTTCCATTTGCTGAGCCTGAAGCATGAATTCTGTCTCTAATCCCCCTGCTTCTGTGTCTTTTTTGTCACTTTAGTATTTTTTGGTGAAAATAACACATTTTAGGTTCAATCTGCTAGACAAACTTTCCTCCCAAATGCTCTGCTGCTGCTGCTAAGTCGCTTCAGTCGTGTCCGAGGGAGCCTGATGGGCTGTCGTCTGTCTGTATGCGGTTGCACAGAGTCGGACACAACTGGAGCATCCCCAGTCCCTCGTCCCTGGGATTCTCCAGGCAAGAACACTGGAGTGAGTTGCCATTTCCTTTTCCAATGCATGAAAGTGAAAAGTGAAAGTGAAGTCATTTAGTCGTGTCTGACTTCCGTGGACTGCAGCATACCAGGCTCCTCTGTCCATGGGATTCGCCAGACAAGAGTACTGGAGTGGGGTGCCATTGCCTTCTCCAAATGCTCTAAACTCCTCTAAAGAATATTTAAATGAATCTGCTTCTGTAAAACCAATCAACCTTGCATTTTATTTTTTTCTTAATGTACCAGTGGTAGAGGAAGAGCATTACTTTGTTTTACTTGCATGTTTTTAAAATATTGGACGGTCATTCATTTTGTATTTTGGTTATATTTTCAGGATATTTCTTCTCATTTTATATGTTGCCCCTACATAGCCTTGGTCAGTCTTTCCCTGTTATGTTTCTCGCTGTTCATGTAATGTGCAAGGACCATTGCTATTAATATAGTGGCATTTCCAGACCTTAAATTATATATCTGTTTCAACCTACCAATTCTAGTTCTTGGAATAATGCTCCAGAAATGATTTTTTCCATGCACAAAAATATATGTAAAATTATTATTATTATTAACAATTAGCAAAAAGGAACTAAAGATTCTCCTGATGAAGGTGAAAGAGGAGAGTGAAAAAGCTGGCTTAAAACTCAACATTCAAAAATTAAGATCATGGCATCCAGTCCCATCACTTCATGGCAAATATATGGGGGAAAATCAGAAACAGTGACAAATTTTATTTTCTTGGGATCCAAAATCACTGTGGATGGTGACTGCAGCCATGAAATAAAAAGACACTTGCTCATTGGAAGAAAAGTTATTGCAAACCTAGACAGCATATTAAAAAGCAGAGACATCACTTTGCTGATGAAGATGCATATAGTCAAAGCTATGGCTTTTCCAATAGTCATGTACAGACAAAAGTGTTGAACTGTAAAAAAGGCTGAGCTCAGAAGAATTGATGCTTTCAAACTGGAATATTGGAGAAGACTCTTGAGAGTCCCCTGGACAGCAAGGAAATCAAATCATTCAATCCTAAAGGAAATGAACCCTGAATATCCATTGGAAGGACTGATGCTGAAGCTGAAACTCCAATACTTTGGCCACCTGATGTGAAGAGCCAACTCATAGGGGAAAAACCTCATGCTGGGAAAGATTGAAGGCAGCAGAAGAAGGGGACAACAGTGAATGAAATGGTTGTATGGCATCACCAATTCAATGGACATGAGTTTGAGCAAGCTCTGGAAATTGTGAAGGACAGGGAAACCTGGCATGCTGGAGTCCATGAGGTCACAAAGAGTCAGACATGACTAAGCAACTGAATAAAAACAGCAACAACTCCATTGTTTTGGGAAAGTTTACATAAATGATGGTACATCCATACTAGGCATGCTATGAAGGAATTAAATATGCACCTCTATATGTAAGTATATTAGAAAGTTTATCATACATAATATAGTATAAAGTACAAAACAAGACATTGCAGAGTAAATTCTATAGTGTCTGCTATGATTATCCTTGTTGTTAAAGAGAGAGAGAGAGAAAAAAAAAAAAAACCTCTGGAAGGAAATAGACCAAATTAAAAATTTTTAACACTGGTTGATTGTGGGAATTAAGGTACCATCTTACTCTTTATATATTTCTGGGAGTGATTATGGTTTATACAATGAAACTAGAGAAACATATGGCTGGGCTGCTATTCATATTTTATTTTGCTATTAGATAAGAGAAACGAGAAACTCATTCTACTCGGAAAATGGTCACTAGGAAGAGGTAGTCAAGCTGTCCCAAGACACAGTCTTAGTCGAGGGGTGTTACTCTGCTGCACTAGAGAAAATATCCAGGTGAAAGTCTTCTTATATACATAAAGCTACAGAAGTTCAAGTAGGTTCCAGCTAACCAACTCGTGCAGAGCAGGCATTCACAACTGTGTATTAATAGATCATTCTCCACTTCATTCAATTCTGGAAATAAAACTCAGTGGGTGAACCCTTTGCTCCTTTGGAACAAAGCCCATCTGGTAATACACTCCTAATACTCACCATTCATTATGATCCTCTATCAATCTATGACTATTTTAAATCACTTGTAAAAATTTAAAGAAAATGGTCTTTGTCTAAGAAAATAAGCCCAATGGTTAGCTGTGTATGCTGAATGTTTGCCTTTCTACAGCAGTTATTTAGATATATGTAATGTTTAGCAACAGGCATGCTCCCTTAAAGAATGAACTTGAATGAATCTAAAGAAAATTGCCTGTTAAGATAAGTTGATGTAAAAAATACTCAGTATATTTATATAAAGACCTATAGAGGTATTTTTCCTCACTATTAAATTTCACTCTTCTCCATTTCCCATAATACTGAAATGAGTAGAACATCCATCGACAGGGCTCTGAAATTCCCAAATGGTCAGATAAACCGTTATCTATAAATGAGTCTGAATGTATTTATGCTCCATGGAGTTACTTTCCTTTTTAAGAATTTTCATCTCTCCTTTATGCAGTTGAAGGTCAGTTTCAATTTCTATATGCTTTCCTTAGAGACAAAAGAAGAAAACATTTCAATAGTCCTCAAAATGCAAGCTGACTAATGTAAGCCTTTTAATGAAGCTCATACATTAAAAATCAGCTAGGTTGCCTTCTTTCCTTTGTCTGTTTGCTTTAATTAGCACCCAAACGCATTGATCTTGTTTTGGTCAGATAGCTTTTCTGAAAGCTTTTGAAACCTATTTCTGTGCCTCTCCATTCTAACAATTACCATAATCCCATTTTACCCCTACAGTTGGATTTTCATTATAATTGAATTTTGTTGTAATTACAGCAGATGTAGACATTAAGGAATTAAGGGAACAGAAAGGAAAGTGTCAGAAGTCAGTTTTCTAAATTTTCCATGGTCTAGTTCACAGCAGGGAGTTAATTGTCAATGCTTTCTGAAAAAGATCCCTAGATAATGGACAAAGCAATGATGGTCAAATAAGTTTGCAATGCACATCAGTGATCCCAGGAGTACTGCTGCTCAAGACAGAGCCAGGCACACCACATTTCTCCTCCTTGCACTAGACTTTGATTACTAAGGAATAGAAAAATGGGAAGGACCTCCCTTTACTCTCCTGTAAACCTCAAGCTTTTGACCAAGAGAGGCTCAGCTGTCCTCAAAATCCATTCTTCAAAGACAGCACATACCAAACCAAAAATAATTTATCAGTGAGCCATTCCAATACTTGTTATTATGAGAAGTATACAGAGGCCAGGAATATAACAGCAAATAATTGCTACCTGGTTACCTTAAAAGCAAAGATACATACTTCCTTTCTCCAAGTAACAAAGTAATATTTTTTTTTAATTCACAGGGAAGAAAACTCCTTATTTGCCTGATGCATGTCATTTTGACTAAAGAACATGGACTCAAATTTCTATAATCAATCCATTTGTCTCCATAGCTTAGAAGCATGTCCTTGAAATGGAAACAGCACACTATTTACAGATGGGCTCTGCCTTTCATGGGATTGAGAAATCTGCTTTGGTTTTTCTACTTCATTACCACTTAGGTAAAAGGTTTTGTGTGCCTTGCAGGAGAATGATTTTGTTTAACATCATTTAGAGGTTACCTCAATTATTATGTTCTGTCTATGCAGAAAATGCAAACAGTAGAGCTCTCCATTTTATTAAAATTGTCTTACTCTTAAATTTTAGGACATTCTTCAAACCCAAATATGAATGGAAACAATCTTATCATTTGTTTCAGGACTTCTCAAAATTTGTTTAAAATGTAAACTCTGATATAATAGGTCTGGGGTAGAACCTAAGGTTCTGCATTTATAATGAGCTCCCTGGAGATGTCAAGGCTGTTGATCTCCAAAAAGCTGTGAATAGCAAGGCTCTAAATTCCTCAGAAGAACTAAAGAGCGTCTTGATGAAAGTGAAAGAGGAGAGTGAAAAGTTGGCTTAAAGCTCAACATTCAGAAAACTAAGATCATGGCATCCGGTTCCATCACTTCATGGCAAATAGATGGGGAAACAGTGGTAACAGTGTCAGACTTTATTTTTCTGGGCTCCAAAATCACTGCAGATGGTGACTGCAGCCATAAAATTAAAAGACACTTACTCCTTGGAAGGAAAGTTATGACCAACCTAGACAACATATTCAAAAGCAGAGACATTACTTTGCCAACAAAGGTCCACCTAGTCAAGGCTATGGTTTTTCCAGTGGTCATGTATGGATGTGAGAGTTGGACTATAAAGAAAGCTGAGCGCCAAAGAATTGATGCTTTTGAACTGTGGTGTTGGAGAAGACTCTTGAGAGTCCCTTGACTTCAAGGAGATCCAACCAGTCCACCCTAAAGGAGATCAGCCCTGAATATTCATTGGAAGGACTGATTGAAGCTGAAACTCCAATACTTTGGCCACCTGATACAAAGAGCCAACTCATTTGAAAAGACCCTGATGCTGGGAAAGATTGAGGGCAGTAGGAGAAGGGGACGGCAGAGGATGAGATGGCTGGATGGCATCACCGACTCAATGGACATGTGTTTGGGTGGACTCTGGGAGTTGGTGATGGACAGGGAGGCCTGGCGTGCTGCGGTTCATGGGGTCGCAAAGAGTCAGACCCAACTGAGTGACTGAACTAAACTGATCTGAACTGAAATTCCTCAGGGAGATTGTGAGGGACAGGGAGAGGCCTGGCATGATGCAGTTCACAGGGTGGCATAGAGTTGGACATGATTGGGTGAATAACAACAGCACGTGTTTTAGATAACCATCCTGCAAAGATGAATCAGTGGTTGGCAAACGGTGGTGGTCACCACCACACACCCTTTTGTGTGTGTGTGTAAATTTAAGTTTTTTTTTAAATTTTATACTAAAATATTACAGCTTTCCAATATGTCATTTATCAGATTTTAACACAGTGCACAAGCAATATGCTAGGTTTTGGCACCAGGTTAACCCTGGAGACTTTGCTGTGAATCATCTGCTTCTCTTGTGTGATCATGAGACTAAGAGTATGCTAGTGTTACTGGGCTTCACTGGTGGCTGAATGGTAAAGAATCCACCTGGTAATGCAGGAGACATGGGTTCAATCACTGATGTGGGAAGATCTCACATGCTGTGGAACAACTAAGCCTGTCACCACAGCTACTGAAAGCCCTATTCCACAACAAGAGAATCCACTGCAATGAGAATCCCAAGTACTGCAACTGGAGACTAGCCCCTGATCTCTGCCACTAGAGAAAAGCCTATGATGCAACAAAGACCCAGCACAGCCAAAAATAAAGGTAAATAAATAAAATTTTAAAAATATATTATACTACTGTTATCAATGGGGAAGGGTGCTGCACTGTACTAACCAAATCTCTTCCAGTCTGCACAGACCCATGCACACTACTCAGCCACCCCATTGGCTGGGGAGGGAGTACACTGCTACACTTAAACTCATTTAAATCCACTTTAACCCAACCAAGTCCAGGAACATTTAATTGCCACATGCTTTTTCCCTGAGTAATAATGGAGCAAGGACAAGTGAATGGATGAATGTGACATCAAAATAATTCCATATCATAACAGGGATGGATGAAAAATCTAATGCCATATTAGATCTCTTCCTGTCGCCTGTGCATGGTCAGGCTGGCTCTGCCCCTTTTGTAAAAGAATGTTGCCTATAGCCTGAAATAACACAGGATTGCTTGTTGTCAAGGCTCTGATCTTTAAGAGTCCATTCATAGTGATAAAAAGTTAAAGAATAGAGAATAATACCATCTTGCTGGAAGTTTACAGGAACATTGTAATCTGATCTATGTGGACAGCTGCAAGAACAAAGGATTCCAACACCAAGAACTTCGCAACAACTAACCATACCCCTCACTAACCTTGTCTTTAAAAGTGCTTCGCTGAAACCACTCATTGAGTTTGGGCTTTGGGGTGCACAGACTGTCCACCTCCTCCTATGGCCTTGCAATAAACATTTCTCTGCTCCAGACTTCAGTATTTTGGTTTGTTTTCCCCTGTGTGTAAGGCACACAAACTTCCATTTGGTGACAATACTATACAAAGTAATGAAACTGAGTAGACATTTACCTGACTTATGTATTTGTAATGAATACACATATTTCTCAGATACACATATTTCTCAAATTTGAAATAAAAGGGTATATCTACTCAACACTTCTGGATAAATCTTAAAGAAAAATATCTGCTGTTACAAGCAAGGTGTTCAAAACTTGTATCAGTTGACAACTACTTTCTTGTGTGAATCAAGATTTTCTAAATATTTAGCAATCAAAACAGAAAAGCCACATAAAAAGAGTGCTAAGGATAACATCTGGTCCCATCACTACATGGGAAATAGATGGAGAAACAGTGGAAACAGTGTCAGACTTTATTTTTCTGGGCTCCAAAATCACTACAGATGGTGACTGCAGCCATGAAATTAAAAGACGCTTACTCCTTGGAAGGAAAGTTATGACCAACCTAGATAGCATATTCAAAAGCAGAGACATTACTTTGCCAACAAAGGTTTGCCTAGTCAAGGCTATGGTCTTTCCTGTGGTCATGTATGGATGTGAGAGCTGGACTGTGAAGAAGGCTGAGCGCTGAAGAATTGATGCTTTTGAACTGTGGTGTTGGAGAAGACTCTTGAGAGTCCATTGGACTGCAAGGAGATCCAACCAGTCCATTCTGAAGGAGATCAGCCCTGGGATTTCTTTGGAAGGAATGATGCTAAAGCTGAAACTCCAGTATTTTGGCCACCTCATGCGAAGAGTTGACTCATTGGAGAAGACTCTGATGCTGGGAGGGATTGGGGGCAGGAGGAGAAGGGGACGACAGAGGATGAGATGGCTGAATGGCATCACTGACTCGATGGAAGTGAGTCTGAGTGACCTCCGGGAGTTGGTGATGGACAGGGAGGCCTGGCGTGCTGCAATTCATGGGGTCGCAAAGAGCGACACGACTGAGCGACTGATCTGATCTAATCTGATCTGAAGGATAACATCAGACTCTAATTTATGACTCTTGGGTCAAAATGCTCCTATGTTTTCATAGACCAAGTTTAGAAATATTTAACTTGATCCTCAAATATTGTTGGAGAAGGAAATGGCAACCCACTCCAGTGTTCTTGCCTGGAGAATCCCAGGGATGGCGGAGCCTGGCAGGCTGCCATCTGTGGGGTCGCACAGAGTCAGACACAACTGAAGTGACTTAGCAGCAGCAGCGCATAGATATCGGAGAAGGCAATGGCACCCCACTCCAGTACTCTTGCCTGGAAAATCCCTTGGATGGAGGAGCCTGGTAGACTGCAGTCCATGGGGTCGCTAAGAGTCGGACACGACTGAGTGACTTCACATTCACATTCAAATATTGTTTTCATCTGTTATAAGTAGCCCTACAATTGTATTTGTTGGAGTAAAAGGTTTTCATTGTCAAAAAAAGAAAGGAAAAAAGCACTCATATAATACATGCAAGAAGGACACAGGTTTTAATTGGGTTCATCAATCACCACTCAGGTTTTGTCATCCAGTCTCCTCCAAGGCTCTATTTTCTAGTGGAGACTAGTACTGTCCAAGAGGGCCCTCAAGGCTGTGGTCATTGCCATGGCCTCCAGACCCCAAGAATAATGTTACCAGACATAACACAAGCATGGCCTGCATTATCCAGGATGCTGAGCCACGCAGACATGTTTATAAGGTCCCCTTATTTCTGCTTTAAAAGTCATCTAATTCATAATAGGGCTTCGCTGGTGGCTCAGATGGTAAAGCGTCTGCCTGCAATGCATGAGACCTGCAATGCTTGAGACCTGAGTTTGATCCCTGGGTAGGGAAGATCCCCTAGAGAAGGAAATGGCAACCCACTCCAGTATGCTTGCCTGGAAAATTCCATGGACAGAGGAGTCCTGTAGGCTACAGTCCATGGGGTCGCAAAGAGTCAGACAAGACTGAGCAAGTTCACTTCAATTCACAATACCTATCATTAGGGAAAAGGGTTTTAAGCCCTAGGAATCCTGGATACATACCAAATTCCTACATGAAACAAGGCATTCATATTACTCTACAGAAAAATAAGCAAAAGATGAGAATACTCACTTTATAAAAAAGGAAAGCATTAATATATTTATTAAACTTAACCTCCTCGGTGGCTTAAGAAATTCCAAGTAAAATAAAAACAACTTTGCAAACAAACAAACACAATCATTCAATCCAACAAAGCTTTAGTTGATGTTTGAGAACCAGAGACTCAGGAAGTCCATGTGCTCTCATTCCTGAGCACAGAGACTTCACTGTAATGGACTGAGGATTTTTCTGGGATTATCCTCCTGTGTCCTAGTTAAGTTCTAGTGTGGGTTCCTCCACAGAGGTGAGAGGGTGCCCTCAAATAACCCATACTTCATATTAGAGAGACCTAAGTTAAAATCTCAGTTGAGTAACTTTCTAGCTGGCCTGATGCTTGAAATTATTTATGACTCTGAGTTTTAATTTCCTCTTTAGTCAAGTCAAGACTAAAACAATCTTAAATCATTCAGAGAAGGAAATAAGTTCTTGTAGGATGTGAATAAGTATGAATGCATTATTATATACATGTACACTTGCAGGTGGTTTGTGACACAGATCCAGACTGTGTTTTTTTCTTTTCTCTTTTTGCAGCAGATACTTTTCCCCCAGTTCATGGAGAGAGAGCTTTGGTCTGAATATTGCTTAACTCACTTTGCTACTCATCCTGTCTGTGCAGAGCTGGCATTTCCATTCTCTTGTTAACCTCAGAAGCTGCTAAGAAATGTCACACTTCATCTTTGCTCATATAAGTTTCAACCGTGTCCTGACCATTTAGCAGCAAACCTGGCTTCTTTGAGAGAAATGAGCAGCCACCACTCAGCTTTGAGTTCGGATTTGCCTCTAGGGCTTGAGAAGTAAAGCAGCAGAGACCTGAACCAAACTTTGTGGCCACGCACTTCCTCACAATAAAACCACTGATGGCCAACCTGCTGATGTCCAAAGTTGAAGCTCTTGATTTCGACTACAGCCAGTCTTCACTGGCCACTGACTTTGTGTCTGTTCTAGGAATAGGCTCTGACTTCAATTTGAGCTAAAATTCTATGACATTTGTACATGATGATTTCAGAACCAACAAAAAAAAGTGCTAAATCTTCTTTCCAAAATAATATTCTTTTCCTTTTCAACTCGTTTAGATTTTTTTACTGTCAGACTTAAAAGTGTGGAAAATGTCTTCTGTCTTATACTAATGAGAACCTTAGTTAGGAATATTCAAAATCCAAAGTTAGAAATCCACACCACAGTACAACACTTAAATATTGATCAGTTGAATTTTTATCCAGTTGGACTAAATAATATATTGACATTCAGTCTAAGACGACTGAGGCCACCTCTCATTCTTGTGTTTCAGAAGTCACCTTACTTTCACTCCCTCCTACTGCTATGGCAGAGACCACCACGCACCCACTATAATCTTTCTCTGTAGAACATGAACGCTGCCTCGGAATCATTAGGAATACTATAACATCATGGAGGGTACCAAAATTACAGCCTATTCTCCATCTCTACGGTTTTAGGAAACAAATTGTACATTATGTTTGTTCCCTTTTCTTCCTGAATTTTCTCTGAAAACTTTATACATGTGCAATAGCTTTACTCTGAATACAAGTATACTTGATTTACAATATTGTCTTAGTTTTAGATGTGCAGCAAAGTCATTTAGTCATATGTGTATGTATATATATATATATATATATGTATATGTATATGTATGAGAGTCCCTTGGACTGCAAGGAGATCCAACTGGTCCATTCTGAAGGAGATCAGCCCTGGGATTTCTTTGGAAGGAATGATGCTCAAGCTGAAACTCCAGTATTTTGGCCACCTCATGCGAAGAGATGACTCATTGGAGAAGACTCTGATGCTGGGAGGGATTGAGGGCAGGAGGAGAAGGGGACAACAGAGGATGAGATGGCTGGATGGCATCACTAACTCGATGAATGTGGGTCTGAGTGACCTCCGAGAGCTGGTGATGGATAGGGAGGCCTGGCGTGCTGCGGTTCATGGGGTCGCAAAGAGTCGGACACGACTGAGCGACTGATCTGATCTGATCTGATCTGATATATAGTTGTTGTTCTTGTTCAGTCACTCAGTCATGTCCAATTCTTTGGGACCCCATGGACTGCAGCTTGCAGGCTTCCCTGCCCTTCACCATCTCCTGGAGCTTGCTCAAACTCATGTCTACTGAGTCAGTGATGCCATCCAATCATCTCATCCTCTGTTGTCTCCTTCTCTTCCTACCTTCTCTCTTTCCCAGGATCAGGGTCTTTTCTAATGAGTCAGCTTTTTGCATTATGTGGCCAAAGTTCTGGAGCTACAGCTTCAGCATATTCCAATAAATATTTAAGGTTGATCTCATTTATGATTGACTAGTGTGGTCTCCTTGCAGTCCAAGGGACTCTCAAGAGTCTGCTCCAACACCACAGTTCATAAGCATCAATTCTTCAGCACTCAGCCTTCTTTATGGTTCAACTCTCACATCCATATATGACTACTGGAAAAACCATAGCTTTGACTGCTTGGACCTTTGTCAGCAAAGTTGTCACTGCCTTTCAATATGATGTCTAGGTGGGTCATAGCATTCCTTCCAAGGAGCAACCATCTTTTAATTTCATGGCTGCAGTCACCATCTGTGTGATTTTGGAGCCCAAGAAAATAAGGTCTGTCCCTGCTCCATTGTTTCCACATCTATTTGCCATGAAATGATGGGACCAGATTCCCATGATCTTAGGTTTTTGAATGCTGAGCTTTAAGCCAGTTTTTTCACTCTCCTCTTTCACTTTCATCGAGAGGTCTTTAGTTCCTCTTCACTTTCTGCCATAAGGGTGGTGCCATCTGCATATCTGAGGTTATTGATATTTTTCCTGACAATCTTTTCCAGCTTGTGCTTCATCCAGTCCAGCATTTCTCATGACGTACTCTGTATATAAGTTAAATAAGCAGAGTGACAATATACAGCCTTGACATCCTCCTTTCCTAATCTGGAACCAGTCCATTGTTCCTTATCTGGTTCTAACTGTTGCTTCTTGACCTGCATATAGATTTCTCAGGAGGCAGGTAAGGTGGTATGACATATCTTTAAAAATCTTCCAGTTTGTTGTGCTCCACACGGTCAAAGGCTTTGGTGTAGTTAATGAAGAAGTAGATGTTTTTCTGGAATTCTCTTTCTTTTTTTATGATCCACTGGATGTTGGCAATTTGATATTTCATTCTTCAGCCTTTTCTAAAACTGGCTTGTACATCTGGAAGTTCTCGGTTCATGTGCTTTTGAAGCCTAGCTTGAAGGATTTTGAGCATGACCTTGCTAGCATGTGAAATGAGTACAACTGTGTGGTAATTTGAACATTCTTTGGCATTGGCTTTCTTGGCATTGGACTGAAAGATGACCTTTCCCAGTCCTGTGGCCACTGCTGAGTTTTCCATATTTGCTGGCATATTGAGTGCAACACCTTAACAGCATCATCTTTTAGGATTTGAAATAGCTCAGCTGGAATTCCATTACCTCCACTAGCTTTGTTCATAGTGGTGCTTCCTAAGGCCCACACTCCAGGATGTCTGGCTCTAAGTGAGTGATCCAGGATAACCATATGATTGTGGTTATCCAGGCCATTAAGATCTTTTTTTCTATAGTTCTGTGTATTCTTGCCACCTCTTCTTATTATCTTCTGCTTCTGTTAGGTCTGTACCATTTCTGTCCTTTTTTGTGCTCATCTTTGAAATATATATTTTATTTTCCCTTACAGGTTATAACAAAACATTTGGCATAGTGCCATAGTTCCATGTGCTTTACAATACATCCTCATAGTTTATCTGTTTTATAGATAATAGCGTGTTTTTGTCATTCTCAAGCTCTTAATTTATCCCTCCTCCTCCACACACAAGAATTACCTTCATGAGTGAATGTTTGTTTTGTTGAGAAGAGGGGAAAAAGAAAGCTACTGTTTGTGACAACTGTCTAGTTCTCTGTAATGCTAGCTTTTGAAGTCACTTTGTCTACACCACTGACCGCCTCCTGGTGTTTAACTATGATTTTATTATACCCCAGGGCAACATTCCAAACGTGTGTTATGTGGCTAGTCTGTGGAAAGAAGGATCTCATGGTCAAGTATATTTGCAAAATTGTGAACTGCTTCTCAGCAAGTCCCTTCTTGCACAGTTTATAAATGTATGCATATGCACACACACACAGTCCCACACATGCACACACACACATGCTGAGAAGTCCTGCAGTAATGAAACCCATTTAACTTCACTCACTCAAGCATTTCTCAAACTTATTTGAACAAAGAAGTCATTTCTGTAGAATACCATTAACATGAGGCAGAACTAGGAATCTTGTTCCCCACTGTGTAGAAAAAATTTCAGTGAGACTATATTCTGATGAACTCAATTCGGACACTTCTCAGTTTAATCTGCTGACTCAATATTTCTGAAAGACAGATCCTGGAGTGTTTGAGAAGCTGTGTAGATTCCAAATCTTCATCTCAAATGGATTTAATCAAAATCACTGGGGTTGTAGGGTTCAGAAATCTGCATTTTAAAACTGTTTTCCAAGTGATATTTGTTCATTCTAAAAGTTGAATTTACTATCCAGTAAGGTTGGGGTCTAATCTTAAAGTATGCTTCAACCTATTGGTACCACTGAAAAGTGTGCTATGTTAAAATCTGCAGTCTGGTATCTGTCTTTCCTTGAGGGCATCTGTGTGAGTACAAAGACTCAGGTGAAGTCAACTATGGCTACAAACATCCCATTAAGTGACTTTGACCTTGAAATCCTATCCAAAGGTTAGGCTCTCAACCTGAAAAGCATTGAAATCAAAGCTTGACATATTTATAGGACCATTAGTCACTAGGTAAGTACATTCCTAATAAACTGATCTGTAACACTAGAATTGCAATTTCTGAATTTACATGGAAAGCTACAAATTACAAAGGGCCCAAGACTTCCACCAGATTGACTAACACATCCTCTTCCTTTAGGTAAACTTCATTAACTTGCAAAATATTAGAAAGAAGTCAGTAAACTTGAAATTAGAACAAAGATATTTCTGGGATTTCTGGGATTTCTGGGTTCAGTCAATTACTCCTTAACAGATTGACTGATCCAAACCCACACTAGTGAATGAATTCACATAGCTTTTACTAGTTTCACAAATTACCCTTTTACTCCAAGTTGTTTAGATAAGGACAGGCAATGTTTAGAGATCTATCAATAAATATATACATATATGATAATATTGGGAAACAATTAAAGAATTGTGGTTTTCAGTCACTCAGTCATGCCCAACATTTTGCAATTCCATGCACTCCAGCACATTGGCTTCCCTGTCCTTCACTAACTCCTGGAGTTTGCTCAAACTCATGTCCATTGAGTAGAAGATGTCATCCAACCATCTCATCCTCTGTATTATCTTTTAAAAACTAGAAGCCAAAGCATTATATATGTTCTAAAATTAGATAATTTTGTTGTTGTTTAATTACTAAATTGTGTCCAAATCTGTGATACCATGGACTGCAACACTCCAGGATTCCCTGTTCTTCACTTTCTCCCAGAGTTTCCTCAAACTCATGTCCATTGACTAAGTGATCCCATCCAACTATTCCATCCTCTGCCTGCCCTCAATCTTTCTCAGCATCAAGTTCTTTTCCAATGAGTCAGCTCTTTGCATTAGGTGGCCAAAGTTTTGGAGCTTCAGCTTCAGCATCAGTTCTTCCAATGAATGTTCAGAGTTGATTTCCTTTAGGATTGACTGGTTTGATCTCCTTGCTGTCCAAGGGACTCTCAAGAATCTTCTCCAGCATCACAGTTTGAAAGCATAAGTTCTTAGGTGTTCAGCCTTCTTTATGGTCCACCTCTCACATCCATACATGACCACTGGAGAAACCATAACTTTGACTATATGGACCTTTGTTGGCAAAGTTATGCTTCTGCTTTTTAATATGCTGTCTGGGTTTGTCATAGCTTTCATTCCAAGGAGCAAGTGTCTTTCAACTTAATGGCTAGATGGTAAGGTACAGGATTATACAAAATATATCCCGATTCAGAAGGCAACATTGAATTGGTCAAGAGATACAGGAAAAGGATACTTGAAGTTGTAAAGTCATCTTAGCAATCTAAAGTTTTGACAGTTTGAATGTAGAATAGTTAAATTCCTGGTCTGTTGAGATCTTGGGAGAATATAAGGCAAAAAGCAGTGATGTTCTCTTTTGATATAAATGACATTGTTAAAGGCAATATAAAGACCGTGGACACACGTAGCTGGGCTGTGATGATGGGCATCACATCTACCCACCAGGTCTGAATTCAAAGGTCCAAATCTAATATTTGGAATTATCACAGGTGCAGCCCCATAATGCTGAACTAGAAAAAAATCTATGTCCAAGAGTACTGGCTCAAGCAGAAAGTCTAGCTTTCTACTATATAATATGGCAGTCACCAACCACATGTGACTGGGACCTGACCGTGGCTCAGGTCACGAACTCCTTATTGCCAAATTTAGACTTAAATTGAAGAAAGTAGGAAAAACCACTAGACCATTCAGGTATGATCTAAATTAATTTCCTTATTATTATACAGTGGAAGTGAGAAATACATTTAAGAGACTAGATCTGATAGACAGAGTGCCTGATGAACTATGGATGGATGTTCGTGACATTGTACAGGAGACAGGGATCAAGACCATCTCCAAGAAAAATAAATGCAAAAAAAAAAAAAATGGCTGTCTGAGGAGGCCTTACAAATAGCTGTGAAAATAAGAGAAGTGAAAAGCAAAGGAGAAAAGAAAAGATATAAGCATCTGAATGCAGAGTTCCACAGAATGGCAAGGAGAGATAAGAAAGCCTTTCTCAGTGATCAATGCAAAGAAATAGAGGAAAACAACAGAATGAGAAAGACTAGGGATCTCTTCAAGAAAATTAGAGATACCAAGGGAACATTTCATGCAAAGATGGGCTCAATAAAGGACAGAAATGGTATGGACCTAACAGAAGCAGAAGATATCAAGAAGAAGTGGCAAGAATATACAGAAGAACAGTACAAAAAAAAATCTTCACGACCTAGATAATCATGGTGGAATGATCACTGACCTAGAGCCAGACATCCTGGAATGTGAAGTCAAGGGGGCCTTAGAAAGCATCATTACGAACAAAGCTAGTGGAGGTGATGAAATTCCAGTTGAGCTATTTCAAATCCTGAAAGATGATGCTGTGAAAGTGCTGCACTTAATATGCCAGCAAATTTGGAAAACTCAGCAGTGGCCACAGGACTGGAAAAGGTCAGTTTTCATTCCAATCCCAAAGAACGGCAATGCCAAAGAATGCTCAAACTACTGCACAATTGCACTCATCTCACATGCAATGAAGTAATGCTCAAAATTCTCCAAGCCAGGCTTCAGCAATACATGGACCGTGAACTTACAGATATTCAAGCTGGTTTTAGAAAAGGCAGAGGAACCAGAGATCAAATTGCCAACATCCGCTGGATCATGGAAAAAGCAAGAGAGTTCCAAAAAAACATCTATTTCTGCTTTATTGACTATGCCAAAGCCTTTGATTGTGTGGATCACAATAAACTGTGGAAAATTCTGAAAGAGATGGGAATACCAGACCACTTGACCTGCCTCCTGAGAAATTTGTATGCAGGTCAGGAAGCAACAGTTAGAACTGGACATGGAACAACAGACTGGTTCCAAATAGGAAAAGGAGTATGTCAAGGCTGTATATTGTCACCCTGCTTATTTAACTTATATGCAGAGTACATCATGAGAAACACAGGACTGGAAGAATCACAAGCTGGAATCAAGATTGCCGGGAGAAATATCAATAACCTCAGATATGCAGATAACACCACCCTTATGGCAGAATGTGAAGAACTAAAGAGCGTCTTGATGAAAGTGAAAGAGGAGAGTGAAAAAGTTGACTTAAAGTTCAACATTCAGAAAACTAAGATCATGGCATTTGGTCCCATCACTTCATGGGAAATAGATGGGGAAACAGTGTCAGACTTTATTTTGGGGGGCTCCAGAATCACTGCAGATGGTGATTGCAGCCATGAAATTAAAAGACACTTACTCCTTGGAAGGAAAGTTATGACCAACCTAGATAGCATAGTCAAAAGCAGAGACATTATTTTACCAACAAAGGTCCTTCTAGTCAAGGCTATTTTTTTTTCCAGTGGTCATGTATGGATGTGAGAGTCAGAATGTGAAGAAAGCTGAGTGCTGAAGAATTGATGCTTTTGAACTGTGGTGTTGGAGAAGACTCTTGAGAGTCCCTTGGACTGCAAGGAGATCCAACCATTCCATTGTAAAGGAGATCAGACCTGGATGTTCTTTGGAAGGAATGATGTTAATGCTGAAACTCTCGTGCGAAGAGTTGACTCCTTGGAAAAGACCCTGATGCTGGGAGGGATTGGGGGAAGGAGAAGAAGGGGATGACAGAGGATGAGATTGCTGGATGGCATCACCAACTCAATGGACATGAGTTTGAGTAAACTCTGGGAGTTGGTGATGGACAGGGAGACCCGGTGTGCTGCGATTCATGGTGTCGCAAAGAGTCAGACACGACTGAGCGACTGAACTGAACTGAACTGAAGCACATGTGACTAACTAAATCTACATTGATTAGAACAAATAAAATATTCAGTTTCTCCATTCATAAAATACTTATTTCAAGTTCTCAGTAACTGCTGGTGACAAATTGTTGGATACTATTAGAAAGATCATTTCCTGACATTCTACCTCACACCAATTGGATGGATCTGTCTTAGCAGTATTTTTTTGGAACTGTCATCTCATGCTTGCATACATGCTCAGTCATGTCCAACTCTTTGCAATCCCATGACTACAGTCCACCACGCGCCTCTGTCTATGGAATTTTTCAGGCAAGAATACTGGAGTTGGCTGCCATTTCCAACTCCACGGGATATTCTTAAACCGGAATTGAATCCACATCTCTTGCATCTCCTGCATTGGCAGGTGGATGCCTTACTACTGGCACTACTTGGGAGTTACACCAATCCAATGGTCATCATCAAAAAAATCTACAAATAACAAATGCTGGGGAAGGTGTGAAGCAAAGGCAAACTTTCCACACTGTTGGTGGGGATATAACTAGTGCAGGTAATTTACCTCCAACAGTATGAAAGTTCCTGAAAATCCTGTAAGTACAGCTACCATATGATCTAGCAAGCCCACTTCTGAGTATTTATCTGGTGACAACTCTAATTTGAAAAGATACATGCACCCTTATTTTGATAGCAACACTATTCACAATAGCCAAGTCATAGAAGCTACCAAATGTTCATGGCCAGATAAGTGGATAAAGCAGCTGTGGTAGATACATATATAATGGTATATTACTCAGCCATTTAAAAAATGAAACAATGACATTTGCAGCAACATGGATGGACCTAGAGATTATCATACTAAGTGAAGTGAGTCAGAAAGAGAAAGACAAATACCATATGATATCACTTATATGTAGAATCTAAACTATGACATAAATAAACATATTTAAGAAGCAGAAACAGACTCATAGACATAGAGAACAGACTCGTAGTTGCCAAGGAAGAGTTGGGTAGGGGAGGTATGACTGAGAGTTTGACATTAGAAGAGGCAAAGTATTACATTTAGAATGAATAAACAAAGACCTACTGTACAGCACAGGGAACTATATTCACTATCCTGTGATAAACCATAATGGAAAAGAATATGAAAGGGGGGGCTTATATATGCATAACTTTGTGGCACAGTAGAAATTAACACATTATAAACCAACTATAGTTCAATAAAACGATTTTTTTTAACAAAGAGATCATTTCCATCATATCACAATGTTCTACTGGACAGTATTTTATTAGTTGAGGCAAACACTTATATTCCATCCCCATAGGCTGTATTCATACCTGAGAAGAAATATTTGGATCCACAATGATCTTTCCTCTGAGATCAGAAATGCAGGCTTGCAGGGTTGTACAAATGATGCCATTTATACCTCTTCTGTTTGAGGTTACCCTGGAGAAATGGGCTGCTTCTTTTTTTGTAAGTGTCTGAGGTTAAAAAGGTCTTAATTTATTTCTTCAGCTACAATAAGTTTACCTATTTGATTTTTCTTATTTATGATTCAGTGTCTTCCCAACCTACTTTTACTTGACACATTCTTTCTTTAGAAATAGGAACATCAATCCAGGCATAGTCCAGCCTGGCCTAGATTTTATGTGTATCTTCAAACTAATCCATTAAACTCCATTAGATGTTTAACTTCACTTTCAAAGGGCAACATTATTTCTTTTACTTCCAGGCTGTTTGGGGGCCCATTTACTTCCAACTAAAATACCTGCTAGCCATGTAGAAAACATTTAACATCCACAACAAACTTCAGTCCCCTCCTTTGTAAGAGGAGAAGAGTTTACTTTAAACATTTTAATATAGCTCTCCATAGATTTGAACAAGATAATTAGTAGTGGAAAAAACCTAGCAAGGCACCTGGCCTGTCACTAAATTCCACTAAACTTAGGTGACTCTGGTGAGAATAAAATGTAGAAACAAGTAAAGAGAAAACCTCAGAGGAGAATAAAAACATGATAAATCTTCTATATGCTTTTTTTTAAACAAAGAGTCTTTAGATGGCATTTGGCAAAAGTTGGAAGGTGCTCTCCATGTTAGGAGACACTAAAGAATTTGACATAACCAAATCAATAATAACAATGTTGTTTAAATCTCTTCCAGGCACTTTTGAAAAAAGAAAGCAAAAATAGACAGTGACAGAGTATGGATTGTATATGATTTCAGTCTCACTGTCTGGGCTCACAGAAAACTTTTATTCTTCTTTATTAACTTCACTTTCAGACAAAGAGCTGACACATTTACAGACACACTGGCACCTTTCAGTAGCACTTTGTTTCATCCCTTCCCTTCCACAGGTAAAAAATGCCGATTTCCCAAGCTTTTCCAACTCAGCCTCCAGTGAGCCTTTAGAGGGTGCAGTCCCTAGAAGCTATTATGGGGAGACCTCCTTTCACAATTACTAAAAAATCTTGTACATTTCTCTGTATCTGCCTTTCATTCTGAGTCACTTTCTCTTGCAGAGTTACCCCCTATTTTTCCGTTAAAGCACAAGATTGTAATAAGGATATTGCACTGGTATGCTTGCTTCCACTGTAATATTTATAGACTACATTGCTTAAATACAGTGTGGTGGTTTGCTTGTCTAATTTTATGATGCCCTTGCTAAACAAAAATATTCTTTCTCGCTAGTGCTTACAGAAGGAGCATTTCACACCATGTGAACGATGACAGCTGGCACCAGCTGCTTTCATTAGGCACTCTTGCTCTTCAAACACAGTGATATTTGGCAGGAACCACATTGGGAAGTTTTCCAGATGAGAAAAGAGGTGAAGGATTTTACCTCTCAAATTTTGGACAATGGTCTCTAGAGTTTGGGATGTGATACTAAACTACAAAGATACTAAAGATGATTAAGTTCATTCCTATCTTAAAGTAGTATTACATCCAGCACCAAGTGGCACGTTGAGTTTTAGAAGCTCCACATGTGTTAATGAATGTAAGTTTTTGTGCCCTGTAAGAGCAAACAAATCGAAAAGCTTGAGACCAAACAAATTGAAACAGAGGAGTTTGTAGCATAGAAAGGTTTACGAAAGGCCAAGCAAGGAAACAAGAGACTTGTGTCCAAAAAACCAGAACTCCAGAGAGGGTTTCAGCAAAGCACTTTTAAAGGCCAGGTGAGGGAGGGATGAGATTCGTTGTTGCAAACATCTTGGTATCAAAATCCTTTGTTCTTGCAGCTGTCCTTGGAGGTCAGGTCTTGATGTTCCTGTAGGCTTCCGACAACACAAATGTTTCTGAAACATTTTATCTCTACATGAATGGACTCTTAAAAGGTCAAAGCCTTGAGAATGGACTATCCTGTATATTTCAGTCTATGGCAACATTCTTTTACAAAAGGTGCAGAGCCAGCAGGATTAAGCATAGGCATCAGAGCACAAAGTTTAAGGTAAAAGGAACAGAACTAACATGGAGTCAGATTTGTTCTTGCCTACTACACATGCAGTTCATCAGTAGCTACCATGAGCAAATGTGCTAAAGTTGAAATAATTGCAAAGCAAGTGCCCTCAACTTGTTACAGAAAAGAAAAATCTCTCTAATATTGGATCTACTCTGTGAGAATAACCTTAGTCTTGTTGGAGGTTTACAGGAACACTGTGACACATGCAAGAACAAAGGTTTCCAGCACCAAGAAGTTTGCAACAACCAGCTACAAACCCTTCCATTTTAGTTTAAAAGAAATAAACTAGAATAACAGAGGCAGAAGATAGGATTAGTGAATTAGAAGATAGAATCCTAGAAATAAATGAATCAGAAGACAAAAAAGAAAAGAAAAAAGAAAAACCCATCAAAAGAAATGAGGACAATTTCAGAAACCTCCAGGATAACATCAAACGCTACAACATTCGAATCATAGGAGTTCCAGAAGAAGAAGATAAAAAGAAAGATCATGAGGAAATACTTGAGGAGATAATAGTTGAAAACTTCCCTAAATTGGAGAAGGAAATTACCACTCAAGTTCAAGAAATCCAGAGAGTCCCTAACAGGATAAACCCAAGGCGAAACACCCCAAGACACATATTAATCAAATTAACAAAGATTAAATATAAAGAACAAATATTAAAAGCAGCTAGGGAAAAACATCAAATAACTCACAAGGGAATTCCCATAAGGATAACAGCTGATCTTTCAATAGAAACTCTCCAAGCCAGGAGGGAATAGCAAGACGTAATTAAAGTGATGAAAGAAAATAACTTACAGCCTAGATTATTATATCCAGCAAGGATCTCATTCAAATATGAAGGAGAAATCAAAAGCTTCACAGATAAGCAAAAGTTGAGAGAATTTTGCACCACTAAACCATTTCTCCAACAAAAACTAAAGGACATTCTCTAGATAGGAATCACTAAAAGGGTGTATAAATTCGAACCCAAAACAATAAAGTAAATCTTATTTATCAATAATTGCTTTAAACGTTTATGGGCTGAATGCCCTAATCAACAGACAAAGACTGGCCGAATCGATACAAAAACAAGACCCCTACATACCTTGTCCACAAGAGACAACCAAAAGACTAAAATGGGTCAAATGGATACAAAAACTAGACCTCTATATATGTTGTCTATAAGAGAACCACCTTAAAATACGGGATATATACTGACTGAAAATGAACGGCTGGAAAAAGATTTTCTACGCAAATATGGACCATAAGAAAACAGGAGTAGCAATACATATATCAGATAAAATGGACTTTAAAGATCCTGAAAAGGAGACAATGAAGGTTACACATAACGACTTAAAGGAACAATCCAAAAAGAAGTTATAACAATTATAAATATATATGTACCCAACATTGGAGCATTGTTATATCTAAGACAAACATTAATTAATATGATAGAAGAAATATGCAGCAATACAATAATAGTGGGAGACTTTAATACCCCACTCATATAATCTGGCTGTAATAGACAAAGTAAAGAGCAAAACATATTTACTTATGAGCCTCAAAAAATTCAGTTTACTCAGGAGAGTTAAAAAAAAAAAAAAAAAAAGACTTATTTGTTCACTCTGTAAAGGTTTATTGACTATTTTATGGGTTTGGTACCATTTTGGGTAGTAGGGAGGAAGAGGTGACAAATGTGATCCTGTCCTAAATAATATATTGTGGTAAAGATAGACCTACCAATACAAAATACCAAGATGTGCCTAAGATGAGGACATGCAAACTGGACTTTTTGTTTCCTGAACTTTTCATTTCGAGAACAAACCTCCTAATATAGGATGAATTCAACATGATTTTTTTTTAAGTGTTCTTTGTGATTAAAAACAGAAAGCCATTGATTAAGAAATTACATATACTCCTCCCCACCATCACTCCCCTTCTTTCTTCCCATTTCCCTCCCACCCTCATTGATCCTTTCCTTTGTCCATTTCCCCTGCAAAAAAAAAAAAAAGAGTAACTGCCTGAAAGACTGAACTCAGCCATATAAAAAGTGTCTACTCATTCACATAAAAAAAAAAAAAAAGAAACTTAAACTCTAACTTGGAGAGATGGTTCTTTGGGGCACTAGCCCATTATCTTCTCAGTCTGATGTCTTTCTGAGTAAAATCACTATTTATTGCCCCAACACCTGTCTCTCAGTTTATTGGTCTGTTGTATGGCAAGGAGTACAAGCCTGGACTCAGTAACAGCATCATTCCCCTCAGTGCCAGGAGATCATGTAAATTGCCATGCTTTCTTGTCTAGCTCTCTTGTTGTTGAGTTTTTGTAAGGCAGAGACTTTAACACACACACACACACACACACACACACAGGAACATCACAGATGCTCGGTAAATACATATAGTTGGAAGGATGAATTAATATCATAGGAAATAAAGGTGAATAGGAAAGGAGAGGCGAGGTCATCGGAGACCTCAAAAGACAAGCCAGGGCATTTGGACCCTTGTATTTCCCTGGGATTTCTTTGGAAGGAATGATGCTAAAGCTGAAACTCCAGTACTCTGGCCACCTCATGCGAAGAGTTGACTCATTGGAGAAGACTCTAATGCTGGGAGGGATTGGGGGCAAGAGGAGAAGGGGACGACAGAGGATGAGATGGCTGGATGGCATCACTGACTCTATGGACGTGAATCTGAGTGAACTCCCTGAGTTGGTGATGGACAGGGAGGCCTGGCGTGCTGTGAGTCAGGGGGTCGCAAAGAGTCGGACACGACTGAACAACTGATCTGATCTGATCTGATTTAGAGCCTCAGGTTCCATCATACACTGGAGGGCATGTGAAATACATGTCCAGAATCTAAATATCACAGTAGCTAGAGCTGTAATAAAACATATATGGTAGGAAATGGGAGAGAGGTATGAAGCAAATTGCCACTGAGAGAATAGTTCTTAGCTATTTTATTTCCTTACCTAAAACATAGTTCACATTTAAGATAATTCCATCAAGAAAAGTTGTGTTATGAATTCACTGTGATGTGGGGAATGAAATAGTTGTAAGTGGAAATGGTAATGCAGTCAGGAGCTCATCTTTGGGGTCTCTCTGATGGGTCCCCATTTGACTGTACAGCCTGTGAATTTAAAGGAAATACATCATGGAATGACAGGCTTTCAGAGCTATGAGGATTTGACCTGCTCTTTATCAAGGCTTGGCTCTCCTCTACTTTTCAGATGTCTGGGACATTGAAGAGCTATTTAATATCACTGAAACAATAGTAATTTGTATTATTCACCTTCCCATTTGCTCAGGTCCCTGCAAACCACGTGTTCTCATTTTCCCCACAGTGTGTGGGATGTCTCACATCAACTCCACAGTCACAGCTTAACGTGAGTAAGCATGGTAATTGGAATGACCTTTAAAATGCATATTCCTCCTGTCACTTTCAGCATCTCGGGCTTTATAAAACTGCCTGCTGAAATATCATTCCCACCTTTATGCTGGTGTTTATTTTAGGTGGGCAGACGTGGCCTTTCTTCTGTTGTGCTAAGTGTAGGTGTAGCCCGTATGTTATTAGGGATGAATTACTAGAGGGTTTGCCTGGAAAATCCCGTGGACGGAGGAGCCTGGTAGGCTGCAGTCCGTGGGGTCGCTAAGAGTCGGATACGACTGAGCGACTTCACTTTCCCTTTTCACTTTCATGCATCGGAGAAGGAAATGGCAACCCACTCCAGTGTTCTTGCGTGGAGAATCCCAGGGATGAGGAAGCCTCGTGGGCTTCTGTCTATGGAGTCGCACAGAGTTGGACACGACTGAAGCGACTTAGCAGCAGCAGCAGCAAACCCTTTAACCATGGCAGTCAGGATGGTGGTGTATGGAGGGTGGGGGCTGTAAAGGGATGTTATTAATGGTAGACAGAAGAACTCTCAGGACATTCATGTTTTGAAAAAAAAAAAAAGTGGGAATTTGTTTTCACCTAAAATCCTAGTTAGAAAGGCCCTTCCTACAAAAGATACCAGAATTTTGCACTTGTTATCTGCTTAGCCCCCTTTCACCAAGCAAACAGTGATTTCAGCAGAGGACACACACAGGCAGGAAACTGAGATCAGAATTTCCAGCCAGAAATTTGTAGGAGGCAGTGCACAGTGCAAACACTGAGTAATACAGGACAGCTACATCTACACAGCCTTGAGGATAACACAACTGGACTTCTCTTTTCTGGTGTACAGTCCTCACCCCTATAAAAACCACCTTTCCTCTCAGATTCTCTCCTAGTGCTCTGTGTACGTGTTTCCTGCCTTTCATATTTGGGAACATAAATGCCTATTTATATACATGTTTATTTGATCAAACAATCATGTAAATAAACATATGCTTCTGAATATGAGATTTTTCCAAATAAGGAGATGAATGGATGAATGGCCCATAATAGTACAGGGCAGGCCCAGGGTCCCAGGACACAAGGAAGTAGGAAAAAACCAGCCACTCTCTGAATTGTTCACTCCTGAACCCACAAGACAAAAAAAACGTGCCTTGCACATAGTAGATGCTCAGAAATGATTTGTATAATGAATGGTTGGGTCACAAAGGAAGATTAGTAGACCTTGGGCAGCCCCTCAGCAAATAAGAAGGTCAAATACATCAGGACTCACTGGACACTGTCACACATGTGCACTGTGTGTGACCATCTACATATGTATGCACACACGTAAAGGCTGGAGCTTGTAAGTAGGATTCTCATTTCAGAGTGTGAGGTTCTGTCATTATAACACAAGTGTTTGGTCCAATCCATAAACCTTGCATTGTTTAAGAACCACATCTGAGATTTTATGTTTTTCTGAGCAGGGTTAGCTCCCTACCTAATTACGACAAAGAAAATTATGTTTTTCAGTGTGTAGTTGGCAGGTATAAGGTGATGATAACACCTTGTCATAATAAAGTTAACGGTGTTCCTGATGCTTTCACAAGAGTTTAGACACTAAAATCTGACACATTTAAGTTTTCTTGTGTAACTGTCTCCTTCAGGTTTGTTTTCTCCCTCTGCATTTTCCACATATTGAAATCTCTCTTCGGTTGGTCCACAGATCTCTCTTAACATATCCTAATGTTAAGAGAGACAAGCCCTGCCACTGACTTAGTAAATCACACTGAAGGAATTTTTTAAGATGAGGCACAGGAATAAGATACAGATGTGGAGAAGGGACATGTGGACACAGAAGGGGAAGGGGAGAGTGGGACAAATTGGGAGAGTAGGACTGAGTATATATACTCAGAGGGAAAGAGAGAGAGAGAGAGTTTGTATGTGTGTATATGTATACACACACACACACACACATATATATATATGGACTTCCCTCGTGGCTCAGATGGTAAAGTGTCTGTCTACAATGCAGGAGACCCAGGTTTGATCCCTCGGTTGGGATGATCCCCTGGAGAAGGAAATGGCAATCCACTCCAGTACTATTACCTGGAAAATCCCATGGATGGAGGAGCCTGGTAGGCTACAGTCCATGGAGTCACACAGAGTCGGACACGACTGAGTGACTTCACTTCTATATATATATATATATATATATATATATATATAATCTGCTAAGTCACTTCAGTTGTGTCCAACTCTGTGCGACCCCATAGACAGCAGCCCACCAGGCTTCTCCATCCCTAGGATTCTCCATGCAAGAATACTGGAGTGGGTTGCCATTTCCTTTTCCAATGCATGCTAAGTCGCTTCAGTCGTGTCTGATTCTGTGCAACCCCATGGACAGCAGCCCACCAGGCTCCTCTGTCCACAGGACTCTCTAGGCAAGAATACTGGAGTGGGTTGCCATTTCCTTCTCCGGATATATATATATATATATATATATATATATATATATATATATATATACTACCAGGTGTAAAATAGATAACTAGTGGGAACTTTGTGTAGAGCACAGGGAGCTCAGCTCCATGCTCTCTGATGACCGAGAAGGGTGGGATGGGAGAGAGAGAGGGAGGCTCAGGAGGGAGGTGATATGTGTATACATAAAGCTGATTCACTTCATTGCACAGCAGTAACTAACAATACTGTAAATCAATTATATTCCAAAAATAAAATTTTTTAAAAAGAAACAAAAGAAAATTATGAGTTTTGAAAGGAAAAAGATTTTATCACATATATTTAAGATGAAGCAAAGGCTGGAGGGAATATTTTAAACCCATAACTTGAACAAAGTGCAGATATTAATCATTTATCTGAAAAATAAAATAGGTTAAATAGGTAGGTAAATTATTCAGAAAGGTGTCATTCTTTTCTGCCTGTGTATGGGTTATCTAAAAATCTGAGACATGTACAGCCCCATCCATTTCCGTCCATCTTACTTTTAACTTTAAGAACTTTCATCCTCCTAATCTCAGTCAATCATTGCCTAATTCCAAGAGGGAAGCAGTAATGGTATCACCTAATTCTTATTTTACAACCTGTAGTGATAAAATAGACACACTGTCCCCATCTGACAACTGAGGGAGCCGAAACAGGAGGAGGTTAAGTCCAACGTTAGGGTAAAATGTAAACAGAAGGGGTTCACCACCTTGAGACCCTGAGTTTGCTTTCATTTGGAGGTAAATTATTAAATATACATTAAAGTCTGTTTCCTCACCTGCCAAGCTGGGAAGCCAATATTCCCTTTGGGTGCTGTGAGACTTGCATTGAATGGCATATTATCACACTGCCCATGTCCTGGAAGAGGGAGCTGAGAGTCTAACTCAACATTCAGAAGTCTATGTCCCTGGAAAACCTAGGAGGCTGGATTCCTGTCCTGTGAACTTTCTGTGATATATCTTAACACAAGATTAAAATAACATAGCGTTAATTTTAAATTTTGGTTTCACTGCAGAAATGGGTAAGGACATTTTATCAGAGGTCAGATTTGCTTTTTTTCCCAACTTAAATCATATTAAGCTCCTTTTCTCTTCCAAACAAATCTATAAATGGTACTTACAGTGCATCATCAATGAATTCTTTTAGACTAAATAAAAAGAGTATTCAAGGCTACTGGTGCTTTACCTCAGCATCCTAGCAAGTGGACATCCATGCAGAAGAGAAAAACCTGAATATGACACTGGCTGTGTAGAAGGACACTCTCTGGAGAATGGGAAAATGGATGGGCAGCCCTTATCAGGGTTTTGGATGGAAGTTAAATAAGATCATGATTGGGACTTCCCTGGCTGTCCAGTGGTTAAGACTCTGTGCTTCCAATTCAGGTGGCACGGGTTCAGTCCCTGGTTGGGGAACCAAGATCCCACAAACTGCATAGCATGGCCAAAACATTTAAATCGGTAAAAAATTATGATTGATAGAATGGATAAACAACATGGTCCTACTATGTAGCACAGAGAACTATGTTCAATATCCTGTGCTAAGCCATCACAAAAGTATTTTTAAAAGAATATATATTTAAAACCAGACATGAAATAATGGACTGGTTCAAAATTGGGAAAGGGTTATGTCAAGGCTGTCACCTGCTTATTTAATTTATACACAGAGTACATCATGCAAAATGCTGGACTGGATGAAGCCCAAGCTGGAATTCAGGTTGTCGGGAGAAATATCAATAACTTCAGACATGCAGATGACACCACCTAATGGCAGAAAACAAAGAGGAACTAAAGAGTCTTCTGAAGAGGGTGAAAGAGGAGAATGAAAAAATTGGCTTAAAACTCAACATTCAAATAATGCAGATCATGGCATTTGGTTCTATCACTTCATGGCAAATACAGGGGGAAACAATGGAAATAGTGACAGACTTTGTTTTCTTGGGCTCCAAAATCATTGCTGACAGTAACTTAAGCCATGAAATTAAAAGATCTCTTGCTCCTTGGAAGAAAAGTTATGACAAACCTTGACAGCCTATTAAAATAAAAGACATTACTTTGCCAACAAAGGTCCATATAGACAAAGTAACGATTTTTCCAGTAATCATGTAGGGATGTTAGAGTTTGACTACAAAGAAGGCTAAGTGCTTAAGAATTGATACGTTTGAACTGTGGTGCTGGAGAAGACTCTTGAGAGTCCCTTGGATGGCAAGGAGATCAAACCAGTCAACCCTAAAGGATATCAACCCTGAATATTCATTGGAGGACTGATGCTGAAGCTGAAGTTCCAATACTTTGGCCACCTGATTCAAAGAGCCAATTCACTGGAAAAGACCCCAAAGCTGGGTAAGATTGAGGGCAAGAGGAGAGGGAGGGGGTGGTGACAGAAAATGATACGGTTGGATGGCATCACTGACTCAATAGACATGCTGCTGCTGCTAAGTCGCTTCAGTCGTGTCCGACTCTGCGCGACCCCATAGACGGAAGCTCACCAGGCTCCCTTGTCCCTGGGATTCTCCAGGCAAGAACACTGGAGTGGGTTGCCATTTCCTTCTCCAATGCAGGAAAGTGAAAAGTCAAAGTGAAGTCGCTCAGTCGTGTCCGACTCTTAGCAACCCCATGGACTAAAGCCTACCAGGCTCCTCCGTCCATGGGATTTTCCAGGCAAAAGCACTGGGGTAGGGTGCCATAGACATGAGTTTGAGCAAATTCCAGGAGATAGTGAAGGACAGGGAAGCCTGGGGTGCTGCAATCTATGGGGTCACAGGGTCAGACATGACTGAGTAACTGAACAACAACAATAATATGTATAACTGAATCACTTTGCTGTACAGCAGAAATTAACACAACATTGTAAGTCAACTATACTTCAGCAAAAAATATTGATCATGATTGCATGAAAGGAGTAAATATTGAAGAATTTTTTCTTATTATTAATTTAGAAATGTTTTCTGCAGGCTTAAATATAAACAGTGCCTCACAGATGTAACTTAAGAACCTCAAACAAGCTTTTGTTCACATTTCATTTTAGATCAAAAATTTTCCTTGCCTGCTGCATTGTCTGAAACATCAGACATTCTTGAACAGTTATTTCTTAGGAGGAATAATCCAAGCACCTATTTGTTCAGAGCAGCATATTCTTACCCACATGTGAACGCAGACATCTCACCTCAGCCTCATTCCTAGAGCTCTCGGAATGAAGCCCTCATCTTCGGAAGAGCTTGTCATTATTCACCCAGATCTTGCTCTGGCTTTGTTTTCAGCACAAACATTTCAGATGACCAGTTGGCAAGGGAAGAGACTCACCATCTTCAGATGGGACAGAATGAAGTGCTAACCTTGACTTTGTCAGCATAGTTATACATGAAGCAAAGGCACCCTGATGCCCTTCCCCACACACAGGGAGACCAGTGCCATTTTTCATCAAGATAATGATCCCATTTTCTTATGCACATGAGTGATGAGAGAGATGAGCTTGGCTACAGAACACAGATGCAGTTGTTCAGTCATTTATGCAAATCAAACCCAGGCATCAAGTCCTCCAAAGCCCCTATTTCCTGCTCAGGTTCAGCGGAGTCTAAGAGAGGAGGTGAGGGGAGTTGCCCTTATTAAAGGTGTGGATGAATAAACCAGTACTTTTCCTGTCTAGTTTTAGATGGGGAGGATGTTCTTAGCAAATCAGCTCAAAATCTACCAACCCAAGACAACCCTGACAAATTAGTCCTGAGATGGCTCCTCTATTCCCTAATCAGTCCAAAGAAAGAGAGAAGGGTGATCTCTTGGTGGACGCTTTCAGCTTCAGAGTCTCTTTCAGTGTGCTTGCTTCAAGGTTCTGACAAGGAACGGCATGGATGACAACCCCTCAGGCTTCAGTGCTGCCCCACCCATTGTAGCTCATATCCCTTCTCCTCCTGGGTTAGTACAACATTTGTGACATGAATGCAAAAAGGAAACACATCATTTTCTACTCTGCAGTCCTGCTGAAGCATGTAGGATGCCTGCTAGCTAAAAAGTCAGAGGTAGTGCAGTGAAAGGACAGGTCTGATCTCTTCCACCAGACTCCTTGGTCTGTAGCCAAGCTCTGCCATATACTTGCTGTGTGACCTTGGACACGTTACTTAGTGCCACTCTGCCTCAATCTCATTCTGTAAAATGGAGTTAACAGTCTTACCTACTTCATTGGTGGCAGTAAGGATCTGTGTATCTATCTACCTACTATCTGTTATCTATCTGTCTATCTATTATCTACCCCACCTCCACACACACACACACACACACACACACACACACACACACACACACACATTTACGAGGTTCTGGCACACAGTAAGCATTATTTAAGAATTAACTACTAATATGATCTGTTACTCAAGTTTTAAACTGTGTGCTGCCAAGTTCCCTATGGCTTTGACTTTAAGTTCTTGTTTACACACTAATGCAAAAATAGCCTTTCCCATCAAGGCAAACAAATATATAGCACGCCACGTATTCAGAGGCCCAGACTTATGCTTTCCGCCCTACCTGGAACAGTCCTACTTTACTACCCTAAACCCAGTCCATGTTCCCAGTTCCTCTTGAAACCTCATTTCCTCTGTGACACTCCTGTGACCTCCTCTGGCTCCACAAGTTTCTCTTTCCCTGGCCTCGAGGTAATAAACCCTCTATATGAATACGGATTGAAGGATTGGAGAAATCAAGATTCAAATCCTGGCTCCATCAAATACCAAAAATGTGACCTTGAGCAGATAACTGAATTTTCATAAACACTGGAGGAGCTCTTATTTCTTAAATAATGCTAATGAATAAGCCAATGGCTCTCAAATCTGGGTGTGCATCAGAATCAGCCGGGGGTGGTGCTTGTGAAAACTCAGGCTGCCCCCCATGCTTCTGTTCCAGAAAGTATGGGATGGGGCCTTGGGATATGCAGTTAGGGTACTTTGCCAGGTGATTCTGGGGCTGTTGGTCTGGAACTACACTTTGAGAAGAACTTAGAGAATCTGGCAGAACTGTGGAGTGAATTAAATGAAATCATGCTCAGAGAATGTTTGCTCAGTAACTGTTATGTAAAATATAAACTTTCCCTGTCCCCCATGAAATAGACTACAAATGATAAATAAAAACAGCAGAAGTGCTCTTGTTTGGATTGAGGGCCCATCCCCTGAGATAAGGGAGAACGCACCATATTGTAACATTTCTCACTTTGGAGTTGGAAACTCAGATTGTGTGGGCTGTGCCCTTACAGTAGTTTTTTTGGCACCCAATGTACAAGCTTTCAATTGGAGAGAAAATTGAAAACATATGCATTACCCTGCAATGTAAGATTTTTATATAGCCTACTGTTTTGAACAAACACCCACACACTGGGTGGGTTTTTAGCAGAAGTCTGTTTGTTAGAGGTCATCCCACTGAACATTTCCCTTTGTTCAGTGTTCATGACTTCCAATTCTGAACCAGGAGGGTAAGAATCTTGACCAAAGAGTTGAGAATATGCTATGGGCTTCCCTTGTGGCTCAGCCAGTAAATAATCTGCCTGCAATGCAAGAGACCTGGGTCGAATCCCTGGGATGGCAAGATCCCCTGTAGAAGGGAAAGTCTACCCACTCTAGTATTCTGGTCTGGAGAATTCCATGGACTGTATAGTCCACAGGGTCACAAAGAGTCAGACATGACTGAGCAACCACTAAACTGTAGGAAGTTTCTTAAAAGAACGTGTGTTGGAAGAAAAGGAAATCATTATGGAATGAGAAGCTACATTTCCTAACTTGAAGCAGTTTCCCACATGGGATTCACTCACTGGAACAAGCAAATTGTTTATTATTTTTTTATATTGGACTATAGCTGATTAACAGTGCTGTGTTAGTTTCATGTGTACAGAAAGGTGATTCAGTTATACATATACATGTATCTATTCTTTTTCAAATTCTTTTCCCATTGAGGTCATTACCTAAGAATGAGCAGAGTTGATACAAGTGAATTTACCTAGAAAACAGAAACAGACTGACAGACTTAAAGAATGAATTTATGATTACCAGGCTGGAGGGCTTCTCAGGTGCTGCTAGTGGTGAACCTGCTTGCCAATGCAAGAATGTAAGAGATTCGGGTTCAATCCCTGGGTTGAGAAGATCCCCTGGAGGAGGGCATGGCAATGTACTCCAGTATTCTTGCCTGGAGAATCCCATGGACAGAGGGGCCTGGTGGACTACAGTTCATAGAGTGGCAAAGAGCTGGACACAAATAGGCACATACTCATTGACCAGGCCAGAAGAGTTGGGGGAGTGGGGAAGGAATACACTGGGAGTTTGGGATCGACATGCACACACTGCTATCTTTAAAATGGATAACCAACAAGGAGCTACTGTATAGTACAGATTGTTTCATTTTAGAAAATGTTAAGAGCAAAACTGTCTCTGTAGGAAATTACAGCAGTGGCCTGAAGAGCAGAGGTCCCTCTTTGGTACCTGTCTTTGCCACAATCCACAAAACTGTTATTTCCTTCTGTGAAAAAAATCTAAGCTGTGTGATCTCCAGGGAACATCTGCAATATCACCCAGTGAGGAAGGAACACAGGAAATGGGACCCATGTCTAGGAAAACCTTTACCAGGCACTGGAAGACACAGTGTGATCAGCAGTCTCTGCCCATTTTCTTTTTAGAGAGATTTCATCTATTTATTTTTAATTTATTAAATTAAAAATAAAATTAAAGATAAAGTAATGTATTATTTTTTCTTTGGATGCATCAGGTCTTAGTTCCAGTACGTGGGATCCTTGCTGCATCATGCAGAATCTTTTGCTGTGGTGCACAGACTCTTTAGTCCCCCTGCAGCAAGAGGGATCTTAGTTCCCAGACCAGGCACCGAACCCAGGTCCTCTGCATTGCAAGGTGGATTTTTAACCACTGGGCCACCAGGGAACTCCCTTGGTTGATCTTTACTAAGATTTTTGGCAATATTTTTGACGGGTGAGGTCACTCTTATTTTTATGGTGCCACACGCTCCCTGACCCCCACAAAATCTGAGCCTAATCTGGAAGGAAAAACCAAGCTCTGATTTTTCAGAGGGACCAGCAAATAAAATAACTGTCCTCAAAATAACAAAAAGATAAGTAATGTTTGTTGGCAGCTGCAGCTGCCCAAACTCTGATGTCTCCTCACTATGACTGGATTCTCAAACCCAACCTTCCTTCCTCCAAAAACAGCCCTTCACCCGAACACCTCTGAGGATCTGACTGTTTTCATTTGTATTCACTAAGGTATTGTTTGTAGCGGGAAGCAGAGGAGAGGCTGAGTGCCAAAGGGAATTCTGGAGGGAGATGGAATTCAGTTGCCACCAAAAGTGTCCCTTAGACTCATTTCAATGACCTTTGAAAAAGAAGACTGAAATAGAGCTTCTGGAACTTTCTAGAGGCCCTTTAAGACTCTGATCAGGAAGGCAGCTGCTTGAGAGCCCAGTAGGAACACCTACACACTTGCTCCATTATTATAGGCAATCCTTGCAATCACATTGACTCTAGGATTCGAGGGTTTAGGCAGTGCTTCTCAAAGTCTGGTCCCAGTAGCACCCTGGAATTTGTCAGAAATGCAAATTCTCTGGCCCACAGTAAAAATCAGAAATTCCAGGGGTAGAGCTCAGCAATTTATGTTCTAAGTACCCTTCCTGGTGATTCTGATGCAAACAGTCTGGAATCTGCCAATAAAATTTAAGGAGGGGTTCATTCCCAGGTTCATGTAAATTTAGGGTCTGCAGGCATGAACAGGCATGAACCTGGAAATAAGAATCACCTCCAATTGTGTGCCCTGGACACATCACATGCTCACCTTACCCTACCCAGGCCCAGTGATTCTCCTAAAGAATCTCTGGGTGATCTCTTTAGGAGAATCCAGAGATCACTGGACCTGGGCACCAAAATTGATGGGTATCTTCCTAATAGGGAATGGTTGGTGCCTCAGAGGTGCAGCTCAAAGAGAACTGAAGCCCAAGGAAAATCACTGAGCATTGATCTGAGGGCACATATAAGATCTCTCTGGGCTTCCCTGTTGGCTCAGATGGTTAAGAATCTGCCTACAATGCAGGAGACCTGGGTTTAATCCCTGGGTTAGGAAGATCCCCTGGGGGAGGGTATGGCAACCCATTCCAGTATTCTCACCTGGAGAATCCCCAGAGGATCCTGACAGGCTACAGTACATGGGGTCACAAAGAGTTGGACACGACTGAGTGACTAAACACAGCACAGCACATGAGGTCTATCTATGGGGATCCACAGCAGAAACTACTGGAGATACCTTGGCCATAGTGGGAAAATATCAGAAGGAGACCTGAGCTTCTCCTCCCCATGTAAATGGGGAGAGTTAGCAAACCATTGGTTCTAGGAATTCACATGGCAAAATCACTGAGCATCTACTGTCTACTGGACACACAACTGAGTGCCTGACTTCTTATGCTCTCTCATTTAACTCTCAATACAAAAGTTCTATTATCCTAGCTTTGCAAAAGAAGAGACAGACAAAAAAGGTTAAATCCTATGCATCCTATTTCAAGCTGACAAGTAACAGACAGGGAATTAAACATGCTCTTGTGCCTCTCAAATCCACTGCCACCTGCACTGGAATTGATGACTTTCTCCAGGTGTGACTTCCACTTCCCCTCACTGATTCATCAGCATCCCTGTTTGCTCCTCTAAGTTTGGCTTCACACCTTGGATCCTTTTTCCCCTTGGGATGAAGTCTTAGACAGCATTTGGTGATTAGTTTCTTCAGCCCTGGACGTTGAACCCTGCAGGACCGGATATGGCTCCTGGAATTAACTGCTTGGATTCTTCCACAGAAGTCCTAGGAAGAAGCATTCCTTGACCTGGGCCAGCAAAAGTGGGACATCCTTACATCACAAAATCCTTGCCTGAGTAGAGTTCCCTAATATTCTGCAATAACCTAAATGGGAAAATAATCTGGAAAAGAATAGATACGTGCATATGTATAGCTGAATCACTTTGCTGTACACCTGAAACTAACACAGCAATATAAATCAACTATATTCTAATACAAAATGAAATTTAAAAATAAGGTACAAAGATATAATGTACTACATGGGGAATATAGCCAATATTTTATAATAATTATAAGTGGAATGTAACCTTAAAATTGTGATTACTATGTTGTATACTTGCAACATATATAATAAAAAGAAAAACTGTAGATTTAAAAAAAAGACCTTGCCTGACATTGCATACCATTTTGAATGCCTGCCTTTTAAAAGGAAGCTCATTGGGCACCTAAGGTTTACAAGAGATTTAATATATGGCACATCCCTGAACAACTTTTCTATGAATATGAGGTTACCTATTTAGATCCACAGGCACACAGTGACTTCCATTTCCAGTTCAGATCCTTTTGGGTAGATAGTACAAGGGATAGAACCCTGGCAGTGTCTAACTCTGGACTGAAATTTCAATCCTGTAACCATGAAAAAGTGGACATAATCTCCAGATCTTAGTTTACTCCCTTGAAAAAATGGGATATTAGTGTTCTCATGCACTCCTGCCTTCTATAGCTCTTACTACACCCTATTCTACTAAAGTATATATTGATACAATAAGAATGCCTCTTAATATTATTAAGAGGGCCACTCACTTAAAAGTGTCTGTCATTCACTCAGTGTCTGTTTATGAGGTCAAATAGCCAAAGGCATGATTCTGCTGTAAGCATACTTTGCTTGATGATGGTTTATAATATCAAGTTTGGCCTACTTTAAGCCCAAGAGTGTGCAGGAGGTAAGTTTAGCCCATGAAGAACCATGTTTTGGGGTGTGGAACATAAGACTGGAGATTTAGCCTGCAAAGGACAGATGGTGGCTGTGCATCGTATTCTAGAGGTATAAAGAGTACTGAAGGTGATTGGGGTCTGTCAAGTCCCAACTGTGATTTCTTCAAGGGTTCTCTCAACTTGATCTTGGACTGTCAGACACTGGGCAGTCCCCCAAAGAGCCTCCTAAGGCCAGCATGTTCCTTGCTGCCAGGGCTGCTGTGGCCAGTCCAGTTCCTCCGCCTCCTTTCTTCCTCAAGGCCAGAAGCTTCAGCAAAGTGCCCATTATGGAGATGCAAATTGTTAGTTTAAATCCCTCAGACCTTGAGAAGGAACTCTCCCAGCTTTTACTCAAGACTTAAGCCATAAAAAAGACTGGAATGATGCCATTTGCAGCAACATGGATGGACCTAGAGATTATCATACTAAATAAAGTAAATCAGAGAGAAAAAGATCATATGATATCACTGTTATGTGGAATCTAAAATATGATACAAATGAACTTATTTACAAAGCAGAAACAGACTTCGTTGATTTTCAGTGGCTAAGTTATATCTGACTCTTCGTGACCCCATGGACTGTAGCACACCAGGTTCCTCTATACTCCATTATCTCCCAGAGTTTGCTCAAATTCTTAACATATAGAGAAAACAAACTTACAGTTACCAAAGAAGGAAGAGGAGGGAGGGGAGATAAATTTGGAGTTTGGGACTAACACATACATACTTCTATATATAAAACAGGTAACTAACAATGACCTACTGTAAACTATATACTGTGTACTATATTATATTCAATATTCTATGATAACCTATAATGGAAAAGGTTCTGAAAAAGAATCAGCTGTGCATATGTATAACTGAATCACTTTTCTGTACACCTAAAACTAACACAATGTTGTAAATCAATCATATTCCAATATAAAATTAAATATTTTATTAAAATAAAATACAACTGTACTCAAAGTATGACACTGGAATGTGTGCTTATTTGCTCATTGTTCAACTCTTTGTGACCCTTTTGGACTGTAGCCCACCAAGCTCCTCTGAATACGGCATTGTTCAGATAGGAGTACTGGAGTGGGTTGCCATTTCCTTCTCCATGATGTTTGAATATATTTTCATCAAAAGCATATATTAAAGGTAAGAAATTTAAAAATCAAAATTATTTTTGTTGTGTTTTCACAAAATTTTCTTCTGAAGTGTTAAAGCTCACTGTTACAAATAAAAGATAAAATAGGAATCATAGTTAATGAAAACTAACATTTTTAAGCAAAAGGATTTAAAGTATCTAATGTTTTAAAGTATTCACTGAATTTCATTAAACCTCACTAAATTTTTCTGAAAAAAGCCACACACAGCCAGACTGTTCTCTACCCCCATGTGTCCCCACAAATCCCACCCCCACCCCTAAGGGGCAAGCTCCATAAAGGCACAACTTCCTTCACACTTGTCCTTAAATCAGGTTCACATCGACTAGCACGTTAAAAATAAAGTGCAAAACTCAGAAACCACCTGTTTTTCTAACCCCAACGCCCTCTCCAACCAAATGTTAAATATAAGTTCAAGAAATAATTAATTAAGCAAAGCCTTTTACCAGTTTCCCTTCTGTTAGAGAGACTGTCTGGTAAATCAAGAAAAATGTCCCACTTACCCACTAAACTAAACACAATCCCTTATTATACAATTAACCAAAACACTATTGTATGTAATACAATTATACAGTCTACAATTACACAAAAGTAATGATGCAAAGTAGATGGCAATGGCGTCCCATGTAATCAAAAATAATGAAAGTACCCTCAGTTAGAAATTAACTAGTCATAAGAGATCCCTATTGATAAATGTTCCATCGATCTACACTTTGCAAAAGGCTGTCCTGTCTGATGAAGTGGGATACCCCCCAATCCCTTATCATTAATAACAACTATAGGAATGACAACCATTCTGTAAGATATCTTTTATTCTGAGATCTCTAAACTAGCACATTCTAATGAAGCATGCATTTTATTACCCACTTTTCCAGCTGGCCAAATAGGAAAAAAATGGAGCAGAAGAGCCTGGGCGTCTGTGTGATTTGTTGACAATCCCATGTGGAGTGGTATTAACAGAGAAACATGCATATAAAGTTCCACCAAATTCTATCAGTCATTCCAAGCATGAGAGGAGATTATGGTCTGCAGAGCTGATTTCTGTGATGCTCAGTACAGGCACCTACTACTTCTCATCATTGTTCCCCTGGACTGGAGCAGTGACCTCTCTGCCTCTTGGCTGGTTCTTTTCCAATGCATCCTTCTCACTTTTCCTGAATACTCTTTTTACCAAACAAATCTGACTGCCTTCCTTCTTGAGTCTTCCGAGGGCATCAGGCTAAATGCCATACACATGCAATGCTCTTTATAATTGACGCACATTCCCAGCCATATTCACATCATATGCTCTATCACCATGACCTATATTTTATGGAATCTAAGACAACATTTACTGTAAGACATGATATTATTTTACAGGCTCCTAAGAAAAATAAACAGCCAATTAAACTACTATAAATCTTCAAAGGAAAGATGCATCACCATATTAGAGGTTTTTAAGTGAAAACTAAGCGTCTTGGGTAGACGAAAGGCTTGCAAACCATGATCCCCCTATTTCTATGGCATTTTGCATGCCACGTCCTTCCAACTTATGAGTTATCATCACCCCCACCCCTCAGCCAAGCCTGCGCATCTTGCAAGACTCAGCTCAACACCACTTTCTGAAAGCTGCCCTGACCTCCACTTCCACTGTCATAGATCTCACAAATAAAGGTATACTTCTTGGACATTGATAGCATTTTATGGTGATGTCTAATTAATTCCCTGAAACATAAGCAGAGACTCTATACCAGCAACACAGAGGCAAACACTTAACACGTATTGCTAATTCATTCAGCAAAGGGCATCTTGACCCGGGTGAGTAGCACTGGCAGAAGGAAGGAGATAAAGTGCTAGAGAGAACACATGGACCACATGATTAGCTTTGCTGAAAATTCAGAACCCCTCCTCTTTCATTTCCTGCAACGAGTCTCTGAATCTCTTTTTCAAAATCTCAATTTCAGGAACATCAAATGAAAGAGGAGCTAGAGACCAGGAGAAATGAAAAGGGAAAGGGAAGTGTTGCTAAAGGTGTTAAGTTGTGGAATAGAAGTGCTGCTCTCTGTCCAGGGTCTGATCTCCTCCGGTAAAAGAAGCAGTGGGTGAGGGGTGGTAACAGCAAAGATCAGGCTTCCAGAGAGTCACTGAACTACTGGACACTGTCAAAACCTCTGTTACAGGAATCCCAGAGGGCTTGATTTCATCTGTCTGTGTGAACGGACACACACTGCTCTTCCTAACCGCAATCCCTCCCTCCTTTTCACTTCCCTCTTAACTTCAAAGTAATCAAATATTGTTTATTCATAAAATTTTAATCCTTTCACAAATTTGTATTTTGATTTAATTTGCATATCCCATTTACTGCAAGTGAAACTCAACTTATTTAAAACATTTTTCCCTGGGCCTGAAATCCTTTTAGAAATATATTCCATTAGGCAACTCAATTATATCTAATGTGGCTGATGTCAGTGGATTTGAATTTTGGTGAAAGAAACTCATATTTAGAACAGTGAGAATGGGAATGGGGTGGGAGAACAGAAGAGAAGAGACAATAATTACCTGTCTTTGATGCTACACAGATCAATGTGTAAATCACTAAAATTCCCCAGGGAACCTTGCTGAACTGAAATGAGGTCCTTGGGCTGGTTATCAATAAAGATGAGCCTCATGCAGCCTTGGAAAGCCTTAATAGGATTTAAACATTGGGAATCGGTGAGATTGTCAGGGCACCCTGTGGGACAGAGAAAAAAAAAATTAAGAAGAATACTGAAATGATCAGTCATTACTTTAGTGACCTTTTGACAGAAGACCTGAAGGTCTAATTATTTCAATGTTTTTTCATTCACAGCAATGCACACATTTTTCTGTTGTAAATCATACCATTCTCAGAGATGGGACAAAACTGGTACAAAATGGGGCATATTTAATCACTGTATAGAACAGAAAACAAAGTATGTTACAGGGGATACTGATGCCATTGCATTTATCTCATTCTTATTTCTTTTTTCCCTATTTGTAAGCCATTTGCTATTGTTTTGTGTGGTATACTTCACTCAGCCCAAGAAAGCAACATATCATAACTACTTGGGAATTTCAGTTCTGTCTTGAAAACACACTTTTAAATGAACAATTCAATTCTGAATTACACATTCAAAGAAAATTACGCTTTGGGTAAGAATGGTAGCAGAGTAATTGTCTGGTTAATTGTCAGCATTATCAGGCTTAGTTCCTGAGAAAAGTATATACAGGAATGTAACTGGAATTTTGAAGTGATATGCAAAGCAAACCCAAATGCTAAAGGAACTAAGAGTTTAAATGCACAGTTATAGGGCTGTAATCACATATATGAAAGTTTAATGCCATACCTTTTTAAAGGGTGTTGTTTTAAAAAATATGCATCACGCTAACTGAGCATAGCTTGCAACCAGAGAATAACTACTTCTCATTGCCAGGTATAGAGTCACAGACGTGCATGGGTGTCTGTGCTCTTTATACACTCCATTCCAATGGTTTTAATAGGTTCAGAGCATATGGGAATGCAAGCTTGAAAACAGGGCAATAACCCATAAATAATTGGGAATTATTTCAGCCATCTCTAATAGACAGTCACTGCTGGGCTGAAGCCCAGCAGCTGGTTAACAGCTCACAGGCACACTATAAAATGAAGAGAGACGCTACAACTTCTAATTGAAGCTGTAGAGAGAATTTATGTAAGTTGACGATTATTACTCAAACTCATTTTTCACTTGCCTTAAGTTTACAGTCTACGTGTGGGGCGTTTGTTTAAACACTGTTTAGATCTCAGATAAATCTTCCCTCCTCAGCCTGGAGTCTCACAAGACCCGCGTCTAAAAACACTTCTACTGGGGGAAGGGAGCTATTTTGCCTTTGAGGCATTTCGGATGCTTAAGTCACATAATTAATTCAATGTTATTTCCCCCAGAAATAAATATAAGATTGCTTTATTCTGTATCAATGAAACATTGCATATGATGCAAAATTATACATTCTGTGAGATTTATCTTTGGGGCCTCCAAGACCCTTTTTTTGCCATCTTTAAAGTATGTCCTTCTGCTGTCACTAGTGGGGCATGGAGAACTCAGATTTAGGGTTAAATCCTGCTCCTACTACTCACACAAATTATTTCATCTCCGTAAACACCAGTGTTACTATTTGTAAAATGGAGCTAAAATTATCTACCTCACAAAGTTATTGCCTGAATTAAATGATGTAAGACACATAAAACAATTACAGAGAATGAAAATGTTCCCTTTCTAAAGGAATTTGTTATCTGGGCACATATGGAGATTTGGAGTGAAGGACAGAGGCTCTGGGTCCTAAAATCAAACCACAAAGGAATCAATCCAGTCAGCTACTCTCCCAAGACACCCCGCTGTGTACACTGCCTCTGTGCCAAGTCCCTTTTATATTTCAAAGATAACCCCATGTCAGTGGTATGAGAGAAGCGATTTACAAATTCTGTATCAGAGACTGTACTTTTTACAGGATACTTCTCTTTAGCCCAGGCCCAGCAGATGCCCATATTTACAAAAGGTGAAACCAGTCTGCCCATTTTAATGTAGAAAGCACGATGTTGTAGCTTTAACCTTGATCTCACTGAACTCTCCCAGCAATTGTGCTTTGTTTCCCCACATTCTGGATAAGGAAGTTCAGGGACCATGAGTGTGTTACTCAAGGTCAGACAGCTGCTGAGATTAATTACTCATTAAAGACTGTTTCTATAATACCAACAATTGACAAAGTAGGCATGGATAGTTTTAATGAAAAAATACCCTTAAAATTAAATAAAAATACACATATGCTATAAAAAAATAAAGCCTAATTATATATTTCTCCTGCTTAACAGATTGCCCTTGCCTTTTCATATTTGGCAAATTTCTTAACATTGGAGGGGGCTGCTCTTTGTGGAGCTATAAATTCATGGCCCTTCTAGGTCTTCCCTCTAGCTCCCCTCCATGAGCATGGCCTCCAGGTGTGGGAGGAAGGGATGGGTAAGGGATTAAGAAAGCAAATCAGCTGAGAAGGACAGAGAAAGCTGAGGATGCTGGTTGTACACTCCCATCTGGATTTTTTCTCTTTCAGGTACTGCTGACTCTTGGTAGACTTTCTCTGAGTTTTCAACTGAGTTTCTCCTTTGGAATATGATCACAGAGTTTGGCATGGCTACAAAAAATCTCCTTTGGATGGGTTACATAACACCAGCACTTATAGCTAGATTTTTTTTTCCCCCTCAGCACTGACCTAGATAATTTGTACAGCTGTGAAAAGTTTGCTTCTCATTATTTTGAGCTTGAGGATAGGGATTTGGTGTGTGTGTGTGTGCGCATTGGGAGAATGGTCAATTTGACACAGAAAGAATCATTGTAGTGAAATAAGTGCCCATTGCATTATCCTTCCCTCCTTTTTTCAACCTCAAAAGCTGGGGAATTTACCTCCAAAATAGTAGCGACTTCCAGAATAAATCTGCATCCTGCTGGTGTCCTGAGCCGGGGATGCTGCATCGTTATCCAGCGTGAGAGTGATGCGGTTCCTTCTGGCATTGATGCTAACTGAATGCCACAAGCCGTCATTCAAGTCCCTTCCTGCAAAAAACACAGGGAGGACAAGCGTAGTGATGATTGACTCGGGCAGGTTTGCAAAGAGTAAGGGAAGTTCTCTTGTCTGCTGCGGTCCATGTACATACTTAGAGTGGACACTCTCCTCATTTTGCAGCTTCCCAGGAGTCATCATTTTCTTTTTATCATTTAATTCTATTGTTTTCTTTTTAAAATGGGAACTGAACCATAGAATATACCTTCACACTAGGTCTCAGAACCTAGGAAGAGGATTATCAGATACCTTACAACTAGCCTCAGTATTTAGCCTGCATGCTTGAGGTAAAATAGATGGTACAGTTAACAAGTTTCTGTGCAAGAGCTTTATTTTAATCAATACAATGGAAATAAGGCCTTTAAAATCTATAAGTTGTTTTCCACTCAGACCTTCAGTTGCCTAGATCTCAGCTGGTTCTGCTGGTAAGTTGGGGAAAGAGTAACCCCTGCCTTGGACAATAAGTTGGGGAGATGGAATGCCAAAAACTGTGAGGGTGCCACTCCTTCTAACAGTTTCTGTGCTGTGACGTTTCCATTAGGGAAAGGGCAACGGTGCAGAGAAGGCCTTCCATCTCAAGCGCCAAGGGACACTGAGAAGAAATGACAATTTGGGAGGATCTTTGAGCAAATATTCACAATGTACTAAGCTATAAAATAAACTCATCTATGCTTAAAATAAAGGGTGTTGCTTAACCACTTTTAATATGTTTGGTTTGAAAAAATGGGCAACACTTCTTCATATACTACAAAGCTATAGAAAACATTTTATTGACTTATTGATATATAAATTCAGAGTCAAAAGATTAAAAAAAATTCAAAATGTTCCCAGTGTTTTTTAATCTCTGAGTAGTGGAATTATAGGCAATTTTAGTTTTCTCACATTTTTCTAAACATGGCATATATATTTTTTAGTAAAATAAAACTGCTTTTAGAGGCAAAAGTAAATGAGGAAAGCTAGAGATTCCAATGATACACCAGGCAGAGGAGTCTCCTGTTGAAAGGGACATAACACACTAGTTTAATTCCAGTCTTTTTCCTTAACTAATTATGTGACACTGGCTGACTCACCTACCTTTCCAAGCTCTGGTTTTATCTCCTGTAAATATAATTCTTACTCCATATCATTGGTAAGGGATCCATTGAGATCAGGCGGGAAAGCTCCCAGGGTATGTAGATTGTAGGCATAGTGGGTGTTTATTTATAGCATATTTCCCTCTTGTTCTTTTGCCCTGGATGCCTTTGATTCACACTATACCACACTGCCAATGTCCTTTGTTCAGGAAAGTGCCTTGGGAATTAAGTCATGAGGGTTTCAACTATTTCCTACAAAATTGTTAGTGTTACTTGCTCAGTTGCGTCTGACTCTGTAACCCCATAGGCTGTGGCCCGCCAGGCTCCTCTGTCCATGGAATTCTTCAGGCAAGAATACTGGAGTGGGTTGCCATTTCTGGAGGGGATCTTCCTGACCCAGGGATTGTACCCACATCTCCTGCATTGGCAGGCAGATTCTTTACTTTCTGATCCATCAGGGAAGCCCTCCTACAAAATGTTTATCATTTATTAAGGCTCAGTTTGTGCAAAGTGTTCACTGAAAGAAACATAGTCCTAATACCTAGTCCGGTCACAAAGATTTGTTTGTAACCAGAGCAGAGAGCCACCCATTTCTTCACTCAACAGACAACTGTTCTGCTCTGCCAGGTGCCAAGTTACCTGCCTTTTCTTATTGACTCAGTTTTCCTCCCCTGCAAAATAGAGAGAATGAATGTACTTCTAGGGTCTTGGGAGAATTATATCCATTAATATAGTAGGACCTGTAGGACAGCCCGTGTCACAAAGTAGACAATAATGTTTGCTAAAGCAAAAGAACAGAACAGCAACCATAAAACGCATGCCTCTCCCCTGCCCCTGTGTTTGGGAGAGTGGATAGTCCCTGCATCTGGGATAATCCACAATTAGACGGAAGAGACTTAGGCAAAGAGGCTTAAAATACTGTCCTTGGAGAATTGCAGGCTAATGGCTTAGAGAAGCAAGCAGAAAACAGCCTCACTTGCAATTCTGGGTGAATCAGTGTCCTGTCCCTGTACAGGGACACAGAAGAAAGACCTAACTCAATATAAGGGTCTCAAAAATACTTCACAGAAAAAGTGGTGACAATTATAGGAAGTTGTGAAAACTGAGCAAGAGTTTCTCATTTCTCAAGAGTTCCAAGGGCCAGAGAGCCTAAGGTCTGGAATGAAACGTAGTACAGGACAACAGGAAGCTATATGGGAAGAGGGTCTGGTCACCCAGGGGCCTCATGAACCAGGCTAAGGAAATGTTTCACCATTATCCTGGGACAAAGAATTCTGGAGGGCACTTTACCCAAGATTCTATCAGAATCTCTGGGCAAGGGACCTTGGACATCTGGATTTTTTAAAAGTCCCTTGAGTGATTCTAATATGCAGTCAGGGATGAAATCACTGATCTACAGTCTGGTGGCTCAGTGATAAAGAATCCATCTGCCAATGCAGGAGATGAGGGTTCAGTCCCTGAGCTAAGAAGATTCCCGTGGAGAAGGAAATGGCAACCCACTCCAGTATTCTTGCCTAGAAAATCCCACGGACAGAGAAGCCTAGCAGGCTACAGTCCATGGGGTTATAAAAGAGTCAGATACAACTTAGTGACTAAACAAGAACATCAGCATGGGAATGACCTGGCTGGAGGCACACATTCAAAGACTCTGGGGGCCGATGGCAGGAACAAGTAGGAGCAAGGACGGAAGCAGAACGGGGTGTGGGGGTGGGAGGAGGCCTGAAATGTGCACAGGCCCCAGGGGACAGAATGATGGGGATCTCAGGCAAAGTAGCAGCTGTGAAAATGGAGGGGACTGGACAGATAGGTGCTATTTCTGGAGCTCAGTCTTTTATAGTGCATACTGGGACAGTCCCTGAGAAACCAGCTGGGGAGAAAGCACTGAAAATCAGACTAGAGGTCTGCAGGGCTTCTCAGAATGGCTACTTAAGAGCCTTTGCCTCTGAGTCATCCGATGGCCATAGAAGCTGCCCCCAGGAAAGCACAGCACCAGGCTGGAAGCCCAGCTGTGATACACAGGGGCAGTTTTGCTCCATCTGTTCAGAATAACCCAGATGTAAGGGCCAGCTCCCTCCCAGCCAGTGTTCACTGCAGCCCTGAACATTTGCCTGGGGTGGAGGGGAGAACACAGAAGCTGCTCAGCCTGGAGGCCCTACTTCCCCCAAAAGGCCAGTGGGGTCCAGCAACAGGGATTCTGCTAATGAGGCCGAGGTCTGTCAGGTGTTTCCTGATGCTGAATATTTGACTTCTGTCAAGGGCATTGGGCAGCATAGCCAGTGGTGGGTCTTTACTCCTTTTACTGCCATTTGCATACCAATTTAAATACCTCTGCATAACAGATGAGATTTCATTTCAGGTAAGCCATAGACTAGGCTAGAAGGGAGTCAGTAACTAGCTCAACAGATAGGGTGAAAATAGCCCCTAAAGTGAAAAAGTAGTCACTCTGTCATGTCTGACTCTTTGAGAACCCACAGACTGTAGCCCACCAGGCTCCTCTGTCCATGGAATACTCCAGGCAAGAATACTGGTAGTGGCAGCCATTCCCTTCTCCAAGGGATCTTCCCTACCCAGGGATCCAACCCAGGTCTCCCTCACTGCAGGCAGATTCTTTACCATCTGAGCCACCAAAAAATATCCTCTAAGTGCCCAGCTAAACATTAGAGACACAGTAAGAAAGAAGATACAGACAGAGGTCAGGGGGAGTGTGCCATCTAATTACAGACCCATCATCAGGTCACTGTACAGAAGACATGGGGCTGAGGAAGTGGTGTGCTCAGTGTGGAGGCAGGACTGGAGCTGGGGCTGGGGCTGTAGCTTGCATGTTCTGGCTTGGGGTCCCCACCCTTCCCCAGGTCACTATCTGTCTTTAAAAGCTTCAGGTTACAATAAGGGATCCCTTGGTTGGTGAGTTGTTTTCTTTTTCTTTCTTCTTTTTTTTTTTTTTTCTTTCTGGTCTGCTTTTCCTTTTGATTTGATCTCTTTTGATCTTTTCCTACAATGTCCCTAGTCCCTGCAGGGGGAGCCTGTGTGAAATCTTAGCTCTTAGAAGAAAATTATGTGAACAGTAGTTCTTGCTGCTGACCACACAAAGGGATCACCTGGGGAGCTTTTGAAAAGACAGGTCTCTGGGCCCCACACCAGGTTAATTAAGGCAGACTTATGGGGTGGCCACAGGCCTTGGAAGTTTCAAAGATCTCCAGAGATTCAATTGTGCAGCCTGGGTTCAGAAGTAATCCATGAGAGGTTTCAAAAGAAGAAAGAAGCTAAGAAAAACAAGACCAGCGCTGAAGAGCTGACCTGGGCACAGATTCCAAGGCGAGTAAAGTGGCAGCCCTCTCTCCAAATATCTGCTTTCCCTGGGCTCTCTGTCCCCATCCTTCTGTTAATGGATCCAAAATAACACCCCTGGAGCCTCTTCAGGTTTATTTTTTAGGAAGAGTCTATTAAAGGCACAGGTTTAAGTGTTATTAATTATTCACAAATTTGGGAAAATCAATTCTATCAGGTTGCTTTCCTCCAAAAAGCTCTCTGAGATAAACAGGTCTGAAAAAAATAGAAATTTTCAATGAAGGGGACAGGAAAGCATTGCACTTGAGGAAAGGAACCTCCTTGGGGAAATTCCTCTGGGGATAGAAGAAAACGGTTTTTAGGGCCACTTTGGGGTGATTTAAAAGCTGAGGCTTAAAAAGGTGGGGCTTGGGTTCTGCAATGATTGTTGGATGATAACAAACATAAAACTTCTGAACTTTAAAGTGATATTAAATAATATTTGTCATCTCCCAGACTGGCAAAGAATCGAAAATTTTATATATATATATATATATATATATACAAACACACACTTTATTTTAGTGAATATAGAGGAATCAGGCAATTTCAAAGGTTGATACATTCTTTTTAGAAGGCAGTATACCAACAAGTATCAAAAACCCTAAAAATATAATACCTCATTTCCACGAGGTAATTTCTCATTTTATTTAGAAGAATCAATCCTAAAATAATAACAAAACTGCAATCAAGGTTTATGGTGAAAAGAGTTCATGACATCATTTATAATATCATTTATGATAGCAAAAATGCACAACTGCTAATATTTCCAACAGCAATAATTTAGGTAAATCAGATGTATTGTATTTGATAATACAGAATACAACCCTGAATGTTTGCTTTTCTATATGCATTTTAGTATAATGTCTCTAATGCCATAAAATGAACTGTTATGTTACTACAGAGATTATATTAAATTTATAACTAAGGGAGAAATGATATCTTTATAATGCTGTTATCCATTCAAGAATGGGATATATTTTTACATTTGTCCAAGTATTATTCAGTGCCTTTCATGAGTGTTTTAACATTTTTCTTGTATGGATTTGCACATCTCTTGTCAAATTAAATCCAAAGTATTTCACCTTCTTTGTCACTATTGTAAATGAAAGTTTCACTACCATTAATAATAATTACATGAAATATAATGTAGTCATTAAAATCATATTTCCAAGAGTGGTAGTGATATCCTATTAAGTGAAATACAGTATATAGGGTATTGCTCCCATTTTGTTAAAAATGACAACAAAGAGAAAACACTGGCACTAGCTTAAATGCAAGAATCACAGATTCTTTTTTCTTGTGTAAAGTCCTAGAATTTGTGCAGTTTCTAAAAAACTTGTGCAACATTTGTAATTATTTTTTAATACTGTCAAACCGTTTAGGCTGAGACAAAGGATAGGAAATGTTTTCATTCTTTTCCACTTCTCCCTCCACATCCCCCCACTTCTCATTATTTAAAGTAACTGCTGCCTAGTTCCAGAATCTAGCCTAAGGCAATGGTATAAAAGGTCTAAAAGGTCTCTCACAGAGAGCGTTAAAGAGGTTTAGAAGGTTTTCTTCATAAAAAAATATAAAAATAGACACTTTCCATCCTTGCAACCAAACTTGCAGATGAAATGTGAAACACGGCCCAATTGTAAGAACAGCTAACAATACACACTACCAGCATTGAACATCTACAATGAGCCAGGCACTTTGAATATGTAATTCCTAATTCACACAATATTCCCAGAGGCCAAGTTTTAGGGCCCTTATGTTACACAAACTAAAACAAAATTGGAGAGGCTGTCCAGGGTCATATGGCTACTGTGGGGGCAGAGCCAGAATTCAAACGCAGGGGTCGGGCACCCAGGCTGAGCTGTCAGGCACCCAGGCTGAGTGCTTTCTGCTCTCCTCACTCCAAAGGGAACCCTGCTTTGCTCCAGGAATCATTCTAGTGGCCAATTACCTCTACCTCTATTTTCTGCTGTGGAATTTAACTTTGCTTTTATTTAGTTATATTTTTGAAACAGCTTTATTGAGATAAAACTCACAGACTATACAATCTATCTGTATAAAAAGTACACTTCAGTCTTTTTTAGTATAGTCACAGAGTTAGACTGCCATTACATTTAATTTTAAAATGTTTGGAGCCCCCAAAGAAATGCTGTAACCTTAGCAATCAGTCTCCAATCGCCTGAATCTCCACCTCCAGCTGTGCCAACCACTAATCTGCTTTCTGTCTCTATGGACTTGCCTGTGGAGATTTCTTATAAATGAAATAATACGTTATGTTCCCTTTTGTTCTGACTTCTTTTGCTTCACATAATGTTTTCAGGGTTCATGCTAGGTAGCAGCTTGTATCCGTCTATCTGTATCAGTCTATCTGTCTACCTACATGGCTGAATGTTGTTGCATTGTGTAGACAGACCACATTTTGTTTATCCTTTTGCCAGGTGATGGACGTTTGGGTTACTTGCACTTTGCTGATATTATGAATAATGTTGCTATGAATATTCCTGCACAGATTTCTCTGTATACTTAAGTCTTTAATTCTCTTAGGTGTGCACCTAAGAGCAGGATTGCAGAGTCATATATGGTATCTCCATATGTAACCTTTTGAGGAACTGTTTCAATGCTGCACCACTTCTGTTCTCACAAGGCAACCTTCCCTTTGACAAGACTGAGTTCAAACTTTAGCTCTGTCCTTTCATGGGACTTCAAGTTTCTATTGAATTAAAGCACAATTCAACTTTTGTTTCTCAAAATGTCCACTTAGATCTGACCTTGGACCTTTTCTACTTTGATTTTATATTTCTAGATAAATATCATTACCAATCATCTTGTGTGTTTTTTAATACCATTTTATAATGAGACCTTCACAACAATTTATAGTTCACACTTATTAAGACTGAGATTCAAGGTGGCTAAGAAGTATTCCGACAGCCTGAATCTTCTTTTTTTAGCAGTAAGGTTTTGCCTTGGGAGGGAGAAGAATTTCTCAAATTTGGGACTGGATAATTCTTTGTTGCGGGTGTGGTGTCCTGTACTATGCTTTTCTATAGGATGTTTAGCAGCATCCCTAATGGGATGCCCCCATCCCAAGCACCAAAAACATCATCAGACATGGAGTTATATGAGCTGTTTGTATATTTTAGAAATTAACCCCTTCTCTGTCGCAAATATTTTCTCCCATTTTGTAGGTTGTCTTTTCATTTGGTTTATGGTTTCCTCTGCTGTACAAAAGTTTTTAAGTTTAATTAGGTCCCATTTGCTTATTTTTGCATTTATTTTCATCACTCTAGGAGATGGATCCAAAAAACATTACTGCAATTTATGTCAAAAAATGTTTTGCCTATGTTTTCCTCTAGGAGATAAGGATTAACACATATACACTATGATATATAAAAAGACAACCAACAAGCACCTGCTATATAGTAGACAAAGGGAACTATATTCAATATCTTATATTCAATATTCAATACAATATTCAATATTGTATATTCAATATTCAATATTGAACTATCAGATCAGATCAGATCAGTCGCTCAGTCGTGTCCGACTCTTCGCGACCCCATGAACCGCAGCAAGCCAGGCCTCCCTATCCATCACCAGCTCTCAGAGGTCACCCAGACTCACATCCATCGAGTCAGTGATGCCATCCAGCCATCTCATCCTCTGTCGTCCCCTTCTCCTCCTGCCCTCAATCCCTCCCAGCATCAGAGTCTTCTCCAATGAGTCAACTCTTCGCATGAGGTGGCCAAAATACTGGAGTTTCAGCTTAAGCATCATTCCTTCCAAAGAAATCCCAGGGCTGATCTCCTTCAGAATGGACCGGTTGGATCTCCTTGCAGTCCAAGGGACTCTCAAGAGTCTTCTCCAACACCACAGTTCAAAAGAATCAATTCTTCGGCGCTCAGCCTTCTTCACAGTCCAGCTCTCACATCCATACATGACCACAGGAAAGACCATAGCCTTGACTAGGCGAACCTTTGTTGGCAAAGTGATGTCTCTGCTTTTGAATATGCTATCTAGGTTGGCCATAACCTTCCTTCCAAGGAGTAAGCGTCTTTTAATTTCATGGCTGCAGTCACCATCTGCAGTGATTTTGGAGCTCAGAAAAATAAAGTCTGACACTGTTTCCACTGTTTCTCCATCTATTTCCCATGTAGTGATGGGACCAGATGCCATGATCTTTGTTTTCTGAATGTTGAGCTTTAAGCCAACCTTTTCACTCTCCACTTTCACTTTCATCAAGAGGCTTTTGAGTTCCTCTTCACTTTCTGCCATAAGGGTGGTGTCATCTGCATATCTGAGGTTATTGATATTTCTCCCAGCAATCTTGATTCCAGCTTGTGTTTCCTCCAGTCCAGCATTTCTCATGATGTACTCTGCATATAAGTTAAATAAACATGGTGACAATATACAGCCTTGACGTACTCCTTTTCCTATTTGGAACCAGTCTGTTGTTCCATGACCAGTTCTAACTGTTGCTTCCTGACCTGCATACAGATTTCTCAAGAGGCAGATCAGGTGGTCTGGTATTCCCATCTCTTTCAGAATTTTCCACAGTTTATTATGATCTACACAGTCAAAGGCTTTGGCATAGTCAATAAAGCAGAAATAGATGTTTTTCTGGAACTCTCTTGCTTTTTCCATGATCCAGCGGATGTTGGCAATTTGATCTCTGGTTCCTCTGCCTTTTCTAAAACCAGCTTGAACATCAGGAAGTTCACGGTTCACATATTGCTGAAGCCTGGCTTGGAGAATTTTGAGCATCACTTTACTAGCGTGTGAGATGAGTGCAATTGTGTGGTAGTTTGAGCACTCTTTGGCATTGCCTTTCTTTGGGATTGGGATGAAAACTGACCTTTTCCAGTCCTGTGGCCACTGCTGAGTTTTCCAAATTTGCTGGCATATTGAGTGCAGCACTTTCACAGCATCATCTTTCAGGATTTGGAACAGGTCCACTGGAATTCCATCACCTCCACTAGCTTTGTTCCTAGTGATGCTTTCTAAGGCCCACTTGACTTCACATTCCAGGATGTCTGGCTCTAGGTCAGTGATCACACCATCATGATTATCTAGGTCTTGAAGCTCTTTTTTGTACAGTTCTTCTGTGTATTCTTGCCACCTCTTCTTAATATCTTCTGCTTCCGTTAGGTCCACACCATATATAGTTCAATATATTGAACTATATTCAATATTCAATACAATAGCCTATAATGGAGAACAATCTGAAAAAGAATATATGTGTTTGTGTGTATACTTATACTATATGTAACTTTGCTGTAGACCTAAAATTAACACCATGTTGTGAATTACCTATACTGCAGTTAAAAATGAATAAAGGGAAAAAAGAATAACACCACCAACCTCAGAGTTGTACAAAAATAAAATGATAAATGTATATGAATATTCTTGTGTGTTAGTAGCTCAGTTGTGTCTAACTCTTTTCAACCCCATAGACTATAGCCCACCTACAGGATCCTCTGTCCATGGAACTCTCCAGGCAAGAATATTGGAGTGGGTAAGTAGCCATTCCCTTCTCCAGGGGATCTTCCTGACCCAGGGATCGAACCCAGGTCTCCTGTATTGCAGGCAGATTCTTCACTGTCTGAGCCACCAGGGAATATACTTAGCACATTATTTGGCCATGCTGAAAGACTATAAATTAAGTTTGTGCTTTAAAAAAAAAAATCATCACCAGACACTGCCAAGGTGGATGGGACTAGAAAATTTCCTTTGGTTGAGAATCACTGGTTTCAAGGAATAACTTGAGGTTGCAGAGTCTCAGAAAGCAAGCACTTGATTTCTGTCTGTTTCACTCCCATTTCTTCTCCCATTCTCAGTCCAGTTCCTAACAGGTCTTTGCACTTCAGCCTTCATCTGACTTCAGTGTCTCTCTTTATGGATTGAAGACAGAACCTTTGAAGTCAGGTGTCTGTCCCAGCATCTCTAACCATCAGCCATACTGGGATACACAGAGCTACAGTCCAGGCCAGAGCACAGTCCTGAAGACTCTATTTCCAGTCCTGGAAATAACCTATTACAGATCTCCCCATTGCATTTATTCACCTGTGACCCCTTGCTCAAGGCCCTGCCACTTATAATTTCTAACAATCTAGACAGATTTCTTAATCTCTCTCAACTCCTTCTTCATCTGTAAAACAGAGACACAACTGCCTGGCTCGACTTAGAAGTTCCTAGGCTTTATCTTCCCCAGAAAACTCAATTCAGCTGTTTTTCCTTATCATTTCATACCAACCTTTACTTAACAATTCAAAGGTAATTTCAGTTTTTGAGAGAACAAAGTGGGGAATATCTAAATAATTGAATAAGGCAGTCTCAAAATGTCAATCACATCATAAAAGAGAATATTCTAATTATTAGCACTATTATGCCACAATTTACGTCCTCTGTCCTCTTTTTATTGAATACCATTTATCCATCAATTATCAAATTCTATTAACCCTTTCTTTCACATGGTGAATTAAATATACAGATTTCTTCAAATTTCCTCTCCAACTTTGATTCCATCCCCTATCAGGGAGCTGGGAATCTTTCTGATGGGTTCCCTCTTTCTCCCAGCCCCTGATCTCTTTCTGGTACAAGACAACTTGCTAGATTGAACTATTGGAAGAGCAAGGTTATTATTAAAACTTACAGCAAAAATCCCTCCAGTGTGTCAATAGAGCCCAGAAAATGAAAGTCAAATACTTATCTTGATGCTTGATGCCTCTGTAATCTGGTCCCCATCTGTCTTTGCTATCTTATTTCTCAGTACACCTACACAAATTTCTTACTCTAGCTGGGCTGCTGCTAAGTCACTTCAGTCATGTCCGACTCTGTGCAACCCCATAGATGGCAGCCCACCAGGCTCCCCTGTCCCTGGGATTCTCCAGGCAAGAACACTGGAGTGGGTTGCCATTTCCTTCTCCAATGCAGGAAAGTGAAAAGTGAAAGTGAAGTCACGCAGTCATGTCCGACTCTTTGAGACCCCATGGACTGCAGCCCACCAGGCTCCTCCGTCCATGGGATTTTCCAGGCAAGAGTACTGGAGTGGGGTGCCACTGCCTTCTCCACTAGCTGGGCTAGTGTACTCATTATGCTCCTAGTGAATGCACTAAGCTAACTGGTACTTTTCCTCCACCCTCCACCTCACCTGTATGCTATTCTCCCAGCTCTCTGACTATTCAAACTCACCTCACTACCCTCCAATGCCCAGTTTTTGTCCTAGTACTTCCTCTCCTTAACTCTAGGAGCAGGAAGCTTTTTTTTTTAACTTCCTATTGCAGTCACCTAGCACAGAGTTGGACAGGACTGAAGTGACTTAGCAGCAGCAGCAGTAGCAATAGCAGAGTACAGGACGCATAAAAAGAACTGAATGGTTGAAACAGTAAGTTAATACACCAGGAAATGAAAAAAGCAAGTTTTCCTAGGCCAGATCTGTACATAGAGATTTCTCCTTTTGGATTCTAAAAAATATCCACTGTCTGATCTATTCATTTAGTTCATATTATTTACTGCCTTGTACCATTAATTAACAATCCATCTCTGTAAGTGTTATCTCCTTGATGGTATTCAAAGTTCCTGGGGGTCAGAGTCTGCATGGTGATTTGGTATTCCCCTTGGTATCAACAGAGCAACATCCTGCCCTCTCCAAACGTTACTTGATTGATTGAGTGTCAGACTAGCTGAATCTCCACTGCCAAGTGTCAGCAGCTGGGCCCTCCTGGTACCTGGACGATAAATCATAGGTTAAACCTTTCCCAGTTGTGAAAGGCTGGCTCATATGTTAAGATAACCTGGATCCTCAGAACCTTTGGTCAGCATTTGGAAGGAGAACAGCTGGGTTTGGCATACACTGGAGTCAGATAAAAATTGTGATGTGTTCATAGTTGATGGTGAAGATACAGTGTCTTTAGAATAGATCTGAATGCTTGGTTCCAAAGTCTACACAATAAAAATGAAGGTCAGCTCCACAGCCAGATACAGTTCCTCCCTGTCAGAAGGAGGAGCTCCTCCCTGTCACCTTTAGGAGACAGCCAAACTTTGGTGTCCCTGACCAAAATTATGGTTCATATTTTGCCTGTGTTTCTTTACATCTGTGACTAAGCCACCTGTGGAGTCTTAGACATCCAGATCTCCTCCTATGTCTCTCCTCTCCTTGGCACATCCTTCCCTTCCTTATTTGTTTAATGAAATTCTATTCATTCTTCAAAATCGAGCTGTGTTTTCCTTGCCTCTAGGAAGGCTTCCCTTTCTCAGCCTTCCTGGTCCGTCTTCTCTTATGCTCCTACTGTGTCCTAAGCATCTGTGCTATTGCATTATCTGTGCTCTATACTATCCCTTTCAACAGCACCTATGAGCTTTTGGGGGCCAATCTCTCCATCCTCTGGAGAAGGAAATGGAAACCCACTCCAGTACTCTTGCCTGGAAAATCCTATGGACGGAGGAGCCTGGTAGACTGTAATCCATGGGGTCGCAAAGAGTCAGACATGACTGAGCGACTTCACTTTCACTTTTCACTTTCCTGCATTGGAGAAGGAAATGGCAACCCACTCCAGTGCTCTTGCCTGGAGAATCCCAGGGACCAGGGAGCCTGGTGGGCTGCCATCTATGGGGTCGCACAGAGTCAGACACGACTGAAGCCACTTAATGGCAGCAACAGCCCTCCATCCTCAGAATTGAGTACAGTACCAGCAGAGCACAGATGCTACAAAAGCTTCCAGAATTAAACCGTGTAATAGGAAAGACCAAATTCTACTCCATACTAGATCTACTTCTTTTACTTTAACCATTGAATTCTATTGCTTTTATTTTGAGTTAAGAATATTGCCTATAGCAAAATATACATGATGGTCCAGTCTCAAGGTTCTGACCTTTAAGGCATGATACCTTTCCATTCACAGACACAAAAAGTTGTAGAACAGAGAATAACAACTGTGCTGGTGGAGGTTTACAGAAACATCATGACCTGACCTATGCTGCTGCTGCTGCTGCTAAGTCGCTTCAGTCGTGTCCGACTCTGTGCGACCCCATAGACGGAAGCTCACCAGGCTCCCCCATCCCTGGGATTCTCCAGGCAAGAATACTGGAGTGGGTTGCCATTTCCTTCTCCAATGCATGAAAGTGGAAAATGAAGTGAAGTCGCTCAGTTGTGTCCAACTCTTAGCAACCCCATGGACTAGAGCCTACCAGGATCCTCCATCCATGGGATTTTCCAGGCAAAAGTACTGGGGTGGGGTGCCATTGCCTTCCCCGCCTGACCTATGCGGTTAGATGCAAAAGCAATGGATTCCGACACCAAGAAGTTTGTAACAACCAACCACATCCCTCCTTAACATGGCCTTTAAAAAAAAATGGTTTGCTGAAATCTTTCCAGGAGTTTGAAGCTTTGTGGGACATGAGCCACCTATTTTTGTTTGGGCCTACAGTAAAACTTTCTCTGCTCCAAACTCCAACATTTGGGTATTGTTTGGCCTCATTGTGTATCAGACACAGGAACATGCTTTCAGTTACAGGTGGAGGCAAAGTGAATTATATGAAAGAATTATTAAAGTATAAAACATGAAAGACTAAAGAAAATGACAACAATTTTGACTATCATTTCCCTATTAGACAAATCTAGTTCCCTGTTTCCCCTTAGAGCAAGCTAAAGAAGAATGTTTAGTAAGCTAAGAAATAAAATATTTCTGCCATTATTACTGAGACCTGAAAAAGCTATGGATGCCCGCAAGATCACTCCTTTAGTAAATATTCCCAACCTCTGCTTGATATCTTGAAGCTAAGGCAATGGCATTTCTCAGTTCACATAAAGTGGAGTGCCTCGTCATATGCTTGTTTTCTGAAACAAACTATGGGCTCCGTCAGACAGCTTGTTGAGACAGCCATGGCCCTGTGGCTATCTACTAATATTTGTTTGCCCTCACCAATGGGATTTTCTCAACATTATCTTAGATAAAACACAGGCATTAATGACAGCTTAATTGAAGTAGAGGATGAGGTTCACAAAGTCATCATGTTTACTTGATGTGCAGATGGCGGTGATATATAAACAGATTCTATGAAAAAGGGCAATATTGGGGAATGCTCTGCAAACTCCAGGGCTGCAGATTACAACCATCTGGTCACAAGTATCAATAGGGTGAGCACTTTCATCCTTCATGACACAGCTCTCCCTGCCATCTTCGACTTCTGGGAGCCCCTCTGGCCTCTAATTAGTATCTCCCCTGAGTATAGCTCATTCCTGGGCTTGACACATGGTGCCTCATAGAACTGTTGCAACGTGGATATGGGTTAAAAACCATTGTGAACTCTTTTTCCACTGTTAAAATGAGATCCTTCAGAAATGTTTTGGAGGTCATTTCTAGTAGTTCATTTATTCAGAAGCTTGCTTATACATAAGACAAATAGTTACTGAAGGCCTATTATAAACAAGGTGTTAGACTAGGTCTTGGGCAAATAGTGGTGAGCAAGGCAGGCAGTGCTATTGTTCCCATGAATCCTTACATTCCATGGTGACAAGAACACTGAGAAACCAATTATAGAGACATATGATTAACACAGGGTTCCCAGGTGGCTCAGTGGTAAAGAATCCTCCTGCCAATGCAGGAGACACAGGGGATGCAGGTTTGATCCCTGAGTCAGGAAGATCCTTTGGCATAGGAAATGGCAACTCTGTTAGGCAATCCCTAAAGAATTCTATAGACAGAGGTACCTGGAGAGCTATAGTCCACAGGGCTGCGAAGAGTTGGATACAACTGCACACATGCATGCATGAACACGTGATTAATATATTTTATTTTTTATAAATTATCTTATTGAAGTATGCTATCCTATGCTAAATCACTTCAGTCATGTCCGACTCTGTGTGACCCCATAGACGGCAGCCCACCAGGCTCTCCCGTCCCTGGGATTCTCCAGGCAAGAACACTGGAGTGGGTTGCCATTTCCTTCTCCAATGCAGGAAAGTGAAAAGTGAAAGTGAAGTCACTCAGTCATGTCCAACTCATAGCGACTCCATGGATTGCAGCCTAACAGGCTCCTCAATCCACAGGATTTTCCAAGCAAGAGTACTGGAGTGGGGTGTTGAAGTATAGTTTATTTAAAATATTGTGTTAATTTCTGCTATACAGCAAAGTGATTCAGTTATACACCTATACACATTTCTTTCATATTCTTTTTCCATTATGGTTTATCATAGGATACTGAACAGAGAATACTGTCCTACACAGTAGGACACTGTTGTTGATCCATTCTACATACAGGTAAGTCCCATACATATGAATGAGTTCTGTTCTGAGAGCACATTCATAAGTCCAATTTGTTTATAAGTCAAAGTAACCATAGGTACCCACATAACACAATTGGCTATATAGTACTGTACTGTAATAGGTTTCTAATACTTTAAAAATACAAAGAGCATATAAAACAAACAGAAAAATACAGAAAATAATTTTAATCTTACAGTACAGTACCTTGAAAAGTACAGTAGTACAGTATGATAATTGGCATACTGTTCTCATCTTTGAAAGTTGACAATTTAAAGGTTCATACTGAGAATTTACTGTACAATAATTTGCATTTGCAAATCCCAAATTCCCAATCCATCACTCCCCCACCCCTCATCTCTCTTGGCAATCACAATCTTGTCTCTATGTCTGATAATACAGCTTCTATTGGGCTGAATTGTGCTCCTCCCCCCAAATCCATATGTTGAAGTCTTAGCCCTCTCTCCATACCTGAGAATGTGTCCGTATTTAGGGATAAGACTCTGAAAGAAGTAATAAAGGTAAAATAAAGTCTTATGAGTAGGCCCATAGCCAATATGACTTGTGCCCTTGTAAGACGAAGGCATTAGGACACAGATGGGCACAGAGAGAGAAGATTATGTGAGGACACAGGGAGAAAACAGCCTCTGCAAACCAAGAAGAAACCAGCCCTGACCACGCCTTAAACTTCTAGCCTCAAGAACTGGAAGAAAGGAAATTTCTGATATGTCTCCTACAGAGTGAGTCTGACTTTGTGATTCTACATACCGGGGCCCATCAGGCTGCTCTATCATGGGATTTTCCTGGTAAGAATACTGGAGTGTGTTACCATTTCCTCCTTCAGGGGATCTTCCCAACCTGGGGATCGAACCGACATCTCCTGCCATCTCCTGCCTTGTAGGCAGATTGTTTACTCCTGAGCAACTGAGGAAGCCCGATAGGTCTTCTAATCCTTGGTATTTTGTTATGACAGTCCTAGCAAACTAATACATACTTAGGCCAAAGCTACAAAAGAAAAGAACCAGAAGACTAGATAATGGGGCAGTTGGTTGGCTTTAGGAAGGTTTCTTTAAAAAATATCAATTGATATAAATTATAAAAGAATAAGTGAGATGATATGGACCACAGCTCTAGGAGAATTTATTCAATTTAAATAAAGGCAATGTCAAATAACCATCCAATAATATCCATGATGGTTGTGGATCAAAGGCTATGCCATTAAAATTTCATCCTATGATCAGCTATAGAAATAACAAGTCAGCCCCAACAATCTTCTAAATATAGAAAATTAATGACAGATTAGAAGGAATTATTTCATAATTAGTGATTCTGGAATGCCTGGTGCCTACTAGAAAATGTAAGGTGGTTGAGGATGCTGGACACTATTACTTGTATGTAAAGTTTCAATGGAATGACCTGGATGTCTCTCCAGCAAGCCATCTGCCTCCACTGAAAGCATTTTTGTAGCATCTGTTTGATTTCCGGATCTTTGCTCATCATGTATCTTTTGGCCTAGGGATTCTGTCCTGTTCCCGGTGATTGGTTTTCTCCTTCTGTCTTTCCTGCTTATAATCGTTTTGCAGGTCCCTGTTGCCAGGTTGAGATCTGTCTGAAGATTCCCTCTCCCATTTTCTGGGTTCTGTTCAGTTGCGCGGAGACTCATTTCTTACTCCTGAAAATCCCACCCTGGGTTTGATGCCTCTAGTACATCAGAGCAGTCGACTGTGCAGCTAAGTGCTCTGGATAGCATATTCTCTAATGAAAAGCCATTAGACAGTCTCTCTGCCATTTGACCTTACTGGGGTGTGTTCTATTTTCTGCAGTGAAACAAACATATAAAAATTTTCTCATCTGTGACAAAGTCTATCTCACATTAAAAGACCCTTTCGACTCTCTTGTTTTATCTTCACAAGCAGTAGGTCTGGTACCTACAACTCTTTCTCTACTAACATTGTTTGAAAGTCCTATATATCTTGATAACTTTGACACATACAGAGTACCCTAGGGGAAGGCAATGGCACCCCACCCCAGTACTTTTGCCTGGAAAATCCCATGGATGGAGGATCCTGGTAGGCTCCAGTCCATGGGGTCGCTGAGTCAGACACAACTGAGCAACTTCACTTTCACTTTTCACTTTCATGCATTGGAGAAGGAAATGGCAACCCACTCCAGTGTTCTTGCCTGGAGAATCCCAGGGACAGGGGAGCCTGGTTAGCTTCCGTCTATGGGGTCGCACAGAGTCGGACAGGACTGAAGCGACTTAGCAGCAGCAGCAGCAGTGTTAATTAAAGATGGTTAATAAGGCAAAACAAAACACAACTTCTCAGATTTAGATCCTTGGCACCTAATTCTATATGGATCACAAAGAAAAACATGCAGGACTTTTCTGGGACATTCAAACATCTTATTCACAAAAATCACTGTATGAAAGAAGCCCAGTTTACCATTCTTCCTCCCCAAAATGCACCACAAGATGAGGAGCTGAGAAAAGTGATCTTTGGCAGGGAGATTTGCCCTGCTGAATACATGTAATTAAGGTCACTTATTCCATTGTCAAAAGAACACTCTGGAGTTGATGATTTCCTTGAAAACATGGTTGACCTCCTGTATTTTGCTTCAGGAACTCATGAAGGTTTAGAAGGAACTTACATAATTCTAGACCAGTTCTCTCCTTCATCTACAAAGTACAGTGTGGTCTAACAGAATAAAACTCAGATTCTGCATCTATGCAGAACACAGTGAGATTGTTGTCCTGGATGCTAAGACCTGAGTTCAATGACTGCCAAGACTAGCGTTTCAGTGGGAAATTGATGATTTTAGGGGCAGTGGCTCAGAGGATAAAGCGTCTGCCTGCAATTCAGGAGACCCAGGTTCGATCCCTGGGTTGGGAAGATCCCCTGGAGAAGGAAATGGCAACCCACTCCAGTTTTATTGTCTGGAGAATCCCATGGATGGAGGAGCCAGGTGGGCTACAGTCCACAGGGTCACAAAAAGTCAGACATGACTGAGCAACTTCATTTCAGAGCAGAAAAAAAAAAAAAAAATACTTCCAATTTTCAGGACTGAAACCCCTAGATTTCTTTCTTCATATTCTTATTCCACATTCTTCTCCCACCAGCTCAAGAAAAATAACATTGAAATGTCAGGCCACTTGCAGAATAATTATAATGGTGCCAGCTTTTCTTCAGATGACTTAATGTTTCACTTGCAATTCAAAACACTCTGCTTGACCAAGCCAAGTGGTCTCCTTTACTTTTACACAAGTTCCTGTTCTTAGTCATACAGATTGATCTGGACAATAACATCTACATTCTAGGCATGTTTTTAAGAGTCTTTTAAAATGGCAGCCATCCTCCGTTCAAAAATAGAATCTGTTGTCAATCATTCCAGGAGCAGGTGTGACCTGAGAAAGTGGTCCTGAAGACATGCGGTTCTTGGGGAAAAGTGGTGAGGAACTAGGGTTTGAAAGGCATAAAGGAGGAGATCCAGGTGTGTATTTATTTAAGATTTGCACAGTTGGCTGCTCTGATTCTTAAAGGGGGAGATGATGCTCCTCATCTGGCATCAGGACCCCTGGAAAGCTTCCTCCCCATTCCCATTCAGCCTTCAGATTTCCACCTGGGGTTTGCAATGCAGAGGTGACACAAATATGGGAAAACCTGTCCAGTGCATGGCAAAGTCTCTGGAAGCATCTAGGCTCTTAGCGCCCTTCGTGCATGCGTGTGTTCTCGGTCATGTCCAACTCTTAGCGATCCTATGGGCTGTGACCTGCCAGACTCCTCTGTCTATGGAATTTTCTGGGCAAGAATCCTAGAGTGGGTTGCCATTTCCTACTCAGGGGATCTTCCTGACCCAGGGATCAACCCGTGTCTCTTGCACTGATAGCTGGATTCCTTACCACAGCACCTCCTGGAAAGCCCAGTTCCCTTTGTACTTATGTGATGTACATAAAATTATGTGATAATTTTACTAAGGAATCATCACTGAGCATTTAAAAAGGTCTGAGGAAATTATGTCCCATATACTCAATGAACAGTAGCATACGTGTGTGTTAGGTATGCATAACTTACATTATAATTGTATACAGGCAATGTCAGCTAAAGTCTACAAAGACAGTGGATTCATCATCTGTTGTCAACCCCATCTAATTCCCAAATCTGTCTATTGATGGGGCCACCAAGTAAAATGTTTTGGGAAAAGCCAACTTTAGATCCTATGCAGCCTACTTTCTTTAATAGCCTATTGTCATTTCATCTTTCAGCAGAGTTTCTTTATATTTAAATTCTTTAAGCAACTGGTATTGGGCTTCCCTGACAGTTCAGTTGGTAAAGAATCTCCTGCAATGTGGAAGACCTGGGTTCAATCCCTGGGCTGGGAAGGATCTTCCTTCTTTCCCTGGAGAAAGGAAAAGCTGCCCACTCTAGTATTTTGGCCTTGAGAATTCTGTGGACTCTAAGTCCAAGGGGTTGCAAAGAGTTGGGCACAACTGAGCATCTTTCACTTTCATGGAACTGAGAATATAAAAAAAATCAATGTAAGAGTCAGCAAGACACAGTGTAAAAACTGTGGACCTAAGAGTGCAAAGAAAAAGCCTGAGCCTGAACATCTTCTTGGTCAAGAGAGCTTAATTTCTGACTCTCAATTTTCTCTTATGCATGTTGGTAAAATAAGAATCACTTCATATGTTTCATGAGTTTTTTTTTTTTTTTTTCTGTAGTATTAATAATAAGGTCCTAGCATAATGCCTGACCTGCAAGAGATCCAGTGTTTGTTGATTCTACTGTCACATCACTTACAGTGAAAGGGTGCCCTTGATTCATCCTCATATCCACATGCACAAAGCTTTCAAGAAAGAAGGTGACAAAAATAGAAATCAAAGTAGAATACAAGGGAGGGATTGCACTACTGTCCTTCATCTTCCTGAAACTTCATCCCTTTAGAACAGATAAATTCAGAACCCTTCTATTTTGAGAATGACTTAGTTTGGACTTCTCTTTCTGATCTTCAATGCAAAAATGCACAATATAATCTGCCTCCCCAAAGCTATGCACACTATATGAAGCTTTGGTAATAGTAGTGAATGTGCCAGGCATCCATGATCTGCTCTTTCTGTGGGGTCATCTTTTCTTTTAGATTCAGGACATTAGAAATACCTGAACTAATCTCAAGTAAATCTTTAAATATCTGGACTCCTTGTTCAACTAATAAAATGGGGTGCTACTTTCTAATTTCCATGGAGTACCATGTGTCAAGGGTAGTCCCAAGGGCCCTCAAAAACTTTTAAAACAACAGTTATTATTTTCTAATTTCTCACATGAGCTTTTCATTTCTTACAAAGCCAATACAATCTCAAGTACTTGGAAAACAAGTTTCCTCAGAAATGTAAGGGAGGAGAAAACCAGTTTTGTTCTTTTGCTTTTTTTGTTTACTTGTTTATCTGTCTTTTACCTGGGATAGAAAAACACCAGAAGACAAAAAGCCTTGATCCATTTCAAAGAAAAATGAAAGAAATCCATAATTTCCAAAATTCAGGAAATTCTTGGGGGAAAGAAGCAAACAAGTTTTCTGAGATAGACATCAGAATGTTTTTAAAACTTTCTTTTTCTTGTCTAATCCTTTTGAGAGACAGGTAAAAAAATACCCAATGATTTTCTTTTTCTCCCTCTGTAGGTGGGTAATGGGGCAGCTTTTACCAGCCTGTCTCTCAGTCACAAACACTTTTTAATGGACTGACACATGCTTAATAATACAGGTAACACCTGAATGCTTTAGCGTAAGGTGCCACTGGGGCCTGTACTTTATTAAAACTGCATTTTGACCTGAGGCATACAAGTCTCTGCACTCAACCATCTCACCAATTAAAGAGAAAAAGCCCAATGCCAGCTCACCATTTTTCTTCTTCACATAAGGATTGAGGTTTAAATTTTCTAACTCTATACATGAAAACCAGTATGTTTCTAAGAGATTAACTCACCTCCCATGACTGGAAATCTTGGAAATTTTATAAAAGTCCCAGGAATGTGCAAATTCACTCAGTTTTTATGACTCTGAGGAGTGAGGCTTATTTTCGCCAGAGATCTTGAGTTGGTGTGGGAGAAAGAGAAACTTGCTAAATAGCTTCTCAGCACTGTGTCAAAGGTTTGATCCATTTAATCTCATGGTGGTTCAGGTGGTAAAGAGTCCACCAGCAATGCAGGAGACCCAGGTTTGATGCCTGAGTCAGGAAGATCCCCTGGAGAATGGAATGGCTACCCACTCCAGTATTCTTGCTTGGGGAATTCCATGGACAGAGGAGCCGGCAGGCTACAGTCCATGAGCTATAAAAAGTTGGACACAACTGAGTAGCTAACACTTTCATTTTCAATCACCATCACAGTCTTGTAATATAAAGATTTTTTTTTCCATCTCCTATTACAGATAGATGCTAAGATGGTCCCAATGACCCATGACTCCTGCTTTGTAAACATCTGTATAATCCCCTTGACTTGAGCAAGGCCTAGAGTTATTTTCTTTTCTAATGAGCAGAATATATTGAAAATGATGGGATGCTACTCTTGCTATGAGATACACGAACACCATGGCATTGTCCTGAGGATTCTTTCTCACTCTCTCCAAAGTCACTCACTCTGGATTAAGAGTACTGCCCTATCAATGAGGCAGCCTTATGGAGAGGCCATGGGGATACGTTTGAATCTTCTGAGGCCTTTCAACAGCCATGTGAGTTAGCCTGCAATCAGAATTAACCCTGGTTGAAACTTGAGATGACCGTTGCCCCTACTAACAAGCTGATTGTAGCCAGAACTACCCAGTCAGGGGGCCTCTGGAGTCCTGACTCTTAGAAACTAAGACATAGCACATGCTATTTTCAATCACTACATCTTGGCATAATTTGTTATGCAGCTATAGGTACCTAATACACTCTTACATGGGAGACAAAGTTAGGAAGTGAATCTAGGGCCACAGACTGATAAAGGGAAGAGGCACCTTTGGACCCTCCTGATTGACTTGCAGACCCAGATACTTCTGTCATTTACAGAGGTTCAGTGGGGTTTTTTGTTCATCCATTGACTCTGAAGCTTTCCCATAGTCTGACCTGATCTTGCTGCTACTGCTGCTAAGTCGCTTCAGTCGTGTCCAACTCTGTGCGACCCCACAGACGTCAGCCCACCAGGCTCCCCCGTCCCTGGGATTCTCCAGGCAAGAACACTGGAGTGGGTTGCCATTTCCTTCTCCAATGTATGAAAGTGAAAAGTGAAAGTGAAGTCGCTCAGTCGTGTCCAACTCTCAGCGACCCCATGGACTGAGATTCTCCGTCCATGGGATTCTCCAGGCAAAAGTACTGGGGTGGGGTGCCATTGCCTTCCCTGATTAAATTATGTCTTTTGCTCCCTAACTCATATTTCTCTAATTTGTTTGGATGACAGAGCTCACAGTCCAGTGGGGGAAAGAAAGATATTTAAATTAAAGAAAGATGCAATATCATGTAATCTGGGATGGATATTGGCCCAGAAGAGGGGGTTTGATTCAAATTGTAGAGCCAGGCAGGCTTCTCAGAGAATTCATTGACCTAGCTGCTTGCCTTAGCCTCCAATCCAATGCCTGCATGTAAGTCTGACCTCTGTAAGTACTTATCAGTAAGTGAACATGCTGTTTCTGGAAGGACAGTAATATAACAAGTAGAGAAGGAGGGAGAAAATGTCCTAGCTCCATGTTAAAGGAAAGGCAGATAGAAGAGTCAGGGTATGCTTCATACCTGTGTTCTATATTGCCACACATTAGGGCCTAATTTATACTGCTGTAAAAAGAAATGTTTTCCAATCTTCATAGATAAAGATTAAGAGATCATATGAAGTGAAGTAAGTCAAACAAAGAAAATATCATATGATATCATTTATATGTGGAATCTGAAATATGACACAAATGTAAAAATCTACAAAACAAAAACAGACTTATAGACTTGGAAAACAAATATGATTACCAAAGGGAAATGTACGGAGGAGAGAGGGATAAATTAGGAGTTTGGGATTAACAGATGCACACTACTATATATAATGATCAAGGACCTAGCATATAGCCCAGGTAACTATACTCAGTACTCTGTAATAACCTAGATAGGGAAAGGATCTGAAAAATAATATATATATATATATATATATATATATATATATGTGTATATGTATATGTATATGTATATGGTATATGTATAACTGAATCCTTTTGGTGTAACCTGAAACTAACACAACATTGTAAATCAACTATACTACAATATAATTTTTTTTTTAAGAATAAAAAACTATTGAATCTTCAAACCTGAAGTTTGTGAAGACTGATTATCCCACATCCCTGGCAGCTAGAGCCTGTATGTTTTGGTCACAATCTCAAACATGTGTCAACTTGGCTGAATAAAAAAATGATCTAGAAGTTGTCAGCAGACAGTACCTGTGAGGATTTCAGCTGCATGTTCTGTCATTTTCTGAATCACGAGTCTCAGGGTTCCATCCTCCAGACTCAGCAGCAGGGTCCCTGAGCCCTCAGAGAGCATTGTGGACAAAAGGAGACCATCCTTGTTCCAGGTTCGAAACTGGAAACTCACTGAGAGCCCATCAATCTGGGGAGTCCCGGGCAGCAGCAAATAACTGCTGCTGGAGTTGACAAATGTGATGGGAACAATTTGTGGTTCGGAGCATGAAAAAGTGACGTTGCCCTGGAAAACAATAAAAATCAAATATATAAAAGCCATTTTTTATTCTGCAATCTGACAGCTGATATAAACAATCACCCGGAGCTGACCTTAATTTCAGGATTATTCCACATTCAGCAGTAAGATCTTAAAGGGAAAAATATGTTAGCTTTGTTCAGATCCACCCACAAGATAGTTTTCCATTCCTATTTTCTGGATCACAGTGCTATCTGCAAAAAGAGTCATCAAAGACCTAGGGCGATGGAGGGATAGGAAACATCAGAAGTTCCTAGGGATCCAGAGATAAAAAATAACATTCATTTACTGAGATGATGTACTGCAAGTCAACTAATGCCAAGACCTGGGATACTTTTCAAAGTGGTGCACTTGAGAAAATTTCGTTACAATGTGGAGCCACTGACACCAGCTCCCAGGGCAGCCTGGAAAAAGAAATAGCTAAAAGAGCAAAGGTTTCATAAGGAAGGTAATGCTTTCCTGGAATGAAGTGGGGAAGGACAGGAGCGAATGTCCAGCCATCCTTCTCAGTAAATGGCATGGTGTTTGCAAAAGCTTGGAGAAATTAACAAAATGGCATTCCTGAAAAGTGAGTTATTTTTGAACTTGAAGTGGGACAGAGAGGGCCAGGGCTATGAAGGAGGTGAGGCAAGAAAAATGAGTAGAAGTAGAGTTTAAAAGCCTTTTATGCTTGTCAAAGTTATCATACAAAGTCAGAAGCAGTGAAATGACATTGGCCATATTTTTAACATATTAAGAGTATTTTTAGTAACATGAAGATTGAAGGGTGCATGAGAGGACCAGAAGTGGGGAGTATTAAGTGTGTATATATATAGTAGAAGCAGGAAGATTATTCTTCGCATAAGTATGAGAAAACAGGTCAGTTTATTTGAGGAAGTTACAGGGAAATAAAGACGTGTGTGCATATATATACATACATACACTCAGCTGAGCTATGTGCTGAGTCACTTTTACTGGATGAATAAGGAGAAAGCCTGGAGCACCTTCTAGATTCTGAATAGCTGTTACAACATGAAAGCCATTTGGAATTTTTATAGCCAACAACTTCTCATTTAGCGCCACTACCATTTGTCTTTTTTAGATTCTAAACTAATCTCTACAATACTGTCAGTAAACTTATTCAGGTAAGTGTAAGACAATATTCTCCTCTACACAGTCATGGACACATCTTTTTTTGGGGAAAAAATAGTTGATTTGCAATGTTGTACTAATTTCTACTGTACAGTAAAGTGATTCCGTTACACATAGGTATGTGTGTGTGTATATATATATATATATATATATATATATATATATATATATATGTGTGAATAAATAGACATATAGTTCATGTTCTTTTCCATTATTATTATCTTTTTCCATTATAGTTTATTACAAGATATTGAATATAGTTCACTGTGCTATACAGTGTCTTGCTGTTTATTCATTGTACATATAGTAGTTTGCATCCATTAAACCCAAGTTCCAAATCCACCCTTACCCCACCCAACTTCCCCTTGGCAACCACAAGTGCTTTCTGATCACAGACACATCGTATTCCCTAAAAATCTCTCAAGGCCTCTGAATGATGCTAACTCTGCCTTTTAGAGTCATTCCTGTAGCCTGCACCACTTCGGGGAGGAGGAGGGGGTGGAAAAGCAGGAATTTCCTAAAGGGAATGCCCTGGGTTGCCTAGCTGCCTGAATTAAACTTCCCACTGAAGTGGTCAAGTAGTGAGGTTAGACACCTAGTACAGCTTCTAGTCCTAGAGCAGGCTAATCACTCAGCTCAAACAACATCCTAATCCAGGAAAACATCTTTAGATCCCAATTATGCTTGTTAGTGATAGTGCTGCACTTCTGAAAACAAATAGCGGTTACCAAACAAACTTCTACCAATAATGGATTTCTACTGATGTACTCATCATCAGTGGAATATAAGCATATTCTTGCATTGATCATTTGTTGTGGCTGTTTAGATGTGTTCTCTTTAGGCTACATTCCCACAAGTTAATTGACGTGTCAAAGAATAAAGTCCTCTTATATCCATCCATCAAGAAACTGGCACAAATAATGTATATTAACACATATGTAGAATCTAGAAAAATGGTATAGATGATCTTATTTGCAAAACAGAAATAGGGATGCAGACATAGAGAACAAACTTATGGACACCAAGTAGGATAGGGGGTTGGGATGATCTTGGAGACTGGTACTGACAGACATACCCTATTGATACTAATGAGAATCTACTGTATAATATAGGAAACTCTATTTAGTACTCTGTGATGACTTAAATGGGAGGAAAATTTCAAAAAGAGAGGATATATGTTTATTTATAGTGATTCGCTTTGCTGTGTAGTAGAAACTAACACAGCATTGTAAATCAACTGTACTCCAATAAAAATTAATTGAAAGAATAAAATAACAAAAAAGAAATTGCCCACAGTTTATACTGTCCCTGGCATTAGGTTAAGTGCTCACATTTGTATCTTATGTATTCTACACAATGCCACTGCATTCATTCAAAAACTACACAGATCGAGTGTGGAGTAGCTGGGTAATTCAAAAGCCAGGGTCCTCCTTCCCAGTGACAATGGGGGGAAAACCTATGTTTGTGTGCCACAGATGCTTCTGGTAGCCGTCTCTGAGAACTTCCTCCTTTGTCTTGGGTACCACTTTCTTAAAAAATCTACCAACTTGCTTTTCAGATCCCATTGCTGTTTTAATTTGCATTTTTTGGAATTCTGGTTGATTTGCTTTCAAGATGAAATATTCCTACTGATGGCAGATTAACTGAGGCAAGGCTGTCTTTTTCAAGCAGTCAGGAATGCTCCCACAGGGAACTTGGGAGACAGCAGGACAGCAGTAACTTTTCTTCCCCTTTTCCTTTCCTGAGGTAAGCATCATCTCTGGTAACAATTTGCCAAAACAAAGCTGCACCCAAAGTTTGAGGCTGTGTAGAAGAGGGAAAGGATGACAAGAAGCTTAGAACTTTGTAAAATGTCCCTTCCTTGTTATCTTAGAATCCAATGTTTAACATGCACAGACAGAGAGAACAGACTTGTGAGTGGCAAGAGGGAAGGAGGTAGAGGGGGACAATTGAAAGTTTGGCATTAGCAAATATAAACTATTATATACTAATAGGTAAATAACAAGGTACTACTGTATAGCACAGAGAACTATATTCAATATCCTGTAATAAGCCATAAAGAAAAGAATATTTTTAAAATGTATATATGTGTAACTGAGGCTTTCTAGGTGGCTGTAGTGAAAAACAACCTGCCTGCCAAAGTAGGAGACTTAAGATACATGGGTTTCATCTCTGAGTCAGGAAGATCCCCTGGAGGAGGGCATGGCAACCCACTCCAGTATCCTTGCCTGGAGAAACCCATGGACAGCGGATCCTAGTGGGCTAGTCTATAGTATCGCAAAGAATTGGACATGACTGAAGTGACTTGGCATGCACACATGTATAACTGAATATATCAATTCAGTTCAATTCAATTCAGTCTCTCAGTCATGTCTGACTCTTTGCAACCCCATGGACTACAGCACGCCAGGCTTTGCTGTCCATCATCAACTCCCAGAGCTTGCTCAAACTCATGTCCATTGAGTCGGTGATGTCATGCAACCATCTCATCCTCTGTCGTACCCTTCTCCTCCTGCCTTTGATCTTTCCCAGCATCAGGGTCTTTTCCAGTGGCCAGATTGTCTTCCCATCAGGTGGCCAAAGTATTGGAGCTTGAGCTTCAGCATCAGTCCTTTCAAAAAATATTCAGGGTTGATTTCCTTTAGGATTAACTAGTTTTATCTCTTTGTGGTCCATGCGACTCTCAAGAGTCTTCTCCAACACCACAGATCAAAAGCATAATTTCTTCAGTACTCAGCTTTGTCTATGGTCCAATTCTCACATCCATTCATGACTACTGGAAAAACCATAGCTTTGACTAGATGGACCTTTGTTAGCAAAGTGATGTCTTTGTTTATCTCATGCTATCTAGGTTTGTGATAGCTTTTCTTCCAAGGAGCAAGCGTCTTTTAATGTCATGCTTGCAGGTACCACCTACAGTGTGATTTTGGAACCCAAGAAAGTAAGATCTGTCACTGTTTCTATTGTTTCCCCATCTATTTACCAAGGAGACAGGGATCAAGACCATCCCCATGGAAAAGAAATGCAAAAAATCAAAATCGCTGTCTGGAGAGGCCTTACAAATAGCTGTGAAAAGAAGAGAAGTGAAAAGCAAAGGAGAAAAGGAAAGATATAAACATCTGAATGCAGAGTTCCAAAGAAGAACAAGAAGAGATAAGAAAGCCTTCTTCAGCGATCAATGCAAAGAAATAGAGGAAAACAACAGAATGGGAAAGACTAGGGATCTCTTCAAGAAAATCAAAGATACTAAAGGAACATTTCATGCAAAGATGGGATCGATAAAGGACAGAAATGGTATGGACCTAACAGAAGCACAAGATATTAAGAAGAGGTGGCAAGAATACACAGAAGAACTGTACAAAAAAGATCTTCACGACCCAGATAATCACGATGGTGTGATCAGTCACCTAGAGCCAGACATCCTGGAATGTGAAGTCAAGTGGGCCTTAGAAAGCATCACTACGAACAAAGCTAGTGGAGGTGATGGAATTCTAGTTAAGCTATTCCAAATCCTGAAAGATGATGTTGTGAAAGTGCTGCACTCAATATGCCAGCAAATTTGGAAAACTCAGCAGTGGCCACAGGACTAGAAAAGGTCAGTTTTCATTCCAATCCCAAAGAAAGGCAATGTCAAAGAATGCTCAAACTACCGCACAATTGCACTCATCTCACACGCTAGTAAAGTGATGCTCAAAATTTTCCAAGCCAGGCTTCAGCAATATGTGAACCGTGAACTTCCTAATGTTCAAGCTGGTTTTAGAAAAGGCAGAGGAGCCAGAGATCAAAGTGCCAACATCCGCAGGATCATGGAAAAAACAAGAGAGTTCCAGAAAAACATCCATTTCTGCTTTATTGACTATGCCAAAGCCTTTGACTGTGTGGATCACAATAAACTGTCGAAAACTCTGAAAGAGATGGGAATACCAGACCACCTGATCTGCCTCTTGAGAAATTTGTATGCAGGTCAGGAAGCAACAGTTAGAACTGGACATGGAACAACAGACTGTTTCCAAATAGGAAAAGGAGTTCGTCAAGGCTGTATATTGTCACCCTGTTTATTTAACTTATATGCAGAGTACATCATGAGAAATGCTGGACTGGAAGAAACACAAGTTGGAATCAAGATTGCCAGGAGAAATATCAATAACCTCAGTTATGCAGATGACACTACCCTTATGGCAGAAAGTGAAGAGGAACTAAAAAGCCTCTTGATGAAAGTGAAAATGGAGAGTGAAAAACTTGGCTTAAAGCTCAACATTCAGAAAACGAAGATCATGGCATCCGGTCCCATCACTTCATGGGAAATAGATGGGGAAACAGTGTCAGACTTTATTTTTCTGAGCTCAAAAATCACTACAGATGGTGATGGCAGCCATGAAATTAAAAGATGCTTACTCTTTGGAAGGAAAGTTATGACCAACCTACATAGCATATTCAAAAGCAGAGACATTACTTTGCCAACAAAGGTTCATCTAGTGAAGGCTATGGTTTTTCCTGTGGTCATGTATGGATGTGAGAGTTGGACTGTGAAGAAGGCTGAGTGCCGAAGAATTGATGCTTTTGAAGTGTGGTGTTGGAGAAGACTCTTGAGAGTCCCTTGGACTGCAAGGAGATCCAAGTAGTCCATTCTGAAGGCGATCAGCCCTGGGATTTCTTTGGAAGGAATGATGCTAAAGCTGAAACTCCAGTACTTTGGCCACCTCATGCAAAGAGTTGACTCATTGGAAAAGACTCTGATGCTGGGAGGGATTGGGGGCAAGAGGAGAAGGGGACGACGGAGGTTGGGATGGCTGGATGGCATCACTGACTCAATGGACCTGAGTCTGAGTGAACTCCGGGAGTTGTGGATGGACAGGGAGGCCTGGCATGCTGTGATTCATGGGGTCGCAAAGAGTTGGACATGACTGAGCGACTGATCTGATCTGATCTGATGGGACCGGATGGCATGATCTTCATTTTTTGAATGTTTAGTTTTAAGTCAGCTTTTTCACTCTCTTTCACTTTCATCAAAAGGCTCTTTAGTTTCTCTTCACTTTCTGCCAAAAGGGTGGTGTTATCTGCATATCTGAGGTTATTAATATTTTTCTTGACAATCTTGATTCTTGTTTGTGCTTCATCCAGTCCAGCATTTGACATGTTGTACTCTGCATATAAGTTAAATAAGCAAGGTGATGATATACAGTCTTGACATACTCCTTTCTCAATTTGGAACCAGTCTGTTCTATGTCCAGTTCTAACTGTTTCTTCTTTACCTGCATACAGATTTCTCAGGAGGCAGGTAAAGTAGTCCGGTATTCCTATCTCTTAAAGAATTTTCTATCATTTGTTGTGATCCACACAGTCAAAAACTTTAGCATAGTCAATGAAGCAGAAGTAGATGTTTTTCTGGAACTCTCTTGCTTTTTGTATGATCCAATGGATGTTGACAATTTGATCTCTGATTCCTCTGCCTTTTCTAAATACAGCCTGAACATCTGGAAGTTCACAGTTCATGTGCTGTTGAAGCCTAGTTTGGAGAATTTTGAGCATTACTTTGCTGGAGTATGAGATGTGTGCACTTGTGCAGTAGTTTGAACATCTTTTGGCATTGTTTTCCTTTGTGATTGGAATGAAAACTGACCTGAATATATGTGTGAAAATATATATATATATATACACACACACATAATTGAATCACTTTGCTGTATATCAGAAGTTAACACAGCATTGCATAGCATATCAACTATACTTCAATTAAAAAAAACTTTAAAAAATCCAATTTACAATATTTAGCTCCACCTAAACCATGTAACTGGAATTTCTTTGGAAGGAATGATGCTAAAGCTGAAACTCCAGTATTTTGGCCACCTCATGCGAAGAGTTGACTCATTGGAGAAGACTCTGATGCTGGGAGGGATTGAGGGCAGGAGGAGAAAGGGACGACAGAGGATGAGATGGCTGGATGGCATCACTGACTCGATGGATGCGAGTCTGAGTGACCTCCGGGAGCTGGTGATGGACAGAGAGGCCTGGCGTGTTGCAGTTCATGGGGTCGCAAAGAGTTGGACACGACTGAGCGACTGATCTGATCTGAAACCATGTAGCAAGTGTTCTGTGTGGATAGATAATCATGAAAGGTGGTCCTCATGACAGCAGGGATCTAGAAGAACTGAGATTTTCCCCTTCTTTGATCAGTTCTCCCACATCTGATGAGAGGCCAAGCTGCTTCATTCCATTGAACATATAATGAGCCTCACTATCTGTAAATAGACCAGGGAACCTAGAATCCCTTGAGAGGCCTTCAGGGACACACAAAGTCCTGAGCAAGATGATGATGGCAGTAACTTCAAATAAATGCCGCAGAGATTCTGTTAAAATAAGGCTAGATGTGGGGAACAGCACTTTGCTCTCCAGGGAGCAGTATAACTTGGAAATGCATTGTCTTTGGATGGTTTCTCTGGGTCACTTCAGGCTGTGCTCCTTCACTCCCTTCCCCCACATTCTCCTCCCACTGTCCTCTGTTGTCCTGTGTCCAGGCAGCCACCTGAACTGTCAAAAATTTCTTTGTTTTTAGAGCATCTCCCTGCTGTGTTCTCCAGTGTTAGGTCCAAGGGCAAGTAGGAGAGAGAGAGATGGGAATGGATAGGAAATAAGTTTTACACCAAATCTGACCCAATTCTCCCAGGAAGGGTTTTTGGCTCAGCTTCCTGTCACACAACTTCTGGGCAGCCACCCTTGTCACACATCTGTCTTGCTATTCCTCACTGTGCATGCTGTTCGCTGAACCCAGGGTAGGCAAAGTGCGAGTGGGGAAGCTGGAAGAAAACTCGAGGAGCCATAGAAACTGTACATGTTTATTCTCTCTGGGCTGGCTCAGCAGCTGTGCAGTAGGCATGTTGTATTCTCTTGTGTTTGACCCAGTGAATGCAGCCATAATGTGGACTCAAGGGCTTTTCAGGTGGAGCTTATATATGTTTACAGGACAAAAGTGGCCCATGACTAAGTGGGTACATCATCACACGCATGCACAGTGCTATGTGATCACAGCTGTTACATAATCATGTATTTACAAAACACGGGGCAAGAGCAAGAGACTGTGGGCAAGAGAGCTTGACCACCACCATCTTGGCAAATTTGCTCTTTCCCTATATTTCACCCCTTCAGGGTCTCTCACCTCAAAATCTATGCTCAATCCATCTTTCATGATATTCCCTCTGCAAGTAACTCTGACCCTTGAACACACATTCTGCAACGCCAGTAAATGGTTTGGTAACAAACAGTTACATCCCCAATACATAGCAAAACCCAACGCCAGGTATCACCTGGAACTCATTTTGCAGTTCTTCCCCTCATGGGGCTAGAAGAAACACCCACTGCACATGGAGTACCTTTATCTTCCGTTGCCAAATCTCATCCACCATCTGTCCTTGTGAAATTGCACGAAAGCCTCCACAGGGGCAACTCTACCCCTGCAGGGTTTTTTATTAAGGACCTACAAAATACCCTAGAGGCACTGGGCCCATCCCTTCAAGGAGGGGATTTTTGCAGTGTTCACAATCTACCTACATGATTATACTTTTCTAAATCTGAGGACACAGCCTTTACAGTACACTGTTCTAAATCTACACCATAGGACATAGCCTAAATCTTCATCATTTGGCTGCCATAGCTATGAATGTGTGCATTAGAACCAGGAAACTGCTCTGGCTTGCCATAAACTAGTGCATTTGGCACCAGTATCAACCAGGGCCATTACTCTCTATATATTAGCTAGTGACCTGGTGGCTCAGATGGGTAAAGAATCTGCCTACAATGCGGGAGACCTGGGTTCAATCCCTGGGTTAAGAAGATCCCCTGTAAGAGGACATGGAAACCCCCTCCAGTATTCTTGCCTGGAGAATCCCCATGGACAAAGGAGACCTAGTGAGCTGCAGTCCATGGGGTCTCAAAGAGTCAGACACGACTGAGTGACTAAGCACAGTTAATTGCAAGTTCACATGGGCCTCAGGTCCCTGCCTGGGCTCTTCGGGCAGACACCTTGGCCTGAGCCCTATTCAAAGCCAAAAAGGGCATCTTAAGGAACATCCTTGGGAGCCACGTAATCTTCTAACTGAAGCACCTGTATCTCTTGCTGTGGGTGCTTAAACTGCTACTCTGCTCTCAGTTGTACGATGGGCCTAGCTAACAAGCAGAGACCCATGGTCTCATAATGTTCTACAATCTTTAGCTCAATGAGGGGAAAGTGGTTATAGATGACAACAGTTCTATTTTGTCCCCAGAACAAATTATAGCATCCACCCCTGTGCCTCAGAGCTGCAAAAGCCATTCTGCTAAGGATTCCCCTTGTTTCTGCTGAAACTGCTTACCCAAGTTGACTAACTCTGCCTGAGTATATGGTTGATACATCATGAACTCAGTTACTTTGAGGGCCCCTTGAGGATGTCCCTCTGGGCAATAGGCTGCTCATGCTTCACTTTCTGCTGCACATGGGCCATGCTACCAAGTGGAGACCTGTGGCCTCATGATATTCATCATCACCATACCTCATTACCTCATAGTTTGAGGTAATAGGTTCCTCACAGCCACACATCTCTTGCTCCAGCATGTGTATATGCCACTCTAGCTCTTCCTCCCATCTCTAGAACTTGCACACTTGTGCAGCATCACAGAGAGCAGTATCCATATTCACCTTCAGGGCAGTTAGGAAAATCCACCCCACAGTGCCAGCTGCAGTCCATGCCGCCCCGTCCTGCAAATGGGAGCTCACTGCCTGTGACACCTTTTCAATGCTATCTGGTCAATGCTACCTGGTGACCCATCCACTGCTTCCCAGCCTTCCACTGGGGCCCACACCAAGAGGACACAGCTACCTGATACCACAGGCTATGTGGTGGCCCCTGGCTTCCTCCATTCATTGGAGCCTCAGGCTCCTCTATTTGTTGGGTATCCTGCTGACTATGCCACTTGTCTTGCTATTCACACTGTTTGCTGAACCCAGGATTGGGAAGATGAAAGAAAACTTCCAATGAGCTGGGAAGTTGGAAGAAAACTCAAGGAACTATAGGAACTGCATTTATTCTCTCCACTCTGGTGCAGCAGCCAATGCAGCAGATATGCTATATTCTCTTGTGGTTGACCCAGCAGACACAGCCATAATGTGGCCACAACAGGGACGCAAGGGCTTTTCAGATGGGGCTTATATATATTTATAGGACAAAAGTGGCCCATGACCAAGTGGGTACATTGTGACGTGCATGCACAGTGTTGTAAGAGATTTCAGCTGTTACATAGCCATGTATTCACAAAACCTGGGGTAAGCAAGAAGCTGTGAGGCAAGAGAGTCTGACCACTACCATCTTGGTTAATTTGCTCTTTCTCTACAACATCCATCTCAGCTGTGCTGGTAGCTGGCAGAAATACCAAGGTGTCAAGAAGCACTGATACTCCCGTCCACCACAGTGGAGAGAAAGGAGAAAAAAAGTAGCTAAATGAAAAAGTACTACTTTTGAAATCAACATGAATCATTTTCAGTATCACCATTTGCGACTTCAGAATCCTTCTCAAGATAGCATTGGAGGGAGACCTCAGCAATGATTTAGAAAGAGCATGCAAGAAGATAATATTACTTAACCATTAAAAAGAATAAAGTAATTCCATTAAAAAACCATTAAAGTAAGTAAAACCATTAAAATAAAGTAATTTGCAACAAGAAGGATGGATCTAGAGACTATCATACTTAGTGACTTAAGTCAGAAAGAGGATAAATACCATATGATATCACTTATGTGTGGAATCTAAAAAAGTGATACAAATGAATTTATTTACAAAATAGAAATAGACCCACAGAAATAAAAAACAAACTTATGGTTACCAAAGGGGGAATCTGAGGGGAGGTAAATTGGGTATTAACATATTCACACTGTGAGCATGTGCTGTCACTTCAGTCCTGTCTGACTTTTTGCGACCCTAGACTATAGCCCACCAGGCTCCTCTGTCCATGGGATTCTCCAGGCAAGAAATCTGAAGTAGGTTGCCATGCCCTCCTCTAGGAGATCTTCCCGATCTTGGGATCAAATCTGCAACATTTGTGTCTCCTGCATTGGCAGGCAGGTTCTTTACCACTAGTGCCATCCATAGTCACACTACTATATATAAAATAACCAAGAAGAACCTCCTGTATATCATGGGGAACTATACTCAATATCTTATAATAACCCATAACAGAAAAGAAATGTATATATATATATACACACACTAACACAGCATTGTAAATCAACTATAGTTCAATTTCTTTAAAAAGACATGAAATTATAAAACAAAATAAGAAGATAATGTACTTTAAAATAATGTCAAAAGGATTGGCAAAAAATCAGCCACCATATTCTCTCCTATATACCAGCTTAAAGTATTGCTTCAACTTTCATCCTGTTCCCACTAAGAAGGATGCTCCATATCTCAGACTCTCTCCATTCTATTCTACATTTAATTCATTAGTGATTTCAACATGCATTTGATATTTCTCCAACATTGTAAAACAATGTGTTGAGCACAGGAGTTTATAAGTTTTATATATATATGTTTATATATAAATATATAGTTTTATAGAGTTTATAGTTTTATAATAATATGTTATAAAACATATAATTAATATAATATATATATATTTAAATAGGATCCTATATATTTGAGGTCTATAGTCAGTAAATGTACATTTATGATTGTAGCTGGTACAAAGTGTCCCTGACAAAATTATGCACATTGGTTGTCCAATCTTCAAGGTAAATCAACCAGCCCTGGTCCTACAGAAGAGACTGAAAGAAAGTCAGTATTAGCACCATGGTCCTTTTTCCACTACAAATCTTACTAGAGCTACAGGGTCTTTTATTGTCTCAAAAGAAGGTCCCTCTACATTGGAGAGCCTAAATCCTGTATGTCTGATGTGCCTCTCCTGACAGCACCACCATGTCCTTCCTGGTTGGATGGCAACCCTCCATGGGATGATAATCTTACTAAGCTACAAGACACTGGTACCTATAAGTGGGGGCCTCTCTGTCCCCAGCATGGCAGTTCTTAGTGTCCTGTGCCTCCATGCTCATATATGCGCATCATCCTCCATGATATAAGGTATCTGGAAGCGCTGGGTTCATCTGTCCTTTGGGGAGCACCAAACCATGTCCAGTTTCCTTCTTTAGGATCCACCATAGCCTTTTCTTTGCAGTTGTAAAATTTAAAAGTTCCCATCCTACCATTTTTCTCAGAAAAAAAGAGTTTGATTTCTATGGATGAAGCACAGAAATTTAGTTGTTCATAGACCATCTCAGAGAGACTGTCCATTTCTATGGAAATACACTTCACTTTGTACCATTAACAACAAGAGTTGTCCTGTTCCTCATCTGACTTATGAAATTCAATGAGCTCCTAAGAATGTTCAGGATCTTAAAACACAAGAACCAAGTTTGTATCAGTGGAGGAAGCAAGCCCTGCTCATTGATTCATCCTCTCCAAGATGGCCCTCCCTTTGAAGGGCAGAGGAAAACTTCCAGGCCATTCATTGCTGTGAAGAAACAGAACATGAGTTCTCACACAAAGGAATCCCATTCTAATCTGGAGGGTTACAGAAGGCTTCCTTAGGGAAGTGACATAGGAAGTGAGATTTCACAGAAGAGCAGGTGTAACTAGTTAGAGAGTGAGGAGGAGTGTCATATGCACAGAAAAGGAAACCATTTTCTAAGGTTGGAGGCAGGAAGGTGGGCGACATATACAAGGATCTGGCAGAAGGCCAGTAGACAGCTGTCTGGAAACTACCATAATAGGGAAAGATGCAGTGGGAAAGACAGGAAGAGATGCAATCATTAAACCTTACACCATGTGGAAGTATTAGAACTTGACCCTGTGGAAGAAACGGAATAGGAAGGTGTGAAGAGAAAATTGATATAGAAATAAGGCAGTATGGTCATATTGTTCTTCAGATGCATCCCTCAGATAGCTGTAGGTAGGCAGTAGAATGTGCTGTAGGTAGGGAGGAGAAGGGTCAACAGAGGATGAGATTGTTGGATAGCATCATTGACACAGCGGACATGAGTTTGAGCCAACTCTGGGAGATAGTGAAGGACAGGGAAGCCTGGTGTGCTGTAGTCCATGGGGTCACAAAGAGTCAGACACAACTGAATAACAACAGAGTGTGCACTGTGTGCAAGAATGGATGCTCATGGGTCATACTTTGGGCAACCATGGAGGTAATGGAGTCAAGGACAGTTAAGGGGTTGTGGAGAGCTCTTTCTAGACACAAAGTGGGACAAATGGCAGAGAGTTAGTAGGTAAAATTGATAGCAGCTGCTGTGCAGGGTTCAGGGGCTTCCACTCTCCTCTGCCTGCCCAGGGACCTCAACCATTACCCTCATTGACTGGTGGCCCCTCCCACTCTGGCATGAAGACACTGGAAGTCCTTAAGCTCATTCATTCAGTCCATGTGTGTGGTTACTATGGAAACCTGTCACCTAAATATACTTCCTGCCTTTCTCCCTCCACCAGGAGTGATTTCTTCAGGGCTCTGCATCCCTCCATTCCCTTTTTCCAAGGCTGAGTGGGTCTTTTTCCTAGTCCATTCTTGGGGCCTTTCCAGAACTTCCCCACCCATCCCTGAAGTGGCTGTCTTTTCCACTGGTTCCCAGTGGTTTGTGTCCCTAGACAACTTCTCCTTAGACCCATACACATGTTAGCATACACTTATCATATCTCTTAGACTGCCTTGTAATAGTTTGCTACTCTTTACTACTTGCATGGGCTTCCCATTAAAATTCATTTGTAATCAAGTAGAGAGCATCTGGCTTTGAATTCTGGGGGTGGGGGGAGTGAAATTGTTCAATTTAGGCAGAACCGGAATCTTATCATGAATATTTACCAGTAAAACGATATGGTCTTTCTGATTTCTTAATTTTTGCTACCATAGCCATAAAATAATGGTAGAAGTTTGCTTTAGGATCAAATCAGAACATGGGCCTTATGTCCAACATTGTTCTTAACTCATTTTTCTGTTTCCTGATCTGCCACTTTTCAGGTTACCTGAGACCAGTCACCTTGACCGTCTCAGTTTCTTCTTTTTCAACCTGAGGCTGGTGGACTGGGTGATTCTAAGATTCCCAGGAACCTCATTCTTTGTGCATCTGAGATTGAAGACCTGTATTTTTAAAATATTTATTTTATTTTTGGCTGTGTTGGGTCTTCATTGCCACATGTGGTCTTTCTCTAGTTGCAGCCAGTGGGCGCTTCTCTCTAGTGGGATTCTCCTTGTGGTGACTTCTCTTGTTATGGAACATGGGCTCTAGAGTTTGAGCTCAGTAGTTGTGGTACATGGGCTTAGTGGCTCCATGGCATGTGGGATCTTAACCACCTGACCAGGGATGAACTCACGTCCCCTACATTGCCAGGTGGATTTTCAACCACTGGACCACCAGAGAAGTCTTGAAACCTTATATTTGTCTATCTATCTTTTCTTGGAAGGCATGATAGGCATCATCAGAATCATTTTCAGTGTTGGCATGAGAGGTACAACCAAGTACCTGCATTTTAAAAGACTGTTTTTTAAATAATGGTTCAAGGAAATCTAGACCTTTTGCCTACCAATTGCTTTCTAACTGCAGGAAACACAGCAAGAGTCTCCATAGATTATGTGTGTGTGTGTGTGTGTGTGTGTGTGTGTGTGTGTGTGTGTATTGTAATATTTATATATATACATTAAAGTAAAAAAGCAGAAGATAATACTGGTCCACTGCTTTTTAAAAAAGAAGTCCAATTGAAAAATAAATAAATAAATAAATCATGCTTACCATAGTATAACAACCATCAACTATATTTCCTCCTACCCCATCTTCAGAAACAGCATTGTAAAATACTTTACAAAGAGAATGCTAGGTTTGTATGTAACTGAATAGGGAATTATATATAAACCTAACATTCTCTTTGTAAAGTATTTTACAACGCTGTTTCTGAAGATGGGGTAGGAGGAAATATAGTTGATTGGTTGTTATACTATGGTAAGCATGGTTTATTTATTTATTTATTTTTCAATTGGACTTCTTTTTAGAGCATTTGAAGTTTCTTGGAGATAATAAAATGCTGCTGCCGCTAAGTCACATCAGTCGTGTTTGACTCTGTGCGACCCCATAGATGGCAGCCCACCAGGCTCCCATCCCTGGGATTCTCCAGGCAAGAATACTGGAGTGGGTTACCATTTCCTTCTCCAGTGCATGAAAGTGAAAAGTGAAAGTAAAGTTGCTCAGTCGTGTCTGAGTCTTAGCGACCCCATGGGCTGTAGCCTACTAGGCTCCTCGGTCCATGGGATTTCCCAGGCAAGAGTACTAGAGTGGGTTGCCATTGCCTTCTCCCTAATAAAATGGGAGGAATTATATGTAAGCCATGTTGCTGGGTACTGGTCCAAGGGCCATGCAAGGAAAATTAGAGGAAAACAATGAGAGACAGCACAGGTTTTGAGCTGCAACCTCCTTTCAAAGTTCAGATCAGCCAGATAATTCTCCAGTCAGAGCAAACGTTTGTCAAATGTGGACTGAAATCCAGTAAAAGCCACCCAACTAAAATGTTTCCTCTATGGTGAAGTAGCTCATCAAAAAGGAGATCTTAGAATAATAATGTAATGACTGTAGTCTCCTGATGACTCATGGGTGAAAAAGATCTGACAGATAGTACTATTTAATACTTTATCATGTGACTACCGGGGAAGGCAATGGCACCCCACCCCAGTACTTTTGCCTGGAAAATCCCACGGACAGAGGATCCTGGTAGGCTGCAGTCCATGGGGTCGCTAAGAGTCGGACACAGCTGAGCGACTTCACTTTCACTTTTCACTTTCATGCATTGGAGAAGGAAATGGCAACCCACTCCAGTGTTCTTGCCTGGAGAATCCCAGGGACGGGGGAGCCTGGTGAGCTTCCGTCTATGGGGTCGCACAGAGTCAGACACGACTGAAGCGACTTAGCAGCAGCAGCAGCAGCAGCATGTGACTACAGAATCAATCAGATAAACTGTCACAAGCAAGACTTATCTTTGGTATAGAAGGACCAACTTTGGAAGATGCTACTCTGCTTATGGACACAATGAGAGAAACACCATCATGGTCTAAATGCCAAATGTATTACACAGAGATCTAATGGTCTCTGTTTGTCAAACATCCTTAAACTTGGAATCTATCATCATTTATTCATTAGACACCCAATATTTTAGCCAGGTCTCAGATAGTGTCGGAGAAGGCAATGGCATCCCACTCCAGTACTCTTGCCTGGAAAATCCCATGGATGGAGGAGCCTGGTAGGCTACAGTCTTCGGGGTCGCTAAGAGTTGGACATGACTGAGCAACTTCACATTCACTTTTCACTCTCACAATTTGGAGAAGGAAAGGGCAACCCATTCCAGTGTTCTTGTCTGGAGAATCTCAGGGACAGGGGAGCCTGGTGGGGTGCCGTCTATGGGGTCACACAGAGTCGAACACAACTGAAGTGACTTAGCAGCAGCAGCAGATAGTGTAGGGCTTCCCTAGGGACTTGGACGGTAAAGAATCCATTTGCACTTCAGGAGATGTGGGTTCCATCCCTGGAAATTGTTCCTCAATCGAATATTCTTGCCTGGAGAACCCCATGGACAGAGGATCCTGGTGGGCTACAGTCCATGGTGTCACAAAGAGTCAGATATGACTGAGTGACTAAGCAAATAAATATGCAAGAACAAAGATAGTGTAAAGGCAAATATGCAATAATTAACTAGGCTAAAACAAGGAACTAACAGGACTGAGAAGAAAGACGTTAACAAGTGGCTTGACTAGCACCGATTTTACAGCTTTATGACTGAACATAATCCTTTGCTTATTTCAGTTGAAACCATGAATGTATTAATACATGACCAATTTTAGACCTTAACAGCAAAGCTGATTGTGCCTAAATTTCTATTTGGATGTTGCCTTTGTCTTAGCTCTATGGCAAGAATTCATTCTACTTCAAAATTGTTACTTATTTGCTGATCTTCTACTGGCCAAATACCATTTTGACAACAGAATCGTCTATTGGCCAAGAAGTCTATTAGCCAAATTAAAGGGGCCAATCACTAATGAATTACTCATAGGCATTTCTCATTTGTGGGCATTTTCCCCAGTCAAACTTGGACCAGAAATAATGGGCACCATCTTGGTTTGGCAAGTACATTCCTTCTGAACTCATTTCACTAGAAAGATACTTATGACTGCCTAAGATAGTGATTCAAGCCAGATAGCTCTTTGCAGAAAGCATGAGCAAGTTATCCTCTGCTCTGCTTCTAATTTAATCTGAAAATACAGAAATTACAGATAAAAGGCATGGGAGGAAACGGCAAGGTCAGATCAGATCAGATCAGTCACTCAGCCCTGTCCGATTCTTTGCAACCCCATGAATCGCAGCACACCAGGCCTCCCTGTCCATCATGAACTCCCGGAGTTCATTCAGACTCATGTCGATCGAGTCAGTAATGCCATCCTGCCATCTCATCTTCTGTTGTCCCCTTCTCCTCTTGCCCCCAAACCCTCCCAGCATCAGAGTCTTCTCCAATGAGTCAACTCTTCGCATGAGGTGGCCAAAATACTGGAGTTTCAGCTTTAGCATCATTCCTTCCAAAGAACATCCAGGGCTGATCTCCTTCAGAATGGACTGGTTGGATCTCCTTGCAGTCCAAGGGACTCTCAAGAGTCTTCGCCAACACCACAGTTTAAAAGCATCAATTCTTCAGTGCTCAGCCTTCTTCACAGTCCAACTCTCACATCCATACATGACCACAGGAAAAACCATAGCCTTGACTAGACGAACCTTTGTTGGCAAAGTAATGTCTCTGCTTTTGAATATGCTATCTAGGTTGGTCATAACTTTCCTTCCAAGGAGTAAGCGTCTTTTACTTTCATGGCTGCAGTCACCATCTGAGGTGATTTTGGAGCCCCCAAAAATAAAGTCTGACACTGTTTCCCCATCAAGTTCCCATCAAGTGATGGGACCGAATGCCATGATCTTCATTTTCTGAATGTTGAGCTTTAAGCCAATTTTCACTCTCCACTTTCACTTATATCAAGAGACTTTTTAGTTCCTCTTCACTTTCTGCCATAAGGGTGGTGTCATCTGCATATCTGAGGTTATTGATATTTCTCCCAGCAATCTTGATTCCAACTTGTGTTTCTTCCAGTCCAGCGTTTCTTATGATGTACTTTGCATAGAAGTTAAATAAACAGGGTGACAATATACAGCCTTGACGTACTCCTTTTCCTATTTGGAACCAGTCTGTTGTTCCATGACCAGTTCTAACTGTTGCTTCCTGACCTGCATACTGGTTTCTCAAGAGGCAGATCAGGTGGTCTGGTGTTCCCATCTCTTTCAGAATTTCCCACAGTTGATTGTGATCCACACAGTCAAAGTCTTTGGCATAGTCAATAAAGCAGAAATCAATGTTTTTCTGGAACTCTCTTGCTTTTTCCATGATCCAGCGGATGTTGGCAATTTGATCTCTGGTCTCTCTGCCTTTTCTAAAACCAGCTTGAACATCTGGAAGTTCATAGTTCACATATTGCTGAAGCCTGGCTTGGAGAATTTTGAGCATTACTTTACTAGCATGTGAGATGAGTGCAATTGTGCAGTAGTTTGAACATTATTTGGCATTGCCTTTCTTTGGGATTGGAATGAAAACTGACCTTTTCCAGTCTTGTGGCCGCTGCTGACTTTTCCGAATTTGCTGGCATATTGAATTAGCACTTTCACAGCATCATCTTTCAGGATTTGAAATAGCTCAACTGGAATTCCATCACCTCCACTAGCTTTGTTCGTAGTGATGCTTTCTAAGGCCCACTTGACTTCACATTCCAGGATGTCTGGCTCTAGGTCAGTGATCACACCATTGTGATTATCTGGGTCGTGAGGATCTTTTTTGTACAGTTCTTCTGTGTATTCTTGCCATCTCTTCTTAATATCTTCTGCTTCTGTTACGTCCATGCCATTTCTGTCCTTTATCGAGCCCATCTTTGCATGAAATGTTCCTTTGGTATCTCTAATTTTCTTAAAGAGATCCCTAGTCCTTCCCATTCTGTTGTTTTCCTCTATTTCTTTGCATTGATCGCTGAGAAAGGCTTTCTTATCTCTTCTTGCTATTCTTTGGAACTCTGCATTCAGATGTTTATATCTTTCCTTTTCTCCTTTGCTTTTCACTTCTCTTCTTTTCACAGCTATTTTGTAAGGCCTCCCCAGACAGCCATTTTGCTTTTTTGCATTTCTTTTCCATGGGGATGGTCTTGATCCCTGTCTCCTGTACAATGTCATGAACCTCATTCCATAGTTCATCAGGCACTCTATCTATCAGATCTAGGCCCTTAAATCTCTCTCTCACTTCCACTGTATAATCATAAGGGATTTGATTTAGGTCATACCTGAAGGGTCTAGTGGTTTTCCCTACTTTCTTCAATTTCAGTCTGAATTTGGCAATAAGGAGTTCATGGTCTGAGCCACAGTCAGCTCCTGGTCTTGTTTTTGCTGACTGTATAGAGCTTCTCCATCTTTGGCTGCAAAGAATATAATCGATCTGATTTTGGTGTTGACCATCTGGTGATGTCCATGTATAAAGTCTTCCCTTGTTTTGTTGGAAGAGGGTATTTGCTATGACCAGTGCATTTTCTTGGCAGAACTCTATTAGTCTTTGCCCTGCTTCATTCTGTATTCCAAGGCCAAATTTGCCTGTTACTCCAGGTGTTTCTTGACTTTCTACTTTTGCATTCCAGTCCCCTATATTGAAAAAGACATCTTTTTTGGGTATTAGTTCTAAAAGGTCTTGTAGGTCTTCATAGAACCGTTCAACTTCAGCTTCTTCAGTGTTCCTGGTTGGGGCATAGACTTGGATTACTGTGATATTGAATAGTTTACCTTGGAAAAGAACAGATATCATTCTTTTGTTTTTGAGATTGCATCCAAGGACTGCATTTCAGACTCTTTTGGTGACCATGATGGCCACTCCATTTCTTTTGAGGGATTCCTGCCCACAGTACTAGATATAATGGTCATTTGAGTTAAATTCACCCATTCCAGTCCATTTCATTCACTGATTCCTAGAATGTCAACATTCACTCTTGCCATCTCCTGTTTGACCACTTCCAATTTGCCTTGATTCATGGACCTTACATTCCAGGTTCCTATGCAATATTGATCTTTACAGCATCAGACCTTGCTTCTATCATCAGTAACATGCACAGCTGGGTATTCTTTTTGCTTTGGCTCCATCCCTTCATTCTTTCTGGAGTTATTTCTCCACTGATCTCCAGTAGCATATTGGGCACCTACTGACATGGGGAATTTCTCTTTCAGTATCCTATCAATTTGCCTTTTCATACTGTTCATGGGATTCTCAAGGCAAGAATACTGAAGTGGTTTGCCATTCCCTTCCAGTGGACCACATCCTGTCAGATCTCTGCACCATGACCCACCCATCTTGGGTTGCCCCACGGGCATGGCTTAGTTTCATTGAGTTAGACAAGGCTGTGGTCCTAGTGTGATTAGACTGACTAGTTTTCTGTGAGTATGGTTTCAGTGTGTTTGCCCTCTGATTCCCTCCTGCAACACCTACTGTCTTCCTTGGGTTTCTCTTACCTTGGGTGTGGGGTATCTCTTCACGGCTGCTCCAGCAAAGCGTAGCCATTACTCCTTACCTTGGACGAGGGGTATCTCGGCAAGGTCAGTGGCCTCTAACTCATTCTCAATCTGGTCATTTGCCACAGTTTCCTGACTCTCTTCTCTTGAGACTTTATTTCCCCCGCCAAATGCTGTTCATTAGCTTAGCACTAAGACCCTGGTCTGGCCTTGAGCTATCTGGTAAAAGTAGAACAAGGATAAAACAGCAGTGGAGGGGAGGAGCTAAGATGGTGGAGGACTAGGACAGGGAGAACACTTTCTCCTCCACAAATTCATCAAAAGAACATCTAAATGCCGAGTAAATTCCACAAAACAACTTCGGAATGCCGGCAGAGGACATCAGACACCCAGAAAAGAATTTCATTGCTTTCTAAAGGAGATAGGAAAAAATATAAAATACAAAAAAAAAGACAAAGAGGGAGGGACGGACCTCTGTCCAGGGAAGGAGTCTTAAAAAAAGAGAGGTTTCCAAACACCAGGAAACACTCTCTCTGCCAAGTCTGTGCCAAACCTGGGAAGCACCGAGGCCAACATAACAGGGAGGAGAATAAATAAACAATTAAAATCCACAGACTATGAGCCCTACCATAACTTCCCCAGCGGAGAAGCAGCACAAACACCTGCATCTGCCATTAGCAAGTGGGGGCTGGGCAGGGAGGCGCCGCGTGGGCGGCTTCACGGGAGGCTTCGCGGGCTGCATCAGCCTGAATTTCCCGAGCGCTACCTGAGCGGAATAATTTGGGCTAGTAAACTAGACTGTGGGATACCTACCACACGAAAAGCCAGCCCTAACCCAAAACACCGCCAGGCCCATGCATAGAACAAAGGTCTGTACAGAGATGGCCGGCTGCAGTCCACTCCTCTCCGGTGACAGGCAGCCAGAGCCAGACGGAGGCAATCGCAGCCCCAGAGAGACATTATCCACAAAACTGTAAGCAGGCTTCTTTGCTAACTAAGACTTCTTGGGGCTCTGGTCGGCTAACATCCGCCTAAGAAAGTGCGCCATGTGGCAGCGAGGTGATAAGTCGCAGAAGCCACGCTTGCTAAACACTTCATTACCTGCGCTGCTGGATTCCGCGAAGGGCACAAAACGCAGGCCCAACCGAGCCTGGGCCTCTGAGGACTACCCGAGTGCCTGAACTTGAGCGGCTTGGACCTGGGAGGGTCAAGCAGCCCAGGGCTGGTCGCAGATGGTTCCGGCGGGGAAACAGAGAGCCTAAGCAGAGTGGGCAGGGAGGCTACACACGTCGTGAGCGGGGGCAGACCCAGTGTGACTGAGCCACTGCGAGCACACGCCAGTGATATTTGTTTGTAGCGTCCCTCCCTCCCAGCAGCGCGACTGAACAAGTGAGCCTAAAAAAAAAAGGGTGTCCACCACTGCCCCCTTTGTATCAGGGCTGAAATCAGACACTGAAGAGACCAGCAAACAGAAGAAGCTATAACAGAGGGAACCGCCGTGGAAGCGACAGGCAATAAACTAAAACCCCATGGTTAGTACCAACTACAGAGAAAGGGGCCTATAGATCTTGAGAAATTTAAGCTGGAACAAGGAACCAGCCAAAAATGAACTGAACTCACAATTCCCACAACAATAACAGAGAAAGTCTTATATATATTGTTACTATTTTTACCATCATTATTTCTTTCTTTCTTTTTTTAATATATTTTATATATATATATATTTTATTAAAAAAAGATTTTTTTAAATTTTTTTTATCCTCTAGTACTCCTTTAATTTCCACTTGTAGAATATTTTTTATAACTCTTGCGACCCTTTTTTTTTTTTTCTTTTTTTTTTTTTTCTTTTTTTTTTTCTTTCCTTTAACATTGTATTTTTGAAACTCCAAACTCTGCTCTAGATTCATAAGTTTAGCTTATTGGTAATTGCTATCAATTTTTTACCTATTCATTTTTTTTTTATATAACTTTTGTGACTTTTTCTTTTTTTCTCCCTCTTTCTATCTCTTCATCTTTTCTTTGACATTGTATTCCTGAAACTCCAAACTCTAATCTAGATCTTTAATCTATGCTTTCTGGTATATGTAATCAATTTGTGCCTATTACTGACTGGATCTGTCTCTCTCCTTTTCATTCCCTCCTTTTATCCTCCTGACCACCTGTCTCCTTCCTCCCTCTTTTCTTCTCTGTATAACTCCGTGAACATCTCTGAGCGGTCCAGTTGTGGAGTGCAGTATAGAAGGAGAAGTTTTTGAGACTACTGTAAAAATAAGACCGACAACTGGAAGCAGGAGGCTTAAGTCCAAACCCTGATCCCATGGAACATTAATTGACAGGAGCTCATCAACTGCCTCCAAACCTACACTGAAACAAAGCCAATATACAGGCTACCCAGAGTGACCCCAAAATCATAGATATCTCATAATTCATTACTAGACACTCCATTGCACTCCAAAGAGAAGAAATCCAGCTCCATCCACCAGAACACCGACACAAGCTTCCCTAACCAAGAAACCTTGACAAGCCACCTGTACAAACCCACATACAGGGGAACGCCACAATAAAGAGAACTCCACATACTGCCAGAATACAGTGACGACACCCCAAACTCAGCAATTTAAACAAGATGAAGAGACAGAAGAATTCCCAGCAGGTAAAGGAACAGGATAAATGTCCACCAAACCAAACAAAAGAGGAAGAAATAGCGAATCTACTGGATAAAGAATTCCAAATAATGATAGTGAAATTAATCCAAAATCTGGAAATCAAAATGGAATCACAGATAAATAGCCTGGAGAAAAGCATTGAGAAGATGCAAGAAAGGTTTAACAAGGACCTAGAAGAAATAAAAAAGAGTCAATATATAATGAATAATGCAATAAATGAGATCCAAAACACTCTGGAGGCAACAAATAGTAGAATAACAGAGGCAGAAGATAGAATTAGTGAACAAGAAGATAGAATGGTAGAAATAAATGAAGCAGAGGAGAAAAAAGAGAAATGAATTAAAAGAAATGAGGACAATCTCAGAGACCTCCAGGACAATATTAAACGTTACAACATTCGAATCATAGGAGTCCCAGAAGAAAAAGACAAAAAGAAAGACCATAAGAAAATACTAGAGGAGATAATAGTCGAAAACTTCCCTAAAATGGGAAAGGAAATAATCATTCAAGTCCAAGAAACCCAGAGAGTCCCAAACAGGATAAACCCAAGGCGAAACACTCCAAGACACATATTAATCAAATTAAGAAACATCAAACACAAAGAACAAATATTAAAAGCAGCAAGGGAAAAACAACAAATAACACACAAGGGAATTCCCATAAGGATAACAGCTGATCTTTCAATAGAGACTCTCCAAGCCAGGAGGGAATGGCAAGACATACTTAAAGTGATGAAAGAAAAGAACCTACAGCCCAGATTATTGTACCCAGCAAGGATCTCATTCAAATATGAAGGAGAAATCAAAAGCTTTACAGACAAGCAAAAGCTGAGAGAATTCAGCACCACCAAACCAGCTCTCCAACAAATACTAAAAGACATTCTCTAGACAGGAAACACAAAAAGGATATATAAATTCGAACCCAAAACAATAAAGTAAATGGCAATGGGATCATACTTATCAATAATTACCTTAAATGTAAATGGGTTGAATGCCCCAACCAAAAGACAGAGACTGGCCAAATGGATACAAAAACAAGACCCCTACATATGTTGTCTACAAGAGACCCACCTCAAAACAGGGGACACATACAGACTGAAAGTGAAGGGCTGGGAAAAGATTTTCCATGCAAATAGGGACCAAAAGAAAGCAGGAGTAGCAATACTCATATCAGATAAAATAGACTTTAAAACAAAGGCTATGAAAAGAGACAAAGAAGGTCACTACATAATGATCAAAGGATCAACCCAAGAAGAAGATATAACAATTATAAATATATATGCACCCAACATAGGAGCACCGCAATATGTAAGACACATACTAACAAGTATGAAAGGATAAATCAACAATAACACAATAATAGTGGGAGACTTTAATATCCCACTCACACCAATGGATAGATCAACTAAACAGAAAATTAACAAGGAAACACAAACTTTAAATGATACAAAAGTCCAGTTAGACCTAATTGATATCTATAGGACATTACATCCCAAAACAATGAATTTCACCTTTTTCTCAAGCTCACACGGAACCTTCTCCAGGATAGACCACATCCTGGGCCATAAATCTAGCCTTGGTAAGTTCAGAAAAATTGAAATCATTCCAAGCATCTTTTCTGACCACAATGCAGTAAAATTAGATCTCAATAACAGGAGAAAAACTATTAAAAATTCAAACATATGGAGGCTGAACAACACGCTCCTGAATAACCAACAAATCACAGAAGAAATCAAAAAAGAAATCAAAATCTGCATAGAAACGAATGAAAATGAAAACACAACAACCCAAAACCTGTGGGACACTGTAAAAGCAGTCCTAAGGGGAAAGTTCATAGCAATACAGGCATACCTTAAGAAACAAGAAAAAAGCCAAATAAATAACCTAACGCTACACCTAAAGCAACTAGAAAAGGAAGAAATGAAGCACCCCAAGGTTAGTAGAAGGAAAGAATGTTAAAAATTAGGGCAGAAATAAATGCAAAAGAAACAAAAGAGACCATAGCAAAAATCAACAAAGCCAAAAGCTGGTTCTTTGAAAGGGTAAATAAAATTGAAAAACCATTAGCCAGACTCATCAAGAAACAAAGGGAGAAAAATCAAATCCATAAAATTAGAAATGAAAATGGAGAGATCACAACAGACAACACAGAAACACAAAGGATCATAAGAGACTACTATCAGCAATTATATGGCAATAAAATGGACAACCTGGAAGAAATGGACAAATTCTTAGTAAAGTGCAACTTTCCAAAACTGGATCAGGAAGAAATAGAAAATCTTAACAGACCTATCACAAGCACGGAAATTGAAACCGTAATCAGAAATCTTCCAGCAAACAAAAGCCCAGGTCCAGACGGCTTCACAGCTGAATTCTACCAAAAATTTAGAGAAGAGCTAACACCTATCCTACTCAAACTGTTCCAGAAAATTGCAGAGGAAGGCAAACTTCCAAACTCATTCTACGAGGCCACCATCACCCTAATACCAAAACCGGACAAAGATGCCACAAAAAATGAAAACTACAGGCCAATATCACTGATGAACATAGATGCAAAAATCCTTAACAAAATTCTAGCAATCAGAATCCAACAACACATTAAAAAGATGTACACCATGACCAAGTGGGCTTTATCCCAGGAATGAAACGATTCTTCAATATCCACAATTCAATCAACGTAATACACCACATTAACAAATTGAAAAATAAAAACCATATGATTATCTCAATGCTATGCTATGCTATGCTAAGTCACTTCAGTCGTGTCCGACTCTCTGCGACCCCATAAATGGCAGCCTACCAGGCTCCACCGTCCCTGGGATTCTCCAGGCAAGAACACTGGAATGGGTTGCCATTTCCTTCTCCAAGGCATGAAAGTGAAAAGTGAAAGTGAAGTCACTCAGTCGTGTCCGACTCTTAGGGACCCCATGGACTGCAGCCTAACAGGCTCCTCCATCCACAGGATTTTCTAAGCAAGAGTACTGGAGTGGGATGCCATTGCCTTCTCCGGATTATCTCAATAGATGCAGCGAAAACCTTTGACAAAGTTCAACATCCATTTATGATAAAAACTCTCCAGAAAGCAGGAATAGAAGGAACATTCCTCAACATAATAAAAGCTATATATGACAAACCCACAACAAACATTATCCTCAATGGTGAAAAATTGAAAGCATTTCCTCTAAAGTCAGGAACAAGGCAAGGATGCCCACTTTCACCATTACCATTCAACATAGATTTGGCCACAGCAATCAGAGCAGAAAAAGAAATAACAGGAATCCAAATTGGAAAAGAAGAAGTAAAACTCTCACTGTTTGCAGATGACATGATCCTCTACATAGAAAACACTAAAGATTCCACCAGAAAATTGCTAGAACTGATCAATGAATATGGTAAAGTTGCAGGATATAAAATCAACACACAGAAATCCCTTGCATTCCTGTACACTCATAATGAGAAAATAGAAAGAGAAATTAAGGAAACAATTCCATTCACCATTGCAATGAAAAGAATAAAATACTTAGGAATATATCTTCCTAAAGAAACTAAAGACCTATATATAGAAAACTATAAAACACTGGTGAAAGAAATCAAAGAGGACACTAATAGATGGAGAAATATACCATGTTCATGGATTGGTAGAATCAATATAGTGAAAATGAGTATACTACCCAAAGCAATTTATAGATTCAATGCAATCCCCATCAAGCTACCAATGGTATTCTTCACAGAGCTAGAACAAATAATCTCTCAATTTGTATGGAAATACAAAAAACCTCGAATAGCCAAAGCTATCTTGAGAAAGAAGAATGGAACTGGAGGAATCAACCTGCCTGACTTCAGGCTCTACTACAAAGCCACAGTCATCAAGACAGTATGGTACTGGCACAAAGACAGAAATATAGATCAATGGAACAAAATAGAAAGCCCAGAGATAAATCCACACACATATGGACACCTTATCTTTGACAAAGGAGGCAAGAATATACAATGGATTAAAGACAATCTCTTTAACAAGTGGTGCTGGGAAAACTGGTCAAACACTTGTAAAAGAATGAAATTAGAGCACTGTCTAACACCATACACAAAAATAAACTCAAAATGGATTAAAGATCTAAATGTAAGACCAGAAACCATAAAACTCCTAGAGGAAAACATAGGCAAAACACTCTCTGACATACATCACAGCAGGATTCTCTATGACCCACCTCCCAGAATACTGGAAATAAAATCAAAAATAAACAAATGGGACCTAATTAAACTTAAAAAGCTTCTGCACAACAAAGGAAACTATAAGCAAGGTGAAAATACAGCCTTCAGAATGGGAGAAAATAATAGCAAATGAAGCAACAGACAAACAACTAATCTCAAAAATATACAAGCAAGTCCTACAGCTCAGCTCCAGAAAAATAAATGACCCAATCAAAAAATGGGCCAAAGAACTAAATAGACATTTCTCCAAAGAAGACATACAGATGGCTAACAAACACATGAAAAGATGCTCTACATCACTCATTATCAAAGAAATGCAAATCAAAACCACTATAAAGTACCATTTCACGCCAGTCAGAATGGCTGTGATCCAAAAGTCCACAAGCAATAAATGCTGGAGAGGGTGTGGAGAAAAGGGAACCCTCTTACACTGTTCATGGGAATGTAAACTAGTACAGCCACTATGGAGAACAGTATGGAGATTCCTCAGAAAACTGGGAATAGAACTGCCTTATGATCCAGCAATCCCATTGCTGGACATACACACTGAGAAAACCAGAATTGAAAGAGACACGTGTACCCCAATGTTCATAGCAGCACTGTTTACAATAGCCAGGACTTGGAAGCAACCTAGATGTCCATCCACAGATGAATGGATAAGAAAGGTGTGGTACATATACACAATGGAGTATTACTCAGCCACTAAAAAGAATACATTTGAATCAGTTCTAAGGAGGTGGATGGAACTGGAGCCTTATACAGAGTGAAGTAAGCCAGAAACAAAAACACAAATACAGTATACTAACACATATATATGGAATTTAGAAAGATGGTAACAATAACCCTGTTTACGAGACAGCAAAAGAGACACTGATGTATAGAACAGACTTTTGGACTCTGGGAACAGGAGAGGGTGGGATGATTTGGGAGAATAGCATTGAAATATGTAATATCATATCTGAAACGAGTCGCCAGTCCAGGTACGATACCTGATAACGAATGCCTGGGGCTGGTGCACTGGGATGACCCAGAGGGATGGTATGGGGAGGGAGAAGGGAGGAGGGTTCAGGATGGGTAACACATGTATACTTGTGGCGGATCCATTTTGATGTATGGCAAAAGCAATACAATATTGTAAAGTTAAGCAAAATAAACTTTAATTAAAAAAAAAAAAAACAGCAGTGGAGACCTGAAGACCTGAAGAACTGATGCAGCTGCAATGCTATGGCTTGGACTTTGTCAAGTCTGATAGGCTCCCTAAGGAGGAAAACTGCCCCAGGGCCTTCTGCCTCCTGGCAGCCTCCAGCCTTCAGACTAACTCCCCCAAAGGGAAGAGCCCACCCTCTCACTGCACCTCTGACATGGGGTGGCATGGCAAATTGGCATTAGCTGTAAAGATGGCATGAATCAGAAATCAATCTGTCAGATTTGGGAGCCAGGTCCTCTGGCACCCAGTACATCAAGCTGTCTCTCATCCAAGAGCTCCCCTTTCTGCCCTCATAGAAAAAGAGAAAGTAAAAAGAGAGAGTGAGAGTTTTAAAGAGTGGAAGATTCCATGAAACAATGCCATTTGCAACAACATGGATGGACCCAGAGATTATCATACCCAGTGGAATAAATCATACAGAGAGAGACAAACACAGTGGTATCTCTTACTCGTGGAATCTAAAATATGATACAAATGAATTTATCTATGGAACAGAAACAGACTCACAGACAGAGAACAGACTTTTGGTTGCCAAACAGGAGGGGTATAAGGGAGGGATGGATTGTGTCTGGGATAAGTAGATTCAAACTATTACATACATGTATAACTAAATCACTTTGCTATACACCAGAAACTAGCACAACATTGGGAATCAATTATGCTTCAATAACATAAATGTTTTAAAAGTATAAAATAAAAGATTGGACCATTCTTATTTTGTTGAAAAAGTCCTGAGGTCACAGGTGGAGGTAGACTAGGAATATACCTGGACCAAATGTGGCATGAGTCTGAATCAAGTCTGGAGATTAAGGTGGAAGCTAGAGCAAGAACCACATGTTTGAGCAAGAGAGGGAAAGGTAGGTGGCCAGGTGGCTCCTGCTAGGACTCTGCAAATATCATAGCCAAGTCCTGGCACATCCATTCCTTGGGTCCTGATAACAGATGATAACTCAGATATGGCTGTCCTGCTGTATCAGGAAACCAATTCTTAAGACCTCAAGGGAATACAGCAGACCTAGCATGAATTTCTTCTTACCTTGACTGGTTTTAGAGTTTCCTAAAGTGCCACTTGCAAGGATTATTGTGCTGAGCTGTTATTTACCAAGCACTTTCATTGTGGGTGTTGGTTTTGTTTTTAATCATCATCCAGACATCACAACACCCTGGTGAGTAAAAAACAGAGCTTGAAATGCAAGGCTGCATTTCCATCACGAGGCATCAGACAAAGCCAATCAAGCATTTATGAGCTAGGGGAAAGTGATCTTGATTCAATCTAATTTGTGGGGAAAGATTTTAAAGCCAGTTCTTGATTTTCCAAATAAGTACAACCATTTCTAATTTGATTTGTCTGAAAACTACCAGGACTGACTGGCATGCTCTCAGCAAATGCAAGGGAAATCTGCCTGGGAGCTAAAACTATCTTTGTGATTCACACACTCAGGTCATCAGGGGATCGAGTGAAGGCTTTTGATCATGTTTGGAGGAAGATGGACTGCTTCATGTTTTTGTTCGTTTGTTCAACAGATATTTATTAATCAGCTCGAATGGCCCAGGATTTGAGTGACAAAGACACAGCCCAGGAGACATGCAGACTCAGACCTTGCCCATCTGGAGACTGCACTGCACTTGAATGAAGGCCTTAGGACATGTCATCACACCTGTGATGAAGGGCCATGGGAGGAAAGTCTAAGTTTCTGGGTCAGCAGGTAACAGGTGTTCATAAAGTACCTTTTCACTTGAGCTTGAGAAAATAAAGAGGAAGCAAAGAGGCTGGGAGCTGGAATCTGGTGGAAGGAAAGAAAACAAAGGAGGACAAGCACTAGGACAAAGGACATGGTGCATTTTTTTGAATCTGAGGGAGATTAGATGTTCGGCAATAATAAATACAAGCAAATTTTTTTTTTTTTTCCTGTCAAAGGAGGCCTTCAAGAATAAGGATCATGTTCCTTGGGATTTCATGTGAAGGACAGCCAAGAAAGAAGCATTTTTTACATTGGAAGTAAAGCCAAATCTGACCTCTGACATGGAATCCTGACATGGAATTAAACCTCTGAGAATGAGTTTTGGCTTAAGTAAAGAAGAATAGCTTTATGGCTTTGCGTGGAGCCATAGTGAACTAATGCCCTCAAAACTGTGTGTCCCCACCTGGAGAGAGTAGTGATGAATCTTTCAGTAATGGTTCAAAGAGAGCATGATCATCTCATGTACATTTTCCTGGTTGGTTGATGGTGAAACAGTTGGGAGTCAGAATCATAGATCTGGTTCCAACTGCTCTGAGGTCTACAGGCTTGTGGGCAGTATACAGTTAACTTCTCTCACCTGGTGGGGTTTTTAACATCTGAAAAATAGTTCAAAGCTATTGTTATATGTATCTCTTGAGGGGAAGCCAGGATCCTGCCCCAAGGCTGCACTATTGTTTCTTTCCACTGTTTCTCCCTTATCTCTACAACCCTTCCCTTCCCTGATGAGCAACTGTTTGAACCTGCTTGTTGAAACTCAGAGCAGGTCAAGGAGGCTGAATGAAGTCTATTTACTGTAATCAAAGAAATGGGGACACAGAAAGGCTTTTGTGCCCAGGAGCTCCACAGTGTCCTGCTTGGTGTCAGAAGGAATGCTCCATTTATAACCAAAGGGCATGGGCAGGCTGGCAGGTGGTTCCCCCCATGTTCCTCCCTTCTGGCTTCCCATAAGCTGGCTGCCTGCGGGTACTATAAAGCAGGTACCCACTGACAGCCTCATAACTGATTTCTGCCACAGAGAGTCTTTCTTGACCTAGCCTCCTTTTGACCCTCCCAAGACTGCTACCTCCCAGCTTCAGTTCCTTGGCTGTGGACTCTGTTATAGCTCCCTGCCTGTGTGTATCTCTGTTTCTGGTCCTATATTTTGTGCTTATTTATTGTGCATCAAACACCCCCACCTGAGTTTCTGGCTTTGCCAAACAGTGGTGACTTTCAACTAGAGGGAAACCCAGAGAGAGTCCTTGGAACCAGGGGAGCAAAAGGAAAGGAAAAATAGACCTTTTATTCAACTGATAACCTCATAGCTTTCAGGAACAAGATAAAGCAGAAACTCTATTATGAACTCTCTGATTTCTGCTTCTAAATATTGTGCAAGGCTATTTGAAAATATGAATCAAGAAGCTTAAGAAAATGAATAATGCTTTGTGACACTTTCACTTCTAGAAGTCTATTTCCAGGAAATACTCTGAAATTGAACTGAGGTTTATATACTAAGCACCATTATTTAAAATAATACAAACCTAGATCTAAAATTAAAGGAATAGTTAAATAAATTATGGTATATCCATTTCACGTACTATTTTGCTACTGCTAATAACAATGTTTATGGTAAACATGAAAGTCATTTCTAGTACAATATCAAATGAAATGAATAGAATACAAATTAACACCTACAAATCAGATAAAATATGCCAATATAAATATGTAGCCATCAAACAGAGATTAATTTGCTATATAGTGGCTCTCTCTGGGTGATAAAATTATGTTGATTTTTATTTACATAATTATTTTTTCTCTATTACCAATTTACTTAAAATGAAGACATATAACTTTTATAATATCCTTTTTAATGAAATAGTTTCCAAGTATTATTTTATTTAAAAGCATTCAAGACAACCCTATTCAGGATTAGTAATTGCTATCAAAGGCATTCATGTGGATTAGCAGTAGTTAATCCAAGTAGAGTTGGAAGCAGCTGGATATGAAACCTAATTACTACATTTTTCAAATGGTTTTTGTCTTTGAATAATCTCAGAATTGGTCATCCCTACTCCTACAGTTTTTTGTTCTATACTATTACACTCAGGTAAGCAGAGGTAAGAAGTTATTTTTTTCTTTTCTATTATGGTTTATCACAGGATATTGAGTGTAGTTCCCTGTGATATACAGTAGGACCTTGTTGTTTGTCAATTCTATATGTAGTAGTTTGCATCTACTAACCTCAGACTCCCAACCCATCCCTCCTCTACCCACTTTCCCCCCTGGCAACCACAACTTTGTTTTTATGTCTATGAGTTTGTTTCTTTTTGATAAATAAGTTAATTTAGATCATATTTTAGATTCAGCATATGCTATGCTAAGTCACTTCAGTCATATCCGCCTCTGTGCGACCCCATAGACGGCAGCCCAACCGGCTCTGCCGTCCCTGGGATTCTCCAGGCAAGAACACTGGAGTGGGTTGCCATTTCCTTCTCCAATGCATGAAAGTGAAAAGTGAAAGTGAAGTTGCTCAGTCGCGTCCGACTCTTCTATTTGTCTTTGCCTGACTTATTTCACTTAGTATGATAATCTCTAAGCCCATCCACATGTATGCAAAATGCATTATTTCATTCTTTTTTATGGTTAAGTAATATTCCATTGTGTGTGTGTGTGTGTGTGTGTGTGTGTGTGTTTGGACTGTATCTTCTTTATGCATTCATCTGTTGATGAACATTTAGGTTGTTTCTATGTCTTGGCTATTGAGGTGCATGTGGGGTTTCAAATAGGTTGACAAGTCCTGAAAGCAAGGATGGTGATGTGTGTTTGTGTCTGTATATGTGTGTGTGTGTGCGTGTGTGTACATGTGTGTCTATTTTTTCCCTTTGAGTGAACTTACTTCTCCAAACAAACTTTTTTAAAGTAAAATGAAAGAGATAAACTAAATTTAAATTTTAATACTGTGCTAATTCAAACATACAAATAATATTTAAACATGAAATTAAAATCATTGTCTTAACATTACATCTCCATTTAATCTACTCACATTTCAAATACCCCTTGCCACACAGAGCTGGTGGGTACCATATTGGACAATGCGAATTATGCTTTCCAGTCTTGACACTAAAATAGGAATTTTACCACTTCTTACATGAGGAAACCCATATATTGACCTTCATTGCCAGCTCTTCAAGCTGGATTTAGAAAAATTGGGGAACCAGAGATCTAATTGCCAACATCCATTGGATCATAAAAAAATCAAAAGAATTCCAAAAAAAGCCATCTACTTCTGCTTCATCGACTATGCTAAAGCCTTTTACTGTGTGGATCACAACAAACCATGGAGAAGTCATAAAGAGATGGGAATACCAGACCACCTTAACTGCCTTCTGAGAAACCCACATGCAGGTCAGGAAGCAGTAGTCAGAACCAGACATGGAACAAAAGACTGGATCCAAATTGGGAAAGAAGTATGTTAAGGCTGTAAACTGTCACCCTGCTTATTTAACTTATACATAGAGTATATCATGTGAAATACCAGGCTGGATGAAGCACAAGCTGGAATCAAGATTGCTGGGAGAAATATCAATAGCCTCAGATACGCAGATGGCAGAAAGCAAAGAGGAATTAAAAAATCTCTAGATAAAAATGAAAGAGGAGACTGAATAAACGGGTTTAAAACCCAACTTTCAAAAAATGAAGATCATAGAATCCAGTCCCATCACTTCATGGCAAATAGATGGGGAAACAATGGAAACAGTAACAGATTTTATTTTATTTGGCTCCAAAATCACTGCAGATGGTAACTAGAGCCATGAAATTAAAAGACTCTTGCTTCTTGGAAGAAAAGCTATGACAAACCTAGACAGAAATTAAAAAGCAGAAACATCACTTTGCTGACAAATGTTCATATAGTCAAAGCTATGGTTTTTCCAGTAGTCATGTAAAGATGTGAGATTTGGACCATAAATAATGCTGAGCACCAAAGAATTGATGCTTAAAACTGAGGTCCTGGAGAAGACGTTTTAGAGTCCCTTGGACTATGAGAAGATCAAACCAGTTAATCCTAAAGGAAATCAATCCTAAATATTCATTGGAATGACTGATACTGAAGCTGAAGCTCTGATGAGAAGAGCTGATTCATTGGAAAAGAACTTGACGCTGGGAAAGATCAAGGGCAGGAGAAGACGGGACAGAGGATGAGATGCTTGGAAGACATCACTGCCTCAATAGATATGAGTTTGAGCAATCTCTGAGAGATAGAAAAGGACAGGGAAACCTGGGGTGCTGCAGTCCATGGGGTTGCAAAAAGTCAGACATGACTGAGTGAACCACAAATTGTTCAAAGAGATTTTAGCAGATATTTCTAGTTATACACTCAAATCTCCCCACTCTGTCTTTCCGGGTAGTGGAACTCCAACTTAATTGAGGTAATAATGTGCTCAACTAGGTGACTACACTGTCCCACTTCTCCTGTAGACATGCATGACCAAGTGACTAAGTCTGGCCCATGAGACCCCCTAATTGCAGGAAGCACCTGGGAAAGCTGCCCTAGCTGACAGAGACATTCCTCGGATCTCCCTGTTGTCCTCATTTCTGCAGCTTTGTATAGCGCTATGATACCTCGGGGAAGGCAATGGCACCCCACCCCAGTACTTTTGCCTGGAAAATCCCCTGGACAGAGGACCCTGGTAGGCTGCAGCCCATGGGGTCGCTAAGAGTCGGACACGACTGAGCGACTTCACTTTCACTTTTCACTTTGATGCACTGGAGAAGGAAATGGCAACCCACTCCAGTATTCTTGCCTGGAGAATCCCAGGGACGGGGGAGCCTGGTGGGCTTCCGTCTATGGGGTCGCACAGAGTCGGACACGACTGAAGCGACTTAGCAGCAGCAGCATGATACCTCACTTCCAGAAGCCTCTTGGGATCCTCAAGACGAAATTCACAGAGTAAAAGCAGTCAGGGTCCCTAACTACTTCATGCAGCTTCCAGGCCCTCTGTTTTTGCTTCATGTGGGAAAACAGGGTTCACAATAGTGAACAAGCAATTTAGTCGCCTCCAAATAATTAAATCTTAAGTGATTGATATGGGCGGAATTGTTTCCCCCAAATTCCTGAGTGAGTAGCCACCTGGCGGTGTCCGACTCTTTGTGACCCCATCAACTGTAGCCCTCCAGAATCCTCTGTCCCTGGGATTCTCCAGGCAAGAATACTGGAATTGGTAGCTATTCCTTTCTCCAGGGGATCTTCCTGACCCAGAAATTGAACCCATATCTCCTTCCTGCATTGCAGGTGGACTCTTTACTGTCTGAGCCATCAGGGAGGCCCATTTCTATAGAATTCTTCTATTGGACCCCTAAATCCCATACTTCAAATAGGACTATATTTGGAGATAAGGCATTTAAAAAGGAGTCAAGTTAAAATCAGGCCATATTTATGCGTATATATGGAATCTGGAAAGATGGTACTGACAGTCCTAGGTACAGGGCAGCAAAGGAGACACAGATGTAAAGAATAGCCTTTTGGACTGAATGAAAGGAGAGGGTGGGATTATTTGAGAGAATAGCATTGAAACATATACATTACCATATGTAAACAGAAAACCAGTGCAAGTCTGATGCATGAAGCAGGGCACGCAAAGCTTGTGCTCTGTGAAAATTTAGAGGGTTAGAGAGCAGAGGGAGGTAGAAGGGGGGTTCGTGATGGAGGGGACACATGTATATCTATGGCTGATTCATACAGATATATGGCAAAAACCACTACAATATTTTAATTATCCTCCAATTAAAATCAACATTTTAAAAATTAAAAAAGAAGTTAGTAGCAGAACTCAAAAAAAAAAAAAAAAGTGAAAGCAAGTAAGTTAAAATCAAGCCAGTAAGGTAAGCCCCAGAATCTGACTTGTGCCTGTATAAGAAGAAAAAATTCAAACACATAGATATATCAGCTACACATTTATATACAGAAAGGACCATGTAAAGACACAGCCAGAAGATGGCCCCCTGCAAGCCAAGAAGAGAGGCCTCAGGAGAAACCAAGCCTGCTGACACCTTGATATCTTGGATGTCCAGCCTCTGGAACTGTTGTGTAAACAGTTTAAGAGTTGTTTTTAAGAACTTCTATTGTTTAAGCCGTGCCAGTCTGTTCACTCAGTTGGTGATAATTGTCACAGCAGCCCTTGCACACTCATACAGTGAAATAGAGATTTTAAATAATTGTGCTTAATGAAATCTTTGAGATGAAAGGTATGTTAGAGATTATCTAGAGGACATTTCTCAGTTATAGGCAGCACCAAGAAGAGTAAGCTAACTGTGAAGTTTACTCTGCTACTTAGTGACCCAATTGGATGGAGAAGCTGAATCTTTGACCCACACAGTGCTCTTTCTAATCAAGCTGGGTCTCTTCCACCAGATCAGGGGAGTAGAAGCAGTTAGCGAAGGAAGGCATCCCAAAGATCATCTTCTAATTTTCTATCTCTAGGCAGCTAACCATGAGGCAGTGCTAAGGATCTTTTAATTATCTGTGAAGACCACTGGGTAGTGAAAGGATCAACTTTTCTTCAGAAGATGCTCCAGTTTTGAATAGGGGGACATTATTTATCATTGATAATCATATCCTGCAAGTTTGATTATAATCAACATAACATAAACTCAAACAAATATTTATTAAGCACCTACCCTGTGTAGTGTGCTAACTTCCTCAGTGGAAGTTCAAATCATTATTTTCTCTTATAAAAAATTCATTCACTTATTCAACATGTATTGGTTATCATTTTCAAATAGTAATTGTATTGTCATTAAAATTTAGAAACTCGGTGATGAGAACAGGATATAAAATGTGCAAAAAACATATCACAGCAGTTGAGAATGGATTTGATATCAGAAAGACCAGGGATGGAGACCAGGTTCTATTACTTACAAATTCTATCACTTATGTATCTTAGGCAAGTTCCTTTAGTAATTTTAAGACTCATTTTTCACACCTGTAAAATGAAAACACCAGAAATCCACTTCATTGGATTATTTCAAGAATTAAAATAAGTAACTATGATAATCAGATGACAGAGTATCTGGTGCAAAATAAATGCTCAACAAATTACTGTATTTATTACATAGTATATTGATAACAAGAAAAAAGAAATGATTGAAGAATATTCCTTTAAAAAAAGACTGGTAAATCTTGTTTGGCATAGTATTGATAGTGGTCTTTATTGATGAAGTGTTTCCCTGACAGCTCAGTTGGTAAAGAATCTGCCTGCAATTCAGGAGACCCCAGTTCAATTCTTTGTTGGGAAGATCTCCTGAAGAAGGGATAGGCTACCCACTCCAGTTTTCTCAGACTTCCCTTGTGGCTCAGCTGCTAAAGAATCCACCTGTAATGCAGGAGACCTGGGTTTGATCCCTGGGTTAGGAAGATACCCTGGAGAAGGGAAAGGCTACCCATTCCAGTATTCTGGCCTGGAGAATTCCATGGACTATGTAGTCCATGGGGTTGCAAAGAGGCAGACACGACTGAGCAACTTTTACTTTCACTTTCACCTTGCTGACGAGAGGGCAGATGACGTTTTCTTTCTAGTACTATGTTTCTGAAATTTCCTATAATCTGTAAACAATTTTAAGACTCTTTTTCATATTATTTTCCATTCTGGTTTATTACAGAATATTGAATATAATTCCCTGTGTTGTTTATCCATTATGTACATAATAGTTTGCATGTACAACATTATTTTTTAATGAAAATGAAACATTGTTTGCAAGATACTTATTGGTGTAGTTGTTTGTTATTCAGTGTCTGCACTGAGTATCTCACAACTCTTAAGAAACTTGGTTACCTACTGCTTCGTAGTCTATGAGGGCTACAGGGCTATCTTGATCACAAAGAACTTAAATTTAAGGCTATACCATAAATTGTCAAACCCAGGTTGTAAACACTTAATTTTAAGGGTAAAAACAAACACAAAAGATGCTTCAATTGTCTTAGTGATTTATTTCTAGTCATCACACGGAGATCAAAATCTGATAAAATCCAAACACTTTCTAGTTTCCTGGAAGAATACAGAATAAGTTTTCACTGTTGTTCTAAGATAGAGTATTATATTTGCCCATGAACATGGTATGAAACACATTCACCAAAGCCTACATAGAACACTAAGCATGTCTTCTAGGGCTGCCCGATCTTCCATTAACCATGGGAAGCTAGCAGTGAATGATCCATCCTCTGAGTCTGAGTCTCAGCTGTGGTTCTTGCGGTGTACTATGCAAACAGAGTGTGCTTACAAGTCTCACCATGTGATGTGTGTAACTGAAATAAATGGTGAGTTTGAGGGCACACCATCACCTTAAATCTGATCAGGCATGAGATTTTTATCACATGTGGCTTCTGGAGGCTATATGTGTACTGTTGGCTTTGTTTTGATCTCAGAGTCATGTTCATGCATTTTAAAATTATCATCATTATTTTTTAAATATTCGGTGGGCCACAAGATTGTATTGATACCATGAGGAAAAATATGAAAAGATCTCCAAAAGACTTGCTTCCTTGGGCAAAATAAGCAAATTTTGATCCTTGTTACAGCATCAGGGAGAAAATAACTGATCACCATGGAGTATAATGGGGAACCCCACAGGCTGACTTAGGAATGGAGTAATGGAGTGAAGCCTTGCACTAAAATATTACAGAAAATGTAGAAAAACAGGGAAATAAAAAACAATTTCAGAGAAGAGCAAACAACCTGAGAAAATCTTTAGGTGAAATATGAGACACTTTTGTGAGAAGTGGAGCATTGCAAATTCTCATGTGAAGGGTAAATTTTGGGGTACTTTGAGTGCAAGTCTACTTACAGAATGCTCTTAACTTTTTGACTACGAGAGATGCTTTTTAGTGTAATAAGCCATGTGAACACATAAAATAGTTGTGGTTTCAGTATTCTCTATTAGCAAACATGTAATGGCAAAGTTAAATATATGAATACTGCTACCTAAAGCCTGGACCTATATTTGAGATTTTGCAGTACTTCATACATTTGTGAGACAGGCTAATACTGTCTAAGTCTAAGCTCAAGAGACAAAAATCATGAACATGCATGTCTTTCCTATGTGGCTTCACAATCTCCTCTTCCTGACATCTACTGCCTCTCATTTCCTTCTCTTTTCTTTGTTTCCCTTTTCTTATTTTCCCTGTTATTTTATTTTATTGCAGGCAACAGTTATGGGTACAACAAATTGCCTCTTTGGAGAGGACCAAGGCTTTGTCAAAATTTGGGCCAGTCACATGGTTTTATGTGGGTGTGTGTATTTAAATGGTACTTTGTTGTCACTCCCAAAGTTAAGATCTGATCTCTTTCTCAAACTATAAAAGACAAAAATATGTCAAAAGTACCTACTGCTTGTCCTTTTTTATCTAAAGGAAAGAAAATGTGTGTGTATGTGTGTAGATACAAGTGTGTCTACACACATACACACTGCCCAAGAACACAAGCATGCACTGTCTGTGGCAGTTTAAATATGTAGGAGGGTCTCTCATTTTTAACCTAGATTTTAAAAGAAAGAAAAGAGATGGAGATGATGACGGTTATCCACATCTGAGTTTCAGTGCCAAAGCTGCCCTGCTAGGGATGCTGGAGTTGGATCCTGTAAGGTTTTTTTCCGTTGGCCTATTGCCATGTTGGTTGGTAGAGGGTGCTAGAGAACCACTGCAGGGCCGTAGCACTTGGAAACCACTTCTCCTCCAGGTTCCTGTCCTACTGGGTGGTTAGTCAGCTCTGCACAGTGGAGCTCCTGCCCACACCCTCCCCACTGGTGGCAGCTTCCACAGGTGGCTCTCAGGCTACATGCTCCCCTGGTAACCAACGCCCCTTTGGAAAGGTCTGAATCTCAGTCTAGGGGCTGAGCAGGGAGAGCTCTTCTGGGTCCCAGTTCCTTCTCTGCCCACCCTCTCAGCCTAGAGGAAGTACCTGATATTTTTTTTTAACTTGCTATTTCTGGACCTCTTATAGTCATCTTTTAGCCACTTTAGCAGTTAACCATCTACTGTGAAGTAAGTGAAGTGAAGTGACTCAGTTGTGTCTGAATCCTTGTGACCCCATGGACTGTAGCTTACTACACTCCTCCATCCATGGGATTTTCAAGACAAGAGTACTGGAGTGGGTTGCCATTTCCTTCTCTAGAAGATCTTCCCGACCCAGGGATCGAACCCAGGTCTCCTGCACTGTAGGCAGACGCTTTACTGTCTGAGCCATAATCAATTTTTATACTAAATTTTACCTTTCAAATAACATGGAGACAGGCGTTTTCTGAATCCTGTGACAAAAGATGAAGAGTTTCTAGGAAGCCAGGCCCGCTGTCACAAGAGGAACATCTAGTGCAGTCACCTACTTGTTGAGTCCTGGCTGTTCAACACAAGGCATTAATGTAATATCACTGGGAATTTATAAAGACAGAGAAAAGGCTTAATTTTATCTACAGTTCTCCTAATCTAAAATCAATCTGGAACTCTTGACCTACTATCTGTGGATAGACTTCAGGGACATCTATGTGCCTCCAAGATGTTATGCAAAATAAAATGTATTCATAGGTTTCAATATCTGCTTGAAGTGTATGAGTGCCCTGAAATATTAATAACCACTGATCTAAAATCCTTAGTGTTGTACTTGTAGAAGGCCATTTGTATTACAGGATAGATATAGGTCCTCTCTTTGGAGAGGACTAAAACTGTCAAAATTTGGGTCTGTCACATGCTTTCACGTGGTCTTCATGGGGAAATATACAATGTCAAATGGTGAGCAAAGTGGGCTATGAAAATAATTATGATGATATTGTTATCTCCTAGTGATTCAATGCTGACATTATCCCTGGAGTCATGGTATATGTGTATGATGTTGTGTCTGTTAGTTGCTCAGTTATGTCTGACTCTTTGCAACCCTATACAATGGAGCCCACCAGGTTCCTCTGTCTAGGGAATTGTCCAGGCAAGAACACTGGAATGAGTTGCCATTTCCTCCTCCAGGGAATCTTCCTGACCCAGGGATTGAACCCTGGTCTCCTGCATTGCAGGCAGATTCTTTACCATTCGAGTTACAGGGATGTCCCTTATATGTAACATAAGTATGATTATTTCACCTTGTAGATAAAGACACTGCAGATTAACTTTGGTCCACATTCTATAGATAGTATGTGATCATTCTGATTTATTCTCATTGTCTTCAAAGATCATAACCTCTTCAATACAGAATGCTTTCATCTATTAACATTTGCTGACCATCACATCTCAAAAACGACAGAATGATCTCTGTTCGTTTCCAAGGCAAACCATTCAATGTCACAGGAATCCAAGTCTATGCTCCAACCAGTAACGCTGAAGAAGCTGAAGTTGAACAGTTCTATGAAGACCTACAAGACCTTTTAGAACTAACACCCAAAAAAGATGTCCTTTTCATTACAGGGGACTGGAATGCAAAAGTAGGAAGTCAAGAAACACCTGGAGTAACAGGCAAATTTGGCCTTGGAATACGGAATGAAGCAGGGCAAAGACTAACAGAGCTTTGCCAAGAAAATGCACTGGTCATAGCAAATACCCTCTTCCAACAACACAAGAGAAGACTCTATATATGGACATCACCAGATGGTCAACACTGAAATCAGATCGATTATATTCTTTGTAGCCAAAGATGGAGAAGCTCTATACAATCAGCAAAAACAAGACCAGGAGCTGACTGTGGCTCGGACCATGAACTCCTTATTGCCAAATTCAGACTTAAATTGAAGAAAGTAGGGAAAACCACTAGACCCTTCAGGTATGACCTAAATCAAATCCCTTATGATTATACAGTGGAAGTGAGAAATAGATTTAAGGGCCTAGATCTGATAGATAGAGTGCCTGGTGAACTATGGAAGGAGGTTCATGACATTGTACAGGAGACAGGGATCAAGACCATCCCCATGGAAAAGAAATGCAAAAAAGCAAAATGGCTGTCTGGGGAGGCCTTGCAAATAGCTGTGAAAAGAAGAGAAGCGAAAAGCAAAGGAGAAAAGGAAAGATATAAACATCTGAATGCAGAGTTCCAAAGAATAGCAAGAAGAGATAAGAAAGCCTTCTTCAGCGATCAATGCAAACAAATAGACGAAAATAACAGAATGGGAAAGACTAGGGATCTCTTCAAGAAAATCAGAGATACCAAAGGAACATTTCATGCAAAAATGGGCTCGATAAAAGACAGAAATGGTATGGACCTAACAGAAGCAGAAGATATTAAGAAGAGGTGGCAAGAATACACAGAAGAACTGTACAAAAAAGAGCTTCACAACCCAGATAATCATGATGGTGTGATCACTGACCTAGAGCCAGACATCCTGGAATGTGAAGTCAGGTAGGCCTTAGAAAGCATCACTATGAACAAAGCTAGTGGAGGTGATGGAATTCCAGTGGAGCTATTCCAAATCCTGAAAGATGATGCTATGAAAGTGCTGCACTCAATATGCCAGCAAATTTGGAAAACTCAGCAGTGGCCACAAGATTGGAAAAGGTCAGTTTTCATCCCAATCCCAAAGAAAGGCAATGCCAAAGAGTGCTCAAACTACCGCACAATTGCACTCATCTCACACGCTAGTAAACTAATGCTCAAAATTCTCCAAGCCAGGCTTCAGCAATATGTGAACCATGCACTTCCTGATGTTCAAGCTGGTTTTAGAAAAGGCAGAGGAACCAGAGATCAAATTGCCAACATCCGCTGGATCATGGAAAAAGCAAGAGAGTTCCAGAAAAACATCTATTTCTGCTTTATTGACTATGCCAAAGCCTTTGACTGTGTAGATCAGAAGAAACTGTGGAAAATTCTGAAAGAGATGGGAATACCAGACCACCTGATCTGCCTCTTGAGAAATCTGTATGCAGGTCAGGAAGCAACAGTTAGAACTGGTCATGGAACAACAGACTGGTTCCAAATAGGAAAAGGAATACGTCAAGGCTGTATATTGTCACCATGTTTATTTAACTTATATGCAGAGTACATCATGAGAAATGCTGGACTGGAAGAAACACAAGCTGGAATCAAGATTGCCCGGAGAAATATCAGTAACCTCAGATGCAGATGATACCACCCTTATGGCAGAAAGTGAAGAGGAACTCAAAAGCCTCTTGATGAAAGTGAAAGTGGAGAGTGAAAAGGTTGGCTTAAAGCTCAACATTCAGAAAACAAAGATCATGGCATCTCGTCCCATCACTACATGGGAAATAGATGGAGAAACAGTGGAAACAGTGTCAGACTTTATTTTTCTGGGCTCCAAAATCACTGCAGATGGTGACTGCAGCCATGAAATAAAAAGACGCTTACTCCTTGGAAGGAAAGTTATGATCAACCTAGATAGCATATTCAAAAGCAGAGACATCACTTTGCCAACAAAGGTTTGCCTAGTCAAGGCTATGGTCTTTCCTGTGGTCATGTATGGATGTGAGAGCTGGACTGTGAAGAAGGCTGAGCGCCGAAGAATTGATTCTTTTGAACTGTGGTGTTGGAGAAGACTCTTGAGAGTCCCTTGGACTGCAAGGAGATCCAACCAGTCCATTCTGAAGGAGATCAGCTCTGGGATTTCTTTGGAAGGAATGATGCTAAAGTTGAAACTCCAGTATTTTGGCCATCTCATGCGAAGAGTTGACTCATTGAAGACTGTGATGCTCGGAGGGATTGGGAGCAGGAGGAGAAGGGGACGACAGAGGATGAGATGGCTGGATGGCATCACTGACTCGATGGATGTGAGTTTGGGTGAACTCCGGGGGTTGGTGATGGACAGGGAGGCCTGGCGTGCTGTGGTTCATGGGGTCGCAAAGAGTCGGACACGACTGAGCGACTGATCTGATCTGATCTGACCATCACATATTTAACATTATGAGTGACACAAAATAACTTTTGGAAAGAACCAGACTAGAATAAAACATACCAGTATTCCCAGTAATACCATGTCCCCATCTTGAGCTGGTACATATACCATGACTTCACTTGTCCTGCCTTCCTGTGAACTTGGAATTGGCTAAGAGGTATCTTTTTCTTCAAAGCTCTTGGCAAGTTCCTACACTTTCATCATTTTCATCAAGTTTTTCCTGACTGCTAGCTCCATCATTTTTTCTCTTGAACTCTTATAAACTAGGTTTGAGTCTGGCCAACATGCAGTGACTGACAGAAGGCAGTCAGAAGCCCTGTGAGCCTTGCAGCCTGGAGGGCAGAGGCTCCAGTCACAGTCAAAGCAGAAGAGTGTATGGGAAGGAATGACATGGGACTTTGGGATTAGCAGATGCAACCTATTGTATAGAAATGGATAAACAACAAGGTTCTACCTTATAACACAGGGAGTTATTTTCCATATCCTGTGCTAAACCATCATGGGAAATAATATGAAAAATAATATATGTATACATATATACATTCTTTCAGAATGTGTAACTGAATCCCTTTGCTGTATAATAGTAATTAACACATTAAAATCAATGCAATTTGTTTTTAGTTTTAAAAATAAAGCAGAAGACTGTAAAAGCAAATGGAAAAGCAGGATCACTTAGAGATCTCAAGGTACTAAAACAAACAAAAAGTGTCAAACCAAGAAGGCAGTGAGCAGAGGAGGGGTGACAAACACAGTGGCAGCCAGGAGAGCAGAGAGCAGGTGTGAGGAGTCCACCTGGGTAAAAGGAACAGTTTTGGATTCTGAGTTCTGATGGTGACCTTGTTCCCACGGTGTGCATGTTGGGGGCTGAGAGGTTTCCCATCCACTGAAGGCAGGAACTTTTTGTTTGGCATACAGCAGATGCTCAACAACTATATCTTGAGGACAGTAATGAATTAAGTGCTAAGTTGTGCCATGTTAGGTAAGTATGAGTTTACAACATGGAAAGCATAGGGACCTTAGAGTTTGAAAGATGTTCAGGGGAGAGTGTGGGCTCTGGAGCACACCCGGACAGGACCAGCATACATAGCACACTGAATGCTACTCCTTTTCCAATCTTCATTCTGCTTAGGGATCACAGCACTTTCTTCTACCCAGTCTGAACCTTACCCCATGCTTCTTCTTAGCCCTGCATTCCAGGGAGCCACAGACATTTGGAAGACAGGAGCATAACAGCTTCAGAAGTTAACATATGGAAGGCAGGAGCATTACAGCTACACCCTATTACTGGTTCCATATTTATAACTTTGAAATGTGTCCTAATTTTTGGTTATTTAGCCCCAAAGCCCCTAAGTCACTCCCTGAAATGTAGGATTGTCTGCTTGGTTTCCAGTTCCCTTGGGTCTCCCTACAAGGCAGCAAACTCAAAAGTCTGTGGTCTATACAGCCCAAGGCTCCAGGAGCCAGCTCCACTTCTGAGAGTCAGTGGCACATGCTGGTTTAAGATGCCAGCCCTACTTGTGAGTTTGGAAGAGGAAGGCAAGTGTGTGGCTGAACCAACAGTGGGTGAAGGAGAAAAGTAGTGAGTATGGGAGACACTAAATGAAAGAATGAAAGGCATAGAGGAAGAGACACTTAGAATGAATTCCGAAAACAGTCACTACTCTGGGCCTGGCTATAAAATAAGCCCTGGTGAGAAAGTGGGAAATCAACCTATAGAAGAGAGGGGATGATTAAAGACGATTCAAAACCCAAGCAGAGAAGTTGTTATTTGTCTTGTACGAATATGAGAGCTACTGGTTGCAGGGTTTCTGGGGAGGTGTTGAATTCCTACACAGAACTCTCAGCCATCTCCTGACTCCCAGGAGGAAGAGCCTGACAGCCAGATGCCAGACGATGGGCATTGTGAGAGCCATGGGGCCAGGAGGAGGGCCTGCCAAGAGCACAACCATCTGAGGATAAGGAGGGAGGCTCTTCCCAGACACTCTGACCTCTGATGCCACCTTTCTTCCTTTTGTCAAAGACAAGGATTTTGCCCAGAGTTTCTACTTTGCAAGAAATACCCATGAGCGATGTATTTGGCAATTAGGAAACCACACAGGGGTCATTTCTGAAAGATCTCATAGTCCTCAATTCCCAGGTAAGTGGTGCTATTCACAGAGCTGCTCAAACTTTCTTTTTCCAGTTTGACATGAAAGTCATTCAGGACTCTAGAAAAAATAGCTGTATAATAAAAATGAATAAAAGCTGATGGTGTAGTGGTTTCCAGCAGAGAGGAAAGAAGGCTGTGAATGACACAGCCACTGACTATATATCATTGACTTTCCCCAGTCCTAAGCATAAAGTATCTTTTAGTAGAAATTGTGGATAATAACAGTCTGCTCCCACCTGCCTCTCACAGATGTTTTGGGACAGAGGAACTAATACAACCCGGGGTCCATCTCTCATCCCTCCATTCACTGCCCTTCTGGCATTAGCATGGTGATTTGTGCCACTGTCTCTAAGAAAGTGCTCGAAAGAAGATGTCTTCATATGAAGGGACTGTCATTGCTATTATTATGTGGGAAAAAGAGCATAAAAAGAACACACTCAGCTCATTAGTTGGAAGTTTGCAAAGAAGGAGAGTACCTAAGTCGATTTTCACTTTAATTTAGCCCCAAGCCCCATTTTTAAAATGCATTTGCATGTTCAAATGACAGGGAAGCAGGGATTGAAACTGGCAGGATGAGCGGTTCCCTCCTACACTGTGGGAGGAAAGGATGGAAACTGGTACAGGCTTTTCATAAACTAATGTTCATTTCTGTTGATCCACTCTAAATTTCAGGAAATTATTTCAGTTTATATTTGTAATCTCAGTATTATTTTTGGCAATAAAAATTCGAATAATTCAAATTTTAACACCGTAGAATCTTGAATGAAGTATGGTGAATGGACTTACTGTAGAAATTATTGTTGTAAAGTGACTGGAAGTGTTTAATGAAACTTTTAAAGACACAGAAAATACTTTTTTAACCATGAAAAGCAAGATATAAAATTGTCAATAAATATGGTTTATGTTATATCAAATATATATTTAAATCTGAAAATTAAATACATATAGATGAGAACAGTGTTTTCCTCTCTGGCTGGCTAGATCTTCTATTCTGTATATTCCAAAGGGCATCAGTAATACATGGAGATGTATATTTTTAACATTCTAAAGATGTTTTCTTTAGTAATGTCAAATAATGATTTCATCAGATCAGCTAATGAAATCAGTCACGTAAGGAAAAAAATCATGACACCGATTTAAGGCAGGACCATTTTCAGAGAAGATAACCATTTCATTTGTTAGTTTGTTTTTTAACTTTGTTTCATTACTCCTCACATGACATTGAAACTATTTAATTTTGCTTTGCCCAAAGACAGACAGGAAGCCACTTCTCTAAAACCTAATAATTTGAGAACATTTTTTTCCAAGGTACAAGGAGCATACAAACTAGAAGCAGGTAATATGAATGTCACACTGGTCAAATGACAGTGGAAGACAGCAGAAATGTGGAGAGAGAAGATTTGATGGGTTAGATGCTTTTTCAAATGAGTCCTTCCATCAGTGGAAAGTATCATTTATCACAGAGCAAACTACAGGGATGAAATGTGATCCCAGGAATAAGCTAGAGATTAGGCTTCACTAGACACCAGGGACTTTTTTTTCTCTGAGCAATTTTCAGGAGCTTCTCAGTCACAGGAAGGTAAGACAAATACTATGTGTGTGTGCATGTGCAGGCATATGGGTACCCACACATATGGAAATGTGAATGTGTATGTTATCTCATGTATACATTTATCCTTATCTCTTGGCTTCAGAGCTTAAGAAATAAACAACATACTCCAACAACTTTCATAACAGTGACATGCAAACAGAAGATAAATTTTACAAAGCCTACTTAGTATGTCTGTTATACCCAAGTCCACTGGGCAACATCTATTTTAAATGTCTTATTTTAAAGAAGTCCATCATTTCATCAAATCTGGACTAGAGTGAGTCATTAAATTTCTTCAAATGAAAGGGATCTATAATATATTTACCCAAAATGCACTTCATAATTTATACGGTTTGGGAATAAACTATAACTACAGATACAGGAGCAGAACATGACCTATCCAATCTACTTTTATTATTTCTTGGGATCATAAAGAATGCTATGTGAGTCATTAATTACATACACAAAACAACAAACAAATATTGGCTTACATGCCAACTTAAGTTGAACTTATTGGTAAGAATCCTTTAGAAGAAATAGAGTAGCCATCATAGTCAACAAGAGTCCAAAATGCTGTACTTGGATGCATTCTCAAAAACTACAGAATAGTCTCTGTTCATTTCTAAGCAAACCATTCAATATCACAGTAATTCAAGTCTAAGCTCCAACCAGTAATGCTGAAGAAGCTGAAATTGAACAGTTCTATAAAGACCTACAAGATCTTATAGAACTAACACCTGAAAAAGATGCCCTTTTCATTATAAGGTACTAGAATGCAGAAGTAGGAAGTCAAGAAATACCTGGAGTAACAGGCAAATTTGGCCTTAGAGTACAGAATGAAGCAGGGCAAAGGCTAACAGAATTTTGCCAAGAGAACACACTGGTCATAGCAAACATCCTCTTCCAACAAAACAAGAGAAGACTCTACATATGGACATCACCAGATGGTCAATATCAAAATCAGATTGATTATATTCTTTGCAGCCAAAGGAGAAGCTCTATACAATTAGCAAAAACAAGATTGGGAGCTGACTGTGGCTCAGATCATGAACTTCTCACTGACAAATTCAGACTTAAACTGAAGACAGTTGGGAAAACCACTAGACCTTTCAAGTATGACCTAAATCAGATCCCTTACAATTATACAGTGAAAGTGACAAATAGATTGAAGGGATTTGATCGGATAGAGTGCCTGAAGAACTATGAAAGGAGGTTTGTGACATTGTGTAGAAGGTAGTGATCAAGACCATCTCCAAGAAAAAGAATTGCAAAAAGGCAAAATGGTTATCTGAGAAGGCCTTACAAATAGCTGTGAAAAGAAAAGAAGTGAAAGGCAAAGGAGAAAAGGAAAGATATGGATTCTGATAATCTTTAATAGGAGTCAGCAAATCTTTTCTGTATAGGGCCAAACAGTAAATCCATCAGTATATATACTAAGGAAGGATATGTCTTAACATCAATGAATTATTTCCTTTCTAGGATTACAAATGGAGAAAGCAATGGCACCCCACTCCAGTGCTCTTGCCTGGAAAATCCCATGGACACAGGAGCCTGGTAGACTGCAGTCAAAAGAATAGCAAGGAGAGATAAGAAAGCTTTCCTCAGTGATTAGTGCAAAGAAATATAGGAAAACAATAGAATGTGAAAGACTAGAGATCTCTTCAAGAAAATTAGAGATATCAAGGGACATTTTCATGCAAAGATGGGCTCAATAAAGGACAGAAATGGTAGGGATCTAACAGACGCAGAAGATATTAAGATGAGGTAGTAAGAATACACAGAACAACTAGACAATAAAGATCTTCATGACCCAGATAATCATGATGATGTGATCAGACCTAGAGCCAGACATCCTGGAATGTGAAGTCAAGTGGGCCTTAGAAAGCATCACTACAAACAAAGCTAGTGGAGGTGATGGAATTCCAGTTGAGCTATTTCAAATCCTAAAAGATGATGCTGTGAAAGTGCTGCACTCAATATGCCAGCAGATTTGGGAAACTCAACCATGGCAACAGGACTGGAAATTCCAATCCCAAAGAAAGGCAAAGCCAAATAATGCTCAAACTACCGCATTTGCACGCATTTACAATTGCACTCATCTCACATGCTAGCAAAGAAATGCTCAAAATTCTCCAAGCCAGGCTTTAACAGTACGTGAACCATGAACTTCCAGATATTCATAACAGATTTAGAAAAGGCAGAGGAAGCAGAGATCAAATTGCCAACAAGCTTCCGATCATTGAAAAAGCAAGAGAATTCCAAAAATTAAAAAAAAAAAAAAAAACCATTTATTTCTGCTTCTTTGACTATGCCAAAGCCTTTGACTGTGTGGATCACAACAAATTGTGGAAATTTCTAAAAGAAATGGGAATACCAGACCACTTGACCTGCCTCCTGAGAAATCTGTAAGCAGGTTAAGAAGCAACAGTTAACAGGGAACAACAGACTGGTTTCAAACTGGAAAAGGAGTCCATCAAAGCTGTATATTGTCACAGCAATATTTTATTTATCTTACATGCAGAGTACATCATGAGAAATGCTGGGCTGGATGAAGCACAAGCTGGAATCAAGATTTCTTGGAGAAATATCAATAACCTCAGATATGCAGATGACACCATACTTATGGCAGACTGTGAAGAACTAAAGAGCCTCTTGATGAAAGTGAAAGAGGAGAGTTAAAAAGTTGGCTTAAAGTTCAACATTCAGAAAACTGAGATCATGGCATTTGGTCCCATCATTTCATGGCAAATAGATGGGGAAACAATGGAATCATTGACAGACTTTATTTTCTTGGGATCCAAAATCACTGGAGATGGTGACTGCAGCCACGAAATTAAAAGACACTTGCTCCTTGGAAGGAAAGTTATGATCAACCTAGACAGCATATTAAAAACCAGAGACATTACTTTGCCAACAAAGATCTGACTAGTCAAAGCTTTGGTTTTTCCAGTGGTCATGTATGGAGGTGAGGGTTGGTCTATAAAGAAAGTTGAGTACCAAAGAATTGAACTGTGGTGTTGGAGAAGACTCTTGAGAGTCTCTTGGACTGCAAGGAGATCCAACCAATCCATCCTAAAGGAAATCAGTCCCGAATAATTATTGGAAGGACTGATGTTGAAACTGAAACTCCAATACTTTGACCTTATGGGAAGAACCTACTCATTGGAAATGACCCTGATTCTGGGAAAGATTGTAGGCGGGAGCAGAAGGGAACTACAGAGGATGAGATGGTTTGATGGCATCAACAACTCAATGGACATGAATTTAAGTAAGCTTTGGGAGTTGGTGATGGATAGGGAAGCCTGTCATTCTGCAGTTCATGGGGTCACAAAGAGTCAGACAAAACTGAGCGTCTGAACTGACTGATTGCTAGAAATGTTCCTTAATAATACCTTTAAAGTATTGGGTGCTTACTGTGGACCTTGGTGGTGGTGGTTTAGTTGCTAAGTTTTGTCTGACTCTTGCGAACCCATGCACTATAGCCCACCAGCCTCCTCTGCCTATGGGACTTCCCAGGGAAGAATACTGGAGTGGGTTGCCGTTACTATCACAAGGGGATCTTCCCGACCCAGCAATCAAGCCCAGGCCTCCTGCATTGCAGGCGATTTTTTTTTTTTAAACAACTGAGCCTTACACTGTGCTAAACATATATTAATCATCACAATAACAGTCTGAGGTAGGAACTATAATTGTCTCATTTTTATATATGAAGATACTGAGGTTTGGTAAATTGCCCCAGACTCCATGACTGAGTGAGCCCTTGAGTAAGATTAGGCATCTAAACAATTTATCAACAATTATGTAACTATGTTGCTGCTAGGAACACTGTATTGAGAAGACTGTCAGGCTTTCCTGTAGGCTGAGGAGAAATGCATTTTGTGATTGCTTAGCCATTTCAACCATGAAGCTCAGGGTATCATCACACATGCTTGTTAACCAACAAGCTTGTTAGCCAACATTCAACTATTTGGAGACAAAGATACAGAAGCAAATTGACATGGTCAAATAGCTCCAAAGCCAGTTCTATAAACATAGTCCTGCTAATGGCCATCTGCCTTATCCCCCCTCCCACTGAAGGTAAAGTCAAGTTATATAAGCATTTTTCCTATGCTTTTCTTTTAAATGAGAAATAGTCATTTTAACACCTATAATCAAGACAACTTTCAGACCACCAAGTTACTCTCATTGCCTCTGTGAAAGGCGATTCAAAACTCTGAAAGGAGAGCTCCAAGAAAGTGGCATTTGTGATGAAGTAGAAGATATGAAATTAATCATTTTCAGGAAACTTGCAAGGCAATACACTTCTTATATTATGTATATAATAATCTACATTACAGGTACTGTACACACACTTCAATGGACCATTTATTTTCTGATTGTTTGTTATATGGTACTATATTAGCATAGTGTGGAAGATTTGAGGTAGAAAAGTGAGGTGTTTTTTATGTCTACTTTAAGCTGTTAGTTTTACTGTGTCTCGGGATGTGGAGGATCGTCTTGTAGTCAAATCGAGCTATAAAGACTAAATTGAATTATCCCCATGGAACAGCTGTTAAATCTCCAGGGAGTGGGCAGGTCCCACAAGAAAGGAATGATGAATTGTAATGGGGATGCTGCAGAAACGCAGCCTGCCAGAGAGGGTTCTGTGCTGGATGTGGCTTGTGCTTCTTGAATTATCTTTTGTAACTGATGGGTATAACCTTAAATTTGTTGCCTTATTTGTTGATTCCCTGAGTCTCCTGCTCAACTCCGAACTTTCCCAAACTCAGTAAATGTGAGAGTCTGTGAATACTAGCACAGGACAAAAATGTCATCCTTCTCAAAAGCCCTTACTTAGCACATCTGTGGTTAGTGACTTGGAACAAAGCTGATTTTGTAGTTGATACCATGTCTTTGGGGAAAACTGAAAGCCTGAGTAGGGGAATAAAACTGTTTGTACGTGTAATTAATGGTGCAAACAATTCCTTTCCATGTGGAATTCCTAAAGAAAAAAGACTAAGTGTATAAATGTGTGTGTGTGTGTGTGTGTGTGTAGTGATAGGAAATTTCACCTAAGCAAGGTGATAGAAGCAATTTTGGAGAAAAATAATATGTTTATCCCACCCTTTAAATTGAGAAGTTTAACACTAATGCTTCTTTATCTTCAAAGAACCAAAACTTATTTTTTTTAATTTCCCCCAAGTGCATTAATGATAGGTTCTTTATGATTCATATTAATGATACTGCCAATTAAACTCTGAGAAATAAAGTATGGTAGTGAAATTTTTGGTAGCTTGGTAAGTGCTACCATATTTTAAAATCAACAAAACATTTATTAAAATTGTAGCTAATGATCCTCTCCAAAAAGGAAATGATGAAAGCTATCAATATTCATAAATTCATGGGATTTTTCCCTCCTTAATCTCTCTGACTTCTGTTTTTTTCTCTGTATATTCAATGACTTATTATTTAATATATCTTATCATTTAATATGTTTTCTAACATGATTTATATGTGGAGTTTTCTATGAATGTTGCCAAAGTGTAATAGGGAAGACAAATATGACTTCATATTGGATCTGTTTCTTTTGCTTTAACTTTTATTTTCTGTTACTTTTACTACAAGTTAAGAATATTGTCCATAGCCTGAAATATACAGGAGAGTCCGTTCTCAGTGCTCTGCTCATTAAAGATATAACACTTTTTCGTTCATATAGATAAAACTTGCCAAACAGAGAATAACATCTGTCTTATTGGAGGTTTGAGGAACACCATGATCTTACCTATGTGGACAGCTGCAATAACAAAGGATTTTTACACCAACGAGTGTGCAACCAGCTCATTCCCTCCTATTTTAGCATTAAAAAGTCTAAATTTTAGCTTGGAGAAGATGGTTCTTTGGGGCTCCTAGGTCTGCTGGCTTTCTGAAGAAAGTCTCTGTTCCTTGCCCCAAGGCCTCATCTCTCCATTTATTGGCCTATTGTGGGGCAAACAGCGCGAGCGTGGACTTGATAACAATATTGGGTTTATTTATATCTAAGGCTCAGGTTCTCACACTTTTGAAGCCAGTTTGTGAACAATAAAAGTAGCAATGTTTCATTAAGTTCCTTGTGTTTCAATTTGTGATTCCAACTCTTCCCACAATGACAGGTAGTTCTGCTCTCTTTTCAGGTGCATTGACACTCATAATATTAGTCTAAGCTAAACTAGCTCAGTTGGTTAAGAATCCACCTGCAATGCAGTAGACCCAGGTTCAACTCCTGGGTCAGAAAGATCCTCTGGAGAAGAGATAGGCTACCCACTCCAGTATTCTTGGGCTTCCCTTGTGGCTCAGCTGGTAAAGAATCTGCCTGCAATGCAAGAGACCTGGGTTTGATCCCTGGGTTGAGAAGATCCCCTAGAGAAGGGAAAGGCTATCCACTCCTGGAGAATTCCATGGCCTGGAGAATTCCATGGACTGTATAGTCCATAGGGTCACAAAGAATCAGACATGACTGAGTGTCTTTCACTTTCAAACTCCTAGTAGTATGTGACCCCACTGTTTTTGCAGATTAAACTCAATGAAATGGGTATGTTGTGAAATATTTTGGGGGAAAAATATTGAGGAGCAATGGGCAGAAGTATACTATCCTGACCTACACCTAAACAAAATGTCATCAGCTAGTTAGTGCTTAGGTTAATTAGTTAACGAATAACATTAGGACTTCCTAACTTGGTAGCTCAGCTGGTAAAGAATCTGCCTGCGATGCAGTAGACTGTGGTTCAATTCCTGAGTTGGGAAGATCCGCTGGAGAAGGGATAGGCTATCTATTCCAGTATTCATGGACTCCGCTGGTAGCTCAGCTGGTAAAGAATTTGCCTGCAATGTGGATTAGTTAATTAGTTAATGAATAACCTTGGCACATATGGGTAACATTGTCAAAAGCCTGGAGCCTGAGCCAGGGACAAGCCTTTTAAAATATTATAGATTTTAACCAAATTGTGATTTTCCATAAGCAAGGCTGTTTCTCAAGCCGGAATCCAATGGCAACTTTAAAAAAAAATGTGTTAATACATCGAACCTCCAATGTATTATACTTATCACGGAAAATAAATCAAGATCATTTAAATTCCAATTTTTCCAGGTAGTCCAGTGATCAGATTGCAAGGAGAAGCAGCATCTACTAGTCAATGATAAGGGGGTCTAGTCTTGTGAAAATTTTTACAATACTGTTAGTTTAATGGACCTCTGCTTTTAGCAGGATGGAGTAGTATGATTTTCTCTATTTCTCCCACTAAGTACAACTAAAAACTCTAACATTATATATAAATAAAACCAAGGAAACTTCTAAATGGTGGAAAGAAGAAAGCAAGCATATCTTGGGATCTTGAAACCCAAGGAGCAACATTAAAAATTTAATCTCTGTTCTTCAAAATGCCCAAGTTTTTAACAACAGCAATAAGTAGATAAAAATATAATTCACCAGCAATGGAATTTAATAGAATCTGTGTTTCTTTTGCTGCATTTCTCAGGGATAATAAAGAGATTCATTCAACCCAGTATAGATTGCAAGCCCTGCCCACAGATGGCACAAACTCATAGCCAGGAATATAGAATCCAGTAGGTAGGTACCTCTAAAACATTTGTTTCCCCCAATTACACAGTTCATACCCACTCAGTCCCTACTGTGCTTCCCTCTCTCCAATTTCACCTTGGAGTCTACTTAGACATCCAAGAGTGTGATGTAAACGTATTATGAGGAAGTGCCAAGTGTATGATGGGGAAAGCAAGTCTTAACCACATTGAAGTGTTAGAAATCATCAAGCTGGAATGGATGCTGACTTACCACAGTATAGATCTGATGCTTTCGCCTTTTAGCCAGGTCAATTATGTTTACTCCATTGTAGTAAAGGTTTTCAATACATCCATGGAAGTTTTTCTTTAAAAAGGTCCCAGGTTTGCCTGGTACTGGAATTCCTCCAAAACTAAGCTTTATGAAAAAAAAAAAAAAATGAACTTTTAGTTATAAGCTCTAAAAAAGGAGTAAAGGAAAAGGAAAGTAAGCAAGTGAATTTCAGTAGATTCAATTGTAGCATGAGCCAAGTGGCTCAAATAATTATAGATGCCACTTGATTACACATTTAAAAGGATACTGATTAGGCCACATAAAAATAACTATAATTGCTTGCTTTTTAAGAGCTTATTTTACAAAACTATTTTACATCCTTTCTGAACCCTTCTAATACTAAATACAACAATAATTTACAGAAGGAAGAAAGAAGCAAAGAAAATCAACATCTTTATATTTATCTCTTATGCAAATATCTTAGAGAGTACAATCAAAGTAAAACCAAGGGACAAACAAAATATACCTATATTCAGGCCTAGTTTATTCTGTATTGTATCAAAAATACCTTATCAACACAGCTGTTATGGAAATATTTTATAAAGATGAAAAATAGGAAGCAATTCAAATATCTCATACATTTATTTAGAGGGAAAAATTGAGAATTGATATATTAGACTCCTACTTATTTTTCAATAGTGGTGCTTAGAAAACATTTGTTGTAAAGTGGAAAATGAGTGGAATGTTGATTTAAAAATACAGGAGTTATAGTTGGGAGTAAGGTATGATGTCAATAATAAAAAATGTGCTTACAATTTAGATTTGAAGAAATAACACTGAACTATTAATGGCAGTTGTCTCTGGGAAAGTGATGGAATACTATGTTTACCTGTTCCCTTTCCAGTACAAATTACTTTTGGAAAGAAAATATTCTTTTTAAAACAAACCTGATCTGTTATGAATATTCTTCCTATTTTAAAACAGAAGCAGAGTAGTTTCTATCATCAAGTTTATCCCAATACCATCTAGTGAGTAACCCAGTTTTTCTTCACTGCTTTGAAATGTTACCTTCGGCATATAATACTTAAATTGTATGAATGCTTGAGTATATTTCAGAAAGATTTGTTCTCCCAGTGGAAATGTCTTCTTATATGAATAGCTACAGATTAAGCAAAAGCTGTTTACAGATGTCTACTTTTTCCCACATAAATTCCACACTATTTTTAAAAATTATTTCTTTTTCTTTATTAAATTTTATTTTGCTTAACTTTACAATATTGTATTGCTTTTGCCATACATCGAGATGGATCCGCCACAAGTATACACGTGCTCCCCATCCTGAACCCTCCTCCCCCCTCCCTCCCTATACCATCCCTCTTGGTTGTCCCATACATTTATGATAAGAATGATTAACCCTGCTGCTCATGTCTATCTTCTATTATTTTACTCTAAGATAATTATTTTATATTTTGCTTTTTTAATTTTAAAATTTAATTTCAGAATAATTTTATTTAAAATAGTGTATTGGAAGTTTGAGAATTAATATGGAATTTGTTACTTCCATGAACACATTTACTTAATGAAGAATGTTGTTTTTTAAATATTTCATCTTCCTATACAATAATTCAGTGTCTTTTACTATTTTCAAAATATTTTTGGTAAAGCTTCTCACCTAAGGTTATTATTTTACTTTTCTCATTCACATATTCATCAATTTAATTCCACTGAATTTCAAGCTTTTAACAATTTCCACTGTATGAAATCTAAAAAACATATTATGCAAATATCAGATCATTATGCTATATGAAACCAGAGTAGCATTATATGTCATTTATATCTCAATAAATTCCAGTGTAAATTCCTTGTTTTTTATTAACTAAAAATTTTATCAAGAAAATTATATGCCTCTCCTGTTTTATCTATACAGACACCTGTATATTAAATAATATATTTTTTAGCTAATTTCATTGAACTTTTGAAGGCGCTAATCATATGAAATACTTAAAATATTTTCCTCTTTTTACAAGCCAATTTTTATACATGTTTTGTTTCATTGTCCTCACTAAAACTTTCTAAAATATAGCCAAAACAACAATAAACAATAATTACAGTATAGAACATTAGGAAAAGAAGTAAAAAACAAACAAAAATAACAGTATTTTTGTATATTTCCCAGTATATACTGATTCTGATTCCGTATCACATTAAAGAGATACTTCTAATCCCACTTTCCACATAAATTATTTAGTTGCTTACTTATTTATTATTTGTTTTAAATGAGTAATGAATACTCAGTTTTATTCGTTGATTGATGTTTCAAAAATTCATGTGACAGAATACAGAGTATTTTGCATTTAATCTGTTGATAGGTTGAATTATATTAATAGATCATAAGTTAATAGATTCTCTTTGATTGAACCACATGTATGTTCTATTTGCCTTGAAATACATGTGCTCCCACTTTAAATTGTAAATGAGTTTGAGCTCTAGTTTTCTTTTGCCAAGTATTTAGATCAAGTCTAAATTTGTCTTTCAGTAAAGCTCTGGAAATTTTATCTTTGACTCTACTTAAAAATGATTCATAACTCTTGAGACATATTCTGGAAAACAAAAAAAAAGTGAGTTTGTCAATTCTAAAAATACTTTGTAAAAACATTGCTTCGATAATTTCCTTGTTGATTTATTGCAGTATTCCAATATTTTCAATTTGAGTCATTTGCATTAAAAAAGATTCATTTCCCTTTTGTAAATTGCATAAATCAAATCTGTAAGGTAAAAACAGTTGACTATTTGTTACTTTTATTTATTTTTTAAAACACTTTATTACGTTAAAGCAGCTTTTGCTTCACAGCAGAATTGAGAGGAAGGTAGAGAATTTTCCCACACACTCTGTGCCCCCAAACATGCATAGCCTCCTCGCCCATTGACAAAAGCTTCCATCAGTGGTTTGCTTCAACTAGTGGACCTACATTCACACATCACGATCACCCAAAGTCCATAGCATACATTATGTTTTACTTTTGGTAGTGTACATTCTATGGGTTTGGACAAATGTATTATTACATGTATCCACCAGTATACTGGGGAAGGCAATGGCAACCCACCCCAGTACTTTTGCCTGGAAAATCCCATGGATGGAGGATCCTGGTAGGCTCCAGTCCATGGGGTCGCTAAGAGTCGGACACGACTGAGCGACTTCACTTTCGCTTTTCACTTTGATGCACTGGAGAAGGAAATGGCAACCCACTCCAGTATTCTTGCCTGGAGAATCCCAGGGACGGGGGAGCCTGGTGAGCTTCCGTCTATGGGGTCGCACAGAGTCGGACACGACTGAAGCGACTTAGCAGCAGCAGCAGCAACCAGTATACTATCATATAGAACAGTTTCACTGCTGTAAAAATCCTCTGCTAATTCATCCTTCCCCTGGCCCCTGATTCCAATCCCTGGGAACCATTGATCTTTTAACTGTTTGAATAGTTTTACCTTTTCCAGAATGTCATATTGTTGGAATTACACAGTAAGTAACCATTTCAGATTGGCTTCTTTCACTTAATAATATGAATTTAAGGTTTCAACATATCTTTATATGGCTTAAAGTTCATTTTTTTTTTTTTTAGCTTTGAATAATATTCCACTGTCTGTACATACGTAGCACAGTTTGTTTGCAAATTCACTTGCAGAAAGACATCTTCATTGCTTCCAAGTTTTGACAGCTATGGAAAAAGCTGCTGTAATTATTAATATTGAGGTTTTGTGTGGATGTAAGTTATTATTCTTTTTATAATTTTAATTATATAATGAAAATTTTGTTCATTTTTTGGGCCACCTTCAATTTGTGAAAAAAAAAAATAATGTTCTACTTCACTCAGCTGTGAACATTAGGGCAATATTCAAAAATGATAAAAAAATTTTCTTAAAAAATTAAGTAGCAAAAAATAAAAAGAAACATGTTTGAAGGATTTGGAGTAGAGAGTTTTTAAGTCAAACAGTAGGGAGCACAGTATATATTACAAAATTGTAATTTCCCATTTCATCAAGGAAAGAAAACTCTAGTCTGGGTGGAAGATATTAGGAAAAAATTAGTGGAGACAAAAGTACCATAGATTACATACTGTGGGACCTGTCTTTTTGCTTTTCTCTGGGAGACTGAAACCTGATGAGTGAATGGAGTGAATGTCGATGAAGGTCACAAGACAGATTTTGGAAAATGCTAGGAGTTATTTCTCCCATGATTCCTACAACAGTGATGCCTGTAAGCCTGTTAAAAATGCTTCAAATTTTTCATGGCCTCAGAGTGAAACTTAGCTGCAAGAGAAAGAGGTTAGCAACAGCTATAGGAAGTAGCAGCACAGAGGTTTCTGAGGGTTGGTTCTTAATGGCCTGATCACTGGAGCACTGTAGGAGGTAGACTGCTGAGGTCCCCTGGGCTATGAAAGCAGGATGGGGAATATGGATAGACTGAGGTCCTCAGTCAGTGTGTAAAGTCCTAGTAGCTGATTTGGAGGTCCAAATATTCAGGTGACTAGACCTCACAGCCTGAAGCCATCGCAGGTACCATGTACAATGGCTGCAGAAGCAGACACTTTATACCCATGCAAGGCTATCCGCAAGTCCCTAGTCAGTGATTAGCACATGGAAATGAAAAGAAGGAGCAAGAAGAAACCCCAATATAACTCAGTACATACAGAATAGTGCAGTAAATTTTAAATCAGACAGCCAGGGCACGCACGAGCAGGACCCCCCAGCAGAGCCCAAGAGAACTCTCGATGAGGTGGCCAAAAGAGCAGCGACCAAAGAAATCCAGGAGACCCCAGAATGGACTGGTGGACGCGAGGGACCAGAGTCTCTCCAACACCACAGCAAAAGCACAACGGCGCCAGCCTCCACAGTCCAGCCCACATCCATACAGACCACAGGAAAGACCAGCCTGACTGGCGAACCTTTGTTGAGAACCCCAGAACAGTATGAAAATTTTAAATAGGCACTAACTAAATGTTAAATAGGTACTAACATTCTAACCTATCATCTAACCTTTCATCAAGGTTAGATTTTTCTGCTACACAGGAATTAGGGACTGGTGAATATATTAAATTCATGTGGGAAAAGAAGCAAAATTGTATTTCTGCATGTCTGAGTGTGAGTGTAAATTTTCAACCTGTTTTATATTTTAAATTTTTCGAGTAGTTGAGAATTTGAGATTATAACTATACTATTGAATTATAGATTTAGTTCATTAACAGATAAGTTAGAATGGAAAAACGTGTTTCATATATTACTGATTTTCTTTCCTAGTCTCTAGTAGCAATTTTTCTAAATACTTCATAAATACTTGTAAGCTATACTTGCATACTTTTAATTGTACATTACTAGTTATATCCCTTAAATAATTTGCATTTATAACTTTATCTGATTTATTATAATTTCAGGAACAAAAGTCAAAATCTTGCTTTAAATTATGTTTTTAACCAGCAAGTCACCCAGACTAAGATCACTGCTGTGCAAGACCTGGGATGGTCAAAAGATTATAGCAATTATTTTCAAAAAAATGAATATTGATCATTTTTAAACTCTTCTCCTGCTTAGCTCAGCTGGCATCTTAGTTTCACTCAAATTCTGAACACTAGCTTTTCTCCTTGAACTCTGCCTATTAGATTATTCATCTAGCAAACCTAACTGGAAAAGCAATGACCACTTCCTTTAGCCTGGCTCTTGATCCCTGAATCCTAGAAAGCATGCAACTCAAATCAGGACAGTGTCAGTCAACATCTAATTGCTAGAAATAAGCTCTTTTTTGGGGGGGGCGGGGCATTTGATTGGCTATTTAGTATACATACATATCTGTTCCTTATAGGCATTTTAAATTAAGGACCACAAAAATTGATATTTGTTGTAGTTGTTTAGTCACTAAGTCTTATCTGATTCTTTGTGACCCCATGGACAGTAGCCCACCAGACTCCTCTGGCCATGGGGTTCTCCAAGCAATACTACTATGCAGTGGATTGCCATTTCCCTCTCCAGGGTATCTTCCCGACCCAGGATTAATCCTGCTTTGGCAGGTGGATTCCTTACCACTGAGCCATCAAGGAAGCCCCTAAGTAATTTTTACAACAGCTTTTATAGTTTTAATCTTAATTTTTATTTATAATGGTACTAATTTTTCTATCTCTGCTTTAAGCTTGCATAAATTTAATTGATGTGTCTTTGTCCCAAATTCCAACTTTAAAAAATAACCATTTTGGTGTTTTCTGCCATAAGAGTGTTAACTGCAAACCACACATGCCTGGTATTTGTTTATTAAGCAAATATGAGACTATTAACCATCTGAGGAAATTTAGAAAAATTTTAACTGTATTACTAGAACCATGAGGATGATCAATTTTACTTTATCCTATTGTTCTTATTAATTTTTGATTATTTCCTCTTTTATGATTTTTGCTATGTAGACTGTGTAACGTTTAGACTTTTAAAAAAAACTGACTTAGAAAAGAATCCCTACTACATGGATGCAATTGCAAAAACGACAGAATGATCTCTGTTCATTTCCAAGGCAAACCATTCAATATCATGGTAATCCAAGTCTATGCCCCGACTAGTAACACTGAAGAAGCCGAAGTTGAACCATTCTATGAAGGAAGACCTACAAGACCTTCTAGAACTAACACCCAAAAAAGATGTCCTTTCCGTTATAGGGGACTGGAATGCAAAAGTAGGAAGTCAAGAAACACCTGGGGTTACAGGCAAATTTGGCCTTGGAGTATGGAATTGAGAGGGTAACAGGCAGGAAGACCAGGGGTCTCCAAAGGGAGGAAATAGCCTGCAAGTGTCAGACATTTTTATCTCTCTTGAGAGCCAGGAGGAAACAAACTAGCAATATTTTTTCCTTCTCTATACAAATTTAAAAGGAGGTTTCTCTTAAAATACTGTGTTTCCATAACGACACCTGGTTTCACCTGAAGTTAACTATTCTCAAACCTAGAGATAACCAATGCCTTCTTCTTATGGAAATGTTTGTCTTAAGCTACGCTAATGTACTATGCATTTACCCCAAACTCTATCTTCAAGTCGGTTCCACCTCTTGGCTCAGGACCTATTTGACAAACCAGTATGTTATACTCAGATATTGTTGCCCTAATCTATGTAACGGAGAAGGCAATGGCACCCCACTCCAGTACTCTTGCTTGGAAAATCCTATGGACAGAGGAACCTGGTAGGCTGCAGTCCATGGGGTTGCTGAGAGTCGGATACGACTGAGTGACCTCACTTTCACATTTCACTTTAATGCGTTGGAGAAGAAAATGGCAACCCACTCCAGTGTTCTTGCCTGGAGAATCCCAGGGACTGGGGAGCCTGGTGGGCTGCGGTCTTTGGGGTCGTACAGAGTCGGACATGACTGAAGTGACTTAGCAGCAGCAGTAGCAGCAATCTATGTAAATGATACTATTTGTACAGTGGTCTGCCGTTCTTCAAGATTCAAGTTAATTATTTTATGGCTCAGGATAAACCATTTGGTGCCAAGATTATCCCAAAAGGCATCTTATGGGTGAGGGGCCTGGTGTCATTCTGAATTTTAAGACATTCCTTTCTTTCATTAACAGACTGCTAGTTACTATATAACATCCAGCTGAAGACTAGCAGCAGTGTACTCTTTCTGCCCCGTTCTGATGCCTATGTCAGAAGCTTTCTCTATCTCCTTTATACTTTAATAAAACTTTATTACACAAAAGCTCTGAGAGATCAAGCCTTGTCTCTGGCCCCATATTGAATTCTTCTCCTCCGGGGGCCAAGAATCCCGGCGTCTTTGCATGATTCAACAACAACCTTTCAGAACGAAGCAGGGCAATGGTCAATAGAGTTCTGCCAAGAGAACACACTGGTCATAGAAAACACCCTCTTCCAACACCACAAGAGAAGACTCTACACATGGACATCACCAGGTGGTTGACACTGAAATCAGATTGATTACGTTCTTTGCAGCCATAGCTGGTAAAGCTCTATACAGTCAGCAAAAACAATATGGGAGCTGACTGTGGCTCAGATCATGAACACCTTATTGCCAAATTCAGACTGAAATTGACGAATGTGGAGAAAACCACTAGACCATTCAAGTATGACATAAATCAAATCCTTTATGACTATACAGTGGAAATAAGAAATAGATTTAAGGGACTAGATCTGATAGACAGAGAGCCTGACTGAAGAACTATGGACGGAAGTTCGTGACATTGTACAGAAGATGGGAATCAAAACCATCCCCAAGAAAAAGAAATGCAAAAATCCAAAATGGCTGTCTGAAGAGGCCTTACAAACACCTGTGAAAAGAAGGGACGTGAAAAGCAAAGGAGAGAAGGAAAGATAAACCCATTTGAATGTAGAGTTCCAAAGAATAGCAAGGAGAGAGAAAGCCTTCCTCAGCAATTAAAGCAAAGTAATAGAGGAAAACAATAGAATGCAAAAGACTAGAAATCTCTTCAGGAAATTAGAGATACCAAGGGAACATTTCGTGCAAAGATGGGCTCAATAAAGGACAGAAATGTTAGGGATCTAACAGAAGCAGAAGGTATTAAGAAGTGGCAAGAACACACAGAATTGTACAAAAAAGATCTTCACAACCAGATAATCATGATGGTGTTATCACTCACCTAGAGCCAGAATCCTGGAATCTGAAGTCATATGGGCCTTAGAAAGCATCACTATGAACAAAGCTACTGTAGGTGATGGAGTTCCAGCTGAGCTATTTCAAATCCTGGAAGATGATGCTGTGAAAGAGCTGCACTCAATATTCTAGCAAATATGGAAAACTCAGCAGTGGCCACAGGACTGGAAAAGGTCAGTTTTCATTCCAATCCCAAAGAAAGGCAATGCCAAAGAATGCTCAAACTACCACAGAATTGCACTCATCTCACATGCTAGTAAAGTAATGCTCAAAATTCTCTAAGCCAGGCTTCAGCAATATGTGAACCGTGACCTTCCAGATGTTGAAGCTGGTTTTAGAAAAGGCAGAGGAACCAGAGATCAAATTGCCAACATCCGCTGGATCATAGAAAAAGCAAGAGAGTTCCAGAAAAACATCTATTTCTGCTTTATTGACAATGCAAAGCCTTCGACTATGAGGATCACAATAAACTGTGGAAAATTCTGAAAGAGATGGGAATACCAGACCACCTGATCTGCCTCTTGAGAAACCTGTATGCAGGTCAGGAAGCAACAGTTAGAACTGGACATGGACCAACAGACTGGTTCCAAATAGGAAAAGGAGTACATCAAGGCTGTATATTGTCACCCTACTTATTTAACTTATATGCAGAGTACATCCTGAGAAATGCTGAATTGGATAAAGCACAAACTGAAATCAAGATTTCTGGGAGAAATATCAATAACCTCAGATATGCAGATGACACCACTCTTATGGCAGAAAGTTAAGAAGAAGAAAGTAAAGAGCCTCTTGATGAAAGTGAAAGAGGACAGTGAAAAAGTTGATTTAAACTCAACATTCAGAAGACTAAGATCATGGTATCTGATCCCACCACTTCATGGGAAATAGATGGGAAAACAGTGGAAAGAGTGTCAGACTTTATTTTTGGGGGGCTCCAAATTCACTGCAGATGGTGATTGCAGCCATGAAATTAAAAGATGCTTGCTACTTGGAAGGAAAGTTATGACCAAACTAGACAGCATATTGAAAATCAGAGACATTACAACAAAGGTCCATCTAGTCAAGGCTATAGTTTTTCCAGTGGTCATGTATGGATGTGAGAGTCAGATTCTAAAGAAAGCTGAGCACAGAGGAATTGATGCTTTTGAACTGTGGTGTTGGAGAAGACTCTTGAGAGTCATTTGGACTGCAAGGAGATCCAACCAGTCCGTCCTAAAGGAGATCAGTCCTGGGTGTTCTTTGGAAGGACTGATGTTAAAGCTGAAACTCCAATATTTTGGCCACCTAATGCAAAGAGCTGACTCATTTAAAAAGATCCTGATGCTGGGAAAGATTGAGGGCAGGAGGATAAGGGGATGTCAGAGGATGAGATGGTTGGATGGCATCACTGACTCAATGGACATGGGTTTGGGTAGACTCCGGGATTTGGTGATGGACAGGGTGGCCTGGCGTGCTGTGGTTCATGGGGTCACAAAGATCTGGACACGACTGAGCGACTGAACTCACTGACTGGTGATTATCTAACTTTTTAGACTATCAAATCAGATCAGATCAGTCGCTCAGTTGTGTCCGACTCTTTGTGACCCCATGAACCACAGCACGCCAGGCCTCCCTGTCCATCACCAACTCCCGGAGTTCACTGAGACTCACATCCTTCAAGTCATAGTTTTGGGTTATTGTCTAGGAAACCCAGATTTTTTTTTTTTGGTTCAATCCCTACATGCTTTGAATTTTGATTACCAAAGCTATTGTCATGGGCTTCCCAGGTGGTACCAGTACTAAAGAACCTGCCTGCCAACATAGGAAGAGGTAAGAGACAGTGGTTCAATCTTGGGTCGGGAAGACCCCCTGGGGGAGATCCCTTGGAGGAGTGTGATAAAATGAAATTACAGGATGATACTCTGTAATCTGTATTAAAACTATTTCACCAATAACTCAAGCACAAGTAGAATTTACTGAATTTCAAGAGTTAAAAGCAACAACAAAAACACCTGAGGAGTTCGCAGATGGTGCTAGTGGTAACAAATCTGCCTGCCAGTGCAGGAGACGTGAGATACGGATTCTGTCCCTGGGTCAAGAACATCCCCTGGAGGAGGGCATCGCAACTTACTCCAGTATTCTTGCCTGGAAAATCTAATGAATAGGAGAGCCTGGCAGGCTACAGTCCACAGGGTAGCAAGAGTCAGACACCACTGAAGTGACTTATCACACATGCAAGCTAGTATTACTATTATTAATTAATCTGCCCATTTATTTTTCCACTTTGAAACACTTTTTAAAGGAAATTCTATTTTGTGGCAACTTGTCACAAAATTGCATAAATTTGTATCAGCATCCATCTTCAGCTTTCACAGGGAAATAGTTAAAATCACTGTCTCTGGAGCTTCTCTTGCTGGAAATAAACCCAGATCTTTCTAGCACTTTCTCTAGGACCTTGGGCCAAATACCTAACTGTTATGAGATTAATTTTCCTTTTACATAAAATGAGGATAATGATAATACTGATCTCATATAAACAACATAGCTCAATTGGATTAATATGAGAATTAAAAGATTTCCGGTCAAGGGTCAAACATTTACTATACAGCATGAGGAACTGTGTTTAATATGTAATAACCAACAATAGAAAGTAATCTGGAAAAGAATTCTGAAAAAGAGTACACACACACCCCCCCACACACACACGTATAAAATTTTGCTGTACATCTTAAATTAACACACTATAAATCAACTATACTTCAAAAAAAAAAAAAAACAAAACAAAACAAAACAAGATTTCCTACCCTGAGGTCTTCTGAAAAGATTCTTGGCATATTACCTTTGCTGTTTGCAGAGGTAATTGCAGCAGCAACATTTCAATTAAGAAGTTCTTCCAAAATGGTATTTTGCAGTTTTATTTTCAACAATTTCTGAATAAAAGCTATATGAAACTACTTTTGCTAATATTTTGCAGTCTGAAGCTTGAAATATTTTATATGGATATTTTACTTCAATAGCAATTAAACTAAGTAACTTCTTTCCCACATCTTGTAGAAGTTTCCTTCTGGTTTTTAGATTTTCAGAACACTGGAACCAGATATGTTGTGTCTGTCTTTGAAAAGGACCTTTGATCATTTATAGCTTCATATTTATTTGAAAGGGGGAACAAAAGAAAGAAAGAGAACTTGCTAGAACTAGCTGATCAATATCTATTTTCAATTTTTTTTTTTTAATTTAGGAAAACTAGTCACTGCACAGTTGAATGTGAAATGTGTGTCACCTTTTCTTTGGGTAGGAGGCACATTTCAGCCTCACGGTCTTCAGCATTCTTCTAATTCAGTCAGCATTCTTTAAAGTACTGTTTACTTTTGTTTATTTGATTTCCCAGATATCTATCCTAGAATGATGGAGCTTTTCTCAGTTATTTCAGTGGCTGTGTTGTATATTCTTTTTACTGTCTCACAAATATATCACCGTTTTGTCTGTAATTGCCCATGTAAAATTCCCATGTTCGGACGAGCTGACATGACTGAGAGTTGGACACAACTGAGCACACACACACTTCCTTCAAACCTGAGTCTCCTTGAATTAATCTTTGTTTTTTAGCCAATCCTGATTGTATGCTACAAACCTCTTCATTCACTGTTTTGATTGTCTAGGGTGAACTTGATATGATTTTGCCTTTCCTTCAGACTTGAGTACATTTCATCATGGGGGTCAGAGGGGAAGATATTGATGGTGTTAAGTCTTTCAGGACACATCATTTGAATGAAGAAGGAAGGCTTTCAGTATATATGTCAGAAAGCTGCAAATACAGCTTCCTGTACAACATGGGCTCCTATAACACAGAGTAATTGTGATACTGTAAGGGAACCAGATGCCCTGAGCTAATTCTTTTCAGATAGCAATATGACAAATTCACTTTTTTTCTTGTTGTTGTTAAGTCCTAGCTTAAATGACATTATCTCAACAATCCTTGAAAGTGAAAATGAAAGTCTCTCAGTCGTGTCCAACTCTTTGGGCCCTGTGGATTATACAGTCCGTGGAATTCTCCAGGCCAGAATACTGGAGTGCCGTAGCCTTTACCTTCTCCAGGGGATCTTCCCAACTCAGGGATAGAACCCAGGTCTTCCACATTGCAGGCGGATTCTTTACCAGCTAAGCCACAATTAATATATTTAACATTGCAAACTGTTTTCCTAATCTTTGAACTCCCAACCCCATTACCAACATCTATTTTTGTTATTCTTTCCATAGCCTTTGTTATCTTCTTTCTTACTGTGTAATTCACTAACTTGTTATGATTGTCTCTCCTGCTACAACTCAAGCTTCACAAGGGTAGGTGTTTTGTTCTTTTCATTAACATATTCCAAGCACTTAAAATGAAGCCTGATATATAATAGACACCAAATAAATATTTGTTGAGTATTTTGGTATATCTCTCTAAAAAAAACGTTTCTCAAGGACATGGAACACATCTTGTCTATTTTTTGAATATTTAATGCAAGATGTATAATTCAAACATAAGAGATTTAGCAAATATTTGTTTTCATACAAAAGAAAACACTAGCAATTTACTTCTAAAATTGTTTTACCTTATTGTCCGTTTGTCAATGTGACTGCTTTCATTTCTTACTTTTCTTATTTGTTTGTGCTTGGAAAATTGCATGTTGAGCCTTTTATTGTTCTTATTGGTCAAGAAAACCAGGTGTTAGATTGTAAAGTTTCACTTACAGTCTGAATGTCTTGGTCCATCTGGAAACCTGATGAGTTTTCTGATGTCACAGATGGGCTCCAACTGGTTGAATCCCAAGAGAAAGCTTGCTTTGATGTTAAATGTATGAGGCCCTGAAAACTGCCACTCTGTCTTCCTTTGATCTCATTCCTCTTCTTTTGTCTGGCATTTGCTTGTCTTTTTTTCCATCTTTGATGTTACTTCTCTAGCAATGAGTTCCTTCCTCTTTACTGTTTTTTTTTTCCTCTGGCTCTGTTTGAATTTGAGAGTCTTCTTGTTCTAAAGATTCCTTTTTCTGTCAGACTTGGATTTCTGATACATTTGAAGTTTCTCATTAGTGAATATTTGTCTCACTTTTTTTCTGATAGCCTATTTTGTAATGGAATGTCTGTGAAAAAGGAACCAAACAGCTGTCTTTTTTTTTTTTTTTGTGCTTTAAAACTTTCACTGGCTTAGTGTTTGTTAAACATAGAGATCATGGCCCTTCTGGAGGAAGGCTGTCAAAGGTGCATGAGTTTCTGCCATTTTAAAAGTAACTAGAGAACCCAATTTTCTTGTGGTGTCTCTTGATTTTTAAACATTGGCCTGAATTCAAATAGTTAAAAAAGAACAATGCCAAATGGGCCAAATGAGATGAAAGAAAGTGAAAAAAAAAAAAAAAAAGTCACTCAGTAGTGTCCGACTTTGCGACCCCGTGGACTGTAACCTACCAGGCTTCTCCGTCCATGGGATCCAAATCTTTTTCAGTGTGACCATTCTGTGGCTTCTGCTCTACTGTCTGATTTGATCAATGGCTCAGGTGGGAACCTCTTTGGAACTTCTGATCTTTATTTAGTTTTGAAGGGCCATAGTACAAATGGTCTCTTATTTTTGTCCCTACTTGGAGAGGAAGTGATTGGTAACATTTTCAGTTCTTTATTGCTTCCATATATAAACTTTGTGTTGTTTGTTGCTCGGACTGTTTTACAAATTATTTCAGCAAGGTACAGTTGTCCATTTTTGTTTTGGTAAGGAAAAAAAAAGTCATATCTGACCCAGACGCAGCCCGGTGTTGAATAGAAAGAAACATTGATCCTGAAAGGCCTCCTTATTTACATAAAGAACCTCTTTCCTGGTCACACTTCCTGCCTGTGTTCCAGATTCACAGTTACCCACCTTCATGCTGGCTTTGGCTCCTTGACCAAAATTCAGCTGTTTCCCCTTAACACTTTAGTTGAATCTGCCTTCAGCATCTCTCTTGGAAAACATTTTAGTAATAATAATAGTGGTATTTCAATAGGCACGTGGAAATATGCTCTATATCACTAATAATTAGAGAAATGCTAATCAAAACTACAATGAAGCATCCATTCACATCAGTCAGGATGGCTAACATCAAAATGTCTACAAGTAATAAATGCTAGAGAGGATGTGGAGAAAAGGGAACCCTGCAGCCATTGTGGAGGATAGTATGGAGAGTCCTTAAAAAAATAAAAACAGAGTTTCCATATGACCAAGGCATCCTACTCTGGGGCATATATTCAGAGAAAACTATAATGCAAAAAAGGAACATGCACCCCAATTTTCATAGTGACACTATTCACAATAGCTAAGACGTGGAAGCAACTTTATCAATGGATGAATAAATAAAGATGTGATATTTATGTATACATATATCCAGCAGAATACTACTATGCCATAAAAAAGAATGAGGCATTGCCATTTGCAGCCACCAGGTTTTAGAAAAGGCAGAGGAACCAGAGATCAAATTGCCAACATCCGCTGGATCATGGAAAAAGCAAGAGAGTTCCAGAAAAACATCTATTTCTGCTTTATTGACTATGCCAAAGCCTTGACTGCGTAGACAATAAACTATGGAAAATCTGAAAGAGATGGAATACCAGACCCCTGATCTGCCTCTTAGAAATCTTATCAGCAGGAAGAACGGAAAAAGACTGGTTCCAAAGGAAAGGAGGTCAAGGCTGCATTTGTCACCATGTTTATTAACTATATCAGAGTACATCATGAGAAATGCTGGACGGAAGAAACACAAGTTGGAATCAAGATTGTGGGAGAAATATCAATAACCCAGAAAAGATGACGTCTAGAGAAGAGAGGGAAAGCCCGAGAAGTGAAATGAGAGGAAAAGGTTGGCAAAGCTCAACCAGAAAAAAAACAAAAGGAGATGGAGAGATTTTTCTGCTCAAAATCACTGAGATGGTGACTCAAGAAGGAAGGAGACCACTAGATAAGAGAGACCTTACTACCAACAAAGGTTCGCAGTAAGGTAGTCTGGATGAGAGAGGGAGAGAGGGGGAGATGAGTAATGGAGAGCGAGAGTGGACTAAAAAGAGAGAAAAAGATAAGGAGGCCACCGAAGAGAAGAGAGAGAGGGGAGGGAGAGGGAGGAGGAGAAGGGGAGAGAGGAGAGAGGGGAGCACAGGGGGAGGCGGGAAAGAGGGAGGAGCGACGATCTGATCTGATCTGATGATGTAACTAAAGATTATCATATTAAGTCAAAAGGAAAAAGACAAATACCATATGATATCACATATATGTGGAATCTAAAATAAGACACAAATGAACCATCTGTGAAACAGAAACAGACCCACAGACACAGAGAACAGACTTGTGGCTGCCAAGGGGGAGGGTCTGGGGGAGGGTTGGAGTGGGAGGTTGGGGTTAGCAGACGCAATCTATCACACAGAGAATGGGTAAAAAACAAGGTCCTATTCTATAGCACAATGAGCTACATTTGGTATCCCATGATAAACCATAATGGAAAAGAATATTTAAAAAGAATACATATATATGTGTGTATAACTGAATCACTTTGCTGTACAGTGGTAATTAACACAGCATTGTAAATCAACTATATTTCAATTAAAAAAAAATAGTCTCATTTACTGACTAGTTTCATATATTGGGCCCTAGGCTTAGAGTTGGACTGCAAGGAGAGCCAACCAGTCCATCCTAAAGGAAATCAGTCCTGAATATTCATTGGAAGGACTAATGCTGAAGCTGAAACTCCAATATTTTGGCCACCTGATGCGAAGAACTAACTCATTGAAAAAGGCCCTAATGCTGGGAAAAATTGAAGGCAGGAGGAGAAGGGAATGACAGAGGATGAGATGTTTGGATGGCATCACCAGCTCTATGAACATAAGTTTGAGTAAGCTTTGGGAGTTGGTGATGGACAGGGTGGCCTGGCATGCTGCAGTCCATGGGGTCACAAAGAGTCAGACACAACTGAGCAACTAAACTAAACTGATGCTTAGTGTTTGCTTTCACTATTTTTTTATCCAACTGTTAAGTTAGATATTGCTATTTCCACTTGAAAGCTAAAGAAAATGATGGCATACAGAGGTTTAGCAGCTTGACTGAGGTCTTACAGTCAACCCATCCAGTCCTTCCATCTGGAGTTCCATCTCTTCACCATTATATACATGGACCCCGCCAGCTACTTCTATTTCTGGTCCATCAAGGAACCCACTCTGTGAATCATCACCAGGACAGGTTGAAGGACTGGTTTGCTTGGCCTGAAAGCTTCTCATTTTTTAAACTAAAAGTCCGAGGCTCACTGACACAGTGTGCCCCTATCCTAGGCGGACTGGCACATACTTGGTGAGCCTTCTGCATTCCCTTCCATGGGGAAGAAAAGAAGAGATAGACAAGTATAGCAGCAGAAATTCCCAATATCTTCTGAAAAGATAACCAGCCCCTCCTATTTTCCCTACCAGAGCCACCCTATGCTCTCCATCTCCTAGCAAGTTTTCACCAGGGGCTAAATTCAGAAAATCTTTCTAAGTATTACTGTGAGTGCTCTTTTTGGCCCAAATCTAGTCCATTGCTAGTCTAGCCTTCCCTTCTATTAATATGTATTTTTATAGACAGAGTCTGACATAACCTGATTTGCTCAACACATATTTATTTATTTTTGTCTGAATAGGTTTACAAAATTTTTACTTTAGGTTTTTAGGATATTATAAATTCTCCTGCCATTGCAGAAGAAACAAGAGACTCAGGTTTGGTCCCTGGGTCAGGAAAATCCCATGGAGAAGGAAATGGAGATGCACTCCAGTATTCTTGCCTGGAAAATTCCACGGACAGAGGAACTTGTTATGCTACCAGTTCATGGGGTCACAAAGAGTCGGACATGACTGAGCAATTGAACAGTCACATATTTGGATATTGAATTAAATCATGTGTGTCTCAGCATTCACACAATAACTCACTGGAAATTCTAACTTCACCTACATTTTATCCCCGCATCTGCTCAGGCAAGAAGGGCACCTGCTGGGGAACTGACACCCCAGAGATCCACCTCTGACCATCATCATATTTTGCCTCATGGGGGCAGTATTTGCAAATCAAGGGGAAATTACTATAGGAAGCTGTCACCACAGTCCTAAACCATTATCTTCCTACCCAGCAACCCAGAGTTTTCCTTCAAAACAGTTCTGAAGCTGCTTGGAGGGCCTGAACTGTTCTCCTCCCTGTCCATATTCCTAAGGGTGAAACTTAGACCCACACGTGGGTCCCAGGAGTGACCAAAGGACAGCTATTTTCACTTTGGACATCCCGCACGTGTGGGACGTGGCTTATCTGTCAAAGAAGGAAGTAGAACAGATTCTATTCAACACCTTATTATAACTCCTGAAGCATTTAGAACTATGGTATATGGGCCCACATTAGGGCTTTTGCCTCAGGCCCTAAAGTATTCAAGTGGGGCTTGGCTGACTTTATATTTTATTGAGGGTGACAATCATTTAGCCTAAGTTCAGCCAGCCTCAAAATGTCTTATTAGATCATTAAAACCTACCACCACAACCCTAACAGCAGCTAAAATAACATGATAAGGAGTTTATCGCTTGTTCTTTTAGCTCCTGTTGATAAAAACAATGCTATTTAGGGTATAATACTGGTATTGAAATACCCCCTTCATCATGTTCAACACAATTAGTTTGCTTTTCAATATACATATCTCACTGTTAGAAAACTTGGAGAAGTATGCAATTACCAAGTTCACAAATCACAAAATCTTAAATTAGAACTGGAAAGAAAAATGACACCAAGGAATGTGTTTTTAAGTCTTGTTTACATACAGAGGCCAAGATAAGGACCAGAGCCTATGCTTGGATCTTAAGGGATTGTCCCTCCTTCAGAGCGAAAGGCTGGTCACCATGACGGGTTCTGGTGATCTATGCAGATCTAGACTCAAACCCTGTTTCTACTTGTTGTCGTTCAGTTGCTAAGTCATGTCCTATACTTTGCAAGCCCATGGACTGCAGCATGCCAGGCTTCCCTGTCCTTCATTATCTCCTGGAGTTTGCTCAAACTCATGTCCACTGAGTCAGTGATGCCATCCAACCATCTCATCATCAGTCACTCCCTTCTCCTCCTGCCCTCAATCTTTCCCAGCATCAAGGTCTTTACTGTTTCTGTTACTGGATGGCTAATTGAGAAATAGGAACAGGAGGGTCATTAGTCACTTTTGTCTTTTATGTCTGTGATATAGAACATAATTATCTCCCTCACAAGGCTATTTGAGGGACTGAACAAAATCACAAAATGGCACAAGAATAGGAGTTTGGTTGTTTTCTTCCCTTATTTTCCCCTTATTTTCACCCTGCATCTACTTCATTTCCTTATTTTATTTTCTTCCATTTATTTTTCTGCATGCAAGTTTTCTGCTTTAGCTTTTCAACTGTGTTTCCAAAAAAAAAGGAACTAATAACAATTATACTACCACATGATAGAGTCTACCAAATGCTTTTCCTGGTGTTCTCTAGTTATTCTGTTTTGTTGGTTTCTTTTGCTTTTATCTGGTTTACTATTTTTTTTAATCAGGGTATAATTAATTTATGTTATCTTAATTTCTGCTATACAGCAAAGTGATTCAGATATCTATATTTGTACATGCATACTATTTCATATTTTTTTCCATTCTGGTTTATCATAGGATATTAAATATAACTCCCTGTATAGTAGGACCTTTTGTTTATTCATTCTATATATAATAGTTTGCATCTGCTAATTCCAACCTCTTAATCCTTCTCTACCCTATTCCTTCCCTCCCTCCAACATCCACAAGCCTGTTCTCTACAGTTATTGATCACAAAATAAATACTTATTTAAAATCTGGCCAGTCCTTTAATCAAGCCTGAGCTCTAGGAAAAGTCCTCTGGTGTCACTCTAAAGTAAGGGCAGCAAGAGGTGGTCTCTGAGTATGGGAACCATTAAGAACTTCTCATGGGAAGAAAATTAAGGTGTTAGTTGATATCTTTATAATTCACAGAAATAAACTTTTTAAATTTACTTAACAAATATTTATTGTGTGTTATGTAGCAGACACAAATTTACAGAAACAAAGTAAAAAAGAGATTCTTGATTCTTTTTCTTTTTTAATTAAATTTTATTTTGCTTAACTTTACAATATTGTATTGCTTTTGCCATACATCAAAATGGATCCGCCACAAGTATACATGTGTTCCCCATCCTGAACCATCCTCCCTTCTCCCTCCCCATACCATCCCTCTGGGTCGTCCCAGTACGCCAGCCCCAGGCATCCGTTATCAGGCATCGTACCTGGACTGGCGACTCGTTTCAGATATGATATTATACATATTTCAATGCTATTCTCCCAAATCACCCCACCCTCTCCCATTCCCAGAGTCCAAAAGTCTGGAGTCTTGATTCTTATGATGAGCTTAAGTACTATGGCCAGTTTGGGTATGAAGAGTTAGAGAGTTAAAAATAAGTCAAATTTATTTATAATATAAAACCAACAAAGACCTACTGTATAGTACAAGTAACTAAATATTTTGTAAGAACCTATAAGGGAAAAAAATCTGAAAAAGAATACATATGTACACATATATTATGCATAACTGAATCACTTTGCCATAAGCAGTAATTAGCATAACACTGATCATCACCTATATTTTAGTAAAAAATAAATATACAATGTGATGAAAAATTAATAAATGAAATAAAATTTTTCAGCTTCAAAAATATATACATATATGTATAGCTGAATCACTTGCTATACACTTGATAGTAATACAACATTGTAAATCAAAAGTAGTTTAAAAAATAAACTTGATAACATAAACAATAGGTGTTTTTGAAGAAAAACTATGAATAAGAATAAACTTGAGGATGCAAATTTAGAAGTAAACATGAGGAATACCTTTGAAGTCATGCATTCATTCTATTGCCTTAGTTTCTTCTTAAAATATGTTTTTGCAAGTGGTACAAAATGCAAAAAGTTGCAGAAGAGTACACAGCAAAGAACAAAGCATTTTTCTTCAATGATTCCACTTTCTTCTGATCTGCTTATCCCTACCCTTACAGATTTCTGTCGATCTATGCACTTTCAGAGAAGGCAATGGCACCCCACTCCAGTACTCTTGCCTGGAAAATCCCATGGACGGAGGAACCTGGAAGGCTGCAGTCCATGGGGTCGCTGAGGGTCGGACACGACTGAGTGACTTCACTTTCACTTTTCACTTTCATGCATTGGAGAAGGAAGTGGCAACCCACTCTAGTGTTCTTGCCTGGAGAATCCCAGGGATGGGGGAGCTTGGTGGGCTGCCGTCTGTGGGGTTGCACAGAGTCGGACATGACTGAAGCGACCTAGCAGCAGCAGCATGCACTTTCAAGTCTATATACTCTTTTCTAATTTTTTAAGCACAGATACTGTTTACATTGCACTGCACACTGATTTTCCTTTTCATTGAACAATCTATAGTGAAGATGGTTCCACGTCAGAACTAGAGGGCTGCCTCATTCTTTTTAATCAAAGCATAATATGGTTTGTCAAGCACACACACTAAACAAGGTGAACCCAAGGCAAAGGCCTGGGGATTCACATATAGATAAAAGGTGCCACTATGAGATTTGGATGATATGTGACTTACACAGACAGTAAAGGGAAAAGGAGCCAAACAGTGAAGCTCCCAGTCCCACAGATCAAAACAGAGGATACTAAATGTGACAGCAGATGACCACAATGTGAGCTGTGGCAGTCTTCATTGCTATAGATCTAACTGTAGGCTTCAGCTTAAAACTGGCAGGGTACTGTGGGGCTTCTAAGAACAACTTGTCTTTGTTTCCCAGTTTCTTGATTACAGGAAATAGGCTTCATTCAGTCTCCATTATGTTCCAAGTTCCAATGGGCAGGTTCAAACAGATGCTGATCAGGGAAGGGAGAGGATGCAGAGATAAGGGAGGAGCAGTCAAGAAACATTAGTGCAGCCTTGAGGTTCCTCCTCAAGTTGGTTGTTCAGTCACTAAGTCATGTCCAACTCTTTGAGCCTCATGGACTATAGCATGCCAGGTTCCTCTGTCCTCCACTATCTCCCAGAGTTTGCTCAAATTCACATCCACTGAGTTGGTTGTTGTTGTTCAGTCTCTCGGTCACATCTGACTCTTTGAGACCCCACGGACTGCAGCATGCCAGGCTTCCCTGTCCTTCACCATCTCCTGGAGCTTGCTCAAACTCCTGACCATGACTTGGTGATGCTACTGCCTTCTCCTTTGCCTTTAAGCTTTCCCAGCATCAGAGTCTTTTCCAGTGAGTTGGCTCATCATATTAGGTGGCGAAATATTGGAGATTCAGCTTCACATAGTCTTTCCAATGAATATTCAGTGTTGATTTCCTTTAGGATTGACAGATTTGATCGCCTTGCTGTCCAAGAGACTCTCAAGAATCTTCTCCAGCACCACAATTTGAAAGTATCAATTCTTCAGTGCTCAGCAATCCTCATGGTCTAACTCTCACATCCTTATATTACTGCTGGAAAAACCATAGCTTTGACTATATGGACTTTTGCCAGCAAGGTAATATCTCTGCTTTTTAATAGCTTTGTCATAGCTTTTCTTCCAAAGAGCAAGCCTCTTTTGTCTCTAAGATTTAATTTGGTGTGGATGTACAGAGGCCAGATTCAACATCAAGCTAAGCAATTCTCTGTGATGCAAATCTATTCTAAAAGGGCACAGAAGAAAGCATCAAGCATCCTTAGAACCTAGAGAATGAGAAGAAATTTCATCAGGATAGACTTCTATGAGGCAGAGAGACAAGTGGGCAATGGCCTTGAAGCCAGTAATTGCAGGCCTCCATCCTCTTGTGTCTCAGGAAGATCCAATTTGTCCTGCCAAGATTCACATCAGCTGTGTTGCATGGCTTTGGCTGCTTTCCAAGTGGACAGTGTGAGACCACTGGGGCACCCAGGTAGAGCTGTTTCTCTGTAGAGCTTACCAGAATTTTTAATTAACACCCTTCTGATGAACTTTTGGGGAATTTTCAACTTTTTGTTATTCCTGACATATAACCCATTGCACACATTTGCTTATAATTGTAGGATAAATTCCTAGAAACAGAATTGCTGAATTGAAGGGCACTCAATTAAATTTTGGAGAAGACAATGGCACCCTACTCCAGTACTCTTGCCTGGAAAATCCCATGGATGGAGGAGCCTGGAAGGCTGCAGTCCATGGGATCGCTAAGAGTAGGACATGACTGAGCAAATTCACTTTCAATTTTCACTTTTCACTTTCATGCATTGGAGAAGGAAATGGCAACCCATTCCAGCGTTCTTGCCTAGAGAATCCCAGGGACAGGGGAGCCTGGTGGGCTGCTGTCCATGGGGTTGCGCAGAGTCGGACACAACTAAAGCGATTTAGCAGCAGCAGCAGCAGTTAAATTTTGACAATAAGCCTTTTCTTTGATATCATATTAATTATATTCCCACAATGGATTAAATCATTCTGGTGCCTTCATTTCCGTGACAACACTTAACGTTTGTGTTCCTTGCAGTCTAAGTTTAAAATATCATTGTAGCATGAATTTACATTCCTTCTTTTTATGAGTAAGACTGAGCATCATTTTATATATTTGAAAGCAGTCTATATTTTTATATATTCATATTATTTATTTTCCATTGAGTCACTATTTTAAAAATTATTTGTGGGGGCTTTTTATTCATTAATTAAATTTTGAAATACTTTTCCAAGTTTTTGGGAGGATGATATCATTATATCATATTTTTTGTGGAAGTTCATGTGCCTTTTAAAAAATTTTTTATGTGTAAAATTTTTCATGTTTTATTTCTAAGTTTTTAAAATTTATGTCATACTTAGAAAGACCTCCCACAATTTTTGACTATAAAAGTACTATCTCATATTTTCTTTCAAACTTCAATAAAACTTATTTTTGAAGACACATGTAGATAATGTATTTTTAAGTGCTTAGATGACTTAATGAAGCTTTAACTAAGAATTCTCATTAAAATACATTGTTTTTCATTTTTAAAAATTATGTTTCATCATTTATGTTGTGATAATACATAGTACATGTAAAAATATGCTTTTAATAGTTTTGGTACTGTTAAGGTAGCTATGTAGAAAAGGATCACTAAGCACTTTTGATAAGAAAAGACTTCTTAGGTTACAGACTCTCAGAGAAATAGAATCTCACTAAGATCTTAAAAAAAAAAAAAAAAAAACCTCTTTTCTTAAACCCTTGTGCTCTAGGCTGAAAGTAAAATTAATTGTTATAGTTCGTCTCAGAAGCATTTGGGAGAAAAATCACATGGGCTGGGTGATGTGAGCTGTGATAACATTCCAGTGAGAAATAAAGGATCTACATTCTTTCTGCTTATTTTTCTTTTTTTTTTTTTTTTGGCAGAAGGTTCTATGAGCCCCTGTCTATGTGTGCCTTCCAAGTGAGAGGAGAATCTGACAACTGCATAAATGTAATAGAGGCAAATTCCCTACTAGATGCTTCACAGAAAGGCACTTTGTCACTTGATTGATATCCTTGACATAATCTAAGATGGAGAAATGAAAGCTATCATATTTTCTTCCCAAATATTAACACATCATGCTAAAATTTAAAGAGGAACCTAGATTTGTAGACTGTAATTGTCTGTGATGTAGAATTTGATAGGGCACAGCTCTGGAGAAGTAGGCTTACACTGACAATGGGGCCCTGGAACTCAGGGATCTGAGTTCAGTCATTCTTCTACCAGTGTTAGCAACACTCAGACATGTACATATGATCTCACAGCAGATATCCTGTTATATAAATAACAACAGTTCAGTTCAGTGAGTCAGTCACTCAGTCATGTCCGACTCTTTGCAACACTATAAATCGCAGCACGCCAGGCCTCCCTGTCCATCACCATCTCCTGGAGTTCACTCAAACTCATGTCCATCGACTCGGTGATGCTATCCAATGATCTCATCCTCTGATGTCCCCTTCTCCTCCTGCCCCCAATCCCTCCCAGCATCAGGATCTTTTCTAATGAGCCAACTTTTCACAGGAGGTGGCCAAAGTATTGGAGTTTCAGCTTCAGCATCAGTTGTTCCAATCAACACTCAGAATTGATCTCCTTTAGCATGGACTGGTTGGACCTCCTTGCAGTCCAAGGGACTCTCAAGAGTCTTCTCCAACACCACAGTTCAAAAGCATCAATTCTTCAGCACTCATCTCTCTTCACAGTCCAACTCATGCCTCCATACATGACCACTGGAAAAACCATAACCTTGATTAGACAGTCTTTGTTGGCAAAGTAATATCTCTGCTTTTTAATATGCTATCTAAGTTGGTCATAACTTTCCTTCCAAGGAGTAAGCATCTTTTAATTTCATGGCTGCAATTACCATCTGCCGTGATTTTGGAGCCCCCTAAAAATAAAGTCTGACACTGTTTCCACTGTTTCCCCATCTATTTCCCATGAAGTGGTGGGACTGGATGTTATGATCTTAGTTTTCTAAATGTTGAGCTTTAAGCCAACTTTTTCACTTTCATCAAGAGGCTCTTTAGCTCCTCTTCACTTTCTGCCATAAGGGTGGTGTCATCTGCATATCTGAAGTTATTGATTTTTCTCCTGGCAATCTTGATCCCAGTTTGTGCTTCTTCCAGCCTAGCATTTCTCATGATGTACTCTGCATAGAAGTTAAACAAGCAGGGTGACAATATACAGCCTTGACTTACTCCTTTTCCTATTTGCAACAGTCTGTTGTTCCATGTCCAGTTCTAACTGTCGCTTCCTGACCTGCATACAGGTTTCTCAAGAGGCAGGTCAGGTGGTCTGGTATTTCCATCTCTTGAAGAATTTTCCACAGTTTATTGTGATCCACACAGTCAAAGGCTTTGGCATAGTCAATAAAACAGAAATAGATATTTTTCTGGAACTCTCTTGCTGTTTCAATGATCCAGTGGATGTTGGCAATTTGATCTCTGGTTCCTCTGCCTTTTCTAAAATCAGCTTGAACATCTGGAAGTTCACAGTTCACATATTGCTGAAGCCTGGCTTGGAGAATTTTGAGCATTACTTTACTAGAATGTGAGATGAGTGCAATTGTGCAGTAGTTTCAGCATTCTTTGGCATTGCCTTTTCTTTGGGATTGGAATGAAAACTGACTTTTTCCAGTCCTGTGGCCACTGCTGAGTTTTCCAAATTTGCTGGCATATTGAATTAGCACTTTCACAGCATCATCTTTCAGGATTTGAAATAGCTCAACTGGAATTCCATCACCTCCACTAGCTTTGTTCGTAGTGATGCTTTCTAAGGCCCATTTGACTTCAAATTCCACGATGTCTGGCTCTAGGTGAGTGATTACACCATCGTGATTATCTGGGTCGTGAAGATCTTTTTTGTACATTTCTTCTGTGTATTCTTGCCATCTCTTCTTAATATCTTCTGCTTCTGTTAGGCCCATACCATTTCTGTCCTTTATCGAGCCCATCTTTGCATGAAATGTTCCTTTGGTATCTCTAATTTTCTTGAAGAAATCTCTAGTCTTTCCCTAGGTTCTGATTAATAGACAACATTGTTATAAAATACACCATAGCTTCTCTGTCATTAAAAAGTCTATAAATGACAAATACTGGATAGGATGTGAAGAAAACAGAATGCTCCTGTGCTGTCGTGGGAACATAAATTGGTGTAGCCACTATGTAAAACAGTATGGAGGTTCCTTAAAAAGTTAAAAATATAGCTACCATATTATCCATCAATCCCACTCCTAGGAATCAGTTCAGTTCAGTCATTCAGTTGTGTCTGCCTTTTTGCAACCTCACAGACTGTAGCATGCCAGGCCTCCCTGTCCATCACTAACTCCCGGAGTTTACTCAAACTCACGTCCTGACAGTGATGCCATCCAACCATCCCATCCTCTGTTGTTCCCTTCTCCTCCTGCCTTCAATCTTTCCCAGCATCAGGGTCTTTTCCAATGAGTCAGGTCTTCACATCAGGTGGCCAAAATATTGGAGTTTCAGCTTCAGCATCAGTCCTTCCAATGAATATTCAGGACTGATTTTCTTTAGGATGGACTGGTTTATTTTCCTTGCCAAGGGACTCTCAAGAGTCTTCCTCAACACCACAGTTCAAAAGCATCAATTCTTAGGCACTCAGCTTTCTTTATGGTCCAACTCTCACATTCACACATGACTACTGGAAAAACCATAGCTTTGTCTAGAAGGACTTTTGTTGGCAAAGCAATGTTTCTGCTTTTTAATATGCTGTCTAGGTTGGTCATAAGATTTCTTCCAAGAAGCAAGTGTCATTTAATTTCATGACTTCAGTTAGCATCTGCAGTGATTTTCAAGCCCCTAAAAATAAAGTCTGTCACTGTTTCCATTGTTTCCCCATCTATTTTCCATGAAGTGATGGGACCAGATTGCATGATCTTAGTTTCCTTGGAGTATATCTGGAGAAAACCATAGTTCAAAAAGATACATTCACCCCAGTGTTCACTGCAGCACTATTCACAATAGCCAAGACATGAAAGCAACCTAAATGTTCATTTTGTGATACATATATGCAATGAATATTACTCAGCCATAAAAAAGAATGAAATAATATCATTTGCAGCAACATGGATGAACATAGGGATTATCATACTAACTGAGGTACGTTAGAAAGACAAAGACAAGTACCTTATGATATCACTTACATGTGGAATCTAAACTATGATGCAATAGAACTTATTTACAAAACAGAAACAGACTCACAGACATAGAAAACAAGCTTATGGTTACCAATAGGGAAAGGAGGAAAAGGGATAAATTAGGAATTTGGGATTAATATATACACCACTAAATATAAAATAAATAAATAACAAAGACCTACTGTATAGCACTTGGAACTATATTCAATATCCTGTAATAAACCATAATGGAAAATGATATGAAAATGCATATGTTATAACTGAATCACATTGCTGTATACCAGAAAGTAACACAAAGTTGTAAATCACCTATTACTTTAATTTAAAAAATAGACCTTAGATTCAGATATCCTATTTAGCAAGAATGATACTCATATTGCTTCTGGGCAACTGAAGTTAAGAGTTTTCACTTTCCAGGTTTTTTCCAATTACTTAGTGGTGAAGTGGTGATTATGACACAGGCTCCTTTCTCTCCACATAGCCTTGAAGGTGAATCTTCATGGCTGGATAGCTCCAGTTGTTTGAGAGACTTCCCCAGCACTTAAATCTCTTGAGCCAGTGCAGCCTGTCTAATGTCATCCTTATGGCCAGTCTGTCTTTTACATTCATATGAGCAAACTGGCTGCATCCTTGGAAGGGGTTTATCTGAAGCAGAGGTTGCCTCATAGAAATAGTTCAAAGTGTTTTTTCCCTAGCAAATACTTTTTACAAGGTACCAAAAAATTCAAGAATTTCTAGAAGAAATCTGTTTCAATTTCATAAATTAAACAACATCATTGGATTTCTCTTATAAATGCTGACATTCACTTTAATGCTACTATGCTGTAATTTCATACAGATTCTCTATACTGGAGACCATGGATAAGTAGAGATTAACCTGATAGTAAATGTTAAATAGGGCAACTGAGTGAATTGGTTGGCAAGCTCACATTCAGAAACGAAGATCATGGCATCTGGTCCCATCACTACAGGGAAAAGATGGAGAAACAGTGGAAACAGTGTCAGACTATTTTCTGGCCCAAAATCACGCAGATGGTGACTGCAGCCAGAAATAAAGACACTTGCTCCTTGGAAGGAAGGATGACCCCTAGAAGCATTCAAAGCAGAGACATCACTTGCCAAAAGGCGCCAGTCAAGGCTAGGCCGGGTGAGGAGGAGAGGGAGGAGAGGGGCGCGAAGAAAGATGCGAACTGTGGTGGGAGAAGACCGAGAGCCGGACGAGGAGGCCCCGCAGAAGGAGATCCGACCGGGAGGAGGGAGATGCCAGGCTGAAACCCAGAGGCCACCCAGCGAAGAGGACCAGGAGAAGACCGAGGGGAGGGAGAGGGAGGAGGAGAAGGGGACACAGAGGAGAGATGGCGGAGGCACACGACCGAATGTGAGAGGACGGAGGGGGGGGGGGGGGGAGGGAACTGAGGACTGATCTGATCTGAGTGAATTTTAGAATCACCTCTCAGGCCATTAGAAGTCAAGTATTTGAGGAATTACTGAAACTTGATTTTGTGCTTTTTTGTTGTCCTCAAGTTCAAAAAAGGTCTCTTTAAGATAATTTCAACATTGTGTGTATTTTTTGTGTTTTCAATCACTTAAATGATGTTGTCAAAGGAGAGTAATTGATAGTCATAGATTTCTAGTTATCAGCAACTTAAAAAACAAAAATAAAAACTACCTACCTGATATATTGTATCCTGAGTCAAAGAATGACAAATTTTTTTGAAGTTAATGAATAGCATAACTTATTAATAGTATGCTAAACAAAGGTTAAGATCAAAAGAGGAAATCTTTCTTATAATTCATAATAGTGATGGGGAAAAAAATGTCAGATCCTAAGTTTTCAGTCATTTAACTCCACTTCCACTGTTCTAGTATATATCCACTGTTGATTGACATTGTTCCCTAATAGGATTTCCAACCATCTGTCCAGCAACCATGCACCTACAGACAGATCTAGGCTATGGAGTAATTTCAGAGCTACCTTCAGAGTAACAGCTCTAAAATAGTTGTTCTCAAATATTAGGGTGCATCAGAGTCTCCTAGAGGATTTTAAAAAACTGAATGATTGAGGCCTTCTTTCCTGAGTTTCTGATTCTGTGGGCTTGGATGAGACTAGAGTGCTTTCATTTCTAACAAATTCCTAGAGGATATTAATTGCACCGGACCCTGAAACATAGATTCAGAATGATTCCTCTAAAACAGAAGTCTGGCCATGTCACTAGTCTGCAAAAGGTCATTCTCTTCTGCCTCACGTGATGTGTTGATAAATGTTTAAACTTTGGCTGTTCAAGGTGTAATACATACGCATAGATAGACACACACATACCTCTGTACATGGATGTGTGTGTGGGAGCATGAATGCATTCAGATATTATGTTATTTTACTGATATAAGTGATGTGCAGACAATTTACAAATAATAATAAAATATACAATAAATTATATTATAAATTCCATAAACCAACTTTTTTTTTTTTGTATTCTTTTACTATACGAGATGGTCCGCCACCAGTATACACATGTTCCCCATCCTGAACCCTCCTCCCTCCCCCCCCAACTGATTTTTGTAGACTGCTTTTGTTGATTTTTCACTGAACTATTTTATCTGTAATCACACACAGTCTCTGTCACATATTTGTCTTTTTTCCTTAATTTTTTAAACAACACTTGACAGGCTGAAGGCAACAGGCTTCAAGTCAAACTTGCCCTACAGAATGTAGTTTTTCCAGTCTCTGGTCTAGAGAATCAACAAAGAAATACATCAACCCCTGATTTATAGGACTTGCCAATATCCATGGTATAAATATTCCCACCATGATGAATTTCAAGCTATCAAAGCGATGTCACTCAACTTGGAGTTGGGAAGAGAGGCACTGTAGCAATCAAATAGACTGTATCTCTACCACACAGATACAACAGAAGTAAATAACCTCAAATACATATAGATAGATGGAAATAGATATATTAATGTAGTTAGGAATAAATGAATTTAGTACCCTTTAAAAATACTTTGATGGATTATAAGTTTGTATAACTGAACCTTTCATAATGACTGCGTGATGCCTTGTAAGTTTCTGAGTCACCACCATATTTGTCAAAACATTTTCTCCAGGCTCACAGCTCAGACTCTCTCCATGGGCTCCTTCATGGTCAGCTACCCAGACTTAGATGGAGGTGAGGAGATGCTCAAACATGAGATTTGTCAAGGTCCCACATCTGCTCACTTGCTCAGTCGCTTACTGATTTTATTACTCATCCTGAGCAAGGAGTTCAAGGGTTTGTATGGACAGAAAACTCACCTCATAGTCAATGTCCAAGGCATCTGCCTCGCCCTTGGTGCGGAAGTGCTGTGTGTGCCTGTCCACAGTGAAATTCACGTGTTTGCCAACTCGCTCCAGGAGGACAGAGTGCCAGTGCTGGTCGTCCAGTAGGCTCCCCAGGGTGGCCGAGGGTGGGCTGCTGCTGAGACGAGGTTTGCTGTCATCTGTGAAGGGAACAGGAGGAAAAGATAGCATCTGTACCCCCAGGGCAGCCTGCAGTGCTATAAATAGAATATTCTGCAAGCAAGGCCAACTCTCTCTATCCAAAGTAAAGGATGATTCTCTCTCTACAGATCCAGAACTGTCCTGGGCTTGGGATGGAATACCAACTTTTTCCCACAGATTCCAGGACCAAGTTCTCCATCAACTGACATCTACACTCCCTTTTGACATGAAAGAACATGTTTCTAGGTCTGGTGCAATTACATAATAAGAGAAATCATATCTTGATAGCTGTATGAATAATATTGAAAGTAGAACCCATCACATTTAGAAACAATGCATATTCTTTCCACTTGACTGGCTCTTCAAAGGATAAAGTGAATCTTGAGTTGTACTTTAGCAGAAGAGTGAATGCTGGATAAGTAGAGGGAAGACAGTGGGGCCACTGAGTTAGGTAAATATGTAGGCAAAGGCAACAGAGAGGAAATGATCATTTTAGCTGCAATTTTCAAATACTTACTCTTATCAAGGGCATTTAAGAACAGATTGTATAATATCCAAGTTCAATGCTCTAAGGCAAAATGATTACCTGCATTTAGCAAATTATGAAGCTGAGGTCTGGTGAGGTTAAGCATTCCTAGGCAGAGATGTATCCAAGGCTCAAATTCAGATCCACTCAGATTTTTGACTCTGATCGTGGCATGGGTCATTAAGCCCAAGCTGAGTTTGGAACACACCTCTTGGGAGGATGTGAGAGGTACATTTTTCAATCAAGTGCCTCTGGTTCCCCTTCTCTGCATCTCTCCTTCAGTTTTATGGTGTTCCTGCCTTTATCCTTCTGTCAAAAGATTAGAGCTTTACTTTTTTTTTTCTTCCTACAGAATGGCTCAAACTTAGCAAAATGAACAGTTCAATGCAACTAATTTTACTTATATGTAAATCTTCCAATTTTTCAGTATTTTATGTATTCGGTACCCTTAGTAACTGAAAGCTAAATGTCTCTCTTGTCTCTCCCAAAATGTGTAGAACAGCTGCAGCAGCCTGCTCCACAGTGTGGCAATCAGGGGGCAGAAGCTGCCATTTCCCCTGTGGGTTGCTCACACCCACCTCCATTATGGTCCCAAGTCACTGCTTCCTGCACGAAATAACACTTTGCTGCTTCCTGTGGGGGTGGGGGGATGATATCCAACTGATTGTAATTGAAAAATAAAAGCTGGTGAGTTCATAGCTGACTTTAATTGATTTGTTCAATGACATATTGATTTGTTCCACATTCTTTGAGTTCTTACAATGTGTCAAATTATGCAGATACATTATTAGATCTTTTACTTTTTCTTCCTTCTCCCTCCCTCCCTCCCTCTCTTCCTTTCTTCCTTCCTTTCCTTTTTCTATCCATCCACCCATAAAATGGTATTGATAGCCATCTGTCTTGCTTACATTGACAAATGCTGTACACAGGAGATAAAGAGTTAAAAGGCACACTTCCCTCTCTGAAGGTTTTAAGGTGGAGATACAATAAGTAAATTGATAAGAAGCGTGCTGCTTGTATTAACAGCAGTTAAAACAAGGAACCAAGGAAATGCAGGGTAGGAAGCTGTGGATGTTGTTACATTATAGAGAAGGGCCAGGCCTGAAATTTGACCAGAACAAGGAGCATTGTTACCTAACCAGGAAAAGTGCCTGCCAAGGCTAGCGGGTCAGGAGAACCCCACAGAGGGATTCCATGCAGCAGAGTGCTATGACCATGTGGGGTTGGCTGATACCACCTAAGGGTCAGTTGCTAGTGTGAGCTGATTTACAGCTTGTGTTTTTACCTTTAAGAAATGGGAGCCACTGGAGAATTAATAGGTCAGGGATTACTGGCTCAGACTAACATTTTAAGAAGGTTGCTGTATGGGAATTTGATTAGAAGGCAAGGCTGGCAGGAAACCTGGCAGTCGTGTAGATGGAGGATGAGGGGCATAGGCAAAGAGAGCACAAGAAGGGGGGATTTCCAGGTGGTGAGAGGCTGTTGACATGCAGTAGCCTAGAATGTCATTTGGATACTGGAGTGGACATAATAAAAGAAAGACGTACTGAGAAATGACTTTTAGGAAGTTTGCTCCAACAAGTGGATGAAAAGCACTACCAGTCAAAACAAAAAATATTTGTGTCTGCCTCTCTCCCCCCTCCCTCTTCTACACACACACACACACACACACACACACACACACACACACACAGAATCAACTTTTATTTATAAAATAAAATGTGCCCAAGGACTAATGACTGGTTGAAGGAGACTTACTGTGTCTTGTAAACTATTAGTTCTAAGTTAATATACCCAAATAAACTTAATATTAGAGCCTTCATTTTAAATTTGATATGCCTTCCCTTTTCCTTAAAAAGTTAAAAAGGCATTTAAGAATTTACTAATATGTAAAAAACATTAAACATTTGAAACTGTAAAACCAATGAAAGTCACACACAAAAAAAGTAAAGGAATCATATATTTTCTTCCTACTTATTTGTTATTGTGTGTTGTTTGGGTGGGTTTTAGTGATATTTTGACTTTTTTAATAGAGGAAAACAAGGATTAAAATTAATAGTTTGATATTTTCTACACTTTTATTCCTGTTTCAAAAGATGAGTTTAATTATGAAGAGGTCAAACTGACTGTAATTTTAGTTATTATTCTTTTTCTTTTCTTTATATATTTTAGAGTATAAATATTTTTGATATTAAGAAACAAAACTAAACTTCATTAAAAGCATAATCCTCAACCTGCATGGCTAACTATATGACTGATGTGTGAATTATTGAATATCTCCTGCATTACAAGTATATTTTTAATTTAAAAATGGCAGACATGAACATATTTTACCCTTCATGAATCATTTTATGTTAATGCACATAAATCTTTGTTTTATTTTTAATCATTGTCACACTCAACTATTTTGCAACCTCCTGGGCTATAGGTGCACCAGGTTCCTCTGTCCATAGGATTTCCCAGGCAAGAATATATGTATTGAAACAAATTGAGTGGAAATCAGTCCACTTTAACAGTTGGATAAACAGGAAATTCTGCTATTCATCAAGTAAGGTGTTTCAAAATATATCTATATAAGGTGTAACTAGGAAGAAAAAAGGTTAGTCCTAGAAAAATTTGCATTTTACCTAGAAGTGTTTATTATTAGAAATTATGAAAAAACTTCATTCTCAAAAGATTATCAAACTCTTCATTCTGTAATATATACTTCAAGTCATATCTCAGTGGCAATTGGTTCAACTACAAGTTTTAACTAGTTTCCAATTTATTAAGGCAAGATAAAAACACCTATGGGTAATTGTGGAGGACACAAAGAAAATAAAAATCCACAGATGGTGTCTTTTAGGCCAGAAACACATTAAATAAAAAAAATGAATTACTTATTAAATTAAAACTTGTTTCATGTAGTTTGAGATAGTTAAAATGAAACTATGTAAATATTACTCAAAACCCTAAGGCATATGAAAAATTTTACAGGACGTTTAAAATATCTGCAAAACATTTCTAACTTGCTCTTCTCCTCCTCCTCCCCTACCCCATCACAACATACTATGGATAAGCATATCAAATTTTTCACCCTAGGAACTAGCTTTTTTCTGGATCTTTAGCATGTATATTGTTGTGTTTTAACTTCAAAATCTCCTTGGATTAAATCACCTTGGTTGGTCTTAACTGTTTAAATATGGATAGCACTTTACCTTTCACAATCTGTAGACTTCATATAGCTTGAGCAAATAAGAACATAAACTTTCTCTTTCAATATTGTATTTCAACAAAAAGTCACTCTTGGAAAAATTTGTTGTTAATGAAATAGACAGCCGTTTGCATGGAGGTCCCCAATGTCTTCATCCACTTGATCTTTAGGATTAACTTTCTCACATTCAGTTGTTCAGGCTATCAATGTTGATATTCACTTGTATTTTTAAGCTTATTTTCTGTTAAAGTGAGGTAAGCATTTTACATAGGTTGTTTTTGTTTTTCCTGAACACAGCCTTACAAAAAGCTTCACCTCAATGAAGCCATAAGATATACCCAAGGTCACAAAGAATTAAGGGTATACCCTGAGCTATGATTCCAAAGCTAAATACTCTTACTATTTATTCCTATTGGAAAAATTGATACCTTCATTCCTTATGTTCTGGCCATCTGCCTCCTACCATACACACATGTGAGCTTATTTAGCTTACCAAGAATACCAGGAAAAGGATTTGATGGGTCAGCAAGCAGAGAGTTGCGGAAAAGGAAAATGCGGCAACCCAAAGAGGGAAGGACATGATGCAGACAGTGAAGGCAAATTTCACCTCTCTAGTTTATCCAGGATTATATAGACCCCCGTTTAGCAAATTCAGGGCTGATGAATGTTCTCAAGTACTCAAATGAAGTCTTCTGAAGAAAGTAAAAACTAACAGGAAGCCATGTGATTACAGTGGACTTGACCCTCAAATCAGAGCAAATCCTTATGTATCACTAAAGAAATGTAATTCATGTCCTTAGTTTTTTTTTTTAAAAAAAAATCTAAATTTTATTCAATAAAACATTTTCTAGATTTAGCGGTCATTGTTCAATCTGACTCCTAAGTTGCATTATCTTTTGTGACTTTATTATCTTAAAAAATATGGTTTTGATGATACATAGCTATCTATTTTTGGTTAATATTACAAAGTTAGAAAGTCAATCACAATAATTGTTTTACCAGGCTGGGAACTCCTTGAAAATCAGAACTAGTGACCCCCAGTGCATAGCTAAGTGCTTAGCTTAATGTATTTGCTCAATGAATTCCTATACATTAATGACATGGTTTACATAAAATGGGGTGGCAATTATTACACTGACACTTTGTCTGAAATTCCTGTCTTTCTTTCCTCTTCATAATAAAATCTACAGCTAATTGAAGCTGGATTCAAGAAGACTTTCTGGACTCCTCTATCCCACCCTGGTCTCTCCATTCTAAAAATTTTAACACATGAACAGCAATTTCTTAATATTCAATACCTACTTTTTGAATAAAAGTTTATAACATTTTAATGATTAATGTCAGGACCTTGTGTTTGAGTTGGTGAGGGTTCTAATCTTGAGTAGATGGCTATGCAACTACATGATCTCTGTGACCCAGGGTAACCAACTGGTTATCACTGATGATCAAAATGCTTGAATTTGAAAAAGCTAAAGTAGACATTCACTGGACTCCCTAGAGTAGGTGCAGAGTATTCAGTGATATCCAAGATATCTCTATGAGCTGGTTATGCAGTCAGATTCTTTGCCTTGGAACCTATGCTTGGCTCCCGCAAGGACTGTGTGCTCCACACATGTGTCTGCTATTTCAAGGTTCTCACTTTTCTATGACTGTCTTATTGCACAATCTGCCTCAGTTCAAAAGCACTGGACTCTTGTAAGGATGAATGACCTGCATGTGCGATTGATGTTTTGTTTCGTTCTTACCACAATTCCCCAGTCATGTAATTCCTCTGCTCTTTGATTTTACCATCCGCATGTACGAGTTTGTGCTGTTGTAATTCTACAGAGGGCAAACTACCACAGGTGATCTGAATGAGATGTGCAAAGAGTGGAAAGAGGAATCTCTATTAACTTCCTTATGGATTAAGAGAAGAAATTTCTTTCGCATTAGTAGCTCTAGAAAAATCATCATTGCACCCTAAGAGAACAGTCAAAGGGGACTGTTCTCTAGTCAAAAGCCTAGTTTGACTGCAGCATTGAAATGGTCTTTTCAAGTCAACTGCCACAGAGGTAACTAAGTAATATGAATCAGAATAGTAGCAAAGAGCATCATTTGTGAGGAACCACAGCACACTGTCCATCTCCAAAGGCCCGCCTCTGTAGCTGTCCATGGTACTGAATCACTCTACTCAGCCTAAAACACTGAATTGTAAAGTCACAATTTAGAAAAGGAACACGCATTGGAGAACTGTCCCTACAGGGAACACTGCTGGAGTGTCCACAACAGCTGGGAAGAGAGAAACTTCCTCCTTCACTGGCCCAACACCATTTTTACCCCATTAACTTGAATTCCTAGATTCTTACTCTCTCTCTTCATTTTTCTCTCTTTCTTGATTCATTTCTTTAAAAAAAGAAAACAAGAAGAAAAAAAAAAAAAAGACCTTGATCATGGATAATATAAACTCTTTCCACTTTGAAGGTTGTGTGGAAACTTGGAAAGAACATAAATTTTATATAATATGTAAAATTTTTCTATAAATAGCTAAGGAAAAACACTTGGAAAATACACCAAAATTAATAGAAGGATGACTGGGTTGTAGAACTTCGAGTGACTTTTTTCATCTTATTTATAATTTTTTTTCTTCTAGTTTTCTAAAACTGACATATATTTTATAATCTGAAAATAAGTTTAAAAGGCAGTAAATATGACTAGATTTTAACTGTGACTACACTGATTACTAGCTGCATCATTTGAGCAGCTGACATATATTCCTCCAGTTTAATATTCCATTAGGTAAATTGGAGCTAATGGCTATGTACATAATGGGCTGCTTTGAGGATTGGATAGGATACTGCACATTGTGGAGATCACAGGAGGAAGAGTAGGCCAGGCTTGGGGATGAGCAAGCCAAATGAGAAAAATGTGTATTTGTGTCAGGCTCTGATAGATGAGATGAAAACCTCTTTTCCCAATAACTCAGTTGGCCTGGAGTACCTACTTCAAGAAGGTGTTCTCCTAGTTTCCAAAACTACAGCCTTGAACACAATGTTATCTTGCCCATGTGTAACCTATGTTACAGATTTTCTCTTATGGGCAAATCAAAGCTGTTACCATTCCCCCTTTCCCCTTAACTCAGTGCTTCCAAAGATTTGCTGGCTATGACAAAGAGTATGTTACATATCAGTATGTTATGCTGAGCTAACATACTAATATATGTCAGTGTCTCTCCAGAGAAGGAACATAAAAAACTGTGCTATTTAATAAGTATGCTGGGTAACTGTTTAAAGGTGCTAAGTACAGGAAATATTCAATCATGGTAAACTCATGGAAATGAGTATATCCAAAAGCCGAAGAAAAATTCCAAACTTTGTAGAATACAGACTAAACATATTTTTACTACTAAATAATTCACTAAATGAGATTTCCCATGATCACCAACACAGTTAGAAATATGAGTTAAACGGAAATCTGGAAAGAGAATTGTTCTGTCTTCTTTATATCACAGCAGGAGAGGGTCTTCTTCATCTTAATAGACCATTTCTTTCCCAGAAGACCAGCAAACTACAGGATGTGGGACATTCAGATATCGTTAGTTGAATAATGAGTAATATGAGGAGTTTCACTGTGTTTATTTACTGACATAGAAAATTCTCTGATGGCATTAGTGGCTAAGAATCCACCTGCCAATGCAGGAGACGTAAGAGATGAAAGCTCTATCCCTAAGTCTAGAAGAGCCCCTAAAGTAGGAAGTGGCACCCCGCTCCAGTATTCTTGCCTGGAAAATCCCATGGGCATAAAAAACCAGCAGGCTATAGCCTGTGAGGCCACAAAGAGTCGTACATGACTGAGCATGGCAGATTGGATCACAGAAAATTCATTTGGAATATTTTTAGTTTTCATCTTCATGCCCTGCTAGATAGTTACTAATAATATCCCAGGTTAGAAATAAGTAAATTGAGGCTTGAAAGTTATGAACTTTCCCCCAAAATAAATAGCTGGCACCTGTCTGCAAGTAAAATCTGTCACATGAGCACACCTTTTCCTTTCCATCCTGCTTTACTGTGATTGAAACTGCTGCACATCATTGGGTTATGCTTGTTGGTGCAGAGTTTCAGAGGGGTAATGGCAATAAATTTATCCACAACCCACAATACTCTGTGAATGACTTGTCACTGGGTGTTAGGGAGGAAGTTACTCCATCCATTCTCCTTTCATGAAAATTGAGCACCAGTTAATAGACTGATATGTTTCTGCTGAATATGCCCATCTTTCATAGACTTCACTGATAAATTCCTTTAAGTATGTGGACAAAACTGATTAGGTTACTAGTGAATCCTTTTTAGCTCTCCTCTGGGTGAGACTCTAAAGATGCCTTTGCTGTGTATTTAGTTTAGTGCATTAGATATCAATTTAACGAGCTAAACTTGGGATCTAGAGGCTCTCCTTGCTAGCACTGCCCGTGTCCAACATGGAGGCTAAGGAGATGCTCAGAAATGCCTCAAAATAAGTATCTCCATTGCTTGGCTTTGGGGATGAGTTCACAATAATCTTCATTCTTATGTTAATTAGTAAAAGAACTTATTACTAAATAATAATTATTAAAGGACAAAAAATTATCGGTGATATTTCTAGGCTTTCATGCAATTTAAGCCTACAAACTGAATTCTGCTATGACTTTCTTTCTTTACTATTTGATCAGAAATACTCAGCAGTAGGTGATAATTATCTTTCACAAGTATACTCTCCACCCCTTCCCCTAACACTAACACTGCCACCCAATGGGAGGCAGAAACTCATTCTTACAGAAAGCGGTCTCTTTCTTTTTCATCACCCTAACATTTTTTTCCTAGTTCCTTTTCTCCAGTAGAGCTTCTTGGTTTGCCTTTGCAAATTTGGGAGTTCTACTCCCTGCCTTCTGTACTTGGCTCATGCTTGCTTACAAAGTACCTTTCACATAAAGGAGGCTGACTGTCTCTTAGTTGATTACCAAGAAATGCAGACCTGCCAGTAATGAGGCAGGAACGATGGATGCCAACCCACAGCAGGAGGCCTGAGTCCTAAACAGATAGAAAGTAGGGCATTCTGTATTAAATTTGCTGGCATTTGGCAAATATAAGGCTCACCCTAGCACAGCCTAGACACTTGAAATAAACAAAAAACAAAACAGAGTTTCCTTTAATAAGACAAGAGCATGGCCAGAAACTTAGATGCCATGTACATGACCCCTTGTTCCCTCACAAAACAAACAAAAATTAAAATGTATCTTCTCCATTTCCCCCCAGGAACTTAACTTTCATAAGTGTAACAAGTATAATAGATGGTGAGCAAGCCTTATTATATTGTAATATGTGTGCTTGTGTATGTGTTCAAACTTACTCAAGCTAAAGTTTGTTACTTAAAAAAAAAAAGTGAAATACATCAAGAAAGGAAGGAAGGAAGAAAAATTAACCTGTATCTCTTCCTTACCTACTAAAATTCCCTTGTTTAAAGAATGGTATTTATGGCTTAAATATTTTAAAATGTGGATTTTTCTTCTCCAATTTGGATAAGGAAAATATGTCACTTTGACTGTGACACAGCAACTTCTAACTGACACACCAGGAGGATAACCTGCTAGAAAAGGAGTTCCCCGTAGCCCAACATGGCCAGGGACAGGGCAAAGCTTGACCCTACCCAAGTTGAGGTGCAGGGCGAGCCTCCCTCTCTGGAGCTCCAGGGTGATGTGATCTCCCCGTTGTCCTTCTCCATGGAAGAGGACCCCATCTCCTTGCATGCTCTTGAACTTCAGGGAAATCACATCTTTGAGAGTACTCATCAGCTTCTGATTGAACCTGTAGAGTAGGGAGCTTCGACCATCGAAGTCAGCAACATCCGATTCTAGGCACAAAAAGAGAGAGGAAGGAAAATCAGTGCACATCCTCAGAATGTTCTCCCTCTTTCCTGTCTTAGCTGTTGTTCAATTAACTGAAATGTTCCTGATATCTATAGGGTGCTGACTCAAGGGGAAACATATAGCCAAGATTCAGTGTAATTAGACTCAGTGCAAATATTCATTTATAAGCAACCATCACATACTCAGAGTGAACTGATCATCAGTCTAGAGGTAAAACCTCTCATTAATGATAGTCAGCTTTTGCTTGAGGGGACAAGATGCTAATACCACGAGTACCTTTGTCAGGCTGTATTGTGTCAGATGCCTGGTTGTAATAGTCTCTCATGATTTATCCTCCTTATTAACTTGCTTCTGATAGTTGGAGTCATTTTCTCCCATCGTCTCCAGCTCAAGGTCAGAGATGAAAAATATAGTTCATTATTTCAACCCTGACGGAAAAGTGGTTTTCCTAGACGTGTGTTGAGAAAGAATCTGAGGTTTTACTTTAGGTTCCTTTAGGTTTCCTTTAGGTTTATGGTTTGAAGTAGTCATGTATGGATGTGAGAGTTGGACTGTAAAAAAAAAGCTGAGCATTGAAGAATTGATGCTTTTGAACTGTGGTGTTGGAGAAGACTCTTGAAAGTCCCTGGGACTTCAAGGAGATCCAACCAGTCCACCCTAAAGGAAATCAGTCCTGAATATTCATTGGAAGGACTGATGCTGTAGCTGAAACTCTAATACTTTGGCCACCTGATGTGGCCGAAGAACTAATTCATTGGAAAAGACCCTGATGCTGGGAAAGATTGAGGCAGGAGGAAAAGGAGACGACAGAGGATGAAATGGAGGTACATCACCGACTCAATGGACATGAGTCTGAGCAAGCTCCAGGAGTTGGTGATGGACAGGGAAGCCTGGTGTGCTGCAGTCCCTGGAGTTCCAAAGAGTTGTACACAATTGAGTGACTGAACTGAACTGAACTTAGGGTCACTGGAAAATAATATTCAGTAAAAGTAGATATACTATTTGAACAGAGAGGGCAAATATCTTGCATCCTTTCATGCCTGCCTTATCTTATGCTGATGATATGTATCATTTTAGTTTTCATATAAAAATGAATATTCATTATTGTGAAAGCAAAAAAAGAAGTCCTGGTAATTATGATTTAGATAAGCTTATGTAGCAGATATGAATAACCATATCTGAAAATTGTATGTCAAAAAGCTAATAGAAATTTTCTTTTCCTTTTTTTATTGATGTGAAATTGATCTACAAAATTATATTAGCTTCAAGTGTACAATACAATGATTGCTGCTGCTGCTACTGCTGCTGCTGCTGCTAAGTCACTTTAGTCGCGTCCGACTCTGTGTGACCCCATAGACTACAGCCCACCAGACTCCCCCGTCCCTGGGATTCTCCAGGCAAGAACACTGGAGTGGGTTGCCATTTCCTTCTCCAATGCATGAAAGAGAATAGTGAAAGTGAAGTCGTTCAGTCGTGTCCGACTCTTAGCGACCCTGTGGACTGCAGCCTACCAGGCTCCTCCGCCCATAGGATTTTCCAGGCAAGAGTACTGGAGTAGGGTGCCACACAATGATTATATATTTATATATGTATTGAAAAATCAGCACCACAAAAAGTGTATTTAACTTTTGTATTTTACAGAGTTACAGAATTTTTTTATTGTGATAAGAACTTTTAAGAACTACTCTTTAATCAGCTTTCAAATATGAGGAGTCTTACCTCACCAAAGAATATATAAAGATGGCAAATAAGCATCTGAACAGATGCTCCACATCACATGTCACCTGATAAATGCAAATTAAAATAATGCAGTACTGTAAACTGTACGCCCATTAGAATGGCCTAATCCTGAAACACCAACACCACCAAATGCTGAGGTAGGAGGATGTGGAGCAATAGGGAGTCTCATTCATTGAGAGATGGGACACAGAACAGTACAGCCACCATGGAACACAGTTTGGTCATTTCTTACAAAGCTAAATGTACTCTACTTATACCATCTAGCAATCTAACTCTGTCGTATTTACTCAAGAGTTGAAAACTTGAGTTCACACAAACACCTGCACACAGATGTTTACAGCAGCTTCACTTATAATTGCCAAATCTTATAAACAAGCAAAATACAGTTCACCAGGTGAATGGATAACTAAACTGTGGTACAGTTGAGATAACAGAATATTGCACAGCACTAAAAGGAAATGAACTTTCAAGCCATGAAAAGAAACAAACAAAAACCTTAAATACATATTACTTAATGAAAAAATGTAAATCTGAAAATGCTACTCTATGGGTCCAGCTGCATGACATTCTAGGAAAAGCAAAACTATGGGACAGGAAAAAGATCAGTAGAGACCAGGGGTTGATCAGAGGGAAAGAGGAATTGGTAGAGCACAGAGGATTTCTAGGACAGTGAAAATACCGATACTGAAATGAAGATGCATGTTATTATATGTTACTCTAAACTTACAGAAAGTACAACACCAACAGTGAAGTGTTGCAGAAGTCAGACCATCAAGAAACCAAGCACCACATTCGGAGAATTGGAGAATTCAGGTTTATTGTCCAAAAACCAAGCACCGTGCTCAGAAATTTGGAGAAACCAGGTTCATTACTCCGGTGCGCCCAGAGGAGTTAACTCTTCCAGCTCTGCGCCCAGAACAAAGGAGTTACAGAATTTTTATAGACAGTGCATGACCCCAGACTTTAGTGGACAGTGCTGTTAATAGGCAAGTTCAAATTAGGGGTCTCATGCACACGGAAACAGCGGTTAGGACACAGCAGGGGGATTCCTGACCTTTACACAAACATGGTTAAGCAGGATTACAGGGGTTGAGTAATTGACAAGGGTGAATGATGTAAGTTTCAGCTCAGTAGCCCCAGGACCCATCTTCTGCACTTGTGGCTGGCCGGTAGTATTGGATATGCATTCAGGAGGCCATTGTCATCTTTCCAGTCTCCAATCTGTAGAGACCTGAGCTTTTTGGTGTGGCCTCTGTCTTTATAAACTGGGACTTCCAACGATTCACCCTGGGCTAGGGGAAGGAGGAAAACGAAGGGACGGATAGTCTCCAATACCATGCCCCCCACCAGTTCGCTGGTAAAATCGAATGTGCGTTAGTCCCAAAATAATCCTTCAGGAGCAGGCCCGTGTCCTTCAGTGGACAAGTCATCCCATCAGGTCTTTAAATCAAAAAGCTTGCTAGAGGGTGAGGATTAGGTTCTGTATAGTTTGGGCTTTCCCACGTGATTTTGCAAGGAGCTAGCTGAGTTACAGGGCACCTCACTCCAGTAATCTTGCCTGGAAAATCCCATGGGCGGAGGAGCCTGGTAGGCTGCAGTCCATGGGGTCGCTAAGAATCAGACCGGATAGAGCGACTTCACTTTCACTTTTTCACTTTCATGCATTGGAGAAGGAAATGGCAACCCACTCCAGTGTTCATGCCTGGAGAATCCCAAGGACGGGAGAGCCTGGTGGGCTGTCATCTATGGGGTCGCACAGAGTCGGACACGACTGAAGTGACTTAGCAGCACAGCAGCAGCTGAGTTACAGAAGCAGAATGAGCATGAGGTTATTTCTAGCTGGGTGAAAATTTTTGAATTTTCCTCTTCAGAACCATAACGCAAAATGTGGACTTTGGGTGATTGTTGTTTGTCAGTGTAGGGCCATCAGCTGTAATAAATGTACCACTCTGACAGGGACACTGATAATAGGGGAGGGGGACTTGTATTTGTGAGAGCCAGGGGTATACTGGAAGTTTCTATACCTTCCTCTGTACTTTCCTTAATTCTGCTGTGAATGTAAACTGCTCTAAAAATAGCCTTTAAAATAAATAATAGTGATTCTTTGGAGGTGTTGGTGTTTTTATATTTTTCTATTCTTTTATCATAAAAACTTTTACAAAAAATATTTTATTACTTTTGTAATAGGAGAATGTTAAGGCTGTTTAATTGCAGTTTAAAACAGATCCATTATATACCATCTTATGTGGGTGGGATGGTGGTGAATGGGTGTATGAAGGGGGTGAAATTATTCTTATTTGAAATTAACGACTTGATAAAACTCAATTTTTTTATTATTCACCAAGCAATTAAAATCCTCACCTTGAGCATACACAGTAATAAATTAAGTTTTTGCTTTTTTTTTAATTTTTTTACCAAGGAGCTAGAAATATCCTTTGGAAAGTTGAAATTTTGAAATGAAAATAAAAATGAAACCATACTTTTCTGGTAATTAATTTTAAAATACAGTTTCAGAATTTATTCCTATGGAATAAAGTTGTTCTAAATAAGGTTGCTAATATGCCTGAGACCCAAAAATGAAATAGTCCAGAGACAGAGGGATTTTCACCAATCCTCACCTTTCTCAGACCCTCTCCCCCATCACCCCATCAATGCTTCTACCTCTGTCCTCTGAAACCAGTCTCTACTAAAACCAAGTGGAGACTATAGACAGCAAGCTGGTATCAGTCATAGAATAATAAGGATCATAATGTAGATAACAGCATGGATGTTAAACTGTGATGGCGGTAGCTTAACTGAGTCATGTTGGCAGCTCTATATCGTGAAGACTTGATATCCTCATCTGTAAAATGGGGTAATTGCATCCTTCAAAGAAGACTGCTGTGAGCATCAAATATGCTTATCCATATAAAGTGATAATGTATACAAAGGGATGCCATCATGTCTGGCATGTTACTTGTGTTAAATCCTAAAGAGGGATTAGGAGTATTAACAGTGTTTAGGATACACAGAGGACCTTGCGTTTCTCCCCAGTCTACTCTTGTGGCTGACACTCCACTTTCTCACCTACAATAATGCTTTTCACTTTTTGAGTCAACGGGTTACTGCCCAGGGGATGCAAGTTGGCCCCAAGTTTTCTGTTCTGCCATACTTCAAACTCTACTTGAAATTCTTTGTGTGCAGGTCTGCACCTGTGTCTTCCTGCTCTATTCTGAAGCCTCACCCCTGGCTCTGCACCAGACTCTGGATTAGGAACTTGAGTCCTTAGAAAGCTAGTGCTGAGAGAGGGGACATGGCACATACAACTGGTGAGCCATGACACTAATATGGCACATCGTGAGCTAAAATAGAAGCTGGTCCCACTGCTATGGGACCAGTATAAAGTTCAAACATTGTATATGACTCTGAGAGTGGGGTGATTTCTGACATGAATAAGCATGCAATCTGAGTTACTATTGAAAAGACACGCCTTGATCTAGTTGTCTCATGAGAAATTTGGAAATCTTTCAAGAAGATATGCTCAAGTGGTTTATTAAGATTCCAGGAACAACCAGAAGGAAGGAGGTACTACCTTTTCCAACTCCTCACCCCCTGCTTCCCAGCCTTCATGACACGTCTTATTGCCTGGAGGGCAAAACAGCCTGGAAGGAGGCCCAACAGTGATGATAGTAATATTGCTGAGGGGAGAAGACTCTTCCTTTCTGCACTCCATGGCACTATCTCTTTTCCAATCCATCCCAGCATTCATGATCTGCAATTCAATCCCTCAGATATCTAGCTAATCTAGGGACTTTATCAATGCTGTAAGTGGTGATGACATAGGATACTTCTAAGAAAATATATCTTCATGTTGCCACGAGATCTTAAGAAAACTGAATTGATCAATAGGGGAGGAAAAACTAAAATATTGTTGAAGTCTCACAGACCTGGGTTTCAAATCTTGTTTTGCTATTTACTAGCTGGGGGACTTGAGACAACTTCCTTGACTTCTCCAAGCTTCAAGGTCCTATTTGTACACTAGAGCTAAGAGAAACTTACTCTAAAAGCCTCTACAACAATTACATAAATCATTCTTGGAAATGAAGAGTCACTCAGTGTTTTACTCCCTAATTCCATCATTAATCCAAAGCCATTGCTGCAGTGGGAAAGATTCGAAGCATGATGTGAAGATGGTATGAAGAGCATGGTATGAAGGAAATCTAAGATTCGGGTTCAGCATGCCTCACATTGCATTGAGCAGACATTTATCCAAGCCTTCATCACTATCCATATTCCTACAATAGCCTTATAACTGCCCTGCTGGACTCAGCCTCTGCAACCTCCCTCTGAAGCATTCTGTCATGTTCCCATTCCCTTTGCTAAAGCCCTTCAGTAAACCCCCTTTGCACAAAAAAATTAAATTCTACCTGTCTCAGGTCCGTCTAGTCAAGGCTATGGTTTTTCCAGTGGTCATGTATGGATGTGAGAGTTGGACTATAAAAAAAAGCTGAATTCTGAAGAATTGATGCTTTTGAACTGTGGTGTTGGAGAAGACTCCTGTCCCTTGGACTGCAAGGAGGTCCAACCAGTCCATCCTAAAGGAGATTAGTCCTGGGTGTTCATTGGAAGGACTGATGTTGAAGCTAAAACTCCAATACTTTGGCCACTTAATGTGAAGAGCTGATTCATTTGAAAACACCCTGATGTTGGAAAAGATTGAGGGCAGAGAAGGGGATAACAGAGGATGAGACGGTTGGATGGCATCACCGACTCAATGGATATGGGTTTGGGTGGACTCTGGGAGTTGGTGATGGACAGGGAGGCCTTCCGTGCTGCGGTTCACGGGGTCGCCAAGAGTCGGACATGACTGAGTGACTGAACTGAACTGTCTCTGTCCTCCTTTCTCCCCTCATCCACTGCTTTTCTCCACAGCCTTAATCCTACTCCAAGTCTGTGTGTATGTATGTGTGTGTGTATGTGTGATATGCATATATGTCTATATTGAAGGACATAGGTACATGTATAGCACACACACTCTGAGCCCTGTAATGCACTAAATGCTTTTTGTGCTTGAATTTATTCAATCATATCAGTCACCTATTGGTGATTGGGAATAGCAAATAATAAGGAAGAACAAATCTGACGCCCTGTTAGATTTGTTTCTTTTACCTTTGCATTCTAGTGCTTTTGTTTTAAGAATGTTGCCTAGAGCCTGATATATCCAGCATAGTCTGTTTTTAAAACTCTGGCCTTTAAGGGTGTAACATCTTTCCATTCATACAGAGGTAAAAAGTTGTGAAACAGAGAATAACATTTGTCTTGGAGATTTAAAGGAACATCTTGACCTGACCTACTGGATAGCTGCAAGAACAAAGGATTTTGACAAAGTTTGCAACAACGAGCCACACCTCTCCCTCACATTGCCTTTTAAAATGCTTTTCAGTTCAGTTCAGTCTCTCAGTCATGTCTGACTCTTTGCGACCCCATGAATCGCAGCACGCCAGGCTTCCCTGTCCATCACCAACTCCCGGAGTTTACTCAAATTCATGTCCATCGATTTGGTGATGCCATCCAACCATCTCATCCTCTGTCGTCCCCTTCTCCTCCTGCCCCCAATCCCTCCCAGTATCGGGGTCTTTTCCAATGAGTCAACACTTTGCATCAGGTGGCCAAAGTATTGGAGTTTCAGCCTCAGCATCAGTCCTTCCAATGAACACCCAGGACTGGTCTCCTTTAGGATGGACTGGTTGGATCTCCTTGCAGTCCAAGGGACTCGCAAGAATCTTCTCCATGGTTTAAAAGCAGCATTTCTTCAGTGCTCAGCTTTATTCACAGTCCAACTCTCATATCCATACATGACCACTGGAAAAACCATAGCCTTGACTAAACCTTTGTTGGCAAAGTAATATCTCTGCTTTTTAATACGCTATCTAGGTTGGTCATAACTTTCCCTCCAAGGAGCAAGAGTCTTTTTTAATTTCATGGCTGCAATCACCATCTGCAGTGATTTTGGAGCCCCCCCCCAAAATAAAGTCTGACACTGTTTCCACTGTTTCCCCATCTATTTCCCATGAAGTGATGGAACCAGATGCCATGATCTTCGTTTTGTGAATGTTGAGCTTTAAGCCAACTTTTTCACTCTCCTCTTTCACTTTCATCAAGAGGCTCTTTAGTTCTTCTTCACTTTCTGCCATAAGGGTGGTGTCATCTGCATATCTGAGGTTATTGATTTTTCTCCTGGCAATCTTGATCCCAGTTTGTGCTTCTTCAAGCCCAGTGTTTCTCATGATGTATTCTATGTATAACTTAAATAAGCAGGGTGACAATATACAGCCTTGATATACCCTTTTTCCTATTTGGAGCCAGTCTGTTGTTTCATGTCCAGTTCTATCTGTTGCTTTCTGATCTGCATGTAGGCTTCTCAAGAGGCAGTTCAGGTGGTCTGGTATTCCCATCTCTTTCAAAAATTTCCAGTTTATTGTGATACACACAGTCAAAGGCTTTGGCATAGTCAATAAAGCAGAAATAGATGTGTTTCTGGAACTCTCTTGCTTTTCGATGATCTAGCTTTACTTGAACATTTCACGGAACTGGGAGGTTTCTGGGCACAAGCCACTCATCTCCTTGCATGTCCCTGATATGCATCTTTCTCTGCTCCAGACTTCATCATTTCAGTTTGTTTGACCTTACTGTGCATTAGGCACTTGAACTTGTGCTCAGTAACACTATGAGGAACACACTATTTTTATTATTGCTATTTTAAAAGTAAGGACACTATGGTACAAGGAGCATGCAGTTAGTAAGTGGCAGAGCTGGAAATCCAACCAACCCAATGGGACTTAGGCTTACTTTGAGTGTGCTGAGAACCTTTGCGAGTGCCGCCCCTCTCTGGCTGATGCTTTGACATGTAGCTCATTAGTCTGATGCTTAGCCCTTCCCTTAGCAGCTTCCTCCCACAAGTTAGTCTTCCACTGAGTGCACTGCCACTCTCTTTGATAATTCACCTCCCAACCAGATTTTGACACTTAGTTGTTTCCAGATGTGTTTACTCTCCAGCTCTCCAGCAGGACAGTCAATCCCTTGGGAAGAGGGTTCCAATATGTAAAAATCACCTCTTTAATTTAGAACCCAGAATTTCATGTGAACTGATTTAAGGACCTAGTGCAGCACCTATGCCTGAGGGCAATGCTGCCAGTTGTCCCCTGACTTCCTCTCCTCTGACCTGCCCCTATCCTGCAAGAGCCAGGCTACCCTCTCACACTCAAAGAGTTTGTTTCTTTGGATGCACTCAGTCACGATTCCTGAGTTCTTCACAAATGCTCTTGATAACAAAGATGAGAGGCCCCTGTTAGAGAGCTCAGAAGTGTAATAGGTTTTCTCTTAACACCACTGAAGACCAATGAGAGAAACACTTCGGCAGTCCAAGAGAACTCAGACAAATACCCTGAACCTTTGCAATGTTATTTAAGTCTCATGCAAAATGCACCAGCCATTTCACAGACATTTAAAAAAAAATGTGTTTAAGAAGGATTAGAGATTTCTCCACTGAAAAGCTAATAATTCCTCCAGACACAGGAGAATTAAGGATTCAGATTCCCAACTTCACTTGGCTACCACAGATTTAACATATTAACAAAAAGGGCCCATCTTTCTACAGTGCTGCTCTTAAGAGAAACAATTCTATTATATACTGGACTTTCCTGAATAGATACTATGGTAACCACCTTGTCCTAACATTCTCCTTTGGTATTAATTTGCAGCATGAGATCTGGTTATGAAGATCTATATCTTCATTCATGTTTTACACATGTCTTGCAGCAAGATGCTCTTTAACAATATGAAAAAAAAGAAACAGGAAGAAAGGAAGAAAGCATTGAAAGATGCATAAAGGTTAGAGAAGGATCCTACTGGCAGATGAAGAAGTGTGTGATCACCTCAGAGTATAGTTTTAAGAGCACTGAGAAAATAACTGACAAAGCTAAATATATCCTCTGCACTCTCTATCACAGCTTTTCTGAGCCACTCGTACAGATTTCTTCATTTGGATTAAGCAATCCGTTCTCCAGAGGAAAAAGAAACTAATTAGCATATTTCACCTAATTTAATGTTCTTCTTAACAGCCTTAGGAGGTTCATATTTTTCCCCCATTTGTAAAAAGGAGAAGCCAAAGCTTGGGAAGATTATATACCCTGCCACAAGGCATACACACAGTAATGAGTTGTTTGACACAGAAGCCCTAAACGTTTCCTCATTCAAAAGTAGGGTGTCGATGTGAGGATTATGACATGAAACACCTCATGGACAGGGAGACTGTATGTGACTCTGGTCCAGGAAGAATCAGGCACGCCTGTGGAATGTATATATGGGTGAGTGTATAAGGAAGAAGATACCCATTTAAGGAAAGATGAATGGGAGTTTTTTTCCTTACAGGTTGATGTTAATTTCCTCATGGCCTCTTCTCTCTTTGCCTTTGTTCCTTTACTCACAGACTAAGGGTAGATATGCAATGTCCTCCCCACCCTCATTGCCTCCACTAAGCTTGAGCCTCTTACTATGGTTGATTTGGGGGTCTCACCTCACCTAGAAGTCCCTCCACATGACGAGGTCCATGTTCAGCACAGGTGGAGAGCGATGAACTCAATAGAGTTCCCTGGTCTGAAAGGCTAAGCTGGAGGGAGTGCCACATGATTACACATTACTGGGAAGGGGATGAGCACTCGGTGCTGAAGAAGTCTAAAGGAGTGATGTTCAACCCTCTCTAGCAGGAGATAATACTTCTCCCTAGTCCTATGCATCCTAGGGATGCATAGAAGTTAGGCAGGTAAGGTATGTGTAAAGGTCATTGCCAACAGAAAGAAGGAAGTTCCTGTTTCAGAGGGTCAGATCTCAGATCCACAAAGATTCCAACTTGCTGGATCAGTTATTCCAGAGGTGTGCTCTCTGCACCAGTAGCCTTGGTATCCCCAGGGAGCTTGTTAGAAGTACAGGATTTAGGATATCATTGCAGACCTATGGAATTAGAGACTCTGGGCTTAGGACCCAGACATTTGCATGTTTTCAAGCCCTCTAGGTGAGTCTTATGCTCACTTAAGTTTGAGATCTTCTTGGCTAAAAGAAAGCTAGGAGAGTAGGGATGCAAGAGGCTGGGAAGAGAGTCAGGGGTTTTACAATGAGGATCCTATTAATGATTAAATAATGAGTTTTAATGGGACCCTGAGATTAGTGGAGAAATCATTGTTAAAGTATTAAAAATAAGGAACATACATGGCCAGTTGGGCTTTTAGAAAGAACTCTCTGGATTTTAGAAAATCCTTCCATAGTATTTATTTGGTCAGTGCACATTCCAATCCTAACTACCTAAACCTCTCCATCAGTGGAATTACCCAATTTCATTGTCTTCTGCCAAGGTGACAAAGCCCTAATGTGGTCTTTTGAGTGTTCTTTTTCCCTTTTTCCTGCCCTTAATACATGATGACCACTCATCAGAGATCCTTTTTTACCTACAATGCCAACCAGAACACAGCTGTTAGATATTTGCTTCCTGCAGTGGACCATTCTCCATCATCCTGAAAATCGATTTTTAGAATCTCATTAAAATGAACTCAATTTGTGGTTTGACAAGATGGTCATACACTGGCAGATTTTGCTAGAATATTAAAGTTAGGTCGATTGTGAATCTGAGGAGTCTTTAGGATAAGGGCAGCTCCTCCAGCTCACAAACCTCTCCTTTTAGGTCAAGATAAATCCACATTCACTCTCCTCCATCGCAGCAGTACTGAGAAATGCCAGTGTTTGGCCGACTTCCCACGAGACCATAATTGCTGACCCAGCTGTCATAGCTTGTTGTCAGAGAAAGACAGAGTTCTGGAGGCATATTCTGGCATATTTGATGGATGTTGGTAGCTTGTCAACAAACCAGCTAAAAAAAGGATTCCAGTGAATAAAAGATTCTGAGCTTGAATCCTCAAGTGAGCTGAGAAGGGTTCTCATGTGGGCTTGTGACATGGAGTCTATTTTCCTCCAAGAAGGAAAACTGGAACTCAAAGTTGACAAGAGAAACCATTGATTCATTCTGAGAAAATCAGTGCGTCTCAGACTCTGGGGCTGTTTGCAGTAACCATGATTTTCAACACAATTATAGTTTGAAGCCTTATCTCATGATACTTTATATATGAAAAGTGATTATTATTCAGACCATACACTTGCACTGAATACTTGAGAGCTTTGGTTAGCAATCTACAAACCACAGAGGTTTTGATAGTCAACTAATATTTACAGAGATCCTCCACCAACTCTGTGACTTTTACAGGCCTTATCAGAAGCCCAATGATAACCTCAGATGAACTGTGAAAACAGTGTAAGTTTCCAAAACTAACTGTGACAATTCCTAAGAATAGCTTTTCTTACAGAATTTCTGATGTGTCTGTGCATGAGAGTAGTTTGGGGGGGGGGGGGAAATAGGTCCTAAGAAAACAACATAAAAAAAAACAGTCATAGTACAAAAAACAAAATAGAAACTTTAAATTCCAATCCTAACTTTAGTGGATACACTGACAGTCATACTTGTCTTCTTAAAATGCTTTTTGGCTATCTTACACTTGTAGACAGTTCTTGGAATAAGGAAGAACAAAACTGACTCCATTTTGGGTATTTCTTTTACTTTATTTTATTATTTTTTTTAATTTCTTTTACTTTAAACTTTGCATTCTATATTGCTCTTGCTACAAGCTAATCACTAAAGGAATGTTGCCTACAGCTTAGAGTGTACATAATGGCCCATCTCTGGGAACTCTGCCTGCCACGGCTGAGCTTAAACTAAAGTTCCTTTGTTTAAGCTCATACTCTGACTAGCCCACCAGTGAATGGCTGCAGGAAGGAAAAATTAACACATCCAGTCTGGAATCTGGCTGGAACCAGAAAATATTTGCAACAACTTATTACCTTTTTATGATACCTCCTGACCTCCTGTTCTTCCTCATAAATAAAACTAGCTTCCAAACCTGGGCAAGATGATGCTTTGGGGTACCAGTCCCCTATCTTCTGGATCTCCTGGCTTTCTGAATAAAGGCTCTATACTTTGCCCCATTACTCATCTCTCAATATACTGGCCTGTGATGCAGAGAGCAGTATGAGTTTGGACTCAGTAACATTCAGCATACCTAAAATTTGAAGTTCCACTGAGCTCTTCATTAGTAATGCTGTGCTTAGTCACTCAGTTATGTCCAACTCTTTGTGACCCCATGGACTGTAACCCACCAGGCTCCTCTGTCAATGGGGATTATCAGGCAAGATTACTAGAGAGAGTTGCCATGCCCTCATTGAGGGGATCTTACCAACCCAGGGATCGAACCTAGGTTTTCTGCTTTGCAGGTGGATTCTTTACCATCTGAGCCACCAGGGAAGCCAACTACAAGACTAAACTGAAATAATGTATTTATTTTAGGGAACTTCCAAAATAATAGAAAATCTTCCACTGTTTATTCTTAAGTACACTGGCAAATCACTGGGCATATTCTTTATTCTCGTTGGTCTCTGTGCTAAACGGTGAGATGCAAAATCATTGCCACGTGAACTGTCCTATTCAGCAATCAGACACAGTAACACTGACAAAGGCAAATGAATCTCTCTGGTGGTAAAGGACACAACAAAGGGAAGCATAATTATAGCCCCTACAATTTTTTAATAACAAAGAGGGGGAGTGAACAGGGGAACAGATAACAAAACAGAGATGACAAGCATGGGCTAGAATCATATGGAATGCGCTGGGATATACGACCATCCCAAGGCAGACAGGTTGAAAGGTTTAAGCAGAGGGATCAGTTCAGTTCCAGAGAAGGCAATGGCACCCCACTCCAGTACTCTTGGCAATGGCACCCCACTCCAGTACTCTTTCCTGGAAAATCCCATGGACAGAGCCTGGTAGGCTGCAGTCCATGCTGTCGCTAAGAGTCGGATACTACTGAGTGACTTCACTTTCACTTTTCACTTTCATGCGTTGGAGAAGGAAATGGCAACCCACTCCAGTGTTCTTGCCTAGAGATTCCCAGGGACGGGGGACCTTGGTGGGCTGCTGTGTATGGGATCACACAGAGTTAGACACGACTGAAGTGACTTAGCAGCAGTAGCAGCAGCAGCACTTCAGTTCAGTTCAGTCGCTCAGTCGTGTCCGACTCTGCGACCCCATAAATCGCAGCATGCCATGCCTCCCTGTCCATCACCAACTCCCGGAGTTTACTCAAACTCATCTCCATCCAGTCGATGATAAGCTTCCATAAATCCTAGTCACAAGTTCACAGAAGGAAGGATCAAAGCAAAGGTTGCTATTGCACAGAGAACCCTTGTGAAAAGAGCATAATTCACGTGTGAGCTGCGTTGCTTCACATGATCACCAGTGGCCCTCAGCCACAACATATAACAGGGAAGAACACATCTGACATCATATTAGATTTATTTGTTTTAATTTTTGTATTCTATTGACTCCGTTTCAGTGTAAAATGTTGCATATAGCCTGAAATAGATCAGATCAGATCAGATCAGTCGCTCAGTTATGTCCGACTCTTTGCGACCCCATGAATTGCAGCACGCCAGGCCTCCCTGTCCATCACCAACTCCCAGAGGTCACTCAGACTCCCATCCATTGAGTCAATGATGTCATCCAGCCATCTCATCTTCTGTTGTCCCCTTCTCCTCTTGCCCCAAATCCCTCCCAGCATCAGAGTCTTTTCCAATGAATCAACTCTTCGCATGAGGTGGCCAAAGTACTGGAGTTTCAGCTTTAGCATCATTCCTTCCAAAGAAATCCCAGGGCTGATCTCCTTCAGAATGGACAGGTTGGATCTCCTTGCAGTCCAGGGGACTCTCAAGAGTCTTCTCCAACACCACACTTCAAAAACATCAATTCTTCAGCACTCAGCCTTCTTCACAGTCCAACTCTCACATCCATACATGACCACAGGAAAGACCATAGCCTTGACTAGGTGAGCCTTTGTTGGCAAAGTAATGTCTCTGCTTTTGAATATGTGATCTAGGTTGGTCATAACTTTCCTTCCAAGGAGTAAGTGTCTTTTAATTTCATGGCTGCTGTCACCATCTGCAATGATTTTGGAGCCCAGAAAAATAAAGTCTGACACTGTTTCCACTGTTTGCCTATCTATTTCCCATGAAGTGATGGGACCAGATGCCATGATCTTCGTTTTCTGAATGTTGAACTTTAAGCCAACTTTTTCACTCTCCACTTTCACTTTCATCAAGAGGCTTTTGAGTTCCTCTTCACTTTCTGTCATAAGGGTGGTATCATATGCATATCTGAGGTTATTGATATTTCTCCCGGCAATCTTGATTCCAACTTGTGTTTCTTCCAGTCCAGCATTTCTCATGATGTACTCTGCATATAAGTTAAATAAGCAGGGTGACAATATACAGCCTTGACGTACTCCTTTTCCTATTTGGAACCAGTCTGTTGTTCCATGCCCAGTTCTAACTGTTGCTTCCTGACCTGCATACAAATTTCTCAAGAGGCAGATCAGGTGATCTGGTGTTCCCATCTCTTTCAGAATTTTCCACAGTTTATTGTGATCCACACAGTCAAAGGCTTTGGCATAGTCAATAAAGCAGAAATAGATGTTTTTCTGGAACTCTCTTGCTTTTTCCATGATCCAGAGGATGTTGGCAATTTGATCTCTGGTTCCTCTGCCTTTTCTAAAACCAGCTTGAACATCAGGAAGTTCACGGTTCACATATTGCTGAAGCCTGGCTTGGAGAATTTTGAGCATTACTTTGCTAGTGTATGAGATGAGTGCAATTGTGCGGTAGTTTGAGCATTCTTTGGCATTGCCGTTCTTTGGGATTGGAATGAAAACTGACCTTTTCCAGTCCTGTGGCCACTGCTGAGTTTTCCAAATTTGCTGGCATATTGAATTAGCACTTTCACAGCATCATCTTTCAGGATTTGGAATAGCTCAACTGGAATTCCATCACCTCCATTAGCTTTGTTCATAGTGATGCTTCCTAAGGCCCCCTTGACTTCACATTCCAGGAGGTCTGGCTCTAGGTCACTGATCACACCATCGTGATTATCTGGGTCTTGAAGATGTTCTTTGTACAGTTCGTCTGTGTATTCTTGCCACCTCTTCTTAATATCTTCTGCTTCTGTTAGGTCCATACCATTTCTGTCCTTTATCGAGCCCATCTTTGCATGAAATGTTCCTTTGGTATCTCTGATTTTCTTGAAGAGATCCCTAGTCTTTCCCATTCTGTTGTTTTCCTCTATTTCTTTGCATTGATCGCTGAAGAAGGCTTTCTTATCTCTTCTTGCTATTCTTTGGAACTCTGCATTCAGATGCTTATATCTTTCCTTTTCTCCTTTGCTAGGAGAGCCCATTTTCAAGGTCTGACCTTTAAGGGTATAATAATTGATGATTCATATAGAGAAAGAAAGTTACAGGAGCATTATTACCTGACTTAAGTGAACAGCTGCATGAATAAAGAATTCCTGTGCCAGGAAATTTGCCACAACTAACAACACCTCTCCTTCATCTTGCCTTTAAAAAGGCTTTGCTGAAACCCTTTGGGGAGTCCAGATATTTTTTGTGTGTGTGCTTGAGCCTCCATTCTCCTTGTGGTCCTACAATAAAACATTCTCTGCTCCAAACTTGGATTTTTTGGTATTATTTGGTTTCACTGTGCATTGAGCATATCAACTTGGGTTTAGTAACAACATAACTGCATACTGAAAAAGTGTTCTCATAATGAAACATTTAAATAACACTGTCAAAATTGGAGAGCCCCCATCCCCCCACCTGCACCTAGTTGTTATTTTGTTTAAAATTAAAGATTTATCATGTTTTTATGTTTGGGAAATTAAACACTCTTTGCTAATGATACTATCTGGGCACAATCTACAGAGCTTAGTGCCAGAAGGCCAGAGAGGGAATCACAGTAGATTACTCCAGTGGCCATTTCAACAAGGGGTAAATGTAAAACAAACTGTAGGAAGAAAGACCTTGACATTTGTGTGGGAACCCACTGCTGCACTAAATGATCGATTTAAGTACTAATATTAATTGAGTGAGTTCACTTTCTTTTCTTTCTTTTTTGGCTTAAGGGTGAGTGGGGGCAGTGTTCTTGAGGCAGGCCACTATGTATACCTATAATAACAAAAGCAGCAGCTGCAAATGACAAATAAGGGTTAAAGTCACAGAAGCAGAATCAGTATGGAGTCAAATTTTTCCTTTTAAGTTTTCCTTTACAATCACCAGTGTTATCATGTAGGTCATGGGACTCAAGTGTGATACAGTCAGTCAAATTACACCCTGGGCAGCAGGATATTAAATCATGAGGAAACATGTTAGCTCTAAGTTTTCCCTTCCTTTGGGAACCTCATAAAAGACTTGGTTTCCTCAACTTTGACTACAAGAATTTACTTGTGTGCTTTTTGAAGTTACTAAAAATCCTTGAGTTCCAAAAAGACAGGTTGTATTACTTACTTCTCTATCTCCAAAGCTAAGCAAAGGTGGGCGATACTGAGTAATATTTATTGTCTGTTGAAGGAATTTAAGACTCTGAATCAATCAGTAGAATTATTTAAGATAGATCAGAAAAGTTGACTTAAGGTAATGTGTTTTCATTGCACGTATTTGTGTTTATTTGTTTTTTCATCGAAGAGATTTTTCTGTGATTCTTAAATGAACTGAAAAAAAGAAGAGTAAACAGATCTCATTCTTTTCAACTAACATTTCTTTTTAAATTTTTATTGGAGAATGGTAGCTTTACAACGTTGAGTTAGTTTCTACTGTAAGGTAAATTAGCTATACGTACACGTATATCTTCTCTTTTTTGGACTTCTTTCCCATTTAGGTCACTACAGGGCATTGAGTAGAGTTCCCTGAGCTACAGAGTAGGTTCTCATTAGTTATCTATTGCATACATAGTACCAATAGTTTGCATATGTTAATCCCAATTAACTAAATTGGGATTTAGTTAAATCTTTATTTTTTTCTTATTCTTAAGAAATTTCTGGGGCTCCATCTCCTCATCTACAAAAATGAAAGAGTTGCAATGAATGATCTTGTAGGTTTATCCAGTGATAAAATGCTCTGATTTACAAAGTGAGATTCGAAGCTTACATGGGGGCCTCCAAGCCTGCAGGTATGACTGCCACCACCTCACTTTTCTATTTCTCCAGGATATGCATGCTATAAACTTGGCTTTGAGGTTCCCTATAATAAGGCCATCAGAGAAGGCAATGGCACCCTACTCCAGTACTCTTGCCTGGAAAATCCCATGGATGGAGGAGCCTGGTAGGCTGCAGTCCATGGGGTCACTAAGAGTCAGGCACGACTGAACTGAATGACTTCACTTTCACTTTTCACGTTCATGCATTGGAGAAGGAAATGGCAATCTACTCCAGTGTTCTCGCCTGGAGAATCCCAGGGACAGAGGAGCCTAGTGGGCTGCCATCTATGGGGTCTCACAGAGTCAGACACGACTGAAGCAACTTAGCAGCAGCAGCAGCAGCAGCAGCATAATAAGGCCATATGGGCCTTGAGCATGCCAAGGATGAAATATACAACTCTGGGGTCTCTACCATGTGTGATAAATGGCCCCAGATGATGAGATAAAAAACAAAGAGGGCAGCTGAGGCTGGGATGACAAAGAGATTTATTTGGGGAAAGAGAATATGACTTCAACTCTGAGGCTGATGAATTGTGGATGACACCACTTGGCAATAATTAACCAAATAGAAGCAAGTATTTTCTGTGGAAAGAAGGTAATCGGAGATAAAAAATGATGGTGGTAATTTTCAATGAGGGAAGCCTGACAGATCGTTATACCTTATCAGAATTTATAATGCTTTTTAAAATTAATTAGTGTTCCTTTTTTTAAAAAAGGAAATTAAAATAGAAGCCCCCAGACAGAAGTCCATTTAGCCTGAAGTCTCCAGATGGTCTGATGGAAGTGTTGGAACATTTTGGGACCTGGTATGTAAAAATGTTTACTTCCGTCTTTAAGGTACAGGAGGGATGTGGCCCTGAATAAGGAGGAAAAGGTAAAATAGCAAAAGTTTGATAACTAGCTTACATGTCAAATAAGGGCAATGATGAACACAGCTCACACTCTTTGAAAGTTTATTGTATGCCAAGTACTATTTCAAATAATTTGCATAAATGAAATGAGCACTATTATTATACTTTTCCTCATATAAAAATAAACTGTGTTCATAGAGGACTCAAGATTGCCCAAGATAAAAACAAGGGTAATAAAGCTAGGTTCAGATCTCTGGTGATTTTAGTGTAGAGCCCATTCATTCATTATTACCATAGTAATATTAAATTTATTTGCTTGATACTGAAAGTCCTTAAGATTAACAGCCACAGGGGAGGAGCTAAGATGGCGGACGAGTAAGACGGGGAGAATACTTTCTCCTCTACAAATCCATTAAAAGAACATTTGAATGCTGAATAAACTCGATAAAACAACTTCTGAATGCCGGCAGAGGACATCAGGCACTTAGAAAGACAGCTCATTGTCTTCAAAACGAGAAAACGAGCCCTGTGGTAACTCCTTTTGCGGAGAACTGGCGCGGACACCAGCATTTGCTATTGGCAAGTGGGGGCTGGGCTAGGAGGAGCGGTGAGGCCTGCATTGCTTTGAGAAAGGATTTGGCCTGGCTATCTCGGGCGCTATCTGAGCGAAATAACCAGACTGTCGGTTATCTACTACATCAAAAGCCAGCCCTAACTTAAGACACCACCAGGACTACCTGCGGAACAAAGGGCTGCACAGAGTTGGCCGGCTGCAGGCCGTCCCACTCCCGTGACAGGCAGCCAGGGCCAGAGGCGGGCAATTATAGCCCTAGAGGGACACTGTCTAACGGAACTGTGAGTAGGTCTCTGTGCTGACTCACGCTTCTTGGGGCTCTGGATGGTCAACATCTGCCTGAGAAAGTGCGCTGTTTGTATACCCAGAAAACTGAGCGGCGGAGAGGCGATAAGTCGCAGCACCTGCGCTCGCTGAACATTTCATCACCTGCGCTACTCGGATCTGGGAAGGGCATAAAACGCAGACTCAACCAAGTCTGTGCTTCTGAGGATTATCTGAGTGCCTGAACCTGGCCGGTTTAGATTTGGGTGTTCATCTCCACCCCCTCTGTAACAAGGCAGAGATCAGATATTGAAAAGACCTGTAAACCGCCTCAATAAAGAGAATTCAACAAACTACCAGAATATAGTAAGGACACTCTAAATTTGGCAATTTTAACAAAATGAAGAGACAAAAGAATACCCAGCAGCTAAAGGAACAGGATAGATCTCCACCAAACCAAACCAAAGAGGAAGAGATAGGGAATCTACCTGATAAAGAACTCCGAATAATGATAGCGAAATTAATTCAAAATCTCGAAATCAAAATAGAATCACAGTTAAAGAGTCTGGAGACAAGGATTGAGAAGATGCAAGAAAGGTTTAACAAGGACCTAGAAGAAATAAAAAAGAGTCAACACATAATGAATAATGCAATAAATGAGATCCAAAACACCCTGGAGGCAACAAATAGTAGAATAACAGAGGCAGAAGATAGGATTAGTGAACTAGAAGATAGAATCCTAGAAATAAATGAATCAGACGAGAAAAAAGAAAAACGTATCAAAAGAAATGAGGACAATTTCAGAAACCTCCAGGATAACATCAAACGCTACAACATTCGAATCATAGGAGTTCCAGAAGAAGAAGATAAAAAGAAAGATCATGAGGAAATACTTGAGGAGATAATAGTTGAAAACTTCCCTAAAATGGAGAAGGAAATAACCACTCAAGTTCAAGAAATCCAGAGAGTCCCTAACAGGATAAACCCAAGGCGAAACACCCCAAGACACATATTAGTCAAATTAACAAAGATTAAATATAAAGAACAAATATTAAAAGCAGCAAGGGAAAAACATCAAATAACTCACAAGGGAATTCCCATAAGGATAACAGCTGATCTTTCAATAGAAACTCTCCAAGCCAGGAGGGAATGGCAAGACGTAATTAAAGTGATGAAGGAAAATAACTTACAGCCTAGATTATTGTATCCAGCAAGGATCTCATTCAAATATGAAGGAGAAATCAAAAGCTTCACAGATAAGCAAAAGTTGAGAGAATTTTGCATCACTAAACCATTTCTCCAACAAAAACTAAAGGACATTCTCTAGAGCAATACAATAATAGTGGGAGACTTTAACACCCCACTCATATAATCTGGCTGTAATAGACAAAGTAAAGAGGAAAACATATTTACTTATGAGCCTCAAAAAATTCAGTTCACTCAGGAGAGTTAAAAAAAAAAAAAAAAAAAGACTTATTTGCTCACTCTGTAGAGGTTTATTGACTATTTTGTGGGTTTGGTACCACTTTGGGTAGTAGGGAGGAAGAGGTGACAAATGTGATCCTATCCTAAATAATATATTGTGGTAAAGATAGATTTACCAATTAAAAATACCAAGATGTGCCTAAAGATGAGGACACCCAAACTGGACTTTTTGTTTTCTGGACTTTTCATTTCGAGAACAAACCTCCTAATATAAGATGAACTCACCATGATTTTTTTAAGTGTTCTTTGTGATTAAAAACAGAAAGCCATTGGTTAAGAAATTACATATACTCCTCCCCACCATCACTCCCCTTCTTTCTTCCCATTTCCCTCCCACCCTCATTGATCCTTTCCTTTGTCCATTTTCCCCTGCAAAAATAAAAAAAAAATAAATAAATAAAAATAAAAAAATAAAAAATAAATAAATCATTGCAGCCATGTAAAAAAAAAAAAAAAAAAAAAAGATTAACAGCCACAGACACAAATATGACAATGCTGACTAAAATGAACTGACTCTCAGGATTAGAAGAGGATTTTGAGATAACAGTTTTAAATTCTGGCTCCACATAACACTTATCTAGGAACAGAAAATAAAATACTTATGCTGGGGTCATTACAGTAATTATGGTTTGATGGACTATGGCCAGAGTTGGTATTTATAATTATATGTTCCCAGGTAATGATTTCTTATGCAGAGTAAGGCTTGAGAACACAGCTCAAAGATCAGGGAGTATTAGCCCAGGAGCTCTTGGACTGGGCAACAGCTAAACTTTGTCCTTCAACATTGTAACAACATATGCTCAAGAATTGTAGGGTGCTCACTTTGGTCTGGTAAATAAAACAATATTATGGACATTAGAAAATTGAATATATTTTCCTTTTAACAGAAGTTTGCCATATCATACGACTAAATACTTTCAGACACAGTGTGGAAAGTGCAAGGTGGTAGGAATGGTACAAATTGTACCACTTTAGGGAAGTTTTTCATTCAACAATTTAATTGCCTTAAATTATATTGGTCTCATTCTATGTTGAGAATAATGTATCTAAGTAGCTGTGGTCCTTAACTTTGTGGAGCCCATAAACTGGTAGATGAGACAGGTAATTTACAAGGAAAGGCACATGTTAGTATCTATTAGATATCTATTTATGTGCTATCTAATGCCCTTCTCCTTCTCTCTTTCAAGATATAGATAGATAATCTATAGCTAGATCGTGACTGCTATACAATGAATGTATATATTCTCCTAAAATTCATAAATTCACATACTGAAACCTAATCCACATTGAGACAGTATTTGGGGGAGAGATCTCTGGGAGGAGACTAGGTCATGAGGCTGGAGTCCTCATGAATGAGATTAGTGTCCTTATCAAAGAGACCTAGAGAGTTCCTTCATCCCTTTTATGAGGTGAGGACTGGTAAGAAAATGACCATCTATGAACCAAGAAGTGAGCCCTTACCAGACACATCATTTGCTGTTCCTTCCTCTTGGACTTTCCAACCTCCAGAACTGTAAGAAATAGGTTTTCTTTTGTTGATGAGAAATTCAGTACATGGTGTTCTGTTCAAATAGACCAAGACACTGATCAATGCTTTGAGAGAAAATAATGATATGATTTAAGATAGAAAAATGTGAGTAATATTATTTACATTGGGAACCAATGGCCAAGTATCTGAGAAGATGATAATAAATCTGAGACTGATTAAGAGATGAACTGAAGAAGTCACAGGGCAGGGGGAGCATTTCAGGTAGAGGGAGGACAGAAGGCCAATATGTAGTGTCTGAGTCCAGTGACTGAAGGGATATTGCTGGACAGTAAGAATATTCTGTCATTTTTGAGACTGTATTGAAGTACTGCCTTGTGGTCTATCCAGTTGACTATGAGGGTCAACTCTTGCCCACAGTAGTAATGGTCATCTGAATTAAATTTGCCATCCTTGTCCATTTTAGTTAACTGATTTCTAAGATGTTGATGTTCACTTCTGCCATTTCCTCCTTGACCACGTACAATGTACCTTCATTCATGGATCTTACATTCCAGGTCTCTATGCAAAATTGTTCTTTACAGCACCAGGCTTTACTTTCACCACAAGACACATCCAGAGCTGAGCATTGTTCCTGCCTTGGCATAGCCAAAGCTCACTCTTACTTGAGTTATTGGCAATTCCCTTCCCTCTTCCCCAGTAGAATACTGGACACATTCCAACCTGGGGGGTTCATCTTCTGGCATCGTACATTTTTGCCTTTTCATACTGTGGAGTATGCATGGGGTTTTTTCAGGCAAGAATACTGGAGTGGACCATTTCCTTCTTTAGTGGACCACATTTTGTCAGAACTCTTCACTGTGATTCATCTGTCTTGGGTGGCCCTGTACGGCGTGGCTCACAGCTTCATTAAATAACCCAAGCCCTTTGCCACAAGGCTGTGATCCAACAACACAAGAGATGACTCTCCACATGGACATAAATGGTAAATACTGAAATAAGACTGATTATGTTCTTTACAACCAAAGTGGAGAAGCTCTCTCTGGAGAAGCCGGTAAAATAAGACCAAGAGCTGACTGTGGCTCAGATCATGAGCTCCTTATTGAAAAATTTAGGCTTAAATTGAAGAAAGTATGGAAAACCACTGGGCCATTCAGGTATGACCTAAATCAAATCCTTTTTGATTATACAGTGGAGAGAATAGATTCAAGGGATTTGATCAGGTAGAAAGAGTGACTGAAGAACTATGGAAGAACATTCATAACATTATACAAGAATAAGTGACCAAAACCATCCCAAATAAAAATAAATTTAAGAAGAGATAGTGGGTATCTGAGGAGGCTTTACAAATAGCAAAGTAAAGAGAAGCAAATTCAAGGTAGAAAGGGAAAGATATATCCAACTGAATTCAGAGTTCCCCAGAATAGCAAGGCAAGATAAGAAAGCTTTCTGAAATGAACGATGCAAAGAAATAGAGGAAACAATAGAATGGGAAAGACTAGAGATCTCTTCAAGAAAATCATAGCTATCAAGTAAACATTCATTCAAGGATGGGCATAATAAAGGACAGAAATGGTAAACATCTAACAGAAGCAGAAAAGATTTTAAAAAGGTGGCAAGAAAACACAGAAGAACTGTTCAAAAAGGTCCTAATGACCCAGATAACCATGATGGTGTGGTCACTCACCTAGAGCTGGACATCCTGGAATGTGAAGTCAGTGGGCATTAGGAAGTATTACTATGAACAAAGCTAGCTGAGATGAAAGGATTCCAGTTATTTAAAACCCTAAAAGATGATGGTGTTGAAGCACTCAATATGTCAGCAAATTTGGAAAACTCAGCAGTGTCCAGAGGACTATAAAAGGTCAGTTTTCATTTCAATCCCAAAGAACGGCAATGCCAAAAAATGTTCAAAATATCATACAATTGCACTAATTTCACATGCCAACAAGGATATGCTCAAAATCCTTCAAGCTAGGCTTTAGCAGTATGTGAATTGAGAACAAGGTGGGTTTAGAAAAGGCAGAGGAACCAGAGATCAAATTGCCAACATTTGATGAATCATAGAGAAAGCAAAGGAATTCCAGAAAAAAACATCTGCTTCTGCTTCACTGACTATGCAAAAGTCTTTGACTATGTGGATCACAACACACTGTGGAAAATTATAGAAGAGATGGGAGTACCAGATCACCTTACCTGTCTCCAGAGAAACCTGTATAAAGATCAATAAGCAGTAGCTAGAACTAGACATGGAAAAACTGACTGCTTCAAAATTAGGAAAGGAGTACAACAAGGCTATATATCATCACCTTGCTTATTTAACTTCTATGCAGAGTACATCACACAAAATGCTTGGCTGGATGACTCACAAGCTGGAATCAAGATTGCTAGGAGAAATATCAACAAACTCAGATATGCAGATGATACCACTCTACTGGCAGGAAGTGAGGAAGAACTAAATAGCTTCTTGATGATGAGAAAGAGGAGGGTGAAAAAGCTGGCTTAACACTCAACATTAAAAAAACTAAGATCATGGCATCCAGTCCCATCACTTCATGTCAAATAGAAGGGGAAAATGTGGAAGCAGTGACAGATTTTCTGTTCTTGGGCTCCAAAATCACTGCAGATGGTGACTGCAAAGATGCTTGTTGTAAGAAAAGCTATTATTAAACTGGACAGCATATTAAATAGCAAAAACAACACTTGGCCAGCAAAGGTCTGTATAGTCAAAGCTATGATTTTTTCCAGTAGCCAAGTATGATATGAGAGTTGGATCATAAAGAAGGCTGAGTGCTAAAGAACTAGTGCTTTCAAACTGTGGTGCTGGTGAAGACCCTTGAGAATCCCTTGGACAACAAGGAGATCAAACCAGTCAATCCTAAATGAAATCAACCCTGAATATTCATTGGAAGGACTGTTACTGAAACTGAAGCTCCAGTACTTTCACCACTTGATGTGAAGAGCCAACCTGTTGGAAAAGGCCCTGGTGCTAGGAAAGATTGAAGGCAAAATGAGAAGGGGCTGACAGAGGATGTGATGGTTAGATACCATCACCAACTCATTGGACAAGAATGAGAGCAAACTTATCTGGGGTTCTCTGATGAATCAGCAGGTAAAGAATCTGCCTGCAATGTAGGTGACACAGGAGATGCGAGCTCGACCCCTGGCTCAGAAAGATCCCCTGGAGGAGGAAATGGCAACCTACTCCAGTATTCTTGCCTGAAAAATCCCATGAACAGAGGAGCTTCACAGGCTGTGGTCCAAAGGGTTGCAAAGAGATGGACACAACTAAGCGCACGCACACACACACGCATACACACGCACGCACGCACACACACACACACACACACACTGGGAGATAGTGGAGGACAGAGAAGTCGGTCATGTTCCAGTCAATGGGGTTGCAAAGAGTTGGTTAGGACTTAGTAACTGAACAATATTGACCACAAATTATAACGGAGAAGACTTTGTGTTTTGGTCTTTGTAGGGTGACCACATTACCCTACTCTTGAGCATAGAGATTCTGGAAATCGCAGGGGAATGAGACCCCAGAGACCATGAAAAAGAAAGTGAAAGCAAGAGCAGACAGAGATATGAATCTGAGGTGGCCCCTGCCTGGTAGAGAATATGATTAACATTTCTGAAAAATGCAACAAGTAGTGGCAATCATAGGAATGTCTTCTATGGATCTATACCCATATTAATACTAGTTGTCACTTATTGAACACCGACACTTTGCTAGATACTCTGCTCCATGCTTATTGCATCCGAACTCAAAAACGATATAGTCAGCCTTAAAGTAATTACCATTGTCACTTATAGATGAGAAACAGAGGCTCAGAGAAGTCAAGAGTGTTTCCTGGAATTTTCATGTTTTGAAGAGCAGACCTTGCGTTCAACTGTTCATATCTGAACACACAAAAGGAATCTGTTGCTCTGAATGTCATTGTGACCATAGCAAAAAGATGGCCCTGGAAGCAAAGGGAACCTTGGGAATGTGGAACCCTTGTCCTGTCATTTAGGAAGTGAATGCAGACAATTAAAAAGTAAAGATTTTAATGACTTAAATACTTAAGAAAAATACAGACATGTTATTCCTCCTAGAGTTTTAAAAACAGAATATACCAGAAGGGGCTGAGGAGGCTTCAAAGACCTTCAGTTGAAGAACTGCAACCATGATATTCTCAATTATTCAATAAGAAAAAAGTGATGTAATAAAGAAACCCATGTATAAGGGAGATTCTAATAAGCTTACAATTTTAAATGCCTATACAATACATAGAAGAGCAAGGAGAACCCATTAAAAAGAGTATTATAATTATAAAAAAAATAAAAACTTTAAAATAAGTAAGGATGGTTAGGCTTTTGAGCCAATACATTAAATATCCAGGGAGCATATAGCAGTTGTCAGGCACTGATCTGGGTCTCAGATAGCAGAGTTAGGTCATGATTCCAACCTTGTCTCTAAAGACACTAATTATTAGTCAAGAAAACACCAGGTAATTTTAATTTAATAAGATAAGACCCAGAATTGAGGCTCATAAAATGTGGCTTCATGATAAGAGTCTGGGAGTCAGAAAGCAGGTGACATTTGATCTAGGATTCTAGCAAAGGAGAATAAGAATATTTCAGAAAAAAAAGCAGCAGCTTTGTCCAGCAAGCCCAGTATATCCAGAGAAAACTTTAATTCAAAAAGATAATAGTAATGGATTAATTGTGGGTAAATCTGATCAAGCCTCCTGAACTGACTACACCTTTATGGCAATACAGCTGTAGAGAAAAGCAGTAATGATACCAAAGGGGTACAGTCAGCAAAATTCAGACAATGGGAATCTTCAAACCAGCAACTCAAGTTACCTCAACAAAAAAATTGCAAGAAGGAAAAATAAAGAGAAATGTTAAAAGAAATCTATAGGCTGAAAGAGAGAAGTCAAATCAAGCAATCACAGTATATGAACATTATTTTTGATCCAAAATGAAGTAAATAAAGTGTAAAAGCTATGTAAAACAAAACAAAACAAAAAAAACAGAAAGATACATACACTCCTATGTTCACAGTGAAAGTGAAAGTCACTCAGTCATGTTCGACTCTTTGTGACCTCATGAACTAAACAGGCAATGGAATTCTCCAGGCCAGAATACTGGAATGGGTAGCCTTTCTCTTCTCCAGGCGATCTTTCCAACCCAGGAATTAAATCCAGGTCTCCTGCCTGGCAAGTGGATTCTTAATCAGCTGAGCCACCAGGGAAGCCCAAGAATACTGGAGTGGGTAGCCTATCCCTTCTCCAGCGGATCTTCCTGACCCAGGAATTTAACTGCAGTCTCCTGTGTTGCAGGGGGATTCTTTACCAACTAAGCTATCAGATAAGCTCATTATGTTCATAGCAGCACTATTTACAATAGCCAGAATATGAAGCAACCTAGACATTCATCCACAGATAAGTGGATAAAGAAGATGTGGTACATATATATAATAAAATATTACTCACCTATTAAAAAAAGAATGAAATAATACCATTTACAGCAACATTGATGAACCTAAAGATTATGATAATAAGTGAAGATGTCAAATAGAGAAAGTCGAATATCATAGTATCACTTACATATGGAATTTAAAAGATTATACAAATAAACTTATTTACATAACAAAAAAGTTTATTTATATCATTTATTTTTAGATTCTATAAATCAGTTTAGTTCAGTTCGGTTGCTCAGTCGTGTCCAACACTTTGTGACCTCATGAATCACAGCACGCCAGGCCTCCCTGTCCATCACCAAGTCCCAGAGTTCACTCAGACTCACATCCATCGAGTCAGTGATGCCATCCAGCTATCTCATCCTCTGTCGTGCCCTTCTCCTCCTGGCCTCAATCCCTCCAAGCATCAGAGTCTTTTCCAATGAGTCAACTTTTCGCATGAGGGGACCAAAGTACTGGAGTTTCAGCTTTAGCATCATTCCTTCCAAAGAAATCCCAGGGCTGATCTCCTTCAGAATGGACTGGTTGTATCTCCTTGCAGTCCAAGGCACTCTCAAGAGTCTTCTCCAACACCACAGTTCAAAAGCATCAATTCTTCAGTGTTCAGCCTTCTTAACAGTCCAACACTCACAGCCATACATGACCACAGGAAAAACCATAGCCTTGACTAGACAGATGTTTTGTTGGCAAAGTAATGTCTCTGCTTTTGAATAGGCTGTCTAGGTTGGTCATAACTTTCCTTCCAAGGAATAAGCATCTTTTAATTTCATGGCTGCAGTCACCATCTGCAGTGATTCTATACATGCTATGCTGTGCTATGCTAAGTCACTTCAGTCGTGTCCGACTCTGTGCGATCCCATAGACGGCAGCCCACCAGGCTCCCTCAACCCTGGGATTCTCCAGGCAAGAACACTGGAGTGGGTTGCTATTTCCTTCTCCAATGCATGATAGTGAAAAGTGAAAGTGAAGTCGCTCAGTCATGTCCAACCCTCAGCAACCCCATGGACTGCAGCCTTGTAGGCTTCTCCGTCCATGAGATTTTCCAGGCAAGAGTACTGGAATGGGGTGCCATTGCTTTCTCTGAATTCTCTACATCAGATCAGATCAGATCAGACCAGTCGCTCAGTTGTGTCCAACTCTTTGCGACCTCATAAATCATAGCACGCCAGTCCTCCCTGTCCATCACCAACTCCCAGAGTTCATTCAGACTCACGTCCATCGAATCAGTGATGCCATCCAGCCATCTCATCCTCTGTCGTCCCCTTCTCCTCTTGCCCCCAATCCCTCCCAGCATCAGAGTCTTCTCCAATGAGTAAACTCTTTGCATGAGGTGGCCAAAGTACTAGAGTTTGAGCTTTAGCATCATTCCTTCCAAAGAAATCCCAGGGCTGATCTCCTTCAAAATGGACAGGTTGGATCTCCTTGCAGTCCAAGGGACTCTCAAGAGTCTCCTCCAACACCACAGTTCAAAAGCATCAAATCTTCGGCACTCAGCCTTCTTCACAGTCCAACTCTCACATCCATACATGACCACAGGAAAGACCATAGCCTTGACTAGACGAACGTTTGTTGGCAAAGTAATGTCTCTGCTTTTGAATATGCTATCTAGGTTGGTCATAACTTTCCTTCCAAGGAGTAAGCGTCTTTTACTTTCATGGCTGCAGTCACCATCTGCAGTGATTTTGGAGCCCAGAAAAATAAAGTCTGACACTGTTTCCACTGTTTCCCCTCTATTTCCCATGAAGTGATGGGACCAGATGCCATGATCTTCGTTTTCTCGGAATGTTGAGCTTTAAGCCAACTTTTTCTCTCTCCACTTTCACTTTCATCAAGAGGCTTTTGAGTTCCTCTTCACTTTCTGCCATAAGGGTGGTGTCATCTGCATATCTGAGGTTATTGATATTTCTCCCAGCAATCTTGATTCCAGCTTGTGTTTCTTCCAGTCCAGCGTTTCTCATGATGTACTCTGCACATAAGTTAAAAAAACAGGGTGACAATATACAGCCTTGACGAACTCTCTTTTCCTATTTGAAACCAGTCTGTTGTTCCATGACCAGTTCTAACTGTTGCTTCCTGACCTGCATACAAATTTCTCAAGAGGCAGATCAGGTGGTCTGGTGTTCCCATCTCTTTCAGAATTTTCCACAGTTTATTGTGATCCACACAGTCAAAGGCTTTGGCATAGTCAATAAAGCAGAAATAGATGTTTTTCTGGAACTCTCTTGCTTTTTCCATGATCCAACAGATGTTGGCAATTTGATCTCTGGTTCCTCTGCCTTTTCTAAATCCAGCTTGAACATCAGGAAGTTCACGGTTCACATATTGCTGAAGCCTGGCTTGGAGAATTTTGAGCATTACTTTACTAGCGTGTGAGATGAGTGCAATTGTGCAGTAGTTTGAGCACTCTTTGGCATTGCCTTTTTTTGGGATTGGGATGAAAACTGACCTTTTCCAATCTTGTGGCCACTGCTGAGTTTTCCAAATTTGCTGGCATATTGAGTGCAGCACTTTCACAGCATCATCTTTTAGGATTTGGAGTAGCTCCACTGGAATTCCATCACCTCCACTAGCTTTGTTCCTAGTGATGCTTTCTAAGGCCCACTTGACTTCACATTCCAGGATGTCTGACTCTAGGTCAGTGATCACACCATCATGATTATCTGGTTCGTGAAGCTCTTTTTTGTACAGTTCTTCTGTGTATTCTTGCCACCTCTTCTTAATATCTTCTGCTTCCGTTAGGTCCATACCATTTCTGTCCTTTATCAAGCCTTTATCCAACCAATACAATATTGTAAAGTAATTAGCCTCCAATTAGAATAAATAAATTTAATTTAAAAAATTTTTAAACAAAGAAATAAAGTAGAAGTCCTGAGATAAAGCCCTAAGAATGGTAGAGAGGCAGGTAAGATAAAAGAGGACACTGGGTTTTCAAAAAGTGGAAATAGTTAATTGAACCAAATACTACTGAGACATGAGTGCAGTGAGAAAACTGACCACTGGATCTTAGATACCAAGAGGTCACTGCTGGTATGAACTGAAAGAGTTTCTGTAGAGCAATCTGCATGAGTCTCCCCAGAAAATAAAACCAGTAGATTTTTTATATTGAAAGATTCATTGCAAGGAACTGATTTATGTGATTGTGGGAGCTGGCGAGGCAAGTCTGAAATTCATCTGTAAAGACGTGCTGTTAGTAGGGGCAGGCTGGACACTTTCTGGCAAGAGCTACAACTAAAATGCACAGGCAGGAATTTTTAAAAGAATGGGAAAGACTCACTTTCACACACTGGAGAAGGAAATGGCAACCCACTGCAGTGTTCTTGCCTGGAGAATCCCAAGGACGGGGAAGCCTGGTGGGCTGCCGTCTATGGGGTCGCACAGAGTCGGACATGACTGAAGCGACTTAGCAGCAGTAGCAGCAACAGAGATCTCTTTAAAAAAATTAGAGATACCAAGGGGACATTTCATGCAAAGATGGTCTCAATAAAGGACAGAAATGGTAGGGACCTAACAGAAGCAGAAGATATTAAGAAGAGGTGCCAAAAATACACAGAAGAACTGTACAAAAAAAGATCTTCATGACCAAGATAATAACAATGGTGTGATCACTCACCTAGAGCCAGACATCCTGGAATGTGAAGTCAAGTGGGCCTTAGAAAGCATCACCATGAACAAAGCTAGTGGAGGTGATGGAATTCCAGTAGAGCTATTCCAAATCCTGGAAGATGATACTGTGAAAGTGCTGCACTCATTATGCCAGCAAATTTGGAAAACTCAGCAGTGGCCACAGGACTGGAAAAGTCAGTTTTCATTCCAATCCCAAAGAAAGGCAATGCCAAAGAATGCTCAAATTACCCCACAATTGCACTCATCTCACACACTAGTAAAGTGATGCTCAAAATTCTCCAAGCCAGGCTTCAACGATACATGAACTGTGAACTTTCAGATGTTCAAGCTGGTTTTAGAAAAGGCAGAGGAACCAGACATCAAATTGCCAACATCCGCTGGATCATCAGAAAAGCAGGAGAGTTCCAGAAAAACATCTATTTCTGCTTTATTGACTATGCCAAAGCCTTTGACTGTGTGGATTACAATAAACTGTGGGAAATTCTGAAAGAGATGGGAATACCAGATCACCTGATCTGCCTCTTGAGAAACCTGTATGCAGGTCAGGAAACAACAGTTAGAACTGGACATGGAACAACAGACTGGTTCCAAATAGGAAAAGGAGTTCGTCAAGGCTGTATATTGTCACCCTACTTATTTAACTTATATGCAGAGTACATCATGAAAAATGCTGGGCTGTAGGAAACACAAGCTGGAATCAAGATTGCTGGGAGAAATATCAATAACCTCAGATATGCAGATGACACCACACTTATGGCAGAAAGTGGAAGAGGGACTAAAGAGCCTCTTGATGAACGTGAAAGAGGAGAGAGAAAAAGTTGGCTTAAAGCTCAACATTCAGAAAAGGAAGATCATGGCATCCGGTCCCATCACTTCATAGCAAAAGATGTGAAAACAGTGGCCGACTTTATATTTCTGGGCTCAAAAATCACTGCAGATGGTGATTGCACCCCTGAAATTAAAAGACACCTACTCCTTGGAAGGAAAGTTATGACCAACATAGACAGCATATTAAAAAGCAGAGACATTACTTTGTCAACAAAGGTCCGTCTAGTCAAGGCTATGGTTTTTCCAGTGGTCATGTATGAATGTGAGAGTTGGACTATAAAGAAATCTGAGCGCTGAAGAACTGATGCTTTTCAACTGTGGTGTTGGAGAAGACTCCTGAGCACCCCTTGGACTGCAAGGAGATCCAGCCGGTCCATCCTAAAGGACATCAGTCCTGGGTGTTCATTGGAAGGACTGATGTTGAAGCTGAAACTCCCATACTTTGTCCTCCTGATGCGAAGAATTGACTCATTGGAAAAGACTCTGATCCTGGGAAAGATTGAGGTCAGGAGGAGAAGGGGACCACAGAGGATGAGATGGTTGGATGTCATCACTGACTCAATGGATGTGGGTTGGGTAGACTCTGGGAGTTGGTGATGGACAGGGAGGCCTGGCTTGCTGTGGTTCATGGAGTCACAGAGTCAGACACAACTGAGCGATTGAACTGAACTGAATGGAAAAATTCAGTTCTGTCTTAAAATTTCTCAACTGACTGAATCAGGCCCATAGATTATCATGCATAGCTCCTCTGCTGCTGCTGCTGCTAAGTCGCTTCAGTCGTGTCCGACTCTGTGCGACCCCATAGACGAAAGCTCACCAGGCTCCCCAGTCCCTGGGATTCTCCAGGCAAGAACACTGGAGTGGGTTGCCATTTCCTTCTCCAATGCATGAAAGTGAAAAGTGAAAGTGAAGTACCTCAGTCGTGTCTGACTCTTAGCGACCCCATGGACTGGATCCTACCAGGATCCTCCGTCCATGGGATTTTCCAGGCAAAAGTACTGGGGTGGGGTGCCATTGCCTTCCCTGGCATAGCTCCTCTACTTAAGGGCAAATGATGTCAATGTTGAACTCATCACAGAAACACCCGGACTGGTTTCTAGTTGAATCACTGTGGCCTGAAACCTACCAAGTTGACACATGAAACTGACCACCATGTGCCTCGAGATGTACCAAAAACAGTTGCAGTGTAATCAGTAACTAAATATATGCTTTTGGGAGAAGCTATTTTGCCCAGAGCATGGGAGAGGAGGATAGATAGATAAATTGAGCCATAGGGCTTTTGTAGTTGTTTTGTTTTATGACTTATGCAGCAAAGTTTTATGTTTATAAGAATGAACCAGTAAAAAAGGGATAAGATGATGTTGAAAGGGAATTTTTGATCCGGAGGACATGCTGAGATTTTGGTTTTATAGACTAACTAAAAATCAGATGTGTGTTCTTTTTCCCAAAGGATAAAGCACCAAAGCCCCAGGACTAGTGATGGAAGATTACAGAGTGCCAGCTGGAGGATCATCCCAGACAAGGGCATTCTCCATCCAAAAGCTGCCTAAGGGGATGCAACTTCCCACCATTCACACTGTGTACCTGAAGGTAATTTTTCTCATTACAGCAGGGATCCCCAACCTCTGGCCCACAGATCTGTACCTCCTGTCAGATCAGTAGCAGCATTAGATTAGAGACAAAGTACACAAAAGTGCTGTGTAAGGGAGGGAACTTAAAGCCGGTGTTCTGTGACAACCTAGAGGGGTTGGAAGGAGGTTTAAGAGGGAGGGGGCATGTGTAGGTATGTGGCTGATTCATGTTAACGTTTGGCAGAAACCACACAGCATTGTGAAGTAAGTATCCTTCAATTAAAAATACAATTTTAAAAAATTCGGGTCAATATTTGAAAAAAAAAAAAAAAAAAAAGCAATCTGTTTGAGTCATCTTGAAACCATTCCCCCAGCTCTCTTTTGTGGACAAATTGTCTTCCACAAAACTGGTCCTTAGTGCTAAAAAGGTTGGAGACCACTGCCTTAGAGGATGTACTTACTAGATGCAGAGCTTTCCTGGAGAAGATTCCTTGTAAGAGAATCTTGGTAGACTGAGACGATCACAAAAAAGGAGCTCTTTTCTTGGTCAAGATCTGGGCTTTAGCCAAGATGAGAACCTTACTGTGGACACTTTTTTTTTTTTTTCAGTTTATTTATTTTATTGGAGGCTAATTACTTTACAATATTGTAGTGGGTTTTGCCATATATTAATATGAATCAGCCACGGGTGTAGATGTGTTCCCCATCCTGATCCCCCGTCCCACCTCCCTCCCCATCCCATCCCTCTGGGTCATCCCAGTGCACCAGCCCTGAGCACCCTGTCTCATGCATCAAACCTGGACTGGTGATTCATTTCACATATGATAATATACATGTTTCAATGCCATTCTCCCAAATCATCCCACCCTTGCCCTCTCCCACAGAGTCCAAAAGACTGTTCTATACATCTGTGTCTCTTTTGCTATCTCGCATACAGGGTTATCGTTACCATCTTTCTAAATTCCATATATATGTGTTAATATACTGTACTGATGTTTTTCTTTCTGACTTACATCACTCTGTATAATATGCTTCAGTTTCATCCACCTCATTAGAACTGATTCAAATGTATTCTTTTTAATGGCTAAGTAATATCCCATTGTGTATATGTACCATGGCTTTCTTATCCATTTGTCTGCTGATGGACATCTAGATTGCTTCCATGTCCTGGCTATTATAAACAGTGCTGTGATAAACATTGGGGTACACATGCCTCTTTCAATTCTGGTTTCCTCGGTGTGTATGCCCAGCAGTGCCCAGCAGTGGGATTGCTGGGTCATAAGGCTGATCTATTTCCAGTTTTTTTAAGGAATCTCCATGCTGTTCTCCATAGTGGCTGTACTAGTTAGCATTTCCACCAACAGTGTAAGAGGGTTCCCTTTTCTCCACATCCTCTCCAGCATTTATTGCTTGTAGACTTTTGGATAGCAGCCATTCTGACCCACGTGAGATAGTACCTCATTGTGGTTTTGATTTGTATTTCTCTGATGATGAGTGATGTTGAGCATCCTTTCATGTGTTTGTTAGCCATCTGTATGTCTTCTTTGGAGAAATGTCTGTTTAGTTCTTTGGCCTATTTTTTGATTGGGTCATTTATTTTTCTGGAATTGAGCTGCAGGAGTTGCTTGTATATTTTTGAGATTAATTCTTTGTCAGTTGCTTCATTTGCTATTATTTTCTCCCATTCTGAAGGCTATCTTTTCACCTTGCTTATAGTTTCCTTTTTGGGGCACTTTTCTTAAGAGATGGTTGCCTTGCTGTCATCAGATTATCAAAGGGGCAATCAGCTGAAAAGAACTACACATGGTGCTCAAGGGTCTCTCTGTTGTTCAGTCTATTATTTAACTTGATGCTTTGAGCCTTTTTGTACAAACATTCAGAGCAATGAACATGGAAAATAGGGACAACTAACAGGACAGAGAAAACAAATGTACGAGGATGTGTAAAAGAGAAATTGAATTATTGCAGCAAAATAGATGACTGAAGTAGTAATATAAGTACGCTTTTTATTTCAGTATGAATGCTTCATGTTCAACCTAAAATAAGCCTCCTAGTGTAATAGGGAAGAACAAATATGATTCCACATTAGATCTTTTAAAAATGGATTAGAACATGTTTCTTTTACTTTAATCTTTGTATTCTATTGCTCAGAGTTAAGAATTTTGCCAATGGCCTGATAAGTATAGGAGAGCCCGTTCAGGGTTCTGACCTTTTAAGGGTACAATACTTTTCCATTCACATAGAGATATAAAGTTATAGAACAGAGAATATTTGTCTTGTTAGAAATTTACAGGAACATTGTTACCTGATCTATGTGGACAGCTATAAGAACAAAGGATTCTGGGACCAAGAGGTTTTCAATAATTAAATATGCCCCTCCCTTCAGTTCAGTTCAGTTCAGTTCAGTCACTGAGTTGTGTCCGACTCTTTGTGACCCCATGAATCACAGCACGCCAGGCCTCCCTGTCCATCACCAACTCCCGGAGCTTGCTAAACTCATGTCCATTGAGTTGGTGATGCCATCCAGCCATCTCATCCTCTATCTTCCCCTTCTCCTCCTGCCCCCAATCCCTCCCAGCATCAGGGTCTTTTCCAATGAGTCAACTCTTCACATGAGATGCCCCTCCCTTACCTTGCTTTTTAAAGAGTTTTGCCAAATTCTGGGGAGTTCTGGGTTTTTGGACATGAGCAGTTCTCTCTCTTGTCCCTGTAATAAATGTTTCTCTCTTCCAAACTCTGATGTTTCTGTTTATTTGGCCTCATTGTGTGTTGGGTACACAAACTTGCATTTGGTAATATTAGTTGTGACAACTGTTATCAAGAAAAGAGGTAACATAGGAATCTGGAAGCCCCAGAGATCCTGGGTTAGGAAACATCCATGTTCTCACCCTAGATGTCCGTACTTTTTGATAGAAATGCTGGAGTGCAAGGCAGCTTCTCCTTGATTTAATGGTTTGTTGGAGCATCTGTTTTAAGCACATTCTTTCTAAAAGTGCTTGTTCAAGATAAAGGCAATCTTTTCACAGTTCTAGAGTCATCTAGATGGCACCCCATTCCAGTACTTTTGCTTGCAAAATCCCATGGATGAAGGAGCCTGGTAGGCTGCAGTCCATGGGGTCACTAAGAGTCAGACAGAACTGAGCAACTTCACTTTTACTTTTCACTTTTCATGCATTGGAGAAGGAAATGGCAACCCACTCCAGTGTTCTTGCTTGGAGAATCCCAGGGATGGGGGAGCCTGGTGGGTTGCCGTCTATGGGGTCACACAGAGTTCGACACGACTAAAGTGACTTAGCAACAGCAGCAGCAGCAGAGTCATCTAGAGTTCTACCTATGTTTGTGACCTTCCTTATCTGCAAAATGGAGCTCTACTTTTAAATTCAGCCCAAACAATTCAGAAGAATGGAGTGTCTGCATAATTCCAAGAGAGAAACATCCCACATGTTACACTGAGTTAAAATGTTTCTTCTCTTTCCTTTCTAGAACAAGGAAGGGAAGAGTTTTATAATACTTCACCCCACTCCTGGGAAAGGACTAAAATTATTTTAGTACTGCAAAGGTAAGTCATAGTTCAAACTCCAAGAGTTCTTCCTTTTGAACTATTTTTGTTAAACCCAATCATCTCATCTCCAAACTACTTCATCCCTAAATCAACGTACTTCTAAATCTGGGTTGAATTTCACATTTTCAAATATGTATATGTCATTAAACTATAGAAATGACTTTAAAATGATTGAGATTGCATTCTCAGTGTCAACCACCTGATACAGTGTGGATAATCCCCTTGCAAATTCACACCAGTGCTGATCATTTGTGTGGGTACTTACTATAGGAGCATCCGTAGACTTCAACCCTCATGCCAATCTTTCCGCTTGGATTCCACTCCAGGGGGACAAAGCGAATGAACCGGGCTCTCACAGAATGCAGTAACTTGTGGTGCATCACACTGTCAGCATTCATGTTTCCTGCAAATGTCTGTGGGAAGAAATGGAAGCCAGGTGAGGTCTGTGACACCATGGCAGCACTGTCACCTGAGCTTAAGGACCATGAATGGAAATCCAGCCATGACATTCCATAAAGTCTTGCAAAGAAAATCCTCAATGTCTCAGATCTTCCAAATGAAATCTGACTCTGGTGAAAATTCTGCATTATGTGTTATATATATATATATATATATATATATATATATATATATAGAGAGAGAGAGAGAGAGAGAGAGAGAGAGAGAGAGAGAGAGAGAGAGAGAGAGAGCTGCTGTACATTATTCTTTAAAAAACTCCTTCCCCAAGATTTTATAAGTAAGTAAATCCTAATAAGTCACAAGGCATGACACACAAAAGTTTTACTAAGTAAATAACACAATGAAGTTCTGATATTCCTAACACTGATAATTACTGTGGTATGGAAGATAACTGAAAAATCTCTTCATGGAACAAAAGGCTTTTATAGAAGCAATTGTTACCATTAATTGAAGCTAATCACTAAGCAAAGACTTTTTAATGATCATTATTACTATTTTATAGATTAAAAAGAAATCTGAAGCCTAGAGAGAGAAAAAAGAGGATGAAAAATATCTTTAAATCATCTAAGTGGTTAGTAATTAGTCTGTGGTTCAATTTCAAAGTTGTCCTATTCAAAAGCATATAGCTTTTCTAAAGCCACTCAGTTTTCAACTATTCCACTGTCAGTTGCTCCACTAGGGAGAACAGGAGTCTCTGGTTTTTATGTAATTTATATTCATACTTCCTTGTGAAGGTTAAGCAAAGGAACACACAGCATGGGAGATATTTGGTACACTAAAATTATGCCTCCTAGCCTTCATTTGGATGAATGATTTCTAGGGTAGAAATTTTCTACAGATGGAATCCAAAGTCTCCTACCTAATCTTTTTTTTTCCCCACTGGGGTAAAATATGAATAACATAAAACTTGCCATTTTAAACATTTTAAAGTATATATTTCAGTGGCTTATAGTACAATCACATTATTATGCAACCATCACCCCTATCCATCCCCAGAACTTTCTCTTCTACACGATTGTACCTTATCTTTAAGGTAGGATGGCAGGTAGCACACTGATTAGTTTGCTTCATTATGAATCATCACTAGTCTTCTTTTCCAACTCAAGTATTCATGGGTAAAGACTTCATGCTAATGTTCTATCAATACCAACCAAACCATTGGTTTCTCAAATGGCCAAAGAGAATACCAAGTAAAAGGATTTTATGTATGTAATGGAATCCGTTTCAATGATTTGAATCTTAACTTTGACTGTATTCTCATAACATCTGTGAATCTCGGGTAATTTGAACAATCTGACATTTCTGCTGTACACAAAACACCCACTGGCTAAAAACTCAGACATTAGAATATTAATATAGTCACTATTATATATCATAAAGTGGCTTATGAAGAACAGAGAAGCTCACTTTCTACTTTGCAGCAAAACTCTGATGCAAGAGAATGATTTGGGGAAGGGGAATTCCTTGAGATTCAAATTTAACTTTCTTCTCCACAGGTTTGTCAATGATTTGGTCATTATCGCAATCCAGAAAAAAAAAAAAAAAAAGGTTCTTTTCAGCAGGCTCATCTTTAGCATGTCCTGTTCCAACTTTAGCAACTGATACAGATATAACACCTCTTCAACCTTTGCTCACCTAGGAAAGACTTCCCTGCAGAATGTAGTTCTTTTCAAAATTTACTTCTTTGATACATGAATTTGAGAGGTGGTTAAAGATTCTGGTGGTTTTTCACTCTTGGATGCATTGAACATATTTCATGTTTTTCTACAACCAAACTTGGGAGACTTTAATTTAGTTCTCTGGATTCCGTTAACTGTGTTTCCTACAACCCACTCCCCAAGCATGTAGAGGCTCTGTATTTTCAGCATCCCATATAGAAAGAATTTTAAACAGGACTTTATTCACACTGAGGGTGATGGGGGAATCCTCTCCTATGTTCTAAGTGACGTATAGACTGAATATATCTTAAGCTTATATTGAAATCCTGGTTGTAAAATTCTAGATAAAAGATTTATTTGGGGAGCTTGGAATCCTCAGGTGCCACATGTTCTGAAGAGGGAAACTGGATTCTCATCCAAATGGTTAGCATTGTGGCATCATTGTGTTATATTGGACAAACAAGCTATTCTTTCTGACCCTCACTCCCTTGCAATATTGCGATCTCAACATTTCAAGGTTTCTTACTATTCTAGAGTCATATTGTTTGCAGTTTCATAGTCCCGTGAATACATATCTGAACAGACCCAAGGTCACAATGTTTTGAGATTTCAAATTGTGCAATGCATGATCCCAGAACCTTCCTAGAGCTAGCAGCCTTAACAATTAGAGATAGAGGCAGGTTGTATCTAAAGAAAGCTGCAACCAAATGCTCACCAAGTTTACCAGTTCATCTTCCTACAAGGTCAAAGAAATGCATTGCTTGGCAATACAAGAATTTGTAGGCTGGGATGAAAAGCAAAGAATCTTATTCTCCAGGTACTTGGATCCCAAAGCCCTACTAAGATGCTTTAAAAATACCACTCTCTCAATGCCAGCTCAGTTGCTGAAGATAGCAACTGAACAACAGTGGAATGACAGGTGACTTCTCTCAGGAAATAATGGAGACCAACAAATGCTATAAGCATGAAACTCTCAACCTCACACTCTATATCCAGCAAAAATAGCTTTCAAATCTGAAGGGAAAATAACACAATTTCATTTAAACAAAACCTGTGACCTACAGATCTCCACTATTAAGAAGTGTAAAATAAGTTTTACACTCTAAAGCAACTGATTCCAGATGGCATATTCAGTGTACAAGAAGAGATGGAGAATAAGCAAAGTGGTAAATAGGTAGCTAAATATAAGACTATTTGTATTTCTTTTCTTAAATATTTTAAAAGTCAATACTCAGTTTAAAGGAAAAACAATAATATACTGTGATGTTGATTGCAAATGTACAAGTGAACATGTGTCAATAAAACCACAAAAGATGGCATGCAGAATGTAGGCTAAAGAGAATTATACTGTTGCAAGGCCATAAGACAATATATATAAAACAATTATAAATATATATGCACCTAACATTGGAGCATTGATATGTCTAAGACAAACACTAGTTAGTATGATAGAAGAAATATACAACAACACAATAATAGTGGGAGACTTTAATACCACACTCATACTTATACAATCTGGCTGTAATAGACAAAGTAAAGAGGAAAACATATTCACTTATGAACCTCAAAAAATTCAGTTCACTCAGGAGAGTTTTAAAAAAAAATAAAAAAAAATAGACTTATTTGTTCATCCTGTAAATGTTTATTGACTATTTTATGGGTTTGGTACCACTTTGAGTATTAGGGAGGAAGAAGTGACAAATGTGATCCTGTCCTAAATAATATATTGTTGTAAAGATAGACCTACCAATACAAAATACCAAGATGTGCCTAAGATGAGGACACCCAAACTGGACTTTTAGTTTCCTGAACTTTTCATTTCCAGACCAAAGCTCCTAATATAAGATGATTTTAATATGATTTTTAAAAAATGTTCTTTGTGATTAAAAACAGAAAGCCATTAGTTAAGAAATTACATATACTCCTCCCCACTATCCCCACATTCTCCCCACCTCCTCACCATCCCCTTCTTCCTTCCCATTTCCCTCCCACCCTCATTGATCCTCTCCTTTGTCCATTTTACCCTGCAAAAAATAAAAATAAAAAAAAAAAAAAAAAAAAAAAAATTTGTGCTTTTAATGAAAGCAGTCTTTAGAAGATAATTCATGGCTTTAAACGTTTTTTAAAAGATATAATAAGAAAGATATAAAATTTAAAATCTAAGCTCCCACTCTAAGAAGATAGAAAAAAAGAGTAAATTGAACTCTGAAGAGCGTTAGATTGGAATACTGCTAATGCGTAAAAGCAGTGAGCTTTTATAACAGGCACATACTCTTTGATCCTATGCATATGAAGTTCCAGGGGATGCAAAACTAAGCTCTGATGATTGAAATCAGAACAGAAATGTTCTTAAGGACGACAAGCAGAAAATACACAACAGCATTCATCACAATCTGATCATAACATCTTTGTGAGGTAGGTAATCTGTATTATCTTATTTTAAAGATGAGAAAGTTCGGGAGAGAAATTAAGTGGAATCATAAATCATAAGAGATTATCAAATTGGGACTGGATTATAAAGATTTTAACTAAAGCCCAGTGACCCTTTTATTGCATTCCAAATAGCACCCTCTTATGTCATGTTTCTGAAACCAAAAAATTGCTTGGCCCTCTGCGTATTTTACTATCAGATCAGATCAGATCAGATCAGTCGCTCAGTCGTGTCCGACTCTTTGCGACCCCATGAACCGCAGCACGCCAGGCCTCCCTGTCCATCACCAGCTCCCGGAGGTCACTCAGACTCGCATCCATCGAGTCAGTGATGCCATCCAGCCATCTCATCCTCTGTCGTCCCCTTCTCCTCCTGCCCTCAATCCCTCCCAGCATCAGAGTCCTCTCCAATGAGTCAACTCTTCGCATGAGGTGGCCAAAATACTGGAGTTTCAGCTTTAGCATCATTCTTTCCAAAGAAATTCCAGGATTGATCTCCTTCAGAATGGACTGGTTGGATCTCCTTGCAGTCCAAGGGACTCTCAAGAGTCTTCTCCAACACCACAGTTCAAAAGCATCAATTCTTCGGCATTCAGCCTTCCTCACAGTCCAGCTCTCACATCCATACATGACCACAGGAAAGACCATAGCCTTGACTAGGCGAAACTTTGTTGGTAAAGTAATGTCTCTGCTTTTGAATATGCTATCTAGGTTGCTCATAACTTTCCTTCCAAGGAGTAAGCGTCTTTTAATTTCATGGCTGCAGTCACTATCTGCACTGATTTTGGAGCCCAGAAAAACAAAGTCTGACACTGTTTCCAATGTTTCCCCATCTATTTCCCATGCAGTGATGGGACCAGATGCCATGATCTTCGTTTTCTGAATGTTGAGCTTTAAGCCAACCCTTTCACTCTCCACTTTCACTTTCATCAAGAGGCTTTTTAGCCCCTCTTCACTTTCTGCCATAAGAGTGGTGTCATCTGCATATCTGAGGTTATTGATATTTCTCCCGGCAATCTTGATTCCAACTTGTGTTTCTTCCAGTCCAGCATTTCTCATGATGTACTCTGCATATAAGTTAAATAAACATGGTGACAATATGCAGCCTTGACGTACTCCTTTTCCTATTTGGAACCAGTCTGTTGTTCCATGACCAGTTCTAACTGTTGCTTCCTGACCTGCATACAACCTCACTCTATTTATCATCAGGAAGGTTTTAGCCAGCTTCCTCACTGAAGGAGGCACCCCAGCATACACACCCCCACCTACACACACATATTTAACTTTTCTGAATTTGCAACACATCTTACAATTGTGCAGCCAATAACTATAGTGTCCCCAGCTTACCAGGAAACCCCAGAAATCAGAGAAGTTAATTCTGAACAGTAGGGCATATATTACTTGTCAGGGGTCTGTTTTGTTCTCACTCCACCATGAGTGGTATTATACTTAGTTCGGGTTCAGGTTTTACACTGTTGTCACCATATATATATTATCATTACTATCTTAAGAAATCACGCATATGGTTCATGATAAAGCTGCTCATTGATTTTGTTCCTTTGTAGGAATGCAATGCTAACATTGGTCTTTCTGTCTCCCTTCCTACTTCTAGAGTTAAAGGAGCTTGATCAGAGATGTTGAGTCCCTATATGCTTTTAAAGAAAACAAGAACACAGAGTGAGTTCACGATGTGGGGTGGGGGTGAGGGAGTTCTTCATCCTGGGCAGGTGGAACAATCCACAGATAATTGAAGGGAAAGAGGTAGAGTAAGCTTTCAGCTGCTGCAGATACCCATTCCTTGACATTAAGCAACATTTTGGTTGACAAATGGAAGATCCTGGTGTCATAACGAAGGTGCGGATGCTATTTTCCTGCTTTATTAGGCAGCTAATGGAGGGGGCATAAATGGCGAGGCTAAGGGGGACTCCAGCCAGTGCTTATCAATGGAGAGTAGACCTGTCTGGGTTAGCTGCCATTGGAACATCTCTTTTGGAGACAAGGAATACACCAGGTTGAGTGAATACACTATTCTGACAGCTTTGACTGGCAGCTGGATTGCATGCAGTCAGGTGCCACAGGGAAGATGTTGTTGTTTTGCCTAACTGCAGTCTGGACAAGAAATAACAAGTACAAGCCCTAAATTCTGCCTCAGTAACCTTGAGAGAAAATATCAGGATTTCTCAGGAGGATTTCTTATTTCAAGTCATGTGTCCTGCCAAACATATCACCCTGCCCCAGGATCAGGATTAAGAGAAGTGGTAAAAAAGGGAAAGAAAGGGCATGAGCTTTGAATCCTAATCTTAACAAATTCTGAGATCCTCTCTGTTGTCCCTGGCAAGGTTCTTAGACTATAACTGCTTTGGAAATACAGGTTGCATGTTACTTTAAGCTGGGGTGTGTAGCTCAATGTCTGGAATGTGTTTTGTCTTGTTTAATTTGTATTGCAATATAGCTGATTTACAATGTTGTATTAGTTTGAGATGTACAGCAAAGTGATTCAGTTATACATACACACACACACACACACACACACACACACACACACACACACACATATATTCTTTTTTAGATTCTTTTCCCTTAGATGTTATTATGAAAGGTTGAGTAGAGTTCCCTATTCTATACAGAAGGTCCTTGTTGGTTATCTATTTTATATAGGCTGTTAGTCGCTCGGTCATGTCCAACTCTTTGCTACTCCATGGACTGTAGCCTGCCAGGCTCCCCTATCCATGGAATTCTCCAGCCAAGAACACTGGAGTGGATTGCCATTCCCCTCTTCACAGGATCTTTCTGACCCAGTGATTGAACCTGGGTATCTCACATTTCAGGCAGATTCTTCACCATTTGAGCCACCAATAATAGTGTGTATATCCCCTTCATGGATCACTGCCTTGTCATGGTGAAGGGGCCTGTGTAACTCAGTGAAGCTATGAGCCATGCCATGCAGGGCCACCCAAGATGGACAGGTCCTCATGGAGAGTTCTGACAAAATGTGATCAACCACATTTGTGGTTGGGAGGGAATGACAAACCACCCCAGTATATTTCCTGTGAGAACCCCATGAACTATATAAAAAACCAAAAAGAAATGACACTGAAAGATGAGCCTTCCAGGTCAGAAGGTGCCCAAAATGTTGCTGGGGAAGAACAGAGACTCTACTAATAGCTCCAGAAAGAATGAAATGGCTGGACCAAAGTGGAAACAATGTTCAACTGTGGATATGTCTGGTGATGAAAGTAAAATCCAATGCTATAAAGAACAGTACTGCATAGGAACCTGGAATGTTAGGTCCATGAATCAGGGTAAATTGGACATGGTCAAGCAAGAGATGGCAAGAGTAAACATCAACATCTTAGCAATTAGTGAACTAAAATAGGTGAGAATTGGTGAATAGAATTCAGATTACCATTATATCTGCTACTGTGGGCAAGAATCCCATAAAAGAAATGGAGTAGCCCTCATAATCAACAAGAGTCTGAAAATGCAGTACTTGGGTGTAACCTCAAAAACAACAAAAATGATCTTGCTTCATTTCCAAGTCAAACCATTCAACATTACAGTAATTCAAGTCTATGCCCCAACCACTAATGCCAAAGAAACTGAAGATGATCAGTTCTATGAAGATCTAGAAGACCTTCTAGAACTAACACCAAAAAATGATGTCCTATTCACCATAGGGGATTGGAATGCACAAGTAGGAAGTCAAGAGATACCTGGACTAACAGGCAAATTTGGCCTTGAAGTACAAAATGAAGCAGGGCAAAGCCTAACAGAATTTTGCAAACATTTGCTGGTCATAGCAAACACCCTTTTTTTAACAACACAAGAGATGACTTTTACACATGAACATCACCAAATGGTCAATACTGAAATCAAATTGACTACATTTTTTGGTAGCCAAAGATGGAGAAGCAATATACAGTCAGGGAAAATAAGATCTGGAACTGACTGTGGTTCAGATCATCAGCTTCTCATAGCAAACTTCAGGCTTAAATTAAAGAAACGAGAAAACCACTAGGCCAGTCAGGTATGACTTACATCAAATCCCCTATGATTATATAGTGGAGGTGACAAACAGATTCAAGGGATTATATCTAGTAAACAGAGTACCTGAAGAACTATGGACAGAGGTTCACAATATCATACAGGAGGCAGCAAACAAAACCATCCCAAAGAAAAATGAAAGCAAGAAGGCAAAGTGGTTGTCTGAGAAGACTTTATAAACAGGTGAAGACATAAGAGAAACAAAAAGCATGGGAGAAAGGGAAATGTACACCCAACTAAATGCAAAGTTCCAGAGAATAGCAAGGAGAGACAAGAAGGCCTTCTTCAATGAACAATGCAAGGAATGGCTGTTTATTGTCACCCTGTTTATTTAACTTCAATGTAGAGCACATTTTGCCAGATGCCAGGCTGAAAGAGTTACAGCCTGGAATCAATATTGCTGGGATAAAAATCAGAAATAAGGAATTAAAACTCCTCTTGATGAGGGTGAAGGAGAAGAGTGAAAAAAACCAGCTTAAGACTCAAAGATCATAGCATCCAGTCCCATCACTTCATGGCAAAATAGAAGGGGAAACAATGGAAACAGTAACAATGATTTTTCCTTGAGCTCCAAAATCACTGTGGAGGGTGAACTGCAGCCATGAAATTTAAAGATACTTGCTCCTGGGAAGAAAAACTATGACAAAATTAGACAGTGTATTAAAAAAGCAAAGACATTACTTTGCTGACAAAGGTCCATATAGTCAAAGCCCTGTTATTTCAGTAGTCATGTACAGATGTGAAAGCTGGACAATAAAAAAGACTGAACACTGAAGAATTGATGCCTTTGAACTTTGGTAATGGAGAAGACTCTTGAGAGTCCCTTGGACAGCAAGGAGATCAAACCAGTCAATACTAAAAGAAATCAACCCTGAATATTCATTGGAAGAACTATTGCTAAAGCTGAAGCTCCAATACTTTGGCCAATGTTTGCAAAGAATGGACTCATTGGAAAAGACCCTGTTTCTGGGAAAGATTGAAGGCAGAAGGAGAAGAGACAACAGAGGATGAGCCGGTTGGATGGCATCACCAGTTCAATGGACATGAACTTGGGAAAATTCAAGGAGGTGATGAAGGATAGGGAAGTTCGGCATCCTGTCATCCATGGAGTCATGAAGAGTTGGACAAGATTTGGTGACTAAACAACAGTGTGTAAATGTTAACCCCAAATCCTAATTTATCCCTCCTCCCCCTTTCTGCTTTAGAGACCACAAATTTGTATTCTATGTCTGTTTCTGTTTTGTAAATAAGTTTATTTGTATCATTTTTTAAAATTCAAAAATGAACAAATGGGACCTCATCAAACTTAAAAGCTTCTGCACAACAAAGGAAACTATAAGCAAGGTGAAAAGACAGCCTTCAGAATGGGAGAAAATAATAGCAAATGAAGCAACAGACAAACAACTAATCTCAAAAATATACAAGCAACTTCTACAGCTCAATTTCAGAAAAATAAATGACCCAATCAAAAAATGGGCCAAAGAACTAAATAGACATTTCTCCAAAGAAGACATACAGATGGCTAACAAACACATGAAAAGATGCTCAACATCACTCATTATCAGAGAAATGCAAATCAAAACCACTATGAGGTACCATCTCACGCCAATCAGAATGGCTGCTATCCAAAAGTCCACAAGCAATAAATGCTGGAGAGGGTGCGGAGAGAAGGGAACCCTCTTGCACTGTTGGTGGGAATGCAAACTGGTACAGTCACTATGGAGAACAGTATGGAGATTCCTCAAAAAACTGGGAATAGAACTGCCTTATGATCCAGCAATCCCACTGCTGGGCATACACACTGAGAAAACCAGAATTGAAAGAGACACGTGTACCCCAATGTTCACAGCAGCACTGTTTGCAATAGCCAGAACATGGAAGCAACCTAGATGTCCATCCACAGATGAATGGATAAGCAAGCAGTGGTACATATACACTATGGAGTATTACTCAGCCATTAAAAAGAATACATTTGAATCAGTTCTAAGGAGGTGGATGGAACTGGAGCCTATTACAGAGAGTGAAGTAAGCCAGAAACAAAAACACAAATACAGTATACTAACGCATATATATGGAATTTAGAAAGATGGTAAAAATAACCCTATTTACGAGACAGCAAAAGAGACACTGATGTATAGACCAGACTTTTGGACTCTGGGACCGGGAGAGGGTGGGATGATTGGGGAGAATAGCATTGAAATATGTATAATATTATATCTGAAATGTATTAATTGTTCAAACTAATCACTGTCATGTTACAATTTGTTCATATTAGATGTTTGTAATGTTTATGATAATCAATAAAAGAGATTCTTGATAAGAAAAAAAATTCTACATATAAGCAATACCATAGATATTTGTCTTTAGCTCTTTCTGCACTATTTACCCTAGCCAAGACACGAAAGCAACCGAAGTGTCCATTGATGGATGAATTGATAAATAAAATATGGGGTGTGTGTGTGTGTGTGCGCGCACGTATGTGTATATGTTGTTGAGTCACTAAATCTTGTCCCTGTCCTTCACTGTCTTCTGGAGTTTGCTTAGACTCATGTCCATTGAGTAGGTGATGCTATCTAACCTCATCTAATCTCATCTTCTGCAATGCCTTTCTCCTTTTGCCTTCAATCTTTCCCACCATCAGGATCTTTTCCAATGAATCAGCTCTTCATATCAGGTGGACAAAGTAATGGAGCTTCAGCTTCAGCATTAATCCTTCCAAAAAACATACACACACACACACACATATTTATATTTATTTATTTATATATGGATATTTTTGTTGTTTTAGTTGCTAAGTCACGTCCAGCTCTTTTGTGAACCCATGGACTGTAGCTCGCCAGTCTTCTCTGCCCATGGGATTTCCCAGGCAAGAAAACTGGAGTAGCTTGTCAATTTCTTCTCCATAGGATCTTCCCAACTCAGGCATTGAACTTGTGTCTCCTGTATTAGCAGCTGGATTTTTTGTCACTGAGCCACCAGGGAAGCACAATGGAATATTACTCAGCCATAAAAAAGAATGAAATAATGCCATCTGCTGCAAAATGAATGGACCTAGAGATCATCATACAAAGTGAAGTAGCTCACAGTATTTCTTAAAAGTACATAACAGCATTCACTAATCCAAACCAAAAAAGTGTAATTGTTTCAAAATCAGTGAACTGCACATAGCTTGACATCACTCACACTGAGCTGCTGAATGACTGAGTGAATAAACAAAGGGTCGTAATGTTTATGAATCTTGATTTTCTCATCAGGAAAAGCATTAAAATAAAATCTTCTGGATTGCAAGTCTTACATCAAATACCATTGCAAATGACATTGCACGCAGTAGACTCTCACCAATGCAAGCCATACTCTTAAAGAGAGAGACAGAAAGAGAGAGAGAGACAGATTTCAATAGCTGAGTCTTGGGTACAAATATCTTTCTTTAAGAGTATATTTTGAAACAATGACTTACTAATATCCTCCAGTCCCACATAAGGCACTTGTCAACCATACTTAAAATTTCTGAATGACATTCAAAGGCTCTCCCTAAAAAAGAGTGGAAATGTAAACTAAGGACCAGCAGCCCAGAGCTAATTAGGAAATCAGCTTTGGGCATTTAATAAGATATATTTAATAAGGCAGGGGATAATTAACATGCAAACCACAGAGTTATAGCTAAGATGGATAAACCCACTCAGGCTTCCACGTTCCAAACTACTATTCAGGGTTTCTTGTTGAATTTATTTCTGACAGGCCGAGAGGAAAGTGAGATGAAGTGTTAGGTGTTGACCACTGTTGGCTCACAGAGATTCTGAAATGATAGACTTTAAGGAGTTAAAAAGGATAATTAAACTACTGGAATTTTTTTTCTAACTTGTTTGCAGTACATTGCCCATTGTAAGTTTCTATGTGGTATGCGTGCATACTGTCACTTTAGTAATGTCCAACTCTGTGCAGCCCTATGGACTGTAGCAGCCCAGGTGCCTCTGTCCATGAGATTCTCCAGGCAAGAATACTGGAGTGGATTGCCATGCCCTCCTCCAGGGGATCTTCCCAACCCAGGGATCAAACCCATGTCTCTATGTCTCCTGCATTGGCAGGTGGGTTCTTTACCACTAATGCCACCTGGAAAGCCTCTATATGGTATATCTACCTGTAATTTTATAGAAGCAGTTATTTAAAGAAATTAGAACCACTCAGCTGGCTCTTGACCTGTATATGAGAGTGGTCCCATTTGAGATGCTGGAGACAGTCTCTATCTTGATCTGGGTAGTGGTTAGAAGGTATATGTATACATTTATATTGGTTCAGGTGTACCCTCTAAATTCACTTTATATATAGCAAATGCACTTTACTTTTTAAAGGTATATCTATTTTTTCAAATAGGAGATGCAGGTTTGATCCCTGGCTGGGGAAGACCCACTAGAGGAGGAAATGGCAACCTACTCTAGTATTCTTGCCTGGAAAATCCCACAGACAAGAGGAGCCTAGTGTGTGGGAAGTGACATGGATAAGTCATCCTTTTTCCCAACTATTCAGATCAAGCTAGAAAAGTGGGCCCACTCTCCACTTTTTTTTTTTTTTTTTTTTACACTGTCTATTGCCGTTTATTGAAGTCTTGAAGATTTACAATGTGTTGAATACCACACTAACTCTATACCCCATTTCTTCACCATTCTCCTAGTGTGATGAACCAGGGTGATCCTCTGTAATCTGTATTAAAACTATTTCATCAGTAACTCAAGCACAAATAGAGTTTACTGAATTTCAAGAGTTACAAGCACTAGGAAAGGGCATTGGTACAGCTATTAAAAAAAAAAAAAAAAAAACTGAGGACTTCCCAGGTGGTGCTAGTGTAACAAACCTGTCTGCCAGTGCAGGAGACATAAGAGATGTGGCTTCTATCCCTGGGACAGAAAGATCCTCCAGAGGACGGCATGGCAAATGACTCAAGCATTATTGCGTGGAGAATCCCATGGACAGAGGAGCCTGGTGAGCTACAGTCCATGGAGTCACAAAGAGTCAGACATGACTAAAGCAACTTAGCATGTAGCAGCAGCACTGGTGGTCCAGTCGTTGAGAATCCGATTGTCAATATCGGGGACACAGGTCCAATCCCTGGTCCAGGAAGACTCCACACATCACAGGAAAACTAAGTCTGTGAGCCACAACTACTGAGCCCATGCACCACAGCTGTTGAAGCTAGCACACACTAGAGCCCATGCTCTGCAAGAAGAGAAACCTCTACTATGAGAAGCCAGCACACTGCAACTAGAGTAGCCCCACTCTCCACAACTAGACAAACCCCACATGCAGCAATGAGACTCAGCACAGCCAAAGGAAAAAAAAAAAGAGTTGAAGGACTTGCTAATCACCATTTGCTTTAACAAGTAAGCTTTATTGATTTGAAGGAAGTTTCTGAATTAAGTTGATCAAAACTCTTTCTAGACCAATAGAAACATTATGTACACAATTAGCTACCATCTTCTCTATGGCAATGTTTGTGTCTGGGTCATGCTTTACTAGAAAATAAAATACAATCCACTAATAATTTAGAAATCATGTCTATCAACTCACAGCTCAGCAGGAATGTGGCTTTACTGTCTACTGGCTTGGATGATCCAAAGTGCTAATTATTGTTGAGGGTAATATGAATGTAAACGTATTTATTTTTAAAAATGAGTATATGCTCGCTAAGAGTCGGACACGACTGAGCGACTTCACTTTCACTTTTCACTTTCATGCATTGGAGAAGGAAATGGCAACCCACTCCAGTGTTCTTGCCTGGAGAATCCCAGGGACGGGGGAGCCTGGTGAGCTTCTGTCTATGAGGTCGCACAGAGTCGGACACGACTGAAGCGACTTAGCAGCAGCAGCAGCAGCATATGCTGATGACACCACAGTCCTCCATGGCCACTGCTGCATTTGTTCAGAGTTCTGGTTTTTGTGTGACTTCTGCTGTGTTACATATAAAGGGCACTAAAGTAACTGTTGAGATATGTCATGTATTTATGTTTCCACCTCTGCGCTGACTGCTGTAACACCAACACATATGGCAGCTTGACCATATGACTCATGCCTAGAAAGACTGAAATACTCACTTAGCAAAATTAGACTTTTCACACTCCACTAAAACTAAGAGAAACAATGCCTTTGTCCTTCTTCAATTTCTGGAAAAGAAATCAAAAGTTTTCTGGACTTACTCCTCTGTGAAATGGGGAAGCATCAGAGTTGACAGGAGGACTTGGCCTATCACAGGACCTGGCGTAGCAAGGGCGGGAGCCAAAGCAAGAAAGAGATTAACTGGAGTATCCAGGGTAAAGCTGTAGAGTAAAGAGAAAAATGCAAAGCAAAGGCTGGTAGGCGGTCAGCCCTAAATGTGCCTCACCATAGCTTTAATATTGGCGAAAGTTATGACCAACCTAGATAGCATATTCAAAAGCAGAGACATTACTTTACCAACAAAGGTTGGCCTAGTCAAGGCTATGGTCTTTCCTGTGGTCATGTATGGATGTGAGAGCTGGACTGTGAGGAAGGCTGAACGCCGAAGAATTGATGCTTTTGAACTGTGGTGTTGGAGAAGACTCTTGAGAGTCCCTTGGACTGCAAGAAGATCCAACCAGTCCATTCTGAAGGAGATCAATCCTGGAATTTCCTTGGAAGGAATGATGCTAAAGCTGAAACTCCAGTATTTTGGCCACCTGATGCGAAGAGTTGACTCATTGGAGAAGACTCTGATGCTGGGAGGGATTGAGGGCAGGAGGAGAAGGGGACGACAGAGGATGAGATGGCTGGATGGCATCACTGACTCGATGGATGCGAGTCTGAGTGACCTCCGGGAGCTGGTGATGGACAGGGAGGCCTGGCGTGCTGCGGTTCATGGGGTCGCAAAGAGTCGGACACGACTGAGCGACTGATCTGATCTGATCTGATCTGATGTAGTCCATGGAGTCACAAAGAGTCAGACACGACCAAGCAACTTTCACTTACTTATATCTTTAATAGGTGATCTCCCCAAGCCCTTTCCCGCCTCAGTATCCCCCTGCCTATTTCGCTTTACTCTTTCCTACCTGCATGGCACCTGAAGAACCAAATACATCTATTTACCTTCTTGTCGCTTTCCATGGTACTACAAGAATCATGTGGCTTCTCCTAGAGTCACAGCTGAAGCCCATAAAGGTTCTCTCAGTGAAAGAATGATCGGCAACCTTTGCTCTCTGAATTTGTTTCATTAGAGAGCCTATTATCATTTTTTTGTTCTTGGCACTTCTTAACTGTGCTCCATAGGCATGCAAATACAATGCCATAATAAGGGAAGTTCACGTTCACAGCTTTTGGTGGACAAACCAAGACAGGAGTTAGCAGATAATTTCTCAACAAAATGTATTTCCTAGTTAAAGGGAAACAATGACATGTTAGAATTCCTTCTACTACCACAGTGCTTTAATGCTCTGAATTCTTGGACTAGCACAGTTCAGAGAGCAAAAGAGAGAGTAAGGTTCAATGTATATGGTTCAGAAATCCTGTACTACCTAGTCTATCCGGAACTATCTGAGGGAGAAGCATCAGAGGAGCCGGTGAGCAGCTCACACTTCTCATATTTCTTCCTTGATGACAACCTGTGCCTACAAGGCCAAGGTGTTGAGCCCACAGCTTCCCTGCAGCCTGTGGGTATGGTTCCTACTATCTTACACAGTATATCTGCTGAGCCTGGTACTGTCTCTAAAAGGACCAAGTGATGCCTAAAAGGTTCCAGGATGTTCATATCATTATTTCCTCCTCAGAGCTTTTCAGGCTCCCTTCCAAAACGAACGTCTACAACAGCAGATAAAACCCAATTTACCTGTCAAGTAGCTGATTTTCTCCTAAGATAACTTAACTTCCCTGAATAGGAATCTTTGAAGAGACAGCAGACTGTCACTGGAAACAAGAACCTGAAAGCAGACATCATGTGTCTTTTTTTTTAATTCATTTTCCTGAGATTGAATCTCAAAGTAGCACTCTGCAAAGTGATGTCAACTCAGTGTCAGCCTCTGGCAAAACCATGTAATAGGCCCAGTTCATCAGGATCTCCTTCTTTTCTCCCTCACACCTTTGTCCCATTTCTGCTTTTAACTGACTTTCAACTTTTTTTCTGTTAAATCAATAGTAACTAAAGCAATGACCATTCCTAGGCAAAATCAGCATTTCCCTTCTTAAAAGGGACACTTGAAGCATAAAGGAATAAAAAAGGAAGGGAGGGAGAAAAGGAAGGAAGGAAAGAGGGAAGGAAGGAGAGAAGGAAGGAAAATTTTATATGTTAAAATAGTTAATATCTGATATTAGTTTGGCTAATATACTGAGACAAAAAAACCTGAATACGTGCTGCAAGCTCTGAGGTCTGGCCTTGAGTAAATTAAAACTGAAGTCAATATCTGGTGATGGCTCTCAGAGCTCCATCATTTTGCATCCCCAACTTCATGACCTGTTTCCTGGGTACCACAACAGCCTCCAGACAATGATTGTCCCTCTGGTGTTACTCCCAACTAAACAATCTGACAAGAGAGTTCTTTACCTTTAAAATCAAGGAGCGATTTCCTTGTATACCCTATAAAACCTTCTGTTTTCCAAACCATCTCCTGCTTCTCCTCTCTGCCCCAGCCCTCCTTCCACCATATCGGACTACTAGAGGTTCCCTCAAGCACACCAGCAAATGCCTCTTTTAAGCACCTCCTTCACTGTGTTCTTTCCAACCTCTTTGTTTAAGCTGGTGACACTCTTTATTTACTGCTATTGTCTCTTCTGTCTCAGCAGCACACCAGCACAAAGGTCAGAATGGATGCACTTATGGTGGTCTCTGCCTCCAGATAGCACTCATCATGAGGCTCTCTGCCTTCATTCATTTTCTCTCTAGTACTCTGCACAGACTGTAGCACCCAGAAGGTGGAAAATAGATAAGGTTTCCATTCTTCACTCTGCTTCTTATCCCTGATCCCCCTTGAGAAGCATTGCTGGACCCTAGGCTGCATGATGCAGGGCTTTGCAGGAAGGGACACTTGACCTTTACCACCTATTTTTGCTCCATGTGTAGCCAAAGGCCATTCATATCATCTTTCAGTATCTTGGTTTCTTCATCCATTAAATGGAGATAATAATCCATAGGAAAGGAATCATTCATTAAAGCTTCTTTTATCCCAGACCAGTTCCCTAAAACTATTCATTGATTCCCCTTCCCCAGCAGTTTGCAGCAGCAGCTTCCATGGCTCACATCAATCATCCTTCCAGTTGCTCTTGCGCATAAACAGTAGGGAGGTCTGCATGCTCCGTATCAAATGCAGAGGATTAGGGCTGGATAAATGACTGTGTACCTCTCTGCAGCAGGGGACACTCAAGCCTTGTTCATACTTTGCTTTGCTCCCCAATTTAAGTAGTGATTTTCAGAATATCCTACTTGATGATTCTACACTTGGTCTGACTTCAGTGTTGACCACATTTGAATCCAGGCAAACAGGGCTTCTGTGATCTTCCGCTTGACATTTAAGGCCCTCACTCAAAGCTGATTTCACTCTGCTTTAAAATCTTCTTTCTTGCAATCCCTGCATGTACTGTAAACCCCCAAAATTGGGCCATCTAAAGTCACAGGCCATAGATGTTCAATGCAATTTCATCTTGGTCCTTTTGTGCTATGGAGTTACTTTCATGTGAATTTAAAAGGATGCTCTCAGGCTCAAACTCTTGTTCCATCACTTACAGAATGTGAGAGCTTGGGCAAGTGCTTTTCTGTCCTGCTGCTGCTAAGTCTCTTCAGTCGTGTCTGACTCTGTGTGACCCCATAGATGGCAGCCCACCAGGCTCCCCTGTTCCTGAGATTCCCCAGGCAAGAACACTGGAGTGGGTTGCCATTTCCTTCTCCAATGCATGAAAGTGAAAAGAGAAAGTGAAGTCGCTCAGTCATGTCCGACCATCAGCAACCCCATGGACTGCAGCCTTCCAGGCTCCTCCATCCATGGGATTTTCCAGGCAGGAGTACTGGCGTGGGGTGCCATTGCCTTCTCTGTTTCTGTCCTAATATTCACCTAACTTTAAAAAGGCGACAAAGAGCATTTCTCAGGGAATGGTTGAGAGGAATGTGTGGGTACATGCCTATATAGATGCAGGAGTATCCATATGTTTGTATTTGTTCATGTGTAGATGGCTCATACTTTGTGCCAGAATTATTCTAAAGAACATATGCACTTATGCATATAGCTTGAATATTGCTTAGACTATGTTTTTCATGAAATATGAAGTTGTGGAATAATGTATAACCTTGTAATTGTTCAGTTGCTAAGTAATGTCCAACTCTTTGTGACCCAGTGGGCTGCAGTGAACCAGGCTCCTCTGTCCTTCACTATTTCACAGAGTTTGCTCAAATTCATGTGCAATGTATAACTTGCACAGGTGTTAACTATTAGTATTGTTAGCTCTACATTTTCAGTTCAATCATAATTATTCTTCAAGCCCATGTCAAATGATGACTTCTTTGTTAAACAAATCCGAGTTCTCCAGGCAAAGGAGGGAAGGAAACTAATATCTCTTGGATGAAGATAATGAGCCAAGTGGCTGTTCTCATCTCAGTCCTCCTCATGTCCTGTGTTGTTCTGGGCATTTGGAATACGAAGTATCTAAGACATAGGGGTCCAGTAAGTTGCCCATGATAGAGCTGGAAATTGAGCCCAGGTCTGCCCACCAGTTCAAACCTCCTTCCTCCCCACTCCACATGGCTTTTTTTTCCTCTCCTCTGAACTGCTCTTTTGCACGATTTCTAACTTTATCATGGGACTTAATACTGGCTACTTTCTACTGAGGTATTATCTGTGTATATATATGATTGCCACCATAAAAGACTACACTTTTTCAGAGCAAGATTATACATATACACATATAAATATGAATTTATATATAAATATTATATATATGATATATAATAAATATATAAGTAAATCATTGCTAATAGTCTATATATATTATGTATATTGCATATACTCCATTTTATTTGATATAATCCATTTTATTATATATTATCTATATGAGAACTTGCCCACTTGTCTAGCATTGCATATTAAAATACAACTATTATATATTAACATATAATATATAATATCATATAATATTATTATAATATAATATATAATTATTATATAATATATATAATATTATAATATAATATAGTAATATTATATATTATTAATATTATATGTATAATGTGAATATTCTATATTTATAATTTCAATATGTAAATTTATATGAATATGTAAGTTTATAGTTGATCTTATATATATCACATATATTTTATGTAATATGTATTCCATTTTATGTTATATAATCCACTTTATATATATGTACATATCTTATCCATCTGATAACCTCCACAGTTGCTTAGCATTACATATTAAACATGTAAGTATTACATTTTTACATACATAAATATTCAATAGTTTTTCAGAATACAGTTTTATATATACAAATTTAAAAATATATATGTGATCCATCTGATAACACCCATACTTGTCTAGCATTACATATTAAATATGTACTTAAACCTAAACATTTCCTATTTACATCTTTATTCATTCCTTTGCTTTATTAATGGACATGCTTGTTTCATCTATAAGAGTTCTTTTTTTTAATGAATTTAAAATTTGGAAGAGTCTTAAACCCCGCATTTACCACAAGGTAAGATCCAAAGCGCAGGCGGCTGCGGAGGGCGCGCTAAAGCACAGACAGGCGCTGCGGGCACACTAAATGTGGCCAAGACAAGCCACCCCACGTCCAAGGTCAGGGGCAGCAGCCGAGAGTACCAGACTGTGATGGCGCAGGAACGGCGGAGAGGAGTTACCCGCGTCTGAGGTCAGGGGCGGGTGCCCGGAGGAGATACCCCACGCCCCAAGCCCGAGACCAGGGGCAGCAGGAGGGAGGAGCTACTCCACGCCCGAGGCCCGGGGCGGTGGCCAGGAGGACCAACCCCACGTCCAAGGAGCCGTGGCTGCACGGGTACAGGAGGGCCTAGAGGAGCTATCCCACGTTGAAGGTCAGGAAGGGCAGCGGTGAGGAGAGACCCCTCGTCCAAGGTAAGGAGCAATGGCTGTGCTTTGCTGGAGCAGCTGTGAAGAGATACCCCACGCCCAAGGTAAGAGAAACCCAAGTAAGACGGGAGGTGTTGCAAGAGGGCATCAGAGGGCAAACACACTGAAACCATACACAAAGAAAACTAGTCGATCTAATCACACTAGGACCACAGCCTTGTCTAACTCAGTGAAACTAAGCCATGCCCCTGGGGAAACCCAAGATGGGCGGGTCACATTGGGAGAGAGCTGACAGGATGTGGTCCACTGGAGAAGGGAATGGCAAACCACTTCAGTATTCTTGCCTTGAGAACCCCATGAACAGTATGAAAAGGAAAAATGATAGGATACTGAAAGAGGAACTCCCCAGGTCAGTAGGGGCCCAACATGCTACTGGAGATCAGTGGAGAAATAACTCCAGAAAGAATGAAGAGATGGAGCCAAAGCAAAAAGAATATCCAGCTGTGGATGTGACTGGTGATAGAAGCAAGGTCCGATGCTGTAAAGATCAATATTGCATAAGAACCTGGAATGTCAGGTCCATGAATCAAGGCAAATTGGAAGTGGTCAAACAAGAGAAGGCCAGAGTGAATGTCGATATTCTAAGAACCAGCGAACTGAAATGGAATGGAATGGGTGAATTTAACTCAGATGACCATTATATCTACTATTGTGGGCAGGAATCCCTCAGAAGAAATGGAGTGGCCATCATGGTCAACAAAAGAGTCCGAAATGCAGTACTTGGATGCAATCTCAGAAATGACAGAATGATCTTTGTTCGTTTCCAAGGCAAACCATTCAATGTCACAGTAATCCAAGTCTATGCCCCAACCAGTAATGCTGAAGAAGCTGAAGTTGAATGGTTCTATGAAGACCTACAGGACCTTTTAGAACTAACACCTCAAAAAAGATGTCCTTTTCATTATAGGGGACAGGAATGCAAAAGTAGGAAGTCAAGAAACACCTGGAGTAACAGGCAAATTTGGCCTTGGAATATGGAATGAAGCCAGGCAAAGACTAATAGAGTTTTGCCAAGAAAATGCACTAGTCATTACAAACACCCACTTCCAACAACACAAGAGAAGACTCTATACATGGACATCACCAGATGGTCAACACCAAAATCAGATTGATTATATTCTTTGCAGCCAAAGATGGAGAAGCTCTATACAGTCAGCAAAAACAAGACCTGGAGCTGACTGTGGCTCGGACCATGAACTCCTTATTGCCAAATTCAGACTTAAATTAAAAAAAATAGGGAAAACCACTAGACCATTCAGGTATGACCTAAAGCAAATCCCTTATGATTATACAGTGGAAGTGAGATATAGATTTAAGGGCCTAGATCTGATAGAGTGCCTGATGAACTATGGAATGAGGCTCGTGACATTGTAGAGGAGACAGGGATCAAGACCATCCCCATGGAAAAGAAATGCAAAAAGCAAAATGGCTGTCTAGGGAGGCCTTACAAATAGCTGTGAAAAGAAGAGAAGCGAAAAGCAAAGGAGAAAAGGAAAGATATAAATATCTGAATGCAGAGTTCCAAAGAATAGCAAGAAGAGATAAGAAAGCCTTCTTCAGTGATCAATGCAAAGAAATAGAGGAAAACAACAGAATGGGAAAGACTAAGGATCTCTTCAAGAAAATCAGAGATACCAAAGGAATATTTCATGCAAAGATGGGCTCGATAAAGGACAAAAATGGTATGGACCTAAAAGAAGCAGAAGATATTAAGAAGAGATGGCAAGAATACACAGAAGAACAGTACAGAAAAGATCTTCATGACCCAGATAATCATGATGGTGTGATCACTGACCTAGAGCCAGACATCCTGGAATGTGAAGTCAAGTGGGCCTTAGAAAGCATCACTACGAACAAAGCTAATGGAGGTGATGGAATTCCAGTTGAGCTATTCCAAATCCTGAAAGATGATGCTGTGAAAGTGCTAATTCAATATGCCAGCAAATTTGGAAAACTCAGCAGTGGACACAGGACTGGAAAAGATCAGTTTTCATCCCAATCCCAAAGAAAAGCAATGCCAAAGAATGCTCAAACTACCGCACAATTGCACTCATCTCACACGCTAGTAAAGTAATGCTCAAAATTCTCCAAGCCAGGCTTCAGCAATATGTGAATCATGAACTTCCTGATGTTCAAGCTGGTTTCAGAAAAGGCAGAGGGACCAGAGATCAAATTGCCAACATCCGCTGGATCATGGAAAAAGCAAGAGAGTTCCAGAAAAACATCTATTTCTGCTTTATTGACTATGCCAAACCTTTGACTGTGTGGATCACAATAAACTGTGGAAAATTCTGAAAGAGATGGGAATGCCAGACCACCTCATCTGCCTCTTGAGAAATTTGTATGCAGATCAGGAAGCAACAGTTAGAATTGCACATGGAACAATAGACTGATTCCAAATAGGAAAAGGAGTTCGTCAAGGCTGTATAGTGTCACCCTGTTTATATAACTTATATGCAGAGTACACCATGAGAAACGCTGGACTGGAAGAAACACAAACTGGAATCAAGGTTGCCAGGAGAAATACCAATAACCTCAGATATGCAGATGACACCACCCTTATGGCAGAAAGTGAAGAGGAACTAAAAAGCCTCTTGATGAAAGTGAAAGTGGAGAGAGAAAAAGTTGGCTTAAAGCTCAACATTCAGAAAACGAAGATCATGGCATCTGGTCCCATCACTTCCTGGCAAATAGATGGGGAAACAGTGGAAACAGTGTCAGACTTTATTTTTCTGGGCTCCAAAATCACTACAGATGGTGACTGCAGCCATGAAATTAAAGGATGCTTACTCCTTGGAAGGAAAGTTATGACCAACCTAGATAGCCTATTCAAAAGCAGAGACATTACTTTGCCAACAAAGGTTCGTCTAGTCAAGGCTATGGATTTTCCTGTGGTCATGTATGGATGTGAGAGTTGGACTGTGAAGAAGGCTGAGCGCCAAAGAATTGATGCTTTTGAACTGTGGTGTTGGAGAAGACTCTTGAGAGTCCCCTGGACTGCAAGGAGATCCAACCTGTCCATTCTGAAGGAGATCAGCCCTGGGATTTCTTTGGAAAGAATGATGCTGAAGCTGAAACTCCAGTAATTTGGCCACCTCATGCGAAGAGTTGACTCATTGGAGAAGACTCTGATGCTGGGAGGGATTGGGGACAGGAGGAGAAGGGGATAACAGAGGATGAGATGGCTGGATGGCATCACTGACTCGATGGACGTGAATCTGGGTGAACTCCGGGGGTTGGTGATGGACAGGGAGGCCTGGCATGCTGCGATTCATGGGGTCGCAAAGAGTCGGATCTACTGAGCGACTGATTTGATCTGAAGATCCAAAGTACTTTAATTCTTATTTTATTGATTAAAAATGAAAATATCAATAAAACACAGCCATGACATGAGGCCTTGACACTTTTATGGGCACAGAGCTGCGATTCTCGATTTGATTTTGGCTAGATTTCTTTGGTGGGCAGATAGAATGTGTGATACTCAGAGGACAGAATACAGTGAAAAAAGTGAAACACAGCCAAATGGGCTGCAATCTTGTCTTTGTCATGTTGGGGACTGGGTAAGTTTTTTAACCTCTCTGTGCCTTTGTTTTCTCCTCTGTGAAATGGGAAAAACAGCTCTGCATATGTCATAAGCCTGTTTTAAGGATGAAAGAAGATGGTACATGTAAAATACTGTGCAATTCCTTCACGCAGCAAATGCTCATCACATGTTCATGATTCATCTTCTTTTTGTTAATATATTGCTTGTCAGCATAGGGTCAGAACAGGCTCACACTCTCCATGGGAGTCTAAATGGTAAGCTGTCAGGGGCTGCATTTCTGATGCTGATTCGGTAATATATCATTTCTGTCCCTCCTATTTCCATGCTCTTTCTTCTCTTTTTATTAATGGCTATAAAAAGCACACAATAGCTATAACAATTAGGTATTAGAAATGTATGAAATATGACTGACATCTCTTATAGAGGGTTCTCTAATTTACTCTGAACACTTAAAACCTGGGTGGCTAGGAACCAAGACAAACTGCTAGTGTAAAACAAATCGTGCTTTCTCATTCATAATACGGAGAAACTGTACTTTCATTTTGTAGACAATAAAGCATAGTGAGTCCATGCGTTTATGCTTCTGCCTAAGTAAACTCCATAATCCTATTCAGATGAGATGAAACCCGGGACAATGGCAAGTGGCCTACGCCCAGAGCAGCCTAAGCCTGGGGTGAGGAGACTACTGCATCCTGGTCTCTTTTAACAGGTCCCTAAAGAATTTCTTTGGAGGGAATGATGCTAAAGCTGAAACTCCAGTATTTTGGCCACCTCATGCGAAGAGTTGACTCATTGGAGAAGACTCTGATGCTGGGAGGGATTGAGGGCAGGAGGAGAAGGGGACGACAGAGGATGAGATGGCTGGATGGCATCACTGACTTGATGGGTGTGAGTCTGGGTGACCTCCGGGAGCTGGTGATGGACAGGGAGGCCTGGCGTGCTGCGGTTCATGGGGTCACAAAGAGTAGGACACGACTTAGCGACTGATCTGATCTGAAAGAAATCTGAGAGAAGGAGGCACCCCTTGTTTTGGAGCACAGGAGGGCTGGTCAAAGATACTCTGGAGGGCAGTTATGTGACTCTCTGAATTGGAGTTCTGAGCCAGGGGTGAAGGACAGAGATGCTGGGCTGGGCCTCCTGCTAGAAGGTGTGGAACCATGTGTAAATCTAGAGTCTTTAATATAGGATTATCAGTTTGAAGCTTTTCCATGTTGTAATTTTCTTTGACTTATTCTCAAACTTTCTTCATATCTCAAAACACTACAGTTAAGTTTTACTTTAGATAAGTACAAGTAGAAACCATGACTTTTCTACGAAAATCTGGAGGAGTAGATCCTGATAGACCAAAAGGCCCTGAGTCCTGGTTGAGATAAAGAATAACAGCCAAGATAGATTTGAAGAACAGGTATGCCTTCCTTAGCATCTCAGAAAACTTTAGAGGCCACAGCAATCATGGATAATGGAGGCTTGGCTCATGTCTCATGGAGATTAAAGGAAACATGACACCTGAAGGCCAGAGAGCTTGGGGACATGACCTTACATGGTTTCCATATCTTAGTTCACAATATGCAATGGTAAACAGGCATGGATTCAAATCTAACCAAAACTATGTTCATTTAATTAAGTGTGCCCATTCCTTTTACCTAAATTAAATGATTAGGAGAAAAAAGTACAAAGAAAACAAATGAATAAAAAAGAAATTAAAATAAAATAAGCATGTTCTTCATGCATTCATCTGTTAAGAGAATATTTGAGTTGTTTCCAAGTCCTGGCTATTGTAAACAGTGCTGCAAAAAGAACACTGCATGCATGTATCTTTTTGAATTATGGTTTTCTCAGGGCATATGACCAGGAGTGGGATTGCTGGGTCATATGGTAGTTCTTTTTAGCTTTTTTAAGGAACTTGCATACTGTTCATCATGGCAGTGAGTCAATTTACATTCCTACCAACAGTACAAGAGGGTTCCCCTTCCTCCAAACCCTCACCAGCATTTACTGTTAGTAAATTTTTTTGATGATAGCCATTCTGACCAATGTGATGTATTATCTCATTGTAGTTTAATAGCTAGTGGGAACCTGCTGTATAGAACAAGGAGCTCAGATCAGTGTTCTCTGATAAACTAGAGGGGTAGGATGGAGGGACAGTGGGAGAAAGATTCACTTCATTGTACAGCAGAAACTAACACAATATAGTAAAGCAACTATACCCCAATAAATAAAGTAGCTAATATTTGGAAAGTGGTTACAAAGCAAAGTAAAAAGTCAAATAGTTTAGGAGTACTCTGAGGTCAGTCTATGTCAGTCTCAACTACCTATACATCCCAAAATGTATTTAAGGAATTCTGAACAGTGTTAAATGAAACATGTTTCTTCATAATTCCTCAAATAATTTGAGACTTAAATTATTAAAACAAACTGACCAAAGCATGGTTTTGGTATTTGTTCTCCCTTCCTTCTTCTCCCCTTTCTCTTTTCCTTCCTCTGCTGCCTTCTGTCTTTCATTTTCTCTTTTGGAAAAGAATAACAAAAGACAAATTAAAAGTCAGGGTTATTCAAATATGATACTTAGGAAATCTATCTGAGCAAATTACTCAGAAGAGCAGCTGGGGATTCTGAAAGAGATGACAGGATTCGATGAACACATTTCAATATGGCTTTATTTTTTATGATATAATCTCAGTCTTAATTTCCAGTGTGGCTGTCAAAATGCATTAGAGCTCTTATCTCCATTAATGAGATTTTGATTCTGTGAACTTACTTAACTGAGCTATTTAGAGATTTCATTTAAGGAACCCATTCTGAGAGACTTGTAAAAACAACTGGCTTAAAGGATTAGCCTTTAAAAAAAAAACAAAAACCTTTTCCTTTTAAAAGTAATCAAAGCCATTTTTTCATCATTGGGGTAATTGTTGAGTATATACCATTTTATCCTGTTTAGATTATTTGACCTTTTTTCTTGTCAGCTTTTATAGTTCTTCATTCCTGCTAACATTTCTTCACAGTAAGCAATCTTGGTGCATAGTAAATGCTAATTGGCCCTTTAAAAGGTTCCCAAGATAAATATCTTAATGCCTCAATTTAAATTTTCTGGGCACAAAGCAAAGATGAAAGAAGTCACTTTGCTTTGTGTCCTTCATCCAGATTCATGGCCTCCCTCAGCTTTCTTCCTCTAAGAAAAGTTTGACTTGCTCCTTGCTTTTTTTCACCTGCCTTTCCTGGTCTCACCTTGACTTTTTATTTTTCCATGACAACAGGAAGTGCTCTAGATTAACAAGATGGTCACTGATTCTGTTTGGATTTTTTATTAATACACAAGAGCTAAAAAATAAAAAAAGACTCAGAAATTACCAAAAGAAGCACTAAAATGAACTGCTAAAATACCATCTGCCCAGTGCAAGTGGCAATTAACTGAGGGCAATGAGTGAGGAAGGTGCTTTCTTTGGTTTTTATTGCCTAAATTACACCACGTACAGAATGATCTAAGCAGGCCAATAAGTTGAACTCAATAAGATGACTTTATCAATTCTATTCACTTTAGTGATCAAATTGTATTCCCTTTCAGAATAAATTTTCCTATGTGTTCTCTTCTCATTAACTTACCTACATTGTTAATAGCTTAAATTCTAAACTGCATTTAGTAGAAACTATCTTACTCCTTATACATTCTTCTTAACAAATATTATGCATCTATTACGTAGTAGGTTTTCTCCACACACTAGAAATTTATTATTTGGGTTAATTCCCTAGACCATCTCTGTGAGATCGATTTTTTCATACCTCTTTTCTAATAGAAGAACCTGGACCCACAGAATTCAAATAACTTGGCCAAGGAACATCTTTGATAATTTGTAGCTTCAAGATTTAAATCCATGCTGGTCTGGCTTCAAAATGTAACATTTCTCCTGGGCAACATAGAACTACACAAGAACCCACAGTTCTTTGAAGTTATGTGTAGCACAAATATTTGTTTTCTCCCTGGCAGAAATACCTTCATAAAATTGTCTTAGTTTTAGTCCTCTACCTTTATGCTTTTCTGATCTTGTGCAAAAAGTAATGTCAATCTGCATTTTTATCATATCATGTATGCATTTTACATAAAATTAATATATTACTCACGATGATATTCAGTGTCCTTATATATCAGTTTGAGTAAAGAATCCTTCTATGATTCCTTCTTTTAATCATATGAAAAGTAATTAATTTACTACACAGCTGAATGTGTATTTTCTATTAGTAGAGGGGAAAATATGCAGACCAATATGTTTCCATAATTGCTTTAGCTTCTAGAAAAGCAAGTTTTCCCCAGGTGTTTTAGTCTACTCAGTTAGGGGCCTCAAACTATATTCGGCATCTACATATTTCAGTGTGTTCACTGCTGGTTATGTCCTCCAAGGTCTTCTTTCTCATGAACTAACTGGAGCCAGCATGTGCGGTCAAGGAAGTGCAGGGAGACAAGTAACCCCCGTGGTTTTTCAGTAGAGAATCTTCTGCCAAATGGTGAACTTTTATGCATTGTAGGAACAAATATAACCAAATATAGGAAGTCAGAATTCACCCATCAGAGTTAGCTACCAAGCTGTCAGGCAAACAGGTGAGAGGTAAAATCAGAGAATACAGATCGAAGCTAAAATTAGAGATGTATAGACTGATAAGTCAATAAATAGATACCTGCATGTGTGCTCAGTTGTGTCCAGTTTTCCTGATACACACATACATACACAGATGGATAGATACATAGATAGTTACACATACATACATACATACAAACATACATATGTTTTGAGTTGACAGAAAAGTTCATTTGGTTTTCCCATATGATGTTACAGAAAAACCTGAATGAAATTTTGGCCAACCCAATACATAGATGGTTGCATGGCATCACCAATTCGATGGACATGAGTTTGAGCAAGCTCCAAGAATTGGTGATGGACAGGGAAGCCTGGTGTGCTGCAGTCCATAGGGTTGCAGAGTTAGACATGACTGAGCAACTGAACTGACTGATACATAGATACACAGATAGATAGATTGATAAATATATAAATATGAGCATACATACATACATGGATAGATGGATACATGCATATATAGATACACTCACATATATGGATACACTCACATATAGATAGATGGTTAGATACATACATACACACACACAGAGACATACAACCATAGATAAATAGGTGGATAGATGGATGGAGAGACGGAGGGAAGGAAGAAGGGGAAGGGAGAGAGAGAGAGAGAAAGAGATAGGGAGAGAGAAGATAAACAAAGGCAGACAAGGATTTAGAAGCTGACTTGGTCAGCAAATGGATTATCCACAGCAAAGGAAAGAAACTAACACGCGGTAGTCAACAGAAAGACTGAACAACATTCACCTTCCTTTGCTATGTTTAACTATGTTTTTGAGGCACTTATATCTCTGGAGGAAAGCCCTTTGCTTCTATAACCAACCAATGTTTTGTTGAGGTTGTCATTTTGATATTTTCTTGTAAACAAGGATATGTGCATGCTTCTTTGTATCTGTCTGCTTATTTATTCTCTAGGAAACATAGGAATGCCTTGTTTTTTGCTCCAAAGCAACTGATCCCAGAAGCTCCATTATGTGAATAATTAATTTGTTTGTTAATTATCTGTGTTCCTTTTGCCTATCAAAAGCAAAACTTGTCCTGGTATGAAAAACATGGAAACAAAAACGTATTTTAGAAGGCAAGAGACATAACCTATGGGCTAATGAACCACACCAGGAACTATGTGAAAAGGGTCAAATGAGTTAAAAAGATGCTAGGAGTTGTGTTCTTATTACTGGTAAGAAATCAACATTCTTTACAAAAAATAAAGAAACTTGCAGAATTTTATTTCTGAGTGGGATCTGGAAAGGACTGTGAAATATATTACTATTTCCAGCAGACAGTTGTTTCTCCCAAATGGTAACAACTTATTTTTTTAAGCAAAGCATTTTATTAGCTTTGCAAACTTTTTGCTTGCATTTCTTATCTATGCCTAACCATTGCAGCAGAAAAAGTGATTTTCTTCATTGACTCATTTTGTTTTTAGCTCTGCTTCCTTTCATTTGGCCATACTAAGTGTTGAGCTTGCCTCTACTGAACTGAGATTTTGAAAAAGGGGTCTATATGGGCTCTTTTTTCATCTTTTAGGTCCCTTCAGTATAGTTCAGTCTCTTTTTTTTGTGAATGAATGTACCTTGAGCCCATCTGTGTGCTGGGTATTCTGTGAGGCATTGCAGATAATGATAAGCACAAAAATGAGCCCAGGGTAGCAGCTTGAAGTCAGCCAATGGATCTAACAATTATATGAGTAAATTCACAGTTATGAAGAGTAAGAAATGGGGTGTGTTGGGTTGGCCAAAAAGTTCATTGAAGTTTTTTTGTAAGCTATAACAGAAAAACCCTAACACACTTACTGTCCAACCCAATATTTGCGCTCTGCCGGATGGCATCCCTTCCCAGGGAACTGAGGCTTGAGCTGACACTGGCTTCCCAAACTTCAAAAGCCAAGGCTTTTTGCTAAACATAGGGAGGACATAACCCCTCTGAGGTGTAACAGGTTGCTTTCACAGGTCGCTGCAGAAACCTACACTTTACACGCTGAAGTTGTCCCCACAGGGCTGTTTGCTATTCCCAGGGTTCTGGTTGCTACTGTTTTGGCTACTATGGAACAGGATTCATTTGCAGCCACAGGTCTTCTAGTCCCAGACCTCCCAGCACAACCCGAGGGTACCCTGACTCAAGCCCAGCCCTGGAGCCATGTTTTCTTAGTGTCAGGGGAGTGTGTAATTTCCTTGGTTCTGTCTCATCACAACAAAAATTTGAAGCGACGGACATTAAAGCCCTTGGCGTGTCACAGCTCTGGGACAGTGTTACAGCTCAGTTTTATTTAGAAAATAAAAGAAAATACATCCCTGAGGCATGAGCGCATGCTGACCCAAAAGACATGAAGAGACGAGAGAGAGAGAGAGAGAAAGAGAGAAAAAGATAGAGAGAGTGTGCACACACGCACACGGGAGAGAGAGAGACAGCGTGTATCGGAGAGAGAAAGAGAGCATGTACGTGCAAGAGAGAAAGCCCCAGCACTTTGGCTCCTCTTTTTATATGTGTTTTTTTTTTTTTTTCCTTTCCCTGGGCCTGCCCTATGTAAATTGGGCTAGCCAGGAGTGTTTGTTCTACCTGAGGTCCTAACTCCAGTCCTCGGTCCTTCCTTTGTTCTGTTTTCACAGGCTTTTCCCTTCCTTGTCTTTTAGCCACCGCCACTCTAGACTCCTTTTTCTTGTTCTAACTGCCTAACATTAGGATGCAATCTATGTTCATTCAATGCTCAACTGAAAATGTGAGGTGTTGAGCCTTGAAGGGGGCTAACTGATCAATGATGGAGAGAGTTTATGGGATCGATGTGCCCCCTTAGTCCTCTGAGCACAGTTAGAATAGGCAGTAGCTTCCTGAGGCCCCCATGAAGACTTTTAAGAGACCTGACCAGTTTGATAGCCCTTCCTTTACAGGTTTTCCCCTGCTCCCCACCTTCTTTCCCTTTCCTTCAGTCTTGCTTCTCTGGAAGTGCATTCCTCTAAACAGCTTTGGCCTCAGCCTTTGTTTTCTAGGAAAGACTGGCTAAGACTGATGGGGCAGGGATGGGGATGGGGGCACAGTGAGGTGCTGTGGACTGAAATCAAGATTGTCCTCTGCTCTGCTTATTTTGATGTCAAAGTAGAAACTTGGATTTTTTTAAAAATTTTCTTCATTAGAAATAGTGAATTCTAAGAAAGTTAACAGTTTGACAGAGGAACCCACACAGACAATGCCTGGCTCTGCTGTCCCCAGTGGGAAAATGATATTCCTACTGCACTCATCAAGCCACAGCTGGAGTGTGTGTGGTGGATGGGGGAGGAGGGGGGGATGCGGTCAGGGGGAATGGTACATCTGAGAAGAACATCTACAGAACATGTTCAGAGAGCAAACATGACTGGGAAGACATTTGGCAATGACCACTTGAGGAACACTGAAGCCACTGAGGCATGTTATATTGAGAGAAACATACAAAGTGTGGGGAGGAGGAGGATTGAAATTACCACCAGAAAAGATTAAAATTACCACCAGATAATTATTTGATTTAAAATAATTAAATAAAAGATAATTTATTATTATCTTAATAAATAATTAAATAAAAGATAATTATGTATTAAATAATTAAATAAAAGACTTCCCTGGTGGTCCAGTGGTTAAGAATCTGCCTTGAAATGCAGGGGACATCAGATCTATTCCTGGTGCAGGAAGATGCCATGTTTCATGGGGCAATTAAACTTATGCACTGAATCTACTGAGTCCACTTGCCACAGCTACTGAAGTCCACACACCCTAGAGGCTGTGCTTGGCAACAAGAGAAACCACTGCAATGAAAAGCCCATATACCAACACTAGAGAGTAGCACCTACTCACAGCAACTAGAGAAAGCCCACACACAGCAAAAAAGGCCCAGCACAGTCAACAATAATAGATAAATAAATAAAATAGGTAACCAACAAAGACCAATTGTATAGCACAAGGAACTCGTTCAATATTCTATAAATAACCTAAATGGGAAAATAATTTGAAAAAAAGATATATGTATAACTGAATCACTTTGCTGTACACCTGAAACTAACACAACATTGTTAATCAACTACTCTCCAATTTAATTTTTTTTTTTTTTAAGGAGAAAGGTGTACACTTTTAAACTGCAGAAGAACAAATTGGAAGATGTTATCAGGAGTAATGCTGTTGAAGAATTTAAGAGACTGCTTTAAATGGAGTGGCAACATCATCACCCCTGTTAAGTTGTCAAGTTTCTACAGGGTGTTAGTGGAGGAGATTCCTAAAGAGGGTGAAAACTGGGTTTGACCATTCCCAAGGTCACTTACAATGTGAAGAATCTGATTCTGGGCCTCAAATCAAGTTAGTGCTTCACATACTGGGAACCTGTACTTCAAGGCTCTTGGGGTCATAGATTCCATCCCTTACTGGCCAGTGACCTCCACACAATAGAAAAGAAATGTAAACAACAGTAGTCTGCAGCCTTAGGTAATTCTGAGCAGTTATCACACAAATGCAGGCATTGGTTCCAGCAGAATCGGTGAGAAAGGATAGCCTATCACCATCCATCACTACTGTTAGGGGAAGCACACTGACTGAAACCACCCACCCTGGCCAGGCACCATAGTAACCATTTGCTGCTGCTAAGTCGCTCAGTTGTGTCCAACTCCTAGCGACCCCATGGACTGCAGCCCACCAGGCCGCTCTGTCCATGGGATTTTCCAGGCAAGAGTACTGGAGTGGGTTGCCATTGCCTTCTCCAACCATTTGCATAAGTTGTTTTACGACAGGAGGTCCTGGTAAGGAAAAGGAACTAATAAGCCTCCACCAACCAGAAGAGTTCAGGAAAGGTCAAAAGGGAACACCACATGTCCTACCACCTCCCAGAATCCTTCTCTCTGGCATCCATCTTGGCTGAACAAGGCCTGCACCACCAGGAAGGACTCTGAGTCAGAATGATTGGCTAAAGACAACCTGGAAACTAATCCCATCACCATAAAACCCGAGACTGCAAGCCACATGACAGAGCTGTTCTCCTGTGTTCCCTTACCTTACTGCTCTCCACCTGGATGCCCTTTGCCAATAAAATCTTTTGGTTTGCCAGCACATGTGTCTCCTAGGACAATTCATTTCTGAGTGTTAGACAAGAGCCCAGTTTGGGGCCCTGAAAGGGGTCCCTCTTCCTGCAACACTACTACAGAAAATATGACTCAGCCTCAATATCTACTGACCGCATCTCTTGATACATTGACCACAGGCAGCTGACTTATTCACTCACTCACTCAGTCTTTCATTCAGCACAAGCTGGTCACTATGGAGATATGGATGGAGACTACTTAACACTGTTGCTGAGCAAAATAAAGAAATGACAAGGTGACTCCTGGCGGTCCAGTGGTTAGTACTCAGCACTTTCACTGCCAAGAGCCTGGGTTCGATTCCTGGTCAGGGTGCTAACATCCCACAAACCAATCATTTGGCTAAAAAAAGAGGGAGGAGGAAAGATTGGCAAGTCCTGTGCCTGTGTCTGGGGAGAGGGTTCTTGGAGGATGAAACTGTATCTAAGTCCCTTTTGCTTTAGTCTCTCAGGTCTCCACTGAATCTCAAAAGTATGACTCAGGAATTAATGATTAGGAATATGAAGATGTAGAAACAAAGAATAGTTGTTGGATCAGGAAACTGGTAACAATTTAGACTATAAAACATCACATAGCAGTCATCAAACTCACTGTTCCCTAGGAGATATAGATAAAGGGCTGACACACATTCCTTAATTATTTTTACAAGGAGCTGATCCTTATCATATGAAAACTGCTGACCACAAGTACATAGACCCTAGACTGGCTGAAATCAGAAGGTTGATGATGCTTGAAACTTCACCTTGATGAATCTGAGAATTGTCCACGAGCTGGTCTCACACCCTGCAGTCCCCTCCCTCACACTGCCTTGAAAACCCCTTCCCTGAATACCATTAGGGAGTCTTGTTCTTTTGGGCATGAGCTGCCCTTCTTCATTCTCCTTGTTCAGCCCTGCAATGAACGCTGTACTTTCCATCACCACAACCTAGGGTCAGTAGATTTGCTTTATGGCATGCAGGTGAGTGGAGCAAGTTTTGCTCAGTAAAAAGGACACATCACTTCTTGGAAGAGGAAGACTTTACTTCCTGGGTATACTGGAGGGATACTTATGGTTGTTCTTGCTCAAGAAGAAAGCACAGAATTGCTTAAAGCAACTTTTAGGATGCTCAGGTGGGCCTGGAAGGGTATCTTCATTCTGCCACTTACTACTCAAGCATCTGTAAAAGCAGATTCATTTATCAAAAAAAAAGAAAAGAAATTTTGAGTGTTTTTCACATGGCAAGCATTGTGAAAAGTATTGAAAAATCGAGTTATGAAAAGAAATAAAGGAAGACTCAGATTCTGTCCCCACAGAGGATACAGTCTTACAGGTGAGGTAGTCATTCATTGCACACTAATTTCCTTAAATACTTATACAGCACAGCTGTGATGGATGAGCAGCATGGGGGCCTAGTTTGGCCATGTTTCCAGTGATAATAAACACATAGCTTTCAGGACTGATATAGGTGTAGCGTTAAATGATGCATGCAAAGTGTTTAGTGTTGTGGCTGGCAAAACGCATGATGGAATCATTCACTCTTCACATAATGTCAATACTGTTGATACTTATTCTTCTCCATCAATGCCTCTGTGAAGAAAACAAATACAGCAAGCATCCACATCTACCAACAGATCTTTTTTTTCCCCCTGATTTTTAAGTTGGACTTTTCCTCCACATGTATAAAACTAACCTGTATCTTCAATTCACGTTCAAATAAAATGTCTTTTACATCAAAGCATGAGGTATGGTGGGGACCTCTGGCTCAATGGATTCCTGCCATTTGTTAAGTGACTTCTAATCGTTTGCTAAGGACCAGCTGCTTCTGTGGCAATTCGCGAGCTGTGAGGCACGTGGCACCTATTTGAGTCCATATGGCATCCCTCTCTTTTTCTGGATTCTTCAGGCTGCCTACAAGCTTACCTGTCAGATGGCAGAAACAGGCAAAGTGGAATGAACAGAAAAACATGGTGGGGGTGACTTTGCCCCTGAGAGCATCCTGTTCCTTTCCCCTTGCAGCTTATAAAACTGAGGAAATAAAATCACAGAGGAAGAACCAAGCAAACCCACAGTTTATTTAACATGCCTATGTGTTTTCCCACTTAATCACAGGAAGGATATATGTTTTGAGTTTAGATGAACTTGGATTGAAACTTACTTCTCTTTTCCAAGTCTCAGTTTCCTCACCTTTAAAATGAAGGCAGTGTGTCTTTCCCAACTGGTGATTAAGATGCAACATATAAAGCTCCATTTGCATAATAACTACTCAATAAATGTCATCTCCCTTCCCTTGTGCTGAAAGTTTACCTCTTCTCTCCTCTCTCTGGCATCAAACATTAAAGACAAACTCTCCAAAAGAACTCAAAAAGAATCTTTGAATTTCCCCACTATAGCAACCCATAAATACATAGTTCCATATAAGAAAGAGAAGATAAGACCAAGTGCTAAGTTTTACACATGAGCAAAATTTTAGACAATGAGACTATGTAAATTCCATACAGCCAAACATTCTTCTCAGGCACACTCGGAATATCTATAAAGATCTACTCTGGGACTTCCCTGGTGGTCCAGTAATTAAGACTTCACCTTCCAATGCAGGGGATGCTGGTTTGATCCCTGGTCAGGGAGCTGAGATCCCACATGCCTTGTGGTCCAAAAAAACAAAACATAAAGCAGAAGCAATGTTGTAAGAAATTCAATAAAGACTTTAAAATTGGTCTAATTCAAAAAAAAATCTTTTAAAAAAAGAGATCTACCCTATATGATGTCACTAAAGAGATCTCCATAAATTCCAAAGAATTAATCACATATAGACACATGCTCTTGAAACACAAATAAATACAATGATATGTAAAACAAAATAATAAAATTTAAAAAGAAGTCTGGAAACTCAGTAATGTATAAAAAATAAATCGTGGATTAAAGGGGCAATAATAAGAGAAATTGTCTGACACTGAGAGTTGAATGACAAGAAACAGACACCATATCCAAGCTAAAACATAATCCAAGAGGGAAGTTTGTAGTTTTTCTGCACTGGTTAGGAAGTATGAGAAAATGGAAATGTGAGAGCATGAAAGTAACTGAGCTAAGTCACACCAAATAATATGAATCTATCATATTCTGTAGCACCTTATTATTACTGGAGAGAAATAAGCATATTTACGTGAAATGATTAGAGAATAAGATACACATTGATTAAAACTCGTGAGTTATCATTCATTGAGTTTGAACAGGGTGGAGAATGTGTCCATAAATCACTTGGTGTGAATGTCTTGACTTTCTTTACAGTACAGCAATATTTACAAATAAGGAAACAGAGGTTCCTCAGGGATTTTAAACACAGTAACAGTTAGCAAATGGTGGGGTTTACATGAAGCTCACGTTTTGTTCTGATGTGTTTTTTCCAGTCCACCACATCACATGACCTCCCTCTTGACTGCAGGACCCAGACTAAAAAGCTGTCAAAACAGTGCTGCTGGCAGATAGGGCACAGGATCAGTCATTGCTGAGGTGATGAGGGAAGGTTTTTGGTGGTGCAGAGAGGCTGAAATGGGCCTCAAAAGACTGCTTGAAGCTGAAGAGTTCAGAAGAAGAACATTGCAAACAAATGGTATAGTTGTGCCTGTAAACTTTCAAATCTGATATTTGTTTCAGGCTGGGGATGGGATTGTAAATCAGGTCATATGAATGCAGACAGGAAGCTCCAGGGAAGGCTGGAGCTATGCAAACTGTTACGATTACTCCACAGAGAATGATCACCAAGTGTTAAACTCCTTGAAAGGAAGGTGACATGGAAACACACACAGGGTGACTGTGATCCTTGGGCATATGGAACTAAATAAGGCTGAGATGCCTGGAACTTCAGTGAAGGTGTATGTGCATAAGGTATCAAAGCAAAGGGAACAACTTAAAGCTGCTGTCATTTGAGTATATTTGAAAACTTGGCATTTCAAAATACACACTTAATTTTATTTCAAGAAAATGCCAGAATCTCAAGAATGTTAAGAACGCTTTAAAAGGAAAGAAAAATGACAGCCTTTCCTGTGTTAAATATCTTGTTTCGCTTTAAAAAAAAATGCAGGCATTTAATATTCAAACTTCAGCTGTAGGAATTAAGCCAGAAGCAATCCTTACTGTATAGTTTGACTTAGGGTTTGTGAATAAGAAAAAATGGCAGGAAAGTATTTTAAGTGCTTAGTTTTCACACTTTGGAATGTTCTTTCAAATGTAAATCTACATTTACATATAAATATATATATCCTCCAAATAATCTCTATTACGTCTCATTATCCTCATTTTACAGATTAAATCAGAGGGTACATATAAGCTGTCTGATCTCTAAGGGCTCTTATGCAAAAGTGCTCTATCAATATTATTTCAGTGGTATTGATGGTGAACCTAGGTTAAAGGATTTAAGCTGACGATGAAGTAGGACAAGCGAATAAATTGAAACTCAAACCTGTCATTTAGATTTGTAAAACCACCCAGTTCTGCTTCCCTAGGTAGATTCACTCTCCCACTCTCCAAAAAGATAATTTTAAGCAATATTTTATCTCCTCAAATCTCCAATACTCCCCTCTCACTCCCACATTTAGCTGATAACTTCATACTTTTTAGAACACGACAGAAACAGTCTAGAGCATCTACACATCCCCAAGGCCACTCTCCTGCCTGAATCTGCACAAGTTCTACCAGCCTCCAGTGCAGCAACAGAGACAAGAGTCCAAGCCAGCACATAGCCAACCGAAGCCCTTCTATTGTTTATCTCAGCCATCCTTCCTTTGGTCAGTTACGCCTTTTATTTTGTTTTCTCCTTCTCCTGCATCATTTACTTGGGCATGCAAACATAATAACCCTCATCTCATTGCCGGAGTTGTTCCAAGTCTTGGCTCCAAACCTTTCAACATCCACCCTTAGCCAGAATGTCTGTGAAATGAAAATATCTCCTGCCATATTAATAAATAAGAAATGTCACAGCCATCAGTGATTTCTGGCCTCCAAATATGAATGAGAGCTCCCAAAACTGCGATCCAGCAGATGCTGCCACACTCCACTGTAATTGCTGAGGAACTGGGGGAATGCAAGAAGCAAGGGAACAAAGAAACAGGTTTGACTCCAGATAGCTGAGATTCCTATGAAAGGAATGAATTCAATGAGCCCAGAGGCTTGCTTCTTCCCAGACACAGAATGCTAAATTCCTGAACTTGATACCTGATCTTTGAAGTTCAGACTGCCTGCTTCCTTGTTGCAAATTTGTATGTAGTCTGACTTACCTTCCTACCTCCTTAAGTTTTCTCAGAGCTACTGAGATGCTGTCTGTCTCCCAGGCTCAGAGTCCTAAGCATTTCCACCAAGTAAAATAACTCTCTAGTTTCAGGTTGTGACTATATTTTTTAAACGATATGTCCTTGTTGCCAACTCCCCAAACTTGATTAGGAGTGAACCTAAAAGGCTTAGAGAGGGACTTCTCTGGTGGTCCGGTGGCTAAAACTCTGTGCTCCCGATACAGGGGCCTGGCTTCCATTCCTAGCCAGGGAACTAGATCCCACATGCTGCAACTAAGAACTGGTGCAAACAAATAAATGACTATTAAAAAAAAAAAAAAAAGTTGAAACATAAGAAAGGAAGCTACACATACACACAAATGGGGGGGTGGGGGGAAAGCAAATGGAAACAGCTGGGACCAGGACAGCAACAAATCTGACTTCTAACAGACCGTGAGCCTCATTATGCATTGATTTTACTACATTAGCATCTTAAATGATATACCTCCCAGCAGACATGGCCAGACATTAAGGATCAAAAAAGGATAAAAAAGAAGGTTAAAGTGTTAGTCACCCAGTCCTGTCCGGACTCTTTGAGGCTCCTCTGTCCATGGAATTCTCCAGGCAACAATACTGGAGTGGGTTGCCATTCTCTTCTCTGGGGGATCTTCCTGACACAGGAATTAAACTCAGGTCTCCTGCATTGCAGGCAGATTGTTTACCCTCTGAAGCACTGGGAAGCACCCCAGAGAGGGTGGTGTTCCCTCTAAAAAGCCCTGCCTTTTGCTGTAGACTAATGCATATGCCTTCCATCAGTAGCCTCATTCATTCTTCTTTTTGTTTTACTCTATAAAAATAAATCCCTCACCCCACGTGGGGGAGAAGTCAATCTGTAAACTTTTTCTCACTTCTCCATTCTTTCGCCTCTAAATAAACCTTGTGCTGTGTTGATCTCAGCTTTGTTTTCCTTATTTGCATGAGTGCATGTTTGTCACCCAGTCGTGTCTGACTCTGTGTGACCCTTTGGACTATAGCGCACCAGGCTCATCTGTCCCTGGGATTCTCCAGGCAAAGAATACTGGAGAGAGTTGCCATTTCCTTCTCCAGTATTCACCTACTTGAACACAAACAGAAAGAGACCCTCCTCGGGCGAGGCACAGAGCTAGGGTCTGAGCAGGGTCCATAGAACTTAATCCAGTAACAAAATTACAAAACTACAAAGCAAACAATAAAACTGGATTCCATTTCCCGTTGTTGCTACTGTCCTGTGTCTAGGTTTCTCTGTAGCTTCCTTGGTATCACCCTCTCCTTGTTTTCCAGCCCTTCACTTTCTTTATCATTTGCTCCCTGGTTCTGCCATTCCTGTTTCTAATTGTTGGCAGCCCCAGGGCTCCTGGATTCCCTTCTCTCCATCACCTGAGGAAGATCTTTTTTGTAGATGCTCTTACTCAATCCCAGAGATATGCTCACTGATTCCCATCTGCATGTCTAAGGCTTTAGCAAAACTACTTTCAGGTACAGCTCCAACATCTCCTAGGCACGGCTCAAACTTTTTAGAGCTAAAACCAAATCTTCTGCCCATTCCGTCCCAGTTGCTGACAAAGCATCTCTTGCTCAGTACTTCTTCATCTCAGCAGTGACCACCATGTGAAGATCTCCTCAACGTGCTCTGTCATGGTAAGACAAGCTCAGAAGCTTGGGCCTGGGACCTTGGACCTTTGGCTGCAGTGCTTACATGTGGATAAACCTCTTCTTGTGCAACGGATACAGAGAAACTGTAAGGGGCTAAAAATACCTGTACACCTGTGCAGTTGGGACAAATCATGAACGATAAGATACAAAAGGTCAAAACCTAACTGCTGCTTCCGAGGTGCCAGAGCAAAAGCAGGGACAAGGTGCTACCCGTGATCCCTGTACTCAGCACCACCAAAGCGGGGGGACAGACCATGTAAGCCACCCCTCTGGCCGGACCCACTGATCTGCCCTCACCCTCATCTCATTTAAGGGACCAGCTGAATCCTGCCCTCGGGTATCTAGGGAGGGTACCTATTTCTGGTTTTCAGTCCGTCTCTGTGCAGCTTGGGTCACAATAAAGGCTTGCCTGAATTTCTTGTCTGACCTCTTATCAACTTTTGTTGATTCAGGGACTGGGATCAATGCTATTGGGAGCCATCCTACTGCCATCTTTCCCTAACACACCAGAGAGAATTCATCACATTTCCCCATGGGCTCTATCATATAGGACCACTTTAATTATTTAAAGTGGTTGCATTCTCATCTAAATCATAATCATTTCTGTCTTGAGCTGCACCATAGACTTCCTATATGATCTGACTTCTTGCCCGTTTGTTCTGCCTTAAAATTACAGTGCCAAAGTAGCTGTAATTGTCCTAACAGGTCAAACAAAAAATCACATTCCACCTCCATATAAAACATCTAGCCTCAGCCTCTGCCAAGCGGCATGAAATTCAACTCCCCAACTTTTTACTTGGAACTTTTTACATGGAAAAACTGACTGGTTCCAAATTCGCAAAGTAGTACATCAAGGCTGTATAATGCCACCCTGCTTATTTAACTTATATGCAGAGTCATGAGAAACACTGGGCTGCATGAAGCACAAGCTGGAATCAAGATTGCCAGAAGAAATATCAATAACCTCAGATATGCAGATGACACCACCTTATGGCAAAAGCAAAGACAAACCAAAGAGCCTCTTGATGAAAGTGAAAGAGGAGAGTGAAAAATTTGGCTTAAAGCTCAACATTCAGAAAACTAAGATCATGGCATTCGTTCCCATCACTTCATGGCAAATAGATGGGGAAACAGTAGAAACAGTGACAGACTTAATTTTTTTGGGCTCCAAAATCACTGCAGATGGTGATTGCAGCCATGAAATTAAAAGACGCCTGCTCCTTGGAAGAACAGTTATGACCAAACTAGATGGCATATTAAAAAGCAGAGACATTACTTTGCAAACAAAGGTCCATCTAGTCAAAGCTATGGTTTTTTCCATTAGTCATGTATGAATGTGAGAGTTGGACTATAAAGAAAGCTCAGAACCAAAGAACTGATGCTTTTGAACTGTGATGTTGGAGAAGACTCTTGAGAGTCCCTTGGACATCAAGAAGATCCAACCAGTTCATCCTAAAGGAAATCAGTCCTGAATATTCATTGGAAGGATGGAACTATGGAAAATTCTAAAAGGAATGGGAATACCGGATCACCTGACCTGCCTCTTCAGAAACCTGTATGCAGGTCAGGAAGCAACAGTTAGAACTGGGCATAGAAAAACAGACTGGTTCCAAATAGGAAACGGGATACGTCAAGGCTGTATATTGTCACCCTGCTTATTTAATTTATATGCAGAGTACATCATGAGAAACACTGGGCTGGAGGGAGCACAAGCTGGATCAAGATTGCTGGGAGAAATATCAATAACCTCAGATATGCAGATGACACCACTCTTATGGCAGAAAGTGAACTAAAGAGCATCTTGATGAAAGTGAAAGAGGAGAGTGAAAAAGTTGGCTTAAAGCTCAACATTCAGAAAACTAAGATCATGGCATCCGGTCTCATCATTTCATGGCAAAAGGATGGGGACAGTAGAAACAGTGGCTGACTTTAGTTTTCTTGGCTCCTACATCACTGCAGATGCTGATTGCAGCCATGAATTAAGAGACACTTACTCCTTGGAAGGAAAGCTGTGACCTTTCTAGACAGCATATTAAAAAGCAGTTCAGTTCAGTCGCTCAGTCGTGTCCGAGTCTTTGCGACCCCATGAACCGCAGCACGCCAGGCCTCCCTGTCCATCACCAGCTCATGGACTCTACGCAAACCCATGTCCATAGAGTCAGTGATGCCATCCAATCATCTCATCCTCAGTCATGCCCTTCTCCTCCTGCCCCCAATCCCTCCCAGCATCAGGGTCTTTTCCAATGAGTCAGCTCTTCACATCAGGTGGCCAAAGTATTGGAGTATCAGCTTCAACATCAGTCCTATATATGAACACCCAGGACTGATCTCCTTTAGGATGGACTGGCTGGATCGCCTTGTAGTCCAAGGGACTCTCAAGAGTCTTCTCCAACACCATAGTTCAAAAGCATCAATTCTTCAGCACTCAGCTTTCTTCACAGTCCAACTCTCACATCCATACATGACCACTGGAAAAACCATAGCCTTGACTAGATGGACCTTTGTTGGCAAAGTAATGTCTCTGCTTTTTATGCTGTCTGCTGCTAAGTCACTTCAGTCGTGTCTGACTCTGTGTGACCTCATAGATGGCAGCCCGCTAGGCACCTCTGTCCCTGGGCTTCTCCAGGCAAGAATACTGGAGTGGGTTGCCATTTCCTTCTCCAATGCATGAAAGTGAAAAGTGAAAATGAAGTCGCTTAGTCATGTTCAACTTTTAACGACCACATGGACTGCAGCCTACCAGGCTCCTCCATCCATGGGATTTTCCAGGCAAGAGTACTGGAGTGAGTTGCCATTGCCTTCTCCAATATGCTGTCTAGGTTGGTCATAACTTTCCTTCCAAGGAGTAAGTGTTTTAATTTCATGGCTTCAGTCACCATCTGCAGTGATGTAGGAGCCAAGAAAAATAAAGTCAGCCGTTGTTGCCTCTGTTTCCCCATCTATTCGTCATGAAGTGATGGGACCGGATGCCATGATCTTAGTTTTCTGAATGTTGAGTTAAGCCAACTTTTCACTCTCCTCTTTCACTTTCTTCAAGACGATCTTTAGTTCTTCTTCACTTTCTGCCATAAGGGTGGTGTCATCTGCATATATGAGGTTATTGATGTTTCTCCCGGCAATCTTGATTCCAGCTTGTGCTTCCTCCAGCCCAGCATTTCTCATGATGTACTCTTCATAGAAGTTAAATAAGCACAGTGACAATATACAGCCTTGATGTACTCCTTTTCCTATTTGGAACCAGTCTGTTGTTCAATGTCCAGTTCTAACTGTTGTTTCCTGATCTGCATACAGGTTTCTCAAGAGGCAGATCAGGTGGTCTGATATTCCCATCTCTTTCAGAATTTTCCACAGTTTATTGTGATCCACACAGTCAAAGGCTTTGGCATAGTCAATGAAGCAGAAATAGATATTTTTTTGGAACTCTCTTGTTTTTTCATGATCCAGCAGATGTTGGCAATTTGATCTCTGGTTCCTCTGCCTTTTCTAAAACCTGTTGAATATCTGGAAGTTCACAGTTTACATAGTGCTGAAGCCTGGCTTGGAGAATTTTAAGCATTATTTTACTAGCTTGTGAGATGAGTGGAATTGTGCGGTAGTTTCAGCATTCTTTGGCATTGCCTTTCTTTGGGATTGGAATGAAAACTGACATTTTCCAGTCCTGTGGCCACTGATGAGTTTTCCATATTTGCTGGTATATTGAGTGCATCACTTTTTCAGGATTTGAAATAGCTCAACTGGAATTCCAACACCTCCACTAACTTTGTTCATAGTGATGTTTCCTAAGGCTCACTTGACTTCACATTCCAGGATGTCTGGCTCTATGTGAGTGATCACACCATCATGATTATCTGGGTCGTGAAGATCTTTTTTGTACAGTTCTTTAGTGTATTCTTGCCGCCTCTTCTTAATATCTTCTGCTTCTGTTAGGTTCCTACCATTTCTGTCCTTTATTGAGCCCATCTTTGCATGAGAATTTCCCTTGGTATGTCTAATTTTCTTGAAGACATCTCTAGTCTTTCCCATTCTGTTGTTTCCCTCTATTTCTTTGTATTGATCCCTGAGGAAGGCTTTCTATCTCTCCTTGCTATTCTTCAGAATTCTGCATTCAAATGGGTATCTTTCCTTTTCTCCTTTGCTTTTCTCTTCCCTCCTTTTCACAGCTATTTGTAAGGCCTCCTCAGACAGCCATTTTGCTTCTTTGCATTTCTTTTTTTTTTGGGGGGGGGGTGGTCTTGATTCCAGTCTCCTGTACAGTATGATGTACCTTTATCCATAGTTCTCCAAGCACTCTGTCTATCAGATCTAGACCCTTAAATCTATTTCTCACTTCCACTGGAAAGGTCCATCTAGTCAAGATTATTGTTTTTCCAGTGGTCATGTATGGAAGTGAGAGTTGGTCTATAACAAAAGCTGAACACTGAAGAATTGATGCTTTTGAACTGTTGTGTTGGAGAAGACTCCTGAGAGTCCTTTGGACTGCAAGGAGATCAAACCACTTCATCCTAAAGGAGATCAGTCTTGGGTGTCCATGTGTAGGACTGATGTTGAAGCTGAAACTCCAATACTTCGGCCACCTGATGTGAAGAGCTGACTCATTGGAAAAGACTATGATGCTGGGAAAGATTGAGGGCAGGAGGAGAAGAGGACAACAGAGGATGTGATAGTTGGATGGCATCACTGACTCAATGAACATGGGTTTGGGTAGACTCTGGGAGTTGGTGATGGACAGGGAGGCCTGGTGTACTGGGGTTCATGGAGTCTCAAAGATTTGGACATGACTGATCGACTGAAATGAACTGAACTGAACCGATGCTGAAGCTGAATCTTCAATACTTTGGCCACCTGATGTGAAGAACTGACTCATGTGAAAAGACCCTGATGCTGTTAAGATTGAAGTTGGGAGGAGAAGAGGGTGACAAAGGAAGAGATGGTTGGATGGCATCACTGACTCAATGGACATGAGTTTGAGTAAACTTCAGGAGTTGGTGATGGACAGGGATGCCTGGCGTGCTGCAATCCATGGGGTTGCAAAAAGTCAGACACGGCTGAGCAACTGAACTGACTGAAGTTTTTACTAAGTTGAAAATGTTGGGTAGGAATTTAGGCATGAGAAAAAGAGGTGGCCTAGCTATAAATGTTCTTGCCTGGAGAATCCCAGGGACGGGGGAGCCTGGTGGGCTGCCGTCTATGGGGTCACACAGAGTCTGACAGGACTCAAGCGACTTAGCAGCAACAGCTGTAAATGATTCAAGCTGACCTCTAAACAGCACCCCAGACATGTCCCAAGGTGACCCAGGAGAGCTCACAGATATGCTACAAAATAACCACAGAGACTTTTCCAGCTCCAGAGCATGCACCCTAGGTGCACAGTGATACAGACTAACCACAGGGACCTCCTCAGCTCTGGCTCATGTGTCCTTGATGCACAGCTATGTCCCCAAGTGCCCTTAGGCAGCTGGGAGCCTATTAAGGGTTCATAAATATTCTATACATACATACATCTAATTATAACAGACTGGATTATGGGAAAGGTATGTGCAATAGAGCCTGTTGTTTTGTAACTTGCAACTATGGATCAAAATTCTCAGTCCAGGCCCACCTAGATGAATATGTAAAAGTCCTGTCTTGAAAATCCCTGTACCTCATCATTCCAGCCCCAGTGCTTCTCTTGGCTTGGCCCTCCTCTCCTTTGTGGTGTTCTTTCTAGTCTTTCTTCTATAAACTCGTTTTTGCCCTGGGTAAGACCTCAGATTCTTCTTTGTATACCTATCAAGAACTGATGCCACAAGGAAGTGTCCTCTTCATGAGGAAGGGTCCTCCTAGGCTGTCCCTATTTGATAACATAGACCCCAATGTGATTTGAGTTTATTTTCCTCTCTGCCATTCTCTTTGCAATATGCATTTGTCTCTGGCCACCCAGCAAAGTCAGACTGGCATCCATCCCTAAACACACTCAGTTGTATCCACATCCTAATCACCCTTCAGGTTCTATTCCTTCTAGTTATAACTCACTTACCCCAGTTCCAACTTTGTCCCTCTTGGCTTCCTGGTTTTTAACAAAGTATCAGCTCAAGAGCCACCTTCAGAGATTCTAGCCCTTCCTTCCCTAATGGAACATCACTAGTTCCATTTCCTAAATCATTTTCTATCACATTAATCAATATTTTACTTTTCTATCTGATGTGTATCATTATCAAAAATTTTTTTTTTCCTTCTGGTGTATTTGTTTTCTCTTTTCTTTTCATAAGAATGTGAATTTTGCAAAGACTTGGATTCTGTTTTGACTGCTGCTCTATCCCCAGAGTCTATAACAGAACCTTGCACTCAGTCAATTCCCAAAGAGTATTTGTGTTACTGGCTGGCTGTCAGTTCATTCAAAAGAGATAGAAAAAATTATTTGGTATAGACTTTATCACAAATTTGCAAAGAGATGGTATAAAGTCAATGCAAGGGAAGTAGTGAACAGTACAAAATATGTAATTAAGTGTTAAAATATAACACATGTATATCTAATTCTATAAGGAATATGCTTATTTGATGAAGACAGAAATGAACTAACATATAAGAGAGTTATGCTTTCAGAGAAGTATAGCAATTGTCTGTCTCCCTCTCTGCCATAGCATGGGGATATTACGCTCCTCAATAGACACAAAGTGATGTGAAGTGGAAAAAAGTCATATCGGACTCTTTGTGACCCCATGGACTGTAGCTTGCCAGGCCCCTCTGTCCATGGAATTCTCCAGGCCAGAATACTTGAGTGGGTAGCCATTCCCTTCTCCAGGGGACCTTCCCAGCCCAGGGATCAAACTGAGGTCTTCTGCATTGCAGGCAGATTCATTATAATCTGAGCCACCACGAAAGACAAATTCAATACAAATTGGTCAGAGTAATGATAAAGTGTGAGCACTACAAGAACAATAATCTGACTTTGGAACTTAGCTCAGCCATATACCAGTTCTGGAAGTTTTCCTTATTTCTTAGATCCTCAGTTTTCTTATTGATAGGGCCCACATGGGGTCTCATTGATAAGATGGCTCGTTATGTTGACCTCGCAAACAAAGAATAAATCACGGTGATCCTTGAGACTGACCAAATTGCCCAAATGGCACCCTCTTATCTTACTGGTGCCTATCTTCTCAAAGCTATGAGACCACCAGATTCCAGACCTCTGGCTATGTGACCATCCTTTCAGAGAATTTTTCATTGGTAGGGTATAAGAAAGATTCCATCAGAAAGGGAGAATGCTGGTTCTCCTTAAAGGTCAGTCACCATCTCTTTTCCCTCTAATAAATTTCCCTTTCTTGCCTGACTGCCCTGTTCACCCTCTTTTTCTCTGCACTTACCTTATATTCATCCTACAAGATTCTTTTTAAGATTAAATGAGATGGTGTACCAAACAGTTCTTGCTCTATGACTGCTGTCCATAAACTATAGTTGCTGCTGCTGCTGCTAAGTCGCTTCAGTCGTGTCCGACTCTGTGTGACCCCATAGACGGCAGCCCGTCAGGCTCCCCCGTCCCTGGGATTCTCCAGGCAAGAACACTGGAGTGGGTTGCCATTTCCTTCTCCAATGCAAGAAAGTGAAAAGTGAAAGTGAAGTTGCTTAGTCATATCCGACTCTTAGCGACCCTATGGACTGCAGCCCACCAAGCTCCTCCGTCCATGGGATTTTCCAGGCAAGAGTACTGGAGTGGGTTGCCATTGCCTTCTCCATCAACTATAGTTAGCAGTATCTGGAAAAATATCTTTAAATATTAAGATAGATACAAAATCTGCACTAATTCCAATAATAAATTCATAAATACAATAAGGGTCCTGAATATACAAAGCAAATGAATTGTATTTAGAATGACAGGAAACCAATTTCAAGAAAAACAGTAAAAACAAGAACAATACAAAGATGTTAACCCAGGTCTTAATTTATGTATAATCTCAAGGAAAAATTTTGCAAGCAAATATGAGGAACAATGTATTCACATTGTAACACCCTGACCATCTGCTCTCCAAGTATCATTATGTCCTTCCGTTGATACATTCTGTCACCTACAATTTTGCCCAACCTTGGATCCATTTTCAGGATCCACTCTACTTAGGAAGCTGCATTTACTACCTATAGGAACAGAATCCTAGGGTTGGATACAGGACTCTGTCACCAGTGTAGACTTCTCAGGGAAGTCACTATTACTGTGCCATAGATCTCACAAATTAGCAGTAGAATTTTTCCACAGGGCATTGGAGGAAGCAAGCCTCTTTCACAATTTATTCCTATGCAGAGTGAGAGCTTTTCCTGGCATTCTGAGAAGGAATGTTGCTTCCCTCTATCAAGATGTAAACAAAGATTAACAAACATACACAAATGTCAATAATAACTAGGGTCAGTGATACCTCAGCACAAAACACCATCCAACAGTTATAGATGTATAAATGCATACACCCTGTGCCTTAACAGTTCTGCTCCTAGGGGAAAAAACAAACAAACCCTGCAGCTATTCTCACAGGAGTGTACAAGATAAATCCGCAAGGAGTGTACTATTTATGAAACAAGAAAAGATAATGAACATCAACCTTATTTTTAAAAAATATATAAAATAATGGTGAGATCACATAATGTGATTTTAAGTAGCTACTGAAAAAGTCAGGCAAATGTACATGATAGAAATATTTTTTAAATATGCATTCTTTGACATATATGATTATACTTGTGTATATACAGAAATAGCTGGTTAAAAAAGCAAAAATTAATTCTAAAAATAACCACTTCCATTATATCTACACACATTATATATATACATACACACATATGTATATATTTTGTGTGTGTAAATATATTTTATATGGTTTTTTCCATAGAGTGAATTCAGCGGTTCCTAGTCTTTTCTTGTCCTCATGAATTCCTCAGTTTAAAAAAGTAAATGGTTTTTCAATGGATATATATACCTAGACCAGTGCAGTTTTCTCAGAGGCTCTAATAAATATTCTAGATAAATATCAGTCCCCATCTACAAAATCTTGCGAGCATATGGCTTCTGATGGTGCTAAAATGCGTACAAAAAGGAGTAGAAATCCTGAACCTACATTCTCAGGAATTAATATGGACTTCTATCAATAGACTCTCAAAGGCAAAGAGCATGGAACCAAAGGTTGGTTGACAACTGACTCAACCAAGAGCTTCACTTGAATCAAGACAGTCCTTAAGATTGGCACAGCAGTTAAGGATGAGTTTCCCTATCAACTTCATGCACACATTTATTTCCTGGAACTAAAAAAAAAAAAAAAAAAAAAAAGGAGATACTACATTCTCTTTAACCACAGAATTTTCCACTTTTCCCCCCAGTGACTTGCATTATTATTTGTCAGATGCATTATTCATATTTTGCTGGCAGAAATCATTGGTGGCTCCTAACATGATCATCCTCAAAAATCTCTTAGTGTTTAAACTTACTATATCCCTCATTGCAGACTTCATTTTTTGGGGCTCCAAAATCACTGTAGATGGTGATTGCAGCCATGAAATTAAAAGACATTTACTCCTTGGAAGGAAATTTATGACCAACCTAGTAGCATATTCAAAAGCAGAGACATTACTTTGCCGACAAAGGGCCGTCTAGTCAAGGCTATGGTTTTTCCAGTGGTCATGTATGGATGTGAGAGTTGGACTGTGAAGAAAGCTGAGCACCGAAGAATTGATGCTTTTGAACTGTGGTGTTGGAGAAGACTCTTGAGAGTTCCCTGGACTGGAAGGAGATCTAACCAGTCCATTCTGAAGGAGATCAGCCCTGGGATTTCTTTGGAAGGAATGATGCTAAAGCTGAAACATTAATACTTAGGCCACCTCATGTGAAGAGTTGACTCATTGGAAAAGACTCTGATACTGGGAGGGATTGGAGGCAGGAGGAGAAGGGGACGACAGAGGATGAGATAGCTGGATGGCATCACCGACAGGATGGACCTGAGTCTGGGTGAACTCCAGGAGTTGGTGATGGACAGGAAGGCCTGGCGTGCTGCGATTCAAGTGGTTGCTAAGAGTTGGACACGACTGAGAGACTGAACTGAACTGATAGCCCTCATTCTTTTTCTCAAGGCAAGAGTTTCTTGTATAATCACCTTTAAATCCATGGAAAGATAACTTTTTTAAGAATAAATCCTTCTACTAGAGCAAATAGCTATTTCTAGTGAAAAAGGGGATTCACATTGTAAATAACCATCTCTTCAGTTAACTACTGGTGAGCTTGAGCTTTGCCTAACATATTATCATAGAAAGCTGGTAGTATCTGCCTCCAAGGCTGAAGCTTTAAGATGATTACCAAAGATTTTCCCAGCTTCTTTCTCACCAGGGACTTAATCTCTTGCTTTTCTAACCTGAATGGTATAAAATCAAAATCTTACTTTAATTCAAATACACAACATAACTTCACATCCCCCAGTCCTCAGGAGAAACCTATTTACAGGTATCAGCATTTCCATTTAAATACAGGAAATGAGTTGAAGAAAATGTGTCAATTGTGCCTTCCCCAGCACTTCTCTGGAGATCTGAAGCCTGACTTAGCAAGGGAGTTTCATTCATTTCTCATTACTTTCTTAAGCTTAAGAGAGAAAAAGGTTGGGCCATTTGGACCCTTTGTGGAAGCTCACATCAAAGTAAGGAGGAGGGATCAGGATGGGGAACACATGTATACTTGTGGCAGATCCATCTTGATGTATGGCAAAAGCAATACAATATTGTAAAGTTAAGCAAAATAAAATTTAATTAAAAAAAATTAAATCTCTTCTAAAAACTGGAGAAATTGGATATTAACATAGGATGACATGTGCACAAAAGCCATGTATGCAACCACAAACTGCTGCCACTCTCCAAAAACCGAGCTTTAGAATAACAGTGTCACTTGCACATTTAACTTGGTGTTACACATACAGACACACACACAAGAACAGAGGCACAAGAGCATCACAGCACCCTGGTGTGTCAGGTTAGATCAACTCTTAAGGATCTTTCAAAACTCTTACCTAGCAGGGAGAATCTTCGCTATCAGCTCCAAAGTTATCATCCCTCTGTTCCTGAACACTTCCTTTTACCAGTGGCACAAGGCTGTGTAAATAATCATTGCAAGCATTTTTTTTTTTCTTATTCTGAGTCAGCATTTACTTCCCCATAATTTTAATTATTGCTCCTACTTCTGCCTTTGGGAGGAATATTAAAAAGAAAATTTTAAATGCCTTATAGATTTGCAATAAAGAGAGCTCAATTTTGGTACATGAATGGCAGCTGTCACTCACATTCTTCACCTGAATTCGTTATAGATAGCATCTCTCTTTTTCATACTGGCATATATGGTTATTTTGAAACTAAGGACACCATTTTCTCCTTATTCCTCTTAAAATTAGTTTTCTTTTAAACTTAACTCTTCCAGTTAATTAAAGAGGGGACCTATTTACTCTGACCTTTCTCCTTTAGTATTTCCTATCTTGTGAAAAGTTTATCTTATGAATTCATCAGTGTTACTAATTAGTACATTTTTTCATTTGATCTACATAAATATGTAAGACTGTGTTAATCTGGATTGATCTTTTTTAGACTTTTTATTTTAAAATAATTTTAGATTTACAAAAAATTGCAGAAACAATACAAAGTGTATCTGTATACTGCTCTGCTGCTGCTGCTAAGTCGCTTCAGTCGTGTCCTACTCTGTGCGACCCCACTGACGGCAGCCCACCAGGCTCCACCATCCCTGGGATTCTCCAGGCAAGAACACTGGAGTGGGTTGCCATTTCCTTCTCCAATGTGTGAAAGTGAAAAGTGAAAGTGAAGTCGCTCAGTCACGACCCCATGGACTGCAGCCCACCAGGCTCCTCCGTCCATGGATTTTCCAGGCAAGAGTACTGGAGTGGGGTGCCATTGCCTTCTCCGGTATACTGCTCAGAGTCCCCTAATATAAACAGCTTGGGAAGAACAGTGCAATTACCCAAACCAGTAAATTCTATTAAGGTCATGCTATTACCTCTACTATATTCTTAACTTACATTTCACCAGTTCCTCCATGACTGTCCCTAATCTGTTCCAGGATCCAATGCAGTATCCCACATAACAGCCAGCTATCATAGCTCCTTAGTCTCTTGCAATCTGGGATAATCCCTCTGTATCCTATTGCCTTTCATGACCCTTTGACTTAAAGAACACTTCCTGGTGCTCTGGTGCTAGCCTGGTGCTCTTCCTGGTCAAGTATTTTGTAGAATGCCCCTCAGGGCCTGACTGATGTTTTCAAATGATATTGAGGTTAGGCATTACTGGCAAGAATGCCACCTTGTACTCTTGTCAGGGCATCATGCTAAGGTATGGTGATGCTGATCTGCTTTATCACTGGAGATGATAAACTTCATCACTCAGTGATGGTGGAATCTGCAGGTTTCTTTATCTTGCATGTGTTATTGTTCCCTTTAAAATTCATAAATATCTTTGGTGAGATATTTTGAGACTTTGCAGGTATCATGCCTCTCCTCCAACTTTTAACCACTCATGTTAGAATCCATAGGTGATTCTTGCCTGCTTGTTACTGTGGTGCTTTCATGCTGCTTTTTTATTTTGCCTACTCATTTTATTTTGTTAATTAGCATTCCTCTGTAAGGAAGAGTTGCCTTCTCTCTCACTTTTCATTTATGTGTTCAATAATTTGTATCACGTTGGACTACTAGATATTTAGTTTACTCTGTGGGTTATAATTTAGTATGCCCATGATTTATTTTGCTTCTCAAACTGGTCCAGCTTTGGGAAGATCTTTTAGCTGGACTCCTGTGTTTCTACAACGTGCTCCATTTTTTTCAGCATTCTACTTATTTTGAATCACAGGATGCTCCAGGCTCATCTTTTATTCTCTCTCCTGAGCTCTGATATCTATCATTTCTCCAAGAATTCCTGGCTCTTTTTATTAGAGAATGGTCTTTGGAAACTAGGATCTTGTTACTAGGTGTGCTCATTCCTACTGGAGTAGCTTTGACTTATTTGTGATAACCTCTTGCTTTCTAGTCGCTCACATATTATTTATTATTTAAGTCATTCTATAATTTTGCCTAGTATAAATATTTTATTCACTAAGCATGTATTTCATGGACTCTTATACTTCTACTTTTATCTTTACTTTCTTGGAAATTAGGACTATTTGGGACCATTCTCAGTATTCCATGACTTCTCTGGTGGCTCAGACGGTGAAGAGTCTGCCTGCAATGTGGGAGACCCCTGGCTTCTGTCTGTATCTTCTTCTCTACTGTGTCCCTGATGTTTAGCAGGGCCCTTGGAGGATATTTTCTGGTGGCTCAGATGGTAAAGAATCGGCCTACAATGAGGGAGACCTGAATTTGATCTCTGGGTTGGGAAGATCCTCTGGAGAAGGAAATGGCAACTCACTCCAGTATTCGTGCCTGAAGAATCCCATGGACAGAGGAGCCTGGCAGGCTGCAGTCAGTGGGATTGAAAAGGGTCAGACACGACTGAGTGATTTCACTTTCACTGTTTCAGTATTCCCGAACATCTGTTCTCCCTAATTTCTGAAAGGAATTGTATTGACTTCTGTTAAGTACACTCAGTGCCTAGAGTTACAACATGTCTAGAGAACAAGACCCAGGAGATGTAAACTCATTTAGAGCAACTAGAATCACTTTTGTATCTATTAGTTGGAATTCAATTCCCTACTGTCTATGTTGATTCAGTTCTTTCCAACTGAAGAAAATTAAATTAATATTTGATAAAAGCTACAAAACTTGCACTGTTTTCATTTGGTTATTATGAAAACATATTCCTTCTAATATAATCTTATTTTCCCTAATATATGTAATTTTAATCTCACTTTATAGTTAAGGTTTAAGAATTTATCTTCACTTAAAAGTAATCCCAAGTCTTAGTAATATAAGATCACTGTAGAATAAAAAAAAATATTCAAAATGTCATAATCAGAGATATATAGTATCTATATATACTATATAGTATATCTATATATAGTATCTATCTATACTATATAGATATATAGTATCAGAGATATATAGTATAGTATTATTATTAACCTAAGTTAACTGAAAAGGCAAATAGATATGATGTTGGAAGAAGAGCTCCCTAGGTAAGAAGGTATCCAATATGCTAGTGGGAAAGAGTGGAGGTCAATTATTAATACTAATAGCTCCAGTAAGAATGAAGCAGCAGGGTCAAAGCAGGAATGATGTTCAGGTGTAGATGTGTAGAGTGGTGAAAGTAAAGTCTCACATTTGTAAAGAAAAATATTACATTGGAAGCTTCAGTGTTAGGCCCATGAATCAAGGTAAACTGGATTGGTCAAGCAGAAGATGGCAAGATTGAACATCAACATCTTAGAAATCAGTGAACTAAAATGAATGAGAATGGGAGGATTTAATTCAGACAACCATTATTTCTACTACTGTGGGCAAGAATCCCTTAAGAGAAATGGAGGAGTCCTTATAGCCAACAAAAGAATCTGAAATGCAGTATTTTGGTGCAATTTTAAAAATGTCAGAATAATTTTGGGTCATTTCCAAGGCAAATCATTCAACATGAGAGCAATCCAAGTCTACACATGAACTACTTAAGAAGTTGAAGTTGAGCAGTTCTATGCAGACAAACAACACCTTCTAGAACTAAGGCAAAAAAAAAAAAAAAAAAAAGATGTCCTTTTCATCATAGGAGATGGGAATGCAAAAATAAGAAGTCAAGAACTTTCCAGAATAACACACTGGTCATACCAAAAAACTGAGACAACTCTACACATGGACATCACCATATGGTCAATATCAAAATCAGAATGATTGAATTCTTTGCAGCCAAAGATGGAGAAACTCTATACGGTTAACAAGAATAAGACCTGGAGCTGACTGTGGCTCAAATCATGAACTCTTTATTGAAAAATTCAGGCTTTAAATTAAAGGAAGTAGGGAAATCCACTAGGTCATTCAGGTGTGATCTAAATCAAATCCCTTATGATTATACAGTGAAGGTGACAAAATAGATTCAAGGGATTAGATCTGATAGAGTACCTGAAGTACTACGGAAGTAGGTTTGTGACATTGTACAGGATGCAGTGACCAAAACAATCCCAAAGAAAAAGAAATGCAAGAAGCTAAGGTAGTTGGTTGAGGAGACTTTAGTAATAGCTGAGAAAAGAAGAGAAGTGAAAAGCAAAGGAGAAAAGGAAAGATATAGTTAACTTAATACAGAGTTTCAGAGAAAAGCAAGGAGAGAGAAGAAGGACTTCTTAGATGAACATTGTAAAGAAATAGAGGAAAATAATAGAATAAGAAAGACTAGAGGTCTCTTCAAGAAAATCGAAATATCAAGGGACTATATCATGCAAGGATAAATGTGATAAAGGACAGAAAAGGTAAGGACCTGAGAGAAGCAGAGAGGTTAGGAAGAAGTGGCATAAATACACAGAAAAACTATAAAAAAAAGGCCTTAATGACCCAGATAACCATGAAGGTATGGTCACTCGTCTAGAGCCAGGCATCCTTGAGTGTGAAGTCAAGTGGGCCTTAGGAAATATTACTGTGAACAAAGCTAGTGGAGGTAACAGAATTCCAGCTGACCTATTTCAAGTCCTAAAAGATGATTCTTTATAGAGCTGCATTGAAATTGTCAGGAAATTTGGAAAACTCAACAGTGGACACAGAATTGGAAATGGTCAATTATCATTCCAATCCCAATGAAGGGCAATGCTAAAGAATGTTCAAACTACCATGCAACTGTGCTCATTAAACATGTTAGCAAAGTTATGTTCAAAATCTTTGAAGCTAGGCTTCAGCAGTACATGAACTGAGAACTTTCAGATATACAAGATGGGTTCGAAGAGGCAGAGGAACCAGAGATCAAATTGCCAGCATTTGTTGGATCACGGAGAAAGCAAGAGCTTTCCAAAAAAGAAAAAATCTACTTCTATTTCATTGACTATTCTAAAGCTTTTGACTGTGTGGATCACAACAAACTGGAAAATTCTTAAAGAGATGTGAATATCAGACTACCTTACCTGTCTCTTGGGAAACCTGCATTATGGTCAAGAAGCAACAATTAGAACTGGACATGAAACAACTGACTGGTTCAAAATTGGTAAAGGATTAGGACAAGACTATATAATGTCACCTGCTTATTTAAATCCCTATGCAGAGTACACCATACAAAATGCCAGACTGGATGAATCACATGTTGGAATCAAGATTGCTAAAGAAATATCAATAACCTCAGATATGCAGATGACACCACCCTTATGGTAGAAAGCGAAGAAGAACAAAAGAGGCTCTTGATGAAGGTGAAAGTGTGAAAAAGCTGGCTTGAAACTCAACATTCAAAAAACTGAGATCATTGCATCTGGTCCCACACTTCATGGCAAGTAGAAGAGGGGGAAATGACAGATTTCCTTTTCTTGGGCTGCAAAATCACAGCAGACAGTGACTGAAGCCATGAAATTAAAAGACACTTGCTCCTTGGAAGGAAAGCTATGACAACCCTAGACAGCCTATTGGAAAGCAGAGACATCATTTTGCTGACAGAGGTCTGTACAGTCAAAGCTATGATTTTTCCAGCAGTCATGTACTGATGTGAGACTTGGACTGTAATGAAGGCTGAAAGCAGAAGAATTTATGCTTTTGAACTGTGGTGTTGAAAAAGACTCCAGAGAGTCCCTTGGCCTGCAAGGAGATCAAGCCAGTCAATCCTATAGAAAATCAACCCTAAATATGGAAGAATTGTTGCTAAAGCTGAAGCTTAAATTTCGTGGCCATCTGATGCAAGAAGCCGATTCATTGGAAAAGACTCTGATGCTGGGAAAGATTGAAGGCAAAGAGAAGGGCATGGCAGAGGATGAGATGGTTAGATAGCATCACCATCTCAATGAACATGAATTTGAGCAAACTCTGGGAGATAGCAGAAGACAGAGAAGCTTGGCGTGCTGCAGTCCATTGGGTCACAAGAATTGGACTGAACAACAACAAGCTGTACATATACACTACATACATATAAAAGTATATACAAAAGTGAGAATATATTGAATATATATTACTACATCCTGTTATTTTTATCTAATATGGTATCATAGGAGTAGTTTCACATGTAAAGTTATTTAAATCATAATTTTAGTAATAACATGAATGAATTTAGAATAACATTAGAATGAATTTAACTAAATCTCTATTATTAGATCTTCCAATTTTTTCTAATATTGTACCATTGTAAGTAACATTTAATATCTTTATACAAATAAATATCCATTTATAATCACTTCTTTATGAAAGATTCTTAGAAGTAAAGTCACGTTGTTTCTAATGTAACTGAAAATATGTTTAATATAATTGAGAGTGTTGGTTTATTTTGTTTTCCTTTGCATCTTTTTGAAAGCCTGAATTATTCTGGGGCTGTAAGCTTCTATGTAGTACTTTTATAATCTGTGCTGTGATTTTATATTTATACTTAAAGACATGTCTTTCTTTATAAAACTTGTAGGTTCCTTGCTAAAATCTGATTTTATCTATGAATTCCTCATGCAAACATTTCAAATATTTTAATTCATCCTTGTCCATTCAATTGTATGGTCATTGATGAGCTATTTTTAAATCACATATTCATTTTGGATTATCTCCCAACTTTCTTGATGTATTCCTTTTCTAATTTTTCTTTCTGGGAATGATTATCAGAGTTATCATTGAATGAATGTGCTAGAATCCTTTATATGGATAAGGTTCAGTGCTTTCATGAGTCTGCTATTGTTTCTAATTTAAAAGGCAGCGTCTACTTTTGGATAAGTGGTAGTTCCTTTTATCCTTTCTTACACCTTCCAAGAGTTTAAGGTTGCCTGCAAAGCAAATCAAAACCTTATCTAATGTTCCTCTCAACACTGACACATTAAGCTGATGTCAAGAACATGATGCTCCTTCAACAGAGTGGCACCTTCCATATATGATTTTTCCATTATCTGCTTTTGGGCTGCCATATCCTAGTCTCTGGGCTTCCCAGGTGGCTTAGTTGTAAAGAATCTGCCTGTAGTGCAGGGGATGCAGGAGATTCAGGTTCAAACCCTGGAGTGGGAATATCCCCCAACCCAGGAAGATCCTCTAAGATCTCTAAGATCCTCTAAAATACTTGCATGGTAATTCACTCCAGTATTCTTGCCTGGAGAACCCATGGACAAAGGAGCCTGGTGGGCTACAGTCCATAGTGTTGTAGAGAGTCAAACATGACTGAAGTGACTCAGTCTCTAGTTTTTATGGTAGTATATTCCCTCAAGGATATAATTTCTGTTGTCTTTTTCTTTTGAATTTTATGCAAAATTCCCCAAAGGTGCTTAAATCTTTAGAATTAAAGAATTCCAGATGCTAGCATATTTTCCTCACAGGCCCATTTGATTTCTTTTTCCTGCTTTTTTTTTTTTTTTAAACTCAGATTATTTTGGATATAGTTATACTTACATTCCGAGTTAATGCCTGCCATCTTATTAATTTTTTTGTGGTTTACCAGTTAGTGCAATTTTGTCTGTAATAATACAATCCCTGAGTCAATTTGGTTTAAATAAAAGAGAACTGAATACATAGATTTAGTAGTTCTATGATATTTTCAAGAAAATTGAATTTTTACAACTGTCCTTGGTACCATCCATGGGTTCAGCTTAATCCTAAAGTTAAGTCACTTCATTGTCAGAAGTTGGCTGCTAATGATAGGTATGAGGCAACTTGCTTCCTTGGTCTCCTAAGTAAGAAAAATTATAGCCCTCCAGCAATAAAGCATAAACCCTCCTTTGCAGTCTGATTTGAAGACTTAGGACTGTTATGCCCAAGGTCCGAGTCCCCAAAACTGAGAGAATAAGATGTCCACAGCAATGCAAAAGCATAAAGGGGGTTTTATTGCTAGCTCGAGCTAAGGCTCAAGTCTCATCCAATGCAGTGGAGTCTCGACAAGAGCCTAGAGCTCTGAATCACAGCTGCTTTTAAACAGGTGGGTGATGATTGGCTGAACTGTGTGCATGCGCGAATTTTGAATCCCGCATCCCCATCCAGATTGGCTCAAGTTTGGCGTGAATGGGGACTGTCCTGATTGGCTCAGAGGTATAATTCCCAGGATCATGACTCAGGTCTATAAGAATCTGAAACTTTAGGCCTAGTGTATCTTGCTGAGCCTGTCATGGCTCAGGTTGGGTCCTAATAAGGACGTATGACCCTCCCCAAAGCACCAGTGTCCTGGATCTGCCCTAAAAATGGGAATGGTATACACACACACTACACCTATTCCTTTATTACCATAGTTGAGCATCTTTTTAAATGGAAAGCTAATATCAGATATATGACTTCCTATATCACTCCACATTTACTGTTACCCAACTTTATTCTTACCAACTACTACGATATTTCTCAGAGTCTTTTAGCTGCATGAGCCATACACACTTATGCAATCTGTGTATTTATATCTGTCAGAGTGTTCATAATGCATATTAGCAAGGGAAAGTTTATGGCATGCCCTGTAATTAAAAATAAAAGTCCCTTTTGGCATATTTATCACAGCTTTTTCTAAACTTATTCGATCATGAAACTTTCACATTACAGATTGTTTCTTTGATCTTTTGGTAATAATGTTTCCAAAGAGGACACTTTGGGAAAAACTTTTCTATTGTATATAAATTGTTATTTTAATTAGACATTTTATCTCTCATTTCATACTTTGGCAGACTAAGACAATTCTGATAAGAATTCACATGTCAGAACAAATATATTCTTCCCATATCCCATGAGGAACACTCCATCTCCAACCAAGGGCATCTAAACCATTCTGAGAAATCAAATTGTGATGTCAAATATCAAACCCATCATCAGCAATTTACACTTCATATCTAACTTTATTTCCCTAATTGTCTCTCCTTTCATTTGGGATGGGAAGTAGAAGATTAAAATGTTCCAGATCTACAAGAGTTCAGTCTTTTCTAAAGGATTTTACCGTCTCAAGAATCATCCAAGTTTCTTCTGTCAGTTTTTTTGATCTCCCTCTGGGAAAAGGCAGGTAGTCAGTGTATTTGAAGTCCTAAAAGAAAGTTCCAAAGGACAGGACCTGGAATACCCAGGCTATATGATGGCTATTTTGCAGAACAACTCACCATAATCCACTTACTTTTCTTTCAGTCATTTCAATCCATCATTTTCTTCATTTTGCATGCATGTGTGTGCAGTCATGTCTAACTCTTTGTGACCCCATGGACTGTAGCCTACCAGGCTCTTCTGTCCATGGGATTTCTCAGGCAAGAATACTGGAGTGGGTGACCATTTCCAGCTCCAGAGGATCTTTTTGACCCAGGGATTGAACCTGAATCTTCTGTGTCTCCTGCATGTCAGGTGGATTCTTTATCATTGAGATACCTGAGAAGCCCTTCCTTAATGTTACATTGCTCTAATTTTCCCTAGATCACAAAGTTCAACACAGAAGATCTAGATTTGCCATGCTATTCACATAAGGAAGCTTGAATTTGGCAGTTTCTTTTCCTTTGAGTGTTTTCTCACTTGATAATTATTTAAATCCCCCTTTTTCCCCTCAAGCCTTTGTATACTCCCCTGCAGGGTGTTTATTTTAACTTTTTAAGTTATTTATTAATACATACTCATTATACACTGATTTCCTCAAACACAGTGAGTACCAATTACTTACAACTCTTCTAGAAGTAACTTTATTGTCCATTTTCCCCAATAATCTTTCAAGATAAGTATTGTTCAGGCCAATTTGTGTCAGAGGAAACAAAAGTTGAACTGACCAATGCCCATGACCACATATGGGTAACTAGTGCACCTGAACCCACATGGCTCTGATTTTAATTTGATGCTCTTTCTAGTAAGTTCAAGGGAATTTCCCTTAATGGGTTCTAATATACACATAGTAAAGTCTCTGTACATGTAATTATGACCTACTCACAACTGTCTCAAGGAGATTTTAAAAACACATATGTAATATATGTATACATGTTGAATATGTATACATGTTGAACACCTTCTATGTACTGAACACTACAGCAAGATCTTTAAAAGCTTTTTTTTATGCTTAGAACACTCTATGGAGTAAAAATGTGTCATAGCCTATTTATATGTCATTTGATAACTTACCAATCACAATCTGACAAGTTATAATATTAAGAAAAAATTTTAACCCTAGTTCCAATCTGGAAAACTTTTTAATATCCAGGATAGTTTGTAAAAATATCAATGACCGCATCCTTTCTTTAGAGATGCATTTTTAATTGTTCTAGCGTGAGGTTCCAGAGATATTTTTTAAAAGCTCCCTGGTTGCATCCAATCTGGAACAAGAGCTAAGGGTCAGGAGATTAAATGATGTAACAATAACCACATACTTGGCTGTTTTCAATGAGATCTAGAATCTCCTTAATTCCTATCTACACTATTTTTTCTTTTAAGCTGCAGGCTTCCCAGGTTGTGCAATGGTAAAGCGTCCACCTGCCAGTGCAGGAGACACAGGAAATGCGAATTCGATCCCTGGGTTAGGAAGATCCCCTGGAGTAGGAAATGGCAACCCACTCCAGTATTCTTGCCTGAAAATTTCGGTGAACCTGGAGAGCTGAGAATGCACACATGCACAGTGGCCTGCAAGATTTTTTTTCTATGTTGATTCCTAAGCCCTTTCAAGACACTGAGATTGAGTTCATCACACTTCTCAAACAATTAAATGGTGGATAAGCTCTCTTGTTTCCTTTCTCCAGGAATCTTCGTCTCTCTTCAGTTCCAAATTTTTGGGAAAACCCTGAGACCTAAGGAAAACTTGGATTCAGGCAGGTAACACCAGGTTGCCCATTTTTTCCCCTCGATTTCCCTTTTCCAATTAAACCAACTTATCTTCAAATTACCATCTATCAAGCTCTTCAATTTTGTCTTAAATAGACAAAAACTTTACATGACTAAACATTGATTGAGTTTTTAATTAAGATTCTCCTCCCAAATCCTTTATCCTTAGCCATTCAGCTTTTCTTCCCAGAATGACAATGCCCATGTCTTCTGCATCTTTCTAGCGATATTCTCTGTGCTGTGCTTAGTTGCTCAGCATATCTGACTCTTTGTGACCCCATGAACTGTAGACCACCAGGCTCCTCTGTCCATGGAGATTCTTCAGGCAAGAATACTGGAGTGGGTTGCCATGCCCTCCTCCAGAGGATCTTCCCAACCAGGTATCGGACCCAGATCTCCCACATTGCAAGCAGGTTCTTTACCAACTGAGCTACCAGGGAAGCCCTAGAGATATCCTATACTTAAACAAATTTTTATATACTCATTAAAAAAATTACAGTATAGTATCTGATACACCAGCTTCCCAGGTGTCTCAGTGGTAAAGAGCCACATGCCAATGCAGGAGACACAAGTTCAATCCCTGGGGAGGGAAGATCCCTTGGAGAAGGAAATGATAACCCATTCTAGTATCCTTCCCTGAGAAATTCTGTGGATTTCTCGGACTGTAGGGTCACACGGGTTGGACGTGTCTTAATGACCAAACAACACACTCTATATTCACTATTTTTTGTCTTGCTTTATTTCTGATGAATTATGTGTTTGGGTATCTACCCATATCAGTACATAAGATGTTTCTTCATTCCTTTTTACTTCTCTGTATATTCAATTGTATCTCACTCTTCTATTGATGAACCCTTGCTTTGTTTCCACCCTTTCGTTACTACAGGAAAGATTCTAAACTAATTTATTCCATTAGTTTTCCCATGTGAAGTGTATTTCCAAGACAAATTTCTAGCAGTGAAATTGCTGGGTCAGAGTATGCACATTTGTAACTTTGATAGATACTGCCAAATTGATTTCTTTGGAGGTTGCACCAATTTTCACTCTGACCAGCATCTCTGAGAACCTGGCTTTCCTCATATCCTCAGCAACACAGTGTGATATAAATCATTTTGATCTGACTGTTGATCAGACAAGTAAATGGCTTTCCAGCACGTTTTTATTTTGCATATTTATGATGAATTTTTAGAAGCCAGTTTTTAAAGCTGTACTTTTGGTTTTTGTTTTGTTGTATTAATTCTCAGCAATCCTCTAGTCAAATGTGCTATTTTATTGTTGCAATTACTTGTTTCAATAAACAATTAGCTTTCGAAGACTAAAACATGAGCTAACCAAGGAATTTAGCCAGTATTTACAGCATTTTCATATGAAAAAAAAAAAATCAGTTAGTATGCCAAGTAACTTGAGGATAAATACACATTGAAATGCATGCAGTGTAGAGCCGGGACACTCCCTGAGTTTCATATCCTGCTTGTGCTACATCTTTTTTTAAATTATTTTTTTACATTTTGTATTGGCTTGCAGTTGATTTACAATGTTGTGTTGCAGATTATCATGTTAAATGAAATAAGTCAGATAGAGAAAGACAAATATCATATGATATCACTTATATGTGGAATCTAAGTTATACAAATGTGCTGCATCTTTGATCAAAAAAAGATATTTGCTCAGATTCACAGCTGAGCAGCAAGTACATTCAAAAATTAATTTTTCCCTTAAGTAATTGCTCTTTGAATGAAGGCAAGTAAATGGCCATATTAAAAAAGTTAGCACTTTAGAAAGTTTTGTGAATTTCATAATTTTCAGTCACATGAGAGAGCCAAAACTTTACTGTGGTTCAGATGGAGCAACATTTACAACTCAAGGGCCTCAGAAATCATTGTATGCTAGCATATGGCTTTTAGATCAGAAACTGAAGCCAGAGTGGCTAGCAGAATACATAAGATCACACTTCAGGGGACCAGCTGGAATTGTAAACCAGACCTCCAGTTCCCAACATCAAGGTTTCTCCTTTATCCTCTCTGCATTCACCAGTTCAAATGTATGTGTCTCTATTCCTGACTTAAACTAATCATTATCCTGAAGGGCCATGTTGAGTTTCTAATCACTTGTTTTCTATCCTCTGACTCTATCAGACCTCTACCTAAACAGGATATTGACTTAGTCACAATATCCACCTTTGATGAGTACCAATCTACTTGGCCCAGATCCTGCTTCAGGACTGAGCTTAGTTCTCTCACCAGATGCAGATGTTGACACCTGATGGCCTCAGGCTGACTCCCTTTCTGGGAAATGCCCCTGACAGAATAGAATCTCCTTGCCCAAGATCATGTCTCCATCTTAGAGCCTGCGTCCTCAAGCCACAACCTAAGTCTGTGGCTATGGGTGACAGGAATAACACCCTCTATTGCAAAGGGCTCTCTGAGCTCCAGTGCTGCCCGTGAGATTGGAGACTTTGGTTTTGATTGCATTACAGCCCAGGCTTCTCCCTCTGCCTCACCATTCTGCCGTCTCTTCCTTTCAATTGTCATTCCAAGTCACCTCCATAGAAGCCTCCTACACACTAATTTCTGTCCCAGAGACTGTTTCCCAGGCAACATCACAATACCTAGCATACTTGTCTAATTTGGAGCACTGTTTCCCTGGTACATGCATATACTTGTTGATTATATTAATTGAATTATTCAACATCAAGTATTTATTAAGAATGTGTTGTGTGCCAGGGACTGACCAGGTACTAAGAGTAAAGGGGTTAACAAAAGCAAGTAAAGGCTTCAGTACCTCACAATTAGAAAAGTTTTGTTTAGTAAAGAGGAAACTTAATGAGCATATGGTCACTGGCTTTAAACAATGCACCATGTTTTCTGTAATCTCAAAAAATGCCTGAGATAGTTCTCTATCGTATACTTGCACCTGGTTTAGAAAATATCCTAATATATATGACACTGCTCTCCTTTGCCAGCATTTTGGTAGTTTCAGAGACTGAAACACCGGAAACATGCCATTCCCTTATTGCTACAATGAGATGAGATGCACAGCATCTAAGACTTCTTGTCCAGTGATATTACCAGAAATCCTTGGTTTACTGCAAGCATAGATGTTTCAAGTTCATATTTTGCTTCATCCTGGCTGCTCCTCAGCTTTGTTCAGGGCCTCTCATTGGTCATGGTGGGATCTAATCAATTTTAAGTAGAGTCACATGGGTTTGTCATTGACTATAATTAAGGAATTAAAGAATATAATCTTAGGAGACATACTGATGAAGTATCAAATCCTGGTTTGCCTTTGAACTCCATTAATTAGAAAGGGAAAGATTGGGATTTGGGATTAGCAGATGCAAACTATTATATATAAAATGAATAAACAACAAAGTCCTATTGTATAGCACTTGTGTGTTTGTGTGCTTAGTTGCTCAGTCATGTCTGACTCTTGTGACCCAATAGACTGTAACCTTCCAGGATCCTCCATCCATGGGTTTCTCCAGGCAGGAATACTGGAGTGGGTTGCCAAGTCCTTCTCCAGGGGATCTTCCTGACCCAGGAATCGAACCCAGGTCTCCTGCATTGCAGACAGACTCTACCAACTGAGCTATAAAGGAAGCCCACTGTGTAGCACAGGAAACTATATTCAATATCCTGTGATAAACCATAATGAAAAAAATGAAAAAGAATGTTTATTTGTATAACTAAATCAATTTGCTGCACAGTAAATACTAACACAACATTGTAAATCACCTACACTTCAATAAAACAAATTAAAAAAAAAAAGATTATTCACATCTCATAACAATTCATCAGCTCTACCTTCAAAAGTGTATACAAAATCCCATTTTCACCACCCCAAGACCATCACTCTGTGCTCTAAGCCAGATAACACCTTTACCCTGACAATGTCTCTGCCTTAACTCTCTCTCTCTGCACTCTCTTCTCAACATAGAAGTCAGAGTCATCTTTTCAAGGCTTAAATTAGATTATGTCTCCTGTGAACAGAAGAAAAGTTGCAAGGATGTATCTAAGGTCTGTAGGCTGTTGGAAGGACTGAGTTGTCATTTGCTAAGATTTTGAAAGATGAGGGTGGAGTAAATTTGGAGATAAAGTCGTTTTGTTTGGGGCATGCGCAATTGGTGCAAAGGAGATGAGAAGGCAGGTGGATCTAGGATCTAGAGGTTAGGATCTGGGTCCATTTGGAGATGTACATTTGGAAATGTGAGAATAAATGAGATTCAGTTAGAGAAAAAAAATTTTACAATTGAATCTGATAAGAGTTTACCACTGATATAAGAGGAAATCCCAAAGGATGAAATATCCAGGGAGTCATAGAAGAATGAAGGTATAAAATATGATTTATGGTGGAATTACAGCTGCACATGTCCTGATTGATATCCACCAACCAGACAATTAAAAGGAGGCATTGCAAACAATTATAGTACCTTCATAACCCCAAAGCTGCAATGAATAAAACTTATTTGTGAGTTACTGTTTCAGTATCTGTCTTCTCTACCTTTTCATAAGTCAGGTTCTCTGATTATTTTCTGCTGTGTCTTGAGCTCCTCAAAGAAACTAGTTGCCATACAGTAGATGTGGTTGTAAATAATTATTGAGGAATGATTGAATAGATATAGAAAAATAAAATATGGCCAATCATTTCTTGGCAGTGTTGTATGTGCTTACTTAGCATAAAGTCCACTGCTGAGCAATGCAGTGGAGTGTAGACAGAGTTAGGCAGAGGAGGGGCAGAATGGGCTCCCTATAAGGTCAAAACTTAGGTGGATCTGGAAGGCTGAAAACAATTCAAATTGACAGCCAAGTGAAGGCAGAGATATCCAGTCAGTGTGCTATCATGACCAGTGAACAACTGTTTCCTTCTAACTTTAAGCACTGCAGTCAGCCATGGTAGAGAAGCTAAAAGATGTGCCCAAATTTACTGAGATAACTTTGATTAAAGAATCAAATGGTTTTTTAGTCTTTAATCAAATGACTAAAGAATCAGAATGAGAGCCTAAATTCTGGAATGATAGTGAATGCTATAAAAATAAGCACAGCTTTTTGTTGAATTTATGCTAATACATACTGCTTTCAGTAGGACTTAGCTGATTCTCATTAATGATATTAAGGTGTTGGATTTCTACAGATCAACATCTGTCAAAGCATATTTCTAAAAGGAAGTGCTACATATTGAGGGTGTACATATTTTAATAAAAATAAGAGATTATCTTTAATTTTGACATCTTTAAAGAATTATAATTTTATCATATTTTATAATGGTTTTACTAAAGATAGTTTTCAAATCATGTGACAACCTTGACTCTATCATTTGGTTAAAATATATTTATCCATACTGCCAAGGCTTAGAGAGGGGAACTTTTGTTTATATTTCATCTACAAGCATTTATATCACCCACAGTTAACACCCACAGAATTATAAATTCATGAAGAACAGGACTTCTCTGCTGGTCCTGTGGCTTCATGATCCCAGTGCAAAGGGCCTGGGTTTGATCCCTGGCCAGGGAACTAGATCTTGCATACTGCAACTAAGACCTGGGACAGCCAGATAAATAAGTAAATAAATATTTTTTTTTTTAAATTCACTAGGGAAAGATAGAGTCACTTCTGTTTATGTTAGGTGGGAGGTTAGACATGAGCAAAGAGAATGGCCTAGCTGAAAAAGATTCAAGGTTATCTCAAAACCCCACTCCTGACATGCCCCAGTGTGGCCCAGGAAAGCTCACAGATATGCTACAAAGTAACCAGAGACTTTGCCAACTCTGGAGCATGTGTCCTAGATGCACAGTGATATAGACTAACCACAGAGGCTTTTCCAACTCTGATACATGTGCCCTTGATGCAGAGCTGTGTCTTCAAGTGACCTTAGGCAGCTAAGAGCCTATTAAGGGTTCATAAATATTCTATACATACATACATCTGATTATAACAGATTGAATTATGGGAAAGACATACACAATAGAGCCTGTTACTATGCAACTTACAACTGTCAATCAAAGCTATCAGTCCATGCCCAACTACGTAAAAGTCCTGTCTTGAAAACCCCTGCTCCTCATCATTCCAGTGTCAGTGTCTCTCTTGGCGTGGCCCACCTCTCCTTTGAGGTATTCTTTCTGTTCTTTCTTTAATAAACTTGTTTTTGCCAGGAATAAGAACTTCGATTCTTCTTTGTGTCTTACCAAGAACCAAGGCCCGTGAGGTCTTCTTTGACTCTCCCTATCCAGGAACATTTCTGTTGCAGATTTATTGATGCTGGATTGTCAAATGCTAAGTGAGCTCATGGAGTCAGCTTTTCCAACCGTGGAAAATGAATTGCCTCCTTCCTTTTCGATATCCATGACTTTTTATCATGTCTAGTGAATACAAATTTGAAATATCCAAGTTTCACTTTTATGTTTAGACCTCTTAAGCTGAAAATATCAAAATGGATTGTGTCCATAAAACTGACAAACTGATGCAGGCATTTTGCCTGATGTGACATTGAATTCACTCCTGAAAGAGGAAGCACTTATTTCTCAAAAGGATCATGGAGAGTGAACCTCTGGCTTCACCTGTGCAATGAACTACTGGAAGGAAAGTTATTCAACTTTTCCAGGTTTTCTCTCAAAGAAGGCTCAAGACTCAAGCAGGGCAAAGGGTTGATGAGGAAAATTGGTTCATTGAGATGTTGATGATGGTGCTTGCTGCCTGGGGCTATTTGTTATCAAACCCATCAGCCCTGCTCAGTTCCACCAGCCCATCTCCCACAGGGTATATGGTTACTACAAAAGCGAAGAACAGAAAATGAGACCCTGGAAGTTTACACATATATTTTATTGTATTTTTCTGTAAAATCAAATTGGGACTTCCCTGGTGGCTCAGTGGTAAAGAATCCACCTGCCATTGTAGAAGATGCAGATTCAATCTCTGGATCAGGAAGAGCCACTGGAAAAAGTAATGGCCACCCACTCTGGTTGTCTGAGAAATCCCATGGATAGAGGAATCTTGTCCATAGGGTTGCAGAGAGTCAGATATGACTTAGTGACTAAACAACAGCAAAAGCAAATGAGATTTTTGCCTATGGCAAAAATTATACCTATTCCTTAAAGATATATGGAAAATGAGAATAATAGATTTTTAAAAATTCACCTACTTGACCCATTTTCCAGAAAAACAGACTTTGTAAATACTTTCACCCCTGTGTCCTCTGATCCTTTCTTGTACACATATGCTTAAATGTCTATTTTAATTTTTAAAATATCTCACTTCTTTTAGAAAACATAAATTATACAGAAAAGAAGAGTGATAAGGAAAAAGCTTTATAAATATGGAGCGTAGAGAACAGAACCTAATTTAAGAAAAACTATTCTTAAAGAAGAAAGAATTCATGCGTGGGACTAGTGTTATATCTGAGATACAATGGAAATGAATTTTCCTAAACTGATGATCAGTCTTATTGTGGTTATGAAAAGGCAGGGCTACATTAATGCAAAATTTGTGATAAAAACTACATATGGTAAAATTTATTTTTAAAAATAAGAGAATAAATGGAAGTAACATCTAGTCAGAAATAAAAGCAGACTGCCTATTCAGAACTAAAGCCAACTTAATTTTATGTATATCACACAATACTGAGAAGAAGCAAAAGAGACTGACCCTTTGCCTAAGAAATACTTGTTTTTGAGATAAAACCGTGCACCATGTAAAATAATTATCTAATGAAGACTAACAGTTCATCCATCAAGACTCACTCCAGGGTTCTTGATTTTCTATGCCACCAGATTCAGAGGTCTTGGGTGTAAGCTCTGGCCAGTTCCAACCAGTTCCTCTATCTTGCAAGATGAGTCTTCAAAAACTGCAGCCCAGATCCTTAACTCCTAAAAATATTCTCCTCTGCCTTTCCCCACCTGAGACAAGACTAAGATTCTGACAACATGTATTCTTCCCCATTACAGTGAGTCTAATATACATCAGCTTTCCTTGAGCAATGCGCTTTTACGATTTTCTTTTGAGGAGTTGTCAAAAACTAAGAACTAAAGTAGAGCATAGAACTAAAGTCATTCTTTTCTCCAGATCTCATATGGTCTGGACTAGTTTTTCAAGTTTGGGGCTTATTGTTTCCCTTCACTTTTGTTTTACATCTCTACAAGGCTTCCCTGGTGGCTCAGACTATAAAGAATCTGCCTGCAATGCAGGAGACCTAGGTTTGATCTCTGGGTCGGGAAGATCTCCTGAAGAAGGGAATGGTTGTCCACTCCACTATTCATGCCTGGAAAATCCCATGGACGGAGGACCCTGGTGGTCCACAGTCCATGCGTGTATGCATGTTTGGTTGTTTCAGTCGTGTCTGACTCTTTGTGACTATGGGGACTATAGCCCACCAGGCTCCTCTGCCAATGGGATTTCCTAGGCAAGAATACTGGAGTGGAGTCTATGGGGTCACAGAGTCAGACATGACTGAGCGACTAGCACTTTCAGTACTTCACTTAGAGCCTCCAGGGAAGAAGACAATGCATTCTACCTGGCCATTTTAAATTTCCTTTCATCTCTTCTTATTTAATCCATGTCTATTTTATTTTACCTTGATGTCTCTTTATCCCTACTGATTTTTTACATATTCATGTTCTTGTTTCATTGGAATCATGTCTTTCTGAACTCTCTTGAAGTCTCAGGCATCATTCTTGTTTAAGAAGTAAATGATTTGATTCTGTCTGATCAGGGGCACCATGTTGTTTGAATCTCTCAGACAAACTTGAAATCTACAACAGAATTTATCAAATGCATCCTTTTTTCAGACTTTTAAAAGACTTTGAAAATTGAAATAGTTGATTTAAAATATTATGTTAGTTTCAGGTATACAGCAAAGTGACAGCTATACACATGCATTTTTTTCTTTTTCAAAGTCTTTTCAATTATGGAATATTACAAGATATTGAGTAGTGTTCCCTCTGCTATACAGTAGGTCCTTGTTTATTATCTATCTTATATATAGTAGTTTGTGTCTGCTAATCCCAAACTCCTAATTTATCCCTCACCCCTGCCCCCTTTCCCATTTGGTAACTAGAAATTGTTTTCTAAGTCTGTAGATCTATTTCTGCATCCTTCTTTAACTGAAATGTGACCCACCCTGTCCTCACTACCTAAGACTCTGTGATGCTGAGACAAGATGAAGCTCAGGGAAAATTGCAGTCCCCTGGAGTACCTTCTATGACTATTCTTATTTCCAACCCTCTCTGTAGCTTATGACTTTTTACCTAGGTTCTTTATTTCCTTCCAAGTTTTCACTTCTGGATTCTGTGGAATGGGAAAATTCATGTGGGAGTTTGAGGCACCATGTTATGCAAATATGGGGGAGATTATGGTATATACTTCCATTGCCTCAAAGCATATGGGCAACGGAGCAGTTGTGTGGATTTCTATCTGAAACACATTGCATTTCTGACTCTAGGACAAGCCATGTTTGGGCAGACAGGTGGCAGATTGTAGAGTTCACTTAGTTCCATGATTTCCCTTATACTGCTGCTTCCACCATACTCCAAATATGCAAAGAAATCTCCAGGTTCAAGGGCATTAGTTTACTGTCACACTGTCATGGTGCTATTAAGACTTTCATTTTTTCTCTCTTTCTCTCTCTTTGTTCTCTTTTTGTGAAAAGTTGGGAAAAACAGAGTGGAAGTCTGATCTCAGATTCATATCAACGTGCTAAGCCTTTGAGAATGAGGCAGAGAATAACAAAGTCATTGTATTGACTCATAGTAGTGGTAACTTACTATGAAAATGTGCTTCCTGGATTGATCATCTATTGAGATCCTTGTAGCACTTTGTAAGATGTCAGCTAGGTCTCTCCATTCCCTAAAGACATATCTCAGTGAGACCAAACTGTAATTCTGCAGCCCTGCCATGAGTCCAGCAGACAATTCTCATGATATTCTATTTAAGTTCCAAGTCTACATATTGTGCTTCAGGTCACCTCCACCTTGATCCAGCCCTGAAACAAACCACCTTATTGATCTTCCCTCCTATTAATTATTTTTTAAAGTACACAAGGAGCTGACTGTGGCTCGGACCATGAACTCCTTATTGCCAAATTCAGACTTAAATTGAAGAAAGTAGGGAAAACCACTAGACCATTCAGCTATGACCTAAATCAAATCCCTTATGATTATACAGTGGAAGTGAGAAATAGATTTAAGGGCCTAGATCTGATAGATAGAGTGCCTGATGAACTATGGAATGAGGTTCGTGACATTGTACAGGAGACAGGGATCAAGACCATCCCCATGGAAAAGAAATGCAAAAAAGCAAAATGGCTGTCTGGGGAGGTCTTGCAAATAGCTGTGAAAAGAAGAGAAGCAAAAAGCAAAGGAGAAAAGGAAAGATATAAACATCTGAATGCAGAGTTCCAAAGAATAGCAAGAAGAGATAAGAAAGCCTTCTTCAGCGATCAATGCAAAGCAATAGAGGAAAACAACAGAATGGGAAGGAATAAAGATCTCTTCAAGAAAATCAGAGATACCAAAGGAACATTTCATGCAAAAATGGGCTCGATAAAGGACAGAAATGGTATGGACCTAACGGAAGCAGAATATTAAGAAGAGGTGGCAAGAATACACAGAAGAACTGTACAAAAAAGAGCTTCACGATCCAGATAATCAGGATGGTGTGATCACTGACCTAGAGCCAGACATCCTGGAATGTGAAGTCAAGTGGGCCTTAGCAAGCATCACTATGAACAAAGCTAGTGGAGGTGACAGAATTCCAGTGGAGCTATTCCAAATCCTGAAAGATGATGTTGTGAAAGTGCTAATTCAATATGCCAGCAAATTTGAAAAACTCAGCAGTGGCCACAAGATTGGAAAAGGTCAGTTTTCATCCCAATCCGAAAGAAAGGCAATGCCAAAGAGTGCTCAAACTACCGCACAATTGCACTCATCTCACACACTAGTAAAGTAATGCTCAAAATTCTCCAAGCCAGGCTTCAGCAATATGTGAACTGTGAACTTCCTGATGTTCAAGCTGGTTTTAGAAAAAGCAGAGGAACCAGAGATCAAATTGCCAACATCCGCTGGATCATAGAAAAAGCAAGAGAGTTCCAGAAAAACATCTATTTCTGCTTTATTGACTATGCCAAAGCCTTTGACTGTGTAGATCACAATAAACTATGGAAAATTCTGAAAGAGATGGGAATACCAGATCACCTGATCTGCCTCTTGAGAAATCTGTATGCAGGTCAGGAAGCAACAGTTAGAACTGGTCATGGAACAACAGACTGGTTCCAAATAGGAAAAGGAGTACGTCAAGGCTATATATCGTCACCATGTTTGTTAAACTTATATGCAGAGTACATCATGAGAAATGCTGGACTGGAAGAAACACAAGCCGGAATCAAGATTGCTGGGAGAAATATCAATAACCTCAGATATGCAGATGATACCACCCTTATGGCAGAAAGTGAAGAGGAACTCAAAAGCCTCTTTATGAAAGTGAAAGTGGAGAGTGAAAATGTTGGCTTAAAGCTCAACATTCAGAAAACGAAGATCATGGCATCTGGTCCCATCACTACATGGGAAATAGATGGAGAAACAGTGAAAACAGTGTCAGACTTTATTTTTCTGGGCTCCAAAATCACTGCAGATGGTGACTGCAGCCATGACATTAAAAGATGCTTACTCCTTGGAAGGAAAGTTATGACCAACCTAGACAGCCTATTCAAAAGCAGAGACATCACTTTGCCAACAAAGGTTCGTCTAGTCAAGGCTATGGTCTTTCCTGTGGTCATGTATGGATGTGAGAGCTGGACTGTGAAGAAAGCTGAGCGCCGAAGAATTGATGCTTTTGAACTGTGGTGTTGGAGAAGACTCTTGAGAGTCCCTTGGACTGCAAGGAGATCCAACCAGTCCATTCTGAAGGAGCTCAGCCCTGGAATTTCTTTGGAAGGAATGATGCTAAAGCTGAAACTCCAGTACTTTGGCCACCTCATGCGAAGAGTTGACTCATTGGAGAAGACTCTGATGCTGGGAGGGATTGGGGGCAGGAGGACAAGGGGACGACAGAGGATGAGATGGCTGGATGGCATCACTGACTCGATGGATGTGAGTCTGAGTGACCTCCGGGAGTTGGTGATGGACAGGGAGGTCTAGCGTGCTGCGATTCATAGAGTCGCAAAGAGTCGGACACGACTGAGTGACTGATCTAGTCTGATCTGATTTTATGAGTTAAATAACTTTACCAAAGACTTATAAAATTGGAAGGAATGGTCAAGTCATTGATTTCCAGCTTTCTATTATCATGGTGGTTCTAACTCTGAAGTGACGTCAAATAATATTTTCTTGTCTCATAAGCAGATCAAACTTATCTATATTAACTTCCATCAAGAAAGGTGCTTATTAAATCACAGTTTTGATGGGAGGAAGGTTCAGGAGGGAGGTGACGTATGTACACTTATGATACTGATTCATGTTGATGTATGGCAGAAACCAACAGAATATTATAAAGTAATTATCCTTCAATTAAATTAAATACATTAAAAAAGAAATAAATTTAAAAAATCAGTTTTCACTACAGATGCAAAAATTAAAGAAAGCTTTCTGAATGTGAAAGTGCTGCACTCAATATGCGAGCAAATTTGGAAAACTCAGCAGTGGCCATGGAACTGGAAAAGGTCAGCTTTCATTCCAATCCCAAAGAAAGGCAATGACAAAGAACTCCCATACAATTGCACTCATCTCACATGCTAGTAAAGTAATGCTTAAAATTCTCCAAGCCAGGCTTCAGCATACATGAACTGTGAACTTCCAGATGCCCAAGCTGGTTTTAGAAAAGGCAGAGGAACCAGAGATCAAATTGCCAACATCCGCTGGATCACAATAAACTGGGAAATTCTGAAAGAGATGGGAATACCAGACCACCTGATCTGCCTCTTGAGAAATTTGTATGCAGGTCAGGAAGCAACAGTTAGAACTGGACATGGAACAACAGACTGGTTCCAGATAGGAAAAGAAGTTCGTCAAGGCTGTATATTGTCACCCTGTTTATGTAAGTTATATGCAGAGTACATCATGAGAAACGCTGGACTGGAAGAAACACAAGTTGGAATCAAGATTGCCAGGAGAAATATCAATCACCTCAGATATGCAGATGACACCACCCTTATGGCAGAAAGTGAAGAAGAACTCAAAAGCCTCTTGATGAAAGTGAAAGTGGAGAATGAAAAAGTTGGCTTAAAGCTCAACATTCAGAAAATAAAGATTATGGCATCTAGTCCCATCACTTCATGGGAACTAGATGGGGAAACAGTGGAAACAGTGTCAGACTTTATTTTTCTGGGCTCCAAAATCACTGCAGATGGTGATTGCAGCCCTGAAATTAAAAGATGCTTACTCCTTGGAAGGAAAGTTATGACCAATCTGATAGCATATTAAAATTCAGAGATATTACTTTGTCAACAAAGGTCCATATAGTCAAGGCTATGGTTTTTCCAGTGGTCATGTATGGATGTGAGAGTTGGACTATAAAGAAAGCTGAGCACCAAAGATTTGATGTTTTTCAATTGTGGTGCTGGAGAAGACTCTTGAGAGTCCCTTGGACTGCAAGGAGATCCAACCAGTCCATCCTAAAGGAGATCAGTCCTGGATGTTCTTTGGTCAGACTGATGTTGAAACTGAAGCTTCAATACTTTGGCCACCTGATGAGAAGAGCTGACTCATTTGAAAAGACCCTGATGCAGGGACAGACTGAGGGCAGGAGGAGAAGGGGACGTCAGAGGATGAGATGGTTGGATGGCATCACCGACTCAACAGACATGGGTTTGGGTGGACTCCGGGAGTTAGTGATGGATAGCAAGGCTTGACATGCTGTATTTCATGGGATCACAAAGAGTCAGACATGACTGAATGACTGAACTGAACTATTTACAGTAACTTTGGGTTGAATTCCTTGCTTTATAAAGCCATCACAAAAGCCCAGAAAAATCAAGTGACTTCCTTAACTTGCTCAGATGCTTAGTGGCAAATGTCCTAACCATTAGTTGCAGGAGATCTGCCATCAGACAGGATGTTTCTCTTTTTCCAAGGCACTGCAAGCACAGGTCTCCAGACTATGTACCTTTGTTAGTGTTATTCAGTCATGTCTGACTCTTTGCAACCCCATGGACTGTAGCCCCCCAGGCTGTTCTGTCCATGGAATTCTCTAGGCAAGAATACTGAAGTCATTAGCAATGCTCTTCTCCAGGTGATCCTTCTGACCCAGGGACTGAACCCGTGTCTCCTGCACTGCGGGCAGATTCTTTATCATCTGAGCCACCTGGGAAGCAAGCTGCTTAACTAAAGTGAGGCTCAGTTCCTCTTAGGTGCTGCTGCTGCTGCTGCTAAGTCTCTTCAGTCGTGTCCAACTCTGTGCGACCACATAGACGGAAGCTCACCAGGCTCCCCTGTCCCTGGGATTCTCCAGGCAAGAACACTGGAGTGGGTTGCCATTTCCTTCTCCAATGCATGAAAGTGAAAAGTCAAAGTGAAGTTGCTCAGTCGTGTCCGACTCTTAGCGACCCCACGGACTGGAGCCTACCAGGCTCCTCCATCCATGGGATTTTCCAGGCAAAAGTACTGGGGTGGGGTGCCATTGCCTTCCCCGCCTCTTAGGTGAACTGGAGACAAATATTCTTGTACAGAATAGTCATGTGATTTAATCCCCTATGAGTAAAGCAGCACTGAATGTATAACAAACTCTTGATGCTAATTCCCTTCTTTGTCCTTTGATAATTCTCCTCTCAACATGGGAGCCAGTTTAGAACTTCTTGTGTCCTAGGAAAATGGATCTTCATAAAAATGCTTATTCAGATGGATCAGATGGATTTGGTGAAATGAAGTGAGGTCATGGTAGCAGATACTTATCTTGTCTGAATCTCCTATTTGTATATCAAAAAGCCAGATGTGCACTGGAATTCTCCAGTTATTTCCTCTGGAAGCAAAACTTTCCCCACTTCTATATCTCAAGTGTTGCCTCCTCTTGGAATCCTTCTCCTACCTCAAAGATTACAATCAGTGTCTTTTCTCTGTATATCCTTTCTTGTTCTTGCTCTATATTTATTATGATAAATCATTTTCCTAATACTCCAACATGTAAATATCAACTCTTAGAGCATTTTTACTTTGGTAATACAATTACAGGAATTGAATTATGAATGATATCATAGACATTTGATGAATGAATGACTGTCCACATCCTTTAATTCTAAAGCAAAATATTCTTTGGCACTATCAATTGTTATATAATTTATCCCAGATCCTTTAACTATATTCATTCATATTACTCAGTAGATACAGGAAAACACTTCTTTTTTACTTTCTACGACTGTCCTTCTGTTCCTCTTCTTATTTTCTCTATTTCTCAGTCCCTTTGTTCTATTATCTCTCTCCAACTCCTTACCATCAATTGTACTTCTTGCTTTGAAAACCCATTCAGATAAGCTTCTTAAATGTACCATTTTCTTGCACCTTCTATTGGCTCTTCCTGGTTGTGGCTGAGGTTAGAGATGAGATCATAATGATTCTATACCATAATAAGAACACTGACAGATTGGCTGACCTGTCTGCCAGAGAAAGTGATCTTGACCAATAGTAGACAGCCTGTAAAGATAGGGTGTCCAGGCACAGAGAGGAAACAGCCATCCTTATATGTGACATCTATCTTGACTTTATCAGTGGTATTGAGGTCAAAGAAGGTCGTTGCCCTGAAATGTGTTACACCTGAACCAGGAGAATTTTAGGGATCTGCCAAGTGTTAGGGAAAGAATGTAAAGAATACGTTTGGTTTTAGGAAGCCTCTTTTCTGTGACATTTCTGCAAATACTTCTCCAACCCCCTAAAGGAATGAGTTTCTTGGTTTGATGTTCAAAACTTGTTCTCTTCTCTAGAGAAATGTAACTATCAAAGACACTATCTGCCATGTACAGTTAAGGTGATGTCTGGGGATAGTATAGAAAAGTGTAAGCTAGTGTAAGTTAGTTGAAGTCTTTGGAAAAATGGCAAGTTTTAAGGGAAGCATTTCTAATGATGCTTAAAGCAGTAGCCTCTTTGGAGAGACACACAAAAGCCTGGTATGTCTATATCTTTAAAATATCTGGTAAAGCACTGACAGAGAAGGCCTTGAAAGGTAAGGTCATAAGGTCACCAATGCTCACTACTACAATCTTAGAATGCACAAAGACTTCATTATGCATGTTTTTGCGACTCAGGAATTTTACTGTTAATCATCCGGGTAGGACTATACAGAATCTACATGTAATGTATCTTTAAAACTATTCTGTTGATTTGATTCAGAAATTGTTGCTAAGATAAGCTAGCAAAAAAATTATCCCACCTTCTTATGTTTTTTATTAAAAAAAATACTAGTAATCTCACAGATTCAAGATATTAAAGCTTGCCTTTTAAAAACTGTGAAAGAGGAAGATGCGGCTGCTGCTGCTAAGTCACTTCAGTCGTGTCCTACTCTGCGCGATCCCATAGAGAGCAGCCTACCAGGCTCCTCCGTCCCTGGGATTCTCCAGGCAAGAACATTGGAGTGGGTTGCCATTTCCTCCTCCAATGCATGAAAGTGAAAAGTGAAAGTGAAGTCGCTCAGTCGTGTCTGACTCTCAGCGACCCCATGGACTGCAGCCCACCAGGCTCCTCCATCCATGGGATTTTCCAGGCAAGAGTACTGGGGTGGGGTGCCATTGCCTTCCCTGAAAGGGGAAGATAGCTTTGGGTAAATTTGTTGAAGAAACATAAAACTATAATAGCATTTAATGATTGTGGAGGTGTAGGACTGACCATGCAAAAATGAAGGATCAAAAAAAAGGAATAAGCCATTACATGTATATCCATATATATAAACATACATTTACATACATGTTTAAATGTATCAAAAATATAATGGTTCTCGTAGTTGGGAGGAGATTGAATTTTCCTAGTAATGCTAAATTCGGTTACAAGAGTAGTTAAATCTTTTTCTTTCTAACATTTATTTTAGAACTAAAATCTCATCCTTTTGATACTATCAATAGCAGTGAATGCCCACACTTTCAAAGTGGATTTAAGTTTAGAAATAACCAGAAGTCTTTTCAAAATTAAGTCTGGGAAACTGGTGAGTGAGTAGCCTAGCTACACTGAATTGGGTTCACAGTAATGAGAGAAGGTGGGGGTTTCATTCTATGGTTTGTGTTAGAGGTCTAAGATCATTCCAGGATAAAAGTATCTCACATAATAATAATTTTCAATTCAAAATGAAATTCTCCTTGTGATTATTTTGAGGGAAATGTTGCTTAATTGGAAGTATAATTTCTAATATTTTTAAAAGAACAAGACTTTTCATAGGTGTGATAGACAAAGGATTAGTGCTTATTCTAGCTAGAGGGCTAAAACAAACAAACAAACAACAACAAAAACAATAAAAGATTATTATTTTTAACAACCTTATAAATAGATGTAAAGGACATAACAGTTCACAAATAAAACAAGTCAGATGGCTCACACAAACTGAAAAATATGTAGTTTAATGTAAAATTTTAAGTTAGCAATGTAAAATCAAATATACAATGCAATCTCCTCTTGTTAAATTAGCTAATATTAAATAATGATGATGATGATGATGAAAATACCAAATTACCAAGTGTTTGCAAGCTACCAAAGAATGAAAATATGCACTTCTGGAAGGAGTATAGATTGAAACAAGAATTCCTGAAGATGAATTTTAACTTTTACATGAATTTACATACCTACATATATAGAGAAAATTATATATGCAGATAGGTAGATACACAAATGATAGACAGAACAGGATAGATAAAGATTGATGATAGGTGACAGAGAGGAGAGATGGATGAACGGATAGATGAGAGACATGAGTTCAAGAAAGCTATAATATCTGATCAATGTATAAAAATTTAATTTTATTTCATATATTAGCAACAGGTAATCTAAAAATTAAATTATGAAAATGACTTACAAAATACTCAAATACAATACAAATAAGTGGGGAAAATGTTAACAAAAGAATTGCAAGATTTGTATGCTGAAAACTACAAAACATGGTTGTAAGAAATTAAAAATCTCATCAAATTAAATCACATATTGTTTTTAATGGATTGAAGGACTTAATATCATTAGAGTGGTCATACTCCCTCTGATGATGAACAGATACAATGCAATTTTTATCAAAGTTTGAAATGCTTTTTTTATATAGAAGTTTATAAGCTGACCCTAAAATTCACATGAAAACAGAAGAGACACAGAACCCAGAATAGTGAAAACAATAATGAAAACTGGAGAAAACTGGAGAACTCACATCTCTCAATTTCAAAATGACCACAAAGCCTGTACTCTTTGTCTGCATCTCCATTGCTACCCTACAAATATCAGTATCATCTTTCTAAATTCCATACACATGTGTTAGTGTGCAATATTTGTCTTTCTCTTCCTGACTTACTTCACTCTGCATAATAGGCCCTATGTTCATCCACCTAATTAGGACTGACTCAAATGCACTACTTTTTATAGTTGAGTAATATTCCATTGAATAGATGTACCACAATTTCTGTATCCATTCATCTGTTGATGGATATCTAGGTTGCTTCCATGTCCTAGCTATTGTGTAAAGTGCTGTAATGAACATTGTGGTACATGTGTCTCTTTTAATTATGGTTTACTCAGGATATATCTTCAGTAGGCAGACTGTTGGGTCATATGGTGGTTTTATGTCTAGTTTTTTGAGGAATCTCCATACTGTTCTACATAGTGGCTGATACAGTGAGGGAAGGAGAAGGTGGGATGAGTTGAGTGAATAGCATGGAGCATATGCATTACTATATGTAAAATAGACAGCAAGTGGGACTTTTCTGGGTGACACAGAGGGCTCAAAGCAGTGCTTTGTGACAATCTAGAAGGGCGGTTTGTGGGGGGAGACATGAGGGGGCAGGGTTAGGAGAGGGGGCATATGTATACCTATGGTATACATGTTTCTATATGGCAGAAATCAACACAATATTGTAAAGCAATTATCCTCCAAGGTTGTATATTGTCATCCTGCTTATTTAACTTATATGCAGAGTACATAATGAGAAACACTGGGCTGGAAGAAGCACAAGCTGGAATCAAGATTGCTGGGAGAAATATCAACAACCTCAGATATGCAGATGACACCACCCTTATGGCAGAAAGTGAAGAGGAACTCAAAAGCCTCTTGATGAAGGTGAAAGAGGAGAGTGAAAAAGTTGGCTTAAAACTCAATATTCAGAAAACGAAGATCATGGCATCTGGTCCCATCACTGCATGGGAAATAGATGGGGAAACAGTGGAAACTGTGTCAGACTTTATTTTGGGGGACTCCGAAATCACTGCTGATGGTGACTGCAGCCATGAAATTAAAAGATGCTTACTCCTTAGAAGGAAAGTTATGACCAACTTAGATAGCATATTCAAAAGCAGAGACATTACTTTGCCAACAAAGGTTCGTCTAGTCAAGGCTATGGTTTTTTCAGTGGTCATGTATGGATGTGAGAGTTGGACTGTGAAGAAAGCTGAGCACTGAAGAATTGATGCTTTTGAACTGTGGTGTTGGAGAAGACTCTTGAGAGTCCCTTGGACTGCAAGGAGATCCAACCAGTCCATTCTGAAGGAGATCAGCCCTGGGATTTCTTTGGAAGGAATGATGCTAAAGCTGAAACTCCAGTACTTTGGCCACCTCATGCGAAGGATTGACTCATTGGAGAAGACTCTGATGCTGGGAGGGATTGGGGGCAGGAGGAGAAGGGGACGACAGAAGATGAGATGGCTGGATGGCATCACTGACTCGATGGACATGAGTCTGAGTGACCTCCGGGAGTTGGTGATGGACAGGGAGGCCTGGTGTGCTGCGATTCATGGGGTCGCAAAGAGTCGGACACGACTGACTGACTGAACTGAACTGAACTGAAAAAATGAGTAAAAAGCTATAATAAACACAACAGTGTGATCCTAGAATAAATATAGAAATAAAATAGAATTAAGAGCCTTGTTAAAACAAAAAACACTAACACTGATTTTGACAAATGTGCCAAGATAATTCAATGGAGAAAGAACAGTCTTTGCAGCAAATAATTCTGGGGCAACTAGATATCCACATGCAAAATAAATCATTTGTATCTCTATTTTGCCATTACAAAATTTTACTGCAATGGATCAAAGATATAAATGTAAGAGCTAAAACTATAGAGCTCTCAGAAGAAAACATGGTGTCAATTTTCATGACTTGAATTAGACAATATTTTTTTAAACACATGATGCCAAAAGCGTAAGTGACAAAAGAAAACACAATAGAGAAACTGGAGTTTATTAAAATTACTTAAAATGTAGGTTAAAAATCACTAATTAGAAAGTGAAAACACAACTCACAAAATGGAAGAAAATACTTGCAAATCATACACCTGATAAAGGTCTAGTATCCAGAATATATAAAGAAATCTTATAACCCAACAAAAAGACAAACAGCCCAATTTTAAAAACAAAGTGTCTGAACAGACATTTTTCCAAATGGCCAATAAGCATATCAAAAGATGCTCAATATGGGTAGTCACCAAGGAAATCCAAATCAAAACTGCAGTATCAAAACATACTCTCTATGGTGACTAAAACCTAAAAACAAAAACTAGACAATGATAAGTGTTTGCAAGAATATAGAGGAATTGGCACCCTTATACATTGTTGTTGATGGGAATGTCAAAAGAGGAGTCCATTGGGAAAACAGCATGGCAGTTCTTAAAAGAAGAAATGTACAATTTTATGTAAATGAGGGGGGATAGGTAGTGAGGGGCAATAGCTATGAAATTTTGTCTTGACTAAGAACAATTTCTCAAATTAGATAGTGGTGATGGTTGCATAATTCTGTAAATATAGTAAAATATATTCACTGAAGAATATGCTTTGAATATTGAAAGTGGAACATTGAAAGTAAAGCAATTCACTTTCAATATATTTTGAAGTGACAAATTTTATTATATGCAAATTATATATCAAAAGGTCTTCCCAGGTGGTGCTAGCAGTAAAGAACCCACCTGCCAATGCAGAAGATGTAAGAGACACATGTTTGATCCCTGTGTTGGGAATATCCCCTAGAGAAGGGCATGGCAACCCACTCCAGGATTCTTGCTGAGATAATCAGAGGAGCCTGGTGAGCTACAGTCCATGGGGTTGCAAAAAGTCAGACACGACTGAAGAGACTTTGCATGCATATACACATATATCAATCACAAATATATTTCCCATTTCAGAAAACATTACTCATATGTTCACATACACTTTTCTAATTAAATATAGTTTCAATCTCTTGGGGATAAAACAAATCAAAGGATCATCTGCTAGATGATGAACACATTTGGAAAATGAATAGTACATGAATTCTAAAAGCCACAATTATATATTTCTTTTTCACTCTCTAATTACCCTCTTTATGAGGAACTATATGGAAACAGTATGTGAACTCTTGTGGATAAAACTTTAAGGGAAACATATTATATGTGTCTGAGTTGTTGGCATTCATGTGGTGTATGTGCAAACACACACCTATATCTTTTTAACTACCTAAGGTAATGGTAAACAAAGGGCATCATGTTCCATGTCAGTTATAAGTTAGCAGCTGATAAACAGTCTGAGGACTTCCCTGGTGGCTTAGACAGTAAAGAATCCACCTCCAATGCGGGAGACCTGGATTTGATACCTGGGTTAGGAAGATCCCCTGGAGGAGGGCATGGCAACCTACTCCAGTATTCTTGCCTGGAGTATCCCCATGGACAGAAGAGCCTCAAGGGGTTACAGTTCATGGGGTCGCAAAAACTCAGACACAGCTGAGCTACTAAGCACAGCACAGCACAATCAGTTTGAATTAAATGATATGCAATGTTACATAGAAATATCAGACAAAGTAGAGAACCCTGAGTATAGGGAAAGTGTGTGAACAGTAGGGTGCCATATAACACCACTGTGGAGTGTGGTACCAGAGTGAGCAGCTTTGGTCAAGTCTCCTGGCTATCTGTGCTTACCTCAGAAGTACATAAAGAAACTCGGGGAAAACAGAGCAAAGGAATTGTCCCATGCTGAGTAGCTCCACAGCATTTTTCTACAAGCCTCCCTCTCCTCCCCTCAAGAGCCTCCCCTAGAAGTTCTCTTAGACCTCATCTCATGAATCAGTGAGTCAGTACTCAGCTCTTAACCACTATTCATCCAAGACTCTCTTGCTCTGTCTCTTCACTCTTCCAGACTTCTTTGTGTTCTCCAGTAAGAAGAGACAGGAAGAGAAACAATAAATACTGAAGGAGGCCATAGCTATCTTTTGCCAAGTGCCCCCATGAAGAGCTGGAGGCTGTGCTGGGAAAAAAGCTAAGAAACCATTCAAGCTTTAATGTTCATATTTTTTTCCTATTGCTGCTGAAACAAATTACCATAAATTTAGTGGCATAATACAAAAAAATGGGCGGTCTTATAGTACTGGGTTTTAGTAATGTCATATGCAAAGTTATTTACAATCACCTCACTAGTGAAATCAGTAAGAAAGTAACTTCCAAATTTGTTAACTAGTAGATGTAATTTTAGTTATTAAAAACAAGACGATATTTTCCCCTACCTTTTCCCTTTTGTACATTATTAATTAGGAGAGCAAGTATGGAAGAATAATCAGTTGTAGTTTGTTTTTAAATTATAATCGATAGAATTTATACATTTTAACATCTTAATCACCATTTAAAAATTTTTATCTATATCACTGTTTGCATTTCATTTAGAAGTCAGAAGGCCTGTGATTTTGCTAACTGATATGTTCCTAGTGTTTGTACTCATATGTAATGCAGATGAATTATTTTAATCATTCAATTTATCTCCTCTATTTTTATTTTTTAATGTATTTTTTAAATTGGAGTATAATTGCTTTGCAATGTGGTGTTAGTTTCTGCAGTACAGCAATGTGAATCAGATATATGTATACATATATCCCCTCCTTCTTGACGTCTCTCCCACCTGCGCTGCATCCCATCTAACTAGGTCATCACAGAGCACCCAGCTGAGCTACCTGTGCTGTACAGCCGATTCCCAGTAGCTGTCTACTTCACACATGGTATTGCATATATGCTAATGCTACTCTCTCAATTTATCCCACTCCCTACTCCTGTGTCCACACGTCCATTCTCTACATCTCATTTCCTGCCCTGCAAACGTTAATGCATACTTATGGAATCTAGAAACATGATTCAAATTTACCTCCATTTAGATTAAACATCTGTCTATGGTTAAAATGGATAAGAAATCAAAGCAAACCATAACAATCACAACTCACAATTCTGCTAATGACTTAGAACTTCAACACTCACTCTATGTTATTAGTGACAATTACTCACGTGGTGTTGGAATTTCAAGTATTTCCCTCTTTGGCTTGCTGCAATACCATGGTTTTCCCCCACCCAGGAAAACACTTGGGAATTTAACTAAGCAAGTGATGATTATTCTAGGGATACTATTGGGATACACTTGAATACACCAGTTAATTTAAAAAAGTAAATCATTCACCATGTTAAAATATTACATGATAGGAAAATATTAGTTTTACCCTTTAGAGTATCAACTCAAGGATGGGGCAAACTGTTGATTTAACTTAATACTTAGATTCTCATGTTTGGAACTTATATTCAGTAGCTTTCAGAATTCTACAAGATAAAACAAGTTGGTATTTTTCTTATTGTTATCTCAATTTTAGCAAGTACTTCAAGTTCATTGGAACATGTGAGTGGGAGGGAAAAAAGGCTAGAAACAGAAGGAGAAAGGATGATTTTACTGAATGTAGTAAGGAATGGGTACCATACCAAAGCATAAGAGGGTTAGCTTAGCCTTGGCAAAGTCATTTTGACTCTTTGGTCCTTATTTTCCCTCTGTTCTTTTCTAATTATTTGTGATAAGTCAGTGAGAAAGTGGATAGAGTGAAGTAAGCCAGAAAGAAAAACACCAATACAGTATACTAACACATATATATGGAATTTAGAAAGATGGTAACAATAACCCTGTATATGAGACAGCAAAAGAGACACTGATGCATAAAACAGTCTTTTGGACTCTGGGAGAGGGAGAGGGTGGGATGATTTGGGAGGATGGCTTTGAAATATGTATAATATCATATATGGAACAAGTCACTAGTCCAGGTTCAATGGACGATACTGGATGCTTGGGGCTGGTGCACTGGGATGACCCAGAGGGATGGTATGGGGAGGAAGGAGGAAGGAGGGTTCATGATGGGGAACACATGTATACCTGTGGCAGATTCATTTGATATATACCAAAACCAATTGGACCAACATGAATGAACATAGAGATTGTCATAGTGATTGAAGGAAGTCAGACAGAGAAGGGGAAATGTTGTATGACATCTCTTATATGTGGAATCTAAAAAGAAATAATACAAATGAACTTATTTACAAAACAAAAAGAGTCATAAATGTAGAAAACAATCTTCTGGTTAATAGAGCGGGGAGGGATAAATTGGGGGATTAAGATTGACATACACATTACAATATTTTAAATAGATAACTAATGAGAATCTCCTATATAGCACAGGGCACTATACTCAGTACTCTGTAATGGCTTTTATGGGAAAAGAATAGAAAAAAAGAGTGGCTACAAGTATATGTATAATTGACTTTGCTATACACCTGAAACAAACTCTACATTGTAAATCAATTATACTCCAATAAAACTTTAAAACAAGAAAAAGAATGACTACCATGTAAATGTAAATATGAAGAGAGTTCTATCTGTACTACTCATGCATCCAGTACATTATTATTATTTTACTTATGAAAGCGGACATTTACATAAGTGCTGATATCCATGTCTGTTCAACTTTAAATCCTTGTTCACATTTTCTGTATAATTCCTCTTTAGGAAAGTCAGAATTTTAACATCTATCCTCCCCGTAGTAATGACAGCAGATCCCCACCTCCACACAGCTGATAATGAGCTTGCTATGACGTTGTCCTGGTTTCCACTGAGTTTTTATTTGGGTCACATTAATAGAGGAAAACAGGACTGAGAGGAAACTGTTTCTTAGAAGTCTGCCTGCCCATCCCACAACGGAGAGGATGAAAATACATATTCCAACATAGTTAACATATTTTAGAAAACAAATGTTTTCAAATTTTTAGAATTATAACAAAACTTTCCATGACATAAAATCAAAGAACTTCATTGCCTTTGATCCAAACCCTTTTGTGAATCTATAATGTTTCTACTTTCGTTTTATACTGGTTCAGTTCAGTTCAGCTCAGTTCAGTCACTCAGCTGTGTCCGAGTCTTTGCAACCCCATGGACTGCAGCACACCAGGCATCCCTGTCCATCACCAACTCCCAGAGTTTACTCAAACTCATGTCCATTGAGTCGGTGATGCCATCCAAACATCTCATCCTCTGTCATCCCCTTCTCCTCCCTCCTTCAATCCTTCCCAGCATCAGGGTCTTTTCAAATGAGTCAGTTCTTCCCATCAGGTGGCTAAAGTATTGGAGTTTGGGCTTCAGCATCAGTCCTTCCAATGAATATTCAGGACTGTTTTCCTTTAGGATGAACTGGTTGGATCTCCTTGCAGTCCAAGGAACTCTCAAGAGTCTTTCCAATACCACAGTTAAAAAACTTCAATTCTTCAGTGCTCAGCTTTCTTTATTGTCCAACTCTCACATCCATCCATACATGACCACTGGAAAAACCATAGCCTTGACTAGATGGACCTTTGTTGACAAAGTAATGTCTCTGCTTTTTAATAAATATGCTGTCTAAGTTGGTCATAACTTTTCCTCCAGGAGCAAGAATCTTTTAATTTTATCACTACACTCACCATCTGCAGTGAGTTTGGAGCCCCCCAAAATAGTCACTGTTTCCATTGATTACCCATCTAATTGCCATGAAGTGATGAGGCAATGATGCCATGATCTTAGTATTCTGAATGTTGAGTTGTAACCCAACTTTCTCAGTCTCATTTTTCACTTTCTTTTTTTTTTGTGTGTGTGTGTTTTTTATTTTATTTTATTTATTTATTTTTTTTACTTTACAGTATTGTGTTGGTTTTGCCATACATCAACATGCATCTGCCATGGGTGTACACGTGTTCCCCATCCTGTGTTTTGTTAATTTTATTTTATTTTATTTAACTTTACAATATTGTATTGGTTTTGCCATATATCAAAATGAATCCGCCACAGGTATACATGTGTTCCCCATCCTGAACCCTCCTCCCTCCTCCTTCCTCCTTCCCCATACCATCCCTCTGGGTCGTCCCAGTGCACCAGCCCCAAGCATCCAGTATCGTGCATTGAACCTGGACTGGTGACTCGTTTCATATATGATATTATACATATTTCAATGCCATCCTCCCAAATCATCCCACCCTCTCCCTCACCCAGAGTCCAAAAGACTGTTTTATACATCTGTGTCTCTTTTGCTGTCTCGTATACAGGGTTATTGTTATCATCTTTCTAAATTCCATATATATGCATTAGTATACTGTATTCATGTTTTGCTTTCTGGCTTACTTCACTCTGTATAATAGGCTCCAGTTTCATCCACCTCATTAGAACTGATTCAAATGTATTCTTTTTAATGGCTGAGTAATACTCCATTGTGTATATGTACCACAGCAGCCACTATGGAGAACAGTGTGGAGATTCCTTAAAAAACTGGGAATAGAATTGCCTTATGATCCAGCAAACCCACTGCTGGGCATACACACTGAGAAAACCAGAATTGAAAGAGACACGTGTACCCCAATGTCCATCTTTCACTTTCATCAAGAGGCTCTTTCGTTTTTCTTTGCTTTCTGCCATAAGGGTGATGTCATCTGCATATCTGAAGTTATTGATATTTCTCCTAGCACAATCTTTTTTCCAGCTTGTGCTTCATCCAGACTGGTATTTCACATGATGTACTCTGCATATAAGTTAAATAAGCAGGGTGACAATATACAACCTTGACATACTTCTTTCTCTGTTTGGAAACAGTCTGTTGTTCCATGTCCAGTTCTAACTGTTGCTTCCTGACCTGCATACAGATTTCTCAAGAGACAGGTCAGGTGGTCTGGTATTCCTATCTCTGTAAGTATTCTCCACAGTTTGTTGTGATCCATGCAGTTAAATATTTTGGCATAGTCAGTAAAGCAGAAATAGATGTTTTTCTGGAACTTTCCTGCTTTTTTGATGATTCAGCCGATGTTGGCAATTTGATCTCTGGTTCCTCTGCCTTTTCTAAATCCAGCTTGAACATTTGGAAGTTCACCGTTCATGTACTGTTCAAGTTTGGCTTAGATAATTTTGAGCATTTTTTGCTGGCACGTGAGATGAGTACAATTGTGTGGTAGTTTGAGCATTCTTTGGCATTACCTTTCTTTGGAATTGGAATAAAAACTGACCTTTTCCTATTCTGTGGCCACTGCTGAGTTTTCCAAATTTGCTGGCATATCGAGTGCGGCACTTTCACAATGTCATCTTTTAGGATTTGAAATAGCTCAACTGGAATTCCATCACCTCCACTAGCTTTGTTCATAGTGATGCTTCCTAAGGCCCACTTGACTTCAGATTCCAGGATGTTTGGCTCTAGGTGAGTGATCACACCATAGTGATTAGCTGGGTCATGAAGATCTTTTTTTGTATAGTTCTTCTGTGTATTCCTGTCACCTCTTCTTAATGTTTCTGCTTCTGTTAGGTCCATACCATTTCTGTCCTTTATTGTGCCTATCTTTGCATGAAAATTTCCCTTGGTATCTCTAATTTTCTTGAAGCTATCTCTAGTCTTTCTCATTCTTTTGTTTTCCTTTATTTCTTTGCATTGATCAAGGAGGAAGGCTTTCTTATCTCTTCTTGCTATTCTTTGGAGCTCTGCATTCAAATGGGTATATCTTTCCTTTGCTCCTTTGCCTTTTACTTCTCTTCTTTTCACAACTATTTGTATGGCCTCCTTAGACAACCATTTTGCCTTTTTGTATTTCTTTTTCTTGGGGATTGTCTTGATCCCTGCCTCCTGTACAGTGTCATGAACCTCTGTTCATAGTTCTTCAGGCACTCTGTCTATCAGATCTAATCCCTTGAATCTATCTGTCACTTCCACTGTATAATCATAAGGATTTGATTTCGGTCATACCTGAATGGTCTAGTGGTTTTCCCTACTTTCTTAAATTTAAGTCTGAATTTGGCAGTATGGAGTTAATGATTAGAGCTACAGTCACCTCCCGGTCTTGATTTTGCTGACTGTATAGAATTTTTTCATCTTTGGCTGCAAAGAATATAATCAGTCTGATTTCAGTATTGACCACCTGGTGATGTCCATGTATAGAGTTTTCTCTTGTGTTGCTGGAAGAGAGTGTGTGCTATGACCAACATGTTCTCTTGGCAAATTCTATTAGCCTTTGCCCAGCTTCATTTTGTACTCCAAGGCCAAATTTGCCTGTTACTCCAGGTGTTTCTTGACTTCCTACTTTTGTATCCCAGTCCCCTATAATGAAAAGGACATCTTTTCTGGGTGTTAGTTCTAGAGGGCCTTGTAGGTCTTCATAGAACCGTTCAGCTTCTTCAGCATTTATACTAGTAATAAGGTATTTCGAGCCCAGGTTGCCTTATCCTTGTATGACTGTATCATTCTTCCCACTGGTTTCTCTCTTCTTCTCTTTCTCTTCTCCAACCTGGTCAATGAACTTCTACAGGATTTTTTTCACCTACAACTTTAGTTACATGACACTCCTACTTAAGAATTGTCAAAGATTTCTCAAAATTATTATTGAAGAAAGTGCAAGAATACTTCTGATCCTTCAGGTTAGACTTGGAGTTCTACCATATTCTAGCTGAGCCCCTTTGGGCATGATTTTCAACACTCCAAAAATTATCTTCACCATAAAATGCATGTGGATTTTCTCTCTCAAAGTCGTGGCGTGTTTGAAACTGAATAAATATAAAGCATTCACGATGCTAGTCCTCTTCCATTACTCTGTAACCCCATCTAATTCTGTCCCTCCACATGCATCCCAAGTCCCAGACAGATAGGATCATCAGCTTTTTGTGAATAGCATCATATTCATTCATGGAACCCCTATTGCTGCTGCTGTTCCTGCTGCTGCTAAGTTGCTTCAGTCGTGTCTGACTCTATGCGACCCCATAGACGGCAGCCTGCCAGACTCCCCTGTCCCTGGGATTCTTCAGGCAAGAACACTGGAGTGGGCTTCCATTTCCATTTCCATGGAACCCCTATCCACTCCATATCTGACCTGGCTCATGACCCATTGGGAAGGTCCTCCACATCTACCATATCCAAAGGACCAAGTCACGCCCATCTTCAGAACATAGTTTCAACAGTATTTTTTCCATGAAAATGTTTATTCTCATCTGATCTACAGATAGAGTTTCTTCCTTTGGCTCTTCAACCCTTTCTCTCATATTCTTGTTGTAAATACTTGCTTATTATAAATATTGCCTGTTATAAATACTGGCCGATCTTAAGGCTCTGGCTGGTGTAACTGATGGTCTTTCCTGTACAAAACCCTAAGCTGTCCCACCTACAGGGAGTGGGGTGGGGCAAGAAGCCCAGCCAGGACTATTCACCCACTAGGGGAGGTTTAATGGCAACCCACTCCAGTACTCTTGCCTGGAAAATCCTATAGATGGAGGAGCCTGGTAGGCTTCAGTTCATGGAGTCACTAAGTCGGGCACAACTGAGCGACTTCACTTTCACTTTTCACTTTCATGCATTGGAGAAGGAAATGGCAACCCACTCCAGTGTTCTTGCCTGGAGAATCCCAGGCTGCCATCTATGGGGTCACACAGAGTCAGACATGACTGAAGTGACTTAGCTTAGCTTAGGGGAGGTTTACAGTCCCAGTGTCTTCTACTTCTCTAAATAAATTTGAGTTAAGGCAGCCAGATTCTTAGTTTTGAACCTGTCTCCCTATTTTCTGTATGTAAAAATTTTAGAATATAAAATATTCAAGTGGTTATGAAGATTGGAAATGGTCTCACCTCATTTTCTTTATGGAAATATGAGGCCCAGGCAGGAGAGATCACCTTTCTTATTATTATTGAAGTGTAGTTGATTTATAAGGTAGTGTTAGTTTCTGGTGTACAGCAAGGTGATTCAGTTATATATGTGTGTTAGTCACTCAGTCATGTTTGACTCTTTGAGACCCCATGGACTAAAGCCTGCCAACCTCCTTTGTCCATGGAATTTTCCAGGCTAAGAATACTGGAGTAGGTAGCCATTTCCTTCTCCAGGGAGCTTCCCTACCCAGGGATTCATCCTGAATCTCCTACATTGAAGGAAGATTCTTTACCATCTGAGCCACCAGGGATATGTATTGGCAGAATGTGTATATTACTGTGGGCTTCCCTGGTGCCTCAGATGGTGAAGAATCTTCCTTCTTCCATTCCATATTGGTAATCATGATACTGGTTCAATTTGTTAACACCTGCTCTTAGAAACCCTGTTACTGAATAAACGGTTTTGTTACTATTTTCATTCATTTCCCAACTATCCTACTTAGAGCTGTAATGAAAGTGTATTTCATATACTGCAAGCTTATGTTTTCCCCCATTCGAAGGATTTCTCTAGGATCTCTTTAGGAACCTTCAAAGTCATAGAACTACAAGCACCTTGAGTTTCACTGAAACTAGTTTTTATGAAATGGCACCTTTCCATTGTGAAAAGCTCAGTTCATATTTCTCTCCATTTCTCTCCATTGACGTCTCCTCCAGGAAGTCCTCTTTCCTTCCCCTCTAACTGCTTCATGATCAACCTTGTAGTCTCTCTCATTTATCACATGCAACACATTCTTTTGAGGTTGTCAGTTTATAGGACTGTCCCACTTATCAGACCATAGATTCCTTAAAGCAAGTAAGTCATGCACTCTCCAAACCCTGGTGGCTATTGTGTATCTAAACTGGCTCCCCTTTTACCCAGACCACCAAACCTCAGAGATCCAATGAGCTGTCATGAATGTGCTCCGGGTCCCATCATCCATCTATCACAGATATGCTCACTCCTTTTGCCCCCTTTATTTCAGTTTCATTTTCTCTGACTTTGCTTCATCTCTTCCTATGGGAGGCTCCATTTGGAACTGACATATACACTAAGCCTAGAAATTGAGTTTCTAGGGCCCTGCCTCCCATAACTGACACCCATACAGTCTCCCATTCAATCTATCTCTGGACTCCCAGTCTACCCAGGAAGTGAGCTCAGTTCTACAGAGTAAAGCAGAATTGCTTCCAGAACACAAGAGCTTATAATGAATTACATGTTTCTCAGAAAACTAAGAACTACATGGAATCAGGACTGGCTGGTTTTGCTCACCCTGCCTTTTCAATATCCATCTTAATGCTTAGTACATATCAGATGAGCAATTAAAAAAAATAAAAAGCCAACAGGTTAATGAATATCAATGAATATATCCATGCACAGCTCTTTTTTCTTCTTTCCAGACTCTTCATTTCCCAAAACGGACCTCTAGATCCTAACACAGATGTTTTCTCCTTCCCTCTCTGCTCCTATAACTTACCTCAAATCTCTTTTCTCTGTCTCTCTAAACACCCACACAAAATTTCCCCTTTATTTTGATATTTGATTTGAGCAATAGAAGGCAGAATTTCAAAGGAGCCAGTGAAAGGATGAGGTAACGCTTTTCTGTCTAAACTATCATCACTGCCTTTACAAGCTTTGTCCAGTTAAATCTCAATGGCAAGGCAGGGGTTGGAGTACCTAATTTAGCTTGTCCTTTGCTTGTGACCTAAGGGTGTAGTGAATATTGTGTTATTTCTACATACAACATTCTACCACATCTCTTGGTGGAGATGCTCCAGTCTCCACCAAGGGCTGGGTGCATCTTTTTCAGAGTCTAGTCCCACAGGGGCCACATTGGTCTGTGGATAGAACTTCTGCCTCCCACTCCTTTGCTCTTCCTGATTCCCTTGGACAACTTAATTGATGTAGGAGATATGTTGCTGAATAGCGTGGTTCACAGGACACCAAGGACTCTTACACTTGTGGAAAGACCTTATTCACAATTGCTTATAAGATTGATAAGGTTAGGTACTCTCCTGAGTCTATGTAGTTCTCTTCTGGGACTTCTTTGTAGCCTTAGGTTAAAGTCATAGAGCTAGAGGTGCTAAGAATTATGGAACTGTTTTGTAAATTTCTGACTTTAATGAGGACTTCAGTGCCCACACCAAGTGCCACCCCTAGGAAGGTGTTCATGATTTATCTAGGCAGATACAGTGACTCTCCTTCATGCTTTGTGCATCTATAATAACACACAGGTTTACGGAACCATTTGTTTATAGAATCATGGTCTCTGCCACAGAAGAAACATAGTCTCATTCATTTTCATATTTATATCTTGTAGCATCCATGCACTGTTAGTCATATATTCGATGCTCAGTTAATGTTTACTGAAGAATAATTTTGAGTGACTGGGGTTTTAGAGAGGCAGCATAAAGATGCAAGGGACTAAAGTTCTACCAGGCAAGGTTTGTGATTCAGGAGGAAGTAATGCTTTCATTGTCTTATCACCTCCTCCATGACTTGTATTACATGGAAAATTCCAACTACACAGGGAGGTTGTTGCAAAGCAGTTAATAAAATAGCACATCATTCAGATTGAGAGAAAATATTTGTAAATGATACAACAAACAAGGGCTTATTTTCCAAATTATACAAAGAGCTCATTCAACTCAAATACAAAAAAAAGCACAAACAACCCAATCAAGAAATGGCATAAGACCTAAATAAACATTTCTCCAAAGAAGACATACAGATGGCCGACAGTCATAGGAAAATATGCTATATATTATTAATTATTAGAGAAATTCAAGTCAAAACTACAATGTGGTATCACATCACAACAGTCATCATTAAAAATTTTTCAAATAATGAATGACGGAGAAGGTGTTGAGAAAAAAGTCCCCTCCTACACTGTTGGTGAAAATGTAAATTTGTGCAGCCACTAAGGTGTGGAGGTTCCTCAAAAAACTGAAAATAAAACTGCAGTATGATCAAACAATCCCGCTCCAGGGAAAATCCACACATCCCACATCCAGAGAAAATCATATTTTGAAAAGTTAGATGCACCTCAATGTTCATTGCAGCACTATTTACAATAGCTAAGATATGGAAGCAACTTAAATGTCCATCGACAGAGGAATGAATAAAGAAGTGGTACATACATGCAATAGAATATTACTCAGCTATACCAAAGAATGAGGTAAAGCCATTTATGGCAACATGGATGGACCTAGAGACTGTCATAATAAGTGAAGTCAGACAGAGAAAGACAAATATCGTATGATATCGTTATATGTGTAATCTAAAATATGACACAAGTGCACTTATTTGCAAATAGAAACACTCACAGACATAGCAAACTGATTGTTACCAAAGGGGAAAGGGAGTGGGAGACAAATTAGTTAAGAGTTTGGGATCAGGAGATAAATTACCGTATATAAAATAGATAAACAACAAAGTCTACCATGAAGCACAGAGAACTATATCCAATATCCTGTAATAAGCCATAATGGAAAAGAATATTAAAAATAATATATTTATATGTGTATATATAACCAAATCCCTTTGCTATACACCAGAAACTAACACAACATTGTAAATCAATCATAGTCCAATTAAAAAAAATAAAATTCCATATCTGTCAGCTTTTCAGCTGAGAGTTCTCAACCAATGTCAAACCAGTTCTACTAAATAATCATTTACTGATATTGATGAACCTAGTAGAGAACAGACTTGTGGCCACAGTGGGAAGATGTGAGAGTGGGACAGATTGAGAGAGTATTGACATATATACACTATCATGTGTAAACTAGCTAGTGGGAAGTTACTAAAGAACAGAGGGAACCCAGCCTGGGGCTCTTAGATGACCTAGCAGTGTGGGATACTTGTAGTCTCAATCTTTATTTTTATTACTATTATGATGATTAACTTTGTGTTAACACAGGTTACTGAAACATCTAATTACTTCTTTACCCCTGTACATCACCCGCTTGTCTTACTTCGCATTTGTCTGTATTGAAATTAGGTTTACCTGAGTAACTACAGATGGTTAGAGGAGGAAAGGGCAACCCACTCCAGTATTCTTGCCTGGGGAGAGCCTATGGACAGAGGAGCTATAGTTCATGGGGTTGCAAAGAATCAGACACAACTGAGGGACTAAACAAATGAGTAACTATAGATGGGAATCTCTCAAACTTAAAATGGACCAATACTACCCAGTACATTACTTACCTGGCTTCAGACAGTGCTAGAAATAAAGATAATCATTAACCTGTATATGCGTGTGTGGCTAGCTCTGGAAAATTCTGTTTTCCATTTATTATATAAGAATAGTTTGTTGTCATTACAGATTTCTTTTGAGAAATAAATCAATAGGAAAATAGCGTATAAAAACAATATAATCTTGATATATTGCAAAACCAATACAATATTGTAAAGTTCAATAAAATAAAATTAAATTAAAAAATAAATAAACAACAACAAAAATAAATAATTAATGAGATTAAAAAAAATAAAAACAACTTTAAAAAATTTCAAAAAAAAAAAAACAATATAAGAATTTTAGGTTTAAATTTAGAGCCTCAGACTCAGGAGATTCGAAATGATTCTGCCCCAACTTCTGGATTTTAAAAGATCCAGAATACTTTGAAGGTCATACTGAAAACTGAGACTGACAATCAGCCCAGTATTAGAATCTGGGAGACATACTCACTAACTTCCAATCAAACATGTTTGGAAAGTACAATCTCCAGACCACCACTGCTAGATGTCTATTAAAAATTATTCTTCAAATGCTCTCTTATGAACATGAGTTCTTTTGTAATGAATACAATCTTTTCAAAAGAATTCAAAGTGAAATGACTATTCTTTTCTGTTTTGTTTGATAATGAAATTGCAAGGTAAATATATAAAATCTTTTATTTCTAACACTGAATTTCCCCTCTATCCTCTCACTGCAGTATAAACCTAGTTTCTCCAGCCCATCCTCTGTGGAGCTATATTGCTGTTGCTGCTTTGAAGACCCTACAGGAGCTTCAGACTGACAGCTCATCTGAGTCCCGAAATACATTGACTTCACTCTCCCTCCCAGAACATTTCATTTTCCCTTACACTAAAACCAGCAGCCACTCACTTTGCAATTGATCTCATATCCCATCATGGCACATTCCTAAAAACTGAAAATACTTAATGTGGCATCAGAATTGTATTCTCAACCAGTGGACACATTTACAAATTTATGTTTAGAGTGCACATACCATCAACACACAAATACCCACAAATACCAAATATGAGACACACTCAAAGAACAATTTGATTGTGAGTAAGCCTTTTTTCTCTGAATGATGCTGAACAAAATATCTAAATCTATATAACTTTTATTTTTTTTGATTCAGGGAAAGCTAGCCTAGAATGTTCTTTGCATTCATGTGGGGCCCTGCAGTTATCTGATGTCACACTTTTCCTGTTGACTCTTCAATCTCCCTGCTAGTCAGGGGAATGCAAATTATGGTAAGAATGGGACAACAATTTAGACCTATTAGATTGGAAAAATAAGTAGAGCCTTGAGAAGCTGTGTTGATTGGTGAGCAGGCAAGAAGCAGTGTGGGTCTTCAAACACTGCTGGAGAAAAGGTGTATCATTTCAGTTTCTTAGGAAATCAATTTATCACTATCCATTTCCATCAAATATAAACATACTTATCATAGAGAGCTCATTCCAGGAAAGGTAAACCATAGAAATCAAAGTGGTAGCATGGATGGGTATAACTACAAAGATGCTTATTGCAGCATTGTGTGTTTGGACTTAAATAGAAACAGTGAATGTATAAAAGATGCTTATGGCTAAAAAGACTGAATCGCTAAAAAGACTCTATCACCAAAAAAACCTCTGTACCATGGAGGACTGTGTGGGTGTAAAAAAAAAAAAAAAAAAAGTAGGTTGGTGCCTTATCTACTGGTCTGGGAGAAACAGAGAAGAGGGTATAACAGGGTTTTAATTTCTAAAAATAGGAAAACTAAAAATCCTTTGTGTGATTTTAATATATGCCAGATGTGAAGTCAAGTGGGCCTTATGAAGCATCACTACGAACAAAGCCAGTGGAGGTGATGGAATTCCAGTTGAGCTATTTCAAATTCTGAAAGATGATGCTGAGAAAGTGCTGTACTCAAGATGCCAGCAAATTTGGAAAACTCAGAGGTGGCCACAGGACAGGAAAAGGTTAGTTTTCATTCCAATCCCAAAGAAAGGCAATGCCAAAGAATGCTCAAACTACCACAGAATTGCACTCACCTCACATGCTAGTAAAGTAATGGTCAAAATTCGCCAAGCCATGCGTCAACAATCCGTGAACCATGAACTTCCAGATGTTCAAGCTGGATTTAGAAAAGGCAGAGGAAGCAAAGATCAAATTGCCAATATCCATTGGATCATCGAAAAAGCAAGAAAGTTCCAGAAAAAAACATCTACTTCTGCTTTATTGACTATGCCAAAGCCTTTGACTGTGTGGATTACAATAAACTGTGGAAAATTCTGAAAGAGATGGGAATACCAGACCACTTGACCGGCCTCCTAAGAAATCTGTATACAAGTCAGCAAGCAAAAGTTAGAATCAGGCATGGAATAACCGACTGTTTCCAAACAGGGAAAGGAGTACGTCAAGGCTGTATACTGTCACCCTGCATATTTAACTTATGTGCAGAGTATATCATGTGAAATGCCTGTCTGGATGAAGCACAAGCTGGAATCAAGATTGCCAGGAGAAATATCAATAACCTTAGATATGCAGATGACACCACACTTATGGCAGAAAGCAAAAAAGAACTAAAGAGCCTCTTGATGAAAGTGAAAGAGGAGAGTGAAAAAGTTGGATTAAAACTCAACATTCAGAAAACTAAGATCATGGCATCCCATCCCATCACTTCAAGGCAAATAGATGGGGAAACAGTGGAAATAGTAAGAGACTTTATCTTTTTGGGCTCCAAAATCACTGGAGATGGTGACTGTAGCCATGAAATTAAAAGACATTTGCTCCTTGGAAGAAAAGTTATGACCAACCTAGACAGCATATTAAAAGCAGAGACATTACTTTGCCAACAAAGGTCCGTCTAGTCAAGGCTATGGTTTTTCCAGGAGTCATGTATAGATGTGAGTATTGGACTATAAAGAAAGCCGAGCACAGAAGAACTGATGCTTTTGAACTGTGGTGTTGGAGAAGATTCTTGAGAGCCCTTTGGATGGCAAAGAGATCTAACCAGTCCATCCTAAAGAAGATCAGTGCTAAATATTCATTGGAAGAATTAATGTTGATGCTGAAACTCCAATACTTTTGCCACCTGATGGGAAGAACTGACTCATTGGGAAAGACACTGATGCTGGGAAAGATTGAAGGTGAGAGTAGAAGGGCACGGTAATACCAACTCGATGGACATGAGTTTAAGTAAGGCCCTGGAGTTGGTGATGTACAGGGATGCCTGGCATACTGTAGTCCATGGGGTCGCAAAGAGTCAGACATGACTGAGTGACTGAACTGAACTGAACTGAATATAAAATTTTAAGTTATGCAAATATGTTATAAAAGAATTTCTATCAGATTCTCAGTATCAGCTATCTGAGCTTGGGATAGAGAAGCCACCAGCATCTAGTAGTTAAAGATGCTGCTGCTATATATCTTATAATGCACCAGATGGCCAAATACAGCAAGGGATAATCTGGCTCAAAAAGTCAATAGTGGGAAGGAGAGAAATGCCAATTTAGAGAATGGATATGGAAAGGAGAAGAAAAACATGGGTGTGAGATGAGTAAAGTGAAAGAAGAAAAATGACTGTGTTAAAGAAGTCTATGTCAACATACATACACACAAATAGAAACACATAGCCCAAACAAACAAACACATTACCAAAATACAGACAAGAGTCATGTATTCGCAAATTTAAACTGAACTATGAAATGTGTTACCTATTTTTTTTACTTATTTGAGTGTGACAGTCTTAGTTGCAGCATGCAGAATCTTCTGTTGTGGCACATGGACTCTAGAGCAAGAACACTCAGTAGTTGTGGTGGGTGGGCTTTGTTGCTCTGCAGCATATGGAACCATAGTTCCTTGACCAGGGATCAAACCCACCTCTCCTGCATTGCAAGGTGGATTCTTAACCACTGGACCACCAGGGAGGTCGCTGGGTATCTATTTTTAACTATCCCAGTATGGAGTTTAACTCTTCTTCATGTCGCCAGGAGGCTAAATCCAAACAAGAAACTATCTTTGATACATTTCACAGGGAACTTATGAGACCTCTTCATTTTTTTGGTGTCAAGTTGAAATGATTTGTTTGTATACTTTTTTTTTTTTGCCATTTATCATGTTAATAGCCTGAAAATCCCAAGAGCAGAGACTTGCCATCTGCTTTGACCTTAAGTATTAATGAGCATGCTAATTACTATGAAAAACCACATACAAAAATTAGGGAATAGAATGATTGGGCAGGAAAACATTTATAGTTATCTTGACACTCATTCAACAAGTGCTAGCTGATGATTTACTCTGTCAGGGCTACACTGAATGCCAAGAGCTGCGATGAAAAAGTCAATGCAGTGCCATCTTTGTTTTCAAAGGCATATAGTGAAAAACAGCCCATAATTGTTCTGGGAGATGCAAGTATGAGTGATTAGTTCCGCCTCTGAAAGAGGAGATGGTATAAGAAAGCAGTCTGAGGAGATGAATCTTTATGGACAGCCAGGCCAAGTGGATTCTGTAATTATAGAGCCACAGCAGATTTGAGAGAAATGGAAGATTTATTTGAGAGAGAAATGGCACATTGATTGAAAATGGGAGTGAAGGAAACTTCTAGGTTTCTGGCTTAGGGAACAGAGTGGTTATGTGGTCAGCTAATAACGTTGAAATAAGCTGAAATACTACCAAAAAAAAAAATTCTACCTCAGGATTTTATAAAGATCTTCTTTTCTATTCTCAGACATGATCTGAATTAGTCAAGCAAAACTCTAAGTGCTGTTTTCCAAACTCTTCCCTTGGTTTATTAATAGCTGCAACAATCAGACTTAATAAAATTTGAGACAATTTTTTAAAATGAGAAAGCCTAACTGTGGTTCATAAAGTCATACAATTATCTCACGATTTCTTAATCACAAGTCTACACACTGTACCTGAAATGTAAGACAGATTCAACCATACTTTGAGGAATTACTGATTTGATAAGTCACACTTTTAACCCAGGGCTTTATAAAAATGTGTTGTAGGAATATATATTGTTTGAACCGAGGATGTACTTTAATAGTGATTTCTAGCTTAACATCATTTAAGGGTTAGATATTCATCATAACATGACAATGTTGTATTTTCTGTATGACTTGGCCCCTGTTTCCCTCCCTCCATCATCTCATCCCTATCAGCAGCCACATTCTGCAGCTTTGTGGTCCAGGGATACTGCATGGGTCCACTTGTCCACTGATTCCTCTGACTACAACCCCTTTCCTCTTCTTTGCTTTCCCAAGAGATATTTCAGTTCTTCTTCCTGGTCTTGCTGCAATGCTATATCTTCATGGAAGCATATACTAGGGAAGTTTTCCATTTTATTTCTCCTATGAAGCTTTGCATGTATTCTACCCTAGAATTTATCACACATTTTGCAATTTAAAAAAAAGTGTGAATGTTGTCTGTGTTAATCCATCTATCACACTATCAGTTTAACATCTCTAACACAGATTCTGGTAAATAATACATACAGTGCACTCATGCACATATATATCATCTAAAGATTCATATATGTATGTGTGTATGAATTTGAATACATATATATTTATATATCTTCTTCTTCCCTTCGCTCAGTCGTGTCCGACCCTTTGAGACCCCATGGACAGTAGCCTACTAGGCTCCGCCATCCTTGGGATTTTCCAGGCAAGAATACTGGAGTGGACTGCCATTTCCTTCTCCAGGGGATCTTCCCAACCCTTGGATCAAACCTGGGTCTCCTGCATTGCAGACAGATGCTTTACCATCTGAGCCACCAGGGAAGCCCTATGCCTCTGTGCATTTTTAATTTGTACAAATATTTAATGATGAAATAACATCTTAATATGTTCCAGGAACTTTCCAAATATTACTTTTTTATTGGAATATAATTGCTTTACAATGTCATCTTAGTTTCTGTGATAACATAGAGGAGTGGGAGGGAGGCTCAAGAGGGAGGGGATTTATGTATACATATAGCTGATTCACTTCATTGTACAGTGTGCATATAATTTTAATCATTAATTTTAATCATTATTATAATTTATTGAATTGCACTTTTATTTGTGCCTGTCTTCTCTCTTATACTTGACAAGTGTATCACTTTTCTTTACACCAAAGAACATGTCCAGAAATTATGACTTCAAAAAAGTATAAAAATGTATTTGTTTATTCTTCTGCTCCAAAGACTAATGGCTGAGATTTGCTTAACACAATTTGAGGTTCCAAAACTCATCTCAAAAAGATAATATAGATAACTATATTAACTGTGAGATTGGAGACAGGGGAGCCTGTCTAGACAGACTTTGTAAATAGTGGTTTCAGAATGGTTAACAGCTGGCTTCCAGAGACTGACAGATAGGACTCAATCTCAACATTTCCACTTGAAAGCTGTATGATATGAGGAAATGTGCTTAACTTTTGTGCACTTCTGTTTTTATTTTATCCATGAAACAGGCTAAATACAACATAGTCTACAATTCTAATTTCCAAAAAGATCTGAAAAGTATTATTATTGCTGTTATTGTGGTTATTATTACTGTTATTATAATTATTATTGCTATTAACTAATTTTGTTTCAGGGCTTCTCTTGTGGCTCAGCTGGTAAAGAATCTGTCTTCAATGTGGGAGACCTGGGTTCGATCCCTGGGTTGGGAAGATCCCTTGGAGAAGGGAATAACTACCTACTCCAGTATTCTGGCCTGAAGAATTCCATGTAGTATATAATCCATGGGATCGCAGAGTCAGACACGACTGGGTGACTTTCACTTTCACTTTCAATTTGGTTTTAAAATCTGACCTGAACTTATTCTGAAGGCAAATTCTGCCCTATCATGGGGTGAGGTCTTAACTGAAGTCATTTAATGGTGGCTCAGACAGTAAAGAATCTCCCTGTAGTGCAGGAGACCAGAGTTCAATCCTTTGGTCAAGAAGATCCCCTGGAGAAGGAAATGGTAACCCACCCCATTACTCTTGCCTGGAGAATCCCATGGACAGAGGAGCCTGGGGGCTTTAGTCCATGGGGTCTCAAAGACTTGGACATGACTGAGCGACTTTTACTTCACTTCAGAGTAAATAGTTGGGCTTCCTAGGTGGTGCAATTGGTAAAGAAACCTGCCTACCAATATAGGAGAGTTAAGAAATGCAGGTTTGATCCTTGGGTCAAGAAGATCCCCTAGAGAAGTGCGTGGCAACCCACTCCAGTATTCTTGCCTGGAGAATGTCATGGACTGAGGATCCTGGCTGTCTATGGTCCATAGGGTCGTAAAGAGTCTGACATGACTGAAGTGACTTAGATCACACACACACAATGTGAATAGTCATATATTCTTTAGCAGAAACATTAATGGATTTGAATATGGTATGCTGCCTGGATCCTGAAGGGGATGAAACATCTAGGACATGTCACCTTTTTAAAACACAGAACATTCTGGGTTTGAAACACATCTGTTTTTAAGAGTTTTAGGACTTATTCCTGACCTTATATGTTTTATTTGTGAGTGTGAAAGTGAAAAATTTAGTGGAGACACTGGCATACAGTAGGCTCCCTGAATATTATTAGTGTGCTATTATTAGTGTGCTCTAGATATGAGGGACATGAGACTGCCACATGACACATCTCATCCTTTAACGTGGTCGTTGTAACAATCTTGTGATTTAGGGATTGTGTAGATGCTGCTGCTGCTGCTGCTGCTAAGTCACTTCAGTTGTATCCGACTCTGTGCGACCCCATAGACGGCAGCTCACCAGGCTCCCCATCCCTGGGATTCTCCAGGCAAGAACACTGGAGTGGGGTGCCATTGCCTTCTCCGATTGTGTAGATAGTTACCACCAATTTGCTCATGTGATCATTGAGATATATAAGGATTAGGCAACTTATGATGGATGAAAAAGTAGGTATGTAATTTCACCTGCCATCATATTTGGGTCCTCTGATTACAGCCTAGTTCTCTTTGGCAACACCCAATAAGTTACTAAGCTCACCCAGACATGTTTGGTCTGCAGGCCTAGTGAGAATCACATTTTATATCAGCAGTGGTATAAAAAAAACCCAAGTCCTATAGATGTAACTCTTTGGTAGTAAAATAGCTGTGAGTTGAGGTTGGTGTGGAGAAGGACAGGGAGTAGGTGAGATTCAGTAGTGGGTCTGTTTCCACAACTCTATGGTTCTCTGAGCTCTGTCTTCCTCTGTAAATGGCCCATCTTCATGTAGGTATTGGGCCATATGGCAGCTGTTCTAGGCCTCACAATAGCAGGTAAGAAGAGGGTCCATGTTTTCTATTTATTTACTATTTTCCCTCAAAATGAGCAAAATTCTTTCTCATAAGTCAGTCAGTTCAGTCATGTCCAACTCTTTGCAACCCCATGGACCACAGCACATCAGGCCTCCCAGTCCATCACCAACTCCCTGAGTTTACTCAAACTCACATCCATTGAGTTGGTGATACCATCCAATCATCTCATCCTTTGTCATCCCCTTCTCTGCCTGCCTTAAATCTTCCCCAGCATCAGGGTCTTTTCAAAGGAGTCAGCTTTTCCCATCAAGTGGCAGAAGTATTGGAGTTTCAGCTTCAATGTCAGTCCTTCCAATGAATATTCAGGACTGATATACTTTAGGATGGACAGGTTGGATCTCCTTGCTGTCCAATGGGCTCTCAAGAGTGTTTTCCAACACCACAGTTCAAAAGCATCAGTTCTTCTGCACTCAGCTTTCTTTCAAATAAGCCATCCATACATGGCTACTGGAAAAACCATAGCCTTGGCAACATGGACCTTTGTGGGCAAAGTAATGCCTCTGCTTTTTAGTATGCTGTCTAGGTTATTCATAACTTTCCTTCCAAGGAGCAAGCATCTTTTAATTTCATGGCTGCAGTCACTATCTGCAGTGATCTTGGAGCTCCCCAAAATAAAGTCTGCCACTGTTTCCCCATCTATGTGCCATGAAGTGATGGGATCCTTGTCTTTCTCAGAAGCTCCTGGCAAAATTCTTCTCCTGCTGTATTGGAGAAAGTGAAGAAGAACTAAAGAGCCTCTTGGTGAAAGTGAAAAAGGAGAGTGAAAAAGTTGGCTTAAAGCTCAACATTCAGAAAACTAAGATCATGGCATGAAGTCCCATGGACTTCATGTCAAACAGATGGGGAAACAGTGGCTGAATTTACTTTTCTGGGCTCCAAAATCACTGAAGATGGTGATTGCAGCCATGAAATTAAAAGACACTTTCTCCTTGGAAGGAAAGTTATGACCGACCTAGACAGCATATTGAAAAGCAGAGACATTACTTTGTCAACAAAGGTCCATCTAGTCAAGGCTATGGTTTTTCCAGTGGTCATGTATGGATGTGAGAGGTGGACTATAAAGAAAGCTGAGTGCCAAAGAATTGATGCTTTTGAACTGTGGTATTGGAGAAGACTCTTGAGAGCCCCTTGGACTGCAAGGAGATCCAACCAGTCCATCCTAAAGGAGATCAGTCCTGGGTGTTCATTTGTAGGACTGATGTTGAAACTGAAACTCCAATACTGTGGCCACCTGATGCAAAGAGCTGACTCATTGGAAAAGACCCTGATGCTAGGTAAGATTGAGGGCAGGAGGAGAAGGGGACGACAGATGATGAGATGGTTGGATGGCAACACTGACTCAATGGACATAGTTTTGGATGGACTCTGGGAGTTGGTGATGGACAGGGAGGCCTGGTGTGCTGCAGTTCATGGGGTTGCAAAGAGTTGGACATGACTGAGTGACTGAACTGACTGACCGTTTGTGTATTCGACCCACAAAGGAATATACTCCTGGATTTCTAAAGTATTATTTGCTGGTATGAGGTGGTGGATTTTTTAGAACCATTTGTGCCACCACCTTGGAGGGAGGGCTTTTGCACTTGCTTGCATAGCTGAAAATCATCAGGGAGTTTAAGTAACATCTATAACACCACCCACAGGCCTGTTGCAGAAACAATCATCTTGAGTAAGAAGTTGAACAAGATCAATTATTTCCAAATATGGTTTAGAGTGGTGGAAACCTCACACACACACACACACACACACACACACACACCACACACACACACACATCATCATCATCATCATCATCCTGTGAAACACTGTTTATACAACACAGAAGTGGAGCAGCTCTGGCAATAGGCAATGAAGCCTTGTTGCCCAAGGCAACTTCTTAGAATCCTTGAGATTTGAAATCCATATGACCAGATTGTCTTTGAGCTCACTTTCAACCTCAAAATTATATATTCCACATAATTAACTTCTCTAATTGGAGGAAGATAAGCCCAGGCAAGACAAACCAAATGACAAAAAGGCCTATTTGCCTGTTGCATGCATGATGCTTACCCTTTACACACATACACAGATACATATACTGTATACTCGTTCCAATACGTATCTCTAATTTCTTTTCAATATTTTCAAAGTAAAAATTTAGCACCGACATAAAAAACTATTTTTGATAATATGTTTTAATAATGTGATGGGGAAAATTTTATAATATAAAATACACTGTCTGAAATACATTCCTAAAATGGGAATGGACATCCATGAATGGGCGGATAGATTGACAGCTACTCTTTTGCCCCTTTCTTGTTTTCCCATTTCTGTTCCCCTGTGACCCTGAAAGAACCTAATTATAGGAATGAGATCTCTAGGTAATTTAACCTAATTCCTGTGCTTTTTTGAATGCACTCCATGCTTTGCCTAACCTGTTGATTTTTTACCTGGATAAAAATAAGTAGAAATAAAGAATTAAGTATTTAAAGAATGACTAGTTCTCGATCTCCAACAGCTCCCTTAGCAGTCCTGCAGACAGTTCACACAGGCAAGAAAACAGCTGAAGAGAGAGTGAGAGTCTGCACTCTGTGGAGAAGAATGCAGGACCCAACTCCTGCCTCGATGATTCCTTAGATTCTTCCCCCCTTTTCCCTTTAATAGCAGTCATGGCGGAGCATAATCTTGAGAGTTGGTCTCAGACCTGAGTCCACCTTCTTCCCATTTGTCAGCTTTTTTGATTAAAGTACCTTTCCCTTCCACTGAGATTTGCCTCTCAATTATTGGCTTTTGAGCAGTGAGCAGCCAAACCCAAGTTTGGTAACAGATAGATGGATGGATAAATATATAGTTGGATAAATAAATATACATGTGGTCTTTAAAACATCAAAATAATGGTACAGTTATGAGAGATTTTTTTTCCTTCTTTATAAGCATTGTATTGTATAAAACGAGCATGTACTACTTCTATAAATGGAGGGGAAAAATCATTAATAATTATTAATTTAAAAAAGCAAAATTAGGCATCCTGAGCTCCAGGCTGGAAAAGCAGGCTAAGATGGAGTGGAGGTCCCTATCATTATTCACATAAAAATAATTCAGTCAATTGATGCCTCAAAGTGTCCCCTCAGCTAAAGCCATGAATCAACTCTGTGTTCTGCCTGCTTCCAAAGACAAAATATAGGTCTCTTAGGACCCACTATGGAGATTCAAACAAGTCACTGCAAATCAAGGAGAAATGGCTTTTCTTATGCGCCTTGGCAAGGCACTTTCTAATTTGAACTATGCTTCCTTTGCCCCTAAAGACTGGGAAACTACAGATTGTGAAACATGAAAATAAGTAATAGAATGCAGACAGAAATTCTCCATTTAAGTAGTTCAGATGAAGTAGCCAGAGATTGCATGTTGCCAGCTCCAGAACTGCACATCTGAAAGCTTTAGAAAACAAGGTATCATTATTACATCATTCTCTGTGAATCCAGCACTTGGAAAACATACAACTTCTTGGTTTTTTCCACAAATCACTCATCCATCTTATTTCTGAAAAAATTAACTGGGGCAATAATCAAAAGCTACTTTGAAGGAAAAGAAATATTATACAGTATATGTTTTACTATTAAGAAAAACAATTGAAGTCTGTGATTTAGCTCTATTGACAGAAGATGACAAAATAAAGAAAACTACTAAATTCATCTGCAAGTAAAATTCTGGTCCCAGGCAAATCATTAACAAAGGAATGGAGAACAGGAAAGGTCTGGATTAAGATTTCTGATATTCTTCCTCCAACCCCAAACCACAACCACAAAGCCCTGTAGCATTGTTGGGTTCCAGACTATTCTCTTAGGGATAAATTGCCTGGGTGCATTGAGTGTCCCCAGTCTGCTCCATGAGCAGGAATGTGGTAATTCAGAAGGTAGCATAAACCCAAGTGCTTGAAAAGTGCCAAAGGTTGAATGGGTATGAAGACAGAGACAGAAATTTTTATGTGTTGCTTTCTTCATTTTTAAGTCAAGGGAAAAAAATGAAGTATATTAATGTGGTTGGTTAATCCAACCACAAACTGTTACATGTAGAATGAATAAAGAACAAGTTTTCCCTTACCATTTCCATTTACTATTAGGGGAAACAAACTGCCTGAAATCGCCCACTCTGGCCAGGCAACATAGTAACCATCTGTGTGAGTTATTTGAGGACAACAGGTTCTAGTAAGGAACACAGAACTAACAAGCCACCACCAACCAGAAGAATTCGAGAACAGTCAAAAGAGGATGCCACGTGTCTTGCCACCTCCCAGAGTCCTTCTCATTGGCATCCATTTTTGCTGAACAATGCGTGCATCACCAGAAAAGATCCTGAATCAGAGTGATTGGCTAGAGATAACCCAGAAACTAATCCCATCATCATAAAACCCAAGATCGAAAGCTACATGGCAAAGCAGTTCTCCTGGGTTCCCTTACCCTCCTGCTCTCCACCTGGACACCCCTTCTCAATAAAATCTTTTGCTTTGTCAGCACATGTGTCTCCTCGGACAATTCATTCTGATTATTAGACAGAGACCTGGTATGGGTCCCCTCTTCTTACAACAGTACAATATAGCACAGGGAACTATGTCCAATCTCCTGGGATGAACCAAAATGGAAAATAATATTAAAAAAGAATGTATCTATGTATAACTGAGTCACTGCTGTATAACAGATTGGACAACATTGTAAATCAGCAATACTTCAGCAAAAAAATAAGTAAATAAAAAATATAGAAAAAAAAAAAAGCATCTATTGAGACAGAGAAAGAAAGACATATGGAGAGCAAAAGCTAAATTTTGGATTTCTAGGCAATTCCATCAACAAAAAGTGTCCTTGAAGCTTGGCTTTCTGTTGGCTGCTGTTCACATCTTTCTTGAGTGGGCTTCTGACCTTCAGTATGGCCTAGTGCCAAGGTATGGGGTTGACTATGTCTCCTGAATTCCAGTTATACTGAAATTAGGGATGATCATCGTGAACAAGTTCCTATTATGGTAAGGGAGAATCTAGAAATTTTGTCTCTTCTGTTACAAATGTATTTAATGATTTGATTCATAAAAGTAAGTTATATTAATTTTTTCCAACCACACCTGACTGGTGACTAATCATATAACAATTGAGAGTAGTTACCTCATAGACTATTTTGGTATAAATTGAATTTGCAAGCCTGAGCAACTCCTAAATATTGATGATGGCGCAGGGTTAATTGAGAAACAATGAGGACTGTTCTACAAGTGGATACACTGTAATTTCCAGCCTGTTCAGAGCCCTTATTCATTCAATAGTTCCCTGATGAAAGGACTGATCACTGAAAATTATAATGCTAAATTCTTATTCAATTGCAAAACCTGTTGCCCCAACCCTACATTTCTCCAACTCAATTCATATTTCAAGCATTGTACTTTATTGTTAAAATAGACTTAATGCCTTCAGGACAAAGAAGTTGCTCTTCATCAAGACATATAAGATCTCCTATAAACCAGTGTCTGTCAGAAGTGCTGGATTTATGGCTCACTGAGTCACTCACCATCCTATTTCCAACACAGCTTCTAGATCCTCAAAGTTGTCTGCAGATTGTTTCTTGCTTCCTTTTACTCCACATCCATTTCTGTTAACATTTCCAGACTCCCCAGACCTTCACTTAACAGCCATAAGTGAGAATTCCCTTCTTTCCAGCCTGAATACAATGAAACAGAAACTGAGCAGGACCCTGTGGGGCCCTTCTGGATGCTCTCTGGATCTCCCATTTCGTGTTTGTAGGAAATAGATTTCATTCAGCCTCCTTGATCTTCCTAAGTTGCTAAGAGTAGGTTCAAAGAGTTGCCAGTTGGGGAATGGAGGGGTTGTAGAGCCAAGGGAGGAGGGCCAAGGAACAATAGCACAGCCCTTGATCAGGGTCCTGGCTCCTCCTCAAGGGATACACACAATAGTATTTTTGAGCTCTTTTTCAGGAACCAAGGCCCCTGCCCAAGTACAGGAGGGTAACCTCAGGCCGAGCAAGAGATTCCTAGAGCACAGCCTCTTATCTCACCACCACCCAATCAGAAGAAAGCCACATTTGCTGCAGCCTTCACCCCAAATGCTGCCTATAAAAGCTTTTCCTCAAAAATCATCAGGGAGTTCAGGGTTTTTAAGAAGGAGCCACCCATTATCCTTGCTTGGCCCTGAAATAAGCCTACAGTTTTCTGCTCCATACTGTGACATTTTTGGTTTGTTTGGCCTTACTGTTCATTGAGAATTTGCATTAACAAAACCATTCCTGTAATCACATCACTAATATTCTCTTGCCCTTAATTTTTAAGTATTTGTTTCTCCATATTATATTCCCTAAGGGTAGAAATCCAGTCTTATTAGTTAGGAAAGTCCCGGATCTTAGTATAGAGCCCAACATATAGTAGGGTAATAACACACAGTAGTTTTATTGAATGAATACACATATGACCATCAGATGACTTGTACAAATGGCTTACTGCTTCCAGTGGGAATATTAGAAAATTAGAAAGTCTGAAGACTGGTTTAAGAGTTGAGTAGTGCTGTGGTTTACCTGGTGTCCCCCTAAATTCATATATAGAAGCCCTAATGTTACTGTATTTAGAAATAAAGCTTTTAAGAAGTAATTAAGGTTAAATAAAGTCATAAGCATAGGGTCCCAGTATGACAGGATTGATGGACCTATAACAAGAGGAAGAAAGAGATCTATCTCTTTGCAAGAATACAATAAAGAAAGACAATGTGCGCATGTATCAAAAAGATAGCAATCTATAAGCCAAAAAGAGGGTCCTCACTGGGAACTGAATTGGCTGATTGCTTTGTCTTGGACTTCAGCCTGGCTGATTCCTTCATCTTGGACTTTCAGACTTGAACTGTGGGAATTAAATTTTTGTTGTTTAAGCTACTCAGTCTTTGAGATTTTGTTAATGGTTGACTGAGCTGATTAATACAGGCCGCAAATAACAATGACATATGGTAATATATGTGTTTCAGTGCTACTCTTTCTATTCTTCCCACCCTCTCCTTGCCCCATTGTGTCCATATGTAAAATAGATAGCCAGTGGGAATTTTCTGTATGATACCAAAAGCTCAAACTGGGTGCTCTGTGACTATCTAGATGGGAGGGATGAGGTGAAAAGTGGGAGGGAGTCTCAAGATGGAGGGGATATATGTATGCCTCTGGCTGATTTATGTTGATGTATGACAGAAACTAACACACTATTGTAAAGCAATTATCCTCCAATTAAAAATATATAAAAGCAATGACAGTTTATAATAATAGTCTAAGAAATAAGAAAAGAAGAAAGCCCCTCTGAAGAGGCTCTAAGAAGTGGAATAATAAGACCTGAAGTTCTCAATGATTATCAAAGTGAAGAAACTCAGTGGTTGCTGGATGCCTTTCACACTACTAGGGACAGACACTGAGTTTCATTTATAGATTCTGTTATTGTAATCCAACATTTTGAAAAATAGCAAAGAAACTGTCAGTGAGATGGTTCATCCACAGAGCACTTAAGCACCTGCACATGGGCTGAGGTCTGTTAAGAATCAGATTTCAATTGTAAGCCTGGCTCAGTCAGTCTTGCTCCTGCCAACCACAAACTCCCACTGTGAATATGGTTAACTGCTTAATGAAACTTTGTCTACTTATCCATAACTTAAAAAATAGCTCTTTTAATGATATGTGACATTGTCCTTGAAATCATCACCTATTTTTCTTAATGAAAGTTTCCATAAATCCCATGGGAACTTTGAGACTCCTCTAATAGGGACATTGTTTGAAAAGATCTAAAAATAAAAGGCTAAAAAAAGGCTTTTTGAAAGAGTCATTAGGGAAATTGATGAGGCCTGTTTTCTTTTCTTACTGACTCCAAGGGCTCATTAAGGGAGGGGATTGAGGACAGTAAAGGGGGCCAAGGAGGAAGGGAATTAAATGATAATAGGAAATTATGATTATAGCCAATCTTGACCTTTTCTTCTGAAGGGACATAAAGATAAAGGGAAAGAGTTTACCAACCTTCTAAGTAGGAGGTTCCATATATTTGCAAGTTTTCTTTATCACTTGGCACCTTCTACCTCTCTTCTCCACCCACCAAAACACATAGGTACACAATCACACACACACACACACTTGCTGGAATGTAACTTGCTGCTGTTAAGTCGCTTCAGTCACGTCCGACTCTGTGCGACCGCATAGACAGCAGCCCACCAGGCTTCCCTGTCCCTGGGATTTTCCAGGCAAGAACACTGGAGTGGGTTGCCATTTCCTTCTCCAATGCATGGAAGTGAAAAGTGAAAGTGAAGTCGCTCAGTCATGTCTGACTCTAGCGACCTCATGGATTGCAGTCTACCAGGCTCCTCCGTCCACGGGATTTTCCAGGCAAGAGTACTGGAGTGGGGTGCCATTAAGGATCTTAAATTATAGACAACATATGCTTGCATTAATACCTAGAGCAAACTGTGTAGGCTATCCATCTTTCCTTTGTAATGTGTGCTTAGAGATTATCTCAAGAAGTTTATCCAAGGTCTACTATGTGGGAGACACTGTTTCAAGAACTTGGGATAAATTTGTGGAATAGAAAAGAACGCCTGTCTTGTGGAGCCAGCCTTCTGTTGATTTCATGTGGAGGACCTTTTTCCTTCCATCTCTCAACTATCTTGGTGGGAAACATGGTTGGCAAGGAGAAGGGGCCACAGGACATAGTCTTTGTGGAGGAAGATGCAGAGTAGCTGAAATATGAGGAAGGAACAGCTATGGTTGATAGCCCTGAACTATCAACATCTGGAAGCTGGGGTCCAACACTGACTCTGCCACGTCAGAGTTAGTTATGCTTAAGTCATCATTCCTTGTGTTCCAACCCACCTAATAACCTGAACCAATGTCTATCTTCCCTACTCCAAAGATTGCCTGTGAGTCTCAAACATGAAAATAGAAGTGATTTTCTTTCAAGTAGATTGACAATTGTTCCCCAGCATCATGCTCTTCCTATTGCAACTTCTCTATCAACTTTTCAACCTCATTCAGTAGTTCCCTTTTACTGAATATCTGTAATATATGCTGAGCTCTATAAGTCAATAATCTCATTTAATCTCCTTATGTGTTTTATTACTATTTTTATTTTATAGATAAGGAGTCCAACTCTGAGAGTTGAAGCATTTGCCTGAGTGCATGGTTCATAGGATTTGAAGCCAACTCAATCTCATCCATAGACATGGGCTTTTTTCCCACTTCACAGTCTGTTTTCAAATTATACAACTCTACAAAATGATTTTTTTTGAGCACACTATGCAGAAAGTTTGCCAATTCAGTGTTTTTATATTTATATATTAGTTCATCTTTAATTCCCAAAAGAGGAAAAAGGCTGAAACTTCATTCAAGAGATAAATCTATAGGTCAAGAGGCAGGATTTCTCTCCCTGATTCAGCTTAACTTCTTATTTTTACACTCAAACACACTGATCCTTTTCTTTTCCTGTGGTAACATTTTAAGCCTGTTTAAATAGTTTCTGGCTTAAATCTCCCATGCTTTTAATTTTTCATGAATTTACTTTAAGCCTTCTGATAATTCAAGCTGTTACATAAAATAGCCAATAAAATTCTTTACACATCTGGTTTAATTTTAGTTCACAACTTTGGGATTTGCTCTCCATGTCAAGGGAGATAGAAATAGAATACTCCGGCCCACTAGCTGAGCAGGTAATAAAAGATAATTTTATAAACTTGGGCAGAGGCTGGGGAAAGGATTGGAGAGGAGTCAGACTGTGTGTAAGTGTCCAAGACTGACTGTTAGGCTTATGGGGTCATTAATCTCACATCTACCTATTTGTGAGAAAATATAACTTTCCTTTCTGAAGTCTTCCAATATTGGCAACGAACGGAGAGTTTTCATGTAGAGAGAGGGTATTCATGTAGGTCCAGTGTTTCTCCCTTGTAACTTAACTTGCTGTTCAGAGAACTTGTTAAATATTTCTGCTCCATTAACACTTTGGGCAAATGTAGAGTCTTGAATCTCTTCTTATGTTCTGAAGCCCAGCATACTTGAGACTAAAAATTTCAAAACAGTGTTTATCCAACTGTAAAGTGCTTAAAAATCACCTGGCAGCCTTGTTGTATAATGCAGGTTCTGATTCAGTAGGCCTAGAAATCCTGCACTTTTAATCAGTTCCCAGTTTTCAGAGGAAAATACTACTAAAGCTCTGGAAGACCAATGGGGAAACAGTAAAGTACTTATGAAACTAAGAAAATCATCTACAAACAATAAATGCTGGAGAGGGTGTGGAGAAAAGGGAACCCTCTTACAGTATTGCTGGGAATGTAAATTGGTGCAGCCATTATGGAGAACAGTGTGAACGTGAAAGAGAAAATCACTCAGTCATGTCCAACTCTTTGGGACCCCATGAAATTCTCCAGGCCAGAATACTGGAGTGAGTAGCCTTTCCCTTCTCCAGAGGATCTTCCCAACCTTCCCAACCTTCCCTATCTGTCCCCAGGAGAAAACCTAGGTCTCCTGCATTGCAGGCGGATTCTTTACTGGCAGAGCCACAAGGGAAGCCCCAGAGAACAATAAGGAGGATCCTTAAAAAAACTAAATATTGAACTACTGTATGATCCAGTAATCCTACTCCTGGGCATATATTTAGGGAAAATCATAATTGAAATGGTAAATGCACCCCAATGATAATTGTAGCACTATTTACAATAGCCAGGATACAGAATAAACCTACATATCCAACAACAGAACAAGAGGTAATGAATATGTGGAATATACACACAATGGAATATTACTCAGCCATAGAAAAGAACAAAATAATGTCATTTGCAGCAACATGGATAGATCTCGGGAATATCATTCTAAGTGAAGTAAGTCAGACATTGACAAATACCTTATGATATCATTTATATGTAGAAACTAATTTAAAGCTGATACAAATGAACTTATTTACAAAGCAAAAACAGAATTATAGATCTCAAAATCTACCAAAGGGGAAATGTTGGGGAAGTGATAAATTAGCAGTTTGGGATTAACACACACACACACACATAATTCCAAGCCCAAAACCCTAAGTGTACAGATTTTAGGTTCAAGATAAAACCTCAGTGAGAAAAATCAAATGAGGAATCAATGCCCAGCTAGATGGGTTCTAGACATAACAGATGTGGGTGATGTCCACGAACAGAGCCTTTTGATCTCTGCCACTGGAGGAAAAGACTGATGAGAACCAGGCTAGCAAAGATGGGTCGCCAGAGTGAGCAACTGTGTCCTGGGAGGAGGGTAGCAGATGCTGTCTGTGTCACTGCCTGTTCTGGTGGGGACACTGCAGTGTTCTCCTGCAGAGCCTTCACTCTTAGCCCACTTGCTCTGTTTGGAGATGATTCCACCCACACTTGTCCTCTACCAGAGATGCACATATGGCTGTCAATTGGCCAGACAATATAGGTCATATTCCAGGCTATCAAGAATTGTTCAGCCAAGATGTCACCATATGGAGCTTGGTTCTGGACTTTGGTCCAACCCACTAGGAAAGGAAATATTACTTTCTCTTGTGTTTGACACACTGCCAGGCTGTTTTCTTGGGATTGCTTGTGGCTAAGTTGTCTCTATATGGAAAGGTCACAGTAGTGGGAGGTAAAAAAGTGACTTAAGAGTGAGGGAGTGGGAGAGAAAAAGCCTCCAGGACATTTTATTTTTTATTGGAGTATAATTGCTTGACAATGTTGCGTTAGCTTCTGCTATACACAACAAAGTGAATCAACTATATGTATACATATATCTCCTCTCTACTGAGCCTCCCTCCCACCCACCATCCCACCCCTCTAAGTTATCACACAGCACAGAGTTGAGGTCCCTGTGCTATAGAGTAGCTTCCTGTTGGCTATCTGTTTTACACACGGTAGTGTATAAATGTCAATTCTAATTTCCAAATTCATCCCACCTTCCCCTTCCTCTTCTGTGCCCACATGTCCTTTCTCTACCTCTGCATCTCTATTCCTGCCTTGCAAATAAGTTCATTTGTATCACTGTTCTAGATTCCACATGTATGTGTTTATATACCGTATTTGTTTTTCTCTTTATGGCTTACTTTATTCTGTATGACAGACTCTAGTTCCATCCACATCACTACTCCAGGTCACATTTTAATTTCTGTATCCAAGGTTACCTGGAACTGGTGTAGTTTAAAATTATCAGCTGGATAAATCAATCATGTTTCATCTTTTATTAAACCATTGGAGTTGAGGTTCTATCTAATTCAATCTCATGTTGTCTGACTAATAAAAGGTATTAAAAAGACAGAGCTAAATACAAGAAAGAGGAGGCACTGCAGGGGAGTGAAAAATGCATTTGAGTAAAAACAAAAATGAGGCCTGATTAAAAGAGCATGTAGGAACCTCCAGCAAGTACATGTGTAGGCAATTATATAATAAACGCTATGGAACACAGATAAAAATACATCTCTTTTTTAAAATCCCAAAAGATGATACAATTTATAAAAATAGTGTTTGGGAGCTTTGTCTTCAAGTCTCCTAAGCCCCTAACTAACAACTTACAGGAAACTGTCAATGACTTCTGGCTAATTTTGATTCTTTCTTTAATTCTATGCACCTAGAATTCTATCTTTCTGTAGCTGTACCCAGGTTGAAAGTGAAAAAGTGAAAGTTGCTCAGTCATGTCCAACTCTTTGTGACCCCACAGACTATAGTCCCTAGAAGTTTCCAGACCAGAATACTGCAGTGGGTACCCTTTCCCTTCTTCAGGGGATCTTCCCAACCCAGGGATCAAACCCAGATTTCCTGCATTGCAAGCGCATTCTTTACCAGCTGAACCACCAGGGAAGCCCGTACCCGGGTTAGGCACCCATTTTAGCGTAACTCTTGTTTACTGCCCACTCCATCTGACTTTAGTTCATTTGCCTGCCTCTCCCAGAGGGCTCCTTGGAAGCTAGGGTTGTCCTTTCTCTCCATGAACCCCAGTGCCTTACATGGAGTCAGCACAATGAAGGGAAAGTTGAATGAGTGAATGAATGGCTGAAGTCATCTTCAAAAAACACTCGGGACACATTAATACCTTTGGAAATACAGAAAGCTAGTTGTGTCTGAATGTTCTTTTCTATATAAATTTTATTAATTTTTGGCTGTGCTGGGTCTTCACTGCTGTGAGGGCTTTTCTTTACTTGCAGAAAGCAAAGGCTACTCTCTAGATGCAGTATGTGGGCTTCTCATTGCTGGGATTTCGCTTGTGGTGGAGCACAAGTTCTAGGGCACCCACGCTTAAGTAGTTGTGGTATGTGGGCTCAGAAGTTGTGGCTCCCGGGCTCTAGAACACAGGCTCAATAGCTGTGGCACGTGGGCTTAGTTGCTTCTTGGCATGTGGATCTTCCCAGATCAGGGATCAAACCACTGTCTCCTGCATTGGCAGGCAGATTGTTTATCACCGAGCCACCAGGGAAACCCCTGGGCACTCTTATATAGAGGTATGAGCAGAGATGCCATGGTCCCTTTTTGATTGATAATAGTTTCTTCTCTATTTTCTGATAATTATTCTTGCTTCCTGCCAATTTATTCTCCATATTGTAGCCAGAATGTTGTTTTTAAATGGGGGACCACCACTTAACATCTTTTGACAGCTCTCCACCACTTAACATCTTTTGACAGCTCTCCAATTCTCTCAGAATCCACCATGGCCATCAGGAACCTGAAGGATCTGGCTGCTTCCTACCTGACTCCTCTAACAAATACAGTTTTAATGAGCTCCTTTTAATGTAGCGATTTCACTTAGTCTGTTCTGTCTCTGGGTCTACTTTTCCATTTTTCTCTCCATGATTATTCCTTCTTACAGGTCAGACTTGGCTTAAATGCCACCACTTCAGAGAGGACTTTCTTGGTCCTTCTGCTGAGGTCAAGCACTCTCATTGATCATTATTCCCAACACTTAGCATAGTTCTGGAGCAGCTAGAACTCATTATGAAGATGGATGTTATGAAGTTGAGGTGGAGGGGATGAGGAGGAGGGAGTTGGGGAGGAGGGGGTTGATGATGGCGATGGTGGTGGTGATGTTGATGGTGATGGTGGTGTTGGTGACAATGATTGTGGTGATGGTGTTGAGGATGATCACAGTGATAGTGGTCGTGGTGATGGTGTTGATGATGAGGATTATGATGGTGGTAATAATGATGGTGATGATCTGGAGATGTGAGTTAGGTCATGTCTCCTCATGCTAAAAGAATTGAGCTCCAAGAAGATGTAGCCATTTTCAATTTCCTTCAGATCTCCCACGTATTTAGTGCCATGAATAGCTGAAGACTACAATTCACTTTAAAATGTTGATATTTTATAGAAACAGGCAGAAGTAGTGTTTTTGGCAATTGTTTCTAAGTTGAACACCTGTCTTTATTATTCTGACCATCAACAGCTGCAAGGTTGATGTTTAGCCTCTAAAGAAGGGTCAGATATTCCTGAGACTGTGTTGTGGGTACACAGCTGCTTCATCTATCTGCCACAAACATCTGCACAAGAGTTTGCAATGTGGAACCAGCTAATTTTGAAAATCACCACTTAGAAAATATGTGCTGTGATTGAATGCATAGATTTACATGTATATCCTCCAGACCATCTGGCTGTGTTCAAACAGGCACTGGCCCCTTTGAGTTGATTCTGGGAAGTGATGTTAGGTCTCTGTATCTCTCTTCCCCACATGCTGGTACATGATACTGCAGGCCTTGAACTCAGTGACAAAACAGATCTCCCAAATGTTCACAAGAGGGAAGGAGGGTATTTAAACAGCACAGGAGAAATTGCTAGAAAACATAATTCATGGTGAACTGAAATTAATACAAAAGGTATATTTACTGAGAGGAGGAAAAATAGGTCAGTATGTGATGCTTTTGAACTGTGGTGTTGGAGAAGACTCTTGAGAGTCCCTTGGACTGCAAGGAGATCCAACCAGTCCATTCTGAAGGAGATCAGCCCTGGGATTTCTTTGGAAGGAATATGCTAAAGCTGAAACTCCAGTATTTTGGCCACCTCATGAGAAGAGTTGACTCATTGGAGAAGACTCTGATGCTGGGAGGGATTGGGGGCAGGAGGAGAAGGGGTCGACAGAGGATGAGATGGCTGCATGGCATCACTGACTCGATGGATGTGAGTCTGAGTGACCTCCGGGAGTTGGTGAAGGACAGGGAGGCCTGGCGTGCTGCAGTTCATGGGGTCGCAAAGAGTCGGACACGACTGAGTGACTGATCTGATCTGATGTGTACTTTTGGAGCTTCCCAAGTGGCGCTAGTGATAAAGAACCCACCTACCAATGCAAGACATGTAAGAGATGCGGGTTCGATCCCTGGGTTGGGAAGGTCTCCTGGAGGAGGGCATGGCAACCTACTCCAATATTCTTGCCTGGATAATCCCATGGACAGAGAAGCCTGTCGGGCTACAGTCTACAGTTTGCACAGAGATGGACACAACTGAAGCGACTTAGCACACATGCACACCTATACTTTTATGTAGAAGGAGATCAAATACATGGAGTCAGGATGCAAAAAACAAAACAAAACAGAGCAACAAATAATTCAATTCCTGGACAGAAGCTCTGAGTACTGGAAGATGCAATCGAGGCCAGAGATCTGGAGATGAGTCATGTTTCTCAAAGGGCAAAGGAGGAACTTGCTAGAGTTAACTATATTCTAAGCTAAATATTTCTTCCAGCATACTTAGCTTGCCTAGAACCGTTTTGGTGGAGAGAAGGATTGAATTAACACGTTAAGAAAATGAGCACTTAAATGCAAAACAGAGCAAAGGACTAGAGAAACCATGCTTTATTATTGTTATTACTTTAATTTTTACTATTACTATTTTTCTTTAAGAGCAAATACAGTAAGTCTTCTCCATACAAATCTTCAAGTTATGAACTTTCAAAGATGTGATCAGATCAGATCAGATCAGTCGCTCAGTCGTGTCTGACTCTTTGCGACCCCATGAACTGCAGCACGCCAGGCCTCCCTGTCCATCACCAACTCCCGGAGGTCACCCAGACTCGCATCCATCGAGTCAGTGATGCCATCCAGCCATCTCATCCTCTGTCGTCCCCTTCTCCTCCTGCCCTCAATCCCTCCCAGCATCAGAGTCTTCTCCAATGAGTCAACTCTTCGCATGAGGTGGCCAAAATACTGGAGTTTCAGCTTTAGCATCATTCCTTCCAAAGAAATCTCAGGGCTGATCTCCTTCAGAATGGACTGGTTGGATCTTCTTGCAGTCCAAGGGACTCTCAAGAGTCTTCTCCAACACCACAGTTCAAAAGCATCAATTCTTCGGCGCTCAGCCTTCTTCACAGTCCAGCTCTCACATCCACACATGACCACAGGAAAGACCATAGCCTTGACTAGGCGAACCTTTGTTGGTAAAGTAATGTCTCTGCTTTTGAATATGCTATCTAGGTTGGTCATAACTTTCCTTCCAAGGAGCAAGCGTCTTTTAATTTCATGGCTGCAGTCACCATCTGCAGTGATTTTGGAGCCCAGAAAAACAAAGTCTGACACTGTTTCCACTGTTTCCCCATCTATTTCCCATGCAGTGATGGGACCAGATGCCATGATCTTCGTTTTCTGAATGTTGAGCTTTAAGCCAACCTTTTCACTCTCCACTTTCACTTTCATCAAGAGGCTTTTTAGCCCCTCTTCACTTTCTGCCATAAGAGTGGTGTCATCTGCATATCTGAGGTTATTGATATTTCTCCCGGCAATCTTGATTCCAACTTGTGTTTCTTCCAGTCCAGCATTTCTCATGATGTACTCTGCATATAAGTTAAATAAACATGGTTACAATATGCAGCCTTGATGTACTCCTTTTCCTATTTGGAACCAGTCTGTTGTTCCATGACCAGTTCTAACTGTTGCTTCCTGACCTGCATACAGATTTCTTAAGAGGCAGATCAGGTGGTCTGGTATTCCCATCTCTTTCAGAATTTTCCATAGTTTATTGTGATCCACACAGTCAAAGGCTTTGGCATAGTCAATAAAGCAGAAATAGATGTTTTTCTGGAACTCTCTTGCTTTTTCCATGATCCAGCGGATGTTGGCAATTTGATCTCTGGTTCCTCTGCCTTTTCTAAAACCAGCTTGAACATCAGGAAGTTCACGGTTCACATATTGCTGAAGCCTGGCTTGGAGAATTTTGAGCATTACTTTACTAGCGTGTGAGATGAGTGCAATTGTTTGGTAGTTTGAGCATTCTTTGGCATTGCCTTTCTTTGGGATTGGGATGAAAACTGACCTTTTCCAATCTTGTGGCCACTGCTGAGTTTTCCAAATTTGCTGGCATATTGAGTGTAGCACTTTCAAAGATGTGAACATGGGTTCATATGTCCAATCACATAATTAGTTTACTTGTCTCATGTTCGTTGTCACGTGTGTGTATTCTCCACAAGTAGTTATGCTTTTATGCACTTGATTGTACAGTACTATATACAGTACACTAGTTCAGTATCTTTACTTCAAGCCCAGGATGTCCAGAAGCAGGTTCAAAAGCAGTGGTGATATAGCTGATACAGTTCTACTCAGACATCACTGGATTGTTTCTACAAGAGGGTAGATTGAATCCAGTAATCAACCAGAGTCTGTGCCATCAGAGTCAGGTGGGAGTGAAATTGCAGCTTGCCCTCCAACTCCTATCACTGATGATTCTTCAGCTCTATCATCTCTCACCTCCCTTCCCTCTTCCAGTCAGTAATTCTTCTTGCCTGTTAACCTGATGCCAGCCCCTGTATGCCAGCTGTTGTATACCATACCACTATTCTTTTCAAGGTACTGCACTGTAAGATTTAAAACATTTTCTTTATTCTTTTGTGTTTGTTTTTTATGTGTGTGAAAAGTACTAGAAACCTATTATAGTACTGTACTATATAGCTGATTCTGTTGATTGGGTACCTAGGCTAACTTTGTTGGACTTATGAACAAATCGGACTTATGAAAACACTCTCAGAATAGAACTCATTCAAATATAGGAGACTTGCTGTAGTCTACTTCAGCAAAAGTTTTCCCTGAAGCAGTCACCGCTTGTGGGTGTCACCTCCCAAATAATTTGAAGTGACGTGCTTAAGGAAGATCCAGAAATAAGTCCCCAAAGAGATCAGAGACAAAATAAAAAAGTCAGGATCATCACTCTAGGCCTGATAACTTACCGTGAGCAAGGACAGGATGGAAAATAGTGTTCAAATAGAAAATCCTGAGAATAAGGCTTGAGGATGCTCCCAATGAGTGGGATATGAGTGGGTGTGATGCTGACTTTCACCAGGCAGTGTGTGGGTATGCCAGGCAGAACCAAAGGTAGTAAGCCAAGCTAAGTGGTATAATCTAATAAGGCAATTATTATTATGCAATAAGAAAAAGATCTTTTTTCCAAAATATTATGAATAAAACTTAATTATAGGAGGAGAGCCAATGATACCACACTATCCATAAATCTTTCATTAATGATTTCCTTTCAAATATCCAGGATCTATATGAAGAGAGGATAAAGACTACAAATAAAGTGTGACAGATGAGGGCAAAATGAACAGAGCAATGTTAGTACACAAATTGCAAAAGGCATGAGAGTTTAAGAGGGTGATCGATTCTGTACTTTATTTAGCAAACACAGGCTGTCTGGATTTTGGAGATTACATAGTGCTTCTGCAAAGAAAATAAAGATTCAGAGACTATCAATTGCAAGTGTTACCTAGTCCATCATCAGGGCAAAAGAGCTCATGGTTGTGGTAATTACAAACTGATGTCCTTGTGAAACAAGCAATGCCTAATCACATGATTGCTAAATCACAACCTGGAGAAGAAACAAGTGTGCCCTTAGATAATGCAACTTTTCCAGAGCACTTCATTTTGTTGAGAAAAATGCAATTTTTTTCTTTTATTTTTCACCCTGTACAAAGATATTTGTCTTTGAAGGTACATTTGTCTCCAAAGCAGAAATCTGTTCTAGATAGAGCCCTCGGATTCTGTAGTCCTGTAACTCAATCTGATGGATAAGTACACTTGCTTCCAGTTTTTCCAGGTTAAGACTGCAGGAGAGTCAAGCCCTTTGGCCCTCTGATCACCTTTATAGAATCAGCTGGAGAACCTGCTTGCAGAGAGCTGCTGTCTGCCCTCAGGCCAAATGTGTTTGTAAGTCCTGGCAGCAGGCAGTGCATTGAGAAAAGGCAGGGGAGTTCCTGGCAGTAGTTAACTTGAATCTTTGGTCTTCAGGATGAATTTGAAGTCCTTCATGTGGCCTACCTGCTGTCTGCTCGTCTTCCCTTTCCTCTGTCGCCTCCTCTGCACTCAGCTTGCAGCCCTCCTGACCTTCTTTCACTATACAGTAAGTCCCCTACATATGAATGAGTTTGATTCTGAGATCTTGTTTCTAAGTTCAATTTTTTTGTAAGTCTAATAAAGTTAGCCTGCTACTGCTGCTAAGTCACTTCAGTCGTGTCCGACTCTGTGCGACCCCATAGACGGCAGCCCACCAGGCTCCCCGTCCCTGGGATTCTCCAGGCAAGAACCCTGGAGTGGGTTGCCATTTCCTTCTCCAGTGCATGAAAGTGAAAAGTGAAAGTGAAGTCGCTCAGTCGTGTTCGACCCTCAGCGACCCCATGGACTGCAACCAACCAGGCTCCTCCATCCATGGGATTTTCCAGGCAGGAGTACTGGAGTGGGGTGCCATTGCCTAGATACCCAATTAACACACTTGGCTATATAGTACTGTACTGTAATAGGTTTATAATACTTTTCATACAAATAATACACACACACACAACACAAAAAATAAATAAAACATGTTTAATCTTAAAAATACAGTACCTTAAAAGGTATAGTAGTACCAGCTATGTAACTGGTGCTTTTACACTTATTTCCAGACATCCTGGGCTTGAAATAAAGATACTGTGTTACTATACTCTACACAGTACTGTACAGTAAAATACACAAAAACACAACTACTTGTAGAGGATGCACGCATGTGACAATGTATGCCAGACGTGAACTAACGTACGTGATTTGACATGTGAGTGCATGTTCACATCTTTGAATGTTTGTCTGTAGAGGACTTACTGTTAATGCTCCTTCCTCCTTGCCTCCTCTGATCTCTGCTCTGACTGTCCCAGTATCCTCTTCTTTCTCCACATGGATCATTTCCACCCATCGCTAACATATCAGCCTGAATATTTCTTGTTCCAGGAGATCCATTCTAGCCCACAGACTAGGCAGGGGGATTCTGCTATTGGATCACTTCGCATTTGTAACTCTTTGTTGTAATGATCTGTCTTCTTGTAGTTATCTATCTTTATCACTGGAAGAATATTTGGGCCCAGTGATATCATTTGGAGAACAAGAAAAGAATTTGTGTGTGTAAAATAAAATACTACAAAAATTAGTGCTATGAAAACCAGGTGTATACTGATGAGGCTATTCTGTGCAAGGAAAATCTGAATGGAGAAGGTATTGCTAAGAGAGCTCAGTAGAAGGGAGTTAGGAAGCCATAGAGGAAGCGTGATTTATGATCACCTCAGCCTGGATACAATCTGAACTTTTGACCACTTATTATCTTAAGGCAGGGGCTTCCCATGTGGTACAATGGTAATGCAGGAGATGCAAGAGACGTGGATTCAATCCCTGATGTGAAATAGCAACTCACTCCAGTATTATTGTCTGGGAAATCCCATGGATAGAGGAGGCTGGTGGGCTACAATCCATGGGGTCACAAAGAGTTGAACACGACTGAGCATGCACATGCACATTGTCTTAATGCAGACATCCCAAACAGCTGCACATGTCCTAGAAACTCAAGATACTTACCCGTCCCTTATTCTAAATAACTTGTGACAGTCTATCCCTTAAGGAAATATTTCCTTCTTGTATCAGAGCCAATCATAATTCTTGCAAGACTTTAACAACTCTGTATAAAATCTTTGCTTTTATAAGCCCCTAACTCTTTTCTCTTTCCTGAAATAATTTTTTTATTTTGTTTTACCTGACTCTGTGTTTCCCAAATTGCAATTCCTAAGACCCCCAGCTCTTTGTTCTTTGAAGCCTTGATATTAATTATTGTTTCACATTTCTCAGTCATAAAGCCAGAATGAATTTTGACTTCGATGCCTCACTTCTCAGAGAAAGTTGAAATTAACATTTAATCATGGATGTGAAAGCAGTTTTGAAAGGGTAAACTGATTCGCAAATAATGTGGCACAGAGGGTTAATGCTCACCATGTACAACATGCTGCTGCTGCTGCTGCTGCTGCTGCTGCTAAGTCGCTTCAGTCGTGTCCGACTCTGTGCGACCCCATAGACGGAAGCTCACCAGGCTCCCCCGTCCCTGGGATTCTCCAGGCAAGAACACTGGAGTGGGTTGCCATTTCCTTCTCCAATGCATGAAAGTTAAAAGTGAAAGTGAAGTTGCTCAGTCGTGTCCGACTCTCAGCGACCCCATGGACTGGAGCCTACCAGGATCCTCCGTCCATGGGATTTTCCAGGCAAGAGTACTGGGGTGGGGTGCCATTGCCTTCCCCGATTCCCCTAAATTACCCAGACACCCTTGAATTTGAACTTAGGCCATCAAACTAGTTCCAATAAACAGACATATCTGAAAGTGATGTGTTTCATTCATAGACAAAGATAGAGGCCAGTGGAAAGAGTGTTAGTCTCTCAGTCACATTTGACTTTTTGTGACCCCATGGACTAGGGCCCTCCAGGCTCCTCTGTCCATGGGATTCTCTAGGAAAGAATACTGGAGTAGATTGCCATTTCTTTCTCCTTGCCATTTCTTCCCAAGGGTCAAACGCTGGTCTCTCAAATTGCAGGAGGATTCTTTACTGTCTGAGCCACCAGGGAGGCCATTCATCCAGGTGGCAAAGCTGGAAGATGAGGGGAATCTGCCCCATCCACACCCAACTATAGACAGTGTGAGAAACACAAGGTTGTGGGCTTGCCAGTTGGCACTAGTGGTAAAGAATCCACCTTCAGAAAACACAGGAGACGTGAGTTCAATCCCTAGGTTGAGAAGATCCCCTGGAGGAGGGCATGGCAACCTACTCCAGTAAGACTGATGAGACAAAAGATAAACATTTTGGAAAAAACTTTGAGTGGTATGGTTACTGCCACACGGAACTAAGTGGAAATATATCGGTAAGAAATCCTCTAGTTTTTGAGGCAAATATACATATGTAATATCAATGCAGATGGTGACTGAAGTCATTAAATTAAAAGACACTTGCTCCTTGGAAAAACAGTTATGACCAACCTAGACAGCATATTAAAAAGCGGAGACATTAGTTTGCCAACAAATGTCCATCTAGTCAAGGCTATTGTTTTTCCAGGAGTTATGTATGGATGTGAGAGTTGGACTATAAAGAAAGCTGAGCACCAAAGAATTGATGCTTTCGAACTGTGGCATTGGAGAAGACTCTTGAGAGTCCCTTGGACTGCAAGAAGATCCAACCATTCCATCCTAAAGGAAATCAGTCCTGAATATTCATTGGAAAAACTGATGCTGAAACTCCAATATTTTGGCCACCTGATGGGAAGAAATGACTCATTTGTAAAGACCTTGATGCTGGGAAGGACTGAAAGAGGGAGGAGAACGGGATGACAGAGGATGAGATGGTTGGGTGACATCACCGACTCAATAGATATGAGTTTGAGTAAACTCCAGGAGTTGATGATGGACAGGGAGGCCTGGCGTGCTGCTGTCCATGGGGTTACAAAGAGTTGGACACGACTGAGTAACTGAATTTACAAACATAACATACTACTTAGGAGAGGATTATCCACAAATTGTAGTTACTTTTTGATTGCCTATAGGATTCCTTTTTAATTGCTCATTTCTTGCTGCACAAGATTGCCTCCTCCAAAGAGGCTGTGACAAAATAAATCAAAATCAAAATAGTAGTAACCACTGACATAGGGACAATCAGAAGGAAAATGAACTCATTTCTGAAATAATAATGTACTTGAAGAAAAATTGTCAGAAAGGCTCTATCATACACTGAAGTTTCCAAGGCTGAAGTCGAGTCCTTGCATGGTATACCTGCACCCTCCTTCTACATTTTACCATGGGTCCCATGTCAATGACTTACCCTCACCTTGGCCTGGGATGAGCACCTGAGATGGAAACTCAACAGAGAATCACATTCTTCTCAATAAAAGGCCATCCAGAATGATCTGCACAACTACTGAAAATAAATGAGAAATTGAGGACCATGTTCAATTCTCTGGCTTTCCGAGAAGCTCAGACTTCAATATAGTCAAGGAATGCATCACTCTGAGACACGTAACTGTGGCATATACACTTAGCCACATCAGAGGCACAGTATGAGTGAGGTTCTTTCTCCTCTTACAGAAAAATGAATAGGCTGTCAAGATCAGAACAGTTTACTCTAGAAAATTCCAGTACTTGTCCATAGCCCTTAGCATAAGATTCCAATGCTGACCCAAGATCTATAAGTTCTAGAGGCATTTTATCCTCTTTCTCTATATCCTGATCTTATATCCCAGTTTTTATTTTGTTCCTGGACTTCAGTCACTGACTTTCTTTCAGTCCTTCAAACAACATGCCATGCCCAGGGCATTTGTACTTGTCATTTGTCATTCCTGCAGCCTGCAGTGATTTTTCTCTGGTACTAAAGACATCTAAAACCTTCTCAGCAGTATGTTATAGTCCACATAGCACCTTTTCAGAGGGGGAATTCTCTGATCTCTTAATTGAGATTATTTCCAAATCTAACACGAGCCCAAACATTCTTTAAAATTCTATCAGGTTTGCAAAACACTTTTCATTGTTTGAAATTATCCTACTATTTAACTTGTTAATTACTATTATGCTTATCCGTTCTGCCAGACACTGTGTCTCTGGAGATTAGCATTCTACTTGTCCTACAGAAAATATAGTATGTGGAATAGTAGCATTAGTGGCAGTCTAAGCTACAAAATGGAGAAGGCAATGGCAAGTCACTTCAGTACTCTTACCTAGAAAATCCCATGGATGGAGGAGCCTGGTAGGCTGCAGTCCATGGGGTTGCTATGAGTCAGACACGACTGAGCGACTTCACTTTCACTTTTCACTTTCACGCATTGGAGAAGGCAATGGCAACCCACTCCAATGTTCTTGCCTGGAAAATCTCAGGGACGGCAGAGCCTGATGGGCTGCCGTCTATGGGGTCGCACAGAGTTGGACACGACTGAAGTGACTTAGCAGTAGCAGCAGAAAGCTACAAAAGTGTGAGTTAATATTGTGAACATCCACAGCAAGACAAATAAGACCTATTCCAGTTTAATCATACCCACCCTTCCTCTGTCCTACACCATCTTCTCTTCCACCCCTGAGAATATTAGAATCAACTTCACAATTGCCTTCTTTGTCCCTCAGATATATCATGGTTTTCCTAATCTGAGGACTCTGTTCATGACATTTCCTTTTATTCTCTGCTGTCAGCTCAGCCTCCCAAACTCAGCTCCTCTTTCATGTTTCTTATCAAATTCAGCCGGTGCATGACACATCACTAACCCCAGTCTTTGTGCCCACTGCCCTCAGGGGCTCCACTTTAACAATGGTAAGTGTTTGTAATAATTATCTGCTATTTGCGTTTCAGCCACTACCAGAAAATTCTTTAGGACAAGTTCTGTGGCTCACTTAAAATGCCCCAGAACAAGGCAAACCCCATAAGTCTCCCAGATTTAAAAATACTATTGATTGACCAAAAAGTATAATTATTTTAAAGTAATTTTCAACAAGTACCATTCACATTGTGAGCTTAACATTATCTTTCTACAAAGTGTTATCAATAGTTTTTTTAGTTTCTTAAAACCTACTTTAAAAAATTTCATTTTCTTTAAATTATGCATTGGACTTTTATTACTATTATGTCCTGATATTTAGAGAACATAAAATCAGTCAAAGACTTCAGTGAAATTTAGCTTAAAAATGTTCATATGGTAAGATTTCAGAAATTCCACTGTTTGGAATCTATCCTACCAAAGTGATCTAACACTGCAGATGGAGAAATACTCATTTAATATGTGTTATATTGAGTACAATAGAGCAAGTGACAACATCCTAAATGGTCTACATTAGAGGAAAGCCTCAATACCTTGTTATACATAATAAAAGAGATTATTTTCAAAAATAAAGAAAAATTTTAATATTTGCTGACATATTCAATGGTCTCTTTAACAGGCCATAATATTTATAACTGTGAACATTCTCTATAGGTGCTGAGGTTTCTGGTACATTCAAAACAAACTTGCTAAATGAAGGATATTCTCAATCCTATAGGTTTTTTTAAGAAAAATATTTATAAATAGTTCCAATACTTTATATATGTATGTTTTTGCCTTCTTTCACAGTATCTTCAGTTTACATAGCAAAACTTGTCAAATAAATTGTTTCTATGATTCTCTTGAATGTTTTATCAGATTTAGATTTATGTGATATCATAGGCTTTCTCAGTTTCACTCCCTTCTCATACAGAATATGAATTTACCTAATTAAAAGTAGAAGCTGCATCAAAACATTCTTCCCAGAAGTCAAGCTATTCGATATGCAATTATAGATTTTTAAAGTTCAAATTTTGTACATATTTGAACCTTCATCATTTAATTTGTTCGTGTCCCTCCTTGCTTTTGTAGGAATAATTTTCAATATATTCCAATTTGCAAGCCTTGTTTGCAATAATGGTAATTTTCTAAAGGCCGCAGGAGGTAAGGTTCTCTGGCCCTACATTTGTTGAATACTTTGAAAAAATGATTTTCTTTGAAGAATTTAAAAGATACTGGGAAGTGTTCCCAAGTAAAGGGAAAAATTTTAAACGATAAGCTAAGTAAAGCATTACAAGAGAAAAATATGGAAGACATTCCTTTTTCATGAGTTCTGAACTGTATATGCTTTTCACCTTGTAGCATGCCTGAAACCACAGTGTATCTCCCCATCAATGGCTGCTGGTTAGCCATCATGTAGCTGTGCTGGACCCAGAAAAACTAGATTGGACAGAGCTAGGGTATGTATTTGTCACTCTGTGAGCTATGTGCGTAGTTGGTACTATAATATTGAGTTTAATTGGTATTTTAAATGGTACTAAAATATTATATGATTCAGCATTGAAAACACATTGTTTACATCAAAAAGCAACAACACAGAAGGTAACATTGTGTTGGATATAGAGACACGGATGTGTCAGAGGTGAGTTGGGACAGCCAAACTCTGAATGTGAAAGAATTCTAGAAATATCAATTTTATTTTGCATCAATTTTCTTTGTATCTGTGCACAAGAATGACGCCATGATAAAAACCTCTGTCTATATAACTGAAAAGGGTCATTCCAAGACATTCAAAATAAAACTTCTAAATGATAAGAAAGCATGGTGTCAGTGTTCATTTGGTAGCATTTTTCTTTATTTATTTTGAGAGAGTCGCGAATGCATGCGTGTTTAGTCACTTAGTTGTGCTTGACTCTTTGCGACTCCTTGGACTGTAGCCGGCCAGGCTCCTCTGTCCATGGGATTTTTCAGGCAAGAGTACTGGAGTGATTTGCCATTTCTTGCTTCAGGGGATCTTCCCAACCCATGAATCGAAGCTGTATCTCAACTTAGATTAAATCATAGACGTATGCATATAAAGAAGACCAGAAGAATTTATCTTCAAATGTCAGTACTGGCTATCTCTAGCCTGTGAAATGGCAAATGATTATAATTTTCTTAATTTATTATCTATACTTTCTAAATAAAATATATATCCATGATAACTTATATAATGAAAATATTAATTAAAACTTTTCCAAAATTTGTAGTAGCAATATTAAGTATTTATGTTTTGCTAGTAACTAAAGAAAGCATAACAAAACTTGCATAAATATGTATGACTATATATGTAAAAAAACTTACAGAATTTAAAAAAAAAAGGAAAAGGAAAATGCCAAAATGATAACAGTAGTTTTAAATGATAGTATATGGAAGTGATAGAATTATGGGTCTCAGCCCCATTTTCTATTTGCCAATTTTTCAGTAATGAATACACACACACACATATGTATGTAATTTTTATCCTATCAACAAAAGACTATTATAAAACATAAACACAAGAGTCAATATTGAACCAATTTGCATCTAAATCTTTACATAGTTGCCTCTCCCTTCCATGGAGCACTCACTATGTGACTGCCATTGTCCCAAGTTCTTTAAACACATTATTTTATTTCCTATCCACAACAACCCTGAAGGATGCATACTTCAAGAATAGAGAAATGGAGGCTTAGGGAGGTCCAGGGACTTACCAATGCCTGTAGCAAGTAAGAAGTGGAAACAGAAGGTGGACCTATTCTGCAAACTTGCTGTTCAGGATCCTGTAATAACCACAGGTTCCTCTGATTGCCTTGCAACCAACAAAGATCAGAAAATGCCTGTTGAGTGAACTTCAGACATGACAGTTCCCATTTTACACAATTAGAAACTGAGATAAAGACCAAGTGACGTACTGGAGGTGACCAGGTTATTGGGTGAGATCATTAAGTCCTAAACAAAGGTGAAGTCATTGAATTGGAGTTCCCCAAATCATGTTTCAAATAGTCCTGGAGCCTGCCTGACAGTTAAATATCACACTTTTAAAATTTATGTTGCCTTGTGGGGTCTAATTTCAAAGATCCAAGCATGTATAGAGTAGCTGCGAACAATGGATCTTTTATAACAGTCTTGCAGTCAAGATGTGGGCTGAATTGATTTCTTTTTTGGCATATGAAGGTGGAAAATAATTGTAGCAATAACTTATATAGTGATTTTCAAACTCATCACACTGGGAAAAGCACATTAAGTAGCTCAATACTATTTGAATATGGCATTCTATTAGCTACTGAGTTGCAGGAAGAGCAGCAAAAGTGGAAGGCATGTTGGATTTGACTTAATGAATAGGTTATCTTCAGATATGTGATTGTGAAGCAGATCAGTGATCCACCAGGCTAATAGTCTGCTTCCTGCAGTAGTTTCAAGGCACGGTTAGCACTTTTTGAAATCAGTCTCCAAAGATTTATAGATGTCCTCCAAAAGCCCATCAGATATTTTAAAATATGAATTTAAAATATTGCTTATCTTCTTTATAGAAGTTTAAAACAGTAAATATAAATTATAAAATGATTACTCATAATCCTACCACCAGGAAAAAAAAAATATATGTGATATGTATGTAAGAAAGAAAAAAAAAGTGAAAGGATAAGTCTCTCAGTAATGTCCAACTCTGTGTGACCCTATGTACTGTAACCTGCCAGGCTCCTTTGTCCATGGAATTCTCTAGGGAAGAATACTTAAGTGGGTAGCCATTGCTTTTTCAGGGGAATCTTCCTGACCCAGGAATCAAACCTGTGTCTCCCACATTGAAGGCAGATTCTTTACCATTTGAGCCACTAGGGAAGTCCATGATAAATATGTATGTAATACATCTATAAGCTTCAAGGAATATATCTCCAAAGGCACATTACTAGGTAAAGACTGAGACCAACAGGAGAAAGGGACGATAGAGGATAAGATGGTTGGATGATGTCACTGATTCAATGACATGAATCAGAGCAAAATTTAGGAGATAGTGAAGAACAGGGAAGAATGGCTTGCTGCCAGTCCACAGGGTCAGGAAGAGTCAGACACGACTTAGCAACTAAACAACAGTGTAAAAGAATATACATACCTTACAGGTTTTGGACAAGGAAATGACAACTCGCTCCAGTATTCTTGCCTGAAAAATCCCATGGACAGAGGAACCTTGTGGGCTGCAGACCATGGAGTTGCAAAGAGTTGGACACAACTTAGCGGCTAAAAATGCACTAACATGGATAAGGCTTTTATGTTGCTGCTGCTGCTAGTCGCTTCAGTGGTGTCTGACTCTGTGCAATGCCATAGACTGCAGCCCTCTGTCCATGGGATTTTTCAGGCAAGAATATTGGAGTGGGTTGCCATTTCCTTCTCCAATGCCTGTATGCATGCGAAGTCGCTTCAGTCATGTCCTGCTCTGTGCAACCCCATGGACAGCAGCCCATGAGGCTCCCCTGACCATAGAATTCTTTAGGCAAGAGTACTGGAGTGGGTTGCCATTTATACTGTGTGTAATATCATCCTGGACCACAGGAGGCAGTTTTGAAATATGCAAAGAATCTGGTATTATCTGGATCAAAATCCAGCTTTGGTTCTTCATTAGCCCTCTCTCTCTGGCCCTCAGATGATATATCTACCACACAAGACTAGACTAAAGTTTGAAATTTAAAGGAATTAATACACATTGAGAACATGGTCCTCTTGGCCCACTGTCTAGCTACATTGTAAACATTCATAATGATAATTACTAAAAAAAATGTGGATTTATTTTCTTTTTATATCTTCTAAAACCAAACCAATTTGCTGATGCTTCAAGTTTTAGGCTCTTGTTTTAATATTATGGTGACTGATAACAACTTTGTATATACAACCCATGCTTTTTTTATTCTCTTTAAACATCCTCCTGTAATTGGCCATACACTTAAGCCATGAGAGGCCAATTTTTTACCTATTATCACTTGTGCTTAAGATAACTGAAAGCTCCAAATACCTTAATTCCTCTGGTTTGTCACCAACTTCATTTTAAAAAATTTTACAAAAGCAATTCAGTGGTCCCTAGCAAAAATGTAAAGAATCTTAAATTAATGAAATGCTTTTTAAGAGATGCAAAAGGAAAAAAAAAAAATGTTTCACCTGAGAATTCTTTGAAGACTGAAACAGATAGCACAACCCAATAGGCAAATGTCAATATTAACTTCTATTTTGAGATGATAATCTAATCACACTAGGACCACAGCCTTGTCTAACTCAATGAAACTAAGCCATGCCTGTGGGGCAACCCAAGATGGGTAGGTCATGGTGAAGAGATCTGACAGAATGTGGTCCACTGGAGAAGGGAATGGCAAACCACTTCAGTATTCTTGCCTTGAGAACCCCATGAACAGTATGAAAAGGCAAAATGATAGGATACTGAAAGAGAAACTCCCCAGGTCAGTAGGTGCCCAATATGCTACTGGAGATCAGTGGAGAAATAACTCCATAAAGAATGAAGGGATGGAGCCAAAGCAAAAAGAATGTGGATGTGGATGTGACTGGTGATAGAAGGAAGGTCCGATGCTGTAAAGAGCAATATTGCATAGGAACCTGGAATGTCAGGTCCATGAATCAAGGCAAATTGGAAGTGGTTAAACAAGTGATGGCAAGAGTGAATGTCAACATTCTAGGAATCAGCGAATGAAATGGACTGGAATGGGTGAACTTAACTTAGATGACCATTATATCTACTACTGCGGGCAGGAATCCCTCAGAAGAAATGGAGTAGACATCCTGGCGAACAAAAGAGTCTGAAATGCAGTACTTGGATGCAATCTCAAAAACGACAGAATGATCTCTGTTTGTTTCCAAGGCAAACCATTCAATATCACAGTAATTCAAGTATATGTCTCAACCAGTAACGCTTAAGAAGCTGAAGTTGAATGATTCTATGAAGACTATAAGACCTTTTAGAACTAACACCCAAAAAAGATGTCCTTTTCATTATAGGGGACTGGAATGCAAAAGTAGGAAGTCAAGAAATACCTGGAGTAACAGGCAAATTTGGCCTTGGAATACGGAATGAAGCAGGGCAAAGACTAATAGAGTTTTGCCAAGAAATGCACTAGTCATAACAAACACCCTTTTCCAACAACACAAGAGAAGACTCTATACATGGACATCACCAGATGGTCAACACCGAAATCAGATTGATTATATTCTTTGCAGCCAAAGATGGAGAAGCTCTATACAGTCAGCAAAAACAAGACCAGGAGCTGACTGTGGCTCAGACTATGAACTCCTTATTGCCAAATTCAGACTTAAATTGAAGAAAGTAGGGAAAACCACTAGACCCTTCAGGTATGACCTAAATTAAATCTTTTATGATTATACAGTGGAAGTGATAAATAGACTTAAGGGCCTAGATTTGATAGATAGAGTGCCTGATGAACTATGGAATGAGGTTCGTGACATTGTACAGGAGACAGGGATCAAGACCATCCCCATGGAAAAGAAATGCAAAAAAGCAAAATGGCTGTCTGGGGAGGCCTTACAAATAGCTGTGAAAAGAAGAGAATCGAAAAGCAAAGGAGAAAAGGAAAGATATAAATGTCTGAATGCAGAGTTCCAAAGAATAGCAAGAAGAGATAAGAAAGCCTTCTTCAGCGATCAATGCAAAGAAATAGAGGAAAACAACAGAAAGGGAAAGACTAGAGATCTCTTCAAGAAAATCAGAGATACCAAAGGAATATTTCATGCAAAGATGGGCTCGATAAAGGACAGAAATGGTATGGACCTAACCGAAGCAGAAGATATTAAGAAGAGGTGGCAAGAATACACAGAATGTGAATGTGAATGTGAAGTCGCTCAGTCGTGTCCGACTCTTTGCGACCCCATGGACTGTAGCCTACCAGGCTCCTCTGTCCATGGGATTTTCCAGGCAATAGTACTGGAGTGGATTGCCATTTCCTTCTCCAAGGGATCTTCCCAACCCAGGGATCGAACCCGGGTCTCCCGCATCGTAGACAGACGCTTTACCATCTGAGCCACCAGAGAAGAATACACAGAAGAACTGTACAAAAAGATCTTCACGACCCAGATAATCACAATGATGTGATCACTGACCTGGAGCCAGACATCCTGGAATGTGAAGTCAAGTGGGCCTTAGAAAGCATCACTATGAACAAAGCTAGTGGAGGTGATAGGATTCCAGTTGAGCTATTCCAAGTCCTGAAAGATGATGCTGTGAAAGTGCTGCACTCAAGATGCCAGCAAATTTGGAAAACTCAGCAGTGGCCACAGGACTGGAAAAAGTCAGTTTTCATTCCAATCCCAAAGAAAGGCAATGCCAAAGAATGCTCAAACTACTGCAAACTGCACTCATCTCACACGCTAGTAAAGTAATGCTCATAAGTCTCCAAGCCAAACTTCAGCAATATGTGAACCATGAACTTCCTGATGTTCAAGCTGGTTTTAGAAAAGGCAGAGGAACCAGAGATCAAATTGCCAATATCCACTGGATCATGGGAAAAGCAAGAGAGTTCCAGAAAAACATCTATTTCTGCTTTATTGACTATGCCAAAGCCTTTGACTGTTGGATCACAATAAACTGTGGAAAATTCTGAAAGATATGGGAATACTAGACCACGTGATCTGTCTCTTGAGAAATTTGTATGCAGGTCAGGAAACAACAGTTAGAACTGGACATGGAACTACAGACTGGTTCCAAATAGGAAAAGGAGTACGTCAAGGCTGTAAATTGTCACCCTGTTTATTTAACTTATATGCAGAATACATCATAAAAAATGCTGGACTGGAAGAAACACAAGCTGGAATCAAGATTTCTGGGAGAAATATCAATAACCTCAGATATGCAGATGTCACCACTCTTATGGCAGAAAGTGAAGAGGAACTAAAAAGCCTCTTGATGAAAGTGAAAGTGGAGAGTGAAAAAGTTGGCTTAAGGCTCAGTATTCAGAAAACGAAGATCATGGCATCTGGTCCTATCACTTCATGGCAAATAGATGGGGAAACAGTGGAAACAGTGTCAGACTTTATTTTGGGGGCTCCAAAATCACTGCAGATGGTGACTGCAGCCATGAAATTAAAAGACACTTACTCCTTGGAAGGAAAGTTATGACCAACCTAGATAGCATATTGAAAGGCAGAGACATTACTTTGCCAACAAAGATCCATCTAGTCAAGGCTATGGTTTTTCCTGTGGTCATGTATGGATGTGAGAGCTGGACTGTGAAGAAGGCTGAGTGCCGAAGAATTGATGCTTTTGAACTGTGGTGTTGGAGAAGACTCTTGAGAGTCCCTTGGACTGCAAGGAGATCCAACCAGTCCTTTCTGAAGGAGATCAGCCCTGGGATTTCTTTGGAAGGAATGATGCTAAAGCTGAAACTCCAGTACTTTGGCCACCTCATGCGAAGAATTGACTCATTGGAAAAGACTCTGATGCTGGGAGGGATTGCGGGCAGGAGGAGAAGAGGACGACAGAGGATGAGATGGCTGGATGGCATCACTGACTCGATGGACATGAGTCTGAGTGAACTCTGGGAGTTGGTGATGGACAGGGAGGCCTGACGTGCTGCGATTCATGGGGTTGTGAATAGTTGGACACGACTGAGCGACTGATCTGATGTCATCTGATCTGAGTGATCTTCGATCACTAGCCACCAAATCACCCTGATCACATATTGCAGGTTTTAGAAGTGACTATTATTAATGGCAAATCAGGAAACTAAATTGTAAAATCAAAATCACAGGTTAGGTAGAGTAGCCTAAAATCCATCTTTATTTAACCTCTCATCCAGTGTGAAATTTTCTTCTACTGAGTCCTTGGCTAATGGTCGTTCATTTATTTATTCATTCATCCGTCCAAGGAATATTGTTTGAACACCTTCTGTCTTCTAGGCTCTGTTCTGGTTTTGCTGACATACCACCAAGTTAACAAGAACTTCTGTGGCCCTAGAATTTACATCCAGTGCAGGAAAGATAGGCAGAATGTGTAAAGATATAAATAAATAATTTCAGAGAGTGATAAGATAGCAGTAAGGAAATAAAGCAGGAAGAAGAGTCAGAGAATATCTGGGGGAGAGGGAGTTTAGGGAGATTTTCTATTAGAAATAGCAGGTTCCATGAGGTTTTTTTTTTAATGAATTGTAGCAGTTTATCTCATAACTGGTTTGAATATGGAGGTGACATATAATGCCTTTTTATTCTGAATCTTTTTTTCTATTTTTTATTTAACTTTATTGTATTGGTTTTGCCATACATCAAAATGAATCCACCACAGGCATACACGTGTTCCCCACCCCGAACCCCCTCCTCCCTCCTCCTTCCTCATACCATCTACTATTGCCTGGAGCACCCTGAAGAACTCTAACTCTAAAACAAAGTATTCATAAGGTTATATAGGTCTTCCAATAAAATGAAAGATTGCACAGGGAATTCAACATTGCATATTCTTTGGAAGGACTGATGCTGAAGCTGAAGCTACAATACTTGGCCACATGATGTGAAGAGTACCCTCATTGGAAAAGACCCTGATATTGCAGAAGATTGTATGCCAAAGGAGAAGGGAGTGGCAAAGTATGAGATGGTTTGATAACATCACCAAATTAATGGACATGAATTTGAGCAAACTCAGGGAGGTAGTAGAGGATAGAGGAAACTGGTATGCTACAGTCATGGGCTCATGAAGAGTTGGACACAATTTAGTGACTGAACAACAGCAACAAGGGGAATAGCAAAGCAACAAAACATTTTAATAAAAAAAGAAAAAAATTATAAGAAAGGACACAGTCTCTATGTGGGGCAGGGCTTATGTCTGACTGGTTCAATTTCTAGGGCTGAGGATAATTCCCAGTATACAGAGTTGTCAATAAAAACTTGTTGGCTAATCGATTGGCTTGATTTAGAGTGAGACTATAATTGATGAACTGAACAAGGAAAGTTAATGGGGAATGCCTCCAGAAAGTTGTCCTAATCTGGTACTTATAAAGGGAAAGGGAAAGTTGCTCAGTCATGTCCAACTCTTTGCAACCCCATGGACTATACAGTCCATGAAATTCTCCAGGACAGAATACTGGAGTGGGTAGCTGTTCCATTCTACAGGGGATATTCTCAACCCGGGGATTGAACCCAGGTCTCCTTCATTGCAGGTAGATTCTTTACCAGCTGAGCCACCAGGGAAGCTGAAGAATGCTGGAGTGGGTAGTCTATCCTTTTTCCAGCGATCTTCCCCACACAGGAATCAAACTGGGGTCTCCTGTGTTGCAGGCAGATTCTTTACCAAGTGATCTATCAAACATTTTAGCAATTTGAATTTAGAACTAAATTTTCTAGTCTTTAGACCTTACTGTAACCATAGGTTCCCCCATTTTTTAGTATTCAAATATTCACTATAAACTTCAAAAATTTATATCTGTGACTATCAAAGCAGCACAGATATAGCTACCCCTTGACTTTTTGCTTGAAGAGTTAACAACTATACACAAATTAGGGTTACTATACTTATGAAAATAAATCAGACCCTATTAGTCAAATACATTGGAATCAAACCTCAAAAACTGAATGGAACAATTCCCAGGTTCCTAAGCCATAATTAGTTCCTTGTAAACTGGGGCAAATCAAAAGGTACACCACAAGGACCAGGACACTTGAATCTGTAGATACATTGCTGTTCCTCTTATGTGCAGCTGAAATACACCCAATATCATAGAGTCAATAGTTTTTGTTTGCTTGTTTGTTTAAATATACACACAGTCTGATTCATGCTTCACTAAAATCACAATGAATCAGTGAGGCAATTACCACCACTATAAACTGAGGAGATGATACTGAGAACCATAGGTATCATAGGGCTTAAAAGAATGTGTCTTTAAGCTTCCAACCCTAATAGGTTCCAAATCATCTATTATCCCTAATTTATGCTTTTTATCCTATAGCATCCTAGCCTAAGATCTTGTACTCCAGGCTGTTTACAGGCTATTTGCTGTCAGAGATTAAAACCATGAGCCCATTTCCTCATCCAAAAAAATGGGGATATGATTATATTTGTCATAGAATATTATGCAAATTCTAACTTGCTTAATATAGTGTTTAGAACATATAAACATCCAGTTATAGTTGATATTGTTGACTGCTTATTTCCTGTCAAGATAATCCAGTTGACCTCTTTGTAGGGGAAGAATCAGACTCTGGTTGCTTTTCTAGTGAGTATGTTGTGCATGATGGATGCACTATCCATCCCTCAGGGCCAGTCATAAACATCTGGGGGATGGCCAGCCTGGGTACTGTGGCTAGGGGTACAGAAAAGCTAACTGATCCCTGTGGGCATTAAACGCAGTGAATGAACTTGTGACCTGGACTTCATTACATACCACCCTCTATTCTACTCAGCTAACAGGATGTTTTAGTGGAAATCAGAGCTTTCATATGATTTTACTGAATCTGACAGCAACTGAGACCATATTGCAAAAACAAGGTAGGAGAATTTATCCCAGAAGGAGCACTCCTGGAGAAGAGAAAGCCAGGCCAGCTGGGAGGAGAAACAGTGCAAGTTCTAGAGCATTGAATTTTATGGACCAAGAAGATGTAGTACATATATACAATGGAATATTACTCATTAAAGAGAATTAAATAATGTCATTTGCAGCATCATGGATGAACCTAGAGATTATCACACTGAGTAAAATAAAGTCAATCAGGTAGAGAAGGTGAAATATCAGATGCTATCACTTATAGGTAGAATTTAAAGAAAAACGACCCAGATGAACTTATTTACAAAACATAGATGCACAGACTTAGAGAAAAAAGTTATGGTTCCTGGAGTAGGGGAGTCAGGGGAAAAGATAGAGAGTTTGGGATTGACATGTACACACTCTTATAGTTAAAAAGGATAACAAGGGCTTTCCTGGTGCCTTAATGGTAAAGAGTTTCCCTGCCAATGCAAGAGACACAGGTAAGATCCTTGCTCTGGGAAGACCCCATATCAGTTCAATTCAGTTCAGTCGCTCAGTCCTGTCCCAATCTTTGCGACCCCAGCACGCCAGGCCTCCCTGTCCATCACCAATTCCTGGAGTTCACTCAAACTCCTGTCCATCGAGTTGCTGATGCCATCCAGCCATCTCACCCTCTGTCGTCCCCTTCTCCTCCTGCCCCCAATCTCTCTCAGCATCAGAGTCTTTTCCAATGAGTGAACTCTTCGCATGAGGTGGCCAAAGTACTGGAGTTTCAGCTTTAGCATCAGTCCTTCCAAAGAACACCCAGGACTGATCTCCTTGAGAACTCCCTGGTTGAATCTCCTTGCAATCTAAGAGATTCTCAAGAGTCTTCTCCAACACCACAGTTCAAAAGCATCAATTCTTCGGTGCTCAGCTTTCTTCACAGTCCAACTCTCACATCCATACATGACCACAGGAAAAACCATAGCCTTGACTAGACGAACCTTTGGTGGCAATGTAATGTCTCTGCTTTTCAATATGCTAACTAGGTTGGTCATAACTTTCCTTCCAAGGAGTAAGCGTCTTTTAACTTCATGGCCACAGTCACCATCTGCAGTGATTTTGGAGCCCCCCAAAATAAAGTCTGACACTGTTTCCACTGTTTCCCCATCTATTTCCCATGAAGTGATGGGACCAGATGCCATGATCTTTGTTTTCTGAATGTTGAGCTTTAAGCCAACTTTTTCACTCTCCACTTTCACTTTCATCAACAGGCTTTTTTTTTCTTCATTTTCTGCCATAAGGGTGGTGTCATCTGCATATCTGAGGTTACTGATATTTCTCCCGATAATCTTGATTCCAGTTTGTGCATCTTCCACCCAGCGTTTTTCATGATGTACTCTGCATATAAGTTAAATAAGCAGGGTGACAATATACAGCCTTGACATACTCCTTTTCCTGTTTGGAACTAGTCTGTTGTTCCATGTCCAGTTCTAACTGTTGCTTCCTGACCTGAATATAGGTTTCTCAAGAGGCGGGTCAGGTGGTCTGATATTCCCATCTCTTTCAGAATTTTCCACAGTTTATTGTGATCCACACAGTCAAAGGCTTTGGCATAGTCAATAAAGCAGACATCAATGTTTTTCTGGAACTCTCTTCCTTTTTCCAAGATTCAGTGGATGTTGACAATTTGACCTCTGGTTACTTTGCCTTTTCCAAAACCAACTTGAACATCTGGAAGTTTACGGTTCATGTACTGCTGGAGCCTGGCTTGGAGACTTTTGAGCATTACTTTACTAGCATGTGAGATGAGTGCAATTGTGCAGTAGTTTGAGCGTTCTTTGGCATTGCCTTTCTTTGGGATTGGAATGAAAACTGACCTTTTCCTGTCCTGTGGCCATCTCTGAGTTTTCCAAATTTCCTGGCATCTTGAGTGCAGCACTTTCTCAGCATCATCTTTCAGAATTTGAAATAACTCAAGTGGAATTCCATCACCGCCACTAGATTTGTTTGCAGTGATGCTTTCTAAGGCCCACTTGACTTCACATTCCAGGATGTCTGGCTCTAGGTGAGTGATCACACCATCGTGATTATCTTGGTTGTGAAAATCTTTTTTGTACAGTTCTGTATATTCTTGCCACCTCTTCTTAATCTCTTTTGCTTTTGTTAGGTCCATGCCATTTCTGTCCTTTATTGAGCCCATCTTTGCATGAAATATTCCCTTGGTATCTTTAATTTTCTTGAAGAGATCTCTAGTCTTTCCCATTCTGTTGTTTTCCTCTATTTCTTTGCACTGAATAGCTGAGGAAGGCTTTCTTATCCTTCCTTCCTATTCTTTGGAATTCTGCATTCAGATGTTTATATCTTTCCTTTTCTCCTTTGCTTTTCACTTTTTTCTTTTCACATCTATTTTTAAGACCTCCCCAGACAGCCATTTTGCTTTTTTGCATTTCTTTTCCATGGGGATGGTCTTGATCCCTGTCTCTTGTACAATGTCACGAACCTCCATACATAGTTCATCAGGCACTCTATCTATCAGATCTAGTCCCTTAAATCTATTTCTCACTTCCACTGTATAATCATAAGGGATTTGATTTAGGTCATACCTGAATGGTCTAGTGGTTTTCTCTACTTTCTTCAATTTAAATCTGAATTTGGCAATAAGGAGTTCATAGTCTGAGCCACAGTCAGCTCCCGGTCTTGTTTTTGCTGACTCCATATACTCCAGAGCAAATAAGCCTGTCTGCCACAACTATTAAGCCTGTGTTCTAGAGCCCAGGAGCCACAACTACTGTAGCTTGTATGCCCTGGAATCCATGCTCCACAACAAGAGAAGCCACCGTAATTAGCAACCCACACACCACAGCTAGAAAGTAGCCCCCACTTACCACAACTAGAGAAAAACTTTGAGCAGCTATGAAGACCCAGCACAGCCGAAACATATAAATATTATTTAAAAAATGGATAACCAACAACAACAAAAATGGATAACCAACAAAGATTCACTATATAGCACAGGGAACTGTGTTCAGTGTTCTGTAACAATCTAAATGGGAAAGAAATTTGAAAAAGAATAGATACATGTATATGCATAACTGAATCAGTTGGCTGTATACCTGAAACTAACACAAACTTGTTATTCAACTATACTGCAATATAAAATAAAAAAGTAAAAAATCAAAGAGTTTATGTTGGTGTCACGGAGGGCTTTTCGCAAATGTAGAAATTTAGGCTCAATCCCAATTCTTCAGAAACAAGATCTTCCTTAACAAATCCCCAGGGTATTCATATGCATGCTGTATACTAACTTTGCTGCACGTTTAAATTGCCAGAAAACTTAAAAAAATATTGAATGTTTGAGCTCACCCCAGACCAATTAAAGCAGGATATCTGGAATTAGAACCTGGATATATGATGCTTTTGAACTATGGTGTTGGAGAAGACTCTTGAGAGTCCCTTGGACTGCAAGAAGATCCAACCAGTCCATTCTGAAGGAGATCAATCCTGGAATTTCTTTAGAAGGAATGATGCTAAAGCTGAAACTCCAGTATTTTGGCCACCTCATGCGAAGAGTTGACTCATTGGAGAAGACTCTGATGCTGGGAGGGATTGAGGGCAGGAGGAGAAGGGGACGACAGAGGATGAGATGGCTGGATGGCATCACTGACTCGATGGATGCGAGTCTGAGTGACCTCCGGGAGCTGGTGATGGACAGGGAGGCCTGGCGTGCTGCGGTTCATGGGGTCGCAAAGAGTCGGACACGACTGAGCGACTGATCTGATCTGATCTGTAATTATTGCCCATCCCTAAGTGATCTAGGGTCCCAGAATTTGACTGCTCTGAAATATAATTGTGAGGATGAATGCCTAATTCTAAGATAGAGTATGTGTTGGGCAGAATTAGTAGGCCACCTTTGAGAAAGTGTGAGTCAGTGCTTAAGGGATGATAGAATCACACAGCACAGGGGAAATGTAATTGAGAGCTGGAGCCAGGTAGGTTTGAGATGAATCTCAGAAACACCAATTAGTAGCTGGATGGTCTCAGGGAAATTATTTAATCTCTCTAGGTTTGGGTTTTCTCATTGGTACAATGAAAATAAGAGTATCAAGCTTAGAGTATGCAATCAAAATAAAAGGCGACGCACTTAAATCACCTGCTATCTGGTGGGAGATCAATACATAAAAATATTGACTATATAAACATACTGTTAATAAGAATATTGTTTATTATTCTGGATGGAAAAGTATGCAAATGACCTAACTCTCTGCATTTAATGGTGTTCTGCAAAACACCTTAACAAGTACCATAGCCAGGATTTTATTCATGATCATGAAGAAGGAGGCAAAGTCCACAGTGGGTGAGATGAAAGCCAGCATATAAAAGTGGGCCAGCAATTTTAAAGGACTCTATAATTGAGTCCCCTACTGCTTAGTGTGTATATGGTTAATTTCATTTAAGACAACTCTATGAGAAGAATGTTATCCTATGTCACATATATTTGTAGGCATGCCAAGAGGGCGGAAAGCTGCCAAAGCGGGAACAGTTCATGAAATGTATTATCTGTGGGTCTCCTGTGAAACTGCCCTGACTCCAGGTTTGCAGAAGCATTTCAGTTCAGTTCAGTTATTCACTTGTGTCTGACTCTTTGAGACCCCATGGATTGCAAAATGCCAGGTGTCCCTGTAGCATCACCAACTCCTGAAGCTTGCTCAAACTCATGTCCATCGAGTTGGTGATGCCATCCAACCATCTTATCCTCTGTTATCCCCTTTTCCTCCAGAAGCATTTAGATAGTAGAAGCATTTAGATATTAGTATTTAACAGAAGCATTTAGATATTAACAATCAATGAAGAGAAGGCTACCTGTGATCTCATAAACAGAAACTAGCCATGGTCCCTGGAGGAAAAATTACACATCCACATCATTGAATGTATATTCACACTTCAACCTCTGACCTGTTTTAAAATAGAGCTGCCTGTTTGTGTCTTCTAATTTCTTGAGAACATAGGCTGTTCCTGATTCTGTGTTAAGGATGAGGGCTGAAAGAGCAAGGTAAGCCTAGTTCTTGTCCTCCAAATGTGTATGGTTGAGTAGAGAAACCAGAGAATTCAAAGCAATTTCAAAAGCAGAGCAGAATTTAAAATATTTAACAAGTTTTTCCTACCAGTGTTCTGGTATCACAGTATGAAATGGACTCGAGATGGGTCACAGATATTCCAGCTGTGCCTTTTAAATGATGGATCCAGATACCTAAACTCTCTAACTATCCCCCGTCCCAGCCTTCTCCCCTGGTAACCATAAGTTCATTCTCTAAGTCTGTGAATTTGTTTCTGTTTTGCAAGTAAGTTCACTTGTATTATTTTTAGATTCTGCAAATAATCATATGATGTTTGTTTTTCTCTCTCTGACTTCACTTAGAGTGAATAGAGGTCAAGTACAGATACTAAGACTAGCCTGCAGGAACATCCTTTTTCTATTCTTGGTGGACCAGGCAAGGCTTCCTAGGAAAAAGTAATATTGCTGAGATTGAATCAGTTTCCTGTTATCTTCTGCATTTATTTCAGTTAGCAGGCTGAAAAATTTACATCTGAAATGCTTGACTGAAGCCTGCATCTCTCCTGGCTTACAAGAGCCCAGGATTCAGAGTCCACACCTGGGCCCCAAAGGCACATGTACTAAGACTCTCTGCAGCTGTGGCACTAGCATGGGTACCTTGGCAGATCCTAAAAGCAGATTGTTCACCTCTATGCAGCAGAACTCTTGCTTGGAAAATCTCATAGGCAGAGCAGCCTGGTAGGCTGCAGTCCATGGAGTCGCTAGGAGTCGGACATGACTGAGCGACTTCCCTTTCACTTTTCACTTTCATGCATTGAGAGGGAAATGGCAACCAACTCCAATATTCTTGCCTGGGGAATCCCAGGGATGGGGGAGCCTGGTGGGTTGCCGTCTGTGGGGTTGCATAGAGTCGGACATGACTGAAGCGACTTAGCAGCAGCAGCAGCAGCATGTACCAGAACTGGTGACCCTTGCAACCTCTTTTAATCACTCAAGAACCGCACACTCCCAGATTCCATTATGGTAGATCCCAAGGTACACTTCCACATGCTAACAAGGACTGACTGCTTGTCAGAAGTGTTCAGGGAAAGTGTTGTCCAGTAAATGCTAGAGCAAGCAAACAGGTGGCAGCCGAAGTCTACTTCCCATCCAGTGCCAGGCCAATCTAAGACTCTGGTGGGACTGACTCCTTTAGGTCATTGAGGGAACCAAAAAAACCCAAAAATGCTCCTGCCTGAATCAATCAAATCCTGGGCAGATGGCAGGGAGGATGGTTAAGGCTCCATTCTGAGAACGTTTTTATGGTGTACAGGAAACATGTTAGAGAGAAGGCAGTCTGGACATCTAATTGAAGACCCAGGCTTGAGCCCTAGCTATGCAAACATCTGCCTGGGAAAGTTATTTAACATCCTCTAAGCGTCTATTTATTCATCTGTAAAAGAAGAAGATGGTAATAAGACATTGTCTATCTTAATAGAAAGTGTATTGACTCTAGAGAATCACTTTTAGGTCTGCATCTCAGGCTTTCCATTTATTACCGATGTCACTTTAGGAAAATGGTTCTTTGCGAGCAGCAGCTTTCTCACCTGTGAAATTGGAAAACATTATTTTTGCAAGGTTGTAAAATTTCACTTGATCAATATCTGTATGTGCCAATCATGGGCTAGGCATCTCTGTGTGCCCTTGGGATGTTTCTACTGAATCAAAGAACAAAATAGAGCACAACAAAACACAACAAACAAAGAAACAGTGCTTATCCTGAAGAAGCTTATGATTTCGTAGGAGACACATTTCAATCACACACTGGAATAAATGGAAAATTTCAATTGTGATAATACTAGAGTGTGTCAGTTCAGTTCAGTTCAGTCGCTCAGTCGTGTCTGAATCTTTGCGACCCCATGAATCACAGCACGCCAGGCTTCCCTGTCCATCACCAACTCCCGGAGTTCACTCAAACTCATATCCATCGAGTCAGTGATGCCATCCAGCCATTTCATCCTCTGTCGTCCCCTTGTCCTCTTGCCCCCAGTCCCTCAAAGCATCAGGGTCTTTTCCAATGAGTCAACTCTTTGCATGAGGTGGCCAAAGTATTGGAGTTTCAGCTTTAGCATCAGTCCCTCCAATGAACACCCAGACTGATCTCCTTTAGGATGGACTTCTTGGATCTCCTTGCAGTCCAAGGGACTCTCAAGAGTCTTCTCCAACACCACAGTTCAAAGCATCAATTCTTTGGCACGCAGCTTTCTTTATAGTCCAAATCTCACATCCATACATGACCATTGGAAAAACCAGAGCCTTGACTAGACGGACCTCTGTTAGCAAAGTAATATCTCTGCTTTTCAATATGCTATCTAGGTTGGTCATAACTTTCTTTCCAAGGAGTAAACATCTTTTAATTTCATGGCTGCAATCACCATCTGCAGTGATTTTGGAGGCCCCCCAAATAAAGGCTGACACTGTTTCCACTGTTTCCCCATCTATTTCCCATGAAGTGATGGGACCAGATGCCATGATCTTAGTTTTCTGAATATTGAACTTTAAGCTAACTTTTTCACTGTCACTCTTTCACTTTCATCAAGAGGCTCTTTAGTTCCTCTTCACTTTCTGCGATAAGGGTGGTGTTGTCTGCATATCTGAGGTGATTGATATTTCTCCCGGCAATCTTGATTCCAGTTTGTGTTTCTTCAAGCCCAGCGTTTCTCTGCATAGAAGTTAAATAAGCAGGGTGACAATATACAGCCTTGATGTACTCCTTTTTCTATTTGGAACCAGTCTGTTGTTCTATGTCATTTTTCCTATTCTTATCTAATTGGTCCCAGGAGAATGTATCTTTGCCAAGTTTGCTCAATTAGCTAGTTTTTCCTTGGGGTTGATTTACAGAATGACAGCAGCTTTATGTTCATGGAAGTCTTTTAAACACTTCCAAATGTAAAAAAAAAAAACCAAAAAACAAAACAATTATCTCTTTTTGAACCAGAAGTATTCATCTTAAACTTTCTATGGTAAAGTGTTTTTCACCAGTCTATGTTTTCTGCTTTGAGTGCGCTAAGATATTTAACAAAATAGTGTTAAAATATTTATTTGGCAAAGCATGTTTTACTCCAGGAATCATCACTTACTCCAGAGATATATGAGGATTTGGAAAATAAATATAAGCATTGGATTATTATTTAATTTACATAAAGTTTGAAGGACATTTCTTTCCATAGACGTTTTTCTTTTAATCTTCACACCAGTTTTGGCTAACTGGCTAGGTTAAGGGCTTGTGGGAAAAATATCTATTCTTTTATGCTCTTTCTCCTTTTTATCTGTTCTTGGAAAATATACTATCTTCACCTGACTTGAAATCTCCTTGAGGGTCTGTATATTATGCTGCTTTATAGCCCCATAATCTTTGCCACATTTCTGAAACATTACAGGTGCTCAATAAATACATTTTAGTGATTAATTAAATATATTTTATTTCTATCATTAGGAGAAAATTGCTGGCTTAAAGGCTGATGTCAGGATTTCCTTGTTCTAGAATAGTAACAGAAGAAAGAGAGTTTGCTCCTCTGTTTGGGAAGACAGCTCAATGAATATAGTGGTTATAAGAAAGTACAGACAAAGGCTGTTAAATGGAGAGTTTAACAGCAAAAGGAATTGACTTTCTCTGGGTGAAGTGATTATTCGGCTGTAGAGGGATGTTTTTGTGTATTGCCTTTGGAATTTTTAATAACTGTAGGAAAAAAAATTTTTTTCTGGGACCTGGGACTATGTGGAAAGATAGAATAAGAGAAGAAAGTTGATTTGAAGAATTGATGTTTCCAGGGAATGGGGATTTATGAAGGGAAAGGCTAGTAAGATACCTAGAGCTGGAGAAGAGCAGATGAATGGAGGGAGACTGAAGCTCAATCTTCCACTGTGGTGTGGTGTCCTTTCAACACCATGATCACTCTATATTTTCACCAAATTTTCAGCAAAAGTCCATTCTGTCCAACAGACTTGTTCAAGTCATATTGTAGGAAATGTGTAGCAAGCAGTGATCAGAGAAGTTGGCTGGGATATTTAAGAGAGAGAGATATTTGTATAACTGAATCACTTTGCACCTGAAACTGAAGCAACAGTGTTATTCAACTATACTCCAATATAAAATAAAAACTGAAAAATAAAAGAGAGTGGGATTAGAAATGTGTTTAGAGTGGACCTTAAATGTTTTTATCAAAAAATGAAATATAATTATGTGATATGATGGAAGTGTTAGCTAACATTATGATAGTCATCTTTTTGCAATATATAATTGTTTCAAGCCAACACCTGTACCTTAAAATTACACAGCTTTCTATGTCAATTACATCTCAATAAAGCTGGAGAAAAGAAGTTTAAAACAAAATGGGAGATTAAGAATATCAGTCAGGTCTTGAAAGCCATCTTTCATAGTAAAAATTCTCTATTATGGGCTGGGACAATAAGCTTTCTACAAGCAAACACTAGGTAGAGGTTTAAGCTATATGTTTAGAAATTAGATAAAAGATGATGCTCAAAGCCTTAAAGTCATAGGACAAAAGTTAAACACACATTGTTTTCTAGTGACAAAGAAGGTCATATGCATATGCAGGAAATGGAAAGGGGAGTGATAAGGAGGTGGTCAGAGAAAATGCTAGGAGTCCCTGAATCCAGCAGGCTCCACGAGAAAGTGAGGAACCACACAAACTCATTTAATACAATGGTTGCGACTCCTGTTCCACTCAAGTTCATTGTCACTACCATATCCCCAATCAAGTGAGAATAGGTTCTGTATAATTTGTGAGTAGAACTGTTTTAATAATGAATCCATAAATATCATCCCTTAGTTCAGTTCCAGTGAGGTTATACTTGGGCCCCTTGGGCATCTCACTTCAATTATTAAAAGCTCAATGTCCTCAACAAGAAAATGGATGTCAACATGCTCAACTTATAAGACTGTTGCTGAGAGTTCAGTGATGGCTGAGAACCCTTCACACAGCCTGGTACTTAATATAGAGTCAATAAATGTTAGCTTCTTATACTGTCCAAGGGATTTTCAAGGCAAGAATACTGAAGTTGTTTGTCATTCCCTTCTCCTTTTCCTAAAGGAAATCAATTCTGAATATTCATTGGAAGGCCTGATGCTGAAGTTAAGCTCCAATACTTTGGCCACCTGATATGAAGAACTGACTCATTGGAAAAGACCATGATGCTGGGAAAGATTTAAGGCAGGAGGAGAAGGGGAAGACAGAAAATGAGATGGTTGGATGGCATTACCAACTCAATGGACATGAGTTTGAGCAACTCCAGGAGATGGGAAGGACAGGGAAGCCTGGTGTGCCTTAGTCCATGGGGTTGCAAAGAGTTTAAGATGACAGAGCTACTGAGCAACATATATTAGTTACAATTGCTTTTATTGTACAAGCTAATACTGTAGAGAGTGTTCTAGGTAGTTCATTCTTTTCTGGTGGGCATTAGGGCTCATATTCATACAAAACAATGGCACCACCTTTTCTAAGCACAGGACCTAAAATTTCTTAACTATTAGAGACTTCACAAAAAATGGGAAGACAGGCTAACATGGTTACCAAATTAAGAAACTGCTTTGCCTATGGTTCTAATTAAAATACACATTTAACTCTCCAAACCAGAACACCACAAGATGGAAAATCTCACCATAAATGGCTATGGTCAGAAAATAGGCACAAACCAGGACTCTCCCTGGGACACTTGTATATGGTCATTCTAATTTTAGCTCCAACTGGGCTTTGGGGCAGCTAGCAATGGTACCTTCCAGAAGCTGTATTTTTCAGTTTTTCAGAGAGAATGATGCCGAACTATTGACACCTAGGAATCCTTCAGTAGATACTGAATATAAAAGCAAAGGAATGAATAGAAAAAAATTACACATATTTTGTAACCTGAAGCATAAACAAACATGTGGTATATTACTGAAAAGCATCTTTTTAGGAGGTATAGGGGATCTTCCCAACCCAGGAATTGAACCCATGTCTCCTGCATTACAGGTGGATTTGTTACCATCTTAGCAATCAGGGAAGATCATAAAGAACATAGGACATAATTAAAAGGGGGGAGTGTGAAAAGAATAAGAGGGATTGGAAGGAGGGACAAAAAAAGGAGATTCATTCAGTGTGTTGGTAAAATCAGGGGATGTACATCAACTCTAATTCAATATGGGTATTGTTATTGTTGTTTAGTTACTAAGGCATGTCTGACTCTTTGTGACCCCATGGACTGTAGCCCACCAGGCTCCTCTGTCCATGGGATTCTCCAGGTAAGAATACTTGAATGGGTTGACATTTCCTTCTCCAGAGGATCTTCTCCAGGGATTGAACCTGCATCTCCTGCATTGGCAGGTAGCTTCTTTACCACAGAGCCACCAGGGAAGCCCCAATATGGGTATAGCATAGCATCACTGATTTAGTTTGATATATTTGTCAAATATCATCATTCTTCAGTCAGAAATTGCATGTTAGAGAAATTAGCACAACAGTGTAAATCAACTATACTTCAATAACATTTTCAAAAAAGAAAAGAAACCATATCTTGGAATGACATGATTGGGTCTGATGAAACCACTCTACCTCATCTTAAACATTTGATCACTCAGGAAAGATACAGTATCATCCTCTTGAGCCTTGTTTGTTCAAAATTTCTTCTAATTTGCAGAAAATATTGAAGTCATTGCCTGTCTAGGGCTTTGTTTTGATTGTGGACTGATAAGGAAACACACGATTGGCCATATGGGGTATTAAGATTTGGTAATTTCCATATAAAGTTGACTATCATGAATAATTAGACAAAGGTAAATGTTTTCTAAGATCTGTTTAGATTTTCTCTGTAGGAGCAAAGGCCTTATATTTTTAACTGAATTACCACATTTTCCCAGTAATTCTTTTAAAATAATTTGTGATTTCTTCAGTCGGAATTAATTAAATAGCAGAATCTGCTTATAGATTATTATGAACTTGTTATTTTCGAAGTCTATCTTAAAATATAGCATTGGGTCTATTAGGCCTAATGATCTTGGATATTTTGAGCAAATCAAAGATCTTATTATCTTGTCTAACTCAGGGACTGGCTTCATCTGTGTTTGTGAAACATGCCATCTAAGTCCTAAAAGTTCCTTCAACTTTCTTAGTGTTAATTACATTTATGCTCCAAATATTCATTAGAGGATGAACTGACACTGAGAGCTTAACACAATAAGAATGATGTTCCATTGGCTGAATCACAGGGTCACTTGGCAGGAAGGTAACAAGATCAGTTATAGGATGACCTGGCTCCTGATGCTGGCCTCTTCGGTATGTTGACATGGTTATGATTGTGAAAGCACAGGCCTTGACCCTGGACTAATGCAAATTCAGTCCTGGCTCCTGTACTTAGTAGTTCCCTGACATTTGTTCTACTAGCCCTGAATTGCCTGTAGTGAGATTTTTAATTGTGAAGACAAATAATCATGCACACTCATATATACAAACACACACACACACACACATTAAAACTGTTCTTGCTACCAGATAAACCTATAGCTAACTGATGTGCTGAAGTCATCATCATCAATAATAATAATAATAATAAGGATGATTCGCTTAATGTTTATTTTAATGTAACAGAGTGTTGTATAGTAAAATTTCTGGAGCTGAAAGTTAATGAGAATTGTCAGTAAACAATCACTTATATAAGAAATAAATATTGGGGTTTCCTGGAGGTAAGAAAATGTTGAAGTATCTACATGACTCTTGAATATTGTACCCATTTTAAAATAACAGCAAATCTACCACCAGGTCTTAGATCTTATAGGACTCTTATGGTTTCTTTTCTTTAGTTGCAGATTATTCATGACTAGAGCAATCAATAAACTTTCCTTGCCCAAAGGCCAAAAGAGCCTGGGCTTTCCACATTTCATCTAATAAGATGAATCCAGGAAAATGTGCTGAGGTCGACCCTGCCTTGCACGGCAATGTGCCTTGTTGATTATTTATGATGAAAGAAGCCGCAGGTCAAGGTATAAACTCCTAACTAGCAGGCAACCCCTTTTCTGACATGATTAAAAAGCAATTGGTTTTTGGTTGTATCTCAGGAAACAACATTTATATTTTACATGTGGTTATGGGAGAAGAATATTTTGAGATAGACTCTCAAGGCTGGAGGGGTCCTTCAAGGTCATTCAGCTCAACTCCCTCATTGGGTCTATACCATTGCCTGCAGGAGGTAGCCGGACTGGCTGATGTTTCCTGAGTCCCTTTATCTTTATGGTGGCTTTATTCTCATACTGGGAACCACATATCACCTACTTCCAATCTTGCCAAAATAACAGGCTTTAGATTGGACATCTGTATTACTTTTCACCCTTTTCCATTTGACTTGGTTTTAATATGCTTACTGGCATAAATTTTCTCCTGAGTACACATTTTTTTTTTTTTTAATCTGTATTGTGCTTTAAATGTCTAAAACATTTACAACCCCCCACTCCCCACATATTTTTTTGCTGACCAGTCTGGAGGAGAATATCCCTTCTCATAAATAAATTTGCGAAAAAAGAACATGTCACATGTTTAACTAGTTCAACTTTAGACTTTGTTAAAATACCTTAGAAATACTTAATTCCCCAAGAAAGGAAACATTTTTCACTAAGACTGAACGTGGAAGTTCAGTACTGTTGGAAGTTTGGGCTGAAGTATCCTCTCCGTGGACTAGGCGCATAATCTGAACATGTACGGATTTTGATGGATCCATATTTTGACATTAACTAGATGTAGTTTTATATAAACTGACGGGCATGTTTTCATAAATGGCAACTGAGTGATAGGTCGATCCATTTTTTTCCTAATTAAGTTTTTAATGGGATCATTCAAACCTTTCTTTAAGGATTCTTTATCAGCTGCGACATCAGGGAAGCCCTAGCATTCTGGAGTGGGTAGCCTTTCCCGTCTCCAGTGAATCTTCCCGACCCAGGAATTGAAGTGGGCTCTCCTGCATTGCAGGCAGATTCTTTACCAGCTGAACCAGGGAATCCCCCTTTAAGATAAAACTACAGACCAAATCTTGCCTTTGAAGGCTTTTTATTTTTATTCATTCCCCATCAGAAGCCTGACTGAGATGTCCTAAGACATGTAATATTAGGTTTCCTTCCCTTTCATTTCCTAGTCTCTGTACCTGTTAACATCAGAACTTCACCCTACCACCCATGGTACAACTAAATTCACAGGGAAACTCTTGTTTAAGAAGTTGTTCTCATATACCTTTGACTTTTGTGGTTCTTAAAATATTTCTCAGGAGTACAGAATGTTTCAATGTGAAACTTGCTGAATAAGGATCCTGGGCTTCTAAGAAACTTCATAGCACTTGAAATTAAGGGGAAAAAAACAAGATGAACTTTTGACAGACATTAGATAGTTCTATTTAGAGAAGTAAATGGCAACCCACCCCAGTAATCTTGCTTGGGAAATCCCATGGATGAAGGAGCCTGGAGGGCTACAGTCCATGGGGACACAAAGAGTTGAACATGACTTAGTGACTAAACAACAAAAGATAGTTCTATTGGCAGCAAAGCTTGGCCAAACAAAGAAGAAGCTCACCAAGAACTCAAGTGGGGAAAAAGCTGATGACCAGGTACAAGGCTGGAGTCCCTGATAGGCCATCAGGGAAGGCACTTAATGAGACCTGTGTCGTGCAGGGTGTGGAGTTCCAAAGCTCAGGGAACAAGCAACAGTTGAAATTAATACTAGAGATGATGGGAGAAACTAAAAGAATATATGCATATATGTGTTGGCCAGAAAGTTCACTTGGGTTTTTCCACAAGATGTTACAAAAGACCCAAATGCAATTTTTGGCTAACTCAATTATTCCAAGAGCCAAGAAAGCTGTCTGACCCCATGTGAGAAAAATCATGGTGAAGAGGTACTTCTCCCATAACATAAGGGAAGAAGTGTGTCAGGAATGAAGGCAGCTAGAGAAGGATGGATTATGGATAAAGAGTGACACAAGATCAATGGGCCAGAAATTAAACAGACTCAAATATTTCCATATGAGACATCCACAGCCAGGAGATGATGGAGCCATAAAGATAAGGAAGTAGGATCTTGGCCCATGCTGGAGAGTCTTATATGCTGCTTTTCTCTTTAATTAGATGTTGCAATCTCATTTTTATTGTAACCAATAATGATGCCAAAACAAACATAAAATATATCCTCCTGTTTCCAGCTAAAACAATGAGAAATATAGTTTTTATGTTAAAGAACGTATGTAGCTTGTACTACATGAACTGTTTTTGCTGATGGAAAAGCTCAATTATACATTAAATGTTATTAATAAAAAATACAAAAAATATTATTAATAAATAAATACATGTATTAAATAACCAAATAGAATTTCCCTTTTAGTTCTCAAAATGTACCATCTATAAGTAAATTTTGAAACTCCTTTGTGATTTTACAGGCCTTTATTCTTTTTTTTAATTAATTTTTATTGGAGTATGTTTGCTTTACAATGTTGTTTTAGTTTCTGCTGTGCAGCAGAATGAATCACTGTACTTATACATATATCCCCTATTTTTTAGATTGCCTTTCCATTTAGGTCACCATAGAGCACTGAGTAGAGTTCCCTGTGCTATACAGTAAGTTCTCATTATATAGTTAAAATAGCTATTTCCTACATAGTATCAATTGTGTATACATGTCAGTCCCAATCTCTCAGTTCATCCCAGTCCCATCTTTCCACCTTTATATCCATGTACTCTATGTCTGTGTTTCTATTTATATGCTGCTTTTGAAAGTAGGAGCTCAGAGCAAAGGGTGAGAATGCTGGGTTTTGCAGTCCATAAGCAGAAATGTTGTCTGAGTGTCTGGAGTGAGTTTTTAAGATAATAGTAGTGAGATACATATTCTGATAATGACATTTAGAAACTTGATATTGGAAAAAATAGAGGGAAGTTTATGCAAAGGAAAATTCTCTGTTTCACATTTGTTTTCTTTCAACTCTGCATCAACATTAGAAAATTAAAGTGTAGCATATAGCTGAGATAGGACATGTTTAAAAAGGTAGGATGGTCAGAGATGCAGAGCAGATTAGTGAAAGCATCCACCTGGTTGTCCCATATGTGATTATTTACCAATTGACATCACTCATCTAAATCACAATGTGCTCTTGCATAAGAAAAGAGTTCAGCTTTATTTTTTCACACATGAACATTCTGTTTTCTCAACATCATTTGTTGAAGAGACTATATTTTCCCAATTGCATGTTCTTGGCACCCTTGTTGACCACCAGTTGACTGTATATAAGTGGGTTTAGTTCTGATCTATCAACTCTGTTCCATGTTTATATGTCTGTTTTTATGCCATTATTTTATTGCTTTGATTATTGCAGCTTTGTAATAAATCTTAAATCAGGAAATGTGATGTCTCAAGCTTTGGTTTTTGTTCTTATTTAAAACTGCTTTGGCTAATCAGCATCTTTATGGTTACATATCCAGTTTTAGCATTTATGTTTTTATCTCAGTAAAACCTGTCATTGGAATATTGACAAAGTTTACATGGATCCAAGTTTTCTTGGATTCCAGTAAGTATTAAAAATTTAAATGTAAGAATTGAAGTCATAAAGCTACTGGGAAAAAAACAGAGAGGAAAAACTTCTTGACATTGGTCTTGGTAATGATTTCTTGGATATAACATCAAAGGCACAGAAATAAGAAAAAAATAGACAGGATTATATTAAATTTCTTCACAAGAAGGTAACAATTAGCAAAATGAAAAGACAATCTATACAATGAGGAAAATAATTGCAAGTCATACATCTGATAAAGGATTAATATATAAAATATGTAGGGAATTCTTATAATTCATTAAAAAAAAAAACTGATTAAAGGCACTGAATATATATTTTTCCAAAGAGGACATACAAATGGCCCAACAGGTATATGAAAGTGTGCTCAGCATCACTAATCATCATGGAAATGCAAATCAAAACCACAATGCAATATCACCTCACACATGTTAGGGTAGCTACCTATTATCTACCCTATTATCAAAAACACAAAATATATGAGTGTTGCTGATAATGTGAAGAAATTGAAACTTTTGCACACTGTTGGTAAGAACGAAACTTGTTACAGCCACTATGGGAAACAGAATGGAAATTCCCTAGAAATTAAAAATAGAATTATCATATGATCCAGCCATTCCATTTATGAGTGTGTATCAGCTGGAACTGAAATCAGGATCATGGAGAGATATTTGCATGACCATGTTTACTGCAGCATTATTTACAATAACCAAGACAAGAAAGCAGAAAATGTCCATTTTCAGATAAATAGATAAAGAAAAAGTGGCATACACATGCAAGGAAATGTCATTAAGCCTTAGAAAAGAAAGAAATTGTACCATTTGCATCATCATGGATGCCCTGGAGGACATTACCCTAAGTGAAATAAGCCAGATGCAGAATGACAAATACTATATGATACTATTCATATAAGGTATCTAAAATAGTCAAGTTCATAGAAGCAGAGAACAGAATGATGATTGCCAGAGGATAGGGAGGTATTAGTCAAAAATAAAAAATTTTAGTTACATTAGATGAATAAATCTTCAATTCAGTTCAGTTCAGTTGCACAGTTGTGTCCAACTCTGCAACACCATGGAACATAGCCTACTGGGCTCCTCTGTCCATGGGATTTTTCCCAGCAAGAATACTGGACTGGGTTGCCATGCCCTTCTCTGTGGGATCTTCCCTGACCCAGGGATCAAATCCATGTCTCTTGCATCTCCTATATTGCAGGTGGATTCTTTATGGCTGAGCCACCAGCACTGGGGAGGCCTACACAGCACAGCACTTATAGTTAATAAAACTGAATTGTATAATTAAGATTTGTGGTTTTTTTTTTGTAATTATTTTTATTTTTTTTTTTTTTTTAACTTTACAATATTGTATTGCTTTTACAATACATCAAGATGGATCCGCCGCCAGTATACACGTGTTCCCCATCCTGAACCCTCCTCCCTCTCCCCCTCCCCACACCATCCCTCCAGGTCGTCCCAGTGCTCCAGCCCCAGGCATTGGTTATCGGGCATCGTACCTGGACTGACGACTCGTTTCAGATATAATATTATACATACTTCAATGCTATTCTCCCCAATCATCCCACCCTCTCCCGGTCCCAGAGTCCAAAAGTCTGTTCTATACATCAGTGTCTCTTCCGTTGCCCTGCAAATAGGGTCATCTTCACCATCCTTCAGCACTGTTTACAATAGCCAGAACGTGGAAGCAACCTAGATGTCCATCCACAGATGAATGGATAAGCAAGCTGTGGTACATATACACAATGGAGTATTGCTCAGCCATTAAAAGGAGTACATTTGAATCAGTTCTGGGGAGGTGGATGGAACTGGAGCCTATTATACAGAGTGAAGTAAGCCAGAAACAGGGGCACAAATGCAGTATACTAACGCATGTATAATTAAGATTTGTTAAAAGTAGACTTTATATTGTGTTTGTATAACCCATTCCCAAATAATAAAAAGAGAGGGTAGAAGGAAAATTTCATGATGAATATGTTTATGGTATAAATTTTGGTGATAGTCTCACAAGGTATATTTATCTCCAAACTCATCAAGCTGTATATACATTAAAATAAGTAGAGATTTTTGTGTGTCAATCATGCAAAAGGTGTTAAAAAAGATGTTCTCTTTTAAAGTTAAAGACAATACAAAAAAGATAAATATCTAATTAATGATTTACATTCAGATCAGATCAGATCAGTTGCTCAGTCGTGTCCGACTCTTTGCAACCCCATGAACTGCAGCACGCCAGGCCTCCCTGTCCATCACCAACTCCCGGAGGTCACCCAGACTCATATCCATCAAGTCAGTGATGCCATCCAGCCATCTCATCCTCTGTCGTCCCCTTCTCCTCCTGCCTCCAATCCCTCCCAACATCAGAGTCTTCTCCAATGAGTTAACTCTCCGCATGAGGTGGCCAAAATACTGGAGTTTCAGCTTAGCATCATTCTTTCCAAAGAAATTCCAGGGCTGATTTCCTTCAGAATGGACCAGTTGGATCTACATTACATATGTTAAAATAATATTTTGGCATACTAGGTTCTTTAAAATATTAGTAAAATGATGTCAACTGCTTGTTTTTGCTTTTTTAAATGAAACACAAGAAAATGTTTATTTGCATATGTACCTTGCCTTCTATTTCTTTGGGAAAGCCATAGTTTATATACTTTGGAATCACATGGGTCTGTGAGCCTACACCAACTCTTTTGTCATGTATACATGTTACTTCTGTGTCAACATACACACGTCTGTTTAATGTCTGTTTCAGAGCTAATGTGACGATAAGTATCTTACTAGAGGCAAAGATTTTACAAGGTGGCACCCCCTCCACTAGTCTCCTTCTGGGGCTCCTGGCTTAGACCACACCAGAAGCCCAGCTCTGGTTCCAGGGTACGTAAGCAAACAAAGCATGCCAAATGGAAGCACATTTTATAACTATTTTGAATGGGAAATAGAAATTTGAGTTGTTCTCGTCAGCAATTTTAATAGCCAGGGCTAAGAAAATCTTTCTAAGTCTCAGATCTGGACATTGACAAATAATATACTCAAGAAAACATATGATATACTCAATATGGGGAAATCTGGAAGTCTGTCTTTCTCTTTAAGCCACTAGGGTATCCATTGCTCATCCACTGCTCCATATCAGGACAACATTCTTTGATAACTATTGTTAATTTTAGCTCAAATAAGTATCAGATCAGATCAGATCAGTCGCTCAGTCGTGTCCGACCTTGCGACCCCATGAACTGCAGCACGCCAGCCTCCCTATCCATCACCAACTCTCGGAGGTCACTCAGACTCACATTCATCGAGTCAGTGATGCCATCCAGCCATCTCATCCTCTGTCGTCCCCTTCTCCTCCTGCCCCCAATCCCTCCCAGCATCAGAGTCTTCTCCAAGAGTCAATCCTCGCATGAGGTGGCCAAATACTGAGTTTCAGCTTTAGCATCACCCCAAAGAAATCCCAGGGCTGATCCCAGAATGGACTGTTGGACCCGCCGGACCTCAAGAGTCTCCCAACACAGCAGCTCATCTCAGGCTCAGCCTCTCACAGTCCAGCTCTAACATCACGACAGGGACCATAGCCGACAGGACCTGTTGCAAAGTGATGTCTCGCGAATGCTATCTAGGTTGCATCTTCCTCCAAGGAGAAGCGCTTTTTCATGGCTGCAGTCACCATCTACAGTGATTTTGGAGCCACCCACATGACTTATGTATCATCCACTGTAGTTTCTGAATCCAAAATATTCCTGGTAAGGAGATAAGTCTGGTAGCATTCTGATGTTACAGTGGGAAGAACCAAAGGCAAGAAATTAATCAACATAGTGGTTATGTTGCACAGTATATTGTATTTAATACTCATAGGACTCTTAGCTTAACAATTTAAATAACTTTCTTAAGTCTGCACATCTGGTAAGTATCAGAATCAAGACTCATCACTCTTCCTATGTTTTGTGCTAAGTTGCTTCAGTTGTGTTGGACTTTTTGCAACCCTATGAATTGTAGCCCACCAGAGTCCTGTCCTTGGGATTCTCCAGATAAGAATATTGTACTGGGTTGCCATTTTCTCCTCTAGGGGATCATTCTGACCCAGGGATAAAACCTTTTACGTCACCTTTTATGGCACGTTTTATGTCTCCTGCATTGGCAGGCAGGTTCCTTATCACTAGCACCACCTGGGAAGTCCCCTATGTTTTAGCACTTCTTTGGACAAATGAGGTCAAGAGCTAAAGTTCTTGAAGAAATGACCTCCAGGATCATGCATTTACTCATCTGATGCTTAGAGATATTCTTTATCCAGAGTCATGCAATGAATTTGTGACTTTTCCAAACAAAGCCAAATGATCTTTGCTGTCATGTTCCAAATTCATCTTTATAAGAATAATCTTAATAAGATAATACAGTATACTTATGATTGGGCTTCCCAGGTGACTCAGTGGGCAAAGAACCCACCTTCAATGCAGGAGACAGGGATTCCAACCCTGAGCTTGGGAAGATCCCCTGGGAGAGGGCATGGCAACCCACGCCAGTATTCTTGTCTAGAATATCCCATGGACAGAGGAGCCTGGCAAGTTATAGTGCATAGTGCTGCAAAGAGTAGGATGCTGCTGAAGTGACTTAGCATGCATGCATGTATGATTTCTTCAGTGCCTACTTCAAGACTGGTGTTATACTTGCACTGTGCCATTTTATTATTGCAACTGCCTTGTAAAGTAAATATGTGTATGTGCTCAGTCCTGTCTCTTTGCGACCCATGGACTGTAGCCGACCAGGCTCCTCTATCCATAGAGTTTTCCAGGTAAGAATACTGGAGCCATCTCCTACACCAAGGGATCTTCCCAACTCAGGGATAGTACCTTAGTTTCTTGCATTGGCAGGTGGATTCTTTACCACTGGGCGACCTATTTGACAGATGAGGAAATAAGCTCAGAGAACTGTGGTAATTTGATCATCAGCACACAGCTGCTGCTGCTGCTGCTAAGTCGCTTCAGTCGTGTCCGACTCTGTGGGACCCCACAGACGGCAGCCCACGAGGCTCCGCCATCCCTGGGATTCTTCAGGCAAGAACACTGGACTGGGTTGCCATTTCTTTCTCCAATGCATGAAAGTGAAAAGTGAAAGTGAAGTAGCTCAGTTGTGTCAGACTGGTAGCGACCCCATGGACTGCAGCACACAGCTGCTGCTGCTGCTGCTAAGTCGCTTCAGTCATGTCCAACTCTGTGCGGACCCCATAGACGGAAGTCCACCAGGCTCCCCCGTCCCTGGGATTCTCCAGGCAAGAATACTGGAGTGGATTGCCATTTCCTTCTCCAATGCATGAAAGTGAAAAGTGAAAGTGAAGTCGCTCAGTCGTGTCACTCTTAGCGACTCCATGGACTGCAGCCTACCAGGCTCCTCCGTCCATCGGATTTTCCAGGCAAGAGTACTGGAGTGGGGTGCCATTGCCTTCTCCGAGCACACAGCTAATGATTGGCAAAGAATTTATATTAAAATGTATTTAATTCACTAACTCCCTTCTTTTCTATGAGACAATAAAGTTAGAGTTATATTTTGGCTGTAAATGATAATGTTTTAATATACTGTTTTTCTTTTTCTTTTCTAAATTCCTCTGAAGAGGTGAAGGGTAGATCAGATGATTTCTGAAAAGTTGTTAGTCTTCGGATTGCCTTTCTGTAAGCACATTCTATAAAAATGCCTGATGTGTATACGTGACAGCCAGTTCTTATTAAAGACAATTTCAATCCACTTTCATAACATATTTAAAAGTAAAGTTTATTGCTAGAGAAAGTACCTGCTTCATAAGCCAAAGCAATCCATCTTATCCGAACATAAGAAAATAAATGAAAACTAAATGTCCAGAACAAGAACTGGGAAAACTAAAAACATCTTAGAAATAAGCTCCTTCTCTGTTTAATTTTTGATGATAGCTATCTACAGCTATCTCAAATATGGAGGGACAAGAAAAATAAGTCTATGTCATAGGCACACACACAATTAAAACCTAAAGATAAAATGAAGATGAATTTCTCAAATAGAAAATTAGTTTTTTAAAAAATAAATTTGAAAAGAGGGAGAAAATGAAATCTATTTCTTTTGGAGGCCAAATTTTCAGATGAAAACTGCAAAGTTATAGATTCAGAGACCCTTCTTCAATTTCCTGGACTTTATTTTCTTCTGTTCCTGTCAGTCCTGCATGCAATTAAGTGATGCATTTTTCCAAACCCCACTTTCAGTCATGTCACATCTTGCCCCAGATCTTCTCTTCCTCTCTGTGTAGCCACATTCCACTCAGTCCTTTTGAACCACAGAGCTAGTCTTAGTTGTTGTGTTGTGACCTGAATGTGCCCTTTCAGAATGTCACATATGCTCCCAACCACTGACTATCTAATTGTGCTACCTAATTGTGTCTCTGGTTAGTCCTCTCTCATCAAATCTAATCTCCTCTTCCTTTTTTTCATTTATTCATTTATTTCTTTTTTTACAGTGCTGTGTCTTCATTGTTGCATGCAGACTTTCTTTGCTGCTGCTGCTAAGTCGCTTCAGTCATGTCCGACTCTGTGCGACCCCATAGACGGCATCTCACCAGGCTCCCCTGTCCCTGGGATTATCCAGGCAAGAACACTGGAGTGGGTTGCCATTTCCTTCTCCAATGCATGGAAGTGAAAAGTGAAAGTGAAGTTGCTCAGTTGTGTCCAACTCTTAGCGACCCCATGGACTGCAGCCTACCAGGCTCCTCTGTCCATGGGATTTTCCAGGCAAGAGTACTGGAGTGGGGTGCCATTGACTTTCTCTGGTTGTGGCAAATGGGAGCCACTCTCTAGTTGCAGAGAGCTGGCTCTAGAGTGCGACTCAGTAATTGTGTTGCATAGGCTCAGCTACCCCAAGGCATATGGAATCTTCCTGTGCCAGGCAGGCATATTCTTAACCACTGGACCACTAGGAAACTCTTTCTCTTTCCTTTTTAAGTCAAACCTCCTCCATAAATTCTCTCTGATTTATTCAACCCAGTCTCATCTTTCTCTTTCCTGGACACATCTGGTGATGTTTTCCAAACTTTCTCAAATTAAAACATTCAATTTTTTTTTTTTTTTTTAAAGTGCCGTAGGAGGTGGTCCAGTCTTTGGGACAGAAACTCAACCTTGGCCCTAGGCAGCATCTCCAAGGGCTGAGAGAACTAATGAGTCTGTACAAAAATAACCCATTCCTTGACACAGCCAAGCAGTCAAGAAGTTCTCTTTCATAAGATCAATGACCCTAATTTTTGGAAGCAAACATGAGGTGTATTTAGTGTGATTAACATATCTATTCTTCTTTTTTAGGCATTTTATTTTAAATATAGCAGTGTGTAAATGTCAATTCCAAACTCCCAATTTATCCCTCTCCCCACCTTCTACCCCCTGGTAACCATAAGTACCTTCTCTAAGTTTCTAAGCCTCTTTCTGTTTTGTAAATAACTTCATTTGTAATTATTTATTTTTCAGATTCTGTATATAAGGAATGTCATATATTTGTTTTTCTCTGTCTTATTTCATTTAGTATGATAATCTTCAGATCCATTCGTGTTGCTGCAAATGGCATTATTTCATACTTTTTTTATGTCAAAGCAATATTCCATTGCATGTATGTACCACTTCTTTAAACATTCAGCTCTTAGGGACATTTGGGTTGCTTTGATGTCTTGGCTATTGTAAATAGTGCTGCTATGAACATTGGGATACATGTATCCTTTCTCAGGATATATGACCAAGACAGGGATTGCTGGATCATAAGGTAGCTCTATTTTTAGTTTTTTTAAGAATCCTCCATACTGCTTCTCCACAGTGGGCTATGCCAATTTACATTCCCACAAACAGTGTAGGGGGATTCCCTTTTCTATACATTCTCTCCAGCATTTATCTTTTGCAAATTTTTAAAAATAATGGTCATTCTGATGGGTGTGATGTAACATCTCATTGTAGTTTTGATTTGCATTTCTCTAATAATTAGCAATGTAGAACATCTTTTCATGTGTTTTTTGGTCATCTGTATATCTTTGGGGAAATGTGTCTAAGTATTCTGACCATTTTGGGATTGGATAGTTTTTCTTTTGATATTGAACTGCTTAACTATACTTATTCCAATGGTAGGAATACTGGAATAGAAGAAAAGAAGATCTGATATTTAGATAAAGTCATTTTGATATGACCAATTCTATCATTTTGATATTTGGAACATGAATATTTGGCATAGTTTTTTTTTTAATTTAATTTTATATGGAAGTATAGTTGATTTATAATTTTGTGTTAGTTTCAGATGTGTAACTAAGTGATTTAGTTATAGATATTCATATGTCCATTCTTTTCAGATTCTTTTCCCATGTAAGTTATTATAGACTATTGAGTAGAGTTCCCTGTGCTATACAATAGGTCCTTGTTGATTATCTATTTTATATATAGTAGTGTGTGTATGAAGAAGTGAAGTGAAGTGAAGTCACTCAGTCATGTCCAACTCTTTGTGACCCCATGGACTGTAGCCTACCAGGCTCCTCAGTCCATGGAATTTTCCAGGCAACAGTACTGGAGTGGGTTGCCATTTCCTTCTCCAGGGAATCTTCCCTATATTAATCTAAAATTTCTAATTTATCCCTCCCTTAATATTTATGTGGAATCTAAAAAATGATGCAAATAAACTTATTGGCATATTTTCCTATCAAATTAAATTTTGATATAGCCACATCTTGCCTTAGTCTAAAAAGATGCAAAGTCATTGGAATTACGAATTTAAAAATTGCCAGATCATATACTCAACAGGCATTCTCAATTACCTTCTTCAAAACTCACAGAAACTCAGGTATTCTGTCAGACAGAGGTGACCCTGAGCTGTCTTAGAGCGAAATAAGACTGGAGTGTCCTAGCCATTCACTTCTGCCAGTCCTTGACATAAGAGCTGTATCTTTGTTCCAGCCTCACCACGATTTTCCAAAAGAGGGCTGTGCCTATGCAACTCATGGTCGTTAAGCAGTATTGCTGCCATATTCTCTCCTAAGTGATCTAACATCTGATTTTTAAAAATTGTTTAGAGATGTCTTCTTTATACTTGCAAATATGTATTGGAAGAATTGTTTTGCTTCCTATATTACAGCACCTCTTTGTCCTTATTAATATGTGTTGACACGGTTTAAGAAAGTAGGCTATCTGTCTGACCAGACAACACCTTCAGTTCACCAATTCAGTCAGGCTTTTCCTTATTTTCTTTCAATCTGATTGGTTGTCTTGACCTATTTTAATCGTGGAAACCTTGAGATACATTTTTATTATGTACTTTTTTTTTTTTACTTCATTGTATGCTGTAGGATAAGGTTGTGACTTGAATAGATGGATATCCTACAGCCAGTTTCCAATTGTGCAACTGCCTTATTTTCTTATATTCAGGGCTCACTTTTGTTCAGCTTGCTTTTGCTTTTGAGTCAGTCTGCAGAGCCCTTTCTCTCTTATCATTTTCAACGTTCAAACCATGGGTGAGAAAAAAAATCCCTCTTCCTGGTGCTTGTTGTGGCTGCTGTTTTCCAGGAATGGCAGACACAAAGCATCTGAAAGCTTCTATTTCCCACTGCACGTGCAGCTGGGAAATCCGCAGAGCCCTGAACATCTTATCATAGGTGCAACAAGCAGATAAGTGTCCTGGGTTCTGAAGGTTCAATTCCAGAAGACCACAGAGAAAGAAAACTATCAACCCGTCTAAGCCTAATGAAAGCCCTGATTTGAGGCCAGTGGCCACTTCTCAAGGGCACACAGGGATCTCAGTGTTCTGAACTGAGTCCTGACTCTGGAAATCGTTTGCTTATGTGAAAAGGATTCTTGAAATCATTAGTCAGGTTCATGTGTTTACTTCTTTATTCCTTGAAAGTACTAGGAAGTCAGCAAGATAGACTTTACAATACAGTACTTTCCTTTAAAAAGTGAAAAGTAATTGTTTTCTTATCATGAAAGCACTATATAGTACTTGTAGAAAAAAATAGCTTAAGAGGAGAAAAATCCAGCTTTTCTCCTCACCCAGAGACACCATCTGTAACACTGGGTATACAGTTTTCTGAATCTTTTATATCACATACACAGCTTTTAAAACAAAAGTTTCATACTGTATATATTATTTTGTAACCTGTATTTTTCACTGGACATATATTATGAACATCTTTCCATGGCAATAAATATTAATTCTACAACATCAAAAAATGTATATAAATGAATAGAATACCAGGCTTCTGGTCACATGATCTTAGTTTGAATCAATTCCCTTCATCAGGACTTCCAGTATATTCCTCACTAGTATCTATATCTTTAGTATATCTATAGTATCTCCCTTAGACCAGGTAGGAGGGGCCCCTGCCCTGGGCTCCCTACTATAAAGGAGCCCTGCTTTGAGTTTCTCCCTTGATGAGGACTTTGATGGGTGAAGAGCTTACCTGGAAACTTTGCTCTTCTTCCTCCATCCCAGTTTAGACCATGATTCTTAAAGTGTCTCCAGACCCAAGAATTATCTAAACCATTTCAGGGTCTATGTAGGCTTCACCTGGGTGCACTTTCCTCTGGGAAGAAGGGGCCAGGGCACAAAACTAGTGTGGGTATTCACAGAACCAAGGCATGATGGACAGCGTCAGCTGAGCATGGGAAGAAGTGTGTGCAGAGGTTGGAAATGTGAGCTCTGACCCTGGGATGTGCTGGATGGGTCAGTGGCGATAAAGGAAGAGGTTGTTGTGCATCATATGTCATCTGAACCTAGATGCTCATGTTATGGAAGGATAAATTGGGAGTTTGGGATGGACTGGACATATGCACACTAGCTTTCAGAAGGTGCTAGTGGTAAACAATTCTCCTGCCAATGCAGGAGACACAAAAGACATGGGGTCAATCCCTGGGTCAGGAAGATATTTGGGAGTAGGAAATGGCAACCCATTCCAGTATTCTTGCCTGGAAAATTCCATGGACAGAGGAGCCTGGTGGGCTACAATCCATGGGGCTACAAAGAGTCAGACACAACTGAGTACACAGCACAAATATACACTACTATATATGAAATAGACAACCAATGAAGTCTTATTGTATAGCACAGGGAACTCCACTCAATATTCTGTAATAACCTAAATGACAAAATAATTTGAAAAAGAATCGATACATGTATGTTGATAACTGAATCACTTTGTTGTATACTTGAAAGTAACACAACATTGTTAATCAATTACAGTCCAATACAAAATAAAAAAATTGAAAAAGAAAGTATATTTGTGAACAGTGAAGGAGAGATTACAAGTTATTTAACATGCAAGTTCTTAACTTTGTATGGCATAAGTTATAGCTTGCATGAACATAGGCGTTTGTGATGATATGATATTGATTTGTAATATTGCCAAGCAAAATTATCAGATGAAGTAGTGCCTCCTTGTATGAATTGGAGTGAAACTTAAAAATCTCTAAATTTATTTCCCAAAGATGTCTTAAACTTAAAAAAAAAAAAAAGTTTTAAATTTTATTTTTTGGTCATGTTGCATGGCATGCAGGATCTTCACTGACCAGGGATAGAACCTGTGTTTCCTTCAGTGGAAGCACAAAGTCTTAACCACTGGACCACTGGGGAAGTTCAGAGTAAATTTATTTATCTCTATGAATCACAAATTTTTACCAATAAAATGAAACAATAATATTTACCTTTTGCTCAAAGTTGATTTTAGGATATTTATAACAACACTAACTGGTCAGCAAAGAAAGTGTGTTAATCTTTTTTCCCAGATGGATACTCAAATGGGAGGAAAAAACAAAGTGAAAAACAAAAATAAGAACATCAATACCTATATATTAATCATACTCTATTAGAACCAGTTACAAATTTCTTGTTACTCTCTTTAAAAGGGCAGTCCTCTTTCTTGACGCTATTGACAGTCACATAACACTGATTTATTCTTTTCTTTGCCAACATCTACTTACCCAAAGGCAGAGTGATTCAACTAGTGTTGGAAGTGCCTAGGTAAGTGTCAGCCCCCAAGTTCACTCTTAGGACAGCTTGTCTCTTTGTTTTTATTTTAAATTTTGACTTCATCTTTACTATTTCACTTTTGTCATCTTCTCTTTTTAAAAAATGCTTTCATTTTTAAAATAGTTTAATTCCAAAAATCGAAGTATAGTTTACAATGTATCAGTTTCAGATGGACAGCAAAGTCATTCAGTTATATATATATATATATATATATATACACATACACACACACACACTTCCTTTTTCACAATCTTTTCCCCTACAGATTATTACAGAATATTCAGTAAAGCTCTCTGCACTATACAGTAGGTCCTTCTTGTTTACCTATTTTATATATAGTACTGTGTATGTGTTAATCCTAAACTCCTAATTTATTACTCACCACCCTCTTGCTATTCCCTTTGGTAACTATAAGCTTGTTTTCTATGTCTCTAAGTAGACAGACAAATATCATATGATAGCACTTATTTGTGGAATCTAAAAAGGTGATACAAATGAACTTATTTTCAAAAGAAAGCTGATCTCCTTGAAAATGAAGATTCATTTGTACTGAAAGGCATTGCTGCAAATAATTGAGCTTGATCTTAACATAATGAGATGCTTTTTCACTCAGCGTATATATCCTGTCCTTCTATGTAACCAGAATCTTCCTGAGAGAGATCTCTCTTGGATTAGATTAGAACCTGCACTAAAAGCTGCATTATTTTAAAGTGTGAGAGACTAAGCTGCATTATGTTTTCCCTCTGCTCCTGGGTTTTCTACTTTTTCTTCTTAAAAACACTTTGCTTACCAGGAGCATTTTCTCCAAATTCTCCCAAGCTGTGAACATGATCTTATATACAGAACATTCTATATTATCCAAAGCTGCATATTAGAAATATATATATTTCTCCCTAGATACTTAGGCTGTATAAACAATGCAAGTCATTCTCCTGGAAAACTACATAAATTTATATATTTTCTTCACAAAATGTGCTACCCTAATTTAATCAAAATTGATAAATGAGTGCAGAAACAGAAGCTGAAACCCTAAAGACTAATATATTTAGTTTTTCTGATGTGCCATATGCATATTTACACTTCACAATTAAATGACATACAAGGAGACATGCAATATTCCAAAGAAATAGTGACAGCTTTATTAATTCTGCCAAGAGCTCATGAGGTTGTTGGTCACAGGGGAATATTTACTGAATTTCTTGCCTATAAAAAGTTACATTTGGAATGGAAATTAATCACCATGACCCCAAAGGTGAGGATCTGAATTTTTACTTTAAATGTTCATGCTACATAAATTCAACAGCCTTTCCTTACTAAATATTCTTCTAAGCAGTATCTACTTTGTTTAGGATCCAATTTTCACATTCTGTTAGGAAACATTTTCTCAACTTTTCAAATACACTTTTGAGAAGGCAATTGGACATCCATCAGGCAATCTTCCGCTCCATGCAGTGTGCATTTTCTGTGCAGGATCAGGCGATGTGTAAAAATTATGAATCTTAAAATAGAATTTCACCATAAAAATTGGGAGAGATAGATCAGATAACGCCTGTTTCCTAATGATAATGAGAACAGTAAATAATTTTAAAGCCTTCGCAGCATGTTCTTTTTAAAAAAAAAAGTCTCTCATCTCTCTTCTCCATATAATAAATTCACACTATGCTTAAGCCAGCAAAAAGCATATGTAATTTTTATTCTACAGGGGTGTATTTTTGGAAAGGCAAACAAGATGCTGTCTTTTCACCCTGATCCTGGGTTAGCACACAAAAGACAAAGTATCGCTTGTCAGATGAATTCTAATTGGCTGACAGTACTGAGGTTTATGGCTTCACTTCATCTGCACATGAAAACCAGGACATTAATATGCAGGGAAGAAACACATGATGTAAAGTTCATAGTGCAGGAGTTAAAGGAAGAACACCAACACATCAGTCAAATATGATCATCCAAAGACCTGTCAAGAGAAACTTTCAGCAGAAATACACCTTCTGCATGGAAGGCTGAGGGGATTACACCAAACAAGTCCTATGCAAGACACACATCGGAAAAATCTTTTGACAAATGCACTGAAGAAAATGAGATTTTATGCAACAGAGACCTATATATAAATCATTCTGAGGGCTGCCCAACTTCTTTTTTTAGGAAGAAAGGCAAAGTTTAACTCTCTCTCAGAGCCAAATGGAGCCAAATCAGTTTCTGAAGTCTGCAAAAAAAGAAAAAGATACTGTCTCCATAAATGCCAAGAGGATGGTTTTGTCAAGTTTAATAACATGTTGACTCAGTTTTTTAAAATGGTCATGTTTAATCACATAGATCAGATAACTCTCATTGGTTAGCAGGCATGGTGATGCTGGGCTATTATAATGTAAAAGGCCTTACACTTTCCTCCAACTCTATAGATAAGCCTCAATTGCCATTGGTTGAGCCTTGATCATATACAAAGCACAGGAAATAAGACTTAATAACCACAACAGTCTTTTAAATTTTATTCACTTATTTTTTTTTTTTTATTTGAATATACTTGGTTTTGGGTTTCACTGGTGGCTCAGAGGTTAAAGTCTCTGCCTGCAATGCAGAAGACCCCGGTTTGATCCCTGTGTCAGAAAGATCCCCTGCAGAAGGAAATGGCAGCCCACTCCAGTATTCTTGCCTGGAGAATCCCATGGAGGAAGGAGCCTGGTAGGCTACAGTCCACAGGGTCGCAAAGAGTCGGACATGACTGAGCTATTTCACTTTCACTTTCATACTTGATTTTCACTATTCTGTTTCTTTCTAGTACACAGTAAAGTAAACCACTTATACATGCACATATACACACTCATTTTTTAGATTCATTTCCCATATAAATTATTACAGGTATTGAGTAGCATTCCCTGTGCTATACAGTATGTCTTTATTGGTTATTATTTTATATAGAGTAGTGTGTACATGCTAATTCCAATCTCCCAATTTATCCCTCCCTCCTTACCACTAGGTAACCATAAGTTTGTGTTCTACATCTGTGACTCTATTTCTGTTTTTTAAATAAGATCATGTGAACCCTTTTTTTTTTTAGATTCCACCTATAAGTGATATTATATGATATTTGTCTTGTTCTTTCTGACAATCTCTAGGTCCATGCATGTTACTGCAAATGGTATCATTTCACTCTTCTTAATGGCTAATATTCCACTGTATGTATGTACCACATCTTTTTTATCCACTCATCTGTTGATGGACATCTAGGTTGCTTTCATGTTCTGACTGTTGTAAATAATGCTGCAATGAATACTGGAATGCATTCCCCCCTACACTGTTGGTGGGGATGTAAATTGGTACTGGTACTATGGAGAACAGTATGGAGGTTCCTTAAAAACCTAAACATAGAGCTTCCATAAGATCCAGCAGTCCCACTTCTAGGCATTTACCCAAATAAAACCATAATTCAAAAACATTCTTAACTTCTTATTAAATTCAAACAGCTAATGAGGATCAGAGCCTGTCTATGGGACACCAGAGGCTAAACTCTGGATGAAAGCAGAGAGAAGGCTGACAATATAGGACACATTTGAGACTTGGTGGTTAGTATCCTGGTGATTCTTGTGTCCTCCACTTAGATTACTTGATTTTGCACTGATGCAAATCCCAGCTGAGTCCTCTCTTTTCACCATTCTCAGGCTTCAGATGGAAATGTGAAGGCCATTTTGGCCTTTTGGGTAGTCTAGCCAGAGCTGCTGGGGAAGAAGATAGGTCCCAGTCTTCCAAAACAGCCCTCTGTCCCCTAGACAAGCCTGGCCATACATATGCATGGCACCAGCTCCAATTTCATGTCAGAATCCTTTACTCATGAATTAGTTTCATTCACTCCTCTAAAAGCCTTGCCAGAGAGCCTTTTTTTCCCCTAACTTGCTGTCATCTCTCTTAGGCGTGTTGTCCTGAGGACCCACATTCTTTCATCTCTGGATGCTTCTTGGAAGCACAGGAACAAAGCTTCCTTTTCAAGCAGAATTTCTTAAGTTCTAAGAGTGGCTGGTATAAAAGGCAGTGATGAATAAGTAGATGCTACACAAAAGCAGAGACATTACTTTGCCAACAAAGGTTCGCCTAGTCAAGGCTATGGTCTTTCCTGTGGTCATGTATAGATTTGAGAGCTGGACTGTGAAGAAGGCTGAGCACCGAAGAATTGATGCTTTTGAACTGTGGTGTTGGAGAAGACTCTTGAGAGTCCCTTGGACTACAAGGAGATCCAACCAGTCCATTCTGAAGGAGATCAGCCCTGGGATTTCTTTGGAAGGAATGATGCTAAAGCTGAAACTCCAGTATTTTGGCCACCTCATGCAAAGAGTTGACTCACTGGAGAAGACTCTGATGCTGGGAGGGATTGAGGGCAAGAGGAGAAGGGGACGACAGAGGATGAGATGGCTGGATGGCATCACTGACTCGATGGATGTGAGTCTGAATGACCTCCGGGAGTTGGTGATGGATAGGGAGGCCTGGCATGCTGTGATTCATGGGGTTGCAAAGAGTCAGACATGACTGAGCGACTGATCTGATCTGATCTGATCTCTGACACAAGTGGATGCCAAAGTGCCAATTTGTATTGTATGAACATAAGAGGGGATCATGACCCCATTGGCATAGCCAGTGAGGATTTTATGATGATCAGACTGTGCAGAGGCCCTACCATCCATTCATATCTTCCTGAAATTGAGATAAGGCAAACAAGCATGGACGAGCAGTTCTGGAATGGCACAGTTCTCAAGTAAAGGATTCCAGTTGACAGAAGTATGCACAGTGGAGCTTTATTCATGGCCCCTCTTTGCCTGGATGAGGACAGGACAACTGGGCAACTCATAACTGTGACAAAGGCTCAAAACATTTATCCTAATACTTGCCTGAAAACTTTCATTCCTCAAACAGTGAATTTACATGTTTCCAATGAAAACACTTTGAGTGAGAAGACCCCTGGACCCTCTAGCAACACCATTAATGGGTGAGAACAATGGCTCTGGATCACTTATGAGATCTGTGTTACTAACACTCCAAGTGTCTCATGAAAAGGAATGGTTGTATTCCCCAATACACATTCAGAAATGCAGATATAGATTCAAATCCACAGGCATATTGACCCACATACACAGTCACACACACACACACACACACACACACACACACACACACACAATAGTATTATAAAGAGATTCCCGGATGTTGAAATTTGCAAAAATATATATAACAAGAATGTCCAGAGCAGCCTTTTGATTGGCAATTGTCTGATCTATCCCTGGCCTTAGTTCACAAAGCCACTAAAACTAGTTGGAGGGATCACTCATGACTCTATCTTGGACCAGATCTGGTTTATTCCATTCCACCCTCCATGAGCCTTAGCCTCCATTTGACACCTAAAATTCAGTATTATTGCTGGCCTTTGGCCTTGGTTGATACTGGTCTTGGCCTCCCATCTATCTGATCCTAGAGTTTCCATGTGGAACTTTGATGGGACTGACACTCTGGCTACCCACATTCACATTGCCTTTGGAAGTATCAATAGTTCCACTCCTGGTATTTAGATATACCTAATATTGATCATTGACCACCAAGACTGGGGTGTGTGTGTGTGTGTGTGTGTGTGTACATATATAAATAGATAGATAAATGGATAGATAGATTTGGGCATTGCTTAGTTTACTGAGAGACATCAATTGGAGGATCTTTTCTGTGTTTTTTGTTTAGCAGTTACTCACAAGAATTGATTCAAATATTTACATGGTTTAAATGAACTCCTTTTGTTAATCAGTCAGAAGTCTCTTATCAGTCCCCATGGTTTGAATATCTGAATAGTCCCCAAGGACAGGCTGGTTTCCATTATTCTGACCTCTAGGGGTTGAAAATAGTCTTTCTGTATATGGCAAAATGAATTAGAATAAGGCAAAATAGACTAATAATGTCCACTTTCTGTTGATCATCTACTGTGCTATGGACATCTTATATTCTTTACCTCTAATGTCCAGATAATCTGATATGAGAGATTTGTTATTTGCATTTCATAGAAAAGAAAACTGGGTATGGAAGTACAGTAACTGCTCCAAAGGCACAGGCAAGTTGTTGGTGGAGTGAAGATTCAAAGGCAGGCTTTGTGCATACATAGCCCATATGCTTTCTGGCATCATTATATCCTCTTTGGTAGGATGTTAGGGGCAATTTTCACATACAAATTATGTCACTGAAGACCAATGAGCCTCCGAATCATGCATGAGCTTTGAAAATCCTGTTAGGATCACGAAGACAGGGTGGTCATGAAGCCAACTCATTTTTGGCAGAGTGGAGGAGGGATGGTCTTTACATTTTACCATGGGTACCCTTCAGTGCTTATCTACCAGTGGTGAATGCGACAGGTACACAAAGTCCATGTTCTGCATATTTTAAAGACAAGGGATTCTATGCAAGTGAGCTTTCTCGAACAAGGGCACTATTTCTCATTACTGGCTGCTCTTCATCTGTCCCCTACTTGGGTGGGCATTCCAGGCCACTTGCTGATGAATGTAACCTCCCTGCTTGTTGCTGCTGCCCAGGAAAATTGGGAAATTCCTGTTCTATCCTTCATCAATTGTGTGGTAGTTTGAGCATTCTTTGGCATTGCCTTTCTTTGAGATTGGAATGAAAACTGACTTTTTCCAGTTCTGTGGCTATTGCTGAGTTTTCCAAATTTGCTGGCATATTGACTGCATCACTTTCACAGCATCATCTTTCAGGATTTGAAATGACTCAACTGGAATCCTATCACCTCCACTAGCTTTGTTCGTAGTGATGCTTTCTAAGGCCCACTTGACTTCACATGCCAGGATGTCTGGTTCTAGGTGAGTGACACACCATCGTGATTATCTTGGGAGTGAAGATCTTTTTTGTACAGTTCTTCTGTGTGTTCCTGCCACCTCATCTTAATATCTTCTGCTTCTGTTAGGTCCATACAATTTCTGTCCTTTATCGAACCCATCTTTGCATGAATTGTTCCCTTGGTATCTCTAATTTTCTTCAAGAGATCTCTAGTCTTTCCCATTTTGTTGTTTTTCTCAATTTCTTTGCATTGATCGCTGAGGAAAGCTTTCTTATTTCTTCTTGCTATTCTTTGGATCTCTGCATTCAGATGCTTATATATCTTTCCTTGTCTCCTTTGCCTTTTGCTTTTCTTCTTTTCACAGCTATTTGTAAGGCCTCCTCAGACAGCCAATTTGTTTTTTTTTTTTTTTTTTTGCTTTTCTTTTCCATGGGGATGGTCTTGATTCCTGTCTCCTGTACAATGTCACGAACCTCCGTCCTAGTTCATCAGGCAGTCTATCTATCAGATCTAGTCCCTTAAATCTATTTCTCACTTTCACTGTATAATCATAAGGGATTTTATTTAGGTCACACTTGAATGGGCTAGTGGTTTTTCTCTACTTTATTCAATTTAAGTCTGAATTTGGCAATAAGGAGTTCATGATCTGAGCCACAGTCAGCTCCTTGTCTTGTTTTTGTTGTTCGAAGATCATGGCATCTGGTCCCATCACTTCATGGCAAATAGATGGGGAAACAGTGGAAACAGTGTCAGACTTTCTTTTGGGGGGCTCCAAAATCACTGCAGATGGTGACTGCAACCATGACATTAAAAGACGCTTACTCCTTGGAAGGAAAGTTATGACCAACCTAGATAGCATATTAAAAAGCAGAGATATTACTTTGCCAACAAAGGTCCATCTAGTCAAGGTTATGGTTTTTCCTGTAGTCATGTATGGATGTGAGAGTTGGACTGTGAAGGAAGCTGAGTGCCGAAGATTTGATGCTTTTGAACTGTGGTGTTGGGGAAGACTCTTGAGAGTCCCTTGGACTCCAAGAAGATCCAACCAGTCCATTCTGAAGATCAGCCCTGGGATTTCTTTGGAAAGAATGATGCTAAAGCTGAAACTCCAGTACTTTGGCCACCTCATGCGAAGAGTTGACTCATTAGAAAAGACTCTCATACTGGGAGGGATTGGGGGCAGGAGAATAAGGGAACGACAGAGGATGAGATGACTGGATGGCATCAATGACTCAATGGACGTGAGTCTAAGTGAACTCCAGGTGTTATGTGATGGACAGGGAGGCCTGGAGTGCTGCAATTCATGGGGTTGCAAAGAGTTGGACACAACTGAGCGACTGAACTGAACTAGTCCTTCATCAAAAACACCTACTCCTACTGACCAGCAAAATATCTAGTTGGTCTGTTAGAAGTAAAAGGGGACCAGTGATTACATTGCCAACAATTAATGGCTCATATGATAAAGAATTATTCTGAAATGCAGGAGACCCAGGCTCGATCCCTGGGTTGAAAATATACCCTAGAGAAGGGAATGGCTACCCTGTCCATTATTCTTGCCTGAAGAATTGCATGGAGAGGAGCCTGGTGTACTATAGTCCATGGGGTCTATAGTTGGATATAACTGAGGAACTAAGCATTCATATCTCAATTGCTTTAATTTTGCAGAGGGATGTTGCATTTTCTATGCAACAGCAATGGTAGCAAAGATGATTGATACTCATCATAGGGAAACCTGCCATGCATTCAATATAGTTTGTTGTTATTAGCCTTTCATGGGATTTATTTTGTTTTTATACAATGATTTTCTCCTTTCCAGGATTCATGTGTTGGATTATTTCATACTTTCCTAGTAGCTACTTTTTCACAAGTCAAGTCATTACTGTTAAGAATGGGTGTGCTATAAATAACTAGTAAGCAGCTACAATAATCACAATGAAACCAAGTACTGTGCTTGTCCGATGTTCTCAAGTTTCCCTGACCCTCTCAGTTAGAAAATCCTGCTTGGGTCAAACCTACATTCCTCCAACCACACATACAGCACTGTTTTTCTCTTATTCAAGAGTCTGAGGACTGGTACTTGAACAGCCTCTGCTTTTGACAGCCAAGAAGAAAGAAATGTCACTGCCGAAATAGCATCTTGCTTGCAGTTCCCAAGTAAAGTGGCCTGGTTACAAGGTGAACACTGCAGCAGGCGGCAGGCAGGTGAAACCCCTCCTGAGAATGAGAGTTCTCATTGCCTCCAATCTGGGCAGTGGAGCTCAGAAAGTAAAATGTGAAGGGGTAGGGGTAGGGGTCAGAAGATAGAGAATGACTAATGCTGTTGCCACCAATTATTATTATTATCCTTGTCATCAATCGGCCCTGGCATACTTACATCGGTTGTAGTTTCCTCCTTCCTCTCAAAATTCACTTTTTGGAAGAGAGACATAAAAAATGCTAGAATAAAGTGTGATATGTTCTCTTCAAAAGACAGTTGTAAGAATATATGAAGGTGATTGAGTCTGCTGGGAGAAGACCTGTATTTTAGAGATGTCTTTATTTAAATGAAATCAGTACATCTGCTGTTATTAGATTTAATGAATTGTCCAGTAAGTATAGCCCTAATGGATTTTAGAATCAATGGTCGTCACTCTTCAGAATAACTATTTCATTTTTAAATTGCCATAAAGAGACTTACGGAGAAGGCAATGGCACCCGACTCCAGTACACTTGCCTGGAAATCCCATGGATGGAGGAGCCTGGTAGGCTGCAGTCCATGGGGTCGCTAAGAGTCAGACACGACTGAGTGACTTCACTTTCACTTTTCACCTTCATGCATTGGAGAGGGAAATGGCAACCCACTCTGGTATTCTTGCCTGGAGAATCCCAGGGATGGGGGAGCCTGATGGAGTTGGACACCACCGAAACGACTTAGCAGCAGCAAAGAAACTTATGATATAGTGAACCCTGACCCTTGCTAATGTTATTGTAAAATTATACTTTTAACATAAATTACATGAAATAAAAATGAAATTAGGGATGTATTCCCATAGAAAAAAATTAAATGAAAAGATAGGACTCTGATTTAATATATTTAAAAATTATATTATTGAAGGCAATATTTCTAAAATAATTTGCACTAAAATGGATGGATCTAGAAATTGTCATATTTAAATGAAGTAAGCCCAACAGAGAAAAACAAATATTGTGTGAGAGCACTTATATGTGAAATCTAAAAACAAAACAAAACAAAAATAGAACCACAGACATAGAAAACAAATTTATGGTTACTAAAGGGGAGAGGGAGAGGGATAAATTAGGAGTTTGGAATTAACGTATACACATTGTGCTATGCTGTGCTTCCTTCTCAGTTGTGTCTGATTCTTGATTCTTTGTGACCCTGTGGACTGTAGCCTGCCAGGTTCCTCTGTCCATGAAGATTCTCCAGGCAAGAATACTGGAGTGGGTTGCCATGCCCTCCTCCAAGGGATCTTCCCAACCCAGGGATCGAAGCAGTGGTCTCCCTCACTGCAGGCAAATTCTTTACCATCTGAGCCACCAGGGAAGCCCAAGAATATAGGAATCAGTAGCCTATCCCTTCGGCAGGGATCTTCCTAACCCAGGAATTGAACCAGGGTCTCCTGCGTTGTAGGCAGATTCTTACCAGTGGAACTACCAGGGAAGCCCAACATTTGCACATCACTGTATATAAAATAGATAACCCACGAAGACCTCTTGTATAGTGCAGGGAACTCTACTGATTATTTTGTAATGACTTATAATGGAGAAGAATCTGAAAAAGTGTTATATATATATATATATATATATATATATATATCACTTTGCTCTGTACCTGAGACCAAGACAACATTGTAAATCAACTACATACAAAAAAGGAGATAATTCTTTAGAAAATATAGTAATTTGTCAACATAAGATGTGAAAACTGTACTCCATTTCTGTGTGTGTGTGTGTGTGCACATGTGAAACATGTAATATTTACCTGGAGTTAGATCTGTAGGCAAAGATTCTATTTTACATTGCATGGTGTTTTAATTTCAGTATATAGCTGTTTGTCTACTCATGGATGAATGAACCTTTCTTTTAAAACTCTAAGTATTCATCTCATCCAATGTATTTTACATTTTGGAACGTATTAAGCTATGCTCATTGAGAGTATCACTGGTTACTGATATATGCATTTAAAATTATTCCACATTAGAGAAGGAAACCCTCCTACAATGTTTGCTGGTGGGAATGTAAATTACTTCAGCCATTATGGAGAACAGTATGGAGATTTCCCAAAAGTACTAAAAGTAGAGTTGCCTTATGGTCTTGTGATTCCACTCCTGAGCACATATCCAGACAAAAGTATAATTCAAAAAGATACATACAACCTTATGTTCATAGAAGCACTATATGCCAAACACAATAGCCAAGATATGAAAGCAATTTACATGTCTATTGACAGATGAGTGGTTAAAGAAGTTGTACATATACACAATGGAATATTACTCAACCATAAAAGGAACAAAATTGAATCAGTTGTAGTGAGGTGAATGAGCCTAGAATCTGTCACATAAAGTGAAGAAAGAGAAAAATAAATTTTGCATATTAACACATATGTATGGAAATTAGAAAAATTGTACTAATGAACTTATTTGCAGAGCAGTAATACAAAGCCTTTGACAGTGTAGATCACTATAAACTGTGGAAAATTCTGAAAGAGATGGGAATACCAGACCACCTGATCTGCCTCTTGAGAAATCTGTATGCAGGTCAGGAAGCAACAGTTAGAACTGGTCATGGAACAACAGACTGGTTCCAAATAGGAAAAGGAGTACGTCAAGGCTGCATATTGTCACCATGTTTATTTAACTTATATGCAGAGTACATCATGAGAAATGCTGGACTGGAAGAAACACAAGTTGGAATCAAGATTGCTGGGAGAAATATCAATAACCTCAGATATGCAGATGACACCACCCTTATGTCAGAAAGTGAAGAGGAACTAAAAAGCCTCTTGATGAAAGTGAAAGTGGAGAGTGAAAAGGTTGGCTTAAAGCTCAACATTCAGAAAACGAAGATCATGGCATCTGGTCCCATCACTTCATGGGAGATAGATGGAGAAACAGTGGAAACAGTGTCAGACTTTCTTTTTCTGGGCTCCAAAATCACTGCAGATGGTGACTGCAGCCACGAAATTAAAAGACGCTTACTCCTTGGAAGAAAAGTTATGACCAACCTAGATAGCATATTCAAAAGCAGAGACATTACTTTGCCAACAAAGGTTCGTCTAGTCAAGGCTATGGTCTTTCCTGTGGTCATGTATGGATGTGAGAGCTGGACTGTGAAGAAGGCTGAGCGCCGAAGAATTGATGCTTTTGAACTGTGGTGTTGGAGAAGACTCTTGAGAGTCCCTTGGACTGCAAGGAGATCCAACCAGTCCATTGTGAAGGAGATCACCCCTGGGATTTCTTTGGAAGCAATGATGCTAAAGCTGAAACTCCAGTATTCTGGCCACCTCATGTGAAGAGTTGACTCATTGGAGAAGACTCTGATGCTGGGAGGGATTGGGGGCAGGAGGAGAAGGGGACAACAGAGGATGAGATGGCTGGATGACATCACTGACTTGATGGATGTGAGTCTCAGTGACCTCAGGGAGTTGGTGATGGACAGGGAGGCCTGGTGTGCTGCAGTTCATGGGGTCGCAAAGAGTCGGACACGACTGAGTGACTGATCTGATCTGATCTGATCTGATCTGAATACAGATGCAAATGTAGAGAATGAACTTGTGGACACAAACTGGGGGAGGAGAGAGTGGGACAAATTGAGAAAGAAGCATTGACATATATACATTGTTGCTGTTTAGTCAGTAAGTCATGTCAGACTCTTTTGAGACCAGGCTCCTCTGCCTATGAAATTTTTAAGGTAAGAACACTGGAGTGGGTTGGTATTTCCTTCTCCAGGGGATCTTCCTGACCTAAGGACTGAACCCAGATCTCCTACATTGGAGGGAGGATTCTTTACCACTGAGTCACCAAGGAAGCCGCATAGATACATCACCATGTATAAAATAGATAGCTAGTATGAAACTGCTGTATAACACAGGGAGCTCAGCTTAGTTCTCTGTGGGGTGGGATAGTGGGGTGGGAGTGAGGTTCAAGAGGGACAGAATAGTTGTATACTTATACCTGATTCACATTCTTGTACAGCAGCAACTAACACAACATTGTAAAGCAATTATCTTCCAATTAAAAGTTAAAAAAATGAAAAAGACAAGTACCATATGATATCACTTATGTGGAATCTAAAATATGACACAAATGAACTTATCTATGAAACATACACAAACTCAGAGACATAGAGAAGAGACCTATGATTGCCAAGAAGTAGAGTGGCGTAGGGGAGGGATAGACTGAGTTTGGGGTTAGGAGATGTAAACTAATATAGATAGGAACTATAATATCCTGTGATAAAGCACAATGGAGAAGAATGTGAAAAAGAACATGTATAAATCATTCTTTATAAATATATATAAAGTATATAAACCGAATCACTTTGCTGTACAGCAGAAATTAATACAACATGGTAAATTGACTACAATAATATTTCAAAATGAATAAATAAAATTATGTTTATTTATAATAATAAATATTGTATTTATTATATAATAAATAATATTATTTATTTATTATATAAAATAATATATAATAGTATTTTATATATTTGGCCACAGAGGAATATTTGTACTATCATAGAGATATGTGACTCTTAGAAGACAATTGCCATAAAGTCCTCTATACCTCCTTGTTATTTGGAGGAATCTCTTTAAGTAGAGCACTGGGATAGCACAGTGACAACCTCCTATTTTCCTGGAATATTTTGTAGCAACCAGAAGGCTAATTTCTTCCTGTAGAAGAGCACACAGCTAGACTCAATTAGAACTCAACCGTTAAATGCAGAGTCTTGCTTAGTATTTTTCAAATAATTAAGAGTGAGAGAAGGTCCTGTATATCTAAGATATCAAAGAGGCACCATAATAATGTCATCTTGCATTTGCCCAGCCATTTTGCCCAATTGCCACCTTGTAACCTATGTAGGCACTATATTCACAATCTTCCAAATTAGGTATAATGAATCCTTATTCCTTGGTAGTATCATTAATCCAACAATTACTGTTTTGAAATGGCTGTCAAATTGTCTTTGGTCATATACAAAGAGCATCACTCTGTGGCAAATCCTTGAAAACTGTTTGCTAGGAACAAATTAGTGAGACATTGCACTCTTCTTTTCCTTGACAACCCTGCCTGCCTCCTCCAAGATAGCTCATTCATTGTCCACATCTCAGATTTGTAGCCACCCAGAGTCGTTATGTGATCTGCTTTGCTGTGGGTATTTTTCTCACATCAAGTCATTTGCATGGGTCACTTTGTTATGTGGGGGCTTCCATACAGCTGTTCCTAGGAATATGTGTGATACAGCAGGACAGCTTTAATGAGCTATGGGCAAAAGATAATCTCTAGCAAATGCATCAATTGCATGGCTTTCAAGTCATATTTATAATGATGGAAATGTAATTTTAGAGAACATTTCTATTTTATCACTGTGGAATGAGGCAGCCGGGGCAAACAGTGTATTTCTATTATGGGATATTATTTATTTATTTATATTTTTAATGAAGTATATTTGAGTTACAATGTTATGTTACTTTCTGCTTTACAGAAAAGTGACTCAGTTATACACAAATATACGTTCTTTTTTATATTCTTCTATATTATGTTTTATCTTAGTACTGAATATAGCTCACTGTGCTTTACTATAGGACTTTCTTTATTCATTTTACATGTAAAAGTGTGCATCTACTAACCTCAAACTTTGTGTTAGTCAAAGTAGACATGTGGAGTTACCTACCAGACTGGACTTTCTTCCATAATCATTTTGCTCAGTTTCTTGTACAAGACTAACTCCCATGGAGCTATATTTGGAAGGATTGCAATAAAAGAAAGAAAAAATTGCTCTAAGTCCTAAGAGAAAACTGTTGGTAATTCAGTCGTGTCTGATTCTTTGTGATTCCGTGGACTGTATTTCACCAGGCTCCTCTGTCCATGGACTTCTCCAGGCAAGAATACTGGAGTGGGTAGCCATACCCTTTTCCAGGGTATCTTCCCTGCCCAGGGATCAAACCTGGGTCTTCTGCATTACAGGCAGATTCTTTAGCATCCTAAGAGATGACACAACAAAGTGGACAGGAAAGAAAGATGTGCAAGGGATCACTTCTACTTAAAGTTATTAATGTAGGAGAAGTGTCATGGGGGTTTGGGATAATATTTGAACTGAATCTTAAAAGATAAGATAATATTTACAGAACTGGAGATGTATGTGTTGAAGAGACATGGTGGGGATTTCAGGAAAATTCCAAGTGATGGTGCTACTAAGAGTATAAAGTCTTAAAGATGGAAAAGCATTATTAGGCACAGCAAGTCATGGGTCTGTTGAACCTGTGGCTGCCTTGTGCTAGGAGCTGTGGTGAAATCAGAGAGGTTGTTAAAGAAACTGCTGTGCACAGTCCATACCTCAGTAGAGAAACTCAGAGATTCATGTGTGGAATCATAGCATAATCCTCAAATTCATACATGAAGTACTTTCCTACAGCTGCCACCCAAATTAGCTAAACTGAGTGGCTTTAAAACAAATTATTTCATAGTTCTGGAGGCCATAAGTCAAAAATCAAGGTGTAAGCAGGGCCATACTCTCTCTGAAACATAGCTTCTGATAGCTCCTGGCCATCTGTAGTGTTCCCTAGCTTGTAGCTGCATTCCTTCAGCCTCTGCTTCCATCTTTACATGATCTGCCTCATGTTTATTGGTGTCCTCTCATCCATTTATAAGAATGCCAGTCATTGGGTTTAGAGTTCTCCTTAATTCCATGATGATTTACCTCAAGGTCTTTAACTGCCTGCATTCATAAAGACCTTATTTTCACATGAGACCACATTCTGAGGTTCTATGTGGACATGAATTTAGTGGGGAAACTATTCAACACTCTATAAGTCTGTGTGCAAGTTAAAAAGTGTCCAAAATGTAGTTTAAGGAATATGTATCAGCAGTAAAACAAACTGCAAAACAAGCTTGGACTTTTGGAAATCAGTCAAAAGCAAGTATTTCAACCGACTCATTTTGTCTGGCTAGCCAGACCATTTTGAATTGAATAGATGATGTGCTTCTATTATCCAGTACTGCCCAGAATAGATGCTGATAAATGATTCCTGTGATTGTAAGCCTTTACCAAGACATCTGTCACAAAAGTCCATCCTCTACAAAGGCCCCAGATTTGATTTTGAAGCTATGCTCAAATGATTTTCCTAGGAGTTGATTAAACAAAATGCCCATGGCTACAAATCTGCTCAGTGTTAAATTCCAAGCCCTCCAGGTGGTTTACCTCTTCAGACCCACTTACATTTTCTGTCATGTTACTTAGTAACCTGTGTCTACCTACAAGAATGGCAGGCATTTCATCCATCCTGGGAGGAAGTTGAGTTGCATTACTCCCAATAAGTGAAACACTTAACTGTTCAGAGCAACAAAGGTTCTCTTACCAGCAGGTACCTAGCATGTTACATCCTCTGGAGTTGACAAACACCACTGGCCTAGAAAACATACTGGGAACATGAACAGGGATACTTTGAAGTAAATATCATTTTATACCTGAGGAAAGAAAGGTGCCTCTGGGTATTCTGACAAAGTATTGGTCCGTGTTCAAATTTGCTTCCAATAACAACTCAAGGGTTGCTAATTTGATGACTGTTTACGTATCAGGGACGTTGGAATCTGGACAGATTTGATAGCTCAGTGAATTCTTGCATCACTCTGATGGAAGTTTATTAAACTTTGCTAGAAGTGAACTTCAAGGCTCAGAGAGATAAATGCTGTTCAGTTTAGTCACTCAGTCATGTCTGACTCTTTGCAACCCCATGGACTGCAGCACGCCAGGCCTCCCTGTCCATCACCAACTCCCAGAGCTTACTCAAACTCATGTCCGTTGAGCCTGTGATGCCATCCAATCATCTCATCCTCTGTCGTCCCCTTCTTTTCCTGCCCTCAATCTTTCCCAGCATCAGGGTCTTTTCAAATAAGTCAGTTCTTTGCATCAGGCGGCCAAAGTACCAGAATTTCAGCTTCAGCATCAGTCCTTCCAGTGAACATCCACTTTAGGATGGACTAGTTGGATTTCCTTGCAGTCCAAGGGACTCTCAAAATTCTTCTCCAACACCACACACAGTTCAAAAGCATCAATTCTTCAGCACTCAGCTTTCTTTATAGTCCAATTCTCAATCCATACACGGCTTCTGGTAAAATCATAGCTTTGACTAGATGGATCTTTGTTGGCAAAGTAAGAGGTGACACTATTTTTAAATAGCAAAGACTCAAACTCAGCTTTGCCTAAATCCAAGGTGCATGTTCTAAATATATTCACAAAGAAGTATTTTATTAAATACTTTTAAATGAAAAGAGATTCAAGTGAAATACTATAATCCTGATACAGTTTGAATCAAACATCTTCCTTCCCCATCTAAATCCATGGAATACAACCCCAGGGTGCTGACAGCACTATATCTAGTGTTAGATAAACAAAACTACTTGCAACTGGAAAACAATTCACAGTTCATTTGCCTTATTATTATTACTCAGTCTTCCAAAAGTCTGATAAGTAGTGTTGAATTAGTTCCAAAATGCATTCATTTATTTTCTTTGGCTTCTTTTTTCCTGTTTTGAACAAGTAAACCACCCAAGTCATAGAACCACAGAACAACACACTCTATAAAACTTTAATATGTTCCTTCATCAGGGGTCATCCTAAGTAGAAAAAGCAAATGATCATGCCAGTCTCAAAGCATGGTGATAGCTACTTTTAAAGGAAAGCAGCTGGCACATCTGTATGCCAGTAGGAGGAGAGTGCTTTTGCTGGTTAGGGATGAGTCCTGTAATGGGAAGGACATGCATTTTGGACTCAGATGGTGTCTTTTAAAATCTAAGTCCTGCTATTCACTTGGAGTAGGGTTTGTGACAACTCCACGAATCCTGTTGTCCCATCTTTAAGTGGAAATGACCTCTCTCTTCTGCAGCACAAATGGGGCTCATAGTAGATATTCAATACATGTTGCTAGTACCATTGTTTCTAGTATGCCTAAAAGGTAGATACAGGAAAAATGATATCTATATCTATACCTGTCTAGGTATCTGCTGAAAAAGACTCTTGAGGGTCCCTGGGACAGCAAGGAGATCAAACCAGTCAATCCTGAAGGAAATCAACCCTGAATATTCATTGGAAGGACTGATACTGAATCTGAAACTCCAATAATTTGGCCACCTGAGGTGAAGAGCTGACTCATTGAAAAAGACCCCGATGCTGGGAAAGATTGAAGGCAGGAGGAGAAGGGGACGACAGAGGATGAAATGGTTGGATTCCATCACTGACACAATGGACATGAGTTTGAGCAAATTCGAGAAGATGGTGAAGGACAGGGAAGCTTGTCACGCTGTAGTTCATGGGATCACAAAGAGTTGGACATGATTTAGTGACTGAAAAACAATAAATCTGTAATCATATCAAACAGTGCTTCTTATTCAAAGGTAATCTCTACCATAAAATGTTAGAGTCTTGCTGGGTCATTATGTCTTGAAAGGAATATGTCGTCTGAATAAGGTTTTTGCAATGAGCAACAGAGCTGGAGAAGGAAATGGCAACCCACTCCAGTGTTCTTGCCTGGAGAATCCCAGGGACAGCAGAGCCTGGTGGGCTACCTTCTATGGGGTCGCACAGAGTCGGACATGAATGAAGTGACCTAGACCTAGCAGCAGAAGCAACAAAGCTTTACAAAACTATCAGAATGTATATATATTACTATGGGCTTCTAAGTGGTGCTAGAGGTAAAGAACCCAGCTTCCTGTTTTATGCAGGAAACATAAAACATAAAAGATAAGGGTTTGATCCTTTTTTTGGGAAGATCCTCTGGAGGAGTGCATGGCAACCCACTCCAGTACTCTTGCCTGGAAAATCCCATGGACGAGGAGCATGGTGGGCTACCATTCATACGGTTGCCAAGAGTCAGATACAACTGAAGTGACTTAACACACACACACACACACACACACACACACACACAAACACACACACACACACATATTACTGTTGTTGTGATATCTAATTCCAATATCAAGGTTTTAATACAAAATAAATGGATCAATAATCTTCTAACTCCTTTAATTCCTGTCAGAAATGTAAAAAAAAAAAATTGAAAGATAAAGATTTACAATTAAAGAAATCTCAGGATGAAACATATTAAGATTTAAAGATATATGCATGAATATACACCATATATATTAATTTAAATGTATTTAAGATAAAGATCAGATCAGATCAGATCAGATCAGTCGCTCAGTCATGTCTGACTCTTTGCAACCCCATGAACCGCAGCACGCCAGGCCTCCCTGTCCATCACCAGCTCCCGGAGGTCACCCAGACTCGCATCCATCGAGTCAGTGATGCCATCCAGCCATCTCATCCTCTGTCGTCCCCTTCTCCTCCTGCCCTCAATTCCTCCCAGCATCAGAGTCTTCTCCAATGAGTCAACTCTTCGCATGAGGTGGCCAAAATACTGGAGTTTCAGCTTTAGCATCATTCCTTCTAAAGAAATTCCAGGGCTGAGCTCCTTCAGAATGGACTGGTTGGATCTCCTTGCAGTCCAAGGGACTCTCAAGAGTCTTCTCCAACACCACAGATAAAGATATATATACTCAAATCTATAAGTATAGTCATATAATTTAAATTTATAAATATATGTACATTTTCTTTAAATGGTAATATGTATACATATGTATGTGTACATATGTGTATATACCTAACAAACACACATATATATATGTACATATATATCCACAATTTGCCACCTCTAGCTTAAATAACAGGGTAACATTCTAACAATAGCAGACTTTTCACTCCTATTTCATTAAAGGTAGTCTGTAAGATTTCAAGTTTCTAGAAAAAAATGATTTACAAAGCAGTCTTATTGATTTTGCAAATATCTCAAAAAGTTCCTGTAACTAGACAGTTATTTTTAGAACCTCTCTACCATGTTACACGGAGAAGGCAATGGCACCCCACTGCAGTACTCTTGCCTGAAAAATCCCATGGATGGAGGAGCCTGGTGGGCTGCATTCCAAAGGTTGCTTAGGGTTGGACACGACTGAGCGACTTCCCTTTCACTTTTCATTTTCATGCATTGGAGAAGGAAATGGCAACCCACTTCAGTGTTCTTGCCTGGAGAATCCCAAGGACGGGGGGAGCCTGGTGGGCTGCTGTCTCTGGGGTCGCACAGAGTCGGACACGACTAAAGCGCCTTAGCAGCAGTAGCGCCATGTTACAAGAAAGAAGATTTTGCATTTTCTATTATGAGTATTTGACTTATCATTATGCAAAATTGACAAAGCCATTTATTGAGTTGTCATTTAGCTGTGTGAGGAATTATTCACTCATTGGCAGTCCATGTCAGAAAGACACGTCCAGCACATGATGCAGAATAAGGAAAGATACATATAAAGGAAGCATTAACAACAGATTAGGATTCCCACCGAAGAAGGCGACACTGGACTCCAGGTAGGGGAGGTTACGAGGGATACCAGGATATAGAAATTTTATGCAGAAAGTCGTCCCCACTCAGAAATGGACCCACAGACATAGAAAGCAAGCTCATGGTTACGAAAGGGGATATGGGGGTTAGGGATAGATTGCTGCTAAGTGACCTCGGGAGCTGGTGATGGACAGGGAGGCCTGGCGTGCTGCGGTTCATGGGGTCGCAAAGAGTCGGACACGACTGAGCGACTGATCTGATCTGATCTGAAGTCACTTCAGTCGTGTCGACTCTGTGCGACTACATAGACGGCAGCCCACCAGGCTCCCCTGTCCCTGGGATTCTCCAGGCAAGAACAGTGGAGTGGGTTGCCATTTCCTTCTCCAGTGCATGAAAGTGAAAAGTGAAAGTGAGATCACTTAGTCGTGACCGACTCTTCGCAACCCCACGGATTGCAGCCCACCAGGCTCCTCTGCCCATGGGATTTTCCAGGCAAGAGTACTGGAGTGGGGTGCCATTGCCTACTCCAAGGGATACATTGCTGCTAAGTCGCTTCAGTCGTGTCGACTCTGTGCGACCCCAGAGACGGCAGCCCACCAGGCTCCCCTGTCCCTGGGATTCTCCAGGCAAGAATACTGGAGTGGGTTGCCATTTCCTTCTCCAATGCATGAAAGTGAAAAGTGAAAGTAAAGTCGCTCAGTCATGTCTGGCTCCCAGCGACCCCATGGATTGGAGCCTGCCAGGATCCTCCGTCCATGGGACCCTCCAGGCAAAAGTACTGGGGTGGGGTGCCATCGCCTTCCCCGAAGGGATACATTAAGAAGTTAGAATTAACATATACACATTACTATATATATAAAATAATCAACAAAGAGCCTCTGTACAGCACAGGGAACCCTACTCAATATTTTTTAATAACCTATAAGGGAGGAAAATATAAAAAAATCATGTATATGTATATATACAGTATATACTTGAATCACTTTGCTGGATATCTGAAACTAATGCAGCATTGTATACAAACTATCTTTCAATACAAAATAAATAAAACAAATGAGTGGATTTTGTCATGGATCCTTACTGTACTCAGGGCTCTTCATTTTCTCACCTATGCTTAGAGACTTTCGTATCCGTAGATGTTATGACACACAGGCAGGTGAGCTGATTAGAATATGGCACTAATTGTCCAGGCTTATGTTCTTAGTCTTCCTCTATCCCTCCTACTTCATTTCAGAGTCCTTTAATGGGATTCTGGCCCTCAGATATTGCACTGGGTCACAAATGGAGACAGATAGGACACAATGATGACTGAATAGCTGCCAGATCAATAGAGTTAATGTGACAAAAATTCATAGCACTTGTTTTATTGACAAGTCAGAAACTTCATGCTCTCATCTCTATGCCCATCTGCACATACCCTTTCAATATGTACCTTTCCATGTATTTATCTCACCTTTGACTAAGGATATCTACATTCTTACTCTTGAAGTCTCCTTAATTTATTCTATGCAGAATGCACCTAACAGATGCTTGATATCCTAAATTATAATCAGATAAGACAGGATGCTAGAGGTCCATGATTCTCTGGTACAGACTTTTTTTTTTTTAAACTGCTATTTGCAACTATATCTCCCTCCCACACAACAAAGCACCTGTGATGTTCAGGTCAAAATAATTTCAGTCCAATTTTTCTGAGTCCCTCTCTCTCCTTCCAGTACTTAAACAAAACAGAAAAGCTCTGTTCCTTTTTTTGTATGGACTTGAGATTTCATTTCCAAGTAATTCTGGAGTCCTTAAATTAGACAGTTATTGTCAAGGTTAATGTCTAGACAAATTTAGTGCTATCAATCAGCTTATCTCTGGAATTCAGAGAGCCACCACAAGAATAATGGTGCCACTGGTTACAAGGCTATGGGGAGGATACCCTCCACCAAGAACAATGGCAATTGGTTAGATTGGAAACACAAAATCAACTCCTGCAGTGCTCTCCTTTTATTAACATTGAAGTAACAACAATATTTAACAGGAATAGAAACTTGTGGTTTCTATGTTATGCTTTTCCCCTTAGTATCAACCACTGTCATTAAAATAATAAACTTAATGAAGCTTACTTTCCTTTGGACTTTTTAAAAAACACTTGAGAGACTCTTAGCCTCCTTGAGGTCGCCACCAGCCTGGAATCTTTCCATCTGGCTAGAGCCAAGCAGGCACTTGGGGCTTCAGACTTTGGACTAGAGCCCTTTTCTTGAGGCGTCAGTAACTCCCCTAGGCTCCTTTCTAGCTCTTCTGTCTGCGAACAGAACCCTCAGCTAATTGTCTTTAATGAGACTGGGTGGGTAACTATCTTTGCCAGTGATCACAAGGAGATCTCACCTTCTTCACTGAGTACTCAGTTTATTAAAAAAAAAAAAAAAAAACTGGCGTATTAAAACTTGCTTCCATTTTAGATGCAAAATTCAAAAGAAATAAACCTGAGAGATGAGATCCTCTGGGTATCATCACCAGGTATTTCACTTGTACCTACATTTAATAGGGATAGTAATTTTATCACTTATTTGCTTTTTTCAAGCTTGAAAATTTTTATTTTGTATCGGGCTATGGCAGGTTAACAATGTCATGATAGTTTCAGGTTCATTTGATTTTTTTAGATAAGCAGTTTTTACTGAAGTATAGGTGATTTATTTTACAAGATTGTATTACTTTCTGGTGTACAGCATAGTGACTCAGTATTTTTACAAGTTATACTCCATTGCAAGTTATTACAAGGTAATGGCCATAATTCCCTGTGCTGTACAATATATCCTTGTTTATCTATTTTCTTTTTTTTTCTGTTCTCTTTTTTTTTTAAATTGAAGTATAGTTGATATACAATGTTGTGTTAGTTTCAGATATAGAGCAAAGTGACTGTAAACCTTATAGGCATTTATCCATTTATAGTTTACACACTAGTTCTCAAAGTGAGGTCCCCTTATCAGCTGTGCCAATATCACCTTTATAACTTCAGGTTATAAATGGAAATTTTCAGCCCTACCTCATATCTATTGGATCAGAAGCTCCCCAAGAATGGCCCAGCAACCTGTGTCTTAATAAGCCTGTGTGCCATTCTGATACACATTCATTTTTAAGAATCCCTCCTTTACAGATATAGTGCACTAATTATATCCACTTAACAGAGGAGGAAACTGAGTTTCCTAAGGTTTTAGCTATTTATCAAAGTCACAGAATCTCTAGGTATTAGACTTAAAACTTGAGATAATCTATGTAAAAAGAAAAAGAAAAAAAATCGTGGTAATTGAACACTAAATAAAGGATAGTTGAGTTCCTTTTTGTAGTTATTATACATAGTTAGCATAATTTATTTACATAAGAAAATTTGAATCTTTGCTACATATTAAAGCTGAGATACTAACTCTAATTTCTTCTGATCTAAGGGGGATAGTTCCAAAACTGAGCTGGTTTATAAATATTGGAAATACAATTATAAGTCAAGTTTCCTGTGAACCACTAAGTACCTTAGTGATAAGATTAATCTAAAAACAGTAGATTTAAAATAATTAAGTTTAAGCAGATCATCCTTCTTCCTTTGATATAAGCTGCTGGATCCTTTCCCATTACAAATGCAACCTGTTTGTAGAGACCGCAAACATCTGCTCTCCCCTAGAAAGTGTCTGTATGAATATTAATTCCGAAGACTACATGTTGACTCTCTGTCCATGTGATGTGTTTAAATGCCACATGTGTAAGTGTGTGAAAGGTATTTACTCCTGAAAGAGGGTAGACCCCATGTTGGGAAGTTCTCTGAAACATTTCAGCAGTTCTAACATTAAGAAGGGAAAACATATGGGCATCCGTGAGAAACTTTCAAGGGCTAAGTGTGGAGCCAGAGGGTTGGAGGGAAGCCTGCTGGATTGAGATAAAGACCAGCTGTTGCTTCCATAGTGTTGACTGGCCAGTTGTTCTCATTCCCCTTTTCTGCACAGTTTTATCTGGTGATAAGAGAATCGAAGGTCAACAAAAATGCTTAGCATAGAATCAGGATCATTCAAGGGAAACATATATTAAACTTTGAAGACTTTTACTTGTCTGGCCTAAACTGGATCCCTAGTGATGCTCAGGGCTTACTGCCATGTATTTCTACAAGGCAGGGCATAAACCAAGGAGTCTGAGCAGAGAAGTGTAGAGAAATGGATGTAAAGGGTCTGAAAGTTTCTAGACATATGCCTGCCATGAATGGAGACAATGATCCCTCCAAGGAGGCTGAGTAGCATTTTCAAGGTCATAAAAGTAACCATATAAGTAATGTTAAAACTGGAATCTGACCCTAATCAAAAGCCTCTGCATTTCTCTTGACCTGGTGCATGGTGATACCTTGCTTTTGCATTAATGGTCTCCATTAAAATAGGGGCAAGATTCTGAGCATGCCAAGCTCTTGGAAATGAGCAGCTATATTAAAAGCTTAGGCATTTATGTGTGTAAGGGAGAATAAAAGAAAGAACTATTAACAAAATCTTGAAAAATGTTTTAATAGCATTTTCTGATGGTCTTTGTGATTTAACAAAAAAATGTCAAAATAAAATGATGAACACAGAATGACTTAGTTGCTTTGATCTATAGCTAAAGAAGATACAGTGATTTGCTGCTGCTGCTACTGCTAAGTCACTTCAGTTGTGTCTGACTCTGTGCGATCCCATAGATGGCAGCCCACCAGGTTCCTCTGCCCATGGGATTTTCCAGGCAAGAGTACTGGAGTAGGGTGTCATTGCCTTCTCTACAGTGATACTAATAGGCTACAAATCTATCCAGTCTCCCTTTCCAGGTTTACCTTGTACAAACGACCAGGGAAATCTTGTACCTAATCTTATTAATTTGGGTGTCTTCAATATTTGTATTTTTCCTTTAAGCTGTTTCTTGTAGTTTCTTTCCTTTAAGCTATTTCCCCTAAGCCAAACAGGACCTTGTGAGGCCTTTCTGAGGACAGACCCTCATATTTCTCCCTCTTGTTTGTAGAAAATCATTAGCCTCTGAGGCCTTCCTCAAGTTCCAAAGAGCAAATTTAATCAGAGAAGTGAGACTATGCAGAGACAAAGAAAAGCAGTCAAGTTAGACATAATAATAATAGTTCAGCCATAAAACAAAGTCAAGGACCTTTAGTTCCTCCTCAAGGGCTGTAGATAATTTTCTGAACCATGATCTTATGTTGTTTTGCAGGTACTGAAACCCCCACCAGGTGGAAGAAGTTAATTACATGCTGACCAGCAGCCTGTAGATTCCAGATGGATTGCAACCAGAACATTGATGGAACATCACACTATATTGTCATCATCAACCAATCAGAGAATTGTGTATAAGCTGATTGATCACTCATTTCTCACATTGTCCTTAAAAAGCCCATCTCCAAAAGTCACTGGGAACTTCAGGTCTTTTTCTATGAGCTGCCTGTTTTCCTTGCTTGGAGCCCTGCAATAAATACTGTACTTTCCTCCATCACAACCCAATGTCAGTAGATTGACTTTGCTGCAAGTCAAGCAAAAGGACTCTAGTTCAGTTAGGTAACACTCCTGCTATGAATGTTCTTCTCGTCCCACAATTTCCTTTTTCTACCTTCCTAGCTTTATGTAATTTTTATTAGGCATACCACATTTTGTAGTTTTCGGGAAGCCAAAGTAAATTAAACCTGGTCCCTTCTCTTTCAACTCATCCAAGTTCCTCCCACCTATATACTATTAAGCACACCTTGACAGCTTAGTGCATCTGAACTACCATCTGTGCTACTTATACACATAGGCTGGGTTGCAGCATGACCTTAATGGTTTTGCACATCCATGGGAAGGATTAATTACATCTTCAAGCTCCTTGTTACGCCTAATACACAGCATGGTATATGGCGTCTAATGAGAATTTAAAAGATATATGTTGACGGTAATGAGATTCTCACCCTCAAATTGTTTTCTGAAATTGGTAGGCTTGAAATACTATATCAGACAGTGATCAATACTCAGGATGTTTTAGGGCCAAATTGGCAGAACAAATGTATATAAATCAGGAAGATCAGAGAGCCTCTCCCAGAGAGTTTAGAGGGCACTCAAGGGTGAAATCGGGGAACAGATGACCCAAATGTATAGTCCATTGTTTCAATTGACCTTTATGTGAGATAGGTGGTAAGCAGCATATGCAAACCCTTTCATAAAAGACAGACTCCAGAAAGCTACAGAAAATCACAGAACATCATATCATCCAGGCCAAAGGATTCTATCATGAAAGACTAGAGGGCTAATGTATTTGGGAAGTGGCACATGATTTTAGAAGAGAAAGCTCTAAACCCGATATTGATAAAATGCAGTATACTCAGATAATGTACTTCAGAGACATGGAAAGAGAAGAAGAATCCTGATTAACTTGTACAAGATCAGTCAGCAGCAATATGGATGAGGTGGTTTAAAAGAAAGACTTGTGAAAACCAGCAAGGTCTACTGTATAGCAGAGTGGACAATAGTCAATATCCTGTGGTAAACCAGAATGGAAAATAATACTAAAAAAAAAAAATCTGGGGACTTCCCTGGGGATCTGGTAGTTAAGAATCTACCCTGCAATGCAGGAGATGTGGGATCAGTCCCCGGTCAGTGAACTAAAATCCCCCATGCTGGAGCAACTACGACCTCAAGCCACAGTTAGAGAGATTATGCACCACAATGGAATATCCCATGTGCTGCGGCCAAGATCTGGCACATTCAAATAAAAAAATAAAATATTTAAATAAAAAGGATATATACACATATAACAATCACTCTGCTGTACAGCAGAAATTGACAGAACATTGTAAATCAACTATACTTCAATAAAATTAAAAAAGTAAGATTAAACAAATTTAAAAATAGAGGACTTTATATCAAAACACATGCATTGGTGGCCATCTTTGAAATTTCAGAGTGATAAATAGCAGAAAATAAAGGATCATATAAATGCATATAAAGGGGAATGTATGTTTGGAACACTTACATGTTGTATATAGGAGACATAAGTGGATTCATGCTTAAATAAATCATGGGTGAATTGTGTTTGAATGAACCAGGGTTGAACACTGACACATAAGGGACTAAGGACTGAAACTGCACTCATTTCACATACTAGTAAGGTAATGCTCAAAATCCTTCAAGCTAGGCTTCAACAGTGCAAGGCTGAGAACTTACAGATATACACGCTGGATTTAGAAAGGCTGAAGAACCAGACTTCAAATTACCAACATCAACTGGATCATAGAGAAGGCAAGGGAATTTCAGAAAAACACATCTCCTCCTGCTTCATTGACTACACTAAAGCCTTTGACTGTGTGGATCACAACAAACTAGAAAATTTTTAAAGAGATGGGAATACCAGACCACCCTAACTGCCTCCTGAGAAACCTGGATGCAAATCAAGAAGTAACAATTAGAACTGTACATAGAACAACTGACTAGTTCAAAATTGGGAAAGGGGTACATCAAGGCTGTATATTGTCACCCTGCTTATTTAACTTACATGCAGAGTACATCATGAGAAATGCCAGGCTGGATGAATCACAAGCTAGAATCAAGATTGCCCTGGAGCAATACCAATAACCTCAGATATGCCATGACACCACCCTAATGGAAGAAAGCACAGAGGAACTAATGAGCCTTTCAATGAAGGTGAAAGAGGAGAGTTCAAACTTAACATTCAAAAAACAAAGATCATGGCATTTGGTCCTATCATCACTTCATGGCAAATAGATGGGGAAACAATGGAAAGAGTGACATACTTTATTTTGGGGAGCTCCAAAATCACAGCAGATGGTGACTGAAGCCATGCAATTAAAGACACTTGCTCCTTGGAAGAAAAGCTATGACAAATATAGAAAGGGTATTAAAAAGCAGAGATATCACTTTCCCCACAAAAGTCCATAGTCAAAGCTATGGTTTTTCCAGTAGTCATACCCAGATGTGAGAGTTGGACCATGAAGAAGGCTGAGTATTGAAGAATTGATGCTTTCAAACTGTGGTATTGGAGAAGACTCTTGAGAATCCCTTGGACAGTAAGGAGATCAAACCATATTTGGAATGTGCTAAGATTCTAAATCTAGGGGTCATTCTAAGATAGCAGAGGAATAGAATGGGGAGACCACTTTCTCCCCCACAAATTCATTGAAAAAACATTTGACTGCTAAGCAAATTCCACAAAACAACTTCTGAACGCTGGCAGAGGACATCAGGCACCCAGAAAGGCAGCCCATTGTCTTCAAAAGTAGGTAGGACAAAAGATAAAAGATAAAAAGAGAGACAAAAGAATTAGGGATGAAGACCTGTCCCAGGAAGGGAGTCTTAAAAGAGGAGAAGTTTCCAAACACCAAGAAACCCTCTCACCGGCGGGTCTGTGGGGAGTTTCGGAATCTCAGAGGGCAACATAACTGGGAGGAAAAATAAATAAATAAACCCCACAGATTACATGCCTAACGGCAACTCCAAGCACAGAAGTAGCCCAGACGCTCGCATCCGCCACCAGCAAGCTTGGGCTGAACAGGGAAGCCCGAGCTGCACTGCTTACAGTAAAGACCAGGCCTGAATGCCCTGAGAGCAATCTGAGGGAGTTAATGTGAGATAGCAACCCAAACTGTGGGATAGCCAGAGAGAGAGAGAGAGAGAGAGAGAGAGAGAGAGAGAGAGAGAGAGAGAGAACCATCTCGTGAAAAGCCATAACTTAAGGCACTGCTGGCCCACTCACAGAACAAAGGACTGAGCAAATACCAGAGGAGAGCTATGGACTGACCCATCCCCCATTGGAGGCAGAGGGGCAGACCTGAGGCAGCCAGAGCAGGAAAGGGGCACCCTCTACCAAACTGAGAGCAGGCTCTCAGTTGCTAACCAAGACTTCCTGGTATTCTGGACGGTTGACATCCACTGGGAGGGTTACAGCCAGAGATCAGCTCCCCAGAAGAGACACATTGGACACCTGAGGCAGCACGTCCACTGCACACTCAGGAAACCAAGCAGCTGGGATGGGGGAGGCATAAGATGCACCCCCCCACCTAGGGAGAGTGCACTTGCCAAGCCCCTTGGCGCCTGAGCTTCTCGGACCTGGGAAGGGCACAAAACGTAGGCCCAACTGAGTCTGTGCCTTTGCAGAGAACCTGAACCTGAGTGGATTACACCTGGGAAGTGCACGCAACCCAGGGCCCACTTTAGACAATTCCCCTGCAGAGCAACCTGGAGCCTTAACAGTGTAGACTGGGAAAGCACACACACTGTGAGTAGGGGCAAACCCAGTATGACCAGGACACTGCAAGTACTCCCCACACACACCAGTGATATTTGATTACAGTGTTCCTCCCTCCCCACAGCACGACTGAGCAAGTGAGCCTAAATAAGTGACCACATTTGCCCCCTGTGTCAGGGCAGAAATTAGACATGGAAAAGACCTGCAACAGAAGAAGCCAAAAATAAACAGAGGGAACCTCTTTGGAAGTGACGAGTGCAACAGATTAAAACCCTGTAGTTAGCACCGACTACATTGGAAGGGGCCTATAGATCTTGAGAAGTATAAGCTGGAACAAGGAACTATCTGAAACTGTACCGACCCCACACTGACCTCAACAGCTCAGAGAAATGCCCAGATATATTTTTACTATTATCATTTAAAATTTTTTTTTATTTTTAAGTCCTCTATTAATCCTTTAATTTTCATTTTTATAACCTACTATTACCTTGAAAAAAAGGACCCTATTTTTACACCTGGGAAGTACACTTTTGATTTGTAAATCAAACTTCATATATATATATATATTTTATAATTTTTGTGATTTTTTTTTAATATTGTATTTTTGAGAGTCTAACCTCTACCCTAGATTTTTAATCTTTGATTTTTGGTATTTGTTATAAATTTTGTACCTTTAAGAATCCAATCTTCAGTACCCATTTTTATTTAGGAGTATGATTACTGGCTTGATTATTCTCTCCCCCTTTTGAATCTCCTTTTTCTCCCCCAGGTCACCTCTATCTCCTCCCTCCCCATTCTCGTCTCTCCCCAACTCTGTGAATCTCTGTGCATTCCAGGCTGTGGAGAATACTTAGGAAACTGTTCACTGCCTAGATCTGTCTCTCTCTTTTTGATTCCCCTTTTCTCCTCCTGGTCACTTCTATCTCCTTCCTCCCTCTTCTCTTCACTATGTAACTCTGTGAACCTCTCTGAGGGTTCTAGCCTGTGGAGAGCACACAGGGAACTGATTACTGGCTAGATTACTGTCTCCCCTTTTGATTCCCCCTCTTCTCCTCCTGGTCACCTCTATCTCCCTCCTCCCTCTTCTCATCTCCATGTAACTCTGTGAACCTCTCTGGGTGTCCCTCGCTCTGGAGAATCTTTTCACCATTAACCTAGATGTTTTATCATAGGTGTTGTATGGATGGAAAAATCTTGAGGCTACCGTAAGAATAAGACTGAAAACCAGAGGCAGGAGGCATAAGCCTAAAATCTGAGAACACCAAAGAACTCCTGATTCCAGAAAACATTAATCGATAAGAGCTCATCCAAAAGCCTCCATACCTACACTGAAACCAAGCACCACCCAAGAGCCAAAAAGTTCCAGAGCAAGACACACCACGCAAATTCTCCAGCAACAGCTCAGAACATAGTCCTGAGCTTCAATATACAGGCTGCCCAAAGTCACACTAAACGCATAAACATCTCAAAACTTACTACTGAACACTTCATTGCACTCCAGAGAAACTTACTACTGAACACTTCATTGCACTCCAGAGAAAAGAAATCCATCTCCACCCCCCAGAACACTGATGCAAGCTGCCCTAACAAAGAAACCTTGAAAAGCCACTCATCCAACCCCACCCACAGGGAGGAACCTCCACAATAAAGAGGAACCACAAATTTCCAGAATACAGAAAGGCCACCCCAAACACAGCAATCTAAACAAGATGAAAAGACAGAGAAATACTCAGCAGGTAAAGGAACATGATAAATGCCCACCAAACCAAACTAAAGAGGAGGAGATAAGGAGTCTATCTGAAAAACAATTCAGAATAATGATAGTAAAAATGATCCACAATTTTGAAAACAAAATGGAGTTACAGATAAATAGCTTGGAGACAATTATTGAGAGGATGCAAGAAATGTTTAACAAGGACCTAGAAGAAATAAAAAAGAGTCAATCAATAATGAATAATGCAATAAATGAGATAAAAAACACTCTGGAGGGAACCAACAGTAGAATAACTGAGGCAGAGATAGGATAAGTGAGGTAGAAGATAGAATGGTAGAAATAAATGAAGCAGAGAAGAAAAAAGAAAAAGGAATTTAAAGAAGTGAGGACAACCTCAGGGACCCTTGGGACAATGTTAAACACCCCAACATTAGAATCAGAGGAGTCCCAGAAGAAGAAGACAAAAAGAAAGGCCATGAGAAAATACTTGAGGAGATAATAGTTGAAAACTTCCCTAAAATGGGGAAGGAAATAGTCACCAAGTCCAAGAAACCCAGAGCCCCCAAAAGAATAAACCCAAGGTGAAACACCACAAGACACATATAAATCAAATTAACAAAGATCAAACACAAAGAACAAATACAAAAAGCAGCAAGGGAAAACAACAAATAACACACAAGGGGATTCCCACAAAGATAACAGCTGATCTTTCAATAGAAACTCTTCAGGCCAGAAGGGAATGGCAGGACATACTTTAAGTGATGAAAGAGAAAAAGCTACCACACAGATTACTGTACCCAGCAAGGGTCTCAACCAAATATGAAGGAGAAATTAAAAGCTTTACAGACAAGCAAAAGCTGAGAGAATTCAGCACCACCAAACCAGCTTTTCATCAAATGCTAAAGGATCTTCTCTAGACAGGAAACACAGAAAGGGTGTATAAACTCAAACCCAAAACAACAAAGTAAATGGCAACAGGATCATATTTATCAATAATTACCTTAAATGTAAATGGGTTGAATGCCCCAGCCAAAAGATAAAGACTGGCTGAATGGATACAAAAACAAGACCCCTATAATATGCTGGCTACAAGAGATCCACCTCAAAAAAAGGGACACATACAGACTGAAAGTGAGTGAAGTTTCCAAAACTGAACCAGGAAGAAATGGAAAATCTTAACAGACCCATCACAAGCATGGAAATAGAAACTGTAATCAGAAATCTTCCAGCAAACAACAGCCCAGCACCAGACAACTTCACAGCTGAATTCTACCAAAAATTTAGAGAATAGCTAACACCTATCTTACTCAAACTCTTCCAGAAAACTGCAAAGGAAGGTAAGCCTCCAAACTCATTCTATGAGGCCACCATCACCCTACTACTCAAACCAGACAAAGATGCCACAAAAAAAGAAAACTATAAGCCAATATCACTGATGACCATAAATGCAAAAACCTTAGCAAAATTCTAGCAAACAGAATCTGACAACATATTAAAAAGAAGATCATACATCATGCCCGAGTGGGCTTTATCCCAGGGATGCAAGGATTCTTTAATATTAATAAATTAATCAATGTAATGGACTACATTAACAATTTGAAAGATAAAACGATATGATTATCTCAATCAGTTCAGTTGCTCAGTCGTGTCCAACTCTTTGCGACCCCACGAATTGCAGAATGCCAGGCCTCCCAGTCCATCACCAACTCCCGGAGTTCACTCAAACTCACATCCATCGAGTCAGTGATGCCATCCAGCCATCTCATCCTCTGTCATCCCCTTCTCCTCCTGCTCCCAATCCCTCCCAGAATCCAAGTCTTTTCCAATGAGTCAACTCTTCGCATGAGGTAGCCAAAGTATTGGAGTTTCACCTACAGCATCAGTCCTTCCAATGAACACCCAGGACTGATCTCCTTTAGCATGGACTGGTTGGATCTCCTTGCAGTTCAAGGGACTCTTAAGAGTCTTCTCCAACACCGCAGTTCAAAAGCATCAGTTCTTCAGTGCTCAGCTTTCTTCACAGTCCAACTCTCACATCATACATGACCATTCTTGACTGGACGGACCTTTGTTGGCAAAGTAATGTCTCTGCTTTTTAATATGCTACCTAGGTTGGTCATAATAGATGCAGAGAAAGCCTTTGACAAAATTCAACATCCATTTATGATAAAAACCCTCCAGAAAGCAGGAATAGAAAGAACATACCTCAACATAATAAAAGCTATATATGACAAACCCAAAGCAAACATTATCCTCAATGGTGAAAAATGGAAACCATTGTCCCTAAAGTCAGGAACAAGACAAGGGTGCCCACTCTCACCACTACTATTCAACATAGTTTTGGCCACAGCAATAAGAGCAGAAAGTGAAATAAAACTAATCAAGATTGGAAAAGAAGTGAAATTCTCACTGTTTGCAGATGACATGATCCTCTACATACAAAACCCTAAAGACTCCACCAGAAAATTACTAGAGCTAATCAATGACTATAGTAAAGTTTCAGGATATAAAATTAACACACAGAAATCCCTTGCATTCCTAGACACTAACAAGAGAAAACAGAAAGAGATATTAAGGAAACAATTCTTTTCACGATTGCAACAAAAGAATATAATACTTAGGAATACATCTACCTAAAGAAACAAAAGACCTATATATATAGAAAACTATAAAACACTGGGGAAAGAAACAAAGAGGACACAAATAGATGGAGAAATAGACCATATTCATGAATTGGAAGAATTAATATAGTGAAAATGAGTATACTACCCAAAGCAATCTATAGATTCAATACAATCCCTATCAAGCTACCAATGGTATTTTTCATGGAACTAGAACAAATAATTTCACAATTTGTATGGAAACACAAAAAACCTGGAATAGGCAAAGCAATCTTGAGAAAGAAGAATGGAACTGGAGGAATCAACCTGCCTGACTTCATGCTATACTACAAGCTACAGTCATCAAGACAGTATGGTACTGGCACAAAGAAAGAAATATAGATCAATGGAACAAAATAGAAAGCCCAGAGATAAATCCATGCACCTATGAACACCTTATCTTTGACAAAGAAAGCAAGAATATACAATGGAGAAAAGACAATCTCTTTAACAAGTGGTGCTGGGAAAATTGGTCAACCACTTGTGAAAGAATGAAACTAGATCACTTTCTAACACCATACAAGAAAATAAACTCAAAATGGATTAAAGATCTAAACATAAGACCAGAAACTATAAAACTCCTAGAGGAGAACATAGGCAAAACACTCTCAGACATAAATCACAGCAGGATCCTCTATGAAATACCTCCAAGAGTAATGGAAATAAAAGCAAAAATAAACAAATGGGACCTAATTAAACTTAAAAGCTTTTGCACAGTGAAAGAAACTATAAGCAAGGTGAAAAGACAGTCTTCAGAATGGGAGAAAATAATAGCAAACAAAGCAACTAATAATTAATCTCAAAAATATACAAGCAACACCTGCAGTTCAATTCCAGAAAAATAAATGACCCAATCAAAATATAGGCCAAAAAACTAAACAGACATTTCTCCAAAGGAGACATACAGATGGTTAACAAACACTTGAAAAGATGCTCAACATCACTCATCATCAGAGAAATGCAAATCAAAACCACAATGAAGTACCATCTCAGCCAGTCAGAATGGCTGCTATCCAAAAATCTACAAACAAATGCTAGAGAGGGTGTGGAGAAAAGGGAACCCTCTTACGCTATTGATGGGAATGCAAACTAGTACAGCCACTATGGAGAACAGTGTGGTGATTCCTTAAAATACTGGAAATAGAACTGCCATGAAGTGAAGTCGCTCAGTCATGTTCGACTCTTTGCGACCCCATGGGCAGTAGCCTGCACCAGGCTCCTCCGTCCATGGGATTTTCTAGGCAAGAGTACTGGAGTGGGTTGCCATTTCCTTCTCCTGGGAATCTTCCCAAGCCAGGGATCAAACTCAGGTCTCCTGCATTGTAGACAGACGCTTTACCATCTGAGCCACATGACCCATCAATTCCACTACTGGGCAAAGATACCATGGAAACCAGAATTGAAAGAGACACATGTACCCCAATGTTCATCGCAGTACTGTTTACAGTAGCCAGGACATGGAAACAACCTAGATGTCCATCAGCATATGAATGGATAAGAAAGCAGTGGTACATATACACAATGGAATATTACTCAGCCATTAAAAAGAATACATTTGAATCAGTTCTAATGAGGTGGATGAAACTGGAGCCTATTACACAGAGTGAAGTAAGCCAGAAAGAAAAACACCAATACAGTATACTAACACATATATATGGAATTTAGAAAGATGGTAACAACAACCCTGTATGCAAGACAGCGAAAGAGACAGACATGTATTGAATAGTCTTTTGGACTCTGTGGGAGAAGGAGAGGGTGGGATGAACTGAGAGAATAGCATTGAAACATGTGTATTATCATATGTGAAACAGATCGCCAGTCCAGGTTAGATGCATGAGACAGGGTGCTCAGGGCTGGCGCACTGGGATGACCCAGAGAGATGGGATGGGGAAGGAGATGGGAGGGGTGGTTCAGGATAGGGAACACATGTACACCCATGGCTGATTCATGTCAATGTATAGCAAAAACCACTACAATATTGTAAATGAATTGGCCTCCAATTAAAATAAAGAAAGAAAGAAAGAAAGAAATTTTATAGAACAGACTTTTGGACTCTGGGAACGGGAGAGGGTGGGATGATTTGGGAGAATAGCATTGAAATATGTATAATATCATATCTGAAATGAGTTGCCAGTCTAGGTACGATGCCTGATAATGGATGCCTGGGGCTGGTGCACTGGGACAACCCGGAGGGATGGTGTGGGGAGGGAGGAGGGAGGAGGGTTCAGGATGGGGAGCACGTATATACTTGTGGCGGATCCATCTCGATGTATGGCAAAAGCAATACAATATTGTAAAGTTAAGCAAAATAAAATTTAATTTAAAAAAAAGAAATTTTAAAAATATAGAAAAATACAAAGAATTTCTTAAAGAAAAAAATTTAAATCTAAAAGTGATTCTAAATCACTGCAGATGGTGACTGCAGCCATGAAATCAAAGGACTCTTGCTCCTTGGAAGGAAAGTTATGACCAACCTAGAAAGCACATTACAAAGCAGAGACATTACTTTGTAAACAAAGCTCTGTCTAGCGAAGGCTATGGTTTTTTCAGTGGTCATGTATGGATGTGAGAGTTGGACTGTAAAGAAAGCTAAGCACTGAAGAATTGATGCTTTTGAACTGTGGCATTGGAGAAGATCTTGAGAGTCCCTTGAACTGCAAGGAGATCCAACCAGTCCATCCTAAAGGAGATCAGGCCTGGGTGTTCATTGGAAGGACTGATGTTGAAGCTGAAACTCCAATACTTTGACCAGCAAAGAGCTGACTCATTGGAAAAGACCCTGATGCTGGGAAAGATTGAAGGAAGGAGGTGAAGGGGATGATGGAGGATGAGATGGTTGGATGGTATTACCGACTCGATGTACATAAGTTTGGTCTCTGGGAGTTGGTGATGGACAGGGAAGCCTGGTGTGCTGCAGTCCATGGGTTTGCAAAGAGTTGGACATGACTGAGAGACTGAGGTGAACTGAACTGAATTGAAGATTCTAAAAGTCTGTTAAGTTTGTCCCTGAGACACTTTCACATCTGATTATTTAGTGAAGTGGGGACTCTGGCTTACTCATAAATCATAGTACATCATTAAGCAGCTGTTCAGTGGCTTCATTCCTGAACATTCCATTTAGTGCCAGATCAGAAATTCCAGAAATTGGATTCTTTTAGAGCATGCATATTGACTTCTGTATGTTGCACAAGTATATTTCCAGGATTCTTGTTCTGAAGTAAACTGCAAAATAAAATAAACCTCTTGAGTACTAGTAAATTGGTATTCCATTCGAGGGGTTCAATGCTATAGTTGTACTGCTTAGTAAATCAACTTTAAATAAACATTACAAACTCCATCTCATTTGAAAATTGAAGATCCTCAAAAGACTTGTGAAAGTCTCATTCAAGAGATTTTCTACTTCTGTGATACAGCATTCTTAATCAAGTCGAGACTTTGTATAGATGTTGTGGGGTACTGACTTTTTTTCTGAAAAGTTAAATCATTTAAATAATGTTTTAAAAACTTGGTTGTTTGGCTATTGCTTTCATCTTGTTTATCAGGATTAACTCTGGTGAATCTATAGTCTGATTTATAATTTTGAATTTAAAATAAAAAAGAAAAACTCTCAAGGTAACCTATTTATTCAATAATACGATCTGATGCAAATATCAATGAATAGTAGGCACAAGTCAGATTTTACATATGCTCGTAAAATGTTTGGTAAGCTACTCTGAGTCTCTGTTTGATGGCCTTCTATAAGGCCTATATACAGTTTCAGAGAATTTGAGCACTATTTAAAATGTGCAAAAAACACAGTTAGATCTCATTAGTGCTTTCTCAGTTTTATATTTTAAAAGTAGCACATGAAATAGACAATAGAGTTTCTTCTTTTGCAGTGGATCTGACAAAGATTAAGGTGAGAAAAGTAAATCAGTTTTGTGAAAATTAGAAAAAAATCAAGTGTTATAAAGAAGTAATAGAAAGTACAGTTCGGCAATAGAATATATTTAGGACCCAATCTTAGTTTTGCAGTCTGGCATCACCAAAGTTGGTTATGTGAGCTTGGATGGGTCTCTGTGGGCCTCATGCCTCTTGTTTACAGAGATGTTCATACTGAATCTCCAGAATTTATAACACTTTTGTATGTATATAGAATGACATTTGCTTACAAATGAAATGTGTAATTTTTGTTCAGTAGCTGTTAGCTTCCTCAATAGTGATACAAGTGGACATGCATTTTGTTTGTTTTGTTTTCAACATTTGAGCCTTGTTACTGTGCATGGCTCATCATGATGTCCCCACCCACTGTGACTGGAGTGGTGATGATCCCTTCACAGGTCTTTTCCCCTCCTGGTAATTTACAGTTGACAATTTGGTCCTGAAGCTGCCTCTCCCAAATGCCCTGAAGGCATTGTAAGTGTCTCTGGGGAGGCCTTAGCTAGAATTTACCACTGTGCTATATACAATGGTTTCCTGCCTCTTCTCCTCTGCCCACCTAGCATCTTTTGCTTCCTTCCAAAGATCAGGGCTATTTTGAGGCTGAGGTAAGGGACAGGAACAGACTCCTTCCCTCCAATTCTGAAAGTCCTGGTAATTCTGCAGTTCTTGCAATAACCATCCAAAAAAATAGTTCATGTTACGTCTCCAATAACAATTGTCATGGAGGCTGCAAGGAACTATAAGACAGACCCCTGCCTTTAAGGGGCTTGGGATTTTGTGGAAGTAAGCCCAGAGAAACTGTTCATCCTTGAAATACGTCCTGATCCATATGATAAGCTGAAAGCAAGTTATTTTATTCTAAAGAAAATAGAATCAATATAGTGAAAATGAGTAGACTACCCAAAGCAATTTATAGATTCAATGCAATCCCCATCAAGCCACCAAAGGTATTCTTCACAGAGCTAGAACAAATAATTTCTCAATTTGTATGGAAATGCAAAAAACCTTGAATAGCCAAAGCTATCTTGAGAAAGAAGAATGGAACTGGAGGAATCAACCTGCCTGACTTCAGGCTCTACTACAAAGCCACAGTCATCAAGACAGTATGGTACTGGCACAAAGACAGAAATAGAGATCAATGGAAAAAAATAGAAAGCCCAGAGATAAATCCACGCACATATGAACACCTTATCTTTGACAAAAAAGACAGCCTTCAGAATGGGAGAAAATAATAACAAATGAAGCAACAGACAAACAACTAATCTCAAAAATATACAAGCAACTCCTACAGCTCAGTTCCAGAAAAATAAATGACCCAATCAAAAAATGGGCCAAAGAACTAGATAGACATTTCTCCAAAGATGACATACAGATGGCTAACAAACACATGAAAAGATGCTCAACATCACCATTATTAGAGAAATGCAAATCAAAACCACTATGAGGTACCATTTCACACCAGTCAGAATGGCTGCAATCCAAAAGTCCACAAGCAATAAATGCTGGAGACGGTGTGGAGAAAAGGGAACCCTCTTACACTGTTGGTGGGAATGCAAACTAGTACAGCCACTTTGGAGAACAGTATGGAGATTCCTCAAAAAACTGGGAATAGAACTGCCTTATGACCCAGCAATCCCACTGCTGGGCATACACACTGAGAAAACCAGAATTGAAAGAGACACGTGTACCCCAATGTTCATAGCAGCACTGTTTAAAATTGCCAGGACTTGGAAACAACCTAGATGTCCATCCACAGATGAATGGATAAGAAAGCAGTCGAACATATACACGATGGAGTATTACTCAGCCATTAAAAAGAATGCATTTGAATCAGTTCTAATGAGGTGGATGGAACTGGAGCCTATTATACAGAGTGAAGTAAGCCAGAAAGAGAAACACAAATACAGTATACTAACGCATATATATGAAATTTAGAAAGATGGTAACAATAACCCTATTTACGAGACAGCAAAAGAGACACTGATGTATAGAACGGACTTTTGGACTCTGGGAACGGGAGAGGGTGAGATGATTTGGGAGAATAGCATTGAAATATGTATAATATCATATTTGAAATGAGTCGCCAGTCCAGGTACGATGCCTGATAATGGATGCCTGGGGCTGGTGCACTGGGACGACCCAGGGGGATGGTATGGGGAGGGAGAAGGGAGGAGGGTTCAGGATGGGGAACACATGTATACTTGTGGCGGATCCATCTTGATGTATGGCCAAAGCAATACAATATTGTAAAGTTAAGCAAAATAAAATTTAATTTAAAAAATATATATTTAAACAAAAGACCTTAAAACTTCAGTTCAATCTGAGAAACAACCAGTTCTGATTAAAAATGTCAAAGAAAATAAATAACCTCATGTCTACCTATTCCTCTCAAGTCAACATAAAACCTTAAAATAACTCTTCAAAATGGAAAGGGTATTTATTTCTATTTTCAAACTAAAAACAAACTTTAAAAAAACCTGTAAAATTTATGAGGCCTTCAATGTTGAAAAAAAATTTACTAGTCTCCAAAAGAGACTATTTGTAAAATGAAAAAAATCCATGTTCTATATAAATATTACCACCTAATATGACAAACAACTAAAAATAAAGATGACTACTATAATAGCCTCCAGAGTCAGTCTGCCATAACTAATCTTAATCCACAGTTTATTATTATTTCAATTAAGAATAGTGATGAATCGGCAATTAACAAATAACAGTGAATATAAAATAGAATTTTTTTCCAAAAGAATGAGAGCAATATAGAAAAATGCATGTGCAAACAACATCAATTTGAAAGTATAATTGGGATTGATTTAGGAGGGAAGAATTCTGAGAAGATTATGAGAAGAAAAGATAATGTGATCAACTGCCAAATCTTCACATTTTAAGTACATACATTTAGAAAAAAATAAATGTGAGGTTTTCTTCCCTAAAGTAAAAGCAACATGAACTAATACATTATTTTATTTAGTGCATGAGTTTCTGAAATCTCCTCTGGGTACCTTTTGCTCTCTGTCTCTAACTCCCTTTCCCCACCTTGTAATTTGGGGACAGTCTTTCAGGTATTCTTTGGGGTCAAGAGCTTGGGTCTAGGAGTGTGGAAGGAACTTTTTTCCTACAACTTGGACCAAACTGTTCTTTACTTCCAAGCTGAATATTGTCTATAAATGCAAAATCATTCTAAAATTTATATTTGTTTTGTATTTATAACCTTTTAAATTGTTTTCAAAACTTGAATAGAGACAGGGGAACATAGTGGCTTTAAAATCAGACCAGGTTATGGAGTTCCATGTCAAGATTCACCAATTGGATGAATTGGTGAGTTACATAACTGAGCTAATTCCATCACTGCAAGGTACGTAAAGTACTCGGCAAATAATAAATAATAAATGCATGCTCAGTCAACCAATACCTTCTCATTAATGATCAGACTTCTGTGGTGTAGTTGTTTTTAGTGAAGAAAGAACTGAGGCCCAGTTAGTGAACTTTCCAAGTTACCAGAGAAAGAGGAAAACACTCAACTTTTTGTAACAGATATCCTCATTTCCCTACGAACTGGAGTCATGCTGGAGATAGGACTTAGACAAAGTCTAATTATTTCTGAATGGGCACTCAACAGTTATCAAGCTACTGGCAATCTGCATAGAGGAAAATGACAGAAACGTTCCCTGGTTACCATGATCGCATCTCATTTTTATTCAGCTGATGAGAAAAGATGTCCTACCCAGATACTGTCTTCTTGCTTGTACTGTTTCCAGTTGCGTCCTGTGTCACTGAACATCAGGCTGTAGCTTGTCACCCAGTCAGAGCTTCCGTATCTTCCCTGCGTGGCCACTGCTGTAATCTCCACTCTGTTTCCCAGGTCCATCTGGAGCCACTGCTGAGCATTGGAATCTGCTGGGGACCAACCGCCAGTTCCTGGAACAGGATCAGAGAGAGAGAGCTGTAGCAACATCTCACAGAGCCATGACTTTCACCTCTCAAAGAGAAAAACAAAACAAAGCAAAAAAAGTGTTCAGCTAAAACATTTTTATAACCCCAAAACATGTCCTACCTCTCTTTACAAACCCCTGGTACTTTGAAAAATTTTTATTGGATTATAAATTGATTTATAATGTTGCATCAGTTTCTGGAGTGCAGCAAAGTGATTCAGTTATACATATATTCATTCTTTTTCAGATTATTTCCCCTTATAGGTTAAATCAATTAGGTTATCACAAAATATTGAGTAGAGTTCCCTGTGCTATACAATAGGTCCTATATAGTGTATGATCTGTATGCTATTCCAAAATTCCTGATTTATCCCCCTCCACCATGTTTTCCCTTGGTAACCATGACTGTTTTCTATGTCTGTGAGTCTATTTTTGTTTTGTATATACATTCATCTGAATGACTTTTTTATATCCCATGTGTAAGAGATATCATATGATATTTGTGTTTCTCTGACTTCACTTTGTATGATAATCTCTCTGCTGTGTTGTGCTTAGTCACTCAGTAATGTCCAACTCTTTGTGACCCTATAGACTGTAGCCTGACAAGCTCCTCTATCCATGGGATTTTCCAGGCAAATATACTGGAGTGGGTTGCCATGCCCTCCTCCAGGGGATCTTCCCAATCCAGGGATCGAACCCAGGTCTCCCACATTGCAGGTGATTCTTTATCATCTGAAACACCAGGGATGACCATGAATACTGGAGTGAGCAGCCCATTCCTTCTCTAGGGGATCTTCCTGGCCCAGGAATAGAACTGGGGTCACCTTAATTGCAGGTGGATTCTTTACCAGGTGAACTGCCAAGGAAGCCCTATGATAATCTCTAGGTCCATCCAAATGGCAAATGACATTATTTCATTCTTTTTTATGGCTGTAGTAGTATTCCCTTGTATGCATAAATCACATCTTCTTTATCCATTAATCTGTCAATGGATATTTAGGCTGCTTTTATGCCTTGGCTATTGTAAACAGTGATGCACAAGTATTCTTGACCCAATTTTCATTGTCCCCTTCCATTAAATTCTCTTTTGTGGTTTAAGAGTCAACTCAAATGCCATTTCTTCTATGATTTTTCCTTTTTTTTTGTCTATTATAGTTTTCTTCTGGATTCCTAATGGGATTTATTTGATCTACTTTCTTTTTTTCTTTTACAACCTTAACCTTTAACATGACTTATATCCTCTGTCTGGCTAGACTTTTCTTGTTTCCTTCTTTGCTTTCTTCTTTCATTCTTCTCTTTCTTTTCCCCAATCCTTAGCTCTCTCCAAATACATGCTGTGAATCTGCCATGGGCCAGACATTTTTCTGTGGATGCGAAGATTCATGATCATTAACTATGTCTTTGAAAAGTTAATGATCACTCATTCAACAGATCCTCACTGAGCATCAGGAGTGTGCTGGGTAATGAAAGAGAGGGACACACAAACAAAAATGTGTAATGTGATGTGAAAGAAAAGCTTCAGTGAAGTAAACACAAGGTTCAATAGAAACACAGATTACAGAATGCCTCAGTAAGTGATCAGAAAGACCAAGAGATAGTGATAGTGGAGCTGCAAGCTGAAGCAAGCATGGTCATTTTCCCAGCAAGCAAGGTGAGACAAAGTTGGAGAAACCAACAAGGGTCAAGTAAACAGTACATGCAACATCTCAGAGAGACATGAAAGAGAAGCTCCCAGCCGTGGGTCTCCCTGTGAGTCCATATGTTTGACACACAGGAACTTTCTAGTATATAAACCTAAGCCTTTGTGCCCTGGAATTTTATCATGTGACACACTGGAACTCTGCAGAAGATCCATATAATCTCTTCCTTTTTTGGAAGACTTGTGGCCTAAATTTTCTGTTTTCATTTTACATAGGAACAAAGAGGTATGTATTCATTCTTACTGACCCAAGAGTCTACAAGGCATCTGAATCCTGAGTGGGACCTATTGTAGAATGTCTATGATATGGATGCACCCCAATGTTCATGGTAGCATTATTTATAATAACCAAGATATGTAAGCAACATAAGTGTCCACCAACTGATAGTGAATAAGGAAGATGTGGTATGTATATAGACTGGAGTATTACTCAGCCATAGAGAAGAATGAAATAATGTCATTTGCAGCAACACTAATGGACCTAGAGATTATCATATTAAGTCATGTAAGCCAGACAAAAACAAATATCATATGATATTTTTTATATGTAGAATCTAAAAAAGTGTTACAAATGAATGCAGTATATAAAACAAAAATAGATCTGCCAACATAGAAAACAAATTTATGGTCATTAAAGGAAAAGGGGGGATGCATAAATTAGGAGTTTGGGATTAACAAATACGAATTATGAGAACAAAGATCTATTATTAATATATAGCATAGGGAACTATACTCAATGTTCTATGATAGCCTATAATAGAAAATAATTTGAAAAAATAGATATATATGGATATATAACTGATTCACTGTGCTGTACACTTGAAACTAACATGACATTGTTAATCAACTATACTTCAACTAAAAAAAAAAAAAAAAAGAAATAAGAACCTTTTATTAAGAACTTTGCTCAGAGTATTGGATTGGCTGACTCATTGGATTTTTTAATTTAGAAGTGTTAACCAATAAATCCTTTTTGATTTCAACCTATGTCACTTAAAATCATTTTAGTCATGTCCCAGACTATGTTCTTGCCATCTCATGAGGAGTCAATTGGACCCATTCTTGGTACTGAGAATTTTCTGAGCCCCATCTGGCTGCTCATTGCAGAGAGAGCTTGACACTACCTGGAAACGGGCTTGTGAACAAAGCGGGCATAAAACATGAAGTGGGCCTTACTTTGGTCATAAGGCATATTCTACCAGATATCAATCAATTTAACTTCCCAGGTGGCTCAGATGGTAAAGCGTCTGTCTACAATGAGGGAGACCTGGGTTCAAGACCTGGGTTGGGAAGATCCCCTGGAGAAGGAAATGGTAATCCACTCCAGTACTATTGCCTGGAAAATCCCATGGACAGAGGAGCCTGCTAGGCTACAGTCTATGGGGTCTCAAAGAGTCGGACATGACTGAGCAACTTCACTTTCACTTCACTTTCATGATAAAAGAATTGATGCTTTTGAATTGTAGTGCTGGAGAAGACCCTTGAGAGTACCTTGGACAGTAAGGAGATGTAACCAGTCAATGCTAAAGGAAATCAACCCTTAATATTCATTGAAAAGACTCTTGCTGAAGCTGAAGCTCCAATACTTTGGCCACCTGATGTGAAGAACTGACACTGATGCTGGGAAAGATTGAAGGCAAAAGCAGAAGGGATCAATAGAGGATGAGATGGTTAGATAACATCACAGACTCAGTGGACATGAAATTGATCAAACTCTAGGAGATAGTGGAGAACAGGGAAGCCTGGCGTACTACAGTCCATGGGGTCACAAAGAGTTGGACATGACTTAGTCACTAAACAACAATAACTCTAACTGAGCAGGATCCGATAGGGCCTTCTCAGAATAGAGCTCCCCTCCCCCGACCCCATGTCATCTGCCTGCCATTTGTCTGTAGACAAATCTTATAGACAACTAAATTTAATTCGAGAAATGAGAAAACACAGAAAGAAAGGAAAATAGGAAGTGAGGCAAAATAATAACACTTTAGCCATTAAACAAAGTCAAGGACCTTTAGCTCCTCCTCAAGCACTATAGATAGTCTGAGTCACATTCTTTGAGCTGTTTTGCAGATATTTAAATCCCCACCAGGTGGAAGAAATTCATGATATACTGTTCATAAGCATGTAGACCCCAGACCAGTTAGAACCAGAAATTTGATGATGCTGACTCACCACCAACCAATCAAAATATCCATGAGCTGATCACCCACATAGGACCCCCCTCTCTCAGTTTGTCTTTAAAAACCTGCCTCTGAAATCCTTTGGGGTATTCGGGTCTTTTAAGCACTAGTTGCCTGGACTTCTTCAGTAAACATGGGCCTTCAATAAAGCTACTTCTTTTTACTTCATCCAAGTCATTCTCTGAGAGTCAATCTGGCCAAATTTCAGCAACAATACTTTTATTTATTTTATTTTTATTATTATTATTTTTTAAATTTTTCTTAACTTTACAATATTGTATTACTTTTACTATACATCGAGATGGATCCGCCACCAGTATACATGTGTTCCCCATCCTGAACCCTCCTCCCTCCCCCCTTCCCACACCATCCCTCCAGGTCATCCCAGTGCTCCAGTCCCAGGCATCTGTTATAGGGCATCGTACCTGGACTGACTAGTTTCAGATATGATATTATACATATTTCAATGCTATTCTCCCCAATCGTCCCACCCTCTCCCAGTCCCAGAGTCCAAAAGTCTGTTCTATACATCAGTGTCTCTTTTGCTGTCTCATAAGCAGGGTGATTGTTACCATCTTTCTAAATTCCATATATATGCGTTAGTATACTGTATTTGTGTTTTTCTTTCTGGCTTACTTCACTCTGTATAATAGGCTCCAGTTCTATCCACCTCATTAGAACTGATTCAAATGTATTCTTTTTAATGGCTGAGTGATACTCCATCGTGTATATGTACCACAGCTTGCTTATCCATTCATCTGTGGATGGACATCTAGGTTGCTTCCACGTCCTGGCTATTGTAAACAGTGCTGCTATGAACATTGGGGTACACGTGCCTCTTTCAATTCTGGTTTTCTCAGTGTGTATGCCCAGCAGTGGGATTGCTGGGTCATAAGGCAGTTCTATTCCCAGTTTTTTGAGGAATCTCCATACTGTTCTCCATAGTGGCTGTACTAGTTTGCATTCCCACCAACAGTGTAAGAGGGTTCCCTTCTCTCCGCACCCTCTCCAGCATTTATTGCTTGTGGATTTTTGGCTCACAGCCATTCTGACTGCCGTGTAATGGTATCTCATAGTGGTTTTGATTTGCATTTCTCTGATAATGAGTGATGTTGAGCATCTTTTCATGTGTTTGTTAGCCATCTGTATGTCTTCTTTGGTGAAATGTCTATTAAGTTCTTTGGCCCATTTTTTGATTGGGTCGTTTATTTTTCTGGAATTGAGCTGTAGAAATTGCTTGTATATTTTTGAGATTAGTTGTTTGTCTGTTGCTTCATTTGCTATTATTTTCTCCCATTCTGAAGGCTGTCTTTTCAGCTTGCCTATAGTTTCCTTTGTTGTGCAGAAGCTTTTTAAGTTTGATTAGGTCCCATTTGTTCATTTTTGATTTTATTTCCGATATTCTGGGAGGTGGGTCATAGAGGATCCTGCTGTGATGTAAGTCAGAGAGTGTTTTGCCTATGTTTTCCTCTAGGAGTTTTATGGTTTCTGGTCTTATATTTAGCTCTTTAATCCATTTTGAGTTTATTTTTGTGTATGGTGTTAGACAGTGTTCTAGTTTCATTCTTTTACAAGTGTTCAACCAGTTTTCCCAGCACCACTTGTTAAAAAGATTGTCTTTAATCCATTGTATATTCTTGCCGCCTTTGTCAAAGATTAGGTGACCATATGTGCATGGATTTATCTCTGGACTTTCTATTTTGTTCCATTGATCTATGTTTCTGTCTTTGTGCCAGTACCATACTGTCTTGATGACTGTAGCTTTATAGTAGAGCCTGAAGTCAGGCAGGTTGATTCCTCCAGTTCCGTTCTTCTTTCTCAAGATAGCTTTGGCTATTCGAGGTTTTTTGTATTTCCATACAAATTGAGAAATTATTTGTTCTAGCTCTGTGAAGAATACCGTTGGTAGCTTGATGGGGATTGCATTGAATCTATAAATTGCTTTGGGTAGTATACTCATTTTCACTATATTGATTCTACCAATCCACGAACATGGTATATTTCTCCATCTATTAGTGTCCTCTTTAATTTCTTTCAGCAGTGTTTTATAGTTTTCTAAATATAGGTCTTTAGATTCTTTAGGAAGATATATTCCTAAGTATTTTATTGTTTTCATTGCAATGGTGAATGGAATTGTTTCCTTAATTTCTCTTTCTATTTTCTCGTTATTAGTGTACAGGAATGCAAGGGATTTCTGTGTGTTAATTTTATATCCTGCAACTTTACTGTATTCATTGATTAGTTCTAGTAATTTTCTGGTGGAATCTTTAGGGTTTTCTACGTAGAGGATCATGTCATCTGCAAACAGTGAGAGTTTTACTTCTTCTTTTCCAATTTGGATTCCTTTTATTTCTTTTTCTGCTCTGATTGCTATGGCCAAAACTTCCAGAACAATGTTGAATAATAATGGTGAAAGTGGGCATCCTTGTCTTGTTCCTGACTTTAGAAGAAATGCTTTCAGTTTTTCACCATTGAGGATGTTTGCTGTGGGTTTGTCGTATATAGCTTTTATTATGTTGAGGTATGTTCCTTCTATTCCTACTTTCTGGAGAGTTTTTATCATAAATGGATGTTGAACTTTGTCAAAGGCTTTCTCTGCATCTATTGAGATAATCATATGGTTTTTATTCTTCAGTTTGTTAATGTGGTGTATTATGTTGATTGATTTGCGGGTATTGAAGAATCCTTGCATCCCTGGGATAAAGCCCACTTGGTCATGGTGTATGATCTTTTTAATGTGTTGTTTAACCATTTGTTTGATAATATTTTTTTTTTCACTCCCCTGAGTAGATTCAAATGCAGGGAAAGAAAGAAAGGAAGTATGCTCAGTTCTCACTCTGGAATGTCTTTTATTCTGTGTTTTGCAAATTGTGAATACAGTGCTGGATATTACTGATATTCACTAATATCCATTCTCTCCTCCTTTTGTAGTAATAGGACTACGGAGGGTGGATGGATTAACTGCACTTTAAAGCTCCCAATACCATTCAAGTTATACCCTTATGGACAAGTTCTCCCCAATAAAAATGTGAGTGGAAAGAAGATATGCCACCTGCAGGCTATCAGGTTTCTTCCCTACTTGCTTTCTCCTTTCACCACTGATGGAGGCAGCCAACAAAGACGTAGAAGATGTCAGGATCTCAGCATGGAAAGATGTTAGATTCCTGCACCATCACATGTCAACTACGTTATTAACGAGAACTGAAGACTTATTTTGTTTAAGCTATTGCATGTTGAAATTTATCTGACATTGCAGTTTAACCTACCTTAATGCATATAGAATATCCTGTGGAGTAAATAGAATAATGCCTATGTTATAGGTGAGGAAACTGAGATCCAGCAGTTGTAGAACACCTGGGACTCATGACTCTAGCACTACTATTTGAGACAATTATATAACAGGAAAACGTTCTAACAGCCCAAAAATCAATAAAGAAGGAAAGCACAGGGAGGAGACATTCAAGCAGAAATTCTGAGCTGCCAGTTCTAGAAGTATATTTTTAATCAATCAACATTGCAGTAACCAATATGTCCACGGTTCCCAATAGAATCTATCCTTTCTCAACTTCTCAAAACAGGGAGGCCCAAAGGGGGAGATATTATTTTTCCAAGAAAGCTACAATTATTCTGAAACTACTCTTTATTTCAACTCAATTTTCCCTGCTGCCCATTTCATGAGACATGTCTCTTTTTGAGTGTAAAAAGCAAGGTTTTGTAAGTTGTATCACCTGAACAATATTAAAGCATGCTAAAAAAGAAATATGTATGGTGATTTTTTCTGAGAGATGAAAATATTAGTAATTTTATTCTTTTATGCTTTTTACATATAACCTAACTTTTATTTCAGCATGTCTTTCTTTTATAAACCAAGACTCATTTGTCTTATTGCATGAAGAATATATGTAGTGACTTGAGAACCAGTGGTATAATATAGGACTCTGTGTGATCATCACAATTTTTGATACAAAAATTCTCAAACCTTACCTATTTCCCTTTACCCTTGTGTCCACAATTAGACTTCCTTGTTCACTTTAGTGTTTTCCTTCATTTATTCTAAGTATACTTATTATAGTTATATGTGATCATAATTTATGTCAGTGATAGAAGAAAGAAAATAAGTCATTTTACCCACTATCTCTCAAAGAATACAATCACAAAAGAGTGACCCAAACCAAATCCAAACAAAACAAAAGGGGGACTGTGTAATGGTGAAAATATTTATTAAAATTTATCTAAGGAAAATCACAGCTTCCTTTTGCCCACAGTAGAAAACCATAGCTTATTGCTGCTGCTGCTGCTGCTAAGTCACTTCAGTCGTGTCCAACTCTGTGTAACCCCAGAGACAGCAGCCCACCAGGATCCCCCATCCCTGGGTTTCTCCAGGCAAGAACACTGGAGTGGATTGCCATTTCCTTCTCCAATGCATTAAAGTGAAACGTGAAAGTGAAGTCACTCAGTCGTGTCTGACTCTTAGCGACCCCATGGACTGCAGCCTACCAGGCTCCTCTATCCATGGGATTTGCCAGGCAAGAGTACTGGAGTGGGTTGCTATTGACTTCTCCACCATAGCTTATTAATCCTCCCCAAATTAACCAAATTGGAGTAATTGATGTTAGTATTCATTAACACATCAAGTTAAGTAGTTTCCAAACCCAGGAGCTTCAGCCTAAGCTCTTAAAATGAAGGGTCACTCTCTGGATGATAATTGCCAAGGCCTTTCCCCTGCTTTTGAAGATTCTCCCAGCATTACAGCTAACAGGCAAGACACTGAGGGTTTCTGTGGTTACTATGGCAAAAATTTTGCTCCTTCCACCAAACAATAAATGTGTTTTCACAAATGATGATAGTAGCCTGAAGATACTATTTGCACTTACTCTTAAGACACACTGTACCCAAATTAGCTTTCTATTTCTTAATTGTTCTCCATGTTGAGGTGTAACATACACAGAGAAACCTGCACTTGGCATGTTGCAGGTGTTAACTTAGGCAGGGCTCTCTGTAATTGTGGCTGCTGTATCAATAATCAGTAGTTACAATTCCCACAAATCCTACATTTTGAATTGAAAGGAATTTGATGAAATTTCAAAGGAAAAGTATAGTTTTAAGGGAAAAATAACTTCACCTTAGATTTTTATAGAATCTAGAGCATGGGGTCCTGAATAATTTGAAGATTATCACTTAGTTTATTCTTAGCACACCCCAAGCATCATACTCTACACGCTATGTAATTTCACTTTAGGGAGAAAATGGAAATGAAATCCAAGAGATCTGGTTCAAGATCCAGCTCAGATCCTGAGGTTAGATTGGATGAGATTCTCAACTGTGCTCCATCATCAGAAAGCACCTGGAGTGCTTGTGAAGATGACAAATTCTTTGACCTACTCCTTGATAACTGATGCAGAGGCCTAACCCAGAAATCTGTATCTTGAGAAAGGTATTCATGATGAGCTGGGTGGTTTGGGAGACACTGGATGAAAGCGCTTCTGAAGTTTCAGTTCTACTATTTTACTGAGAAGTACTCTTCATTTGTTTCATGACCTAAGTTAGTTTAAACCCAACATGTTATTCTTGATGATTACAAACAAAAAAGTAACATGAAATTGCTTCTAGATCTAAAGATGGATACTCCTCCAATTTGATCCCCAATCCCTCACCCCTAAAAACAGATGGTAACTTAAAGTCAGACTTAAAATTAAAAAGGAAATCTCAAAATTTGTGAATTCAGATATACCCATCTCTGTTCTTGCCTGCACAATTGTTTTTTTCCACTACCAGTTAATCCTTTTGCTTCTGATCATCATAACCTTTCTATATGCCCTTGAGTGTTCACTCACTCACAATATTAGTTGACTGTAGGATAGTCCTTTCTTGGTGCACAATACAGCTGCAAGCACTTGATAACCATGACCTCACTTACCATCCCAGGAGCTCTGCATGATTGATACTAGTATCACTATCCCCACTTAACAGAAGGAAAAACTGAAGCCAGAATTGTTGGTCAGCTTTCAAGATCACAAAATTGATCAGTGGCAGAACAGGGAATTCAAACTCAAAAAACTGGGACTCAGAGCCAAGTTCTTAACCACTCAGCTGCATGGCCTCTCAGCAACATAGACAGAGCATGCTCACCTTCTTCCTTGTTTATAATAGCAACTATCTCTAGAAACATAATTTACACTTCACCTCTTTTTCAGTGTCTCACTTGATTCTTATAGCCATCAGCAATAGTATTTTAACTTCCATTTACCAAGGAATAAGCCAGGCTTAAAGGGTAACCTAGCTTACCCAGACTATATGGAGACACTAATCTCCAACTAACTTTTGCAGATTTCTCAACCCTGCCTGAGGTTTCAACAGGGATCAATATTTTAAGTAAACAAGTAGCTATTCTTAGGGAGAATTCAAAGCAAGTTTTAAGTAAGAGAAGAGATCCAGTTCCCTATTCAACCTTGCAAAACATGGCACTTATACCTAACTTTATATGCTAGGCTAGGCTCAACTCACATAACAGAAAAACTGGTAGAGAAGGCAGAACTACCTCCATTTCTATACTGATTTCCACTTCTAACTCAGAAAGAAAAATGAGACTGGATTGATGCCAAACACTGGAAATGAGCACAAAATGTTATACACAGGTCTCTGCTGGGACTCTCCTATAAATAGTACACTTTACACAGTGTGGGTAAGAGTAAAATCAAGATTCACAAACATGCTCATAACCTTCATACCTAGACACAACATGCGATGATCTTATATGTAGAACAGGACATGTGGCTGGGAAAGGACTTCTAATGCTGGAAGGCTATTGGCTGAAACTGGGCAATTTCACACTGGCTGGTAACTGGGCATTATCATTTTGCCCATGGACATGTGTGGTAGGATCTAGTTGTTGCTGGATGGCTCTGGCCAGGGCTCCAACACTTCTATTCACACATTCATTAGGGACTAGGGAGCCTTTTGGGGGAAAAGTAAGAAAGAACTCAATCAAACACCCTGTGGGCTTCAAAATGTGTAAAAACTAGTAGAAAGATCTGGAGTTGCCCTATTTCTTGAATTTTTATTTGATATTGAAGTATAGCTGGTGTGTTTCCCTGGTGGCTCAGTGGTAAAGAATCCATTTGCCAATGCAGGAGACATGGATTCAATCTCTGGGTGGTAAAGATCCTCTGGAGAAGGAAATGGCAATCCATTCCAGTATTCTTGCTCGGGAAATCTCATGGACAGAGGAGTCTGTTGGACTATAGTCCATGGGGTCACAAAAGAGTCAGATGACTCAGCAACTAAAACAAGAACAATAAATAGTTGGTTTAGGTGTACAGCAAAGTAAGTCATATTTATACGACCAGTGCATTCTCTTGCAAAACTCTATTAGCCTTTGCCCTGCTTCATTCTGTACTCCAAGGCCAAATTTGCCTTTTACTCCAGGTGTTTCTTGACTTCCTTCTTTTGCATTCAAGTCTCCTATAATGAAAAGGACATCTTTTGGGGGTGTTAGTTGTAGAAGTTCTTGTAGGTCTTCATAGAACCATTCAACTTCAGCTTCTTCAGCATTACTGGTCAAGGCATAGACTTGGATTACTGTGATACTGAATGGTTTGCCTTGGAAAAGAACAGAGATCATTCTGTCTTTTTTGAGATTGCATCCAAGTACTGCGTTTCGGGCTCTTTGGTTGGCTATGATGGCTGTTCCATTTCTTCTAAAGGATTCTTGCTCACAGTAGGAGATATAATGGTCACTGAGTTAAATTCACCCATTCCAGTGCAATTTAGTTCACTGATTCCTAAAATGTCTATGTTCAATCTTGCCATCTCCTGTTTGACCACTTCCAATTTGCCTTGATTCATGGACCTAACATTACAGGTTCCTATGCGATATAGCTCTTTACAGAATCGAACTTTACTTCCATCATTAGTCATATCCATAACTGGGTATTGTTTTTGCTTTGGCTCCATCTCTTCAGTCTTTCTGGAGTTTTTTCTCCACTGATCTCCAATAGCATATTGGGCACCTACTGACCTGGGGAGTTCATCTTTCAGTGTCCTATCTTTTTGTATTTTCATACTGTTCATGGGGTTCGCAAGGCAAGCATGCTGAAATGGTTTGCCATTCCCTTTTCTAGTGGACCACATTTTGTCAGAACACTCCACAATGACCTGTCCATCTTGGGTGGCCCTACACAGCATGGTTCATAGTTTCATTGAGTTAGACAAGGTTTGAAAAGGCAGAGGAACCAGAGATTAAACTGCCAACATCCACTGGATCATCGAAAAAGAAAGAAAGTTCCAGAAAAACATCTACTTCTGCTTTGTTGACTACTCAAAGATTTGACTATGTGGATCACAACAAACTGTGGAAAATTCTTCAAGATAGGAACACCAGACCACCTGACCTGCCTCTTGAGAAACCTGCATGCAGGACAGGAAGCAATAGCTAGAACTAGACATGGAATAACAGACTGGTTACAAATAGGGAATGGAGTACATCAAGGCTGTATATTGTCACCCTGCTTATTTAACTTATATGCAGAGTACATCATGAAAAATGCTGGGCTAGATGAAGCACAAGCTGGAATCAAGATTGCTGGGAGAAATATCAATAACTTCAGATATGCAGATGACACCACCCTTATGGCAGAAAGTGAAGAAGAACTGAAGAGCATCTTGATGAAAGTGAAAGAGGAGAGTGAAAAAGTTGGCTTAGAACTCAAAATTCATAAAACTAAGATCATGGCATCTGGTCCCATCACTTCATGGAAATAGATGGGAAACAGTGGAAACAGTGACAGACTTTATATTTTTGGACTCCAAAATCACTGCAGATGATGATTGCTGACATGAGATTAAAAGACACTTGCTCCTTGGAAGAGCAGTTATGACCAACTTAGACAACATATTCAAAAGCAGAGACAATACTTTGCCAACAAAAGTCTGTCTAGTAAAAGCTATATTTTTTCCAGTAGTCATGTATGGATGTGAGAGTTGAACTATAAAGAAAGCTGAATACTGAAGAATTGATGCTTTTGAACTGTGGTGTTGGAGAAGACTCTTGAGAGTCCCTTGGACTGCAAGGAGATCCAAACAGTCCATCCTAAAGGAGACCAGTCCTGGGTATTCATTCGAAGGACTGATGCTGAGGCTGAAACTCCAGTATTTTGGCCACCTCATGCGAAGCTTTGACTCATTTGAAAAAACCCTGATGCTGGAAGGGATTGGGGGTAGTACGAGAAGGGGATGACAGAGGATGAGATGGCTGGATACCATCAATGACTTGATGCACATGAGTTTGAGTGAACTCCAGGAGTTGGTGATGGACAGGGAGGCCTGGCGTTCTGCGATTCATGGAGTCGCAAAGAGTCAGACATGACTGAACTGAACTGAACAGTTATAGAATAACCAATCTTTGTATAAATTTCTGTTGGCTAGTACTCTGTTAGAATTTCTCCTATAAACTAGTGGAAGCTGAGCTTTATTTTAATTTGGCAAATCAATACAGTTTAACTCTATCCATTGCCTGCTCAGACCTAGAGGATGTTTAGTGGATTATTTATCTTCATTTAATGAATATATGATTATTGAGTTCCACACATGAATAAAACAGTGTAGAAGACTGAGCAGACAGATAAGCCAATCTGTTTTCAGACATATAGAGAAAACAAACAAAACAAAACAAAAATGACTCATAAGATCTTCAAAGGGTAAACGGAGAAGTTAAATTGAAAGTTATTTAACACAGCAGATCTCATATTGTTGACATTGTCAATTAAAGCTTATCTTTCTTGAGCAGCATGTGTTTTGCACAGTTTAGCATGCTACATTAATCTTCATTTTCTGAGGTCATTTTCCTTGAAAGACAGTGTCTGGTCTAAGTCTTGTGTCTCAGTTGAAAGAGTTATTTTCTATTCTGTGATTTTGAGAAGTAATTTCTCTGTTTCTATGAAAATAGTATAGTTGATGTCTACTTTATCAAAGATTAAGATAATATATGTCAACTCATAGGTTTTGTGACCATGGGCACAAAATGGTAAAGTGTCATTGTTACCACAAGAGTGTCATCTTGGGTTCAAAGAAAAGAAAAAAATCCCTCTGGCTTCAGTTCAGATTTCCATCAGGAAATTATTTCTTTGATTGGTGATGTGCAAGATAGCCCAACAAAATAGCAAGATATACAACTTATAAGAGAAAAGTGAGAGAAGAGACATCACCATGTATTCTATTACTCCACATCATGTAATTAGTCTAAGGCCAGTCAAGGTAACTCCATCACTTTTGACTGTGGTTGGGTTTAAAAGTGAATGGAAAACTTGCTGGTGAGGCAACAGAAGAGTGGTTGGGTGAGGTTAGGGCTGGGAAGAGTTTCACTGACCCAAGCTGTGGTTCTCAGACCTCAGCACATCAGAATAACATAGAGAGCTTGGGAAATAGAGATTTCTGGGTCCTACTGCCAAAGTTTCTGATTCAGGTGGTATGGAATAAATATACATTTATTGTAGATTTAATCTACAATAAATCTACATAAATATACAGATAATATACATTTTCTAATTTATTCCTTGGTGATGCTCATTATACTGCTCTTCTGAGGAATGACAATTTGATGGATTAAAACCAAGTTATGGTCCCTTTGTTTCCCAGAACATTGATGTGTTTGGTCAACAGAAATCGGACAGCTTATTAGCTCCAGACTGATGCTGATACTGAGGATGATATCATTTAACGTAATGCATTAGGCTGGGAGCCTGTCCTCCTTGAGAAATTACTTTTATTTAACTTATATGCAGAGAAACACTGGGCTGGAAGAAGCACAAGCTGAAATCAAGATTTCTGGGGGAAATATCAATAACCTCAGATAAGCAGATGAGACTACCCTTATGGCAGAAAGTGAAGAGGAACTAAAAGGCTCTTGATGAAAGTGAAAGAAGAAAGTGAAAAAGTTGGCTTAAAGCTCAACATTCAGAAAATGAAGATCATGGCATCCGGTCCCACCACTTCATGGCAAATAGATGGGGAAACAGTGGAAACAGTGGAAACAGTGTCAGACTTTATTTTTTGGATGTCAAGAGAAGTGATCAGTCATAGGAGCAAAATAAAGGGTGAATTGCATGGTTTATGTATTACCTTTGTTGTGGCAAATACTGATGTTTAGAGTCATAGAAGTCGGAGAAGGCAATGGCAACTCACTTCAGTACTCTTGCCTGAAAAATCCCATGGATGGAGGAGCCTGGTAGGCTGCAAGTCCATGAGGTCGTGAAGAGTCGGACATGACTGAACGACTTCACTTTCACTTTTCACTTTCATGCATTGGAGATGGAAATGGCAACCCACTCCAGTGTTCTTGCCTGGAGAATCCCAGGGAAGGGGAAGACTGGTGGGCTACAATCTATGGGGTCACACAGAGTCAGACACAACTGAAGCGACTCAGCAGCAACAGCAGCAGCAGCAGAGTCAAAGAAGCATCATATCATTAGTGAGCAAAAGTATTCATAAGATTCCTCCTTTTCCTCTTAACATAATTTAATTTTGCAATGATCCTGCCTGAATAGAGAGAGGGTCATCACATTGTATTTGTCTACATTTGAGACAAGGTCCCAAGGCTCCTATTAAATAGCAGAAGATTTCTATGCTGTACTCTCAATGATCCATAGCTGCCCTCCTAAGAGAAGAGGCCTAGGGCATTATTTAAATATGTAGGTTAGGTTAGTTTTGCCCACAGGCATATTAGACAGTATGATTTTTCAGGGCCATGGAGTCTATGTTGCTCTTTCTTCCCTGATGCCTGAATAAGCAGTCTGTGTGGTTAAAATACTGACAACCTTAGTTGAAATGCCAAAATTACCTGAAAGGATTGACTATTGTGTCAACAACACTTCTATTTAGATAAAGAGCTCAGATAAACATGAATAAAGATATTCGTGAACATGGTGTAGACAGATTCAGATGCAAGTCTTACTAACAATTAGCTGTATATCCTTAGGTCGTGACTTGACCTCTCTGAATCTTTTTCCTAATCTTTAATAACAATGCCAATCATCTTAGAGTACTGACATGATGATTTAAAAAAGTAATTTTTTTTAGCATGATTCTCTATTTATAATGACTTAGCCAAACTTGATTAAGATTTGAAAGAGGGGCATTTTCAGGTATGGACTAGCACAATGCATCTCAAATTCAAACATGTGATTGCAGCAGTTTTTAAAGCACAGGTTCTGATCCAGAAGTTTTGGAGCAGACTCTCAGATTCTTTATTTGCAACAAGCTTCCAGGTGATGCCCATATTAATATGCAGAGTCCACACTTGGAGAAGAGAGTGTGCATATAAGGCAACAAAGGCAAGCATAGAACCTGATGCCTGCCATGTCTGGGGATAGTCAGGACAGAAGAAAAAAGAAAAGGTGCTGAAAAGAAGGAGAGAGCCCTTCAAAGAGAAAAAAATAGAATGCAATGACACATTGCTGTATACCACACTGTCTTTTTGAAGAGATCAGACCATATTCACATCACGTCTGGCTGAATCAATCCAGTTGGTAGACTAGTACTATCTTTTGCAAGCAGGCATTGTACTGCTGCCAGTAAAATTGGGTCCCCAGGATTGTCACCTAGCTGTCTGGAACAAGTCCCCAGACAGCTGACATCATGCTAATTGTGAGGACCCTGATTCCTGATTTATTCCCAATTCACATCTCCTCAGGAGGGACCAGACACTGAAATGAAAATTAACATCCCAAAGACCTTCAGTGGTCCTCAGCTTTTTGCAACCCAAACACTGCCCAAGGGGGAAAGAAGAAATGTGTATTGATTCTGTGCCAAAGGGAGGCAAGATTTTGAAACCTCCCCATCCCTCCATGAGCCTAGGAAGCTGAAAATGCTTTGACATAAAAAAAAATCAAATTCTCCATGGCAACAAAATTGTCATGCCAGAAACACAATCTCAACTTACACAAGCAAGCACCTCAAAAATACACTGAGTGAGGAAGAAGAACTAAAATTTCAAGGAGCAAATGATGAATGTGATTATTTGCAAAATTCTATAGGTGGTAGGGGGGAGGTAAGGATGGGAAAGAAAAGTACAAACCTCTCCTCTCATGTGGCGAAAGACGTCTGTTCCTGTTTGTCTTCTAATCACATAGTGTGATGTAAAAATTACCCCTCTGTCTCAAGTGGGTCTAACTCACAACCCAGCAGCTTCATGCTGTATCACCAGCTCCCATGTTTCCTGCTGACAGTAAAGGTTTCTCACAGCCCAGTCAACTTTAAGCCCAGATCAAAAGATTTCTTGCCACAAAACAAATCACATTGGACAAAATCAGATCCCTCCTAAGCCACAAGTATATAGATTGACCTGGCAGTCTCCATTAATGGTGATCTGACCCCCAGTTTAATGCCTTTTGTCATTTCTTTCAAAAGTAATTAGTTCTCCTTTTTGCTTGTTCTTTCTTTGTGTGTGGGTGAAATGTGAGGAGTGTATGAAAGTGAGAGAGCAAACATTCCATTTAGCCAATTTCTTCCTTAGATGAGATACCAGCACGAAGACTACTAGAGTGGTTTTTAACCATCTCTTCTCCCTCCTGGTCCAATGAGTTGTCCAAACCTCAGCAGCCACAGCAGTATCTAAGGTCAAATATTGTTTCCATGGGTGTGTTTTCTAACAGAAAGGTGAGTTTGTCACCAACAGAACTCAGACTTGCTTTATTCACAGTCTGAGGGTACCCGTCAGCACAACTTTCCTGTACTCTTCAACTTCTGAGTTGATCTCTGCTTCAGGAAGCAGTAGTTAGAACTGGACACGAAACAACAGTCTAGTTCCAAATAGGAAAAGGAGTACATCAAGGCTGTATATTGTCACCCTGCTTATTTAACTTATGTACAGAGTACATCATGAGAAACGTTGGACTGGAAGAAAGACAAGCTGGAATCAAGATTACCGGGAGAAATATCAATAACCTCAGATATGCAGATCACACCACCCTTATGGCAGAAAGTGAAGAGGAACTAAAAAACCTTTTGATGAAAGTGAAGGTGGAGAGTGAAAAAGTTGGCTTAAAGCTCAACATTCAGAAAAGTAAGACCATGGCATCTCCCATCACTTCATGGAAAATAGATGGGGAAACAGTGGAAACAGTGTCAGACTTTATTTTTCTGGGCTCCAAAATCACTGCAGATGGTGACTGCAGCCATGAAACTAAAAGACGCTTACTTTTTGGAAGGAAAGTTATGACCAACCTAGATAGCATATTCAAAGGCAGAGACATTACTTTGCCAACAAAGGTCCATTTAGTGAAGGCTATGGTTTTTCCAGTGGTCATGTATGGATGTGAGAGTTGGACTGTGAAGAAGGCTGAGAGCCAAAGAATTGATGCTGTTGAACTGTGGTGTTGGAGAAGACCCTTGAGAGTCCCTTGGACTGCAAGGAGATCCAACCAGTCCATTCTGAAGGAGATCAGCCCTGGGATTTCTTTGGAAGGAATGCTGCTAAAGCTGAAACTCCAGTACTTTGGCCACCTCATGTGAAGAGTTGACTCATTGGAAAAGACTGATGCTGGGAGGGATTGGGGGCAGGAGGAGAAAGGGATGACAGAGGATGAGATGGCTGGATGGCATCACCGACTCGATGGATGTGTGTTTGAGTGAACTCCGGAAGTTGGTGATGGACAGGGAGACCTGGCCTGCTGCAATTCATGGGGTCGCGAAGAGTCGGACACGACTGAGCGATTGAACTGAAATGAACTGAACTGCTTCAGATGTGCCAGCTTTAACAGATGTGGCTCCTTTCTTCCTGGTGTAGGTCAGAGATGTGCATGCTTGAGTTCTGAGCACACTGGAGGTGAAGTGGTCCTTCACAACCTACGTTCAGTGCATACCAAAGATGTATATGATTCCCAGGGGATGTGGCAGTTTTAAATGTTGTCTGAGGACTTGCAAGGGGCTTATCTTTGCAAAATAGATCAGCAGTGAGGACCCAGGAGGTTGCCACTGGGTGCACTTATTTCAATGAGGGAGTCTTAGCTCTATAAAAGTCAAGGATTTTACAATGTGGATTCATCTGCTACAGAAAACTAGCAAGTTATTTGACAAATGCATAGAAAGCTGAATGAGATAGTGCAGAAGGAATTCGTGAAATCTTGGGATAAGTGAGTCAATGAATGAGTGAATGAAGTATATTAAAAGAAAATATAAATCTTGTAAATCAAAAAAGAGTTATAATTTGCCCTTTCAACATTATCCTGGGGCAATTTTTTACAAGTCTGCTGAAGGATTACTTAATTCTCAAAGAGAATGTACCTGTCATTTGGTTTTGCTATTCGCTAACTTATTAGACCTTAGATATTATGAAAAGTGAAGTCGCTCAGTCTTGCACAACTCTTTGAGGCCCCATGAACTGTATCCTACCAGGCTCCTCCATCCATGGAATTTTTCAGACAAGAGTACTGGAGTGGGTTGCAATTTCCTTCTCCAGGGGATCTTCCTGACCCAGGGATTGAACCCAGGCCTCCCACATTGCAGGCATATGCTTTACCATCTGAGCCACCAGGGAATCCCTAAATATTATGAAATTGCATGTTAACTCATAAATGTTTGTCCAATAGAGAAGTATAACCCTATAATTTTTATTATCCTGTAAGACTTCAACTAGTTTTGTATCCATCTAGAGTTTTTATTCTAGTATTCTGTTTTCCCTTGCTGTACCATAACATTTTTATCTATGAAATCAAGATAATAACAATAATAATACCTACATGGAGAGTAATTGTGAGGAGTAAGTTGATATGCCTTAATGATTTAGAACTGTGATGGCTCATGGTGAGTGCTAAGTATATTGTTGTGATTTTTAGCTGTGTGCTGGTAGACAAAAGCTGCTCACAGAAGGATTATGAACTAGGCACAGGATCCATCCATACACAGAGGGGCCAAACCTGATGATGACAATACTAGTAGCTCAGTCATGTTCGATTTTTTGTGACTCTGGACTGTAGCCCACCCGGCTTCTCTGTCCATGGAATTTTCCAGGCAAGAATACTAGAGTGGGTTGCCATTTTCTACTTCAGGGGATCTTCCTGATCCATGGATCAAACTAGTGTCTCTTATGCTAAATAATTGCTAGTATTAATTATTTAGCACCTGGCTGAAAATTTGTTGTTGAAAACACTAAATGGAAAATTGAAATTGAAATCAAGATGTTCTTTGTAATGTCCTTGTTTTGACACATCTGACAGTATCCTAGATTTCAACCCAGGTGGGACAATTTGCTCTTTTGGGTATATTTGATGTCTTTTCTTTTCTAAAATTAAAAAAAAAAAGGTCTTAAAGGAAGACATGTAGAAAAAAGAGTTCATTAGATAGGGCTCTACTTCTAGGCCAGATGGCACAAAAGTCTGTTTTTAGGAGGCAAATTATTACTTTATGGTAATATTTTTCAATGTAAGATAAAAATTACAATTTTCTCAACTTTCTCAACTTTGTTTTAGAAAATAAATGATAAAATCTTAATAACTTACCATAATAACTTCTTTTTTATTATATCATACTATGATGCTTGTATTCTATGTATTATACATATGAATGTATATGTACACATAATACTATATATACCCAGATATGCATATATGCATATGCATTGTATATTTATACTATTGCATATGGATTGTGTATACATACACACATATATATATATGTACACACTAATTTTATTTATGTATAAAACTAATCATGCATATGTCTACCTTTCTCTCTATATATATAACTCTACATATTATATCCAATCAAATGTGTTAAATCTCCTTATATATGCTACAATATACATATGTGTGTGTATAAAATCCACACAATACATCAATTATATTGTGTATATAAATATATAGGACTTCGCAGGTGGCACAGTCCTGAAACGAATATGTCTCCCAATGCAGAAGTCACAAGAGACACTAGCTTGATCCCTGGGAAGAAGATCCCCTGGAATAGGAAATGGCAACCCACTCTAGTATTCATGCCTGGAAAATTCTATAGACAGAGGAACCTGGTGGGCTACAGTCCATGGAGTCGCAAAGAAATGGACACGACTGAGCACATGCATATACACACATAGATGTATAAATGTGTATATGACAGAATAATAAAAGTAATATTATCACTAACCACAAATGTTAGCTATTCACTATATGATAATTTGTGCTATCCATGTATACTCTTTTTGAGTAGGGTTTGTGTCTATTTTTATCAGTTATATGCCAGAGTTTTAGCACAGAAACTGGCACATAGTAGATATTCAATAAATATTAATAGGAAGATATGTTATTCACAAATTCATTCAGTGTAGCAACCTTCAACACTTGTTGCATTTTAGAATCACCTGGAAAGCTTGTATATATTTATCAATATTTGTTCTTGAGTCCCATCCCAAATTATTCAGAATATCGGGAAGGTGGTTTGATTTTTCTGGGTCAGGGCAATCCCTGGATAAGGGATAGGCTACCTACTCTAGTATTCTTGGGCTTCCCTGGTGACTAAGATGGTAAAGAATATGCCTACAATGCAGGAGACCTGGGTTCGATCCCTGGGTCGGGAAGATCCCCTGGAGGAGGGCACAGCAATCCACTCCAGTATTCTTGCCTGGAGAATCCCCATGGACAGAGGAGCCTGGTGGGCTACAGTCCATGGGGTTGTGAAGAATTGGACATGATTGAGCAACTAAGCACATAGGTTATTCAGATGTCCAGCCGTGAATGAGAACTAGTAAGTTACTATCTCCTTTAGTCTGTGTTTAACTTCTGCTAAGGGTAACAGTTAGCCTGGTGAATGAAGGGAAGCTGTCAGCCCTGGGAGCAGTGCTGGATGGTGGATTCTAGACCATTGTATCCCGACTCTCTGACTGTATCTCCTGCATGGTGTTCCTGATTCAGACTCTACCTGGGAGCAGAAAAAAAAAAGTCAATTCCCTCTCTGCCTACACTTGTACTAGCCTTGGGCTCAGGCACCCAGATTCCCCTGTAAGTAGGATAATGATAATATACTGAAGCAGAGACATGTGTGTTCTCTCAATATCTGTTCTTAAGGGTGGATGAATTGGGGGAGCTGACCTCTTACCAGACTCACAGCTACCCCAGAAACTCCCAAGAAGCTACCGAGGCCATCATGTCCTTCTGCCACTGCACAGTTGGGTGGGACTAAGATCAAATCTGGCTCAGGATGCCCTGTGGGACAGCCTGTATTAAAATCTGCCAGATATCCTCAGGTGGTCCAGTGCATAAGAATCTACCCTCCAATGCAGGGGACTTGGGTTTGATCCCTGGTTTGGGAAGATTCCACATGCCTTGGAGCAATTAAAGCCATGTGACCAACTACTGAGCCTGCATGTCCTAGAGCCCATGCTCTGCAACAAGAGAAGCCACTACAATGAGAAGCCTGGGAACTGTTACTAGAGAAAGCCCACACACAGCAGTGAAGATCCAGTGCAGTCAAAGATAAATAAATAAATAAAACGTGCCAACCTGTGTTTCTTACTGAAATGATAAGTGAACCTCCCAGTCCCATTCTCTCACTACCCTGCAGTGAAAAGGAACTTTTAATTATGTGAGTCTGTTCTCTGTGTGCACATGAGGCTTTAAGGCAGGTATTACTGGTTCACTTTACAGATAAAAGATCCTGGGTTGAGAGCAGGTAAGTGACTTGCAGTTGCTCACAGAACCTGTAAGCAAATACCATCTTCAGCATTTGAACTCTGGCAGATTAGTTCCCAAACTCCTTTTTTTTTCTTTCTAATACACCCCACTTTAACCTGTGTTAATAAGTCAATTTTATAGTGTTGTGGTTAGAATAACTGTGGATTCAGATAACTTAAATTGAAGTGCATACATTTTCCCTTCTTAATCTCATGATTTTAGACACCTTATGCAATTTCTCTGAGCCTCAGAAAACATACCTGAAGGTAAAAGGTAATAATGCTTACCTTACAGTATCTTTGTGGAGACTAAATACTGTAATATAGGTGAAATGTTTTATAAAATCTTTGGCACAGAGACTTCATGAAAAGACATTGTTAGCACAAAATTGTTATCAATGTTTTCTTCCTGAGTCTTTGATTCTTTTCCCTTTAGAATAACATTCTTAAACTCCTTTCTCAACAAACAGAATTCACTAAGTTTTAAATTATTGATCCCATTATCCCCAGAATACTTGTGATGTGTAGTATGAAACAAATGATAAATATATAAATAAAAATGACAAATCAAACTCACTATGAATGGAGATTCAAAACTAGAAATTAGGGACTTCCCCGGTGGTCTCTTTGCCAACTGGGCAGCCCCTAACAACACTAGAGGTCCAGTGGTTAAGAATTCACCTGTCAATTCAGGGGACACAGGTTCAATTCCTATTTGGGGAACTAAGATCCTACAGGCCACAGGACAACTGAGCCCAAGCTCCGCAACTATTGGGCTCACATGTTCTAGAGGTTTTGCTCCTCTACTAGAGAAGCCCACACACTGCAGTGAGAGAAAACCTGTGTGCTGCAATGAAGACCCAGCACAGTTGGAAAAATAAAATAAAATTTTAAAAAGCTTGCCTCTTTAAAAAGTCAGAAATTGATCTGCTAGCAAATTAAATCATTCTTTGCTTTATAGAAACAATATCAATATCATGACAATGAAATAGGACTTAACTCCCAAATATAAAGATGGATCAACATTGGAAAACTTACTAATGTGATTAACTTCGTATATAAATGGGAAAATATAGTCAAGATCAATTAACGTGAAGTCTACTAGACCAGTGTACCTCTTAGAAGACTTTAGTGAATTCACTAGATGTGTAAATAAATAAATATCATGAGATATTTAAAGCTTTTGGAAATTAAAAAAATTCAACTACAGAACAATAGATATATATATATATATTGTAAATATGATTTAACTATATCTCTCTAAATATCCATCACCATATTTGTTATTTGTTAAAGATATTTCATATAACATTAGTTAAAGGTGTCTGCCCTTCCTTTGCTCATATATTGTAAGGATACACAGTCAGCTTTTAACCATAGCTGTCTCTAGAGGGTCACATTACATATTTTTGAATTTAAAAGCTTTCACTTAATACTGTTTTATATTTGTAAAACTATAAACAGTTATTTTACTGTAAAAATTAAAACTACTGAAGAAAAAATCTTAATAGATTTCATTCTTTCTATGATGAAATGCTATAATAATAATATATTTGATAGTTATTTATGTTGATGCATGAAATATAAAAATAAGGCAAATTAAAATTTTTTTTTACAAATGCGTCTTATGATAATCAAAGAAAAATAAGGTGGATTTAAGGGAACACTAACCAGTATATTTTGAATATGCATAATGTGCTGGGAAGCATTTTAATCTCTCTCTACCCATTCTTCTCTTGAACACTGCTCTTGGACATGATTCCAGAACATTGAGAGGTTTGTGTGCTTATTCAGCACTTGCCTTTAGAGTTTGCCACCTACTCACCAACTCTTCGGTTGAGCTGAGCTGGGCTGTGCGTACCAGTGAGGTCTGAGGAACTGGAAAAAGCCATTGGAGAGAGCAAGGATGCTAATGGGTCATCACAGTTGTCTAGAACAAAAGAGGAGAGAGAGAAAAAAACTCATTAGCAAGAAGTATTTCATTAAGAGAGGACTCAAGGAATTAACCACCACTACTTATTAGCTACCTGCTCTGAACAAGGCTGGTATTCATTGTTTCCATATGGTGTTTCATCTCCTCCTCACAAAAACCTTGAAAAGACTAAGGTTAAATTTCTTTCACAGTTGGGGAAACTCAAGTTCAGACATGTTTCATAGTTTGTCCAAGGTCGGAAATCTAGAAAATGGTGTGGCCAAAATTTTTGCCCAGATTTGTCTAACTCAAAATCCAACTATCGCTTCATTTCTTTAATCAGCCACTTGATCAAAGTTCCAAGTTATGGCTAGTGAGCTTCTTTTATAAAGGGGAGATTATTAAAAATGGGGAACACTGTTTACTCTCACATCTTCAGTTTCTAAAGACTCTTGTAATAGTTTTATTTCAGCTCAGTTCCATTCAGTCGCTCAGTCGTGTCTGACTTTTTGCAACCCCATGAATTGCAGCAGGCCAAGCCTCCCTGTCCATCACCAACTCCCGGAGTTCACCCAGACTCACGTCCATCGAGTCAGTGATGCCATCCAGCCATCTCATCCTCTGTCATCCCCTTCTCCTCCTGCCCCAAATCCCTCCCAGCATCAGAGTCTTTTCCAATGAGTCAACTCTTCACATGAGGTGGCCAAAGTATGGAGTTTCAGCTTTAGCATCATTCCTTACAAATAAATCCCAGGGCTGATCTCCTTCAGAATGGACCGGTTGGATCTCCTTGCAGTCCAAGGGACTCTCAAGAGTCTTCTCCAACACCACAGCTCAAAAGCATAAATTCTTCCGCACTCAGCCTTCTTCACAGTCCAGCTCTCACATTCATACATGACCACAGGAAAAACCATACCCTTGACTAGATGGACCTTTGTTGGCAAAGTAATGTCTCTGCTTTTCAATATGCTATCTAGGTTGGTCATAACTTTCCTTTCAAGGAGTAAGCGTCTTTTAATGTCATGGCTGCAGTCACCATCTGCAGTGATTTTGGAGCCCAAAAAAGTAAAGCTTGACACTGTTTCCACTGTTTCCCCATCTATTTCCCATGAAGTGATGGGACCAGATGCCATGATCTTTGTTTTCTGAATGTTGAGCTTTAAGCCAACTTTTTCACTCTCCACTTTCACGTTCATCAAGAGGCTTTTTTAATTCAAGAGGGACACAATAATTTAGAATGTCTCACTCCCAGTTGCATGAAATTCTTTGGAAAATGAGTTACTAATTTTAATAATTCATATCTATTCTATGAAATAATAGAGAATAACCCTCAATCTTTTACAATCTTGAATCTGACATTTCCTTCAATAGCTACCCTTCCAGTCTTCCCTAAATGTGGTAGATAGTCTTTCTAAGTCTTCTTTGATCCTGCTCAGCTGGGGCCCATGGACAGAGATGTGGTCTTGACAATGTAGATATTCTCCTCTGATTGCCCTGACTATTCAATCCCATGTACAGGACTCTGCTCTTCACGAGCATATTGGCCATCTAAAGAGTTAGTTTTTAGGGGCTTCTCAGATGGTGCTAGTGGTAAAGAACCTGCCTGCCAATGCAGGAGATGTAAGAGACAGGGTTTGACTCCTGGGTCAGGAAGATCCCCTGGAGGAGGAAATAGTAACCCACTCCAGTATTCTTGCCTGGAGGTTCTGCATGTACAGAGAAGCCCGATGGGCTACAGTCCATGGCATGGCAAAGAGTTGATCATGACTGAAGTGACTTAGCACACAAAGAATTTGCAATCATTCATTTATTTGCATTCATCAATAAGTAACATACTCTTTGTGGGATCTTAGCAAATAATCTGCCATATAATAGGCTTTCAATAAAGGTTTATGCAAAGAATGAAATAAGTAAATAAGGGAAGGAATGAAGAAAGGAAGGAATCAATCAATCCACAGAACAGTACCAATACTCTTACCACTTTTTTGTACAATTGATCCTAAAGAATACTGCAAAATGAGTCCATGAAATCTAGATATACCTCAATCAAAACAAGTTTGAAACATGTTATTCAGTTTGAAGGTCAACTTCATGGTATCAAAGGCTCTCAGGAAGAGGTAAGATGACATTTTTAAAAGGAAATGTGCATATGATTATGAGGATGCTTGTTCACCCAGCAAATTCTTAGAGAGCAATATTTCATCTAATTGCATGAAAATTAATGAGAAACATAAGGATTGAATTTTTATTTGTTCAATGAGTTAAAAAAAAATCAAGTGGCAAATTATATTTTAACTTTTTCTCAAACACAAATGTTTGAAAAATATTTTGAGATATTTGACAAACAGAAAATAGAGCCAGAATCTAACTGAAGAGTAATAACATTAAAATCAGAACTAACAGCACCTCTGCAGTTATGGTCATTCTGCAAACAGGAAGCAGAACTCAGGGGCCATCTTACTGCAGGCTAAGATGCAGATAAGGGGGATGCATGCACCCCTCCAAAACACTTGTCTGGAAACATGAATCTGCTACTGTATTTAATGTTAAGAAACAATTTGAACATAATGGAAATATTCCATTTGCTTATGCTGGTTTTATCATCAAGTAACCAATGAATGCCAAAGCTTGAGCCCAACTGAACCTGAGCCCCAGAGGAATATACCATACACATGCACACACACACACACACATGAAACTCCACAAAGCAATTCTCTTTGCAGCTATGCTATGAACTTTACCCACGACAATAGTTACAGCTACCCTCTAATTTCAGATAACATCCCTCCACTCCATCTGGACATGACTGAGTGGCTAACACACACACAACCCTTCCAAATAACTCACAACCCTTCTAACACCCACTTCTGAAGCAAACTGAAAGGTGATAAGGTGAAAGGTGAAGTCGCTCAATCATGTCCGACTTCTTGCAGCCCCACAGACTGTAGCCTACCAGGCTCTTCCGTCCATGGGATTTTCCAGGTGAGAGTACTAGAGCGGATTGCCATTTCCTTCTCCAGAGGATCTTCCTGACACAGGGGTCGAACCCAGGTCTCCCTCATTGTAGGCAGACGCTTTACTATCTGAGCCGCCAGGGAAGTCTGAAGCAAACTGAAGAACTTTCCAAAGCCAAGAGCCGTATTTATTAGGACTTCCCTGGCGGCTCAGACAGTAAAGAATCAGCCTGCAATGCAGGAGATCTGGGTTCGATCTCTGGCTTGGGAATGTCCCCTGGAAAAGAGAATGGCTACACACTCTAGATAGCATATTCAAAAGCAGAGACATCACTTTGCCAACAAAGGTCCATCTAGTCAAGGCTATGGTTTTTCCTGTGGTCATGTATGGATGTGAGAGTTGGACTGTGAAGAAGGCTGAACGCTGAAGAATTGATGTTTTTGAACTGTGGTGTTGGAGAAGACTCTTGAGAGTCCCTTGGACTGCAAGGAGATCCAACCAGTCCATTCTGAAGGAGATCAGCCCTGGGATTTCTTTGGAAGGAATGATGCTAAAGCTGAAACTCCAGTACTTTGACCACCTCATGTGAAGAGTTGACTCATTGGAGAAGACTCTGATGCTGGGAGGGATTTGGGGCAGGAGGAGAAGGGGATGACAGAAGATGAGATGGCTGGATGGCATCGCTGACTCGATGGACATGAGTCTGAGTAAACTCTGGGAGTTGGTGATGGACAGGGAGGCCCGGCGTGCTGCGATTCATGGGGTCACAAAGAGTCGGATATGACTGAGCAACTGAACTGAACTGAACTGACACACTCTAGTATTCTTGTCTGGAGAATTCCATGGACGGGGAGCCTGGAGAGAGCCCAGTCCATGAGACTCTGATGCTGTGAAGGATTGAGGGCATAAGGAAAAGGGGGTGACAGAATCTGAGATGGTTGGATAGTTCATTGACTCAATGGACATGAGTTTGAGCAAACTTCAGAAATTAGTGAAGGACAGGGAAGCTTGGTGTGTTGCATTCCATGTGGTCACAAAGAGTCAGACATGACTTGGCAACTGAACAACAACTTTTTATTCTAGTATTTATGCATTTCTTAAACATAAAACATGTGTAAAACACTGTTACCATTTTTTCAATATTTTTAAATGGATGGATAGTGGATTTACAATGTTGTGTTAATTCCTGCTATACAGCAAAGTGATTCAGTTGTATGTATGCATATATGTTATTTTTTATATTATTTTTCATTGTAGCTTATTATAAGTAGGATCTTGCTGGTACTGCTAACATTTTTATTAGATCTTTTATGGGTTTTTTTTCATGTGTCACTGATGACATTTTTGAGTATTGTGCTTCCTAATCCCACTTTTCCCCTAAGTAAATTGATCTAATCTAAACTGAAGTGATCTAATCATATCAATGTAATTCAGCCCAATAAATATTTATAGGGTCTCACATTATGCTTGACCTTAAATAGGCATTGGAGATACATTTGAGTATAACTGAATCTCAGACTTCAAGAACCTCAGAGATTGCTTAGAAATATGAAGACATAATCAAATTCAATAAATGGATGAGATAGTTGAGGAGAATTTCATCATTACACCCAAGTCAGTTTCATGGGTACATAATGGCTCAGACATCCAGGTGAGTGGTCTTTCTCATCTCCTCCACCCCTGTGCAGTGAGTGCCCTTTTCCACCAGTTCTTGGGAGAAGTGTTCATGCCCACTGGCCTCCTAACACCAGCAACTATTTCTCCAGGGCCCAGTTCCTTTTCTGAAATGTACCTTCCTTGTATCTACATTTGTAGGGGTCAATGTATCCACTTTGGGTATTGGTAAACCCGTTGGAAACAATCTGTGTTAATAGAAAGGTCCAGAGGAGATTCATCAGGACATCTTTTCTCATGGACCTAGGACATTGCAGTGGCTTTTAGAGAAGGAGACTGAGCTATTGCTCTCCTATCTCTGAAAGTGATAAGACTCGGAAAGTTTCCAATGAGAAAGGAAAAAAGACCTTTCCTCTCAGGCCAATAAGTACTTTCCTTTTTCTTCTTTATATCAAATGAACAGACTTGACAACTCACCTAAACTGAGAATAGACCAAGACTCAAATTAGTAATCAAATTACCCTTTGTCATTAAGAATTAAGAATTTGTTTATATAAGCATTCTCAATCCAGCAATGTGCATTATTTTTAGACCTGTCCTAAACAGGGGAAGGGTTTCCTCCGTGGCTCAGATGGTAAAGAATCTGCCTGCAAGCACAAGACCCAGGTTCAATTCCTGGGTCAGGAAGAACCCCTGGAGAAGGGAATGGCACCCACTCTAGTATTCTTGCTTGGAGAATTCCATTAACAGAGGAGACGTGATGGACTACAGTCCATGGGGTCTCAAAGAGTCAGACACAACTGAATGACTAGCACACACACAAACACAAAGAGGAAAAACAATACAGCATAAATGAGGACAGCATAGTTGACACTTAAATAACATGGGTTTGAATAGTATGGGTCCACTTATTTCAGAATTATTTTAGAGAGGAGTATACTTTTTTTTAGTTTTAAAATTTAATATATATTTTCTAAAAAATAATTATTTTTTATTGGAGTGTATCTGACTCACAATGTTGTTCTAATTTCAGGCTTACACCAAAGTGATTCAGTTATACATACACATGCACCATTTTCCAAATTATTTTCCCATTTAGATTATTAGAGGGTTTTTTTCCCCAATAAATATGAAGTACAGTGCTAAAAGTCCATGGTTGGTTGAAAACACAGATGCAGAATCTGATTTTCCCAATGTGTTTGGGGTACTCAGTCCTCAGCCTATATTCTTCAAGAGTGAACTGTAATTAATTTTTTAATAATTCTGCCTTTGGGACCACTTGGTATCCTGGACAGTGTCAGGATGACTAAGGTTGCAAACTTCCCATTCTAGACTGGTTTATTCTCTTGCCTTGATGACTCGAGAAAATATATTCCAATTCAATGAGCCCACAAAATCGACTCATCTCTGCCACATCTAGCCACAGAATCACTTTACAGATGGAATGGGAAGAGATGGACAAAGTTCCCTTTAAA